>OX421882.1:58884786-61534119 GCA_949128085.1 Cetonia aurata | reverse complement strand
TATATGGCTTCAATAGCATTGCGTGTGGAAAAAATTTTTGTAACGTGTTTATTTTTGGCTTGTGGAAGCTCTTAACTGTGGATTATTTTCATAGTAAATTATGTATGCTGCAAGGGCAGCAATGTCTAGTATATTATAGAAGAAAGCCAAGGGCCATCTATTTGTTCGTCGCTTTGTTGAATATTCTGCTAAAAACTTGTCCATATTATCGACGCCACCTTTATATTTGTTGTAATCTAAGATCATGAGTGGCTTTTTCTTTGGACCTTGCACTTCGCATGAATAATGCATTGTGGAAAGAAGTACAACCGACTTGTTTTTTTTTTTTGGGATGTAAGAGCACAAAGTAATATTGTTATTGAAACCAAATGTAGTGGACTCTACTTCCCTTCCTTTCGATAAAGCGAAATATGGTGGTACAAACACTCGTCTTCTATTCACTGTACCTAACATTGATAAACCGCAGTCCATCATTAAAGTTTTCCCTAAGTTATAACTGGTGAAGAAATTGTCACAAACAATATTCCGTCCACTTCCACGAAAAAGATTGACGCACAAGTCCTTCACTACTCTCTCGCCTAGATTTTTTTCCCGTTCGCCGGATGCGGCCAATCCGGTATAAATTTGTCCTTTCATTGGATACGACGAGATGGAGTCACATACCCACCATACTTTAATTCCGTACTTGGCGGGTTTTGATGGTATGTATTGGGTAAAGCCAGTACCACCATGCAAGGCATACAACTGCTCATCAACTGTCACGCTTGAACCTGCCACATAATTGCTGCGCAGATTATCATTCAGCATTAAAAATAAGTCCGTTATGGCTGCAGCTTTGTCGGTTTTTTTACGCTGTTGACGTGTGTTCCCGTTGTCGAAACGTATAAAGCGGATTATCTCCAAAAAACGCCGCACACTCATGGAAGCTCGATATAAAGGATGTGAGGTTGTTTTCCATAAGTCCTTAGTATGGACGTAACCAGAATGCGTAACACCACCCAACAAAAGAAGACCCAAATATGCATCAAACAGATTTTTTGTTAACACTTTCCATGTACGTGGTTCTTTTGTTGGATTTTTGGCAACAATTTGCTTTTCTGTTTGTCTCACGAACGATAATGTCACACATTTCATCGGACAGTATTAACTTGAATGTTTCTACAATGGACAGACCTTGCGTTCTTCGTACTGGCTCGTTGTTTCCAAATCTCAAAATGTTGTGTGTACGGAATCTTGCAGTTTGTGGTGATGCAGTAGACCAAATTGTTCCATCCTTACTTGTAAAATTTACTCCATTTTCACTGGAGGTATCATCAAGTTCTTCATCTTCTTCTGTTTCTTCCTCAAAGTTGTATTCTGGTAACTGGACTTCTTCTATGTCGGAGTCGTCTTGAGTTACATCAGCTACGTTTTCCTCTTCATCACTTTCACATGCTAATATTTCATCACCACTGTTTTCTTCTTCTAACTCTTGTAACCTTTGTCTAATGTATTCTTGTTGCTTCTCAAAATCAAGGGCATTAACTTGTCTAGGAGTAAGCCATTCACCATCTGCAATTTTTATACACTGTACTACCGAATGTCACAATACTCTTATTTAATTAATTTTTGATTCAGAAAAAAAACTACTCTAAGCAATGATGCGCTTTTAACAGGTGTTTGCTAACAACTGATTGATAACTATAAATATTCACACATGAAAGCAAAGACAAAATATTTTGCTAAGAGTCCCCTAATTCAAAAAATTTGTAAACAAATAAGCATCAATGTAGCAACAAAACACAAACAAAACAATGCAACTACAAAACATAAGTAAAATCAAATAAACACAGAAATAAGCTTAGCAACAAAAGTAATTCCATACAAAATATATGAACATACCCGGGTATGTTGACGTATGTGTAATTTTTTATCTTTTGACATAAAGATTAAGCCGTTTCGATAGACTTAGCTACTACCTTTTTCAATTGCTTAATGAAATATCATCATACTATTCATTGAAACAACATCGTTGAAAAATAGCTAATGTAGAGTTAAAATTAACAACAAAAGTTGTATCGTTAATGTATAAATAACAACAATACATTTTAAAATTTATTAAAATGTGTAGAACGAGACCGAAGGACAAGCATTAAGCAATTGAGAAAGGTAGCTAAGTATAAATTATGCTTAAACCGTTAATATCCTCCCTGTGGTTGATTATTTATTTTTTTTTCTTTTTTTAATACTAAACATTTCTTTGATTATTCTTTTGTAGTAATTACTTTCGGTTTCTTTTACTTGATCATTCTCAAAATTAAAAGTATGATTCGATTGATGGTGATGTTCAGTCATCGTGGTAATTCATTGTAATGTCAAAATCATAGCCTACTGCCTGAAATATTATTCGACGATTCGAAAGCATTAATAAATAAAATGATTCTTTTAAAGAAACCTATTGAAGATAGATATAGGGAATATTACAACAAATCGGTGTAGAATTTAATTCTGCTTCAAATAACATTAAAACATAACCGGTGTTTTCTTTGAAAAAAATTAGTTTTACAACTTTAAAATTTCTTTTATATATCCGTAATTTTTGGGCATTCTGTATAGTATAAAAGAAAAATTCTTACAAAGTTTTAGTGAAACAATGTTAGTGTGTGGTGGTTTTAAAATGCGGGATCTCTAGTACATAAAAGAAGTGAAAAATAATAAATTACGTATCATGGTGTAAATATCAAAATTTTCACAAGAATCGTTATATCTCAGAAACAGTGGAAGGTAGGTATAGGGAACTCTAGTTGTAATTGTCATAGAATTTTATGCTGAATTCAAAATTGTAATAATATATAGGCTCTTCCATTTAAAATAACGAAATTAATAGCGATTTCCGGTTAATCGGAAGTGTAAGAAACTCCGAAATATTTTAGAAAAAAAGTAAACACCAAACTATGACAAATCTAAAATTTTTAAATCTAAAGAGTTTCGTTAAGCCGGAAAACTTCTAATTAGCCACTTCCGTGGAAAACCCTGTGTGTAAAGTATCTAATTACAATAAGGAAGTATCTATGGCAAAATTCATAATTTTGTGAACACCTGTATAATTAACTAAATCACCTTCATCGTACACATTTTTAAAAGTTAATTAATATAAACCAGTTTCTGGGTATTAAACAAGAGGATCTCCTTAAATTTCCTAAATTCTTCGAACTTAATACATTATATAAGTTCATTTCTCCAAGATATAAATATAATGGCATTATAAATATTCTTGTGTCGATACCGTGGCCGATAGGAGAGAACGTTTTTTTTTTTTTATTTTATTCTCCCTTAACTCCTCTCGTCCCATCCCCAACAGATATAACAAACGAGCGGCAATAATTTCCCGATCGCCGCCAGAATTTATCGCCAGGATGAACGTCGGGGACAGTTACTCGTGTATAAATATTATTTCCGATTCGACACTGCGTACGTACGCTCAGCACGTACACATCGCATATACCTTGAACGTTGCAGCGTTATTTGTAAAATCCCGCAATACACGGACATTAGCCGTGTACACTAGCGTACATAAATTCGCGAATTCGCCTAAGCGGCGCACACTGGATCCAATCAATGCTTAAGTCAGGACAGTGGCAAAAAAAATTAAAATTGGGATTCAACCTCTCTTTTAGTACAGTAAACTACTGGAGTATAATTTGGTCAGTTGCCGTAAAATTATAGAGCAGCAAATAAACACAAATGAAATTAACGTTCGAATATCACAAAGTTTATAATTTTTTTTTTTAATACAGTTTACGGTTTGAAATTCTTCAACATAGAGTTGTTTGGCAGTTGCATGAAGCAATAGTTTTGAGATCTTCAACTATAATTTTCGTAAAAATCTCGCAAGAGTGCGCTTCAAAATTTACTAAAACTAAAAGTTAAAACTGCTACACGCAGAAAAATATATAAATACTTTTGTCAAATAAATCTGCATTCTGTCAATAAAATTCATATTTTGTATATCCGCAGAATAATATTTTCTTAATATTGGATTTCTTTTCTTAATCTTGCAGTCTTTAGCTAAGAATATGGGTTGTATAACTGATAATTATAGAACTCTCGATCTAAGAATATTACATTCTTGTCTTAAACATTTTACACAATAGCAGTTAATATCATTTTACTTACTTAAAAAATATATTTTTCATTCTATGCACTATATATGTAAAAAAGGAATTTTAAATTATTATTTCATTAGTGTCAAGAATAATACAGTGTTTTATTTATTTGGAATTATGGCTTACAAATAAAACAATTTAATTAATATAAATGCAAAACATTTCGGTAGCTTAGCTATCTTTATCAGTTCCTTAGAAAAGCGAATATCTCTTAAAATAAAGCAATTAATAAAGATAGCTAAGACTATTGAAACGTTTTGCATTTATGTAAATTAAATTGTTTTATTTTTAACCTATAATTCCAAATAAATAAAACCACTGGAAAGTGTTGTATCCGTACTGGCTGAATAAAGAAACCAACTCAAGAAATAAACTAGCAAACAAGCTGGAATAACTGAGATGATTCCTCAATTTTCATCACAAGCTTTCTCCCTATAATGTTATTCGCTCAAGTGATAAGTCAAAAATAATATGGGATCTTATCTTCCATTTTATTTTTGACTTATCACTTGAGCCTTCTTCAACCAATCTCTATCGTCCCATTAGGTATTGATTTTGCAAAAGGACTTCCGAAACTATAACTGAAGAAGTACATCGATAAAGACCCAAATATCTTTACTTAAACCTACTTTTATCGATCACATTAAAATTAAATACGAGTTGATCATGCTATGGTAGACGGAAAGGTATATAACGTATAAACGCAAACACCTTCAGCTATACGGTGTTATATTTGTTCAGAAAATTCTAAAGAAATGAGCGACGTATCAGGTCTAAGAAAGAAAATTACCCAGTGTTGAATTTTATAGTTTTGGTTTATCTCCATTATACGCCAAATTTATTCTTTTTGTGTTTATTGTACACAGGTTATAATCTTGGCTTTAAGAAATGGGCAGCTAAATTAGGTGGAAATAAATCGCTACAGTCTATATCGAAACTGGGTGGATAGAAAAAAATTGTGGGCAATTAGGACTAATAGTTGATCAAGTCCGTCAGGATAAAAGAAAATCTAACGATAGGAACACCGCATGCAACTTTTTACAAAACTCCAAAGTGTCGGCGGAAATCACTGGTGTTGACAAAATATTGATTCGCAGATTCGCTGTCATATTACAAACTATTGCCTTTAGAAAAGACGTTAACTTAAATAAATTTGATTTCCTAATCCTTAGAAACTGCTTGGCTTTATATGCCTGGTACCGTCCATAAAATATCAATTCATGGCAGACAAGTTATTAAAAAAGCATTAATAATACCAATGGAGTAATTAAGTGAAGACTATCAAGAGACAAGGCATAAAGAGTTTAGAACATGTGGAATCTATGAATCTAGAAAATTAAATTGAGATTCAACCAATGAAGACATATTGCAATGTTCGCCCATAACATCAGATCCTTTTATTTCAACTATATTACTGAAGCTTTCTCCCGAAGCAATTGATATATTAGAACTGGAATCCTATTCCATTGAGGACATAAATCAAACTGACGAAACTGAGATTGGAAATGGGCACGTGGAATACGGTGTGGCAAGTTGTATATTTATTTTTAATTTCTTTAGTATTTTTAAATATCCCAGAATCCCTAAATATCTCAGTGCCAGGTTGTTTGATGAAATTTTGGGATGGTGGAGAATAATATTTTATCTCAATCTTATAATAATTTGGAAGTCCGTTAGATAATAACTGAGAAAAATAGATGTACGGTGTCATCCATGCGTTCATCCCACTGTGGTATCCTCGTTGCGTTGAAACCGAGAGCGTGCCGTAAAACAGAATGAAGAGGGCGGCTGTGGAAGAAATGGTGAAAGGCACTTCAAAAAGTGGGACTCGCGAATGAGTTATGCGTGCCCCTGCCGTAAATCCTCGCAGCATCGGACCGGGTTCGGCTAGATGGCGACGGGAAAGGCGCTTATATACATTTTTGTAATGGTCGCGAAGTATAATCCGGCAATTCGTCAAAGACAAACGTCCAATTCGCCATCGAAGCGCAGATTTTGTGCGCGGATGCAATTGAAACGTGCGAAACGTGGCAGTTTTAGTCGAGGTATAGGGGGTCTAGGACGTATTAATCTTCTACATTCGTTTTCTTTTTTTTTCTACGTTATAAATTGTGGGGATTTTTACATGTCCGTTCAAGTTATGGATAACAAATCAATGCATATCTCTATAACGCCATTGCCCAATTCTTTATAGGTAACTGCTTTGAAATGATTTGTATTCACAATTTTAGATTAAAGTTATATCCCGTTTTTAATCCATCAATGCATCAAATTGGTTCAATTTATACACGAGCCTATAAATAAATTTAAAAATAAAAACTTGTACTTCCTGTAAACAACATGGCATCTTCTTTTGCAGCAAAAATATTACAACAATATCCTGTTCATAAGAATAAGTTTATTAGCTGAATATATGATATAACTATTAATATAAAATTTCCCAGAACATAAACCAGAATGAAAAGAATGATAAAAGTAAACGATATAACGGTAAGCAGAGAAAAGGTAGAACCAACGGTAGGAAAGCGGAAGCAGAAACAAAACATGGATTAATTATCCTGTGATGGGTGGAGACTGTGGCTTGAAAACTATAACAAAAATCCAAAAGAAAAAGTGAAAAAATCCCTTACCACAAAAATTAAAGATACAAATCTAAATACGTATTTCGGCAACTAAGTTGCCATCTTCAGTAGAAAACAAGTGAAGAGCAGTGTTAAACTTAGTGTTTTCGGCTAAGGTAAACCTTGGAAGATATGCTCTTCACCAAATCACTAGTGGAATAACACTCTTTAATTTTTGTGGTAAGGGATTTTTTCACTTTTTCTTTTGGTTTTTTGTTAAAGGATTAATTAAATGAGACTGTATCATATAAATATATAATTACATTATATATAATATAACTAAACCACAATATAATTAGAGAAAGCAATATATATTATTCACCAGATATTTAATCCTAGAGCACAACTTGCTGGATGTTTTTGTACATTTCACAATGCATGCTCTCCCGTCACTTTCAAGGTGATATTTCACCACAATTTTCACCAAAAGTTATTGCTAGTCATATTCCTACAAACAGTCACTATTTTTTTTTTTTTTTTTTTTGATGGGGGAAAATGCGTAAGCACAATCGGACGAGGCAAAAGGCGCACTCGCCCGGTGTGTGGGTCTTCAACCCACTAAAAACCCCCCTTTCGGACATGATTCCACCCCGGTATCCGTTTTGCACATTGCTTCAGGGTGGTGTCCCGTATTTAGCGATCTATTTCTTATTTCTTCATCTTCAAAACCCTCTCAGTGTACGAAGAGACTGCTTCCCATACTCCTCGACTCTCCATCATTTTCCCGATGATGTTGTCGGGTGAAAATTCTCCTATCTGATCCATTAACGCATTCCTCTCCGACTTCCATCTTGTACACTCGAAGAAGGTGTGGTTAGCGTCATCCTTCTCAGAGTCCCGATACGGGCACTGGGCACCATCCACTTTCCCCATTTTAAACAGATAATCATGGAAGTACCCATGCCCGGTCAGTAAACTGCGTTAAGTAATATCCTGTCTCGCCATGGTCTCTGTTCATCCAGGCTGTCAGGTCTGTGACTAGTCGGGCGGTCCACCTTCCCTTGCTGTCTGTATCCCATCTCTCCTGCCAACGTCGGAGAGTATGCTTTCTTTCCTCTCTAGTCGAGCTTCCTCCCGTTTGTCTGGATTCCCATCTCCTTTTCCGTTCCTTGGTCGATAGGTACCACCCCCGCCACCACCACAACGGCTGCCTCGGACACAGTTTTATAGGAGCTAGCAATGCGTAATGCTCCTCTTCTCTGGACTGCCGCCATTTTTTGGCGGTATTTCTTTCGATTAAGGGCGTCCGCCCAGATCTCGCATCCATACAAGAGTCTGGATTCTGTGACAGACATTAGGAGTCTCCGCTTGCTTGCGGAAGGTCCGCCGACGTTGGCCATAAGTCACTATTTTAGAGAAACCTGAAACAACACCTGGTGATTTGATAAATTACTTAAAAGAAATCTTTCTCGATTTCAAATATAAAGATATATAAATATAAAATCTTTGAAGAATTAACATTGGTTAATTTATTAACAAACTAGTTACCTATTGGGGAAAAACAATGATAATATAAAAACTTAAACATTGTTGACCCGGTAACCCTAAAAATAATTTAATAATTTTACAGGAGAATCAAAAATTTATATATTTTCTCTTCGTACGGTGTCTTGATTTTTAAGTAAGCAATAAATGGAGATACGAAATTTGACTACTACGTTTTAGCAGATTAAGGAGATACGAGCTTTACCTCTGCGAACAACTGGGGAATGTAAACATGCTTCCTTAGTTTTTATATCGTAAGTTGTGCACTACTAGCTTCTTCTTGTACAGTATGAACCAGATGCATTAAAATAAGATTAGAACAATACCGATTGGAAATTCGTAGTAAAAGCTTTGTCTTTTTTTATTTAGTTTATCACAAGGTTCTTCCTTTCCAATTCCTCTTTTTTAATTTCACCACGATTGTAAAAATGGTGTCTGTTACCATTTACTGACCACAATTTTTTCAATCACTTAAACTGATACAATGTTTCTTCCAAAATGAGTTATAGTTGCAGCAAAACATCCCCCATTTTTGTAATATGTTTTCACAATAAAAATGCGTTCTTCGACGGATAATCGCTGCATGACTACCAAGCAACAACCAATCGCAAACCATTTACTTTACCTTTGTCGCTGCAAAAAAACTCAGTGAAGATAGTGGCGACGCAATAAGATCGACTCCTACTGTCGCAACGGAAGTAACACTAAACCTGCCCCCACTTCATATGTATTTATATACAAGGAACTGCTAGGTCTGCAGTATACAGACTTATGCACAGTATAAGTGAATCGTATGTGTGCGTCATAAAAAACTACTAGATGAATTTACGGAGACACCCCTTATGGGGATGCCAAGTGACGTCATGATTCAGATATTGGCGTGGACCCAAATTGATATACAGAAAACTTTAAAACTGATTATGACATAGGAGTCGGAATAGATGGAAAGAAGCCCAGAAAGACCCTTTTGATAAGATTCATTAAGGATGGGAAATGAGGCGGCACCAATTAATAGATACAAAACAATTCCAATGAATGGTGGCAAAAATTACGGGGTCAAAGACAGGCAATGGAGTTCTTAAGGGAACAGAAGCCCTACCAAAGATCTACTGAGCAAAGACAGGAAAACTGTCAAAGTGATTTTAGGTCTATTGACTGGTCATTGTAGATTAAATAAGCACATGCATAACATAGGCCTGCCAGATTCTGTCAAGAGGAGGAAGAAACCCCAGTTTATGTGATGTGCCATTATGAAGGCCTGGCGAAGACAAGGTTTGCAGTGCCAGGCAGAGGTAGAGAATCCCATAGCGAAGAGCTACATAATGGAGCCGCTCCCAAAGATGATACGCCTAATTAAGCAGGCAAAGTTGGAGGGCGCCTTGTAGGACAAAGGGAGTCATAATTAGAGCTGTTATCCGGATCCGGATAATTTTGGATCCGGATAATTTACTATCCGGATATCCGGATCTCAGTGCTATGCGGATCCACTATCCGGATCTGCTATCCGAAACCTCGGATCCGGATCCGCTATCCGATACCTCAGATCCGGATCCGCTATCCGAAGCCTCAGACCCGGATCCGCTATCCGAAACCTCGGATCCGGATCCGCTTCTTGAATTCAGATATGCTATTATTATTAATAATAATTTGTATGTTTTATGTATAGTTATCGGATCTAGATCCCAGCACCGAATAGTATATCCGAATTCAAGACGCGGATCCGGATCCGAGGTTTCGGATAGCGGATCCGGATCTGAGGCTTCGGATAGCGGATCCGGATCTGAGGTATCGGATAGCGGATCCGGATCCGAGGTTTCGGATATCCGGATAGTTTTGCATCCGGATATCCGGATCTCAATTTTGTCGGATATCTGCAGCACTAGTCATAATAGACCTGGAAAGTTCGCGGTGAAATAGGTCAAAAAGCCATCCCAATCCTAATCTAATCCAATTTCACTAATAAATCCTACAGTGTCATTTGCACACAATGTAACGGGTTTCGATATATTGCTAAATAGATCACTACTACATAAAATAAGAAACGATCACTTCAATATTGATTACTGTAGTACTCCAACATCATTTTCATTATCCTTTATGTGAATACCTAAATTAATTAGTTTGGCACGTTTTAATATATAATCCTAGTGAAAATTGAAATTAATAAATCTAACTACCATTTTGTTGAGTATATGCTTTAATCGCAAAAATCACGTTACTTCCCACTATCTACACCTGTCTATAACCTCCAATACATTATTAAACAAATAGGGTAGGAGAATGGATCTGTACAATGAAAACAAAAAAAAAACGTTTTTAGTACGTTGACCCTCCTCATATATAATTCTTGTAAAAGGTTTCGTTTCTTCGGACCAAAATAGAATATTGTCGCAGTATGCAACAACAAAATTAAGGATCATAACGTATCAAACGCAGGCAGGAGAATTTTCATGGGACCAAGCATTTATAACATTTAATGTAGATTCTTTCCGTCCGATTTAACTACCGTTTAGTGTGCGCTAAAGGGTCGCGCGCAATATTCCCTATCGTCTGCCACTAACTTAATTATACCCAAACAATACATCTAACTGATAATAAATCTGTATTTGTGCATACTAACACACAATGCATACACATACCTAGCATTACCGAGGCAGAGACCACCACTGCCATCAAAACGCTTAAAGATAAGATGACAGCTGGACCGGATGGTATCCCGAGCTTTCTAGTTCGTGACTGTTGGATAGTTCTGGTATATCCTCTTACAAAGATCTTCAATTTGGCAGTGTCATCATCAACATTCCCTGACTTATGGAAATGCTCTAAGGTGTGTCCAGTTATGAAGGGAGGATCTTCGGAAAATGTGCGGAATTACAGGCCAATATCGATTCTTAACAATTTTGCTAAAACTTTTGAATCTGTTCTTTATTCTATAATATATCCATTAGTGAAAAACTTTATATCTCCAGACCAACACGGATTCATGGAAAAACGATCTACAGTAAACAATTTGGCACATTTTACCCAATATACACTTGATCAGTTCGACTCTTGTGGACAAGTGGATACTATTTACACGGACATATCGAAAGCTTTTGATCGAATTCAACACAAAGTATTGCTGCAAAAAATGAAGACATTTGGCTTTAGCGATTCCCTAGTTACACTGTTTGAAACTTACCTGTCTGACAGAGTTCAATATGTAACTTATAACGGCTACAAATCTCAAACGTTTCACGCTAGCTCAGGGGTCCCACAAGGTTCCAATCTTGGACCGCTCATGTTTATTGTGTTTATTAATGATTTTATGGATTGCATTAATATTGATAAATGTATGTTTGCGGATGACCGGTTTTTTATATTAGCGTTTAAACTGAGCTCAAGTACTCTTTATGTTTGTATTTTTGTGTTTTTATTGTACAGCTACATGAATTGTATTTTTTTGTCCTTTATTTGGAGCAATCTATTAGGCAAATATATTATTATTATTATTATTATCTATTCAAAATAATACGTTAATAGCTGTACATTTCCAATATAGAAAAATAATAATTCCTGCGCAAATTCTATCTAAGCTATTATCACCAATACATTATGAAATAAATAAGGTAAGAGAAATGAATCCTCAATACATCGTTAGTCGTTAGTGAATCCCTGTCGAATGTCAACAAAACATATGTCAGAAAAACAAGACATGACCCGCAGGCACGACAAAAAAAATAATTTCTTTTAGTTTCGCGTCTGAAAGCTTCGGCGTCGACCCACCTGAAATAACAACAAGAATTCCCAGTCTACATATGGCGAAAGGACGAGAAAACGTCAGAATGAACAAGCTATCAGATACACGAGCCCCCGATACCTTGTCACCGATAACTACACGGTGATGTAAATTGATTCAAACAACCTAGCCAAAACACTTCACTTCGTCTCTATATAAAATACAATAACAACATTTCATTCTCTACCGAAAGGTTGACGTGCTCCACTGCGCACGTATCTTCTTTCATTACATTGCCTTAAAACACATATTCGACTGCACCAAACTGCTGTAATCCTACTCGTACTATTACTGTAGACTGTGAGCGCGTTTGTCTATGTAGTCCCGTCGTTTCGTTCTACTATTTACCGACTGTGACAAGTTCAGAGACGCCTACTTCCTGAAAATCTTATTTAAATGCAGCAGCAGGCAAATAATGCCTTGAATATTGCGGAGAACATAAGGAAGAACTTCCTTTCCCTGTCTGAGCGACAGGTAACTCGTGTGCCGCATTTTCTGGGAACAAAAACTTTCATGAATAATTTAGTATCAAATAATTTTAGCGAAAAAGATGTGTTGGAAGAAAAAAATCAGGCCAAATCAGGAATCACGAATGGAAATAATTAGTATTTTTGGACTTTTTGTAAACCATAGCTACAAGCTTTTGAGATAAGAATATAAATCAAAAAGTGTATTTCTGTATCCACTTAACTCAGATGGATGCCTAGGTTAAAATGCTTATAAATCCGATGATTTATTGGAGGAAACAAAAAATCGCGCATAAGTGTTTATCCACCCCCCAAAAAATAAAAGAAGAAAGTGAAAAACTACTTACATAAAAAAATTAGTTTTTTGCTGATTTTCTGAACAAAAATAATCATAACTCCACTTAAACCGGATTTCTTCGTTGTGCTCAACTTTATTACAGCTGTGCTAATGTCAGTTGCTCTATGTTGTTCCATGCTTCTTGTAGTTGTGCCCAAAGTGTGTTGTCGATGTTGGAATAACTTTTCGAAAATGTCGATCAGATTCCTCCCATAAAAGTTCGTTCGGGTTGAATTCTGGACTTTGAGGGGACGGATCATTTCATAATCATATTTTTTTCTCTGCACTCCAATTATTCTCAATATTGACAACATACCTTGGCAGAATGTCATTGTCGTGCTGGAACAAAGCTTGCCGAAGATTAACAACCACTAAAGCAAAACAACTTAGAGAAGCGTTAAAAGAGCTAAATTGCTGTTTTCATTCCTCTGGTACACCAACTTATTGATCTACAGATCCACAAAGAACATCCGATTTAATTGATTTCTGCATCTCTAGAAAAGTCTCGCCCAACTTTGTCCATATCGGAGAAAACTTTGATTTAGGCTCTAATCATTCAGCAGTTATACTTACATTGAGTGAACGTTTAGTCAAAAAGGAAAGTAGACCTAGTCTTGTTAATAAGACAACCGATTGGGAGAGTTTCAAATTAGATATTTCAAATAAAATCAACCTCAATATAAAGCTAAGAACCAAACATGATCTTGAAATAGAAACAACATCAAATCATCACTGATCCTCCTTCATTCTTTACAGTGGATTGCATTTTTAAGATTACTTGCCTTTGAAATATTGTAATCCACAGTTCTGCGATTTAAGTTGAATAATTTCGCTATTTCTCTGTTACTTTTACCGATATTGTGGTAAGCCACTATTTGAGTAGTACGTATATCTGTGGATACCACAATTATGGTAAATTTTACTGTATATACCTTTATAACTTCTCTACAAACAAAGCAAAAAAAACAAACGCTTAGCACGTTGACTCTCTTCATATATAAATTTTGTAAAAACTTTCGTTTCTTTGTACCAAAATAGATGCAGAACATGCCAGAACATGTAACAACAAAATTGAATATCATAACGTATCAAGCACGGGCAAGAGAATTTTCTGGGACCCAGCCTTTAGCATTTAATGCAGATTCTTTCCGTTCCGTTTAACAACCGTTTATAGCACGCGAAAGCGCCGCGCGCGATATCCCCTATCGTACGTCACTGGTGTGTGGGCATACCTCCCAATAGGATGGGTATGGGCGAAGTGCCGGCTGCTTCATGCCGCTAGATCAGCATGTCATGTTCGATATCTGAAGATTGATGTTCCTCGCGGATAGCTTCGTCTCGCTCCGTCTCCACGGCAATACACCTACGAAAGCCCTAATCGAGCGTTCAGACCAGTCGCGATGACGAAATTTATCCCGGAGTCGGCCTAGCGTTAACTCGATGAAAAATACCGTTATGTGAACATAGATAAATGTCGTGAAAAATGCTAGCTGGTATAATTAATAAAGCACTTAAGCCACAGCTGTTGGTTGTGAAGTTTTTATTGATTGTTATATTACGCGGCGTATTCATTTCTTAAATATGGAAACATTATTTAATTTAAAGATCATATTTTGTAACCCAAAACGGATGAGCAGCTACTTGTTTACATTTCGGTTGAAAACCAGAAGTGTAAGAACTCTTATTATTATTATTTATTTTTTCACATCGACCAGAGCAAGTCTGGATGTGAAATATTAACGAGCAATAAAATTTGGAACGCCGAGTGTTCGATGTATGCCAAGGAATAATAAACCGTTAAGAGGGACTTTCTATATAAAAAAAACTATTAGGTATATTTTAAATTATAAATAGCGAAATAAGCGGAATTAAGTCTCCAACAAACTGCATCCAACTGAGCTACCCAATCCAAATTATAATCAATCATAACACCTAGAACTTTACAGGTTAAACTGCTTAAAACATTGCAACCTTTAAAGTTCAAAATGATATTTTTTGTTGTTAATTTTATGATCAGGCAAAATGCACGTAGTTTTATCAATGTTAATTACTAACCTATTAGTTTGATACCATCTATAAAATTCCTCGAAAATCTGTTCAATATTTGACAGCAAAGTATCATCCATGTTCCTGCCAGACACCACGACAGACTTGTCATCAGCGTATACAAAAACCGCTCCACAACTTTTGTTACTGATAAGATCATTTATAAAAAGTATCAACAGCAAGGGTTGCAGCACCGAACCGTGCGGTACACCAATACCCTGACCGGAAACGCACGATCTCGTATTATTAATCTTCACATAGATATAGCGATCTTATAAATGTAATGATATCCACTCGTGAACATTACCCCTAATACACAAATTATTTAGTTTGGAGATTAATAAAGTATGATCAACTGAATCGAAGACCTTACACGGCAAATAAGAAAGCAGCAACTTTTAATTTTTTATTATATTGATCATTAATCCATTATATGAATACAATACAAGCAGTTTTAGTCGAACGTCGAAAGCAGGGGATACGAAAAGTAACTGCATTTTCAAGAATTATCTGCTAATTGCCATGTTCTTCACAATTAATTAATAGAATTGTTGTATGGTACAATTACAATCAATTAAATAGTTATATAATTGCAATTTTTTGATATTTTTTCTTGTCCGTAACAATTCCTTCACGAATGATAAAAGTACCATTCCTTAGAATTTTTATAAATCTTTATAGCCTAGCAAAAATATATCCATTTCTTCATAAAACCGTTACTAATCCCTTTTACGCTAATTATGCAAAAAAAGATGCTTTAGAAATTGTCAGTTTAGTTAAGTTTAGAACTATTAAAGGTCTGTAATAAAATAAAATGAAACAATGCGAATCAATCGAGTTCTTACTAAAAGTTATCGAATAATGACACAACATTGCTTACTATTATTTATAACAATACTAAGTGTAGGTAGTCCTCAATTTTCGTACATAATTCGTTCTTTCCAATATGTAGGACAACTGAAATGTACGAAAGTCAAGTTTTCTGGAAACTGTCCTACAAAAATGAATCACTATTCACCTGCCCAAAACAAACTCGGACAGTTGCAGTCACTGCTGACGTGGCCAAAAAGTTGCTGTAGTATACAGATCGGTTTGACTGTTTGAAACTTGATTTTGTTGGAAAAGTTGTTAGTGTACGAAACTATAAATTCTACGAAAGTGGAACATCCGAATGTCGAGGACTGCCTGTATTCAACTCAACTCTTGGGAAAATAATAAATGACCTCTTAATGCTTACCACAGTTACACTATTGTAAATGTTTAAAAAGGTTTGAAATCATATAGCATATGGGGCTTGAGCACTTAAAAATTAAGATTTCGGAAAACGTGTTTATACTAAAAGTGCATTTCAACACGTACTACTTACTGGGCTAATGCGCTCCGAAAGCCTCAGAACAGTTAAGAAACTGCAAAAGGAAGGGTATGGGGCGTGAAATGAGAAAGTGTGAAGAGCTGAATCCTTAGCGAATTTATAATTTATTGCCGCACGAAATTAAAGCCGTGGCTGAGCTTTTTTCCTCCAACACTCCCGGCACTGCATCACCACCGGCGCCGGTTCGGATCTGCGAGTTCTTTTTTTTTTCTTTCATCGTCGTTTGCTTGTATTTTAATTAATCTGGAATGTCTTCCGAGGACAGAAATTAATGGAAAGGGTTAGTGAGTCGGAATAATTTGAAATATTAAATTAAAAATTTATGGTAACGAACAAGAGACGACGAGGAGTGAGTTCGTAAAAGAAATGGGAAGGATGCATTCGCAATTTCCACAGTCTGCCGTAAACGAGATGTATTTTATATTACTTTCGAAATTATTCTATGATGAAAACCGTGCCTGTGAATAACGATTATAACATATTGCATACTACAACCAAATATATATAATGAAGGTTTGTATGTAGATCATTTACGAATACACTTGTTATGACTAACCTTGATTTAGATTAGGCTTTACATTTTATGCAAAAACAACCATCCATTTTTGCCAAAACAATAAATAAACAATGAACTGACACGTTATTACATTCGGCTTCATGAAAATTGGAATTACATGCAGGAAAAAAAAAAGGCGACGCTCGCCAAAATGAAAACACCGCCAACATACAACAATATCTTCCACTTTCGCGTTATTACGTCGTTAGCCTTGCCCGTTTTTATGGACTAAAATTATCAGCTCCGTCATAAGTCACATTGCAAAAAGGAAAATTAAAAAACCACAATAAAGGAGCAACGGGCACGAGAATTGACCGACATAAAACCGTAGGAAAAAATTAAAAGCGCTTTGCCTCAAAATGGGAAGAACAATGTACATTTATGCCCGTCTTTGTAATACCCACTATGTTCGCTTCATAAAATTTTTAACTTGCTAACAATCTTTCGACAATAATCATACTACTTCGGCAAAATGTTTATTACTGTAGATACATTACGTTTGTGTAAGTAAACAAAGTAAACAGTGATAACAGATGCAAGTACATACATATGGAGTATTTAATTATCTCTGCATTTTATGTTGTAAGATTAGTGTAAATCCCGAGTTCAGCTTGGTGCTGTTCATATTTTGAGCATAGTCGTGCATATATTTCTTTGAGTAAATTTTTGTTAGTATCTAATATTTTTCTACAATATATTTCCTGTAGATTGTCTTCCTTTGCGATAAGTAAAGCTGGCACTAATTTTACTAATACCAGCGTTGCCGGATGCCGAGCAGAGAGAATCAAATAGGTTTGTCGGTTATGTCCGTGACCTCTTAATATGTTTGTGCGCGATTTGTATACGTATTATAAATTAATGTATGTATGTATAAATACTACTGTTAGTAAGTACGATAACTGAAAGTAAATAATAGAATAAACAATCGTTCATGATTATAAGAATCACTTACCCTCTTAAGCGGCATTACCTGGGTATTATCGAACACAAGATAGCACAAGAAGTGACGTTATGATAAACTGGAAAACTTGTACAAAAACTGCACTTCACAGTCACGTTTCTGCCAGCAGATCAAATTCCTTTAACAAACTTTACAAAAAGTGTTTACACCATCATATCGTAAGTCCGAGTATTTATCGATATTCTATTAATTGGTTCAGCAAATAATAATGGGTACAATAAATGGTAACATTCCACGTTTTCGCACGTTAGACATTTTTCTTGATATGTATGACCTGTATAAAATAACAGTTTAAAAATAACGCGCAAACATTCCGCATCTACATATATACTCACGGTTAGTGACTGACGCTGCTAGCTAGGAGTATAGATTCGCATAGAAAACTCATACACCTATGCAAACCTCTACATCAGGCGACGCTGGTATTAATAAATTAGTGCCAGCTTTAGCGATGAATTTCCAATGAATAAGGCAATTGTTTATATTAGATGTAAGGCCAGTCCATCCAAACTAAACCACTACTAAAATTTGGACACAATAACTTACACCTTCATTTTTTTCAGGTCTTTTATTTACCTCATTAGGAGTGGTAAACTAAAGTACAAAAGTGCTATCTGATATGGTGATCACAGAAGGAAAAGAAATTAATCAGGAATTGAAAAACAAAGTAGTAAAGAAAATGCTGAAGGCAACAATTGCACCATGGCAAAACGATTTAAAATTATTAAAATTAAAATTTAAAAAGACTTTTGCAAGTCACATGTTAAAACCAGATTCCGGTTATTATATCATTAAATTTTAATGTCATAAGTGGCCCTCCCTGTACAAACCGCTCAACAATTTTATTTTTTTCCGTACGTTGCACAAATGCTTCTCCTCAATCTTATTATTATTATTCATCATTTAGTAATAGACTTTCCTGGCGTGTATGTAATATTAGGGTGATTGTACACTGCGACCTGAAAGATCTATTAAATTTCCTGGCATCAAACAGCAACTGAATTGTTAGGATATTCTCAGAAGTTATAGATACTACTTTAATATCAGTTCTGCTAATCTCACCAATAAGTTATCACTAGGGTTTGGATGTTTCTCCCGCAGGCCAGGATCGAAACAAGGCAAGTGTACAAACAAACGGGCGACCTTGCGAAGCAGCGTTATTTATATCGACATAACCACAATTGCTTATCATGTTTTTGATGACATTATGCACAGTTGGCATATTATTCCGTAACACTTACCATGATGGTAGTTGCATACAATACATATGAGTTTTTAGTGGCACGTTATTTTTCTTATTTTGGTATTGTGTATGATTTTTACAGTTTGTACCAGTACATCAACGGTTTATCGCAAACTTTACAGTAGATCTCAGCACCATTATATTATAAATCCAGTAATTCTTTAATAAACGTAGTGCAGGCGGACTGCATCAACTCTCGTTTTTCCCTTCCGCACATAGTGATGAACTACTATGCGGTTTGACCGATCTATGCATATCCTGCCAAAGGTATGCTGATGATATAGTCATATATTCAAGAGGAATTATTGAGAATACGCTCATCGATATAGTACAAAGAGAACTCAATATTACCAAAAGGTGATGTCAATCAGTGAGATTTAACATCAATCCCACTAAGACTACTTTATGTTACCATTATAGTATGTTCATTCGCAGCAAAAAAAAACCCAATCTCAAGACTATAAACATTTGTAGATAATATAATAATAATATAAGCATTAACTTGAAGTAACCAACAAGGCAAAAAAGGCCCTAACGATTTGTAGAAACTCTCGGATTTGGGATAAAACCCAAAAATACTGCTCTGGATATATACAGCAATAGTGACACCAATAATCACTTGTAGGGAAGTAGCTTGGAGCACAAGAACTAGTCTGGCCACCTCTAGAGCTGATCTCTCTGCAAAGATTAGTATGTGTATGCATAACTGGGGCAATGAGAACCTGTCCAATTGTAGTTATTGAGGTGGTACCAAACCTTGCCCCTCTCCACACTTTGGTGGAGACCATAGCCAAAGGGACTACACGTAGAATGATCGGGGAAGAAATGGTCAACTCAGCCTCCTGCAAATGTCCTAAACTGGGACATGCTCCGGGACGGTATGTCAAAAAAGTTTAGCTTTGTGAAAGAATTTACCACAAAGCTTAACAACAAAGGCGACTGAGATAAACACACAATCGTCAAACTCAACAGAAATGCCATCAAATGCTACACGTATGGCTACAAAACGAGGGACTTGAAATAAGGATATATGAGCTTAGGACCAAATATTTAGAAAGTTTGGGCTTGTACCCGTATCTTCCGAGTAGAAACACACGTTATTGAAAGATGGGTCCAGTTCAACATTGACAGAAACTATCTAAAGCAAGAGGTTATCATAATATCTGATAGTCAAGCAGCGATCAGGGCGCAGAGCTCAAACATAATCTGCTCGAAGATGGATGGTTTGGGAGTGTCTAGAAGAACGAAGCGAGCTTGACAAAAGAAACAAGGAAACCTTTCCGCGGATTCCGATGCACATAAGAGTGGAAGGGAATAAAATAACGGATAATCTCGCTAAGAAAAGGGCTAGAATACCATTTGTAGAGCCTGAATCCTATCGCGGGTACAAGCAGAGAAAGTCCATATACTGGAAGAATCTGCAGGGAATCAGAGAAGCTAAAGCTCCTCTGGAAACCTGTAACCGGAAGCGATCTACTGAATGCATCAACTTAAGTAAAAATAATATTCACATATTGACAGGGATCCTATCACCCACTTTAAACTGAAAGGACATCTAAGCAGGCTTGAAATAGCAGAAGAAACCGATTTTGTGTAGTAGATTTTGTGGAAAACAGGGTGAAGCATCTACATACGTACTCTCAAACTGCACTGCACTGTACAATTCAAGGACCCTGCAGCTGGGAGCATATGAAATTGAAGGGGGAGAGTTACCTGGCCTGAAGGTCTTCCAACATTCTGCATTTTTTGAAAGGAATCGAACTGGACCGCCAGCTGTAAGTACAGCTGTAATGGAGGACACAATAGATCTTTCAGGTCGCAATGTAGTATCATCCTTATCTCACATACATACATTACACCGGTGGGTGCTCTGCGTACTTAATAAGGCCCTGGCCTGCGGGATGACATCCCAACTCTAGCTATCACATAGCTCTTTTTTCTCGAAATAGTTCATATCTTTCTTTGAATACCTCACAACTTCCTCAATGCAGACGTATTCGGGGATTCTTAAAATAGATAGACATTTTTCATCCGGCTCGGCACAATTGAACGCTCAAAAGATTCTAGCAGTCCTCGAGCACATCACACACGTACCTGTCCGAAAGTTCTGCCGTATCTTAAGTGGCCGCTGGATAATTCACACGACGAAAAAGTAACGAGATTCATAAAAATGGACGCCGATGTCGTCCATTAAAGTGGTATCTTTTTTATACGGCACCGTTCCTTTATGCTGCCGGGCATCCAAAGAGCAGTTCCATTAATAACGATCCTTCGGAGGAAGACGATGGTAATAGCGACGGCGGTGGCGGACAATCTCTATCCGTAGATCTCATCCTCGGGGTTAAAGGTGTCCATTGATCACACGTCATTTCCGACTCTAGTGGACCCCGCTCCTTTGTTATCCAAGAAATATATTTGTCAGACCAATCGATACGGGTGTTTATTAGACGAGGATCTTCTCCACGTTTGGCCGTGCTGCCGTTGCACGGACCGAACGACGCCTTTCTCGTGCAAATACGCGCATGGGGACGACCTAGTCGGCTGCTATGACAGTAGGGATAAACGACGACAGTTGCTGCGGGCTTCCTTTTTATTCGCCGATGAAAAACAAACACGCCGGAAAAAGACAAATACTAGTTTTAAATAATCGAAAATGAAGCACTACGGTTTCTACCATAAACATGGATTATAATGGGAAGCCGCTTATATAGCATCAGTACCAGCATAATTAGAATCATAAGGATTTTTTTTTAATATTTTTGTGTTTTGTTCTTGAACTCTTTTTCACTGTCAAAGACAATGCATGTCACTTCAAACATAAAATACGTAAATGCACAATACGAATTACATTCCAAAAGCAAACTAACAGAGAGCTCAGTAAAAATGGGATTCATACCACCTTATTATGATAATAATTACTATCTATCGTGTAAGTATTATCTTATCAGTCGCTATGATCGAACTTGAAACAGGATTAAATACAGGGACAGGCGGCATTAGAAACCAAGTAGAGGAAGCATGCGAACGAAGAAATTCGACATAAATATGGAGGTTCCCAGTTTCCATGGATAGACTTACAAATAGGAAAAGCTTGGGTAAAATAGGTTTTACAGAAAAAGCTTATTTTTTATAAAATATTCTGCTTTCCTAAAAACGTCCAAAGAATATTTAGATTTAACCAAAGAGATATTATACTTACTTATAAATGTAACATTATTGCAGCTGATATTTTTATTTTTAACTAAAGAACAATCGGTTTTTTAAATAAACAAGTAAATAAGGCCCAATTCTTAACTTAAAACAGATCTAATAATTATTATTCAATATAGCTTCTTCCAACTTGTACACACCTTTCAACTTTTTCAATAAATCAATTGTAAGCCGCATCCCTTATTTGTTTTAATTGCTCTGAATTGTGCTCTGTAACAACATACGCTCTTGTTTAACGTCGTCCACAAAAAAAAAACTATTGGTGTAATATTAGCTGATTTAGCAGGCCATCCATCTGGGCATTTCTGCCAATGAATCTCACAGGAAATAGGCAATTTAAAAATGTTTTTATCAATACTGTTGAATGAGCCGGACATCCATCTTGTTGCCAATAAATATTTCTTCGTATATGTAAGAGTAAATATTGTATCAGTGAGGCAACACAAACATTTATATCATATCTAAATAAACATGTTGATTTAAATTTTGTTCTATAAAGTATGGACCACCACAGAAAATATCAAACCATACCTTTACTTTTTTACAACGTTGGCTTTTTGAATGAACTTTAATTTATAGAATTGTTGCAGCCCAATGTTTTGTGTTCTGAAAAGATACGTTACCGCTAGTTAAAAATGTTGCTTAAATTAATGTAATGACAGCAAAAAGTATAATCTGCTACGAAACCCATGGTTATTTAGTTAAGAAATAAAAGTAATATATGACGACAATATTGCATTTATGAGTCACTGTATGTGTATAGCCTAATCTAAATATATTTTTGGTTGTTTTGAGGGAATCAGAATATTTTATAAAGAATAACATTTTTCGGTAAAAGAAATATTAACGAAGTTTTTCCTCTTTGTTAGTACATTCATAGACAGCCTATGTAAGATGTTGAAAAGTTCTGCAAAGGTGAAGAAATTACTTATATTCTTAGTCACATATTGTTATGAACGATCCTGTATATAGCATATTCATTGCATAGCCGCCGGGCGTCGTAAGGAAACATCACCGCGATAATATCACCAAATGGTGGAGGCGCCGGATAATATGTAACAAAAGCGCTGTTTAGGGAGGCGAGTAGTTCGATTAATAACACATAAATAGCACATATTCTCTTTTGCTTAATAGTTTACTGTTTTATAATTTCACGAGGTGTGCCTCCCTAGGGGCTTTCGCGGTCCTCGCATGTTCGTGAAAGTTGCAATATTCTCACAGCGGTCGGCGTCTTCTTATGCCGTCCGGTGAATATGCTGTATACATAGCCGTTCGTAATAACATACACATAAGAGTGCAATATGCATTTCTCGCCACGTACGCATATATGTGTGACTAATGAGCAGCTGGAACAGATCATTGCCGAGAGCATGCTGGGAATGCAATCGGACATATTATGCACTGGACCAATGATCGATACATACCACTAGCTCCTTTACAAACTGAGAGGTATAGAGAACGTTGACGCACACAGACAGCTGTTGGTATACGAACTTCTCGAAAACAAAGCAGGAAGCGTGGGAATATTGGGTGGCAGTTCAAGAGTGAGAAGATACTACAACCTTGGGCAACACAACGAATTTTTAAGCTGAATCACACATATCAACAAAACTGTTTAGTGACAGTCAGGTAGTGCAACTGGAAACTGATTTGGAGTTCCAAAAACACTCTAGATATATTGAGGATGCAGGCAGTCTTGGGAAAAATGGTGTTGTGGTTCATTTCCGGGGACCAGAATCTGCCGTTATCATAGCACCTACGATAGTTAAACAAGAACTGAATGTCTGGACAAATCTGAAAGTGCTCCCACATTGGAATAGTTGCCCTCATTTGGTACAAGTGAACGATTAAATTTCAACTGATCATGTCAGAACCAATGAAGTATTTGAGTTTCATCGCAAAAGTGGCAAAGTAATTGTTTCTGCTCTTACAGGTCACTGCACACTCAAAGAGCCCCCACACAGAAAGAGACTCACTGAGGAGACTGAATATCGGCTATGTTTGGAGGACAAAAAGACAGTGAAGTACATATTCTGCCCTGCCGCGACAAAAATTAGATATACGCCAGCTCTGTCTTCCAGGCAGAGGTACCTTACAATCTGCAGGAGAAAACCATAGAAGGATTACTACAAATAAGCGGATTCTTATTTGTTCTGATAGCCAAGCAGCACTAAACGTTCTATCGATTCGGGAAGTGACGTCGGAACTAGTATGAGAGTGCCTCGAGGAACAATGGGGACTAGCAGGACGAAACAGGATACAGCTGATTTTGGTACCAGGATACCGAGGGTGCGAGGGCAATGAGACAGCTATTGAACTCGCTCGTCGAGGAGCAGATATATCATCATCCAAAGACCAAAACCGGCTTTGGGATAAGAAATGCTTGGATAGGAGCAGACCATAGGAGGCAACATACCCAGGCATGAGCATGACAAGCATTTTATAGGCAAACCATGCCATGGGAAAGCTGAAGAACTACTACTTTTAAGTAGGAATCACCTTTAAATGATTGTGGGTCCATGTTGGGACATGAACCGATAAAGCAACACCTACACAAGATAGAGGAGAGATCCTTAAATGCGAACTATGCAAAAAGAAACCAGAGAGCAACACATAATATGCAATTGTGAGGTTCTAGAACATAAGTGTGCAGTCTGTTGTAGAGCACTAGCATACTGGAGTGGTTTCTATAACAAGAAGAGGTAGATTATAATAAGCTTTTAGGCTGCAGTGTTACACGGAGACCATCGCCAGACGTGGCTGTGAATAGAGAAAAAAAGAAACATAAAACAAAAAGACTTTGAAAAAACAAAAGCACTGTTAGTTCTCTCGTGCCAGTTATTTTAAAGAAACGAATGTTATAAATGGCCCTTAATGTTAGCGTTACAATTGGAAGTTAAAGAAAACAATAAGTCGACGACCCAACTATATAATGTAGAATACGAGGGATGTTTCATAGTGAAGAACCAGCACAGCAATTTTACAAATTACATTTACTTTATTTGACACTTCCATATCAAAATATATGAGACGTGTCTAATGTTATTTTACAGCCGCTCGTCCTTTATCCTTATACGGCGCTACGATACTCTTGATTTTACGAGTGCAGCATAAGAGAAAAAGAGGAAAAAGGAAAAATCAGGAGCCACCAGGATATGGAACAAATACATCCTCTAACGACAATGTAGGTTGCTCATATGTACGTATAGAGCTAGTTACAGATATGCATGTATTACAATTTAAGAACATACATTACAGTCGATAACAGCCAAGTACTAGTATTGCGTAGTCGATAATTCTATCGCCGGATAATATGAAAGGCCAGAGAACCCCTATGAAAACAGCGGCCTTTGCAATAACATTTTTCTGGAACGACCTATTATTCGTTTCTCGCTCGTCCATTGTCATTTATAAAGAAGAATGCCCACGTTTACTGGAATAAATATCCACGTGAAGCAATAAAACATTTCCAGCAATTCCGTAGAAGTTATTCAGAAGGAAAGTTGTTCAGTAGTGGGGTTTGCGAACTAAGTTTGTATATACTGTATGTCGTTAAAGTAACGCACAATATTTATAACTTTGTTCTCAACTGATTTTTTTTAAGCTTATACACGTCAATTTTAGTTTAATGATAGGCACTAGTTGATGACAAAGTATTTTTTCCATATCAAGTTTCGAACGATCTATGATGTAATCGTTTTTTAAAAAATTAAATTTCTGCCCAAGTGGAACAAATTACCTGCTCTCTTCCGAGCGCGATGATAATCCATATTTTCCTACCATTCACAAGATACGGGTGTTATCTGTAAAAGGAAAAAATAGGATGAAGCGAGCGATGCTACCCAGGTTTAGTGTGTTGTAATCCTTTTTCATTCAGATCTGTTATTAGGTTGGTTGCTCCCAGAAATTGCAGTCTCTGCCTTTCCAATGTAACGTTTTTAAGAATCACGTTCTTCCTCATTTCATACTCTACAAATAAGTTAATCTCTAAAAATGCTAATTTTATGTAGGTATACTCTTAGACAGCCGTATCCTGTTAGAAGACTCGTCACCGTTCTAACCTGTACTCGGTTAAGAGCCAATACATCCGCAGTTAAATGCCGTGATGGCTGCCCCATCATCCATTTCTGTGTATCTGCCCTTCAACACTGTTCCAGTATACCTGACGTTTCTTTGTGATCCAATCAGCCACTACATCACGTATTGCAGCCTTGGTTATCACCAGACACGATTCAGTTCAGTAAATACTGTTTCAGACCACCTTTCTTGGTAGCTTGTTTGCTAATTCGTTGCCCTTATGCACCGGTACTGACACCAAAGCGACAAAGGATTTTTAGATTTCCAGGCAATTCCAAACTAATTTCGGGATAATCTGATGGGATTCTAACATCTTTAGGACTGCCTGACTATCCGTTAGGGTATGAATCAGCTGACACTTTGGTTGTTTGCCTAATGCACTTGGGATACATGTGTCTATTGCTAGTATTTTCGTTTGGTATGCGGTGGTATATTGCCGTAGTGCCATATATTCTTTATGATTCAGGGTGTAATTCTTTTCTACCCGTCTGCCTACCAGTTTTGTTTCGAATCTCCAGCTTCTGTTTTGCTCTCCACTCGTCCCAGTCCAAGACAACTTTGCATAACCGGAATCATTGCATTCCCTTGCTTCTCCTATAATGTAAATATCCAATGGAGGTAACTTTAGTATCATTTCCATAGCAGCTGCCGTTATGGCTTTTTCTTCAACTCACGGACGGATTAATCATTTTGGTAGTTGATAAGAGAGATGGCATCCATGTGGTTCGATTAACCATTCTGACTATTGCGGCCACCAAGATTTTTTCATATACAAAAGTTGACAACTGACATATGGGAAACACAATGAGGAACAATTTATACTAACTAAATAATTTTGAATATTAGTTAACGACAAAGCATATCCAAATAATTCTAAATATTTCGCTCCGGTGAATACAAGTGCAAAAAAATAATTAAATGATTGAACTTAGGTATCTAATACCATCTTATATTCTTTCTTTTATACTAGAACTGGATTTCTTGTGAGGATTGTTAGTATCGATAATTTCATTTCTCAACTGCTTCATTTAATTAAAAAACAGCGAAGTCTAAAAATATATAGAGATTGAAGTTACCTACCAAATTTATTTCTGTTAAATTTGTTTGGTTAATGTAATATTTATTAAAAACAAATGAGGTAATAAGCGATTTTAGTACTACAAAGAGCATTGCGCAAACTTGAAGATTTACATTGAAGCGACAAGAGATTAAATTACAATACTACTCTGAAAGATATTCGGTAATGATACCTTCGATAAAGTAGTAATATCTTTCAACTTAGAACTCAAGGATGAAGCAATATACCTATTTCTCTTTAAAATGAGCAAGTAACTAAGCATTTACGTACCATTATAATATCCTATACATATACGAAAATAATTTTAAATTATTGAGAAGTATATTTACAGAATAAATTCTACATAACATATGTCGCCTGTTAACTACTCTGTACATTAGAAAGAACGTTAGATAACTTATAAATTTTATAAACCTAATAAAGGCGCTAGGTATATGAAGTCTTCGGTTTGTTCTACTTTAATCGATTCCGTGTGCAAAGTTCTGAATACGGTACGACGAGAATGACCCAATTATTTTGTTCCTGCATGTGATCTGGCTCTTTTCATAGAAGAGTAAAAAGAGAGAATTAATCCATAATTACTCTAACACTACCCAATGTCTTTGTTACTTATATCATATCAAGAACTGTCATGCAACTTTTACTAATTCTGAATAGGGGACGCGTTACTAAGCAATTACTCTAATGTGTTAGTTGCTTCTTTAATAGAGTAGACTAATTACATATTCATTCGTAATTCATCTATGTATTAACTCCTAAAGCGTTATACTTAATTATGTTAGTAAAGTCTTAGAAGTCATATTATGAAATTGGAAGGTTAATCATAAAGTTACTCAACAACTTACACGAACGTTCGCCAATATTTTGTTAATTACGTACCCATTTGTTATCTGTAATATATATGACGCGATAATTTGTAAACGTCGTAGATGATTGAATCTTAATTTATCACTGGAATTATCCATACATATTGAATGAAAATATTTTTCTGTTTTTCAAAATAAATATAAAATATACATAAGATTTAAAAGCAAGTAATTTTTTTTTTTTTTTGATTTTAAGTATTCAAATATACATTCCAGCAAGAAGAGAAATTAATAAGCACCTTACTGCTTCATCCTGAGAAGGTACCGTATATAGCCTAGCAGAAGATGATGGTTGCAGGTTTCGCCACAGCCAAGAAAAAACCCCAATTTATGCTCAGTACTACTTCGATAGCATGTCAGTGTGAATAGTGATAGTTAAGTGAACGAGAAGAACAATCGACTAAAACACTAAAAGAGCACGTGATGCAAGATTTCAAAGCATATCAAAGGACGGTACCACGAAGCTGGATACAAAATAGACTTAGACGTAGAAGTGATGCCCACTAATTAAATATAAACTACAGAAGAGATTTGTAAAACTAGAAACGAGGAAGTCTGGCTCCAAAAAGAGAAAGGTATTCTCTGGATTGAAGATTGGGGAAGGTGATATCCATGCACTATTAGACTACTCTTACCTAGCCCATTGTGCTGAAAGCAGGGTATTATATGAGGAGCACATTAGAAGACCTATTTTGCAAATAAGTGACAGAATTTTTTAATTTTGGTTTCTGATATATAAGCACGACAGCAAAGAGCTTGTGCTAGCTAAGTCATAACAGTGATTTAAAGCAAGGAGTATCCCTGTATCTCTCTGTAAGGTCGATGATTTACGTGTGTGTATTTAATCAACAACAGTCTTTCTTGAATAGGCACTTTGTCAATTTAAGTTTTTGTTACTTTGAAAACTGTTTAAGCACTGCCCGCCCAGGTACATTCTCCCATCAAACACAAATATAAAGAGAATGTTCAATGCGAATAATTAGTTTACATAATTGCAAAAGATCTTATTATCTTAGAATAGTGGAGACTAATGTGGGAGTTCCACAGGGATCAATTTAGTCCACCTCCATACGTTTTTTCCTGGTACTGTCGCACTTTGTGCAGATGATACAACCATCATTGTGGCTGGTCAGGATCACAACGATTTGGTAGATCATATAAACAATAAATTATATCATTTAATTATTTGGCTCTCTAGAAATAAACTTGTTTTTTTATCCACAAAACCTAATAATATGTAATACAGATACCTCATTTCTAATAAATAATTTTAAGATCAAAAATATCTTGTACTGCGGTTTTTTGGATTAATGACAGATCGTAGACTGAACTGGGACATACACTTTAATACTGTTACTTCTAAATTGAATGAAGCCCTACGTACTACGAGAAATGAAAGAATTCTCCATCATTTCCTTATTTGAAAATGAGGATTTATTGTCAAAAGCCAAGAAATTTAAAGAGTCCAGCCATATGCTGCTTTGGCATCTCATCTTTCCTCCTTAATAAGTTGGTAAGTAGCAACGCAATCGCCTTGGAATTGTTTTTTGAATAATTTGATGTCTAGATTTTATATCAAAAGTTTTATGTCGTTTGTAAATGGTTAAGTTATCTGCTTCGGTCAATACTTCGACTGAGGTAAATGAAAAAAAGAAATATTACCCCCAGTGTAGTACATCATTGTGCCTGAAAATCAGCGGAGGATATTACTGTTAGAAGAAATATGTGAAAAGGATAAACAATGACGTTATAGCATAGCTAGAAAGCAGGAAATGATATTGTTAGGTCTATTTATTTTTTATAATAACATTTTTCTTCAAAACTTGAAACAAAAGTATGAGTATGATGCGTTTAATTGATAATTATTAATAAGTTCAAAAGTGTGCAATTTATATGGCATAGCTGCAATCACATTCTTGTCAAACTTTTCTTAATACGATATTGGAGATTATTCTTTAAACTGACTAATTTAAACCCAATAATAAAATCGATAAAAAAAACTTGGAACTGTGTAATCATCATGCGATATTTAACACTTCCTGAAATTCTAAAGTGCTCTTAAGTCTTAACGGACGCGGTACAGATAATAGATCTTAATGGATCGGTATTAAATAACCGGGAGTTGGTTTTCATCTTTCATAGTTTCACGTCAAATTGACGTCTGAGAAATGTGGATGGAAGATAGCTATGGAGCTGGGGTCTGAATTCGTGCTTCATCCCTTATCGAATATCAACAAGGGGCACCAGTCGGAGTAGTGGAGGGCTACGATTTAAGCAATAGCCGTGGCGTGTATGTGGACGAGAGGGCGACACGTCGATATAACCTATAATGGACCGTCAGGCATGCCGGGTCAATTTACCCACCCATGGCCTATCCGCATCGCCCGCTCCGAAAGAAAAATCTGAAAATATGTCAAGATATCCGAGTGTCGATAAACGAGAAGTAAATAGCTCGCGCTAAAAAAAAATGGGGGGATAATCTTGAAGGGTCGCCGCGGCAGTTCATGCATCGAATTTTTCCAGCTTTTTTTCCGCTCGCTTCCTCGCCGGATATCTAAAAAATGACTTGAGTTAATTTCTTCCTAAGTTCCTATATACATATATTTTATCAAGCCGAATTAATTTAAATATATTAAAAATATTTCCTTTGCGCGGAATTTCGGGTCTTCTTCATCCTTTAACTAAAAAGAAATATAACTTACAAGGAAAACATAATTCAAAAGCTGCGACGGCTGATCCGTAATGATTTCCATTCGCCTATAGAAACACAATAAGGAGAATCTGAAATAAGCATCGGCTCCTCCGTTTTGAAGTTTTAGAACCGTGAAACTTCAAACTTCGTTGGAATAATAAACGGGTGAGAGGAGTCGATTTCGGAAGCGATTCTGTAAACGTGTTGTTGGGGGTCGCGTTCTTGATGGGATCGTTGTTAACTTATTTAAGTGTCATCTTCTGAAGCTGTTGTGTCGTATCATCGTGCATGTATCTATAACAATGTGGACAGAACTTTGCTCGACAAATGGAGTGACAATGAATTTTTAATAATAATAATGTATTGTCCAACACTGAATTACACTTTTAACAGGATAATATTATATAAACATAAGGAAAATGCATGTACGAGGTAACAGAAGTTTAAATGAAATCAAGCGATAAAGAAAATTAATCAAAAACACTTAATACAAAATTTAAGTATATGTACAACAGGTAGATGGAAAAAAAAACAGTTTAATATAATAACTAATCAGAAACAATTTTAAATCATCTGCGTAAAGCAACACATTCGACGAAACACAAGCAGGATGATCATTAATAAAAATAATAAAATGTAATGGACCCAAAACAGAGCCTTGCGGTACTCCAGAAAAAGAGTAATACAAAAATGAACGACAGCCTTGATATTCGACGTAATTTACTCTATTGTTAAAATAAGACCCAAGCAACTGCACAATTTCCCCGGCAACTCCATACTTTTGGAGTTTATTCAACACCAACGAGTGTTGCAAATGCTTTGGAGAAGTCGCAAAATATTGAGTCAACCTGCTGCAGCTCATCCAAAGCATTCGCCACAAAATGTGTAAATGAACACAAGTTGGCCGGTGGAAGCCATGTTGGTAAGTGGACAAAGCACTACTAATTTGACCACATATAATATCAGACAGCATGCGCTCAAACACTTTCGAGATATTGGAAATAATTGAAATTGACAGAGTTTTTTGGTTGGGAACTTTTTTGAAGTATTTTTCAAATTCATACTTATAATAGTTTTAAATAAACAATAAAAGATTATGTTAAATATCAGAAAATCGAAATTTTAATTTTCACCTGATTTTCTTGTAAATGTACACATAATTTTTTTCAATTTCAACGTTATCTAAATCTAATTAGGATCAGCAATTATAAGCGAGCTCTTACGGTGACCACATGGAAGTTTTTAAAATAATTTGAAGCTTATGTATCCGGAAATATATGTTACAACTGAAATCTCTTCAGCAGATATTACTACTTTTGAACATTTATCATTAAACTCATTTAGATGAGAAATTATATTATAAGAAGTAGAATATTGTAACTATAATTACTTACAAAGAAAAAAACGGTTTAGAACTCTAAAATAAAAAATGCTAAATGAAATACGTTCAAGCATTATAGAAAAGAGCAAACAAACTAAAAAAATAATTGGACACAAGATTAGCTACCACAGTTATATTAAAGAGTGCTAAGCGCATCAACAATGTTCTGGCTACGACAGGCAATCCAATACTGAATGTGACTTCAGAACTGCGTGGAAGACTCCGACAGGATGCCTACTCCCACTCCATGTCATAGGCCTGTATCTCTAGTCGGCGTTGATCAAAATGTACTACAATAATGCCCAGTTTCTCGTACATAAGAGATATGTTGCAGATATATGTCAGACTTATCCTCTGGGTATCTATAGAATATGGAACAGATAACCTTTTACATAAAATAGAGTTTCTAGTACTAGATATCTAGTAACTACTTATCGGTTTTAATAATCTGCATTATCAATGTTCTGTTTTGGTATAGTTTCGTTATTGATGATGGTTCACTACCTTTCATTTTTCCAATATACTACAACGCAAAATTTGTATAATATTGTCGAAGGTCGGAACTTCTCATCTAGGGTGGGGAACCTGGGGTCCTGTACCCTTTCATCTCTGATAGAGCGGCACGATCAAGCCGCGGGGTGTGAAAAGAAAAGTTTGTAATTAAATTACACTGATCGGGTAATAATATTGTCACCTATACCGCAGTTATATTACACGTTGAAGTGCACAGTAAATAATTAAAACAGGAAGCAATGATATAAATCAAGTAAATGTAGTAGCATTTCAAGAGATGCATATTAAGCATCATGACAATCCAAAATTACCAAAACTCTCCAATATCTTATAGGTAACCCCAGGAGGTGGAGCAGATAACTTGTCGAGGTACATATCTGCCATGACGTCACTATTTGTTGTTCCAGAAAAATTCGTTTTCGTTAAATTGTCAGATACTAAGCAGATAACTGGTGCTTGAACGTTTCAGAAACCGGGCATAAGAAGCATGGAACAAGCAGTTATTTGCTTTTTATTGTGGTACAGTTTGACACATTACATTATTATTGACTTACTTCATCTATACGCAGCTATGAGATAAATTATTTTCTATATATCTTTCTATATATCTATCGCTATCCCGAACATTCCTGCCAGATGACAGATTGGCCATTTACGATTCCTTATTGAATCGGTGATTTTTTACGTTTTTTAATGTGTTTATCTCTAAATGGAAAATGTATAAATTTATTTATTGTTATATAGTATTTATTTACTTAGAGCTAAATATACTTTTGGGAATAATACTGTTTTTATTCAGAGGTCGGTGTTAAACACACAAAAAAAAAATTCTAAAAACTTGCTATTTTTTCAAACTTAATTTAATATATCTCATAGTAATTAGCAAATTGGGGATTCCGCATTAAAAACCTTGAACTTGCAAAATAAGGATCAATCACCCTAATATACATGTTACAAAAGAAAGACGTTTGTATCATATTAATTTCGTCATAATTCACATTCCATTCTAAGATTACATTTTAAGCTAGCAACGCTCAAATCTTCGATTCCAAAATCAATACATCTGGTTATCTTTACCAAACTGTAATCATGTACCTGTTTTAGATGCTGAAGTTTACTCCACTACTGCAACTCTATGCAATTACTAGTTTTTGCAACTTGCCCTCATCACATGACACACAAAGGGACCGAAGTTATTGGCTTATTAGCGCCGAAATTTGCATCGGCTTTACAGCCCTTGCGGTACACTACATAGTTTAATGTCAGACCGCGAGGGGTGACGACGTAATTAAGTCTTTCAATACGATGACGGTATTAGCATGTATGCGCAAGTATTCACATATCACGTGCTGCTAGTTTACGTTGCATTATGGCGTTAAAATCCAATTTTGTGCCTCTTTGTTCTATAAACGCACTGCATACGGACTGTCTAATGTTGCGTGCATATTTGCACACTTTTGTGAACACAAAGGATCCGCAAATGAACATATTATTCCTTTTCCAGTTTCATCGTAACTAACAATCTGCAGATAGCGTTCGTATTAATATGCTGCGCTACAAATATATGGCTCTCGTGATACAAAAGAATGTTTATTTGACACTTTCTACTTTCTACTCATAAAGGAGGTATTTCTACAACTACTGCATTGAGCACTCGTTGTATCAACCATAAACACCGGTTCAATTTTTATGATGCGAGAATGCCTCGAAAGATGTGTTAATGAGAGGATTTTAGAATTTTCTAAATGTAAGTGGATAATTTGTATTTTTGTATTCTTCGTTTTATTATTTTTATTACATTGTAGTATTCCACAATGAAGCTACAAACGGTGTCGAAATATTGTCTAAATAAAGAAGTAAAAGAAAACAGTAAACTTTGTTGTTTCGGCGTTCCATCTTTTGCTGAATCCTCCAATATTTATTTGGAGTTATTAGCGTTAAAATTGTTTATTAATTACAAGTACTCTGTTACTTCTTTTAACTACCTTAGTTAGAGACGTGCGATTATAATGACCGCATGTATTTTTACTATTAACAACAGGACGTTGTAAGACATTTTCTCTTGACAACATTTGGTAAAAGTTTAAGTATATTAAAAATGAAAAAAAGACTTAATAACAAACAATAGCGCATTTAGTTAAGTTCAAAAGTTGAGAAAAAAAGCTTAAATTCGACACAATTCCATGCCAATAACATGTGAATTATTTTGCACTGAATGTTTTGTTTGATGACAGATCCAATCACACCAACATAACAAGCACCTAACCAACAAAATGTTACATAGAGAGCGGTAAACTAGAATCGCACAGAGGCAAAACAAATAAACATGTAAATTACCGTCCGACCTTTTGCAATATTTGGCGTATCATAGGCATTCGCCTTCCGGTGTGTAATATAGTGCGGTAATATCGGTCTCGTACGTGATTCTGTGTAGCTTCCACCTAGCGCAATTTCTAGTGCAATAATTTATACTACGGAAATATTGATGATCATCGCGGTAGCCTGTTACCACGAAGCGGTATTAATGCGTCGCAGTTACTCGAAATGATTAGCACTTATTCCGCTAGTGGCGCATGTAAGATTTTTAAGTGGAACGGAGTAATGTATATGGTGTTAATGATAAATCAATAGGAAAACGAAAACAAAATATAATGTTGCGGAGCTTATCGTGAAATGAGAAAATATTACTATTTCAATACGAATAAATTATGTATGTATGTAAGATAAAGGTGATAGTACGACCTAAAAGATCTATTGTGTACCATATTCTAGTGTAGAATGTCAGAAGGCATACATGTTCCCAGCTGCAGGGTCCTTGAGTTGCACAGTGCAGTGCAATTTGGGAGTAAGTGAATGGATCCTATTCGTCACAAAATCTAGATTCTACTTCCTATGCTATTCCAAGCCTATTCACATGTCCTTTCAGGATCCCTGATAGGATCTCTGTCAATATGTGAATATTATTTTTACTTAGGTTGATGCATTCTCTTCCGGTTATAGGTTTCCAGGTTAGCTCTCTTTTTTTTTTGTTTGGTGCAAACCTTTTATAGGCACTAGGTATCGGTGATACTCTTCCCTGGTAGTATGAGATTCTGGTGCACTCTAGAGCCCGTATACGCACCAAAACCACCCCTATTTCTTACAGTGGTGTCTCTACTTATTCTCTATGTACTCTTTGTGCCAGTAAATCTTTCTCCTCTGTTTCTTTGGCTTCTTTTATGCTGTTACTATATGTTACTGTCAATGCGGCCTCGGTTGTTGTTAGGCCCTCTATTATGCTACCTCCATCGAAGGTATTTCCTGTCGCTTGTGAGTAGGCTACACTATTTTCATGCCATCTCTCGCAGTGAAAAAGTGTTCGCGCAGCGTCGGCGTATCACCCACAGTAGAGGCACTCGACCGTGTCTGCTCTGCGCCGCTGGTACAAATATTCAGGCACCCATGACTCGACAGTGCTTGCGTTAACTGATAGTCCGCATCGCCATATCTTCTGTTCAGCCAGTTTACTAGGCTGGGAATTAGCCTGTAGGTCGGCCTTCCATACTTCACCTTGATCCACCTGTTCTGCCACTCTTTCATGAGGTCGGCTCTTGCTTCCTCCTAACTATGGCCGCCATGACGTTTATTCCTATTATGTTAGCCGTCACTCCCGATATTGTCCTGTATGCGCTGCATATTCTTATCGTCATCTGTAATTTGCCCATTAGCCTCCTAGTACTTGTAGTGTTGTGCCAAATTGGTGCGGCATAAAGTATCTCTGAATTCATGACTTCTGCAACGATCCTTTGAGGCTTTTGGTCCCCCGATGTTGGGTAGTAGCTTAGATAGTGGCGACGCTGTCTTCTCTGCTTTCACAATTTTTTTATTTATGTGCTCGGAGTAACTACGTTTTTGATATATCCAAACCCCCAGATATTTGAGGGATTTGGCTGGGGAAAGTATTGAATCTTAAACTGCACTGATTGAATTCTTCTCTTTTTGGTCAGCAGGACCACGTCAGTCTTTTCTGGTGCTAGTTTCAATCCTCGTTGCTCCACCCAGTCAAACAAAATTCTCTATTTCCATTAGTCTTCCTTCGTCCTTCGCGGTTACAACTACGGCCACGTCGTCTGCAAAAGCAACAAGTGTTTGCTCCGCGAGTTCCATTCTCAGCAGACTATCGTAGAAAACATTCCATAGTGTTGGACCCAGTACAGATCCTTGCGGTACGCCACTGGTAATTGCCATCGTTTTTCTTTCTCCTTCTGCTTCCAAGACTATCTTCTCTTCTGAGAGGTATGAAGCAATGACGTTCCATATGGCGCCGTCTATTTTTCTTTTTCTTAACTCATCCAGTATTAAACTCCATGACGCACTATTGAAAGCATTCCGGACATCCAACGATATCACTTCACATAATTTGCGAATAGTGTTCTGCTGCCTTCGCAATCTGTACAACTTCATTAATTGCGTCTATAGTTTGTCGGCCTTCCCTAAATCCAAGGTTAACTTACCTGAATCCCTGGAGATTCTTCCAGTATTTTGATTTTCTCTGCTCTACTTCTCTTTTAAATTTCTCAAGTATTGTACTGCTACTTATCCCGCAAAAGGGTTCAGGCCCTACAAACGGTATTTCAGACCCTTTCATAGCGAGATTCCCTATTATTTCGTTTTCTTCCACTCTTGTGCGTCCCGAAACCAATAGAAAAGTTACCTTGTTTCTTTTGCGTAGCCCATTTCGTTTTCCAAGATGTTCCCAAACCGTCCTTGAGTTGATTATATTTGAGCTCAGCGCCCTAATCGCTGTCTGACTATCAGACATTATGACGTTTCTGTCGATGTTGAACTGGACGCATCTTTCAATAGCGTGTGTCTTCGCCTGGAAGATACTAGGGTACATTCTCAAGTTTTCGGCATATTTACTTCTAGGGCCATATTCCAGTTCCATTTAGGAGCCATCCGTGTTCCATTTCATGGCATTTCTGTTGAGTTTGAAGATGGGGTGCTTATATCATTCGCTTTTGCTGTTAAGGTTTTTGGTAAATTCTTTCACAAGACTGGCAAATCGTCCCAGGTTTAATTACTGTCAGGAGGCTTAAACCAGTCTCAGAACCATTTCGTCCCCTATCATTCTGCATATGGTCCTTTTAGCTATGCTCTTCACCAAATGTGGGATGAAGTAAAGTTTAGTACCACCTCAATAGCTGCTGTTAGACAAGTTCTCATTGCCCCAGTTATGCATACACACGCTACTATTTGTACTTTAGAGATATTAGTAGTAGTTAGCAGTAAGCTGACTAGTTCTTTTTCTCCAAGATTCTACTCCATAAGTGATTATTAGTCTCACTATTGTTGGGTTGCATCCCCAGTTATTAACCTGCACAGTGTTCGCAAACCATTAGAGCCTTTTTTACCTTACTTCAAGCCCATCCTTATTCCACAGCAGCTTTTTGTCTAGCACCAGGGAGAGGTCTTTCAGTTCCATCTTCCAATTTTGTCTTGCCCACCTAATTTTATGATCTTAAGATTGTTTTTTTTTTGTTGTGTATTTACTCAGGTAGTCTTAATGAAGTTGGTGATGATCAGTCCCACTGATTGACATCACCTCTTAGTAATAGTGAGTCCGTTCTGTACTATGTCACAGAGGATATTCTCAAATAATCAACGAATAAGTTAAGATAATATTGGATTTTCCCAAATTACTCTCTATCTGGGTGCTTCTGAAGCACTCAGACGTGACACTTTCACACTTGTTAAGCACACTAGCGAGTCTATCGTATGTCAGTTCAAGTTTTGTTTGACTATATTTTATTATGTTTAAGTATTTTACAAATTATGTCCTTCGGGTGACAAAGTGCTATTAAGTAAGCGTAATTTTTACGAAAAATGTTGATTTTAGTATTACGTATATTTACAGTCTCCTAAACTTGTTCTTGTCGAGTTTACCCTCGACAAGAACAAGTTTAACTCAGTTTCGGAAATTTGTAATTGAATATTACACCTTAATCAAATTTCATTGAAAATTCGGGAAATGTTTGCTAAACGATTTTTAATTTTGCCGGGTAATTAAATTTCAAAGAGGGAAGATTAAGTAATTAAATTCTCTTCGCTTGAGTACTATCAGTATTGACTTTACAATTAGGTACTTACGTAAAAAAGGCCGGTGTCGCTCAGTTTAAAGTAACAAAGAATTAGATAAGTATATGTTCTTTACATGAATACCTACGCAAAATATATCTAACAGATGACTTACAACTTCTCTATACTATATAGTATATTTCTAAAAGTAATTTAAATTTATGAACTGATACCATTTATTTAATTGTTTCACTCTTAACATTTATTTTGCACTGGTCCGCACGCGCAGCTTAAGTCGCGAGCTCAAGGAGGCGGAGGAGGCTTACCCTACTCTGGTGTTCAAAAACTATTTTGTCATTTAAAACATTTTAATGCTTTCTCTCTACGTGATATCGTAAATAAATAATTTAATGAATTAAAAAAAATTCATCTTTTCCTTGCCCGCTCCTCCGCGTTAAAAATATCATTTACCAATTCGACAAATAAATGAGAATGTGCCATCAAAATATCAAATAAAATCCATAGGTGGCCATTTAAAAAATGAGCTATAACGTCATCACTCATAGGCACAAAAATATTCAAATACTACATCAAGAAACGTTGAAACAAAAATGAAAATTAACCTGCTTTTCCTAATCTACTTTTGCCTCCTTATCGATTCGATCCCTTATTTTTTGTTCACGGTGTATTTAGCGTACACTAAATGTTTACTTAAATTCTCTTTTGCCAACTGACTTACAGTATTATAATAGATAAAATTTACACTAATTATCTTTTTCAAAATTCATTAAAACTTCGCATAATATGCAATATGACATATTGAAATTACGTTCCTCTATTAAGTTAAATCTAATCACGAAACTAAGATGATTCGAAACTTTTGGTATATTAGAAAATTAACAAGTCCTTTTAATTAAGAAGTAAGTTTCAAGTGAAGTTTCACATATATTTTTTTCTTATTTCTACAAAGCTTATAGAACAAAATAACATGTTGCTCCTATTTTCTATATCGTAGTGCCACTAATTTTTTCTACATACTTGAAACTTCAATATAATATTTAGTTTATAGTTAATTTTCACGTAGATGTAGGAAACTTCGAAAACTTTCTTCACTAAACCTTACTAATTGAAGGCCGAAAATTCAACAGTCGAAGACCTCTTAATAATGCAGTAGCGTCTTAGCAAATGAAGTGTCCACGGAAGCAGCTGCAAATTGTTTTAGTATTCCGAAAAGTTCCCTCTTCTCTCAACTCGGGTAGCGGTGAAGAAAGTAATTGCGACAAACCCCAAACGAAGTAGTAGTGGACAGAATCACAGTTCATTAAGAATGTAACTTCTGCTTTTACAGGAGGTCCAAAATGAACTGACAGTGCCAGTTATTTCAATAATTTAATAAATTAGAGTGAGCATAGTGCGCCAATAAACTTTTAACTTTTCACATTTCATCGATTTTAAAACTTCCGTAATAAATGTCTGTGCTTTCAAATAAGGAGTCCTATATAATTGCGAGTTAATTATTCGGTTTAGAAACTTTTCCGCAATAATAATAACAAAGTTTCGTTTAGAAATGTCTGACAGTTAATATTCCGAACCTTTCGCACAAAATAATAAAACACATCAACTAATTTGAATAATTTTACGTGAAAAATTAAGAAATTCTCAAGTGTATCTCGAATATCTTACTTCAGCATCCCTCCTTAAACGCTCAAATAATATCCCGATATTTAATATTCATCCAATGATTGACTAGTGCTGAACAATAATCACAACATCACTATAAAAATATGCCAGTGTCTTTGAAGGAGAGGTATACGCAATATTGCATTACGCAACAGAAATCAATCGGAGGGCTTATAAAAACACACAGATTTGCATTGTAACAAACAGCCAGGCGATACTGAGGATACTAGTGCACCATAGGATACAATAATGACTGTCATGCCAATGTATTGCAGACCTGAATAGCCGAACAGACCGCAATAAAGTTGCTTTACTTAGACATTCGGGAATCGAAGGAAACGAAAAAGTCGATGAGTTGGCAACAAAACAAACATCGGCTTCCTATATAGACTCAAAACCTGTTCTAGAAATGTTCAAAAATACAGCATGGGAGCAGGTAAACAGCTGGGTCAAAAAGAAACACAACACTGGAGCAATACAATAGGGCAAATTTATGGAAACATCTTTATCAAGGGATCCTCAAAGAAGAAGAGTTAAGAACTGCTAAAGCTTAGTAAGATCATTCTTCTAGCAGGTCTCCTAACGGGACATTGTGCACTGAAAAGTCACCTACACAAAATGGGGATCAACTCTGTAGATACCCACTGCAAACTAAATTCTAAATGAAATTTGATTCATGTATGTGCAAAGTAGATGATCATTTTTAAATTGAACAACCTGTATATTTTTTTATTTTTGTTTAAACATTAATTACTGTTACATTTTAAATATTCGAAATGTTCTCCATTTACTTGTTGGCAATAACCTAATCTATAGAAAAACCCTTCTCTAACTTCTTCTAAAACTTGAGGTGAAATATTTCTTATATCTGTTGCTATTTTATATTTGAGATCATCAATGCTGCCTGGCTTTGTCGCATACACTTTATTTTTGAGATTCACCATAAAAAAATTCTTTTTAAATGCTTGGCCAATAAACCACTATTATTATTATTCTTTATTGTTCCCTCTCAGAGGTACACAATTATTATACACGGCCTTTAAGGCAAGTAATATAATAAATTTAAACATATGTGTAATAACAAAAGAGTTAAATTCTATTGGCGCTAATCAGACATTATCCCATTCTCTCAGTCTTCTCAAGCACCCTGCGTAAAGTTCTACATGTGCTCAACATCACGGCCTTTTGGATCTGTACCATAATAAAGCTCCCGTTTCAAATGCAACATATTCAAGCTCTCATATAACTTCTTTGGAATCTTCCCAGTGGCTCCAATAATTATGGGAACTATAATTACACTCTGCTGATGCACAGCAGCTTCATTCACAAAAGGTAAGTATTTGGCTATCTTTTCTGCCTGTTTTTTTTTGGCCAAATTTTGCGCCAGAGGCACAGCCACATCTATAATATATGTTTTGTTCTCCATTTTATCAACAATAATAATGTCTGGGATGTTGACTTCTACGGCTATATCTGTCGGAACTTGCCAATCCCCTTTGTCATTCTTTAATCTTGCATCTGTATGTTTCAATAGTTTTTAGCGCTGAGTACTTGTAGTATAACGATTCCTCAACGTCTACGCCATGTTTTCCACATATTTTCAGGTGCAAGATTTTAGCTACATTATTATGCCTTTCCATATAATCCTTCGGTACCAGGCTTGTGCATCCTCTCGCTATATGGTTGATACTTTCTTCTTTATTACCACACATTCTGCATCTATCCTCTTGTATTCTCATTTATTGTTATTAAATTTGGAGATATGATACAAAAAGCCAGAATAAAATAAAAAGAATGTCAGATAAAATATTCTCTCGGGTCAGTTGTCCCTAAGCTTCTTCTTATTTTATATAAGATTTAATGGATGGTACATTTCACTAACATACCCAAACGCCAAGACAAAATTTCTGCTGAACAATATTCTTAAAACGATTTGACGCTGGTATTTACACTTTGTGGTCATGTTGCAAAATATATCTCATTTAAGAAAACAAATATTAGCACTTATTTAACAAACGCACGTTTTGGATTGCTAAACAAATTTCGTCACGCTCTTCCACAAAGGACAATTTGTATTACAGAAGGCAAGCAAATACTTAAAAATTCTGGTGCTCCTTTGCTTATCCAATGCTCTACCAGCGTGTATAGCCGCATGAAATAACAAGCTACTGCCGGCGAATTTAAATAGTAATCCGAATTGTTTCCTTTCTGGAATGTCAGATGGAAATGTAGCGAAAGCAATGATGACGCTTTTATATTGGATACTTAAATAACTAATGTGCTCGGAAGGAATTTCAGCATTGCTCAATTTAAATGGAGGGGAACTATATAACGGAAATGTAGTAAATTGCATGAAAGAAGATTTCTGCTACGAAAAAATGAGGAAATTTATAGGGTATGTCTAAGCAGTGTTTCGAGTATACAGTTTTCCCGAGATATAACCGGCCACTCTATAACATTTCCCTTTTCCCAGAAAATAATTGTTTAATTTGCTGGTAACATTTAGAATTATAGATATGAATTTAAATGTGATATTTGTTAATTACACTCAGGCAATATTTATTAAAGTATAGCTTATTATATGCTAACTAAAGACGGAGAACTCATTAAATTCGTCCAAATGTTAAGCCAAATTGTCAAACCATTTCTACATGTTTCTAAAATAAGAACACGATATTGTAAGTCGACTGTAAGTCGCTAATTAATTAAATTTAAATTTTATAGGCAACAGTCATATTATTACCAGACGCGCGTTTCGCCTTAGCAAAGCTAATTAGTGCTACTGGATCACATGTTGCGTTAAAGGAAGAAAGTCCTATAGGTATACAGCCATAATCCCTGCAAAGTCAACGGTTGCAGCACGCATGTGCGTCTCCCGCTCATTCTTCTTACTGCAGTAGGTATTCCCCTACATTCAGTCATTCGCCATAGCCACTGATAGCTCACAACGAATACTGGTGCGAGCGCAGCGGTTACTTTGCTATTCAATCTACACGCAGAAATGTGTTAATTTTTAGTGACCGTGAAACGTATTGTATTTTTATTATGAAAATGAATAAATTGCAATATGTATTGCTTTGGACACATGGACTTATAAACTCAAAAGGTGTAGTGAAAGCGTAAAACAGTAATTTATAGTACCTCTTATGTACTTAAAAATAGTCTTTGCTCACGACAAGAAAATTAGTAAGTAGTTAGTAACCTCCATAAAGAAATAATAAATTTAACCAAGGAAATATAAAACTTAATTCTGAGTAAATAATTTTAAAAAATAAAAACTTTAAAAGTAACTCGTAATAATAAATTAAATAAACTTTAACACCAGCTCTGTTACTATTCTATTCGTGATAGTAATAAATAAAGAAATATAAAATTAGGGTTTGTTCATGACAGGGAAATCAAAGACATTCTAATGAATTTAGGGCAAAACCCTCAAAAATAAATAGTAAATTTAATGAAGGACAAATAAAAATTAATTCTGGGTAAATAACTTTAAAAAATAGAAAACCAAAATAAGCCTTAATAATAAGATGAAATAAACGTTAATTTTTTAAAAATCAGTGAATCTTTAAACAAAAGGTTCAAATATGCCCCATCCTTGGCTAAACAATATCCTAATATGTTGTAGAAATTCATTCTAACATTTCTGGGCTAATGTGAAATAAAAGTGGGTGACGGTAGGAGTATATGTACTTCCCCGCCGTTTACTTTGCAGAGATTGAGGCTGTATAGTGTTAACTGGTGGTAGAGTATACATTAGAATTAAAGAAGACAGAAAATTCATTTAATTCGTGATGGAATGTTTCACATCTTAAACATATGTTGTAGAAATGGTTCTACAATTTAGCAACTGATGTATTCATCGTTCCAGCCTGCATTAGTTTTCGAAGTAGTCTTGAAGCTTGAAGCACACATAATTTTAAATAATAACGAAATTCTGACAGTTTGCTTCAAAATGTCACTTCCATTCGACAGATAAAAAATTATAACGTCGCTCATTTCCATGTCTGGATCAATTGCCCCGTGGAGTCCTATATTGTTTTTATAGTGAAATAGTCTCTCACTGTGGGAAGCCATATGTCCTTCACTTCTAGGTATGGTGCACTGAAAGTATTAGATGTTGTATTGATGTAGATTGTAAATGGTTTGTCTCAGTTTCCATCTAGTTAGATATTATTCTGGTTTCCTCCCATTTGATTTCGTGGTTCTCATTCCTTGCGTGCTGAGATACACGGGATTTTTCGTTTAACCAAGGCTTGTTAGTGTTCGGTGTTCTTGTACCTTGATGTTCAATGGCAGCTTGGTTTCTCCTATATATTGGTATCCACATTCACATGGTACTCTGTAAACGCAATTGTTGGTGTCTTGATTGATGTTTGAGGGTGGACCTCACTGTGCTGTTGGTTTTGAAGGCCGTTCTTACGTTGCGTTGGTTTTCTATATTTCTGATATTTCTGTGATAGTCCTTTCACATATATTAGGTGTGACTCAACAAAAAATGGATCTTCCGTTTACAATATATTGCTTTGAGTGAACATTTTTACACGAAAGAAATTATGTTCCTGATTGAACAACAAAACGCTTTGCCACTATTGAAAAGAATTATTTCTTTAACTCAATGCATATTCCTTTGATTTAAAGAAACCTTTCTTTCTGTACATAAGGAAAAAACATCGTCGAAAACGTCGAAAAATTTATGTTAAAATTTGCACGTACTTCTTCAACAGCATAATATAATTCTAATAAATCAAAATTTACGTCGATTAAATTTTAATGAGAATATTTGTATCATATTAACATCACGGTTTATCAACGATTCATTGAAATCGGAAATCGTCAAATATGGCAAATGAAGCTAATTCGCTCGTTTGTAAAACAATTCTTGTAAATCTATTGTCTCCTTTAACCATTAGGAACTAAATTAAGGCTGAAAAAAGAGGAGGAAGATAAAACTCTTTTCATCCCGCCCAGTTGTTGTAAGTCAACGATTTGAGACGGAGAAAAAGAGAAAGGTAAAGCAAAGGAAGAACGAACGGGCGAAAAGAAGGGCGCAGTGTATTTAAGGTAACAAAATCTCGCGCAACAGAGAAAGAGAGCGCAAAGACTTTATTGGCGTTATAAATTAAATTTAAAAAGGTAGAAAGGGAATGTTTTTGCAGCACTGTACAACTGTATTTTCTCCGGAACGGCCTGGGAGTGCTACGTGTCTCATATAATTGAAAACCTGACTGGAGAGTTAAAAGTTTTAAGCAGCGAAAGGTATTCCGGTAGTGGCGATGATGACGCCAGCTTAGGTAGTGAACCCTTAATGGACAATATTTTTAACGAATCGCTTAGTATTCATCGGGAGAATATTCTTAATTAATTGAATAAACTCGGGTCTTTCTGTTTCTACATCGACGAAAGAAGAATACCTTTATAAATACAGGATTTTTAATAAAAAGCCCTCGCTAATGGATGAGTAATTTATAGAGTATTCAAATAAATCAAATAAATTAAAGAAAGCTTTGGTGGTGGAACATCTCCAATAAATTTCGGAATATATGGTATAAGAATAAAAGGAAATTTGTGAACATATTTATCTTTTAATTTCTAAAAGACAGATCCATTTGATTCAGAGTTCGATATATTCTCCATATTTTATCATTATTTGCATGTGGTTCATGATTAGTATGATAGCGCAAAAAATATTTGAGGAATTACTTCACATCTCCTTATATTCTCTATTTTGAGTTTTTATCAAGAATGCTTGGAATTTATCTGAAATGTTCGTTTACTTTTGATGTATTTAGTTCATATGTTTGGTGAATTAAGACACAAAATGAAAATATTCTAGATATTACACTCTAAGATATGACAAGTAATATTTCAATTTAAAACTTTTTTAATCAAAGGATTTAATTGTTTGGAAAAACAAATAGCTTAAGATGAATATAACTTACATTTTTTTTTTATTGGATATAAAAAACTACGACTACTTTAAACAAATTAGATTGGCTAAGTGTGGAATCCATAAAGATGATTTAGAAAAAAGATTTTTTTTTGTTTTTAGCTAGGTGGCTATGATTTCATACAACTTTCCTAATAACATTTTCCTCTATTTTGAAAAAGGATACTTTACTTTTAAAACCCTCTTTCAGTTTGAAATATCTACCTAATGTATACGATGAAATATGAAATTCTATAATTTAAAGCTAATTTCTAAAAATGCTCAAACTTTCTTAAAAAACATATCCTAGTGTCTACTTTTTTCACTCAATTACATATTTGATATGTATTAATTCGATTTCACTATACCACCTTTCTAAATATTAGGTACAGCTCTTATCAAAAAAGAAGTTATAGGACAAACTGTAGCTTTTACTACAGCCATTGAATAAAGGTAATATCAGAGATAAGTTACCTCAGGAGATGGGTAACCCACTTATAGATATTTGTTAATATTTTTTCGTCTGAAGTACCAAGAGACGTTCCGCGCAACAAAACAATATTAAACTATGCTTTTATATAATTATATAAAAATCAGTGTCATTTCATTATACTCAAGGTCACCAGTTATCGAAGAAAACCTAAAAAATAGAAGTTTTAGTTAAACGGCTTAATAAAATTTAAGTTTGACAATAACATTTATCGCTAACGGATATATTTTCGGTATGAGAGGTCCCATGAAAAAAATACGTTCATCTTTATACATACAGCGAGCGAAAAATATGGTTTACTTAACCATTTATCAATTAACTAAATGCCTATTTCTTTTTAAATGCGAGCAATGCGTTTTAATGTTACATTTACACCTAAAACGTTATTTTAATCTTAAAAGTATTGCATTCATTTGACCATTTAAATGAATGCTTAATATTTAAGACTACAAAAATTTAAATAACTTTTTCATTTCTCTCAGTGTACCTATGCATAAGATAAAGACGAATATCAGATAGACGCAAATGCTAGCTTTTAGCTAATGATAATTGTAAGTAATAATTAATTATAATAAGCGTTTCCTTATCATTTATTCAAGCACTTTTATCTCTACATAACTTATTACTACTCATTGTTTATTCATCAAATTTCTTACTAATTACTTTTAATTGATTTATTCGAATATTTAAATACATATTTTAAAGAAAAGATAACTAATATTCTAGATTTCTGTGCTGACCGGCCAAATTTTTATCAATAGATTTAAATAGCCCGCGTTTGTGCTGGTCGGCGAACATTCTTCTATTCACCCCTTTGAAGATCCTCAGTTCTAATTAATTTACGTACGGCAGACCAGGCAATCCCAAACAAACTCATTAAATAAATCTTGACCCAACATGTAAACGTGACATTAATTAAAGCTCTGTGCCACCGTCACGAACGACCTTACCGCTTCCGTTCTCCAATTCACCGCAGAGAGGCTCCTAGCCTTTCCGCGATTTTCAACATGACCGAAACAGAGCCGTAGCGTGGTTAGCCTTTCTTCTATTTGCCAATACAGTTATTACGGTTTTGAGTAGCTGAAAATACTTCAAACCGTTTAATGCCGTTTGAAGTCTTTAACTGATATCAACGGATTAAATCGGTGTGATATCTGTGTGTAATAAAATAAATGGGATATATTATGATTAAGTAATGCGTATATGCGTACGCCTATACAAAGAATGATTCTAGTTACGGTTTTTACGTTTATTTGCAAAGTAGAACTCAGCACAAAGTGGGAAGAATATAATGAATATTATAGCTAAGGCAATCAACTAAAAATAACCTCTTGAAGTTCACATTTGCAGTATGTTTTGAATTAGTTTATTCAAAGCTCAAAATAAAGTTAATATTTTTATATTTTCTAAAAGTACCAAAGTAGAATGTAACGGAACCTGAAAATTGAAATACCAAGAGAAATGAAGTAATGGTACAGAGATTGCGCTAGATAATCTCTAATGAACAATCTAATTTCGATGGAAGCAATAGTTGCACCGGCATTTCTGGATATTGAGAATGCATTCAGCAATGTTGTCATAAGTTAATTGTTGAGCTTCTACTTAGCGAAAGCGCCACAACGAAACTTCTGCAATGGATAATGGCTCACCTGGAAACGAGGATAACTACATACACAATCCCCGAGGCTACCTTTGAAGTGGTAGTGAAAGGAAGTCATATCTCCTTTACTTTGGACTACCCTAGCGCACGCACTGATCCAGAAATTAACCAGGACGGGATTTTATTCCCTGAGTAATGCTGATATGTATATATATTACTACGAAACTGTAGATATTTTATTTAAATTTTATTAAATTGATTTTAAATTAACTCAACACTGTTTTATTAACATTCAGACATGCAGCGTCCTCTATTTAAGATAAAAGACTCCACAGATAAGTAAAGTAAAGTAAAGTAAACATTTATTTCCAAAGATCAGACTAAACATGATATAGGAAACGTCAACAAAAAATAATCAAACTGAAATAAGTGTTAATGGAATATTTGAAATAGTAACTAAATAGTATGCGAATAATAATAAAACTAACTAAATAAAAACAAAAAAAAGAAAAAATGAAAAATTACAAGTAGAGTGATAGTTAAAGAAGACAATATATGAAAATTTTAGAAAAAGCTAAACCCATTGTATTTTGAACTGCAAACTTAAAGTAAAAAATGAAAGGTAAAAATTTTAAATATAGTAACATTAATGCTGATGAAAATAATAATAGTACAACAATAGTAAAATGATAATAGTAATAATAATAAAAATAATGATAATAATTATAATAATAATAATAGTAACATTTCTATCAAGAGCAATTCCAAAAATTTATAGAGAGTGAAGACAATTAAATAAGAAGAATCTCAGATTAAGATGAAGCACTTAAGTAATTCTAAAATTTATGAAATCCTGTAGGGAGTAAAAAGCATTAACTACTAATAGATCTCGCAAAGATCGTTTAAAACGCCAACGGCTTAAATTTTTCCAATGGGTAGGAATTTTATTATATATTTTGATAGCAAGAACCTGTGGGGACTGCTGATATAAGGTTAATCTAGACCTAGGTGTGGCTATGTCACTTCTATGTCGGGTGTCGTAATCATGTTTATCTTTATTAAGTTGAAACTTATAAAAATTGGCGTGAGCATAAAGAGCAAGCTCAAGAATAAGAATACACGGAAGAGTTAATAATCTGTAACTGACAAAAACTGGTCTGCAAGACTCAGTGGCTTTTAAGCCGGTTATACAACGGACAATACGTTTCTGGCTGATAAAAATATCTTTGGCCATGGTTGAATTTCCCCAAAATATAATCCCGTAGGAAAGTCTGCTAAAAACATAAGCGTAATACACACCAATCATCTGCTGACGCGTTAAAGATAAGCTATGCATCAATACCTAGATGCCACTATAGCACACAAGTGAATGAAAAGCTTTCCCTCTACCTGTTTTGAGTATACAGCATACCAATCGGGTGATACTAATATTTCCTCAGTAACACTCGGGACGTGACAGACTGTAGTTCGTCAAACAAAGAAGTATATTATAGCTTAAATGACTTGTTATAATCCTTGTTTCTTTAATAAGTGCTATTTTAGTTATTTAGTTGTGATGTTATTATGTTATAGTGAATAAAACAATTTTTTTATACATAATTTTGTTTATTTTGAGTTAATAAAAATTGAATAACAATTAAGATGAAGTATTCTCTCTCTCTCAGGGTAAGTAAGTTCAATTACTATTTAAATTATACAAAAATAAGATTCCTTGAATCTTAATCCAAACTAATCTCAAAATATCTTGTTTAAATATCAAAATTGAATTCAAAACTCCCGCTAACCTCCCGTCGTACAATCGCGTATTGTCAAATACCTTACTACAACAGCAAACGTTTGTTTACAATTAAAACTCCCTAGAAATCACTGTTATCAAAACATTCTAACCTCAGAATTTATTTACGTTCTGAACGCCGGTTATAAGTTCGAAAGATGAATAAACGCTTACTTTCAAGTACGATAAACAGCTCCTTGATATTCTAACTACTGATTCCAGTTCTGCAACAATCTTTCAGCTCCCAATGTGCGTTATCGATGTCTCAGCCACCAAAGTTGTATCGAAGCCCCTCGATTGTGGCTCCAGGAATAGAAAATACGTCTCCCAATTCTTTGAAATTAATGGATTACCATCATTTTTACACAACACACACAACACTTCATCCTTGGCAAGTAAATCTTTAGTTAAATGACTCTTATAATTATTTAAATTTTGAAATTTTTAGATGTTTTTTAAAATACAACCAACTCAGAAAAATATTGAAAAAGAAGTCCTTTTCAATTGTTTTAAACAAACATTCATATCTCCTAGGCATTAAGATCCCATCAACGATGAAAGAGAATCGTTTCCAACGAAAGGACAACCTTAAGTGAACCCACGTTCGTACGATCAGCGAAGGAACTTTACCCAAAAATCCATGGAAACGTGCCCTTTTTAAAATTATATGCGATATAGTGAGTGTTTAGTTTGAATTTTTACAATAAATTTACAAAATAGTTAAATACATACATTAAAAATACAATTTATTTCAATAACAAACGTTTGTTGCTGTATGCTGTTGATTTTAGGTAGGTTAGGTAATTTGATATCATAGCAATATATATAGCAATAGTAACAGGTTGGGTAGGTAAAGAGGTTCTGTGTAAGAAATTTGCGTCGCAATCCTAAAGGGCTCTGTGGTTATACTCAAATACTTGTATCGCGGCCAAAGATGTGGCAGAAAAAGCCGGCCAAAACGCTAACCTTTGTGGAATTAATTCTAAACCTGACACAACTATGTATATTGCTATGTTATTTTATATGAAACCCAAAGAATTTATGACTATTTACATTGAATTTACTTGGTTTATGTAAGTGTATTGTATATTATATTTATGTAACAGTGTAAAATTCTGACTAATAACATACTTGATCGTTTAGATTTAATTAACACCGTTGCTATAGTTTGACGGTATATTCGTATCTTTCAAATGAGTGTTCGACGTTGAGAATTTTTAATTCAGACATTTCTGTAGTAAGGAATTTCTATTTGGGGTTGCCGGATTAGTTTTACCTTGGAAATATGAGTTTGTTGAAAACAAGTGGGAGAAGTGTCTTCTTTTTCGATTTCCTGGTAGATAGTATCTCCTCGAAACATTTTATCTAGAAATTTGATTATTTTTAATTTGAAATTAAAAAAAAATACTTACTTTGAATGATAGTACAACGTGTGCAAAGATGATATGTATCTAGTTATTTGGTAGTTTTGAGCTGTTCCTGATTTATGGGTAAAACAGGACTCGAACTGGTATACCTACTGATGGCTCCAAAACTGATAACGGAGGAGTCGAAATACATAGAACCCAGACACCGAAGATACCCATGGGTATCTTGATTCGCTTCAGCTAGGTAAAAGACTATTCCAGGGTCAAGATAGACAAAGTCAATCAACTGTTGGATATATTCAATGTCTCCAACGGGTGGTGGCAAAAATTACTCTGGCAAAGCCAGACAATTCTTAAGGAAACATGCTGTAGATGTACTGAATAAAAACAGCAAGACTGCTAAAATAATAGTAGAACTGCTTACCAGTACACGTTCTGTATCAATGTTATGCTCCGGCAAGAATAAAGTTTCTACTACTTGCTTGAAAAACCCTAGAGCAGGTGCTAAGCATCTTCTTCCACAAAGGGGGTTTATAAGAAACCTAGAAAGGTCCTGATGAAATAAGCCTTTATGGCCACCTCAACCCTAATCTGCTATAATCTGATTTGAAATCTACACACCAATATCATAGCGTTACAGTTTGTTTTTTTTTTTCAATAACAAGGCATGATGTACTAATTTTTTATCTATAGCGTTTGTTTTCTTCAAAACATGCTTGAAAGCTGTAGTATCTATGCACTTGAAATGTACAAAACCTAGCTGATTCAAATGCTTTTGCAAAAACAGACGGTAAGCCAACAGATCGGTAATTTGTAAATAATACTGAATTTTCAACAATGGCCAATTTAAGAGATTCGAAACAGAAGGTTGGGATTTTTAACTACCCCACTGGCATGTACATCGTATAAATATTTAGAACTACGCGACCTTTTACAGGAAACTAAACTACTTTATTCACTGGATTTACACTCAAAGCTCTCTTCTACCACATTTTTATTCATTGATAATTTAATTAAACAGTTTGCCATTTACCATCTTGCATCGCTTTTTTGTGTTAAAGTCAACAGGAAACAAAACAGTTTAAGTTTTTACGCCAGTCGTATACCTGATTTAATTATGCGCGCTACCACGTAAAAAAAAAAGATCAACGTAGTGTATACGAACATCTTTGTGTGAAACACTCTAGCAATTAATTTAATTAAATTCTTGCGGCTTAACGTGTTCTACGTGAAACTTTGCCACTAATCATTGCAAAGCTAGCTAGCTCACCTATGCCCTTTAAATTTTATTTGAATGCACATACAGATATACTACTTCCCTAAAAGTTTTATTCATTCGTTTTCCAAGTGAAGAATTTATTCTTCACAAAAATGTAAATATTTAAAAGTGATTTTAATAAATAAATTACATAAAGTTAAAACGAAAGACAAGGTTGTATATAATTGGCAATTAACTTTAACGCTACTGTATTTGTATTCATTTAAAATTTCCTTTAATCGTTGTACCTACAGCTAGCGTCCAACCATTTCTTCCCCTAAGTAATAAAAAGCGCTTATCGTTTAATTCGCGCTTAAGATCGCCTACAAAGCGATTAATTCGTTTCAATAAATGTACATGTAGCGCATTTCGAATGATTCTGATTCCCGCCTGTACTTCGCCGTTCACTCACAAAAACAAATCGGCTGAAGTGTAACGAGAAGATTATTTTGAGCGGATACCTTGATTTAATTAAAAAGGGCAACATATTTACCAGCAGATAATTAGCACACGCTCTGCGCTTACGCTCGAAATAATCGTTTCAGTTCGATGGCAATTTTATAATTAGTGCAGAAGATTTAATATTTTGAACTTGAGTCATGCAACAAGGTATCAGTAAATCCAATAATCGGCAATACTGTCTTTAGATTCTCACAAGATCAGGGAAATAATGATAATAAGTTAATAAATATCTGCTTCAATTGATTAGATAAATGAGTAGCACGTGAGAGACTCATGGCATTTTCGTGAATTTATTATCCAACAAAGAGTCTCTAAAAGTCGTACTATAATATTATTAGACGTTGAAACATTGTTTACAAACACGCCCACTAAACTAGCAGTGCAAATTATAAATTCTAGTTAGGACGAGGTCTCATATCGAGCTGGCCTATCTAAAACAACATTTTTTAAAAGCATTACCATGTGCCTCAACAGTGCCTACTTTCAATATGGCGAACGCTACAATGCCCAGATTTTTGGAATGGGGTCGCCACTTGCAGCTCCTATTGCCAATTTAGTTAAGAAACTTCTAGCAGTTAATATTGTGAAATCATTAAATTTTAACCCATCTTCCAAGATTTAAACCACACCTAACTGTATGTGGAATGTGTACACCGCGGTTTCCAATTTCACGATGAAAGTATAGCTAATATGTTTTCTCAGTAAAGAACCTTTCCTTTACTTTATTTATTTAGATACTTATACTTGCCAAAAAAAGATTTTTAGATTTTTTATCTTTGAGGATCTTTAGCCTCTTTCAATATAATCAATCTTTTCCCTTTGCACCAGCCACCTTCAATAATCTCCTTCTATATGCTAATTGAATTACATTTAGATATAATTCTCTCTGAGTTTATTTGCTCGTTTCTTACTTCTTGTTCCTCACTTGGAATCGTCACCGAAAAAGGAAACCGTTCACGGTGCCATCTCCATGTGAATAAACGTTTCTCAAAGAAGATGCACATTGAATTATTTATTTCACTTGAAGAGACGAAATTTCAACCGTGCACCCTTGAAAGTAAATATTTTTAACGGCATTTTAATTATAAATTGCCCTGCAAAGTAGCTCTCCTTTAACAAACCCTTCGCTCAATGTAAATTAATATGTTAATATTTACTCAAACGAACGGAGCGCAGTAAGCGCAAGTTGATTAAATACTTCAACGCTTTCTTTTTTCCATTTTTTTATAAGAGAAATTATCAATTTTTAATAGCTGCCGAGGATATTGTCTAACTTTGAAATCGCCCGTGGTGGTTAGAAACAGTTTTATTTTTATTTTGGTAGGAGGAAACCCCATTGTATTGACCTTACTGCTGGAGAATATTATATCGACACCGGAACTAACTATTAACTCCTCTAGCAGTTACCTAACCCTAAAAATGCTCCAGTTTCCGATATCACTTGATCATTTGTGCCAAATCTGTTTCTTGAAACATCTTTTTGAGACTAGTGAACAGGTAATGGTCGCTGGATGTCAGATTTGGAGAAAACGATAGCTGAGGCGTCAGTTGGAGGCCCACTTCGTGTACTATTGCTACGGTAACTATCGAGTTGTGGCACATTGTTTTAAGGAAATAGCACTTTCCTCGCCGGGGCATCTTCTTCTGGATCTCATTCTTCAATCGCTCCAATAACGTTCGTCATTTTCTTTTCCTTTTCCAGGTACTTGAGAAGTACTACGCCATGCATATCCCGGAAACCACTCGCCAGAACCTTTTCGGCCGACTTTTGTGCCTTTGGCCACTCTGGACAGATTTCACTCACTACTGTCCACTCAGCTGATTGCCGATTTAATTCTGGAGTACAATGTTGGATCCATGTTTCATCATTGTCACTAACCGACGTAAAGAAATCTTGTTTACTCCGCCTAAAGAGCTCGAAACAACACAACATCGCATTAGAAAAATATCTCCATGCCTGCCATGCCCAGATGTTCATACGAAATATTGTATACACTGTCTTTTGTGTACATATTTAGAGTCTCCTGGAACTTCACTTTATTTTTATCCAATACAATTACCAATTTTTCTTTTTTTTTCCTGGTGTAGTCATATTATTTAAAGATTTCCAGGGTTCACCAAAATTTATTTCCATAACGCTCCGTTTATATTCAGCAAACCAGTAACAAATAATTGTTTTCAGCGGAACACATTGCTCATAACACTTTTCAAGCCAGTGTCTAGCTTGAATGGTATTTTTGCCCATCAAAAAATAGAGTTTGTACTGCACACTACATTCGGTTTTGCCCATTGTTTCAAAATGTCAGAAACAGCTTCTGTAGTAGTATTTTAATAACGCAATCGATACGTTAGTCTCAGGATTTTCGACCACAAATAGGTAGAATCCATTAACTGATACCCTCTCGTAAATTTTCCTTACTTCTGGCAGCATTGCGACATACTCGATTTCTGTTTTCGTCGTTCTCTTCCGGGTTCATACACACTTCGCCTTTTTACCCCGAAAATCTCAGTCGCTAAGTGCGGGAAGCTTCCAGCATCTTATCTCCACGCGAAGCTTTAACGTTATGAGTTAGTAGAGATTTAGTTAAAGTCATTTACGAAAACTCTGTAGTTGCTTGACATACACGGAACGTAATTACCTAATTTAAATAATTACTAGTAACAGGGCAATAAATTAAACGTATATACAAGCTCTGCCAAACGATAGTTAGTAGCTTTAACTCATTAAATTAAATCCTATAAATGGTTTAGTTAATGTATGTTTGTATGTATAGGAAGCTGTGTATTACATTTTAGTGATATATTTCCCTGCCAGAAAGACCAAACCAGTAATGTGCGAGTCAATGCTGCATGTTATGTTTGAAGAAATGAAGTATTTATGACTTAATAAAACATAGTAACGGGTTTTCTTCGATACCACTTTCCCTTGGGCTAACATAAAAACTGTAAAACAATATCTTATGTTCAATTAATCCAACCATCTTGCTCAGCGCAGAATATGGATCATCGTCCCTATTATAAAACCCAAGTTACGGTGGAGCATAATTTTTGTGGATTATGGGTATGCGCAGAGGAAAACATAGTAATTTAGGTCATGTAACGAACCTCTTTTTTCAAAGCAATACTAGCGTGTTTCCAAAATGGAACTATATTCACTTTACACTATGTCTAAAACGAAAAACAAATTCTCAAAGTACCTATCTATCTAAACATATAAACTTAATATTTTCTTGGATACTTTGGGTGGACCAAAAAGATGGCCCAATGATTACACCCTAAGCCGCACAAAACATTCATACAAAAAACCACCTGGTAACTAGATTAATATGTCAAATGTTAAAAGCGTTAAATATATTTTGATTTGCTTTGAAACTGTGAGTTTTAACTGATGCTGAGCATACACATAAGTTGGGAAACTGAGATAACGTCCAACATATCATCAGCCTGTATGCGTTTTATTCTTACTTAAGGGCGAAAATCAAACAGCGTTCGAAGAGCATTAAATAATTTATAATATTAGACATCGTGTAACGAGTCAGAAAGTTAATCAGGAAATTTTCAGAAATCAATAACAACAAGACAACCAAACATTTTTACATGAAGTTTGGATTCTGAAATTGCATTAGAGTTCATACAAAGTAAATGTTAATGTAAATGCTTTCCGTTACTTGTATCAGTAAGATTACCATTATCAAAATCATTTTCAAAAATATGCTATGTATGAGAGATCACAGATAAATAACCCAATGATTGCTCTCCATCTTATTGCTTACTTTATATATTATATTATTATTATATATTTATTTCCGAACAGACCTATTACAGGCAGTCTGTGTAAATTACAGGTGTTTTTACATCTTCATGATTATTCTAATATTTAACTTGAATCGAGTAAAACAAACAAATGATTGGAAAAATAAAAAAATTATTTTATGAGCTGCGTCCCGATTCGAACCGTAGTCCTACCGCATACTATCATTGTGCTTTGCCACTACGGCCCTTGCAAACATGGTATTCGAGTGTACTTAAGCGAAACTATCAAGCACTGTAAACTTTAAAAAATCTTGAAAAATAACACGTGGCCATCTATGGCTAATATTTAACAAAAGTACTCCAAGGGGTCACTGGTGCCAACTAGCAAAGACGGGGTCAAAGCTGAAGTTAATATCTAGCGATCTCCCTTTGTTAGACATTTCAAGAAGTAATCCTTTCTTTATTTAAAGTAATTAAAGGACGAAGTCATTGTGTTTTTTAATAATTTTCAATTTATGTCGCAGTTCATGAACTCTCTAATGTGCAGATAAAAAGAAACATGTAAAACCATTTTAATTATTCCAAATAAATTGAAACCAGCATCCATTACTTCAATTACACTCACGAAGTTCATCTAGCCGCCGGAGGTGTCATTCGCCAACTATATTTTCACGGTTTAATTCCGAACAGACACAACTAATTAAGTAGCTCGAGTGTGAGAGGCTAAGAGGGGACGTGAAACGGTTCGGTGACGGGATTTCGCGTCGGCGACGCTGTCGAACGGATCCGGAATCGAAGCTTGTTTTTAACGAAATTAGAAAGAAAAATCCGCGAGAACCGTAGCCACTTAAGGAAAATTAATTGATTCGATGGAGGAAACCTCTCGAGGAGGAAAAATGCTTCGTCATTTTCATGCGCATAGAGTGAGGAATGCCGCCGCACCGATGTGGTTGTTGGCTCGGTTGGCCGAGTGGTTATCGACTAGTTGGCTCTGGTCTGTTCCGTCGAGAGCCTGTTAAAAAGTCGGATATCCATTATCATAATAGCGACGTAATATCGCTAATGAAATCATATTTTGTTTGTTCCAGATCGCGTGTTCGGATCATCGATTCCGAGGATAGTGGAGAGCTTCTCTTGTAAGTAAAATCGTAGCACACGCGTATGTAGTTAATACAAAGTACCTATGTGCATTATCGTAATTTGTTCTATTAGTAATTTTGATAATTCTTTAAATCTTATTCTTTAATATATATTAAAATTAATACATTAGTGAATTACTTGAAGGTATAGGTACTAAAACTATACGAAATAAATTCACTTGGCGGACTATTTCTGTCTTCAGCAGAAACATTTTTCTATTTCATATTTTTTCCTTAAATTCCAACTGTACTCCTTTACCAATCTCTTTGTGTTCTTCTAAGAGTTTATCTAATTCCGTATTTCACTCCAATATTAAATATAGTTTGGTAAAGCAGATTTGCAGCAGTCATTTGTGGGGGAGACCTGGGCAATTTGGCGTAAGGAGCAGGTTGGTCATTTATTTTTCAGTTTACGCATGTTTATTTTCGGAGTTCATCCATAAAGACGTGCGATCGTCACGCCCTCTCCTATATTCCACTAAACAAGCAACAGGATCAAAGCAACAGATAAGGATATTTTCTATCTACTATCAAAACGTTGGAAGTGAACTTAAGGGTCACTCACCTACTGCAGATATTTTAAGGTTTCTTTCTCATTAAGTATTTGTCATGTATTTTGAATATTCCAGAATGTGCCTCGAGAAATGGGCGGTTTTTCTCGTGTCAGCTGCGATTTATCTGAATGAAATACTATGGGCTGCCTCAGCTCTGCTCTTGAATCCTTCAAGCAAGTGAAATTTGTAAATTCCATTTATGGCGAAAATTAATTTTGAAAAATTTATTAATAACCTTTTTTACATTAAGTATTTACATAATTCATAACATTTGAATTTTAATTATTTGATATAACTGAGTTTTGACAGTTGTTCTGATTCATTTCGTACGTAATATACGTCATTGGCAATCTTCAATGTAGATGCCGGTAGTTCTAACAATTTAATATATTATTAAAATCTTCAATTTATTTTTTTAAAATACAAATTAACTCTTCCAATCATGTGGAAGTCATGGATAATCATGGAGATTCATAGAGAGTCATGGATAATTATGTGGGAGTCATAGATACTCATGGAGAGTCATGGATAATCACGTGGGAGTCATGGATAATCATGGAGAGTCATGGATAATCATGTGGGAGTCATGGATAATCATGGAGAGTCATGGATAATCATGTGGGAGTCATGGATTATCATGGAGATTTCTGAATAATCATGTGGCAGTTGTAGATAATCATAGAAATGCGTTAAAAATAATAAAACTGGAAGAATAATGATAACATGTGATCCTATCACGTTAATATGAAGGACTCATTAAGAAGTTAAAATTATGCTTCTTTCATAGTGCACGTATAGGAATTAAATTTTCAAAAGTTCAAACATTTTTTTGAGATAAGCACCTACAAGTTTTAGTCACCTACCTATTAATTTTTTAGAGCCTGTGGTGGCCAAGTACTTTAAGGCCTTAGGGTTTCGTTTCTACACCCAACTGCCTCTCTTTTATTTTGTTTTCTCTAAACTTATAAAAATTTTATCATATCAAAGATCTTCATGAGATTTTAAGATTCCTATTATTTAGATAAATATAATACATTATATTTCTAAACACCTTACCTCGGGTTTTTATAAAGAAGATATATTTGTAAAACATATACCTACCATAATACACTTTAAATATGTATATTTGAAGTTTACAAAGGAATTGTTTTTTCTTATTCAGAATTTTCTAATCTGAATGCATACTTACAACTAGTAAGCATATTGATGCTGTGTGTATTATGGGATTGTAGGGGATTTTGCTTGCGCCCCAGCTGCGCCAACTTACTTTCGGAGCAAGTTGGCGTAGATTGACTGTTTGAATTTTACATATTTTTTATGTATGTACTAAATAACATTAAAATTAAAAAATTGGGTAATAGATAACCAAAAGGCTATACTTTTTTTGTGGGGTACTTAAAGTTGCCATCAAGCCATTACAGCAATTTAAAAAAATTCAAAAGTGGAAACTTACACCAGTTTCCCATACTCTGATATTTTACATTCTGATTGGTCATTCTTGGAATATTCACATGGCGTCAATGATAGAAAGGCCTTAAGAAATCTTCTTTACATTTTCATCTTCCCCCTGTTAATTATGTTATCCTGCATAGTTCACACCTGCTTTCATTCCATATTTAACATTGAATTACATAGTTGAAAGAGTACAAATAATAATTACCTGTATAGCGAATTTATAAGATTGCCATCTACCTGCAAAATTCTAATATCTCTCGCCTCTAATGTCAATAAATTTTCTTGGAAATGGAAAAAGTTTAATCAGAATCAAACACTAAGAAGATCACTACTAAATTAAGAGAAGTCATTTACATGAGCAGCAAATGTATAGGCAATTTTACTACAAGTATTTACTTACTTACTAATTATTATGTTATTATTTTAAGACCGGGCACAATGCGATTTCAAAATATTACTATTATTATTAATATTAGCAATGATAATTGCATCGGCATAAGTTGATGAATCGTCTCGTCCACTGTGGCCACAAGGGCCCATTGAAGAGCGGACGTTAATTCGTTCGTGCAATAAAGTCACGCCCTTAAAGTAGCCCAAGGCATTATTGAATAAGATCCTTTTCAGGTCTTCCAGTGAATAGTCAACCTTCCCAAAGACCACATATATCTGATTCCTGCGGATTAATCAAGAAAAAAAATGTAATACGATTTTTTTCATGCCAAGGATATCGTCTTATCTCTTAAAAATACCAAAGAGAGTAATATTCTATATAATGTAAATACAGACGCAAAACAATTTCTTTTGTCTAAGGAAAAGCAACATACATGGTTGATCAAACAAAAAAGAAAACAATTTCGCTAGTATAAACAACACTGGAGTTTTTCTTTCGCTATCTTAAAGATAAATATGAAGCATCCTCATAGCCCTATAGATCCGTAGATTTAACATCTACATTTAGAAATAGATTTATATTTATGATTGAAGGTTAAATTTAGAAAACATAATACTAATTAATACGCAACGACATAAGAGCCCAATTGTATGTCAGAAAAATTGCTAGATATCTAGTATTCCAGTAATTGGGTTTTGGAACCTTTGGTGTAACAATAACTATCACACTGACAAAAGTCAATGCTAGGTTTTCAACTATCACCAAACAACAATGCACAATCTCTCGACGCGCGTTTCGCTAACCAAGTTAGCATCATCAGGAGGAGGAGATGATTAACAGTAAGACTTACTTGCTTACTGATTAACAGTAAGACTTACTGTTAATCATCTCCTCCTCCTGATGATGCTAACTTGGTTAGCGAAACGCGCGTCGAGAGATTGTGCATTGTTGTTTGGTGATAGTGGAAAACCTAGCATTGACTTTTGTCAGTGTGATAGATATCTAGTACACAATTAACCTATAATTATATTATTCCCGAAACATTGAAGATGTTTAGAGCAGTTACTGACTTAACTAGAAAATAAGCTTTGCAACAATTGCTTCCGAGACTTTCCTAACCCGATTTTTCAAAGAAACGCCTCCTTTTTAGAAGTACGCTATGCAATCTTTATGACCCTATTCGTACCGACCAGCATTGTAACCCTTTATCTCACAGATATTCCACGTCTGGAACTGCACACGTACAGACGCGTCACATGCACCTCTTAAACCACACATACGTACATTTATTATAAAAGTTTCTATTGCACTTCCGAAACTCCTTAAGATATCGTCGCAGTTTCCAAAGTAATAACCTGTTATCTGCAAATTGCACCGTCCAATATAAAGCAATATCGGGCCAGGGAGGAAGTAAGAAGCGAGTGTGAGTCGTAGTGGAAAGGAATCGCGGGCTACACTTTTACGAGGCACACACACTCGCTCAGTTTGTATTCGGTCAAATTGCCATGACCATCATCTCGTCGTCACTCCGTCGCAGCTGCCATGCAACATCTATTCTTTCGGCATACAAACACCACATGCGTCCAACGAGGGACATGCGAAGCGCTAGAAAACTAGAGACGACACTGTTGGCGCTATTTCCTATTTCGATATGAGTTATTCATTCGAAAAAAAAAAACAAAAGGTTAACTAAAGTTTTCTTGATAATTGCAGTTGTTTCCAAAATACTTTTAAGAGTATAATGCTCTCAATAAATAAAAAGAACTTAGTAATTATTATATTATTATTTTACCAGGCACAAAGCGATTGCAAAATATTACTATTATTATTAGTATTAGTAATGATAATTGCATCAGCATGGGTTCATCAATCGTCGCGTCCACTGTGGCCACAAGGCCCCATTGAAGAGCAGGCGATAATATAAAGTTCGTCCAATAAAGTCACGCCTTTAAAGTAACCCAAGGTATTGTTGAATAAGATCCTCTTGTGCTTTCTGTTTTCTCGACTTCCAAATGCTGCCGAAATTCAGTTCCATCAGAAACTTCGATTCCATATAGATATTTTCAGGATCTGCAATGACATGTCAAAGCAAAATAATTTTACCAACATTGGAGCATCACTTGATTCATCCAGAATCGATTTGCTATTTAGCTACCGTAGGTTCTATGCTAATTTTAGTAACTGAAGTTGTTCCGCAGCAAACTTTCTTACAAGAGTGTCTCCTTCTTCATTTTCCTGTATGATTATTCCTTATTACTCCATTAGTGGTAGTTAATATAAAAATAGAAGGTATTCCGCGGCAAACATTATGAATTCTTTGCAAGAGTATTTCTTCTTTCTCTAGAGGAATAAGATAAACCCGATCTTAAAGACAGTCCCACAACCAAAAATCTAAAATCTCTTCCAAATTGGTCCCTATCCACTTTTCAGTAATTGTTCTATTCAGCCATTCAACATTTATTAGGGCATTATGAGTGAGAGACCCGTCTTGTTGAAAATATATTCTATTTAATTCGACAATTGGCAACTCATCTAAAAAGTTTGCAATGCTTTCATACAACAGTTGCTGGTATCTTGCACAATTTAAGGTATCATCTATGAAAACTGGGCCCACTAATCGATCACCCCTAAGACCGCAGGATACATTCAAATTAAATCTTTGCTGAAATCTATATTCAGTAATAATTCGAGTATGGTGTTGGCTAAAAAGAAAGAAGGCATTAAAAACACCATTATTACCAAAACTACATTCATCCGACCAAATAATTTTTCGGCAAACATTTTGATTTCGTTGTGTAGCATTTAAGAAGAAATTGTAAAGATCCATTCCTTCAACCATAATTATTTTCCAATACCGCTTGTACTCTTTGAGGGATGAATTTATACTTCTTCAGTATCGCTTGTTTAGTTTGCTGCAATATGCCGACTTGGTTTGTTATTATTCGAGTAGACGTTCTTAGATTTTCTTCCACACACAAGAGGACATCTAGTTCTATATTCTTTTTAAACTGCCGATCCTTATATTTGGGTTTTTTGAAAGTTCCATGGTTTCTTAAATTTTGTTCCATTCTTCCGAATTTGCGACTATCTTCTCTGTTCGGAAAACAATCGCAGTCGTTGCCTAAGTATTGCAGAATCCAAAACCTCAGAACCAACACATTTATCATGCAAATGCTTACTATGTAAGGCTTGGAATTTAGGATGATTTTATTCCCAATGACAGCCACTCACAAGAAATGATTCATTCAAAAACCTATGAAATATTCGAAAAATGTAGAATAAGTATAGCTATATAAAACATTCCTGTTTTAGAAAAGGAAAAGTGCTTTGAAGGTACTGTTACTATTTAATATTTTTTTTTGTATTATTACAGATTACAAATATCCCTATCAAACAAGGATTATAGTAACTCCTGTATTTAAATCATACCTTCATCTCTTATCGTTCGGGAATTACATATAAAACACTAAAAATCAATCAATCTTTACGGTTTTAAAGTCTTCCCTTACACATTTGAAGATATTCTGAATCAAATTCCATCAAATTCCATCAAATTCTAAATTTGACATGGAAAGCTTTCCTTGTGGTTTCACAATTCTCCCATTCCTTTATTTTAAACTCCTCGCCAGTTATAAGAGGTGGAAAAGAAAGGCGAATAGAATTAGACACCTTATAAAAAAAATTTAGGATAGCTAGTTAAACCTTGTTATTTTTTGCTTTTTTACAACCTAAGAACTGATTGCTAACTGATATTAATAGGTATTAATAAGGGTTAATGCCCGTAAATTAGCTCTCAGCTCTAGAAACAAGAAAGCGCGAAAATTCAACCAATCATTAACGTAAAGAATTTATATTTATTTATTCACAATTATTCCTTATTTGCGAATATTCTACCTTTACACTAGTGAGTTTTACATGAATGATTATCATTATCTTTGTGTACAAATGTCCAATACCCGGCGCATCCACCAATTTTTAATAAATATTCTACACATTGTAGTAAAAGCATATTCATGCGCGTTACATTTCCTAAAGCCAATCACTCGAAACTAAACTATGGTACTTTTATTCACCCATGAAAACCGCACCTACGTAAATGTACAAGTGCAATACGCGAGTTATTATTCGACCGGCAACAAACATAAATGTAACACGCGAATGCGCCGGTATGAAATTCAGCTAAATTTTCAAAACCATAAACGTGCATCGCTGATCTACAACCGGCAGGAGCCGGTCTCATGAGCTCTACACATTTTAGTGCAATTGCTCGCCCGTCTCTGTTGCCGCCGACAGAGTTCCTACACCGCTCATGTGTGAAACATTATTGCCGTGCAAGACATATCCGGCTTAAACGGAGGAGGAAAATGGCCTTTATAAAATGTTCGCCCGGCCATGCACACGTCCGAACACCTCAACGGATATGAATAATAAAAAATGCTGGGAATTTATGGAGTAACATAAGAAATCTTGTACCTAGGGTGTAAACATTGTGGAACAAGTATAATCTGAATTTGATAAATTGTTGTCACTTATACCAATAATAATAAATGATTTATTCATCAAAATGTAAATGTTAACAAGTCAACGGTATTATACCTATACCGGGTGTCCACACTTAAGTGTGCACTATTGACAACTTTGTTATCTTTGGAGGTACAGAATCGGTCAAGTGGACAAAGTAGTAGTATTTTTTATGGCGCTAACAATTGGGAAAACAGAAAAACAATTGAGCGTCGCGTTCTCTAGATATTCGTCCAAAATTATTTTTTTTTAATGGAACGCCATGTATATTTTTTTGCAATTTAAAAGAAAATTCCAAACTGAACAAAAAAGTCTTAGTACACTATTATAAAAAAATATCAAATAAAATAGTTATTGAGAAAGCTTTATCTTTGTTTTGTTTGCATGAAATCGATATACCCATGGAAAATTAAAGCGTCACATTGTTTAGTAGCTGTCAAATTATTTATATTTGTTGTTGTTAAAGTTACTGTGTGGAAAAGGTACTGCTTTTACAATTTTTTCAACCGTAACAATGGCATTTACTCATTTGGGAAAGTGTTTTATGTTGAAGTTGTACTTGCTGTTTAACAAAAATTCAGATAGAGCGCTAGAACGTTACATGCAGCAATTTCCTGACCGTGATGTACCAGACCTCCGGCGCCGCTATTTTTTAAAACTTTATCGAAGATTAAGAAGCAACGAAATTTTTATAAAGAAGAGGAAAAAAATGATTTTATATTATCACAAGAGATAGAAATAAATGTGTTGGCATATTTTCAGGTACATCCAAATAATTCTGTAAGGGCGTTGTGCAGAGAATCAGGTATTTCTCGTAGCACGATCCATAAAATTCTGGAAAAATTTAATATGTTCCCTTTAAATATCAGCCTGTTCAAACTCTACTTTTGGGCGATTATCAAAGACGATTAAGTTTTGCTCAATGGTTTATCAATGCCTTTGAAGAAAATCACAATTTCTTTAGACACATTTTATGGAGTGATGAATCTAACTTTTCTAATCGCGGGATGTTCAATAAAAAAAATAATCATTGCTGGCGTCGTGAAAACCCATTTGCTGTTTATCCTTGTAATCCCCAACACCGATTTAGTTTAAATGTTTGGTGTGGTATAATCGGATCCCGAATTGTTGGATCATTTTTCTATCGGGGTTCTTTAACAGGAGAAAGATATTGACAGAAATTTTAGAAAATTTTCTGGATGAATTAAATTTGGTAGACAGAGAGATTATTTACTTTCAACAAGATGGAGCGCCCGCACATAATCACCGTGACACAAGTGAGTTATTAGAAAGATTATTTGGAAATAGATGGATTGGCACAAATGGTCCTATTCAGTGGCCCGCGCGTTCACCTGACATGACGCTATTAGATTTCCTCTTGTAGGGAGCAGTAAAAAATCAAGTGTACAAACATAGATATACTACAGTGGATGAGCTTCAGGAAAGAATTTCCAACATCATTGACGACATCGACGGTAGGACAATTTTAGGAGCTACTCGTAATGTTCACAGAAGATTGATAAAATGTATTGAAATGGAAGGAGGTGTCTTTGAACATTTAATTTGCGTAATTTTCTTGACTATTTTGGTATTTATTTTTATTTGTTTATTAAATTAAACGCTTTAATGAATGTGACGCTTTAAAATTTTCCATAGGTATATCAATTTCATGCCAACAAAGCAAAGATAAAGATTTCTCAGTAACTACTTTATTTAACATGTTTCATATAATAGTGTACTAAGGACTTTTTTGTTCAGTTTGGAATTTTCTTTTAAACTGCAAAAAAATATACAGGGCGTTCCATTAAAAAAAATAATTTTGGACGAATATCTAGAGAACGCGACGCTCAATTGTTTTTCTGTTTTCACAATTGTGACCGCCATAAAAAATAGTACTACTTTGTCCATTGGACCGATTCTGTACCTCCAAAGATAACAAAGTTATCAATAGTGCACACTTAAGTGTGGACACACGGTATAGCACCTACAAAATCAAATTTATCGTCTCTCCTGAATATGATTTTGGTTGATTCTGCCGTTTGTGGTCTCCAAAAATTGCTGCCAGAAATGATTCCCTACACTTTTGACGAACGGAAAGATATAATTATATTTTATGATGAAGTTTGATCAAATTCTTCGGAACTTCAACGTCTTTATCGAGAGAAACATTCATTAAGAAATACTGCTAATACTATAAAATTTATTGATTAGGCGTTTGGCAGAAGAAGGACGTTTCGAAGAAAACAATACCAGAACACATCGTACTGTTACAAATAAAGAAGCTATTTGCAAATATGAAAAATTAACGAGAATAAGCATTAGAGGAACAAATTGAGCTGTAGGAAATATTAACAGTGAATCAGTTGAATTAATCCTTCATCCGTTACATTTCCAAAAGACTTTTCATTCGTTAAAACAGAATTATCAAGACAAAATCAAAGACAAAATTTTCCGTCATTAATCTTGTTTATCAATGAAGAGGGTTTTAGTCGAAATGATGCTTTGAACCAATGCATTATGGAACAGTAAATAAAAACAAACGACAGGTACCTAATTGGTCGATCAGACTGTTAACTAAATTGACAGGCGAAATCTATGGACTCTTCTTTTGAAAAATGAAGTGAAAGTTTAATTCAAAACGCGCCAGTTAACTTTTCCTGTAATTTTCCTGAAGATTGAAAAGCTCTATTTAAGTAGAAGGTCATCTATCAAGAGCAGCTTCTTTAAAGCAAAATACTATACATACTTTTTTTTTAGTTTGAACATTGGTATTCTTTATTATGTTATGTTGTTACTTTTAAAACTGATGTCGACCAAGGCTTGCGATTGAAGAGGAATACATTTCCTAAAAAACTTTTAATGTATCTGTATCTTGCTTACAAACAATAGTGTGAACACCTTATTCTACTATGTTATAATCCTTTATATCACGTGGTACTATTTTTAGTAGGTTTTCCCAATATCGTCCATAATATGTTATGCATATTGAGAAATCAAAACAATGAAAAAGTGTGATAAATCTATTGAGATTTACAGCAAATTAAAGAAACTTGCAATCCTGATTACTTTTAAGAGAACGCAAAGAAAATTTAGCTAAAAAGGTAATTTAAATGCTATAACAGGTGCTTAAATAAATATGGCCAACGGAAAACAAATAAACATAGAGTTATTTGAACAGTTAAGTATATATTTGTTCACCTACTGTACACATTAAAGCGTTTCATAGATTTTAATTTTAAAATTAAAGAGAGCTCCCATTTATTTAATTCTGGGTATTTCTGCAAACACAATAATAATATCAACGTGGGTGTTCTACTTCTTTGACAATATTACCGCGCATTTATTAAAAATGGTCTTAAATGAAGTTATGATCTAATTTATAAATTCATTCACAATTGTTGATACCTTAAATAATCTTTTTTTTTATTCGAAACGGGTTTTATGTACCTAATTACTTACTCTACCTTTACATTTAATGTGATAAATCCACAATCCTAATGATAATAATCAAATTTGTGTTCTCTCTGCTCTGAAGTACTCTGAACATCAACTGTATAAAAGCTTGTTTCTGGCAGTGTTCTACGGAAATATTTTGTACTGGTTAGTGGTGGACACACATATATTATGACTTATACAGGGTGTGGCATTTATCTGTGGACGAGCTATTGTGGCTAACCTGTCCACTTAAGTGAAATATGTTTTAGATAAAAGTGATTCAGGTTCAAATACTCTACACTGCACAATTATTTTTATATATACAGGTTGGTCAGTTTAGCCTACGCGTTATACAACTTTGTTATTTTAAATGGAACAGCTTATATATCATTACATTTTTGGATTCCACGATGCAAAATAAAATAGATTTAATTTACATACCCTACACCAAAACCGAACGGCTTCGAAGTTATTCGACTTTTTAGAAAAAAAAATGCATTTGCTTGGTTCACTTGGAAAATCAATACCACCGTTACTTATAACAATTTTGCGATTATTTTGTAGTATAGTCGTGACAATATTTGAAAGTGTATAGCCAATTAATAATTTCTTTGTTATTATTATAGAGGGTGTTGTTAAAGTGACAATAAAGCTAGGCATCTTTAAATAGACGAAACTCATTATTTTTTTTTCAAATATAATACAGAATTAAGTCCTCACATGTAACATTTCCTATAGCTAAAGTTAATACTTTTTGAGTAATTTTGAGTCGCTGAATCCTTGCATAGTGTCAACCAACAGTCTGAAGTGAGCTATTTTAGTCAAGAACTCAGATCAAAGCACTTCAGTATTTACATACCATTGATATCTTGAACCTTCTAAAAAAATCATAAGACAGTTTCCTAAGTAGAGTGGATCTGTACCAGGCTTTAGTGTGCGTGTGCGTTGCAAGAATATTTGCAAAACCCAATCTCCAAAAAGTGAAAGCGCAAACAATGTGTGCAATTAAAGACATATCTCTATTTTATATAATTTTGTAAAAAAATTTGAGTCTATGCTCTCTAACCATATACACAACTCGATTAGATCTACTATTTCACTAACCCAACACGGATCTCTGTCTAAGCGCTCCACAGTTGGTAACTTAGGATGCTTCACCTAATCTATTGCTGAAAATCTTGGCAAACGACGTCAATGTGATGCAATATAAGGTCTTTCAGAAGGCGTTTCATCAAGTCAACCATTGGTTCCTCGCTATCAATAAATAAAATATCGAATTAGTCTTGAAAATGTGTTTGCAATTTTTGCTGGAAGTAAAATAAGGAAATAACCTTTTTCGTATTTAAAGAAAACCCTGACTGTCATTTGTCCCATGTTCATTTTCTCGTTGCATTCATTTCAAACGCAAAATTAGCAATAGAAAGCCACCCTCTATTTCCAATACTAAACGAGATTGGTGACAAACCAGAAATGAATGAGCCTATAATGAATTTATTTACCTTTTGTACCAGTCTATTACACTGGAACTAAATTTGTGCGTACCTTTGATTTATATTATTCCGTAATTGATATTTTGTTTGGTTAAATGGCAAAGTTTGTTTATTTAATATCCACCATTACGCATATCGCATGAGTGGTCAACACTATATTATTAATTTCGGGTATTAAAATGCGAATATTAAATTCTAATATTTTTAAAATAAAAGCCTTTGTGTTTTTAGTTTGTAGTACAATTGTTACATTTTATAGCTGAAATATTTTTGCTTCCTATTATTTCTAAACAAGTCATGCTCTCTAAAAGTCCATTCCCACTTTTCATTTATATCCAGCTAAAGGTTTATCATATTCAATAACGGATATCACCCATGCAATAATACACTTTTCTTAGTAATTTTAAGAGGTTAACAAGAGAGGGCCTACAGAGAATGAAATTACACTTGCACTTTTGATTATAAAGTTAAGCTAAAATTCTGCAAGAAATTTGAAAAATGTACAAGATGTACCCACCCGTAAAACATTAATAAAAGATTTACAAACTATCTAGTCTCCCTTGATTATGACGAAACAAGAAACAACTTTAATGGAGATAGCAAACTTTCAGACAACAAAAAGTTTCTCGCGAAAAATAGAAGCAAAAATAAGCCGTAAAAGAAAACGCTTCCACCCCTGCACTAATTACCAAAAGTTATAAACTTGTCTCGGTAATTACTCTCAAGGTGAAACTATTTTATGAATACTTTATCTAATTAAGTGGGCTAAAATTGCAAAATGCATATAATTACGTTTTTGGCGTGAAATATCGCAACCTCTAATGAAACTGCGTCTCAGACAGCAACTTATTTCTCGAGCCATCGATAGTATATCTGCCCACAAAACAGAAACAAATAAAACATCTAAACCCCGTAACTTTATCGTAAATTTTTCAACTTATTCCACCTTTTTCTTTCTGTCGCGCTGTTCTCTTACCAGTCCTTTCCATCGTGCGTAAAGCGAGAAATGATTTATAAACAGAAAGGTATAAAACGATTTCTTTTGTCGAAACACTCGCTCGCGATGGAACAACAGTTGACAAAAGGATCGTTTTTTGTGTCATACTTTATTTTCTTCGTCTCTATTCTGAGACAATGCATTTTACGCTTAGTATCAGCGTTTGCGGTTTTCCTACACAAGATATGCATCATTGTTTGTTGCATGTCATTAAAGCTAGAATGTCAATTACACGTACAACTCTGACACCTTAATTTCTTTAATATGATAAATATCTGTGACTTGGTTTATTTGTAATTTTACAATTTCCATTAAGTTAAACGAAAGCGTCCATCATCCTTTTGTATGAACTCAATTTAGTAATAGCATGGCCTCTTTCGTCTGTGAAATTATGGCATAAACCCGTTCTCTCAAAAAATAATGGAAAAGAACAACGAATTAGCTATTGCGCTGTCCTTCAAAAATCAAGTCCTCTTCGAATTCAAAAAGGATCATTCAACATTTTAAAATAAGTACGGTCCATTGATGCTACTCCATAAAACACTTATAACAATAGTGATTATTTATTGTTGAGTACGCCATTGTAACGATGGGTTTGGATCGTCAGAGAGCATAATAAATATAAAATAAAATGTAATAAGATTATGTATCACGGCATAACACACAGTATATAACAAATGGCGAGGATAACATAACGATAATGCATAAATATGAGCAAACTCATCATCAAGTGAGAGCATGATGCGTAGTATGGTCATGTTTGATGATTCATTATTTATTTTTACAACGCTAAATTGTATATACAATTGTGTTCCATGGAAACAGGTCGTTTTCTTTCTGATAATAAACATAGAGCAGCGATTTTAATGGCGCAAACATGTTTAGACAGCGATCAAACTCAATTCTCACCAACAATATGCGCCGAGGTCTTTAACACAGTCACTGGGCGACTGGATACAAATCAGTGTTGTGCTGTCGATACGCACTCTGATTTAAAAAAAAAAACAAGACTCAAACCTACCAGTGATTGTCGTTGAATTGAAACACCTTTCACCGCGAAACGAGTTTTTCCACATCGCAGTTTGTTGTTAGCGCAAATACATAGTACGGAGCAAGAATAAAGAATTGCAAAAGAATATCAATAGCAAATTGACTTTTTAATATTCGTTGTAATATTTTAAAATCTGAATTTCTTGTAATAATGGCATTAATTTTACCTTGCAACTGGCCTCGTGGTGACCATTCCAGGCTTTTCAAATTTGTTAACAGTACATCAAACTTTTACAATTTTCAACCGCAAATCTCCAACATTTTTATGGTATTTGGTATATCTCTAAAACTGGTCTTAATATATTGTGATTGTGACCGCAAATCCTGTCTGTTCGAAATTAGTGTTTTACATTGTTTTAATGCAACAATATTATCTTCTAATTTAGAAATAAATGATTGCACTATTTCAAAATGTTACCCAAAAGAGAATACAGCATCTAGCGAAGTGCCCCATCGTGTAATGACTGCTTGAGGAGGTAGAGGAATTATAATATACATATATCATATCCGTGACATATGTAAATAAAAAATCAGTATGCTACTATTTACTATTTATCCACAAAAACCTAACCATACAAACTGAATAAAGGCAAATACTTTTTTAAGAAGTATATACTAGTATTACTATGCACCCACGCAGAGCCAAATCTCCCTCCTAATCATCATTACGACCTCCGAAAAAACCGGTTATCGTAATTCACCAGAGTGAAATTTGAACCCTGGATCTCACAACTGATAGCCAAGCGTGCAAACCACTGGACTATAAGCCGGTCTGATATAAAAATGTTAAAAAGCGCAATTCTATATTTTATCGAAAACAAAACCGACCAACAAAGATCTGATCTAATACCAGCAGATGTGCTGTGTGGCAGACTTAGATAGATCTAAATAAAGAGGAGAACAAGAGAAAATCCTCGCTCTAGTCATCACATACAAATTTTTACTTGCAATTAACATGAAATGTTTCTCGAAATATCAAGTTTCTTACATGCAGCTCAAGCAATTTAGTGCAACCATTTGACCATATCACGCACGGAAGCTTATTTTCCGGCTTGTTAACACTAGAGATTTTTTTGTTAATTGTCACTTTATTTCGTGAAATTCATAAATTTCATTATATGGTATTAGATGAATGCGATTCTATATGCGATTAAAATCAGTTATTTTATTTTTCAATACAAGTTACTGCTTTGAATAATGTATACATATAATAATACACAGATTTTGTTTGTGTTTGAATGTTTCTCTACAGCGTACAACTTTCTCGATCAGTTAGATTAAAAATTAATCGTATAACACGCTTTTATAACATAAAAACTCTTTTCCGATGGTTGCTGCACCCTAAATAATCGCATTACACCCTTTCATTCAAGACATGTGCTTTACTTTAATATACTTAGTTTTCAATAAAGACAAATAATTATTTTTCAAAACATACATTGGACTTTCAGCTTTATAATTAAAGTAATTTATTGTTATTACTTTTGACAATTATAGAAACATCGACAAATTGTTATTTGTGTCAAAGGATTAATGTGTAATAAAAATAACAATGGACCCAAAACTGAGCGTTGGGAACACCTATGTCAATATTTTACTTAATATATAACTACTTAGTTTAAACATTTCTTTAAATATTTTTAATAAAACAATAAAATTAACGAATGGTGCTTGAATCACATACCACAAAGTTTCTGTGTTAAAGTATTATTATCTATAATTCTACACAATTATTTGTCGGATTGTCGGATCAAAACAAAATCATTCAAATCCAAATCATCTTAAATATATTCTAAACTATTCTAAATAAAACAGTTTCACTGATTAGAATATCAGCCATATTGAAAATAGTTTTGTTGCAAAAATTATCAATTAGCTTGTACCTAATAGCCCATCCACACTTTTAGCGTTCGTCGTTGGTTAAAATATAACCCTAGAAAGTTTTACTAAATTCGAATAGATCTTTTCAGTTATTTTATTTAATACGTTAAAATTACTCTTTCTCTTCTTTCATTATAAACAACATTTTACTTACTTGTACTTTAAATTAGTTTTTGCGAATAAAAATGTGCCTTCGCGCAAAATAATTCCTTTAATGCTTCCTCCAAAGACTTTTACTCCTTTTGCACCTTGATATGGTGTCGAGTATAATAAAGATCTTGCTTTATCTAATCCTACCTTTATGAAGAAGAACTTTCCTATCACGGCGAAAATGGAATTATGGACGCTTTCAACTTAAGAACTCTACAGAAGGTAATACGACCTATAAATAATTTACTGCGTCACTATTTTTCATATACCATCTACTACCTGCAGACATGGTTTTCTCATTTTACGTATAAAACGTGAAGTATGCAAACGTCTGTATAGTTCCGAGAATACGTTCTCTTTATCTGTGCACCTTCGCAATTACGTTATGAAAGTAGAACACAGTGATTTCTCAGAAATAAGAAACCCTTGTAAAATTGCATACATATCCTATAACAAGGAAGCAGCATCAGGACCGGTTGCTCTGCTGTAGGCGCCTAGAACCCATCTGTTAGCCTATATTGCAAAGTAAACATTGCTCATTAATTTTGCTGAAGTTTTGATACTCCATTTGTTAAAGTAATTGAACGAGATCCTGTTAAATTTTGTTCGCTGAAGGTGTATAGTAATAAATTACAAAAAACAGTTTATATTAGATGTCATTTATAAATTTTCATAGCCGTTGATTACGGTTTCTGTGATATATTTTTGGAGAAGCACATACATTGCAAATGTAACTTTTCTAAAATATTTAAACATCAGAATATAAAATAAAATTTTCAATGTAGTAAGGAGCCATTTTAACTATAGTGCTTCTTTATATTCTCGCTTGTATGTAATGCTGAAACTACGAATACAGACTGCGACAAATTTTAGTTGCTCCACTAGAAATATACGTCCTTATGTGATGGGGAAATTAAAATCTGCCCCATCCTAGATATGCTTTCAAGCTCACACTTTAGCAATATTTGTCACCACAAATGGTTAATAAGGCGCGATCCTTATAAATCTTATTGCAAGTAGAAGAGAAAATTAAATTCACGTCCCACACGTTAAAGCGGACTGCCAAGAGTAGCATACGATCGGGCACGGAAAGGAAAAGGAAGAGACACTGCATTCAAGGAGACAAAAGATTCAAATTGGAGCCCAGACGATATTAAAAACAACAACAGTTTGCAGTCATTGCTGCGGCGAAACGTGGAGTTTGTCAACAAATAACTGCCGCTTATTTGCATGACTTATTTGTCCTGTCGGGGTCAAAAGGGGAGAGCAAAGGAAATATACGTGCTCTCGTCTCTTGTTTATTCCTGACGCTCGCGACGGAATTTTTACCAGGCCTGGATTGAAATAAGAACAAGGATTTATTCTGATTACGTGACAAGTCTTATTTCGTTCATTGAAATGGGTAGAGGGATAAAAGCACATCTTATTTGTTAGTATTTCATCACATAAGTTATTATAAATCGCATATACTTGATGAAAATATTGATGGGCCAATAAATTGCCGTTAAATAATAACTTGGACACAAGACAAACACTCGTTACAAAATATCTGTTAGTTATTATTTCTTAATATTCAGAGTAACGAGTAGAGAATAGTTATAATGAATGGTATAGAGTATTTTATCGCGACTATTCAGTGAGTGTAACAAGTAGATATTTATTTTGTAACAAATATTGTATATGGTGCATAATTACAATACCTGGAGTTAGAATAGTGCAATTTTTCTTACAGTGTGAAATCATTAAAATAAATGCTTTTCTGCTTAACTGTAATTTTTAATATGAGGAAATTTTCTATGTTAAAAATTTTTTATGTATTATATTTATTTAAATTTTAAAAATGACACACAAGTTTACATAAAAAATTTCTAAATTTTATTCTTCGATATTTTAAAATTTTAATTTTTTGTTTCTTTTATAAGAAAATGTGAAAATAATTTGAATAAGTACCTACTTCAAAATTAAAATCTTTTCTTTAGTTTTTTTAATATATTTGAAGAGCCAGTGTGCGTATAGGCGTCGTCAAATGTCGTCACATATAAATAATTCTTCTTTTTTTTATTTATTTCAGCAGTTACTACTAAACCAAAAATTTTTAAAATAAATAATATTTGTATACGGAAAGAAAACCTACAGCACATTTTTCTAGTATGTATGTACATAAAAATATAAATTTAGCTCACTTTCTAAGACATGTAAATCCAACTTTACTGTCTTAGGAACATAAAATTTTTACATTCTAATTTATTAGTTCCCTTTTTAGCGTTTTAAGTAAGTACGTCTCTGTTACACTATCGTATACGTATGAAAATACTAGTCGTGTAAAGGTTGGACCAAATTCGATGAACATAATGACTAAATAAACTTTGCAGTGGATATACGAAAGAAGAGATAGATAGTTGAGGGTTACCTTTTCAAGGCACAATCATTTGTGAACTTAGATTTCAGATAAATCCGTTTTCAAGATATTTAAAAAAAGAATTCAATTTCGATTATACGATGTAACTAACTTAAAATTTAAAAAAATAATTTAGATATTTTTCACGCAATTTTTTATGCAGGATTTGAATATGAAATCTACTTTTTAATATATCCTAATAATTTTGACTAATGACCTTTTCAAAATATCGATTACTCTTATTTCAGACATGGACGGAGATATGTTGTTCTTAAATTTCTATTACATATTTAGTGTTTCATGGATATGACAGATATACGAAGAGGGTCAATACAGTGTAATGACGGACAAACAAAATAATAAGCCCACAGGTGTCATCAAGTTGTATTACAATTATTGATTACCTTATATTATATCATTTTCTTATTAATTTCTTTATGTCACATAGTTATTATCTCTTATTCGTGACTCGTTAAACCACTTCGTCGGTTTTTAAATTATTTTGTTGATAAATTTTGCTACTGTTGTTAAATAAGGTAATGTAAAGTTTTTATCCAGAACATACTGCTACATTCTTGAATACTAAAGAAGTTATAGGGTATTCTGAAAGTGTAGTTATGTAAATTCCTTAGGATAGAATTTAAAACAGAACTTCTTATACGCAAGAGAAAAAAAATCGACATATTATCAACACCGAAGGTGTTATTGTAGAAACATTTATACAACTGATAAACTCGTACTTCCTCGTATTTAGGTATATGCTTTTTGTATTTATTACTTGATGCATATTTTATAAGCTACTTCTATCTTCTATTTATCTCCATGTATCTATGATATCCCTGGCACACTAGATATCTAACAGAATTTTAAAGACGTCATATCGCATTCTTGCTTCAATAATGACTCTATTGATAAATGGCAAATATTGGCTTAGGTTTGTATTATATTGTAGTGAAGACGCGATATCTTCGCTCATATTTAAAATAAGTACCTATAGAATACAATATATTTTTAAAAGACTGCAAGATATGCTAGTTGGGTGTATTATAGCTTGCTATGGTTTCCATTTGAAAAAAAAAATAAAATAAAATGAGATCATCAGTCAGAATTTTGGGGAGATATCAAAAAATAAATTTCAAATCCAAATCCCAAATAAAAAAAAAACTACATAAAAATACCTAAACTAATTTTTAAAATTTTGTATAGTTATATCGCATAATCGAAATTGAAGAAAACCCGCAATCTGATCTGACTTTTTCATATCTCTGCTACAAAGTGTACGTTAATTTTCGAGTTTAGTCCGCCCTGTACACTGTCCAAACCCAACAACCATCGATAAAGCCTGTCGCCGATCCGCTCTATGTTAATTACAAACGCCGCTCACAGAAACATTTCTTACATTTTGCTGTTCCTACAAATATTTTTAACGGAATACAAATAACTATATCTTTCCACTCTTTTTTATACATAAAGGTATAAAAAATAACGTAGGTAGGTACATTTATTTATAATATATACATACATTAAAATGAAAATTTAGTTCTCTTCAATGCTTCTATGTCAATTTGTCTCATTTTTTTTTATTCGTCATTAATATCATATTTTAAAGCAATATATATATATAACTTAGCAAATAATAATTTCTAAAAATTAATATTTTTTTTAAAAGCAATTCCCCTTTAAATTATTTACGTTTAACACTGCAAATCTGAATTATTCCATAAGAAATTGTATTGCAAGATACATAAGTATGCAAAAATATTGGTATTGCAGTTCCACCGCAAATGCGCCATAATTAAATTCTATCTACTTCTATTGATGTTTTATACATTATTGTATAACATTCAAGCAGAGTATTGGCTAGCCTGCAATAGTTACACACCAGAAAACAACTAATCTAGAGCTTCAAGAAATAATCGTAAATTCCGTCACGAATGCTGATTTTGCTTATTATAAAACTTATGTGGAATACTTCGGGTTCTTGATTAAGACTCCAACGTAAATCTAATTATCTTCTGAAGGTATTTACACCCAATTTCTAGTTTTCTTATGTATCTACCCCACTAATCCTATAAATCGGCCTTGGCATAAGGCCGGCCCTGTTCTATTTTCATTCTAACTTATTCCGAAGGCGAAACGTTGAAATTGAAAAGGGTGGCCGTGCTTCCACGTCCCCATCGTCTCAACCTATCCTTGCATGTGTGAGTACGTGTGCGTACGTACGCGTGAATCGACGCTTGTGTGCATACGTGTTTGCGTAGTTGTTGCTGCGCCTCATTTCTGATAATAGAGCGCGTGTGTGTGTGTATACGTCAGGCGCAGAAACTGATTGCGTTCATGTAGCCATTTGTCAGCGCTGTGTTATCTGATATTTGCCTCGACAACTGATATGTTATTACTACGGTTTGATTTCATCAATTCAACGTTTCAACAGAAGACGACGCTGCCGCCTCGATTCCTGGAAACTAAATAACTTGCAACTTGTTTTCCTCGGGAAATGTGCAAATCTATATACAGATGAGTGAGTATAATGGTGAAGGTCTTCGCAGTAATTATATAAACAGCCCATTTTTGGGAAAATTCTGTTTTTCTTATTATTTATTTCCCAATAATTTTGTGAACAATAAAGACAGTTCTGTCTGTTGATACAGCCATTCCCCTGTAGAAATCACGATTGTAGGGGACTTTTCCACCAAATGCCTGTTACAACACCGGTTTTTAAAACGGGCAGCAGAAGTGAAGTTAGCAACTATCGCCCAGTTTCCATTATATGCATTTTTTTTAAGTTTTAGAATGTATGTTATACAAACCATTAAGTGCTCACGTAGTAAATAAGCTATCCTCGGTACAGCATGGGTTTATTAAAGGTAGACCAACCGCCACAAATTTGTGTTCTTTTGTGCATTATATTTCTGAAGCTTTGGATGGACGTCATCAGGTTGGTGTAGTGTTTACAGACTTCGCTAAAGCATTCGACCGAGTACAACATCAACTGATTTTAACGAAACTACATAGATTCGGAATTGCTGATAATGTAATTATTGATTTGCTACGGTGTTATTTGGGTGGGCGCACCAATGTAAAATATCTGGGCTTCAAGTCTGGCTCTTATGAATCATTGCCCGGAGTGCCACAGGGATCTGTGTTTGGACCGTTGTTGTTTTTGATTTTTGTGGATGATGTCGCAAAAGTTATATCAAGATCGAATTGTTTACTGTACGCTGATTATTTGAAAATCTTTCGGCATGTCGACACCTTAGCTGACTGCAATGCGCTACAGAATGATTTAACAGCGCTTTGTCAGTGATTGTAACTATTTTTCGCTGAATATTAACAAATGCAAGGCCATGATTTTCAGTAGGGGACAAACTATAATTACATTTCCTCGCAAGATAAATGGAACCGCTATTGAACGCTGTCACCATTTTAAAGACCTGGGTATTCTTTTGGATTCGAAACTTACATTTCATGACCACGTATTGGAAATATGTATGCAAGCAACTAAAGCGCTAAGCTTTATAACTAGAAATACCAGACAATTGAGTAGTTCTGCTCTAGTTTCAACTTATAATGGTTTTGTTCGTCCTAAGTTAGAATACGGAGCAATTGTGTGGAATCCTGAATGTTATATGAATATGGTAGAAGGAATCCAGCGAAAACTTCTAAAAACGGTATATTATCGTGAGCATTCAGTGTTTCTTTCTCACAACTACTCCTATGAGGATCTGCTTAAAGAATTTGGATTTGTTTCTCTGCGCAACCGTAGGATTATATGTCAGATTATTTTTGTTTTTAAATTGATTACGGGAAGCCCCTGTGCTCCGAATTTATTGAATTTACTGAACTTATGCGTTCCCAGATCACATAGGCGTAATAGTGCTACTTTTTACCTCCACTTCTGTGGTACGCGTCATTACTCTCAGCCATCGGTACTGTCAATGTGTTGCAGTGTTAATAATTTTTGTAATGATATAGATATTTTTAATGTTAGTTTAAACTCCTTAAGAGCATTACTGTTAGCCAAATTTAATTAATTGTATTAGCTATTTAACAAATATTAGCATCTCTTCCTGTTTCTCCTTTTTTTTGTGTTTATAGTATAAGATTTATCCTATAATAAGTATTTTGTTACTGTTGGATAAATATTTATTTGATCCTCCTCCCCTACCGTAGTATTACAAACGTGGACCTATTCTTATTCTAATTTTTTTTTTTTTGTAAACTAATTCTATCTAGCTAACTAACTATCTACCTAACTTAATTAGATCCTGCTAGGACTAGCGAGGGCTGCTTAGACCTGCTTCTTAGATCTAAGATCAGCTGTCATGGAAAGGCGGCCTCATGTCCTCGGAGCAGGTGCAGCGAACCGAGTACTACCTGCTGCTGCATTCTCCTAATTAACAGTTCTTCGTATCCCTCGCACCCAGGAATGGCACTCACAGACTGTCTAATACTGGCTTCAACACCTCCAAGCGCACCAATAATTATAGTTACCAGTGTGATTTTATACTGAGGATAACGCTTTTTCAGTTCGAAGATTAGCGGCTGATATTTCTTTATTTTTTCTTCTTTTTTTTCCAGTATGTTAAGTTCTAGAGAGCAGGACATTTCCACTGTACTCATTGTTTTAGATTTAAATTTCTCAATCACTAAGTCTGGTTTATTTGCACTTATTTGAACACTGGTTGCAAACGGAAAATTCCAGTATATTTTTACATCACTATTTGAGCACACTGTCGGTACATCCGTTACAGAATAGGGCACTATTGGTGAATCATCTATTCCAAAGCCATATATTAGGTGATAATACAAAACCTTCAATTAATATGAACTTGGATGAAGGAACTTCAGATTCCTTAACAAATGCAACTCTCTGCCACGAAAATACAAGATGTTAACGGTCAATCGTAACTACAGCTCCATTGGAAAAAGATCATGAAACCAAAACCAACAGATTACTCTCTGCCCGACTACTACATCCAAACAGAAAATAGTTACTAACCCATGTTCTAAGGGTGCCTGAAGACCCTGAAATGTGTATATACCAAGTAACAAATAAAAATGCTTATTACAATGTGCAACAAATTTTCAAACATTCATTTCAGACCACTAGCTAATTAAAACTACACGAAGGTTTTGCTACATTAACCCGTATTTTTTATAGGCCTCTAAATTTGGGAATGCTTTTGGAGCACTTTTTCAACATTTTTGATATGTGTAATTTGATATGTGTTATTGTATTTTTTCAGTATTTCTTTTATTTCTGCAAGGAATATAATGGAGAATTGCATGAAACATACAAGAAAGCTTAAAGTTTGTTGGAGTATCAAATCCTTGCTATCATCGTCACAGCTAGCGCCTGAATTGATCAGAATTTCTGTGGAACTTTCTAATACTTCTCCATCTACTCTTTCTTCTTCTTCATGACATTCAAACGTGCCCTTGCTCCACCGACAGTCAATTATTAAATATAAATATAGCCATTTTACACATACCTAAAAGTACTTGAAAGTTATACCTAGCACTCTGAAATTTGAGAATTTTGCAAGGGTTGAAGGCGCGCAACATTTTCCTTAACAATAAATATTCAAATAAACACACCATAGAAACATTAACATCAAATTACTGCTATGAAAAAAAGACATAAGTTAACCTTACTTGAGACATTCGAAATAGAAGAGGACTAGAAGGATGGAAACTTGGTGCTGCTAAACGAACAATTAAATTATAATATCGAATCTAGGTATATTGACTTATTTAAGCTAAGTGTGGATTTCAATTTTAAATTACCGTTTTCCCCAATGTCATTAAATCAATTATATTCTTTTTAATAAAATTTGGTAAAATTAAAATTTAAATTCGTTTAATTTATTTGTCGTTTTATTCACTTCTTTTTAGTTGTTTACATTTTCTTACTTAATCTAAATACCCTTTAACTAGCTTTATGACTATAATACTTTCATATAAATATTTCAAGGGCTTCTTCAATATTGCGTATTCATACAGATCTTCATCTACGATCTTGTTTGGTCATGTATACTGCTATATTTTAGTATTTTACCATTGATTATATTTTATTATTCGACCACAGTAAATTCATTTTATTGCTTCATAATATAGGAAGATATAATAATAGTTGTTATCTGTAGCAATACTTCAACCATTTTACCTATTATTCTCTTTAAAAAAGAACGAATGAAACCAAAATGGCAAGAAAGCTTTCGTGTTCATGACCCCGAAAGAAACAATTACCATAAAAACATTTATAAATTGCCTACGTGGAATGTACGTCCAGTACAGTGAAGTTTTGTAATAAGGAGCTCTGAAGTGTTTAATGTTTTTAGAGCTAAAGTTTTGAGTACTTGTGTTATTAATACAAGATGTGTCTATTATTAGCAGTTCTGTATAATGGAAGGACATGAAATGAAAGTCAAGAATATTCGCAGCTACATCTTTTCTTGAATGTCCAGAGCTAGCACTGCTTTGTTATTTTTATTGGGGTTTCTTCCATTTGTAATAGCTTCATTTCCTTCAAAGCGCAATCTAATATGTGTAACAAACCGGATGCAAAGATATTTGGAATATCGTATAGTAATACGTACAATATTCATTATGCTAAACAGCTTAATCCAGTCCGTTTTTCCTTCTAAAGTTGAGGATTTGTTTAAAGTGGGGAAGCCATCTAGAGTTAGCGTAAGTCAGCGCTTTCTAACTGACACTTAGCCGCTATAACATTTCGTCCCGGTAATGAGCGTAGTAAAATCGAAAGAACGTAATACGGAGGAACTGCAAAGATAGTTTTAAAAGCAAAATCCGTTTTTATTTTCGAGAATTACGCCATTCACGAGTGGCCTCTGGCTACGGAGAATTAGATTATACTCACGCCGAGCGCTATTACCGACATCAGTGTCGTTGACAAGAAAGTTAGATAAATCCGGCCCTTTCCCACATAAAGACAAAACGGATGTCGTCAATTTTTTTCTCCTGTCCACTGGTTCTTCTCTTATTGCGCGGCTTCGATAAATGAGAACGGGCGGGGCGGAATTTTCCGTTTGCGACCGCCATGGCGGTTTATTTTCGCCCATCATCTGTCGCATAATTTTAATCAAAACTTCTTTTATTTCCGGTTGCGACTTGAACGGATGAAAATTATTCGACCCGATATGGAGTAAAAACTGATTGCTTTTCGTGAAAAGTTTAATAAGATTTATTCCGCACAACTTTAATTTTTTCAATCCGTTACTGACACATTTGCTGCAAATATAAAATTTTTTTTTTTGATATTTTCTTTTACGCTCTATGTTTTCTGTAATATAAAGTGGTAATACTCCAGAATCTAGATAAAACTTATTTTTTAACAAAAAAACCTTTAGTCAGCAATATGAGTAAATAGTTTTTCTTCCGAGGAAGAAGGAAACTTTTGGAAAACTAAATGATATTAGTTTGATGTAACGTTTCTAAAATATTGACTTGTAATATGTCGTCCTGCTATAAACAAACTTTTTCATAAATGCGACTGACTACTTACTTAAAATGACGCCTAAGAACCCTTGCAACATGTTTTCTTAAAAACATTTGTTGGAATTCAAAGCTTTAGAATTGCAAAAATATTTTTCTAATGAAGCTTATTGTTAGATTTTATATTACCACGATATAGAATGATCAAAGTGTGTCTACATCCATTTTTGTATGCTACAGATAACCACTAATCAGCGGCTATAATATAAGGTGCAGGAAAACATCGTTTAAAAATTGGAAAATAACAGCTTGATGAGACAGGTCAAAAATATATAATTGCTTTCCTAGAAATAAAAGTTTTTCTAAAGTGAAACTAGAGCTAGGCAACTTATACAATAGCTACTGTGTAATGAATCTTTTAACTATTACACTCTTCAATGTGCATCGAGTTAAATGACTCATAACGCATACAGTTAATATTATGGCTTATTTTAACAAATATATACACAGACGGTTTTCTGTTTGCCCCAAAGCCCCTATGTATAATATTATATAGAAATTCAATGCGATCATGCAAAAGATACTCTTATTTATCATTGCGTCACTTCAAGCGATGATTTACCTTTCCGTTTGTTTAAAACAACAACCAATTGATAGAACAGATGGATATGATGTAGTTATGGGCTGTCGTTGTGGTAGACAAATTTTCATACTGCTGGCTTTGCTGTAAGTCTGACTATCGTCGGTGTAATTCATGAATAATCGTTGAATAAGTTGCCTAACCCCCAGGAATTTAACTTTAAAAGACCTTTTCTACAGAGAAATTACACTGACGTTCTTGACCTGCTGCTTATGAGAGCTGCTTAAAGATCTATCTTGGTTTCCGCCACCGTTCTTTAACTCTTCAAAAGTTTTCTTGCGCGTTTTGTATAAGTATTATGTAAAAAAATATCAAAAAAGAATAATTCCATACATATTAAATAATGTGTAAGATAAATGAAAACAAAGCTACGCCAGTCATAGACAGTACTGTTTCGAACTTATTAGTTCTCATCAACATGCCACAGACGGGACACAAACAGCAACGCTCCACCAGGCAGCTAAAGCACTGCTGACTATATGAGGTGAATGACAAAATGTCTGACGTAGCACATTCGGCATTCACTACAACCTTCTCTGTGTTTCATTTATTTTACAGCATTTATTTTAGCTGTGCCTGTGCTCCACTACTGTTTTACCATTACTGATGTGGAGGCCACCAGACATCTTACCTTCACGTATAGATGGCGTTGTACTTTCTTCTTATAGTCTAACTATGGTTAGTTAGCTCTGGTGGAGTGTTGTTGATTGTGTCTCGCTTGTGGCATGCTGATGAGAACTAATAAATTTGAAACAGTACTGTCCATGTTTGTCGTAGCACATTCGGCATTTACTCCTACCCTCTCTTTGTTTTCACAAATATAAATATTTCTCTTATAAAAATGATATATCTTCGCTGAATGTCAGTGACGTTGTCACGTTGTATGCTAATGATAATAATATAACCTCCTCTATCCTTGCTGAGCTTTTTGCCGAGGTGAATGGAGTTTTTTTATGTATTAATAACTAGATGATCCTTAACAAATCTAGGTAATAAATTCACTCTTTTTACTATATCAACGGGGGCTTGGGAGTTCATATTGACGAGTAAGTTAATTAAATTAACCATGTTGACACACTGTAAGGTGAACTGTCGCGAACCTGCTTCATCTCGGAAGATGCTGCAGTTATGAGATTATAAAAAGATTTATTACGACTACTTCTATTCCCTAATAGCATATGGTATTATTTACCGGGGTTGATGTATTTCCGCCAAAAGAATATTTGTTTTTGAAAAAAGAACTATAAGATATATGATTAAGTAACATAAAATCATAGCTTTTACGATGCTTATATCTATGTGTTGTATTTTGTTCACAGGCATCGTGACTGACAGTGCATCACATAATTAGAACACTAGGAGATTTAATTACTTATTACCACCTGGACACAGAACTGCAGTTTTTTAAAATAATATAAACTCCCTTGCAGTATAAAAACAGTTGATAATCTAAAATTTTTTCAAGAAAAAGTTAAATGATGTCTTTTAAATTTGAGCTGTTATTCAATCGCTGATTATATCAATAATAATAGTTTGATTTAATTAATTATTTTTTGTTTCGTATTGTTGACGAATTTCATTGATGTCTATTTTTGTTTGATATTGTTTGAAATAAGTATCTCTATCTATCTATTGATATGTACCTACTATATATATAATTAATAAGAAATATTAATGCGGAACCCTTCAGGATTGATATGGGAATACCTCAGGGCTCCATATTGGATCCTGTGCCCTTTTTAATGTATGTTGCAGATTTCTATTTGTGTTCTGATAGCTTTCAACATATTGTTTAGGGTGATGATTTTTCATTAATTATTGGTAGTAATAAGTACAATGTTGAGTAGGTTTGTAGAGATGTAGCAATAATTGACGACATCATTGTGCATGACTTGTCTTTTAATATCACTAAAACGAATACAATACAATGATGTAAAACCTATGGCATTGACTCTTAACGCTGATGTTCTGTATACTAGTGATAACTGTAACTTTTTGGGTGTTTATTTCGACTTGAATTGGTAATTTTACAGCAATAAATTCATTTCGAAACTTATTTCTGCAACTTACTTGATTGTGAGCTTAAGAGAAATATCAATTACTTGCTGTCTAGTATGCGCATGTTGAATCGCATTTGCGCTATGGTATAGGCATGTGGGGCAACTCTATGCTTGCTAACAGCATTTTTAGCTAGAAATTATCCAGGCTGGAGTCAGTTAGGCACACTCCTGCAAATCATTGTTGAAGGAATATTAAATTTTATCTTTTACCTGTCTATATATCTTTGAATTATGCGTGTATATTTACAAACACAAAAATTCCTTTGAACTAGCAGAACTAACAGAAATAAAGGCAAATTTTATCTACCTAAAGTAAATTATAAATTAGGCGCTATGGTACGAAGACGTATAGGTCTAAATATATTTAATGAACTGCAATTGAAATTGGAACATTCGAGAATTGTTAGCATTTTCAAAATTAAACTTAGAGGGTTGTTGCTTGAGAGGTGCTCTTATACCTTGGAAGAATTTTTACATTTTTATATATTCTCCATGTGTTTTCTTTTATAAATTTATTTATACACGACAAAGTGCATCTCCGACAATGAACATATATTATTTTTCTTATATAATACCTTGGTTGATTATTTTGTAGCCAGTTATTATATATAGTAGGAAATTTTTTGGAAATTTTCGGCTTTTTTAAAAACAAACTATTTTTTTATAACGTTTCGACCTAATTTGGTCTTTTTCAAAATTTTTTTATTATTTCTTCCTATAATTAACAAATTTGTGAATTACAATTATGTTGGTTTTTTTTTTTTTTTTTTTGTACTTACATGTTTCTGATTACATTAGTATTTATTTTGTTATGTTTTTTTATATATATAAAACATATTGTCAAAGTTTAAACAATTATTTTTTTAGGTATATGACCTACAAAGTTATTGGGACGAACAACACATTTAAATATAAAATTCAATACTGAGAAGTATGTTAACATTTACGCTATATTGAGAAGTGCATACGAAATATAAAAATGATCCGAAAAAATTGTTTACTTATGGATCGACAATATTTAATATAAATGATGATATACAGCTGAACACAGATTTGTTAGGAAATTTAAAATAATTGAGAATATATTTTTGCTAAATGTTCTGTGTCTGTTCTGAAGTTAACACTGTTTTTTTCTTTTTTTATGTGGATCATTTCTAATATGTTACGTGTGTGATAATTTTTTTCTTTATTTAAAATTTTTGTTTTATCAAAGTTAAATTTGTGATTATTTTCAGTTTCATGTTGTTTTAAAGCTGTTGTGCTTGTGGATGACTTATGGTTTTGGATCCTACTTTTTATGTATTGTTTTGTTTGTCCTATGTACACTCCTTCACAGTTATTGCAGGGGATGGAATAAATCAAGTGGGAATTTTTTTCAAATGGGGTTTTTGCTTTAAGTTTGGTGAAATATTGTTTCAAATTATTGTTATTTTTATGTGCTATAGTAATATTGATCGGTTTTAATATGGAATTGATTTTTTCTGATAAATTTTTTACGTATGGTATTGCAATGAATTTTATAGTATTATTTAGTTTTGTTTTATTTTCTATATTTGTATTGTATAGTTTATGTAGACGCTGTTTAATAATTTTATTGATGAACGTTTGAGGGTACTTGTTATTTTGTAAAATGTTTTTAATTTCGATTAGTATTTTTGGTCTGTATTCAGGATTTGTGAGTTTTAATCCTCTATCGATAAGTGCTATAACCACATTTTTTTAATTAATGGGTAATGTGGAAGTATAGTGGAGATATCTGCCAGATGAATTAGTTTTATTGTACCAAGTTGTGTGTAATTTGTTATTATTTCTAAAAATAGTAATATCTAAGTAGTTAAGTTTATTATTTTTTTCTTCCTCTAAAGTGAATTGTATTTGTTGGTGATATGTATGTATTAAACTGTGTTAATGTGTACTGTACTTTATTTTTGGGTAATATTAGTAAGCAATCATCTACATATCGTTTATATAGTTTTATATTATAATTTAGTTTTTTGATTACTGAATTTTCTAGATCTTCTAAAACTAGCTGTGCTATTACACTAGAGATAGGTGCTCCCATTGCTAAACCTCTTATTTGTTTATAAAAGTTGTTTTCTTGTTGAAAGTATGTAGAAGTTAATGTGATTTCAACTGCTGTTAAAAATTCTGTTAGTGGTAAGGTTGTATGATTTTTTAAATTGTGCCATTTTTTGTGATTATATTTTTAACTAAATTTATTGGGATATTTGTGTACATAGATACAACATCAAACGAACAGTAGGTTTCATTATTTTGTATTATTGTTTTATTTAAAACTGGGATAAGGTCAAATGAATTTTTTATGTGGTAATTATTTTGATTTATAATTTTGGTTATTGAAGTAGCTAAATGTTTTGACAGTTTGTAAAATGGGCTTTGTATGCATGAAACTATTGGACGGAGTGGATTATTTGTTTTATGTAATTTTGGAAGTCCATATATTTTTGGTGGTATTGCGTTATGTATTTTTAGATGTGTAGCTTCTGAAGGGGATATAAAGTTTTTGTTTTCCCATTTTGTAATTAATGCGTTATTCTGTTTTTGATAATTATTAGTGGGGTCAGATTTTAGTGTGAGATATGTTTCTTTATCCGATAACATATTCAACATCTTCGTATTATAATCTTTTGTATTTAGTACAACTGTTTTATTACATTTATCTGGTTTTAAGATAGTGATTTGAGGATTTTTTTTAATAAACTCTTTGGTTTTATTGATTTTTTTGTGAAGTATTTTAGTTTGTATATTATCTACTGTATTTATTTTTTTATTTTTTTATTTTTATAATTGGTTATTGTATTACAGATTTTATTTCTTATTATGTTTTTATGATTATCATCTATTTGTGCGTGTTTTATGCCTGTTTCAATGTTTGCAACTATTGTTTCTAATGGGAGTTTATCATTTTTTTTGTAATCTGTAGCATAGTTTGGGCCTAGGCTTAATATTTCGGATATTTCTGTGTTCAGCTGTATATCATCATTTATATTAAATATTGTCGATCCATAAGTAAACAATTTTTTCGGATCATTTTTATATTTCGTATGCACTTCCCAATATAGCGTAAATGTTAACATACTTCTCAGTATTGAATTTTATATTTAAATGTGTTGTTCGTCCCAATAACTTTGTAGGTCATATACCTAAAAAAATAATTGTTTAAACTTTGACAATATGTTTTATATATATAAAAAAACATAACAAAATAAATACTAATGTAATCAGAAACATGTAAGTACAAAAAAAAAAAAAAAAAACCAACATAATTGTAATTCACAAATTTGTTAATTATAGGAAGAAATAATAAAAAAATTTTGAAAAAGACCAAATTAGGTCGAAACGTTATAAAAAAATAGTTTGTTTTTAAAAAAGCCGAAAATTTCCAAAAAATTTCCTACTACTTATATAATACCTATTGCATACACTCATTCCCTATTATTACAAAACTGTCTGTGTACATATGTGGGTGCTCAATCCAAATACCCAATCTTCTTCCCCGGATTCTAGGTATCTTAGAAATATTGTATCTCGCAAGCAACTTCTGGAAACATCAGACGAACCGATGTCCTGATTCCATCAGCAATTCAGTTGCACCTCGTTTCCGCAAACTGGAGAGATGCCGCCGGCGAATCGATATTCCTCGAGGGCTTCGCAACACGCCATGCATCAAAAGGAATTATTAAGGATGTGCGCGCATGGGACGCCGGAAATGTAACACGGTTTTCTAATTACTGAGTTGTAAATGATGTAGTCGCGCACCGGCTCCGGTCAATTGAACCTCTCCTTTCGCACGTTCTATTCACTTCCGGTCTGATGGTGAACGGAACTGTGACAAAGACCGAATTTAGGGACTCTATTGTTTCACATCTGCGGCGCCCATATTTCAATTAATGGGAAACTTACCGCCGAATGGTATTCATTGGAGGAAAATAAAAGAGAAAACTTTCAAAACGCTTCAGAGATATAATGCGTTCTATGAAGAAACAGATAATGGTGTTTTAATGACGCTATAAATATTTCAACTGCCTTGTCGATTATCGGTGATAAATCACGAACATTTGGATTTTATATATTTTGATACTTTCTTGTACAACAGATATACAAAATCCAAATTACAGAACAATGACAAATTAATACATACATATGTAGAATTATGAAATTAATACAAAGTTAGAAGAAAACAGTAGCTATAATTACCTATAAACTTAAAGCTTGGCAAATAATAAACAAATCGAAAGGAACGAAAAAAGAAAGCAAGAACAGGTGAGAGTGAATAGTCATAAATGGTGCATGGGTGCTATGGTAGCTGCAAGTATCACTGGTAGAAAGCACGTACGAATATCAATGTTAGGGTGCTCCTCTAATATGAAGTTATAATTGTTGCATATCCTGTGTATTGGAGCACTCAAAGATAAGTTCTTTGGAAGTAGAAGAGCCTAGGACAGTAGAAGAGCCTAGTTCGTCTGGATGAAAGACGCGGACTAGAAAATTGATTTGAGGTAATAGTTCCGGGACGTCAAGTTAACTTTAGTCGAAAATCAAAAGCACCGATATTAAATATACCCAGCCAAGATCTATGGCTGAAGCCCAGTGGTAGATAAATATTATTTTTCTATAATATACACTCCGCCAAAAAAGTATCGCATAAACTAAAAAAGGGCATTTATGAACCAAGATATTTTTATACGTTCACAAAAAGTTTGCCTCGTGTATGTGAACTATAAAAACACTAACAAAATAATGGAACTTAGCGTTTTTACTCTTTTTTTTCTCTAAAAGAACACATTTAGAAAAATGCATATGGGTAAGGTTTGTTCAGTTGTTTATTGAAAGTCTTCCTATACGGACAAATTTTAAAGTGCGAAGTCAGAGTTCTGTACCAACGCTTTTAAAACTAAAATGAGCAATTTAACTTCAGAACAAGTGGCTGCTATAGTTGCTTTAATCGAAGATGGACGATCTCAAGCATACATTGCTAATTTGATGAACATCAATCAGTCAAGTGTTTCTAGAGCCGTAGCCAGATATAGAAAAACAGGCATTTACAGTAGAAGACCTGTACCAGGTCGTCCAAGATGTTCTACTCGCCAAGATGACCGCTATTTACTACTACAAGCATTACGTCGAAGACATGTAACTGCGAGAAAATTGCAGAACCACTTGGCTAGAGTCAGAAATACTCGTGTGAGTACTCAAACTATTCGGAATAGGTTACGCCAGAGTGGATTAAGAGCTAGAGTAGCTGTAACAGCCCCTCGTCTCACTAGGAACCACCGAGTGGCTCGCTTAAGGTTTGCCAGAGAACATGTAAATTGGAACATTAATGACTGGGCCAATATACTCTTCACAGATGAGTCAAGATTTGGTCTTTACACCTCAGATAGGCGTATCTCAGTGTACAGATGAGACGGTGAGCGCTATTCGCAGTGTAATATCAGACCTAGACCTAATTTCGCTGGTGGTTCTATTATGGTTTGGGGAGGCATCTGTTTAACAGATCGTACAGAGTTAGTACCAGTAGACAGAGGTACACTGACTGCCCACAGGTATATAACGGACATTTTAGAAGAACATGTAGTACCATATGCGCCAATTATAGGAAACGAATTCATGTTAATGCACGATAATGCACGACCGCATGTTGCAATAATCGTCCAGGAATACCTTAACGATGTTGGTATTCCAGTTTTAGATTGGCCTGCGGTAAGTCCGGACATGAACCCTATCGAGCACGTGTGGGACCTCCTTCACAGACGGATACGAACCCAAAATGTTGCCCCAGCGGAGCTGCATGGACTAGCAAATGCTCTCCGTGACGAGTGGAAGAATTTGGATCAGGCTTATATACGGAGGTTAATCGAATCTCTGCCAAACCGTATGCGAGCGGTCATAAGAGCCAGAGGTGGCAATACTCAGTATTAAAAGCTACTGTTATGACATTTTTCTTTCCAAAATTATAATTTCTTGTTTTAATAAAAATCTCAAGTATGTGTTCTTGTTTTTATTTGGCCTGTATTTTATTTAAACAATCATAGAAATTATATCTTAGAGCGCATTAAAGTATATTTACAACTTTATGCTACAAACAAAGATTATGCGATACTTTTTTGGCGGAGTGTATATATTTGACACTCTTTCTCTGGACGTGCTCCAGTAAGTAGCTATGCTGTTTTGCACGTAGATGCTCAAATCAGGAAACCACACTCAAGCCTAGAGCGCACGAAAGCCAAGTAAAGAGATAAGATAGGGGGAATTGAGGAGAATTGCAGTAGTAGTAGTGGGTATAATGAAGCCCAGCATTGTTAAAGCAGAAGCGCGAATAGAGAATATATGCTCATTAAAGCACAATCTCGCATTAAAAATTGTTCCCAAATCCTCCATGGCATGGGTTCTGGCTAAAAGGGATCTAGCCAGTCAGTATGCAATATTAAGCTCACAACTCTAGATTTACTAACATTCGATGATCATTTATTATTCCGACACCATAATTGCAAAATATCGAAATGTAGCAATCCTGTGAAGCTTCGGGAGTGAAGTACAGCTTCAAATCATCAGCAAACTACGATTTAGGGCAACTTAATCGCATGCGCATAGATCATTTATGAAAATTAAAAACAATAATTGCCCTAAATTACTTCCTTGAGGAACCCCTGAAGTTGAAATGCTTATCAACTTGTTTGCCCGCATCGATGTTGCCAAACTGCCAAATTTTGTCACCATAGATCTCTGAGCATAGAAACCACGTTGATCGCTGGAAATCCAGGTTTTGACTTGTGGATAGATTTTGTTGTAGATACACTTCTCAAACACTTTCGCAAAAATATGTAATAGCGCTCTTGAACGATAAATAAAAACTGCGTCTCGCCCCCCATTTTGAGCACAGGAATTAATTTGGCAGCCTTCCAAACAGAAGACAATGTGAAAGTTTAATAACAAGATTAAATAAGTAGGTTAGAGGAGAAGGAAATATATGAGGGCAATCTTTAATCATAAAGACGGGAATATTATGTTAACTAAAGTGAAGTTGTTCTTTAGTGATTTCAAAGCACTTAGAATATCTGCTTCTGATATATACAAGTATTCGAAGATATAGTCGTGGTAGTTGTCTGAATTGGTGAGGGTTGCAAATAGACTGAAAGAAACCACGAAAGATATCATCGACGAAGGACGGAACGTCAAAGTTATTATCACAGTCATCCTTCATAGTACTAAGAATACTTGATCAGTTTTTCTAGAATTTACAAATTGCCAAAACTTCCTAGGTTTTAATAAAATGGAGGATTCTGGGTTTATAATTCTTGTATAAACGTTTAGAATCAGTTTTTATTATTTTCTTGATATGCTTGAATGCCAGTAAGTCACTCTGGCACCTTGACTTTTTGTACTTAAGTCTATAATTCTCCTTCAATATGTAAAAAAAAGTAAATGGATTGGAATGTAATAAAAAAAAGTTGACAGCCATAGTAATCCACAATTGAAGATAAGACAATCATTGTTATAGTAATAATGATTTATTAATTCCGCTAACCAACAGGTATAGGATAAATACAAAGCAATACAAAAGTAATGACAAAAAAAAACAATAGTAACCTATAAATATCTACATATAAATATAATAATTATAAAATTAAAGCAACACCATCAAACTGTCCACCATGAACTGTATGTCTTGTAATATTTTTATTTCCTCAGGAATTTTGTTACAAATTTTTATGCCCATATACATAGGAGGTCTTTCAAAAGTTTCAATTTCAAATTCGCTATGTGTGATTCCCAATTTAGTCTGTTCTCCAAATGTAAACCGAGGAATTTAGTCTCTGTTACTTGACGTGCTGTTTGCGATTTAATGCGTAGTAAATGGGATATATTTATCTTATTTTTTGTTCGGTGTGGAAAGAATGAAAAGAGTTTTATTAACATTTAGATACAATCTGTTATTTTCCAACCAGAACATCAGAACATTCATCATAGATTGTGTATCAGTAATTAATGTATCTAGGCAGAAGGTTGAGACTAAGAGAGAAGTATCATCTGCATATGTAATTAATCCATCGTTTGTAATTGTGTCTAATAAGTCGTTTAAATATATAACAAATAATAAAGGGCCCAAAACGGATCACTGAGGCACTCCTGTCGTACCTGTCAAAGTACTAGAAACCGCACCTCTAATCTCGACTATTTGCTGAAAATATATATATATATATAGGAGATAACTTGCCGAATAACTTTTACTTTCGATTCCTAAATTATTCTCAAGCTTAACAATTTAGCTGCAAAAATATATTTTAATATAATTCATGAAATCTCCTTTCTTGTAATTTCTCATTTGAGAGAGCTCAGTGAGGTAGAAAGGGATGGCAACCAAGTCAATATCTCAACAATGAAGAAAAGGATGCTACGCCGTTTTGGGAAAGGAATTACTCAAGCAAAACGCTAAATATAAGTGGGAAATGTGTGTATTGTACCAGAAATGCAACTTGTTACGATCGTAGGCAGGCATTCATTGTTCGACTGGTGATAATCTGGGGGAATTACTGACCGGGCATTTTTCTCTTGTGAAGAAAAGAGAAGCGCCAATAAAAGGGCGTGGAAAAACGAAGAAAGGAAAAACACATCGGTGGCGCAAGAGTAAGGAAAAGAAGCGACGACCGCGTTCGCCTTCGCCTCCGCGACGTGATAAAGCGTCCCCTAAATGCGGGCGGCGGTGAAACAGACAGGAAATAGATAAAAACTAAATTGATAGATGGAGGAGGACGGAAATATTTGCAAGAAGTAAGTAATAAGAGAGAAGCGCGAAGATTTATAGGCGTGCCTACACATGACGATCGACCTGGGCATTAATTCGCCCCCATACACCCCTCCGCTCTCCTCCTCTACGGACAACCCGTTGTGGCATTTCTTGCGACGATCAAGACCGACGGAATGTTTTTACTCGAAACCGGATAGGGGACGTTTCGACTGCTCTCCTCGTGTACGTGTGCCGACAAATCAAGGAGGAGGGAAGGTCAACCAGATGAAGAGCCCAAATTGACTCCATTCACGGCAGAAAAGTTCCACGCTTCATCATTAACTGACCTCTTGATTAATAAAAAATTGAGCGAGCAATTATTGCTTTATATCCTTTTCTTTCGATAGCAGAGTGGATTAGCGAGGATTTTTGGGACAAAATTAGCCTTTCCGTTTTTTACTAGTTTTTCCTGGACGTTATGATATTTTAATGGCATAGATCGAGCAAAAACAACTGCTGTAAACCTAACCAAGTATTACCTCTCTGTTGATGCTAATATTAATTGCATCCTAGCTTCTAGCTCCCGGGAAAAATATGGTCTTATTCATTATCTATCTGAATATATTTCAGAACGACAATTATCGCAATCGACTAAGCCGTAAAACATGGGCTATATCCGAAAGGGTTCTTTTAATTCGTATTTTTAATTTAGATATAGTTGCTGCACATCCAACACCATTTTTATTTCTTAATCCATCATTGTAGCTGTGGTAAGAATCCACGGCGCCTGCGTCTTTAGTAGTTAAGTAGTAACAAGCTTAGAAAAGTTATATATTGCCCAGCCGTTGATCCGTAAATATGGTTTATGCAAATAAACACTGAGGTGGACCGCATTTGACATGTGTTGACTTTTTTTATAAGGATATGTGAATGGGATTATTTATATTATTTATCTCTCCCGCTACGGTAGAAAATATGAAAACAAGAATCAGAAATACCTTCAGCTCAGTAACATCAGATATACTAGGGGAAAGTTAGACCAGCATTTGGAGAGAGTTACATTTTGGATTGAAGAAAATGACAATCATGGTGAACGCTAGAGTTTTCTCGTTTATTAGGTACCCGTATGCTGTGAGTACCCTTTGTAAAGTTCATTCTGTAAACGCTGCGTCCTTCTAAATGAAACATGGAACATCACTTCCTTGTTGTGCCTTTTCAAATATAAAATTTTCTGCCCGACAATCCCTCGTATTGTGACGATTTAAAATTCCCACCTTTGAAAAATAACAATCGTCAGACCAGATGACAAGTCTTCCAAAAGATTCGTTGGTTCCGATTTGTTGCAGGTATCATGGGCAAAACGTTAATATGTGCTCGGCATCTCCGGTGTGCAAATATTGAAGCATTGGAAATTTAAATGGATGCTACTTATTTTCTTTTTAGAATTTTTTGAGCGTCAGATTTTGCTGCACTAGCTTCTTCTATTTTTTTATTTGAAGTCAAATTCGTGGTAATAACACATCTATTTCTTTATTTCTCTTCCTTGCTTCATGTATATTCCAGGATGCGCCTGAATAAAACAGGAGTGTTGAATTAGATTTTTTTCAAACGTGTAAAAAGGGTCCCATCTTTCGGGATATCTAACATAAACGAAAACAATTCCTAAATATTCATAAGAATTACTTTATTATTAAGAAATTACCCGGTATGGTAGCGGTTTAAATACTTTCTTTATTGAAGTATAATTCGGAAGCTTCCTGGGGATTTTCGACGAAAAGATTACACTAGAAAAGAAGACGAGATGCGAATCGATGCAGAATTAAATTCTGCATCAGACCATCCAATAATATACAGGGTGTTCTATTTGAAAAAAATAACTTTTTCAACTTTGAAGATTTTGTAATTGGTCATGCAGTTTTGGACAGCCTGTATGCGACAAATCAATTGTCAATGTGGATTTCGGAAGTGTCATTCTTGTGCTTCCATCTACCCTAGAAGTGTTTATTACCAGTCGAAAATGGGCAAAAGATACTGTGTTGCAAATAACGCTACATCTTTCAAAATTTTCAAAAAAATCCAGATATCTAAGTAGCAGTTGAAAATAGGTATAGGGAAACCTATTAGAACTCATCATAGAACTTTCTCAGGAATTTAAAAATGAAATAATATACAGGCTGTTCCATTTAAAATAAGAAAGTTTATGGCGACTTCCGGTATAACCGGAAGTGGTAAGACGCTGAAAATATTTTAAAATGAAAGAGAATCTTGAATAGCCCCGAATTCCAAAAATTCAGAGTTCCAGGTTTTTTCTAACCTCGGAAACTTCTAACGAACGGCTACCGTGGAAAACCCTGTATATGGGTATAGACATTGGTAAGTGTGGACTATTAACAATTTTGGGGCACCCAGTATCTTGTGCATATAATTTCGACGATTGTTTTCCTTATTTAAAATCATTTTTACGCGAACATTAAAACTGCAATGTTAGTACTGGTTCTCCCAATGAGCACTATCAATATTTTGAATGTATCTCGCTAGTATCTTAACTCTCAGTTCAAAACAATAAGAACAAAGAAAAAAGAATATCAACCCAAAGAGCACTTTACTTCTATTTATTACTAATTTACATTATAAAGTTTTTTTAATGTATATAACATTTCAGCATATCATATTTTTCAAAGTTCTCGTAAACAGCCATTATGGATAAATCAAGAAACAAAAAAAATGTGCGATAAAACACATAAGTAACATGAAAAATTCACCACAAACTAAAAATCTGTCAAAGTTTGAACATTCGTCGTCTGCTTAATAATTGGATAAGTGATTTAAAAAATATTAAATTCTTAACTTGTTTGTGAAACTAAATATCAACAATTATCTATTTTCCATGCAATCCCTAAGTATGGTGTTTAAATCGTCAATTATTACACCTAGAAAACAACTAACTACGCCACTGCATTTTTCGTAAGAAACTAGATTGCATTCCATTTTTACTTTTTCACTAACTTCCACAACAACTGAGATACGATAAGTGTTCTAAAACAGAAAATTTTCAATTTCACCCTGCATCTCAAAAACTGAGGGGACCGGGAAAATTCTGTTTGCGGCATCTTTTGTTTCACAAGAAAGTAAGGAACTGTCATGAAAATCGCAACTCCCCATCTTTATTAGTAACTGAGATATCCCCCAAAGCTCCTAAAATGCGACGCTTTATGCAATTCAAAAATGCAACAAAATACAGTATTCTATTAAAAAAAGCATAACTTTCTAACATCTTGTATATTACGTATTATTTTTTAAATTGTCGATCTACTCTGGCTACATGCGAATATATCCTGATAAATAACTATTCAGAAATTGTTACCATTTGACTACCAAAGACCACGGCGTTATCGTAGTTACACCCTGAAGATTATAACTGCAATAACGCCAATATAATAGAATAATTAATTAAGAGATAATACAAAACCCCATTCCTGATAGCAGTAGATGAACCCACCTAAAGAAAAGTCCCCCAAGATCAACGTGACTTACTAACAAAACAAACCTTCAACTTAATCGAGAGCCGTGTAAACAGTGCGAACTGGCGGGAGCGTTTTCCGCTCGTTCAAGTTCCTTTTTTTCTCCCCTGCGAAAATACACATACCGGCAGCGTTTCGCTTCCCAATACTGCCGCATTAAGCTCTGAAAGAGGAAAAGAAACAAACGACTTGTACATGGCAACGGTACGCGAGTTGAGGGTTTTCGCTTCTTAATAGACGGATGTTTGCTGGATCGAAGAAGGTTAACACAGGAAGAAAGCTCTTGCGATGGAGGGTGTAGCGAGCAAGAGTTTTGAATCTATAGACGTTCATTTGGTATTTTAGTGCGCCTTTTTGAATAAAGAATCGCTGATGTACACTTTTCTTATTACAGTTGTAAATGATAAGCTTTAAAAAAATATACAAAGTTTGTGTATCTTCGAGCGATTTAAGGATAACAGTAGCTCGTCGATTGTAAGTGGGAAGGCCTACTTTAAACTCCTACGCATCCATTTAATGCAAAAGTTATTTTAAAATGTCCGCGCAAGCATGTATTGGATTATAGGAATCGATTTGTCGTGTATAAAAATAAGTAATTGCCAAGTATAATTATTATTAGGATTTTGAAGCAACAGATAGTTTCAGTTCAACATCAGAACTTCATAAACAACCTGGCAAAAAATAAAATAAGTAATCAGAAATTCTTAACAATAACAAATTCTTAATGAAGGAGTAAGATTTCTGAATAAGAAATAAAATTCTTACAATAAACTTAAATTCCACAGCAATAAAATAAACCAAGCTAAAACATATAATTATTATACAATAACGAATTCTGAAAGATATTGATTATTGATTAAATGTTCAAATAAACCTCCCTCCCGGTAAGTACACTAACCCAACCGTTTATAACGGATGACCAATATAAAACTTAAACTCAACTAGGTACAATAAATTTATAGAAAATAATAATGGTAGATAGATGGCTAAACCCTCTGTAGATTCCAATGAAATGCGTTAACACCAATAGTTAATTGGAACAAAATTTCCATGTAAACAGGGAAATGAAATTTTTTTTTACATTTAATTCTTTTTCGGCAACTATAATGGTATCATTTTGCGAATGTTAATCTCTGCGCAAGCCGAAAAGGTAGCGGCATTTTTGTCGCTTACGGTCAAGACTAGGTATGATAGCACACGATATAATAAGATTAAAATTCCCTTTTCTGTATTGTGAACTTGCTGCTATTTGATGTATTAGATGAAACTAGAAAGCACTTAAAAAACTTGTTTTATTGACGTTTTTCTTTCAGCCATTTACATGACTAGTTTTAACGCTACGTATCTTAACTTGCATTATTTTGGATAATACACATGCTTGTTCTAGTTTTTTTTAACTTAAGCACAGTTAACGATACAAAATAGAAATACGGGGAAATGGGAAATTCTTTATACAAATGCTAAAGGCATGATTAAATCTAGAAAACATGAGAAAGGAAGTCAACAGAAGTTCAATAGAGCTAAGAAAGCATCTGTCTAGGATGAATATAGGAAAGCCCTTACTGATTACAACAAAGCTTTGAGGAGTTCAAAGAGAAAATCCTAGAGGAGGCGCAGTGAAGACATTGAACCAGCTCCAGAATGTACTGGGCTCACTAGGATATTATCAAACGAATCTCAATATATGCTCTGGAAACAGGGGGCACAGCAGGTAGCAAAGAAAGTAGGATATGTGCAAAAAGTGAAATAAGCAATCAACTCATCCAAATCATATAAAGCGTCCACGAACGGACGACTTTTATCCAATTATAAATTTAATGTAATTTAAATTACAAAATGGACCGGAATCTTCGTTGCAAAAACTTAATATGTTATACACCAACTGACTGGAGATTGATCAGAGTTACTTTTATTCCAAAACATCACAAAATGAGACAGGATGGAGCAAAGTCTCTCAGACTAATAAATCTGATGTCATTTACGCTGAATACTCTAGAAAATTGCTAGATGGGCACATAAGAGATGATTTACTATCATTATTTCTGATTCAGATTAGCAACAGCCAGTTAGTAACCGAAGAATTTACTAATTAGTGCTCAACAAATAGATTAATCAGTTGGTTGAGCTTGAATAGTGTGTATAATATAATAATAATGTTTTATGTATTATTTTTAAGAATACTTATTTACTTATTTTTATTGTCGAGGTCAATATCATGTCCATCATATTAAAACTAATCAAGAAATATAAATATAATACAATGCAATATAAGGCTTATATTCAGGAATGCATGCTACATGCTGTTTCTTGTCATCTGAAAAATATATTCGAAGAAATAATCTGAGGCTTTATTTATATAAGTACAACATTGCACTGAAAAATATTTTATTATTAACACACCAAACGCATTCCCCAGAAACGAAGAGCATATGTACGTCTTGGGACAATGAACATATGAACGTCGAGTCCACAACTTCCCGACCGACAGAACTAAAAAGTTCAGCGAATCCGCAACCGTTAAGAATTTTATATGAGAACTCATCAAAGCAAAACCCTCAGGGCCACTCGTTCGCCTCCAGACGCTGCTCTGTCGCCTGCCAACAGATAGACAGGGAAGCACCACTTATCCGCAACATTTTTAAATTCTTTAGATTCCCTCTCTTCCTCATATTCTTACTTTAATGTCAAATAAAACGTCTCGGCGATCTCTAAAAGCCGTCCCCAAATAAGAAGGGCCAATGTAATACATATAAATTATTTTCTGGGGACCAACGCGACAGAAGCGGCTACTCGTAATAGTTTTATTGCATCAACGGAAATGTTTTTGAAATTCTTCTCTCTATTTTCACATACCACGGATTTTCTTGCAATGTTTGATGTTTATCCTATTTAGTGAAATATGTAAATTATCAATATTACATAACATAAAATAAGAAATAAGGTAGCCGGTCCTCAAGACTCGGATTGCATAATTTTTTAGTTTACTTTCTACACACAATCAAACACATAGTTTACCTTTATAAAAATTAATAAGAAATATATACCATCGGGTCACCGCTTCACTTTTTAACATCGGCTTTTTTTTATGGCAGGTATTTAGATTTAGTGTGAAGTTGGAAACTACTCACCGCATAGCAGATAGCAAATGCCAAAAATAGTAAATATTTTTCTCCAATTTCAAGAAGAAATGTGGATCGAATTGTAAATATTTTAAAATAAAACATAACCTATATGAAGAATCTTTTTTAAAGTTTATTTTGGATAAACAAGCCAACAACATCTTGGTTGCTTTTAAATTTGGCTTTTGACAAACAACGTTGTATAAATAATACGATTATTTCAATTAAATTAAATTTGTAAAAATTTAATGATTAACGCAACAATTGTAATTTCTTTAATACTAACAATTGCACTATACAAATTACACAAAGAAATTAAAGATTGGAACATGACATGTATAACTCAACAACAATCAGAAGTAGAAATAAATATAGGGAATTGCTACTAACTACTACTACATAATTTTATAGCTATATAAAATACAATGAAACATACCCATAAAACATGAACCTTAGCTTAACATGAAATAACCAAAACTGCCCAACCTAATTACTAATTAATGTGCATCCAGACAAACCGCAGATGTACAGAAAAACATATTACACAAAAACGACGTTGCGTTGGATTAACTTTTGATTTGCCTTTTTTTCATTGATTAATGCCCAGTTTATGAGGTAAAATTCTGGACAATCAGTTAGAAGAATATGAAAAGTTGGTGTTTCGACTGTTTCCGTCGTCTGTTAGATCGCTGAAATCCGACGTTTCGACAGTGTTCTATCGCTGTCATCAGGACAACCCATATATATTTATATTGTATTCGAATCCCGAGAACGATGTAATTATAATTATTAATCTACCCATTAGGGTAAGATGATTTCACTTCCTATATAATGATCTTTTACAAATAAGAAACCTACTGAGAGAATCAAAAGTCTTAGAGAACCTGAATAAAATACCTGCAATAAAACATTGTCTTGTCAAAAATACATTGAACGCACACTGTGGTTTAGTTAGTTCGTCTTTGTTTGGTAATCCGGAATTACAGAGGATACATTTTATTTGCTGCTACTCTTTGATTAATGCCAGAGAGAGAATTACTGTGCAGAAATCATTTCCAAAAACGTTAATCATTAAGAAATGGAAAAATAATATATTTATTCAACAAATAAAATCAAGATGTAAATGAAAAAAGTGCAACGCCATCTACCCATAAAGGTAGGATGACGTTGCACTTTTTTCATTTACATTTTTATGTCAGCAGTGCATTTGTGCTGCGTGGTGGAGTAGATTATGTCTCGCCTGTAGTATGCTAATGAGAACTAATAAGTTCGAAACAGCCAGTGTCTGGCGTTGACACATTCGGCAATTACTCTTTACCTTCCCTTTTGTTTAAACAAATCAATTTGGTAATTTTACAAAAATCGGAAATAAAAAAGCGAACAAAAAAATACTTTTGAAGAAGATGGAATTGTCTAACTATTTTTTTTTTTTAGATATGTAAGTAGGTACTTACAGTAAATAAAGTTGAATTCGGCTAATAACTTCTGGTATGTCCCACAGAAAGGTGTCTCATTCCATCTCTTTGATAGTTGTTTCCATAGCGACAGGTTTAATTTGTGAAATAATTATTTTTAGAAATGAAAACACAAGAGAGATAGAGGGAGGGAGGAAGAGAGTGCTGGGAAGAGAGAGAGAGAGAGAAGAGGTGCGAAAGAGATGGATCCAGAACCAGTTGCTCAAGCTGTTGTCCTACAGAATTATGGACGAAATGTGCGTTACGCTAGGAATTCATAAAAGCATCAGATGCTTTGCGAAGGTTTTGGAGATGTGTATTCTGAAGACCAGGATAGGGCAGACCAAGAGATCCAAGATTGATTTCTTCGAATGCAGGCGTTACGTAATCGTTGACAGCATCAGCTCTTGTGCAAAGTTTGAACGACGACCATCACAACATGGTGTTAGTGTATTCAGTTCGTAAACGCTTAAATGAAGGTGTGTTGATATCTAGTAGACCTGCAACAGGTTTCCTTTTAATTGAAGACGATCAGCGACCGCATTTGCAATTTGCACGGAAATATGCTGATGCGGGTCTTTGAGAATATGTGTGTAATAGATGGCCGCGAACGGATGTGGCGAAGGACAGGCAACCTTTTTGTTGAAGCTGCTGGTGCCATTCGGTGGAGATGATGTAATGATGTGGGCAGGCATTTGGTTAACTGCTCTTGTAGCACTTGTGAGAAAACGGGGTGGTACAATAACTGCCAACCGCTACATTCAAATGTTTTGTTGGTGAAATTTTTTATTTAAAGCAAGGCAATGCTCGTCTACACACTGCGAGAGTCGCGCGCGCTTACTTACAAGAAGTAGACATTCCACTGTTCCCATGGCAACCACGAAGCCGTGATATAAACCCCATAGAACACGCGAGAGATATGTTTGCACGACGCGACGTGCTCACTGCAACCATGCGGAGTTTTCAACATTGGAAATGTTAACATAAGCCCTCATTGCGAAATGGGACTAGATTACTTAAGACGAGTTTGGTGCCTTGATGAAGAGCATGCCCAATATTATTGTATGGCAGTCGTAATTGGTGTTGGTGGTGGTAATACGCGTTATTGAATTTATTTATTTAATCCATGGTCACCAAATTAACATTTTCTTTATTTCAAATAATTTTAACTTTACTACAGCAAAACTTGTGCGTTTATTTATTTTTCTTGGCTGCGATTTCTTTATTCTATAATGAATTTAATTTGTAATGTGTTAATAAAGCATTTAGTCATGAAACGTATCATTTTGATAAGTCATATATCATCAAATATTTTGAACTGACTTGTTAATTTTGCACCTTTTTTTTAATTCTTTTAATACTATATTGGACTACTACTAACGAATTACATAGATAGATGTCATATTTATATCTTACTTAGTTGTTTGGGTATTATTGCGCATACTTATTAAACACTTTCAACTAAACAAAACAAAGTTAAATATATAGTATACTTCATATCTGCTACCTATGAATCTGAAAATAGTTGAAGTGCACGGATTAGAACAGAAAGCATAAATACATTGTCGCAAAGAGATCTGACTGCCTAGTTTTCTATGAAACTGAATACAATTGTAACGTATATTCCTTCAGTTTTTTTTTTTTCTTTTTGGAATATATCCAACATGTTTAATCTACACAACTTCTAATTCGAATGCCAAGTATTTCGTTTAATGAGAATCGCCAAGGATTCCTCTTTCAAAATAAGGCTAAGGACTCATGAGGTTGCACTTAAAAAAAGATCACATTTTGTGAAAAGCTTAAAACAAACAAGAGTAAAATTTGTTGTTTCTAGGTGTTATATTGACAGTTGATTAAATTTTGGTTACCAAAAAAATTAAAACTAACAAATTATATGTTTTCAAACTCATATAACAAATTACGCAGAATCCGAATATGCAAAAATACATTGGGTGTACATTTTATATTTATTATTTTCGCTAAAACCGGAAGTAATAAAAAATTAAAATATAGGTTGAAATGTACAGTAAATAGTAGAGTCCAAATTTTACCAAAAAGTATTTATAAATAAGAAAGTTATGGGCAGGGACTTATGAGGTGGGACACTCAGGTATACGACATGCTCACCAAATATTTCCAATACATAACCATTTGTGGCGAAAAATACTCAATAAAAAGGCTGTGAAATCAAAGAGCTTGTCGAACACCCTAAAAATAAAAGTAATAAACCGTAAAAGTCTATGAATTTATCTCTCTAGGTATATGGTTATATACGGGCTTCAGATACCGACGCAGACGGCAGAAATTTATTTCGAATCCGTTGAATGAAAACATGTTATTGATCGGGCTCCCGCCGAGGGACGTTCGGCAGAACTAAAATGTTGTAAGATTACAACCGCACACGTGCTCCATTCAAAAGGGGTAGCGGCCCGGCGGTTGCCTGAATTGGTCGACGGCGGCGTCGGCTTTCTGGTTTTTGTGTAATTTGATCAACAGAATCCTTTGTTGTTGCAAATGCGGTTTTATCTTAATTGAGACTCGACCGAACATACATTGAACATGATTGTTTATGGGCTTTTATGTCGATTCGGTTTCGTCTTATTCTTTTTCGTTTTCAATTACGGGCGGTAGAGTGCGAACGCGAAAAGCAAATTTCATTCCTCCCCAGAGACATCAACCGATAGATTTTATAAAAATTTAATTGAATGTCTACTTTTTCTCGGGCCGACGCGACACGGCCGTTGTTATCGTCCGTTCCTTTTCACGTCGAAATTGCGTTGCTTTTTTTGTTCACTTCAGTATTGTAGTACGGAAATAGACGGATCTCAGTAGTTCATTCAAGTACCTACATCAGCGAAACCATCTTTCCAGATCAGAATTATAGGGATAAGCTTTCTACCTCATTGAATACCGAATTATTTATATTACTTAAACGTTTGCATAGATACACTTCCCTTGACTTTTATCTTTATTTGTTTACTTACGGAGGTGATTTGACGAAAAGATGGGCTCTTTTTTATTATTATTAATTCTAAAAAAAAAACATTATCTTAAAAGATAATAATTACAAATTCATAAATTCATCAAAATTGTAAAATTCCAATATAATTTTGTCAATGTTTTTGTTGTATTAGTATTTCAAAATGTTTAACAATATCAGATTTACACAAGAAAATTATTAACTCAATCTGTTGACTTAATGATTGACATTAATTTTTAATTCACTGGATTCGTTGTCTACTTTGCTTCTTTCAACTCCTACATAAACCTCTACAATGCAAATGAATGTTTGGGAATTCTAAGTAAGAATTCATTCACATCAGAAACATACATATAAAAAAGACACGAAAGGCTTTCGATTTATTCAGTTTATTATTTATAAATTTTGAATTTATTTAAAAGCGTCATCTGCGATGGGGTTGGATGCACCATTAATCTGTCAATATAAGTTTGAAAATTAAGATACGGTTCAATATAAGTGAAGAGACTGTATTATGCAGTAAGAACTACACACTCAAATTTAGCCTGGTATATATGAAGGAACACACTTGCCTTTTTATCTAGTCCCACGGGAATTATATGAAAATAATATGCAAATGAAAGATACAAATTTATTTATTTAATTTTTAAGTGCCTAACTTACAAGAAGGCTTTCCAAAGGTTGATTGAACGAGCAAGCTTATATGGATTAAGAATAAATGAAAAGAAAACAAAGTATATGGCAATGAGAGGAGAAATAGCAGTGAACAACAACGACACAATTTTTAAGGCAGGAGGAAAGGAGTATAACATCGAAAGAGTACAGCAGTTTGAATATTTGGGGACGATTGTCACGAACAAAGGCCAGGAGGACAAGGAAATAGGGCAAAGAATATTAAAAGGAAATAGAGCAGTGTGGTCACTGTCAAAAATGTTAAAGGCGAAAAACATATCTAGAGCAGCGAAAATACGTCTGTACAACACAGTCATTCGCCCAGTGGTTTTATACGCTTGTGAAACCTGGACAATGACCAAAGCGACTGAAAGGAAACTGGAAATTTGGGAGAGGAAGGTCCTAAGGAAGCTGTTTGGAGGGAGCAGAGATGGAGAAGGACGGTGGAGAAGACGAACAAACAAAGAAGTATGGGCCATGTACGCAAACCCGACAATTGTTTTTAAAATCAAGGCGCAGAGAAGTAGATGGCTAGGACATATTATAAGAATGCCGGAAAATAGAGTGGTAAAAAAAGCCCTATATGGGGGAGAAGGCGGTAGGAGGAGAATAGGACGCCCAAAGGAAGGATGGTACCAACAGGTGAAGGAGGATGTGGAGAAGATGGGAGTTCGGGACTGGCGGCAGCGAGCGATGGACCGGAGGAGATGGAGGGAGGTAGTGAAGAGGATGGAAGCCAAGGGCCTGCATGGCCTGTAGCGCTGTTATATATATATAACTTACAAGAAAAAAATGCTCGTTTGCGCAGGAATCATATTTACCAGTATGTTATAGCAGAGATAATATACGCTGTCAATTATTTATACTAGGCTAGGTTCAGGTGCGGCTCGTGCTTACGTGAGTCGGAGACTATGACAATGAGCGTAGTTCTTCGTATGCTCTCGTCAAATATGTTTCTATATGTTTATATGTTACGAAGTTATACGAAGAAGTCGACAATGTCATAGCCTCCGACTGACGTAAGCACGAGCCACGCCTGGCTAAGTTAGGTTAACAGTGACATTTTTTTTTTTTTTTTTTTTTTTCGGTGGAAAATTCTTTATGGACATCATGTGCTTCTCTGTTGCAACATAATAGTGTGAGACTCCCTTTCATCGTCCAGGTATACTCACTAAAAGCCACCCATTTTCCTCGCTATGTGTTTGTCACGGCACCATCCTTGTAGAATATCACATCGTGACAACACCGAGCACCTAGCGCATTTTTTCCCTGTCCTCTACTTCTTTAGCTTTCATGATATCTCTGACCATACCCTCGATCACTTTCCAGTTTCCTTCAGATTCCATCATGATGTTTGCCATATTTTCTGGTGTAATCTCTCCTCCCAGCCTCTCCCTTGCCCTCGTTCTTTCTTCTTCCCACCGGATACAGTAAAAAAGTGTATGCTCAGCCGTGTCCGTCTCCTCGCAGTACATAAACCTCTTTAAATCGTAATATGCGTAATAAAACAATTAAAATTAAATTCTTATAGGATTCAATCGTAAACAACGCGTCTACATTGAAACAAACCAATTAGCTCCAAACTCTCGGTAATTCTACTAACGGATAAGACACGGCTTTAATAGATTTCCCGTTGGAATACGGAATTAATTCGTGAAGATGTTACGACGCGAACTTGGCAAGAGGTAATCATAATCTATTAAGGATACCCGTAAAACAGATATCTTACGTCGACGAAGGCACTGTCGACAATGGATAGGACACCGTCGGACACCGAGATTCTCCACGTGCGACACGACAAACCGGCAAACGAAAACTTCAAAGATGGCGACGGATATGCCCCCAAGATAGGATGTAATTTCTTGGTTATGAGTGACGTTTCGGTCCCTTCCTGTCGAGGTTGAAATATTATCGCGGTCTTGGCTTTCACATCCTGCGGTTGACTTGCACTGAATAGCTGACTACACGACGCGTAATACCGGCAGAATCCTTCCCACGGCAGCAAACCTCGGCCTACTTCCAGAGCATGAGACCGGTGTGAAGATAAAGTGGCGACCAAAATCGTGCCAGAAGAATTTTATAGTCTCGTTAAGATACTTTGTGCTGCATTCTGCGGCCGGCATGGGTTTATTAGTTTGAAGGAGATTGATGGAGGTCTTAAATATTGAACTCTTCAACCGCGCCGTAAAAAACGCTTTTTTATGCTTATAGTCGTAAATTATGGACGAACGAGAAAACAATTTCGCGTGAAGAACATTTAAAAAAAATTTGGTTACCTCTACAAATGTATGAAACCGGTTTTTCTATAGCAATTGTATGCATTTATCCAGAACATACATTGAATATTAGATACCTACGTTACAAACAAACTTCGACTTCCATATATGTATTTAAAATCAATAAAACACGATTTTGACAACCATATTTTATTTAAAGGCCAGGGTCGTTCAAATATTCTTTAAAATTTCGAGCGCATCAAAGCTAACTCCATACGTTTACTGGGACCACAGCTAACACACCTTAACCAACTTTTCACAAAGTAAATCAATACGCTTACCCCAGCTATATTTTGAATCTAAGACTAAAATTATTAATTAAAGGACGACACACGTCTTTTACAGATGAGTCATAAAATGAAGCCAAATAATGAAGCTGTCAATGAGCCAGTGGAACGGGAGTTACGTTCTGCTTATACGAAGCTGGAGCATGTTCCTTTTATTTTATCGGTTGCACTCAATAAACCAATCGACTACTACTCCACAGGAAAATAGATAAAAAATCAAACCACCCAAGCATATAAAGCTATGCCCAGACTATTGTACACGATACCAAGATATTTCCTGCAACTCTCTCCCAGCAACCTATATGAAATTGTGGGATTATTGTCTGGCCACTGCGAGCACCGCAATTGGAATTCCGCAAGGCTCGTTTTAGGGCAAATTCTGTTTTTATTATTTATTAATGAATTTATTTTGTTTATACGACATTCTTTATATTTATATGCGGACGACACGTCGAGCATTGCCGTTGGAAGAAACCCCTCCGAAGTGCGAGCCTAGGCAAATGAACTGCTTGATAGTTTGGCAAAGATGTTTAATTTTAGCAATCTGAATGTGGTTAAAACTAGCTACATGGTGTTTCATACAACACGTAGCATAATTTTATCAATATTACCGACAATACAACACACAATAGTGTAGAGCAGTAAAACGCAGTTAAATTCTTGGGCATCACTCTCGAAGAGAACTTAAGTTGGAACCTGCACTATGAGAATCTCATAAAAAATAATTAATACATGTTGCTACCAAAGCAGAAATTTAAAGTACAATAGATCTAAGCCACTTACTACAGTTCTACTACAGCCAAGTTTATTCAAGAATCGCTTATGATGTGGCCTTTTGGGGTTTGTCAGAGTTGTCACATAATGTTTTTGTAATCTGATGTTTAGTCAACATCAAAAGTTTTGAAACTTGCCGTCCGCACTTTAGAAAGCTGTCTGTTTTGCTTTTGCCTAGTATAGAGCGTTACTATAAAAGAAATAGACACCTTTGGTATTGTGTACAACAAAAGTTATTTGTGATATCGACATGCATTTTGCGCTGTCCGGTTGAGGAACCGTAGAAGTTTCGATAGTACAGTTGGTAGTACTGCGCAAGCATAATAGCTGCGATGGCTGCAAACTCTACTGAGAAAGCATATTGCGTGCTTGAATTTGCCAAAACGAACTCCGGAACTGTTGTCGAACGACATTTTCGAACACGTTTGGAAAACCACCACCTACTAGACAGTCGATCTACAATTGGTACAATAAATTTGAAACGACAGGGTGTTTATGTAAAGGCAAAAGTCCGGGAAGACCTCGTGTGTCAGAAGAAACAGTGGAACGAGTGCGTGCTGTTTACCAACGAAATCCACAAAAATCAACAACACGTGCAAGTTTGCAACCTCAAATTCCGCAACCAACTGTGTGGAAAATTTTACGTAAACGACTAAAACTGACGCCTTACAGATTGCAGTTGGTACAGCATCTACGTGAAGATGACAAGCTTAAACGTCAAGATTTCTGCAGTGAAATGCTGCAACGTAATGAAGATGAGTTTTGCGAGCGGATAATTTTCAGTGACGATTCAACGTTCCACATAAGTGGCAAGGTGAATAAACACAACGTCCGAATATGGGGCAGTGAACCTCCGAGAGTGTTGGTGGAGCATTTGCGTGATTCTCCAAAAGTGAATGTGTTCTGTGCTGTATCTCGCACAAATGTTCTTTTTTTGAAGAAAACACAGTAACGGGAGCTACATATCATCAAATGTTGATCAATTGGTTGATGCCTCAACTGCATGAGGACGGGGGGAACTTTATCTTCCAACAGGATGGAGCACATCCTCACTGGCACCGTGTCGTTAGAAATTATCTGGGCGAAACACTTCCATAGCGCTGAATAGGCCGTGCAACAGCCGACAAACTCGTTCTCGTAAGATGGTCACCAAGGAGCCCCGATCTTACACTGTGGGATTTTTTCTATGGGGATTTGTGAAAGGCCTGGTTTACGTCCTTCCGCTTCCTAATGATTTAGATGAGTTAAAACAACGCATCACGATAGGTGTGGAAACTCTCGATGCAGATATGTTGCACCGGATTTGGAATGAACTAGACTATCGCCTTAATGTGTGCCGTGTGACAGGAGAAGCCCATATTGAGCACCTATGAGTTCCAAAAGTAAACTTTAAGAATCACTTTATAAAATAGTTTAAACGAATTCATAATAACGTTATTAGTTTTGGATTAATAAAACATTGAACGTGTCTATTTCTTTTGTAGTAACCCTGTATATATCATGGAACTTTGTTATATATTTAATAATCGAAAAACTCTTTTGAAATGCTCTGATATCCATGGGCATAATACTAGAGCAAGAGACCTTTTAATCGGTTGGAAATTATCAGACTTTAAAGGGAATTAGATTATTTAACTTGCTTCTTCATTCTCTCAAAACTATACCTCCTATAAAACAATTTAAGCGTGTACGGAGAGTTTTTTTATTCGAGCGCTGCATTTACTCCGTTGAGGAATAAATGTATTTAACTATTTATCTATCTATCATACAACTGATATGCAATAGACTTTGCAGTGTATGCTATCTTGACGACAAGACGTTGCAATATATATTATAAGATTTCCCGACATTTCGACTAACTAAGAGATTTCATCCTGAGGCACCATACCTCGAGCTTAGACTCTGTTTAGATTATCTCGGGTAGGCTGTAGATAAATGACGCCTAAATGCGATTGGGTAGCCATCCTCTCCAATCAAGAATCCAAAATTATATTCAGAACATTGTATTTTTCCTTGCCACAACTTCTCAACGATTTTAGAGGACTTGGTTTAGTTTTATCATTTTTAAACATTCGACAAAGTGACTTATATAAATAAATTATGTATTTTTGCTGTCACGTTTAGTATCATATATTTTTCTATTTCGACGATAAATTTTTATCACACTAAACCACCAATTTGCAGTGCGGACGTAAGAAATTTGTAAACTCAAAGGCGAGCAAAGTTTTACAAATGACCCAAACTTTCCGGAACAAGTTCATAAAATCCAGCCTACAGTTACAAGAATTTCAATCATTAATCATAATTAGTATCCGTAAACCATTACCATACATTTTATCAGGCGCTTGACAAAGTTAAATCTACCAAAGGACTGCGTTATTTTGCAGTCAATTTCGAGCGATTTTTGTTTTCACCCGCGATAACAACTTAACTCATAAAGTCCGCACTTAATAACACTTTAAAACTGAATTAATGGTAGTCCATAAACACAAACGCCGGGACACAGGGGCGCACAATAAACGTATTTACCGGTAAATCTGTTCGTAGCGGCAACCAAGTCAGAAGAGTAGTACGTATACGACTGTGCGCATACATGTATAGATATGTACGTGTTTAAACGAATAAGGTCTCATTTAGAATGGCATGTAATTTATTTCCGACGCGACAAAGTACTAGACGACGGCAACAGTACGGCGGCCATCGTGCTACCCCGTGCAATGTGTATATAATACGGAATTATGTGAATATTTAACGGTGTCGGAACGGCACTAGTTCAAAATGTAGTCGTACTGGTGCAATTTATCTACACACAATTACATCACCGTACCACGGGAAATAAGTATGAAATAACATGCTTGAGATCATGAAATATTCATACTTTAATTGTGCCCTTGGTTCTTATTGCAAGAGTTTCGCAATTAAAATAGTAGAAAGTCCGATTGTCGCAGTTTGGTTTGTTGTGTCTCCGTCATCTTTGGACAATATTTGCACAATCTGGTTCTCTTATTGTATTATATTTATACAAGCATCTCAAATTTTTGTAGACAGCATTTTAATTTCAATTTCCGCAAAATACATCGCACTTCAAATTTTATTGCAATGAAATTTTCCAAAGATTTCTGGAACTCTATATTCCTACACTATTGTTTGTCTAATTAGACTTGGCTACCCCTATAACTACTGAGCGTTCAAGCCTCACCACAATTGAACCGGAGATACCTGACAAGCATAAAAATACTATTAGCTTATTGCACACAGTGCATGTACAGCTTCAGAAAATAGGCAAAAATTAAATCACTTAATTTCTTCTGCCTTCTGACAACAAAAAATTTCGTTAACATCGCTCTTTTGAAATTTACAATCGAAAACCTGAAACTTATTATGCATCGTGTTTATTAATGCATTTCTGTACTTTCTTACATTCATAATTTCTGTACCATTCATATTTTTTGTAATAATTTTTTTTTTTTAATATATAACCTGTAATATCATTTTATTATTAATTAAAGTAAATAATAAAAGTTTATTTTTTGACGAAGCGTTAATTTCTTAAACTTTAATTGCAGATTGCCTGTCCGATTTGAAGGTTACAAATAATAAAACCTCGAGCAATATAATTTTAGTTTTTGACTTAATTTTGATTGATGGTGAAGTAAATCGTCACAGTTGCAGATAATGGAATGACACCAACTCCATTTTACATGGGAAACACAAATACAGCGGCCACAAAAACTTAATGTATGGCTTGGTATCTTTGGCGATCATCTCATAGGACCCCTATTCATTGACAGGACTTTAAATGGTAAATTGGAGCAAGATTCAGATTTCTCGAAAAATGAGATAGTATTTCAGCAAGATGGAGCGCCTCCACATTACGCTGCTGGAGTACTTTATGGCATATCCATTGCAATTAACTACTGGTATAAAGTACGTAGTACTGGCACCACGAAATACCTTATTAATAATATAACACAGCAAAAGAAGTGTAAACTCCTATCAGAACTTCTCTTTACCAACAATAATGAAAGTAATAAATAATTAGTACAAAGAAGCTTTTGGTTTTCCTTTGATTATTCAAACTTCCTAATTAGGTGGTCATTTGAGAGAAAACATTTATAAAGGTAAGGTACTAAAAATTCTTTTTTATAGTACAATATGTTGCTTTTGAGATTTTCGATTCAGAATGGAACGAAGTCGCACTGTGTAGCTTTGTTCCAATTTATACCCTATACTTAAAATATTTTAAGTCTTTTATAATTGCTTTATAGAGACGGTTTAATCATGGAGTAGTTATCCATAAATAACTGCGCTATAGAAAAGTGAATTACCTACAAATAATCATATTGTGCGACATGATTAAACAAAATTTTAACAGCTGTCACCAAACTGGTAACTACCTACACTAAAACAAATGTACATACATATCCAGAGGAATATTAAATAACAACTTCACGAACATGAAATATTCATAGTTTAATTATATACTTTATTCGACGCACCACACTGAAAAGTTCCGCAATTAAAATAGTACAGAGCGTGTTTAAATGTCTAAATTGTTTCGCTTAAACTCCACGCTGTCGGATTCTCCTCTTTTTATATTTCGGGGTGCCGGTGTAACGTGTTCCTTGTCCGCCATCATATTTCACATTAATTCCGTCATTATTATGCAGTCGCGATAAATGAAAGTGTATGCAAAACGTGTCCTGCCCGTATCGGAGGAGAGACAATTGGGTACACCGACTAAATGCTATGCAAATTTAATTTTAATTTCTCGGAATGACGAAATGCCTTGCATTTCAATATTCGCTCGGGAACGTCACCTTTTCTTTTACAATTCGCCTTTACCTGGATTCATTCTGGTATTGTAGGGCAACAATTTATAATGGAAATGGTCTGAATTTATTATATTTTAGACGAGTGAATATTACTTTCTTTTAATAATTAATCACTACTAGTTCGATTATACTAATTATAAAAAATGTATCTTTGGTAACGTCCAGACTTTTACTTACCCTCGGTATGGCAATATTTTTAATCACACTTGTAACCACTTCATACAAAAATGCACCATCGCATCCACCAAAATTGGAAATATTGTTTAGATATCACGATCAAATTATTTGGAAGCATAGCTTATTCGACCGCTATTGAAATATGAACCCTACAACATATGGATTTGATGTGAAAGGTGTGAGATGGTGTCAATGTACTGTTGATCAAAGAATTAAGCAAGTATATAGTACCAATGACTGGAAACAATAGATTTACAAAATGTATTATCTATTGATGGCACGTTTGATTGTATTTTCTAATTTTGTCGTATCTCTTTAATGAATTCCATGCTTTGGTATACCTTACCCCTACTAATACTTCTATCTTTTTACATGTTCATATGGATCCGAATATGTAATGTTATTTTTCTCACCAATTACTTTCCTCTTCACGTATTTCTTCGCCTACGTATATCTTCATTTCCCGAAACTTTATTGTCAAACATATCAGAGAAATTCCATTTTTCCTTCAAACTTCCAAAAAATAACTAAATTCAACGAACGAGACGAGGCGAAAACCGTATATAATAGATCATTGGGCTGATTGAACACGGCATTCAACATTGGCCAGTATTCTAGAAGTTGTTCAAGTACTTAGAGCAAACTTTGTGAACTTCACTTGTGCATAACTTTATTATTTTAAATGGAAACACCCTATATATTTTTATGTTGATAGATGTCTATCTTCACTAGTTTTTAAATGAAACCTGCAGTATATCTTTACATTGATAAATAGCAGATTTTATTAAATCCTAATACTTCCTCTAGTCGACCTTTCGTCCATAATTGCACGGAACATGTTCAAGGCTGCTTCTTTCGTGGCTGTTGACTTGAAACTGAAGAACTGACACATGGGGATGGGTTTATAAGCGGATAATGGTTTCGGTTTCAGCAGTGGGGTGTGACGATTACGGTTGAATTGTTTCAAAAGGAGGATTTCCAGGTGTTGTGTAGGAAGTAACCATCGTCACGGTGGAGGTCATTAGGATGTTTATGGATTTCGACGGATTCTCGGATTTTGCGGACTATAAACTCTCAAAATACTTCTCCAATCTCATAAACTCCTACATTGGCAACAGTGATTCCTTTATCCAAAACTCCAAAAACACTTTGTACAAAGACTAAATGAACCGATAATAGATCCCCAGGATCTACTTGTTAGTTTCGATATCGAATCCTTTTTTACCAAAGTTCTTATATCCGATACCATGCAGTTAATTCTTGAGATCCTATCATCCAACCTCCAACTCGAAGATTTAGCCGACTTGATGGAAACCTGTCTCACCTCTAGCTATTTCCAATACCACGACTGCTACTATAAACAAATTTCAGGTGCAGCTACGGGTTCCCTTCTTTCTCCTGTTGTGGCTAACATTTTTAAGGAGGCATTTGAACAATAAGTCCTAATTCCCTATCTCTAGAAACCGAAATGCTGGTTTAGATCCGCTGATACTACACCTTCGTAATCCGGTCACATGGACGTTATGCTTATAAACCCATCTCCATGTGTCAGTTCTTTAGTTTCAGGTCAACAGCGACGAAACAAGCAGCCCTGAAGATGTCTCGTTCAATTGTTGACGAAACGTCGGCCAGTTTTAGGACGCGCTTTCAACTCGGAAACCAAGAAGTGTATAGCAGATTTTATTGGTCCATGAAACTTTATTTTTAACAACTTACATGAAAATCATACTTAAACTCTAAGAATCAAAACCATACTAAACTAAACAGCGGTAAATATTGGGGGATTTGTAAAAGGAATTATTTACAATATCTCGCTCACTACGACAGAGGATATTATATTGTTTCTATCTTATTATACAAAAATGTTTACCACTGTCTTCTTTATTTGTTTTTACTTCTTAGAGTTTATGATTTTCACGTAATTTTTGAAAAATGAAGCTTCTTCGTACAATACAATTTTCTATCCGTCGATCTAAAGATTTACTACAAGCATTAAATCAAATTCACAACCACACAAAATGAATGATATCCAAGTACACTTAACCGCAAAATTAACGCACCACTCTGACTTTTGGTTTTATTTCAAGAAATATTATATATTTTCCGATTCATTAATATTAGTTATAATAATTTGTTCATTATTACGCCTTTTGTAGGTTTTTGTCTGTATTCTTTATTTAATTTTGAAATCATAGCAGCTTTTCATGAGGGGCTTGTTTTTCAAGTAAATAAGCCTCACTTCTAAAATAAAAGTAGGCATTGTTTTTTAATTGTTTTACCAATTGATAAGATAACTGTCATTCGTGGAATACATATGTTTGCGATGGAACGTGCTAGACGAAATTTAAATCGTGATGAATGTGTTCAAATTGTAACTTTGTCCAATGAAGGACTAACAAATCGCGAACTTGGTAGAAGATTTGGCGTGGCTCATACAACGGTCGGTAGGGTTCTGCACAGATTTGTAGAGACCAACGATTACGCTAGACGACGTGGCCAAGGCAGGCCACGAGCTACAAATGCGGTGGAGGATCGATTTTTGATGCTTCGAGCACTTAGGGAACGGTTCACTACCGCACGAAGCCTCCAAATACAACTAAGCGCGGTTCATGGCACTGCTGTTAGTCAAGATACCATAAGAAGAAGACTTCGTACTCAAAATTTACGACCTCGGGCAGCAGCTACTGGTCCCAGATTATCTGCAAACCACCGAAGAAACAGATTGGCTTTTGCAAGAAGGCATGTGGATTGGGAAATCCATCATTGGGAGCAGGTGTTATTTACGGATGAGTCACGGTTTTGCCTTGTAAGTTCTGATCGTCGTCCAAGACTGTACAGAAGGCCAAATGAAAGATATTCCGCATGTAACATTCGAGAAACCACATTATACGGAGGCGGTTCAGTAATGGTATGGGGTGGAATATCTTTAACAGCTCGCACGGAACTTTCTATCGTTGATGGTGGACGTCTGAATTCTGAACGATACATAACAGACATTTTAGAACCTTTTGTGATACCTTTTGCACCTTACATTGGCGATGGGTTCATTCTTATGCAGGATAATGCGAGGCCACATGCGGCACATATTGTTACTGAATATTTAAATTACGTTAATATTCAAATCCTCGAGTGGCCAGCCTGTAGTCCAGACCTGAACCCAATCGAGCATCTTTGGGACATAATGGGACGGAGGATTAGAAGTCAGCATCCACAACCTAACAGCTTAGACGAGCTGCGACAAAGTCTTATTCGCGTATGGGACGATATCCCTCAAGAAACCATCAGATCTCTAATTGAAAGTATGCCACGACGATGTCAGGCTACAATAACAGCCAGAGGTGATAACACTAGTTACTGATAACCTAAATACGGTTCAAAAGAAGTTATCTTTGTGTTCGTAATAATAATGATCATTTTACATATTTTCAGTTTTTGTTTATTTCCTACAATTCATTTAAGTCAAACTTATTGTTATTATCGAAATAATTCTGTTTGTGTATTCTATTCTTAACATGTTTTTCAAAATGTATGATAATTTTGACTGTAATTATAATAAATCGAAATATTAGTGCGTTAATTTTGCGGTTAAGTGTATTTAACCTCCAAAAGATGTTAGACACAAACTTGCTTAGAGGGTATGCTTTATCTCCTATAATATATTGACCATACCCAACAAAGTTCTATCTTTCACTTAAAAATTAACTAGAATTTACAATGCTTGATTTAACTTTTTAAGTTAAAATTTTGGACAGTTAATTCTACAAAATTTTGATTTCTGGAAGGTATTCTTTGGTTTCGAGGATTTTAAACTGTTACTTTCATCGAAAACGTTGAGAGAAGTTTATTTATAATTACACTACGCACTCTAAGAGAATGGTTTAACACTATGAAAGTGGTTAAATAGAAGTGATACACGTAAAAATCTGATGTTTGTGTTAGCTTAGGTTCATAGAATAATCTTGGTTAGATTGGTTATGTTCACAACCGACAAAACTTCGACTGTTCGGATTTATTGAATATTTTACAATATCAGGATGTCAACCAAATGTCAACTGGGTAATAGAGGTCTTCTAAACCGGAAAGCACCCCAGAGGAAACCCACGCCCGTGGCTACCGTTATTTTATATTCCCAATCCCACAAATATCTAAATCTTTGTATAATAAGGATTAATTAACACAGAAGAAGAAATTAGTTACACTACAAGCATTCACTCCTATATTCTTGACATAATTTTATCTCAGCAGACATTTTGACAAGGTGAAAAGAAACACGAAAAGTTGCCTAACGCTCCCATATATCCAAACGTCAAGCAAATGTAGTAAATGTTATTTCGTTCACCGAGGCGGCCATAATACGAAACTATTGCCGTAAAAAATATAACAATACCGTCAAATTTCATATCCTGTGCGCTTTCCGGTAGATCTTGCAACGTCTCCGACCGGGAGAAAGCATTGAATCATATTTCGAACATTAAACTTTACGGCATGTCGGATGCGAAACGTGTCCGTATACAAGAAACTTCAATCCGAGAACAAGTCGCAGACGATCGTACAATACACATAAATACATACATATATACATACAACACACCTAATGGTACTAGCAATGGAACAGACTAACTGACCTAGCGGACGTACATATGTACGTAAGTATAGAAAGAATTTTCGCCGTAAACATCCACCAACCGAATAACGTGTGGGAACGTATTACTATGGTCAGGCACGATAACTGAAAGCTGGCCAAACAAAGTTAACGGCGTAACAGAAGTCTTTTCCGCATCCCCGAAGGCCAAACGGTTTTAACGGAGCTTTCTTTATGTGACGGCTTTCCTCCGCGCACTTTTACTGTGTTACGACATGTCGGTAGCATCATAAAGACCAACCGTACTATTACTTCCACGTACACACCTTTACACACACATATGATTGTAGAATATATGCATGCATGCGGCATATGTAAAGTTACACCTCCTGAGAATCGGCGCTATTCCTTTGTATGGAAACGTCAAACGTGATTTAGTTTCCTTACCCTTTCTTACAGAGCTTACAACTCTCTTATAACTCAAAGTAATAGAGGTACGAGTACTAAATCACATCTAAGCATTTAGGTACCGTAAAGCAGGGCTACTTTGATCTAATGTTAATACATTTCATTAAAGTAAGGCTTATTGCTATAGTATTCTGTCAACATAAAAATCTGAGATAGATTAGGTATAATAATGATGCATTGTACTTAGAAACATGAGGTTTTATTAAATTTTGCGATACGAAATTAAAGTGAATGAAGTTCGGGCACGAGGTAGAAGCCTTTTCGGACCTCTTTGGGCTGAGGAATCTTTATTCTTATGTCAGACGTCTTATAAAATAGAGTATCTGCAATCTTAGGCCATCTCCAACACCTACTGCCTTTCTTCATGCAGTCAACAACTGCTCCATCATCAGCAACAGTAATGACTCTCCCAGGATACTCCTGGTCGTCATACACTACGATAACATAATCTCCCGATTTAATTTGCTGAACAATATCACTTACATTTTGTTGCTGCAAAGCTTGATCTGATGATTGTTCTACGGGGGTTTTAACCCTATTAGGAGTTGACGCATTAGGTTCCTTCATTTGATCTTCAAATTTCTCGAAATTTTCCAAGGAACCAAATGACTCTACCCTTCTTCCAGATGAAGCAATGCTGAAATTGTCGTCTTCAACTTATGATGAATAATCAGAGGAATGAACTCTTTGTTTCCGTTTTTTCATCTTACGAGGAGGTTTTAGCTCTAGTTTGCCTGGCATTTGCACACGGGAACATTCAATGTCATCAGGATTAATGCTCTGGCCGGGCGGTACAGCTAATTTTCTCCTTCGATTGCTCTTCGGAGTTATTTCCATTATTTTCTCTTTAAGTCTTCCCAAAAATACTTCCCTATTAAGCCAGTATCAACAGCAGTGCGATCCTGATTGGGCAAACGATTTAAAATTTCATGTTTATTAATCGGATAAATTCCCGCTTTCCTAAAACCGGATTTTAAATTTTGGGAAATGGTGGGTTCAAGGTCGTCCAAGGTTTTTTGAGCAATGTAGGAAATTGATCCTTTGGTAAACATTGGGCCTTTTTCCCTTGTTCTGATTCCTTCCATGCTGTCAAAAGCTTGCTTCCACTTTATCTTCAGTGGTCGAAAATAAGCAATATCTAAAGATTGGGTCAAATGTGTCGAGTTAGGTGGCAAACATACAAATGCGATAACAATTTTTTTACCGGATTGTTGTTTGAGAACGGGAAGGAAATGAACATTAAACCACTCCTCAAAAGTTGCACCATCCATCCATCCATGCTTGGTACGATTATATCTTGCACCGCGTGGACCATTTTCGGTCCAGGTGGACCACAAATGCTCTGCCTTATAAATGATATATGGCGGAAGAGCAATGCCAGCTGCAGAACCGCAAAACATAACTGAAGTGCTCGATTTTGTAGAGTTCATAACTCGTTCGGGATATTTGCAGCCACGGCGGCACAAAATTCGTTTCTTACCAGGATCATCGCACAAATTGCTTTCGTCATAGTTATAAATACGTTCGGGTGGAACACCTTCCGTGACTATTTTGAGATTGTCAATGTATTCGCTGATCATTGCTTCATTTACGGCTGCTCTAACATTTTTTATGTTTGCAGCAAATCGAACTGATAATTCTGGTTGCCTCTGAAGATATAACTTTACCCAATCGCGCCCTGGCATGTTATCCTTGAAGTGACAGACAGTGCGACCCTGAGATGCCAAATATGCTTTAACAGCGAAACGAAAGTCTAGCTCGTTCGCTGGAAATCCAAATTCTGAGAGTTGAATAATATGTGCAGAAAATACACTTTCTTGGGCTTCAGTAAACGTGTTTGGATGTCCTGGTTTTAAAGGAAATTTATTTTTTAGCTTGTTCTTAATAGTGCTCCTAGGTATTCTGTAATATTCTGCGGCTTTTCTTTGTGTCATCACCTTATTTCTTACGGCACCCAGACAGATTTGCAATTTTTCCTCACTATAGTCGGCGTAGGAGCGGCTGCCAACTTTTCTCTTATACCGACTAGGCATTTTTACGTTCCTAAGATTTATTCTATCTGGAAGCAATGACGAGTTAGACTAATTAATAGAACGTTATAGCAAAACGGCAGCGTTTTGCTTATCTACGGGTTACTTTGACCCAAGCCAAAGTAAGCTGCATAAGTGGGTCAAAGATAACCTCAATTACAGAATATATTCGAAAGAAAGAAAGTTTAGAACAACGTTGCCGATATTGGTTTACAGTATAGTTGTTTAATAATTCGTCAGCTGAATATACTGTTATTAACACTTTTAACTGTTTTCGTATGTAGTTTCTATGAATAGAGACGCATGTGACATTTCTATGTAATTCTACATTGTTTTAGTGTCAGTAAAATACGAACTTTATTACCCCTATATATCTACCTTAACATGTATTATTCGCCTAATTTAATGGGTATCGAACTCGGATTACAGCTTTATGCAATGAAACGTTCATTCTAAAACCACCACCCAAATCAGTATTAGCTCAACTGGCATTTAGAAATTTAATGCGAATTTGTCGTTATTTGCCCTATCGGATTTACGGCCCTTATCCTAATTACCAACACATTAAAAAACTAAATACAATATATCTATAATTCTGAAATAACAAACACCATTTAAGTTTCGATCGCCGAATGCAACTACGAAACCAACAATTTTTTACACAAATATTATTTTTACAGAATTAAAAATATACAAGTTTCTTTTATAGATATCGTTGATGGCGAATGTAAATATTCCCTAATATTATTCAAAGCGTTTTTCATATACGATTACCGTTTCCTAGTTCTGTATTCATTTAATTCTATTACAGAAGCGCGTAATTGCGCCATGGTAGTACACATAATGTAATTCCGATTGCGAACATTAATCTGCATGTTCACGTGTTAAAGTAAACAAATTTTGTATCACGAGTCAACACAAACACGCTTTAGTTTAACTATTCTTAACACTTTGCAATGCGAATATATCACGCAAACACCGTTGAAGTATGCAAATTGAATTGATTTATGTGTGAATACACATCAAATCTGCAGCTATTAATTTTGTTAATTATATGTAGATACAAAATTGGTATTTAACAGAATCAGGGAAAACTACTGAAGTATCCTTCCGATAAAGTCGTGCATCTAACTTACTATTAACGATCTTTATATACGCAAATGATTACAAGTTGTTTTTATTCTGAAAAATATGTTTTCTACAACAGTTATGAACTATTTTCGGTTGTAAAGAATAACTCAAAAGTTGTTAATGGTAAAAGTTTATAAGGTACATTCTAAAGCAGAAACAAGTTTCTTAATGAATGAATTATTTTAAATGAAACACCTGCTATAAGTTCTGCTATGTAGTCTTCTACATAAACCTGAGACTAATGAAACTTACAATTGCATTAGGTTTACATTCCATATTTTTAGTATACTAAAATATGATTAGTGTGAGGCAACAGCGACACTTTATCGACATGCAAGATTTGTTCAAAAACTATCCGACGTTTTGTGCGTAAGTAAGTGTAGCTAGGGAAATGAGCAGATATCAAGAAGCGATCAAGGTGTGAAGAAGTGTATATAATTACCTATACAGTACGAGTTCTCGTTCTACAGGGTATACCACGGAACCCGTTCATTAGAAGTTTCCAGCGTTTCCTACTATTTATTAATTTGAAACTTTCAGGTTAAGAATAACCCATAGCGTTCTTTTGTTCTAAAATATTTTCGATGTTGTACAACTTCCGGAAGTACCGGAAATTGCCATCAACTTTCTTAATTTAAATGGAACACCCTGTATGTTGTTGCATTTTTGGATTCTACGATCGATTCTACGATACACTGTATTAGGTTAGCCTATACCTATCTTTAACGGTTTTTGAGTTATTGTGATTTTTAAGAAAAAATAGTGTTTTGTTGGGGGATTTTTAATAGCCATTTTTTTGTTCTTCTTTAAACGCAAAACCTTCATATTTTACAAACAGCTAGTAAAACCATAAGGGTCTACGAAATACATTTTCAAACTTATCGCAGGTTATACAGAGTGTTCAAAATTTAGTGGCAAAGCCGAAAAACTTCAAATACTAAAAAGTAACATTTTTCAAATGGAACACCCTGTATATTTTTAGATATTTAGATGACAATTTAATTCACGCATCGATATGGTACAGGTATCCCTATACCTATCTTTAGCGGTTTTGACATTATTAGCGCTTTTTATAAAATATTAATTAAAACTGTACTTAAAATGACCATTTGAAAGTAGACTGTGAGTATGACAACAGGAAAAACAGTTACGTTTACAAAATAAATTTAATAAATAAATACAAAATAATATTAACACAATAAACAAATAAAGATAATTTTACCGACAAAGAAAACTAGAAAACCAAAAATAAAATAATATAAACTAATTGAGGAATACTATAAATGTTCAATATGATCCCCATTCTGTTCAAGACACTTTATAATTCTTAATTTAGTTTCCCTTGTTGTTGCTCTGCCTATTTCGTTTCGATCTAGTAGCTGAAAGGCTATTCTCACACGATTTAATAGGTCTTGCTTATTAAGACTAGGTGTACTATAAACTTCACATTTTATACGCCCCCAAAGATAAAAATCAAGTGGCGTCAATTCTGGTGATCGAGGAGGCCAACTCCAAGGTTCATTGGAACCAAACCACCGGTCTTCAAACATTTCGGTCAATTGCTGATAAACCTCTCTGGTGTTGTGGGCAGGTGCACCATCCATCTGATACCAACATTCTTGCCTTATGTTTGGAGGTAAAGTGTGAAGAAAATTTGTAACTGGTCCCCTCAAAAGCTCTAAGTATTTATGTTCATTTAAATTATCATCATAAATTTCGTGGATTACAGAATCATTTAAAAGACAACAAAACACATTAAAACTGTAACGATCTTGAAAATGTGTATTTCTGAAAACGTGAGGATTTTCCTTTGCCCAGAAATGATTATTCCGTCGATTAAGGATTCCTTCCCGACTAAACTTAGATTCGTCGCTCCAAATAACTTTTGATAAAAAATTTTCGTCTTCTTGAAGTTTTAATAAAATCATTTCGCAATATTCAACTCTTCTCTGTTCATCCCCAGGGCGGAAAGCTTGTACTAATGTTTCCTTATAGGGATGCCATTTATGACGTTTTAAAATGCGCTGAATCGACATTGGAGAGATATCCAGTTCACTAGACGCTACAGCTATCGAACTCCGGGGATGAGCATGAAAATAAGCCAGCACATTTATTTTATTTTCTTCTGCTTCAACGATTGGTTTTACGTAGTGCTTTTTTAACATAACACTTCCAGTATTTAAAAAACATGACTCCATTCGTCTAAATTTACCTTTGGTAATTGGCGGTAAATTAGGATATCGTTCATTAAATGTTCTGCAAGTTCTGCTAAGAATTTTTCCACATTCGCCATGGATGTAGAATAAATTTAAAATATCAGTATTGGAATACTCGTTAATTGCTTCCATTTCATAAAAAAGACTTTTGACTTTAATGAGAATGACAACTAGATAAACATTCGTTTATTTAATCATACCCACAGCCTACTTTCAAATGGTCATAGGTTTTAAGTACAGTTTTAATTAATATTTTATAAAAAGCGCTAATAATGTCAAAACCGCTAAAGATAGGTATAGGGATACCTATAGCATATCGATGCGTGAATTAAATTGTCATCTAAATATGTAAAAATATACAGGGTGTTCTATTTGAAAAAAGTTACTTTTTAGTATTTGAAGTTTTTCGGCTTTGCCACTAAATTTTGAACACCCTGTATAACCTGCGATAAGTTTGGAAATGTATTTCGTAAACCCTTATGGTTTTACTAGCTGTTTGTAAAATATGAAGGTTTTGCGTTTAAAGAAGAACAAAAAAATAGCTATTAAAAATCCCTCAACAAAACACTATTTTTTCTTAAAAATCACAATAACTCAAAAACCGTTAAAGATAGGTATAGGCTAACCTAATACAGTGTATTGTAGAATCGATCGTAGAATCCAAAAATGCAACAATATACAGGGTGTTCCATTTAAATTAAGAAAGTTGATAGCAATTTCCGGTACTTCCGGAAGTTGTACAACATCGAAAATATTTTAGAACAAAAGAACGCTATGGGTTATTCTTAACCTGAAAGTTTCAAATTAATAAATAGTAGGAAACGCTGGAAACTTCTAATGAACGGGTTCCGTGGTATACCCTGTATAGTCACCCAATGTCATATGAACTATTATAGTAACAGACGCAATAGATATTTAGCGTTGCAAGCACCACTTCGCTCTCACATTTGCGAAGATTGCAGATTACGCTAGAGGTGACCATAGGACGCTCGTTCTTACGGTATACTAGTGCTGCAAAAATCGCCAGATATTAAAAATTACTTATTCGGCTTGTACTCATAGCGGCTGATTGATTTTCATTAACAGTAAAATGACACAAACAAGTGAATAATGCTAATTAAATTTTGTTTTAAATTTTGGCGATAAGTGCTGCTAATGTTTCAGTAGGTCTTTGGGGTCGAACCAATAGCTTCAACACAAATAAAGATGCAGTGTTTTTGTTTGGTTGGATGTTCATTGGCAAGCAAAGCTTTGAGTTGTCGAATACGGCTTGACACTTCTAGACACTGATATCTACTGATGAATTATAGGACCACCAATAAATTTTGCTGAACCCGAAGGTGTCCAATCTCCGACAAGGATTTTTCACGTACCCATCAAACATCGCACTGAAGGACAAGAAAGCACGTACTGATATCTATTCACAGTTAAAAACCAAACCGTTTTGACGGCCAATCCAAACCGCATCTTTTGGATGAAAGGCAAACGTGTAAACCGTTCAATCAACGACATGGTCAATTGTTAGGAGTAGTAAAAAAGTGTAACAGTGTGATGATAAAGTTTGGAACAAAATCCATAAATTCTATTTCATTATTTTATGAAAATCGTTCATACAAGTCAATCTTGTTTTTTAAAATGACATATTTTGACGTGCGAAAACGTACTGTAGCGTCATGTATGTTTGGATAATGACGTCATCATCATTCTTTTTTAAATAGCACCTCAATCTGTTCAGTTTGTTTTTGATAATTTGATGTGTTGACCAAACGGCATCATAAAAAAATCTGTACCTTACGTAATAATTTTATTGAGGAGACGACATAAGAAATTTAATGTTATTTTTGTTAAATAGCACCTCAATATGTTCAGTTTGTTTTTGATAATTTGATGTGTTGACCAAACGGCATCATAAAAAAATCTGTACCTTACGTAATAATTTTATTGAGGAGACGACATAAGAAATTTAATGTTATTTTTGATAGAAAACTTGTTTTCAGATCACAAAAATCAAATACCTAATGTTCAAAAATGTTCAAAGTGACTTTACGAATCATCTGGCATTGTGTGAGACGAATGTAAACACTGCAGGCTTCGCTTGATCATTTCTGTCTGGACGTATTTGTTGCACTTCAACACGAATTCTTTGCCGCAAATGTTCTAAATTGATTTTAAGTGACCCCACAGAAAAACAATCTAATGTAGTCAAATCCGGAGAACGTGGTGGCCATTCAATATGCCATCGCCGTCCAATCCATCATCCAGCCATTTGCTTCGGACTTCAACACCAAAGTGAGGAATTGCCCCATCTTGCTAAAACCAAATATTTTAATGTGGAACGTTACCACGTGCATCATTGGAAATAAGAATTGCCAGCCAACTCTAATCATAAGAAATCTAAATATATGGCGACATTTAAGTTTCCTTAAAAAAAAATAGGGCCCTAAAAGGCGTCTTCTTGTCATTTCCACCCACACTTTCAACTTGGCTTGGTGTTGACGGTGAAACTCTTGCGTCCAATGAGGATGTTCTTGGAACCAATACCTACAATTATGGCGATGTACTGATCCATTTAGGCAGAATGTGACTTCATCGGAAAAAGTAATGTTGCTTAAAAATTTTGGATTTTGATCCCAGATTAATATCAGCTCTTGACAAAAATGCAATTGGCGATCTGGATCATAACCGTTTAACTCCTGCACTAGTGTCACTTTGTATGAGTGATATTTTTCTTTTCTTAATCATTTTACAACAAAACACATTGTTATTTGCGGCAAGCCGGCTTTTAGAAAGATATGGATTGTCCTCAATCTCAAGTAGCACATTTAATCTAACTTCTTTATTTACTACATCATCCTTGTCGCTCCCGATCTTATACAGATCTAGTTTATGTACTTCAAACTTTACAAGCAATTTACTCAATGTAAGGAGAGGTCTATTAGGATGATGTTGATTAAATAATTCACACACAGAAGCATGTGTCCATAGTCTGTCCCCATACCGATAAATGATGTTCCTAGGGGATTACTTATGAATATATTTTCCACGTTTCCGTTTATTCCTCTTTCGGCATGGGAATGGTGGTTAGCTTTAACAGGATTTGAATTCAGTGATAGCCCCCTGTGCTAGAGTACACTGGCTATTTTCCATATTTACGAAATATTTAGCAAAGTTATAGGCTATAGTTTTAATATTTTTTAATGTCAAATTTAAATTCAACTGTCACTGCAAGAAACCCATTAAATAAATATTTATGAAACTCCCGTTTTGATATACTATTAAGTTATTCAACACTAATTCTATAAAGTTTTTGTAAAAGGAAAACATTTCTTCTAATGTGACAAATAAATTAGAGGAACTGCGTGGCATAGACACCATATTACTACCTATTCGGGAACACGGCAGTTATTTCAGATAATAAATATCTACCTGAAACCAAACTCAGTGCAAATTAATGCGCGATTACCCAACAAATCGCACCCGAACTACTTAAGCAACTGTTATACATTAATTGAACGATTATGCTGATTAATTTCGGAACATTATGTTATTCACTCGGGTGGAATTAGCGACATGCCACGCGCGCCTACATAAGAACCGAGCATCTGCGAATCAACATCCCTCCAGAGAGTATAGAGCGCGCGAAGAAGTAAGTCTGTTGAAGTGTCTGTCTCCGCAGGACTTAACCCAGGTCTCTTAAGAGAGATAGAGCGGAGGACGAACGGGTAGATCCTGCGTGGTCCCACGGGATGAAGATCACCTCTCTCCTAAGCCTGCAGTTGCTATGCTGCTTTCCAACTAAGATATAGTTTGTTTCCAAGTGTAGTTGGTCCTATATCTCGATGTGTGACAGATCCCTTTCTCCAAATCTACTCCCCACCACGTTTGTGTTCATCGACCATCTTCGTCTACCGTTTGATCTTCTCTCGCCGCTCTCCTTCCCACCAATTTACTACATTCACCGTCGCTTCGCTGGCGCCCTGCTCTCTAAACCACAAAAGTTCAAGTGTGTTCCACTATAAATAAACGCCAGTGCCGGTACGCTCTGGACTCTGGGCCTGGGAATCGACCTGCATTTGTTTTGATTAGCACCAGATGGAAAAAGTTTCCGTAAAATCGGGTTCGGAACAATAGCAATATTTTAAATCATGATTGAATGATGTGTGCGATGCATCTCCGCTACGAGAAATACAGAAATCTGAGAAAACGTTGTCTTGCTACACAGAGAGACGTACATCTATGTGAAATATGATCTGGCAATAATACTGTGCATAAATAACTTAAAATATTCTCTGGAAGTGTCAAGTATATCGATGGCATGCAAGGCGACCCAATACATTACTACAATACAGGCTTATTTTAAAATACACGTAGAAACAAAAGTATTGAAATTATAAAGACAAAAGCAATTTTGTGTATAATTGTGAATGAAGAAGTGTAAAAGTGATCTTATTTTTAGAAAGTCCCAATAGGTTGAGAACTGCGGTAATGTGTCGTGCTGGATCGGTTTCTGTTTACGATACCTAAGCATATGCAGATAGACCGCACCACGTGTATGATACATTTCATTTGTTTACTATAAGGATATCGATGACCTAAAACGTCGAAGCTAGTAAGCAGCGAGATATTTAGAAGTATATGTGCCCTTCAAAGAAGGAGATATAAAGTAGTGTATGTAACTTCTTCTTACAAGTGAATTTTACAAATAGTAGGCAAATTTCATTTTAAATATTAATTGAGAATCTAATCAGGGCGTTGCAATGGAAATGTAACGCCTCCCCGGATATTCCTTAAAAGTAGTGTACACACTAACTTCCAACAAATGTTCGAGATGGTCACCATTGCTGTCAATACATGCCTGTATAAGACGAAATAGATTACCTTGTTCGCGCAATAGTAGCTCCCTGTTCTAACGAATTACGTGTTCGCTGCATTAGTCACTCGTTCTGTTAAATCTGCAACATCATATACCGATTCATTATAACTAGTTGCTTCATAAAACCGCGCAAACAGAAATTACATGGATTCAAATCAGGCGATTGCAGTGGTTATGTAACTGGTTCATTGCGTCCAATTCATCTTCTACCATTCGTGCATGAACCATATATTATTCGTTGGAGTAAGTTGTAAATCATCTAACAAATCGGTGTTTAGGAAATTAAGATAATCATTCCCACTTAATCCAGAAGGCAAAACGTAACCCTACTAAAGTATCACCTATAATACCGGCGCAAACGTTGAGACTGAATCTTCGGTGGAAATTAAACTGTCTAATGGCATGTGGATTCTCATCGGGCCACAGATGAGAATTATGCATATTAAAATACCTTCTCTGGTAAACAATGACTCGTCTGACCAACAAATTTTTGCCAGCAGTCAGTGACAGAACTCCACTCTTCGTGGTGGATCTTCAGTACGCAAGGCTTCGACGCGTTGGATATGATATGAATATAGTCCCTGCTCGCGCAAGTTCTCCATACTATTCCAGAAGATATATTTAATTTGAATTTTCTTTATTGGCTTCTAAAATTTTGGGTTTCAAATCAAGCACACGACGACTGCTAGCGCGTCCACCTTGATGAGCCTGAATCGGAAAAGTGCAATGATTTCTGAGATATTGAAGTGATGCCGTAAAAGTTCGAGCATCGGATATCTGACGATCTGGGTAACTGTTCCGATACAACTGACGACCTGTCCCAGCATTCCGTCTCGCTTCATCATACATTACAACTAATATGGTATTAGTTGATTCGATATTTGTGTACCTAAATTCCGTAAATTCTAATCACGCTATTGAATTCGCTAGTCTCTAAGACTAAACATTTCTTCGACTTTTTTGAACGGCTAACCCAGGCCCTCAACCGTATCTAATTAACGAGCATGCTAGCAAATAAGTCATCTGCTTAGATTTAAGGCGAGAGAGAAAGGCAACCTTCTATTTCGGAATCAGTAATACGTGCTTTAGCTATGTTTTAAAATTCCGCAAAAAAATTATATTATACTTAATATTGAAGCGCCATTTCTAGTGAATTATAATAAAAGCATATAAGCAGTTCAATACAGATTTTCCTCCAGATAATCTTAACACAAATCTTAATCGCGGAACAGCAAAGTTTCATGAGTATTACGCACGTCCTGTTACCACAAAACGGGGAAAAACATTTGACACTTCAAGATTTCATAACAAGCAGAGTTTATTTACAAAACAGCTTAACATTTAACGCTACGGGCAATAGATGTATCGCAGCTAAAGTGTTTATTTTAGAATTTGGAGATGAACTGCCGTAATATCAGAGCCGAAGTCGACGGTTCAGGCAACGTTATCGCTATCTCGCCTTTGGTATGAATGTGTAACGCCATTAAGAGGCAGCACGGCGCCTAGTCCCTTCCTTTATCAAACGAGCCCCTTTGACTTTTAGGCAGGAGAATATTTGCTTCGCAAAAAAAAATGGTGATTTATCTTAGCGGAGGGCCCGTTTTATATGAAGAAACTCGCTGGTCGTTAAATATTAGCATTTAGGGAACGATTCGGGTCCAGGCTAGTATCTTATCAGCCCAAATTGTTTACCAGTAAATTATATATAAAAGGCAATATTAACACAAGCTTTATTTTAATTTGACTTTAAAAATAACATATGAATTTTAATAATAATTGAAATATAAAATTCTGGGAAGGCACTAGTCTAGAGAATAACATGATTAGCATTTTTTCATTCTGGATTCTTGAATGGGGAGAGTGCTATCTCCTCCAGCCGACGTCACTCATCTAGAGCCAATCCGAGCTAAGCCAAGTGGAGCACTATGGTAAATAAAGTGTTGTCGATACTTGGTATATTGGGCCAAAACTCCCTAAGGATGGAACCTCTCAGTTGGACAAACGTTTGGCAATCACATCAAATGTGTTGCAGGGTATCAATCATCCTCAGCAGAGCGGGCTGCTAAGGAATCCTATACGGTGCATATATTGGGTGTGGCCAGTCAATAGCCTCCCAGATTAATGTAAGATTTTCACTTAACATAAGTTGCTACGAACGAGTTGTAGGCAATTTCTTGGTCTCTTCAACGATAGCCTGGACATGACTTTGCATGCTTTGGTTATGTATTCCTATCTATTCTGATGTAGAGTGGTGATTCGTGGATTTATTAGGATATTGAGTGTGGCCAATGAAATAGAGAGAACAAGCAACAAGCAACCCTGTATAAGAACCGCATGGACACCGTTCCGCCAGCTCATCCGCAGCTTCACTACTTACACTTCCTCTATAATCTTTAACCCATCTGAAAATCAAGTGATTACTTCTACGGCACTATTACAATTCAGGGTTTTAAACTCAGTCTGACGGTCATTGCAAAGGATAATACGCCGTCTATTGTGGCTCTTCTTAGAATTTCTCCGGCGCCGTGCAGGATTGCCAGTATATCGACTAAGCAGACCTTTCCACTGGCAGCTATAATTGTAGATTGTCCATCTGTGTAAATGGTGAGCGTGTTAGTTCGACGTAGTAGTCAATATGAACACGGTAGTCACTTGCACTGTCATGGGCATTGTACACAGTGCTCTCATTACTCTGAAATATTGCGATGGCCTGCACATGCATGCATACAATTAATAAAAATCCAGGCTCAGAACGCAACACTTTTTCCACAATAACGTCATAAAACCCATCGCAGAGTAGCTTACTCTTAATTAAAATGCCACGCAGTAGCAAGGTAAATATTTCACACAGAATCAAGTATGGGGTTTTCTTTGGAACGCATAGCTCATGAAATTTGGAATCGTGTTATTTTTAGTGATGAATAGGTTTTCAAATCCTCCTATAATGTCAATATTCGCGTCTATCCCCCTCCGAATACACGGTTTGATGATAATGATCAGTTAGTTTTACAAACAGAAGTGTTCGTTTTTCTGGACATATGTGGATGTGGATATCAGCGCAAAGACCTGGAATTTTAGGGAACATTCGAGAAGATTTAATAGTGAAGCATATATTAAAATTTTAGAATATGTAATGCTTCCTAAAGTACTTCCTTTCTAACAATAGTTTTATCTTCCAACATAAAACTGCTCTCTACATAACTCTTTTGTAGTGATCGAACGGCATCGCACCCATAATATTACCGTTCTTAACTGGTGTAGTAAAAGCCGAGAATTAAATGCGGTTGAGAACTTCTGGGCGATTTTGATCAAAGCTATGCATAAGGCAAATTCGCGACCTGGAAAATGCCCAGAAGATTAAGAGGCATTATGGGGGATTACTAAATATTAATTGTTTTTTCTTTGCAAATTAACGAACGTTATTTAGTAACTTGCCCGATGAAGTAGTAATAAAATCTACAAAAGCTTGATTTAACAGTGATTTAAGTTTTTCATTGGCATTTTTGACCGGTTTAACAAATATTAGTGCTTAACCTCAATATTGTGCGGGCACATACTCCTTCTCCAAGTTATTTAGTAACGTTTGTTATTTAATTAATATTATTTAGTTTAATGTTATTATTATTTATACGTGCGACGAAATTATACAATATTTTACCAGAAAAACACTGGTTATATTTACACTAGGCCACAACAACTATCCCATTTTTTTGTCGCAACTGTACTTGTCTCTCTTGTTAGTATGTAATAGTTATTAACAGAATGGCTAGTAATTTCGGTGCGCATCCTTTTAAATATTCTTCAGGAATTCTGTCAGATTGAAAAAAATTGCTTATTAAGTACATACAGATATGCTCAGATGTATGTAAATCAAAGTAATTTTAATAAAGAACCTTAATAATTTGTCGCATTTCTTTCTCTCTTTTAATAAAATTGCAATACTTTTTTCAGTGTGTAAAAAACTGACGTATCAGAAACGTGAACATGCATAAAAATTTAATAGATCTAGGAAAAGTATCTATAAAATCATAAAAACGAATACCTAAACACTTAAATTAACTGCCACAGATGTAATGCCAAAACACGAAATTAATGGTAAATCATAGAGATGTCTATTACTTTTGAGCATAGCTGTATGTACTTCAGTAGCACAATAAATACACAAGATATAGGTACAATCCCATATCACACGAGATTAATTAATGATTAATTTATTCAGAAAATCGTAGTTAATTATATTTTAAGAATAATATTTTTCATTCCTAAATTTTAAACTTAATACCTATATTTAATTTCTTCAAAATCTTTTATTGTCATGCCTTAAAAAAAGTATTGGTATCTGAGTTTACAAAAGCACCACTCTACCTCACACTAACGAAATCGTTTCCTCCTTAACTCTTCCAAGTTTCCAACCAATATAAATTTTATATGAAACTAATAAAATGTACATTTACCGTAAAGATTCGCGTCTCCGTTGCGGAAGTGTGGTGGAACGAAAACGTAGGGGACGAAAATCCCCAGCCGGCCGTGAACATTTGATGTTTTGTAGGACGTTAAGCACGAGACGGAAAAAATCTCTTATTGGGTACAGTATACGTTACCGCAGTCTGGTCGTAGCGAGCGGTCAGTTCTTCCAGTGTTAATGGTCCGGTCGTTTCCTCGTCTTTGTCTGCCAACAGCACATCTTCGTACAAAGACATTTTCACAGCAAAACGACGTATCTTTACCCATCCACCCGCTCTCCTCTGCACCTTTCTTCTTTCTATTCCTCGCGCTCCGAGTACGATCGTAAAAACGTTGTCATCAGAAATCCGTAAAGGATTTGCTCCAAGGTGGTGTGAGAAATCTCCAGGGGCCATCATTGGTTGCGTGACGGTCATACTAACCGGAACTGCGGACGAGGACGACGTCTGCCGGCATTCCGTTAGCAGCTCAGCTCTACACCCTCATACATAAACCATAACGCGACATCTTTAACGCATGTAGGAAATGTTATTGTTCTGCTAGTCCTCATTGCCGGTTCAGTCGTTGTAGTCATCATCACTTGGACCGTTGTGACCTTTATTGTTGCTGTTTCGAGTAGACAAAGTTTTACCACCTCTCCAAGCGTGGCTGTTATTTCTCTGGACATTTCAAGGATCGTGTCTTTTCCTAATTGAAACCTAATTCGTCAAAGATGTGGCCTCGCCGTTATCGGTCAAATATTTCTAAATAAATCCATATATGTATCGCATATATTTTGGATTCTAATGCAAAAGTTTGCAAACTTAACAATGCTAGTACAAAAAAACATTGCTTTTCATGAAAATCTTATAAATATGCTATGAAAGCAGCTGTTAGATTTTCAGAGAACTATTCTCTGATACATAAAAAATACATATTAAACAAAAATTAATAGTATATGAGAAATCTATATCTAAAATTTAATTCAAACAAATCTAACTTTATAAAATAACTGTTGGAGGATCTAATTAATGTTAGGTACGATAACTATAATTTGGTCAGCAAAGACAGCTTGAAGTTTCTTGGGCTGTTGGTGCATGGACAGCTAAATTAGAGGGAACACATAGAGTATTTGGCTTCTGAACATCTTCGCTTAATTATGCATTGCGCATAATAGCAAACACAGTCAACAAACAAGCTAGCTTATCTGCATACCATGCTTATGTTGAATCTCGATTACGATGCCGTGTTATTTTTGGAAGTGCTTCTACAGTCGCGTCCAAAATCTGTTTGCTGCAAAAATCGAGTTTGGATTCAAAAAGTCTGATTCTTCTCGTAACGCTAGACCTAGCCTATCCGACGCGTATTCGCACAGATAATCGAATGCCAAACATGATATTTCCAACCGTTTACGAGATACTCGCAAAAATGTGCCGAAATGCGTTAAAAATCGCTATTTTCTACCTATAACTATATACTTACATTGTGGACTAACTACCGCTCCGATTTTATTCTACTGTGACGCAAAACGTTCCCCCGGTCCCTCCGAATCGTCTGAGACAAAGCGTGACTCTGTAGCTCTAGCCGTTCCGGAGTTATGGTAAGGAAACTAAAAAAAGATTGTGTTTTTTCGTCATTTCTCCTTATTTTTTCAAACAAATTTCTGCTATGAGCGGCCAGCTAAGATCGATACTCCGATGTATTATACACGAGGATTCCGTATCTGACGTCGGTGTTTGGCTATCGGTTACGGTTTGAGAGATTTCGTCCAATTTCGTTAAATTTCGTCGAAAATCTTGCAAAAATTAAAAAAAAATCGTCTAAAAATTGAGATAAACCCGATGTAGTATATATATCAAAAGAAGCGCCTCTTCGCGGCGAATCGAACGGCACCACGCCCGTCCTCCTAGCACCAACCTTTCCGGGATAAGGGGGTTTAAAGTTTCGAAAATAAAGATTTTCTACATCGTTATATATTTTAAAATGTGTGATATTTTTTAAAGAAAATTAAGCAATTTTCGAAGGACAGTTTGAACACTCTTATGAAACTCGGGGAATAAAAAATGTACATTTCATCCCAATACAAACTGCAAAAATATTGTAAATAGAAATGCAATTACCCAAATAATAAAAAATTGCAATCACTATACCTTTGAATATAACAAATTTACCAGTAAGCAAACTGAAAAAAAAATACTAAGAGACATACTTACCGCTAGTGTCTTCTATAATGTAGACGAATTTTCCAAACTGTCAGTTCTAATCTTTATCGTTATTTCTATACCTTTTTTTTAACAATTTGTATTTGAACCGGATTTTTTTCCATTTATACCAGTCGGTGTTTACTAATATAAAATGTTTATTCAATTATTTTGTATGCATTATAAACAGTTGTTCGACATTTACAGCGCGGACATTTTGTAGTTTATTGTATTATTGACATAAATTGAAATTAAGCGATTATACAAAGTTTATGGTGTTTCTAGGGTGATAAACGTAAAAAGCTTTTCAACAAAAGAAAAGTTAAAATTCGTTATTATCATTAAATATAAGAGAAATGAATGATACATCAAGCAGATCAATATCACTCAAGGTGTTATTTGAATAATAACAATCTATGTAAACAATCATTACTAGCATTGATAATAGTAATATAGTTGTTCTTAACATGCATGAGGATGAAAAATACCTAGATGAAAAGTGCTTCTCTTGAGTTGGACATGACTTTTAACACTTTCTGTCAATTGTCAAGAATGTCAAATATCCTATTACAATATCTATAAAATAAATAAATATATAGTATTTTAAAACACAAGTGTCATAATGACGTTTATGTAATGCGAGTACAAGTTTGAATCTCGAGCCGCGTAGCGGCAAGAGATTCAAAGTACGAGCATTACATGTCATTGTGGCACACGTTTTTTACAGTATTTTTTCTAATTTGCACATTAATCGTCTATATTACGTTCCGGCAAAAGTCCCCCCCACCCACGTTAATATCTCATTACAGCACAGTATGCTGTAATAGCCATATCAGCACTGCGTCGTCTTTTGTTTTAGCTTTATTACAACACCCGATTAGAAAAAATATGTTTCGCACTAAAAATAAGGTTATAGGAACGTAGTTTAATGAAATCAAATTGATGATTGTCAACAAAATAGTATATTATCTTCTATGGAAGTTTTACTCCAGTGACGCAACCTAACTGAACTCTATGCTCAACAGGATCCCTCCAAAGAAATGACATTGATTGGATGAATTGAAACAATTTTGTATATTATCAATTTTATAAACATTTTACCTCATTTGGTTTCTTTGCTGAATTGAACCGATAATTAGAAATCATATTTGACAAAAGAGAGTTAAAATCTTAAAATTCATTATAAATGCGATGAAAGTTTGACCTCTATATGCCAGTGATATTTTTCTAAAACTTCTCCCACGTTTTTCCTATTTAGATAACAAGGCCACTAATATAAAACACGCGTCAGTCGGTGAAAATATTTTAACTTACAGTAAATCAAATAAATTTTCTTTAGCGAGTTATTAGATTTACTGAAACCTTGAACTGATCCGCAGCCACCATAAACAACATCCCTCCGAGATCGACATGATCCAATAAATCTTGATTCTGTGAATCAGATGTGAAGGTTCGCTCTTTGAGGCAATAAAACCGATACAATTTAAATCCGAATCCAGAAGTAAAAAGACTACATAAAAATCTCCTACCGCAATAACAGTAAACAATACGTGAAATGCATTTTCAGTTTGTTTAAGAGGTTACGATTCTTGTATAAGCCCTGGAAGAAAGTAGCTGAACCATAGGAATTGAGGTAAAATAAACTTTATTTTTTGCTTTTAACTCGTGCAGTGCAAAACTAAAATTCGCTAGTAAATAATTATTCTAAATAGAAAACAATTTCTCGCAGCGTCTAGTATATAAGCTATATAATAGCTTCTGGGGATTGTATTAAAACGGATGATAAATAATTTTTAGCTGCGTTAATTCACATAAAACCAGAGAGGTTGTGGATTTAATGCAGTACCGGCCCCTTAGGCAACATATCTTTAAGATGAGTTTCCATTTGAGGGCCAAAGCAAAACCTCTCGACTAGTTTTACAGTTTCAGTTTGCTTGTGCGGTCCCGCGAGCTTCGTCGGTCGTAAAACTCCTACTCGCATACAACACCGTACGATAGTATCGTACAATCACCGCAAGAAGAACAAGAGAACGACATCAATTTACGGGATTCACTGCGCCTTGGGTTGGATAGACTCACTATCCGAACGCTGACATAATTATGTAGAGAAAGATAAGCTAAGAGATATCCCTCTAGACGAATGAAACTGCAGTTCCCTTGAAAACTATTTACGGTGGTACGATATCTGAAAATTTACACAAATAGTCTGTTGTTTTACGTGTAAACAAAGATCCTGGCTGTATTCATGTTAATTTAAAATAATAATTTTGTGAATATAGAGTTAAAAGAAAAATAGGGAACACTTTATTCCGGGCGCAGATAAAACATCAGTAGCATATAAAATGCCCGTCAATGAAAGACGGTTGAAAGCTCGGTTTATAACCCGAACCTGATAGAGAAGTGAGGAAATAAAATTCCAGAGCGCAAACAGATATCATGGGATAATTCAGAAAGGAAGCAGATAAGGGTAAAGATTTTCCGATTGCTTTTTGAAACGACCTAGTCGTAAACGGAATATTCTGGAAATTTTCTATTTTTTACATGAGTTTCTTACACGTACTTATAACAAATCGGAATAGTTTAACTATTTAGAAACGAATACATCGAGAAAATGTGCTAATAAATTGCTTAAAGTAAAACTTCGATGGTAAAAATTGCACACTGCATTGGTAATAACTTCCGGTACAACCAACTGGGTTTGTAAATCCTGTAGTAACTATAACAGCTATGTTTTATAGACCATTAATTACACTGGTCAACCAAATTTCAGATTTATTTTGTCCCACCAGGTGAAGTAGGTCAACTTGGTAGTACTTTTTACATTTATTTCAACTCTGTTTCCAGAATTTTTCTATCAGGCAGGGTTTCAGACTGACAAAGCAATAAAATTTTGTTAAAGTATATATTATAATATGTGTATAAATCATAAAAAAATAACGTACAAAGTGGTATACATCAGAAACACCTCTCTTCAACGTCCAGCAATAGTCTGCCAACACAGCAGGGCTCCATTTGTCTTGGTATCTCTTCTCCGTGAGTAGAATATCCTGGTGAAATTGTTCGCCATGCTCGTCACTGACTGCTCCAAGGTTTTTTGGGGAAAAGTCAAAGTGCGCGTCAAGAAAGTGTATTTTTAGACTCACGTTGCAACCCATGGTTTTATATGAGGCCAATAGATTGTTAGCAATCTCTATATAGTTTTCAGCTTTACGATTTCCCCAGAAGCAGTCACAAATCTCCTTAAAAGATAACCATGCTGCTCTTTCAATTCCATTTAGCGCCTCAACAAATTGTTCATCTCGAAGTAGCTGTCTGATTTGGCGCCCCACAAAAATACCTTCCTTTACCTTAGCATCACTGATCCTAGGGAACTTACTCCTCATATATGCAAACCCACTGTTAGTTTTATCCGTACTTTTGACAAAGTTTTTCATCAACCCAAGCTTAATCTGCAAAGGGGGCAAATAAATTTTTTGAGGGTCAACAAGTGGGATACCAATGACACCAGGAGATATCCTGGTGTCAGTGAAGTTTTGGCCACTCTCGCTTTTTATAATGATTTTTCCTATGCCGACTGTCCCATTCAAATATTTCACTTAAAGTCGTTATACTTAATTTTTTCCAAAAGAAACTTCATGTTGTCATAAGCTTCTTTCAAGTCGCTTGCATGAGCCAAAGGAACAGAGGGGAACTTATTTCCATTGTGGAGTAGTACCGCTTTCAAGCTTAATTTGGAAGAGTCAATGAACATATGCCACTGATCTGTATTATATTCATGGCCAAGTGTCTTCATAACAGAACGGACGTCATTACAAAATACAAGTCCTTCTTCCATAGGGAAGAAATTCTCAAATTCTGCATGGCGATTACGGAAAAGAGCAACCTTTGTTGCACTCTGAAGAAGATTCCAATTTTTTAATCTGGAACCTGTTGGATCCAAATCCATATTGTCGCCTGCAAAACTTTCTTCGTTTACTTCTTTATCAGCACTTTCATCGTCGCTGAGTGTCATGTTTTGTGGAGGTTTCGGCACAGGTAATTCCGGACTGTGAGGTACAAGTCTCAGCGCAAATGGAATATTAGGATATTTTACAGTACATTTTGGATTTAGAAGTCATACCACTTATATTTGTAAAACAAAAATAGCAATCGGTAATATGATGTGATGATTCCCTCCAAATCAAAGGAATAGCAAAAGGCAAATGTCGTTTACCTGTTGCCTACGCTGTAAGAAGTATGACGAACGTAAGCGAGCCCAACTGTTGTATTCATCACCTACTTTATGCTGGTGCTCATAGCAGTTTTTAAGGAGAGGTGTGAAAGACCATTTTTGATATTAAAATGTCAATTCGCCGCAAATGTAGCAAAAAGAGGTCGGGTCACATTTCTTTCGCATTTTTACAGGTGGTCAAATGTTCGCGGTTTCACTACAATAGCTTGAACGCATCACAATACAGCACTCTTTAAAACGTTAACAACGTCAGCAGATACATATGTTCATTCACCGAGCTCTAGCCGACAATTGAAATAACAAAACATGCTATCTAGGAATGGGAAATGCAGGTCTTAACACGTGAAGACACGTTCAAACATTAACCATTGCATGTTGCTTGATCAGTGCCGAGCTCTAGTCGACAACTGAAATAACGTCAAAATTACAATCTCTTTAGTACATTGTCAAGAACACTGTATCACCGATGGTGTTCGTCCTATAACCCTGGTAACTGGATTGATCTCTCACTCTTCATAGTCAATATAAGGTGCTAGGGCTTGGGACATTACCATTATTGCAAACTCTCATAAGCTTATAGGTTATGTACAAAATTTAAGGCTCAATTTCGTCTAGATTTCATTAACTTTGTCTCTCAAACGAAACATCAAGCGATTGCAAAATGATCAGCCTAGTGCCACATTTATAATGCAAACTATTATGCAAGGTTCCCACAGTGTAATATTCTAAAAGTTATCTACGTGATTTCGCAAGCTATGATCATTATAAATGACTTTTCAATTTTAAGACATTATTTTTGTACTAGTTTATAAATCGTCATCCACGTGATTGTACGGGAAAAAAATGCTACTGCACTCTCCCTAAGCAAGCGCACGTTATTTCGCAGTTTATTCGTCTCGTTTACGCTTTGGCCGTTCAGCAACTTTTTACGATACTATAGGAAAAACCAATCTATTTTAAGCGCTCCAATTTCTCCTTTTTTTCACTACATTGTGGTCACGCCGACCAAAACAAAGTAGGAGAGGATCAGGGCGAAAACAATATCCGTTAAAGTTCAAAACCATTCGAAAAAGCATTCCCGTTTTGCAGTGTCGAGAGCGCCTCTCTCCGCTAATCCCGGAGCGTTTATGCGACATTGTACAGTGCAACCATATGCGTACGTTAAATGACAACGAGGGCGGCGCCGCGTGGGAGACGACGAGCGCCGTTTGTGTGCAAAACGTGCAAAATGTCCATCTGTAAATTGCCGCAATTTTACATTTCCACACGTATTACAATATTTACCGGTTTATGTTGAACACCGTTATAGATATAAATAGGGATCGAATGACCCTTGAACAATGGACTACTACAGATTAATAGCGTGTGATGGGTCACGACACCTATTCTAAAACAATGCACCGTAATAAAACACATGATGCATATATTCTGTTCACGCCTTATTTCATAAAACATTGCGTGTTCCACATAACACAGAGAGTAAATTACAAATTGAACTACCATTGCAATATATACACAAAGTATGTTTGCTTAGTTTAGATCAATATATCTTACAATTCGAAATGTAGAAACTGTTTTCCCGTTTGTGAAAATTAAAATTCATCTATGTATATAAACATGCCACAATGGCATGTTACTTGTTGAATGTTGAGATTAACGATTGTACGCGAATTGATGTTGTTGTGAACAGATTCATCAAGAAAATATATCAAAATCTTGGTTAAAAGAGTGTATTATCCAATAAGGCTTTAGACATATCTATAGATATTACATAGGCTTAACTCTTAGTATCCTCTTAAGAATCCTTACTGAAAGGATAAAACAAACCAAGGTGAAATACTGGACAGTAGAAGGTATTATTTACATACATGCCAGTTTCAAATAATTTAATTACATTTGATAACAGTAATAAAATTAATAGTTCAGAATCTCTGATATATCATAATGCATTTATAGTGAATCAGGAGATAAATTGTGGAAAGTGGAGATGGTTCATCAGAGGCGTTTATTATAGAGAAGTGAGCTAAACGGAAAAGGATAATGGATCGCTAAAGCCAAAATTCATTAAGGTATTTTGTTTAGAATTACGTCCTGCATTCATTCTAAAAACAAACGACTACTTTGCTCCAGTATACCTGATGTGGATAATGACAAAGAGACTAGCATTGAAAATCACAGATACGAAAATAAAATGAAAGGTGATGGAAACCATGATAAAATTTATTGTTTAAATGAGATAGTATCTACGTTGTTCGACGACTTCTCCCGCCATTTGGAGCATCCTAAATAAGACCATATTTAGAGGATCTATTATTCTAGGGCCAATCAAGTGAGCGGTCGACTAGAGAAATGACTCATATATGATTTATCATATACCTCATTTTGGTTGTAGCTGAATAGTGGCAAATGACAAGTTCTACTGTTTCATACAGGCGATATTCAGTCTAATCAGATTCTGTGTAAGTATTTCTTTATTTGCAGTGGTACGTACAAGCAGAAGTAGTTATTTTACTAGAAGAAAGAATCGAATAGAAGCGGTTGTGTTGCTTGGTACAATCTTATGGACAAAATGAAGAAGCAACAAGAAGAAAACACAGGTCAGACTAAGAAGTCGTACCTACACATGCTGGATACGCATTAAAAGTAGTAATTGACAATGCCTCACATTCTAGTAAATTTATATTCTATATAAAAATAAGTTATCAATGGAAAAATTAAATTCAATATTAGGTGCTTGAATCAATATAGGAGCAGAATTTTTGTTTTTATAATGTTACATCATCATAATAAGCGTACGAATTTTAGAAACATCTTAATAAATAAAAAAATTACATACAATTCTTGCATTGACCACAAATAGAAGAAGGTATAATTTGTTTGAATTGGCCACATTGAATTTATCCTTTTCTTCACATCATTTATATCATCTTCGTTGATGTAAGACCCTGTAACTTGGGGACCATCTCAAGGTCTATATACATATAAACTTCCATTTTAATTTTTTTAATACAATACAAGGTACGATTCTTAAAAAACATATTAAAGTTATTTAAAGATTGATTTTCGACCAATAATTTGAGTCTGAGAGTCTGAACATAACAAGAACCAGAATTTGACAAACACAATAACATAAAGCTTATCTTACAGGTTTGATACAGTAACCTTTCTGGGGTGGAAAAACAAATAGATTCAAGATCAACTTCACCCATAATTATGTGCTTCGAACTGTTACCTTTTATAATAAAATTTATTTCTTCTCACCAAAGTTATTACTTTTTAAAGTTGATCTTTTAGAATACGTAACACAATAGAACAAAAGGATTTTCGCTGTAGTTCTCCTACTGTGGCCTTCACTATTCTAAAGAATTATTTCCACCAAATGTCAAGTTATTTATTTAAACGTCCTATATTTAATCCAGATGGGAATTAAAGTATGTTGCATATAAACCATAGAAATCAAACAAACCAGGCATTCTAAAAACATTAGCTACAGATATTAACTTAAGGGTATTTGAAATTTGTATAACTTTTCATTAGATTGGAATTAAATAACTAGTACATCCTAATTATTAATAATAATAGCAGATGAGAAAACTCAATTTATAAAGAAATCATAAGGATCTCACAGGTACACACTGAAATACTCATTACTACAAAAACACTAATTAATTATAATTCTATAAAATCTATTTCGCTAAATTGGAATAAACTTTAGCGGTCTAGAAATTGTATACTACGGATGATCTTGATTATTTTAACATGGCAAACCCTCTTGTATGATAAAAACCGAGTTATATCGAAAAATATCTCTGCAGTTAGCATGGTAAACGAACTTAGTGAGGCGTTTATGATCATGCACTTAATATAATACTCAGAATGGTAAATACTTTAGCACACCTAATAACATCTCTCCAAGCACAATAAAAACTAAACAAAACTGAAAATATATAAAAATAGCATGAAACGTGAAGGGCTCCCATTACCACCTACATACACATACCTATTATACTCCACGCTAAAGAAAGCAAACGTGATAATGTTGGTCTTCATATTTGTCCACGCATCATGAGCAATAAAAGTTTTTCACTTTGGATACGCCCGTCTCTTTCTGCCACCTACTAGTCAGGACACCCCTGCGCGCCAAAATTAACCACATTCCCGGCGTTGGCCATCAGGAAATGAGACGACCAAGTCCAATTTCCATCCGTGCAATTTTGTTTCAGGCGTTACCAACGAATGCCGACGCTTAGTTACCGTTAGTCCCTATATGGTGGAGGAGCCCGGAACTAAATGACGCGACCGGCAAAACAGTCGACAACGGTACCCGCATACGGATAACGAAAAGCGGGGAATTAGTTAAATGCTAATCTGCTTATTGTTGTTATTAACTTGAGGTTACGCCAGGTGTTTATGTTTATATAATTTAGTTGCGTCTGCAGAATCCGTCTTGACGAACCCTCCCTTAGACCCCATAACTGTTATCGTAGTAGGTCTTACATTAATATTAGAGGCTTAAGGGAACTGAGAACCTACCGTCTGCTTCAGTTAACAAAATTTGAATATATGTAATCGTCTCAAAGAAAACCTACGAGACACATTATTTATAAAAGCAATTTATGTTACAGATAATACTCTTTTAATGGTGGTCCATTGTTGACAATGTATGCATTTATATGTAAAATATGCGTGCTAAACTTGATGTTGATTCTACAGAGGCGAATCGTATTGCAAATTTAGTTATAGTACCTTGTACTCAAAATACAGTAAAACCTCGATTAACTTCTCTCCAACCGATAATTTTCAAAAGTTTCGACGTGAAGGTACGAACCCCTTTGCAACGAACAGCACTCCAATGGACGCCGATAGCCTAATTTTCACCACAAAGACTAAAATTTATCTTTCCATAATGCACAGTTGCAAAACATTTAAAGTAAAGAAAAGCCTATCTAATGTTTCGTTATTGATGTAAAAAAAAGCATATTTGTTTGGTGAAATTACCATTCATTGCCCTCAGATCATTTGAGATCTGGCTTATCTTTAAAGTTATCGAAAGCATAATAGATGACTCTGGGTGGTGTTTAGTAAAATTAAAACAGTTGTTTATTTGAAGGTTAGAATAGAGTAATAAAACTCGTTCTTTCGTTCATCTATTATTTATTATTTGATTAGTTGTTTATTTAATAAAAATTTAATTGAAATTTTTGAAAGATTTATCTACAAGTTTCATAGCAATATATGCATAAGTACGCACACTTTGAAGCATATTGCTTGCGCGGAAAAATTTAACATAGAATTAGGTACCTATGTCATATACCAATAATCCAAGTTTCGTTACCTGATTTCGGGACAATCTGTATATACAACATGAAGTCATGGAAAATAAAAACTGGTATCGCATTTATAAGTAATTATTTTAAACAATTACTAACTATAAATTCGTTCTATTTACCTAGTTTGCACTATTATGCATAAGCTGCTAATTTATTATTAAATATTTTTTCTGTTTTTATAACGAAGCCGTTGTGGATATTGGCCTCATGATGAAAATAATTCAGAAAATCAGTCCTTAAAATTTGCCGCATATATTTAGAATCACCGTTGCTGGAATTATCTAAGAATTTTGTTTGCACTGTACATCTGCACAATAGGTTGTACTAGTTGTGTATGCGGACACTATCAGAGTTGCTGGTCGAACGGGAACACAGACACACCTGGTGTTGGTTATTGTATCACCACAGTTACTTTGTTATTTCATACATTAAATTACGAATTAAAAAAGAAACAAAAGTGTTTCAATCTCACAACAATCGTGTATAATTAATATCTACCTTTGAGTAAAATAGCATCGTTAAAATTATTGACATAGTTACAATTACTGAATCAATTAGTAGGATTCATATTATAAATTATTGTGCGTAGTGTGTAAGTTGCCAAACACTCTGTTGAATCTAGTACAGGGTCATTAATCCTTCGCATATTCATAGATGGCGTGCATTTGCGCACCCAGACTCACTTGTCAAATATTATTTCAGCCAATTCCTCGCAAATTACAGGATGTTGTAATGTTATGTTTGCAGAACGGAGCGTCTCGTGGCGCCAGCTTGGTGCGTTCCAAGCCGTTCCAGTGAACTAGCAAATACATATGTTGTTACCATAGTTACGACACGGGACCACAACCGGATAACTAGTAGTTGGCAGCACGTATTGGCCGCTTGTACAAAATAAATGATTTTTCCTTAACGCTTTTGGTTAAAATTATACATTTTGTTGCCAGTAATTCTGATTTGTACAACCTAGAAAAAACAGTGTTTTTCAACCTTTAATTAGTCATCACTGGTCGATAATATGACAAAAGTGTATTTATCTACACCTACATATAGCTATACCATGTATCAATAGATGATGTTCTGGTGACAGTTCGAATATGGAATTTTACCCGCATACCAAAACAGCTTTGGCGTCAAAATCGATCCATGTAGGACTTCAAAAACACCACACGTTATCCGAAATCGCATATTTAAACAACGTATCCAACGTTTCGTCACGATTAGCTAGAAAATAGAATCAGCCTGCCATTGGGTAAAAGAATTGTCTGAATCTGCTAGGCAATTGAAATTCAATTTGTTGACAGAACCTAGCGCGCTCTACCGGTTACCGCGGCACATAAAATCAACTAGGGCTTATCTAACGCCGAGGATATTGAATGTTGACTAGATGTATTGCGGAAATACTTCATTAAGAGTCTTCATCAAACAATGACACGAAAATCAATGAGTACGGTCGCTCGGGCTCACGCTACGTTACACGGAGGTAGAATACGTTCAGCAGGTCTACGTCGAAAGTTAACGGTATTAATTGTCGTACGATTCAGGTTGTTTGAACAAAGTGTAAAGGTTAGTTTGAATGCCGAGAAGGAGGGTGGAGCGGATTTCGATAGAACTCGGCGAAATTTGGGAACAGTGTTAACTAAAGCAATTCGATTCCTGTAACGACCGAAGCAAAAGTGTCCTTAGTATTGGATGTCTCTCTATTAAGTTTGTTTTGTTCCAGTTTTAATTATACTTCCTTTCGCTTAATTTATACGAGCGGACTTAATTTCGCCGAATTAAATCGAAATGCTTTCCGAGTTACTTTGGACTAATTAGTTTTTAAGGAAACCGCAGAGAAAGATACTTACTCTGGCAGGGCACAACAAACATTTTAGACATGGAAATTCAATTAAAATTTAAAAATTGAAACGATTTAGACATTATACATACTTTTACTTCAATATTGTAAGAAGATATTGGAAGATAAAGTGACGCTCAAGAAGAGAAAAAAAATTATTGCAGCAATTCGTTTGAATAGGTGACCAAATAAACAGATATAATTTATTGTAGCAAAAACTATTTACACTACAATAAACGTTAACGAGATTTCAAATAAAGTGTGATACAAAAATTTTGCCTTTCAGAGATTTTTTTATTAAAAATCTTGCTTAGAATGGTGCTTAGAATGGAAAATACTGATTCTCTCTGCAGTAGCGTAACTACCAGTGTTTTCTGTGTTCAGCGGAAAGCAGGCGTGGGCCTTCAAGAAGCTCGGTACGGTTGTCATAAAGTTCATTTTACTTTTAGTATGAATACCAAGATTAAGTTTATCACATTTAGGTCTATTGTGACCTCCTTTGTCCTAGAAGGCGCCTTCTAACTTTGCCTTCTTATTTAGGCTTATCATCTTTGAGAATAGCCTCTTTATGTAGCTATTCGCTGTGGAGTTTTCTACTCCCAGTACTAGAAACCTTGTCTTGCATTGACGCGGTACATGAACTGGGGTTTATTCCTCCACTTGACAGATTCTGGAGATAGCGTCCTCTGCCAGGCCCATCTTATACATATGCCTATTTAGTCTAGAATGGCCAGCCAACAGACCTACTATAATTTTGATAGTCTTCCTGTCTTCACTCAGTGGGTCTGTAGGAAACTCAAGCCTCTGTTGTCTTAAGAACTCTTTTGCCTGCCTTTGTCCTAGTGACTTTTGCTACCATTCCTTGGACACTATTCTATATACATTCGTTGATGGACTTTTTAATTTACGATTTGGTAATACCGAAGGAGGGGCTAGCTCCAACAAATGATCTTCACAAGCGTCTTCTGCCCCCTCATATCCCTTGACATCCGTGTGGCTGGGAACCCAGCCCAATGTTAGTTTCCTTTGGGTACCTACCGCATCTAAGGCGCTTTCGCAATCCTAAATCTTCTTAGAGTCAACACTTGCTTTAAGTATTTCCTGGCTGTCGGAGAAGGTAGCCTAAAGGTAGGAGGTATCTTGAACAATTCCTCAATGTTCTTTTTATGAGTGCATGTGTAGGTTCCATCAGGTTTATTTATGAATCCCACTTCGGACGCAGTACTACCATCCCTTGCTAGAATTTTCGCGAGCATGCGAGAGTTTCGTCCGGTTCTTCACAGAACTATCGCCACGAGTCCCTCTTTGATATACAGATTTGTTTATTGTACTGCGTCAATTTGTTTTTATATACATCCCAGCTGTGGTTAGACTGGGTTTTGTTGAACAGTCTATGGACCTCGGCTGGTAAGTTCTCTAGGTTCTACTCCACCACACTGTTTTGATATCCTTAGAACGTCTCGTTCTTTCCAGGCAGTTTCCCATGTATGCCGCCGTGATGGTTTTGTATACTTGGACTGTTATCAGATTATGTAGCTGTTGATGATATGTAACTAATGTATGTACATAACTATTTTTTCTTATGATATCAACGTTGTGTAGGTGATAGAAAAGAAAAACTTGTTGTTCTTAACTATATGTATATTTCGTTCGTACTCTTCTGGTGACTATGTGAGAATGCTCTATATACAATGATATCCGTTTTATGTGAAAGTGAGCCTATTTTCTCGTCCCTTTGCGTTAGCTTAAAATTTATCTAAAGTACCTACTTAGTAGGGAACAAGAGAAAAAGGACGACCACCAGCGGCGGACATATCGAATTGCAGCAGTTTATGGCCTTCTGCAATTACGTTTGTCGAAAGTGACAATGCTCGACGTTTGACCGTGATTTACGATCACTCTCGCTTTTCAAAAGTTTTAAAGCAGAAATAAACATCACTACATTCTTCGACATGGTCCACTGCCAGTTCTAATCCTTCTACTGTGTCCACTACATGTTACATATCCTTCTCAGTTTGTCTCTCTAGGGATTCTATACTTGACCTCGGTGAGGGTAGCATTCAGGTTGAATATTATGTGTCGATGGTCCTAACACGATGATTCTTCCGACACATGCCATCTCTTTATGGCATCAATCATCTTGCCAGAGCATAGTGTAACATCTAGCACATATGCTCGGGATCTTGTGACAAAAGTGAGTTCCTTGCCTATGTTAGCCACTTCTAACTCTTCTGATGATTATTATATCATAGAAAGAGTGTGCAAATGGCTCATATATTACATTTATAACATATCACCCTCCGCCTTCTACCCGCGTTATTACTAAACAAAACAAGTACGGCGGGCGTTACGTATTTACGTATCATCTTCGTTCTTCAAACATTTGCGGTGAAAAATTGTATTAGCGTAACGATTTCTGTGAGGGCAACGAAGCACGAGATGTAATCGCATCATATTTTAGAGCTTACCGTTCCGAGCGGGCCCGCGGATGGGAAACGACCGCCCCTCGGAACGAGAATCAGCGTAGCGCGGCGGCAAAACGAACGAAGTGGCGGAGGCATTTACCACGCCGTACGTTGCCATTCGTTAGATTGATTTTCCTAATTTGTAAAATAAATTATTGCAGCTGTAGCGGGTGCTCAAAATTTTGAGACCTCACAATGTTCACACACACCTGTGTTTCGCCCCGTCGATTGGGATCGCAGTTCTGCGAGTGCGAGCGACGACCCCTCGGGCAAATTTGTTTGAATTTTTCCGGGCGCGAATTATTATCGAACAAATTCGCGTCATCTTAAAGGCGACGTATACAAATGCCGCGCCGTGTCGTGCAAAAATTGTTTTTGAAAGTTCAGATAGCAGCGAAATTTACGAGTTTGTCTTTCGTGTGTTGAAAGCCATTACTGTTAACGGTACAGTACGGTTTTAAATTTAAGCGTTAAGTTTCAATCAAATTTATCACTACAGTTAGTTAGACCTCTGGATATTGAACCTTGTTAAAAAAAAAAAAGCATTTTTTTTTAACAAGGTTCAATATCCTCCAATTCCAATTATCCACCCTAGTTTACTCCTGAAATTAAACTTAACTTGAAAAATAAAAACTACTACCACATGAAATGGATTAAAACAAAAGATCTAAGATATTATAATGATTTCAAACGTTTAAGAACTACAATTAAAACGATAAAGGAAACCTATGCGTCTTACTTAAATAAAATGGAAAATGCAATTTCAACGTCCCCTTCTAATTTATGGAACTTTCTTCGTACTAAAAAGCGCACAACTCGGATTCCAGGCAGACTGCACGATGAAGATGGAAATGATTTTACTGATCCTGCTGAAATCGCTAAAGCTTTTGCAAACACCTTCGCTTCTGTGTATACTACAACAAGCTCCATTCATCAAGATTCAGATTTAAACTATAATTTTTTGCCGCATAGATTCGAACTAATAACTGAAGACATGCTAATCAAAGTTATGGCCGCACTACCCAACAAACATACAGCAGGATACGATCAATTACCTAGCTTTTTATATTCGAGCATTTACAATAGCACTCGCTCCTCCATTTCATTTTAGCAGCATGGTTTCGTGTGTGGACGCTCAACATTAAATTTAATTCTCTCATAAACGGAATTTTTAATTGGTTTTGATTATTTTCTTTAAAACAAACACATAGTTATCAAGTTTAATATTTACTGCCCACATTAAATTCTTTTACATGCCATCCTTCTTTTAATAGGGAGTGTTTCCATATAATCAGTTTATTAGTTTCTATTTCTCAGTTCTTCTAAAATGTGTTCCTTTGATACTTTTTAAAACCCACAATGCGGGGATGTTTAATATATTTACGGTTAAACTGTGTGTTCGTTTGTTTGTATATTCGTTGATAAAACCGACAGACAGTGTTGCTTCTTGTTATTTATCTTTGATCTTTCTTTATACAAAATACCTTTGGATTCAATTAGAATCGTATAAGTTACAGCATTGTTTCTCTAAATGAGGCTGTATTTTCACCAAGATGTAATTAAAAGAATTCAACTTCATCCTTACATATTTATTATTTATTGCTTTTTAACTTACGACAGATCAATATATTATATTGGTATTATAAAATATTAAAATATCTATTTTCGTCTTGTTTTATTTTATGGAACAAATTGTGGTATTTCCCATAATAGGAATTCTGACGTTATTTTCATTATTTCACTACCCTTAAGACAAAATTACTAGACCTGCTAGAAGAGGCTCCCACAATGGAGATGCCAAGTGATCTTGCAAGAGCTGTCATTAAAATGACTGTAGCACATGATCGAAAGCGTTGTAAAAACACTCTAGAAATGTTAAATTAGCACATATCCAGAAAACAACTAACAACGCCACTATTGCTGGGCAGGTATAAGTTGGGTGGAAGAAATCAGGGCTTCAGTCCGAAAATAAGTTATACCAAGGGTAATTAGACCCATGATAACATACGGATCAAGCATGTAGTGCCTAAGGAGCAATGAGATCGACTCCTACCGCCGCAATGGAGGTAATTCTAAACCTGCCATCACTGCATATCTGCAGGAACTGGTAGGCCTGCAGTATGCAGACTAATGCATAGTCAAACAGCGATAAATAAATCGCTCGGTGCTGACCATCAAAGCTATTAGATGAACTTAAGAAGACACCGCTGACTGGCTGCCAAGTTCGGAAATTTAACCTGGATAGAAAGTATCAGGTTATAATATCAGAAAAGAAGGACTGGGAGAAGACCCTGCAGTTAGAACGGACTCAAACTGGTGCACAGTTGGCTCTAAAACTGATTATGGCGTAGGAGCCGGAATAAATGGAAGGAAGCCCATTTTATATATTAGCATATTTTGCTAACTTCAACACTATTTGTAAAAGCATAGCTTATCGCTCTCGTTCAAAGTTCAAATTTTTGTTATTTGATTATTTATTTGTATATTCTTGATTTGATCCTTATACTGAGACCATATTTATCGAAATGATTAGAGAACAATTATTATTTGGTGCTGCATCATCGCTTCAGCAAGCGCTTGTGGAGGATTCTATAATAACAACATATTCATTCGTTAGATGCAGATGAAAAATATTTAGAATACAGATGAAAAATATGCATATGTTATTATTTTAGATGAAATTGCGGCAGCAAAATATTGGCAACACATACATACACACGGAATGAACAAAGGTTTGCCTAAAAAAGCTTTGCAGCATGCATGATGCAAGAGTATTCAGGAGGTCTGGTATATATGCCAAGGCTACATCGGAAAATAGTTTTGAAAACTTTGTTACTAGGGGATTTTGCCTATCTAACATTACCTTGGTTAATTACACCGTTTAGCAGCGATTGACACCTTATTGAACAGCAGATGTTATTCAATTATACAAGCTTTCTCAAGTTCAAATTTTAATCGAACATACATTTGGCATGTTGAACGGTTGTTTTTATCGACTGATATATTTTGAAAATCCAACTCGAGTGTATTCGTAACTGTGTTATATCTGCATGCATGTTGCAAAACATCTGTGCGTGAAATGGAGAAGCTCCTGTGGAGATCGATCTTTTTGAGTATCCTGGCCAAAATGAAGATATCGAAGCAGCCATACAGTTAAATCACAGAGATCAAGTTTATGCGTGCATGTTTCCTCAATAAATGTAAACAAATTTCAAAAATTTTTTTTTGTATTTCGAGAAATATTTTTTTTTATTTTAATAATAAAATTGTCACTTTATTCCTAGTGAAAACATGAACAAAAATGAAAAAAATTAAAGAGAAAATAGTATATTGAACAAAAAATAATATCTAATATAAAATAGCAACAGGTTCATTACAACAATACTGAAAACAAGGCCAGTAAAATAAAAAAATTCAAACACAAAAATAAACTTAAATTCAGAATATTCTCAAATTTCCTCGTTTTATTTATTTATCACATTCACAATTTCACTTAATAACTTCTTTTCCATGTGGAGTCTTTCTTTCGTAATATTCAACCTTTCCATAGTATTTCATAATAACTACATGAGAAAGAAGAAAACTTGCAAAATTATAATCTGAAACAACCGTTACCTGTGTATTTATAATTTATACATAATAACTAATTATACTAACTGTTTTCTGCTCTTATTGCAATAATACCTATGTTTATAATGCTAAACATAACCTGATCAAAACTAAACTATTTAGCAAAGGTACCCATTCACAATGGTGCTTTGAGGGGAGAGTAATGTAACTTCTTATGTAGGCTGTCCTGGTCTACCGTACTGTAAAAAAAACACATTAACATAGCATTACCACCATGGTGACAGTCAGAGTAACTCAAACTAGCCAAACTAAGACAGCTTCCATTTGGTTACATATTCATATTTTTTATGTCAAATGTTTAATTCTCCTTTTGTGTAATTCCATAATTACAACATCTATAATCTATATTCTTTCTAGGTATACAGTGAACTTCAAATTTCTTAATAACAGCCTCATATTTTAATTTTTGCTCTCCCTTTACATAGGTAACAATAGGTATCGTATAGATGTAAGCCTCCATCACCAATCGATGAAAATAAATACTGCTATTTTCTTCTTGTTTGGGTTTGTCTACCGTTCTAGTAGCCTCTAGGAATACTTTAAATATCCCGTAGAACTTCTTCCAACTTTTGATGTCATTTGTTCCAAAGAATTCATATTATTATGATTCTGTACTATATTGAAATATATTCAATAATATACTTTAAAATAATCTTTATTGTTTACATATATATATGACTTGTGTATTCTCACCAGAGATAACCTATATTCTGACCAATTCTGACTTTTGACTGAACAAAATCTGTCAAACATAAAAACTGTCAGAGAACATAGTTAGACAAAGAAGCGTATCTTCCAACCCCCTTCATCGGCGGAAATTTGTGCCACTGGTTCTATACGAGACCCGCAATATAGTAGTATTACGTACATAGATGTTGTGCGTAATAGATTGTGTCTAAATATCTAATCAGTGGTAAGCGCTTCGTTCGTATAATTTCAGATAGACAACTGGTTGAATTTAATACTACTTCATGTGAGCGAAGACAAAATAATTCTGTTAATTGAGATATCTTATTTTTTTCTTCGTATCGGGACGCAAGAATAATACACATGTTACTTAGTATACAGCTTTATAATGTTCTTGTACACGGAAAAATATAGGACAACAGTAAATTAATATTACAACAATCAGTGAACCAGTAAATCTCTTAGCAGCACTGAAAGCGGACGGATCCACTCGTTTTATATATTTTTCGACCCATGTGCGAAAATACGATATGCTTGTGAACATCAGGCCTTCGCTTTTGCTTTTACACTTAGGTACATCCCAACAAAGACCCAGCAACTTATGGTTGCAAATCAGTAAAGCCCCCATTCGATGTATGCATATCGATTTAGATTCACCGGCAGCACATACTATAGTCGTATCTATCAACAAACGTTGCGTAGATTGCCTATTTCTTGCCCTACAAGTCATCTTTTCCAAAACCAAAACGTTAAAAACCGTGGGATTTCCCTGAAGGTCATATGCATACACTCCGCAGTAACTATGATTTTCTTTGTACGTGGTCATAGCTATCACATCATTTGCATCAACTTTGAAACTTACATCTAACTGTAGCAGAGAGATATCGAATCTTCTCGGAAACCTATAATAGGCGTCGTGGATTTTTATATATTTCACTTTTCTCGCTTGCACCTGCCCACTCATATTTCTTGCAACAGCCGTGAAATTCTTACTTCTATATTGGATTATACATGTAGCAAGAGTTACTATCCACAAAGGCATAACAAGTGCGCCCAGGCACACTTCCTGATTAGATGCATAAATTCGAATTAAAAAAGTTTTAGAAGTGATGTTTTGTGCTGATGTACCGTAGTTTGTGTTTCGTAATTGAAGTAGTTCGCAAAACAATAATAAATAAAGGAGAAAGGTTGTTTGCATTGACATAATATGCTGACGTTTACTAATGTCAAAATTAATACGACATACAAAAAAAAATGAAAAAATAGAAAATATTTTGACTGGCTCATCCGCCATTGCTCAGTTCATACCGCTTAACGCAGAAACTTTTTAGCGTTTTAAGCTACCAAGCGACCTTCACATCCTACTAAGATTTTCAGAACATATATACATACATATCAACTGCACAGCAAATGGTGAGGATAGTGAGTGTAGGTACCTACTAAAATAGGTAAGATATTTGATCAAACTTCAAAGTCATACAGACGGGAAGTCTACCGAAGTCAATAATATAAGACGACATGCTACAGCGACATTCTTATACATTGAAGAAGCATTCAACAATGTTACCACAAACCCAATTATTGAGGTCGGAGCTCTATTCCCTTACTGTGGGCTACCCTTGTGGATGATCCAACATAGAAACTAACCAAGAAAAGATTGTCAGTTCTCAGAAAACTCAAGCTGTCATGTTCACAATAAAAAGAACTTTAAAGGACTCCCAACCACTAATACTGGGTCGAGAAAAGTTTTCATATGTCAAAGGAGCGAAATACCCTGGTTTATAGTCCGATCAAATACTTACATGGAATACATTGCTTCGAGCAGATGCAGGAAATTGTGGAAGAGGTTGCAGCAATAAGGTGACTCTTTGGTTACATATAGAGCTAATGGTATCCCATGGTATCATAAAGAGCAGTAGCATGGTAGCAGACTGAGACGATTAAAACACTAAAAGGCATGCAAAGTCTGGTTAGTTTGTGTGCCATCGATAAAGTCGACTGCCGTAGTGCAGGGAATTGAGTCGGAACGGTTCTTTCTGAAGTATAACTGTTGAAAACGAAGCAAAATTCACGCCTGTCTCACACATTCTAAAAACGATTGCAATTCCTAATAAAGGGTTAAATTGCCCAATTTTTTCTAATTTTACCCTATACGTTACCGGAATTTTAAACAGGAATTGCAAATATATTGTTTAGTGTGCAGACAACGATTTACATTGTTTGACTTCATGAATGTGACTGAGAAGGATAATCATACTATTGCATTATACAAGTACAAACACATAGTCAGTTGTGTCATTTGTTAGCCCTATTATCAATTTATTGCCAGTAATTGTCAAATAATGTAAATGCTATGTGCTTGGTCAGTGTGCGTATATTGACGTGAAAACGGCCCGTGTGACAACATCTGTCAAAAGCACGATAACACACGGAAACAGTTTACATCAGGTTTACATGTAATGTAGTTGCTGGGCGAAGTTTCGGGTTGTAGAATACACCTTGACACTTCTAGGCACTATCTTGAATCACCGAGCAGATACACTAGAAACGCCGCATTGACGTCAAGATTGAAAAATCCGATTCACAATATATAAATTTTACAAGCTGTTAGTTTTTGACATTTGTGGTGAGTACCTAACCTTTAATATATTGTAAGGGATTTTTCGAAACTACAGGGTCCGGCAGCGAGATTTTGTGATTTTGCGTCGTGGAACTGACCCAGATTCATGTTTTTAGAATTGATTAGTTACAATATGGTTACAATGGAGTAAATTTTCCAGATTGACAAATGTAAGGTATCACGAAAAAAGAAACGATTTCTCAAAATATAAAACATCGAAAATTTTATACACACATTTTAACATTACTTCCTCAGCTTACTTACGTATTCAACAAAAACAATGTGCTATAGGGCCTTTATATAGACTTATAAAATATATAAACGTAATAATGTTAAAGATAATAAAATAAAATAGCAAGCACAATAACCAAAACACGAGTTGACAGACACTAAATTACATGTCAAATGACTTAATTATTGGGAATTTTCCTAACGTAAGCGTACTCGTCGATCGACCACTGATTAAATGTTATTTTGAATATGACGCGTTGATGACGCAATGTCCATCGATTGTTGCTACTGCATCTGTTCCCCGATTCAATAATAAATCTATTTCACGTATTGTACCATCCCCACTGAAATTTTGCCGAGTCCAAAGAAGTTTCAACCTCCGGTAAGGACTTTTTACATGACAAACATCGTATTGACACGGTACCTACGGCTTTACTTCATATCCGAGAAGAAGACATGTTCTAATTTTTATCCACAATTAAAAATCACCGCCTCGGCCTGGGCTCGGAACCAGCGGGGTAAAAGGCGAGCATGCAAGCCATTCATCTCTCAGACGACAGCAGTTTACATAGTTACCATTTTTAATTTGACCCGGAAGTATCGGTCTATTTCATATAGCAAACATCTGCAATACGGTTTAAAACATAAAATATACAGAGTAGTTGTAAGGTTGTAGTTCTTACTTTGTTGCTACAGTTTTCACTATTAATTGGTGGTTACTTTTTGGAACGACTTACAATTTCAGTACTACAATTTCCTTAGCTACTAAAAAATACTAATAATTACTAACTAGATATTGTAATATAGTTAGTTGCAGTTACTTAATTAGTAGCTATTATAAAAGAAAGTAGTTAAATACGATAGTAGCATGCTCCCTTTAAAGGTAATTTTATCATTAACCATTATCCATGCCGGGGATACAAAACTATCTGCATTTACGATAAAGATGTTTAAAGCAAAGTTATTTATTAAATGTAGTTAAGATTTTAAGAAACAATTAATACCAGAAATAACGGAAAATTTTCAGCAATACCAGCACCCAAGTTATGAGGTAGTCTTAGCTTTAATCACACTGAAAGAAAAACCAGTTCAGTTTATCAGTCAAATGAATACTGTGAATATTTAACATTCCAGAATTGTTTAATTTCTCTCAGTGTATTTATTTAGAGAAAACCACTCAGATAAAAATAAATAATTATAATTTCTCCCACTTCACACAAAAAACTTCTCAAGATTCCCAAATAATTTCTCTATAACTGAAAATAATCCATTATTTTCATAAACCTTTAACACCCCACAATAAAAATAAGAGGGTACATTGTAGAATTCTTTTTTTGTTTCAGATTAATTACACCCCGTTGCGTGATTCGTCTTTTGCCTAGAAGCAAAAAGAGCCCGACAACGCCTGCGACCTAGAAACGGCAAGAAAAAACTTTGACTGGAACACGTAAAACCGAAGAGAGGAATGAAGTCGGCAATCCGGACTGAAGTACCAAGATAGCGTGTCTGTAGGTAACTGCGGTGCTTCTGTAATGATTATGACTGAGGTAAGATCGCTCCTCTGGGACAAATATCCTTGTTTACATGTTCTATAACATCCGTCGGATAATGGTATAAGCACGATCTCACAAATTGTATAGCGCCATGGTATGAACGCATTTCTGTAAGTGTATTTTAAATCGGCAACTGTTACATGCTCTCTGCATACTACATGGCGGAAGCCATCAAGCTTTAACACGAAAGGCGTAGAACACATTACAACTATTATACTCTATCTCTCTTAAAATGGAGATTTGGGAATTTAACTGAAGTTGGTATCGTGCACCCGATCTCTCTTTCCATGGAGTCCAATAGCATAGTACCCACAATAGAACTTATCTAACGAATTGATGTATATACAGGGTGTCCCTGAAATAAGAGTACAACGTATTAAAAATGGGAAGCCCTAATTTTATTACACCTTTTATCTAAATTAATTTTTCCAAAATTCCCACGCATACGTGAGGAAAAAAATGGCAAAGATATTTATTAAATATCCGTCACGCCACTGGTATTTGAGACACTACACTTCTAACCAACGAAGGTAGGGCAGGCAACACGCGACGTATAACTACGCTCTGAGTCTCAGTCTGTCTGGATCCTTACGCATGAACACATCGGATATGGCTTTTACCACACGCGAGTTGTTCGATATGATTTATGTCTACGGCGAAGCAGGAGGAAGTTGTCGAAGAACTCTACGTATCTACCGGCAGCGATACCCCAATCGTAGAACCCCGTCTTACACGTGTATAAAGGATACCGTGTTTAGATTAAACTCTTGTCTACAGTGCTGGTGATATCGAAACTGCAGAAGACCTACGTCAAAGAATTTTTAATGCAGCACAGCGCATTAGACAAGAAGCACATTTTCAACGGGTTCGTGAGAACTATTTACGTCGTATAGATGCATGTTTGCTAGCTGAAGGAGGACACTTCGAACATTTTATTTAACACTTCTCCTGTTTCGCCGGTTTGCAAATCGGTTCTTTTCAGAACCAACAATTGATTATGAAAGAGAAAAAAAGAAATAGTTACGCACATTACCTTCGTCACATCAAATATCAAGTTTTAACAAAGATGTTTATTTCAGACAGCTGTCATTGATCAGATTACGCACAAGTGAATAGAGTTATTCATTAATAGATTCCACATTTTACTTTCAATATCTTCTTTGAAATTTGCTTTAAATTTCGCGTACGTAATAATATTGGAGTCGTTGACTCGTATCAGCTGCATACAATGATTATCTGTATATCACAGCTGTATTTACAAATTACCTTAAGATATAGTATCAACACAGATAGTGGATCCATGGGCGGCACATTCGTGACGTTACAATGAGTTTTTAATTGTATATTCGATATTGCAATTGGCGTAGGAATTTTTGGGTACTTATTCAGTATAATTTGGGTTTTCCATTTTTAATATTTTGTACTCTTATTTCAGAGACACCCTGTATAGAAGAGAATTTACAATGACATATAATCCAATACGGGTGGACAGAATCACTTCCATAGGTTATTACGAGGATACTTGCCAATTTTGCGAACGATCACCTCCTTCATAAAATGAATTCTAAAACTGAAGTGTTATTAATAGAGGGAAACAATCGTTTTCAAAGGAAAAGGTCAAAATCTCTAAAGTATCCCTAAATTGGAGCATTTAATCATTTAAATAATATTCATCCCTTTTTTACCATGACGTAAAAAAAACAAATTAACAGTTTAAAGCAGTTCTCTGTCCCTTTTATTGTTAACTATTATTTTGTATTTTATGGTAGGTACGACATATAATACACATACTGTTTCAATAATTCCTAAAGTATTAGTGTTGGTATTATGAACAAAAAATCTCATACGAACATTTTATATTATCTTGAAATTGAAATAACATCAATATACCGAAAATATCTTCTTCATGTCAATATTTTTAATTCTTGGGATTTAAATATATGTATTAAAAACTCTGATTTCAATAAATGCAAATATGAACTTTTTAGTTTTTCTTGTAAATTTAGAAAAACAAATACCAGAGGTTTCCCCAGGATTTCGTCAATTAAGTAATTTATCTGTTCGATTATTTAGCTGTCTGTACCGACAAATATCGAACACAAGCGCTTATTAAGAGACTAAAAACCCGAACTTCGTGAACCGCGTGAAGACGTATGAAGCATGGTACAATATTTTACCATTGAGATTTTCGATTTAGAAACGAACGAAGAATCTCGCTGCGTATAGCTTTTGCGACAATTTTTACACACGTTATATAGTATATCTAGAAATCTCAGGTAGTCTTAAAGTGACTACAAGTCTTCCTCAAAATATTCCCAGCGAACATATTCTATTACTTTAAAACTAAATTAAATAAAATTTGATGAGCAACAGTCATTATTAGCAGACGCGTTTCGCCTTATCAAGGCTCATCAGTACTATGTAAGTTACTAGATTATATGATATAATGAATATTCCATCGTAAATTCTCATATATATACTCTGTCGACTGTGATCAGTATATATACATATACGACTTTTATCGTATAATGCAACATTCCATCCAAAAGCACTGATGAGCATTGGTAAGACGAAACGCGTCTGCGAATAATGTTTAGCAAATTTTATTTGATTAATTTATCGTTAATTATAAACGAAAATTTAGTAGCTTATTTACATTACATATCGTGTTCTTATTTAGAAACATGTAGTAGAAAAACTAATTTAAAGAGTATTCCTTTGTTAATTCTGATATATACTCTTTCAAAACTAAATGAGTTTCAAAATATTGACACTTCGGCTCTGTAATACTATATTTACACTATTGAATTAAATTAAACTGGTTTGTTGAAAATATGTAGAAACTACCGAAAAAAAAAACAATTTGATTTCAATTTAGCCCGACTGTAAAAAAAAAGTTAATTTTTCTGACCCATCAGCCGTCGTGACTGTAGATATGATATGTGAGCTATCAAATTTTATAGCCTTTTATTCCGACATCAATCGCAAAATTTACGAGCGCTTCTGGTACGCATACGCCCAACGTATATTTCCAAATAACCATCCTTTAATACCTGCTGCACGGCCGTTCATTTAATTTTCGAGTAATTACGTTAATTTTCCGGAGAAATCGCCGAACAAAAACCTGTGCGTTCATTATTTCCGCCCTGATTTTTTTTTTTTATTTTTCGTTTTTTGGTAATTTTTCAAGCGTAGGTAAACCGTTATATGATTAGCTGTAAAATTTCCGCTTCCAAATTACTTTTTTGATAGCGATGACTTCCGTTCGACTGAATAATTTCACACTGACAAATAGACTCGTCGGAAAATAAAACAGCCAGTAATTCCGTGTTTCATTTGTGAGAACAAAAAAAAAAAAAAGTATTTTCGGACAATATTTGGAAATAGTAAAAGGGTTTTAGCGTATGAAAGATCATCACGCAAAATTGAACAGATTCGATTTTCCTCCCTCGCATTTTAATAGGTTCACATCGATACCATTACTCACAAAAACCTACCAAAGCGAATTTAAAGCTAATGCACTCGGATGCTGTGTAGTTAATGATTTATTAAAACAAAATCCAAATACATTACGCAAACTATTTTCTACTATGCATTATTGGGTTCCTGATTGATTTACGAGTCAATTGCAATTTATATAGATATAATGCAACGGTTAAAAATGACGCTGTAGCGGCTGCTTCACCAACACGGGTGTCACGCATCCTGCCAAAAGAGCATTGAGCCCATTTGCGATTTAATTTCAAGTTAATCATCATCATATCGTACATCAGTGACGTTTGTGCAAATATTTACCAACTAATAATTAGAGAGAACTATGTGTTATTAATAATCGGATTAAATATATCCAATAGTTATTTACTGAAAATTATATATGGGTTGTCTATATATTGTTATTAAAATACAAATAACTAGTTCCACGATTTTTTGTTTCTATAAATGAAAAATAAAAGCAAGCACAATGCTTTTATTCACCCAACCCGAGGTGATTAATAAATAATTATAAATCAGAAAAATTAACAACGAACAAAAAAATTAACTCTTTAAACTTAAAATATCTTCCTGCACGTAGAAATAATAACAGATCTTATATCTAAATTGTGTATACAAGAATACAATATCAATTATTATTAAATGAGTTCCGTGATGAACGAAATAAAATCAGAAACGTGAATTCAAAACTTAAAATCAATAACCACAAAATGTCAGCAATGAAATACAACTATACAAACATCTACTTACTTTCGGGTCTATCAGGGAACTGACCTTACACGGTTAAACAATCGTATAAGTATAAAAATCTCCGATGCGTGCGATGCAACGCACAAACATCTGTCCGCAAACAGACGAACTCGCAAAAACAAAACAATATATATACAATACCAGTGAACGAAAAATGTACAGGGTGGACCAAATTGCATGTACATAACGGGTAAATATACTTTGCAGCGGAGATACGAAAAAATGAGATAGGCAGTCCAGAGCTACTTTTGCGAGATAAAAACACTGTTGAAAAAAAAAATTAAATTTATCTTACCGTTTTCGAGATATTTAAAAAAATTGAATTTTCTTGAATTTCTATTATGCCTTATAACTGTCTTATAATTTAAAATTTCGAAAAATTGTTTGGACATTTTTGACATAGCTTTTTATTAGAGATCTAGAAACAAAATCTATTTTTTAATAATTCTGCGGAATTTTGAATTATGACGTCATATCATTTTTTCTTAAATGGCAACCATAGTTGCCTATGTTCTGATTAAATAGAAAATTTTCCGGACTTTACAAAAACATATAACACATTATGTTTATTTTAAATATTAAACAAGATACTGCGTTTCTAAATTTCTAATAGATTTCCAGTGTGCCATGGATACGACAGATCTCTGGAAAGGCCAGCAGAGTGCCATGACAGACAAACAAAGTAATTGATATTCCACCTGTCAAATAATTTCTTTTTGGAACAACAGTTGTGCTTTATATAAATCGTCAGAAAATCCAAGGAGCTTTACAAATATATAATAATATATAACTTCATATATATTGAATATTGAGAGAAATTTAACACTTTCTATGCTTTTCTAATAAAATGGCAGTGTCCATGGATGTTTAGGATTATGTCATAACGTTCATAAAGTTAGTTGTGTATTAAAAACAAAAGTTGTAGGGCGTTTTCAATAAAAATAATTTAATATACTAAAAAATACAAATATCGAACAAAACAAGTTACTTGTAAATGACAAAGTAAAAACTTTAGTTATTCAAATTGCCGTCCGGCATTTGCAACACATTTTTGACATCTCGTTTCTATTGCATTTATGCTATTTATTATATAAATCGGTGTTAATTTATCGAACGCTATAGCCACATTTACGTGCAGTTGTTCAACGGTGTCGCAAGTACGTTTGTAAATTTCATTTTTTAAGAAACCCCACAGAAAAAAATCTAATGGCGTTAAATCTGGAGATCTTGCAGGCCATCGTATGGGTCCATAAGTGCCAATCCATTTATTTGGGAAATTATGATCTAAATAATTTCTTGTGTCTAGGCTATTATGTGCAGGTGCACCATCTAATTGAAAATAAATTTTAGTCCGTTCATTATATGGAACGTCATCTAGAAATTCTATTAAATGGGTATTTAATAATTCAAGGTATCGTCTAGCTGTCAAATTACCATGATATATAAAATAATAAAATCTGCAACCTTTTAAAAAGCATCCAATATTAAAACCAAATCGCCCTTGCCTCCGAATGGGTCTGTTTATATGGGGATTTGTGTCACTCCAATAGTGGTTATTACGCCTATTAAATATGCCATCGCTAGTAACGTGAGCTTCATCACTCCAAATTACACAGTTTTTAAAGTTAGGATTTTGTTGACACATTCGGATATACCACCGACAAAAATTAATCCTTCTTTCATAATCGTTGGGATAGAGAAAGTGATTAATTCCTATTCTGTAGGGTTTGTATTTATGTTTCTTTAAAATTCGAAGGCTGCTAGTTTTTGATACTCCTATAGCGTTTACGATTTCTCTAGAAGAAATGGTTGGAAAGGCTTCTACATATCCCAAGACTGCTATTTCCTCTTGCCTCTTATTAACCTTCATATACTTATTGGATCGAATTTTTCTAAATGATCCATGATTTTTTAAATTATTCTCCAGCCGCTTGAAAATACGAGCATTGGGTAAATTTCTCTCGGGGTATCTCTCGAAATACAGATTTAAAGCTCTCACACTGTTTTTTCGACATTCAATATATGCTTGCAACATTTCATATTTTTCACGATTGGTGAACTTAACCATTTTTTAAATACAACAATTCAATAACACTATATAACGAAACTCATTAAACATTAACAGAACTCAAATAACTTGAAGAAGATATTAACGAAATTGGATAAAATAATGGACATATAACGCCGATGCACCCACAGTTTGACAGATAAGAAAACATCAATTGTTTCCTTTGCAAGAGCATAGCACTCTGTGTAGGATTTAGTATTCATAACATTTGTCCTTCATAGCGCTTGACGCTTATTATTTGACAGGTGGAATATCAATTACTTTGTTTGTTGTCAGGGCGCTCTGCTTGCCTTTCCATAGACCTGTCGTATCCATGGCACACTAGAAAACTATTAGAAATTTAAAAACGCAATATCTTGTTTAATATTTAAAATAAACATGAAGTGTTATATGTTTTTGTAAAGCCCGGAAAATATTCTATTTAATTAGAATATAGGGTACAATGGTTTCCATTTAAGAAAAAATGGCATGACGTCATAACTCAAAATTTCGCAAAATTATTAAAAAATAGATTTTGTTTCTAGATCTCAAATAAAAAGCTATGTCAAAAATGTCCAAACAATTTTTTGAAATTTTAAATAATAAGGCAGTTATAACGCATTGTAGAAATTCAAGAAAATTCAATTTTTTTAAATATCTTGAAAACGGTAAGATAAATTTAATTTTTTTTTTCACCAGTGTTTTTATCTTGCAAAAGTAGCTCTGGACTGCCTATCTCATTTTTTCGTATCTCCGCTGCAAAGTATATTTACCCGTTATGTACATGCAATTTGGTCCATCCTGTACAACTGACTGAAATTAATATAAACAACTGAACAATAAAATAAACAAAACATTTACTCTCTTATATAAAAATAAAACAATTTGAAATTTCTCGCAACATTGACAAAAGCTTATCGGAATGAACAAGAAAACTGAATTTAGAAAAACCGGGGTGCCAGACCACAGCAATACGTACGCTCCTCTCTTTTCGAAGTCAACTTTTTACACCCCCAGGTGTAAATATTTCAAATATTGGGCAAATATGTCTTTACCTAATTGATTTTGGTAATAAAATGCAACTTTAACCAAATTAGGTGTTAATTTTAACACGCAAACTTTTTACCACTTATTTTTTGAGCTTTACACGCAGAAATTGTTTACTGTGTAGCAAGTAGGTTTTCGCTGTTGAACAAAAACTATTTTGGTTTCAGGTAAAGTATCTACTCTTTCTATTAGCTGTATGCCAAAGTGTTACCAAAGAAAGTTGTTAAAAATGAGAAGTTATGAAGTTATGCAAAACGAACGAAACAAAACGATCAGCCTACTTTGATTTTGTCAATTTCGTCTCAAGCAAAGTACTTTTTCCGTTCAAAGTACGCCAATGTTTTTCATCCAAAATGAAAGAAATCCTATATTTGTACATGTGCAACTGTTGTCAAATAAACAATTAACCAATTCAATAAATATATCTTTACCTATATTCGTATAGTGTTCATTTTCTTGCCAATTATGTTCTAAAGATGAAATGGCCAATTCTTTGGATATACTCCTAAACAACGATTTGACATCTAGTGAAACAAACAAACAGATAGTCCTGTGGTACCGTGTGGGTTTTAATTTTTCTGGCAAACTATTAGTTAGGCACACCATATTGAAAGGAAGGAGTTATTCTCGTCAAAATGGAGGAGACAAACTGGGCAAGATTACAAGTAGGGGAATCTATACACAAGACCACTGGTCTTAAAGGGCAATCAACCTTATGAACTTTTGGTAGTCCATAAATTCTCGCAGCCGCTGAGTTGTTAACAATAACTTTATTTTTGAGATCCTCATCAATATAGGTCAAAGTACACAATTTTTTAACTAGCAAATTTTGAGCGTCTCGTATTTCTAATGTAGGATCTCTATTATAAATATGTCTAACGACTTTCACTTGGATAAGTATCATAATGAATATATTGTTAGGGACCGTTTTGCCATCACGCAAAGTTGACGGCGATCGATGAACCTAATTTCAATAACACTGAGATATCATAACTATATGCGTCATTACAGTCTCTCTACAGATAGATATCCAGATTCCGAGCGAGAAAGAATTACTTAAGATTTTATTGCGCAAAATTGAGCTCGCTGTAAACCGCTCTTGGCATTAGATGGTATTTTTTTATGGCATGATACCTTTAACTATCAGTTTAAAGCGCACCGTCAGACGGGAGGACGTAACGCTCGTAAAATTCGGTCGCATGCACATTCGAACCATCAAAACGGATAAACGTAACGGCCCTCTTACTCCCAAACCCGCACAGATATCTCCTCCGTCGCCGCCATAAAGACCTTGTATCGTTATATCGGTCCTTGCGTGTCGTATCGCACTGTTAAATCCTGAAACGAAGCCGAAGGCGCCGCGCGAGCGAAGGTGATTCGAGATTCTGCAACGCCACCATTCGATAAAACGTTACGTTCCCCAGACGAATTGTCATTTCTTGTTGTTGCAGAAACGATTCCGTGAGTGGTGCACTCAACATTCTCTCGCTGTTGAACTGATGATAGGAATATTGTAAATGTGGGAGCGAATAGCATCGTCTTAGGATCTTAAAAATCTAATTACGTTTCATAATCGGTTGTCGTAGCTCAATGAAATCGATACATTTCCGATGCAGGACTCGTTGGTCCATTGGTCTCCGTCCGCGTTTCCGTTGTTTTCAATTTTATTGCAATCGTCTCGGTTTATTGTTATACAGTTTTGTGTGTGTACGCGTTATTTCGAACCGACGACCCGGCGCTTTTCCGATACCGTCGAAGGGCCCAGATGTTTATAATACGTATCCGAACGACCATATTTGCTTTATATTTATATTCTTCGGCCGTGCCGTTCGACTTCGGCACTAGGAATCGAAAGAAGACGACGAGGACGACAGAGGGAAGGGGTGGCGAAGTTGAAAAATTCGGCTGCTTCTTATTCATGACACGTCCCGTGCGTGTATCCTCATATAGAGGAGGAGGAAGAAAAGTAAGACGTATGGGGATCGACTGCAACAGGAAAGGGGGGGGCGTGATTTTTGGCTAGGAGGAAACTCGAAACGATCGATTTTTAAGTTCGGATAATGGCATTTACGTCGACGTACGACGTAGAAGACAACGCTTGCCAATGCCATATCTATCTAAAGGAATATCTTTATCAAAATCAAAGCGATTATAAAGCATTAAAGAAGCTATAGTTTCATAAAATATTGTTACACTTTGCATTGAATCGAAAATGACATTGATTTCAATAATTCATTTCGCTTCTTTTAATCATAGACAATATCAGCGATATAAACGTTATTTTGAAGGCAATTTTAAATTCATTTTCTCTACTTTTAATCTGGCAATTGCAATTACGACTTTAGAAAAACCGTTACGTCACTTAGCGGTTCCTTTTCGCGCGGGAGTATTTAACTTACGCGCCACGAAATTTAAACTCGCTTTTTTTAAATTCATTCATTTAAGCGCCAAACTCTTAGACGCTTCGTCTTTTATGATCCTTTGTGTGTCTCTGGACGTTGCTATTGGTTCATCCTTTTTTTTTGTACCTACTTACCGAGCCTTTATAAGGGCTCTGCACGCTACGCGCGCTCTCTGTCCCAGTTCAGTTAATTTGCCGTTGTGACGTACTCGTTTTGACTGGAAAATACAGAACCCACGTGCTGGCGATTCAGCTTCCGAAGCCCCATTGTTTCAAGCTACAGCTAAGTAATCTCTGTTCTCTTCAGTTAATTTTGCCATCGCAATGACCTTTTTTTAACTCGAAACACAGAAAACCACGTGCTTCCCTCCAGCATACACAAAAGCTTCGAACTCAAATTCAAGCTACAGCTAAGTAATCCTATTTAAAACGTATCTATCGCTTTCTTTTATTTTATTTTATTACTGTTGTTACTTACACTTTTAACTTGTAATTGCCAGTAATTTTGCTCTCACTAGCAGTCATTTACTATTCACTTATAGAAACGGATTAATTGCGTCACTTTTAAATTAATCTCAGGAATTCGGCTACCACGTGCTATTCCTTCTTTTGTCTTAATTCTAATATCAGAATACAGCAACCACGTGCTGTTCTTTTACATTAATCTTAACATCAGAAATCAGCAACCACGTGGCCAGTTTTTCTTTTTTTTTCTTTTTTTTTTTATTATTACAATAAAGTTATCGTTACGTTTTTGATCTTTCTTTTTTTTATTAATCATTACAGCGACTCCAAGCGTCATACTCGTGTGTACCGCTTTTCTTGCTAAGTTGCATCAGGTTGAACACACACTGCGTTCGCACGCCACGCACACCTGATCGTAACAATATAAATTCGAATTTACAGTCATTCGTATTTAATACGCATTTATTAATACAGGTTACGTACCGACGTTTTCGTAAATAATTTAGAAAATGTGCTTAATAATTTTTATCATATAAAAAAATCCATCATTTTAGTAAATTTTTCAAATAATTCTCAACAAGTATGTTCCCTAAGAAATGTTTTATCAACTTTTAATTTGTATGATTGTGTAAATGTCTACACACGTGTTCAGGGTACATCAGCAACTATTATCGATAATGTTTTTTCAAAAATCGGGGATGTGACTAATATTTGTGTAATGGACTGCGATATATCTGATCATAGACTGTTGTTTGTAGTTTTGTCCATCCTTACACCATGTAACTTTAAAAATTTTGTATATTATGAAAGAAAATTTAGTGAAAATAATATCCTACGTTTTGAACAAATGTTAAATAAGATATCTTGGCGTTATTTATATAGTTGTGACAATGTAAATTCTGCTTTTAACTATTTTCATAATATTTTTATGGAATGCTTTAATACTTGTTTCCCAGTGACAAAGAAAAACATTAAAAATAATCGAAATTGGGTTACATTTGAGGTAAGACGGTCTTGTGAAAATAGAGATTTATATATTTTGCAAAACAAATTCCCTGCTTTGTAAGAAATATATATGCAACGAAAAAAACAACATGCTTGCCTGTTGAAAGATACTAAACGGGATTATTGAGGTTATACTGTATAATGTTTGCAAGCTCATTAAATGAGAAAGGTTTTAAGAAAATGGTTCGGTCTGTACCTCTTTGGTGGGTGTTAGTATAATCGAAATCGCCATTAATTTGATTAGTGAGCATTGTCGGAATATCGCAAAATATTAATTAAAATGAGTTGCAATTACGTTAGGATTTGTTATAACTTTGTTGTTTATATTTAATTGAACATTGTTTCTCTCAGGTACAGAACTACACCACAGCACTCGTTCAGTCTTTCTAAAAAACGACACTTTGTCTGCCATTATTATAGGCGTTTCTCTTATTTGATTCTTAAGGTTACTGTTTAAAGACACATACGTATATATGGGAAAGTAAATTAAATTAGGTCTATTAGCTCACAAATTCTTTTTAATTAATGAAGCGACCAGTTTCGTGTTTAAATACCTAAAAAATTTACCACAAATGAACAAAATATACAATAAATATCACGAATACTAGTGAATGCGTATTTAACAGTTATCAAATATATTATCGTAATTGAGTATTTTTACTAGTTTTGCAAATGTTCTCATTAAATGTACGTGGCAACTACCGGTTTTTTTATCGCATTTTATATTGCACCCATTGGAGTACTTGTTTTAATAGTGGCATTTTATTTACGCAGTGCCTCAATTGTAACGAATTGTAACGAAATTGATGGAGCTACTAGACGAACTCGATCTTCTCAGTTGTTAAATAGAAGGGGCGTGCTTTATTGTGGTGCACTTTAACTGTTTGTTACCGCTTGTTTTAAAAAATTGCAAATATCAGTCTTTGGTTTGTAAACGAAGAAGCTTATTGTTAGTCACAAATACTACGAAGGTAAATAAAACGAACTGACTGCTTGGGTGTCCATTTTTCTATTTCTAATACATATTCGTTTTTTTTTTTTTTTATCAAGGTGGAAGAGCAAACTTATGATCTCTTTTTTCCATTTCTAAAAAAAAATCAATTACCGGTTATGCAAATTGCTATTAGTTCCTAAAAGTGCCTACTTTTACCTAAATAAAAAGAGAGACGAAAGAGAATTTCGTGTGAATTTTCGTAATCATCACAGGATATTGCCTAAAATAATAATTTATATCTTCTGCCAGTGGAATACATTTACATAAGATATCCGCATCCGACGCGCACCATAGAAAAAAAATGGTTGGCAAAGGTACTAACCCACTTCACTTTCAGTCTTGTCGTCCTCCTTGTCCTTTCATTTTCCCTTTCCGTGTTCTTGCTTTCATGTCACCGCATAGCTCTCGGAAAACCGTCAGCTTCATTTTTACTGCTCCTCAAATCTCCAGACAGGATGAAATATTAAATTGAGCGAAAGTGCCTTTTCTCCAACAAAATAATGAATAAACTAACCGAGATGGGACCCCCGGCATTTTTATTAAAAACTTCCTGTTCCGTTGTTGCTCGAGGTGTCACAGTCACTGTCAAGCGAGTATGTTAGCACGTGCATGATATATATATGTATGCATAAATTCATGTCCGGACCAGAAAATTAGATAGTAGTCACTGGCAAAGTAAAAAAAAAAAAATTAACGTAACACGAGCACGTGTAATAAAATTTTATGGTATATTTACTGCGTGTCTTATCACAAACCTGCGGGACTAGATTATAACGACATTAAATGAGGGAATATAACTGACATAAACTGAAGATGTAGATCACTAAAAAATACTTAAAAACATTTTACTATGAAGAAAAAAGTATACGTTTTTATTAAATCTGCATTTGACAAATTGTAACATAACCATAACAGAATACAGATTAGTGAGCTGCGACACTTCGTGTCAAAACGCGGATTTCGTGCAGATATCTAATATTATCTATGTTTGTAGTTAAATAGAAACGTCCATAAGGAAATTTGTTATTACAACTGAACTCGCCAATACAATATGAACCATGACCATTTTTCTAGTTTTCATCAGCGTAGCCAACAAAACACATACAAGAAATTAGGTCAAATCTTCAAATGGCGGTTATATGCATGACGGTTTATGTTTTATTTAACATTTGATTCTCACTGATCCCTGCACCTCCGGTTGATTGTCTAGTGGCTTGCACGCTTGACTATCAATCATACGGTTCACATCTCACTCTGATTGATGATCAGGATTTGAATTTGGCTCTGGCTTCATCTATCCCATTGCCAAAAAAAGGCCGTAACATCAATCGTCAAAACTAAAATCTACGAACAATCAAAGAAATAGCCAAGGATAAGCCTTTGGCTGATATGTCGTCACAGCTTTTCTGATACACGCCGAGCTTCTTGTTGTAATTATTCTCGGCCTGATTGTAGCTCTGGCAAAGCTTTCTGGTGTAACATTTTACCGGTTTTCTTCGCTCTAGCCGTTGCATTGGCACAACTTTCTGACGCTCCCAGGGTTTCATTTACCATCATTCCCGTACCGCAATGTTTAGCGCCGTCACCGTCATAGCCCGTAAAAACCGTCCGCGTTCTTTTCAACCCACTCTCGTATACAGATTTTTGTCGTTTTATGTTGTTAATCGAAACAAAACCATTAGATTTCGCGTTTACTTCTCAAAAACGCTATCGAAGCCCTTTTAATGTTCGTCACTGTGTATATTTATGTATACTTGCAACTCTACATGCAGATGTTTTGAAACTTACCTCTTTTTGCTGTATATACCTGTTGTACAGAAATAAATATTTGATTTAATACACTTTCACTGTCTCGTTGTGCAATCGATCTAGAACCCTGAACATCCCCGCACTTATAGCTACCACTTTGGGGTTAACACTTTATTGTAACGGCGTGATTAAGACGCAACACCGTTTAAACTGCCACGATGTTATAATTCACCGTTTGACAACTGGTCGTATGATCAGCGCCGCCGCACGAAGTTGGAGCGAACCTCCTCTTTCGACTTACGAGAATCAACGCATAAGTAATAAGCATTTTAAAAGTAAGTAGGTAATCGAAAGCCCAAAAAGCAAGGCATTAAAGAATAAGCAGCAATATCAGTACACCGAACCAGAACCGGAAAGAAACGTCGTTACAACTTTACCCGATTTTTGCTATAACATATAATTTTGCTCAGAAATTCCAAAGCTTTTATAAAAGCTTATCTGTAACAATCATTTCGACTCTTAATAGAAGGAAAACTTATACTTTCACTCATCATAAATTACTGGACGTAATTCTTAAAACAGAAAATTCTCTCCTCGTTATAATAGACTTTTCCAACCAATCTTTATCAATAAAGAATATCATTCTTACACCTAACAGATTTTGTTGTCTAAATTTATATTCCTACCACATTTCAGTACCCATATTTTATATAGGTGTCTTTAACACTCAGCGTACTACCCATTTCTGAAGAGATATAAAATACAAAAAAAAAAAACAAATTATATACACAATCATGGTGATTCTAATTTCTTTTTAGCATATTTCTTACAGTTAATCTTGGTGATTTATTTGATTTATTCACCGGATTTACATAGAAACGAAGTGTTGCAGCTATTACATTTCAGGCCGTAGGATTTAATTAAAATCCGTTCGAAGAATCTTTAATTTATATTGCTTACTTTGACGACAAAATAAATTACATTATTGTAAAGCTACACCGATTACCCTTTTCAACATGAACAACTGTAACGTCATCCGCGTTTATTAATGTGGATCGCAGATGTTGTTTTAAATAAAAACGAACCGAAGAAAAACAATGACAAAATATGTTTTGTTCGAAAGAAATCGTTTATTGCATTATTATATTTTAGCAATTCAATATCTGATTTGATATACAGGAGACTTGAAGATGTCCAAAAGCTTCTTGATTGGGGAAATAGTTAAATCTGGCAAGATAAATGAGTAAGAATACAACGCCAAGAGAATTGTTACAAAATATGTATTCCACAACAAAACCAGCTTCGAGTTCTCACTCTGCAATAGAAGTCGGAAACGAGTCAAATATATTATTTATATTCCAGCCATGTGTCCGCCCTTTTTTCTGCGAATACAGGTCATTTTCTACAAAGATATCGAGTCGTGCCTTTTCCCTTTTCCCTCATCTTTTACAAAACACACATCAGAAACTATCCGCAGTACCCATATCCGTTTTTTATTTGTTTCACCGATGACTGCAAATGAAATTATCACCGAGAATCAAATTTGGGTCGTACGTAAAGCTACCGGTGATGCGGATGGAGAGCCAAACACGTTCGGCTACTGCCTACCCGATTGACCAATAAACGTGCTCCGAATAATAATCGCACGGGCTCTGTCTGCTGCTGTTCGGACAGCTTTATTAAAAAGACTAACGATAATCCTATACAAGCTGCACAATGTTTGTGAATGTAGGTGTTTGCTTTACAGGAAATAAGTGCAAAGGGGTGGATATATATATGTATGTACATTTCTTGAACATGTATTAAGTTTTTAAAAAATCTATCGTTTTTTGGTTGAAACGGTTGTAACGCTTTTCTAAATTAAATACTCTGCGTCTTTAATGTTTCGATGCGACTTGAAAGATCTAATCGTGTTCCCTATTCTCGCTATATTTACAGCTGGCCATCCAATCTGATTCCTTTTAAAAAGTGCAGATTGTCAGAAGACCCCAAATAAGGTATCTCTCCCTCTTTAATTTTACATGCTCCCAAGTGCAGGACTCTTGTATTGGACAGTGCAGCGCAATTAGGAAGTAGGTGGATGGGTGTTTCGTCCACACAAAACTGTAACAAAAGGGAATTATAAATCTGAAGCTTTCAATGTCAATTAAGAAATGATGGGTTTATGCAAGAAGACGTAGTGAGATATAAATGTTTAATGATGTGTTTGCGATAGCAGCAACATCCTACTGCTGCTACTTTTTATGGCAGTTTTCTTTGAATTTAGCAATATAAAAATATTATCCGCACTGAGAGAAACCTATCCAAACTGCGATCACCACTGGATCCAATCAGAAGTATACCTATAAGTAACTGTATGTATTGTCATAATCTCCAAATAAAGCATTATCTATTGTTGTATGTAAATGTTTAACGTTAGGCAAATTAAATTACACAAAACGGTAAACATGTAAAGCAGCAAAAGATGAGAAGTGTGTCCAAATTTGAGTTTCTTAAGAAATAAAAAAGAATTTTGATTTCAGAAACCAGATATAAGAGTAGTGGAATTTAGCATTTAAAACAGGGGATTATAATTTAATAACGTTAAAAGACGGTAGCATCAAAATGAAAAGAATGAATGAAAATTTCATGTCAGGTTAATATTATGAAACATAATTTATTTTACTGATAATATACCAAAATTTACCTTTTCACTTGTGGTATCCGAATAATCTGAAGCTTTAACGAATTTTCCACATATTGCTCCACAATTCACAATAAGTGATTGTGTGTAAGATGTCATTGTTAATCTCTTTTCTTCTTAAAAATTTTTCAATTTTTATATTTTTCAGAACATTTAAAAAAATTTGTTTTATCTAACTGGGTGTGTATTCCGCCGCAACATGTTCATCACATTAGCTACATTAATTACGGTTATTGTACCAAACAACAATTATAGCCAGCACAAGAAATAATACATTATTTGAAACGATCCTCTTATAACGTCTATGTGTCTTTTCGAAGGTTCATGTGTAATTACACATTAAATACATATGTAATAAATCGTGATATGCATTAGATTATGTATGCGTTTCTACTAAATGTTATTGTTTAAAATATTACTCTATAAATACGCATTTTGAAATAATTGATAATATACGTGCAAAAAGTCACAGAATATTAACTGTAAATCTACATACACTCCACGTTAAATAAATAAACAAATAAATCAAAATACAAGGTGGTGCAAAATGTATCATCTGACTTTCTTTTGCTGGATTTCCAAGAAAATGATAAAAAATTTAGCGTTATATGTTTATTTGAAATGTAAATTAAATTTTTTCATCTTTTGAAAATGATATCCCACAGGTGGCCGCCACCAGAGTTTATGCAAATGACATTCGTCAAGATACCTGGCGTTAGATTGTCGATTTCTTAGTTGTTCTTGAGTCCCCTTAAATAATCCCACAAAATGTAGTCTAGAGCCGTCTGATCAGGGGATCTCGCTGGCCAACCAAATTCCCCTAATCGAGAAATCAAACGACCTGGAAAAGTGTTCCTTAAAAACTCCATGGTGTCGCGCACTGTGTGTGTCTTATTGGAACCACATATTCTCCAGCTCCAAATCATCCAGTTTCGATATTAGGAACTCGTTTAACATAGTCCAGTACCGTTCGCCAGCGCCGGTTACCACGTTTCCATTGTCGTCTTCAAACAAGTTTGGCCTAATCACATGTTTTGAGTAAACAGCGCACCATATGGTCACTTTTTGTGAATGGAGTGGTGTCTCATGTAAAACACGAGGATTGCCGGTTGCCCAAAACAGCGTGTTTTGTTTGTTTGCATGTCCAAAGAGGTGAAAATGCGCCTCGTCGCTCATCACCAATTTGTCGAAAAAATCAGGCATTTTGTTATTTAGCTGTAACAACGTCGGACTGTACGTCACACGGGTTTGGCGGCCGGCTGGCACCAGCTGTTCAACTATCTGAATTTTGTACAGAAATATCTTTGGTCAATATTCTTTGAAGGGATCACCGAGAAATGGTTAATAGCGTTGCCCATTTTCGCGTCGATGTTGATAGCTCCTCCTCCTAAAAAGGCCAGTTATACTAACCGCCAAATAAAAAAGTTTTAGCGTCTTCAAATAGGGTGATACTTTTTGCGCAACCTAGTATAAGTATTTAGTTGTTCATACTGTCCCAAATTTGGGCGTAGCTTTTCTGCGGATATAGCAATAGAAGAATGAATGACATTTTATTAAAATTGAAAAATCGCATAAACTTTGAACGAGACTGTGCCCTTAAATCTCGTGTTTCGGCAGAAAAGAAAATTGCATAGTGCTTCTACCATCGGTACTCTTTCAGTCTGTAGAGTGGAAATCGGAATTTGACAGGTACCGGTGTTCCCTTATAAGTTATTCTTCCGCCGACCAAGATAGTTTAAATCTTGCTTATGCGAGTCTAGCATTCCTTTGTTTTCACTATTAAGTATATATCTTCTCCGTCACGTTTATCTCCTATATGAGGACAATTATTTTCTAAATTGTTACTTGTAATTTAACCTTGCAAAACCTGAGCGCACCTATGTAGGTGTTACAGTTTACAGATTAATTTGGTTTTTGTAATTTTATTCCAGCCGTAGTTTTGCATTAGCGTATTGATTCAAACTTTTTATATAATTTTACTAAGATTTGTTTAGGGTTATCAGAAAATGATTTTGATCGCCCGGACACTTATTTTTTTTTATTTAGGATGTTTCTAATTTCTCCATGATACTTAATTAGGTATATTTTACAATGTAGTTTTAAGAATATTCAGTTCATTCGTCACTTTACGTATTATTTTATTGTGGCAATAATATTATATCACAAACTCAATTCTTTAAATTTGTAAATATGCAATGCACCGGCACCAATTATTATTTTCCTTCCCATTTTGATCAATACCTACATACATACCAAGTAGGAAAAAACAACACCATATTAGTGCTTTTCATAGACATGAAAAAAGCGTTTGATACAATATCTAAAGCAAAAATGATTGAAAAGATGGATAGTATTGGCGTTAAGGGAACAGAAAACATGTTGATCAAAACGTATCTAATGGATAGGGAACAAACGACTATAGTGAACAAAACAAAGAGTTCAAGATTAAAAGCGGAGTATGGAATACCTCAGGGTGGTAATCTACCGCCACTGTTATACATTGTATATACCAACGATATTTTCAACGTGCAAACTCAAGGCGAGATCTACGCATACGCAGACGACCTATGCATAGTTTATTCAGATAAGAATTTGCAGCAAATGCAACATAATATTAACAACGATATAAAGAAAATTGAAAGTTGGTGCTACAATAACCTAATAACCATAAACGAAAACAAAACGGAATACATGGTCTTCACACGGAAACGACAAACACCCAAATTCAATATTACAGTAAAAAATCAAACCATACGGCAAACAAATCAAACAAAATACTTGGGAATTATAATAGAACACAACTTAAAATGGGATACCCACATACGCAGCCTAATAAAAAGAAACACAATAATAATAGCAGGAATAAGTAAAATAAGAAACATATTACCGTTACATATGAGGAAACCAATATACCATTCTATATTCACATCCAACATAAACTACCTAATAAATATATGGAGCCACACAAGCAACAAAAATTTAAATAAATTACAAAGACAACAAAATAAAATACTGAAAATACTTTATAGCATGGAGAGAAGAACACCAACTGCAGAAATATATACAAAAACACAAGAACTAAATATACAACAAATCATACAATTAAATAATATGGCGTTAATACATAAAATAGAAAAGAAAATGGTAAAAACTGACTCTAGACTAGTAAAAAATACAGAAATACACACACATAATATAAGAAGACGCTCTCATTTAAGAATTGAAAAAATTATTAGCAACAAACTCATAAAAACCCCAAATAATGAAACCATTAAACAATACAATAAACTACCAAAGGAAATTAAAGACTTGACACATATCAAATTCAAAAAAACAATAAAAACCATGATAATGCAACACAAGATATAAAATCGAAAAGTTGACGGATTGCTTTACCTACAACATCGCTCTCGATACCGCTAGTCCGAGGCGAGGCAGGCCAGCCTCACCACCTTGGATGAGGACAGAGAGCGGGAAGCCAACAGAGGACATGAAGACATGACTGTATCATGTGCTGTATATATTTTACCTTTTCATCTTTTAATTTTGTTTATTCATGTATACATATTTGTCAAATAAATAAAGAACTTTAAAAAAGTTTTAAGAAATACTGCAGCACTCTTACTAATATCCTGCAAATATAAAAAGTATAATAAAAATTAAAATCTAATAAAGTATCGAAATGTGGATAAAATGCAGATGTTTCAGAAAACGTATCTTACGTAGTCGTGTTTTAGTTGCAGGTAATACATTGACGCAGAAAAGATAAACAAATCCCGAATGGGAAACAATCAACAGTACTTTTTGTTGTCGGAATCAAAAGCAGATGAGCGGATTCTAATGAAAACGAACCGAAAATCCACACAACGGGCAAGTTGGCGCCGGGACGCAGAACGCGCACAAGTGTTCCGACCGCAGTAAATCAGCGACGGCCATGCATTATCGACGCAATCTGTGCAATTGCAGTTGCATTAACTCACACGTTCATCGGCACCCGGGAGGAGGAAACTACTCCATTGGCACGGCGCGGCGGCGGTGTGTATTGGAATAACCGATGCCGCCTACCAGTAATTATCGACGACCGCAGCTATAAAATATCCACCGGTCCTAACGCTGCCACGTAGCGCGAACGATGAAAACGGATCCGGTATGTACAACGGCAACAACACCGCGATAGGCCGCCGTTCAAATATCGGGCCCATCACGACCGACTATACTCGTTAAGATACGAGATACACCTGAAACAAAAGCTGGGGACGCAAATTAGCCGGGGCCGTCAATACACATGGCTGCCTTCAACGTCGATCAGCGCTGAGCCGGGAGCATAGTTTGCCGACTACGTTTTTAATGAAACCGCCGATATCGATGACAGTTCGATTAGCGGCTTGCTCGATGTCACACCGCCGTCGACCAATCACAAGGCGGAAAATTTAATTTTCGATAGCATATTAAAAAAGAAAATCTATTAGCGGAGATATCAACATCACACAAATTTCACACTAATAATAACATTATAATTTTACGAACGAACGAGTGAAAAACAAAAAGAATCGACATATCTTAGATTGGCATTTGTTGTTTGTATCTATGTATCTATGCCCAACGAAAAAAAGAAGAATGCAATAAGCGATAATAATCTCACTCGCATACAATTGGTTCTTTAGAGACGCTAAATAGGAATGGTGAATAGTATCCGTATGATTTGTATCGCTGAAGCAAATCTTACTTGAAAATCAAATGGTACAAATCCCCTCAAATTGTACTAACAAGCATCTGTCAACGTCGTTGGTAATTATGAGCATCTGATTAATAAAATTTTCTAATATTGTATAAGCTTTAGTTTGCACATACATAGCTACAAACATTTATTTTGTACTGCCATCTGCCATCGACAACGTTTGTTTAATATATTAATCTAATGCGTCAATATTAAATCCGTTAACTTGGATATTATAAAATAAAACAGCAGAGGCTCCCAAACTTTTTTTTCTCATAGACCACTTTGAAAGTTTTGCTGGTTCCAGTGAACCCCCTGCAGCTACATTTCTACCATATTCCCAAAACTCGACAAAAAATGATGATTAGATCTAACTATGGAAATTTGCGTTGCGGCTGAGTTATTGGTTAATTAATTAATTGATTGTGCTGTGAGTGTATGTCAAAAAAGTAAAGTTAGCCAATCAAAAAAGTGATTCCATCCAAATTTACTCCTTTGACATCTACTCACAGCACAAGAAACCAATCAATCAATTCTCAAATATTTTATTTATAAAACTCCCCATTCGGAGTGGTAAAAATAAAAAGAGAAATAGTACATTTCCTTGTGTTCTATTTATTCAAATATGTAATCATTACACTATTAATTATTATTGTTATCATATTACATTGTAATATGATAACAGTCGTAATATAATTAAAACTAAATATTAATAACGTAGCGTAACTTCTACAATGACAATCACAAAATATGTAGTCATATTTTTAGTGGGAGGGATGTACTTGATGGATTGACAGCAAATTCTCAATATTTGGCTTCGGTTTTGTTAGGAATAACCGCAAATCTCCCCGTTCTGTGATATTCAATCTGCCCCCTTTTTTTGTTAAAAGGTTTGTAACGACACTAGAACTTTTCTCGACAAGATATGACAAAGGAAACGCTCTCAAAAGCTTTCTCGCAATTCCCCACAGTCCAGGATATTTTTCGGGTATTTCTGCCTGCAGCCAAAATGTTTGATACCCTCTTTTAAATTTCACCTTCAGTTCCTCATTAGTGCTAAGCTCGAGTAGCTCCTCTTGTAATATTACATTCTCCACTTCATCAAGTGGATTTATGATCCATGGTGGTATTTCCATCGTCAGAATATCTTCAAATCTGATTTTAAAGTCATCATGCAGGGCAATTAAATGTTGAACGTATGTGTGAGTAGCCTCATCAAGGCATTCTACCTGTGACAAGTTTGGAAACTGGGAAAATTCGCGCCGACTAATATTTTGCTTCATAAATGTCAATTTTCCAAGAAAAGCTGAAATTACACCCTTTGTTTTTATTAAATTGAGGCTGTCCCCTTGTAATTGTAAGTTAATGTCATTCAATTTTTTGAACAAATCTGTGAAATACGCGATGTTTGCTTTCAAATTGATCAGGTTTTCTTTTAAATCTGGATCTTTACTTTCCAGAAACTCGACACGTTGTACTGAATATGGAATATGCAAGGTTTTACAAATAACAGTCGCTGAGCTTCTTAAAATATTATCTGCCTACATTGATAGGTGAACTCAAGCCAACATTTTAGTTCTTCACTATCGGAACCAGATAAATTTCCGCTTACGAATTGTGAACCCCCATTTTTTTTGTCACGCCAACGTAGACCCCCGTCAAGTCTCCCGTGGACCCCTGGGGGTCCACCTGGACCACTTTGGGAATCACTGGTCTACAGTTTCGGTCAAATGTTCGATCTAAATGCGTTTGTTCTTTGGGAATTTAAACATTAAGTGGTGAGGTAAACAAAAATAAAACTAATTACTATTTCTCATTCAACAATGTATAAGTCAACACATTATTAAGTTGTCACCAACTTTTTGAAACATTTCTGTTATAGTTTTACAGTATCATTAATTTTAATTATATTCCAAATATGCATGTCGTTTAAAAAGTTTTAAAACTTTCCTCTTTTTGTTTAATTTGACCTTTTTTTGATATGTATAAATAGTTTCTTTTAAGTTAGGATTTTACACACTCAACAATGTTAAGTCAGTGATTTTAATTTACCCTGTTGAGAATAAGTCAAAATAATATAATAACACAAAGCCAGGATTGTCAACTCCACAAATTTTTTACTTGTAAATGAATGGCAGGAAAATTGTTATTTTGGCTGATAATCTCGTGGCTTGCACACTTGGCTTTCAGTCGTGAGGTCTTAGGGTTCAAATCGCACTCTAGTCAATCATGATAACCGTTTTCTTCCGGGATCGTAATGATGATTAGGAGTAAGATTTAGTTTTGCGGCGGTGCCTAGTAAGCATGTTAAATACTTAGGCTTTATCTACTTTAAAGAAAATCAATAAATGTATGTTTTCTGTATTATATTTTGTAAAAAATCAATTCATTTAAGCTCCCATTTGCTTCTACTTTTAGCTTGAAAATGGGTAGGAAACACTACCAAAACGTAGCTAAATACAATGTGAAAGGAATTTGATCATTTAATTAACCTCATAACCTAAATTCTAACTTAAAAGAAACTATTTATAGGTATTAAATATACATAAATCTGAAGATTACATAAAAGTACATAATCGATTCTTTATTTAGTTTTGACAACAACAAAAATGTTATTCATTTGTTTCTTGATATTCATATTAGAGGAAGAATTACCTTTTTACTTTTGTTATTTCTTTAAACTTTTCCTCAGAAAATGAACAATCATGTTTATATTACACTGATTTTATTTCAAAAATAATTACTTTAGCAGGTATTAATAAAACTTATTAAATTCTTCGTGAGACCTAAATAAAATTTTAAACAGTTTTCTCCATCACAAAAATACTCAAACCTATGACATTGGTGATAATAGTTCTGTAGTTTTCTCTATGTATAGTTTAATAGAAGAAATAAGAAAATGTTTACTTTTCAACAGTCATCTTTTTATTATGAGAGACCGTTTTCAAACAGAAACGGAGTGGACAAGTTACACTTTCTCCCAGAGTAATGGGGAATCGAGTAACTTTAGAACACATTTTGCAAACGATTACCTATATCAAAGATATAGAAGAAGAATTTCGTTACGCACATTCAACCATTTCAATTCTAAAAATTTATATCGACTTATACTTGCGATTCATTCCAAAGATGTACCTCATCCAAGAGTTCTGATTACACTATATAAACCCCATTCAAATTGGCACTCTACAGGAAAGTCATCTTCTATTTCGTGTAACCATGATAGCTGAATATATCGACCATAGTCAATTTTTGAATTATTGTTTAAAATGCGTATTCAGCTCAACAGAAACCGTTAATCCGTTAATCTGTCTCAGACGTAACGGTTGTAAACTCAGACTACACACTACAAAATATATGCAATTCCTGTGGAAAATTCCGATAACCTATAAGGTAAAATTGCCAAAAATTGGGAAATTTAATAGAAAACTTTAGGTATATTTTCTAATTTTTGGTAAATTTACCCTATACATTACTGGAATTTTCCGTAGGAATTGCAAATATTTTTTTAGTGTGTAGCCTTAGATACGAGTTTGAGACAAAATTGCACAATTTGTACAACGTTTTTCACGAGATTATAGCTGGCCAAGATTAGTCCATTCTGGTTCTTAATGCCTCGCATTTAATTTTTTAAATTCTTCAGCAATCACGGGATAACTTCATATACAATTGCACAAATAAATACACTGGCGTCTTATTTCAATCATCTCTCTATTTGGCTCACTTTGATCAATAAGATTATAAAACTATTTGCTCCCTCCCTCGCTGTGTGTAGAAGTTACACTAAACGAATGTAGATATATAACATGCACATGTCAAAGATAAGCAGTAAATGTAGTAACAGAGCCGAGTGCCACTACTAGCTCATTAACACGAGCATATAACCGAGATAACTTCAGCGGCACTGGAAGAAGGACGTGCTGAATTTTCGTAGAACCTTCAAGAAGTAAAGTTTGTGATCTCGTATCGCAACTTTAGGCCGGTTAATGTTATTATTGACTTTGGATTTACGGAGCGTAGATAATGGATGATACGACTAGTTCTGGGGCGAATGACAGCAGTAGAGACACCGGAGCGGTATGAGTGGAGAGAAAGAGAGAATCCGGGAACGAAAAGGAGGACCACCTACTTACTTACGGCTTCCTATATCTCGGGAGCTATGTTCGGTGAATGCTCCTCTCGGACGGAGCGGAAGCACTTCCTAGTCGAGCCATTGTCTTCTCGACTTTGAAAAGGAAAACTTTGCACCGCAAAATATTTGATTGAGTTTTATGTTTGGCGCGGTAACGCGATATCGCTTCCATTATATTTAAAGAAAGAGGTATGTGCATGAGCTAAGTGAATGTGAGATTCTTGGTAAAGTGTTTAAATTGATTATGGAACTCTATTTCAAGGCTTTTAATAGCAAAGTTTTTATCTTTGCAATAAAACATTTCTAATATTTAGCCAACGTCTGTAAACTTCACCTCAATAGTTTTTAAGATCAACAAGAAACCTGAAAATAAATACTGCATAATATAATGAATTATTATTTCGCCGAGAGGGTGCAATACATCTCTAGGTCCCCTAAATCTTGTCTCCAGTGCTCTAATACTTCGCAGTCATATAGTATATGCTTGACTGCTTTTGGTTCTCTGCCACAGAGTCTGCAGTTTGAATCCTCATTTACACATCAATTTTACCAGAGATAATATACCCAAGAGATACTAAACTTAATACTAAAAAGTGGGTACACGTTTGGAATGTAGTGGGGGGTGTATTTGGCAAGTTACGGTCTCTGCTCATAGAGGCGCTGTGAGCTCAAAGCGTGTAATTTGAATAGGTATGTATGTATGGATGCTGTTGCTAGGCGAAGCTTCGGGTTCTGAAATACACTTTGACACTTCTAAGCAATGACATCTATTTGACGTATTGTAGCAACCCCACTGAAATTTTGCCGAACCCGAAGGAATTCCAACCTCCGGTAGGGAGGGATTGTGCCAAACACCGCATTGACACGGGGTTTATGGCTTTACTTTCTATCCGAGAAGAAGGCATATTCTGATTGTTATCCACAATTAATCACCGCCACCGGCCTGGGATTGAAAGCACCTGCACTATATGTCACCCTTTTGTCATATTCATAGAGAGTAAATATGTCATATTATGAGGAGTTTAGATACCTATTTTGGATAGGCAACATATTTTACACTACCACTCGTACAGCCCTCTCTGGAGCGAGACCCAAACCAGCTACCCCTCCGGAGGGGAAGAAACCAAGTTTTGTAATAAGAGTTGGACGGGGGTGATTTTACACAGGTGTTCCTTCACCGAAGCATGTCCGGTCCTCAGACCTGTGATGATACCGAGCTATTTCCTGCTCACCTGCAGCAGTTCTGTAGCTCGCTTTCCGCATGGTTTCCCTTTGAAGGTTTTGCCAAGCATTTGAATGTTACCTTAAGTAGCCCCCCAGTGTTTATGTCTCCTATATGTTTTCGGGACATTTGTTTTGTTATCTCAATGAAAACGGTTCTGATCCGTACATTCTTTCTCACCCTCTCTTGACGCGTTCATCAGCTTTCCCATTGTCCTCAATTTCCTGATACCCTGGCGGCTAGATCAGAGTTACACTGTTCCGGTAAGATACTTCTACCATTAAATAAATGCTTTTCTGCTTTAACTGTAATATTTAAATTTTACAATTAAAGCAGAATTAAATATTACAGTTAAAGCAGAAAAGCATTTATTTAATGATTTCACACTGTAAGAAAAATTGCACATTGCACACTTCTACCAGTTCGTCGAAACAATCCATCACCAGCTGAGACGACACTTTTCGGCTTGATAGTAACTTTAGTGCCGCTGTGACCCTCATTTCAAGAGTATATTCCCGCCCAAGCACCATCAGCAGTCATAGATCCATCAGTATTCTGTCAGGTCCTACCCTCTAGTGTCCGGTATGCTTATAGCCCCTTTCCGCCAATCTGGTATTGAAACCATATAGAGACTCTTACACCATATAGAGACTCTTATACCATATACAGACTCTTATACCATATAGAGACTCTTATATCAATGTTGTGCCGGAAAGTGATCGGTCCGCATCCCCAGGATGTCTCTTCTCACATGTTCGGTTATTGACATGTCCTGTTCTAACTCTAACTTCCTTTATAATCGTTACGTTCTGCAGGCTGTACGTAAGGTGGCAAGCCTAAAAGTGCTTCCATAGCTGTTATGGGCGCACTACGTGTAGTTCCCATTATACCTAAGTCTTTGCAGTTTGTAAAACTTTTGAACAACACTTTCTTGGGATTTCTTTGCCCACCATATCAAGACAGCAGCCAGCGAGTGCCGGCTTTACCACCATATTATATATCCAATACACCATATCTGGTTTTAGCCCTCATTTCTTGGTAATTCTACCCAGATGATGATAATGATTCCATCTCATAGCTTAGAATTCGATTAAATTATTGACTCTGCTTGGGCTATTACATGTAGTATAACATCAACATGAAGGGTCTTGAAGGCTGTCGTAAAGCACTATATGTTTTCAAAAGATTGTGAATTTCGAAGGTCACGCTCTATTATACTACCTTGTTAATCAGTACCAAAAGGCCAAAGTTCTGGATTTCGAAGTTCCTTACTTTTATGGGCAGGTACTCCTATTCTGAGGGAAGCATATTTATCTGGGGGCCTCGAAATTATTCAATTTTAGTAAAATGTGCAAAAAACAGAATCCGCTTGGCCTTTCACTGCGGCCACTAAGGAATATAAAAGGACGGATGTTCATGATCTTAAAGTTTACGCAACAATTCACACCCTTAAGTTAGCTTGGGTAGCTTACGAATCTGTCTAATTTTCCAGGGAAGGAAAATGTCAATTTGCCTGAAAGTGACCTGTAAAAGTAGAAGTTTGACATTTTTATTGTCAAATTTGGGTAGCTCCAGGCCCCAGCGAACCGATAAGACAAAAAGAGTCACTTTCTGTCGACGCCTTTGATGTTTATGTCGCCACATCATGCCAAAAAATAATCGACAGCGGTAATACATAATCGTAAAGAACGATTGTTAGATGAGGAACTAAACTCAAAATGGCGGCGACACGTACAAGCGCACGCAAAAAATAACCTAACAACATAACTATGATATGTTTCTTAGTTTTCTCTTTGAGAACGAAGTTCCAACCACAAAACAATCCGATCCGCATCTTGTGTGAACTATAATTAAAACTGAAGGGTAACTAAATTTACACTAAATTAAACAGTTACTCTCAACGACTTTCATGATAAACGTCAGAATTGTCAGAATGGAACTGTGACAAACTGCAGTGGCGTCCTCTATGTAAATTAACCGTAAATACTTAGATCATATATGATGTATACGATCTAAGTGTAATTACCACTAAAAATGACAAGTGACCCTTCTTGATCTTATCTCTTCAGTGTAAGCTCCTTGTTTTAACGTAATTGAATGAAAGGCAGTCACATGTACCAAACTGATAGAATTGTCCAATATTGGAGCACTTTCTAATTTACCCAGAAGTTGATTTGCTATTTAACTACAGCTATGTAGGTGGTATGCCGATGATAAATTCTGGTTCCTCAAATAGCACCGCAGTATCTCTTCTTGCAAGAGTGTCCTTCCTCATTTTTCAGAATGAGTGAGTGGCCAGTTACTTAAATTAAATGCACTGGATGCACCTCTCGTGTTTTTAGTACCACCTCACTGGTATTATTTTTACACAACATTTTACTCTAAGAATCCAAAGAAAAATAGTCTACAATGGGCGTATATAACAATGACGACATCTTCCCTGAAATGAACATTTAGATGGAAATCCAAAAACTCGTAAATTTTAATTTTAATCATGTAGTTTAAAGATAAAAAGAGAAAAAATAAATTCATAATATACAAGGGCAGGGAGGAGAAAAAATTATATTTTTTGAACCCCTAATGATCGCGCGGGTGCGCCACTGTTCTTTTTCAACCTAAAATGTAGGGTTACTGACAAAGAACAATCTTGTCTTTACCCGATCTCGATATCTCTTCTCGTTTTCGAAATATTGCAAGAAAACACCCTCTAACACCAAAAACGGGACGCTAAAAAAAATTCGTGTCAAATATTTGCCGATATTCTGTATCCCTACCAAATTTTATCAAAATCTGAGGTGGACACTTGGGTGCCTTTGCTTGTTAGTATCTCGACGTACAACTATCTACCATTGTGCATATTCCAGCAACTGGATATTGCATTTAGAATTACCATTTTTATTATCAATATTGAAACCTTGTACCCCACGATACGCCTAAACACACTAAACATTTATTAGAATATAACGAGAAAAAATATTATAGGCCACTTAAACAACGGCGCGATGAAGCTCTTAGTTTCCTCGATGATGTTGTGCGCCCCCTGCCCAACGTAAAAAAGGAAAAAATGGGAGATAACGGCTTTGTTTATTCACCCACATCTACCAAAATGTACTAAAACGCATTATTTCCGCATTATACGGTTCACCCCTCGTCAGAACATAAACGTCGCTAAATCGGCGCCTTTTTACCATTATTCACATCACCATATTCTCCATATAAAAAAAAAACTGCAAAAAATGGGTCAAGTCGTTTCAGGCGAGTTTGCCTTTTATTAAAGATATTAATCAAAGTGTATTCATATGAGAAACATTCCCTAAAGCCCTACTAAAGTTAATGTAATGGAGTTCTTATAAAAAGCATAATAACCTAATGCAAAGACCTTACATAAATAATAAAATCAAACAATCATTAAAAATATCGACATATATAACGCATATGTATCTAACCACCCCAGAACTTTTTTACAGTTTAGTACCATCTTTGTAAAAAATATCCGTGATAGTTTGACTTCATTGTTACCCACCCTCAGAAAGAAAACCATAAAATAAGACACGGTTGTTCATAGAAAAATTTACGGTAAAATAACCACATCCTGACTTATAATTTTGTATTTTCTTTACATTTAAGCAACAAACTTCTGCTACACTTATAAAAATATTTTTTTACTAATTTAAAACAGCAAAAGTTACTCTTCACCTCAAAATTTTATCTCTAATTGATTGCCCCGAATGAACACAGATCTCGGCAATGCAGACCCACTTCAGCCTCAGCGAAACGTCGGCAATTAGGAAGTTATTTTTTCCCGAAATTGTTTCGTTTCCGATAAGCACGTTAAATCAATTTGTACCCCTTTTGTTTTTAGAGCGCAGTTGTGCGTGCCACAACTGACTTTAGAACATTATTGGAACGCTTCCGTTATCTTTAGTGTTATTTCGGCGAACGATAGAATCGAAAAGAGACGGAGAATGGGCGAAGTTTACCGATTAATGAACCCATTAATTTGTTAACCTTTGAGAGTAAATTAAGTCACGTCTATGGGATAAATTCGCAAATATTTTTATTGATGGAGAGCATAAATATGCATGTTAAAGTGAATTGGTGACATTGTAAATTATAAATTTGTTAATAAACACTTGCTGAAAGAGATTGAAGGAAAAAACCTTTATTTTCAATACAATTTAAATATAATAATACTAATACAACTATGATGTTCTTAATGTTATTTAATATTCTTACTAAAATAATGCCAAACTTGTAACAACCCTCTAATTCCTTTAGGAGTAATCTAATCTAACAAAGGAAGTTCGCCAGATGTTGTTAAACTCAGTTCTGATCCCTTAGAGTACTTTTGCAAAATATTAGTTATAGATGGCCAGGCGTTTGTTTTTTATGATTTTGTAAAATTTGCAGTGGTTGATAGTTGCGCTTAAGTACACTCGAATACGAGATAGGTTTACAAGCTACTAGTAGTGCAATGGTAAATCATAGTGTAAGTATGCGATAGGACATGGATAGGACCATGATTCGAATCCGGTCGGAACCGATGCTTTCTTTTTAATTTTTTCATTTATTCTTTTTTATTGTTTTAATCGTTTCAAATTAAATATTAAAATGATAATAAAGGTGCAAAAATACAATTTACACAGACTGCCTGTAATGTCAGTAATTAATTAGATGTCAGAAAATAAATTAATCACAAGTAAATGCATTCCGGTTAATTGCATTGAATGATAATAGAAGAACGATTAATTTATTTCGTTAAACTTAATAATAACACATTATACAAACCTTTCGTCCATAGTAAATATTCATTCGAAACATTTAACTGCTTTCCGTTAGTTGTATAAGAAGGATTATTATCAAATGATTTTTACAAAATATGCTATCTAAGAAAGATCATAGATAAATGACACTCCACCTTTGAAGGAATTACCATATACAATTAATAAAATGCATTTGAATGTCATAAATTAACCGTAATTCTATTATTACCCAATGCAATTAACTTATAACAGTAATTCACACATCTTAAACAATCTAAGTAGATTTTGATAAGATCTATGTAGGTTTACAATTTCTAACTTTTCCTAGAACACAGATTTCTTACGCTTTAAGATGTAGTTTCAGTACGCATCACCTCGAAAGAAAGGAATTCGGAAAAAAAAACAAATTCTCATGATATTGCCAAAATTTACACCTTAATCTGTGACTACTGCGCATATGACATTATCAACGATTAATTCTAGCAAGGAAGAAGATAGCAAGGATAGCAAATTTGGAATGCCGGTAATATACATTGCACCATCTACTGTTGGCGCACAAAATTAGTATTGTGTACTGTCGATGTAAGAAATTTCAGCGGATTATTGCTGGTTTTAAAATCCTTTTCTAAGTAATACTTCTTTCTTAAAAAAAGAGTTGTATTTATTATAAAATATACCTATATATATATCTAAATTCTAATGTTTAATACCTAAATACCTAACTAAAATGGCGTCACCACGCCTAAAGCACTTCAACAGATGTTGATTCTTTTGAATTATTTTCATTTCTCTCAAGGAAGTCATACTTTTTGACTGTTTGCTAACGGTATTGAATGTCCCTTTAAGATAAATATTTTAAAACAGTCTTCTTCATTTTTTTTACCACTATCTTGTCACCCATTTTGACATTGACTAATATTTATGTTATATCTGATCAACTTTAATATTACTGCACCTCAACTGTAAATAATCCGAACTGTGTATTGCAATGACTCGAATATTTACTCAGTAGTCAGTTTCTGGTAGTTTCTAATGATTACCTATATCTATAAGTACATATCTCCCTATATGTCAAACATATCAAACTAACATGAACGATATGCTTGAGAAATTTTACGCGAATAAATTGAAGAACCCTATGAACTACACTTAGCTGTGAATCGTATCGCAATCACACTATCTGAAAGAATTAACTGTAAGCTTTCGAAAATTGAAATGCCAATATTATAATCATATTTTTTTTTTTACAGGTATTAGATGCTTATAGGTTATGCAACGGTTGTAATCATTGTATTGAAATTGTCAATTAATACTTACGGAATCAAGACAAATATATCTGGGAAGATAGTAAATGGCTTTCCATGCCATCCTGCAGATTATCCTTACCTCATTTCTTTGAAATCCTCTACTAGGAGTATTTACTGCGGTGGTAGTCTTTTGAACAGGTTTCACGTTCTTACAGCAGGACATTGCTGCAATTACAGAACAATCCACGAACAAATGCTAGTTGTTGCCGGATTAACCCATAAAAGATCGTACATTCAACACTCCAAAGTATGGCAACGATTTATACATCCGTCCATGGACTTATGCGTAGTGAGATTATTTTGGGCAATTGAGCAAAACCCTTACATAAAATTCGTGAAACTAGCTACCCCGGATATGTTTGATGAACTTATGAAAACCAACAGTTGTGACAAGAGCATCACTATGGGATTTGGTTACCAAAGACCTGTTGAACCAAATACTAAGGAAGTGCCTCCTATTAATCAAGTACCAACATTACAATGTGTCGAACAGAAGGTGCTGCAATCATGCCCGGTAAATATTGAAGCTACATTCTGCGTGATCGGGGCAAACTATCCAAACGAGGATGCTTGCTTCGGTGATTCTGGTGGACCTCTCATTTGCAAGGGTATACAAATTGGTTTAGTGTCATCTGGTATTGGTTGCGCATTAGGTATCCCAAGTCGTTACGTTAATGTCGCTGATGCATACGATTATATTAAGAGAAGTTCCGGAAGTAATAAATTTCGTATAAAAATTGTAGATGTAAGTCTCATACTATTATTTATTTGTTTCACTTAGTCATTAACTAGTATTCGTATTATATCAAATTGCCAATCAAATAATTCATAAATATGTAATTTTTAACTAAAGCAAATGAATTAAGTAACAATAAAATTGTTTGTGAATATGAGAAATTAGTATATCGTATATAGTATCGTCGTATACTCCATAATATTATATTCGAAGGGTCATGGAGAAAATTAATATCTAAGTTCTTTCTGTCCAACAACATTATCAGTCAAAGAAGCCATTATGCGACTTTAACTCTTAGTTATCGATAAATAGTGAAAATAAAAGGCACGATATTTGGTCTGGTTTTGATAAAGCCAGCGAAGAGATAAGAACAAGAAGGGTCACTCTCTAAAGTCGCCTTTGGTGTTTGTGTAGCCGAAAAATCAACGACAGCGGTAATACATTATTTTAGCAGCAGATACCTCTGCTTTCTATTTTAATTTACACCAATCATAAAAAACGATAGATAAGGAGAACCAAACCCAAAATGGCGGTGACACATGCACGCGTGCGCAAAGAATAACGTAATAACGTAATAACTATGATATGATATGTTTCTTAGTTTTTGTTTTTGAGGACGAATAACTTCCAACCACAAAACAATTTGATCTTAGCATCTTGTATGAACTGTAATTAAAACTTAAGTGTAATTAAATTTATATTAAATTAAATAATTACTTTCACGATCAACGTCAGAACGGTCAGAACAATGACTGCAATGGCGCCCTCTATGTAAATTAACAGACTGCTGTAATTACCGGTAAAGTCTTGGCTTCGGATCCGCTGAAAATGACAAGTGACCGACCCTTCTTGGTCTTATCTGTTTCGCTGATAAAACTACTGATAGTAACAATGACATACGTCTTATTTGTGACAATATTACCTTTAAAGACTTCACGTTCTTTAAAAGTGTCATTGGAAACGCAAATGCTTAAGATGTGTTTGATGTACTTGAAAAGTTTATAACCGAAAATAATTTGGATTGGAAAAAGTGCATCAGTATGTGTAGGTACTGGTGAAGTTCGATCAATAGCTAGTGCGCCATCTTTACGACGATTTAAGGTATTTGCTGCAATATATGGATAGAAAATGTTGTTACGGAGGGTGGATTCATAGGTCATGGCAACTTTTTATTATTTGATGCATATATGTAATACTTACATTTACAGTTGACATTAATAAGTTTAAAACGAATTAATATGTATCATACGCTATGCCCTGATTGCACACACTCGACTCTTCGGGGAGTACAACAAAGATAACACTATTAGTGATATCAATAATGGTGAGAGAAAGATAAAAAGGCATAATGTAAATGCTGGTAATACATGTTTTATATGATCTAAGGTATGTACCATACTTTCAAAAGTATATACTAGGCTTTCAATATTGCCAGGCATTCACGAAATAAAGAAAGTTGCCATGACTTATGAATCCACCCTGATAATGCAGGTGTTCAGGAAAATGAAGAGGATTAGATTTGGAAATGGGTAATTTCAGCATCATAATTGCATTCGATTAACTGCAACAAATGAACAATAGCTGTTGTTCAAATGAACTCAATGGATTTGTTAAATTAATAAAATAGAAATAACAAAATCAAGTTATTTTCTTGGGTACAGTTGTGACGTAAAAGTAACAAAATCAAGTTATTTTCTTAGGTTCAATTGTAAGATTGGCTAATCAGAGATATTTCTTATGCTGCATAGTTTTACAGCACACGTACTAAATATTGCTTTTCCTTGATCATTTTTCTGTACCCCAGAAAACACCGCGAGGTATTTTTAAAAAAAATGTAAACATTAATTTATCAAATCTACGAAAAAAAAAATGGTGTTGAGCAGAAACAAACAGAATAAGCAGAATAGGCATTGGTGTTGTTCAGAGTGCGTACGTTTATTTGTAGTGAACTATCACATACTATGTGATCACATTGCATCATCCATAAGAAAGCACTTGCAAAAAATGCGTCAAGAAATTCAAGTTTTCTACAAAGGGAAGGTCATGAAAACCCCATTTACTTTGTCGAACCCGATTTTTTGCTGAAACTAACGTATTTGGACACAGGATTTGGACGATATATTTGACGAACTGGATGCCTTAAATCTGTCTGTCACTCAAAGGAAAGTCTCAGAAAAAATTGCGGTGTTTTGCAAAGTACTGCAGTTTTAAGTAACGAAAATTAATAAGAATGATTGTCAACGCTGTTTCCCTGAATTGCACAAATAGACATTTTCTGATATTTTCTAATGATAACCTATATGTGCCTATATATGTCAAAAATTAAATCAAACATGAACGATGTGCTTCAGAATTTTTACGGAAATAAATTGAAGAACGTATTAAAAATATCTCTATGAACTATACTTCGCCGGAAATCTTATCGCAACCACACTATCTCAAAGAATCAATCGTAAGCTTTCGTAAATTGACACACAGATTCCACTGATTAATGTTTTTTGTAGGTATTAGATGCTTAGAGCTTATGCAGCGATTCTAATCATTGTATTGAAGTTGTCAATTTATACTTACGGCATCAAGCCAAATGCATCGGAGAAGATAGTAAATGGCTTTCAATGCCATCCTGCAGACTATCCTTATCTAATTTCTTTGAAATCGCCTAGTAGGAGAGTTTTCTGCGGTGGTAGTCTTTTGAACAGGTTTCATGTTCTTACAGCAGGACATTGTTGCGATTACGAAAAAGTTAACGAACAATTGCAAATTCTTGCCGGATTAACCCAAAAAAGATCGTACGTTCAACACTCCAAAGCATGGCAACGATTTATACATCCGTACCTGGACTTATGCGTAGTGAGATTATTTTGGGCAATTGAGCAAAACCCTTACACAAAATTCGTGAAACTAGCTACCCCGGACATGTTTGACGAACTTATGAAAACCAACAGTTGTGACAAGAGCATCACTATGGGATTTGGTTACCAAGGACCTGTTCCAGAGCATGTTGAGGAACTGCCTCCTATTCAGCAAGTACCAACATTGCAATGTGTTGAACAGAAGGTGCTGCAATCATGCCCGGTAATGGAAGAAGCTATATTGTGCGTGGTCGGGGCAAACCATCCAAACGAGGATGCTTGTTTTGGTGATTCTGGTGGACCTCTCATTTGTAAGGGAATACAGATTGGCTTTGTGTCGTCTGGTGTTGGTTGCGCATTAGGTTATCCAAGTTATTACGTTAATGTCGCTGATGTATACGATTATATTAAGGAAAATTCGGGAAATTGTGGATTTCGTATAAGAATTGTAGATGTGAGTTTCATACTATTATTTATTTGTTTCACTTAGATATTAACTAATATTCGTATTATATCAAATTGCCAACTAAATAATTCATAAATATGTAATAAATATTTTTAACTAAAACAAATGAATTAAGTAACAATAAAATTGTTTGTGAATATGAGGAATTAGTATTTCTAGCATATTTATTAAGAAAATTGGTTAGACGATCTGTTCTTATGTAAGTTTCAACTTCTTCGTCAACTATAACTACGCCAATTTGTCTTTCCTCGCACATTACAGGACCACCAGACGAGTCCGAACACAACTGTATATTATCACTTATAACACAAAGGTATCCTGAATTCTTTCCACAGGAAGTTAGAGAAGCATTACTTTCCGTAACACAATGCATTAATCCATGTCTACGAAAGCAGCAGTTATCAACATAAGGATAATCACCGTATACTTTGAATCCTATTATGTGACTATTTATACTATCTTGAAGGCGTAGCGAAGAGTCCGAATGGCTTTTCGTTAATCCAAACAGATTAACACCTTCAGTGCCGTCGATTGGTGTCTTTAATTCTAATATGCATACATTAACTTCTGGATGTATGTATCGTTTGTTACCAATTGCTTTACGCTTGTTTGTATCATTTGTCGCATAACCAACGTAGACCACGATACCTTCCTTAAATTTCAAAAATCCACAACAATTTCCACTAGTTAAAACGTGCCGGTTATTTATGAGACTTCCACAGCAATAAAATGACTCATTTCTTTGAGTTGCCAAAAACACGATATATTTAAGGTGTTGGTTCTGGACGTTACAACCACACTGTCTTGTTAATGCAGTTGCTGATATTACACAAAATATCAAGCAAATGAACTGCCATGTTTTCTGTGCAATCATTCGTTTTAAATTAATTGTCAAATTGACATTGCAATGAGTGTACTAAATATAAAGAAAAGTCGCACAAAATTTGTAAATTGAATCGATTGAAGTTTATAGGAATGTATGCAAAAGAGCTTATTCTACCGGCTATTCTTCAGATGGATAAGATTATAGTCGAAGAATCGTGGAGAAAATTAATTTCTAAGCTACCTTCGTCCAACAACACTATCAGTCAAAGAATATTTCATACGGCTCCCAATGACCGATTAATATTGCAATTTTATTTATTTACACACGCGGTATATTTTTTAAAATATTTATGGTATTCTATGTAGGAAAATTAATTTTACAAGCTGTACACAATAATGAATTAAACGCTGCTGTATTGCAAAGACTTCTTATAACACTTTGTAATTACTATATAAAACAACTCAAGTGCTAAATAGGCAAAACAAGCATTTTCAAACCGTGTATACTCCGAGGTATTTCAAAAAATTTATAAATAAATTTATCAAATCAATAAAAAATGCATTGATGTTGTGTAGATACGAACAGAAGCAGTAGAATAGGCATTGGTGTTGTTCAGCACTCCGTCGAAGAGGTGTGATGAGGGTTGGTGTTGATCAGAAACAGATGGGATGAGCATTGGTGTGAATGCAATGGTGCTATAGAGAAAAGAGCAAAAGGGATGGTGTGCATGCGTTTATTTGCAACAAACCACCACAAGCTATCATCTGTCCACTATTCTCCAGCCTTTCTCGCTCCTTAACATACTAATATTTTGTGGTGTCACAGATCCTATGGGCTTTCCACTGTATCTGCCCCGTCACAATAGTGATATTCGTATGTTTGTATACTCTCCTTGCTCTATATCCTCTGCCAATCGTTCAACATTTTGGTTAGAGTCGTCGCTGTACATGCAGTGCCGCCCTGCGGCTATCCTCTGCTACACCGAGAGGTTTATGGGTGAAATTCTTGCAACAACTAGCAGCGTCAGCTCTGAGCATCACGTGGCTCAGGGATTCAAGAGTTATATGTGCTTTTTCCGCTGTCTGGGACATTTGTTCCGTTCATCTAAGTGTCCTCTGTAGCTGGACACCAAGGCATCGCAGACTTTCACGGCTTTGTATTACTGGGTCTTCCCACCATATTGTATAGGTATGGTGACAGTGTCCTCTTTCTTTATTCTCTTAGAGCTCCTTCCCACGGAGCGGAGTTGAAAACGCTTTCAACATCTATCGTTATAAGTGCAATCCGTCTTCAGAACCGTGGTTGCACACCCTCCTTATCTGAATCCATGCTGTTCCTGGGATAGGCCTCCGTTATCCTCAATATCTTACCGCAATCTCAGAAGCAGGAGTTGTTCTAACAGCTTTTCCTAAACCTTAGGTATACATAAATGCCGGTAAGAAGCGGTGGTTATCCTGTTCTCTTAGTTTTTGGGATCTGCGCCAGTCTGCCCTTTTCCGTGTGTTACCGCCAACAGGAGTCTGTTCATAACGTCCAAACATTCATCTGTGTACTCTCGCACTACTGCTGCATCAACCTCCGGTGGGTTATCTCCTCTCTAGTGAACAGAGGGACATCTTTGCGTCTTACTTGTTGCTTATTTCCCCTCTAATTTAGCACCCCTACCCCAGATGTCGTCAACTTCTTCTATGAGGCTTTTCAAGGCATCACGTTTAGCCTTTTGGATGGCGTTTTTCAGTAAGGTTCTGCTCGCTGCATGTCTTTCATGACATTGCTTTTTATTATTAACATTAGCATCTTGTCCCTAAGAAGGATTTTCCTGTTTTTTTAGCCGTTGTCTCCTTATCTCTGCTGCCTCTTCACACCACCAGTACACCGGTTTCCTAAATGTTGCGTTCCTTATCTTGTGGACAATATTATTACATGCCGCAATTAGGCGAGCCTTTGGCCTTGCTAGCCTACCAACTTCTGCTATCAATTTGCTCATGTTATCGTGTTTTGACTCTCCACCTTCCGTTTCTTGCTCGATTGTTGGAGTGTTCTGGCTTTTGAAAAGCACATTAAAACATTTCATAATTTCTCGAGCTATTCAATATGTACTAAAAGTTATGTCAATATTCAATTGGCTTTCCCTCTAATAAGGGTTGGGCATCTCCACAGTTGTGCACCACCAAATTCTCCTCAGTCATCCATTCATCCAGGAGGGAAGACAAGAAACGAGAATTATCCTCTCTTGTTTTCCTTCCTAGATGCCCGAATGGAAAGCTTGGTATTGAAGCCACCTCCCATTATGATATTTGTGTAATTTAAAATGTTAATTGTTAATTAAATGAGCGAACACATGCAAACTTACGGCTAGTAAGATATTGACCAGAGAGAGAGAGAGAGAGAGAGAATTCGTGGTAAAATAGCTATATAGTAACACGAGAAGTAATCATTTGAGTGCACTTAAATGAGCGACTTCGTAACGATATTCGTGTATACGCGTTGTTGCGAACGCATAACAGACATTGCGACTGAGAGCCGCCGCGCATTTTACGATTCTAAATGCATTTACTACAGGTTCAGGTCGGTTGTTAGGTAATGACGTAAACAGAATAATAAAACACACGCCAACCGCTTTAACAGTCTAACTAACTCGATTTGTATACGTTTAGCCATAATTAAATGTAATTCGACCGAGCGTTGATTGAATATTACAACCGGAATTAAAACGAAGTGTATTTACATTCACTCTATGCCTACTCTTGAAACGCACATGCACACATCCAGATCCACTACTGTATTGACACAACGAGGACGCTTAACAACGTTTTAAATATTCATTGGCTTCGACGAAATTGAGATGCCAAATCCCGCTTCGTTGCGCCGAAGTTTTGAGAGTGTTGTTCGTCTTTTTGGGCGCGCTGAGAGACTCTCTTTTATGTCAAAATGTTAAACGCTTTATGATTGCATATCTAAAGACTAATCCCTCGCGCACGGATCACGAATAGTCAAAATTTTAACGGCACTGATTGTGAGTAAGAGTAATAAAGTATCTCACAAGAATTTATGAGTATCTTTTTATGTTTACGCCGCGATACGTAAATTCTAGAATATAAGTATGAAAAGATTTTGCTTTTATGACCACTGAAGAAGTCTCATATACCGTTAAGACATGAGAAGATAACTACATCATTTACAATACCGTAAGTACAATCACATAGATAAGCTAGAGGAGATCGTTCTACAATAAACAATCAAATAACAATGTTATGATTAAATATAGACATTTAGTAGTGTACATAAAGTTGTTATTTTTTGGTAGAATTTAAAAATGACATAATATAAACTGACCGACAAGAAAAACCCCAAATTTGAATTTGTTTACATAAACAATGTAACAATCATTAATTTAAGTTTCTATTGAAATTGTATTTGAGAACTGTATAAAATATACAATTCTTTTGAAAGAATAAGGCAAATTAGGACAGAATATTATTAGATTAATAGCGAGTATGTCTCAACGAGCTTCAGTTAAGCCGTGAACCGTTGAATTAATTCTTTTTAAATCTTGCGGAATTAGTTCGAATTCTTCTTGGAATGCAAATCCGTTGTTGATTCCAAAGATGTTCAATGGGGTTATGATCTGACACCAATAAAATGATAAAATAGAACTACAGCTTCCTGAAGAACTTTCCATGTACCTATAAACAATTAATGCACCATTTTCTATAGGTAAATATGAGATCGGTTCTTGCTTCGATAGCAATACCAGTCTATAGCATAACGAAATGTTGGGAGATGGTACAGTTTGCACTCCGTTCGTTTTGTCTTCTCGACACTCTTTCTCTGTCATCTGAGGATCCTAAACAAAAACACGATTGGCCTGTAATAAAACTGCACTCCATTGCCGAACTGTGCAAATGTGCAAATCGAAGGCGTGCTGTACAATGCCTTTGTAGCACTTTCGCTTCTGTAGCCGGTCTCCTACGATCATCATCAGTTCACTCTCTACTAGCTTCCGTCTTACTGTTCCTTCACTTATCTCAACTCCTTGTACAACTAATAAACGATGTTGAAACTGAACCGCAGTTAATCTGCGTCCCTTTAACGTTGAACACCTTAAATCTATCATCAAATCTAGATGTTGCGCTTTTTCTTCCAGAACCTGCTCACCTTTCCAATATACTAATCTCCAAAAATTGGTTCAACGAATCTCGAACGGTAGTGCGTGATATTCCCTACCTATCGCTTCTGCTTACCCTTCATGTGATGAACCAACTTCCCTCTTCCTCACCTTAGAGGACATGGTGAGGTTGGTACAACACTGTGAGGATTATAACCTCCAAATTATCATCGGAGCGGATGCTAATGCACATAACATGGGATAGGGAAGCACCGACACGAACGGAAGAGGTGATTCGCTTTTAGAGTTTATAATCTGAAAGAGCTTGGTAGTTTTAAACAAGGTAAGTGAACTCACCTTTATAACGCAGAGAAAGAAACAGGTAATTGAGTTAACCATAATCTCATTGCATACAGGTACAAAGGTCACTAAGTAGTATGTATCTGAGGAACCCTCTCACTCAGATCATTGGTACATCTTCCTGGAAATCAAATACCCTGATAAAAGAGTAGAGATGTATACATCTCCCCGAAAGGCTTATTGGCGAAAATAGACAGTATCTGAGAAACAACATCAACCAAGTCAAACCAGAAAAAAAAATCCAAATGATATTGAACTAACTTCAGAACATTTTCAAGAAGCCATAACAAACTCATATCATACATTCTGTACTCACGTGAGAATAGACGGTTCCAGAACCATAAGCAGGTGGAACGAAGAGCTATCACAAGTAAGGCAGAAAACTCGCAAACTTTTTAACAAAGCTAAAAGACAGATAAATGCGAAAACTACAGAAAAACACTCACTGGAGGAATCATGAAGGAAGTTCTGTGAGGATGTGGGGACTGCACCTGAAGGAGCAAGACTTCATAAACTTCTGGTAAAAGATCCGATTATTGCTCTGGGGACTATAAAGAACACCGCGGGATATTTTACAAATACTGGAAATAAAACCCTACTTCAGAAACACTTTCTAGATTCGGATGAAGTTAATCCTAAAAATCCTGACGACCAGCTAAAACTTGAGAACCATCTTCAGAGAGTGGACAGGGACTGCTGGCAAGAGAAGTCTATTTGGGCAAAGCTATGACCATGGAAATCTGCCGAAAAAAACAACCAAAGCTTTGACGAAGATAAGATTATTAATACCTAGAATGTATGGTCCAAAAGAGGATGCAGATGAATTTATGCCTCAATTGCGCAGTCATTTATGTTATATGATGTCCCAATTTGGCTACACGCCATGGATAAAGCCTGCTACAACCGAAAGCTATTATCTGTACAAAGAAAAACAGCACTGCTTATAACAAGGGCGTAAAGGACAGCCTCTACTGAGTCTCGGCTGGTTCTGGCGAGGACACCACCAATAGATATTGTAGCAAAACACCAAGGCCTGATGCGGAGAAATTGCACAAGCAAAATGACCTCGAATAATGAAATTATGATGGAATGGTAGGAGCGGTGGAGTAGGGAGGAATCCTCCGCAATGTGGATCAGGAGATTCATCAAGATCTTGGATCGCATGTTGGATTCGAAACACGGTGAGGTGTGTTTCTTTTTGGCCCAGGTGCTGGTTGGATACGAATGCTTTGAAGCCTATTTTCAAGGTTTTCACTTATCGCAGTTAGACACATTAAAATGCCCACAGAGAGCAAAGGCAATACTAGCTGCAGGATACATCAACACGGAAAATCTAGTCAACATAATGCACGTGAGATATTTGCCCTAAAAATAGATGATGATAACAATAGGACCTGAGACGATGGAGAACTTGCCCGACCAAGTTTAGATGTAGTCCTTCCAAAGAAATGCTTAGGTGGTTCAGGGAGAACTCGAACTCAATCTATCGAGAGGGTTTTTTTAGTCGGTAAAAATCCGACATTTAAAGCGTTTTGAAGATTTTTCCCCTATCGAGTAATGAAAAAAATAAATAATAGGGTGATAATATACTACAGGGTAATATGGGCTATCAACTTTTTCAAATTCTGAAAATCGCTTGGTTTGGATAGAATACACAACAAAATCACTTTAGTGTGAGTGTTGGGGCATAAAGGCATACCAGGCTACGAATTAGCAAACAAGCTAGCAAGAGAGGACTCAGTATTTACTAGATCTGAAACAGGTCTTGTGATAACCAAGGCCCCGATAGGTGGTGTAGTAGATGAGTGGATTACAAAAAAAACACCAGGTATACTGCAACAGCGTTGAAGGGCAGGTACATAGCACACGGATGATTGGGCAGCCGTCACGACATTTAGCTGCGAATGTGTTGGCTTTCAAGCGAGTACAGCTTAGAACAATGACTAGTCTTAACAGGACACGGCTGTCTAATACAATACCTACTTAAAAGTAGCGTCTTTAGAGATGAGCCTATCTGTAGATTATGCAATCTCCTCGGAAGAGGAGATACCCTGCCACGTTGTTTTTGAATGCGTTGCATTTGAACGGTGGAGACTGCAATTGCTGGGAACAATCAACCTACTGATAGAGCTGACGCAAAAGGATATACCACCTAAACTACTCAACCTAGATAAAATGACTAGTCTGTTTATGTAAAGAAACTAGGTACGGAATATGCTGTGGTGTTATGGCAACGATAAAAAGACCTGACTCGTCCCCACTGACAAATCAAATGAAAACATTATCCCTTCGAAAAAAATCTAGCACTCCATAAAGCATATATTGATAAAGGAAAAGGAAAAAAAATTAGATCAGCTACATTTGTAAATAGATAGTGTGTATTGGACGAGTAGGCGCCATTTTTGCCGATCAGTTTATAAGAATATTTGTTTGAAATAACGGAATAAGAACGCGTTCGCCTACTTTGTATAGCGTCTACTCTGTACAGTCAAAAATACTTTTAGGTTGTGCGGTATTAAATCTTATAAAACCTTTGTAGAAAAAACATTTCAGAAATAAAATATAAATCTGTAATCAAAACTCAGTGTTTGCTGGAACACCCTGCGCATCAAACGTGGCTCAACTGGTAGGTACATCAAAACAATACTATCGAAAAAAAAAAATACAGCGGATTTAGTACAATTTCAGAAAACTAGCAATCAAGAAAATATTAAACACCTTAAAAATCTAAAACTTCCTATTGCCGAAGTTAAGTCGACAAGTCAAGTTTGTCCTCCTAACCTGTTGGTTAAACTTTCCGAGTAAGAAATTATGATGAAATTGTGAATTCAAGACGCCCCAGGGAATTCACCGGATGACAGTGTTCCAACTGAATGTAAGAGAAATTACCTACCTTCTCGCACCTTCTCTTCTTCGCGCCGCTCTGTCCGTCTAGTCTATTGCGACGTAGTCGTCACGCGCGCTTCTTCTTCGAGTAGTCTGAGCTCTCTAGTGACGAATGCCACTCGTTACGTACGTTTAAATTTAATTACGTTTACATGTGTTTGCACAGATTCGGTTTGCATTAATTAGAAATCTTGGAATTTAAATTAAAACTTGCAGTAAATTACGGATCACGCACGCTAATGTATTCCCGGAACGGAATCCCGGAGCGTTATCTTATGCGAGATCTAATAAAATACACAGCCAAGCCGCCGAAATTTGAATAATTTAAACACTAGATCTCGCCTTACGTTTATTGCATTATTTCGTGGTAAATGCGGAGGTTGGCTTCCGTAATTTTTCAGGCAATTTGACAATTTCCCCTAATGAAACCCGCGATATATATTTAATTATGTAATTAAAAACGCGTAGAGAAATTAAGACAATGCATTAAGGAAATGCGTCAGTGAATTATCAATTTAATTTAATCGAGATTTAACCTCTTCTCAGAATTCCGTATGAAATCAACAAGGGCCAACGATGTATGAAAACTTTAGGTGCAGTTGCCCATGTCCTTTGTCTCACGGTTTTCATTTTTAGTAAAAAATTACCTTCCAGAAACGTCTGAATGTCATATCCAAACGTCATAACATCATGCATAGGAGACTATCGTAATTTATTAAATAATCTTTGTTGCAGATCCTAATCCACAAAGAAAAGTGATAAAAGGAAAGCCATTTGCATGCGCTCGGTTATATTGTGTGATTTCCTCAACGTTCTAAGATATATAGTTTAAGTAAAACGTTTTATGCGAAATGCAGTTTTATTGTGGTACACTTAATGCACTTTTGTAATACCTTTAATAAAAAGGGGTTCTAAAACTAATATATACAATTATCTTCCACTATGTATGTATGTGTGATATTAGGGTGATACTACACTGCGACCTGGAAGATCTATTGTGTCCCCTCTTCTCGCTGTATTTACAGCTGGCCGGCTAGTCTGATTCCTTTTAAAAAGGGCAAAATGTCAGAAGGACCCAGATTAGGTAATTCTCCCTCTTCGATTTCACATGCTCCCAGGTGCAGCGCCCTTAAGTTGCACAGTGCAGCGCTGTTTGTGAGTAGATGGATGGATGTTTCGTCTACATTCGGCTTCCTTCGCTATTCCAAGCCCGCTTAGATGTCCTTTCAGTTTACAATGACCTGTAAGAATCCCTGTCAATATGCGAATATTACTTTTACTCAGGTTTATGCATTCTGCAGATCTCTTCTGGTTATAGGTTCCCAGAAGAGTTCTAGCTTGCCTCATTCTCTGGAGATCCTCCTAGTATTTGGATTTTCTCTGCTCTACTTCATTGTTTAGTTTCTCCAGTATTATGCTGCTACTTATCCCGCAAAAAGGTTCTGGCCCTACAAAATGTGTTCTAGCCCCTCTCTTAGCGAGATTATCTGTTATTTCGTTTCCTTCCACTCCCGTATGTCCCGGAACCCACAATAGGGTTACCTCGTTATTTTAGTTTTTGCAGATACCCCCAAACTATTTTGGAGCTCATTATGTTTGACCTCAGCGCCCTAATGGCTGCTTGACTATCAGATATTATGATAATCTCCTGCTTTTCATAGCTTCTGTTAATGTTGACCTGGACACATCTTTCAATAGCGTGTATTTCCGCCTGGAAGATACTTGGGTACATCCCCAAGCTTTCGAAATTGGTTCTAGGCCGATATATCCCTATTCCAGTCCCCCCCCCCCTCGTTTTGGAGCTATTTGTGTACCATTTGCCAATAATAGAATAAAACCACCTGGAAACTGGATGTTTCGAGTACCATGTTCTGATATTTATGTTAGGATGAATTAATCAATATTGAGTTGGTCTTTCGTCGTTAACCCGCTGCCATCAATTTTGCCATTCTATCTAAATTTCTTTCTTAGTAATCGCTAGTAGATCATCCCAGCATAAGTTTGCACTGCAGAGTGTTCCCTCCGCAACTGCTCTTTTAGCAAGTTCATTCACTATCGCGTTCAGTCTGATATCAACATGCCCTTTGATCCACATAAATATAAATGTAACTCTAATCGATTTTGATTCGAAAGTGCCAAGAAGTTTATTTAGTCAGTATAGCAAACCCTAAAAGTTTAATTTTCCTATTGACACTAAAAGTTTGAAAACTGTTTTTGTTTTCAAACACGTGGGTTTTATCCCAAATACCTTTCGCATGTGCCCCGAAATAAGCGCGAAATTAAATTAGTTCACACATAATGGGACAGCGCTCGAAATGAATGGAGTATAATTTGATGGAAAAGTATTCGCCTCCGCCAATATCCAAAAAAACGTTTACAAACTAACGGGGAGCAGAACGCGTGAAATTCCTGTTTAACACCTCCAATCTTGCGAAAGCTTTCGTTCGCTTCAATTTTGAAGAAATTCGCCGGTCTCAGTCTGATTAGAAAGGTATTAATTTTATTCGTATGAAATTCTCCGACGCGACGCCGGCGTCGGCATCCCCTTTCGACACCTTTCAAATGTAAATGGCGAAACGCGAAGTCTGTTCAATTAAAAATGGTTTCGTCGAGGGTAGGTTAGTGGATTCGCAGTCGCCTCGTATAGTTGTCGATTTTCGCACAATAATTCAATTTAAAATCTTATACGTCTTTTACACGAACAAAGGTTGTAGTTTCTTGGAATTTGTGTTTGGTAAATATATATTTCCATCACGTTTGAAATTGCAAAATTTTATAGCGGTCTGCGAATGTTGTCGCTGTTAATATAAAAATTCGATACGGCAAAGAAATTTATCTCCACATATTCTTAAAAGACAGCATTTTATTTCTGCCGGACAGTTTAAAATATATATGCTGCTCCCGACGCAATGAAACTAGCAATAAAGAAGCAACGTGTTCTAGTTGTACAAGTAATAATACGTTTTTGTTTAAAACTTATATTACTCAAATTGAGTAATATAATATATATATATTGTAATGAGGCAAACACAGCTCTGATTTAGAAATCAATCACACACACCGATCGATTGTATTGTGTGAACTGCCAGTCATATGTACTCTTGTATTCGACAAGGACGGTCGGATTTCACCAGCCACAGGGTCGTATGAACGCCTGAAACCGATCAAGAGATCTAAGACATCCTTAAACACACACATTCTTGTGACATCATTCAAAATTTTAACATCCCGAGCATCCAGTAATCGATTATTCATTTTTTAAGACCTTCAGTCAAAACAGGCACTAATATTATAGAAAATCACAAATTACTCACTTTGATAATTAATTAAATACTTTTTATTAGCCATTTTGGCTAAGTTTTATGTCATTTCTTTCGGAAGCATGAAAAGGGAATTTTTCTTCTTGAACATGTTTAACGTTTAGCAATACCAGAATCTCGAAGCTCACAAATCACCAATCAAGTATTGTAAATTCATTATTGTATAAAACCTCTGTAAAGTGTGAAAATTTCACATTTCTTGTCAAGCATCATCGAAAGGGCACATACGTCATAACTTTACAGAAAACAATTTTCAGAATGATCGAGATATAATTAACAGATCCCCAGGTGATCAAAAGAAGGTTTGAAATACTATTTTATCCATATAATTCCTTTCAAGTTAGAATTTTTCATTTTAAATACATCACTGACAGGTATCTGAAAAGAGATTATTAATTTACAAAATTTGGCACACATACATAATTTTTCTTGTAGAAAACGAATTTCATAATGAAAACCTTATTCAAAAATAAATTTCCAAGATATTTCTCCTAATTCCCAAATTCAAAACGCTGCTCTTTTATTTTGAAAATACGCGGAAATTTCAACCAATCACAGCGTAGCATTTTACGAAATCGAAGCCAATTTCCATAGCAACGAGGAATTCAATCAGCTTTTGGTCGTGAAGCAGATAAGACGTATGTTTACCGCCAGTTTGAGTCACTTCTAACCTCACTTAATTCTGTTTGAATCTTTCCTAAAATTTTATCCTGAAATTAAGGAAACCGTTCAGGCGGTTTTTCACTAACGCGGATTAAAGAAAGAATCCTTTCCTTAAATAAAACAATCCGGAAGAATTCCTGAAATCTACCTCAACAAGGGACACGATCCCAGATAAGACCCTGAGAGAGAGATAACATTTAATTCTTAAATGTATTAGTGCTACATCCACGCGGCTATATACAATATACAGTGACCGGGAGAAAGTGCGCAGCATATGGGAAAATGGTTTACCTTTGAATATAGCAAAATTATTTTATTGCATCATATCTCGGCATGACTTGAGACCAAAATAGCACTCGCGATTTCTGCCGAAACTCTCATCGTATACGAGGGAGAGTCAAAAATATAAAATTACGCTAAGAGTAAAGTACCCCATGTTTAACATTAGACTTTTCTTTATTAAGCAATAGTTCTTTGGTTTTAAAAATTAAAGTAAAATATCGAGTTTCATTCACTTTTCATGAAAAATTTCAGTTTACTGTTTATTCTGAATTACCCTGTATAAGAAATTGAGCGCGCTCATACAATACGCAAATCTTAGTCTCTGTAGACATCGTAACAGAAAACCATAAATAATACGTCGCAAAAGTCAGCTACAAAAATAATATAGCTCTTGAAAATAAAAATTCAAGAATGTGAAATAATTTTGCTGCACACCATATTTTACGTTTTCAGAAGTCAAAAAATTTTATTTAACTGAAATTGTGTGATTCATTTTAACTTAATCATCTTTAAAATTGTAATATTTTTTCATAAAATTAGCAACACTTCTTTTTATTCAGGTTTTAATAATAATAATAGTAAAGATACATAATAGTAGGAAATAAAACTCAAAATACATTAACAAAATCGTAAACAAAAATATTTATTTACAAGTACATTATTTTTCTACGTGAGCTCCCCCATTCTCTATACATTTCATTGTCCTGTTGTTAAATTTTTGTGCTACGTTTCTTAAAAAAAACGGATTAGTTTGAACGACACACTGCCTAATCGTATTTTCTAAATGGTCCAGATTTCTAAATAGTCGATGTTTGTATACTTGGTTCTTTAAGTAACCCCAGAGAAAGAAATCCATTGGGGTAATGTCAGGCGATCTTGCAGGCCAATGATTTTCTGAAAACCGTCCGATCCATTTTTGAGGAAATTGTTGATTAAGCCATTCTCTTACTTGCAATGTAGAATGGATCGAAGCACCATCTTGTTGAAAATACATATTCGATCGTAGATTTAAAGGCATATCATCTAGGAACTCGATAAATTCATTCTGCAAGAATTGTAAATATCTACCTGCATTTAAATTTTGCCGGAAAAAATATGGTCCAACTATTTGAGTATTCAATATACCACACCAAACGTTTGTTTTAAATGAATATTACTTACAGCTCCATCCAAAGTGTTTTTTTAACTGCACGTGGTTAACAGCAAAATTTTGAAACTTCAAACTCTTCTAAGCAATTTTGGAGATTATAAATCCATTCTCCGTCAACACGGGTGCCATTGCAATAGTAACTTTTAATTAAGAAAGTTCATTGTTCTAATGAAAACATCATAGTTGCAAGTTGTACGTTAAGGTTACACCAACAATACTCTTTTATTTAGCAGTGAAAATTTGTACCTTCTAAATGAGCAAACACACTTGAAATTGCTAAAGCATGCAGGTTACTTTACATGTCAAAACAGAATTACTCTGACAATTGTCAAGTGCACAATTGCAAGGACTTAAGCTACGATTGGTTACAACTTCCTTTTCTGCTCTGATTCTATGAAAAATGCTAACTTGATGGCGCTTTTAGAAGAACACTCGTTACATAGTAAACATCTTACTAATGCAATTAACAATCAATTAATTGTAACTGGGATATTCTGTAATGCTTCATTTTATTTTACAATGACTTTTGATTCATTCTTAATTAAAATTAAACTTTACCTAACACTAATTTCCTTTAACGTTAAGAAGTGTGGTAGTCTGACGGCAATAATTACCCGTCGAGATCTAAGCATCCCTCAAGGTTTGCGTATTGTTGCTACGGAAACCAACAAACAAATCCTCACCCTTACCAAAATCATATTTCTTTATTTTTGCTGAACTCCTTGTCCGCCCAAAATGGCCAATAATATAAATATTTACAGATTTACTGATCTAGATATATAATACATATGTGCTTAAGTTTTATTCAGCAAGGATTTATAATACGATTCGTTCGTAAATGATAAATATATCTAGTTTTCAGTACTTTATGATTTATCTCTCATCGAGGTTTGTATTTCACGCTGAGAGTTGAAAATAGGATTCTCTATAAATCAAAAATATAATTTTTCGTATTTTTATCATTCTTCCTACATTAACTAGGCATATTTGCAATTACTATTATATGCTTTTGTGCTTTTGTAATAAAAACAATATAATATTTCCTAGAAACTTTTAGAGATTATTTAGACAATTGAAATTAAATGCTACACTATATACTTTCACATATTCTTCAGTCATTAAAAAAAACACGTGGTTTGTTCATACATAATTTTGGAACTACCTCATTTACAACTTAATACACTTCTACCCTGCTGCGCAATTATGCACTGGAATTTGCAGATTGTCCGCTATGCTCTTTATTCGACATACATACGCCAATAATTAGTATATCAAAGCATCTCATTCAGTCTCGAGCATTGAATTACGCACGCTATAATTGACTTTCCTCTGTGATAAATTAACCTCTTGTGTTTGGTCATAGTGTGGGAAAACGTGATTATGTGAATAACAGAACATAATTGCTGATAAGCAGCGAAAAAGTACAACACATGTCGACGAACTACCCACTTTGCATTATTATTGAAAATTGAAACAACGAATCATAAGAAGTAATAAATGCCTAACAATGTAAAGTACTTCCGTATGATTTAAACCCTGTTATAAGTATATACTGATTTGAAGCTTATAATCACAGTTTCAAAATGGTATGAATAATTATAATGTGCCACGAGAGCAAGGTAATATAAATATTAAAACTGAGGGGCGTCTAGAAAGATTCAGAAAAAATATGGTAAATAAGGGAATCGTAATTCTATTGAATATGTTGATAATGCATACTTTGTCTATCATTCTTTCTAATATCAAAGTGACCAATAAGATTACAACATTACAAAACAGATAAGGAACGCCATTAAACAAATGCCAATTGTGCAATTTGATGGAACCGAAAAGAAATTTTAATAACTTCAGTAAAAAAATATAGTCCAAAAGCCTTATCATATGTTCACTATTTTAGTTCATCATTAGTTCATCCTCCAGCCGTCTCCTGTTAACAGACTCGTCATCGTTCTAAGCTGTGTTTTGTCAAAAGCCTCATCCACAATTAAGTGCTAGAGTGATTTTCCCGCCACCCAATTGCTGTGTCTCTGCCCATTATCATCGCTGCAATGAAGCTGCTATTTTCTTATGATCCGCTCAGCAACTGCACCCCTTATCGCAGATTTGATTATTTCAAAACCTCGTTCAAATCCAGTTAATATTATATCAGCGCCCTTTTGTGCTAGTTGGTTTGCAACGTCATTGCCCGTTATGCTCTTATTTTCCAACAAAGCAACTTTGTTGTGCTTTGGCAGATCTTCTAAAGTCCGGCAGGCAATCCTGAGCTAAGTTTTAAGGTTTTCAGATATGCATAATATTACTGACCCACTGGCTATCAGATAATATCCAAACCAGCTGAACCTGGTGTTGTTTTTCCAGTGTCCTGCGAGCACAGGTATTTAGATATTTCCGTTTAATATGCGGTGGCATATTGCCGTAGTGCCACATATTATCTATGATTTAAGATTCCTTCGTGTATATCAGCATGAGACCCTAGCAATAAGTTTCTTTTCGACTCATCTACATACCAATTTTGCGTCCGAAGTCTTAATTTGATCATAGAAGAGTTTGTGTATCATTGTTTATTTTAAAGATAAGACTTATGATTACGATTGTTACTCTAGGATGCCCGAAGGTTTTTTAGATAGTCCAGTTTCAAGACTATGTGCCCTCATCCTTAACTCCCCATGACATAAGTATCTAATGGGAGTATTTAAGATAGTTGGTGAGCGTTTCTGTGATGCGCAGGTAAGCAGAATCTTTGTGAATTTTGCAATCAACCATTCATAAGTTAGCCGATACAACATGGCTTCAACCCCAACGGTTTCCAATTGTGCTCTCAATTGTGTGTCAACAGAGGTTAGTGTCAAAAGAAGGACCATTCCTAGGAATTTAGCTTCTACTTTCACTAACTTGCACTGTTTCGTTGTAAAGAGTTGATGGTTATAGATCATCCAATCAAAGAAAAAAAAACAAAACATGAGGGTATTCGTATATTATTTATCATAAATTTAGTATCTTTAAAATGCTCAACATTTTTCCGAAATAGAAATAGAATTACAATAGGCTCACTAGATGGTTTTTAGTTTTTTTTTTAAATGTGATTTTGGGATTATAATAATGCTCAATGTGATTTATAATTTTTGTTTCTTTAACAATTTCAAAATTGTTGTCTTTAGCTGTGTCTTACATAACGGCAGTTAGTAAATAAAGAAAATATAAAAAAGAGCGGATGCTTGCACTATTAATGTATGTTTCCAGTTTAAATATTCAATTTTGGGATTTGAATATACATTTCTATTAGTAATAGTAGTATTATATAAAATGTATATATTGTATGATTTGCGTTCTGTCATTGTAAAAGTAAAACGAAACGATTCTCATATTTAGTTATCCATTTTTAGAATTGAATTAATTATTACATACTAAAGCTTATTACGATATTAGGAGAGTGACAATGAGAACCAATAATAATTGCACTGCATGCCACAACAAAATAACCATTTCAAACTAAATTAGCTTGAATGTAACAAATGCAACAATAAAAAACGTAAGCGATTCGCATACATATTTTGCAAATTAGAAAATAACCAGCTGCGAATTTTTGTTTACGCGTTTTTATTAGAAACTTTGCAATAATCGCGGGAGCTATTTAGCAGCGCTTGTCGGCAATTTTTTGTTGTCTTCCTTTGCCACATCCCAGCGCTTTTGTATAAGAGTTACAGATCCTATTTTCTCGCAATTTTTCCCGAGTAATCTTTCGTCTCACTCTCGCACTGTGTCTTTCGCCGCCCTGAGCACCCGCTTTCCCAAAAGAATAAAAAAACACCCGATGGCAACTCGCTATCGCAACAACGGCGAACCGGGCCTATATATTCCAGTAATGCTATTATGCACTTCTCATGAAATTACTTTGCATAAAGATTTGGAAGCAGCTTTATACGGTAGCGTGTTCGTTAAAAAAATGTCAGAGTGTTTTTTATAATTAAATTTCTCACTTCCGTTGACGGCCAAAACTTGGCATTTTCTACTACCATGTATGTAATATGTTTTGTAGGGTCTACGGGTCTTATTTTCCTCGCTATCTAGTTTATTTCCTAGTTAAAGGTAAAATTAAACACAAAAAGAAAAAGTAATGGACAATGTTACGTACTCCCGACCATCCTTTTGTGTTTCTTATTGCTTTTTAATACAGTAGAATCAAAGCATTGTGTGGATATTGACAACTAAGCAACGCAATCAGGTTTATGATTTATTTTAACATTGATGAATATCGGTAAATTAGCAACAGCCATAAGAATCTGTTATATTAATAGTAATTTAATACTTTATATATATAATCCAAAAAAGTCCTTATATTAGGATTAACAAATTCGTTAACTAGGCACAAATTCATTCCATTTTTCCTTGTATATTGGCAATGCTGCTGCTTCACTCCAGGATGTCTCCTTCTCATTCAACATCTTTGCTATCATACAGTCCCATGTTTCCTTTGGACGTCCTCCCCTTCTTCTTGTCTCGATCCTTGATTGCCATATTTGTTTAGGTAGCCTAGCACTCTTCATTCTCTGGAGGTGCCCCCACCAGCGCAGTTGTCTTTTCTGTCACCTCTTCTTGTATATTCTGGTTTTTAATTATGTCCTTCTTGGCAAGCCCTTTGACCCTTCTCAAATATTTCATCTCTGTAGCTTGTACTTGCTCTTCTGTCTCTCATTAAGTAAGCATGTCCACACCCATACATTAGTACTGGCCTATACACAGGTCTTTTTGTCTCCTTGGTTATTTCTTTTTTTTATTATGAAGTGTCTGCCAAAGGAGAAAAAATATTTTGTCGCTTTTTACACTCCTTTGTTAATCTCGATATCTTGGTTTCCATTTCGTTTAATCAAAACACCCAAGTGCTGAAATTCGTAAACTTGCCATAATCTAAAATTATCTGTATATTAATGTCTTCCTGTACTCCTGTAATTGCCATCGTTCTAATTATGTCTTTATTTATCCTCATGCCATTTTCTATTAATATTTCGCTCCAAATATCTAAATTTTGCTGTAGTTGTTTCTCTGATTTTACCAGAATTGCTGGGTTATCTGCGTAGGCACACAACATTGGTTCTAAATTGCTATACCCCACAAATAATATGTTAACCCGTTGTTCACACTTTCTGATCATTTCGTCCATAAATATTATGAACAAATCCGTCTGTTAAAAAAGTATCCGAAAAAAATCTTGGGATAATATTTCGCATTTACAACGAAAAATTTGCACTAGAAAGTCAAATTAACACTACTCAATCTTTCTACTTGATTGGTGATCAAAATTTAAGTAAGGTAGATACAATCAAAGATCTTGGTGATTACTTTGACTTTCGTTTCACATAAACCAACTTTTTATATCTGCCTCTAGAGCATTAGGTTTCGTTATACTTTGTTGCATGTATTTCCACAACTACGCACTGTTGAAATTACTTTATATTACTTTTGTTGGCAGTAATGTCGAATACTCCTCGCAAGTCTGGTCTCCTCAGTATGTTTACTTACAATTGTCTATAAAAAAAAAATGCAACGTCGATTTTTTAAGTTTTCATCATTCAAAACAACTGGTGTTTACCCAGAGCGCAGTTTCGACTATGACACCTTGCTGCGGAACCATAACTTCTCTTTACTATTACAATTTGTGTGGAAGCTGACTAATGGTTGAACTGACTGCCCTTACCTTCTCTCATCTTTATCTTTTCTTGTTCCTAGACCCTCTTTGCCTACCTGTACCACTCTCTTTTTACATATCAGTACTTTTCAGGACAAGCCCTGAAGGTGGCATTAGATGTCAGATAACATTGCATATCTAAATCTTGTCCTCTTTCAATCTTCACGTGCCTTCATAAAAAAAAAAAAAACCGATTAAATAAATTAAATTTTATTTTATATTTGTTCAATTATCCTAATTCTTTAATTATTATTACCTTGAATCAAAGTATCAAAAAATATGAAAGCGGATATCTATGCCTTTTCCAATAACCGTCTGCATATATTATTTATCTGCATATTTTCCAACATTGTGATTCAAGATTGTTTTTTCAGTATGTCAGAAAATATAACTCTAGAATGCTTTCTAGTCAATAACCAAATTTCGCTTCGCTGTTGCAAACAGTTTATATTTAGTTATAAGGACGAATTACTTTCCCTGTATATTAAAACTAGAAGTGAACAGCAGAAATTTTACCTAAAGCTAAATCTTCAACCCCTTCTTTTTTATGTTGATCAAACCTAACACTTTTAATTATCGGAACTTTTAAATTAATGTGTTGCAAATCACTCTTCCTTTTTCACACTAGAAAATTGTAGTCCATAGCTGTAGGCCGCGTTCTGATGGAAATCTGTTTAAGTTTAAGGGATAAATAAAAATTCAATTTTTCACAAAACTCATTAATACCGTCAGTCGCCAGGGCGCTTCGAAGCCTGTTTATAATGCTATTCCATAAAATGCTATCGATTTTCGTAAAAACGCGCGTTCGCAGTTTACGCTTTAAGTAATTACTCTTTGGGAAGGCTTTTCTTTTACAAATTCGACGTTAGGGCTAATGTGTCAATCACAGTGTAACTCAATTTACTTTTAATTACCTCGCCGGTTGAAATATTTCGCTTGCAGGGCACGCGGAAACGCTAGCCCAGTTGATCAACTTTACGAACGTGAAATCCCTAAATCCCCACACTGTGATTTGCAGCATTTATAAACTATGCTTGGATAGATAGTTAACTGCGGCAACTAAATGTCCGAAAACGTGAAAAACAACATTTTCTATTAAAGTTTAAAGTGCCTTACACACGTATATACAGATTGGGAATTAGTTATTCGATCGATTATATATATATAGAATACTTGCCTGCCTAAATAAAATAGGCATGTTGCTTAGTAATTCAATTTTTTTTTAATGTGTTATATTAAGTCGAAATAACTGATGCTTGTTAAGTACTCGCACAGAGCCAAATGTCCAATAATCATTAATATCAATTACGTATTAAATAAAGCTAACACCCTTTAACGCGGACTAGATAAGCATTGCAGTACACAAGCTTATTGTGCCTCATCCGTAATTCATATAACCCGCTCCAAAATGGTGGTCCCCTCTACTAATTTGTGCAGGTCCTTCGCAGAACGGGTGTAGCACATCTCTGGTCCCCTTCCAGTTCCCTGAATGAACCTTATCTCCTGCACTCTAATGCTTCCCAGTCACATAATACATGCTTGGGTGTTTCTGATTCTGTCCCACAGAATCTGTAGTTTATCCACCCCAAATTTGCGTAGGTGTTACTTCACCGGAGCATATCAGGTCATCAAATCTGTGATAATACCGAGCTGTGTCGTGCTCATCTATAGCAGTTCTCTAGCTCGCTTCCTAGGAAGATTTTACCAAGCATATCTAGAGTATTTCTCCAGTGTCCATGTTGTTTCGTCAAAACCTATTCCCCTATATTATATTTTCGGTCCATTTATTTTGTTATCCCAAAAAACGGTTCTGATTCGTACATTTTTGTCTCTGGCCTTCTCTTGGGGAATTCGTCAGCGTTTCCATTGCGCTCGATTTCCGGATGTCTTTGCACCCAGATCAAAGTTACACTGTTACGGTCAGACAGTTCGTTGAGGCAGTCTAATACCAGCTGACACGACACCTTTTGACTTGATAGCCTTTACTGTCGCTTGGCTGTCAGACATAATGCGAATTCCTCTATTGTGCACGGATTTCTTATTCACTCTTTTGGGACATTGTAGGATCACAAAAATCCCCTTTCTGAAACATAGAAGCATACGTCTCAAGTGCATAACTGTTACTCACATTTCGAGAGCACATCCCTGCCCCGGCACCATAAGCAGTCTTAGGCCCGTCAGTATACCAGGTCAGATCCTGTCCTCTGGTGTCCGGCATTAGATATTAATATATAAATAACAATTCTGCTGCCAAGGTGTGAAGCAAGAGTTGTTGGTGTTTAAAATCCTATTGCGGGAATGTCCTCATTGAAAGAGTCCTAATAATAATACTCGAAGCTTAATGGGAAATTGGAGAAAAAGGGAAATGTTCAAAGAAGATAAATTCTCTTCGTGATCGGAACTCAATGCTTTTGCATTGATGTTAAAATTTCAATATAATATATTGAAACAACGTTAATCAGCATAAGTTAAGTAAAAATTGATGAATGTAGAAATGACGTTCGAAACTGCTGCGTCAGTCACCTTTCTTTCTTTAATCATTCTTTTTAATGAATTCCATATATCATCTCTCCTTACCCTATCAAACGCTTTGTGAAGGTCGATGTAGCTTACATGTATTTTTTATTTTTGTTAATCACTTTTCCACTGGCTTGCCTTATTATGAAGATTAGGTCTTGCGTACTTCTCCCACCTCTAAATCCATATTGTGTATCTTCCATCGTGTCTTCCACAATTTCTCGAATTCTTATGTCCATTACTCTTGCTAATATCTTTGCCGGTATACTTGATAGCGTTATTCCCCTATAGTTTTTGCATTCCCTTTTATCACCATTCTTAAAAATGGGCAGGATTATTCCCGTGTTCCAATTCTTCTTCAAAATTACAATAAATTTATGCTGAAATGATTACTTGGCTGCGAGAGTCGAGAGACAACATCAACAACAAACCAATTTCATATAGAAACAATTTTATTACAATGAGAAGAAAATGTTTGGTTTACATTCACAACCCTTTATAAAAACTTGCACGTACAATAATAATAATAATAATAATAATATTTATTGTCGCAAAATTGCAATATGCAAACTTTGACAGTGTCAAAATACAATATAAAATGCAGCAATGCAATAGTATTATGTAATCTGAGATATTTATCTATCCACCTATTATTGTATTATACCTATGTATAACAAGCAGAAATGAATTAACTGTGCTGCAAATATCAAAACAATTACGTTATAATATTATAACATCTTTTAAAATACATATAGATATGTTTATGACTAACAAAATTTATCCCACTAACATATTGTATGTACTTATATAACGTATAAACTTAATACACCCCGCTATTCATGTATGTACACATAGGGGCACATATATAAAACATCAGAATTTATTAAGCACGATCCCCGACGGATCACGTCTCAACTTATTTTAATAAAAGTTATGCGTCGGATTTCGGTACACAAAGGAACGGGCTGGATTCGGAATATAGATCAGTTAATTTCGTATGGCGAGCTGTGATCCGCAACTGTATACGCCGTCTCCCTTTCTCTTACGAGCACGCTGAATATCCCGGGCGATTTGCCCGTCCGTCAGTTTTGATCTCGATTTATCAGTTGATGTCTCCTTCCAGTATACTACCGAAATTTTTAATACTCGACGTTGAAATCCATTCAAAATAATAACCGGGATCTGACAAACAGTAACGAATGGCACATCGACCTGGCTGCGGCTCGAGAAGTCGAATTCAAATAGGCTATAGTCTAATGCTGATAATGTCTTCTCGTAAACGCTAAAGAAACGAATACCGAAAAAAGATTTCAAGGGGTTATAGGCCAAGGGGTAGTATAGGTCGAGAATATCGAGGTTAGTCATGTACATAAGATAAATTAGTGGCTCGTTTAATAGGAGCACGACAGGACAAAGATAGATCGTTTGCTGATCTGTTCGAATAAAAATTTCACTTCGTGTTCGCCTCCTTTAAGGGAAGGAAAAACGTTAATGCCGCGTTTAGGAAACCTTCCGGCTAAATCTATTTCCAACCTACAATAAAGAAAACTGAGATTTGTGTATTTTTTTAAACTGCATAATAATTATAAAAAGCACCAACTAGAGTAGTTTCTTAATGCAATATTACAAATTATTGAGAAACTCTAATGCATGCATGACCAAACCCTCTACAATGCCAAAGCAAGAATGTAATATTATAGTATTTGTTTTCATATCCCTTTTGTTTATATAAGTAAAAACGCGTTGATTTCTATAAAAATTATAGCATGCAGTTGCAACAATCTATTTTAAAAGAAAAGTTCACACACTAAATTTTAGTTTAACTGTGCAGTATAGGATCATGGATTTAGGTAAATTGTTCGAAAACAGCTATTCGAATTACAAAATTGTTCGTATGCAATTATTCGAAAACAGTTATTCGATATCATCAATGGCTCGATTACAATTGTTCGAAAATTATTCTTCAAAAGAAACTAAGGTGAATTCGTGGATAGACAACCAATTAGTGCGTCCCATCACTAACAAATGAAATAAAAACAATAAGTATAATCTAGTATATTGGGTAATTGCTAAAGATTATTATTAATAATTCTAAATAAAAATTTTAAACTTAATTGTTTCACTTTTCACTATTATATATTATGCACAGTAATTAATTTCATATTTATCAAAAGATGCGTCAATTATGAAGGCGTATCCAAAGGTTGTTCTTCGATATAATAATGGTTTCAAATAATTGTTTTCGAGCAATTATTCTTTCGAATTGTTGGCTTCTAATAATTGTTTTTGAAGAATTTGAGTATACTTAATATGTTTTTATATTTGTTGTATACGCAAATTTTAAATGCAAAATCACCGCGAGATTTCCACCAATCTAAATTTTAGCTCACATTTTAACGAACTGCGGAACTCTGTTTTGAGTCGAAAATTAGCTGTAGTTGGGGTAGTTCGTTTTCGGGGTTGTATTTGTGATTGCTAATGTATGTGTTGGTGTAAAAAATACAGTTATTAGAGCTGTCCTATATGCTCAAATATTTTTTCCTACAATAAATAAAATTACAAAGGGAGCTTACCAAATGTTAAGCTCGGTTTCATGGTTTCCAGCTTTGTCTGATAAGTTATTGAAACCCCTTGAAGTACGTACCTTTGCAAAACATTAGCCGACTGTTCAGAGTTTAGTTTTTAATTTCTTGACTTTTGTGTTTTATTTTCAAATTACCAGAATTGAGATTTCAATCCCGTTCAATCATTGGGCGCCGTACGAAATTTTCTTACTGGAAATATCCCAGCAATTTGTCGACGCAATTAGGGTAGTGTGGACGCGAGAGACTGGATGGTGGGAGATTCAGAGCAATTAAATTTTATACGGCGAATCGGGGAGTGGGAATCAATTCTCAACCGAGGTAATGACTGTTATTATAATGATGCATACATTATTTGTATTATCATTTCTTGATTAGGTATCTGTGAAAATTAAAATTTATATGCAACGCTGTGAATTATATTTGATACAAATCGGATCACGGTTAATTTATATCGCTAGAATTAATTATAACATACTTATGAAACTATTTTTTCAAATGCTTGTTCTCAGTATGAATTAAGTATATTTCATATTTAATACTGTAAAAGAAAACTTTGATTGTGATTCACAGACGTTTTTTTTTTCAATGTCAAATTGTTTAAAATATATATACCTGATGTAATATATTATTTATAATCCACTATTTAATGTTAAAGATGAAATATTAAAACATATTTACCATCGTCCTACTATTACTAATTCAAAAATATTTCGTATTTAGGTTGTTAAGCAAGTCTCTAAATTACTTTGGCCCCGAAAAAATAAATCTCTAGTCATCTATAGCCGATATTTTGCAAAAGTACCCCAAAAGGTTCCCACTACAAGCTAACAAACCCGAGACCAAAACTGAGTTTATCACCTGGTAGGTTGTCCTAATTATTTAGGTATTTTTTACAATACTTTAAAACCTTATTCTGAATCTACTCGTAATTTTTTCGAAATTATCAGGTGATCTATCAAGAAGCATTCTACATATAAAAGGCATGTGTCTGCATTTTTTTTAAGTTTCGAAGACCAAAAGAAAAGCTTTGAATCTTTAAAAAATATATATTATAGAGATTGAGAGATGGAGCCAATACTTCAAAACAAAAATAAAAGAGAAAACATAGTCAGGCAAATACAAATGGAAACGATAAAGGAAAATTAACAAATGCTCTTATGCTCTTCATTTTTGGGGAGCCTTAGTACATTGTGGAAAAGTATTTCGACTGCAGAAGCTGGCCATTAGAAGTATGACTAAACTTTGAAAACGTACATTTTGCCGTTTGTACTTCAAATCACTGAATGTACTTACTTTGATTATTTTATATGTATATAGGCAAATTAGCTTGTATGTTAAAATTTTAGTTAGTTTGTGACGAACAATGATATTTACATGACTAAAATACCTAGAAGAAAGAAACTATATGGGTATTAAAATATTTAATTGTTTACCAGTTTCTATAATTGCTGTAATATAGCATTAATCTATTTGAAACTGCTTTAATTTATATTATATACTATATTTCCTGGGAATAACGTCTTTTACCCACTGAACGAATTTTTCAGTTTTACATTATAGAAGCATTTAATTTTATTGCTTGCATAAAATGCTTTTTCCGTTAATTTCTAAAATTCATAAATATTTTCTTATATTTCCCACTTTTGCCATGATTGCTTGTTTAATAATCACAGTTGTATTAACTGTATTTACTTTATTTTTTGTCTTTATCTTATGATTTATGTTTTGCTTTGAGTTATCCTGTACCTATTGTATACTCTGTTGATTGAATAAACATTATTATTATATATAGTAGGATATAGAAATGAAATTATTTCGCAAAATCGGAGATAAAACAATTATTTATTATATTTAAGTTATTTTCAGTATAAATACGAACCGATGGAGAAGAAATGAAAATGATCTAATCCTAACAAATTCTTTAATGATAATGCTACTGGTTTCGTCCTTCAAACGGGCATCATCATGCCAAAATTTAAAATGCTTGAGATCGTTCAGTTCTGACCTGATTATGTCCCTTTGGAGGAGAAAACTGCTTGCCAGACAATTAAAAATTTACGAGGACCACTTTTATATCTTCTCCATATGTTCTTGAAATAGATACTCACAAAGAGTCACAACAGATTACTTCAAAATAAGTAATTTGTAGCAGAAAGCCCCTTTTCTTATTGTTTTTGACATTGCTTTGACCGTATTTATTGTTAATATGCACACACAAAAAACATAAACCAGAATATATAGGCAGATATACCACATTAATCTAATAAAGGAGAAATCCCAAGTTTCTCGTTATAATTGCAATACGTTCCGCTTCTTTTTCATTTTCTGCGCCTACTTTCACATTTAAATATAAATGGATATATACGATTATAGGCGCCATTTTCGTTCATTAAACCTCCGTTCGCAGATATACGAAAACCTGGTACTCTCAGTGCTCGCTATAGCTCCGCCTAATTATAATTTCAAAATAAAGTTCAAAAAAATTTAATGAAAAATACATTTTTCCATTAAAAATGGAAAACAGGAGAGGCAACTTTAAATAATTGCAAATGTACGTGTTCATTAAGTAAGATAAATGTATGAACCCTAATTTATCAGGTGCTATTTTAAAAGAGAATGTATAAGCTTCTTCATCTGTAAATTTATTAATTCTAGAAGAATATTTCATCTAAATGTTTGTATTCGGCGGTGTTTGTATTACTGGTAAATCTAATATTGAGATTCTAATTTAGTGCAGCCACGGCCATAATCGGTAATTGCAAATAAAATTATAAAACAAATGGCCCCTTTAATTCGGCTATTACCATTCCAAAGTGAAATTAGTATATTTGGGTTGGAGTTTAAGTACTTTTTCAGATGGAGTAAATTATAATTACCACCAAATTACATTACATTATGGGCGCTAATTGAGATAAAATGCATTCGCGGTGTGCAGTGCCATGCATCTCTAGGGGCCTGACTACGAGCATTTAATGAAATAAAATGGAAACAGCAACCATTCTGCAGTTACTTTCCTGTATTCCAGTTGTACTAAAACCGATATTAATGTTTCTGTGTGTGCTGTACTGTTCTAATGTGATTATCTCCAATACAGTATTATAAATCCCGATCAACTTTATTAGTCATTTTCTTTAAGAGGGTTCCGACGACGCTTTGTCGTAGCTTCTCTTTATTCCTTGATAACTGGAAAGTTCTGCTCCAATCGCCTTAAAATTAATATCATTTTCCCTAAAACTCTTAATTCTGTAACGAGGAATGGTAGATAAAGCTTGAACTGTGATAGCGGTGTAAGTGGATTTACACTTGGAAGAACGCTGATGACGCCTGGGCGATTCCTACAATGGACTAGCTGGATGTCTTCCACTTGATCTGGACATAATTAATTCGCTGTAATCTAAGGAAAGGCATTAGTTGTAGGATTTTTAATATGGATATTGTTGGGAGAAAACTATCTGAAGGGGTGGGGGGAGGTGAGGATTGTTTTGGAAATAGCTCTTCATCACATTTTCCAGGAATGGCATGGTAGCTGGCAACAATAAAAGAATGTTGGGGTTACCTTTCCATGGTTTCCGGAGGTTGGACTTGAGTCAGAAATATTGAATCAAGGCTACAGTTATGGGCTGACGGCTCTTTTACAAGCCACAACTGTTTTATGAATAAGTTGTTCAGCCTAGGGTTGGTCGATGACCCTAAGTGTATTTCTGGTCGTTAGGAGGATTGGAAGCACCAACTAATCGAATATCACTTGTATAATGATATTCGAGCCCAAGTTCTAGATGAGACCACTCTAGTGCCTCTGGATTACCTAAAATGCCATCATTTTGCTTCTGTTTCTCGAAGCACCAACAAAATAATAACAGTCGGGAAAAACCGTACAATGAAGGTAATAAAACAGATTTATAAGTTTGGCCAGTAATTATTGATTTAATTAAACTGTAATGTACTTTGTTAACTGTACTTTTAGTTTAATTTTATTTAAGATCATGCAGGGTAATAGACTAACTCCTGTGTACCCGGCCAAACATGTATTTATTTTATTAATCGAATAGCCTGCAATTCAATTAAAGAAATATGCATTGAGTTAAAGAAATAATTCTTTTCAATAGTGTTTCAAAACGTTATGTTGTTCAATCAAGAACATAATTTCTTTCGTGTATTAATGTTCACTCAAAGCGATATATTGTAAACTGAAGATCAATATTTTGTTGAGTCAAATATAAAGAAAACTCTGATTAAAAAAGAAAATTCAGTTAGAAATAATTAACGTTGACTGAAATTACATTGCGTGTTACATGAATAACACTAACTGTATTGACGGTAAGGATCAAGGAGCATTAATCTCAATATCAAAAAAAAATTATATTAATAGTAACTGAAAGTAATATGTTTGTTTTTATCAACTAAGAAATTTGTTATTTTCAATAATACTAACCAAATGAATTAGAATACTATCTTATTCCTAACTTTCTGAAAAATGCCATCAAGGCGGGGCTCATGGTCTAATGTTGGAATCACCATATCAGCAAAGGGAATGAAACGGGAACAGCACTAAAGACGAACTTGAGCTTTTAATCTACCAGGGCGTTAGCAGCGTCACTCCTAATACAAACCCACCGTCATCGCTATCACATCTGACATGAAGCTATATTCGCGATCGTATACTGGGAAGACAAGAGTTTAGATCTGCGCCCTCTAGGGGCACAAGCCAAATTCTCAACCCAGGAGATAACTGACAGCGTCAGCTGGTAAAATTTGATTAATTGTATTCTAGCTTCTTTTCTTTGATATTTTTATATTACGTCATGGCAAACCGTTTCTGGACTCACTACGTACGCAACCGTATGGACTCGTTTTACACGAGCTATGTAGCGGAACTAACAATCCATGAATTGTCCAAGCTAGATCTGTGACTGCATTACCGGTTTACGCTAATATTTACAAACATCTACATTATGTTTCGACACACATATGAGTGTATTGTGTGTGAATTAAAAAATTGATTGTGTATAATTTTGTGAAAGATAACGAAATGTAATTCAAGTATTTTGTGAGTATGCCGTATTTATTTTATTTGCTTTGCTTTCCATTAATATTTAATATATTCTTTCTATATTACAGTAAATTTTAATTTTATAATGAAATTTACAAATAAAAAAACATGCTTGCGTGTATGTATTTTTTTTTTTAATATGCCTTGTTTGATTTTAAAGGAAAATATTTTCTATTAAAATCCTTTTTTGTTAAGTCAAGGAAATACGGGCAACAAAATATATAAATCTTTGACTTAAGAAATCCTTTTTATTTGTGTTAGGCATTTTCTCTTTAATGTAAATAATACATATTTAATGTTATCTTTTTTCAGAAATACTGTTAACAGTTGTGCAAATTTACTAAAATTTAAACACTGTTGGTGCTAATTATTCATTTAATTTATTAAAGCCAACTCTATCTTCCAGCAACGGTAAAGTTTACAGTTCTTCTCAATCTTGTTTTTAAGACGATTAAAAAGAAAAGAATTAGACCTTATGTTTCATCCAAGATCAATGTAAGTATTCTTCAAACGACAATAGGAGGAGCACCGCTTTCCGCCATTAAACAATCAAACAATCAAGGCGACTTAGAATACTCGCCATCGGAATGGGGATTGGGATATATCCGTCATGGCAAAAAGGTAAATTGTAACTTAAACACAGAAGTAAAGACTCCTTTCATGTCCGACGGTGTAATTCTGCGACGCTCACTAAGTTAATAAATTCGCAGTTAAACCTGCGTCATTCTGATGTTGCAAATGAGACTCCGCCGATGGTACATACGGGCCGAATGACCCTCAATATCGTACTACACGCTCACGGTGTACCAACACATAGAGAATGATAAAGAGAAGGAGAGGCGAGAGAGAGAAACGTAGAGAGACAGAGCGAGGGAGAATACGACGGCAGTAACGCGCAGCGGTTCGCCACGAATACCCGGAGTCGGTTCCCGGAGTCGCTTCCCGGAGTCAGTTCCGGACGCCCGGACCCTGCGCGACGTACAGAAATAACGGGAGTCGCGACTGATTCTCTCGCATACTTATCGTTGAGTTCGCATCGGTCGGAGATAGCGCCAGTGTGGAATGTGGTGAAGACCAAATAATTACGTGGGTGGTGTTTCGCGTGCGATACGCCCGGATGTAGGAGAAGAACGTTGATAGTTTCAGGCTCTGATTGTCCAAACGCAATTCTTGTACGTTTTTATCAAGAACTGTGTTGGGACATCAACGCTCGAAACGAATTAACCACAGTACTGACAAGAGAAAATGGGAGCGTATTCTTCTTCCTTGCTATCTTCGCACGGATTTTCTGTGATATGTGCGGTAGAGAAATTAAAGGAGCAACTGTTTTCTTTTTACCAAAAGCGTGACAGGAGGTTGTATCTGAGATAATTGTTGTTTGTTTGCGATTAAAATAGTGATTCTGTTCGACGAGAGTAAGTGAAGTTTTCAATTCCAAAGTAACTTCATAAAAACGAAAATTGTTGGTAAGTGTTAACGTTTCATTTTTCTTTTGAGTTTTTTTTTTAGAGAAACAAGAACGGAATTAGTATTAGTGTAATATATTAGTGTATTATTTTTCCAGAAGAAACAATTGAAAATAAAACAAATCTACTAATTTAATCTATTTTTTTTTTTTAATTATAGGTGAAAATTTCAGCGTATTTTATGCCATCCATAATTATCTTGCATTTCGTGTAATTTTGTGCGTAGTCTTTTAAATTTGAACAGTTCATGTTAATAAAAAACATAAAATAACATTTTAAGCCAAAATTGTCCTTTAAATATTTCAGTAAAACAATACTTTGTTAATTCTAGGGTGAAATGAAAAGTATGTTTAATATGAATTTGTCGATCAGAATTAAATGAAAAGTTCTGATAAATCCTATGGCACTTTTACTTCATATATTTCAATATATGATTTCCTCATTATATTTTTATAGAGAATTTCTCATTATATTTTCTATAGAGGAAACTGAGAAATAGCATTTCGCAAAGCAAGTAGATTTACGGCTTTCAATAAACGTTTGTAGGGTTAGTAGGAAACCTACTGCTTCTATTTCTAAAGAATTATTCAAAGTAATGTGTAATATACACCTCACAGCCGTTATTTTTTTTTTTTTCATAAAATATCTATACTACGATTGCAGCGGACTTACCGATATACATAATAATTATTCGCACCGTAATCTAAGAATCAAATATTTATATAGAAACGGTGGTCACGTTCCGCCCGATCAGAGTGTGCTAGATGGCGACACGTACAAGGTATGCGGAAAGTTATATATCTGTGTGTTCGTCTCATTCTCGCGTTTCACGTATCCTCCTCTTTCATTTGTCACACATTGCGAACCGGGGATGTGTGATATTAACCCTTATTCCACCTACTGCCAGCCGTTTGCGTCAATATTGTCTCGGTACTTTGAAAGGATAACGATGTAATTCGAAGCAAGGACGATGTTTCAAAATTAAATGCGAAATGATATTCTACGGTTTCGGTATTCGTCTTTAATGAAATTTCTGTACACAATGGTGCAACTAGAACTAAACTTACACTTAAAACATTGAAAATGTCTTAAACATATGTTTTAGAGTTGCTATTTAATAATTTTCAAGATGAAACTTACGATAACGATAGTAACAGACTCAATTTGTGTGTGGCCAGTGATGGTAGACATTTCGAACATTTATAATTAAAATTTTAGTTGGATATTTTCTTTTTGCTGTTATTATTCTCGTTAATAATTTATTTCATCCAGTTTTTACTATATTTAGCCGATATAAGCATTAAACAATCTGATAGAATTTCATAGTTTCCATGGAAACTATGGAGATAAATCGAGAACGGAGAGAGATATTAAGATGCGGTTTTCACTGACATTTCAACCATTTAATTTAGCTTGCGAAACTGGTAATTATATAGCACGGTTACATTTATTCTTTTTTGAAATTCACCAAAATATGTAATCACTACAGAAAACCCTCTCTAGTTTACGTATTTCAAACTAAATGCTAGAACGACCATTTTTCTAGAAAAAACCCATGAAATGCTCCATCGAACGAGCCCAAAAGTTTTCAGATTGGTTGAACGGTTCAGGAGATATTAAAATTGACATATTGAACAATTGATTAGCTTCCTCGCTCCTTATTATGGCAGATACGAAAAAAAGTCATTAAACAAAATAATGGGACATCAACTCAGCTTTCGAACGGTCCATTCAATACTATAGCTCAACCTGCAATTTTTTGAGATAATACTGATTTTATGATTGAACATAGCAGATACGCTCCCTAGCGGTGAAATTTCGAACATTAAAATAATTTTCGGATATTTCTGGTGACCACATTGGTCATGTATTTTTTTGTCCCGAAGCTCTGGGCATAGCAGTTTCCGAGATACAGCCGGTCGCCAGCCTTACTGAATCACTCGGTACATTATAACAGGAAGAGAAATAATAAAACAAATAAAAATATATTATTGTAATAACGAAAATTTTACTTGAAAAGACTTTGCAATTCGCGATTTCAGTCAATCTAAATCATAAATACTTTTTCTCTGGATCATTATCGTCGCATTCAGATAAATCCTTACTTAGTTTCGAACATGGTTGTACGATATTGTAACAGGGTTGGGGCACAGAAGGATCTATTGTGAAAGACGAAGAAGCGATAGATTTACTAATCAAGCCCCGTGCTTACCGCAAATCTGAGGGTTCCCTTTGGTGCTGCCCTTTTTGTCATTTCGGGAGATATTGTCTCCTGTTCGTAATGTAGCAGACTTTGGGGTGTCAGACCTTTGCAATAGCAGAGTATGTGATCCGCAGTTCCGATTTCCCATTCGCAAAATCGACACATATCAGTCTCAGCTTTGCCTATCTTCTTGAGATGGTACGTCAGAGGGCAATGTCCGGTAAGTAGGCCAGTAAGTAGCTTTAGTTCCGCTTTACTGAGTCTAAATAGGTTTTTGTTGGTGTTTAGCCTAGGGTTGACCAACCTTTAGCTACATAATGTTCAGGGGTTTGACTCTACACGGATATCGTCTTATTGTGCTCCCATTGTTGCCACCTCTAATCTGAGTATGCTCAGACCTGGTACTGGTGCATTAAAGTGGCTGCTGGCCCCTCGTTTTGCCAATTAGTCAGTCACCTCGCTGCCTTTAATTAGAGAATGCATGCAGTAAGTTTGTTAGTCATGGCCAGCTGCACAATATTATTTAAGCACTTTATACTAGCCTATACTCAAAGCTATTCATTTTTAGAGCACTCAGCGTGGATTGATTATCAGTGCATATATAGATGTTTATGTCATCCCTTTCTTGAGGTTTTCTTTGACACAAACAGCTATGCCAAGTTTTTCTGCCTGAAATATGGTTGGGGTTTGCCCAAGCTATTAAGAGACGGCAGTTGAGCCGAAAAGCTTCGACTCCTACCCCTTGTTCGATCTTGAATCCGTCTGTGTACCACGCTAGGTCCTATTCGTCTCGACTTGTAATCGGTACTTTGAATGGTTGGCTAAAGTAATTTGAGGTCGTGTAGGACTAGGAGGTGTCATATAAGGTCAGCGCCTTTAAAGTTGTGCGCTAATTTGAGTTTATATGCACCGAGATCCGCCATCCTCATGCAGATGGAGGAGTGGGTTGTTTAGTATCACCTCCACAGCTGCTGTTGGGCAGGTGTAATTCCAAAGTAAGCCATTCTCTGTAGTTTTTGCAGTTTGGCCTGTGCTGTTTCGATGATGATGCTGATGATGTTCGAGAATACAAATTAGAAGTGTGGGGCAATATACTCTTCTCGAAATTTCTTCTTCACTCATCTGCTGGATTTACTTTCCATTAAACACTTTCATTTTCTTTCTAAATGTTCGCCAAAAACGTGGCATTTTTTTTTTAAAGAAGAAAACGATTCAAAATAAACAACGTAGCGTCTGAACAATAAAGGTTTCTTACTGACTTTTATATAAATGTGCCCATGGGATACACCATGCTGCGTAATGATGAAGAAATTTGAATCGGCTTCCACGTATATTTTCAATTTTCCTATTTAAAATATATGTTGCTTTTTCTCAACTGTTAATTAACTTATTGTCATTTTTCCTTCCTTTATATATACCTGCATAAGCATATCAAGTTTAATTAAGACTTATTACTTTTTAAAAATTGAATCAGAGGGCCGGAAAGAAATCTCGCATTTGAAATTTGAATAGTTATAACTTTTTGTATCAAGAGTTTTTTAAAACTCTCAGCTATTACTTATCTTTTGAAATCAAATAACATGTACGGAAGGTGTGAATCCATTTGGTCAAACCACTCTCAAAAAAAGAAACATTAGAAATCAACATTTTTCCTAGTAAATAACAACGAGCTTTGATCCCCTCAAGAAAAGATAGTGAAGAACCATTGCTCACACTCAACATCCACTATAATAAATCCGTTTAGTACATATTTGTCATTATAATATCAAAATAAAGTTTGAACTTTTACTACAGGTATTTTGAGCATAAGAACATAAAAAATGTAAAAAGAATTACATCAGCAGATCCATCATTATCCCTGAATTGTAAACGCCCAATCTAACTTATCGGGAAAAAATCCTCAAATTCCAAGCAGTTCAGAAAAAAAAAAAGATACTAAACTATAACACATACGCATGTGTGGATAGGATAAAGGTAATAGTACATTGCGACTTAAAAGATATCTTGTTTTCCCCTCTTGCTGCATTTACAACTAGCCGTTAAGGGATAGGGAAAAGCCCCGGGTAAAATAAATTTCTCACTTCGATTTCATGCACTCTCAGATATAGCGCCTTAAACCGCACAGTGCCTCGCAATTTGAGAGAAGGTGGATGGATGTTTCATCATGTACTCCATACAATCAACATTCTGCTCCCTCTGTTACTCCAAGCCTACTCATAAATTCTTTCAAATTACAGTGTGGTGATAAGATTCTTATTAGTACAAGAGTATTATTTCTGGTTATAAGTTCACAGAAGAGTTTTAGCTTGCCTGTTTCCTTGGAGATTTTCCTAATATTTGTAAGATTTTCTCACTCTACTTCACTTTTTAGCTTTTGCAGTATTGTGCTATTATTTATCCCGCAAAAGGATTCGAGCTCCAAAAATTGTGTTCCAGCCTCTTTCTAGTAAGACCACCTGTTATTTCTTTTCATTACACTCCTGTATATCCCGTAACCCACAGAAGGATAGTTCCTTTTGCCTAGCCCATTTTGTTTTCTGCACAGGTACTCGAAAACAATCTTAAATTACATGCGAACACAGCACCTTGACAATCTGTTGCCTACAATAGTTGCGGTCAATATTAAATTGAATGCATCTTTATATAGCGTCAGTTTCCGCCTGAAAGATACTCACATATTTGCTTAAACTTGTGCCATATATTCCTATTATTGTTTTCTTCACAATTTTGGAAACATCCGTATAACACTTCGTAACAGGGACGTTTTACTCAATAGTCTAACCAGGCGAAAGCCTCGGGCACCAAATTGCCCAAATTCCCAAAAAGCGCCGCAAATTTCTAAGAGGCGCCATCGAACGCACCTTTCAAAACTCCTGCTCAATAGATGGCAGTACAATATAATTTGCCACCTTGCAAACTTTTTTTTCTCTTTTTAGTCAAACATTTTAGTTGGGAAGGTGGATATTGCAATGCAACAAATTAGGGGCACCAGTTAATTTTTAGCCTAAGGCGCTTTGAAGCTTTGAGGCCCCAATCTTCTAAAAGTTACTAAATCTGGGTAGTCAGTTTTAGAAGATTGGGGTCTATGCCTAGCACTTCATCCTTGATCGTTCTACTTTAGAACACACTCTCCACATAAATGTGAAGAAGAACCACTTCAATAGCTGCCGTTGGGGTGGTTCTCATTGTTCCAGTTATACATCCACAGCCAAATGTATTTCTTACAATCGCTAAATCAGTTCTTCTGCTATAAGAATACTAATATTTGAATTTTAAGCAGGTTTTCTTTCTTTAATGTATGTAAACAAATGCAAAATATTAAAATTTCCTAATCCTTGAATATGCAATTTCTTAATGTAGACTGTAACTATGAACCCAGGTCACTAAAATAAATTTAACCAACGAACGCATTTTGTTCAAGATTATTTGAAAACAAGTCACCTAAATATTTGGGCAACCGTTTCAGATTTGCGATAACCGAAACTCTTCCTTGTTTTAACTAATTTCTACTAACTAATAATAAATATTTTTAATACTTCATTCTTAACAGTTTGAAATAAAAGCAGACATAGAGAAACAAAATCTGGGGAACAAGGAAGCCATAACTTCGTACCGTTTAGTGGTTTAACGAACCTATGGTTGCAAACATACGCGAATGCAACTACCAATGTGAATATCGACTTTTTTTCCGAATACAACTAAATTCTTCCGTTTGTTTACGATTTGTGCTTTTCCGTTTGTATTCAGTTATAAAGTTATATGAGTAATTCATATAAACAAATAAAAATCTATAAATCCTTTTGTTTATTGAGTAATTAATAGTAACATTAACAATAAATCGATAAACTATGTGGACACGATATGTACACGCTGTGCAATGTTACCAGATTATGGAGATAATTGCCTACTTCAACCATAAGAACTGCACTTCTACCAGACCAGTACCTGCCTCTCGAAAACGCTGCACAACAGCAACGTCGAACATAGTATCCAAAGGTTTCTCCAAAATCAGTATGCAGAAGTGAATACAGCACAAAAAATTCATCATCACATGATTGTAAACAATATTCTTTAGCACTATCTGCTTTACGGAGTGTTCCACTGAAATACTCTTTCAAACGGTATATTTCGTGTTCAATGATAAATGTTGCATAAATTTTGCACCATGTAGACATTTTTCAGAAGATTTCACTTAACAATAGTTAAACGAATAACAAGCAACATTAGAGCGTAATAGCCGTTTCACTAATACTGTCTGCTTTCTCTCTTACTTAAGAGGTTTTCATTTAGTTACTGGTTTTTGTAAAACTTATTACCTATTACTTTTACGTTGGCCCCTGTATGTCTAAATCACCGCGTGCAGACTCGCCTCGTGGTCGTACAGCGGCGCTGGCTGTCCGGGCCGGCTGTCAAACGGTATGTCGCGTATATACTTGATCGGCGAGTGTTTCGTCTTAATTCTTCGTTACAATAATGTTTCAAGTCCAGAGTGGTAGCTGTTGGTGTGAAAGAGGGATATCCAGGGTTACGATCGGGGTGTGAGCAACAATTTAACCAGAGAAAACGTGTTCTTACAAATTTAGTATAAAATGGGTGTGAAAGACATCAAGTATGTACAATAACAAAAACAGGAGAGTTACAAAATAAAAAACGTATTTATGTACAATCAACAATATAAACAAATATTCGCAGGGCCTCGGAGCGATTTTGAATTTAGACGCGGAATTTTAACGGTTTTTTCTGGTGATAACGTGAAATAAAGATTTATATACCGGGGCCAATACGCGGACGGTTTTAACGTACAAGTTCGGTACTATGTCGGGCCAGAAAGCTGTACCTACTTTACGAAACGAGAATGACTAGGAATAAATCTCTGCGTGTATCAGAGAGCTGTGTCGACACGACTGCCAGAGCGAAAAAGGCTGGTAGAATGCTGTGCCGACGCCAACTGCCAGACCGGGAACAACTGGGAATCTCTACGTATATCAGAAAGACTGTGCCGACAAGACTGCCAGAGCGAGGGAGGCTGGTAGAATGCCAGCGTTGTGCCAAACCGGCTCGAATGCTTCTTTTATCGTGAAATGCGCGGTTTATATACACTACAGCGGTCCCGCACGCGCTCGCGACGGTGGGAGTTGGGCGTGTATGGACGGACATACCGTCTGTGGAGACGATACTCGCATCATAAACAAGAATAAATAAAGAACGAATCAAAATAGTAGTAACGCTACCGATCTATGGGAAAATCAATCAAAAAAAAAAAAAGAATTAATGATTAATTAACGATAAACTCAAAATTTATACTATACTACTTATACTTCCCCCAGAACGGCTCGTTATAACCTGATTTGTGAAGTCAGTTTGTCTCCTCTTCCTACATTCTATTTATATCAAAATTTGCGGTAGTTATAACACTTTATACTTCTTCTTGATTGTGCAAGTACTCCTTGCCTTACTGAAATTCTTTGTCCAATTACTGTTCCTCATACTCGCTACGAATGCTGCTTCAACTTCACTTGTACAATACTGTTGGTTTTTCATTTTTATTTTGACAGCCTTGATTTGATTCCAGTGTTAATTTTTCTAGGTTTAACGTTTCTAACACTGAAACAACAGCCGTGCTCAGAGCACGACTACCGCGCAAAGCTGATATGTATATTGTTAACTGTTTACGTAACAAACGCAACACCGTCTCTTGAACCAAACTTTCGCTTAACCGAACGCCATCTGACGCGGCTGAATCTACAAATCGATGTTAGAAAACAATGTTAACTTGAACAACATGTTTGAAAAAATGGTGGAAGTTAAACGACCCCTCAAATTTTGTGCCAAATAGTTTGAAACGGAAGACGGAAAGTTTCACTTAATTGAAACTAGGAAAGCAGACTGAATCCATAATCTGTTGAGGTAATAAGTTGAACTCGATGCTGTTAAACTAGTATTGATTTATTTAACACAGAAAAGCTAGCTGTTTGTTCACACATTAAACGAAACAATGATGTGATATAAACCACAACATAAACATAGATCAGATTATAGGTATGTATTCTAACATATTTAACGTAAGAGCCGAATTAATTACAAAACGCATAGCACAGGAGTCATAGTTAAAATCAAAGTTACATGCATTATGGGTACTACTGTATTTGATAGACATGGAAATCAGTTTTGATAAAATTGGACGCAAATATAGAATCATACGTATCAGCATACATATTTATTAAAATTAAAAATTGATAAGCAAGAGTCATTAATAGCAGACACGCGGTTCGCCTTTCCAAGGCTCATCAGTGCTACTAGATGATATGTTGCAGAATACTGATAACAGGTGAAATGAGTATCTACGAGATTAAAGTCGGAAAACTCATTAAATTGGGGAAGATATTATGCATGTGATACATATTTACATATGACCTTTTTTTCTCATAGTTATGCACTTCTGCTCGACTTTTACAGCATGGATTAGAGAATTTATTTTAGTTTCAGACAAAAAGAATATACACAGTAGAGCATTTCGATCAAATTTCTATTTACCCCACAAAGAGAGAGAAGTTGCTATGCTTCCTAATAAAGGCTTTTGCAAATTAGCTCCTGAAAAGCACGTATCATTCATAAATAAAGCAATGTTTAAATTGAGATAAAAAAAAATGTTTGCCCCGGCAAACAGATTAACATTTTGAGATAAGTAAGTTTATTTTATCATATATATGCAAAATAACTTAATCAGATTGTGGCGTCCCAAAAGTAATTTAAAATTTTATATTTATTTAAAATAGCTTTATGTTATTTGACGCCTTTTTATATACATATACCTAGTACACGTGTTCTGAATACCGAAAATTTAAATTAAAGCCTACGTGATGTATATGCCATGGTGGGCCCATATAATATTTATGATATTTATGTATACAGCTGCCACAAGTTAACAAAATTATAACAGGCCCAGTGCGTCAAAAAGTCTGGGAAAATATTTATGTACGTCCTTACCTATGGGTTCCGGGTATTCTCATAAGGGAATCCTTCACTAAAGTTTTATAGGATAAGATTGGGAATAATTTACATTATGATAACGTAACAGAATATTTCGTTGAAATTTTAAGAAGAAGCTTATTTAGATTTTCATCTCCTTAAATAGTTTAATTATAATTTATTACTGCATTCTCAGAAACATACACGTCGAATCAAACAATTGCCAGTGTTCTTCACTCAACAAGTATAAGCAGATCTACCACGTTATAATTCGGTATTTTATGCAAACGAAGTAAGCTAAGATAAGCTGACATTAATGCGAAATTATTATTGGAAATAAACAAACCCTCGCTTCCCGTTCGATGTCCTGCTGTCCTGTTCTTTTTTTCCTCTTTCTGTGCTGCAAATCAACGGAATACCAAATACCGACGTTATATTAACGTAATTTATCGTTGTACCTATAAAATTTAAGCTACACAATAAATATCGGTAAGTATAAGTTTAAACAGTAGCTCCCAGTACGATGCAATACGAGCAATTAAAATTGTCTCGCAGCGAGCACAGTTTATATAATGAGATCTTTATTTCATGCTTCTTTGCTTTTTTGTAATCGCATCCTAGTCTTTTAATAAAATATCGCGCAATTTAGAAATTATAGTAGCAGTTCAGAAGCATCAAATGACAGGACATAAACATATGCGTTTGACAAAGTACACCTTTTTTTACAGATTAAATTTAATGCATTCGAAATAAAAATGTAACCATATTGGTCATATTCCATATCTTATAATGTAATCTAATACAATGTGCTCAATCTCAACACTTTGAAGTTGGTATCAAAACTTATTATAAACTAATGCGTATCTACTTTCATGGATTGAGAGGTGTAGCCTCTGTTTACCATTTCGTATAAATTGCTCCAACAATATTAAAACAGAAGTTGCACGTACTTCCTACAATCTTTTCTTATGTGTCCAAAAATTATGGTAATATGGAATTAAAGTTTGGGTCGCAACTTATGAAGAAGAATTTTGGGGAAGAATAATAGAACTTCTAATTTGGAACAGGAATACAAGCTATCACAAAAACATTTAAACTATCACTCTTACTGGAGTAAATACATGTTGCGGAAAAACCTTTTCTTTGTGGTCATGCAATTTATTCAACGTAAATTCATTGCCATTCTGCTATGAGCAAATGGCATTCATTGTATGTAATTTTTTTGTAATTTGCTTATAGCATGAATAAGCGTTGTTGTTGCCTAACCCCCACAAACTTAATTTTAAAAGAATTTTTTGACCTATTCCTAAGCCATAAATATCTGTTGCGATTCCCTCTACTACTTTCCAAGATTTTTAAATTAAGTTATTTTTTGGGTGAGTTGTGAATCCCTGTTAATTTATTCTGGTTAAACCTTGACAATTAACCAAACTATAAATATGGAGTTTTCTATATACTAATCACATTTCCTTTGAATGCTTCCGAAGCAAGCTCTTCTGAAGCCGATTATACGACAAGTAATATGGCTTCCATTCAGTAACAATGCGTTTTTCCCGTTCTGAGATCACGGAAGGGTATCGCAGCCTGTGGGTTTATTATACTGGATCTGTGTATTTATGTAACCTACTCCAAATAAATATTTATCTCCTGGGATCAGATGGTTCGTAGTCACATAAAATACAATGTCTACAGTTTGTGTCTGCTTTATGCATGCCAATTTTGCATTTTGTTTCTTCCAGCATCGTCAGTATGACACCGTTTTTCACTCCAGCTTTAAGTAGATAATGTGTATTGTGTTTTAATTGCCTTAGTGAAGTTGGAGATATGAATTTGTTGCAGGCGGGCTTCTTGGTACACTCTGCAACTGTTACCAATGTCTGGTAGATTATTGATTCAGATCACCATGCCATTACAAGAAACAAGACAAGAATGAATTACTGGCAATGGTTTAATTAATTGGTATTTACACCAAATCAAATTTGACCTAATCTTTCATTGTGGCGATGCTTGATTTTATTCTTCCGATTACATTAATGGCCAAAAATACCTACATGGTCAACAAACAATCAACATGATTTTGTTTAAGGTGACCTTAATCCTACGAAGGTTAGTTACAGTTTCCAAAAGATGGACAATATGACCAATGTTTTTCCATAATATTATAAATTATAAAGAAAATTCCAACACCATATACATAATTGCTGGTGAGTGTTTCCAACAGGACAGTGCTTCAACACATCCTGCGTTGGATACAATTATTCACAGAATTTTACAATGATAGATTGATAAATGTACAGCGATGGTTATCCAATCCATCCAATTTCTACATTTCTTTCTTTTGGGGTGTTTAAGGAAAAAAAGAGCTTTAACGATTTGGATATACTGAAAGCAGCAATGTCTGAAGAAATCAAAATATAGTATATCAATTGAGACGATGCAAAATGTGTTCTACTATATGAGAAGACTTGCAAACCCGTGTTTCGAAATGATGGTGGATGAGTGTTTCGAACATGTGTTATAAAAGTGTTTTTAATATTTATTTAAATATTTAATTAACTGCATTGAATAATTTTTATAAAACAGCATCAGAATTATCACAGACTTTGTAAATTAATGTATCGTAAATTGATAGGTCTTACACTTTGTCCGCTCCACGTATAGACATTCAGTACGAAAAATAGAATAGGAGATTCCGGTGGGCCAACTGCACAATCATGCCGACGTAAATTTTGTTATTTTCACCGTTAGACAGTGGACATTATCTACAATACTACATAACAATTCGAGTCACGTTTTTTGTCACTTATTTTCAATACCATGATAATAGAATCAAAGCTTTGACTACTAGTTCGAATCAAATCAGTTAAATGCAAAAGCATTATACCCTAGCAAATTTATGCACTAGAAACAATAGTTGTAGTAAAATATTTGAATTCGGTATAAACAACACCAGGAAACCAATTCCAGATAAATAAATAATGCATGAGTCGAGGTACAATAAATAGCGGTAATAAAAGCTCAAACAATTAATTGTCGCCCAATTACATTAAATATTAATTGATGGTGGTAAAAGAATGTATTACAAATAAAATTTGAAATATCAATAAAAAGATATTCCAGCTGCATAATGTTCGAACATTTTTATTGAAATTGCGAGTGTACATATATTCATGAAAACCACAGCGTTGCATAAAACTAAAACAATATTAAGCGGAAAGCTTTTCATTCCATCGCTATACTTTAATAGAAGCTAGCATGTCACGAGAGCTGCTAGACTAGGGTTGCGGTCGACGATCCTAACGAACGGATAATATTCTAGGCGCCGAACTCTAAATTTTACACAGTCGTTGACTGCTAAAATACCAACGTCTTGGCAAACCACCGTTCGTATGCAATCTCATCGTTTGCCTGATCTCGCTAGATACCGCGTCTTGTCTTATTTTAAAGCTATGTGTATCATTATTGTTAAACGAGTTACGATGTTATCACCAATAAGAATGTTCCTATATAAAAGACCGTGTTCTATTAATATCTGCATCCACTTTTGGATCGATATGTAAATTAAAACAAAAAATTTAATGCGAAAAATTATTCATGATTCATTTCTTAAAAGGAACCTAGCAATAACAACGAGTTGTTAGTAATCGTGTATTCACTTTCGAAGCCTTTATCATTATCCTAGCCTAAATCGAAGCAGTATTAAACTCAAAACCTCTTTTCCCATTCCTCGCTGATCCAACAGATTTTAATTCCTTAACGCCAGCACACTTTCTTATTTGAAGAAGTTTGACCAGTGTTCCTGAAGGAAACTGCATAGACGTCAATGAAGCTAGGTTGAACACGTACGAAAGCTAATCTACCAGCAATTTTGGTCTCAATGGTCGAAGACGTACATCAACGAGCTTCAAACCCGACATCGTGAAAGTAGAGACAGTGCGCTTGCCAAGTAGGAAGCCAATGAAACGACTGTGTCAAAAGTGTGCTTGTTACCTAAATGCTAGAAACCAAGTTGACAAATATCGTAAATTTTGAATGTTCGCTTTCAGTACACTTTTTGCTGATTTTTGAAAGCTGGAGTCTTTCAAGGCGGAGTCTGTATATTTAAGATTTTCTATTACTTTTAGTAGTTTTATACTTGTACTGACATCTATCGGTGGCTTCCACATTTTGACGTATTAATGAATGTGTTCTTGCGCACAACGCATGTAACCTAATTCATTATAGAAAAGATGACGATATAGTGAAGTAAGAGATAATACTTTACGTAAAATGTACCTTAAATTAATAAAGTAATTACACACAAAAAAAAGTCATTCAAAGCGTAAATTTATTTTCAAACCTAGGAGTTTGTGATTTGTACGCCATAGTTAGTATATAATATAATGTAATAATATAATACTTATTTTCTGTGAGCTCAGTACATATAACAAAGACAGTAGGTATAAGAGAAACAAAATAATAATATCGAGGACAGAAGAAAAACCCATACCGTTTGGTTCGAGTGCACCGCACTACAACCATTCTTCCACCCAACCTTGAGATAATAATAGAGCTAATAAACAAATGTTCATGCTTAAGACTAACTTAATATTAATTCTGTGGTGAATGAGGCATGCAAAGAGATCAATACACATAGCTTACATACATTTACAAAAAACTGCTTCCATTTTGTTGTTTATTAAACATGTATTGGCGCATATAGGTTCTGAACGTAGCCAGCCACAACCCCTTAGCATCCACAGGTACACTATTATAAACTTTATAGACAGTATAGGAGAAGGAACGTTCAAATAGTGAAGTCTTATGCAGCGATGGTGTGATTAAACCGCGGAATCTAATATTTATAGGGTGTACATCCGTTCGGAAAGATATCTTATTGTACAGGTAAGAGGACAGCCCAGAAGTAATCACAGTATGGCACATGCACGACGCCCTTAAGAAAACCCGTTGACGCATATTCAACCATTTGGCAATCAGAAAATGTATGCGAGATGTGATCAAATTTCCTGATATTGTACACAAATCGTAGGCACGAGTTCTGCACTCTTTGAATTCTTTTCTGATCGCAAGTATCGATACATGGCCCGTATACACATGAGCAATACATAAAAGGAGACAGCACGAGCGCATTGCAAAAGTTTAACTTTTTTCTTGTCGGCAAGTACGATCTATATTGATATAGCATCCTTAAATTGCAATAAGCCCTTCTAAAGGACACTGATATTTGTTTTCTATATCGGAACGTGTTGTCTATAATTAAGCCGAGGCTTTTTGCATCGCTCACCACCGGCAGAATATTACCATCAATATGCAGCCGACAACTACTCATTAACTTCTCACGCGCTTGTCTACTACCGAAAAACATAACAGCAGATTTCCCATGGTTAATGTGTAGAGAATGCTGTGGACTGACCCGAAAAACAGTATCCAGATCATGCTGAACTGTCTCTAGAGCCACACGTTGACAATTTTTAGGGAAGGAATAATATATTTGAGTGTCATCGGCATACATATGAACAGTATACCGCGTTAATGACTCGAACAAGGGACAAGTATAGATAGAAATAAGTAGAGCACCCAAAACTGATCCCCGAGCAACACCCGAAACCAGCGGCGCAGGTGCAGGACTGGGACCTCTGTAACAAGAAACTACTTAATAGATCTATTGCACCCTGAGACAGGCCAATATAATGAAAAATCGCCGAGAGCAGTTTGATTCGAAATGTAATGGTTAAGGTTGCCACTACCAAAATATTTTATAGCTGCCATTATTAATTTGCCAATTGAATTTAAGGACGATTGCTTAATTGTCAAATCTTTTTTATTATGACAAAAGAAACAATTTAAAAAAAAAAAAATTTTATTACTGAATTTTGAGGTTTTCTTGATTTATGTTGCACCAGCAAAGCGCGCCTGATGCGCCTTATGCAGAAATTCGTCCTTGCATGGAATATAGGTTAAAATACTACATTTCAAATTTTATTAAAAAATATCTACAAATTAAAACGCAAAGGACCAAATTCTATATTAGTGTGGGACATCCAGCATTATACCACCCTTCAATAAGGATACCTGCATCTCCCATTAAAAAATCCTCATTACTTACCAGGGTACACTCTGAATATGGTCACTAAAAGATTAGTTACCTAATAAATGAATTATGCCATAGTTATAACATGCAAACAATCTAATTAGATCCCGGGGCAGTAATATAAAGCACATATTCGCAGAACAGTCTAACTCCAACAATGCGTCAAGCCGATTTTGTAACGTTGGTATTGTTTTCAATAGTTTCTCGGCATTCATAGTTCTGAGCAATCCATCTCCTTTCCTGAAGGCATAATAAAACGAATCAAAACATATACTAACTATTAGCAACTGTAACTAGTTTAAAGTCAGCAAAAAATCTGTCAGTATTTCAAGGAATATTAGAAAATAAAATCAGTATATAAAGAACTCGCTGTTCTCCAGTATTTCGTGTGAAGTGCTGCTTTTAACTGGAAGAGCTTTCTTCTTATTTATATATTGCTTTAGTTAGGTTAAACTTCTCCATTTCTGTAATTCTAAAATCCACAGAATAACCAAACAATTTGAGCTATAAAGATTAGGTATTAACAAATAGAATTGCGGGTTTCTTGCCTAGCAACTAAAGGTGTTAGACGTCTTGCTTACCACATATCTGGGAAAAATCAAATCTTTCACCCAATTTGATCAAAAAACTGTATTTAGCTGGCACAGACTGGCTTACAGGTTTTTAAAAGAGACATACGGATCTCTCTGCGTTTACCTGCAGCAATATCGGCACGAGCTATGGAATTTAATAAAGAGGCCTTACAACATTTTTTGCACTTCTTTCAGAAGTATTTGGTAAACACAAATTGGTCCCAAGTAAAATCTTCAATGTAGATGAAACCGGAATGACAACTAAACAAAACAAATGACATGCCCTCAATGCTTATTTTCCCTCGACAACGTTTGAAACCTGAGCTCCTGAATCGAGTCCCTTCTGGAACATTGGCAGAATAGTATCTTAGTGGCTGTGGGTGCAGAGTGAAATTTTTGTGAAATGGTTGAAAAGTTTGTGGAGTTCTCCAGGGCAAGCAAAGAAAACAGAAAGCTCTCTCTGACAAAATTTAAAAAATCGAAAGAGCGCAAACAAGGCCAAGAGAGTTTTACATCGAAAACAGAAGATGAATCTGACGCGGAATATCTACTGTTATCGTCTTTATTCGGGATCTAATGAAGGTTGGATTAGTTGTTCTGAAATTGTCTGATAATTCCTGTGCACATATTGAAGAAAACGATACTGTGTTGGTTTATAACTGCAGATATTGCAAGAGTAAAGTTTAATGGTCCCCATATTGCCCCAAGGTAATCATCATTTAGCCCCATATGCGGAGCAAAATGGTGAAAACTTCGGCAAGAATTAAACTTTTCTTTTGAAAATAAATAAGCTCGAACAAAATGCGGTTATACTTGTATATTTCTTGCGATAAAATGGAAAATAATTTACCTAAATTTCAATGGACATTATATATGTTTTGAACTGATAAACGACTTTTTACCTTAGCATCCACATTTTCCCCGTTTTCCCCTTGCAAAAAAGCGATTCGCTAGAGGTTAGGAGATCTGGATAGCCATGGTGATATATTAAGGTGGGTCTCTTCGGACTGATTTAGAGAAGTTCTCCTATTGCAAAAATACTAAAAATATAGAAGATTGTGGGGTTCTGCCAATTCATTCCGTCACCACGTAATCTTGCCTCGGATGAACACCAACTAGGATCTACTTCCATATGTCATAGCACCCCATACCGTAACTCACCGAAAAAAATCTCGGTCCATTATGGCGAAATTTGGAAATCTCTCACGGAACTCATTTAAACATGAAGGAGTCGAATAAACCCAGTTTCCATTTTCACCATGATTTCCATTACTGTAATCTGATTTAATTATAAATGCTTTATGTTCTGTTTGAAACATTTTGAGTGTGGATTAATCTGTTGACTTGAAAGTTATCAACATAGAGAAGGGTTAGTATAGAGCGGAATCTTGTGTATATAGAAACGTTCGCGTGCGTTCGCGCCATCTAATGAGTTTTGCGGGAACTATTCACAAAGGCGGTAATTTTTAGACGTTTTATTTTTAGATGTTTTATTCTTGAAGATTCTTGCAACAATTTAGATCTCCTTTTTAATGGATTTTTGTTGATAAAAAAGAAATTTTGCATCTGTGCACTTTGATGCCGCGTATTTTTTTTTTTTAAGTAAGTGTCGTAAATATGCGTCAAAAAGACGTATAGTTACTATTCCAGGATTAAATGTATAGCTACATATAATATAGTGCAATATACTTACAAATATATTACTTTAGAAAACTAAATCTCAAAAGTCTTTTCTATAAACACAAAAAAACACTTCCAAACGTAAAAAATACTTTAAAGAAATAAAACTAAAACAGCGGATATTAATATTATTATAGAAATGTGACACGTGCGTCAACAACAAGATGAGAAGATGAAAAAAACAAGTGATATATATATAGTTATTTCATAAATAGTACTGAAGATATAGTATTGCGCTCCCATCTATAGAGTTTTGCGGGAACTTGCACCGCTGGGACGTTTGAACAGATTTAAGTTACTACCCCATGGTTATCAAGTAAATGTCAAAAAACATTAAATAATATGTCGAAAGCTTGTCAAATCCAAAGGCTTTTGATCATATGATATTTGTCCAAACAAACTTTTAGTTTATCAATGTATCGACCAATTCTTTTGTATTTTAGTAACTATTGGTATTATCTTCCGTTGAAGTTTTATAATTTTAATTTCTTTGAGTTTATAGCCCACAACATATTAGTTAAGGTAACATGTACACCATCAACTTTAAATTACATACACTACAACAGCGGCAACTTTGTAGTGTCTTTTCTTGCACAATAAGATAAGAAAAATCAAGCGGTAGACGTTCCTCGTACAAAAAGCCTTAGTAGAAGAAGACCAATCTAATTCGATCCCAGCAGCGACAGCAGCGGCCGACAGCATCGCCGGGTCATCGCCGTTCGTTTATAGATTACGACCTAGGGCCATCCGCGACGATGATAACTTGAGGATGAAATAACATCCGCAAGTCGTTGTGTCTGAGCGTGAAGTGTTCTCTCCGCCATATCGTATTCTGCACGTCCTTCAAAACTAATAAAAGAACTCACCGATACATTACCGGCCGCATGTTGACCATACGGACGAAACTTCTCTCCCCAAAAACTTGCGCTCGTGGATATTATAAGACGAGAGTTGAAGGAATTTTATCTAATGGAGGTTGTCGGCCGATTATTACCGACGACAGAATGATAATGAAAAGAAAAGTAGTGCAAAAAGTGGAAAAAGTTTTCGGATAATGAGAAAAAAAATCCTATCAACAAGGTACTTAAGGCTCGATGTCCGAAAAACTTCCGATGTGTGTGGGCTTACTTCTAACATTTCCCTTCATCTGGCAAGAAAGAACCTTGCTGTATTTTACTTTAAGATATCAAAATTACGATTTCTGTAACATATTGGTGAAATCTTCATGCTAGACTGAGAAAAATGCTTGAAACAAACATTTTATATTAATGGCAACTATTTTTATATTAAGTACAATTAAATATAAGTAATATGCTGTAACTCTGCGTGACTACATATTTCAACAAATTGTCTAGTTAATGATAATACCATAACTTGTCTTTCAAATGCACATCATCGAGCCAAATTTAATAAATCTTAACTGCCTCAAATTCTAGGCTGATGATGTCCCTTTGAAGGACGAAACCGATCACATTATCATAAAAGTATTTTGTAAGGAATTAGATCATATTTAATTGTTCTCCATCTATTTCCCACAATTAAATAAGTATTCATTCATAATGCCCTCCGCATTAAGAACGCGTAAAGTTTCTCACACTGTGATATAGTACCAACATATTTAATAATATTTGAGTTACACAGTCGTTTGAGAAGCATTTCTTCTTTTTGAAGAAATACAGTTTTGACTGAAAAACCATCAGTAATAGGCACAGAACAAAATTTCTTTGCTACAATGTTAAAGCATGCCAAATTGTATTTTAGTCTTCTAATAGCAGAAAGTACTGACTTGAGATTGTTTGCTGATTAATGTACTGCAGCCATAATAAGTTAGGCTCCAAGGAAACACTAAGGAATTTTACTGCTGCTGGTTGTCCAACACTGTGTCCCTTATTTTTGAAGATTGCTTTTTTTTTAAACGCACACTCGTCCATTGTTTTTCTTTTGTTAATAAAAATTGAAACGTAAAATAAGAAAACAATCAAAAGTCTCTAACCCTTGTCGCAGAGCGTATTTCGTTCAGATAGTCTCTTAAATGCAATATCTTAACAGGAATCAATTCAATTTTTTCAATGGGAAAAAGGTTGCAGCGCAAAATGAATTTCTTGTGCGTTACGTCCAAGAACACAGTCGCTTATTTCCTAAATGTGACAGGAAAACCTTGAAAATGCCTTGTTAGTATATTATATTATATTTGTAAATACCGCTAATACTTTTTTCAAGTAAAATAAAATATTTTCCTATTTTGAACATTAAGCTATCTGCGGCACGGGTAAAGGTTCTTCGATAATTCTAAAATTACGTATGGAGTCAATATTTGGCAAAAGGAAAAAAGCGGTTAAAAAAGAAATAAACGTCAATATGAGGGACATTGATCTTCGGAGAAAGATGTAAGTTCTGCGTTTTATTTTTAGATTTATTGTGAATTTATTAGCAGCAAATCAGTTCTCAGCTTTCCTTATAGCTAGTTCAGAGGATCTTGAAAATACAGTGAGGCAGTATTGAGGTATCATTCGCATACAGGCATACCTAGGCTGTTCCAATATTCGATGGAAGGCCATTAATATAAACTATCAAGAACAGACGATCCAAAGTCGGCCCTTGAGGAACTCCATGACTTAACTCCATAAGCCTAGATTGGGTGTTCTTCCAATCCGTCATATCTCAACTGCCGGCTCTCCCTTCACAGCAAAATGCTCCAACTTGTGTATTATTATATCGTGATTAACCGAATCAAATGTTTTACATAGGTTAACCAAGTTCAATTCTGCATGACTACCCCCATCAAAGGCTTTGTAAACAGAATTAACAACCTGTAATAAACCACTCGTTGCAGAATGTTCCCTGCTGTAGCCATGTTGTTCTGGCCAATATATCCGTTTTGATTAAAGTAATCTACCAGTCTCCACGTGATGATTTGCTCAAATATCTTTGACCTAGCAAGCAGAATGCTGATAGATCGGTAGTTTGACGGATCGTTTTTCCAGTACTAACCTTAAGTCTTTCTTTTATGCACCACACCTATTTTCAGTTTTCTAGTTTTCTACATAGATTCTGAGGGAAGGCCCCTGGCTTTTTTCAGCTATAAATTCCGTATAGGAACCTCTACGGAGCACCTATTTCTGTTAATCTATAACCGGTCACTTTACAGATTTCTTCTAACCTACAAATTTATAGATTCACTAATTTATACCGCCTTCAACTTAAAAATCTACCATTAGTTAAGTGGTAGTTTTTGTAGAAGATACCAAAATTGTAAGACAATATCATAGACTACGTAAACAATTTAATTATGTTACATATCCTAAACAGTTCCCAAAACCGCCCGGACTCGAAGAGGAACAAATACGCGACGGCGGACGCCCTACTCAGCAAATTGTAATTAGCTAACCCAAGTAATTGCTCGTTTCCTTTTCTCAAAATGTTCAATTCAATTACATTTACACTATTTCAAGTTTTTAGAGGGCCACTCCCGGCCCCTTCACGGCTGATGCGGTTAAACTAGGAAGCGGAATTTGAATCTACGAGAGTGGAGCATTGTCCCACGCCGCTTCTCCTTCGCTTTTCCCTTCTGTATTTTATCAGTGCCGTCACCCCTTCTCCGTCTAGCTCTCTTTCTTCCTCTCCCTATATTTCGCCCGGATATAGCACAAGAGCTCTCCAAACAATAAGTTATTTCGTCGCAGATGCATAAGAAATTTTTATTTCTCGCTCGACCTCTGCTTACGAAGAACAGCATTGAAACTGGAATGTTGACACTTTGCTGTTTTAATTGAATTTAAATCGGAAAATCAAATGGGCGACGCTGTTATTTGGTTTGTGATAACAACATCTAACAATTTCACAAAGTATTATTAATTCATGCGACTATTATACAATAACAAACTAAAATGTTTATTATAAGTTACTTCAGATAATAGATTTAATTATAATAACCCTAAAAAATATTATTGGACAGAAGCTATTAAGTAGGAGATAAGATCCACATGGTTCGATAAATCCTTCCGTCCACTACGTCAACTAAGGCCTGTTATTTAGCGAATGTTAACTTTAAGGTTCATCCAACCCCTTCAGCCCATTGAGGTAGCTCATCATCTTTCTGAAAGAGGTCTCTTTCAAGACTTCTATGGGAAAATCAACCTTCCCAAAGATCGCATACCTGATTCCCGTCGCGGCTGGACAGTGGCAGAAGATATGCTCAACTGTTTCCTCGTCCTCCAAACACAGCCCACATTCATTCTCAACAGAGTCCGCTGCCGTGTAGGTACTTTCGGAGTTTGCAATGCCGTGTAAAAACAGAAACAATTACTTTTGACATTTTTACTGTCAAGTTTAACCAGTTCTTTGGTTCTGACATGATTAGGTGAAGTACATTCTTTCACAGGTACCAAATTAAGACTCCCCCAGGATGGAACCTCTGAGTTGGACAAGCGCCGGGTAGTCACATAAAATGTGTTCCGGCGTCTCGTCTTCTTGGTAACATGCCCGGCACAGTGGGCTGTTGGCCAAACCCATACTGTGCATGTCTTTGCTTGCAGTGGCCAGTCAAAAGTCCAACAACTTGACGTAGATTACTGCGAGATGCAGGCAATATTTTGCTGTCTTCGGTGATGACCTGGGGATGGCTTCACGTGCTTGACGGCAGGTGGTTATGGACTTCCATCTATTCTCGTGAAGAGTGGCAGTCCATTGTGTTATCATGGTGTTCATATAGATTGACATGATATAGATTTCCTTTATGACCTTTAACCCACTTCAGTGTCAAGACATTATCCATTACCATAAATGACTGACTGCTCACGTATCCAAATTAGGGATAGACTATAATATATTTAGAGCGCTTTTACAACTACAGATCAGCTGCAAGATGCATTTAGGCGCCTTCTAGTGCTTTCAGCACCGACGGACTGTCACTGAAATTTTTTTATTGAGTTGTGTCTGTTGTTTTTTATTCAAAATCTCTTTAGCACATATTTCAATGACATACATTTCATCCTAAAAAATTGTTGTATGTCTAAGGTTGTATGCCCAAGATTGTATGTCCAAGGTTGTATGTCCAAGGTTGTAGTATTTTCTAACTCTTTGATAGCGATAGAATATTCCTGCGCCAATACCTTGCTCTGTTTCCGAACAGTCCGTAAACGAGAAGTTATCTACCTCCGTCAGTGTTTTTCCGTTACATCTCCATTCCTCTTTGTTTGGAAAGGAGGTAGTGAAGTATACATCGTTCATTGGTCGAATACACATCATATTCGGCATTCCCAGCACACTGTCGGAAGCAACCAATTTGAGCACTCTGTTAGCCACACAGATATGAGTGCGCGGCGATTGATCCGCAATATGCCATAGGCGGAATGCGGTTAATTTCACCTCCCTTTCCACAACAATATGCAAGGGTGGTAGGTCCAGACGAATTTCCAATCCTCCCGTGATTACTAAACTTGCAATCCTTTGTACCGATATAAGGCTTGCTGTGACTCTAGGTCGCTGCGCTTTCTGCCACCTTGACAGAGGCTACATCAAATTGTTAGTTCAAATCTAAAGTTAAATATATATCCGGCTTCGAACTTTAGAATGTTGAAACAGTATAATAACTTTCAGTTGCTAGCCTATAGCTTGTAGTAGGTAATTTTGAATATAAATGAAATTTACCTGTTGTACTGTTCCACATAATTATGATTTTTGTAAGTCTAAAGACGAACTTAGATGGGTGATACTGAAACACAGATACTTTTCTGTCCCTAACAATTTAAAATTGATTGTTGTTTCGTAGTTAATAATTTGGTAAATAAAAAACTACGTACATCACTCCCACCAATACAATAAAGAATTTAAGGTTTATTACATTCTTCATGGTTTGGGTTGAATTTTCTGTTACTTACCTTTATTTCGGCATTGTAGTGCCCTGTTGCTACATTCATGTTTTTAGCTATAAATTTTCCTTTTATCTGATTCATAACTCTTTACTAAACGTGTAAAAAAGGATGCTTTTAAATAATTTGTAAGATAAACGTTAGCGAAAACACTTTAAATGTGTCCATATGATTCGAAACTATTGTCATGATTGTTAAACAACTCCCATAATACATTTTACAACATTATTCTGCCGTTGTTGTTTTTATCAAATCACTGATTTAATAATATAGAGGTAATATTAATAGATGGACCACCTGCAAGTTTATTAGCTTCGTTGGCGTAGTCGCTGTTTTGTCGAGGGCAAGATTGAAAAAAAATGAATAAAATGTAGGAAACCACAATAATTACAGTTTATTGTAATTCGCTTTATTATATTAAACTTTGAAGATTTAGCTATAATCGTTAAAGCAATAATATCTGATGATATTCATTTTTGAATTAGTACAAGTTAATTTTAACAAGATAAAACATACTACGCGAAAGATATTGTAATCATTCTACATCTGTTTCACATGATTATATCCTTAGTAACTCAGAACAGCAAGGGAATTCGAAGCCGTTTCATGGTAACGTTTATCGTACAACGCTACATTTTGCTTGTATAATGAAGTTGGCAGAGGTGATTATTAATATATGGAATCGTATTACTACTATATAGTTTATGCATATATTTACGCTATCGTTTATAAAAGTTTGCTGCATTATAACATCAAAAAGAAAAAAAAGTAAATTATCCCGAGGATAATCAGCACTGATTAAAGTTTTAAGATTTATTTTGTTTTGGTGACAATGACTTTTAAATTTAACATAGTTTGTGAAAATGAAACAATTTCAATAAACCCGCGCTTTCACCAAAATTTATACCTTATGTTTAATAATGAAACTAGGGCAATTAATGTCCAAATTTTCCAGTGTAATGAAATTTGTGGTAAGCTGTTTCAAAGTGTAGAGTATATTTACTATATTTCCTATTGGAAAACAAGCTGCTATAACCGAAGATATGACAGAAGCAAATGTGGCAGCTTATTTAAGGATGTCAAGAATTAAGTTTGTATTAGGGAAGCAATTTAAAGAAATGTCCCAATTGTTCGCAGACAACAAAATGTGATCTAAGAAGAAAAAAATACTTTTTTGGTGGGGACAGACTGTTTTTGTGTGTAAATTTTTCCAATCCGCTGACGAAAATTATGTATATGTTTTTATTTTTCCAACATAGGTTAGCTATTTACAAATTGCAATAAACTCTTTAATTTTTTTATGTATTATAATAACTAATGGTTGGCTGATTACTTTTATATTTGGTGAAAGTTGTTTGGGACGTCAAGACGTGGGTTATTATTATTATTTATCAACAAACTTTTCGCTAAATAAATCAACATAATCACAAACGAAAGCCCCACTTTTCGAACTTTTCGCTTTAATGAAAATTGTTCGTTGTGATGTATGAAGGATGAAGCGTAATTGCCTTAAAAAAATCAATTTCGTTTATGATGTAAAGTAATACCGGGCAAAGTACATTAACGCGTAAAACCTTCGAACAAATTAAATTATTGGACCTAATAAACATAAAAAAAAAAACATCCCGCGGTCTTAACTAATAATTAAGATATCACGGACTGAAGAGCCGACCGACTCATTTTGCCGCTTTTTTTACGGAAACTTCTTCGCTCTCGCCAACCAAATTCATTAATTTTTCGCGAACACTTCACGCTGCGCCACTCGGGTTTTCATTTTAGAATAATGTTGTGAGGGGGTTTCATTAATTTTATAATCTGGCCCAAGCATATCCATTTTCCGTTAACATATTTTTTGGGAATATTTTAGAATAATCAAATACCGATTTTGGGATAAATTTTATTATGGCTACGTGCGCTTATCTAAGTATAGATTAAGTAAATTATCGCCTAGAATATCTTCAGAATACTTATGAGAGAGAAGTGTTGGTGTTGGGAATGAAGGTAATTTAAATTATCGTTATTGTAAGGTGCGTGAATGTAAATTTCTCTTAAAGAATCAAAGCGCGTGCATGAAATGGGGTACGTTGCTTGTGTTTTTAAATAGGAGTTAATTAGAATTAGGTCTAAATGTGCTTTAAAAAGAAAACTCTTGTTAAAAAAATTTAATCTCTAAATTCGCCATAGCAGTTTTTTTATTCTATCTTGTAAGAACTTGTAATTTGCAATTTATAAAACGATTTTTTTAGTCAAAATTTTGTACTTGCATATTCACATTAAATAGCCAGTTCGATACCTCTACTCGTTTCCCAATAATAAATAGAGATCGAATATCTTGTCTCGTACACAATTAATATTCTGCTTAGTAATAAGACTTTCTGCATCAAAATATGATTTTAGTTCAATTTTAATTAATCCTGATTCCATAGTCTTTCTGTTTATTTTTTACATATAAACAGAGAGCCTATAGAATCAGTGATCACAGTTATACAATAACAAGCATATAGCTGCAACAGATTGCAATATCGGGTTACTATGGTATAAAAATTACCAAGATATAGTATCTAACACTGGCAAGTAATTCAAATAAAGTAATTGGAATAGCAATTGAATTACATTTTAATATTTAAATTACATTAAAATCAAACCCGTCGTTAGACACTTAATATATGACTGCCCTTTGTGAAAATAATTCTATTACTTGATTAATTTAATTGAAGTAAGGTGTAAAGACACTGAGCGACATCATGCGCAACGTTTGTTGACATTCCTTTTCTGTGTCTTTTTTTTGTAAACAGATTGAGATGTCGTTTTTGTAGGTTTTGCAGGAATAAAGATTATATTAAAGAACAGCTCTTCAACCATCAAATTGTGACATTGATTTTCCACTTGTAACGAAGAAACAAAGAAAAAAAGTAGTGGATTCTCATCACGTAATTTGTGTCAGACAAATATGAAAATCCCTACGTTATTGTGGTGGAGGGATTTTAAATTAGGAGATTTAAAGATTAAAATAGGAGATAAAAAAAATCCACGATAAAACTACGAAAGACTCGGTTTAGGGCAAGTAAATAAATACTGGTTCAGAACCCTATCTTGCTAGCTTGTTTGCTAATTCGTTGCTTGTTATATCCCGGCATCCATATCAAAGTAATTTTGTTGTGTTTAACCGGAGTTCTTAGAGTTGCTTAGGCAGTTCCAAGCTAGTTTCAAGATTATTTGATAGGATACTAACCACTTTAGGGCCGCCTGACTTTCATATAGGATCAGCAGATCCTTGGGTTGTTTTTCCCGAATTGCTAGTATTTCCGTATGGAATACTGTGGTATATTGCCCTAATGCCATTTATTAATTATACACCACACTGAGAGAAATAGATAGTACTCTTTAACATAAATATAGTATACTTTAATATATTTTATAGCTCCTATAGGGACCATCATATTTTATATTACCGGTGACAATATCTGTATAGTAAATATCTGTGAATACTTTTTATTAACTCGTATGGTAAAGTGTACTATATTTGTATTATTAATTTGAGCATACATGTTAGTAAATGTGAAAAAAATGTCTAGTAGCGCTGACTATATTTGATAATAACTGTTAACAATGAAAACTATAATAAATATAGTTTAATAATTTTTAATTATAATTAATTAATATAATTTGATTAGCCGGTAACAGCCGGGCGAATTGCCGTCGTATCGGGCAGGATTGCGGGAATCAGACCGGCCCGTGTATTGTAGAGTACTACCGGTATTGAAGCGCCTCGTAATTCTCGTCTGTGGGCGATTGTCCACAGTACTTTTTACACGACGTTAACCATGTATAAGCATCATATAGATATTACGCAGCCACATTTACCGATCACAATTTACATTGAGTACGAATTTCAAAGATTATGAAACAAGCGTAGCGCCATCTTTACGACAAAAGCTGTAGTATCACATATTTATGTAGCTAAACCAATTATGAGTATTATGATATTCCTACTATATAGATATAAAACTATACAGCATTCATTTCATTCCATCTCATTATTAATGCCGTTTTCAATAATCAAAGTAAGGTGACTGTTGCAAGCACCTAACCTAACCTAAATAAACACAACACAGTAAATTTGCTACACCTGTTATTATAACTGTCTTCACTACATTATATGCAATTTATTATATTCACTTGTTGTAAAATATTGTAAAACATTTCACTATATTTTGTAGAAGATTGTCACACAATATTTTTAAACAATTTTATTGCTTTTTTTGTAACCGTGATATAGGAAAATGCAACGCCGTTGTTCTAAAATTTTGCACAATAGTAGGAATTCTTACTACAATTTCCGTCAAACAGTGAAGTGTAAATATTACAACATGGATTTTTCTCTGTGCAGACACAAACATGCACCGACACGAATACGTACACCTGTATCACACGTACATAACACGTGTGAGTGGCAATACAGCTTATTGGTCGATTTCTTCGGTAAAGATCGACAATGAATAAAGCAAGGGGTGGGAAGAGCGTTACGAACATTTATGTTAGAAATTGAATATGCATCGAATACCTGGTAACATCCAGATTTTACCTCTTACTATAAGCATGGTAACATCTGGTTATTTTACTCTTAATACCCCACATATTGTCGTTTTGACAATAATTATGTTACTAATTAACATAAAGAGATTTACTATCTAATTTCTACAATCCATTTTTCTCAGTGCAGCTACAGAAGCTGTGATTTTTTTCGCCCCATCTGCACATCAGATTTGGTTTCAAACCACGGTTTCTGCTTCGCTCTTCATTCAAATCAGTCCAAGACTACCTTGAATTTCTCTCGAAGTGGAGTTTGGGAATCGTAATCATCAACTTCAGTTTAGAAGCGCTGATGATAATAATAGCTATGCTATTGAAACTTGCGTTCAATGTTTGTGGTAAGGTGTTTGAAAGTGTGTAGTAGTGAAGCAGTAATTGAATTCGTTTACTTGTCAAATGAGCAAATCCATAGTGATTTAATATAAATGGAAGAATGGTGTCACGAAAACCTACTAACTATTAATAAGGGAAAAACAGAGTAGGTATATGATCTTTCAAAACAATAAACAATCAATTACTTTTAATATAACCTTCAACAATCAACCTATACAACGAGTAGCATTTATAAAGTATCTGGGGTTAACAATACAAAATAACTTGAAATGGGATAAACATATAAATACACTCATCAGTAAAAACGCAATGGCTATAGCATCGATAATTAAAATAAAGAATATCATTCCAGAACATATGAGAAAACCAGTATATCATGCAGTTTTCACATCACATTTAAATTACTTAATAAAAATTTGGAGTAATACCACAGAAAAAGAACTTAATGAAACTACAAATATAACAAACAACCTAATGTTACTGTTGTAATGTTGTAGGGTGGGCCAAATTCGATACTTTTAATAGGGAACTTATATTTCTGAAGGAATTAGACAAAATCTGACCTATGCTTCTGGAGCTCGATGTTAAAAAGGAATCGATTGGTGAAGTCCGTATTTTTATATCTTCCGTAATATAAGAGATACAGAGCGTTTTCGGAAAATATGCAATTTTCAAAAGCCCTTGTAACTTTTTAACTTGTGAAAATGCTTGATTTATATAAGAACTTTATTAGGACACTTTTTGACGTAGAATTCAATGCTCTAATTTGTTTGTTTTAAATTCGTTTTTTTTTTGAGATATTATCAAGACTTGTGTTTTTGTATATGGAACACCCTATATATTTTTACACTATTCAAAAGCACATAAAATTGCCTTTAGTATGATATAACACACTTGATATTTTATTTAAAGGATTTTCAAGATATTTGATTTTTTGTTTGCAATTTAACAGTATTTCAAAAGTGTATGAAAACTATGAAAAATACGACATGTTAAAGTGTTTTATAGAAGCAGGTGAAAATGCGGAAGCTGCATGTAATATTTACTATGAATAGATCAGATTTTTTCTAATTCCTTTAGAAATATAAGTTTCCTATTAAAAGTGTCGAATTTGGCCCACCCTGTACAAATCAAACGTTTAACTTACAAACACGGGACAAATACATACCTACACCACAAGGAGACAATCTTATATAAGAACTGAAAGAAACTCATGCAACATATATAGAACGATACCTACAGCAGAATTCTTAACGCAATACAATAAACTATCAAAACAAATAAAAAACTTAAACTACATACAATATAAAACAAAAATTAAACAAATGATACTACAACAAACCTTACAGGAAAAACAAAATACATTAAAAACCACGACCAAGATCAAGATGCCCTCGATACCGACAATCCGAGACGAGACGCAGTCCCTTCATCTCCAGACCAGGACAGCAGGTGGAAAATCAGACCCAACACTGACCAGCAAGAGTGGATTGGCATAATATGTACATGTATATAATGTGTATATTATTGTTAACTCGTACAAGCAAATAAATATTACTTAATTCAAAAAAAAAATTCTTTTTTTATTTAACAGGCATAAAACTTTCGGAATTCATTCTAAAAATAAAAGTAATTTATAATTAGTCATCAAGTGTTTTAGATGCTTCAATGAAAAGTAATATAAAAATAGGAAAAAATTGAATAATTATAGTGCAAACATAAAAAAGTAATAATAATAAATAATAAAAGTATTTTGACGCAGACATACGGCAAGTAACAAGTGGCGAAAGGCAAAGGAAATTAATGCAACAATAATAATTAACAAACAAGTCGATTTTCAATAGATCCGATAGCATTTCAATTGCAAATCAGCCAAGCGACTCCCCAAGTCGGAGACAATAGACGAGAGAACGTCAACCCTACCAGCGCGTTGAATTTAACTTGCAAAACAGATCACTTGTCAACCGATGACGACGTCGCCGACCTAGGCTCGGTCCTGGACATCTTGTATGCCGTCAAGAACGAGTTACTGTGTTAAATTGAGTTTGCCTTCTCTACGTCGGCAAAACTTCCCGGCTGAGCGGAATGCTGTTAGGGCTGTTGCCGCTACCGCCAACGTCGCCGCCTCCTCTACAGTTCTTCCAGCAGTAAGTAGCTTTGTACACCGAAACTTTTGCCCTATTTTCCCTAAACTTCGTATATGACTTTTACAGCGAATAATGTCCGCTTCTTTTTTTCCTATCTCCGTCTCGTCCACTGTAACCGTTATTGCTGAGGCTCGATATCTTCGTCTTCAACAAAACTGAAATCCGGCTAACTTTATAATTAGAGATACTACTGGGAAATACATAAACCTTATCCGATCTAACTTTTAACCGACTTTTTGTATTACGCAAAGTTCTATATATACTACAAGATTAAAAGAATTTGTGTACTATAAATAATGCAATAGTAACTTCCTTGCCTGATTTAAAGGAGCAAGAACTCATATAAACTATACATTAATAATAATAATAATAAACTTTATTTCATGACTAAAGTTTGAAATATGTCAAAAGGAAACGGCGGGAAGGGGAATACAAAATAGAAAAATACAAGTAAACAATGTAGTACATGAGATTACAAAAGAAAATGGAAATAAATATACAAAAGAACTAAAGTAAAAATTGGAATGACAGAAATTAAAATAAATGTAGTTCAAAAACAGTAATCCAAGTACTCATTAATTGAATAAAAACACTTAGTTAACAACCAAGTTTTTAAGGTTTTCTTAAATTTATATGTATTATATTCCTTCCAACTATCAGGAAGGTGGTTGTAAATTTTTATTCCAAGGATATCAATACAGTCAGCTGTTAATTTTAAATTGTGCTTCATTAAGTGCAGTTTGGGATCTCTTATACTGTAAGAATGCTGTGGATTATTAGCAACTAAAATTTTATGTTTATGTTTATGAATGTAAATAGCGGCTTCTAAAATATACAATTCAAATAAAGTTAATATCTTCAATGAGATGAAATGATTTCTACAGGATGTTAATTGATTAATGCCGGCAATACATCTTATTGCTGCTTTCTGTTTGATGAAAACTTCATTGGCTGACGAGCTGGAGCCCCAAAGAAGAATTCCATATAGCAGTTGTGACTGGAATTCAGCGAAATATATAATCTTAAGGGAATTAGAACTTACTGATTGTTTAAGTTGCCTTAGCTTTAAAATTAAGGTATTTAATTTAGAAACTAAAGACTCGCAATGGTCCTTCCACTTTAGTGAGGAAGCCAAAGTAACGCCCAACAACTTAGCAGAATGAGATTGCGCAATAATATTATTAGAGACCTGTAAACTGCAATAAGAACCGATTTTCTTCTGGATGGTATGAAACAAAATGTATTTTGTTTTGTTAAAATTTAAGGACAAACCATTCGCACAGCACCAGTTATACATTCGATTCAACATATTGCTAGCGAGATTCTCAACATCTTGCTCGTTACAAGCACTGAAAATGGTTGCATCATCGGCATAACACACCACATTGTAATCTACGAGAAAATCAACAATGTCGTTAATAAATAATGAGAATAATGTCGGGCCTAGAACGGAACCCTGCACTACGCCAATATTGCTCGGTAAAAGAGAGGATCGAATTTTGTATTTTGTATTTGAATTTACAACTTCGATTTCAACAAACTGAACTCTGTCAGCGAGATACGAAATTATCCAGTCAGCCGCATTACCGCGAAAACCCAAAGAATTGAGCTTATTAAGTAATAAACTGTGCTGAACACAATCAAAGGCTTTAGTAAGATCGCAAAGAATTCCTACCGGGCAAAGCCTAGCTTCTATATCACGAAGTATGCTGGCGTGTATATCCAACAAGGCAGTGATTGTTGATTTTCCACGTCTAAAGCCATGCTGTGATGTAGATAAAATATCAAATTTATTTATGAAATTTTCAAGCCGATTAAGCATAGCGTATTCAAAAAGCTTCGAAAAACATGAAGAAAGTGCAATAGGCCTATAGTTAGATATATTGTGATCACCTTTTTTGTGGATTGGTTTTATTAATGTGGTCTTTAGAGATTCAGGAAAAAGACCCTTATCAAAAGATTCATTAATTAAGTGAGTTACTGGAGTTACTAGTTCATGCTTAAATTGTTTTAGAATAATTGCGGGAATGCCGTCTGGGCCGGCTGTAAATTTATTTTTAATTTTATCGAAAATAGTAAGCATTTCAGATTCAGTATAGGGAAGTAAGTACATTGTATGAGAATTCCATCTGATATGGTTATTACATATTACAGTATTAGGAACGGAGCAAGATGTTGAGATTGGAGCTTGGTGGAAGAATTTATTAAAGGTGTCTGCAGCAGTAATTGGAGAATTTATAAGGTTATTGTTAACTGTAATAGGTGTTTTTGTATTGCACTGAGTAGTATTAGATTTATTTTGTAAACGTTTCAATATATCCCAGGTGGTGCGCGATTGGTTGTTTGATATTAAAATTTGCGTATCGTAAAAGTTTTGCTTAGCGGACTTGATCAGTTGTTCATGTTGGTTTTTACGCTGTTTATAAATGGGTTGCAGAATCGGGTAAGACTTTTTTAAAATAAAAAGATCTTTGAGCAATATGCTAGATCTTCTTACCTCATTATTTACCCAACTTTTATGATTGTTGGTAATGCAACATCTTCTGAAGCCGAAGGAGGTATCAAAATAATAATAAAAGATTTTGAAAAAAGTTATGAATTTATCGTTTAGATTATCTCTCGTATAAACATCGTGCCAGGACTCATTAAGTAAAGAATTATAGAAAAGGCGTTTGTTAGATAAATTGTAGATTCTACGATATTCATAATATTTATGATTGGTTGAATGATTGACTATTTCAGAAAAAAGTAAAATTAATCTATGATCAGAGAAGCAAATATCATTTATTTCACATTTCGAATGAAAGTTCAGGTTGGAGAATATATTATCAATAGTTGAGCTGGTTGTAGATGTAACTCTAGTATGGCTGAAAACTCTTTGAGTAAGGCCAAAGGAATCCAATGCATTAATAAGCTTCTTGTATTTAATATCCTTGGAAGTACAATCAATATTAAAATCACCTGCCAAAATAATATATAAATTTGGTAAGAAGTATTTTTCTAAAACTAGAGTTAAGTTCAGCAGAAATATGTCAAATTCACCACTAGGTGATCTATACAAAGAAATGATAAGGATATTTATGGAATTTAATTTTATTTTCATAGCACATAATTCTATATCCTTTTCCACACAGTAATCAGATACATCAACATGGGAGTAAATGCAGTTACTTTGGCACCAGATAGCACAGCCACCTCTGATGTAGGAGGTTCTGCAGTAGCTAGTAGCTAATTTATAGTTGTTAATTTTGAAATGATTAATTTCGTCTTTATTAAGCCATGTTTCAGTTAGGCAAACAATCAGAGGGTGATGTGTATCTAGAGTAATTTCTAAGTCATTGAGTTTATTTATAATACCTTGACAATTTAGTAGAAGTAGTAAGCAGTGGTATATAGTACTGGAATCAGTTGCAGCGACTTGTTCTGATGGAATTAAGTTAAGTTGATTTTCGCTGGAGCACGAAAGAAAAAACGATTTATACCAGTGTCCTTGGGCCACATATCGGGATTTAACATATCGTTCGCATGATCAACCGGAACCGAAATCTTAAAGGATGAATATTCTTCTGGGTGTTTCGACTGTAGTTTTTCTATTTTCGCACCGCAAATTTTCTTTGTTTTGAGATAATCCGCCAACGTATCTATCGAAAGTTCGGGATCTAATCGGAAAACGTGAAAGTGCATGTATCTTGAAACGGCCTTTATAGTGGAATTTATTTGGGCCGTACCATATACAACTTTATTTCTCCGGTTGTTAGTTTTATTATTCGAGAAATCAATTTTATCCGCCGACGGTTTAGTTTTATTTGTAGCATCCGATATATGTATTTTCTCTGTTTCTTTTTCCTTCTGGTTCTTAGTTTGTTTCTTGTGTGAGGATACCTTGTCTGCATTACCTCAAATATTATCGACGTAGCAAACACAAATTGTTAACAAAAAATATTGTTTAATTTGCGCAAACAACACACGCACATTTTATTATTAGAAGTATGCACATAAAGAAAAAAAAACAGTTAGGTACATGATAAAACCACGATATGAACACTTTTTTCATTTTAAAACCACACTGATAAAAATTGATGTAATTTTCAATAACATAGGTATTCCAAAATGTTTACATAATTGCAAACTGAATTAAGCAGAACTGCATAATATATAAGGTAATATGTAATTACATAGGAAATATCACCTACCGTTTATGGAATTAGATTTTACAATGGAAAATTCTTTAAAATATCCTGGAAACACTCAAAAAATGCATAATATACCTATTATGTATTTTGAATGTCAGGGCATGTGCAACGCGCAACGAATTTTCGCATGTGCATAATAATAAACGTTCATTAATCGTTTGTTGATCATTTGGTCGAACATCTAGTTACTTTTTATTTATATAGTAATATAATTATTATTTGCGCCATTAAGTACCTAGTAATAATTTTACGGAAGAACGAATAATTTGCTGTGTTCTCTATATTGTGGTAGTTAAGAAAAGGTAGGTATAGTCTGTCCATAGATATAACGATTTGACTTATTTATTAGCACCCAATTTTCAGAAAATAAATGCTACCCAACCGCTATAATACTTTTCGAGCACGGGTGGTTTACAGCGACGTATTCAGAAAGATTACTACATACATGCTGATAAACTGTTAAAATGCAGTGACAGATTATCACAAATTTAATATACAAATAATTATCTTGTCTTCAATTTGAATTATTTACTTTAGAATAATAAAGTTTAAATTGAAAATGGTAATTATAAATTACATAATTACTTCTCTACTTAAGAAAATTTCTCCTAATACGGCCCATTACTTCATTTACATAATCACTCGGTACCTGCGGCACCAGGTAGTGTATAATCCCCAATAATCCTTAAAAGTCAAATCGTTATACCGATGGACAGACTATAAATAGTATATTATATATAAATAAAGGTAGAGTCGTAATGATTGCATTCAAAATTTGCAAATTTAAGTGTGCAACCCAAAGGAAGTACGGATTGCACCGGTATCTGCATAGAAATTGGAAAAATGTTTCTCTTTATTGTATTCGTGAGGATTGCAATATGATAGTTATATCGTATGCACGCTTTAAGCAGCACATATTTACAATATATAACCTCCAACGTAAAGATACTCCCAAAACATACTCATGCTCTGAAAGTACTTGCACTTACAATATTAAGAATAAGAAACAGTTTCTTTTACATGTGTCTGAACATATTAAAAATGGTGAGAAAGTGGTTTGCCCTTTTATATCTAGCTGTAAGTTTCAAACGATGTACACTAATGTTGCAAGCTTTAGATCACATATAACCCGAAATCACTTTGATAAAATCAACACACAGTAATTTTGTTAACAATTTATTAGAGATAAGCAGTAATGAAGTAACAGCAGATGAAGATCTTGATACAATTGAAACAAACAGAACGTCACAAGGAAACTTCTTGTATTACATCAAGCGAATTAGAGGTAGAAAATATTTTTTGTCTGATTCATCATTGCAGACAATTATAGATGCTTTTTCCGATTTAGATAATCTTAATCATACATTTTTAATACACAAACTTAGGTTAAGTAGATATGTCGTAGATGAAGAACTCCTTAAAAATTCACTATTTCTTGAAGCACATAATTCTGATTCTGGACCTTCTATTACAATGTACATTAACATATTCATTTCTGAGATTATACCACGTAAATACGCATACAAATTCATGTAATTTTACAGTGTAAATTACCCTTTATAGTTTTCTATCTTCGAATGAGTGCAGTAAGATTGTACTTTAGGATGTAGTAGCCGAAAAATAATATAAAGTTACAAGCATGCCAAATAGCACGAAATAAATATATATACCTATTCTTCTGTAAATTTCTTGATTTTTGCCCGCAGGGTATATTTTTTCGTCGTACTTTTTAAAATTCGAAACGCATATCGTGTAACAGTCTATGTAAACTTGTTGGATTGAAGTTAGGAAATCCATCATCATCATTGGCGTCAGCAAGAATTGTATTTAATGTAAGTGGCATATTCTGAATAAAACAAAAACATGGACTTTACATCGGTGCTTGGGTGTTCTCATCATATGCATGTAGCCGGTCATTTACTTGCCCTTACCTTTCCTTTTTTTAAGTTTTTTTGTACTAGATAATGAACCAGTTTGTTGCTCTTGTTTTGTACTATATATTATGCACTGGGAAGAGCCAAAAAGATGTGCTTGTTTCTTAAGCGGCAGCGCCCACATTCATAGATTTATTAAAATAATTAAAAACATTTGCAATAATATACGTCTCGCACCTACAGGCTCTGTTAATGCAGTGAAAACTGTAAATAAATGTATAGATTGTAACATTTATAAAAATTAAGAAAAGTACCACTATTATTACCCTGCTTGAAAAGCATGCTTGAAAAAGATCTTCTGAAAAGAACGACTTATACAACTATATACAAACAAATTAACGTGGAATTTAGCTAAGAGTATTTTAAATCTACGACGATGTCGTGATGTTTTTGCCAATTTTTTAGACATTTGGCTGGAGATAGTGACATAAAATAACTATTTTGCAAAACGTTTTGGCGTTTTCCAATTGCCGGATCATTTTTTTATTTATTATAATATCACAATATTAATAATATCGTTTTATTTGGCCATTTAATGATTTTTTTTAAAGAAACATCAATACAATTATAACAAGGTTACTTAATCAAATTTTAGTGCATATACAACATTTTAAAGTCTTGTAAAAGGGGATAATGATATGCATTATAAAGAACAAATACGTGAATGTAACAAATATGTTAACCCCATCTACTCCAGCAGAACCAGAAAGGGTTTTAATTTGGATTTTACCAAATTTCCTTCCCCGTTCTAAATTCAAAACAATTATCATTAAGTTGCGAATTCATGTCATTATAGGTACATTTCATAATTTGATTTCGAATTGGGAATGGATGAGAAGAAGAAAGTTGCTGATAAGTTCAATGTGTTTCAAATGAGGCGAAATGCGGCTTGTTCAGTACGGCGAGCGTCGCTATTATATACGTAACAGTTTCCACAGATTTTATTGTTAGTATCTTAAATTTTTATTTTATATTAAAAAATAATTTTTCACACGCCTAATTGCCTCGGTAGTGGTATTTCTAAGAGATTTATACTGACCTCATTTAATTGAAGATTTTTTTTAAGAGGCATAGGCGTGACCTCATAAATTTTACATGGTATTAATGGTATCTATTACCCAAGGAGCTCGTGCTCGGGTAAAAGGCAACTTTACTATCGGAATATGGTAATTCATAATAGTGGCAGAATTTTTACTCAAAAAATCAATGATTAAACTTGATGAATGAAGCTTTTATTTCTCTCAATATGACATGTATATTAAGCTGCGTAAGATAAAAAAAAATCAGAAAAACCTATTTTATGAAAAGGTACTAATTTCAAAATTGCCGTAAACTATAAAAATATCTCATATATACATTGTTCGTGCTCAAATAAGGACGCTTTACGATACTAGCGTATCGTAAATATACGCGACATAAACATAAAATGTCACTTCCGCTGAACGGCGGATCAAATTAAAATACTTTTATGAATATTTCTCCGTATTCCCTGAAAGAGCTGAAGCGAATATGTTATATATGATAATATAACTTTGTGTTAGTATTTATAAGAACGTGAATAACGACTTGCACGCATGCAGTTTCGAAACCTTAGGAAGATACGGCCCGTTTGTTATAAGTATACACTTTTTCATAAAACTACTCAAATCTAGAGATGGCTAATCCGCTCCTATTCCTTTATACTGCTCCGATCTAGAACCATGTTTGATAAATACATCCAGGCTGCTGCAGTGTAACAATATAAGGAACAGTTTGTTCGCTGATATGAACAGAAATCTGTTGTCTTTTATTTAATCAACAATAAAGATTATAAATTATTATTTTATGAGCCCTAGATATAGATAAGAGTGAAAAGACTAGGCTTATTATTAATAATAATAATAAATGCTTGTTACTCCTAATGTTTGGGTACAAAATCGTAATCAACTGGCACCTCCACCAATTTTGCATATCGCACATCTGTTGTGTTATTAACAGAAAAGTTTATTTTTTAGTTTGGCTTCATGAAGTTTTCAGGTGTAACTTTCACATTGTATTTTTTTTTGCTAACAAGAAATTTTTTTTTATTTTATACATTGTAAAAAAATGCAAATTTCGGCAATAAGAAAATACTTTTTTAATGCGAATTACAGGCAATTCTATTTTATTATTATCGGTTATAATTTTTTGAACTAGAACTGAAGATCGACATTATTACATAACGGAAATAAAATATAATGGAGTAAGCTAGTATATTATTTTGTTACAAAATATAGTAATTGTAAATGTCGCTGATTTGGGTGTCGGGACACGAGGATATAAAAGGCAACACAACAGCTGACGAACTAGCCAAGGAGGGCTCCAAGAGCCACTTCATAGGTCCAGAGCCCGTATGTGGGATTACAAGGGATTCTGCTAAAAGGGAGATCTGGACCTGGCTGGACAATGCAAGCACAAACAAATGGAGGACGACAGAAGATCAACTCCAAGCTAAAGCGCTAATAGGGGATGGGGATGCCAAGTTCTCTGATAACCTACTTAGACGCAGCAAGAAAGAAGTTAAAACCATTGCTGGGTTGGTAACTGGACACTGTCCCCTGAAGAAGCATCTTTGCAACACAGGCCGAGTTAGCGAACCGTGGTGCACAAGATGTGAGCTACAGGAAGAAACGAGTTTACATGTAATCTGCACATGTGAGGAGTTGAAAACACTCCGGCAGGAACATTTCGGGAAGGGTCTATTGGAGCCCTCGAAGGTTCTCAAGTTCCCACTGGGCAAGATACTGGGCTTTATAGAGAACAGCAAGCTGCTCGAGTGGAAGTAAGAGATTTAATAGGGACGGTACAATGAGCACCTAGCTCAAGTGCCTGGACTAAAGGTGTCCCCCTAACTTTATGAATGAATGAATGAAAAATGAATAGTAATTGTAGCTGATCGGTCTTTCTTAGAAATCTTTTGTTCTATTGGTTGTAATAAAATGTTTGCTTCTCTTCTTCAATTTGTTCTTCTTCTTCAAATTAGTGTATCTATTTATTTGCTCTATAGTATATAGGATTCTAAGTTTTCTTTCTGCGTCTTCTTTTATCAAAAATAGAAAATAGAATTTAAGGATTACCTCTGGACCTTCTCTGAAATGCTTGCAAGCACGCATAACATAACCCAACATTTTGAAAACTGACAAGCAAATATCTTGTCATATGAGAAGAAAAGCTGCAGAGGAAATCGAATAACATACCAAGGTCCTTTCTTTTATTTGGTTTCCGTAAAACTTCATCATTTATAGTATGGACCGATGGGACAATATTCATTTTTCGAAAGAAGGAGACGTAACATTTCCTTTTGTATTTAATTTTAATTTATGTGTTGCACTAATTATATAATGCTACATTGTCTTGTTTGAGATTGACATCAGTCAGAAATTTAATTAACCGAAATATTTCTAGATCGTCAGCATAAAACAGAGCAAGACAAGAAAAGGATGTAAGCATCAGATCGTTAAGGAAAATCAAAAAAAGTAGGGGCCCTAAATTCGAACCCTGTAGCAATAATAAATTGAAAAAGGAAAAGGTTTGCAATGTCTAAAAATTTCAAAGTTCAGGCCCTCTCCAAAGATTTTATAAACATAATTATAGGATAAAAAATAATGTCGTTTAAGAAGCTATAAAGATATATCGTAAGTTATTCGTATGAATAACAAGATAGTTACGGCTATTAATGACCTCATATTACTAAATAAACAAACGTACATACATATAATTAGTGATTACCGACAAAGACATCTGTCTTAGCCGAAAAGAAAAAAAAACAGAGTATAAATTCATTTTAATGTTATGATAATGAGGTAAAGGTGACTGTGTAATGCGTGATGAGGTACACTGGCGCGACGCCAGGTGTCGTTAGTTAGTCGCCGTGTCGCTTGGGGTCGTTAACGAATTTTTATATTCAGAGGCAGGGCGTTTATTTCGATTTTTATATTCGCTTTCTCGCTAGCCGTCTTCCAGGAGTAGAATTTAAGAATAATATCTATTTATATGAGGGTTCTGAAGCAGAAGGCATGCAAATGAAGAAAAATACAAATGGGCAATGAAAAACGGAGGTAGGTGTCGGAACGACTAATTCTCTTCAAAACTGCCAAGTGATCCTATAAGTTATAAGGGTGCCGTGGTGATAAATAGTTTATACCTTTTGTACATTTATTTTTCACAACATTCATACAAATCACAAATAAGTCACAAATGTAAAGGTCTTAATAATTCGATTAAGATTTAATTCGTAGCAGTCATAGTTTAAAGTTACCAGAAGTTTTGACTACAGGAACTGATATAATTGTGCATCTAAAATATAAATATTCTATAGATAAACATACCTAACAAATATATAGTGTCAGGTAGATTGGTCGAATAAACAAGTAATAAGAAAATGAAAAACATTCAAAAATCATAATCAGAATAAATTATTGGGAAAGTGCTTTTCAATACTATAGGAACCTCTATTCTTGACGAGGCGGTTCTTTTCAACGAATGAGTCTCAAGGTGTTAGGATTTAGACTCTCGCTAACTAAAGATTTGGTAGTCTGTGGTGGAAGAACATAAACAAAACACGATCGTTTCGGCATATCGAACAAGTACAGCAAATATATACTTCTCAGAGAATATTTTCCGAAGGCGACAGGAGATAACTGCTACGGAGTCGCGGATTCTGCAATTTGAAGATTTTGTGTGAGTCTATAGAGGTCCTTCAGAACATTATATCACACACGCGTAATGCGCACAAAGCCATATTACGGTGTCAATAGTTTGACGTAGTTTTCAGTGCATAGTCATACGGTACTAAATAGGTTTCTCATAAGAACATCAACATGAGTGTTGTAGTTTAGTTAGCAGTCAACCCGTATTCCAAAAAAAAATAATTTTTAACGAAGGTTGAGTGTGATTCAAATAAAATGTGACAAAGAAATAAGCTTTGAACATATGCTCTCAGGTGAGTAGGATCATTTACTATATAAAAAACACAATAATAAAGATTTTTGTCGTCTCAATTCAGAGTAATAACTTAATTTTGTCGTTTTACAAACATAAGTAAATTCAAATTTCCCGCCAAAACCCCACCAAACGACCTTTCATAAGTCAATGCGTCAACGCATGAAAATAAAATATACTGACATACATGAATAAACCTTACTCTCTTACACTTTGTATATATTTGACAATTTTTTTGTTTTGTTATGATAGATACAGATGCATCTGTTGAACGTCATAAATCAACAACATAACGGCACAACCCACACTGTGACAGTTATCAAGTTAAATTATATTACTTCGGTTGAACATTTGCAACAAGAGAATCTGCTAAATCGAACATAGAGCTCACTTCACTTATCTATAGATAATGCAAAACGCCAATTTAGTCGAATCCTGTTCCAACTATGAACGACAATAAATACGAAATTAAATAGATTTGAAATAATTATACCCTGGATTTATCAATGTGAAATGGATTACTACGAATGTGTGCACCGATTTACTGGTTCGTGCATAATAAGTCATTATTGCAGTTAACGTCTCTTTGCATCCTGTTAATTGATTTCATTGTTACTTCAAACAATTTGTAATGTTGACATCCGAACGAACGACACACTCACGGACGCATTAGGAGTTTATAAAGTCGTGCCAGGTGTATACACAGGCAAATTTTGATTATATAAAGAATAGAGATTTACTCATCATAAAACTGTAAAGATGGTTACCGATCTGAAACTCATAGTCTGTGTATATGTATAGATGACATTTAACCGCTTAGTAATATACTGGAATTCCCCTTTTTCAGTAAAAGAAATCAATTTATAACTTACATTAATTACATTATTCGAGGAATTACTTAGTACTACAATTTGTTTCATTTGTTTTATTATTTTTGACCCATATTGAGAGAGTTGTAATTTACATAAAATCTATTAAATTTGATACAGTATAATTGCTATAATTTTACTTTGAGCTTGAACCACGCTCAGAATGATCACTGAAGGAATTTGGAATGAACTTGGAACATGCCACCAAGCTTAGCTGCAAGTGGGATCAAAATATCGTATTGAAACTCAACAGAAATGCCATAAAATGGTGCACGAATAGCTCCAAAACGGCAGAGGGAACTGGAATAGGAATATATAGGCTTAGGACCAAATATTTCGAAAACTTGAGCACATATTCAAGTATCTTCCAGGTGAAAACACACGCTATTGAAAGATGCGTCCAGTTCAACAATGACAGAATCAAAAGTAGGAGATTATCATCAATGATAGACAAGCAGCCATTAAAGGGGTGAGCCCAAATACAATCAGTTCTAACATGGTTTGGGAGTATCTAAAAAAATTAAACGAACTAAGCAAAAGGAAGAACGTAGCCCTTCTGTGGATTCCGGAAAATTACGAAATAAAACTTTTCTGGGAACTTAAGTGAAAGTAATATTCGCATATTAACAGGGATCTTATCAGGCAATTGCAAACTGAAAGAACATATGAATAGCATATGAAACCGAATGTAGATTTTTTGTGGAACAAAATGAAACATCCATCCAGACTCTCAATAGCTACCATATCCGATAGATATCATTTCTAGTCATGCTTTATTCGGTGTTATCCCTCACTATATATGTATATATCCCGGCTACCTACAAATAAGATATAATGAATAGCGGTTATTTCTAGATCCTTGAACTACATTTGCTGATGTTCACTTACTAGTAAATTACCAGCGAACCTGAGACAAAATTAATAACAGTAATTATGGATATGCCAACATTCTTTTTCCTAAAATATGATGTGATTTTTCTTTTAAAATGACCCACAAATATTCCTAAAATGAAAATAAATATTTTCAAAAGTGTGTCTACTTCTTATGTACATATATAGGAGATATGCTTCGACCTCATAGACAAGGGCAATAACTTAAGTCAAGCTTGGACGAGTAGGCATTCAACACTAATTGGAATAATGAACTGGTTGTCATCTTGTAGAACATTTGCACACTTTCACTGCCATGCATAGTAATTAATACATTATAGGCAATACTTGAGTCCATCTTTTCAGCACATACTTCAAAAGAATACGTTCTACCATTTTTCTTTTTTTTTGTATATAAATTTCTAATTCTCGACAAAACACTTTTGGTAGAAGTACCCACGGGTTAATTGTAGGCCCTGAGCTTTGGTATATATCTCATGACGTTATACTTCGTATGGATATACCAGCTAACTCAACTTTGATGGGCTGATTGCTGATGGAAATGCAAGAGTGATTATTACCTAAGACATTGTTAATGCTCAAAGAAAACTAAATCATGTTATGATACGCGCAAGCACTTGGCTAGAAAAACATGATGATGATTTGAATTTTTCAATGCATAAAACAAAAAAATCCAATGACGCAGAATTCCCCCAGAGATCTGCATAATGAAAAGTGAAATGAAACAATTAATACATTAAAAGCAGTGAAGCTACGACTTCGATACCCGAAGGTGCAGTGGTTAAAATGCATAATATGATAAACGGTTCCAAAGTGAATACAAGTCCAAAACGAAGGGGTCTTCTAGTAAGTAAGGATCCCGTACTCCTGGCCCTTTTGCCTAAAGACGCTTTATGCATTTTCTCCTGCGAGCTACCTATGATATGCGAAAAAGGTAAAAATGAACTGTAATAACGAATAAAAAATATCAGTTTTAGATATTAGTTGCTATACTTAACACGAAAAATCCAACGTTTGATATAAAAATAGAGGCCAGAAAAACATTTTCCATCTCTTAATTAACTTCGTTATACTGTTCCGGATGCCTCTAATTACGAACCTTTCATGTCGAGGATCGTGATCGAACAGCTAATAATAAATTCTGCCAAATCCTAAATTAATTAATTAGGTTTGGTCTATACGTGGGAAACTAGATAATCCTATTTGCTTTTCCCAAAACAGTTGACGAGACGTAAGATTATGAAAAAATACATTCTTTTCATTTAATATATCATTAACAAGGCGTTTTCCTAAAACACCTCTCCGTGCACGGGTGAGCAGTTAAAAAGTTTTCTTTATTCCACATTCAACTAATTCTCTAAACTTATATCCCTAAGTTTATTGGCGATATTTAAAAAACCCTTTTAGAAATGACGGGGTACAGAGCTGAGGATATTGATTAAATAAATTATTAGTTCTGCTGACATTTGATACACTGAGAAAAAGATTCTTTAAAGCATAAAAATATTTATATCGTAATCTTGAGTCTCTAATTAGGTTAATATTTCTTTTCCACTATTTAAAAGAGCAATTTCTTCCAGTCAATCTATATTTCTTTCGTTGAAATAATACTATTTTCAGTATAATATTAATTGAGAGAGGAATGGTTCTTATGAAGAGCGGGTGAAGAAAGATTTCTATGTTTTAAAGAATTCTTTGGCTTCTTTCTTGGCATATAATTGCAAAAGAATTGGAGTAACCGTGGATTAGATGAATATTTTAAAAACACTATAACTTCAGCAAGAGAAATTGCAAGCAGTGTAAAACTAGACGCAGTTCGGCAAAGAATAATAAAGAGAATATTTAAATATGAAAGTTCGGATGAACCTTTAAAGGACCCAAACAAAATATTTTTCCTCCGTTTTTTACACAACAATATTGTCAGTAAAGAAAACATTTTTACAATTAAAGCAATATAATCAAGATTCTAAGGTTACCTATACCAAATAGAAAAAAATAATGGAATGGAACGACAATTTATTAAAATATTATAAAAATTTACATTTAAAGTTAAAAAACTCTAAAGATCGCGATATTGATTGCACCATATTATTTGATGGACTGCTTGTGTTAGCTGCTTCCTAACCTAAAATGTCTGAAGAACGCATTGGAAATTTACCAATGTTTATTATTATACATCATACACTGTTTCAAGAGTCGCAACAAAGCCAACAGCATCCATGCATGAAAATTCAATACCCTTCTACCACAACGACAGCCACCAACTACCTATCATGTAACATCCATTTATTTATAAAGAATTTTTCGCAAGTAAGAATATTATACTTATAGAACTGGATAACATCTGCATTTTCCTGACGAAAAGATAGACTGTGATTATATTTCGTTTCGTCGTACACATTTGTTAGATCTCCATTTTAAACTATCTCGCGAAGATTTTGTTTTTGGTAGTTACTAGCTACTAACCAGAAGTGAGGTTATGTGTATGATACATTATCGGCTCCGACGGTTTGAATTTGATTAATAGGAAAAATGTGCAATAAAATAAGTTTTAACGTAAATTACAAAGGGAAGGAATATACATACAAAAGACATTTTGACGTTTTGTTGATCACAATAGAAAGTAACTTACATAAAAGTTTAGTTGGAAATTAATGTTCTTGCGTACGCGTCTGATTAGTTATGTTTAAAATAATAAAAACAATTTTGTATAATACGTGCATAACCTATGTGATCGATGTTTTTAAAAATGCAGTTTTGGCGAGAAACTTCGTGATTACCTATAGAATGTTATGTCATTCTGCCCACCATAGTTGTTCGCGAAAGAAATCCTTATAGTTCGTCCTGCCCTTATAACTTGCTTTACGGTCATAAAGCTCGTTGTTTTAAGCAAAGCATGGAAACATACATAATATACTACTTCAACGCGACATATTCTATTCGATCTTTGGTTGAAAATGAACATGCGCGAATTTCCGAAACAATTGCTCAGAATTAATAAAATTGTGTAGCGCGGAGTGATCGAATATCTTGTATGTCTATTAGTACGCTGCAATCCTTGCATATCTTTAAATAATATTGTATATTTTGGTTTTCATTTAAATTTGGTGTTTTTGCACGGGCGCTGTACGTTACATTTATACGTTTACTGGATTTTTTTGTTTTTTATCTCTTTTCTTTATTTCTCGTGCTATAAACAGCAAACTTGGAATTCATATAACATTGTGATACACTTTTTATATTACTTGAAAGAGCATAACGGAGCATTGTTAAACAATTTTGTACAAAAGCAACTTTTACCCAAGAAGTGGCTGGCCCTGGTCTGTGCTGTGCTATAAACATTTAATATTAATTGCTCATCACTCACTGATTAATGACAAGTAACAACATTTACTTTAAAACTCTATTACAAAGATTATTTACAAAATTTGAAGAAACGATATTCAATAAAGTTGAGGGTGTATACTTTTTCGGCGTTATCTTATTCATAGCGTTTTCGACTTATTGCACTTTACGCGTGGAGTATATCTATCTCCCTTACTAATATTACGTATTAAAATAAGATGGAAATACAATCAGTGGATAAAAGTGCAATAAGTCGAAAACGCTATCAGTTTCAATATATTGTTATGAATCTAAATAACCGCAAGTATTGGATAAGTTAATATTTTAGAAGGATATAAGAGGCAAGCTTTCACACAGCAGACTAAACAAAAACAGACTGCCGCACAGTGGATCGAAAGGCGGTAAAACGCGGACATTGACTGAAATGGTAATAACTTGCTTAAAAATTAATGTTGCACAAAGAAAGAAAATTTTGTCGAATAGGTAAGGTTGTATATTATATCGAGTAAAAAAATATTGTTGTACCGTCACTACTTGTTTGTGAAAATGAAGCTAAAAGTATATAGTATTTGGGACTGCATAAATGGAAGAAATAGCGTATTTGAGATATAGATATAAGTTTCGTAACTGTTTCTGTGTGATGGAACTTATAATGTAGACTACAATATATGCAACAGAAAAATATTGTGATCCATAAATACATTTAAGATAGAATCATGGGCTTTGGTCTCTTAATAAATTAAACGTGTGGGCACTATTAAAGCAGAGATAAAGAGCATATATATGTAAAATTATGTATCTCTGTTTTTAATAGAAATTTCTTTTAAACAGTGATGTTTTTCTTTATAGTAAAACAATTCGCTTACCTCTCTTGATAACAAGTCGTTGATAAACAGTAGCAGTACCTACTTTTCACTTAACACAATTTCCAATTTTGCCGGTGAAGCATTAATAATTCTACAGCCTCGGGTAATAACTCACTTCTTTCATGTTCGTTTAATTTTCGCCGTGAATGGGAAATATATGGATCGAATGTAATAACTAGTCTTTTCAAAATATCTTTGTTAGTAGCTGAACCTCTACATTTTCTGCTATTTTTTCCCTGAGGTTTTTAAGGTCTTTAGTTCCAGCTTCAGCAGCTTCTTCTGAAAGTTTGCCTATAGGAAGTAACATGTTGAATGATATCTGCGCCATGCAATAGAATTTTATGTATGTGGACTAGCATATAGTACAAACCATATACATATATAAATTTTTCAGCTGTTCCTTCTCGCAATCAATTTCTTTCCCTGTAGTAATCACTTGTAAGATTATCGCGAATCTTCTGATTACATTTACATCTAGGACGGTTATTGAAGCTGTTATAGCTGGATATAAACATGCTTGTATCGTTTGCCATAGCACGTATTTTTAAATGTTTGTTTATATGAATTTAGCCCAGAACTACCGTCGAGTCACCATTTTGAGACAAATGCCAATTCACTTAGAATATTTTGTATTGTTCCACCCCACATAGTTTTACTATGCGAGTAGATGTTAATTTTCTGTGATATTTTTATTACCTTTAACCATATACATTTATGATAATAAAATAGATAATCTCCCTGTTTATGTGCACCTATAGTAAAACATAAATTGTATTCATATTAGCCACAATCCAACTAGATGGAGAATAACTCTTAGAATGTATAGGCGAACCGAAGAAGTAAAACATACCAAGCATATAAAGAAAGATACCCCATATTGTTTATCTTCTATTAATCGATTATTATAACCTAACACAGCACATTTCACAATTCTAACTTAATATTATAACACATTGAGAACGATACAATAAGTGCAGCGAATATTAAAGAAGTAGCATATTCGATCTCATAATGTAGCTATATGACCGATACTCATGATTATGCTAATTGGTTTATACCCTTTTTAATCCGAGAACTAAGAGATTATGAAACATACATCGAATGTTTCGTAAGTGAAATGGTATAACTTAACAAATTTTTGATAGAAATATTAATTAACGTGCATTTATGAGAATGCTAGATACGGTAATGCGACAAACAAAACGTCTTTTCTCAGAAAGTTGCGCGAAGTAGCAGCTGAAATCGCTGGAGGAACTACTAGAAGGATCCTAGATGACAAAACAGCTTTCCATTTTTTGGGCAAATTTGGGCATTTTTTTAAAAAACTAATAGAAGTTAAAATTTAGAGTAATAGAACACCATCTTCAAGAAATGGTAATTGTATAGTTAGTTACAAATATGATTTGCTAATATTTTGCCAGTTGAGTTACACATAGTTAATGTATATTCTGAGCAAATTGCAGTTTCGTATGGTTTCTAATTCCGAAGATATTAGTAGTTGAAGAGGACGGTCGAAATACACTCTTAGCGTAACATCTCGGAACATGTACTTTCAAACTTGCTTCTGTTCGATATTCCGTCAATCTACTTGTTTGTATTGTGATTTCCATATCTAATGCTTATTTTACTATACACTTATACACATTTTATTATGATTCTGGAAGATTGGCTTTTTACGCTATGTCAGATTTTTAACCAACTTCGATCCACTGTGTGCCGTAGCGGCCAAAACGATATAAAACCAGTATATATCGGATTACAAATACAAATATTTTACATATTAGGGTTAACTTTTACGAGATGCGAGGGATAAGGGTGCGGACTAAACGGCATAATGAGGTCGTTTATATGGAGATCCCGTGCGAGAGATGCCGGCGATGCCGTAGCTGTAGGTAAAACTGCAAGTGAGAGAAAGCCCTATCTTGACAGGTTGAGCCGTACGTTCCTGGCCACGTGTTCCTACTACCAGGAACGCTATTTTTATTACTACTAAGCACCGTTGATGTTCCTATTCCTTGTGCTGCACATGAACCACCCATTACTTTCTGCTCAATGCTATTATACTTTGTATTTATTATGGGCATTGGTTTATTGCCGCAATTCTGCTAGAATGCTTACATACCTACCGACCATAACATAAAGTCACTTCGTAAGTGGAGAATCCAGCACGAAGTGTTGAAAGAAAATTATACTTGCTAACCTGGTTAAGTCTTCAATGACGCATTTCAAAATTTACGTAGCGAAAATTGAAGCGGATTTTTTTATTTATTTATTGCCAAATAGCGTACAGCCAATTACAAGACAAAAATAATTACATATAATATTGGTAGTGCGAATATAAGAAGCAGCTAATAGTAGAAGTTACATAAGGTAGGTACAGCAAAAAATAACATCAAATAACATAATATAATACTGATGCAAAAATGATACAAACTTATAATTTTAATAGTATTTCTTACTTATCTAAAACTTAAAATAATCCTAAACTAAAATTAAAGAAAAAGAAGAAAAACAAAATTGATCAATCGACCGAGAGAAGCTCGTGAAGGAAGCAGTGAAAAATATCACACTTAGAACTGACGCAATTTTATAAGTGGTACATATGAATATAAGAGGTGAACGAAACACTAAATTAGTTCTAGCTAGATCGGTATAGAAAGTAAGCGTCTTGCGAGAAGACAAGCGAGGGACATAGAAATTCAACCTAGAAAGAGGCTGACTGTTGTCGATCAGATTATGCAAGAGTTTGAACAGAAATTTTTCTACGACGCGTCTCAAGGGAATCCATAGAAAAGATGGAAAGTAAGATGTCGTATGGAAAGCCGCGATAAGGATAAACATTGTGACTCTGAAGCCAAAGGTGTTTTAAGAATCTTCTTTGCACGGCCTCGACAAAGGTTTTATGACAGTGGTAATATGGATTCTATATGAGGGAACGTATTCTACTTTGGAACGCGCTAAAGAAACGTACAAAAATTTTAAAGTGGATTGGTTAACAAAGGATCTCGTGCTGCGTAAGATAAACCCCAACATCTTATTGGCGGCGCCCACCACCACTCGGACGTGCTCATTGAAGGTCAAGTGACTGTCAAAATAAACACCCAGGGCGCACACGCCTTCGCTCCTGCTAATACTGACTGAATGCAGTAGATAATCAAAATTTACAGAAGTCGTACAAAAAGTATATAAGGTTTGACTATTTGGCACCTCGTTACAGCACTTAATACTTCAATCTCGGTAGCAAGTGCAGAGAAGAAGGTGTTAATCATTCGATTGCAGTAGGTACCGCATTTATTACTATCTGCATAATCTCTACCTAGCTATCATATTTTTATCTTCGTCTGAGAAAGATACCGCAACGTATTTGCCGGAACTCCTGCCTCCAAACTGATGTTATACCTTTGCATTTCCAACGAAATACATATTATACCTACTTGTTTTGTTGCCTAGCAAAAAGTTCTATGTTTTTTGTTGTGATCGTTTGTTTCATTAGCCAAAACATGTGTCGTAGGTTGCTATTGCTTTCTATAACTTCTTTTGTCATCCAAGAGCACTCTGGTCTAGCCATAGCTTGAGCAAACCGTTGTGCGTAAACAACATTGCAGATTTATATAGTATACCAGTGTCTTCGTAAAACGTTCGTAGGATTAGTTAGCATCGGTGAAAGAAAGAATAAGAGAAAATGAAAACATTTTTGTATAGGTACTTAGTAAAATTCATCAATTTCATTAAAATTTCGTGAAACGACTGAATATGCTTCATGGTTTTTGGCTTCGCTGCCGATGCCGATGTTTGCCTTGTGTGTAAAAATCAATTCCCAATTAGCTCTCAGATCCAACTTCTTTACACTATCGTCGTACATATACGTCGAGATATTAGTCAGAATAGAATCAATTTTTGTTTTGTGTATTTCGCGATTAACACAGGATTGTTTTCTCGACGGTTTTACAGTTTAGCGCAAAGAACTCTAAGATTGTCTTTCTCTGAGGAATTAGCATTAAAGTTTAATGTTAAAGTGGCCACAAACAATAATATTATTACATTTAGCGATACAATTGCTCAAAATAATACACTATTAATCAAAAAACAATGTGAATGCATTTCTATTGATAGAGACACAACGTCAGAAAGTTCTTTAGCGTGAATGTTGTTTTCAACATTAAGTAAATACTCAACGCATGTTAAAATAATGTTTTAAATTAGTGCCCAGCAATCGCTTTTCTGCCTGAATGAAGTACCCAACCCCCGAAACAATTGTAACAATGTGCTAAATGAAACAATTGCAATTAAGGCATGTGTGCATTTCACCATTTATTTTTATTAAGTTAATTACAGCAGCTTAAGACTTGTTTTTTCTCATTGAATGTGTGAAACTGATGGACGAATATACATTCCTGTTCGCCGAAAACCCAGTAGTTTTTGCAAAACAACAATAAAAACATTGCGCATAAAGTCTAGCTATGCATGGGATTGGGAGCTCAATCTATAGAAAGAAAACTTTAGAAAACATGATAATCAGAGAAGGGGGCACACATTTAGATATTGAAGAAGTGCAAATTAAATAAATTGTACATCTTGTACAATTAAGCATAAAACAGAATTCAAATATTTTGGAGTGACACTAACATTGGACGAAAAGGACGACAAACAAAACACAACGATCGAAAAATAGAAAGCACCAATTAGATAACGAAACAAAAGCTTTCTGTGGTATTAATTAATACCTAGAAAAACAGCAAAAAAACAAATATATTCTACTGTCGATTCGATGTTTAACACGTAAAAAAATCCCTGAAATTGCAGTGGAGATGGTGAAATACATCAACAGAATAGCGCCTAAAAGTGTCGAGGTGTAAGTATTCTATAAGCTATAACCCAAGTCTTTACCTGGCAAAGAGTAGCTATATTATATGTTGCTGAAGGATTAGAATGCTCAATAAATATTGGTTAGCACACAAGATATTCGATCACTCCGAGTTACACAATTTTATTAATTCGGGACAATTCTTTCGGATATCCAGGAATTTTCGAAACAATTGTCTCGAATTAATAAAATTGTGTACCGCGAAATGATCTGATATCTTATAGGTAGATTATGCAATTATTTGGTGAAATAATTGAAGAAGTAGAATAAAGAGAAAAAGTAAGAAAAAAAATAGAGAAAATAAAGGTTGCAATAATAGAGACTAGGACATTAGGATGGTATGGTGAACGATATGACACACGGCAACACTTATTGATGGTGGAAAAAAAATGTTACAGAAGTGCAAATAAGAATCCGTTAAGTATTCCATACACGCTCATCGTCTATCGGCTAGATAGTTTCCAATCAATATTTTTTTGAATGATTTCAATTTATGTGGTGCGATAGTGTACAAATTGTAAATCGAGGTTATGGTACATATGTACTATAGGCAATACGAATACTACAGTTTTCTAAGATCTTCATAAATATTAATTACAACTTTACAACTAAAGAATACAAAAATTTATTGTACTTATATATATTTTTTTGGTAATTATGTCGATAGTGGAGCGCTATCTCGTGTATTCTATCTGCAACTAAAATATTGACGAAACCTGTAGGAATTACACTTGTGAGCTTATTAGTTTAGTCACTCACAAGTACGCAAGATGGACCACGTTGCAGTAATTAAACAATATTCCTTTTACTTATGCTTCTACTATAAAAAAAAATACAACGAAGTTTTTTTTTTAAAAAATATTTAATTAAAAAAATACATAAAATCCCATAATTTTAGAAACAATAATATTTGTAAGATCAACCACCATGCAATGTAGAGATAAAAACTATTTTATCATTAGGCTGAATAACATAATCAACAGTATCCTAAAAAAATACGCTGTACCAGAAATCTTTGATTAATTCCCTAGACTTACCATTAATTCCCAATCTGAATCATTTACTAGTATTAGAATACCTGGTCGACTATGAAAAAATTCACATGAATTAATTACACAGGATAGATATTATAAAAAGAATTATTAAAGACTTACATAGAATTATTTTGTAAAAACAATTCTGGTCTTTCACTTAATAGATTATCTCTTAACCAGAATAGCAAGTCCCCCAATTTCCCTACAAATAATTAAAAATTTCAATATTACTATCTCTTCGTTTTGATAGAATTTTGTACATTTATCCTTGAGTGGTAGTTCAACATTATGATTTTTTATGTTGTTAAATAAAAGTTCTGCCCCGCCACTGAAATATAAGTACACACTGTAAATATGTAATCCACAAAATCCATAAATTTATTAAAATTGATTGACTTATAATGTTTCTATAACTTTTATTATATTATAATAAAATACCTAAATTCCACAGTTATTGGTAAAATACTCATACTTTTACGAAATATCAACAATGATTCTTGTTGTTCAATATTTTACACTCACACTACCACCTTTTTGTGTTCAATTAATTAATTTTAATACTTATAATTTGCTACCTAACCTAACCATAAAACATAACCACAATCATCTGTCTCTGACTCTGAAATGACAAATGGCAAAACATAACCTAAGTTGTGCCTAAGTTTTGCAAACACTTGCAAGAGGTACTGAACGATCGCTGTTGCCCATTTCAGCTTAAAGAAAAGGCTAAAATGGATGAAGAATTTGATGATAGGCATTGGGACGGAGGAGATATGTTGGATGAAGAGGTATGGATTTCAAGTACTGCAAGAAAACTATAAATTCTGTTTACTTTTCATTGCATAGTCTGAAGGTGGTGATGATAATTTAGAAAATCCCGAAGTAGTTCTTGCAGAATGTGCAGAAAAATTTTCAACACCCGATTATATTATGGAACCTGGCATATTTTCCCAACTTAAAAGGTTATCAGATCATTAGCATACTTACATGTTTAATAATATTATAAAACTGTCATAGATATTTCCAATCTGGAGGTAATCCAGTACAAGTTATAGAACAATTATCACAAAATTACACAGCTGTTGCACAAATGGCTAATTTAATAGCTGAATGGTTAATAATTGGAGGTAGTAATTAGTATTTAGAGGACTTTTTTGTAATCATGTTTTAATGTGATAATGAATTCTTTATGTCAGGAGTAAAAGTAACGGATGTTCAAGCTATGGTTGAAAATCACCTTAAGGAAATGATTCTGAAAACATTCGATCCCAAGAAAGCTGATACGATATTCACAGAGGAAGGAGAGACCCCGGCGTGGTTGACAGAATTAATTGAACATCCAACATGGAGATCGTTAATTTACAGACTAGCTGAGGAATATCCTGACTGTTTAATGTTAAATTTTACAATTAAAGTATGTAATAATAATAATTAGCACCTACTATTAATATTTTTGCAGACATGTCTGTAATTGTAGACAGATATGTACGGGGGAAACACATTCATTTAACTTCATTGTCTGTCAAAGTGTTAAAAGATGATGTATTATTTTAGCTAATATCTGATGCTGGCTTTCAAGGAGAAATTACTAGTATATCAACTGCTGCGCAACAATTAGAAGTATTTTCTAGAGTTTTAAAAACATCTATAGCAAGTTTTCTCACAAACCCGGAGGACTGGCAGAATACCACTAGAGAGTGCGCTGTAAGTTTGTGATATTGCTTAACTACAACATATAGTTCATGCATATTTTTTGGTAGAAAATGGTTTGTCATGGACAGCACACATATGTTTATAGCCAAGTGATAATACAAGTTCTCGCAAGAGAACACAAAGGTGGTAGTAGTATGAAACGCTTATCTCAAGAAATAACAAAATGTGCCCAAAAAAAGTAATTATATTTCTACCAACACATCTTTGAAAAAATATACAAATTTGCTTTTCAGCGGTCATGATGTAACACCCATAACTATGACACTAAATGGTGCATCGGCGCATCCTTCAGCCTGCCAAGCATTAACATCAATGCTTTCAAAAAATTCATTAAATCCCGCTGATATCACTGTGCTGTATAAAAATTACAATTTGCCAGAACCGCCTCCCATGGATTTGATACGAACACCACAATTTTTAGGTAATATTAACTGCAACATAAATCAAGTAGACAGCTAAGTAGAATCATAGTTTTGCTAGCAATTCCCTCAATTTCTTTATTGTGTGTTAATTGTTCCTTATTTTCCTCATTCAAATGTTTCCCTATCACTTATCTTCTTTTTGTACATGTCCTTCCACTTCATTAGCCTCGACCCTTAGTACAATCTCCTTTTCCATTCACTGCCTTCATTCTCCCCACAAAATATATTTCCTGACTGCTTTCTATTCCAAATTTCTAGTAGGATTCTTTCCAATTCCAATTTATTTTCCCTGACTCACTTGCACATAACACTATTACTCGTGCATCAATCGATTATGCTCTACCCAACAATCACTTAATCGAAAAATGTTGTAAATAAAACTTATTTTTTAACTGCTTTAAAATACAAGAATAATTAGTTTAACATATACAGGTTGTTCGGTTTTGTTAGTACATTATACAACTTATTTTTCAGATTGAACGTACAGTATATTACCACATTTTCTCAATTATTCAACATATCCTATGACAAAACTTAATATTTCTTCAGATATTTAAACTTTTTCAACAAAATATGTTATTTTATATTTTATTGTTAATTCGATATTCTAAAAAAATCAGTGTGTCCGTCTAATGCACTTTCAGGTAAAACAGTGAAAACAATAGTATTTTAAAACACAAGTGTCACAATGACGTTTATGTAATGCGAGTACAAGTTCTTGAGAAGTACGAGCATTACATGTCATTGTGGCACACGTTTTTTACAGTATTTTTTCTAATTTGCACATTAATCGCCTATACAACGTTCCGGCAAAAGTCCCCCCCACCACGTTAATATCTCATTACAGCACAGTATGCTGTAATAGCCACTGCGTCGTCTTTTGTTTTAGCTTTATTACAACATCCAATTAGAAAAAAGATTTTTATTATCCTCATCATTTCTATTAAATTTTTTTAAGTGCATCTAAATTTTAAAGACTTACCATTTAAACTCATTTTTTTTTTTTTTCAAATGGAACATCCTGTATATATTTATGTCGTCGAATATATACCTAAAGTTGAGTTTCCGAAATAGAATATAATTTATTACAAAAACCCTAAAGAAGATTCATTTAGTATCCTTTGCCTATGAAGCAAATAAAATAAAACTAGAAGTATCCCTAATATTATTTATTCCAATATCCTGTTTTACTTTTTTGATAATTGTTATTACTTTTTGTTGTTAATTGTTTGTGTTACTTATTCTTATTTAAAATTTATTTAAATATGAGCTATTCAAATCAAGACATCCACATTGCAGCCATGTTTGAAAACTAAGTTTGTAGCTTTAATTAGAAATTTGAGAATCTACGGGTCTCGAATTTCTAATTACTTTCAATCTAAAAACACTTCTCAAACGTTTTCTTTATTTGGTATATAATAATCTGTTTTCTGCTACCGTGCTTCTAACTGTGATGTTTAGGTAATTAAATTTTTCAATTTCTTCAGAAGTTCAGTCTTGTATACCTTTACTTGTTAAATCATATTCTGTGTTCCATAAATGTCCATAGCACGTGCTTTAATATACAGCATACACGCAGTCGACGAGTATTTATTAGTAATGGCTGAGCAAACGTAAATAGGGGGACCTATGTTAAGTTCCCAACGAGTTCATTTAATTTATTCGTATGTTTCAAAAGTTTTGGCAGAAATTTCTTTAGAACGTTTTAAAAAGTAAAAATAGTTTTACGGAAATTTTTCAGAACAGATATAAATTAACAGCTTTATAAACAACAAATTTTGTAACTTGTATCTCAAAAGTTTTGACACAAAATACAACTTTCTAAAAAAAATATCAAAATATCGAGTTGGCTTTGCAAACAAAAGTAATTCAATGCCATAGAGCAAGTCTAGTTAACATTCTCGGCCTTCTACTTTTTGATTTTCAAAAAGTTGGACCACTTGTACTCCAAACTATAAACTCTTTTTCCAAGCTCTAATTTATAAGCTATTAATTACAACGAAATTGATTTCGGTAATTGAACTGTCATTAAAATGACAAATCATTAAATTACTTTAGTTTGCAAAGCCAACTCAATATTTTTTAGTGTTTATTTTTGCCATAGCGTTGTATTTTGTGCCAAAATTTTTGAGGCATACGTTAATAAATAAATTCCGATTTGTAGGCGACCAATACCGATAGGTGCCGTGTACGATGCTCATGCACCCCCACGAAATTGCCATCGTAAAATTGCTTTATCATAGTTTCTGCTCCAACATATAATAATCCATTTTCAAATTGAGCGTTATTCACCTAGAATACGATTTATTAACAAATATCAGGAAGGATCGATGTCTAGACAAGGTGAATTCGGTTCAAATGCGCATATAGAAATCCGATAGCAACACTCGCACGGATAATTGATTTTCGCTTTCGATTACGTCGGACAAGATTTTCCATATATCGATCTGTAAGATAAAGATACAATAAACCAAAAAATAGAATAAGGCATACTTATGCTCTTTTGCTATTCTAACAAATGAAAACGATCTAGCCTCTCTTTTGCTATTAAGTTTACCCATTGCCAGCTCGCGTGCGTTCACTTGGTATATACACACTGAGCTTCGACTGCTCCTGAGATTTCTTTGTGGTTGTTGATACTACCATTTTATTACCTATAATAGTGTAACACATCTGCTTACATCTATGATTATTTCTTACCGTTCCAGAATTATTAGTAGATGCACTGTTTAAACCAGGCATCAAACTCAATCCTGATCATAAACCTAAGTACATATATCTCTTGGCTTACGCAGCCAGTGTTTGTGAAATTCAACCGAAAAAAAATCAGAAGAAAACTTGGAACAAAGATGAACTTAAACCAACCATGCAAGCTATCGAAACGGTGCATAAAATTTGTAATGTTAATAAGGGCAGTTCAGAATTAATGGCTGACCTGTCAAATTTATACCAATGTCTGAAGTAAGAAACTAAAGTCATACTGATGGAATATGAATGTTTATACTATTATGTTCTGTTACAGATTTCCAGTGGTGTCTGTTGGAATTGTACGATGGGTTGAATGTACAGTAACCGAACCTAGTTATTTCAAACTATCGACTGAGCATACCCCATTACATCTAGCATTACTAGATGAAGTTGTTACATTGCATCCATTACTACATACTCAAATATTAGATCTGTTAATTAGATTATTTGAATCTAAACAAGATGAATTAGAAATACTTGTACAGGTATGATATTAAAAATAATTTTAGGGGTACCATAAATTGTACAGGTGTCTCGGGAAAGACTAGGTTATTTATTATAGGTCTATTTTTAATTTTTTGGAAAAGTATATGAATTTTATAAAATTCAATGTTGCATAATTAAACAAAAAATTAACTCTACCGGTGTCAAAAGAAAGTGAATGCATACTTACTACATTATTTGTAATGAGACACCTTCTGTTATTATACTTTTCAATTCTACGTCAGAAAAATAACAGGACTTTACGTAAGCTCAGAGATATTTATAACTAGATAACGCGATATGGCATCAAGTGTGGGTTAACATGTATAAAGTAATCCTAGACTGATTGCAAGTCGATTCACTTTGTTTGGAAGAGACACATCCTGACAACAAGCTATATCTTTCTTTATCTAGATCTAGAAGGTGAAAATGATCGTATTGGTGGAAATCTTAGCGCCAAACAGCAGTTCAATAAGAAGAGGTATAAAGAGAACAACAGGCATATCTTGGAAATAGATAGCTGAATAATGCAGAAATGAAACTTTTACATTGTTTACATACATATGTTAATTGTTTGAAAGTGATATATTAACATCTATCTCGTTTGGTAAGATAGTTTACTAATGTAATAACGAAACAAAGAATTGTACATCATAATATCACTATTTCACTACGCGTTTAGGTTGTCTCTTGTAGGTTAGAAGTTAGGGTTAAGAGCACTGGGAGCAACTCAAGCAAAAGACAAGAATCGGCACAAACATGCGTTCGTGACTATTATGTTATTTTAGTAATATACGCATGCGCCGGCGGAAAACATTTACTTTCAGTGTTATGTTTAACTAACTAAAAGAGATTGAATGTATTTCTCGGCTCGTGCTTACGTCAGTCGGAGGCTATGACAATGATCGTAGTTCTTCGTATGCTCTCGTCAAATACGTTTCTATATATTTATATGTTACGAAGTTATACGAAGAAGTTCGATCAAAGCCATAACTTACTTCCGACTGATGTAAGCACCAGCCGCGCCTGATTTCTAACATGTTTTCCCGAATGTATGTATGCCCAAATTTATATACAATCCCTTTATCTAGTTATAAATATCTCTGTATTAGCTAGCTTTAAAAACAAAATGCTTCCTTAGTTTTCTTTAAAAAAAATATCTCTTATCCAAACCTTCGGTTTCTCTAAGATGCCACTCGCCATATACAATATTAAATCATAACATTTGTAGGGTTTAATCACAGATCAGTAACTGAAGATAGGCAACAAGTCAGTTGTTAGTGCTAGTAAGATTCATTCTCTTAATTAATATTTAATCACATTATAATTTTGGATGAATTGTTGCATTAATTTCACATTTTCTTGTTTAAAAGCATTTGTTTCTAACAATCTGTGATTTTCTTTATATGCATTTTGTTTCAATTTGAAATATCATACTTACAAATTAAGATATTTTTTTTCTATTTATACAAAATCATTGAATTATATATAATATTCTGTATAAAACGTTGTTCACTCTGTATAGCCAAAACAATTTTCAGGGTACACAACATTGAATTCTATAAACTCAGAAAAGATTGTTTCTGAAATGAAAAATAGAACTGTTAAAAAAGATCCTGTATTCGCTAGATCACCTATACATATAATGCACAATGAGTTAACTGTTAGGGTGGTGTAATGCCAACTGTGCATTTTTATTAATTCTAAGTCAGTTTACCTATTTCATATTTATTTGCACTTAAATTTCACATGCACCGACAGCCATTGCCCCACCCTAATAAGTTAGAACTTGAACAACGATTCAATCTAAATTCTAATAAAATACATTTTCAGCTAGAAATGCGAAAGATGGTTTTAGATCGCATGGTAAATTTACTTTGTTCAGGGTGCGTTGTGCCAGTGGTGAAATACATAAAACAATGCTGGCAAAAGGGTGATACTGACATTTCATTAATAAGATACTTTGTAACTGAAGTAATATATAAAAAAATATTCTATTCTGATTTACATCACTAAATATATGAATACCTAGGTGCTAGAGGACATAGGACCACCTTACAGTTCCGAGTTTGTTGGGTTATTTATGCCAATGGTAGAAAATGACGAAATAACAGGTACCATGCGCGGAGATGGCGAAAACGATCCGGTCTCGGAGTTTATAGGTAACATTTTTAATTTCACATCAAATATGTTGCTAATACTCTTATCTTTTTTAGTGTACTGTAAGGCAAACTACACAACAATAGGATAGACACTGATTACAATAAAATATTTTTTTATTAAGTATTGTTTATTTCTAGATGCTTAAGTTTAATAAAAACAATTACCTCAAAATATTTAAGCTTACTATAAAAATCAAAATATAAACTCTTTTTTAATTTAATTTTCCTTTAACGTTTTGTTATATACACAGGGGAAATACTTTATACTTCCTCTGCAGATTCTTTCCCCTTCTTCTTCTTCTTTTTCTTTTTCTGCGAAGTCTCTGGCTGATCATCTGCAGCCTCCTCTACATCTGCTTGTTCCTGCTTTTTCTTCTTCTTTTTCTGCTTAGGCGTATCAGTCATTTCTTCAGTCTCAACTTCTTCTTTTATCGACTGGTCACCTAATGATTCCTCAAAATCTGTCTGTTCTTGTTTCTTCTTTTTCTTTTTTTGCTTGGGCGTTTCACTAGCTTCTTCTGTATCAATTTCTTCCTTGACTAACGCAATTGACTCTTCAAGGCTTGCCTGTTCTTGTTTCTTCTTTTTCTTTTTCTGTTTAGGCGTCTGAACAGAGTCTTCATCAACGGGTTCCTCTTTCACTTGCGGTTTCTCCTCAAATGTAGAATCTGACCGTTTCCTTTTCCCTATAGATGGTAGAGTTGAATCAGCAGCAGATGGATATGGTTTTATCTCACTGAAATAATGTAATACTTAATGAAAATGTTTTTGTAGTAAAGTACAATTTGTGGAGTGAATATTATAGTTCTAACAGCAATTTTTTCGGGAAATTGTTTTTTTTTTGTCTGGTTAGAGAAGATTACGCATTATAGTTGTATTTCAATAGGAATTGTCGATAAAAAGCTCTAACCTACGAATCTGATACAGATTATAGATCTGTTAGAACACTATGCAATACTATGTGAATATTGTACAGGTTGTCTGTCCATGGATGGGTTTACAAATAGGTAAAACTTGGTTAATATTCGTTTTAGAAAAGAAAAAAGTTATTTTTTATAAAATATTTTGCTTTCTTCAAGACGTTCAAAAACATATTTAGATTTGACTACTGGCATACACCGACTTAGAAATGCAACATTATTAGAGATGATATTTTTATTTTTTAGCCAAACAACAATCAGTTTTTGAAATAAACAAGTAAATAGGTGCAAATTCTTAACTCAAACTAGATGTAACAATTACTATTCAATATAGTTCCCTCCAAATTGTACACATCTTTTAACTCTTTTAATAAATTAATTGTAAACTCTCTGTATAATAGCATGCACATTAACCTCATACACTGCATTCCTTATTTTAATAAATGCTCTAAAGTACATTCTATACCATGGACATACACTTTTTCTTTAACGCTCCCCACAAAAAGAAATCCATTGATGTAATGTCAGCTGATCTAGCAGGTCATTCAACTGGGTCATTTCTGCCAATTCATTTCCCAGGAAATTGACAATTTAAAAATGTTTTTATTAATGCACTAGAATGAACCGAGCATCCATCTTGTTGCTAATAAATGTTTCTTTGTTTGTCAGGATGAATGTTGTGCAACTTAACTAATACAAACGTTTTTATCAAATCAAAATAAAGGAGTTCACTCAAATTGTTTTCTATGAAGTATGGACGAATAATACCACAATAAAAAAAATATCATACCATACGTTTACTTTTTTATAACATCGACTTTTTCATCGAATTGTGAATTCGCCGCAGCCCAATGTTCGTTAGTTAAAAATGCTTCATGATTGCTTCATCAATAAAGAAAATTCTTCTATGACAGGTTCTATTTTTGGCGAAATTTTTTGTTCTTTGAGCGTATGTATGGATTGTTATTGGTTTATAAGGCAAGATTATATTGTTTTTATAAATTATTTATAACAAACTTTTAGTAAAGTGTACCGCTCGCGAGCATTTCCTAAAAGACAACCTCGGATGTTCTTCTACCATATGTCGCAGAGTCATTTTCGTCATATATCGTCAAACTTATTTAAAAGTTTACGTAAAGCTACGTATGATACAGATGTATATGGAAACTTTTGATGAAATAAATTAATAGCGGATCTGTATGAGACCTCTCCAATACCATAGCATTTGATCAGATAAATACGTTTTTCTTGCCTAACCATTTCGAAAGTTAAATATTAAGTACTTTTTGGCACAGCTTAAAACTGACATTAATTTCATGACAGTTTTAATGCAAAATGCAAAGTATAGTTTATTACGATAAATCTAGTATTTCTAGACATTTAAGCGGAATAAGTACTTGTACCTGCATGCGTTCCTATCTTTGTTATCATTAAAACCTATGAACCAAAATATTATTTTTACAAGTAAACGTAAAATAATGAATAGTACTTATTTACTTATTCATTTCAAAAACTGATTATTTAGTTAAAAAATAAAAGTGCAATAATATGACATAATATTATTGCACATATAAATAAGTGTACGCCAGAATATTTTATAAAGAATAATTTTTTTCGATAAAAAGTATACTAAAAAAGTTTTACTTCTTTGTAAGTCTATCAATTATCCCACAATCAAGAAAATATTTATTACAAAAGTTTAGAAAACGTGGACATACCAACATACATGAAATGGCCAACTTGCATAGCTCAATAGAGTGAAAATTGAATGGAATAAGTATATTAATCCTTTAGGATATTTACGCTTATTACCGTTTGTAAACCAGGAAAAAAAAACATTTCAAGATACCCGATTCATGCAAATCATACAGATTTACAGTAGAATTAAGAGAAGTTGCCAATCTTATAAATCCCTATAAATTATTTAAGTTCTTGAGAAGAACCTGCTGTTAGAACATATTTTGTTAAACTTTGTAATGTAATAACAATTTTAATTCTATCAGCAGTCATTTATTCTTTAATTCCACAATTGAAAGGGTAGTTGTTAATCAGAAAGTAATAAAAATTACTTTCTACTAAAATAACCTCACAGATATTACTTTAAATATGTTTTCAAAAAATTGCATTTTGTTCTACTAAAACAATATAATATTCAACCAACAATAACTATAACAGTAACAAATAAAAAATTATGGAATACCTTTTGCTGTGATATTTTTCAAATTTTGCTTTAGTCTTTCCTGTTCCACTGATTCTTCTCAAGTTTCCTTCTTCCAAAACTCTCAATCTGGCTTCTAATTTGGCTTTATGTTCAATACCTAAATCAAAAGTTCCATCATCTCCCAGCGCGTCCACACGTGTTGCTAAAGCAGCTTTCGCAGCCAACATTCTAGACATTTTCCCTTTGTTCCTTATGCTGCTTTGACCAATTAACTGTGCATGATAAATTAAACCATATTTTGGAGTGTCTTTTTTTGTTTTTAAAGCGCGAAACAGAGCTTTCTCGGCGCCTAATATTTGCACTGTTGAAGCTGGATGTTTTGCAAGATTTATTAATGAACCTGCATGTGATATCAACCTAGCTCCAACAAGTTCCCCTACAAGCACAGTTAAATTTGGAGCCATAGCCATCATTCGTGCCCGCAAATAATCGTAGAGTTGATTACGATAATTAGAAATTTCTATAATTTGGTCGCATAACTGCTGAATGTTTAGAGTATCGTCCATAGAAATTTCAGTACCCATAGACATTTCTGCCGCTTCTTTTACTTTTTGTTCAATATCTTCTGGTAAGATATCTGAAAGATCTGTCGCAACGGCATTATCTCTGGTACCAATAACCTTAACAATCCTTGCAAATGTTACATTATCGGTTATTATTTTTACTAATTCAGGGAAATGCCAACCATACCATTCTCGACACCTCATGGTATAGTTGTTTAATTCTTTGTCTAAATCATCTAGCAAACATACTGCTTGAACAATCATCGTATCCACTTTATCGGGAGAAAACTTTAATTTATATCGTGAAAGTGAATGGGCTAAACCTAACACCATAGCTACATTTTCTTTTTTAGGTAATCCTGCTATCAAACTGTCTAATTGATTTCTTATACATCGCATTAACTCTTGCACAGCCGTATTTGATAAACATTGTACGTTAAATTTTTCTTTTATAACAGAGCCTAATTTTGAGTCTCCTACTAACAATTTATCTTGCACATCTTTGCTTACAAACTTTTTCAAAACTTTCTTTAAACTTTTCGATAACTTTCCTTCAATTGCTGCAGTAGTTGCTGCTAAAGCCTCTGTAGTATCCGCAAACTTTTCAAAATGTTTCAACTTCACCCTAAACAAAACATAATTATAAATAAATACTTTTTCTAAATTAAACACCGTGACTTACACTTTCGATGCAGTTTCTGGAGATTCGAATTCGTGATATAAATTTTCAACTTGATTAAGTTTACTCTCGTCAAGCAACTAAAGCATGGAAAAAGTGAGGTTAGCATTTTCAAACAACGTGCAAAGCTTAAATAAAACCTACCTTAAAAAGGGCATAGCCCGCTGCTGTTTCAAATAACACCAACATATTACTCACTGCATTAGACTACACATTTAAAATTAAATAGCTTTCATACGTAACAACTCTAATTTTCAGCACACAAAACACAAGAACCCGAAAACCCGAAATACAAACCTCAAAATGCGGATACGGATATGGGATACATGGGAACCAGATGCCAACCTTCTGTAGATAAACTATCCTAACCGCTCTTTCAAATGTATGGAATTCAATACCACAATGAAGTAAGTATGGACGTGAGATTATAATGAAATTGAATAATTTAAATATAAACAAACATAACGCACAAAATCTATACATATAAATTTATAATAAAGAAGAAAGGGATTAAATTACGTTAGGCTAGCGGTGAGCCTGCTTCACGTTTTCAAATCTACTGTGAATATTGTGATGCCCTTTATTTTAGAAGATGCTTAGCTAACCTTCTGCAAGAGCGTGAAGAGTGTTGTGTGTATCTATGGTGTATCTGTATAAATGATTGAGGGTGGTTTAAATTTCCCGCTGTATAAAATTTTTGTCACGTTGGTTACTTGATGTTTCTTATCAGTGGTGTGCTAAATGGGCGATTAATACTGTTGTGATATAATCTAATAAACATTGTGGTGCTTGGGATATAAGAATAAAATTAAATACATTTGCTTTAATTACGTTTTTAATTAATTCAATAATTGTTTCGTCAGTTTTCTGACATTGAAATACGAATTTTAAATAAAACAATTTTACGAGTCGCCCACAATGCTGACAGCTGATTACTATTTTAGCCCAGCAGCCATTTTGAACATGTAAAACACCCTAAGACTAGAGCGGAAAATTCAAAGCATCCTCAATCATTTAAAATCACTCTGTATGATGAGTTGGTTGGATGATATTTGGTTTGGTGATTATTTGATTCAGCAGCCTGAAATTGATACAATTTCCAGAAATGTTTAAAATTCTAGGTTTTGTTTTAATCGCAATTGATTCTTAAAAATATTCGTTCCCAAAAGCTGTATTTGGATGCGTCAGTGAAAGAGGAGGACCATCTGCTTGGCCGTCGCGAAATATTTGACTAATAAAAAAGAGATCCTCCAAATATAATACATTACATATATAAAAAAATTTCTTGCCGTATCATGAAATGTACCTAAATAAGGTTTTTCAATACTTAAAACATCCACAATGAATAATTTTATAAGTGATAATGAAATGATTCATTCGAATATCACTCAATATAATCGAGTGAACATAATTGAAATGTTTCAATGATTCGTTTTTCGTTATTAGATTTTGCATGGATTTTGCCCATCACTATTTCATCATAGAAGAACCGCAAACTGCTGGTCAGGCGCCAATCATATACAAATTAGTCGGAAAACTGTTTCGAATTTCTTTTAACCAATCGAATCGCGTCTAACTAATTTGTGATTCTTCCGTTGAGTAAAGGAAATGTACAATTCCTTCACTCAACGATTACCTGCATTGTGGTAGTAAATAAGTCATAAACTAAAAAAGTTGCCCAAACAATTATATAAATAATCAGCGACCCAAGATATGAGGGGAAATCAACCTACTAATAACACAGTAATAATTATATAGCAAACCGATTTCGCTTTGAAAAATATTTAGTTACAAGTTGTTTATGAAGCCCTCTTCTAAAAAAAAGGGTATCTTTTTATGTTAAACGGAAGATTATTTCATAGATGTCGCACTATTCGCCTTTTACACATACATTTTTTTTGATGGATTCAATAAGAATTTTAGAAATTTTTGTTTTAGCAAACTCAAATATCTATGTTTTCGCAAGGTATTCAGGATATGAAACAACATGGGTATTTAAATATTTTACAATTACTCAATAATATACTATAATCATTCTGTATTGTTTTGCAGTAATATAAACACAATATAAGATTCTGATAGAATCTAAATCAATAGATGCAAATGATTTAATTTGCTACATAACCCTTTGTGGTTATATGACTCCAGTGCCTGCTACTGGATTGGATACTTATTTATACGAAACCTTATACATTTTTATAAATATCTGCAATGAAACAACCTATATATTAAAATAAAATGGTATAGATAGAAGAAATTACAATGGACTCTCCTCCGTCCACATCAACATGGTCAGAAGCCTTTATATTAAGTGATGATAGTGGATTGTTATTGACCAGTGGATCTGTATCTAGTGGAAGTATGAGCGGTGAAAGTAGAAGTGGTTGTGTTCCTTTACCATTGGAAGTAAGATTTTCGATAGATGGAACCAACTATTTGCAAAACCTACCATGTCGATATTATATTATTTTATAGAAAACTTGAATGACTTCTGGGCTAGTGCTAGTGTAGGCCTTTTTGATTTCTTCAAAATGATTCTGTATATTTAAAGGAGATCATTGAATATTTCCATTTCAAGACAAAAAAGATCACATAATGATCTAGTATATTTAGCCTAAAATAATTAGGAATTAGACATGATGGGTTTTAGGAATAGATGGCTTGTATATAAGGCCTGTTTCTGCAGTGATTTGAAACTGTCAGGAGTATGCGCAAATGCTAGTCATTAGAGGTGCAATTTGAATGGCAATTTTGGTATGTGCATGCTCCTGACGGCTTGCAAACCGTTTGAACTGCTGCAAAAACATACCTATAGTTTTTGGTATTCAATTAGAGAATAATTAATTTGATTTAAGAATATAAACTTTAATACCATGTTATAGTTTTATCTCTTTATTCATGATAATAAGCAAAGATGTTATAAACATTATCTTAACATAATTTTCTTCAAAATAAACAACTAGTCAAAAGTTAAGGATATTAAAAATTATCTGTATCTTTTTTTCATTCTGTTTTGAAACATATGCATTGGCGAGTATTTAATCTGTTAATGTCACAAAATATACAAAGTAGTTTTCCCTTTCTAACTATCTCTGCTTCTGAGTGATGCAAAAAGGAGGCTAAGTGCAGCAGAGGCCTGGACCAAGCAAGTGGACGTGGGTGAACATCCAAAGTGTCACAAAATATATTTTTATTAGTTGAATCTTATAGAGACACCAGTACTGAAAGGCCAAAAGTTACTAGACTTGTCCAAGACCGCTACATTAGTCTGTCATATCAAAGACCGCGACTTGAATCTTGTAGAATGATGAATTGGTTATCTCAGTAGCAAGTATACATTGGAGGCTCTGGAAGTTGAGCTCTCAAACATTGAAGTTGCTAGGAAGAATGGAAATCTGTATTCTTCACCAAGGAGTATTGTTTTCAAAGTTTTCCGCATGCAAATTAGGCCTAATCCATTAGTAAGCAAAAATCTTTGAGGAGTATGGTTACAGTGTTTGTTTTAAATATCTTATTCACAATATCCATAACTTTTGACCAGCAGTTTATATATTTTGTTGATGAGGATAATCCAGCAATTACAGTGGCCAGTAAAACCTGCGGTGCATAATAAAATCTTGCAGTAAAATTCACTTAATTTTATAATGAAAAATTAGTACCGTAATACATTCTTTTCAGATTTCTTGGACTGCTCTTATTAAACTCTGGTTTTACTTAAAGAAAGAATTTCAAATTTTCTCAAATCATACAAATGCAATATTACATTAACCCTAGTCCAGACAAGCTCTTTACAGTACAATGTGTGTCTTGCGACTAAATGTGTCTGGGTAGTACGCATTGTCCGGACTAGGGTTAATGAGCATTCTATATAAATTATTGTGTTGATGATTGTAAAAATTATTTATGCGTACTTATTGTACTCACGGTATTTTAATTCTGAACATTTAGTTTCAGGATAGTGATTGTGAAGACAAATCATTTTCGCAAGCTGATTCTTTAGATGGAATGTCAGATATTATTTGTGGAGAAAATTTTAATACACTAAAGAAAGGACCACACTGGAACGACCAATTTACTATAAAAAGCAATTCCCCTATAGATCCACCCCCTGAATTTCAAGACAAACCACATTTAAATATTTATGAGAAATTTGCTTCTAAGTATGCTGATTATATTTTGAAATTAGCCTTCAACACTTTGGCAAAACAACTGTGCTATACAAAAGCAAACAATATTCAAATACCGAAACCTATACATCATATTTTTCTATCTAGAAATTTTTGGTCACCAGAATTTCTAACGTTTAGTCCATTACATGGTGGAAGACCTAGTTCAAGAAGTTCATTGGGTTCTTCTAGGCTATCCAGTTCACATAATTCACTTTCTGTACCCACTGCACACAGAGTAGACGACTCCAGTTTTATAACACAAGCTGTTTCACACGATACATTAACTACTAATCAAATTAGTGATTTGTATAATGTGCCCTTTGACAGTGATGTTTATGCTGTTCCAGTCGATACCCTTAAACCGCCTTTGAAGCCAAAACGAAACATTTATACTAAAAAGAGACGAAGAAATACAGCTTCTGGCTGTAGGGAATTCGAACCCCAACAATACAAACAAAATACTTCAAAAAAGATTATTTGTTCAGAGCACAGATGTATGAGTGTTGAAGGAAATTCTGTTAAAAGACACAGCGTAGCTGGTAGTTCTACAAATCAAGACACTGAACCCATACATATGACTTTGCAAGAAGTACGACAATACCTTCAAACATTATACTCAAGTTCATCTGACTCTTCTGATCAGAGGGAGCATAATACTAAACCACCAAATACATTAATTATTACCAATCATAACAAATACAATACGAATATAAAAATGAATAACAATTCGAATGCTTCAAATGGGGTTGTAAAGTGTAAGAAGAACATTTTGTTTAATGTGAAGAGCAAAAAGGTGAAAGACTCTTGTGATACCATCGCAAAACCACAAATAAAATTGGTTTCACCTAATAAGCAGACTAAAAGGAAGAAGGCACAAACAAAAATGTCTTCGTTTAAGCAGACATTTTGTAATATATTTAGATTTAGAAGAATGGTATCGTCAGACGATAAACGTGATTTTTCACTTGTCGAAAATGGTGATATTTTGGATTCTGATATGAATAAAAATATAACGCACAGGGCGTTGCCACCTTTGCCACCAAGTAAAAATAGCAAAGAAGAATCTCCAGCCGATTTTGCTACCAGTATCCGAAAAGTAAAAGATGTAAGTTATCAACATTCCCTTTCTAAAAAGAAACATAGATGAATTGGTGCTTCATTCAATGTATTATTTTTGGTCTCGATTTTGGATAGTTATTTTTGTCGAACCACGCGCATAGAAAATCCACTTCGGCAATTGGTGGAATGTAAATCAAAGCCGAACGTACCTTATCCACGATTGCGGTTTCTTTACGCTCAAAAAGATAAGGATCCAAGATATATCTATCGCTTTCATATACGTGCTCGTGACATACATAATAATATTTCCAAATATTTAAACCTTGCCTCAGGGCAAATACAACTTCTTCTGATCTTAATAAGAAAAACATTTTTTTATATTATACAATCAAAGAAGATATCTGAAATATTTAAATTCCAGGTTGTATTTTGGATATTGTCAGCAATTTAAACTATGGCACTAGTAATAAATAAATTTGAAATTTAATGGTTAATAAAGCTCCGTTTATTGTCGGCAGTCTTCTGTATTTTGTTAAACATATGACAACAGCACATTCTATATTTAATTGACCTGATAGCCAATATAATTTTGTTTTGTAAATTTTTATTCTTTAGAAAATTGTGCTATATATAGCCCATTTTGCGGGATATATTTGTAGCCTGGTTCACTTATGGATGCAAATTGTCTGAAAAACATTAGCAACCTTTAAGTGACGACAACTATTCATATTTGAAATGAAAACTTTGATATACCTTTCCACTCGGCAAATTGCAACATTAATTTCCACTACCAAATACTAGAGAGAAAATAAACCCTGAATTATAAAAAAATTCAGAATATTTCGCGTTAGCTAACACTGAGTGAATTTGATTATTAAATATTTTATTGAGTAATATAATATAATTCATTTAAAAACAACATTTTTATTATACGAGTTGCTGAAATACAAATCCAAATGTTTAAAGTTAAATATTCTGCTCAGAAAATTAAGTTTTACTATTTAGTTCTTTTCCTTCAGATGTAATCTCAAACGAACTTTTAATTCTTAACTAACATTCTGTTCATTTCTGAACGCACGAGGCGACCTGCATAAGACCGCTCCTTCACTTAAATTTTATTGACTACAATATGTTTGTAGGCAAAAACGGGGTGATTCCAATCGAATAAATTTTGAAACGTTTGTAACCAAATATGAATGAATACATGGTTCAAAACTTCTCCATAAGAGTGAACTACCAATTCATCTATGAAAGAATTAGTGTTATTTTTTGATTAATCCTTTTTTATTTGTTTCTGTGGAAGCTGTCTAACACGGAGTCTCCGGAAACACCGCAACTACTTGTTCCTTTTTTTTTGTGGGAGATTAAATAGCATTTTTTATCCATTTAAATCAATAATTACCTGGGTTCGTTTTCGCTTGCCAAAAATTGCCTGTCTTTTGCCTCGCATTCATACAGTCTCTGTTACCTTATTACAGTCTATAGTGGGTATCACCACTGTTGATCCCAATTTCTATCTAAATATCCTTTCCGTACACAATGTCCTGTTAGGAGATATGATACTGTGTGAAAACGATTCCTACTAAGTTTTAATGGTTTTTCATTTCTCTTTGACGATTCCTTAATAAAGATCCTTCCATGAATTTGCCTAATTTGATTGCCTCTCTCACCCTATTATAAATTACAGTTCTAGTCCCGTGCTTCGTTTTTGATGCGTCGATAAACCAGATCAAATCACCAAATCCGATTCTGTAGGTGTATTGACTCCAGTTGTGATTTCCTCGTCGAAATTTCTGTTAAATAAATATGTTAATAAATAAATTTCTGTTATTACCTCACCAAATGATATTAATCCTTACTAAACCTAATTTGTTTGTGACATAAAATATATAGTTTTTATAAATAAATATTCTTTTTGCATATATTGAATAACTTTTATACAATTTTAGTGTGGGTGGTACTGGGGCCCTCTTTCAAGTGAAGCAGCGGAAAAAATTCTTTCCAACGAACCAGATGGATCATTCATCGTTAGAGACAGCAGTGACGATCATTACATATTTTCATTAACATTAAAACTAAATAATAGCGTAAGACATGTTAGAATAGAACATGACCAGGGTAGGATTTCCTTTTGGGGAATATTTTACTTTCTAATACTGCACAATTTCAGGTAACTTTAGCTTTGGAAACTATACTAAATTTAAGTCGCAAACAATAGTAGAATTTATAGAGAATGCTGTAGAGCATTCAAGAAGTGGGAGATACTTATTTTTTTTACATCGTAGACCAACTATTGGTCCAGTTAGAGTCCAGTTATTACATCCTGTTTCGCGATTTAAACAAATTCAAAGCCTACAACATATGTGCAGGTAATCGAACATAAATAAATTAATTATTAACTAACGCTTTGAATGTGATATTTCCTATTTAAAACATATAGCGAATGCCACATTCTAAGTATCACTTGAAAGTTAAACCAAGCTTAATGTGTCCGTGCACACAGCCATAAATTGAATAACCAATAATCTCGGATTATTCTGTTATAGATTTGTGATAAATAAATTGGTAAGGAAAGATTTAATACAAACCTTACCTTTGCCAAGAAGAATGATAGATTATTTAAGTACGCCTCATTACTATTCTGAATTGGTTGATGGTGCTGAACAACAAGAAGAGCTTAATTTAGATCGTAATCTAAATGATCAGGATACAGAATCTGATGAAGTAGAAGAAAATGTTCCAACTAGAAATGTGAATATTGAGACTTTAAACAATTATGTCTTAGTTAGAACTCCGGTGATCACCAATAATAATATAAGTGTAAGTGCACGGCAATCCTGAAGAATACTTCATAGATACGCTTTACGGATTGCCGTGTGCAAACTTAAAATACAGATAAAATGGCAAACAGTGCGTTAAAATTTTGACCATTTTGTATTTTTTATACTAAAAAGTAATATCTTCGCCAATTAAATTGCAGCAGTCTTTTGCATCAATATTGCTTGAATTATATTGAATTTTACCTTGCACATATCAATTAATTGTTTGTTTTAATCACATCTCAATAATTGAGCGCTTTTCTTTTCTATTACTTCGACACTGCCTGACAACTACACTATGATATAATTTGTTCATTTCTATTATGTGGGGTTTAGATTGGGAACGTAAATTATATCTCCCGTCTCATAATTGCATGTGCAGTGAAAGGTTAGGTGATTGGACGAGTATATGCAGAGGAATCAACCTAATACGGTCGCCCAGTATCTTATCTTTATCTTTTTATATTTCGAGTAGTTGCTATAAGAAAATAGTATCTATACAAAAAAGTAAGTTTTTACTATATTATCTTTTTTATCCAGTTATGTCAATTGTTTAAACTCAAATATTGTTAAAAAATTGGTTAATATAATATTTTTGGAGAGGATGCTGCAATTGGTAATCAATCTCATTATGCACATTAATTCTAATTATATTTTCACTATCTATTTCAATATAATTCAGGTAATAACTTAGTCGCTAATACATGCCTCTAGTTGAGATGTATATAAAAACCTTATTTTGCAGGAATTTTAGTAAATATTAATTTATTATGTTATTGATAAATCTCAAATTAAAACGTGTATATTATGTTTAATTTCAAGTTTTATTTTATATGTATTTATATTTAATCTTTCTTGTATACATATTTGTATTCGTCATTAAGTTAAAATTTATCTGAACGACTTTGTAATATTTGGCATCATTTGATGGTGACTTAAGTTTGTTTAGTGGTGTAAATACGTAATTAATTTAATGAAGTATGTTAAGTATTATTTAAATACTATATCAACGATAACAATTTTTATTGTATTCATGTTTTTATTATACCAACATCATGAATTTTGATAATTCAGCCCACAGATACTTTATTTGCCCTCGACATATCAATCAACTTCCCATAATGTGGCACTGACTTATCAAAATTTTTAGTTGTGGTAAAAAATTATTCTCTATTCATTATGGTAAGAAAAATTCCGCCTATTTTGTAATGCACCGAAAAATAGCTTTAGAATGTTTTATAAAAAGAAAGTCAACTTACATTTTGTTAATTACACAAAGTGTTTTAAATAAAACATTGTGCACTAAAGTCTACCACTGATGAATGGATAATATACGCTAATATACGTGCAATTCTCAGACCAAAGTTTATGTGATTTTTTAATTGTAGCTAATAATTTTAAGTATGCTTTGCCAGTTGTAAATTCAAACCAGACATGGAGGTTCGGCTTGTTTGAGGAAAATGATTGAAAACACGCACAAAAGGTCCGTAAGTTAAAAACACAGTATTTATGTCGATTGTATTTTGCATTCAGTTGTCATTTATAGCAGAAAAATCTTCAAAAAATTAACATTGTTTTCAAACATTTTGCCAGCACAGATAAGACGTATTTGTACAATATAGATTTCATTTTTGCTGTTTTCCTAAATGATTATTTATTTTAAAAATAAAAACCTAATTAAATTATGGAGCATTACTTGTTGATCCTTATATCATTTGTATATTATAAATAAAAACAATTTTAGATCAATGAATCAACTATCACAGAAATAAAAAAAGAAATAAACAATATATCATATTATTCAACACTGTAAATAAATTACATAAAATAGGAATAAAAAGTAATAACAAAATATCTATGTTGATATTCCCAAAGTTCTTCGGACTATTCTTTCAGCTATTTTATTAAATTCTTCACGATTTTCACGCCACATTTTTGCAGCATCTACGTTTGCTCCACTTTCATCATTTGGTTCTGAAAATAACTTTACTTCAAATATTTATACACGGGGATTGACATGAAAAACACAATAACTTTAATTAACATTACAATGATTTTCGTGACAATTGTTGCCATATCATTACCACAATAACTTGATAATTGGATCATATGCAATCAAAAATTATTTTTGCTAATGCCATTTATAGAAGTTCTATAAAGTATTTTTAAAACTCACCAGCCAACATGCTAACTACAGACAATAATATTTTTTCTACACTTTGAACTGGGGACCATCTTTCAGCACTAGATTCATAACCCATAGGATCATCTCCTGGAGCATGTAAAATTGATATACAAACTTTACCATCTGCATATATATTAGGGTGAAATATTTCACATGTGAACTGCATTTTTGGTGGGCTTAATGGATAATCAGGAGGAAACGTTAACTTTGCAGGAAACACTCCACCTTCAAAGCATGTGCCTTCAGGACCAGTAATTAAAGCTTCCCATTCGAAAAAGTTCTCTTCATTAATTGGGCCCGCAATAATCCCTTCTGGAGGATTGAGAGTAAGTTCTTAAAAAAAAATATGAAACTGTAAAAACAATGCTATACATGTTGCAATAAATACGTTTATATTCTGCCATCAACCTTCTTAAAGCTGAACCTGCCATTGTGTTTTTCTTTCCTTTATCTTGACATTTATTTTCTGAAAGCAATATTTGCCACCAAATATACTAACAGCTTTCACAGGTAGTTCCATGATAATTTAAATAAATACCTACCTAATCAGCTACATACATCAACTGTCACTGTCATTTGTTAAGGTAAGTTACCATTTGGAGACGCTCTTCAACTCCTGTTCAAGTAACTCAAAACCTGACATTAGCGCCCTCTAGAAACTGGTGACAAAACCATCGGCTACCAAAAAATAACTTCTTTTCGATAAAAATGATAATATAGGGGGTTAGGTAGTAGTAGATTTATAAATCAAATATATATACATAGTCTCAAATTATCATATTCATGATTATTTTTGGAAATTTATTTCAAAAACCAGCAGTTTACTACAACGCCCCTTAACTTTCCATTAAATTTAATAACATTTTTCAACTACCACATCTCAATGTCCAAGTTTGCTACTCTTTTTCGACAACAGAGAACGTAACTTTACCGAATTGAACTGTCAACGCGTCACTTCCGTTACTTTAGTTTTTCTGGATTGTCAAAATAACTGCCATACAATTTCTCATTCAAATACGAAAGATTTCCATTCAGAACACTACAAATGCAAGTAAGTTGATTTCAGCCTTGTTTATATATTTATTTATAGTTATTCAACCGTTTGGAAGTACAACTGAATGTCTCCTAGATGGCGTACGACGCCAATAAACAAGGATTTTAGTAAGTGGTAATCGAAAAAATATTGTGCGCACAACGGCTGCGGCAAGTGTCTTTATCGAACCCGTTCGATAAAACATCACTTTCTAGCCTTAATACGTAAACTATTTATAAATGTTAAATCTCCCATATTTTATACACCGCTCACATCGTTTTCATGCTAATAAAAAGACCTTGTAGAGTACGTCGTTGATGTAAATTGTTAAAAATTTGTTTCTGTAATCTCCTGGTATAATTTTGGGATAAATTATATAATAAATTTAATTATTTAACATTATTGACGTTAAATTTCTCTCTGAAAGGGTTCTGGATCCTTACCTCTTTTACTAGTTAAATGAACTGTACTTTTCATTATAGCAGTTGGGGATTTGCAAAAAAATACACTAAAAATTTAACTAGATATATAATTATTTTGATAAAACAAATAGGGGTGTTACCATTATAAAATAAATTTTATGAAAAGTATATTTGTACATAGATTTACATTACAAACACACAAAGCTTTGTGCGATATGATGTAAAGTTCTAATTAACAATAAAAATCATTTGTACTATAAATAATTCTCTTGTATTCATGTATTGAATAATACAATGCTCAGATCGGAAACATTAATTATCAATGTTTACAAACTATATTATATATTATAGGAATCACAGATAGTATTTTTAAAAACATTTTCCAAGTTATTTGAATTGCACACATCTGTTTTTCAACTTAACTAAAATAAATAAAAAGGAAACCAAAACTGCCACTATGTCTTTACACAGATGCCATTAATTACATTCATCTTCATCTTCTTTTCCTAGGCACATATTCTTCGCTGGAGAACCTCTTTTCCGATTTGCCTAGACGGTAAAAAATATAACAATAACAAATTGATGAAGAAATAAAAACAATTAAATGAAACTAAAATAAAACACTAAATCTGGGGAACAGGCACTATTTATACAGCTTCTTGGAGCAAATTATTACATTTAGAACTTCATTTAAAAGAAATGTGCATACATAAACGTCAAAATATTTTTAAACGTCTTTAAATATACAAGCTGTATAAAGAATAATACACAACGTACCTGGCCGCCTAGAAGAAATAATACCGCCGTTTAGCACCGTCCTGTTACCTGCAAAGTACCAATCATATATTCTTTTGAAGAGGCCAAGGAAAAAGTAAAGTAAAAACTCACCTTGCATAGATGCTTTTCGTTTGTTTTCATGCAAGTCATTGTGAGAAGACGAGCCTTAAAAAAAGCAATAAATTAATGAAATGCATACGCACATCCAACCAGGGAGTAAAAACGGAAAAGAAAATTACCAGAATTTAAAGAAACTTTGAAAAACAGATGTTAATATACCCATTGAAAGGTAAATAACGATTACAACTTCACATATATAATTACACAAAGATTAAAGATGAGGATGTTTTCCATCATACGCTTACACATACAATTAGAATTACAAAAAAATAAGAACATGCATTAACATTTATAGAAATATATTATTTTTAACACATAAGAGTTCTTCTTGAAGCCTCTTCTTATTCTTCCTCGTATGTTTCAAATAAAATTAAAATGATAATTTCACATTATTAGCAAAAACAAATCAAAGATTGTTAAAACGCCAAGTGAATGAATTATGGAATAAATAATTGAATTTTGGAATTACTGAAAACAAATTTTACTTCTATGTGGTCATTTTCTGTCTTCATTTCTTATTTCTTCATCAGTCTCTTCACGTTAATCTTCATGCTTCAAATTTTGTCGGTGATGCTTTTCTTCATGTTCATACCAGTAGTTATATGTTATTTATATATTTACAAACTAATATATAAGATATGAATTATATATAATGAAAATAAATACCCTAAGAAATCACAGTTCTTTAATGGGAAAATAACACTACTGCATAGGTAATATACTTAATACTATATGAAATAAAAAAAGATAAAAGGAAATGCAAGTAAAATGCAGTGCGAGATTATGTTTGATTACAACAGTAATTTTCTGAATGCGAATTCTCGTCTTTGGACTTATTTTCTTTTTTAATGGGTGTATATGTTTGAGGTAGTCCAGTAGGTTCCTTACAACTAACATTTGTTGTGCCATTTTGTTCAAACGATGGTACACCATTAAACGGAAATATTATAGATGGTAAAGAGAAATAGGGGCCACAAGGTATAAACGGCATCGGCATATTACTCATGTGATAGTTAATAGTGGGATTGTTATAAGTATGGTTATTTATATTGAATTGGTCTGTTATTATAGGACTTGGTTCGGAATTTATATTATAGTACAGAGGTAATGGAGGCATTTCTTTACGCTCAGCTGGGGTTTTAAATTGTCTGACATTGTTTATTTTATTTTGTAAATACAATGCTTCAGCAATGCTTATCACAGGTTTAGCAGGATAACTTATTTCTTCTTTTGTTGGATCATATCCGACTTCATCCTTTACGTTGACTGAAACTTTTCTTTTCTTAAAAGGTAGCCTGGTTTCGCCGCCATTTAAATAATCTATCAGATTATTCAATGCCGCATCATTTACGTCTTCACAAACACTGCTTGCATATACTTCATTATCATCTACACTATCTGAGGTGCAAGGAATAGGCTGGCTAGCAATATCTTCCTCAACTGCTTGCTCCAGAGAGTCTGCTGAAATCTCATTCGTAGTTGTTTCAAAACCGCTATTAGAATCCGGCGTGCTTAAAGAGTCATTTTTACGTTTTTTTGAAGTTTTTTGCTTAGTAACCCCTTCATTCGCTTTACGTTCATGTAGTTTGGAACAATCACTTAAGTGTTTAATATTACTATGAGTATTAAACGTGTCCTGATCTTTATGAGATGTTAATGTTGGCTGATCAGTCAGGGACTCTTCAGTTTTAAGCGTTTCATCTGTATCTTCTACTTTAGTATTATCAACAGATGTTTTTATATCAGCATCAAATTCGGTTGTCTCAGATGTCAGATCTTCAGATTTGTACTTGGATTTTTTAGAACGTTTCTTATGTTTTTCAGACTTTTTGCTTGACCTTTCCTGCTTTTTTTTACACCTCTCATATAATTTCTTGATTAAAATACCTGGTACTTCACGTTTGGGATCTGTTACAATAGTTGCTGTATGTATCTCTATTAATTCATCAGTATTAGCCTCAGGCACGCTATTTTCATTTATAACAATGTCTGGGCATGCCCCTGACTTTATATTTAAATTATTGAAAGCTGTACATATAACTTCTTCGTTTTTTCTAATCAAATTCGCAACTGGCGGCTGTATACTTGGCCCAGTTTCCTCCAGTTTAATTTCTTGCATATCCTGTGAAGAATATGCTACGCTCCGATTGTAAAGTTCTGTAGAGTTTATTATTTCATTATCTTTCATCGTATTTGAGTCGTCATTAGCTTGTGCAGTAATGGACATTACGTCGTAAGTATTTTCAATTTTCTGATTTGTTGTTGGAAACTTTCCTCTTTCAATAATACTGTTATCGTTATATTCGAAGTCTATTGGAGACAATCCATGATTTTGTAAAGAGTTAGTTATGTTGCAGTCTGTTGGAGACAATCCATGATTTCGTAAAGAGTTAGTTATGTTGCAGTCTGTTGGAGACAATCCATGATTTTGTAAAGAGTTAGTTATGTTGCGGTCTGTTGGAGACAATCCATGATTTCGTAAAGAGTTAGTTATGTTGCAGTCTGTTGGAGACAATCCATGATTTTGTAAAGAGTTAGTTATGTTATCATTGACACAATTTGTATAAAAAAAAGTTTCTTTACAACTGCTATCTAAGCAATCTTTGGGTGCCAGCGTTTCCTCACTAATTTTCGTATATGCATCACATACGACCGTATTATTATTTGCAATATTTATTGAATAAGCTGCGGTTTCATTATTCACAGAGTCCTCTTTATATAAAACTTCATCTTTTGCAGCACAAGAAGATTCTTCGACTTTCTCATAATCGCTACTCGTCGTAACAGATTTACAAAAATTTTCTGTGATACTTGAATTTTCATCATGATTAGTATCCAAAGACTTTGAATATTTATCATTAATCCCAGAACTCACATTAGCAGCATATGCGTCACTGTTAAAATAAAATCCTTGATCTGATACTGAAAGGTTAAATTCCTCTTCATTTAGGAGACATTTAGACAAATTATAGTTAAACGTAGCAACTTCATTTGTATTAACAGGAAGTAATTCGAGCAATAATTTATCATCATAGCTTTGAAAGCTCTTCCTTACATAGTTACCTTCAGTACTCTTTGCTAAAGTTATGTATGATTTTCCATCAGAATTGACAACAATTGTCTCAATAAGGGCAGCATTTCTATTGTCCTCTTTTAATTCATTTGACTCATCGTTACCAATACCATCTCCTCCGTTCTTTTCATGGTCAGAATTTGTGTCTAACATAGTAAAACTCTGATTATTATCAAATAAGTTATCCTTGCTGTTAACCAGGAAGTAATTGTTTGGTATTTCGTGATTTTCTTGCACAACAGTTAATTCAGGTTCTTTAGAAACGTCATCGACACTAAATCCTTCAACATAACGTTTCAATGCTTCATTGTGCGATAAATTATAGCAATTGGAATTATCCGAAAGGCGCACAGCTGGGTCGATATTAACCGGAGATAAGTTATCATCCTCCAGAGTTTTATCGATACACTGCTGGAGTTCCTCAGAATTAATGAGCGATTTTGGGGAATTGGAGAACTCTGAATTTAGGTCAGGATAATTATATTTTTGCGGGTTGAGGATTAGATTTGAATTATTATTAGAGTTATAATCTGCCATACCTTTCACTGGACTGCTGTTTATTGTAGCTCTATCATCCCCCTTCGGAAAGTGAATTTGGTGAAGTATAACAGAAGAAGATGTATTGTGGTTCGTTACACTATTTTTGTTTAACAAATCACTGCCATTGCCTTTAGTCACTTTCGGAATTGTACTAACTTTCTGGTAAGAGTTTCTTTTTCTCTTCTTTGGTTCTATTTCGCGTATCTCGACAAAACCAAATGTTACCCCGCATTTACGCGAATCACCACTATTTGCGCGTTTCGCAATTTTATGTACCGGTGGCACTGAGTCCGCAATATTAAATAAGTCCGGATTACCGTTTTCATAGTATTGACCGTTTTTGAATTGACTTTTTACAGGTCCGGAAAATATGCTGCTAAATTCCTCACTAAAGTCTACTTTTGCGTTTGTACACACTGTGTTCTGCGAATGGTTGATTGTTTCTGTTTGTTCTGGATGTTTATTTCTTAAAGCTTTTTTATTTTTTTTTACCTTTCGGTCTTCAAACGTAGCTTTTGGCAAAGTATCACGAATATCACACACGGGATTTTGAGGACACTCATTGTCTTGACTTACATGTCTGACAAAATTCCTATTCCTTGACGTTGGCACAGAAGCTTGAACTATGGTGTCTTCTATATCAATTTGTCCTGTATCAATGTAATCATTTATGTGATCGTTGGCGTCTATTTCAGAAAAGGGACCACCAATTTCTTTACGAAAATGTTGAAAATTCGTATCTTCGGGAGATGAAATTTTATTTAAAAAATCAACGTTTGGAAGCCTTTCATCATCTGAAAAGTCTTCTAAATATCGAGGATTACCATCTGATTGGGAATCAGTGGAAGGTGTTATTAAACCTAAATTAACATTGGATGGACTATTTTGACTTTTATCAGAATTACACGTCGGAATCGGCGATTGTAATGGTGAAAATTCTGAATACTTGTATATTGATGGTGTTATTATGGAAGGTTGCGACTCCACTGAACTTACGACTTGTAGTAATGTAGTGGACGTGGTAACAGCAAGCGGCTTCATTCGACAGTTATTAGAATCAGACACCGATATCGGTATTTGTAATGGTGGTATCACAGAATGCATCGATGTTGTTACAGAATTTGCAGTTCGTGGCGGAGGTATCAATATTTGAGGGGATGATATAGGATTTGAACGTAACGTCTGTGCTACAATATTTGCAGATTTACTGTCATCAATTGGTAAAAGCAAGGGCTCAGTATTCTCTTGCGATAACGGTTTATTATCATTAAGAATTTTATTTTGTACACCGAAGGAAAGAGGTTTAGTTTGCGTCGCTACTGGTAAATTTTTAGCTAGAACAGATGCTGGTTGAGCACTTTGATCATGCGAATAAGATGATTCAATTGACGTTTTTTTGCGCGATGGTAAAGATAAATTAACAACCTCGTTCTTTTTTAGTGACTGTTTGTTTTTATCAGATTCTATTTTTTCTCTTGTCATATTATCACCTGATTGCTCACTAAAACATGAATTTAAAGAAGTACTCAGTAATTTACCATCGCGAAACTGAATTCTTATTTTAGTTGCATCATTTGTAGCAGGTGGAAAAGTATGCAAACTTGAAATTTTTTCTGGAGATAAAGATAATGGCAAACTACATTTCAATTGTACCGATGGCAAAACATTTTTCAGAGTATGATCATTAACAATGGCGGACTTCGAAAGCTGACTTTGAGAAGTAGTAGTAGTAGATGACTTGTGATTGGCTCCGGACTTGTGTTCTATTTGTTTGATACTAAAATACTTTCCAGCTTTTCCATCATAATTTCTATTTGAATCATTTTTAGTGATCGATATTGCGCCACTGCCAATTTTATTTCTGCTTTTACTTAGAGCCGTATCTCCTGTGTAGGAAGCAAGCAGATCAGAATCCTTCTCTAAGGGCATATTCTTTTCAGAAGTAATAGTGTCATTACTATGTTCTACTAGTTGAGATACATTTAAATCAGTTTTATTGTTGGTTAGTTGTACTTTCAAATCTGGTGTTTGTGTCTTTTGTACAAGAGAAGCGATATCTTTCAAACTATCATCTTTACCATTAGCACTTCCAGGTACCTTTGGAGGTATATTCTTAGATATTTTTTTGTCAGATAAAGTTGGCTCTGAGATTGTTAAAGTAAGCTGTTTTAAATCATCAGCATTGTGCTCATTACATATACGTTCTCCAATTTGCTTAGCATCAGAACCACTTTCTAATTTTGCTTCTAGTTCTATATTTGCTTTAGTTTCTATAAGGTCTGTCTTTGATTCGTCTTGATTGATGTGTTTGGATACAGAACAAATCAACGTCATGCGTGATGTGCTATCACATAATTTGTTTGTGGTTTCCCCAGAAGAAGTATCTTCTATTTCTGGATCAGAAATAAAAGAATTTTTGTTTTCATCCGATGATTCGGAAATAGTACGCAATGTATTATACTTTGGCGAGTCAGACACGACACTATCATTAATTCTCGACTTTGATATTTTTTTCCTTTTTTCTTGTGTCTTTTCCAAATTAAAACATTTACTACTGTTATCTACAGATAAAGCCGAATTTTGTGGTGGTAATATGACATTTGGTAGTGGTATCTTGATAGACAATGATGGTTTTGGTATAAGTGATGTTAAATGATTTGGCTTAGGTTCCTTAGAAGAACACTCTGCCATTACTTCTAAACATTTACGATCTACTGTTACTTTAAAATCCATACTTGAATTGTCCTTATTTATTTGTTCAGTTAAGGAACAAACTGCAGAAGTCTCCGATTGTTTATTTTCAACAAGTTTTGTTGTCACTTCTTTTAAGGTTTTTTCTTTTTCTTCTTCCTGTCCATGGGATAAAGAAGTCTGCAAATTTAAATCTTTCTCTGAAGATATGCTGCTTTCAGGAATATTCAGTAGGTCACATTTTACTTCCTTATAAGCAGAACTAGTCATATAATCATCCAATTGCACTGCTGGCTCTGATAACGTCGTCTTCTGTAAAAGCGTATCCTTTGCTGATGGTAAGTTATTTTCTGAAGCAGATACCAGATTGGGTTCTACCGGTTTATGCATATTAGAGTCGTCCATGCTATGTTCACAGCGTAATATCGATACAGTTTTGTCTCCTGCAGATATAGTATCTTTTACAGTACTGGGGTCATTTACCTTTATAAGTGAATCTTCACATGGCTTCACTATGTTGGTGGGAGGGGAAGGCTTAAGTTCCATAGAAGAACACTCTGCCATTATTTCTAAAGATTCACGATCTACTGTTACTTTAAAATCCATACATGAATCGTCCTTATTTATTTGTTTAGTTAAAGAACAACCTGCAGAAGTCTCCGATTGTTTATTTTCAGCAAGTTCTGTTGTCACTTCTTTTAAGATTTCTTCTTTTTCTTTTTTCTGTCCGTGAGATAAAGAAATCTGCAAATCTAAATCTTTCTCGAAAGATGTGTTGTCTTCAGAAATATTCAGTAGATCACATTTTACTTCCTTATAGGCAGAACTAGTCATATAATCATCCAATAGCCCTGTTGGTTCTGATAACGTTGTTTTCTCTAAAAGCGTATCCTTTCCTGATGGTAAACTATTTTCTGAAGCAGGTACCAGATTGGGTTCTACCGGTTTATGCATATTAGAGTCGTCCATACTATGATCTGTTGGCTCTGATAACGTTGTCTTCTCTAAAAGCGTATCCTTTCCTGATGGTACACTATTTTCTGAAGCAGATACCAGATTGGGTTCTACCGGTTTATGCATATTAGAGTCGTCCATACTATGATCACAGCGTAATATCGATACAGTTTTTTCTCCTGCAGATATAGTATCTTTTACAGTACTGGGGTCATCTACCTTTATAAGTGAATTTTCACATGACTTCACTATGTTGGTGGCAGGTGTAATACTATTAGCATCAGTAGAACATTTCTCAATATCCTTGAGCGAAGAATCTTTATCTGTTTCGGTGTTAACTTCCATATCTTCATCAATTAATAAAGAAACACAGGGTGACGGATTAGAAATCGCTGGTAATTCTATTACACCTGCAGTTTCACTAGCAAGTGATTGTGATAATGATGGAGACGGTACTACAGATTGTAGATTCTGATTTGATGATTCCATTGCCTTATTCTCCGCTTCCTTAGGAACAGATTCCGGAACACTTTCCACACACTTTGTTTCTGCCTGCGGAGATGAAGTTGCTGCTGGTGTTTCAGATACTTGTGGCAAAACGGGTACGGGTATCACTGAGGGTTCAAGTGCTGTGGAAGTAGAAGCAGCATCACTATCTGAAATTGTGATCGTTGTAGGAACTGTCGTTCTTGAAGATCCTGCAGTGTCATTTGATATACATGAAGGTGCTTTATCTAATACAACTGACACTTCTGATTCTTCGTCTGAATCTAAATTTATGATACCACCATTGTTCTCTATTTTGGCTTTACGTTTAGGTTTGATCTAAAAAAAAAAGAAAGTTTTTCATTAGCAAGGACTCGATCAATATTCATGATTTATCGAAATAATCAAAAGGATAAGCTAAATAGTACGTAAATGTAAATAAATTATCAGTCTTAACACAAAAAGATTGATGAAAAAACAAAGAATTTGACGCAAAAATGAGAGAATAAATTTTCAACATGCATTAAATATCCAACCAGCTATCAGCTATAAAAAAAAAAACCATGAAATAGAAATAAAATATGCCATGCTCACATCTTTCTTTCGATATGTGATCTCCATTCCTTCTTCATCTTCACTCAGAACAATAGTATCTTGATATTCCATTGCTTCAATATCTGAATCACTATCTATACATAGAGGTTCGGATTGGAGCATTGTATTCATAAGTTCGTGTGAAGTATTTGTATAGCCATTTGTAACCTGTAATAGACAATTTGATTAACTTTGCTTGTTTTAAAAATCTGCATAGCAGCCTATCAATTGTAATTTTACAAATATACGTTTCTTATACATATAATTGTAACCACAGGTATATTATGATTAGAAAATATTAGTGTTGGGCACGGAAGGGGAAAATAACTATCGTTAGCGAGGACTAGATGGGCTCGTGTTTATTCGTCTCGGGAGAAGGGTTTCGTATTGCTTACCGGCTTTCTCGAGAGTCGACGAAACACGAGTATGTCTAATCTTCGCTAAGGATAGTTATTTTCCCCTACCTTGCCCAACGCTAGAAAATATGGAAAAATGGAAAACAATACATTCACAACTTACAGGTTTGCTTATTAAAGAATATGATATGTTTTACAAATGTTTGATATATACAGGGTGTTCGCTCGTTGGGTTGCATAACTTCATAGGATTATTCCTTGTATCAAAATTAATCTAGTCAGCATAGGTCTAATTCTGAACCGTTTTCGAGATATGGATGGTCAAAAGCGCTGAAAGTCACTAGTTACGGTAACTAATTTAGACGAATCATAGACGCATTTGGCTCGAATTTCGGCATGAAATGGTTGCTAAGGAACGATTAACTTAAATTACAGTCTTACTTCCACAATAATGAGCAGAAATTGTTTTAATGGTTTTAATAAACAAGCAATGCTGTAAACATTTAAAGCTGCTCAAAATGGCGACCCTGGACTGCCAAACACAACTCTGCTCTTTGACTCCTATGTCCTCCTATCCAGTTGACATTTTCCATATTTCCACGAACTTCCTGAAATGCTCGCTGGATTTTACCTACCAGTTCTTCTTAGGAAGCCGGCTTCTCTTGTCCATAAACGATAGTCTTAACATGACCCCAGATAAAAAAGTCGAGAGGCGTCAGGTCCGGCGAGCCCGGGGGCCCTGCGACAGCTCCATTCCGCCCTATCCAGCGGCTTGGAAACGCAGTGTTCAAAAAGTCGGTTACCACTCTTCCATAGTGTGCCGGACACCTGTCATGGACAAACCACATCCTATTACGGACGTTCAAGGGGATATCTGAAGAAGAATGGGAAGCTCTTCTTCTAGGAATCTCCTGTAGATATGGTTAGTCAATGTTCCATCAAAGATTTTCGGTCCTAGGATAACATTTCCGATGATTCCTCCCCACACATTAACCGAAAATCGGTGCTGAAATCTACTTTCTGACAAAGCATGGGGATTTTCGTCGCTCCAGATGTGCTCGTTATGTGAGTTGTTAATCCCATCACGAGTGAAGGTGGACTCATCAGCGAACAAAGCAATTAGGAGGAGATCCTGGTTCTCTAGAATCCACGAGAAAAATTCTTCCCGTTTTGCATAGTCGGCAGGTAAGAGATTTTGTAGTTGTACGTGGTATGGATGTAGCCCATTTTCACGTAAAGTCCTGTGAATCGACGCTCTTTTCTGTTCTATGGTGGCAGCAATTCTTCTTATGCTGCTTCTCCGATTCTCAGAAACTTCATGAAGAACCGCTTCAGTGTCGTTTCTTCGCGCAGGCTCTCGCTCATTAGTCCTTTTCGGGAAAGATCCTGTTTGCCGGAGCGATATGAAACAGTTCATGATGGTTGCCCGACAAGGATGTCTTCGGTTAGAGTAGCGTTCTGCGTACTCTCTTGCCGCTACTGAAGCATTTCCTCCACAATAGCCATACAAAAATATCATGTCGGCGTACTCTTCCTTCGTAAAAAGAGGCATTTTTAAATGTTCTGCGAGCGAAATCCAAAACTGTCAAAAATACAACAAAACTGCTTACATGACAACTGTCCAAAAGCCTACGTCCAGTGCATTGAATCTAAGTTACCAGTCGAGCCAACCGCGTCCATGATTCATCTAAATTAGTTACCGTAACTAGTGATTTTCAACGCTTTTAACCACCCACATCTCGAAAACGGTTGAGAATTGGACCTATGCTGACTGGAAGTGTTTTGCTAATTTTGATACAAGGAATAACCCTATGAAGTTATACAACTCAACGAGGAGACACCCTGGAATCTAGAATCTAGGGTTTTGACTAAGAATGTAATATTATTCTCACAAATAATAGGTATATTAAAGTCTCATAAATGTGTTTAATATGAATAAAACTTTCACAAACTTGTAGGTAATAAAAGCTTATACGTTTACTTAAAAATGTGTTTTGTTGATCGGAGTTTTACCTAGGATAAAAATAGAATTTTAAATTCTTAAGTCCTTTATATGGACTATATGTTTCCAGACGTCTTAACCTATTTTTAAATGGTAAATAAAAACTAATATGACTTAAGGAATAGAAACACAAATTGATATATGTATATCTTCTTGATTTTTAGGTCGTATAATAAAACACGTCTATTCCCAGCAAAATGTTTTGGTTTATTATTCTAAACCTTATTCATTTGTTGTAAAATTGATAAAAAAAACTCAAAAATTCTGTGCCTCAACAAGGAATAATAATTAACTATTTGTATTAAAAAGGTAATATTGTTTGGTAACTTTTTAACTCTAAAAAAAATAGTTATTTTTTTAACTCTAGAAAAATTATATTAATTCCTTCGACTACCCACTAAAATATAAAGTCTCGGCATAGGTCACACAAAAAAATAAATATTTTGAGTACTGTGTTATGAATTTATCCAATTACTTACACATTGAGCATTGAAGTTAGTAATCAGTCTTGTCATTTCATCGTTTTGAACATTTGCTAAATAGTCAAAATACTTCTGTATTGCCATTGTCTTAGAATCCAGCAAATGTGTTACAATATCGGGGATTGACTCGCACGATGGAGATAGCACCGTCTTCATTAATCCATTTTTTGTTAAATAGTCTTCTGTTTTATTAAATTTTCGGAACATATACTGCATCAATTTCTCTTTCTCTTCAGGCTTTGCCACTTCTTTGTATCTTTCAAACACTAGATAATACCGGCAAAACACTTCTTCTGAGAAAGGTTCTTGTGGTAAAGCCATTAAAAAATGCCTAAAACAAAAAATATATGTAAAAATGAAAACATAATAAAATTACCTTCACGTAAATACACTTACGAGAAAATTTGCCTCATCACCATTTGGCAAGTTGTATTTTGTGTATTATAGCTCATTCTTAATAGAACATGTATAATATCTTTTAACCTATGATGTAAATAAACTCCCAACACTTTACACAATCTTTTTATAATATGTACGTATTTCATGTTAACTCGTTGCTTCGATGAAATGTATACTAGATCTAATTCTAAGTTACTATAATAAACTAATATATCTTCCATTCTTTTGAAGTAATTGGTATCAGCTATACCATGAATATTTTCTTTATAATATAAATAAAAATATTTCATGTGTAATAAAATTTTGCTTGCCAGTGATTGTTTATCTTTATTACTAATTATTTTCTCCTTTAATGACCTACAAATAATATATGTTAAATCTTTATGATAAAATATTTTACATCTCACCTATGATAGAATAACATCTCATCATCCACTAATTTTTCATTATCTTGTTGTGTACATATAATAATTCTCCTATTCATTTCATTGTACCATCGCTCGACAACATTAATACAGTTAGGTCTGGCTTCTGCAACCGATAGCCCACATTTGAATAGATTATAATAATATACATGCAAAACTTTACCTAAATCTACAATACAGTCCACATTGTCCTCTATTTTTACTGTTGGATAAGACAAATTTGCAAATAATGTATCCATCTCGTATGAAATGTTTTCTAAAATGCAACAAATTTGTAAACAATCTTATTAAGTAAGGTTGATGTAATACCTTATGATCAATTAACTCAAGCTATACAGTACGACTCTGGGGTGTTTCGTTGGGATATTCAGAACTGATTATTCGACTTGTTTTGCATTTGCACCTGATTAAATTTATACGTTCATAACAAAAAAAAGGTATCCAATAAAGACACATAACAAATATGGCGCTGTCTATTGAGAAAAATAGATTACACTCCAACAAAAATGACACAAGTTGAATTCACTGGCACTAATCTCCAAACATTCACTTTAAGTTTCACATGCAATATTAAGCTACTGTTTATGTTTTTTTATCACGTTAAAATAATTTTTACGAAAATCTGTCACTTGACAATTCACTTCCCAATGGCGTATAATTATTACTACCACTACAATACCTAGGCTATTCAACATTCCCAACGGAAAATAACTAAGTTGAAAATATCCCACCAACAATGCGGTAAAATTCATTTTCTTTAGGATATAGCTGCGAGATGCAAAGATAATGATGTTTTATACTATAAATTGCGATCAATATACAAATAAAATATTAAGATATTACTAAATTTCTGGCAGACTCAAAAAAAAAAGCGTTGCTATATTGTATAAAAGTATTCTTTTCAATATTCATGACAAGTTATAATTTTTCTGGAGTAGCCAATTATTGGTTTGCCCTATGATTAATAAAGGCGAAGTATTTTACTAAATTTAGAAGTCAGATATTCAATCTACATATTTTTGTTTATGAAAAATACCAATTATTCAGAAAAGAAATATGACATCTTGATGTATATGGCACATGATTTTGGAAATTTTCCGCAAAGTCGAGTGATAGACTTTAATTTGCTAGTTTCATGTATAGTTAATTTTGTTCTTTGCTTTCGTTCACATAACATGAAAGAAAACTGTGATGATGCATTTCCACTACCAGCGAGACATAATGCGAGCCAGCCCGAATACGAGTAGGAACACCGTATTTGGTAATAGAGGCAATAGAGGCGCCTACTGCGCGGCTCACTACTCGCTCGGGAAAGAGTGTAAATCATGCAGCATGAAAGTTTATGTCTTATATTAAATTTAGATGAGTTTATAGAAAATATTTGTGTGGAGAGGTAATAGAAATATTTTTATTTCAAAATGTTTACTTGCAAGAAAAAAAAAAATGATCAAGATCAAATACACACTATAATAAAATAACTAAAACAGTTGCTTATACATTTTGATTTCACTATATGAAGTAAATAAATTCCTAAACCAATTTATTATGTAGTTACTAAAATTTTAAATTACATATTTTAATATGGGGAGATGGGAAGAAAAATGCGTATATAAATTAATTTTAAAATAAAGTTTTATATTAGAGACCATTTTCATAAAATACTATAAAAGGAAGAAAGCTATGTTTTACAAATCATATAAAACAACATTTGTAGATAAAATTACTTTATAATACAGGGAGTTATACGAATTTAGTAAAAAAGGACAATAATAATATTACAAATAAAGGAAAATTATGTCATTGCACCAAATACTGGATTATGCCTGCAAATACTGGGACCATACTCTTCGTAAGCAGCTTTTGTATGACAAACTTGATAAAATTCCGGCTGTAAAAAATTCTCAAATAGATACGATCCGAACAATTAGGTATTCAATATACTTACTGTTGATGCTAGCATACTACCGCCAAACCAAACAGCATATCTTTGCATATGATGCGTCACTACATTGACATTTATCGGTTTTGGCTGAAATGAGAAAGAAACACCTGCTACATCCATAATATTATAAATAGTGATAGAAATATAAACAGATAATATCTTCTTATGTTCGTTATCAAACCTGAATATGTAAGGTTTTTGTAAGAAGGAGATAATGTTAAAATAAACTGCACTCTTTTTCATTGCAATGTTTAAAAACCACTGCGACTTATAATATTACTCCTAAATACTATTTTCTTTATTTACTTTGAAATTCATAAACATGCAATGTTTAATCTAAATACCGAAACTAAATATTAAACTCAAACGTGCACCACTTCCACAGTACATATGGGCATTTCTTATTCTATTTGTCTTTTAAGCACTTGATTACAAGAACTTAATCCAAATAATTTTCTTCTTTAAAAATGTATATTAACAATACAGTTATAACTAGAGCAGACCACTTTCCGTGCGCGCCATGAGCGCCGATGTGGAGATAACTGTATTGCATATTACTTTAATAGCAGAAAACCAAATGTATATTTAATTATTTCTGATAGAATAAATGTCTTTACTTCTATACTTATATCGGTAACAAGCTCATGTTGCGTCCCTATTCTATCGCATATTCTAGTATATTACGAATTACACTCCCATACCGGCGCACATGGCGCGCACGGAAAATGGTCTGCTCTAGTTATAACAACCGAATAGTAGGAATAGATCTTGGTCATTAAATATACTGGGCCTATTCATGGAGTGCATAATTTATCTAAAGGCGCAATTTCACTGAGATGAGGTAGCATTTAGGCACAACGTGGTATTGATGCAAGCGTCTTTGCTGCATGTTGTTGCCGTGCGTCACCTGAAGATAAATTTCGATAGATGTGGCAGTCCAAGTATTGTATCTGTGAAAGTATGGTTGCAAACATTTAATTTTATTCAAAACAGTTTTTGTGCCAACAGAGTACAGTAATGTTTGCATAATCCAAACAGAAAGTTACCAGACACTGTTCTGACTATGGAATTCATAAAAACAATATCTATAATCCGAAATACGAATGGATTATACGCAATACGCAAAGGTTGTAAGAAATGTTTATTATAAAATATAAAAAATATAGAAAATAAGAACTGAAGGGAAGAATACAAGTAATATACACCTATATACATAAAATCTCCCTCTCTCGATACGTACACAAAAGTGCGTTGTTTGGAGTACAGATACCAAGGGTTCGGATTATGAGTACAATGTCATTATCATATTTTTTTTTTTGTAATATTCAAAATGATTAGCGGTGCAATATTGTAAAAGTAAATAATAATTTGTTCTATAAATATCTCTTACACTACATGTTTCGGCCTGCTATGGCCACCTTCAGGTGTAAAAACGTCAAATTATTAATTCTGCAGTTTGTAATATTCTATAAATAAAAATCTCCAATCTCACAACATCCATTTTAATAGATTTTAACATATTTTGTAAATGTTATTAAGTAGTTTTTAATTTTTGGCTTATTTAATCTAGTATTTTCTTATTTGACGTTTTTACACCTGAAGGTGGCTATAGTAGGCCAAAACATGTAGTGTAAAAGATATTTATAAAATGTACGAATTGGTATAGAAAAAAATAAGTTATTTACTTTTACAGTTTTTAACTCTTAACTCTTTCTAAGTCACTTTTCAATCATTCTCTACAATGAATATTATCAAGTTTTCAAAAACACATATATCAAAATGGAGTCTTTTGAATTCTCGTCGCAGAACTGTATGCGCACCCTTGCAATTCAAAAATAGATTTTGTATGAAAACTAAATTAATCTTTAAATTTTAAGGTTGACTAATATCACAAAAAACAAATTGATGTATTAGTTTATCTGAATGTCCATCTTACTCTAATTCTTTGTCTAATACCATTAATATTTTGAATGAAAATAGTTCAGTAATAAATTGCAATTTTAATTTATAACATATGTATATAGAAAAGTATGGTTTATTTTTCTATATCTGCACTTATCTCTCAGTCTCTATCTTAGAAAAGATTCGCATTGCATTTCTACATTACTGCATTTACCTTGATACGACCCCCTCCTAGACTTTCGCTAAGCTTCAATCTAGCATCCACAGTTCTCTTCAAATCCCTTTGTAATCGCCTATCAAAATCTTTGAACATAGTTGATCCACCAGACAACACAATGTTGTTATACAATGGTCTGCGAACATCGATAGGGCAATTTTGTATAACGTCATCGACAATCTCTGATAACGGTATAGTAAAATCAGGGTTTGAGAATTCAGGATGAAAGAAAATTTCAGGTCCCAGAAATCTTTCATAACCAACATCCACAGTAAATAGCTGTTTTGTTATTGAATTCATTCCCTCATACTTTTTTATGCATTTTGCGGGATCGGCATCATATTTTGCAAATTCCTTAGCAATATCTGGGCAAATATAGCAATACCGTTCTTTAATTGCTTTTGCCGTTTCTAAGGACTGTTCCGGGGGAATACCGATTTCACGTTCACGTAAAAGCGATTGAATAAAATATGTAATGTTTCTACCGGCTATTGGAATATGCTTAATGCAACTACCGATTACGTAGCCTTCTGCCTATAATTGAAAATGTATGTTATACAAAAAATAAATAAAAAAATCCATATTTTTGATATTAGTCTGGATATTTTAAAAATGTTATTACTACTCACAACTGGAATAACATGTGTAACTCCATCACCACTATCTATAACAATACCAGTTAATGTTCTTTCTTCAATTGGGCGTGAAACCCAGCTAGCAGCTAAAGCTAACACAGCCTGAACAGCGATGTATAAACCAGGCACATTGAATGATTCAAACATAATTTCTGCAGTGTATTCCCGATTTTCTGGTGTATTTAGTGGAGGTTCTGTTAAGAGAAAATAATGATCTTCAGGCTCAGCTCGTAGATATTTAAAAATGCATTGTTCCAAAAACCTTTCCATCAAATCCCAATCTTCTACTAAACCATGTCTAACAGGATACTATAAACAAATAATTGTTTAATAATATTAGTTCACAAAATTAACATATTTATACTGACTTTAACAGAATAACCAGTAGCTTCAAAAGCCTCATCGCCTATATAGAAGTCCAAATCTTCAACTCCTTTACACAATCTACGACTAGATTGATCACCGACTTTGGCAGTTTCTTTAATACCTATAGCTGAGGGGATAATAAATTGAGGTTCTTTATTAGCCGCAAAGCCCAGCTTGGTGTATCTGAAGGGGTACAGATTCGGTCATATTTACCAAATAAGAAATTATTGGTTATGTTAGCTTACCCAGTTCCAACATCAATAACACATGCCGGCAATCTCGAGTTCATTTTTGTTAGAGCTAAATAGAATATTTCTAACTACACTACTGATTTTTTCCTGCAAAAATACAAGGAATTACCACACCTATTAAATAATGACAAATTTTATCATACAAACTAACCGCACCTCCCCGATATACGAATATACAAGGCGGTAAATTTAAACGTGCACATGATTTGTTCAGTTGAAATAGAATTTAATCATTTATGGAAAAAAAGGTTATTAATAAGCGCCTTTAACAGGGCAATATTTATCTATTTCATATTAATGCCACTTTAACAAAAATCATATAAACTTATGTATTCGATGTTGCAACTAATTGGTAAATGTATATGATATAATTTAAAGACTAATTAAATATTTTGTTATCGTCAAAAGATGCACTTTGCGGTAAAAAATAAATAAATGCATAGCAATGCATAGTTTCACAAATTTGAAAAAAAAAATTATATCGTGTATTATTGTATAGAGAACCTCAGCTTTCTGCGATAATAGAGCGATTTTTCACGAGCCACTTACACGTCGGATTTTGTAAACTGTGTATGGTTGCGTCCCATTAAAATTTATTCACTCAACCTTTTTTTTTTTTTTTTAATAATAATAACAATAATACTATTTATTGTCCAACGGAGTGATCGCAGTTTTTAATCACAGTTTGAACCTTTTACCTATGATAAACGCAGTAACGAAGTACGCGGTATTTGATATACATCACGAAACCGTTATCAACAAAAAAAAAACATAATTTTATCTAATAAAATGTACAAAATTATGCTGATCCTAACCCTCCTAACTTCATAAGGATGATTAGAAGTAGATAAATATTATGATTTGGATACAGGTCTCTGCCCTCTGCTTCCAACTTTCCCTCTCTGACACAAAGTTTATTTTTACAAATTAGAATATTCCAATTGGCCAATTTTATTTGTTGCATGTTGTATACAAAGTAGGAACAATTTCTTATTGTGACGCCATCTATTAACCAGCTTTTAAAACTACTTTATATAATTATGCGCGGGCTTTAACTGCAGAGACCGGGGATCTATTTAAATGAATATCTGATAAACCGGGACAAATGAAATAGAAGGGATTGTTCATACTGGCACAAGGCAGAACCAGAACGATACGACCTTGTCATGTTTATGGGAGCGCAGTTTACGAATAATGCCCTCAAAAACTATGAATAATAGGCTCTTTCGTTTGTGCCTATAATCTGTAGGTTTGATCAAGCATACATGCGTCGGTAATCGTTGGCAACATTCAGGGATATGTGCACATTAAAATTTTGAAGATTATAGTTATTTTAACTATGCATACGTTTAACTGTGGTTTAACCGTTTCCACTATTGCAAATCATTGTTTGAACAAAGCTTATATTAAAAAAAAGTAATTTAGTTTTCAGATTATTGCAATAAAGTATGTACTTGAAAAAACTAAAAATAAAACTTTTCTCATTCAGCGTAAATTAACTGTTTCTTGTAGTTTTAAAGTGTTTTTAAAAGTTGAAAAACGTTAGTAATGGTGCAACATCCGTAAGTTAATTCATTAAATCATGATAAAGATAACGCTTAAAATGTGTAGATTTTATATTACGATATAATTGAATATATTAATATTACATTACATATCAGAAAATCAATAAGCAAACGTTTAAGTTAAATAATTGTTGTGCTCATCTTCTTCGTCTGATTCATCATTTTCGTCGACATCTGCATCATTTGGTACATCTGGAATCCTTATATTGCTGAGTAAATCTCTCATTGCACCTACCAGCGAAGCAACACTCCTTCTAAGATCGCTTCCGTCGTTTGCTTCACCGTCTGGAAGAGCCCTTGCACCATCCTCCTCACTAAAACGTTGGAGAAATAGTTTATGGGAAATACAAAAAAATAAAAACTTACTCCAACAAATTACCCGGAATTTCATTCGGATTAAAGTTCGGCAATAGTGACCTAAAAAATATGCCAACTGCGCTGGAATTCGCGGTATTTGTTTTGGGCCTCTTTGGTCGAGTATATACATTAATGGAATCAAGAGGTGGCAGAGGATCGAAAGTTAATACACCTCCAGTGAAGTCCTAAATTGTAATTCAATTTAAAAAAGTTGCACATCCAAATATTTTCGTAACTTACTTCTGGTAACGGTGAGACCCCTTTTACGTCGGATAATATTATATGTCTACAAATACTTCTAGGCATAGGACCTTGATATCGTTTTAACCGTTTAGACTCATATTCTTTTACAATTGGATCACTCCTATCAACTCTATCTAGTATTTCATGTACGTTTCTTTCTAACCAGGGTAGCAATTCACTTTCCTTCCAAATATGATAACTGCGGTTGACATATAATTGAATTAACTGCGTTAGTGCAGGCGACTGCCTGAGAATAAAAAAAATGTATAAATATTAATATTTCAGCTGGGCGATGATAAATTTTGTACTTACTTGGTTTCAAAATATAGATGACTACTAACTCTAGCATCTGGTTGAACCGAACACTTTTCTAATAGAGGTTTTAATACCCCAGGGAACATCAATAAAGCTTCTTGCAAGAGTAAATTCGCTCTACTAGTATCATCACTGGATGTGTGAAAATGAGCAACTGCTACTGAAAATCGAAAGTTTGGTAGTTGACTAAGATTTTTGGTACTTTCCCACTCCTCATAGAAATCTATTAACCATGTAAATTCTTTTGCTCTTATTGCATAAAAATCTATAGCTAATTTTACTGCTAATGGATCGCCGTCTGGATCTAAAGATAGAAGTAATTTGCAAAACTCTAAGGCTGTCCTGTAGCATGCTCTTCCACCCACAAATAAAAGATGTTTAAAAAGAGTTATATATAGAGCTCTGCAAACAGAAGTATGTTTGTGGCAATCGATTAAAAAATTGACTTAATTACCTATTTTCTTGTCTTCGATAATCCAACCTACAGTTTCCTTGAGCAATATTGAATAATGGGTGGAACGCACATTCTAAACAGTATAAAGCTCTTTCAATGAATTCAGCGGCCATAGCCAAGTCTTCACTTAGGCGGCATAAATCTGACAATTGTATCAAAGCATCCACATGATATGGATGTTCGTTGATTATCTCAACAATGTTGTCAGGGTTTAAGCTTTCAACAGCTTCTAGAAATTTATTTTGTACTTGCCTATAGCTTGAACTATGTTCATAAGTGAAGCATTGTACTCCCTGTTTATTCTCGAAAACATGGTCCAGTTTGGTCATAGATAGACCGCTCTTACTAACTTGTGGCCAATTATCTTTTCCAGAAACTAACCAAGTCATTTTTAAATGACCACGTCCACCAGTTCGATTTTTTCTTTTGCTAGAATCGATATTATCTTCATAAAAGAAAGTATGGAACATATTCAAAAATTTTTGAAACCTGACAGTACATATAATTTCTTGGAAGTAAATTTAGAACATTTGCATCTATGTACATATCAGCTCAAATCATTTATTGTTTTTAAAATTAAAAAGTTCAGCAGCAATAATATATATCATTATTTGTTGTTACACTATTTTTTAATCATAATCTATTACTTCCTATTATTCAGTATTATTTGATTTCTATTATGTAGGCATTAATTCAATAATTCCCCTTAGACTTTGCTAGTATCTAGGATTTTTTTTGTCACAAATTAGATTCCTGTATATATTTATCCCAGAGAAAATCACCACTTTAGATCATTAAAACTCCAAATGAAATATTGAGCTTAGGAAACACATATAGTCAAATCAATATTGGACAAGCACATACATAAATGAAAATCTATTAAACTTACTGTTCTGTCTGAATAATTTTTGAACCAAATATACGTTTCAATTCATTATTTGGATTTAGATGTTTGTGTTGTATATTCAAAGTACTTTTGCGATTATTAACATGTTTTTCTTGTTTTGTTGCTGGAGTGCCAACCTTTGCTGCTGAATTTTCACCTAGCATTTTATTCACTTCTCGTACAGATCTTTCTACCTCATCAACCTTCAACATTACCTTGTTTAGACAAAAAATGGTATTTACAATTTAACAAACCTCTGCATTATCTTCACTGCTTCTTTGTGTATTTACATTTTTTCCTTTCTTCTTCTTTTTTTTCTTCTTTCTCTTAACTGACTCATGATTGTTATCACCTTCACACGACTTGTTTGCTTCAGTTTCATTATCATCCTCTTTTACCTCACTTTCAGAATGTGATTGCTGATTCAACTAAAAGGATTTATTATTTAAATTTTACTTTATTAGGTTCATTTATATATTTTATATATAATTTTTATGATCTGTAGATAAATATTTACAATTTTTCAGTACAATGCAAGTACACATGGAATTGTTTGTTTTAGCCAATAGGCATTTGTGAGGAACCGTCAACATGAAGCCTGGACTGTCAAAATTTACGATACACCATCGGCCTTATGCACGTCGAGTGCCTTAAATCGTGATACTTTGGGCCTCAAACTTATAAAAAGAATATGCCTTATCAATGCATACTTTTACTTAATATAAGGTTTCCATCAACTACTATTTTTATACTTTTCATGACTCACATATTCCAATTGTGAAAAGTGAAAATGCATTATTTCTGATAAAATATCTACCTTGCACAATATCAAAATTTAAATTAAATTGAGATAGAATTAAATACTTCCAAATTGTCTCAAAACAGTACTATAGTTAAGCTGAATAAACACTACATATTATTTTATTACTAACATGCTTTTGATAATACAAAATAAGTACATGAAAGGTGCTGGTTGATATTTTATGAAATTATTAACATTGTTAGCCTTCTTTATAAGCAATTTATGTTTAGTTGGCAGTTATCATATGTTTTTTAACTTACCAAATCATATCTATTGATATTGAGTTTCTTTCTAGCGCCTCCACTAACAGGTAAATCTATTTCATTATCTGAGGTTTCATCGTTCAAATTTTTTTCACCTTGTAACTTTCGCAAGACACGCGAAGACATTGTTTATTCATACAGGATTATAGGCAGTAATTACAAAACCATACAATATTTTGAAGTTCATTTGTCAAACATCATCTGCCAAACATCAAATATTACTCTGATATTAGCCATTTTAGTTATGTCAATGTCAATCAATGATGTCAAGGTAGCCAACCAATACTGCCAATACAAATTTTGCCTATAATAGGGTACGTGCCTGGAATTATCTATACAATTTTCTATTTGTAAAAAACAAATTTTTATCTATTTCGATAAAAAAGGAATATTTACTTTAAAATTTGTAATTGAAGGTACCAAATATTTAAAATATTGGAGCAACATGAAAACGCTATGCCATTGACAAAAGAGATTTTGGCGTATAAACCATAGATAATTAAATATATAGTGTACGTGTATAAACTACAAATTTGAACTTTTAGGGTAAGTGGCATTACATATGGAATACCACTTACCCCTTAATTTCTGTCAGTTTATACTTAAATGTCGTATAATTTGATATATACCCGCAACTGGAGAAACTACAAATTTAAAAAATTTGCAAATTGTGGCAGCGAAGCAAAATCACCTAAATGATGTAAAAGTTAGTTTTTGCGGCTGGTTCCAGCATCGTGAAATAAAATGTGAATAGCTGAACAAGGTGAATAAAATTTACCAATGTAGGGTGTCGTATTGCAATCCTATACTTTCGCGATCTTCGCATCAATTAATTACGATATTAACGCAATTTAAAAATAAATTGCTTTCAATTGGACTATTTATGCGCACAACTTCATCACGGTCTTAAATTCTAATGACTGGGACTAAGTATTTGCGAAAAATTCCAATTCTAGTTTTCTGTTCTTAAAAACAGAAGCATAAAATTACTTAAAATTTCAGATTACGACAATTAGTCAGAACTTTAAAATCCATTGCAGAATTCCTATGTATTTTTAATGTGATATACATATTATTACCACAGATAAGTTATTACATATAAATGCAGGTTTAACCTTGCTAACAATAATTGTATATACATAAAATCAATAAACTTTTACTAAAGAAAACGATTAATAGGGTTTTTATTTCTCATACAATGTTTACAGTATGTAAATAAGTTAACAGACCTATACAAGTGCTTAATAACAAAAGTTCTATAATAAAATAAAATATACAAAAATTCACACTTAATAGTAAAGTTACAAAACTACATACTTGGAATATTTTAAAGCTTAAAACTGTTAAAACTAAATAAGAGTAATATGTAGCTCATTTACAACAATTTTTGGATGCAAATATAGATATAAACATGTATAAATGATAATCTAAAATGAATTATAGAAAAAGTTATTTTAAACACTGCCAACAATAACACAATAATACTATTTTGTATTTTTCCACCAATTACGAGCATTTTATAATTATAATTATAATAATCACAGTCAAAATAAGACCAGCAATCAATCCTATTATCAGCTTCTTTCTTCGTATTTTGTTTTTATAAGAACTCGCTTCTCGCAATTGTTGACCACCTTGGTGAACATAATTTTCGGTTCTTTCGACGCTCGCTTCAATACTATCTACCATCTCACCTTGTTCATGTACTAAAGCCCCAAACTCCTTAAATATTTGGTTAACTTCATTGATATCACTCTAGAATAAAAAATTAAAAAAATTCAATCATATGTTTATGCAATTTTAGATATTGTAAATGAACGAAACATATTCCTTAATAAAATTTCTAATATCTTACTTCAAGTTGCTGTATAGAATGCTCTTGCTCCTGAAGTGCCCTCAAATCAATTTCCTCTTGCATCACTATTTGTTGCCTAGAATTGACATTGTCTTGAAGTTCAATAAGCTGATCTTTCCTGTGACCTGAGACCAAGGTATTACCTATTAGTTATTATAGTAACAACAACTAAAATGTTAATTTAATTAATTGATTATTTTTAATTAGTTCAATACGCAATAAAATAAAAATTGAAATTGTATGGAATAATAGTATGTATATCTTGTTCATATTATATTTTAGTAAGTTATTTTTTTCAGGTATACATACATATCTAAAAAAAGAGGAAAATAATATCTATAAATTCAAACTTTAGCAGCCAAGACATAGAACAAGTCAGTAGTTAGCTAAGTATAACATTTTCTGAAAATTTTGCTTAAGTACTCTAGTGATGGTTTCTCAGAACAGCTTTTTATTTAGTAGCAAAGAATTACAAATGTTCTATACTGTTCATTGACCATTCAAAGGTTTACTATGTTCACATAGCCGAGTCAAAATTTTATATATTTTCTTTATTTTAACTTTTTGTCACTTATTGTGTCCCTTGAGGGCTTTTATGGTCTCCAAATATTATAAATTAATTTATTAGTCCTAGAGAAATTATATAATAGTTAGTATAATAATTTTTTTGCATACTTTATAATTCATTATCTTACTTATTTTTATCAATATATTTTATCATTAAAATTAATCTCTTTTCAATTGAATGTAAATGTTCACTCAACTGTAGGTCATATTTCTTTATCAAAAAGCACTCACCTGACATTGCTTCAGCATAAACTTGATCTTTAACTTTACGAACTTGTTCTTTTTCTTTAAAGGCAGCACTTCTCTGAGCTGCCTGAAATATGTTTAAAGTGGAAGTAAACTCATCTTGTAATCTTTCTCTTTGCATTCTCCGTTGACGAGCTTCAGATTGGCTTGGGGGTACTGGTAATTCATGTAGGTCTTTAATATAGCCACGGGTATCTTTAACCAACTGTTGAGTATAATGTTGGATTGAATGTAATTGTTTCTTAAGTTCTGGAGAATCCTGTGCAGTGTCAATTTGATTCACCATCCTCTGCATGGAGGAGACTAAAAATCAAATTAAAGTATGTCTCTAAGTAGGTGCTTTGTTAAAATATATTTAAATACCATTTTGAGAAATCTTTTGAATACTGGAACCAATGGTCTGTGCAAGTTTTTGGAAGTCCTGCTCCCTGTTCTGGCCCCCATTATGATAAGATGAAAAGCTTTCCATGTTTACCTATTATCTGTAAATGAAATTATCTTTTAGGTGTAAGGATTAATTGAAACATAGCAGATGTAAACCAGAAAAAATCACTAACGGTTCTGTCAAGGGCACTATTCTCATTGAATATTTAGTAATTTATACTACTTACACGTTTAAACCATATATAAATTACGATAAATTTAAAACAAGACAAAAATCAATGCCATTTGACGTATGACTCACAAAAATGACAATAAATTTGGCAGATAGTTGACATATCACGATCACGAGTAGATGCTGCCAACATTAGTGACTATGAATGGTATGAATGTAAATTCAAATTGTATATGTCAAAGTAGTATTTATTTAGTAATTAAAAAAGAATATTCAAACTTTTTCAAGCCAAGAAATTTTAAATATATGTCTTATTTTATAGCAATGAGAAAAAATAATATGTGTACCAGTTAACTAAACATTAAAAAAAAATGCATAAATGGGTTGAATAATGGTTGAATACGCTTTGAAAAGCTTGTTGGGAATTTTACTCGCAATAAAAAAAAAAAAAGAGGGGGTACAGACGGCGGAGCAACTTTACTTTAATTACGGCACAGTATATACCTAAGCAGTAGTTTCACTTCGTGTCGGCACCTTTGATCTTTTGTCTTTCAGTTGTACCTCGCGCAGAGAACTGCGCATAGTTGCCCTGGTGGCGTTTCTCACAACTAGTAATTGAGCGTCCGTGAACTGTCAAGATTGATAATTGAAACCATTAAAATTAAAGGTTAAGTTATCTATGTATACAAAATCGAATTGATACAAGATTGCGTCGAGGGTGCACAAAAAGAAATTATTTCAGGGAGCAAGCAAAGCTGTAATAGTTTATATACTATATATTATCGATGTTGATAGAAAAATACAAAAGAAAATCATAATTTGACAATATTATGCGTATATTAAAAATTGTAGTCGTGGCGTTGTAGATCCCAAAATGTTCATGTAAAGAGCATATCCAGAGAATAAGTGCAAAATACAAAAATATATACAATATACACATCAAATAATCTATATCTATTCATGAGGTAATATTTTTTTGTTTGTAGAATATTGAAATGGTTCTTGGTTAGAAGTAGAAGTATTTAGAAATATTCTAAAATCTAAATGTTCGCAAGTGCTATGGAAAGGTAGATAAGTTTGGGGAATTACTGTTTAACCTTTAAAATCGTTGTTTGATTTCTTTAATAATCTCGTCAGTGTCCAGAAATTAGTTATTATTTACTGCAAATTTAATGTACAAAAATCTCTCAGCTCAGGTATGTACCTACGTGTGCCCATGGGGGAGATTCCTTAAGGTCGAGATCAACCAACTCGATACCACGGGAATTCTGTAAAAACGATTCGATACCCAGCTATCGTCTACTTGGAAGGTTTTACTCGATAGCTATTTAGCCTCTCGGATGGCTCTCGGTCAAAGCATCATCTCTCTTTCGCAAACGGGCTTTATCCTCTATCTTTCTGTATAAGGTACCCGCGCTGCTAGGTCGAACGGTGGTAAAATGCAAATGTTCAAAAATACGTTTGAAAATATTTCGCATAATAACTTTTACAATGTAAGTTAAAACATATGTGTAGTTAGTTTAGAAATGTAGTGGACAAGGAGACACAGTTCATTTCTTGTCTGGTTGCTAGCTCTCCCAGAACGTTAATTATTAAAATAATTCACTTTTTTTTTAAATCTTTATCTCTTTAAATTAAAGTACCTACTTATATATTCGTAATTTATTAATTTGAATTTGATTTAACATGGTATTCAAAGTCAAAGAAATTCATTGGGAAATAATGTTAAATTACATGGAAAAAAATAAAGAACTTGCTACTGGTAAATTGACATCATTGAATGGGCGTGATAATTACAAAAATTTGGATTAGTTTGGGAAATGAATTGAATGCTACTGGTTATGGAGAACGATCTGTCGATAAGTGGCAAAAGGTATGTAGACATATAACGTAAACATTCTTGATCATATACCAGCATTTGACGATTATTTTGCGCATTAGCTTCAAGTAACATATGATGAAAAATGGGGAACATTTTTCTTTAATAAATTACAATTTTTAAATTACAGTTATTTCAAATTGTCAAAATTAATGCGAACAAGCGAATTAAAGTGAACTTTTTAGCCAATATTTAGACCAATTGTATACTTGTACCCGAAATTACCTGAGCTTCTACACGATAGATATACGGAATTGCTCTCTCTATCGACATCGGTTGAGATGGTTGAGGTATCGTATCGACTATACGGAATCCGGCTGCATATGTGCCTATACTCTCAATTTGCATGTTTTCTTCAGATTCTGTCTGGTAATTTATTATATACTAATCCTTTCAACGAACATGGAAAGATGTTTTTTATCCGCAAGATAAAAAACCTAATTAATGAATTTTATATTTGAAAGTATTTTAATTTAATAGACTTGGAATGGAAAATTTAGTGAAAAGGAATATATTTGTACGTTTTCTAGGAACGATCTGATCATAATTCCTGTAAATAAAAAAAGTTTCTGTATTTAATTTAAAGAAGTAAAACCGTTATTTCAGGGGGACTTTATTTAGCTCACAATTATTTTAATTTATGTAGATGTAATTACACAGCATAAAAGAAGATACTTGAAAATTTTGAACAATCGTCACTAGTTTTCAGAAGTATCCTATTGCTTCATGATAGACAGTTATCGTAAATATGAGATACACGTTAATTAAATAATTGTTACTTATGATCAGGAATGTGAATTGGAAACAAGGAAACAACACATATTGAAAACAAAAGATTTATTGCTGATGCTTCTCTTACAAACGATACAGTAAAACAAGTTGGTATATTAGATTAGTGCGAACAATATCTATACTACAAAATATATCTGAAAAAAGGTTCATGCGTATTAGTCAGTCAGAAGACAAGTAATGGTTGCTGAAAAAAGTTATTGTCCTGTTATCTCTTTCGGTGCTTACATACAGTAACAGTAAGCCCCTGGCAGTGATTACACTCTTTAATTTTAGGGATAATACCCTGAACTATTTAACAACTACAGGTAATATTAAAAACTACCTAAGCCAAGTGAATAAAAAGACATAATATGTACGAGTAAAACAAAAATTTCAAACAAAACCCATTTTTATACAATAAAAAAAAAGTAGCTGCAGGATTACAAGCATATAAAAAAATCAAATGTAATAAAAGAAATACAACTTGTGTCACCAGTCCAGAATAAAAATAAGAATTTTCAGTAAAAGTAATTATTTTGAATTTGGCAATACTAAGTGAAAGTGTTCTGGTTCCCACTGTAATTGATATATAATAATAGCAAATAATTTCAGATCAACAAGGACTAATTTAGAATAATTTATGTAATTTTTAAAAAAATTTAAAAAGTTATAAATGTTGTAATATAATTATTTTATTTTTCTTGCCACCTTGCATTTTTAAATTCCTGTTTGCAAATTTTAAAGTAAAATATATTCGAACCCTAACAAAAAAGTTTAATAAATAGTCTATAGGAAAATCGGGACAAGGGTTTGTATATAATACAGAAAGTAGCTGGTCTTTAATTAGTAATCCCACCCCGGGCTTTATAGATAATTCGGGAAAGACTTTACAAAATTTCTCTTCTAAAGATTTAATGTATTGTACAAAATCCTGACGAGGCATAATTAAATTTCCAAATGTATCTTTAGCATAACTTTTAAAATAACTAAACATATTTGTTTCATTTAAGTTAACATTTTCTTTAGAGTATGTTTTACACAAATCGCATGAATGTTTCTCTAAACATTTTTTAAACAAGTAGCCAGCCACATAAGTTAATGCATTCTCCTCAGGCAGGTTGAGGTTTTGGTAATCATTGCTATCAATGGATAATGCTCTTTGAAAAATATTATCTGGTGGAAATAAAATATCTAAGCGCTTGACTTCACTAGGTTGTATATTGATTAATACACTATCTAAATCTTCAATGCAGTTTGCATTATCAGCAAATTGAAAATAATTTAAGCAAAATAATTTCTTAAAAGCCCTAGAAAACTGGATTGGAGTTGGATTTATACAGTTCCCCGACTGTTGCCGTACAGTACCAAAAAAATTTTCTAACGCGTCTTGATTCAATCGTCTTGTACACATATAGCTAACACTTTTACTTACGATTTCCCACAACCCCAAAATTGATTTAATTGTGACCTTCCACCCATTAATAAAATTTAAAGTTTTTGTTATATCAACGTTATCATTGTTAAATACTTTAAGTTCTGAAAATAATTGCAACATTTCATTCAATACTTTCAATTGGTTATCGCTTGCCATAAATGGCCTGTTTAATATTTTATTGCTGTTAAAGGACTGTGAATTCAAAACATCAAATAGAATGTCCATTTTATATACAAACGTCGCTGTTGCCATTGCAGTTGCTGGAAAATAATTAAGTGCTATATACGTATTCAACCCAGCAGCAACTGATGCACTAAAAATTTGGGCTGCTAGTTTCACCTTCATCTTTTGAAAATTATTGGGATATAAGTGTGCATCTGAAAGATGCGGGGCTAGACGAAAAGATTGTTGCTTATCTTTATTATAAAAATCTATAAGAATTTTCTTACTAGTAGTGCCTTCTTTTATAACAAATTTATGACTAAAGAAATTGTTTCTAGTTGATTTCAATAAATGTGGTATATCAAAAAGATAAAAAACTTTTTTAGTTCCTACTTCAAAGTAGGGTGTTTGTTCTGAGACCCCAATACTTCTCGAAAATTTAGTAAAATTTGTTCCCTGATCTGAAATTACTGCAAGTACATTTAATCCAATTTCTGATAACTTGCCAATTGTTTTAAAAATTATATGCTTTAAATCTTCTACAGGACATGAATTGGAGACAAATACATACGCTACAGGTTGCTTCCAGTTGTTATGGATTCCCCTGGCCATCAATACCAGTACATTGTTCGCAGGAACATAAGATTTTCTAGTAGTGTTGTGAAATCCAATTATTTCATCCTTCGTTCTGTGATAAAAAAGGAAGGTTTTTAATGACATTTCATCAAAACATAATACACAATTTTTTGATTCTTCGCTCATTGTTTCCACTTTGGCCGCAATTACCCCGAAAGCAAAATCACTAATTCCTGGTGCAATATCCCATTTATTTGTTATTCTGCATAACGTTGATTTTGACGGGAGATGTAGAGTTTTACCTAAAAAACGATAGACTTTAGGGCCAAGAAAAAATATATTTAAGGCAAATTGCTTAAATTCATTGCTATATCTATAGCCATGCTGAGATCGCTTAACTAATTGTAATTGAATTTTAATTAAATTTGTTGTTGCTTCGTTGAAATGATCCTGACAAAATTTTAGAAACTGGTCATCGGATACAGTCGATTCCTTAACTGCTTTATTTTCTAAACGCGTTAGTTTCCTCTGTAGAAACTTAATTTGTGATTTTAAACGAGTTTTTCTTGGAGTATTAGCCGATAGTATTTGGGTTGTCTGTACACATGTAGTAGCTATAAACAATCAAGAAAATAATCCTGAATAAATGTATAATTCACACAATAATAAATGAACTTGAACTTACTTGTGTGACTTTCTTGGTAATCTTTACTCGTAGAAGGCTGTGTAATATCGCATGTTGCTTTCGTAGTCCTATCTGGGCTTTGCGCACATGGTGCTATAGAAGCATCTGCTACAAAGTATTTATATTGTTATTATAAACCACATACAATGAATGACAACAATGTGTTACCTGTTAGAAATAGAGTCGGAATCGCATCTTTTTCGATTCTGTTCCTGTACATGTTCTTAAAACAGCACAAGTCAAAATGTATATCACATACTTTTGCTTTTGGTTGTAGAACAGCATGCCCTCCAATTTGTGCAATCCATTTATTACGACTGTAACATTTTTACATTTACAATTATCATAAGCGAAAAGAATTGCAAATACGGGTAAGACCAATTACGTATATAATAAACATGCATCATAAGGAACAAAGTAGCTGAATTGTAACAAAACTTAGTAACTTACATTACTTCATCTGCAGGTAATTGAAAAAAATGGAATTCTTTATTGTTTTTCTGATACTTCCTCGTGCAGTTCGGTACACAGCATTTTATATTAGGCATCTTGAGTTTATAATCTATTAAATACCTATAACGCTAAATTGAAATTATTAAATAAAGAAGAAAATAACTATATACACTACAAAATAAATAAAGCTATATATTAGAAACAATTAACTAAAGACTAAGCAAAATACTTTAAATACTACTATTAAAGTAACTAAATATACAAAATAATACTGATAAGTAAACCTGGATATAAGAAAATATGATAGATAGATATAGAATATAGATCTATGCAGTACGATAAGCTTTTAAAACAATTTCGGAATATTCCAGAATATTATTCTGCGCACAACACAAGAAGAATAGAGCTCCTAAGAACAGAATTCAAATAGCGTTGAAACAGTTTGAAGTTTTGGCGGTTAGATTTTTGTATTGTAAACAAAATCCAGTAATTTTAATTACAATTTCACCCACCGATGCGACACTGCCTAGTTCTGTGCGCGAGTTACGTTTGAAACCCATCATTTCGGCGAAGTGAAACTACTGCTTACGTATATACTGTGCCGTAATCACAGTATATACGTAAGCAGTAGTTTCACTTCGCCGAAATGATGGGTTTCAAACGTAACTCGCGCACAGAACTAGGCAGTGTCGCATCGGTGGGTGAAATTGTAATTAAAATTACTGGATTTTGTTTACAATACAAAAATCTAACCGCCAAAACTTCAAACTGTTTCAACGCTATTTGAATTCTGTTCTTAGGAGCTCTATTCTTCTTGTGTTGTGCGCAGAATAATATTCTGGAATATTCCGAAATTGTTTTAAAAGCTTATCGTACTGCATAGATCTATATTCTATATCTATCTATCATATTTTCTTATATCCAGGTTTACTTATCAGTATTATTTTGTATATTTAGTTACTTTAATAGTAGTATTTAAAGTATTTTGCTTAGTCTTTAGTTAATTGTTTCTAATATATAGCTTTATTTATTTTGTAGTGTATATAGTTATTTTCTTCTTTATTTAATAATTTCAATTTAGCGTTATAGGTATTTAATAGATTATAAACTCAAGATGCCTAATATAAAATGCTGTGTACCGAACTGCACGAGGAAGTATCAGAAAAACAATAAAGAATTCCATTTTTTTCAATTACCTGCAGATGAAGTAATGTAAGTTACTAAGTTTTGTTACAATTCAGCTACTTTGTTCCTTATGATGCATGTTTATTATATACGTAATTGGTCTTACCCGTATTTGCAATTCTTTTCGCTTATGATAATTGTAAATGTAAAAATGTTACAGTCGTAATAAATGGATTGCACAAATTGGAGGGCATGCTGTTCTACAACCAAAAGCAAAAGTATGTGATATACATTTTGACTTGTGCTGTTTTAAGAACATGTACAGGAACAGAATCGAAAAAGATGCGATTCCGACTCTATTTCTAACAGGTAACACATTGTTGTCATTCATTGTATGTGGTTTATAATAACAATATAAATACTTTGTAGCAGATGCTTCTATAGCACCATGTGCGCAAAGCCCAGATAGGACTACGAAAGCAACATGCGATATTACACAGCCTTCTACGAGTAAAGATTACCAAGAAAGTCACACAAGTAAGTTCAAGTTCATTTATTATTGTGTGAATTATACATTTATTCAGGATTATTTTCTTGATTGTTTATAGCTACTACATGTGTACAGACAACCCAAATACTATCGGCTAATACTCCAAGAAAAACTCGTTTAAAATCACAAATTAAGTTTCTACAGAGGAAACTAACGCGTTTAGAAAATAAAGCAGTTAAGGAATCGACTGTATCCGATGACCAGTTTCTAAAATTTTGTCAGGATCATTTCAACGAAGCAACAACAAATTTAATTAAAATTCAATTACAATTAGTTAAGCGATCTCAGCATGGCTATAGATATAGCAATGAATTTAAGCAATTTGCCTTAAATATATTTTTTCTTGGCCCTAAAGTCTATCGTTTTTTAGGTAAAACTCTACATCTCCCGTCAAAATCAACGTTATGCAGAATAACAAATAAATGGGATATTGCACCAGGAATTAGTGATTTTGCTTTCGGGGTAATTGCGGCCAAAGTGGAAACAATGAGCGAAGAATCAAAAAATTGTGTATTATGTTTTGATGAAATGTCATTAAAAACCTTCCTTTTTTATCACAGAACGAAGGATGAAATAATTGGATTTCACAACACTACTAGAAAATCTTATGTTCCTGCGAACAATGTACTGGTATTGATGGCCAGGGGAATCCATAACAACTGGAAGCAACCTGTAGCGTATGTATTTGTCTCCAATTCATGTCCTGTAGAAGATTTAAAGCATATAATTTTTAAAACAATTGGCAAGTTATCAGAAATTGGATTAAATGTACTTGCAGTAATTTCAGATCAGGGAACAAATTTTACTAAATTTTCGAGAAGTATTGGGGTCTCAGAACAAACACCCTACTTTGAAGTAGGAACTAAAAAAGTTTTTTATCTTTTTGATATACCACATTTATTGAAATCAACTAGAAACAATTTCTTTAGTCATAAATTTGTTATAAAAGAAGGCACTACTAGTAAGAAAATTCTTATAGATTTTTATAATAAAGATAAGCAACAATCTTTTCGTCTAGCCCCGCATCTTTCAGATGCACACTTATATCCCAATAATTTTCAAAAGATGAAGGTGAAACTAGCAGCCCAAATTTTTAGTGCATCAGTTGCTGCTGGGTTGAATACGTATATAGCACTTAATTATTTTCCAGCAACTGCAATGGCAACAGCGACGTTTGTATATAAAATGGACATTCTATTTGATGTTTTGAATTCACAGTCCTTTAACAGCAATAAAATATTAAACAGGCCATTTATGGCAAGCGATAACCAATTGAAAGTATTGAATGAAATGTTGCAATTATTTTCAGAACTTAAAGTATTTAACAATGATAACGTTGATATAACAAAAACTTTAAATTTTATTAATGGGTGGAAGGTCACAATTAAATCAATTTTGGGGTTGTGGGAAATCGTAAGTAAAAGTGTTAGCTATATGTGTACAAGACGATTGAATCAAGACGCGTTAGAAAATTTTTTTGGTACTGTACGGCAACAGTCGGGGAACTGTATAAATCCAACTCCAATCCAGTTTTCTAGGGCTTTTAAGAAATTATTTTGCTTAAATTATTTTCAATTTGCTGATAATGCAAACTGCATTGAAGATTTAGATAGTGTATTAATCAATATACAACCTAGTGAAGTCAAGCGCTTAGATATTTTATTTCCACCAGATAATATTTTTCAAAGAGCATTATCCATTGATAGCAATGATTACCAAAACCTCAACCTGCCTGAGGAGAATGCATTAACTTATGTGGCTGGCTACTTGTTTAAAAAATGTTTAGAGAAACATTCATGCGATTTGTGTAAAACATACTCTAAAGAAAATGTTAACTTAAATGAAACAAATATGTTTAGTTATTTTAAAAGTTATGCTAAAGATACATTTGGAAATTTAATTATGCCTCGTCAGGATTTTGTACAATACATTAAATCTTTAGAAGAGAAATTTTGTAAAGTCTTTCCCGAATTATCTATAAAGCCCGGGGTGGGATTACTAATTAAAGACCAGCTACTTTCTGTATTATATACAAACCCTTGTCCCGATTTTCCTATAGACTATTTATTAAACTTTTTTGTTAGGGTTCGAATATATTTTACTTTAAAATTTGCAAACAGGAATTTAAAAATGCAAGGTGGCAAGAAAAATAAAATAATTATATTACAACATTTATAACTTTTTAAATTTTTTTAAAAATTACATAAATTATTCTAAATTAGTCCTTGTTGATCTGAAATTATTTGCTATTATTATATATCAATTACAGTGGGAACCAGAACACTTTCACTTAGTATTGCCAAATTCAAAATAATTACTTTTACTGAAAATTCTTATTTTTATTCTGGACTGGTGACACAAGTTGTATTTCTTTTATTACATTTGATTTTTTTATATGCTTGTAATCCTGCAGCTACTTTTTTTTTATTGTATAAAAATGGGTTTTGTTTGAAATTTTTGTTTTACTCGTACATATTATGTCTTTTTATTCACTTGGCTTAGGTAGTTTTTAATATTACCTGTAGTTGTTAAATAGTTCAGGGTATTATCCCTAAAATTAAAGAGTGTAATCACTGCCAGGGGCTTACTGTTACTGTATGTAAGCACCGAAAGAGATAACAGGACAATAACTTTTTTCAGCAACCATTACTTGTCTTCTGACTGACTAATACGCATGAACCTTTTTTCAGATATATTTTGTAGTATAGATATTGTTCGCACTAATCTAATATACCAACTTGTTTTACTGTATCGTTTGTAAGAGAAGCATCAGCAATAAATCTTTTGTTTTCAATATGTGTTGTTTCCTTGTTTCCAATTCACATTCCTGATCATAAGTAACAATTATTTAATTAACGTGTATCTCATATTTACGATAACTGTCTATCATGAAGCAATAGGATACTTCTGAAAACTAGTGACGATTGTTCAAAATTTTCAAGTATCTTCTTTTATGCTGTGTAATTACATCTACATAAATTAAAATAATTGTGAGCTAAATAAAGTCCCCCTGAAATAACGGTTTTACTTCTTTAAATTAAATACAGAAACTTTTTTTATTTACAGGAATTATGATCAGATCGTTCCTAGAAAACGTACAAATATATTCCTTTTCACTAAATTTTCCATTCCAAGTCTATTAAATTAAAATACTTTCAAATATAAAATTCATTAATTAGGTTTTTTATCTTGCGGATAAAAAACATCTTTCCATGTTCGTTGAAAGGATTAGTATATAATAAATTACCAGACAGAATCTGAAGAAAACATGCAAATTGAGAGTATAGGCACATATGCAGCCGGATTCCGTATAGTCGATACGATACCTCAACCATCTCAACCGATGTCGATAGAGAGAGCAATTCCGTATATCTATCGTGTAGAAGCTCAGGTAATTTCGGGTACAAGTATACAATTGGTCTAAATATTGGCTAAAAAGTTCACTTTAATTCGCTTGTTCGCATTAATTTTGACAATTTGAAATAACTGTAATTTAAAAATTGTAATTTATTAAAGAAAAATGTTCCCCATTTTTCATCATATGTTACTTGAAGCTAATGCGCAAAATAATCGTCAAATGCTGGTATATGATCAAGAATGTTTACGTTATATGTCTACATACCTTTTGCCACTTATCGACAGATCGTTCTCCATAACCAGTAGCATTCAATTCATTTCCCAAACTAATCCAAATTTTTGTAATTATCACGCCCATTCAATGATGTCAATTTACCAGTAGCAAGTTCTTTATTTTTTTCCATGTAATTTAACATTATTTCCCAATGAATTTCTTTGACTTTGAATACCATGTTAAATCAAATTCAAATTAATAAATTACGAATATATAAGTAGGTACTTTAATTTAAAGAGATAAAGATTTAAAAAAAAAGTGAATTATTTTAATAATTAACGTTCTGGGAGAGCTAGCAACCAGACAAGAAATGAACTGTGTCTCCTTGTCCACTACATTTCTAAACTAACTACACATATGTTTTAACTTACATTGTAAAAGTTATTATGCGAAATATTTTCAAACGTATTTTTGAACATTTGCATTTTACCACCGTTCGACCTAGCAGCGCGGGTACCTTATACAGAAAGATAGAGGATAAAGCCCGTTTGCGAAAGAGAGATGATGCTTTGACCGAGAGCCATCCGAGAGGCTAAATAGCTATCGAGTAAAACCTTCCAAGTAGACGATAGCTGGGTATCGAATCGTTTTTACAGAATTCCCGTGGTATCGAGTTGGTTGATCTCGACCTTAAGGAATCTCCCCCATGGGCACACGTAGGTACATACCTGAGCTGAGAGATTTTTGTACATTAAATTTGCAGTAAATAATAACTAATTTCTGGACACTGACGAGATTATTAAAGAAATCAAACAACGATTTTAAAGGTTAAACAGTAATTCCCCAAACTTATCTACCTTTCCATAGCACTTGCGAACATTTAGATTTTAGAATATTTCTAAATACTTCTACTTCTAACCAAGAACCATTTCAATATTCTACAAACAAAAAAATATTACCTCATGAATAGATATAGATTATTTGATGTGTATATTGTATATATTTTTGTATTTTGCACTTATTCTCTGGATATGCTCTTTACATGAACATTTTGGGATCTACAACGCCACGACTACAATTTTTAATATACGCATAATATTGTCAAATTATGATTTTCTTTTGTATTTTTCTATCAACATCGATAATATATAGTATATAAACTATTACAGCTTTGCTTGCTCCCTGAAATAATTTCTTTTTGTGCACCCTCGACGCAATCTTGTATCAATTCGATTTTGTATACATAGATAACTTAACCTTTAATTTTAATGGTTTCAATTATCAATCTTGACAGTTCACGGACGCTCAATTACTAGTTGTGAGAAACGCCACCAGGGCAACTATGCGCAGTTCTCTGCGCGAGGTACAACTGAAAGACAAAAGATCAAAGGTGCCGACACGAAGTGAAACTACTGCTTAGGTATATACTGTGATTACGGTGTCCAAATAACGTTTTGAAATTGGATCGCATATATAATAACTTTTCCCCAAACCTAATTTCCGCAGCTACTGTTTATAAAATCTAAAGTTGTATAAGCAAGGATTATACGTAATTATACATACCATTTCTTTTTAACAAATGCATAAATGTAAAACCAAACCCTCCAATTAACTAAATGTATTTCTGCTAAACTGAGGTTCTCTGCCTCAAATAGGGTCACATTTTACTTGTAAGAAAACAATATGTATCCTTACAAAAAATATTTTTATTTATTCCAAACCTAAATAATATTCACATTCATATCTTAGAAAAATAACAATAAAAAACATTTGATTTATTTACAAACCTAAAAAAAAAAGATAATATAAACTTCTAATTTACTATGTAATGTTGTCAATTAACAATTCTCTGTATGTTGTTTATACAAAGTACAACGTTTTCTCGGTTTTTCACAAGACAATTTTTAAAATAAACACACATGGACAAGCATAATTTCACAAATTCTTCCATATTCTTTTCTGTGGCTATATCTAAAAATTATTCAGGTTTAACATAAAAACAAACATTGACCGCAAGTTGGGCAAACAGACGATTGCGAAGTAATTTTGGGTACCAGAAAACTTGCCATGGGATTAAGTATAACTTGATCCCATGAGATCGCTACTATTAATACAATAAAATTTTGACTGAACATGTTTCTATAAATAAATAATGTGTATATCGCAAACAAAAGTCTACCCAACCCCGTTCACATAAGCATCACATCATACCATTTGTTATCTGAATGAACGTCAGTAGATCTTCAATTATTTTTAAACATTGCCTTTGAGTAATTACTAATGAAAAGACCGGACTCCAAAATCTTTTAATATAAACAAGACACTGTTTTAAGTCCCATGGCGGTTCAGTAATTAATTTGTGCATAACAGAGCCGTAGGCTTCCCTCATTTCATTTAATATAATTTGTGTGCACATATTTGACAATAATGAATTCATCTGGTAAATTTTCTGTTGGTTTTTCGTATTCTGGTTAAAACCCTTAATCTTAGTCATGATATCCTTTGGACCGAATGCAGCAATATTGTTTATCAGGGCTTTATTCCTTAGGTTCACATCATTAGATAATAATATCTGAAAGTAAAATCAGAATTAATAAAATTACTTTGAAGAATTATTAATGGCACTTCAGCAATAGATTTGTTAGAGAGACCGATATTATTGGTGCAATATTTTGCGAGTTGATAATGTCCAGATAATAATCAAACAAGCATCTATCGTGCAAACACACCAAGGATACGACAACTATAAAAGAAGAGCAAATTAAATACAGGATTAAATACTAGAAACAGATCTTGTGAGATACGTAACACGATTTCTAGAACCTGGATAAAATGTTATTTCAGAAGAAGGTAAAGAACAGAAACAAACGATTGAATAAAGACACATACTAAAATAAACATGAATAATTATCTAATGGATTTGTACGTAGGACATTCAAAATCAGTGAAATAAGTGAAAGATACAATAAACACATAAAAGTGTAAACAAAAAGTCAATTCCTTCAAAGGACTCCTAATTATCAGATCTGTATACAAAAGAGCTTGATTTTTGTTAGATTTGGAAGAACAAAACTGTTTTTTTTTTTATAGAACCAGCCGATCATTGGAGAACAGCCCATTAATGTTGTTTTAGCGCCCCATCCGTGACTTTGGGAAGAGATGGATGGTGGACTTAATTGTTCTATAGCGTAGGGGGACTTTTGTTGAGATCTAAAATCGAGTTTCTTACACTAATAGTACTTCCCGTACTAGTAGTCGCAAAAAAGAAGCATGAAAGTGGTGTCCTCGTATCTCGGAAAGTATAGCGTTAGGAGAATACTTTTAAACACACTTTCTTAAGTAGTTTTGCTGGAAAAACTTTATTATAAATGCAAAAATAACAAAATTATAAGCAAAGGAAAAATATTGAACACTAGTATAATATTGTTAAATAATATAAAATTTCTAATAATAATTTATTACTGAAATACTTTTTCTAGCAATCCGTTTTTTTTTTTCTAAATGTGTATTTTTTTAAATCTAATATTCTTATTCTTATTCTAGCTTATGACTTTCTGATTACTGTATTTACAACAAAAAATATTTTCAATGTAAAATTTGGTACTAAATTAAAAAGAAAAACTTAAAAGATACGCCTTTGTTATTTTTGTTTTACAAGCAAAATTGTAAGGATATGAAGGAAAACTTTTTGTCTTAAGAAAAGGGGTAGGGATGGAGTTGATCTGGTTTTAGATTAAGCTAAACACCTTCCCAACACTATAAAAAATGTAGGTCCATCTTTTTCCAAAGTAACGGCCGAAACTGCACAACAACATTTAACATTATTTCATAAGCTACGTGATTGATTCTAAGCAAAATAATTGCAATGTTAATATTATACATTTATTTCTTACAGAAAAACATTCGATAAGAGAATTTTGCGTAACACTTATCTCAGTTTCATAAAAAAGACTACATACCACAGTATTAGATGTTTGTATTAATTGAATGCAACAGAATACTATATTATCATCTGCATTTGAACTTGATCCTTTTTGTAACAAAGCTTCTTTTACTGTTTGTCCTAAAAATAAAAATAGTAATATGTTATTTACTGTAACATGTTCACTTTTTATAAAATAACCTTTTAGACGAGAATGTTTCTTTAATAAATTATCATTGATGAACTTTATTGCTCTTTTTGCTGTCTTTACCATTGCAGAAGAACCTGATCGCCCATCTTTAAAATAATCTAATTCCTGAATAACAATCCATGGTATATATATAATATATTCATGTCCACCTGAAACAAGTAATATTATTACTTTGGAAAATCAATAGTATTATTTTCTTAAAACATTTTTCTGATAGCATTTCTTCAATAGTCGTCAAATGAGAAATAAAAATATTTGTGTCCACAACTACATATAAAACTTTGGTAGTGGTTTCCATTTCCACAGGCAAATTTTTGCGATTTACTGCATTACATGAATTTAAAGTAGAAGTCACTTCGTCACAAGATTCTCTAAGTTTCTGAATCTGCAAAAATATATATTTAAACCTAATTTATACATAATAAATTTTAAAAAAGAGTTTACGCCAGCACATTCTCAAGTAACAGAACAATAGACTTGTCTCTAAGTTCCTATGGTACTTGTTACCTATTGCTACAATGGACAAAATAGAATACAAAAGGAGTTGAAGACATATCCACTTTTCCGTCATATGAGATTATACTGGTATAATATAGCATACACTCATGGCTTCTCCCTTATACTGAGTAGCACACTTACATTTAACACAACTTCGTCTTCATTGATAGGACTCCAATCCATATCAGAGTCTTCTTTTGCATTATAACAACCTTTGCCAACATATTTATCGGTTTTATCACTTCTAATGTTTTCACCAATTCTACCCCTTTTATTACAGATTTCATTGTTACTAGTTTGATTGTTCACATTGTGTTCTTGAGTCAAAGTACGTTTTGAAGCAGTTTTACGGTTTAAATTTTTAGGTGCGCTATTAAAAACTTGATGCACTTTAACAACTTCATCTTTTCTAGTTTCTAAACAGCTTCTATATTTCTTCAAACGGTCATTGGCAGAAAATTTTTGGTATGAATCAGAGTTGGCAGAGTTACGATATTTATTGTTGTTATCACAAGACGCTTGTGGACAAAATTGTGTTCCTTTGCTTCTACAAACATTACCAGTTACGTTTGTACCGTCTCGATTTCTGCGTTTAGCCTTCAGTAATGTTCTATTAGTCAAATCATTCATTCTGCACTGGCCAAAATTCATTACATTCTGCAATTAATTATAACTAAGTTTAGTTTATTAGTATACTCATATTAAAAGGTTAATAACGGAAGTAAACCCAACTTATATAATTTGATTGTAATTTAATCCAACTTAACCTATAATACGCGAGGAAATACGCAATATTTATCTCCCGAAGCTCTTCCCCTTCTTTTCTCTCACCTCCCACTTTCTTTCTTTCTAAATAACGTGAAGTGAGCGTTAAGTGTGGTTAAGTCACGTTAAGTCGTGTGCATTTATGTTTGGAAGCGTTCCTTTGAAACATAAATCTCCACGATTTGAGACATTTATAAAATGCAATGTATGAATAGAAAGGCGTGGAGTTGCATAAAGTTTGACATTCTAGGCTTCGCATCCACACAAGCTCTTCACCCGCTTCAAAATTTGTAAAAGCAATAGATATATATATATATCAGGCTATTATCAATATAATTAAATGCGATTATGGTAATGAATAAGTCATATCGCTTTATTTATATGTTCTATTATTCATTCATTAGTGTTGTATTAATAGTCAAAGTTCACTCTAGGCTCTGAATCTAACTAAGCATTTTAACAAAACAAACAGTTCTTTTGTTTTTGCACAAATGCTAAGGCTAACATAAGAACAAGAAATATCACAAGTTATATTGCGGTTATGTCATAAGCAACATAAGTAGAAGTAGATCCCGGATGTGTCCCGGATTTCTGATTGACTGCCTCTATTGCTGACGAGTGAATCAGAAGGTGACAGAGGGGCGGGCAATGTAATCGTTTCTTCATTTAATCGTATGCACAGATGTGATCGTATGGTTGTGGTATGGCCATAGGAGATCATAGTGTCCTATTTTGTCTTCTACGTCGGGTGATAGAGGCTGTGAGAAATCCGTTCTCTAGCTCATATCAGTTTATCAAGTTGGCCCCTTGTCCACCTGTCGTCTGTGTCTGTCAATCACCTGTCAAAAAAGAAATAACCTACCAAAAAAGTTGTTTTTAATATTTGTCAAGTACATATCTAAAAAGTTATTAGAAACATCAGAAATATGGAAGATTTACTGGAACATTACATCCAAATATGTAATAATACTAAAAACGATAATGGTATACATAATAGTGACAACGGAATAAAGTATTTAATAAATTTCATACTTTTGTCAATATAGTAAAATTGGTATATATTTTATAGTAAGGAGGCTGCAGCTGTGCAAAGAAAACAAGAATATGAGGCTTATGCTATGAAAATTGTTATGTTCTTATTGGAGGGAAAGTTGCGACCAGAAATTTTTTTGAGATGTGTAAGTGTATAGGTCTTAAGCTATCGCTTCACTCATAGATCTTATTTGCAGTTAAAATATTTAAATGGGGATTATTACCAAGATGTTATAGAAGAACGAGCTCTTTCTAAGTTATGCGGTTATCCCTTATGTGGTAAAAAAATTCCAGAAATGCCAAAAAAAAAATATCATATATCCACGAAGGCTAATAAAATATATGATATTAGTGAACGTAAGGTAAGCAGATGATTATGATATTGGTGTTATAAACTAAGTATTGACTTGTAGAATTATTGTAGCAACTTTTGCTATAGAGCAAGTTTATATATTAAAGATCAGATAGATTCCAGTCCGCTATGGTTAAGAAACCATAGAGAAATGGCTGACTATAAATTACTTTCTACCACAGCTGTGTAAGTTTTAAAAATATGTTTAGATTTTAAGTGTATTTCTTGCTGTGCCAAAAATAATTATAGGGTAACACCTGGCGAAGAAATTGATCATGGTATTGTGAGAGCAGATTCCTTGCCACAATTTACATCAGTAACTCATTTTACACAGATATCATTGGGAGAAATTGAAGATATAGAAAGAAATCCTGGAAAATTAAGAAAAACAAGCAAAAAATATGAACCAAACCAATCACAACTAAACGTAATACAAGAAAATAATTTAGAAGATGGTGAAAATGAATCAGAAAAACATGATGTTGAATATAAAAATACTGTTGATAACAAGCACTTTAATAGCAACATTGACTTAAACGCAAAAAGTTGTAAGAATGAAAAACAGGATCAAAAATCATTAGATGAAGCAGCAAAGCTAGAATATTTAATATCAAAATTAAAGGTGAATAATAACAAAACAAAGCTGATTGATCCTTTACCTGCAAATATTAAATTCACTCAAAAACCACAATCTGCAAAACCACGAGATAATAGTAAGAACACAGAAAAGAAATCTACAGAAGTATCCACTTTAAATAATGCTAATAGCGAATTACTGGCTAAGCTTAAAACATGTGTTGAGGAGTGGATAACATTAGATACTTTTATTTATATTTATGGAGAAGATAAAATTAGGCAAGAGTTGACTAAAAAGAAAATGGAGGAATATTTTGATAAATTAAAAATAAAAGATCTTGACATGTCGTACCAATTAAAATATATGGGAATATGTAGAAAACTACATTTGCAGGCATTGGCTGAAGAAAAGTTTGATAATGCAGTATTAGGAAGTTCACTAAAACCTCTACCGGATTTTAAACAATTGAAAGAGGAAGTTCAAGATCTTGATTTTAAAGTAAAATCTTTTTATAAGGGAGCTTTGTATGAAAAACCAGACTCAAATTTCCCAACAAAACCCATAAAAGAAAACACTGAAGTGGGAGAACGATCTGTCGTATTGCCATTAGTTGATGTATCTGCACAAAATGTTCTTAGACGAAAAGTATTTATCAGTTCTATAAATAAAACGTGAGTAATAATTAAATCTATACTTACACATTATTAGCACATGTTTTTGTGAAAAATAGTCATATTCAGAAGTAATTGGCACTGACCTATGCTTCTGGAGCATGATTTTAAAGAGAAATCGATTAGTGAAATCCGTATTTTTATATCTTCCTCAGTATAAGAGATACAGAGCGTTTTCTTAAAATATACAATTCTTAAAAACCCTTGTAACTTTTTTATTTGTGAAAGTGCTTGATTATATACAAAATTTATTGGGCGCTTTTTGACGTAGAATTCTAAACTCAAAAGAAATTGTTGAGAATGTAAAAAAATAAGATTTCTGACTAATATCATATCCGCTGATGAATTATGACTGCTTAGTTGCTACAGATTTTTGGAGACACCGTTAGATGCAGTACAACCTCGACCGTCTTTTAAGCCAATAAAATATTTAGTTTTGTCGCTACTCACTCCCCTTAATTCAACACTTTCTTTTTGATTTTATCACGCTACATGCAAAGTATCATAAAATACCAGCGAGATATAAGTGCGGTCACCGGATGACACGCAAATTCCATAGGATAGATCCATCCAATGCCCATACAGCAAGGAAGAAAACAACAGTATTTAGGAAATTTATACGTTATTAAAAAAAATAATTTGTTGCTCTATCAACTGTATCAAACTTTATTGCGTGGATTTCATGTGTCATTGGGTAACCATATTTGTATCGCGCACATAGTATATTAAATTTATTAGTATACCATCAAATCTTAAATACCAGTAAGCAAAATAAAGTTTCACGGTAGCATATTAAAAAAGTATTAACTTCTAAATTTTTATTTTTTTTTAAAAGGATGGCTTTCTTAATATTGCAGTCAACAGACCTACGCTTTAGCATTATAATTTTCTTAGTCTTTTGGATTGTCTCTCTACCTGCATTTATCTTAAACTGTTTCACTCGTCAGATGTTTTTATAAAGAGTAATACAGAATTGTAAGTGATTCAGTGGGTAAGCTTTGTGTAGTTAATCAAAAAATTATTTGTATGCACTGATTTATGTGTATGTTCCAATGTGGCTTCCATAAGCAATTAACTTTTTTAACATGAGCACTGGAGAAAGTGTTTAATACAAGATGAATTTTAGGATGACAAAATTCATAAACGAACTTTATCTTGATGAATCCACTGTACTATCCAGCTCGCATGACTTGGTAAAGAGTTTTAAGCTGCAATCCCATAATGTAGTATTCAAACCTTTTGTATGGTCACTGGTGGCATATATACTGATTAGAATGTAAGTATACCTACTTTATTTTGGTTCTATTGTAACTATTATTTTGTATAAGGAACACAAATACATATTTTGAATCATGTTTAAATCGAATCTTATCATGAATGTAACACTACTCACAAAAAAATCAATCATGCAATTGTTAGAACATCGACTATTTAAAAATCCGTTAAATATTGTTATGGTAAAAATTAATCTTAATTAATATGTTGCAGCTTAGCTATTAAAGAGAAAGACATCCAGGATCAGTTAGAAAAAGCGGGAAGTGTTGAATATTGTAAATTAATTCTCTCGAAATATATGGGATTTGAAGAGACAGTTGAAGAAATTCTTGTTTTACTTAGGAATGTTGATAAGTTTGTTGAGAATTACATAACACAGCTGTAATATTACTTTACATTAATATGTGTATATTTCATAAGAAAATAAGTTTATTACAATCTATTATTAGTTAATTTATTTTGTAGGGTTTTAATAAACATTTTAACAACATGAAATATATGTTTTATATAAACCTCCAATAAAATTTAGCGACAAATTGAAAGAATATCGATAATAAATAGTAAGCCAAAGGACGTACATATTTGACATCCACGTCATAATTATTGATTGTGATTAATTATAGATTTGATCCCAAGTCCTTATTAATATAATTGGTTTTACATTTTTCCTATCTATTTTATTGGCTCCAAAATGATATATGATACATATTTGAAGTCGGATATGCTATCCAGCAAAAAAATTAAATTGCATGGGATGAGTGAACCTAGATGGACTACAAGGGACAAGATAACTCAATATAAAGGACTTATTAATTTATATAGTAAGTAGACGTTATGAGGAAAGTTATATTTAGATGGCCTTTTAGCTTTTACTGAAGTTTTCATGGTGTATTAAAATAAGTAGCTACTTGTAAGTATTAAATCAATGTGATGGGATTCCAGAACAATTCAAACCATACTAACTTATGGTAAAAGGCCTTACTAAATGCTACCAGTTACACATTTAGCTGTATTAATTAATAAATACATTACTTACAGAAAGAGATAAAAAGATCTCACATACTGATAAAAGTGTAGCCTTAAAGAGAGACAAATGCGCAGTTGCTTCCTTAAAAAAGAAAATAGTGATTTCAAGGTTGAAACTCGATAACGCGATATTCGGTGATCGACAAAGCATACGGAATGCACTAGGGGATGAACGAAGAAATTTGCTTGCTTACAAAGATTTACATTCATCGGTATAAAATTTAATATCCTTGTTAACAACAATACATACTTCAGGGATATCTAATTTTCAGGAAATATTAGAACATATTTCGAAAACTAATTTCGATTACAGAAAACAAATAGATCTTCTACACTATAGAAAAGTGGTTAAAGCTAATAAACTGATTAACGCTAAGGTAATAGTAGCGCCTTATATTACCTTTTGCTGCTATAATTCCCGTGTATGTAAAAGAATAATGATAATTATTTTATGTGTATTTATAGTTACTAGCAGCAGAGTTACAAGATAGACTTATTTATGCTGCACCAGGACAACTTCCAATTGAAATTCGATGTAAAATAATTACAGCGAGCGTTCAGGATGCGGTTTTGAAAAAGGAAGCCGCTATCGTTATTAATGATTCTTATAAAAAGATTATTAGTGTTTGTAAAAAGGTAATTTGGGTTGTTGATATCCATTATTTGTCTATAGTTTTACTAAGTTTAGTTAGTTAATATAACACAATTATGTTTAGTTTCCAATCAATGTAATGTTTTATACTACTTCTATAAATTTTGAAAAGAAATTAATACTCTATTCCTCAAAAATTAACAAATTCTTTCTTTACTAATCCTTCAGTTACGTAGTTTACATTCCAAATTTTAGGACTCCATATACTTTGATGTAATTTTGGAATCATTGCGGCACGACCGATCTGAGCAAGGAAAATGTATGTTGAATGCGATTCTATTGGGACAATTGGCTACAGAATATTTATTCGATAGAAAAGATGAATTTATAGTATTAGAGCGTCTAGTCAAAGCAGATATGAATGAGAGGCGGGCTGTATTAAATGAAATTGAGCAGTCGATTAATATAAGTAGTAAACAATTGAAGTTTCTAATAAGAAAAGATGTGAGTGTTATTAAGTTATTATGATCTTATTGAAGAATGACATATTTGGAATTAATAACTCTATACGTTTTTAGAGCGATATAACCTTGGCGTTGGCAAATTTGAATTCAAATCTTGACATTCAAGAGCACATAAATTTTATATCTAAAATGTTGGATACCTTGAAAGATTCCTTTGCAACAACTAGCTATTTTGCATTGAACGATTGGTAAATAAATATTCGTTATAAATTCAGATAAATAATAAACCTATTTCTTATATAGTTTACGCAATCAACATCTTCAATACGAAGTTTTAAACAGATTGAGAGGAAAATTTCTGCGCGGGCGAGACGCTCTTCAAAATAAAATTAATCACGCTTCTTTAATGCACGACGACATGTATAATACAATGATTGCAACGACGTTTGAGTAAGTTTCATAGTAATTGTTCATTGATTTACCAGTATTACCTTTTTATTAAGGAAATATTACTAAAGACGAATGTCGCTTAGGGGTTCGAACAAAAAAAAATCGTAAGTCGCAGTGAATACGCAAAAAAAATCAATTTTACAACTGCATACAGGGAAAGCAAAGAGAATATTATGCGCGAATATATAAATAAATGTTTTCCCTTTTAAAGATTGAATAAGAAAATTTATGATAAAAAGTGGAATAGTTGCAAAATTATCAAAAGACATCATTCGATTTATTTAATAGATACAAAAATGTGAAGGAATCATTGAAAGATCAAATTCAGAAGAAGATTGAAAAAATTAATAAAGTTCGACAGCTACGAGAAAAACACTCGAAAATGGTGGTCGCGATTAAAGCGTCATTGCAGCATTTGGAGCAGAGATGTAAATGTATTAAAGATTCATTTGACTTAAAAAAGCAACACAAGCGGAGGAGCATGATAACCGAAACCGCGATAGCGATGGAAGCGCTGGATATCAAGGCAGATTGTAATAATCCCTTATTCCCTTCCCCTGACACTATTCATATATTTCTGTTCCAGGTCTTCAACTGTTAGATATTTTGACGCCAAAGCTAATGTTGCTATCAGCAAGTGCAACTCCCATCGGAGACAGCAGGGAACGCGATTTGGCCCAAACGAATATGGAAGCTCTAATTTTGGATAGAACGAAATCGGCAGATATAGAGGAAGTCAAAATCGATGAATGTAAGATTTACGCATTATTAATGACATCTCAGGCGGCTTTATCGCCGAAAAGGTTATCTTATTTAACGAACAAAATGACGAAAGGAATGTAAAAATGCTAGCAAGAATATTTGTTGAATTAAAAGGGCTATTGTCCTCTTAAGGTAGATGTCCCATGCACGTGAAGATTTTTTTTCGTCTGTAAACAATAGACGCTATTGAAAAATAATTTATTGCAGTGATATTTATTAATCATTTCACAAAATTCCATACGACGGCAATATTCGTCGGGAAAAAGTTCTTGTGTAGTCGCACTTTGTAAACCGACATTTGTGATGACGTAATATCCTTTGACCCGTAGCAACTTATGGGAAATAAAACACATACTCGGACACCTCAATTTTTATTATTAATTTGCCATTTTTTGACCTACAGTACAATGTATTACCACTTTCCGGTTTAAACGAAAATGGCATCAACTTATTTTAAATGGAAAACCCTGTATATCTTTACCGTTTTGGATGGGAGACTAAGTAGGTTTTACTGTAAACAAAAATTAAATAAAACAATTGAGAAAAAAGATAATCTGATTAAGTTAGAAAATATATTAAAATTCTTCTTAAAGCAAATGCTCAAAGTGTCCGCCCATCTCCATCATAACATTTCCGAAGCCGAGAAATAATAGCTTCTTGGATATTCTCCAACATTGCTTGAGGAATTAAACGTATCTCGTTACGTATCCGCTCTTTAAAATCATTTAAAATATTCGGCCTAATTACATACACCTTGGATTTTAAATAACTCCACAAGAAAAAGTCTAGAGGGGTTATATCAGGCCACCTAAGTGGCCACTCGATAGTTCGTATCTAAAAACCTGCGAACATTTATTGCATAGCGTGGACGTGCACCATCTTGCTGGAACCAAATTAGATTATTTGGTAGAGTAGCATCTTCTTGATTAGAAAAGGTGACAGTAAGAGCGGGAATTAATTCAAATTGAAGAAAGTGTAAGTAGTGTGTCCCCATTAACGAAATATGATTCCAAAATTCGGATAGCAATGATTCCCGTCCACATATTAATTTTCCTGTAGATGCTGAGAGTGTCCAACCTCGTCCAATGCGGATTCTGTGGTGTCCAGTATCTACAATTTTTCCTATTGAGGAAAACATTAAGCGAAACCGTCGCCTGGTCAGAAAAAAATATGTTCAATGAAGTTTCAATAATTGTTTTGTAATCTAATTATTTCCTCAGTAAATTGCATTAATGATTGCCTTCTTCTCATCAAAGTCGTCTTCTGGCAGCTCATGCACCCAATGTATTTTGTATGGGTGATACTTAGCTTTTCGAAACGTTTGTGATATGGCACCTTATCCAACATCACAGTCCCGTGATATTTATCTCACAGTTATGTGAGGACTGTCTACAGCTGTTTAGAGAATGTTCAAATTAGTATCTTCGGGTACTTTAGATGGCCGTCCTTTCGGTAGATCCCTAATATGACTAAATCCTCTGAACTTCCTTTTAATTTTACTAACAGTAGATTGGATAATTGGCGGACGGTCAGGATAAGTTTCGTTAAATAAATTAACAACTTCTTGAGTATATGTGGGCGATCTCCAAAGCCAATCATCATAGGAACTTGTATTCTTTCCTTTTCAGATTAATGCATTTTGAATTGGATGAGATGTGCAGATTGATTAATAAACATATAAATACGTACACATTTCTGACATATCGGTACTATGATTTTCAAACTATTGAGTTTATTTACCGCCTCGGTCAAGTTTTTCATTTTAACTTAAAATTTGCAATATCTCTATTCGCAATAAACCTGCATATGGGTTGTTTACAGTAAAGCTTACTTAATCTCCTATCCAAAACTGTAAAAGTATACAGGATGTTCCATTTAAAAGTACACAATCGATGCCCTTTTCGCTCAAACCGGATATAATAACAGATTTGTAGTGTAGGTCATAAAATGGCTAATTAAAAATAGAAATTGGGGTGTCCCAGTATTTTTACTCACTAAAAGTTATCACAATTGTATTGAATTCATTCCTTTTATTGTGAACGGTTGCATATACGTATTTCAACCGAATATTACGGTGCGTATAATTCCACTAAATGCGCATGCCCAAAAATTCTCCCGCACTGGCTTTTCCAATAAAAAGTCGCAGTTCTTACTTATGAGTGTTCTCAATTTCAAAATTTAAGAGACCTCACCCCGATGAAATTTCGAAAATTCCTTCGTTTCCTTCTTAAATCTTTCGATTTACCTAAACAGAAATCGCCACACAAATAGATAATGACTTCGTGTAACACAAACACATTACAAATGCCTTGAGTACAAATTGTTCGTTCTAAAATTTAAATATTTACCTATTCATGTTCTGTTGTAATGTTTTACGAATTTAATGGCATAATAATCTTATTTTTCAATTATAGCTCTCATCGAAAATGATGTAACTGTACTAGATTCTACGGTACCGACTAGAGCAGATATAAAAGCAATCAGTAGACAAATTGTGACGTCTAATACAAAGGAGGACGACGATTTCGCATTTACCATACAATCTAGCTGTAGAAAAAGAATTAAATATTAATAATTCCAAAATATACATTAGGTATCCATTATGTATATGCAGTAGTATGTAATGTATATCTTTTAATTTTAACATAAACATATACCTATAAGCAATTTGTAAACTTGCGACATTCAAATTAGGCTATTAATTTTTAGTGTAGATTACTTTTGAATCTATTTGGCAAATGGAATAGCGATCGCAATGTTGCAAGGTTTTTAATAGAGGTTTGAAATATACATGTACTATAATTTTATTTATTTATAAGGCTCTAATCTAATGCGTGTAATTTTTGAACGTACAAAAATATATATACTTATTTATGATGTATATTTTGTATCTTATATTTTTCTTTGTATTTTTAAACGTTCCTATGGTAATAGTGAAAAAAAAAATTAGTGTATTCATTTAAATACTGACGAATATTGACGTTTTGTCGTATTTGTTTGTCAATACTAGCCATTTTTACATATTATGTTGTACTATTTCTCACTACTTCACTCATAAAATTTACTGTAACTGAAAGTAACATATATCATTAACAATGTTGTCCGCAAAGAAAGTCAAGCTTCATGGCATGCAAGACAGCAGATGGACTACCAAGGACAAGATCACCCAGTATAAGGGTCTTATTAATTTATTTAGTAAGAATACATGATATTATAAGACCATGCAGACTAAAACTTTTTTTATAAGCTAGGGACAATAAAATTATGCAGATAGATACTCAGGTTGCAAACAAGAAACAGCAACAGCTATTGAAACAGCTTCACAAGGATATTGTTCTAAACAGGCAGAAATTAGATAATGCCTTTAGAGGAGATAAACAACAGATTAGAAATGTCTTACAAGAACATAGAAATATGCAGCTGGCCTATCAAGAATTGCATGCGTTGGTAATATAAACTTTAGTAACATTATACAGAATGTACCTCAGATGCCTAGTCTTGTAGCTCTACTTTTCATTTTACAAAAGCTTTATATTTACTGTTATACAACTAAACATTTTTTAAAAACAAAGTTACAAATATTTTTATTTTAAATGTTCTGAAAGGAAAGTTGATGAACTTTTAGTACATTTGCGAAGTTGAAAATATGTTGAATTATATAACATTTAATTCTATAAAGCTTTGGTGTAGGCTTGTTATCAAAGATGCAGCCTCTTTCATTGCTAATGAAACCATTAATTTTTGTAGCAAATTATTGACCACATACATCAAGATAACTTCAATAAAAGAAAAGAACTAGATAGGCTGACTCATAGAATGAAACTTAGAACAGAAACCTTAATTCGCGCCAAGGTAATTTTGTTATTTCAGTTGAATATAACTTGAATTTATATGACTAGTATCTTAGGAACAGATAGAGAAGGAATAAAAGTGGTCTAATTCCTTACAAATTCTTTAATAACCAGGCGATCGGTTTCGTCCTTCAAAGGGATATCATCAGGCCAGAATTTATAGCAATAAAAATCGTTAAATGGATAAAATTATATTCAATTGTACAATAATATATTTGATTATTTTTGCTGCTATAAATTTTGCCCTTATGATGTTTCTTTGAATGACGAAGCCGGTAGCCTGATTATTAAAGAATTTGTGCGGAATTGGACCATTTGAATTTTCTTCTCCATCTGTTCCTGAAATATGTACTCACACAGAGTCACTATCTTACCTTAGTTGAAATTAGCTGAGTTAGAAGATCGCATAAAGTATGAAGCCCCTGGAACATTACCTTCAGAAATGCAAGCAAAAATTGTAACTGGGCAAGTTCAAGATGCTATACTGAAGCAAGATGCTGCCATTAGTGTTCGGCATATATACAAGAAAATTTTAAGTATAATGAAGAAGGTTCGCTTCTGAAGCTAGTTTATAATCTAGATTTACTATACATTCTTGTCACTTTTAGGATGCTATATACTTTGATGCAGTTTTAGACACATTAAGAATGGATTCTAAACTTCAAGGAAAATGTATGTACAGAACAGTTCAATTGGGCCAATTAGCTACCGAGTATTTGGACGACAGAAAAAATGAGTTTATGCAATTAGAAAAAGCGGTCAAAAAGGATATGAAGGGCAGAGAAGCCGAATTAGAAACCATACGTCAATGCGTTGGAGGACTTAATAAAAAATTGAGAATGTTGATCAGGAGAGATGTACTATTATTTCTATTATTTTGACAAAACTGCATATAGTTATCATTCACAACTATTTTAGAGTGATTTAAACGTAGCAGACGCCTTTAGTCCGCAGTATAGAACGATTAGCGAACTTGATATGCTCAACGATTTAGAATTTACGAAGAATATTTTCGAGCGGCTTCAAAATGTAGCAAAGGTAACTCATTACGAAGACATCTTCCCATGGTAGGTAAACGTTTTCTTGATAAATTAACCATTAATAAGATTATGAAGTCAGTTATTATATGCTTAATTTTAAGTATTCAAGAACAGAAACGACAAGCTGAACGTCTTGAGGAATTGGTCCAGAGAGGACTTGAAAACAAAGAAATACTTCAAAATAAAACGAATCATGCTGAATTGATGTATTATGACATGCTTTATACGATGAATGAAACTACCTTTGAGTGAGTTATGCGTTCTTAGGTATAAAATTATAATGGGTTGAATTGCAAAACTTCTTTTAGATACAAAGAGAATAAAAAGCAGTTGAAAGCAGGACTGGATAATGTAAAGACAAGAATTGAAGAAACAATGGAAACCATATCAAACAGAGGCAAATTAATGGTGATGATTAGAAGATCTTTGCAGCAACTTTTATTGAAGTGTAAACCAGTACTATCAAGCGGCGAAAAGAAGTCAGTGGTGCATAAAAAAATTTCAGACACGGTCATAGACGAACCAGAATTGGTCGAAGAAGATGGAATTAAACTCATAAATGCTCTTTCATTAAAATTACAAGTTTTAGCCAATGCTACGGCAACTGTGCCTCAATTAGCAGGTCCACAAAAAGACACGGCGGAAATGATGTATCAGAAGCTCATATTTGACAGCAGCAAAATAATTGATACGAAAGTTAAACGTGACGGAGAAGGAGAAGCCCTCATTGATACCATATCAGTAGAAGACGCCCAAATACCGACAAGGGAATACATTAAAGCACATAGTAACGATATTGTGCTCCAGTTTATTAAGGCCACTGATGAAGAAGAGGCTGCCAGAGCTGCGGGTACTCGGAAAGGAAAGAAATAACATTTTGAACAAAAAGAGTATAAAATTTGGAAAATGTAAGAACTACTGCAATAAAAACTTGATATATAAGTTTGTGTTGAGCATTTGATCTTTTATCCTTCTGGGTGTAATATTCTTATATTTCTTGCTTTAGATTAATAGGCTTTTCAAATGTAACCCTTGCACAACTATCTTGGCCCAAAATGTACACCTTGTGTGCATGTCACACTTCTTCAAACAAGAAAACATTATCACGAAACTAATTTACCCAGCATACTAAATTAAATAAACCAAATACAAATATAGAAACATAACAATAAAGAATACTGACAAGAAAAATGGCACTGCACAACTAATTCAACAAAAAAGCTCGAGAAATTAAGACTTAATTTACAGATCTACGAGTCACTATATTTGTTTCAAGTTATCACAATTTCCAAAATTAACAGCTGTGCCAGTTAAAAAGGAAAACACTGCTCTGACAGTTCTCTAGCAAACACACAAGTCAATTCTTCAAAATACTCTTACTTTGGCAATTTAACCAACTTCGCTAAGAGTAACTTGGGTGAAGGTTTATACATTAATCGAAATTTTTTGTTGTGGAGAAGGGATATAGCGTTCCCAACTAAATATTATAAAGTAAAGAGATTTGTTATAGGATAACCATTTTTTGTGTTTGTGTAAAAGAAATATAACAATCTTTATGTTGAATATATTATATAAAACATTTTAAAGCAGGATGAAATAAATATAACAGTTTATACCATTTTCAGCATTCGATTTCATATTCTATTTTCAGTCTTCAATATTTAGAGCGGCAAATTTATTGGTGCTTGTAAAGCTTGTTTCATCACTATCATCATCTGAAGTTTCACAATCTTCACTGTTTGATGACTGGTGCTCTATAACTTCTAATGCAGCTGCTCCTTTTATGTTTCTGTCTTCATCAGATAGCTCAAGTTCGTCTTTTTCATCTTTCTCATTTGTTTCTGATTCCTGCGCTAAAATCCACTTCACAATTTCTACATCAGGATGATTTTTCCAATATTCTGTAAAAAAGCATTATCATACAGCATACTGCAATTGTCTGAATATTTTTACCTTCTTTTAGTAAATAATTTGGTGGGAGTAAATTTAAACATATTTTTCCATCAAGAGCCATTCTTAGCATGCTATTCGCCGCTCTATAACTATCTAGCCTGGCAGCTTTTGCTGTTATATAACCCCTCTTCTTAGCCCAACCATCGCAAATATCCATGGCAGACCACTCTTCATCACCATCTGGATGGTCTATTCTCAGAAGTTTTACCAAATCGAGTCTTTCACCTGTAATAGTCAATAATACTCGCACAAATGTTTTAGATATTTAATGAAATAGGTACACAAAATAAACTGTTCTAAACTTCGCTCTCTCGTTCTAAAACCGCGCGTACTTTCATACGTCAACTTTCGTACTCGTACTACTTACGTGACCTTCGTCACCCACGCTTCTCTCGCATCCACCCTAACTTACCGACATTCATCTAAGCACACATCACACAGCTGCATTTAACTAAAGCCATTTTCACACACACTCATACACAATTCTCTTACACTCGGCCATCCTGCAGTCTTATATAATTTTTACATTATATAACAAAATTACAATTCAAAATCTTTTAAATATTTTGGTTTCATTCGTGGTCTTCTTTCATTCTCTTCGTTTCCTTCCTTTCGAGTTTCGCACTCTTCTGGATCTTCGGTCAGATCTGCTTTCATAATTCTGGATTCGTCATTTCCTTCTTGTATGGCGTCGTCTTCTTCTTCTGCGTCTTTCTCTTGATCCTTTCCATTCCACAGCTTCAACTGGCTTACATGTGCAGTAGTACTGTATTTGCGGTTGTCATCATCAGGGTTCATATTCGTCACTCGATAAGTATCTGACGGTAATACTTCAGAAATTGTCAACGGTCCTTTATATTTAGGCTCCGTCTTCGTTGGTTGTCCGGGGTTGCTTATTGCTGCCTTCATAAACACAATATCTCCTACTTCGAATTTCGGCGGAATCGTTCTCTTCTTATCATAATACTCTTTGTATTTTGTCTGAGCTTCTAATATTCTTTCAAGAGCTTGTTCTCGTATATGCTCCAAATCCCTCTGCTTCTCGCTTCCTTCGGTAACTCCTCGTAATAACCCATCTCGAAATTGTGGCTGGTATCCATATAAAAGTTCAAAAGGTGTTTTTCTAGTTGATTTATTCTCCGTTCCGTTGTATTCTATCACGACGTCTTCCAAGTACAGATCCCAACTCTTGTCATCGGATGATTTCATTTTCATTGATATCATTGGGATAATCGTGCGATGCACCCTCTCAACCATCCCATTTGCTTGTGGATGTCGTGAGCTATTTAAAATATGTATTACACCGTTTCTTCCACAAAACTCGTCAAAATCCTTACTAGTAAACCCTGTCCCTCGGTCTGTTATAATCCTTTTTGGCAATCCGAATTCCTTTATGAATTTTTGCAAACTTTTAATAACATTCTTGGACTTCGTGTCTGTTACGGGGTAAATTCGAAGAAATCTTGTGAAATTGTCTATCACTGTCAGTATGTGTGACCTCCCTTTATTACTTTTTACGAAGGGCCCAACATGATCTAGGTGTATCACCTCAAATGGTCTTTTTCCGGCAGGTATTGGATTCAGTAAACCCAACTGTTTACCTCCTCGCCTCTTGTATATAATACAATCCAAACAATTATTCACATGTGTCTTGACATAGTGCTTCATGTTCTTAAACCAATATTGTCTTTTTACGTTCGTTAAGGTTTTCTCGATTCCAAAGTGTCCCATCAAATCATGATGTCTTAAAACTATACTCTTTCTCATCGCTTTGGGTACAACAAATAACAGTTTTCCATCACATTTCTTATACAATATGCCCCTATTCAGCTCATAGTTGTTAATAAAATTCTCTTCTGTTGCGGTTCTATCTTCTTGGTTTCTTTTTAAGACCTCGACCTTCTTTCGAATGTCTTCATCCTGTTGTTGGAACATGGAGATTTCTTCGTCCACTGTGATTATATTCATTACTTCGATTTGGTTTTCAATAGTCTCACCCATTATATCGCTACTATCTTCCACCGGGTTGCGGCTTAGCGCATCTACGTGTGCCATCCTTCGTCCTTCTCTGTGTTTAATTGTAAAGTCGTATTCCATGATCAAGTCGTACCATCTTGCGATCTGAGGGTTGACTGTCTTCTTTGCATGCATATATACTAACACTTGGCAGTCAGTAACAATTTGAAACTTGATACCGATTAGGAATGGTCTCAGTTTAGTTACGGTCCATACAATTGCCATTAGTTCCAATCTTGTTGAATGGTAATGCTTTTCTTCCATGGCTAATTTCTTACTTATGCTGTATACTAGATGTAATTTTCCGTGCTCATCCGCCTGTAACATCAATCCAGCTATCCCTTGACTCGATGCATCCGTATGAATTTCTGTCAAAGCGTCGGGTCGGTAGAGTTGTAACACTGGTCTGCTGCTGATCTTCTCCCTCAACGATTGAAAACTTGATTTCTGTGATTCTTCCCATTTAAATTTTACGTCCCTTTTTAGTAATTCTGTTAGCGGTTGTGACAATTCAGCAAACTTGGGTATAAATCTTCTAAAATAATTTGCTAAACCTAAAAATTGCCTGACTTGATGTACATTCATAGGTACTGGGAACTCCTTGATAGCCATTGACTTGTGTTTACCGGGTCTTACTACACCATTAGAAATACTATAGCCCAAGAATTCTATCTCCTCTAGTCCAAAACTACATTTTCTTAATCGCAATGTTAATTTTGCTATTCTTATTTGTTCAAATACTTCTTTTAAATTTTCGATCAAATTGTCCCAATTTTCACCCATAACCAGCAGATCATCCAAATAGCATAATGTTGTTTTATTTCGTAGTGGTCCCAAAACTATATTCATGAGCCGCTGAAAATTTGCAGGAGCATTGGTTAATCCATATGGCATTCTTGTAAATTGCCCTGTACAATCTGGAGTAATGAATGCTGTCTTTTCTTTAGCACCTTCAGTTAACTGCATTTGTAGATAGCCACTAGCCAAATCTAATGTGGCAAATAATCTTGCACGTCCCATCTTCTCTAAGTGATCATCCAGATTAGGGAGTGGAAAATGTTCACGAACTGTCTGGCTGTTTACCTTACGGTAGTCCACAACTAATCTGACTTCTCCATTCTTCTTAGGTACTAGTAGCACGGGGCTTGCATAAGGACTTCTTGTGTCTTCGACTATACCAACATTCCTCCACTCGTTCACCTGGTCTTGTATCAATTGCCTCTCCTTTGCCGATGCACGATAAGGTTTGCATACTATGGGATTACTTCCTGGTTGTTCTTTAATGTCCATCTTGGTCACATCAGTACAGCCTAATTCATCTAACTTAAAAGCAAAAATATCAGAATATTCATTAATTAACTTTACAAGATTCTTATTAATTGGTTTGGGAGTACAAATATCATTCGGGTCAATGTTCTTTTTACAAATATTAAACATGAAATTGTCCTCAACTAACACATTTTTAATTCTTCCAACACAAGCATTTGCTTCTAATGTAATCTCTTTGTCAGTATTGTTCATTATTGGAAACACAAAGTCCTCACTATTTACCTTGACGTCTATAAAATTTACTGAAAATGTTGGCAATTCTTGTTTAGTTTCGCACAATATTTTAATGTTCTCAGTCCCACTATCAATATTAAACTTATTAAAATAGTCACTAATATCACTAATTGTCAGTTTGTCACCCATCTTGGAATACACAACATGTGGTAATTCCGTCCAGCTTCTACCAACAATAAGTTCATAGGTTTGCACAGTGTCGGGGACTACAATGAGTTCTACATTCCCCACAACACCATCAATTGACAGTTCTACCATACAAGTACCTATGCCACTCACATTTGCATGTCCGAACCCAACTAATTCTACTTCGGCAAGCTTACTCACATTAAGTCCAGCTCTCAGTGCGGCACTAGCAGTCACTGCACACACAGCACTTCCAGGATCAAAAAGGCCCACACATTTATAGTCCTTGTTGACCAACACATCTTTTAAATATTTCTTTATGGTGCCTATCATGTTTTTATTGTCAATTACATTCATAGACTCTTTTACTGTATCATTCATAGTCACTTTACTATTTGCTTGTCTCCCATGATTCTGTGAACAATTCCTTGCAATGTGTCCGTTGTTTCCACACTTAAAACATTTTAGTTCCTTCTTCTCATTCCGACAACCTCGTGCTAAATGTCCATACTCATGACAATTGTAACACTTTAGTTCGCCCTTATCATTCCTCGATGGCAATCGTTTATCGCCATGTCCTTTCAACTCAGAACCTTCTTCTTTCTTCTTGTCCGGTTTGTAATAATTTCTTTTCTGTATTTTATTTCGCTCTAGCGCTATTAAGTCACGCAAAATATCTTCCTCGACCGTGTAGTCCTTAACACAAATAGCAGCCTTGTATTCACTCACACTGAGCCCCTTAATTATTTCATCGCGAACCTCTCTAGTTGTCAAATTTAATTCTCTACATAACCTCTGCTTGTCCAGAAAATATTCTGTAATACTTTCCCTGTCCATTTGTACTCTGTTCCTCATAGCATCCCATCTATCAGCAGTTGTTCTTAATTTCGTGAATGTGTCTCTAAAACATCTGTCAAAATCCACCCACCTTTGTATATCTCTCCGATGTGTGGCATACCAATTCAAAGCGGTTCCTCCTAAATGGGCTCTCGCTGTAGCTAACTTCATAGAATCATCCCATCCAAATAATTCTCCATTCAAATTAATGCTTTCGAGCCATTCGATTGCATTATCCACATCTCTATCTGCATGAAATATCTTTATATTTTTCACCAAGTCCGGAGTATATTGTCTTATTGGTTCTGCTGGAGACTTTTCTTCTTTTGTTACGTTGAGTGCTTGCATCATATCTGTTATCGACTGTAACAATTTGTTTATTGTTTCACCTTGTATACTGATATTTCCCGAATTGCTATTTCCCGCCATTTCGCGCTGCATTAGTTCATCTAACCTCTCTTCCTCCATTCTCCAATTTTTGACCTTGCGGTAGACTTCTGTGGTAAAATCTCACTGTTATCCCACTTCTGAATATGTAATAGTCAATAATACTCGCACAAATGTTTTAGATATTTAATGAAATAGGTACACAAAATAAACTGTTCTAAACTTCGCTCTCTCGTTCTAAAACCGCGCGTACTTTCATACGTCAACTTTCGTACTCGTACTACTTACGTGACCTTCGTCACCCACGCTTCTCTCGCATCCACCCTAACTTACCGACATTCATCTAAGCACACATCACACAGCTGCATTTAACTAAAGCCATTTTCACACACACTCATACACAATTCTCTTACACACCTAAGAGTTATTTTATATATACAATAGGTGGGTGCTATTTTAGGTAATTTGTTCTCTTACCTAAATACTGTATAGTAGAAAAAGGCTCTTTAACCTGGGCTATAGGAAAGCTGCCCATTAATATTTGTAAGGGTTTAGGAACCCTTGATGGGAAAACTAAACCAGGGCAATCACAAAGTCTCACATTATTTGTTAGGAAGATTGTTTGGAAATGTTTAGTATGACCAGGAGTTTTGGATACACTAACTACTTTTTTACCCATAATCGCATTCAAAAGCGATGACTTCCCAACATTTGGCTGACCTAAGCAACCAATGGTCAAAACACCTCCCTTATATTTTTCATGTTCAAAGTATTCAGTGTTACTTTTTACAGTGATAGTCTCTCCAATTTCGGTTGCCTCATCATCATCAAATTCCGCCGACATTTCCTCTTTGATTTTATCTTGCCAAGAGGTCAGGTCAACGTTTGTTCCAACAACTTGTTTACAAGTATCCAACAATAACTGAGTACCTTCAGCTGCCATTCTTATCCTACCTTTACGTCTTCGTATTTTCAAACCTGCTTTATCATTCAATTTACCCAATAAATTATAAGCAGGCATTGTTGTGAACATTAAGACATGTAGGTCTGGATATTTTTCATTAAAATAAGTCTTCCATGCTACTACAACTGGTATGGGTGCTAAATCTATCTTATTTAATACTAGAATGATATCTTTTTTCAACACTTTTGTTACGTATTCATATAAAGATGGGGGAAACATTAAGCCCTGTAATATATTTGTCAAAAATTAGCAATTAAAATGAACATGTAGATTTAAATGTAAAGTTTTAAATCTTCCAGAAAACAAAAATTGGACAAATATAAATGTAAATTTGTTAGAAGGATCTTACATTTATGTGGCTTTACAAGCAGCTATTAACGCACGATTATTTTTTTAAAGTGAATCAGATTCTCTGTTTAGCTACCCCTTATATGACATATATATCTTTTGATTATGAATTGAAGCATTGGTAATGAAAGGATTAAGTAGTTAAAGATATTAAGCATTTAACATACTATCTAAAGATGTGGGACTACATTAATATATTTATAAAACTTACTGCAAATCTAATATCGACAATAAATAATATAATATCAGACATTTCCAAAACTCTCCATAATTGTCTCCAAGTTTCTAAATTTAATTCAAAGTAACTCAAATCTTCCCAATTGAATTTTTTTTCTATATCACTTACATATTCCTAAAATAACATAATGCGTAGTAAATAATTATTTATATACCACCATGATTTTTACCATAAAATATCTTTGCTCTTTTGCTTCCAGCCTATCTTTTGACATATCAAATGACCATGCTGGCCTTTTAGGAAAATCAAGTTCTTTAAGAAAGAACTGGTTATTATCAATTTCTAATTCTTTTTGTGATACTTTTGTTAATGAAAGCCTTGCAAGTTCTCTACGACGTTTTAATTCTGTTTTGCTTTCTGTATGAAACTGTAGAACATATTTGTTTGTCCGTAAAACATTGTTCGATGGTTGAAAATTTAGTTTTGTTATATTTGATGATGATTCCCCTTCTTCACTTTCATCGTTTTTTACCAGGAAAGTTCTTTTTTTATCAACTAAAGAAATTGATTATTTTTTTCAGTAATTTTTTTAATTATGCATGTACAAACTTACTTATTACAGCTTTTGATTGCTTTTTAGCCTTTAACTGTTCTTTTTTGGCTTTTCCACTGAAAGGAGTTTTTCTTCGACCTTGTGGCATTTTAAGATGTCCTATTAATCGAATAAAGTTTTCTTCATTAAGGTCGTGATTAATCTAGTCAGTCTAAATACTTTAAGTATGTATGTTTTGGTTGGGTTTGGATAAACGTGCGCAAATTAATAGCCGTCACCCGTCACATGGCTGTCACCATTAACATAGATAATAAATATATATACTTATAATAGATGTGTACCTCCCATGTAATTTCACGCGGCACGAGCAAAGTTTCAAACCTTTTAAGACTGGTGGCGCGTAGCGTTAGTCAGCAAGAACTATTTCCAATACGCGGGAGATTTGATATTATTTACAATTTGAAATTTATTGTTTAAATTTTTTTGCACTTAAATGAATGGGCATAGAAAATAAAATAAAAATTAGAACGAAATCGTTTATTGTGCGCATATAAATACATAACTATACAGTACAAATATTTGCAATACATAACCACAAATTAAAATAAATCGCTTACTTAATACTACTTAACTAAATATATAAGTAATAATAAGGAATAATTATCATAATAATAAATAGTAATCATTGTAATTTAATTCAATTAAGATCATTTGATGAAATTTGTAGATCACCTGTCACATTTTGTATGGTTTACATTCCGTAATTGACCAGGGATCACATTTGATACGGATTTGCTCATGTTTTCTAACGCTTCATGCGGCTTGGTCTTCATAAAATCTTCTATGCGGAGAACCTTGTCTTCTAGTCTTTTACAAATTTTTTTCAGGCACGCTTCTCGTTTTAGGAAAGATCTTGCTACTTTATATAAGCTGATAGCTTCTGGTGCAAACTCCGTCTTTCTTCGCACCTGTTTTATTTGTAATTATTACCAACAATTCTCACCGCTTCATTGTAAATTGGGAATTTCCTTCGAACACTTTTTGTACCAAAACATCCTTACGCGCAGCAATTTCAGCCACCTATTATTGCAAATACGGATATTCACAATTATTACAGCCTTTTCACTCACAAATCACAAAGAGATAATAGCAATTTCAAACGATTGAAAACGCACAAATTTCAAACTGACGGATGTGTATAAAATTTTCAAACAATGTTTTTTTGTTGTCGTTGACGACGCGTCATCATACTGCAATCTCATTGGTCAAAAAAACGATACTAGCGCCGAAGCGTTAGTCAGCAAGTACTAAACCGTGCCTACAAGATACAATACAAGGTAAACAGGCGTGACCATTAATAACCACAAAACCATGTTCTTTTAGCAGTTACCTATGTTATCTATGGACGTCAGTAATCTTCTATCAACACAAAATAGAAAATGCATGATTGGATATGTTACTGAGAATTTAGGCAACAAAAATAAGTCTTAATACGGGTTCTATAATTTTTTAATAATTAAAAAAATACAAAATAAAGTTAAATTTAAAAAAAATGTATGTACATAGTATGAAGAAATCTGCATATTTGAAGGTGGGTATATATTTCTTCCCGAACACCGACGGTAGATGTCGCAGAAGTATTAAAAGAGCGATGTTTTTTAGGTAGGTTTAAAAAATAAATCGAACCTAAGAATAATCATATATTTACCTATCATGGAAATAAAAAAGTTGAATATAAAACATATACCTTAGATTATTTAAATTAATGATGAGAATTAAAGTTAAACCTTGAAATATTTCTTATTATACATGTGTATATCATATTCCTTTACTGCAGGTATTTAAGAATCCCTTATGCAAAATTTTTGGGAGTAACTATTTCTTTTTTGGGAACTGTAATAAGATCATTTTATTGCCCATTAACTAGGTTTTCAATTTTGATAATAATAATATTATTCATCAAATAATGAAAAACAAAATGTATAAGTTTTACAATGCCCATGTTATCTTTTTCAACTAACCTTATAGTCTAAGAGCCAACTATATAAAAATTAACTATTTGTATAAAGTTCTAATACAGAAAATCAAATCGCCCCCAAGTCAAGTGTATGATTGCAAAGGCCAGGCTTACAGTTTCGACGGTCAGTTTAAGAATAAAGAGGCAGATCATTTGTACGTAACGAATAAACTGGCCAGACGTTATTGAAAGTAGGTACCAGAAAATATATCCTAGTGAGCGTAGTGTAATGATTTGCGTAATCTTGAATTCAATGCCATTCATTTCAAGACACAAGGTGTAGTAGAATAATCAATGCAAAAAAGTAGATCAAAATTCTTTAACTGGTTTGAATAAAACGTGGCATAAGGCCCAATGTTGTAAATCGTTTCATTCCTTTTTAGTGGAAGGTCACCTTTAGCCGGTCTCTCAATTCCAACAATTTTTACTATTTTAGTGATTTACACCATTATTATATACCTACATATATATATATATATATAAAAACAAAATTTGTCTAAATTATAGATCTATCAAATTACCGCATATGAAGTCTTTAGGTCTGTTCCTTGGGGATATACTTTCTACACTGACTCGTAAGTAAACAGTATAGAAGATTCCCTGTTTACATATCTAACAAAGATAAAACATGCATCAGTGTAATTGGTGTAGTCTCAACGAACAGGACTTTCGTCTACTCCGTTACAATTAACCGTCAACGTCTTGCTGAAAAAAGGTTGTACGGAATAGAGTAGTGAATTTATTGTACTTACTCTATTCCGAGTAGGTACAATAAATTCACAAAGAATCGCTTGGAAATACCGTGTGCGCCAACAAATTATTTAGGAGATAATGTAAAAAATACGGAAGTTTTGTTTCTTGGTATTGATAGACTTATATTGAGAAAAAGTAAAGCCATTTAGACGTGCCAAAACGAAGACAGATGTTAACTGAAAACACGAAAAGTTAGTCTCCACTTTGCCAAGAAATTTTTGTTTGTCTTTTAACAATAATAATTGTAGCAATGTTCTGAAACAAATAATCAATTCAAGATTACAAGAATCACTTCAGTATCAGGCTTATCTTTTTATGTCTTTTAAGATGTTTGTCCTTGCCTTTGTCATGAAATGATTTGCCCTTATTTTTTTCTTGTAAGGGTTGCTTAACTTACCAGCTTACCACAATACAAAGCATAAACAATAATTTTACTTATTTTTAAAGCCATGCATTTCCTGAATAATTCTGCGGTTCTTTTTGGGGATGAGGAAGTAAGTACGTATATAGGCGAGACTAGATTATATTTACCAGTTTTAAATCAGTTTTACACATAATATATTAAATTAAACGATCTTGGTTGGTTTTAAACACTTTTTTTGCCATGTCAAATGTCATTAAGAATACAGAAAGGACTACCTAATAGTATTTTTGCTAATCCGTTGAATACTATTGGTATTCCTCCTGGTGCATGCTCAATCAAATCTCACATTAATTTTTTCAAGGTGTTAACATGTAAATATTTTCAATATTGCAAATGTGTTGTGCATTTTTATTAAAATTAAAACATCAGAACTTGAACTACGAGTTTGCATAAAATGCCTTTAGAGTCTTCCTATCATCTTGAAAGTTATATAATTATCTATTTGTTAGTACTAACGCCTTGAAGAAGTAGATGTATAAGGAAGTACATACATCAAATATTAAGTGATGGGTATAGGTTATACCTACTTTATTTCCAAATTTGATTGATGTGTGTGTGCTTCAGGTGTTACACATTTATATCAGGTGCCAGTAAGACTAACAATAGTTCTGACTATTTGGTAATTTTGGTATATAAAAATACAAACATCCACACACGTAATCTATTTCGATACTTCCTGATACAATCATGACGTTGGGTACACCGATTTAACAAGTATATCGGTTGAATTATTTAGTAATAGACTTTCAGTTAACAGTTCTATACCTAGTGAAGTAGTGGTGCCGTACATTTTCGTGTTTTCTACTGAATGCCAATGGTTTGTACTATACGGAAGTGATTTAAAGGTTTTTCGGTAGAAATTAATTTTTTTTTTAACAAAATATCAATAGCAGTTTTATCCAGAAATAGAATCCCAAAAAATTAGAAATTATTGAATAGCCGTTATTGTTTCTTAAGTGTAAAAAATGGATATTTGTATTTTTCATGAAGAAAAACTGGAATACAATGTGAATAAGTTATACAAAATGCTTGGAGTAATTAATTAACGCTGAATGCAAAAAGCTGTGCTTTTCGTGAAATTAATTAATTAGTTCATTAGAAAAGTTAACTAACTGTTAACACAAAGTAAAAGCGGTATTTTATATCCACGAACAGATTCTTTTTTCCAAAATACTTTTGAAAGTAAGAATAAGAGTTTTATATTGATACATATGTATTTCTTTGTAACAAATACAATTAGTACAAAACAATTGTGTTTAGATTTTGCTTATGAGAGTTGCTATTTCTGCAATATATAAAGTATTTATTATAAAATAATAATAGAATTAGATCAATCGTGCGAAAAAAAGAGAATTGAATTTTTAGGCTATAATTAAAAAACTAGTGAGTGAATAAGTATAGGTAAGTAGGAGTTCCAACAAAGACCAGATCTATTATATCTATTATATTTTCTTTTGTTTTAGAAGAAAATCTTTTCTACAAAAGTTCAGTTTAGCATAACCTAAAATATTTTTCGCTATACAGAGTTTTCCAAAAGTATGTAAACACATACCTATTTAAATAAAACATTTATATATTATTCCTTTCTTAATTCTACTATCAGTATTGTATGTTTATATTTAATAATTACTTTGTTATTTAGTGTTACTTTAAAAATGGCCCCGACGCAAATTTTAAGAAAGCGTGCTTAGCATTTGTATTTGTTATGGGCATTTGTACTTTAATTAACTCCAACACTTGTATGTTATAAAACCAATAGATCTTTGGATATTTATTCAGCAAAAAAGAATGTAAGCCAACAATTGTAAGTAGATACATAATATTGGAACACAAAATTATTAACATTACTACGGATGTGACCATACTTACTAACATTTTTCTTTAATACTTAATAACAGTATAGTTATTAATAACAATAATGTAATAATAATTTATTGCGGTAAAATTGTGTTGATTTTATACTTTCTTACGTAATAATATACTTTTAATATTTTCTCCTTCGTTATTTCTTTGACCATAGTCAAATATAAGATATAGTAGACCTTGATATATATGATATATCAAGGTCTACTTGTTGTTAAAAATTTAAACAAAATCGGTCTACATGGGAAATAATGTGGTTTATATAAATCAACAAGTAAAATACAGAATGAAACGTAAATAAAACAAATTATTTTATAAAATATTTATTATATCTCAAAGGAATTGACCTTTCCAGTGAGTTTGGACAACTTATTTAACGAATTGCTTAAAGTTTTGTGTCGAAGATATATAAACAAATAAACGCAGCGGTGCAATGTACTGAAATACAACAACTGCACAGTGCAACCGTGCATAGAACAAAGCAAAATTTTTTACGGTTGGAATACCGTCATTTCCATATTTGAGATAAGTCATAAAGGATTCCCACTGTAAATATTATTTGTAAATAAATAATTTACAAATAATATATGATTTCATTACTTAAATAATTATCTAGATCAATTTTTATTTGGATAATGCCCAACCTTGTGCAAAACATGTTTTTTTCCTATATTCAATACCTAAATAAATATTTATGGTCATATTATTGTATACAATCTGCTCAAGGCTCTTACAACAATGTACGCAATATATCTGGAGCAATAGTTTGGAATTTCAAAATTTATTTGTATGTACCTCTAGGTAATTGTCGAAGGCAAGGTGTTTCTCGTCTTCTATTAGATTTATCACAAGCGCCGCACAGTGGGACGAAATGCACTTTTCACTGGACATCCTTTTTTCATTCTGTTATTTCCTTACAACAATTTCAATACAGGCCATACCCTATTTATTTTTTTGCGCTGAGTCTATTGGTGAAGTTTATCAGAAGCTAAACAATATACAGGCTGTCTCATAAGGAATTAATCACTCGGCAAATCATATGGTGTAAACATACATTAAGGGTTCTGTTCCTTAAGGGCAACCATATATCTAAGATATTTGCAAAAGTCGTCTTGACTTTTTACCATTTGCATTATTTCTTGTAAAATTAAATATTTCATAAATATTAAGATGTTATATAAATGTTAATGCTAATACAGATTCACAGGTATTATATTAGCACTTAATGAAGCATGCATTACTAAATTCATTACACTATACAGGGTGTTCCATAAGTAATTGTTATACAAATTGTCGTTTATAATGCGAGAGATTCATTAGATTAAATAATAAAAAATATACTATATCATTTAAAACAGAAAAAATTTTGTCAACATCCTGTATACCCAAAAGGGCTAAAGATTTGCAAGTTTCAGACAACTCGTCCACTCTCTTTTTCTCGATATCCATTGCAGCTACACTCATACGTCAAAAATTTAACAATAAAACCTTATCTGAACAATCTTGTGAAAATAAAGTGAAAATCAACAACCGGAAACGTTCCATTATACCGATAGCAACTTTCTTATTTTAATTGAAATGATGTTTTTTTTCTTGTCTCAAAATTCTAAATTGTTTGAACATAAGTTTTACTAAAGTTTACTATCTCTAAATTTAAACGTTTTTCAGATATTCACAATTTTGTCAAAATTTTGATATTGGCATCTCTTTCTATAATTCTCTGTATTTTATTAGGCATTAAGGATGATGATGTCATTATGTTACGACACAAGCAACTTACCAAATACTGTCAAAGAAACCACTACATTTTATACAGGTTGTTCATAAGTCGGTCGTTAATTTTGACACCTTTTAAGGTTAAAAAAATTATTTCTTTTAAATGTACCGTTGTTTTCCTAATTATTTACTTCTACACCAAGAAAAAGAAATGTGTTGATTCAACTAATAATTGGTTCACTCGACAATTTTTAGTATTTAAATATATCACTGGAATGTTTAAATCAATCACCCAAAATTAGTTGCACTAACGTTGTTGAAACAGTAATGGCTTATCCAATAATCTGAACGTTGGTTAAACCATGTTGGTTCAAAATTGAAAGTATAGATTTAATCAATTACAATAGTTTTGAGTAGTCAACGAAAATTTAAGGGTACTGCATTCTAAATGCTACTACTGTTTGAGTTAATAATCAAAATATCTCTTTTCGTATTTTTAAAAAATTTAAAATGCTAATACGAATATGAAAATAAATATTCTTCCGCATTCAGTTAACTAATTTTATAGTTTCGCTGACATTTGAAGCAAATATTTGTTTGAATTAACATATATAATTCAACTGATATGCATTTTCTTCCAACGAGGTTACTGTTTTCGAATAAAATTTAAATGTGTTGATTTAAACCAAAACTAGTTGAATGAATGCAAAAAATTTGTAATATTTAATAAAATTTATTTGTTTCAGTGTAAAGATAAAAATAAAATATGAAGCAAATGTGTAAATAGATATGGAGAAAATAAAGAAAAACTCTCAACAATCGAAACATATAAAATAAACTATCTTTAATTAAGTTCCGTCATATTGGTTTCTTCTAAGAATTCCTCGCCTTCAGTCCACTCCATCAAGGGATCCTGCTGACTTACCGCATCAACTCTTTCCGAAACGTCGAAGAAACCTGAACCAAAACTCTCTTCTTTAGGGGCATCATCGGCACGAGTAACAAGAAGCAACGTTTCAGTTTCTGGGAATAACTTTTTACAGCCTGAATTTTGCATATCATAACGTTGTCTTAATGTTGAAATCCTAGGATCGGAGTTGACTAGGAGATTATTTAAAATATCCTCATTCGTTTGATGTCGTAAGATTTTTCTGGCTCTGAATTCTCTGCGCCGACGGAAAACCTTATTTAAAGCTTCTTGAGCCTCTTCTGAGAATGTTCCAATTGGAAGAATGAAACTCTCGATTATCTTCTCCCCGTGGATCAACACTTTGTGGACAGTTGGTGGCATGTAATACCAACCATAGTGCTCAACATATATTTCAGCAGTTTCTCGAGCAAATAACCCAAATTTTTGCGACAAACAGGTTTACCTGAAGATATCGCTTGTAAAATAATCGCAAACCTTCTGATAACCTCCTCATTAATTCCCGTGATTCTTGCTGTAACCTTCGGATCGTCGAAAAACATTCGTGCCATATTGCCATCGTTATAAGTCCCAGCACCTTGCTTCACTCGATCAACATGAAGACCCATCTCATCCTTAAATTTTTTTTGAATTTGCATTTTTCTTTCACGCTGTAGATTTTTATGGATTTCTGTGTTGGCTGACCACTTTTTGAAGTCTAACTTGTACGAAATATGCAACAAGCACTCAAAGAAGCGAATTTTTGCATGAAGAGGAGAAATACCAAGCCTGTAGTGGTTTTCATTTGGAATTCTTGAATTTACTTTTTCCAAATCGTTCATCATTGCTGGTGTTGCACCACACACATAGCAGCGCATAGATGAACTGGTGTCAGTCACAGCATTTATTGTTTTGCCGTCTATCATCGTCATGTATATAGTTCATGAGATATTTTAATTTTATTGATCTGTGTAGGGACTAGTGATACTGATTCCATACGTTTGTTTTCTAATTTAACTATTTCTGGAGTTTCTTTACAAAATATAAATCTTACAGGTCTGCAAAAATGTATGGACGAGGGTCTTAGGTTTTCCCAAACAACTGATAAGTTGTCTGTATCAATTAACCTAATCGGTACTAAAGTAGTTAAATATAAAGCTGAATCGTCCGTTGTAGTGGCTGTGTTTGACAAGAATCGTTGTTTGTAAACACTATGATCAGATGACCCATCACATCCCCATTTTGAAATAAGTTTCAGGTTTTTTCCATTTGTTAGGCTCTCATGTATAGGAGCAACAGCCGAAATTCTGGAGGTTGTATGATCTAGGAGAGCTTGAAGGGGAATGCTTGCTCCCAACTCAGTTACCTCACGATCTTCCGGATAACATTCCTTCTTAACTTTGCTGATTTGGTAATAGGATGGAAAAATTTTTAGTCCTTTTTTCACCGTGGCATCTCGTAAAATGGAGTACTGCGACTTGGACAGATCGAGTGAAGTACTTAGAGCAAGCGTATCCTCACTTGAGAAAGAAATTACGTCCGATTTTCCATCAGCATCATACATTTCTTTCAGTTCCGCTGAATCATCTGAATAGTCCAGTACTTTGCCAACAATTTTGGCCTTAACAGTGTGGCCTTCTTGCCACAAATTCATTTTTGCAGCGAAAAGTAGTTCCTCTCCGGAATAGCTTGCCCTTAACTCTTCAACTCTGCGCCTTTTGTGTCTCTCAGATAGTTCGCTGAAAGGCTTGAACGTAACGTTGCCGTTGGTTTCTTCTCGATGCTGAAGAAATTCATCAGGATACTGAAAAGCTCTGTTGAGCCCGAAGGTTGGCTTTTTAAGAAAGAAATCTTTTCTATAATTACATGTCACCCATCTCTTCTTCAAATGGCCACAAAATGATTTAAATTAATTTTCAATCTGTGAAATGTTGCTTTGAGAAATAGTCATGGGAGAAATAGTGCGCAAGAGTTCTTCTCTTAAAATTATATAATTTTGTGGATCACTAGGATGTTTTAAGAAGTTGAACAACTCACGGTTTGTCGCGAATATTGTAAAAATTAATTAACAATAAGAACAAGAGTAGACATTCATTGATTGAAACTTGAGACACGCAGAGACTGGCAATTCGGAATTGATTGACAGCATAAAAAGCCTTTCTGACAGCACCGAATATCTTTTGTTTCTGGCATACTTTATATTTGAATCTGTTACGGTCAGATACTGCGTTTTATTGGATTTTGACCCTATAAGCTTTTTGTTCAAACATGATTTGCGGGCGTAGTCGGACGCAGTCGGATATATATTTTTCGCAGGTCTCTTACTCGATAGATAAGGTAAATACTTGTGAAGCTCGATTTTCGGAACAACTCGGAACTTTTTGGTGGCGCGCGAAAATTGTGCAAAGTAGTCATCACGTCACCAAATATAACACTTTATATTTAATTTTATTTAATACAACAATTTTTTGTTTGTAATAGACTATTTTTCAGTTAAAATAGACCTCATTGCTAGTAAAAAACAAGTAAATAAGATTGTCAAAAGAGGGAATATTTTAGGAATAGCTATAGAGGAACAAATGATTTCATGCTCGTTATTGTTGATTCTCATGTATATTTCCTGCAAGAACAGCGCCATCCATCTATGTAGCTGGAATATTCTAACATTTTCTTTTCTCCAAAAGCCTGTAAAGATAATGCTGAAACCAAGATACCTAAAGAAAAAGTTCGAATTTTTTCTCCATGTCCGGAGTTTTAAACCATTCGTCCCACTGTGCGCCGTCACCACCTTGACCAGTCTATGTATTAATTAAGAAGAAAAATTCAGGAACTGTAAATGCATTTTAATATTTACAATTTACTTTTATTCTGTACCTATATACAGGCTGAGTTTTTTAAATGACAAAGTTCATTTACTACATAACAGCAAAAATTTCGATAATTGAAATATATATTGTTGTAAAAGTTGTAAAAATTTGAAAATATTTTCACGTGCAACAGAGTGATCGGTAAGGTTATCAGGAATAATAAGATAATTTTTTTTAATGTAACACCCTGTATATAAGTAGCTTATTATATTCCACATTAAATTCCGAATATCTCTTGTTAGAAATGTTTTTCCACAAACGGCTTAGTTTTCCGCGTATTCTCAATTTTCCTTACAAAATGGCTGAACCGTATCTACGAATTTGATTTCTTTCGAAACGGTTTAAGTTTGAGCAATCAGCTTCTGTATTGTTACAGTATAAGGATCTCTGCATCGAGACGACATAAGCATTTATAATTTTTATACTGTTTGATCGGAAACTCTGGTTGCATTAAGAGGACTTTAGTTGCTGAAAACTCGTTTATTTTAAATTGAAAAGTCTGCATTTTTCTGTGGAATCTTATAATGCTAAAGAAGCTAGATAATTTTTACTAAGCGTGTGCTATAACTATCATTTACAGTTGCTTTATGCACTCTAGACCCGGATCAATGGTCTGGCAATGTGGGACTCCAGAGTCTGTATACTCACTAAAATCCCTCCGAAACACTCTCAGAAGAATACCACGCTGCTGGAACCGCTAAGGGAGCATCTACATCGGGCAGCGTCTGGGTGTCTTACTAGTAAACGCTAATCACTATTCTCCAGACGTCCAGCCATTCAACTTGTTTGGCCCTCTCTTCCTTTTCCTTTGTGCCCATTATATTAGTTATCATATGGTGGATTTTTTGTCAGCTCTGTAGGGACGACAATATACAGAGTATGATGTTATCCGGAGTGAGCTCCCCTAAAACACACATGCTCTGGCTTCTAGCATCAATCAATCGAGGGCATTCAAAGATGGTCCGACCGTAAACAATACATACACTCCTCGGTCGTGTCTTTGCCAAAGCGCCTGGCATACTGTCTGAAACACCCATGGTCGGTAAGAGCTTGAGTCAGATAGTAATCAACTACCCGACGCTTGCACTGGGCCCAAGACTTGACGTCTTTGATAAATCTTCTCGTCCACAGAGTGTTTACCCTGTCGTTGTTCCATCGCTCTTCCCATCTCGCAAGTGTCATCTCTTTGGCCTCTTTGGCATAGTGTGTTTCATCCTCTCTTGCCTCCAGCAGGCGTGCTCTCTCCCGGATCATGAGGTCGATCGGCACAACCCCTGAAACCACCTGCAGCGCCTCCGCTCAGCCGGCCACCTTCAGGAGTACCTTTCTTTGCTTTCTAACCAGTAAATTTAAATGCTTCTTGACAACAAGCGCCCCAATCCAGATGGGGGCCGCATATAGAATGACATTATGGAGCGCACCACATAGCAACTCCCTTGCCGCTCTTAGGGCCTTCATCATTTATAGTTTACGAGATAATTAGTGTTTTTAATTATGCATTACATTATGTTTACTTGACTTTATTCTATGCTTTGTATGCACTTTAGTTTTTAGTTTTGGTGTTTGTTTAGGCAGTTTTTTTTTTATTAGGACTTACCTAAATCAAGGGTAAAGTTTAAAAGCTGGGCAATACATTCTGTATTGCATCTGAACTTCCCCTTGGGATTTTGTGCGGTAGCTCACAAGCATGTGTTTCATTCTTATTTTTGACATTATTTATATTTTCTTACTCTGTAGAGTTATTGGGCAAAATAAAGGCTATTATTATTATTATTATTATTACTATACTATTGAGGTTTCACACTAATAACCAAAATTTATAAAGATATACACCATATCTATCAACTCTTCTTTAGAAAAATCTATTGTAAACAATAAATAAGCTAACAAATAAATAAATAAAGAAATTCTGATCAAAATCAAACATAAAATTAAATAGTTCGAAAGAAATAAAATGCCGCATAATTACAGGAAGCACATTTACTAATTGTTTGACATTTATAAATGGCTACTATGATTATATAATCATAGAAGAACTAAAAAGAAATCATAATTTTATGTAATTTTTCATAAAACACTAATTACCTCGTGAACTGTAAATGATAGATATTTAGTTGTTTGATTCTACGAGCGGCTCCGGTTTTTATATAAAACTAAATACAATTTTAACTTCTTTAGTTTTTTGGATATATCCAATATTTTTAATCTACTGAGAAATAACCTTTAATTCGAATGAAAACTGAGTACCTATAGTTGTATTTAAGAAAAATCACTTTTTATGAAAGACTGTGAGAGTGTACTTTGTCTTATTCTAGTAGGGCGTTTAAAACAAAGAAGTGTACCATTTGTAGTTTCTAGGTGTTATGTTGACAGTTAGGAAGATTTTTAGCGTATTCGCGGCTTTCTATACATTGAAAAATAAGAATTTAAAAATGAAAATTGTACATAGCATTTTACTTCAATTACTTGTAAAGAATCTAGTGCGTCTAATGTAGGTACATACTTGAGTATGACACTGCAGTTTGATTGTTGTGGATAGTAAAACATTACCTTATTTATAAACATATTTTGTTAAACAACTCGTCTTCTTGTACACATAAATTCCTACTAGCATACAGCGTTGTATAAATAAATAATGATACCTTTGCTTGGTAATAATAAAAATAATAATACGACATTACAGAAACCTACTTAAGATTTTCCTGTATCAAAAAAAACATCATATTATAGTTATTTATATGTACATATTGTTAACTTATATTGTTAACTAAAATTAAATAACAGGAATGATCCTTTTTTTGTGTAATACCTACGAAGTTGAAAATTGTATGGGGGTACTAAATGAGGCGCATTCGCTTGAAATTCAGAGAAGGTAACAATATAAACTATTAATACTATTTTTTGTATTGTAAATTTCTTCTATATGGCCCACATAGTTTTCTTGTAACGAAAGTTACAATGTTTTGTAAAAACCAAAACGAAAAACTAATCCCTAGACTGTTATTAACTTTGATTCCCGTTAGAGCTCAACATATGGATACAAAAGTTCAATATTGCACGCATTTGTAGGTAGATAGACATATTTTATTGTAAAAATGATTTTGATTACCACAAAATTGATTAATTAATTTGAATTTTCTAGTTACTAATCTTATGGAACTTTATTATCAATTTAAAAATATATGAAATCCCATTTCAAACTCACCCAAAAAAACTTGTTTATGTCGGCAAGTCAATATCAAATGTTGAACATTTGTAGGTGGTAAGTAAGGTGGTCTTGAGCATTATATAAAGACGCGATGTAAAATATGTTCATTTTGATTCTTGCTACCTAATCATCACAGACACTTAGGTACATCTAGTGTTCAATTGATTTAATAATCGCTTTCCAGTTAAAACAATTGCAGTACGTGCGTAGATGTGGTGAAGCGGTTGTGAGGTACATATTCAATGTTTGTAGTTTTTACATAGTAGAGAAACTTAACTATAATTATTGTAAGTTGTTTAAATTAACAGTCAATTTACATAATAGTTTCAAACGCTTTATTGCTTATTTATGAATTCAATTTTTGATGGTACAATTTTTTTACAATTGAATTCTTGCACATAATATAATATAGTTTGTGTGTATGCATGTGTAAGGATGTAGCGCTTAAATTGGTAGTATCAATTTTTTCAGTTCATTTGTTTTCCACTAATATTTTAAATTCATTTTTTGAATATTTCTACAGTTTTCTTAGTGAGTTTTGGATTGGAATAATGTAGGTATTTTATCACATTCATTCTTAGTAGATATATACTTTAAATTACACATATGTACTATCATTTCCCATTCTATCGAATATTTAAACTTAAAGAAGTTTATAGACAATTAACTGAGTATTGAATGTTCATGCGGAAATTTTTTCTCCGGTTTTTTAATATTTTAATTTCAATTTTCTACAGGTTATCATCTACAGTCGCATTTTTCTTTTTAAATTTTCAAAAATGTTACATTTTATCCAAACATGTATGGTAGCAATAGACCTTTCCAACAATTATCTGTCGAAAAATTTACAATGTTTTTAAGGATAAGGTTCATGTTGTGTTGTAAGGCAAAAGTTCAAGTTAAAAATAGGAAAATCCTCTTTTATCCGTATATCAATTTTATTAATATACTCTGATACTAGTTTTGGATTAATCCATCTTTTGCCAGATTAATTAAGATAATTTAATTGATTTTATGATTCTTTGTTTATATTTTTGACTCTATTTTTATATGCAGCATTTAAAATTGAATTTAATGATACCACATCAGATGTTAAACAACTGTCTTCATTGCCTTTTAATTTCTAAGATTATTGCAAATTTTCTCCTGCATATAAAATCTTTATTTTGACGTTGTTTCAAAATGTGTTGGCACAACTGTAACCTTCGCTGGTGATTAGGAGGGTGAAGTTTTCAACAGACACATGTACGTCGTTTAAAGCTTAAACCTTTTCAATATACTATAACTGAGTACTTACCTATCTTAAAGTTCTGGAGGCGTCTGTTATTAAATTTTCTGGATCTTGCTCTTTTTTTTTTCGCGGTTCCACTTCTATCGATTATCATACACATATTTAAATGTGACAAAGAGATGAAACTTGCCTTTGATAGAAATTCTTAGCTGCATTCTTATTTCGTATTGCGCTTATTCTTATTTCATAGCATAACAATACCGTATACATATATCATTTCTCCCTTGGACTGAGTAGATAGTTTTCCATTTTTAAGGACAACCAACATAATAACTATTAATAACAATCAATCATTTGTCAATAACTTAATGAAGTGTTAAGTTGTTCCCTGTTTACCTATTTTTTAACACAGAAAAAATGATGTAATTTTATTATATTTTAGAACAACTAACAATAAGATACGAACCTATAAGAGAAATTCTGTCGTGGTTCATAATAGTTCACTGGTGATACGTATTTGGATTTAGGATAAAAAAAACAATGACTACAATTTTTTGGATATAGTGTATGAAGAGCTGTAGAGAATTGCAACTAACATATTAAAAATAAAAGAGAAGTGAGCTTTTATTTCTTATAGTATGCTTTATACGTCTTCACGATGTTCTCAAAGGTCGCACTTTTAGGCCACAAATCAATGATGTTAATGATGTGTAGAATTTAAAACAAAATATTCAACGCTTTAATTCAAGAGGTTTTTAATAGCATTATACTTTAGTATTAAGCAATTAAGAACCAAGCGAATAATGTTGCCATGTATAGCGTTTGCGACAATTTATGCACAGCCTGTATATATACATATAGTATGAGTAGGAATCTGTTATTTTGATATTTGTATAATGTTCTGTATCTTAAATACGACATATATTCAGAATAACGTAATATAAACTTTATTTCTATGTTTTAAAGTTAAGTTGAATTTGATTTTCTTGTAAAAATTAAAATATCTTGATTTCTTTTATAACTTGTACATTTTACATTTAGCTTTTTACGATTTTTAATACTGCGACATTGAAGTTATTATTAATAGTATGTGCACTTTAATGTCATAATAAAACTGTTTATTAAGGTCTTTTGTCAAGCTAGTAGATTCTATAATTATACTGTTTGTATGTGATAGGTAGCAAACATTACATGGGTGTACATACATGAGTTGGCCATTTGACCTTCCTCTTTTGACAATATTACAGCGTTTAGAACTTATGGCAAGTTGAATTCATTATCCAACTATACTATGAAAACTTTAGAATAATACTTACTCACTATTCTTTTATTAGCAGATGTCGTCACAAACACCCTCCGCTTTTTACCGTACATTTTAAATATTAATTTATCGGTTCGCACAAAACATTTCGCCCTGTTCTATAGTCCAGACGGATGTAGCCCCACTATAGCATTCTCAATGAATTTTCCCGTCGCGTCGTAGGAATGGTTTATGAGCTATCACGCTACCCTGTAAGTTTCCTTCCACTAACTGCCGTTTAAACCCTAGTACCCGAAATTTAACGCTGACGTCTGCAATTGAATTCGCTGGCTATTTCTGCAGCGGTTTTTCTGAGATTTCGTTTACTTATTAACAGTAGTCAATGATAATTTGCAGGGGAAGTTTTTCGTGACGAACCCCGCATGTCACGGGCTTTCGAGTTGTTTGTTGCTTGATATAGGCGAATAGTCTATTTTACCATATACGCTGGTACATTTAATCTTTCAACGATTTGCCTGTTGTTGTAATCTTCTCCGTGAGATGTTATTATGCTGGATCGTTTAATAATAACCATCAACGACGATTCCAGACATGTATTGATTTATACAGTGCCTGTACAAACAAGTATTTTGTGCAAAACAAAGGTAGAGACTGAAACAAATCAGTTTATAGTGATTCATGATCTTCCTTCAAATTATATTCTTGTTTTTTAGGTTATACTTAATTTTACATTCCACAATTACTTTTAATTACTTACAATTGAAAAAAAAAAAAACTATAGAAAATATAGTTGTAAATAATAAAAAGCACTATACTTGAGTCAGTGTTTTTCTTTGTATTATGAAGGTGACAATGAAGTAATATATCGCTGCGTAACAAAGTAGTTTTATTTACCTATACAAACCAGTTTTGAACACAAACTTTAGAAAGGAACAAAGGGTTGAGGTATTCATACCTGAAACCTCCAAAATAGGCATTTTCAGTTATTTTGTACATTAAAAAAATTGTAAATAACCCAAAAAGTTTACATCTGTAGTGTAACGTTCAGAAATAAATTTGATTTCTGGACAGTTATCGTAAAATTACATGTACTTATCTGTTTTTTTTTTTTAATTTAATAACTCATTAGATTAACAAACATCTTTTTATCTTCACTTAAGGTTATTTTATATTTGTATGCTACTCATAAATGCTTTTATTATTGTTGTCTCAGTCCATTCACATATGCATATATGTATATCCTGGTTACATCTTATTGTACAGCGTGAGGACTCATAAATGCATCTGCATACAATTTAGTGTTTATTTACGTTTTACATTATACTCAATTCCATATTTATATTTATATAAGTATTGTACGTATCTACTTCAACAACTCCAGTATTTATCGCACTTTCAAAATTTCTAAAGCGTTTATTGTAATTCTCTACATGATCTAACATGACTTACAATTAGATATAAACACAATTGAAAACATACTTCTTTGTTCGTGTGCTACGTTTGTTTTGAAATGTAGGAAGAATCAACATGCCAGTCGTTTTAAATGCAAAACTACGACCCGGTGGTATGCGTGTAAACGTCCGGGTTTTAAAGAATAGTAATTAAGTACGAGAACGGCACCAGAATATTTATAGTTTGATAACAAATTGTTTCAGATGTCGCTCGAAAGGATCGTCGCTTATTCCATTGTTATAGCGATAGTATTACTGGCGATTTTCGTGTATTTGAAGTCATGGCTGCGGTGCGCATTATTGGCTCTGAAACTTCGTGGGCCGAAAGTAGTACCGCTTCTGGGTAACGTTTTGCTCCTGGGTGACAGCGAATGTAAGTAATTAAAACGTAATGGTGCGTAATTATTATCTATACAGTTTAATGTACCATATAAAATGTGTCTGAATGAGGGTGATCGTGTTTTCACATAAAAAGACGGTTTAATTAATTATCGGTCCATGTTTCGAAAAAGACATACTATAGTTACTTTCATTTTCATGTCGTCATATTTATGTGTCGTCTTTTACTACCAACAAATTGTTAATGTGCAGCAAAATTTAGCCTAACTTTATATTTCATTAAAGTATAATATAAAAACATCTTAACATGGAAAAATTTGGAATGTTCAGCCTTCATAAGGGATTTACAATTAGCTGTACATGGACCTATATTTATTATTTATTTACCTACTTAATTATGTGTATAGCGTATTAAGTGAGCACTAATTAGAACTATGTGCCTTTAATAGGCCACGTTTTAGACATAAATATCAAGAAATATCAGGGCTGTCATTTTCTCAAAGCGACATAGGTCTTCATTAAACTATGACAGGTAAAAAAATAAAATCAAAAATAAAGGTCAATCGAAAATTTAATAAAATTAATTATAGTTTTTTTTTTTTTTTAAATAATAACTCAAATGCTAGTAGAAATGTAAGCTTTATTATACAATGTAAATTTATTTAAAACATTTCGACAGTATTTTCTGCCTTCATCAGTTTACATTTCTACAAAAGATATAGTTTTAATTACATAATTTATATTAAAATAGTTCAATGATAGAAACATACCTTATTGTCAATTTATGAAAATTGTCAATAAAAGTGATAATTAGTTGAAAACTTGATAAATAAATAAATAAATAAATAAATAACAGTAAATTTGAGTGTAGTCATTATAAAATCAAAAAATAGATTTAGAAAACACTTCTAAAATTTAGAAGAAAATTAATTTTATTATTAGTGGGTTAAACAATTAACGAATGATAAATCTTTGAGAGATTTGCTAATCAGTTTTATCGTTAATACTATTTTTCTCTTTTTTGATGAAAATCATCTCTAAGATGCACTTGGAATAATAATTATGTTCTTTGTGTTGTCATAGTCAAATTTGTGTTTAAAGTTTTGTTCATGTTTTTTTTTAAAGCTGTAAGATTAGTAGACTATTCTGATTATGTACTTAGAAAGAGAAACGGTCGCCAGGAAACAACTTTGATTGTTCCCTGGCGACCACTCCGTTTTCAGAGTAAATTTTAATTCACTCTATTCTGAAATTATGAAATATTTCCTTTTCTTTAGAGTTAACTATATAAATTTTATGAAATCGATATCTATAAAAATGTGGCTTTACACTTCGCTTGACGTTAGATATAAGGTGAAATACTACTAAATTAAGATAAACTTCTCTCTATTTTCAGTGTTGTGATTACCTGCTGACCAAAATTAGTGTTAATTTTTCCCTTCGGAGAGAGTATATGCTTTGACTAGGGACACTTACACCACTTACCCAATGTAACTCCAAAATATGTTAGTCACCACAACCAACACCAACACAGTGGAAAAAGTGAAATATTAATGTTGAATTTTACTATGGTTTTACTTTTGGTTATCAATATTATACAATGAAAATGAACCAGAAAAAACATGTATATTGTAACAAATTTGACTTTTTACTACTTTCATTCAAATGTCTTACAGCAACTGCTAATAACAATTTCTTAACTAATTGTCACATTGATTTTTTAAACCACCTTAAAATTTTTAAATCTATTTTTGATTTTAACATTTCCGGGCCAGTATTTCAATCTCCTAATAAAGTTCCTAATAAAAGTTATTAGCTGAATAACTGAAATAACCTTACATTTTTCCTATACTCATTAGCTGAATTGTTATTAGATACTCCTATTAGGAGTTTGAAATACCGGCCCTAAGTGTAATAAGGTTTTTCAAAAATTAAAGATGTAAGTTATTTTTTAAAATAAGATATTACTGGTGTTTTGCTATAAAATTTGTTCGGTATAAAACTTGCACCGTAATTTCTTTTCTGGGTATCGGGACTCTTCATCACTGTGCTAGCTTGCAAATGTAGTTCTTATTTGGGTGCATATGCACTACTACTTACTATTTTGGGCCTTAAAGATAATCGCCTGTCCATCTGTAATTAATATCTTCCCAGGAGTTTCTGCTACCATTTGACAAAGCTAGAAACAAAACTGATAGACTCTCTTTATTAGACATCTTACATTCCCTGCTGTCAAACTCATTCGGATTTCACGCTGTGGAAGTTATGATATGAATTACATCTTAGCTACTAAATGCCTACTTTGATTTATTTTAATAAATGTTTGTTTTTATGAAAGATTTTATGAAAAATGTTTTTGCTGTTTTGGTTATTCAGATTTTTTCATATCTTTGTCTTAAAGGAAAGATATTTGATAATGTAAGAAATTATCTGGCGGTTGGTGTTTCGTATATGTGACAACCATATATCTACCTAGCGTAATTTATTTGCAAAAACACTAAAATCCGCTACCTGGATCGAAGATAGTAAAGATTTGCATAAAAAGGAAGCATTTCAAATTTCTAGATATGTTCAAATAACATATAAGTACCATAGATGCATATATTTATAAATTCAGTTAGCTAAAATTGCTAATTCTAGACCATTTAAAATATTATTTGAATTCAACTTTCTAATTTTTCGGATTTATTGTATTTTTACTTGTTTCATTTTTCGGTTTAGCTCTGATGCGATTATCGGATATATGTTACGATAACTATGGGAGATTGTTTAGAGTATGGTTATCAATTGTACCAATGGTAGTTATTCTGGATCCTAAGGATATTCAGATAATTCTGGGTTCGAGCAGGTACACCCAGAAAAATTTCATCTATTCTCTGATGCATAACTTTATCGGCAAGGGGCTTATCTCTAATAGTGGTAAGAGGCACAATAAATTGTTAAAATTTTGTGTTCATAGATCCGTTGCTCATTACACTCTACTATTGTTGTTTGTTTTAGGTGATAAATGGAGGCTACATAGAAAATTAATTCAACCATATTTCAATATTAATATTTTGTATTTATATACTAACACCTTTTGGCACAGTAGTAATAGACATGTTAGATCTATGAACGGCGTTAAGGAGATTAATATAACTGGGTTTGTAAACAATTGCGTTCTGGATATATTACATGGTAATTTGTGGAATTTCATGCTTTGACTATCTTTTTTATATACCGAAAATGTTAAAATTGGGAAAAGCAGCATTTATAGTAGTATTCTTTTACTAATTTTTAATGCTTTTGCTAACCTGAAAAACCAGGTTTTCTTGCTTCATTTATTTGCGGAGCTGGATATAGTAAAATACATATATCCTGTATAATATATACAGGGTGAGTTTTTTTTTCATTATTTGTATTAGGAATCTCGAAAACTATAAGAGATACGCAGAAAAAAATGCTCTATTAGAATATGTCATAGCCAAACCATGGTTTCTATTTAAAAAAATTATACTTTGCTTCCTAAGTCAAAAATGCTATATAAAAATGTTTTGAAACCAATATAGCAAATGCGCATTAGAATATTTGGTTTCGCTGCTTATAGTGCTATGATTCAAACTAGTGCTATGATTCAAACTAGTGCTAAGAAAATCGCTTGATAATAGAAACCGATTAAATCGACTTCACTAAAACGGGTTAATCGACTGTTTGTTAAAACTGTTTTTTGAAACCGATTTAAAATCTGGTTGTTGATTGTTAAATTTTCTGCATTTACACTACACGGTATTGTTGTTACTGCTCAGCTTCGATTGTCCGAACTAGAGGTGCGCATTTTGGGAATTATTTCGGCCCGGCCGGGCCCGTTCTTTCCTAAAACGGGCCCGGCCCGGCCAGCTTTTTCCTAAAGCCCGCCCAAGCCTGTCCTTCGGGCCGTCGGCCCGTCAGCCCGTGTGAATCACCGATTGCCCTTCCAAAAGTTTATCTTTCTTTAAGAAAACTGTTTTAATTTAAAGAATTACATTATATGTGCAACTGCAAATATCTATAATAAATTTTAACAGCTAGTGGTGGCTTAATACTAGAATAGGATAGACAATTTGTATAATATTTGTCATTTCCAATAAGCATATGAATTTCAATTTATTAAAGAAAGAATATAACTTTTTCGGTATGAAAATGAAGATGTACTTAACATATGTATATACTTGAAGGTATACATATATGTAATAGGTATTCATATTCACTATGTTTGCCAAAAAATAAATTTGGTAAGAAGTACAAATTTCAAAAAAGAATGTTCATAGATAAACTTCTTCATAAACGGATTTTATTTTCTCCATGTACAAAATGCAAATGTAATATTCCAAAAATTCAATTTTCTAAGTAAAAAAAAGTGTCAGATTTTAAAATGCGTGTTCAAAATATTTTAAAGTTTGTCCATTTATTAAATAATAAATTAAAAAAAACAGTACATACCAGTATTATAGATATATGTTAAAGAAACGCAATTAAAAAAAAAAAAATTGGAACTATCCGACAAAGATAAAAAAATGTCTGAATTACTATTTGTAATTAAGAAATGGATGGCAACAGTATCAACAGCTTGATAAAGCTAGCAATTGTCTACCCAAGAAATAAAAACTCAACGTCTATTGACTTACAAATCCAATTATCAAATATCATTTTATTCGAATTGTACCTATATATGTATTTTACGTTAATCAATGTAAATGGTGATACATACAATAGAATACAATGGTTTATTAATATTTTAAAAGTTGCCAAGCAAATTTGTCCGCCTGAAGAAACTTGACCGAGCCGCCCGTTCGATTATAAAAAAGTCCGGCCCGGCCCGTTTCTTATGGTCTTATTGTTTAATTTTAACTAAAAAGAAGTTGTTTGAAAGAGCATTTTTGGAGTACCTACCTAAGTTTATTTTAGTTTTAATACAATAAGAATCAGTTATTTCTGCTTAGAATACTTATTTGTTGCTTATGCTTCACTTATGCATGGAGAAAAATAGATATTACCACGTACTATAAACATAATTAATCCTTTAATGTATTTTGGTTTTGCGGAATTTGTAATAAAATTCTGAATGTAGAAATTAAATCCTTATTTGACGTTTCGCCAATCTCAACATTGGCTTTTTCAAAAATTGTCCAATAATTATAAAAAAATATTTTGTTAGAAAAATCCGTCTATTCTTCATTGTTCCTTGGTGTAGATGTAGATATCCTTTATTCTCTTGAAGGAAATGTGTGACCCTATTTCTTTTTCCACATTGGCGAAACATCAAATAAAGATTTAATTCTGCATTCAGAATGTTATAATTACAAATTCCACAAACTAAGATACATTAAACGGTTGGAGAGAAGCGGAAAAGAAAATAATACCCAAATATCATACACCACGGTTGAAAAAATGGAAGAAGAAATAGAGTCACCCATTTTCTTCAAGAGAATAAAGCACATCTAGGGAAACGAAATTTCTCGAACTTTTAACAAACTTCTAAAATTAAATCTGCACCAAGGAACAATGAAGAATAGACGTATTTTCGTAACAAAATATTTTTTTATAATTATTGGACAATTTTTTGAGAAACGTCATATAAAGATTTAATGTCTACATTCAGAATTTTATTATTACAAACTCCGCAAAACTAAGATACATTAAAGAAATGCAAAGGAAATGGTTGCAAACAAAGGAAACAGAAAAGAAAATAATACCCAAATATAATTAATGATACAAAGACAATAATACAATATGTAATATCCAGTATTCATTCGTAAATTACTATTTATTGGCAAAATTATACGTTCTAATGTAATTATAATAGAACTAATTATAAAGTTTGTTGTCACTATTTTTATTATCTATCTTTCTCTATAGTTTTTTTATAATTTAATTTATATTACTCGCGTTACTTCTATCGAAACAGTTACTGCAGCTGCATATAGGTTAGTTAGATCCCATAAAGAAAACCTTTGTGAAGGAATAGGTATCAAAACCTGTTTTAATTTTTTTTAATACACCCTATACCAAAACCGTTTTTTGGTTTCAAATCGGTCACGGTTTTTGTTTTGAAGGCGATTAATTACCACAAAAAAACTGGTTTTACAAAAAAAAAGTTTAAGCAACAGATGCCAATATGTACACCCGAAATTTTAAGGATACCCTAATTTTATTTAGAATAGAATTAGAACCTTTTTTGACATAGCAACCTCCTATAATTCAAACCTCATTATTCATAAAGTGAGTTTCATTTTCTTTCAAGAGTCCATGCCATTTTATTTCATGCACGCACATTATCTGCTGTTGCGCATTTAACGGAAAAGTTTCTAATACAATTTGTTTATTAGCTTTGCAGTTTTCTCCATCTATTTGTTTTGATTTTTGTTTAAGTGATGATCCCTTGATTAATTGTCCTTTATATATGTCCACTCTTGCAAAAAAAAATCTATAAAATTTAGAAAAGAGGAAATGGACTGAAGTAAATACAATAAATAAATTAAATATATATGTGTATAGAGCATACAACCTTGTTAATTGCTTTCTTAATTACACCTTGTGTTGTGTAATACATATAATGTAATAATTACCGGACGTATCACCTAATCATTTCTATAAATTCCAGAAACAATTTTGGGAATTAGAGAAGACGAAACAACCCTTAAAGCAGAGTCGCCATACAGGAAGTAAGCTTATTCATTGCTTAAATGTTTAATTTAGAATTCATAAAATAATTTCTTTATAGAGGTAAAGTGACAGCTTCAATAAGATTACAAAAGCCCTGGTTTCTATTCGATCACATTTATAAATTCACCGCATTAGCAGAAAATGAATTAAAACAAAAATCAAAATTGAACGAGTTCACTAAAAAGGTGTTTAATTTAAATCTAAAAAAAGATCGTGGAGTATTTATGCTGTATATTATAGGTTTTGAATCAAAAACGCAAACTACCAAAGACATCTGTTAGTCTGATGCAGTATTGCATAGAAATAGCGGATAATAATGCCAAATTCAACGACAATAGCTTAATAGAGGAACTTTGTACATTCATGTTGGCGGTAAATAATATTGGGACTGACTTCTTTTGAATTCGTTATTTAATGATTATTTAATTCGCAGGGTCAAGACTCGGTGGCTGCAGCTGTATCTTTTACTTTATATAATTTAGCTGCTCATCAATCTGCTCAAGAAAAGGTGGTTTCTGAATTAGATTCCATATTTAGTGGTTCTGATAGGGCTACCGAAGCTAAAGATTTAGAAAATATGAAATATTTAGAACAGTGCATCAAAGAAAGTTTAAGACTGTATCCAAGTGTTCCAATCATATCTAGGAAATTACTAGAGGATGTTGTTTTGGGTATTTATAACCACTTTATATTATATACAACATAAAGTTTTTACGTTACCAATAATAATTGGATGAATTTACTAACACTTTTTACTTGCAGGAGAACATACATTACCAGCAGGTTGTAATGTACTTATATCACCGTATACTACTCACAGATTAGACATGTACTTTAAAAACCCTGCTGAATTTAATCCAGACAGATTTTCAGCGGAAAACTTAACAAAAATACATCCATTTGCTTTCATTCCCTTTAGTGCTGGGCCTAGGAACTGTATTGGTTACAAATTTGCTTTAATAGAGATAAAAATGATTATATCCACGTTATTAAGAAGTTACCATTTATATCAATGCTCAAATAAACCAGTTAAACTTAATTATAGAATAACATTGAGAGCGAAAGGAGGCATATGGTTAAGGCTTAAGCCCAGAAAAGTAGTTGATTAAGGTATGATTGTATTGCTATTGAATGTAGGTATTTTATTTTATATTTGTATATATGTATACTTTAAGAGTTGTATAAATATAGATAATAAAGAAATTGTGTTTTTATATCCCCAATCGCTTCGTACCATTTCAATTTTATTGATTGATTTCACCCATTTCAAGCGTTTACATAAGGTAAAGTATTCTTTCAGTAGTAAATGTTATTACGGATATGCCCAGAGATATTTATAACTAGATAAAGGGATTGTGTATAAATTTGGATATACAGTGCCGGTCAATATAATAGCACCAGTTGCAATATTCTGATTCGAAAGATGTAAAACTTTCACCTATTTATTATATTATTTTTTGGAGTGTAAGAAACATTTTTTATGCTATCTCAGAGTGTGCGTATTTGTTGTCAAATTTCGTAACTGTCAATCAGTTATAAAAGATCTTTTGTAAACACTTATCATTTCGTGCAGTTAATAAAATAGCACCAGTAGGCTTTTTTAAATTTGTTTTGCAAAATTTTGTGAAAAAAAAAGTGAAAACGGAAGGTAATAAAAATTTTTTAATATACTTTCTATAAAATCGTGTAATAATTTTATAAAAATTGTATAGTTATGGGTCGCGGAAAGCATTGTTCGCCGGGAAAACGTGAAGTAATAAAACAATTTGCATCCGAGGGTAAATCGTATTCCCAAATAAGGGAATTGCTGGGCTGTTCCAATAAAATGATAATAAATGCCCTAAGATATGAGCAAAAAGTTGAATCCCGTGGTAGGAAGCGAGTTTTATCACCCTTAATGGTAAAACGGTTAGTACGGACGACTAAAGCAAATCCCTTTATGACAGCTACGGAGCTCAAAAAAACATTGGATGTGCCGGCAAGCTATGTGCTATGGACTGACGAATCCAAAATTGTTCTTTTTGGTGGAAAGGGTTCCAGATGTTTTGTCCGTAGGCCACCTAACAGCGAATACAAGCCACAATTCACAGCAAAAACTATCAAACATGGAGGTCATAGTATTATGGTATGGGGTTGCTTCTCGTATCAAGGTACGGGTCCTATATATTGGATCAAAACCATTATGGATTTTTCGGTTTATGTAAAAATCCTTGATGAAATTATGCTGCCGTATGCTTCCTACGAAATGCCGCTGGTGTGGGTCTTCCAGCAAGACAATGACCCCAAACACACCAGCAAAATGGCAAAAAAATGGTTCAACGATAACTCTATCAATGTAATGGAGTGGCCTGCACAGTCCCCAGATTTGAACCCTATCGAAAATCTGTGGACGGACATAAAGAAGGGTGTATCTACAATAAAACCAACAAGCGTTGAAGGGCTCTGGGAGGCTGTGCAGAAAATTTGGAGTTCCATCAAAGTTGAAAGATGCCAGCATTTAGTGGATTCCATGGGAAGGCGTTGTGCCGCGGTAATAGCAAACAAAGGGCACGCGACAAAGTATTGAAACCATACAATTAATTTATCTACAAGATATCTGAGTGAAATTTTTGATTTATTTTAAGAAAGACCACTAATTTTTGTTAAAAATGAACTGAAGTGCTATTATTTTGACTGTGTAGTTTTTAAGTTTTTTATTTAAATTAATTAGCGTATTATAAACTGTTGAAAAAAAACAAATAATTTTCTTATGATAATAAACCATTAACATCAAAGAATTTATTATTTTGTTTTGAGTTGAATCGGCCCAACAGTTAAACAGATGTAAACGGACTCAGTATAAATTTGTGCGTGGTGATATTATATTGACCGCAGCTGTACGTTCGGAAAAACACCTTAGAAATACGTTTATGATTCCAACTCTTTTAATTAATTCAACATAACGTTGAAAGTATATGTTTTCATTCTTTAAAAGCTGACGCATGTGAATATTACTAAAATAACATTTACAGTAATAATTTACAGTAAGAATAAAAAATCGAAACGTCTTACATCACATTCACAAACTTCATTCGTTGCTTTGGAGGAATAAATAAGGAAATCTTTGTGATAGTAGATTATTAGTTTTTAGAGCAGTGGCATACATTTGAGAATTAAGATTTTATGTAAAATACATTTTGCATATATAACCTTAATTTAATACAAGCGGGTGTAATTTCTATTTCTCAAAAGGAACCCAGTATTTACATAGGTACAAATTAGATGTCACTGCCAATACACTCAACCGATTCTAGTTGAGTTAAATGTAGATGTTGGCATCCGAATCCCCATTTAGTTTTTCATTCGGAAACAGAATGATTACATTTAAGAGAGACATTGATAAGAAGCGAAAATTTTGTTATACTCTGATTAGGATGGAGAGACAAATTGACGCTCCCTTTTCTTCGTCACACTTTATCTGATTTGATGGCGGGGTCTCGAAACATATTCAGAATGTACACTTTGTAGCAATAAAATTGCGCTCTTATTATTATTATGTTAAATAACCATTTTTAACACCTGGCTAGGGTGCTTAACACTAAGGTACCTCACAATAAAAAAAGTGTTTTTAGTGTTATCGAAAAACTTTAGTATTTTTCCTTGTATAACAGAGTCAATAAATTAAAAACATTTAAAGAAATATTTTCTATTTGTAACCAAGTAAGTAATCGACTGAGAGCAAAAGATATTTAAAATAAATACTAAATTTTTACACAAAAATAAATGTTGCTCCTTTTATCCATACTTCTCAACAAAAACATTAGAAAATAAATAATTTTCATATTGAAGACATGTGTGATAAATTATAAACTGCAAAAAATGATGACCAATTATTAATTTCTAAAATAAAACTGTAAAACCAAAAATTAAAGACCCTATAAAATATTTATTACTTCTCCAGGTTTTCAATGCATTGAAGACACATTTTCTTGGAACAGTGTAAGTAAATTGATTTCTTTTTTTTTGTATTAAACGCATAGATAATAATAGTGTTGGGATGAACGTAGTTTTCATTCGCCTGCATAGGCTTCACAGTTTCTGTTTTCAATTTTGGGTTACGAATAGAACCATATTTCCATTGATTTCTAGGTAAATTGTTTTGTGCATCAGCTGATACCTCAGGAGGTAATATATTAAAAATTTTGAAAATAGCGGCTCTTAGACTTGGTCTTAGCGGCTGTTACAATGTATAAAATCAATTCTATCTAGAATGATTTGTGTTTGGCACATCGCTGATGAACGATATATGCCTTTATTCACAACTTATCCGCAATTCTTTAAAACAGTGTATGAATCAGCGTTGTGTTCTTCCACTTCAGCAAAATTTACTTGGTACTCCTCAAATGCGCTGCATCTACTCCAGATTTTGTGTTATTATAAAATACATTAATTTCAAGCAAACCGTCTTCCCAGTGATGCATCGAGAAAATAATTGCAACAGCTTTCTCTTTGTTCGACAATCTAGAGTCAATCCTTCACTTCTTGTAAACTCAACTCCTTGTAAACTCATATAAAATGGACCCAGGTATTCTTGCTTTGGAATTTATTATTATTATTGTTGAAGAGTACCAATTATCACCGGTAATACTTCTGTTACTTCGAAATATTGCTTGCGTTGGAATGAAAAATCATATTCGCGCAGTTATTATGTGTTGTATATATATACTATCGGCTGCATAGAAAACTGGTACAGCATAATAATCCATTTACCCGAATATTTGAGAATTTTTGCTGTGTAAGAAGTCTGTTGGTCAAGTAACATTGAAACTGGCCGATAATTGTGGCATATTAATCTGACAATATAATATACGACAAATATAAATGACATTAAATTTAATTTTGACATGCTACAGCCTAAATCAATCAACTTAAAACTAACTGTACCAGTTTTCCATGCAGCCAATGGTACCTAACCCTTCTCTATGATGGTACCTTACCTATGATGGATTTGGGCATCAACAAAGCACTGGACTTTTAAGTGTCATTTGACAGGCTTGCTCAGTAAATTTAATGTCGACTAGGATTTTGTCGACCACTGCATTAGCTGCTAAGCAATAAGCTGATTACGAATTTTAATTGAACCACCATCTGTTGAAATTATCGATTGATTATTAGATTTGGATCCAGCAATAACAGCAGAAATTACAGAAAACCACTTATTTCAACGGAATTTGTTTCTCTGCACCATATGTGATCTTGATTACCTTGCTTAATAAGATATTTCTAAATTTTCTAAATTTTCAAATTTGTGCAAATGGCATTCTCAGTAGGAATGTTGCGTTCACTATCTTAGTCTAAAAAATCTGTCACATATCTCAAACTATTTTTGCACAATTTGCTCAAAGTTAGGATTTGTAGGAATAACGACGATTTTCATAATGTCACTTAAGCTTCGGGTTGTGGAATACACCTTGACACTTCTAAGTACTGACATTATAGAGAAGGGTTAGACTGACATCTATTTGACGTATTGTACCAACCCCATTGAAATTTTGCCGAAGGAATTCCAGGTTTTCAGATAAGGAATACATACATTAGTTAACCCTTAGATACCCAAGCTTCGCAAATCAACGTAAAGACCCAAGCGGGGTCATCAGGGTCCCCCTTTGGCTTTTGGGAATTTCGCAGCCCGAGGTGTTGCAAAACCGTACAAAATATTCAATAACTTTAGAATAACAACAATTACACCTATATTAAAGATGTTTATTAAAAACGCAATATTTTAAAATAATTCGCACAAATAACAAAATTTTTTAACAAAATTAAAAATTTAACTTCAACTCTGAACAAAAAGTTTAATAACGAAAATATATGTTTAGATTAATGATTCCTTCACGACACAATCAAAACAAAGGACTTTAGTAGTTTTCCTACGATGGGCTTCACAAACAAATTTTGTGCAAATATCACAAGACACTTTGCTTTTCTTATCTTCTTTTCGAGGACATTTATAACATCTACCACGTTTTCTGGGTTCGACGGCTTCGTTTTTGAGAGGGGAATGTAATTCAATTCCGCAATCAGTTAGAGCCGTTTTGACATGTCTATGAAGATTATCATTAGCACGATGCTCCATATTTCTTTTTGCCAAGTCGTCAGCAAGCTTCAAGAGAAACAGGCGTCCCCGACAAGAGCTCTGTCTTTTCCATTCTGAATGTTTCTCAATGTAGATAATAAAAGAGTTCATGGAGCTTATATCCACAATGTTCATAAAGAGCCTAAAGGGCCAACGTGCAGTTCTTCTAGCACATGTGTATTCTCTCACCAATTTATCGGCATTGTCGGCGGCACCCTTTGTGGCATTGTAGTCCATATCATCAAGGGTTTCTCATTTTCTTCTACTGAAATGCTTTTATCATGATGTTGAGATGATAACAAATGAACCATTTTACCTTTCTTCGGTATATAAGAGACCATCGACAAGTCATTAGTGAATGCAAATTTTGAGGAGTGTTCTAGAAGAGTGCTTACTTTCAATTCATTAGGGGTATGCTGTTTATTCTTCCAAACTGTTCCAAGCAATGTAAGTTTTTTAGTGAGTAAAAAGTTGGCTAGTTCCACGGTAGTGAAAAAGTTGTCCGTTGTAACTCCTCGTCCTGAATTATAGTAGGGCTCAACCAAATCGGTTACTACACGATATCCTTGATTTTATTCCCTAGCATTACCAGGTAGTCTACCAGTGTAGACTTGCAAATTACAAAGGAAAGATGTTCTAACATCAGCAGCCGCTCAAATTTTGATGCCGTATCTGGCAGGTTTTGATTTTATGTACTGCCTGAATGGGCATCGTCCCCTGAAGGCAACGAACTGCTCATCGACTGTTATATGTTCAGATGGTTCAAACGCTCTCCTGCAATGTTCAGTAAACATGTTCCATCCGTCGCTAATCGCAGCTAGTTTGTCCGTTTCTTTTCTTTCAGGTCTGGTCAGTTTATCGTCAAATCTCAAGAAAACTGAAAGTTCTATAAATCTATTTCGCGACATTGCAGCACAAAAAAAAAGAGCGGCGTATAGTGGGATCAGTGGTCCACATTTCTCTTGTCGGTTCCCTTCTGCATCTCAAAGCACCGGCTTTTATAAGAATACCTAGAAAACAGTCTAACTCGACATGATCCAGTGGTTTCCATTTTTTTTTTTATTCTGGATGCTGATCAACCCACAAAGTGTAATATCTTTCTGCTTCCTCGTTCGTATGAAGACAAATTATATCCTTGATTTCCGTAGTTATAAATAAATTAAAAATTTCCACAAAAGTCGGCAGTGCTACTGAAAGTTGTAAGACCAGGACGAATATTCAAAATATTTCTCGCAAGACGCTTAGAGCTCCGTCCACGACTACTAGTCCACTTCATACCTGATTTTGCTGTATATTCAGTTTCTTCTTGGTCCTCGTTTTCACTTTCGGTAACTTCTTGACGATTATCAACTGGCTCGACATCGTCTTCTTCCTCAGAATTTACTTCCACATTGTCATCTTCTGACTCTGATATATTTTCTTGCAAATTTAGCTCCTCTTCGCTACTGCTGTCATCATCTAAATCATTTTCATAGTCTAATTCCCCTCAGATTCCGAGAGATCACCAAATCTTGAAGCTATTTCTGCAAGTTCTGTCGCGGTTAAAATCTTATTTCTATTTGGACGGCTCATTTTCGATTATAAGCTGCAAATTTGCAAGATTGTTAGAATTTACATAAATACCCAAGGGGGGTACTTTGAGGGCCCACTTACCTAAAATGTATAAATATTATACAGAGGTGGACAAAGTTGCAAACCAATTGCACTAAACATAACCTCAAACGTCATTTGACAAATAGCTGTAAGCTTGGTTGCCTACTCAACGCCAAAACAAAGTCACAGCAAAATTTTTAAAAGTGGGGGACCCAAGTTACCCCGCTTGGGTATCTAAAGGTTAAAGTGACAAAGTGACGTTTATTATGAAAATGACCATAATTCGTTTTTGATCATCGACTGAAGTCCATCCCTACTGTCACAACGTACTGATATCCAGGGTAAAAAACAAGATATTTGTGTTTTGACAGGATTGAACCAATCAGTTACAAACGGCGCTTAGTTTCTCTATTTTTTTTTTCTACGTTTGTTGCTTGCCGTAATTGTAAAATGTAAGTTGCCTATCGCAAATCATTGGCTGCATGGTCTATGCAGTAATGTCTGAACCGCATATTTTCTGTTGTTCTACTTTACAGCAAAACATTTACCGCGGTTTTTATTTGTTGGACATCCAAAATATAATATGAAAGTTATGTGTTTTAAATTTATGGTTTATGTTTTAAATTGAATAAAAGATGGAAGAAAGTTAGTTGTACTTTATTTGTATTAATGATTATTAAATCTTTACAAAACAGAAATGACAAAATGTCTATGAGTAGTTGTCATTGCTGTTGTCATTAACCGCTCATTCATTCAAACTCTAAATTTCATTTTCTAAATTTTTCGCACAATCATGGAATAAAAGTTACAGTATAAAAAATGCAAAATGTGTTTCGATGGGCAATCACAAATTATAGAAAAAATCACAATTTATTCGTCACCCCCAAAAGATGCATTGGTTACAGAAACAATCCAAAGAAGCCCGCAATTTTGAACAAATTTTCCGTGCTGCTGTTAACTACCATGCTAGGAATCGCGTTTACCCGTCGATTATTGTCATCTGAACCCAAATCTTTCCCAGCAGGCGTACCGCATCTGAAAGCTTTAGAGCGTGATTCGCTACGTAACAAATTCAATTTCATAGAATCTGTCGTGAAGAAATGCGCACCGGCCGTTGTGTACATTGAAATTCAAGATTCAAGAAGGATTGATCCTGAAACGAACGAGCCGTTGATCATATCTAATGGTTCCGGGTTTATAGTGAGGGACGATGGCTGGATTCTGACTAACGCTCACGTTGTTATTAGCAAACCTAAGGCGATAATTGCCGTGAAACTACAGGACGGTTCCGTGTTGCATGCAAACGTAGAAGATGCCGACATGAATATCGATTTGGCGTTGTTGAAAGTTAATACCTCTAGAAGATTACCGTCTCTTGACTTTGCGAAATCCGATGACGTTACTGTAGGTGAATGGGTTGTAGCATTAGGAAGTCCTTTGTCTTTGAGTCATAGCGTAACCGCTGGTATTGTGAGTATGCTGTGTAATTTTGTAACTTTTTTCTTGGCATTAATTTTTTTTTAAAAGCTCATTGATTCTTTCATGCTAGGTACTTTCTGATTTAGTCGGTGTTTTTACCTTGGCAAAATTGATATTAAGATTATGTGAACTGAATGTCCATTGTAGTGTAGACTAGCGGAAGGTAGTAGAGAATATAGATTTATGATAGTCGTATACTATCTAGGTATATTATACTACCAATTAGTGTTTATTAACTCTGCTACATTTTAATAAGACAAAGCAAATATTTTACCACAACTAAATATGGTATAATAATATGAAATAGGTGGATTCTAGAATATGAAATACATCTAACCAGGCTTTCAATAGAAGTATCCTATATCTCACAGCTGACGCTAGTCATGCTTGTCAAGGTACAGCAATAATATTTTATAGGTGTTGTAACAGTCTTGACAAATAGCCATGAAGAGGTATATTATTCCCCAATGCTTAGAAATTGTTAAAAAGCCAAAATGGATATTCGGTAAATATTTTGTGCGTTACGTGAAATTTATGGCCTACATGAATGTCGTATATATAATGTAGTGAGAGAACAATTCAAGGTTTAATTGTGAAATTAGAGGCAATCGGCTCTCTTGCCAATCACGTCACATCTGTACGTTAAAAATCCGCCTGCTCCCAAGAAAACATTGCTGCTGTTAGTCAGAGTATTCGCGATAATCAATCCCAATTAATTTCTCGTCGATCACAACAACTTGGCAAATTTTGCACACGAACTTGAAACTATGCCCGTATAAAATTGTTCTAAAACAAGAATTGAATCCTACCAACCATGGATTGCGCCGTATATTAGCTAACTGGGCTTTAAAACAATTAGAAACTGACTCTGCTTTCGCTCGAAAAATGATTTTTAGTGACTAAGTTCACTTTTGGATGGACGGCTTTGTTGATAAATACAACTGTCGCATTTGGAGCAGCGAGAACCCAGTGGAAAGAATGTCTACTTCATCCTAAAAAAGTTAGTAAAAAAGTTAGAGTTTGATGCAGTTAGTGGTTGAGATGAAACATTTGTCATTATTTGTTGGTTGTGATTGTTAATGGGAAAATATATCGTCCCATGATAACTGATTATTTTTGGCCTCGACTGCAAGGGATAGACCTAATAAACGTTTAGTTTTAACGGCTCGAGAAACTATTGAACTTTTGAAAGAGAAATTTGATTGTTTTGTACTCTCCTGTGGTGGTGATGTTAACTGGCCACCTATGTCATTTGACTTGATTTACAGCAGTGAGTATTTCGGCATAGGATTTGGACAGAGTTGAAATGGATCTAGGTCTCCAGCTTGCTGTCAGCAAGTGCAGACTCAATTACAATTACCAATTTAAACACTGCCACTTCGAGAAGATTACGATCTTTGATAGGAAAGCAATCTGAAAGTTTGGATTTGTATTTAAAGAATTTAAAACGGTTTTTATGTTGTGTTTGAACCGGATTCTTCCCATACTAAAACCCTCACTAGTAGCGAAGATAGATATTGAATTGATAAGGAATGGTTTATGTTTTGGATACGTTGGGTATAGGATGTACTTGTCGGCTTACAGTACGCTGCATATGTTTGGGATAGTGTTCTTGGTTAGGGTTGGGGGAGCATAGAATAGTTCTCGGGATAAGGAGTTAGGATCGGATATGTCAACAGCGTTTTGTACTAAAGAGTTTATGATTCCATTCTTCTGAGCCGGATGATGGTGTAATATCTAAATGAGCTATTATTATTATTTTATATCTAGGAAAGGAAGAGTACAGTCCAACTCGATTTCCATGGTGAAGTGTGCTGGAAATTAAGGAATGCAAGAAAAGTATCACATCCGTGTGACCAGATTACGAAGGTCGCATCAATGTATCTACACCAGTATTTCTATTTTTGAAAATAGGAGTTAGAAGTTGTTGTTCAAATACCTCTATAAAAATGTTGACTACAACAGCAGAAAGTGAGGAACCCACAACTGCACCTGAAATTTGTTCATAGTAGTAAGTAGAGGTAAAACAAGTTTCCACCTCAGCTAAGTCATCAGGTTGGATGTCTGAACATAGGATCTCACGGATCAACTGGATGGCATCGGATACAGGAACTTTAGAAAATGAGGATTTCACATCGAAACTGACAAATAAAGAGTGAGAGAGAAACTACTACTTTGAGTACAGTTAGTCTCGGTACAAAGTATTTGAGTTTTAGAATGTTGGAGATGTATTTGGAGTTTTAGTTGTAGGTACGATTTTTTATGGTACTAATGATAGAATGTGAAGCAACATTGGGTTCGTGGATTTTGCTTAAGGGTAAATATTTCGGATTTAGGAGGTTTTCGGCACTAGTAAAGATCTTGAAGGTTTCGTAACTGATGGCATCGGTGATGTCGTTACGAATTGTATTAACAGCTGTTACATTTTTGTTAAACGATACATCGATTAAAATTTTCAATAACAACCGAAAAATAAAAATTAAATAAGTTATGCAAAATCTTTTTCCCGGGCTGTCAAAATATTTTTTTTTCGCTGCTTCCCCAAATGTGGTATTCTATCTTATCAAACTTATTTCATAATATCCTCCGCTACTCGGTGTATTTCAAAATCAGAATGACTTTCGCGGTTATTAACGCTAAGAAAAAAGAGTATGACTATATTCTTCCGCGTCCTCTTATAAAAATGAAGAATTCACGATTACTTTCATAGTCTTCCTTGATTACAGATCAGTTCCACAAACAGGGCGGCAAATGAGTTGGGTCTTCGCAATCATTCCATGGAATACATACAGACGGACGCTTCGATTACGTTCGGAAATTCCGGAGGGCCCCTGGTTAATTTGGACGGCGATGTCATCGGAATTAACAATCTGCGGATCACGGCAGGGATTTCGTTCGCAATTCCTATAGGTATTAGACACTGGATTCCATTCATCCGTCCGACAGTCGTTGTTATTCCGCAAATCGGCTCAAGCGTAATCGCGTAGCTCGAAACGGATTGAGAGATTTCACTTAATACCCCTCGCGAATTTTGATACGATACACGCAATGGTATATTTTGTAATTGATATCGAGATTGCTGGCAATACTATAAAAGCGTATTTTGTGATTATTTATATATGAGTAATCGTGTTATTGTTATCTAAATTTGTATAAAATGTCTTAAGATTTCGTTAGCATTGCGTGCAGGAGAATAATGAAATATTTATAATTTAAATTGTAGGTATTTCTCTAGAGTCAAGCTTACTTTCGTCTTAATCAAAGGTCATATAACTAATTGCTTTGAAACACGAAACTATGTGGGGAAATTTATTTTATTATGTTCTTTGAGGAGTACTTTATCGACTCTTTGAAAAATAGACATCTACTAATAAGTTGAGATATTATATTCAGTGTTCATGTCAGATTGTATTTACTTTAAATATTTTAATCTGTTTTTTATCAGTACTGAAATATTTTACATACTTTCTTTTAAACGCCTTCGGTTTGATAATTACAACTATTACAGCTTTTTTTAACATATAGGTATACTGTGGGAATTTGAGTTTGTTGTTAGGTTATCCAAAATCTTATATTTTATGAGGTTGTTTGAAAATCTTCTCTAAGAATTGTCTATTACATAGAAAAGAACGACAAACTCCAAAATATCTTGTTTTTCCAGTCATTCTATTTCAAATTTAATGAAATCAAGCACTTGTACGTGTGTAGTGATTTCCTGGCAATGACAGGTGTGCAGCTATAAGTACATTCGTCTTTAGAAAAACGATTTTAAAAATTCCTACACATCATATATCGAGAGGATCTATATCGAGATGTAGGTCACACGCATCCCTTATCGATAATGTATTGGAATTTTTTTTTTTAAACCAACGCGAATTATTCTATTTGTTATTTCCGTCCTCTGTTAATTACCTTTTGATTTGGAAATTAATTGCTTAGTTCATGGGATGGCACATTTCATTCTTTCTGATTTTTAGCTTACGCAAAAAAATTCCTGCGGAACGGTCGACATCCATTAAGCGAATATAATAAATCCAATCATAGCGATGCCACGCATCAATTAGGTATCGCCACCGTTCAGATGACGGACACCGTAATTGAGGAGCTGCAATTAAAGGAAAACATCAGCGGCGTGTTCGTGTGGAAAGTGGTACTTGATTCCCCTGCTTTCCGGTAGGTACTTATAGTTCATGATTATGGGAAAATGGACGGGCAAAACTGTTTGTAGTTTTGAAGTACGTTCACAAAATACAGTCACATCAAAACAGAGATTTTAGGTCATTGTCATACGAGTTCTAAGTGGCTTTCTAGACTGTTTTACTGGTTTATATTTTTTCAAAGAAATGTCAGGTATTAGTTTCAAATTAAAATGTTTTTTTTAAAGTCATTCTAGTATTTCTGCGATAATTATTTCATATATTAAATATTGGAAAGAAGATTTAAATGTACCCACTTATTCTGATGTAAATGAATTGAATGACATCTTTTGCAAATTTAATTTGTACTTACAAAAAAAGGTATCCAACCCAAACTTTTAGAATTTAATGAAACTTGGCGTTTTGCAGGTACTTTATAGGACCTTTTCGGCTACCAAACGCTTTTAGGGGATACATTTTATTATCTTTTTTTTCCTTAATTATTTTCTATCTACATTAACAATATACAGACTAATCCAAATTAAGTGTTCATCATGGTTTTTATAGGAGCTAGCTACATGGTTGGCTAAATTAGGAAAGATGTAGTATTTGAAAACAGAAAAACAATCAAACATGTAGGTGTCGAGTTATTTCAAAAAAGATATGAGTATTTCTAATGGAACATTCTGTACATTTTATACAAATAATAGCATAATAAATTTCTTAACAAAACTGTTCATATGTTTTGTAAAAAGTTGAAAATAGTTGAGATAATTCAATTGACTAATGTGCAGTGAAGTTGAATGAAATAATGTTATTTTTTAAAAAAAGCCATCGCCTGATTGGACACCATCTTATGTTCTTTTTAAAATATTAAACAACATTCGTGTTTCATTGAGAACACCTTTGCATTCAATAGAATTAATAACATTACGGATAGCGTTTTGGAGATCATTTTCAGTGTTGTATCTCGCTTCGTATGTCTTTATATTTCTAGATATCACCAAAAATAAAAGTGAGAGAGGTGTTATGTTCAGCGAACGATGGGGAGAACGAACAGGACCATCCGTGGCTATCACATATCTTCAAAAAGTCTCTTCAGAATCCTTGGAGCGGCACGATAATTATGCGCAGGTGCCCCATGTTGTTGGAAATAAACTTTTGGCCGAGTCATCAAATCCAGATCGTCGAGAAAATCTTCTAAAAACGCTCCTAAAAGTTCTAGGTAACGTTGCCCTGTTAACGCACTGTGATAAAAATATGGACCAAGAGCTCTGGATACGATTAAACCATCCCAAACATTAACAGTAAAACAGCTCTGTAAAGAGGATTTTCTCTACTCCAATAATGATCATTCTTTCTATTGTACATACCGCGATTTGAAAAATTTGTCTCATCATGCCACAAATATTTGACGGGAAAGTTTGGGTCTTCAGTACATTTTCGACTAAACCACCTACAAAACTCTAATTTTCTACCGGCGTCATCCTCTTCCAACATTTGGGCTGGTTGGTATTTACATGGTGCAAATTTGTGCCTTTTCTTTGATTAATTGTATAAGAAATTCCGCTTTCTGTAGATAACTGCCTTATCGAATTTTTAGAATCGAAATTCAAAATACGCCAAAACGGTTATTTCTGTTTTCTTTTCTGAAATAATATCGGCCTTCTTTGTCCTTCTCTTGACAAAAACATGTTCGTTACTTCTAAATTGTCCATACAGTCTCAAGAGGTAAAGCCGGTGAAGTGCTTCACGCTCAGGAAATAATTCAATAATTGAACCACTCTTTCGCTATGGTTTTGGCATGTCAACTATGTTTTGACCATGTCACATTTTCAATATGAGATAATTACATTTTCAAACCAACTAATAGTAAATTGCAAGTATAAAGCGCATACTTTATATCTGGCACCTAGAATGTTTGTTACTTTGACCACCACCCACCACCAAGAAACATTTTATTTGACGAATTCAGGTAGGTGGTCTAGTACTTATTTTCAACAAAAAGTCACATGACCTTTTTTCTTAAGAAGTTGATTATGCATCGATTGGTATAAAAATATACAGAGTGTTCCATTAGAAATACATAATTTTTCAAATAACTCGGATTGTGTTTCTAGTTTCACTATCGCAATTAGCGGAATAAATACTACATCTTCCTTAGTTTAACCAACCATGCTGTAATAACCAAGATAGCAATGGTGAACACTTAATTTGGATCAGCCTGTATAGAACTGTTTAGTATTTTTAATCAAAGCTAGCGATTAAATTTGGTTCAATAGGGGCTTAATGGATGCAAGCCCATTTACCACTCCCATGTATAAAAAAGTGGGCATTTGATGTGTGGTGAGTAGTTTTTCTGCTTCAGCAAAAGCAGATGTAGTGGCTTACATTTGCTGTCAACAATTTATTTATTATTATGTTAGTATTATAGTAATTTGTATCCATTCTTGAAAAGCTTGTAAATGATTTAATTGGACCTGTATATTTACTTCGAAAGCCCTTAAGCAATACATTCTCTGAAATTGTCAATAATTTATCTGTTAATAGACAAATAGTTGTGGGGTGGAATGCCTCAGGACTACGTAGAAAGGTTAATTAAGATCGATTGCAGAGTGACTACAAGATGTTAGCATTACTAGAGGGCGTTACAGCATATACAGGGTTTTCCACGGTAGCCGTTCGTTAGAAGTTTCCGAGGTTAGAAAAAACCGGGAACTCTGAACTTTTGCTATCCGGGGCTATTCAAGATTCTCTTTCATTTTAAAATATTTTCAGGGTCTCACTACTTCCGGTTATACCGGAAGTCGCCACAAACTTTCTTATTTAAATGGAAAACACCAATGGATGATCAGATGCAGAATTTAATTCTGCATCGATTCGCTATGACTTTCCCTATACCTATTTACCTATTAGAGATTAGATAGAAAACCTATTAGAACTCATCATAAAATTTTCTCAGGAATTTAAAAATGAAATAATATACAGGGTGTTCCATTTAAAATAAGAAAGTTTATGGCGACTTCCGGTATAACCGGAAGTGATGATAGTTTAAAATATTTTAAAATGAAAGAGAATCTTGAATAGCTCCGGATTCCAAAAATTCAGAGAACGGCTACCGTAGAAAACCCTGTATACTGATTAAATATATTTCCTTTATTTTATAAATCTTGTTTCATTGAAAAATAAATAACTACAATTCCTTTTTCTAAATCCTCATTTTTACTCACACCTTTATTTAAATAACATTAATATTTCAAAAAGTAGTAGAGTTGACTTTTATGTCCTTTAACGATATATTTTTTTCATGAATCGATGATATTCTTTTTTAAAAAAGCTGTCTTATAGATGAGTTGGTCGCTCGCCAACGCATATAATCGTTGCTGGGATTTCAGTTTTTTTAAGCGATTTTATACAGTTTCTAACTATTTTAACATCATTTTATTACTTTTCTTATCACTGGCACGAATCAATCATCACAAACATGATCGGTCGTGTGATATAGATTGTATAACTTAAAAAATGTAATTGAGCCGTAATGTCAAAACTTTTCTTGGTAATTGTCGCATTAGAAGGACATTATGACTTTGTATTTTATCAAAGAAGGCGCTATAAAATAAAAGAAACCATCAGTTCATTTCAAATACCTGTAGGAAATATAATCACTATAATAACAAATAAGTACAAACACTTTTGTACACAGGCTGTCTCTATTGATTCTGGTTTAGTGTACATCGATAACCCTTTAAAAATGCTAAAGACCTGCATAGATCTTTTATTTTTGTGAAGATATGAAGAAAATAAACAATAAAATATTCAGAAACTCCCGTTTTTCAAAGGGCAGTTTCACTCCCTAAAATCATTTGTCAGCCAAAAGGAAAACGGGTATAGCCGTATAAGATCTACAATCCACTCAAACTTTATTAAATCCCGGAAGTACCAGTTAAATACCTTTTCTTATTAGTTAATTACATAATTTTAAGCCACTATTACCCATAACTGTGTAGCTGTGCAATATCACCCATTCATCAATTTTGAAAGCATGTTCTTGGTTAGATTGATGATTCCGTCGGCGTTTCTGCTTGATTTGTTTCCTATTCTTTCACAGGAGCGGTTTGCAAGCCGGAGACATTATAACTCACGTTAACGGAATGACCATCAATCAAATTACTGACATCTATAAAAACCTGAAAGGTAAATCTGTGAAATTAGACATTATCCGTGACGGCAAGAAGAGTAAAATTGAATTGAAGCTGCAATGATAAAACCTTAAAAATTGTAAAATTATATGAAACATATTTTTGATTAATAAATACATGATTTTGTTAAAGAATAACCGTTTTTCTTTTGTTTTATTTTGAAATTTATCGCTTACATATATTATAATTATAAGGCGATTTTAACACATAATATGGAACGAACCCTTTTATTATATCTGCTGAAAGGTTTAATAATTATTTGTTATTGCTTCCAAAATTAGAAACACGCGAGAGCACATGATAAAGAAAACAAGTTCTCTTTCTCAGTTTTTATAACGGCATATAACGGCATTAATACATCCGTTGATTACTTTTTAATAAGAAAACAAATATAAAATTTTGCTTTCAAAGATTGACAAACTTCAAGCTCGAATCAATAATAAATATAGAGTTCGTAGAATCAGAAATTTAACATTCTACGAAAATTTATACTCTTTGTTCTTATTTCAGCTAAATAAAAATATTAGTAATACCTTGAAAGTAAGTTTTTGTTTGTAATATTTGCATTAATATTTACCGTATGCCCATATCCGTCCAACTATTTAACTGAAGACAAAAAACTCTATTAATGTAATCAATACAATGTTAATAAATAAGTAGGAGCACAACTAACGTAATTTAACATAATCGTCCTCCATTTCAATGCAATTGAATAAAGAAAAATTGCACCACAATATTTTCTATTGATTGGGTTGGGTTTGGGGCATACCGCACCTTTTGTGTTCATAGTGATAATAATAATAATATATCATGAGACCTTTACGTACAATAACAGAGAATTTGAAAGCATCTATAAAGAAAACTCAGAACTGGAAGGCGCATTGATGAGACAGTATACAGAATTTCTCTGGACAGTGCTCATGTTAAGTTATTAAGCTTGCTCAGCGAAGCAATTTAACTATCTGGGAGTAACTATAACCGACAAAGGAGAGGAAAGAACGAAAATACAAGAAACGATATCAAAAGGAATGATATGTTTGGCAGGGGTCGGAACAATGTTTAAATCAAAATGGGTAACGAGGAAGTGAAATTAAATGTATGGCAGTGAGCTATGGAAGATTAACCAAAAAGAGGCGGAAGCAGTGGCAGTATGGGAGAGGAGGGTGTTGAGGAAAATAACAGGTGGCGCAAAAGTAATCCTCCTATCAGAAAATGCTATAAATTTTGCGATTGGCCCCTAATGACAGTTCTGTTTTGACATTTGTGTAGTAAACACATGCGAAATACACGTTAATAAACAATGTTACGCTACAATGCTCCAGAACGCGGAATATTGGTGACTATTTATTTGACCAATAATCGGTCGGTGACTTTGGCACAACGTGAATTTCGTCGCAGATTTCCTGGCCGTCCAACGCCTACTGGTGAAACACTGCGACGTTTAGCCGCTCGCCTCGAAGAGACTGGCACAACACGAGATGCTGCCAGGCGTGGCAGACCCCGGAGTAGCCGTTCTGCAGAGAATATTGCTGCTGTAGCCGAGGATGTCATGGAAGCGCCGTCGACATCGACCAGACGACGTGCCACGCAAATGGGTATCAGTCGACGGTCTTTACAGCGAATTTTGGTGCAAGATTTGAAGATGTTTCCGTACAAAGTCCAGACGGTGCATCAGCTGTTAGCTGCTGACCGCCAATCGCGTCTAACATACGCTCAAGCCATCCTTAATCACCACCAAGAGGAAGATGATTTTTCATCAAAAATAATCATGAGTGATGAGGCCCATTTCAATCTTAGCGGGTACGTAAATGAGCAAAATTTACGCTTCTGGGGCACTGAAAATCCGCGTGTAACCCACGAAGAGCCATTACACCCGCTCAAAGTCACTGTATGGAGTGCTGTTTTCGCTGGAGGAGTCATCGGACCTTTTTTCTTCGAAGACGTCGCGGGCCAAACGGTTACTGTGAATGGTGAGCGCTACAGAGCGATGATCAACGAGTTCTTTTTGCCGCAACTTGATGAATTGGGATTGGAAAACATGTGGTTCCAACAGGACGGTGCAACGGCACACACTGCACGTACCACCACCGATATGCTGAAGGATGCATTTCCCGGGCGCCTAATCTCCCGTTTTGGCGATTTGCACTGGCCAGCAAGATCGCCTGATTTGACCGCTGCAGACTTCTTTTTGTGGGGCTTTTTGAAGTCGCGGGTTTATGTCAACAAGCCTCAGACTCTTGCAGCTCTTAAAGACAATATCCGTCAAGAATGTGAGGACCTATCGCCGGAAGTTTTGACCAAAGTGATGGAAAATGCCATAAAAAGGGCTCAAATGACAATCAACTGTGGCGGCGGCCATTTACATGACATCATATTCTCGACTTGATGTAAAAAAATTAAAAGACCAAATAAAAATAATCCACAAGAAGAATCAAAGTTTTTCATTTTTTTTTTAAATTACAGCCAAAAAACCATCGGAAGGTTATTTTTGCGCCACCTTGTATATGGAGGGGCAAGAGAGAATAACCAGTGAAGACGTAGAATCAATGAAGAACTCATGCAAATATATGGACAACCCTCGATTGTTAAGGTGTTAAGGGCCCAAAGAATGAGATGGCTGGGACATGTTGCGAGGTTATCAGATTCGAGGCCAGCAAAACAGGTTCTGGAGGGAGGCATATCGGGAAGAAGATCGAGAGGAAGACCAAGAACGAAATGGCTCGAAGCGATGGAAAGGGATCTGAAGGAAGTGAGAGTCAGTGGTTGAAAGAGACTGATATGGAATAGGCCAGAATGGAGAAGAATTTGTAACAAAGCCATGGGCACAAGAGGCCTGCAGAGCTGAATATATATATTGGTGCGACTGGGGAAATTCCGAAAAAACTGCATCTAGGAATGAAAACCCTTCAGTTGCTACAACATCTCTTCAAGCAGATGCAGAAAACCATCATCCTGGAGGCATGCTACATTGTACATAAAGTTCTAAGCCGATGAAGACAAATGTACCTCTTGTCTTCAAGCATAATGATTGTATACCTCTTTGAGAGAATGAAGAAAATAATAATATATTTCAATCTATGAATACAAAAAGTGTATAACATGTTAACACTGTTCTTCACCGTATTTTGTTAGTCTTTTAAGTACTGTATTTTTACGTAAGTGTTTTACTTTTATAATGTTTGTTTTGCACTTATTTTGTACTTTACTAATTTCAACCATTATAGCTTCTTCTGAAGAAGCAAATCAAATATTTTGGGGAATATTGAGAAATAAACAAATAAGTTGACCTAAACCATAAGACAATATGGCCGATAATTGAAGATATGATTATTATTTTTTATCTAATTAGAATAAGTTTATTTCAAGATTTAATATTTTTGAACAAGAAAAGTGTTCTAAAATCACCCAAGTACAGATTTGAAATTTTTAAACATTTTCGGAATCGATCCATAAAATTTTATTTTCAGAGATAGATTTTCACTTTGAAAATTTGTACAAGATTTAAAGGCTTATTGCTGTCGTACTTTCACATGTATATATACAGTATAAACAATTAGGTGCCCTGAATTTATTTGGAAAAGCCTTTATTTACCTCAATTAAAGCTTTATTTAGGTAGTTACCATTTTCTTTCTTTCAATAACCTTAACCTCGTTTAAAGAACACTCAAATACTGTACATCAGTAGCACGTCAAAACACCTGGCAACAGTAAACACACGCTGTGCAAATTTGATCCTTTTTAAACAATGGGCTTAATGATGTTAACACACAGCATGAATTCATAAGCCGTAGAAGTAAACAAAAATAACAAGGATCATCATTTTTCACCGTAGTTTATAATAAGGTTATAAGTTTTGGGAAATATTTTAAACCTCGTTGCCTCCGATGGAAATACTTTGTATATAAAAGTAAGTTTGTTCTTGGAGAATATTAACGACCCTAGACCCCTATATTAAGATAGTAAACGGGTCTCCTGACTGCATTAAAACCATAGGCAAAAGTTAGAGGGAGGTTAATGTCGGGACGAAAATAGCCGCGGTGCCCGCATCTCAGAACGCCGTCTGGCGATCAACTCCGAGCGCCCGATGCTGCAACTGGGGCAAGAGAGCGTCGCGACGCCTTCAGTTTGCGCCATGACGGACGATCGTCCACACGTGCAACGCACGGCCAAGGGCCGCTCGGCGTCGATATGTGCAGCGACTTCTACTAGCATGGAAGCCTTACCGCCGAACGGCGGCGGCTCTTCGGACGCAAGTACTCCGGTTAGCCGGCGCCGAAGACCGGCTGCGCGCTCCCAGAGCGCCAGGCTAACCAGCGGCAGATCTGTAAGGAAAAGAGCCGCTATAGCCGCGGCCGCTAATAATAATGCGGAAGTCAAAAGTCATTGTAACAGTGAACCGAAGTTGGATCAGGGCGAAGCTACACCGGAAGTGTCTCCGAATATTCGTAGAAAAGGATCCAGACGAGGCACCTCGGTTTATCATAGAAAATCTGCGGCGTTCTTGGACGTTCCTGACGCGAGAAACCATAATGGACCTAACGAAGAAGATGAGGACTCCTATCGTTTGCGCTCCTTCAGCTTTACCTCAAAGGGTAATAATTTAAAATGTTTTTTTAACTTTCAACTATTTTTAGATTTTTATGTAAATATTTTACTACTTTCATTTATTCTAAAGTTATTAAATGCCAATGATGAACTAACATCATATACCATGTTGAAAGTTACACCAGCTTTTAGAGTAGTAAGTTACATATAAAACAGACTAATTACAAAGTTAGTTTATTCTAGCTTGTTGTCATTTAAGTTTTTCTTTACTTTTAGTAACTGAGCATAAATAATAATGGCATTAACGATTAACTTAGATTTATTCAAATTTGCAGAAGACGCAATAATTATCGGTGTTGTTAGAGCACAGATATACTTCAAAGTACATTATGAGAGATTAACTTTTGAGAGGCATATTTACTCTGAAAAGTTATAGTACATCGAGTTTTTACAGATCTTTTATAGCTACTAATTAAATAGGCATTGTTTTTTTTTTGAGATTACCTGTGAGTTAATCTTATTTCAATACACAATACTTTTTGTAATTAGCGTTTTTAATAAACTCAACAGCACTCAGACGAGTGAGTGTATAATCATAAAAACATTAATGCGCTAAGCCTTGCTTAGGGTCTTAGCCATTACTGAGTGGCGCGGATTCCAGTCTCGGTTTCGCAAATTGTGATAACTGGATTGCTTTTGGGGTCAAGACGATGATAAGGACGGAGACTTGACTTAGCGAGAGCGCCTGCCATACTGAGAAAAAATCTGGTCGTTAATCTACATTTATTGAGTGAATTGTTATTGCCAGAAAGAAATGTTTCATTCTTATAATAAACTATTGGCCTCGTTAACTGTAAACATACCTATCAGCCAATGCAGATAGATTAATTTTAGGGCCGCTGCATTTTTTCTCATTTCACGATTACTTCCAATGTGAATATGCATAATTTCCTTGAAATTAATGAACAAAATACATTTAGCAGTATTTTCATTGCTGTTCGTTACTTTCGCATAAACAGTCGAGTTGTCAAAATGCAGTGGTACAAATCCACCTACTGGTACATCACATTATGTTTTGTTAGGTCTATTTTATTTAATACATTTTTAAATAAATTTTTTTTAAATAAAATTTTCTAAATATTTTCTTGGCCAAAAATCTAATGCAAATGTTATTTACAGCGCTCCAACTCTTTCTGTGTCAGTTGTCGCGCTGTAAATAACACCTACCGCACTCTAAAGTAAACAACTATTATAATCTCTGATTAAGTAATAAAAATATTCATTAGTGAAAAAGTACGTTACCATTATTATCAGAAATTAATTTAGATTAGTCGATTAGTCCAAGGATAACATTTGTTATAGTAACTATCTTTTCATACGTTCAATAAATAATTTTGTTGATAATGTGAATATGCAATGTGATTTTAATGATATCATGTCCGTTGTTTTAATGGCTTGCAATTTATTGTAAGAACGGACAGATACATATGTACCTTAACAAACAGTACACGTTATAATAGCTAACGCATTCACTAAATATATAAGGAAAACGGCTCTAATGAATAGAAATCATTGAAATGCAGTTATTTACATTTCTATAATAATCTGTATTCATAGGTTGAATGAATGGTGTTCTTTAGAGCAATAACATATTTTCATTTTCAATGATTTTGGTTTCATTAATATCATGAATAGTTTATTACCCAATAAGTTCCTTCGTCATTTAATACAAACTTTTGCATTGATTTGATGAACTCGTTGTTGGACCAATTTTAATGCACTATTTGGTGCACGCACATTCACTATGAATTTTTTAATTATTTTAGGACCTATTTTTGGTTCAGTGCAAGAAGATATAAATCCTTAGGCATAACATATAACAATTAAAATAAGCAATAAAAATGTCGGTAAATGTGTTTTTTTAAATAAATTAAAGCAAATTATGTACCATATTATAGGTACATTGGAGGTAAGCGTGAAATGAGAAAAAATACAGTTTGCGTTATTGCAGTGCGGCAAAATTATTATCGCATTGCGACAACGCCCACTGCATTTTTTCTGCTGCGTTGGCTGACAAGTAATTACTGAAAGAAATGCTTAAGTTATTAAGTTAAAGAAAATGCAAATGATTTAAAAAAACAATGGGCTATAAAAATTTATATTTTAAAAAAACCAATTTTTTGATATCTTAATGAAGTACGCCATCAATTTTTTTGTTGCGTATCTAGATATTATAGGAGAGTAATTCCAACGTAGAAGGTTTTATTAAATTCACTATATTTTTCTGGACAAAAAAAAAATAAAAATAAAAATAGCGTCTCATTTTTAAAAATATCTGCGGCAATTCTGAGAGGCGGTGTTTATAGGCGGATCTGCAACTTTGTGTGTCATTAGGACAACATTAGGATAATGCCTTTGAAGAATGCAACATAATTCAAATTTTTTTAATTATAAAAAAAAATACTAGAAAATTTAAGATAATAAAATAATAAAGCAAACATTTAACGCTTCGTTACAATAATTTTTGAAATGTAAAAAAGCGCTAAGCCTTAAAAGATGTTTCAACGGTTAAGTTTAAAATATTTGGCCTGTATTGCAAATATATCAAGATGATTAGTCCTTTCTCTGGTAATAAGGCTAGTTTCTTTTTTCATGTTAAGTGTCTCTGTTTGTTGTACTTGCCCCTTTTACAAAATTTTAAAACTCATATTGTGACAATGACTGTTGTTATTTTTTATTAGCACAGTTTACTTCTGTTAAATTTATATGTTTAATTGAAAAAGACTAATAAATAGTCGAGACGTTTTAAAAGAAAAATTGAATTGCTTTGTTTTAACTAGCCTTATTACCAAAGAAAGAACTAATCATCTTAATATATTAAAAGATTTTAACATTACTAGGGGTCGTTTTAATATATTACTCGCCCAATATGAACGACCACAGATCACATCTTATTTTTGGGTGAAGTTATCCATATGAGCAGACCACAGGAAGTGTTCATCTACAATAACTCCCAAACAGCACCATTACAGTAATCGCCGTGCATCAGAATATTTATATTGTTATTGACCGTAGCATGGGGTGATTGTATGTGCATAAATTTGGTTTTAACTGCATTCATATGGAGGTCCCTGCGACGCATCCACTCACAGAAATTAGTAAATTCTGATTGAAGTATGCACCGCATTTTGCTAGTTTTCGATAATGTATGGTTTTGTAATATGAATACTTGAAGAGTACTATTGATTTGTTGACAATTTTCATTCCATAGAGCTAATGAATAAGTTTTTAATGAATGAATACTTTAGAACTGCTTTCCAATTATTTGAATAGAACACTGTCTCCGAATTATACTACTACCAACAGTTGCTTGTATTATAAAATATCTGTTTTTAATTTAATTGGTTGATTGATTTGGCACAATGAACTATTTAAGATCGGTCATTCATAGCTCTCTTAAAAAAAAATAAAGGTATTCTTCGCTTAAAAACTTCTGTAGCTTGGTCGATAATTCACATGTAAGTACATAAACAGAACAAAATATACAACGTGCTGAGAATGCGCACATGTTATGTGTTTTATGCATTATCGCTTAGGTTAATAATTAAATAGTTCACCTTTTAAAATGTGTTTGTTCTTTACAAGGACTTTATTTTTATACATAGTTCAGGCAGTGCACAATGAATGAGCGAAATATTCATATGATGCATATTGCATCAGTTTGTATCGATATTTGCTAGTAGCGTTTCTCTAGTAATTACGATATTGTTATCATAACACGTTCTGCACTCTCTACAGATAATATTGCATAATTAGAATAAACTATAAGAAAGTCCGCGTTCCACCTTGGAACGCACCCTATTGAAAATGTTGCTACGCCTTGGCCTGCGATCCGCCTTGGCGCGCGCTCACTATAGAAGGTGCGTGGCCCTTGGGTAGCAGCTCGCTCTGTAATCGCGTAAAATAGAATAGGGAATTTAGAATAGAATTCCAATCTATTAATTTTCATGTTTTTTTTTTAATGTTTAATGTTATCAAGTTTTCTAATTTTCAATTTTTTGAAGCGTGTCTTTCTTTGGAAAACTCGACGCAGTAGAAAACTCGACGCTGTGCGTTTCGTTGACGGAATTAATTTCTTAATTTTCTTAATCTTTTTTTAAACCTATCTTACTTTAAATCGTTAATCTCGGCGTTACGCGTTTCGTTGAAAAAACAATTTTTGAATTTTTCTTAATTTTCTTTTTTATTTTTTTAATTTTTTTTGTTCAAATGCGTCTCACTTTAAAAAAGTCTGGACGTTGCGCGTTACGTTAAAGAAATTGTATTTTCTTAATTTTTGGATTTCCGTTCTTTGATTAAATTTTTCTCTTTTTTTCAAACGCGTATAACTTTAAGAAAATCTCAACGCCAGACTTGATTTACAATTAATTTGTAAATCAACTCTAAATAATAACCAAAGACATGGCAGGGGTTTATATGAGAATTATTTTCTTGTGTTAATACCATTCTTTTATTATCCTTCTTTCTCTGCTCTCTCCCTTCTTCCAAGTCCTTGGATACTGGTTTTATTAATCCTTAATATTTCCATCGTTTATATATAAATTGAAATTTTAATGAACTTTATTTATTTATTGTAAATAAATTTTGCATTTGAATTATAGACATTATCAGTTGCACAAGTGACATCAGTGAAATAAAGCATGATACAATAATAATGACGTTAATAACTGGATATAACAATAATAATCATTAGAAATATTGCCAATACTGAACTTTTTTTTTTTTTTTTTTTTTGTGATGGGGGGAAAACCTTCATAGGTACTGGGACCCGATCTTTCAGTATCGGCAGCCAGTAGTGCCGGATTCTTACCGGCTAAAAACCACCCCACATCATCACACCGTGCGCCGGAACCGCTAAACGCATATCGTCGGAGTACGGGTTGTCCTTTTTCTGCCTTGTCCTGCCTTAGTTCCTCCGTCTCATTTCTTCCTCCTTCTTTTTCATTATTTCTCCGATGTAACTGTGTACTGCTCCCCAAGGTCCTCTGTCTTCCAACATTAAGTTTATCATATTTGTCCCACTTTGCATTTCCGTCCCAATCCGTAAGTTCAGTTGCGCCCTTTCTGCTTGCCATCGTTCACAGTCCAATAGAGTGTGTTCCACGGTGTCTCTTTGGCCACAGTATATGCAGTTGTCGTCTATACTTTTTCTTATTCTTTTGGTGTATGTACCGAAGCAGCCGTGGCCTGTTAGTACTTGCGATAAGTGGTAGTCAGTTTGTCTGTGTGTACATTTTACCCATGGTTCTATTCTTGGTATTAGAAATTTTGTCCATTGGGCTACTTCTTCTGTGCTTTCCTATTTTCTTTGCCACAGTTGTAGCGTGGCCTCCCGTTCTTCTATTTTGGGTTCTTTCGTTCCACCGTCCCCGTCTTTGATGTAACTTCGTTCTCTCTTCAGCCATTAGTTCTATCGGGATCACTGCGGTGACTACCTGCATTGCACTTGCCGATACTGTACGGAAAGCGCTAGCTACTCGGAGTAACATTTTCCTTTGTACCCTGACCATCATTTGTTTGTTTCTTTGTACTTTCAGAGATTCGTACCATATCGGTGCCCCGTACAATATAATTGATTGTACTGTAACGTGCCGTTACATGGGAAAATCTCTTTCAGTATGCAAAAATAATTTTAGTTTGAATTAGTAATTAATTCCGTTTATTTTTGATCGATTTTCCCATGGGCGGTAGCGTTGCTACCGCATGTTATTTTATTCAAGTTTTTATTCCGTGAATCTTGTTTACCGCGTGAATGTCGTCCCCTGCCAACGGTGAGCGATTCACGCAAGCCCGACTCCCACCATCGCGACCGCGTGGGGGAAACCGCAAGCATATTTAAGCCGCGCGCTTACCAGTCAAGTGGAGTCGAGTCTGAGTCCGGTCCCCGAGTTCCTCCCAGTCCGCTTCAATTGGCGTGCCGGCAAAGTATCTGGCACCCGTTGAAATCCGAAATCCCGGTCTGTCGCAACGCTGGCAAAGTTTACTGGCGAAACACAGACATTTTTCCGTCTAAATTCAATTGGCGTGCCGGCAAAGTATCTGGCACCCGTTGAAATCCGAAATCCCGGTCTGTCGTAACGCTGGCAAAGTTTACTGGCGAAACACAGACATTTTTCCCGTCTAAATTCAATTGGCGTGCCGGCAAAGTATCTGGCACCCGTTGAAATCCGAAATCTCGGTCTGTCGTAACGCTGGCAAAGTTACTGGCGACGCAGACACTCCACCGTTTTGTTTTGCCACTCTGGCCTTTGAATCGGCATCGCGCTGACGCTCCCAGAGTGTTAAAACACCGTCATTTACCGTACCGCCGAATTTAGCACCGTTACCGTAGATTTAAAACCGTGAATACCGATAGCGTACTTTTGGCCGACCCTGTATATAGATTTCCGTATTAGTCAAAACGTTGTTATCATTTACCGCGTTAAAGTTACATACCGAACCCCCGTAAATGTTACATTTAAGAAGTTTTCCACTGTACATATTTACATGCATTTGATTCCTTGCCTGTTATACTTGATATTTAGAAATAAACGTTTGATTTTCGATGCACTTTTACCGTTTTGTTGCGTAGACCGAACCCTGAAGTTTTTCTCCGACTCGTTGCTACCTCAGGGTTTACACATTTTATTGTAACGACACACATTATTACGCAACACTATTCAAACCGGCACGAGGTTGTAGTTTACCATTTGACAACTGACATCAGCGCCGCCAAACGAAGTAAGGTGAACCTCCTTTTTCAATCTACGAGGAGCGACAGATAAGTCATAAGCATAAGCGACAAAGTAAGTAACCGAAAGCCCATAAGAAAGGCTTTAATGAGCAAGAGGTAAATTAACAACCAACCGAAATAATCATCACCACACCCGAAGTAAAAACCAGTCGTTACAATTGGCGCCCGAGCAGGGACCGTTGTTTTTTCAAAACCGCGCCATCATGACCGACAAAGGAGAACCGATACCGCAGCCGGAACGCGCACCGTTACCGCCTGTAACCTCATGGGTTTATAGGCTCCCGAAATCCGAATTAGAAGGAGTATTGAAGGGATTAAATTTGGAAACAACAGGTACTCTTGACGAGTTGCGAAAACGTTTCGTAGCGTTTTTAAAGAGGGATGATTTAACCGCCGATCCGGATACGCCCATGTCCGCCGCACAGATTTGCGATCAAGTGCGCAAATGGGGTGTACAGTTTAATGGCAGCGGAGATGCTGTTTCATTCTTGGAGAGAATAGAGGAATTACAGTCATCGTACCATATCTCCGGCAAAGACATGCTTACCGCTTTACCCGAATTGTTCCGAGGCAATGTTCTTTTATGGTACCGAAATGGTCGCGAGTTATGGACGACATGGGACGATTTCTTGCAGGATTTCGAGTTGCAATTTCTACCGCCGCGGTACGAGTACGTTCTTGAGGAGGAAATACGTGCTAGGCACCAGCGGCCCCGCGAATTATTCAAAGATTTTGCTACCGCAATACTCACCATGATGCGAAGAGGGAAGAAGCTTACAGAAAGGGAGAAATTAGAGAGAATTTATAACAACATGGATCCAGATTACAAAATGTATATTCGCAAGAACAATGTAAATTGTTTACAAGAATTGTATAAGCAAGCAGCAGAGTATGAGTCGATTCTTGCTGAGCAAATCCGTTTTCAAAGAGTTGAGCAGAAGCCGTCGACTTCATATTCAAACAGGACCGATTCTACGCCGCCGACAGCCGCTGCGACGCCATCAACGACCGCTCGAAGGGATATACCAGACGAGGCTCCCTCAGGAATGCTGTCACACCCGGAAAGACGATGTTGGCGTTGTGGTAAAGAGGGTCACCGCCGACCGGATTGCAGAAACAAGCCATTACTTTTCTGCGCTCGATGTGGCAAGTTAAACATCCGCAGCATGGATTGTAGGTGTCCGGAAAACGCATCAAAGGGCGGCTCGAGGAGCACAGTTCGCCTAGATTGCGTACATGAAACGCAGAGCCCCGCAGAAGTTACTCTTGAGTCCGGACAACATGAAAACCGCATCTGGACAGTCGCCAGGGTGATGGGCGAAGAAATACGGGCATTGGTAGATACCGGAGCGACAACGTCTTTTGTATCGCAGGATGTTGCCGCTCAGCTCATCAAGAAAGGCATCCAGAAACAAACAATCCGCACGACGAGAATTCATCTAGCAAACGGGAACTTGGTTCATCCAGATACACGACTGGACGTTCCTTTAAGTATTGAATCCGCTAGCATTACCGCACCTTTCTTGGTATTACCGAATACGAAGTATCCGATGATTTTAGGAGTTGATGTCTTAGGGATGCTAAACGCTCGCATAGACGTCACTGCAAGAAAACTAAGTATAAACACGCGGTCCAGAGACAAGAAGGAAACGTACCTGATGTGTGCAGAAGCGTCTGCAGAGAATTCCGAGCACGAAGAGAAGTTGAGACCGGTTCTTCAAACACAAATGACAGGATCTGAAGATGAAAAGGAAACGTGTCCACTTTCCGAGGGCACGACATGCGCATGGTATCTCCGAAAGCTGAAAGCCGTGCAGGAAGATCCAGAAAGGCATCCCGATTACGCAGTATGGAATGGGGACCTTTACCGCAATATACCCGGTACTTCCGACGCCGACGATCCGAAAACCTGGAGGCTTTGTGTGCCAAAGACAGAACGAAACCGCGTTCTGCGTGAAGTACACGATGTTCCCGAAGCAGGTCATTTAGGGGTGGCTAAAAGTATAGCGCGAGCCTCTTCACGCTATTATTGGCCTGGAATGTTCTACGACATAAGAAGATTCGTCAGCCGATGTAAGTCTTGTAAACGACACAAATACTTACAGAGTAAACCCCTGGGACAGATGAAATACAGACCCGTAGATTCACCGTGGGACCAAGTCAGTGTGGATTTGTTAGGACCTTTTCCACGCTCCAGGAAGGGACACACGTATTTACTTGTTTTCCAGGACAGATTCACCAAATGGGTGGAATGTCAGCCGTTGAGAAGGGCCACAGCACAGACAGTGACCCAGTCACTGAAGGAGAGAGTGGTATACCGTTTTGGGACTCCGAGAATCCTGATAGCCGACAACGGGCCCCAATTTTCCAGTAAGTTATTCCAGACCGTTGCAACCGAGCTGGGGATCCGTATCCGTTTTACCGCACCGTATTCTCCCCAAGGAAATCCTGTTGAAAGGGTAAACAGAGTATTAGGACCGATGTTAGCCCAATTCGTTGATGAGGATCAGAGACAATGGGATTTGTACTTACCGCAATTAATGTTTGCCATTAATACAGCCAAGCACGAAACAACAGGTTATTCTCCGCCATTCCTGAACTTTGGAAGGGAAATGCTTCCCCCAGGTACTCTCCGCAGAAGGGCACTCGACCAGGGTGACGAACCCCGTGAACCCACCAACGAAGAATTGGCGACGGAGGTAAAGAAGTTATCCGATTTCATGGAAATTGTCCGTATCCGATTAGTCGAAGCCTACCAGAGACAAAGCAAGCCGTACAATTTGCGACGACGACCATACCAGCCACATGTCGGAGAAGTCGTTTATTGCGGAGGGCATGTCTTGTCCGACGCCACGAAAGGGTTCTCCGCAAAACTAGCACCGAAGTTTGAAGGGCCATGTAAGATTATTAAGGTAATTTCGCCTACCATGGTAGTTTTACAGAGTCCCTCCGGGAAGAATATGGGCCGAGTACACGTCAAAGACCTGAAGCTGGCATCAACACCGCCGGACGCTTGAACTCGCCGTGAAGATGCAGATGAAAAGGGCTCTTCATGCAGATGAGATCCCGATTCCATCTCGCCAGAAGCCGTGACGCAACATTGCCTAGCGTCTTCCTGAACATTGTACTTTCTGGAGAAGAGGTTGGAGTTGCCTCATCCTGGATCCATGGATCATCAACGCCACTGCCTGTCCAAGGGTTTCCACCATCGTCAACCCAAGTTTGCCGCCGCTATTTCCAGAAGACGTCAAGAAGGCCGACCTGAAAACTTGTTTTAGCTCTTAATTTTGAGTGAGGGGGGTATGTAACGTGCCGTTACATGGGAAAATCTCTTTCAGTATGCAAAAATAATTTTAGTTTGAATTAGTAATTAATTCCGTTTATTTTTGATCGATTTTCCCATGGGCGGTAGCGTTGCTACCGCATGTTATTTTATTCAAGTTTTTATTCCGTGAATCTTGTTTACCGCGTGAATGTCGTCCCCTGCCAACGGTGAGCGATTCACGCAAGCCCGACTCCCACCATCGCGACCGCGTGGGGGAAACCGCAAGCATATTTAAGCCGCGCGCTTACCAGTCAAGTGGAGTCGAGTCTGAGTCCGGTCCCCGAGTTCCTCCCAGTCCGCTTCAATTGGCGTGCCGGCAAAGTATCTGGCACCCGTTGAAATCCGAAATCCCGGTCTGTCGCAACGCTGGCAAAGTTTACTGGCGAAACACAGACATTTTTCCGTCTAAATTCAATTGGCGTGCCGGCAAAGTATCTGGCACCCGTTGAAATCCGAAATCCCGGTCTGTCGTAACGCTGGCAAAGTTTACTGGCGAAACACAGACATTTTTCCCGTCTAAATTCAATTGGCGTGCCGGCAAAGTATCTGGCACCCGTTGAAATCCGAAATCCCGGTCTGTCGTAACGCTGGCAAAGTTACTGGCGACGCAGACACTCCACCGTTTTGTTTTGCCACTCTGGCCTTTGAATCGGCATCGCGCTGACGCTCCCAGAGTGTTAAAACACCGTCATTTACCGTACCGCCGAATTTAGCACCGTTACCGTAGATTTAAAACCGTGAATACCGATAGCGTACTTTTGGCCGACCCTGTATATAGATTTCCGTATTAGTCAAAACGTTGTTATCATTTACCGCGTTAAAGTTACATACCGAACCCCCGTAAATGTTACATTTAAGAAGTTTTCCACTGTACATATTTACATGCATTTGATTCCTTGCCTGTTATACTTGATATTTAGAAATAAACGTTTGATTTTCGATGCACTTTTACCGTTTTGTTGCGTAGACCGAACCCTGAAGTTTTTCTCCGACTCGTTGCTACCTCAGGGTTTACACATTTTATTGTAACGACACACATTATTACGCAACACTATTCAAACCGGCACGAGGTTGTAGTTTACCATTTGACAACTGACATCAGCGCCGCCAAACGAAGTAAGGTGAACCTCCTTTTTCAATCTACGAGGAGCGACAGATAAGTCATAAGCATAAGCGACAAAGTAAGTAACCGAAAGCCCATAAGAAAGGCTTTAATGAGCAAGAGGTAAATTAACAACCAACCGAAATAATCATCACCACACCCGAAGTAAAAACCAGTCGTTACAGTACTACATTGTACCACATCTTTCTTTTTTTGTTTGTGGGTCCCTTGACGTTCGGTGTAATTCTTATAAGAGCCGCTACTTTCTTCTCCGCTTTTAGGGTTGCTTCCTTTATATGTTCCCCAAATTTGCCGTTCTCAGTTAAAAGAAGGCCCAGATACCGTATCCGCTTCGACGGTGCTATTTCGGTTCCTTTACAGTAAAAGTTTACTCCTACTTTATTTCTCGGTCCCTTCAATATAAGTGCCTCTGACTTTTCAGGTGCTAGTTCTAACCCGTGATTTATCATCCATTTGTTAATAGACTCCAGCGCTCCATCACCTTTGTTTACTAGTTGTTCCTTAGTTTTAGCGGTCATTACGACTGCCAGATCGTCTGCGTACGCTACCGTCCACGCACCTTCCGGCATCTCTATTCGAAGAACCCCGTCATATACTATGTTCCAGAGGGTCGGCCCCAATACCGATCCCTGCGGTACACCGGTAGTAACATCCATATATAGATCTTTTTCTATCCTAAGTGACCTATCCTTCATGTAGCTAGCTATTATGTTCTTAAGGTATTGTGACACTTTCCTTCGATCCAATTCTTCCAGAATCTTATCCTGTGGGATGGAGTTAAACGCATTTTTTACATCAAGCGTAATTAAGGCCCCCCATCGTGCATCCGTGTTTTCTTGCAGCAACTCCAGCACTTTTTCTACTGCGTGGATCGTGGATCGCCCCCTACGGAACCCAAACTGCCCGTCCGAGATTCCTCCCGTTTCTTCAATTTCCTGTTCTAACCTGTCTTTCAAAAGGGTTTCAAATAATTTGCTAATTGAGCTAAGAAGGCAGATGGGTCTGAACTTCATATCTTCTGGTTTAGCTTTGGGTATGAGTACTAGTTTAGCTTCTTTCCATCGTTTCGGAAAATGTTGCTTTCCCAACAACTCGTTCATAAGTCTCAGAAGTACTTCTGGTGCTAATTCTGCCAGCCTTTTTATGGCCTCCGGGGGAATGCCGTCAATGCCGGGAGCTTTTCCTGGTCGTAGGCTGCCAATACTGAACTACTCTTCGCTTTTCTGTTATTGTCGATTTACAATATAATAATGGGAGTTACACAATAGCCACTAAACTACATTATAACTTTATTTTAATTTAATATTTGTGGAATATGCCGCATACTTCTGAGAGTCGCTCAATTACTGTTAAAGTATTTAAACGGAGAAATCAAAATTGGGAATTAAGTATAGGACATATATCGACACATTTTTTGACATAATCATTATTTTTTTATCTTTAATTTAACCGGAAATGCTTTAATTTTAGGATTATTAAACGAAATCACTTGCATATTTGGTTGTAATGTTGACAGTCAGCATGTTTTGTTACTTGAATAAGTATTTTCTTACCGTTTCGTGGTTAGATGTTTCGAATATTGGTTGAAATGTTATCGACATTACCGCCATTGTGCACTAGTTGCTTGTAAGAAGCCGCCATTATTACCAAGTACTTGTTTGCTGTACTTAGTTACTTTATTTGGAAAGATAGCTAAAGATGTTTTAAATTCCAATGCACGCAAAAAGATATGTAGGTATACAGTACAAACAACAACAAAAAAAAAACATCTTTTCCGTATCTGAGTACTTCAAAGCACTTTAGATTAAATAATAGTATTGCGAATACTTTGGAAGTTATAGTTATGTATATAAGTGGGTGAGTTACCTTGCGGAAACACCCGACAGAAACAGACTATTTTTCATTACACACCTTTTAAATTCTAAACATATGGCTCCACAAAAATTAAATAATTTATACTTACAATCTAGCTAATTTTCAAACCTCAAGTATGGTGGAAGCGCAGAGTTTAAAGATCATAAATTTATCAATTTGATAATTTTCACATTATATTTTATGACATGCGTAATCGTACTGTAGACAATGCAATCACTAATCCAAAAAAAAGAAGATATTTTAGTCGAAGCTGAATTTATGTCATTTTCAGGAAAAAATCTTTTAGATTCTGAGTATATAAATGCGATGCTCGTCCTAATAAATTGAAATGTAATGCACATTTCATACTAAATTAAGGATGAAACTGGGAAATTACTTAAGAAAATGCTCCCGTATTTTGAATAGAGCTACTTATTGGCGTTTTTCCGTTGAACGGCTAAAGAAAGGGATTATTATTTTATGCAAATTATAACCCGCCGGTGTAGGTGTCCCATTTTTGCCAATGTAGCTTGTGGTAGAATATTGGCAAGTAGATTATAAAGGCTTCTCTTTACCGAAAATGTTTTATAGTTTTAAAAATTTATGTAACTGATGTAAGGATTGGATGGTAAAAATAATGCAAAACAACCGGTTAAATTAAATACACTACTAAATACATTAGGCACCGTTTGTTAAAGTTTCAGTATTTAAACAGAAAGGTTTGGGTTTTAAGGAATATCCTAAATTACTTCGTTAATGCGTAATGTAAAATAAAATTTGAAATGATAAATAGTATGTGTAGTTCTTAAATATAGATTAGGCACATATAAGATATACTGATTTAATTACTTACTTATAAATAAGCGATAGTCAAATGCATATAATGCATATTCACGAAAATATACTGCAAATATAATTAATAATATCAACATATATTATCGACTAGAACTAGACATGTTATTTCAATAGTAAAAATAGATAATGGTGTTATTTCTCATGAATGTAAACTTGGGATTATCCATTCGACTTTCATTTGTAATGGATGAAATTTGGAAAACAACATATTGTGAACGTATCAAAAGCTACTGAATGGTTTCACTACATGTTTTGCTTTGTCATTATATCATAGGGTAAAATTGGATTGGGTTGCATGTTTATGTAGGAGTATGGATCTGAAATTGAAGTAATTTTGCACGTTATATAAATTAAACTGTATAAAACTGAGATATCATACATAATGTAATTATATAATTGCGGTTAACAATGACAGTGACTCATAGTTAAAGGAAAACAGCATAGGTGTCTCTACAGTAATTCCATTTAAAATAAATTAAAAAATAAAGGATTAAAAAGATATTAAATAATTTCTAGTGGGTTGAAGTTAAGGAATGTGTGTGTGTTACCTAACATGGTGGATGAAAATAATTAACAGTAGGTAACTGAATGATTTTTAAAATGATACCTGACATGCATATATTTAATACAAGGGGTATTAAAAATAAAATTAAGAATATTGGAATGCATAAATGAACGTGATTAAAGAGATATTAGGAAACGATCTTTGCCTGCTTAAGATTGAAAACTATACTTGCACTGTCGGCATTTATGATATTAAAGGTTGCAGGTTTTAAAGGCTATGTTAGATCCTTGGTCAAATACTTTTAACGGAAAAACAACTCTTAGAATGTGTCGTTTAAGAAAAAAGGAAAAAAGAAAAAGGACGAACTATATTTTTTTTTCGTTACTCCGCGAATGTAGCAATTCATATAACTATTCAAATGCAGATTGAATTACTCTGTTTTGGCAACAATGTCGCATTGCGAATCTATAGACTTTATACTTTACTTTTATTACCACTGGGGTAAAACTACTTTTACAATTAGTCCTCAACAAGAACTATAACATTATTATGAATACCGTCACTATACACTTGAAAATATCATACTATAAATTTCACATTACTGAACGCACGTTATATAAAATTAAACAAAACTTGTAGTTTCAAAAATGATCTGAATAACATTAGTAATTCATATGATACCTACTATAATTTAGTTTACAACTTGACTAGATAAATTTGTTGTTGGATAGACGTATCTGTATGTTTGCATTGTTTTTGTTTATGTATTTTTGTTTTCGGTTTGTTTACATTTTTATTGGAACAGTAGAAAAAAGTTTAAAATTTAATATTTAAAAGCATATTCAATTGAAATGTGGTTGTACACTATTTTTATAATCTGTAATTTGTATTTTAAATGTTAATTATTATATAATTGGTGTATCTATAATTTTTAAAATCTTTCAATCGTTATTTTTGATTGGTAATTATTAAAATATTTTTATTAATTAAATTGGACTAATAATTCAATTCCAATTATTTTGATAAAAATATGAGATGTATCGGCACGTTGCAGAACAAGAATAGTAGAATAGACAGACTGAATAGCTCTAAGTGGCAGTTTTATTTCTATTAATAACCTTATACAAGAGTACTCAAACTTATTCAAAAATAAATATTCTAGCATTATTAGTATTCATGCTATTCATGAGTTACCGAAAGAAAATTATTGGCTGAATCAATGTTTCTCTCCTTAATTTACTTCTTACAGAACTTATAGATCGTCAAACTGATTTCGAACCGGTCTAAAATTCAACACCTCTCCTTTTGTAAGCTGAAATAATTTGGTCGTCTGTTGAAGTAGGTATATGTCTCCTCGTACTCTTCTTTATCATCTTCTAAACCGTAGGACAATGTCGACTGGCTTTCAACGGCTATTTCAACAATGCGAGGGCAATCCATATATAGTTTCCTATAGTTTCTACTGCCAAAGTTGTTTCGCGAACACTTGTATCGATCAGACTTGTTATCGCACCATACAATTCTAATTCACGGGAATTATTTTGTGTTATTTGATTTTCATTATAATTGTATGAAAGTATTAACAGATGAATAATATTTGCTAGATTGATGTAAGCGATGTTAGCTACCGACAGTGCAAAACGCTATGAATTAAATTTACATAAAGATTGACTTCTTATATATGTAGATTGCACCAAGCGGTTTCCCGGGATAAAATAAAAATATCTGCAAATGACATACAGAACACTAGCCAAATCTATCCATAATTATTACAAGTAGGCATTTAGTGTAAGGTGTAACTGATTTTTAACATACAAGACAAACACATAATAATATACATAGTATCTCATTACAATAAGGAAGTGTTTGCGAATAAATGGATATGAACTCAATCAATAGATATGAATAAATTGAGATTATTGCCAGTATATAATTAGTTTTCTTTTGTATACTTACGAACAGTACAAATACTGGACACACAAGATCTCCGCGAATGTAACAATTCAAATAACTATTCAAATGCAGATTGAATTACTCTGTTTTGGCAACAATGTCGCACTGCGAATCTATACACTTTGATTACCACTGGGGTAAAACTACTTTTACAATTAGTCCTCGACAAGAACTATAACATTATTATGAATACCGTCACTATACACTTGAAAATATCATACTGTAAATTTCACATTACTGGACGCACGTTTCAGTTCAGTATTAGTGTTGGTATTGAAAGCTACTGATTTAACATTGATTGAACGATTTATTTTTTTCAGTGTCAATGCTGGTTTTACAAATTTCAGAGGGTTACATAACCTTTCCGAACAAACTGAGATTAAATTTGTGTATTTATTAAAAATAAGAAACAAAGAGGAAAGTCCTTTGTATTCGTCTTACTTTCCTTTAAGCTTCAGGAACATTTGCGCTAGACTGTTTACGAGATAACCCCATAAATAATTCTATGAATTAAAACTAGCCGTATTCGTAATCGTGATTTCATATTATTGTCGCAGTTTAATTATAACCAAGAAAGACCTACCAGTAGAAATGCAAGCGCTTCTAGTAGACACATACAACAAAAAAACTCTGAGAAAATAGTTAAAACAGTTGGTCTAATTAAAATTTACTCTATATTGCTTTTGTACTGCCTGTGAAATGGACGAGAGATGAATAGGAATATGGTAGATCAAGAGGTGGTTTAATTAGTTAATTAGTTCTGTATTTATTTACGATGTCATATCAAAGACTGGATAAGCGGATGTGGCTGCGTTGAACCTGATTAATATATCATAATTTCTAAATTTAACATGGCGAGCATTCATGCATATGTTACCAGGTATATATGTATATATAATTCAGCCTTTGTGTATTAAGAGTTCATAACATATTTGCTTCTAACGCGTTTGATTTATTCCAAGTTATTAAATTCAATTTTAAAGTTAGAGTAACGACTTAGCCTACATATTCTCCTATTTAACGTATAGCGTTTTAGTATTAAGTCACATTCAAGTTTAAACTATTTCTCAATTTTGTTGCTAGATAGTATCGTCTACGAAACACAAGGTGATGAGTATTTTCGACGTGTGTCGAGTATTTTGTAGAAACATATTTAGTATATCGCAAACGCTTAGATGTTTTATATTGCCAACAAGACAAACTAGCGAAATCGTAACTTCTGATCAAAGAGAGAAATGCGAATCAAATAACAACATTAGTCGAAAAACTATAGAGAAGTTCAAAAGAAAATATTGCTAAATGCTTGCCTACTCTTTTTCTTAAAAGTGCATAATCATTAAATCTGTAATTTTAACGACTTAATTTGATGCGACCGCAAAACCTGTATCTTTCTATATCTGGGATGAGCCTATATCTGGTCTTAAAGGAAACGATAAGTATAGGATATCGTGTCTTATAGAATACGTTTTGGATCTAGAAATACGAGAGTATGATATTTCGTTTTAAGTTTTTCGGATGCGGATTAATTAAAGACCGCACCTATATCTTGTATAAAGCTTAATTTTCTGACGTTTCTATATCTACTTAGATAATTTTTTCAAAGACAGGTAATTATTACTTAATGTAGGGTTGCAACCCAAAAATACTGCTCTGGATGTACACAGCAATCGTGAGACCAATGATCACTTATGGGGCAGTGGCTTGGAGCAAGAGAACTAATCTGGCCATTGCGAGAGCTAATCTCTCTAAAGTGCAAAGATTAGCATGTGTATGCATAACTGGCGCAATGAGAACCTGCCCAACAGCAGCTATTGAAGTGGTACTAAATCTCACTCCTCTTCACATTTTTGTGGAGAGCATAGCTAAAAGGACCACACGTAGGATGATCAGGGAAGGAACGGCTAGGCATAGGCCTCAGCCTCTTACAGGTGACCAAATCTGGGACATGCCCCGAGATGACATGCCAAGGAAGTTCAACTTTGTGAAAGATTTTACCACAAAGCTTAGCACTAAGAGTGAATGGGATAGAGATACCATTTCGAAACTCAATAGAAACGCCATTAAATGGTATACAGATGGCTCCAAAACGGCAGAGGGAACTGGAGTAGGGATATATGGGCCTAGAACCAAATATTTCGAAAGCTTGGGGATGTACCCAAGTATCTTCCAGGCGGAAATACACGCCATTGAAAGATGTGTCCAGGTCAACATTGACAGAAGCTATGAAAAGCAGGAGATTATCATAATATCTGATAGTCAAGCAGCCATTAGGGCGCTGAGGTCAAACATAATCAGCTCCAAAATGGTTTGGGAGTGTCTACAAAAACTAAACGAGCTAGGCAAAAAGAACAAGGTAACCCTTTTGTGGGTTCCGGGACACACGGGAGTGGAAGGAAACGAAATAACAGATAATCTCGCTAAGAGAGGGGCTAGAACACCTTTTGTAGGGCCAGAACCTTTTTGTGGGATAAGTAGCAGCATAACACTGGAGAAACTGAAAAATGAAGTAGAGGAGAGAAAATCCAAATACTGGGAGAATCTCCAGGGAATGAGGCAAGCTAAAACTCTTCTGGGTACCTATAACCAGAAAAGATCTGCAGAATGCCTCAACCTGAGTAAAAATAATATTCGGATATTGACAGGGATCCTTACAGGCCATTGTAAACTGAACGGACATCTAAGCAGGCTTGGAATAGCGAAGGAAGCCGAATGTAGATTTTGTGGGGAACAGGACGAAACGTCCATTCATCTACTCACAAACTGTGTTGCACTGTGCAACTCAAGGGCGCTGCACCTGGGAGCATGTGAAATCGAAGAGGGAGAGTTACCTAATCTGGGGCCTTCGGACATTCTGCACTTCTTGAAAGGAATCAGACTGGACGGCCAGCTGTAAATACAGCGAGAAGAGGGGACACAATAGATCTTTTAGGTCGCAGTGTACTATCACCCTAATCACACATACATACATACTTAATGTAGAAATCACATAGGTAGAATAAATATTTGAAATTTTTAAAAAGTAAGTGTAAAAATTTATGACATTAAAAATTATATATGGGATTTCTACATGAAGTTATAATTAGACAGATAAGGGTGGAGTTTTTGATTTTCCTTTACTAAAGAGTACACTACTAGTTCTGATATACAATGACGCACTACAAATCTATTAATTTTAAAGCCGATTTTAATAACCTAAGTACAGTCCATGTATTTTCTATTGGCGGAATAGCGCATCTTACGTAACGCTCTTGAAGAAGCGGACGAAGCCCAATCGATGGACGGAATACATACCGGAATTTCACTCAATTCAACACTTCCTCTTGCTATCGCGCATTCTCCAGCTGAAAATCCTTAATCCTTAATCCTAACAATTGTGTTACTGTGTATCGTCTTGTACTTTTAAATAACGTACACTGCACTCGCTATTTATTTGTCTTTTTGGATGTTTTTTTTTTTGTTACCATTCATCCCTAGCGTATTTTGGCGCGTTTGCTTACGTGCGGTTTTGTTTCTAAACTATATTTTTTTATTTTATTTATCGATAATCGTAATAATCGAATGTCTGCATCATTATTAAATTGTTTGTCGCCAATTTTCAAAAAAGAAAACTTTATTATATACTTCCATAGTTGTAAAACTCTTTATACCTCTAAAGAAGTAGCTAATAAAGTTGCGAATGCTCATATAGGTACTAGAAAGAAGATGTTGTAGCTTCTTATTTCGCCTGCCTTCACAATAACTCTATTAGAACCCTAACAAAGTACAGGCGGTAGTTCTACCCAACTTAAAAAAAATTACTATTTGCAGCAATAAATGATTCATGTAAAGTAGAACCATACAAATGATAATGTGTTATCCTTCAATGTTCATGATTAAGCCTTCATTACAATGTATTGAGCATACATTTCTTTTGAGGGTACACAATAACTTGGAGGCTGAGACCACGCATAACCGCGTTCAAAGACAGTTGCTAAATACACTTCTATTTGTATTGTAACCTCGTGGGATTGGCAGCAACTGATCAAACTTGTGATCCCAAATTCATTGTTGATGGAGTAGAAATAGCAGATTTTAAGAACTTTAATCTTTCTAAGATAAGAACAGACAGGTATTGTATTGTATTGTATGGTGGGTTAACTGACTTAGATATTGCCAATATGCTTGAAACGAACCGAAACCACTAGCAATAAAAAATACCAGGATTTTAAGAAAGCTACATACTTAAATTGAACCCCACCCAAACAATTTCATGCTTATCTTGAAAGTGTGTCTGCTCATGCTAATCTTAAGAGGTGATGATTAAAATCATGATTGCTGTGTTGTATGATTGTTTAGGGTTCAAATTAAAAAAAAATAAATAGACTTTGTTTAATAACAACAAAATTAAAGGAAAACGTTTTAGAGCCACAAAATATATTAAGTCCATTCAGTAAAAAATTGCAATTTATAATGTTATTTTCTCAATCAGCTAAATATATACTTATGCGCTTTACTGTTAAATAGAAAACGACCTTTTATTATTAAAACTTTCAAATGGTTTTCTTGAACAATTTAGAAAATACGACTTAGGATGCTTTGGAGATCTTTAGTTCACTTTCCTTTCGATCAGTAAAGAAAATTTTACTATGTAGAGGTACTTATATATACCTTCATGTACCTTCATAACTGAGCTTTGTTCAACACTATTCAATAACATATAAAAACGTTTTATATATATATCTCTAACTTCTTAATAAAATACCAATATTTTCTTTATAATATCGATATTACTTTCAGTTATAATTTTCAAATATTTATAAATGTAGCTATATATTCTTTTATAAGATATTCCGGTTTTCTCCGTTACTACTAAGCTAATTAAACTTAGATTTGGTTACAAATGCGTATTTATTTTACGAAATTAACAAATGATAGGAAGATAAAGTTCGTTATTCTGCATGGAGTTGCCTTTGTTCTCTTGTATGCATCATTAAATATTGAACAAACCTTAAAGTTTGGTGAATTTCATGTAATTATATACTAGATGCAGGAATAGTGAACGAAATGCGAGATAGATTAGCTATTGTATTTATTAATCCAGATAGCGCTAGTTGTATTGTTATTGAAAGATACAACAGTTCTGTTTAGTAACTATTTTACAATGTACCGTGGTACAATCGTGCAAATTACTGAAAACTTCGCCAACATTTTTACTCTTAATAGATGAAAATATGTATACTTTGTTTGAAAATACAATGCTTTAATTAACAATTAATACTTATTGGATTACCGCAATATAAACTGCATAGGATAAACATAAATTTTAAGTCAGCATGTTTCGACATTGGAAATACTTGATGGCGTTTGTAGAATTAATTGAAATTGTGCAGTTCAATTTATATTTATGCAAGTAATTCCTAGATGATTAATGTTGGATGAGCATTCTATATGAGCAGTACTATCCAAGAGCTCTTCTGAGTGGTAGATCTACGCAAATCCGGGAGCACTGGTTTCTTAGATTTCCAATTTTCTGACGTTTAGAGGGGTAGCTGCTTACTAGCAATACAATCGTGGGGCGTCCTTCTGCGGTACAGTATGGAAACAGTTTGTTCGAATCTAACCGTGACTTGTTCTGAAATAATTTCTTTTTCTTACCTAACCGTAAAACCGAAGGTTAACTGATGCTAATCACAATAATAGGTTTTCCTATTTTCGTCAATTATAGCGGAGGTCGGTTCCATCTTCACAAATATTGTACAAGAATTTGAAAACATTAACTCAACTACGCTATTCTCCTAACGTGTTCTGTTGTTGTGTCTGAAATAAAATAATGCCCTACATAAAACTGAATTATTAAAATGTGGTAAACTATTATTTTCTTCAGGAATGATGGCCGTATCTGGTAAACTTTTTTACATAGTAATAGTGCTTTTTTTTGTTTACTGGCGTGTGAAGCTTTGCAAAACCCATTTAGGTATAGCTTTACGTCTAACTAAAATGAGTTTTTATTTAGGAATATCAGCAAATTTTTGTAAATGCAAGTTGATGATGAGGACCATTTACAAAGTGATTGTAATTAATTACTAATAAACCAAACTTAGAAGTTTATCTTGGGAAGTATGTACATGTATGTTATATGAAGAATTTTTTTGATGACGTTAAAACACTTGAACCTCAGAGAAACACCTGGCACATGAATATAATATACTTATGTATATCTAGTAGAAAACCATTTTCATCATAATAACTATTTGTATCAAAGCGGTTCTGGTACATTATGAGGTATATTAAAACGCATTTTTTATTTTATATCGCCCATATAACTTTAAGCATTTGACAAGTTTATGTTTAGGTATACCGTATTTTCCTACGAGTATACGACAGTAGTTTTTATTTTTACGTCTGTGATTCTTGGCTATTTATTTATAGAATACATTTTCGCAATAATTTCATACGAAGGTAAATTTTTCTATTATCTAGCTAAGAAGCGGTAAGAGAAAAAAAATAAGTGTTGTTGATAGTGTTTTGCTGTCGACTAGCTGATATTTTGATATATTAGCTGACAAAGTTTTCTTGATATTTAGAAGGTTGTGTTGTCCTCACGATGCTTTAATCAACATAAAATGAGTGAAATTCAGCTAATATGCAAAGGCTTCAGTTAAGTTCTTAACAAAAGAAGGAGGCGAATCCGAGAATATTTGTAAGGATGATAGATGTTTATGTCTATAGGAAGAGGCGCGTGCAGGAAAAGTGATTGCCGGTAAAACCGAAAGTGACAAAAATTTATTGACTATGTCAAAGAAAGGGAATTTTATGCCCCGTACTTCATTCCCAAATTTCGTTTCTCTATCTCAAATACTTCAGAAATTATAGGGGCGAGCCACCTCCTAGAATCACCCGGTATATATAACCTCAAGAAAGGGATGAGGGATACTAACATCTGATCATGATAGGTGGGCGACGCTGAATGCTGTAAAAGAAAATAGGTTTAAGTCTAAGTTGTTGGTGTGGAAGTGCTTGATTAATGTAGGCTGACCGGTTATGACAAACATAGTTACTCTGATTTGGGTGCCAGGACAGTCTCACTTTCAAGGTAATAAGGTGGCTGATCAACTGGCTAAACAAGGAATCTCTTTTATGCACCAGAACTTGTTTTCAAAACTCAGATTAAAGGAAACTGCAAAAATGTGGCTCTCCCTCTGGAAAGAAGCTTCCGCGTAAGTAGTAGCAAAAGGTGCTCTTTGCTAAACACGAATAAAGACCTACTCAGACTTCATGATAGACCGAGTCAGTCGTAGTGATTAGAGACCTCAGTGAGTCAGTCTTGTTACAGTACAATACAATACAAAAGTTGTAGTTTGTATTGTTGTATATTATATTCATTTTCCAATTAGAGTGTACCTATTTTTTCCGAAATAAATCGAGTATTAGTGGGCTAACATTCGATATAAAACCAATAATTCACGATTATTATAGTATATATTATTATTTCAGATTATTTTGCTGTAACCAGTTCGAGTACTGTTAGTTGAATTAAATACTATTTATATCCCTGTTAGGTATATAACGTGTAGCTAATGCAAACGTAGACCGACATCACGAGTGGATTCAATTACAATATTGCTCGTGTATAGTACATGCACTATGTTTCCTCTACGCTACATTAGGGATTTTAATGGGAACGAATGGAACCGATGTTATTCACAAAAATACATTCTAGTACATCGCTTTAAACTAGAATATTGAAAAAACTAAAAATTTTGGTTGTCAACGGTTAAAATAGCTTACTACATTTTCTCTCATGTGTAGTAAATTTTCAGCACCAATAATCCGACAATATTTTGAACTGACTGACTCTTCCCGAGCATAAACATTATTATCCTGCGTTCAAAACAGCAGAATGGTGAAATTAAATTCGAACAGGTCTTTGTGCAGATGTTTATATGTATATTTTACCGAAATTAAAGGTTGTGACGTACAACAAACAGATACAGCAGTAAATTTTAATTTAATGTTGATGATTCCTTGTAATAAATGTCAGATTACATGCGTTTATTACTTGAAGTAGTGTAGATAATTCAAGTACTTTCTAATATTAGCAGGAATGCTATTTATAAATAAAAGCAATAATATTACTTGAGAAAACATTTCCGCAGTTAAAAATGGTATGGATGGAACTGGCAACAACAACTTAAGCAATGTCAGTGTCATTGCTGAGTTAAATAACGTGTTTGCTTAATAATACTATTAGATCACTGGAAATATATTTTGTTAAATTATTGGTTATTGATCCTGAATCATCTAACTAGAAATATGTATGTTACCAAATAAAAGAATGTTTTGCAAGCAGTTTTACCTAAATATAAAAATTATTCTGGATAAACAAAAAAGGCATTCTGTGAAAGATGCAGTGAGGAAGAAAGCTGGTAGTGTTTGCTTGGAAATCTTCTAATAATATGTTAGCAGTAGGTACGGCTAAAACTAAGAATTAGGTGCACCGCATTGCAAAATCATACTTTTAACGTCAACACTATTTTACGGCTGGTAAACTTGCAATCACAAAAGAAGCAATAAAAAAGCCGTACCAAAATTCAATTTTTTATGATCAAGAATAATAACTAAAAATAAAAATAAAATAACTAAATAGTTGTTAAGATATGTTTCATAAACATCTTACAATTAGCATTATGCTCCTGTAACTACCTTACTGTAATGCTGTTCACTAAACGTTCACTTTTATAATTCGAAGTAACTTTATGGTGTTAAAAATTTTTAACTGAAATGTTTCAATAAACTTCTAGTTTTACCTAAATGTCGAGTACGATGTGTTTTCTCATAACAAAATTTGGTAGGTAGGCACCATTCTGGGTTGTGCTTTCCTTTAGTCGAGCTTTGAAATTTTTCATTGTTTACAATGAAAGATTTAAAATCAATTTCACCAAGATTTGGTGTTTTGAAATGTGTTTGCAAATTATATACGCAATTTACATATTTGAAAATTTGTTATTGAATTAACATATAAAGAATAGACACTGGCTAGTATAAATAATTTAGTGTTAAGTTTACTCTTCGCTGTAGTGTATCTTTAAACGTTCAACAGTTTGTTGATTTATAAAAGAATAATCATAGATTTTGGAGTATAAAATGGCTTATATTACAATTCAATAAAAAGATCTTTCATAAAAAAGATCTAAGAATTAATAGATATCTTTTTCCAACTTTACTAGCGTGTCCTGCATATCATGTATTAGGAAAGGAAAACCTTCAGACTTTCTAGTTGAAATTTAATTTATTCACAGCGTAAATCCCGTTTTCAAGTTAAGCTGCTTAATGTTTTCCTCAAAAAAAAAAGTAAAGACAAATACGATTTTAGCAGAAGTTAATGGAAAGTGCTGTCTGTAATACTTTTTTGAAAGACTTAATTTTAATTCTTGTACATAATTAGTAAGAAAACATTTTTACTGACTAATTTGATTTCATAAATATTATTGGGCTTATAACTCACAGCATTCTTAAACAGTGATAATACACTCCGCCAAAAAAGTATCGCATAATTTAGTTTTGAATCATAAAAGTATCGCATAATCTTTGTTTGTAGCATAAAGTTGTAAATATACTTTAATGCGCTCTAAGATATAATTTCTATGATTGTTTAAATAAAATACAGGCCAAATAAAAACAAGAACTCATACTTGAGATTTTTATTAAAACAAGAAATTATAATTTTGGAAAGAAATGTGTCATAACAGTAGCTTTTAATACTGAGTATTGCCACCTCTGGCTCTTATGACCGCTCGCATACGGTTTGGCAGAGATTCGATTAACCTCCGTATATAAGCCTGATCCAAATTCTCCCACTCGTCACGGAGAGCATTTACTAGTCCATGCAGGTCCGCTGGGGCAACATTTTGGGTTCGTATCCGTCTGTGAAGGAGGTCCCACACGTGCTCAATAGGGTTCATGTCCGGACTTACCGCAGGCCAATCTAAAACTGCCATACCAACATCGTTAAGGTATTCCTGGACGATTATTGCAACATGCGGTCGTGCATTATCGTGCATTAACATGAATTCGTTTCCTATAATTGGCGCATATGGTACTACATGTTCTTCTAAAATGTCCGTTATATACCTGTGGGCAGTCAGTGTACCTCTGTCTACTGGTACTAACTCTGTACGACCTGTTAAACAGATGCCTCCCCAAACTATAATAGAGCCACCAGCGAAATTAGGTCTAGGTCTGATATTACACTGCGAATAGCGCTTACCGTCTCGTCTGTACACTGAGATACGCCTATCTGAGGTGTAAAGACCAAATCTTGACTCATCTGTGAAGAGTATATTGGCCCAGTCATTAATGTTCCAATTTACATGTTCTCTGGCAAACCTTAAGCGAGCCACTCGGTGGTTCCTAGTGAGACGAGGGGCTGTTACAGCTACTCTAGCTCTTAATCCACTCTGTCGTAACCTATTCCGAATAGTTTGAGTACTCACACGAGTATTTCTGACTCTAGCCAAGTCGTTCTGCAATTGTCTCGCAGTTACATGTCTTCGACGTAATGCTTGTAGTAGTAAATAGCGGTCATCTTGGCGAGTAGAACATCTTGGACGACCTGGTACAGGTCTTCTACTGTAAATGCCTGTTTCCCTATATCTGGCTACGGCTCTAGAAACACTTGACTGATTGATGTTCATCAAATTAGCAACGTATGCTTGAGATCGTCCATCTTCGATTAAAGCAACTATAGCAGCCACTTGTTCTGAAGTTAAATTGCTCATTTTAGTTTTAAAAGCGTTGGTACAGAACTCTGACTTCGCACTTTAAAATTTGTCCGTATAGGAAGACTTTCAATAAACAACTGAACAAACCTTACACATATGCATTTTTCTAAATGTGTTCTTTTAGGAAAAAAAAAGTAAAAACGCTAAGTTCCATTATTTTGTTAGTGTTTTTATAGTTCACATAGACGAGGCAAACTTTTTGTGAACGTATAAAAATATCTTGGTTCATAAATGCCCTTTTTTAGTTTATGCGATACTTTTTTGGCGGAGTGTATTATTTTATTTTTATTTGTAAGTTTTTCTTAAATACTATGTTTACAAGCCGGCTCAATGATATGTTGCATCGTTGCTAATTTTGTGCGTCAAATATGCTTCGAGCAAGTTGTTCGATGGGTTGACCGTTCCGATAAACTTCTATCTAGCAGGCTTGGTTATCCGGCGTCTTGACATTGACATCTGTCTGTAAACAGGGTTATGATAATTATTATACTTACTAAGTTTACTTAGTACTTGATAAAAATTATATATAAAGGGCTTTTCATTGAGAATTAAATTTCATTGCATTTTTGATCTGTTGAATAGCAAGCCCCGATTCTTTGCCATTTGTCAGTAAAAAGTATACGATTTAAGAAAATGGCACAATAGGCACTCCAACAACAGAAATGGTGCAAATTTATTATAGACACGGTGAAAATTTCACAGACAGGTGGGACAGCTAAGAAGTGTCACGCTAATTGATATGGTAGTAAATGTTAAACTGATTGAACGAGACTTTGAGTATTGTTGCGCACGATTCAAAATTCGGAATCGGAACTGTGTGATTGCGTGTTAATACAGATATTCGGATACCAATATGGAAACTTTCACTGATTTGTTGTCAAATGTCTTGAATATATCTTGCTTGTCTAACGACAAAGTATTTCTCTGTGGCGACTTCAACGTCAACGTTAATGACGATTGTAGTGGAGGCAGATTGGTGGAAGGTGTTTGTAGTTTATTTGGGTTAGTTTGGAAAAATACTAGGTAATTGACAATGTTTTTACTAGTTACGACGTTAACCAAATTTGTGCGTCTGTAGCGAGTCTTTTCCGACCATAATAGCATCATGTTAAACCTCTAGAGTGCCTGCAATAGGTCAGGAAGTTTTTATAGGAAAACGTATTTTCGACAATGTAAATATCATGCATTTTTTTGGCAGATTTGAGAGGTGAATTATGGAATAGTGTGTACTAGTAAGATGGCACTAATGAGGAATGTAATCAATAATTTCCTCTAAAGAAAGGACAAACAAAACTTTGCTGTAGCTGGATAGACCAGAACGTTGAATACCTGAACAGTTTGTTGAAGGCACTCCACTATATGTACAAAGTTGCAAATAGCGCAAATGTATTGGAACTCTACCGTGAAAAAAAAAAAACTGAGACAAAAATGTTAATTGACGCTTAGAAGAGAAACTATAATAACGAAAAAATAATGCGCTCTGCAAATAAATCTAACGAAATGTGGAATGTAATAGGCGAAGAGAAACAGAAAACACGATACTACAGGATAACAATCAAATTAGGAATCCATACGAATTGGCTAGTATGATTCTTGAACATTTTATGCTAAAACCTACGCCTGCGACTAAAAGAAAGTGTTGCGGAAAACTCAGGTTTATCTATCTCAAGATCTTCACAGACATTCACCCAATTAAGGATTTCTTATAAAGTGCAACTAACACAAGAATTGAAGTTGGCTGATCATGAACAACGCCGAACTTTCGCTTATCAGGTGCTGGAAATACAGGCAGGTAATCCTGACATTTTTTGAGAAAACATTTTTAGAAGCCCACTTCAATCTCAATGCATTCGTCAATAGACAGAGCTAGTGCAATTGTGCTTCCAAAAATCCAAGAACTATACGGGGGTTCCGAAATTCGAGGAAAAATAGTCGAGAAACTGCTTTATCTCCAACAAGTTACTGTTTGGTGTTGTATTTGGATCGGTGCAGTTATTGGACCTTATTTATTTTTGAGAGTGCTACATAAGTCGCGAAACTTTTGCAGTGCTGCCGGAGAAATTTCCTGGGTCCATTATTTCGAAAAATATGGACGTAGATTGGCACCCAGCATCGTATGATTGAACTCGGCTAGATTTTTATTTTTGAGGTTTCGTGATGGAAAAAGTCTACACTCATGTCCCGTAAACAATCCCAGCCTTCAAAGCCAATATTTGAGTTGTTATACGCTAAATAGAGCCCCTTTTTTTGTGAAAAATTTCATAAAAAAACTTCCTCAAAAGAATGGCCATTTACAGAGAGAGTAGAGGTAAGCATTTACTGAATATCATTTCCCACAAGTAATCGCAAAATTTCTATTTTGAATTTAAATAAATTTTTCTGTACTACTTAAAAATAAATAAATGTTCCTTTTAAAACTAAAATGGGACTTCTTATTGAAAAACCTTTTAGTAACTCCATGTTAGATGAAGAATTTGCAACGATTTATTATTACTAAGACGTCGCTTCGATCAATAAGACTGTTGCAATGATAATGAAGCTCCAACAATTGTATTTCCTCTGTAATTACTTTCGTCCTGTATTTACATTTTACACAATTTCGTTCCTGTATTTATCTTACCTTACAAAGGGTATAGCGACAGATATCAATTTATCCGTTTCCCAGATGTTTCCACCGAATTTGTGTGAACCCTCATTTATAACCTCGTAACCCTGCAGAAATAATACTAAACGGTGTGAATCATTTTGCAATCTAAAATTTACACCGAATGTAGGTATATTCATCAACGATCCTTAAAGTAAATGTGCTAACGAAACTAGCTAGTAGATGAAATAGTATGGGAGCAATAGAGATATTTTAACATTAAATAATTTTTGACAAGCACCGCATATGCGTTTATTATTCACACAGCGGTGTATCTAATGCACACTAAATTCGATTTATGTGTAACGTCAAGCTTAAATAGTCTACTCAAATTTAGCGTTACAAATTTCATATGCCTACATAAATTTATGCAAGTAGTTGTCGTAACTCACTGAGAACAATGCAACACTTGCCAAAATTAAACATTGGGTAGTTGCAATACCACAGACAAGTGACTGAAATTGCTTTTAGAACGTTTTATAAAACTTTCCTTATTTTAATGTAAGCATATATTTTAAATTAATCTGCAATCTAAGATAACACCACGAGAAAAATGGATTGTACAATAGATTAAGTCTCCTTTGTGGTTATAATAATTATTCTCAAAAGGAGAATACCTATGTTCACCACCTCCTTATCGTAAAACTACATTGTCTGAAGGTATATTTTAACTCAGAAGTGGTTAACAGTTCACCAGCAGTACTGAATTGTTATTCGATTCAGAATTCAGTTTTACTGCTGATGACGAGAGCCTTGCTATTGCGGGCAATATAAGGCAAGGCGACTTAGAGGTTTATCTAAACCAAATTGTATTTTTCACTTACGTACTTACCTGCAGACATACGACTGAAACATATTCCGGTTTAAAGCAAATAATTGAAATATACTTCAGTGACTTTGTAGTGTTTCAATCAAGGCTTTGTGCCTTGGCCAATTTAGTACGGTCTCTGTAAACTTGTCAATACGACACGCCCATGCATACATTTCGTCTGTTACAAAATTAAATGTAACTGGAGTGTATGTAGGCGTCGATCTCAGGTGTTAAGCCCTCCCGCACACGAAGTTGACATAGTATTTAGTTTACTTTCGCAAATGTATTTGAATTTAAGTCAAAGTCGCGCTATTATAGACTATAAGGTTTAGGGTGGACGTAAAGTAAAATTACAGATGTAAATGTTACGTTTAAAATAACATCAATGCAATAAATAGTTAATTGTATCACTAGGCCAGAAACTATAGTTTTGCGAGTGTGAGTACGGTTTGTGGGGCCGAGGCGAAGACGAGGTCTCACAAGTGCGAATACTCGCAAAAGAGTTTCTGGCCGTGTGTTATACACTATTTTTTGAGCCGACAAATCTTAATTTTGTTGTAAATAATAAAAGAAACTAACGCTAGGGAGTTTTAGTTTAGGGGAATACATATGAATTTTGAATTAGAAATCAGGGTTAAAATACCTTAGTGTTTTGACGTTTTAATTTTCTTGGTAGTTTTGATACATATTCATCAATAATAAGGACAATGGAGACCCCAGCTCATATTACAGAGGTTGTGTGTGAAGTTTTTAACCATTTATTACCAGTAAAATCTTCCGAAAATAGAATTGGAATTAATATGAATTAATTAAGAGATTGTATAACGAGAAGTCATCTGTCATCGAATCTATAATTAATGGCAGAAATGTCAGTAATTCCAATATAGTATTGCCAACCAATAGTGGTCTTTTTGCCGGCCTAGGCCGGAGAATGGTAAGTTTCCGGCCGATTTATAGTAATGCAAAATCATTGTTTCTGGACGGAGGCGCAAAAAAGTAAATGAAACAATTAGAAAGTATATCCAGATCCAAATAAGATTATGTTTTTCCAAAAACACAAAAGAATAAAAACAGAAAACAGAATGAGAATGTTCTACTTGAAACTAAATTTGAGCATGTCTTTGTCAAAGCAATAAGTTTCTCGGAAAAACTTTTGATGTTTGAGATATAGGGTGATTCACGTAACCTGTCCATTAAAAGTTCTTGAATTTGCAATGATATTTGGATTTTGAAACTTCGGTGATAAGCATAGTTGGCTATGATCTAGTTAGAAAAAGTGACATAATCAATGTCGTACTTCCTGTTACATCGAAAGTCATAGGCAACTTTAATATTATAAATAGAAGCCTGTATTTTTGATTGCATTTTTAGATTCTATAGGGGATTCTAAAGCCAATTTTATAAAACATCTTCTTAGCTATCGTTTACCGTTTTGGAGTTAGTTTGATTTTTGTGAAAAGTCAAAAAAAATGTATGATGCATTAAAGCGGTGTAGCAGCTATACAGTAAAAGGTAGACAACTTTTATATGAATTGTGGAGGGTACAGGTACTCTACTATTTAACGAAGGCATAAAAAGTAAACAAAATCATACAGGGTGTCTCACAACCTAGGGTTGATGTGGCATAACTTCTTAGTACTAAAAGTATTTTTTTTCAAATGGAACACCCTATATCTGTACCATAGACGTAAAGTGTCGTAAGTCCATTTTTACCCAATATAAAATCTAAGTATATACGATTTCTTTTTTCTATTTTTCAGATTAAGAAAATCATATATACCTACTATTGGGCAAAAATGAACTTACGTCACTTTACCCCTATGGTACAGATATACTTTTACACTATGCGATGTAGAATTTAATTCTGTCTGTTTTTATACCTATCTCTATCGCTTCTTTTAGAATCATTCATTGTGATTTTCAGCAAATGTAGTTTTGAATTAGTATTTAATTAATAGTAAGCGGTAAAAAACAATTTTAATTTTAAGAAATTTTATATAAAAAAAAGCAAAATATAGTATAAGAAAATAAAATTTATTGAATACAAGATAATCAAAAACGAAATGCTGTTATGTATTATGTATAACAAAATTATAAGTGTTGTATGTAAACCCCATTCGATTGCAAACAGTTTAAAGACTCTGTTATAAACTTCTGTTGTTGTAGCCTGTTTTATTTGTTCAGGATCTATGTTATCAAATTAAAGAACAAATGGACATATTCCGTGAACCTGTATAGTGTGTATTGTGAAAGACCAACTAAAAAATATTCACTTACAGTAGATTAAAGATTAAAAAAAGGTGATTATCGGCTTTTAAATCATAATGGAATTGCTGTTTATAGTTTCTTGAGATTATAATTTGATTAGGTAAGTATTTACAATAGATACACAATCATTATAGCTTGAACATTTTAAATTTCTGCTTTTTAATATGGAAAATTATGAGAAAGATTTCAACAAGTTACTTTGAAGGCAAGAAATAATAAATCATGGAACCTATAAGGTGCTATAAGATTCATACCATGCTCTACTCAAACACTTGGCGCGAACAACATTCGTCATAACAAAAACTTATTTATGGCGAAATATTCATTAAGATTTCCAGTTTTGTTGTAAAATGTTTAGATTTCTTTTTTGAAATTGTAGATCAAGTCATCTCAGCGCTAAAGCACTGCCCCAGGTCTTTTAACAATCCTATAAATGGTAAAATAAATTTTACTTTTTTATATATATTTATCTCATTGTATTTTATTTATCTTGGTTATTATATTTGGCTTCTTTAAATGGTTAATTTACTATTTCAAATTCATTTAGTTGTATAATTTCGGAAAATTACTGCATGTATACGTTTCTCTAACATTCTGAGTGTATATAATTCTAATTCATTTTTCAATAGGCAGGGCTGAGTTGCTAGTGACCCGACCAGGCTTTTAATGCAATGTAACTCTAAAGAGACTTACTGTCGAGGGTTAATGATGGGATTCTATCCATCCATAATACATGCTTATAGATTTATCATTATCTTTACAAGCGCTAGAGATATGCATGTAGTTCCACCATAAATTAAGGCGATTACAAACAACCTGTTCATACAACTTGAATGGATTATTATTATTAGTATTCTAAAAAAAGTTTTATGTTAGTTTACGAATAACATTTTTGTTTTATGTCCACCTTGTCGTTTATACTACTACGACTTTGATTACGATTATAAGTAAAACAAAATATATAGTTTTTACAAAAAGACGACTAACCTCTACTTTTAATATCAGAATAAAAAACCAAATCATTCAGGAAACCACTCAAGTAAAATGCCTAGGATTAACGATACAAAAAACCTAAAATGGAATGGACACGTCAAAGACCTCACGAAGAAAAACACTAGAACCATAGCAGGCATAACCAAAATAAGAAGGCTAATGCCTGAACATATGAAAAAATCACTGTATCATGCTCTTTTCACATCCCACATGAGCTACATGATAAATGCATGGAGTGACACTACGAAACGCAATATAGACAAACTGCAAAGACAGCAAAATAAGATTTTGAAGATATTACATAGATTAAACAAAAAAACACCTACACTAGAAGTTTACGAAAGAACGCAAGAACTAGATAACTAACCATCTTAAAAAATTTAATTCTTATACGCAAGATTAAAAATGGATTAATAAAAACCAAAAGCAAACTAAAAAATAACAGAGAAATAAATAACCATAACACAAGAAGACACTCACATGAAAGAACTGAAAGAATAGTCAGCAATATGTATAAAAAAAAATCCCAAATACAGAAGCAATCAAACATTATAATGATCTACCCAGAGAGATTGAAAAATTAAAACACGCACAGTTTAAAAAAGAATCCTGACAGACAATAACCGATAAACGGAGAAAAACCATAAACCGAAAGACCACAGTGCTCTCAATACCGATTGTCCGGGACGAGATCAACAATTCCATCATCTCGAGGCGAGGAAGAGAGCGTGAATACCATACATACATACGTTTTGCAACGGCATTGTTATTTGTTTCCTGTATATTTGTTGTTGTGTATATTGTTATGTAAATAAATATATAAATATATGTTTACGTTATCTATGAAAGATCATATGAGAATTTTTAAAGCTGTTCATCAAAGCCAGTATTTCCTACATCATTACAAAATCCAAATTACAAAACCCAAAGTAGTGACAAATGTCATTAGCCAGATACAACAAAATAGTTCTTAAAGGAGCAAAGGGCTGAATTTACAATGGACCCACTCAGTAACTGTTAGGATGTTAGTAGGTGCACTAAATGTTCACTGTAGCATAAATAGCCTTAAGCACACTATAGTCCTGGCAGAGGATGCCATTTGTAGATTCAGTCAAAACAAAGTTTCTGCTGCTGAGGTTGGGGAATCCCGGAGCTAGAGCAGATAGCTACGTACGGAAGTTGCTGACAAAGATGATACAACTAATTAAGATGACAAAATTAGAGAGCGCCTTCTAAGATAAAGGATCTGAAGAGGTCGTGATGTAACTAATCTAAACCCTGATCACCTGGTATTGTTCGGATACTGTTTTTCTCTAACTGTGCACTTCCAATACAGTGTAGTTTTACGGTCAGGAGTTTTGAAGTGTTTTCAGTGGCACAATTTTAGGATTCGCTTCTTATGGTATGGTATGGTATGATTTGCACCAGCTACAACCAAAGGACATACCTATTAAAATATTCTTTTGCTGAAATCTTTTGTATTTGGTGACGTTATGTAGTAGACGCTATGTTTAGACAAATATAACTACCATTTTATGCAATAAATTCTTGTAACGCTCGCTGGTTTTTCATACTCATACAACAACATTATTATTATATTATTATTATATTATTATTATATTATTATTATATTATTATTATATTATTATTATATTATCTACATCTACATTTGATGCAGCGATCGAAACGGAATTTAATCTTTAGGTTAGAATTGCTGGATAAGGCACTTGACAGGCGAGTTAATAAAGTCTCGCAAAATTCGGAGTATTGTAAAAAATATTAGTTGAACATAACCTATAAGCTTGCTAAGTTAAAAGATACAGTTTATTTTTATTATTATTTAATTATCTTAAAATGTCTTTATTATTAACGATTTCCATAATTATGTTAACATATAGCAAACATTATGTGGAAATGATATTAATATTCTGTTCCAGTTTAAGCACATCACAATAAAACTAGTTCTCCTTTCTATGAGTTCTATGTATAATATTCTTAACTTTATTATGAATCATTGAACCACATTCTAAAAATTAACACGTTGTCAGTTTTAGGTTATCATATTAATAATAATAAATAATTGCAATGAAATACGAATTTAGAACGATCTACTTTCTGGAAAACTACATGTACTATTTATTTATTCAAAAGCTTTGTGCTCAGACATTCATACACCTATATCAGATTGTTTTCAACAAAAGGTGGAAGATATACACGTAATAATTGCTTTAACTATGAAGTCTGTTTCTATAAAGGCAATTACTTGTGTGTAAATGAACTCGATTGTAAAGATGTTGAATATTTATAGAAACAATAGAATGCGAACTTCTAGAAGTGAGCACGCTGAAAACAATTGGGAAAATTGCCAAACGTCATTAGTCTGACGCCATTTATAATTTTTCTGTGTATTTGTTTGAAACAACTAGACGACGATGAGTGTAATATTTGGTGGTAAATGAATAAATGAGAATGAATATCACTTCCTTTTAACAAAAAAAAATCAATGGGATGGTATTTGTAAAGCCTTAATTCATTTTTTTTTTGTATATTTATTTCCTTATATGTTCTTTCAGAAACACATGTGTTAAAATCGGATAGGTGCTATGCAGAAAGATAGATTGATAAACTTTATTTCCACAACTATAATGCATATATAGTCAAAATAAAGTCAAAAGGCTAATACAAAAGGTGTAACATTCGAAATTCAAACCGTATGTGTTGGTTTCACGGCAAAATACTGACAACAAGTGCAATTCACTGATATTGTTTTCCATTGAATTACAGAATATTCTTAAGTTGGTATATATTACATACATATATTAATATTAGTAGTTAACTGTACTGACCTGTGTGGATATATTTTTCATTTAAGTGTGACACCCTATTATGGCTTCTGTAATTGTTTGCCTATTGGTTTGTAATTTTATTTTAAATTCATTATTTTTTTTTTTTGCATAAAAGGGTGATATAGTAGTTTTTTTTTTTTTATAAGAAGACGGTATTGTACATTTAATTTTGTTTAATGCTTCTATTGTTGTTGCATTCTGTTCAATTAGTTTCTGCATATGAGTATCCCAATTTAAATTATTTTTTAATTGCAATCCTAGCAGTATGTTCTTTTGTTTGCTTTCTTTAATTTCTCATTCTTTATTTCTATATTTATTTCTTGCTTGTCCCTTTAGCAGTTTTCCAAGGTTAAAACGTGCAGCGTCGAGTTTTCCGAAGAAAGATACGCTTAAAAAATTCTAAATTGAAAGATTTGAAAATCAAAAACTTGAAAACATTAAAATATTAAAGAAAATTTACAGATAATAAATTAATAGATTACAACTTCATCTTCGATTCCCATATCTATTCTACGCGATTAAAGGGCAGGTTGCTACCTGAGAGGTATTTATCTTCTATTGTGAGCGCGGGCCAAGGTGGATCGCAGGCTAGGCGTACCAACTTTTTCCATAGGGTGCGTTCCAGGTGGAACGCGGACTTTCTGCTTTCTGTCGAGTTGGGGCGTCAGCGGTCATCAAACGACTATTTAATTGGCTGGGTGACCGGACCCAGCTTTCTAGTTTATTACTATGACCTTGTTACATTAATTAATGAATTTTCCCTTTTATCTTTGTTTCCACGTTTTTTATACTGTATTTATACGCTACTGATTACTCCCTTTTTATGATTTAGTTCTTTTAGTGAGATATATTTTATCTTGTTTTTAAGTTAAGTCAATTTCGTGTTGGTTTGAGGTTATGTGTTTGTCTTGCTGTTTTCTCAAACTTTTCCAAATATATGTTACTCAGAATTGGCGATAGAGGGGAACCCATCGCCATCTCAAACTCTAGTTTGTAGAATTTGTTCCCTATCTGGATGTACGTTGTTTCTACGCATATTGTAAGTCGTTCCATGTGGAACCAGTCGTGGAGACTCAAAGTGGTTCTTGCTTGCAAGGTATCGTCTTTGGACAGTTCACTTTGACTTTTAGTGTTTTATCTGTTGGTTCATATGTGAAGAGGCTGGTGACATCGAAGCTAACCATTGTATCATTTGGATTTAACCGTAGATTCTTTATCTTTTCGATCAAGTCTTCTGTGTTCTTAACCGCGGACGCTGTAAGACCTATTAGTGGTTTTACTATCTATAGTAGGAACTTTGCAAGTGAATGGCATGGTGAATTCATAGAACTGGCTATCGTTCGTAACGGAATATCTGGCTTGTGAATTTTTGGTAGCCCGTACAGCTGTGGAGGTTTGCTATAATCTGGGGTGAGTCTCTATCGTATGTGGTCGTTAGTAAATTTATTTCTGTGTTTGTAGAATGCCTCGTAAATTCTAATCTCTACTGATGATGCAGAATCTTTGTTTATTTATTTATACCGTCCTGCTTGTAATACATTTTTGTAACACATTCTGTATTTTATTGTCCCTAGTACCCATTATAACTGTAGCGTTTCCTTTGCCTACCGGTAGTATTATTAAGGTTTTATTCAACTGTAAGGATCTTACAGCTTGTCGTTCTTTCATTTGCTGTAGCTATTTTGTTTAAATGATTATTTAAATATCTCTGTAGAACGTGCAAAAGCAGCTTCATGCTTTGCGCGTTCATCAGAGATATTTATTGGCTTGCTAGTCTGCACTAAAACGTTTTATATATTTTAGATATACTTTCATAACAAACTTATATGTACGTGATTTGCATTCCCTATTATAATAAAGTATACTACTCATTATTTTGCTTTTAATTATCGGGGTTTATAAGTAGAACTCGTTAATGTCGTTCTTTTACAAAAAATCCCCAGTCCAGGGATTTGTTGGGAAGGAATAGGTATATATATATATATTTATTAGGTACATGCAACCTATAATTAAAACTTTAATAAAAAGTATTAAAAAAAGAAAACCAAGAAACTTAAATCTTAAGTACATTACACCTGCACCAGCTAAAGCCGGTTTAGATTCATTTGCCTATGTTAGTAGCATTAGTTCCCAAAGACAAACGTACCTCCTACCGGTTTAAATTTATTGCTAAAGTTAGCTTGCAGTTCCTCAGCGATGTTTTACCGATGAACACAAGAAGAGAGGCAGCTATTAATTATATGTTAGGAAAAGTAACTTTGTTTTGTGGAAAATGTAGAAATTATCTACCGTGAAAATCAAATTTATAATGACATATGATTTGTGTATTAAAGTTTGTAACACGTAGAGATTATACAAGTTTAATCTCTCTAGAGTGTAAAATTATTATTCAAAATAAGTTAATATTGCTTACCGTAAAGATATTAAAAATCAAGGTGATGACAAAAAAAAATATATTTTTGTATTTTTTCGATTGTGTTACAACACGTTAATAATTTCTGTTACATACAGCAGAGTTGAAGACTATAAAGTGTGCTAAATGTTTGTAAACTGGGTTGATGCTAAAAGCAGTGTGCTTCTGAAATACCGTTTGCATTTTCATGATTAAAGCCATAAACCGCCCCTTTGATAATTTTAGAATCAACGTAATACGTTGGGGTTTCGGTCGATCTCATCTGGAGAGAATACAAAAGGTTGAAGTGGAATATATTCATTTCCATAAGCTAACAAGTGGCGGCTTTAGATTTCACGATTTATACAAAGGGAGTATGCTTTCTGGTGATTGCAAAAATTTGTGAAACGATAAAAAAAAGCTATAGAGATAAAAATACATATTATATTATTAAGAAAATCTTGGCCATTCTGTATTATTTCTTTTGTTTCCAGATATAGAAATGGTATTGCTCCTCATAATTTCAAATTTGACTATTTTTTATAACTTAATTCTACTGGTAATTTTATTATATATTGTCATTTTAGACAAATGTTTTAAAGTTCATAACTGGATAGTGACTGATGTAGAATCAATCCAAAAATCGGTCCTGTAAGAATTGTGAACCACAAATATAAAAAATATTGTTACTGAAATTAATTATCTTTTCCCTTTGTGATCCAAATGTGTTTTTATTTGGTTTTTACGCTCTCTAAAATCTACGACCCAAGGCTGTTTAAAAACAGACCTTCGTCCATGCTTGAATTCATTTTTAATGCTGTTCTTTTGCAATGACATTTCAGCTGATAATTATTCTATTACAATCAATACGAATTTTCATAATAAAATAAAACATTTATACTAAAATTAGAATTAGTTGCGGTTTAATTATTGTGTAGGTACAGCACTGTTTGTCTTGAAAATTAATTACCACTAGCACTAAATATTTCAACCACACTATGTCGCATTTGGATCGGTAAACTGTAATTCCCTCGTAACTGGGGTTTCGTGGGATGAACGTCTGGAAATGTACTATTTCAACGTGGTAATGCAATTTCGAGCAAGCCCCATCGAACAAACAAATAGTTGGGAAACCGGAACATCCCTTCCGTGGAGAAAATTATTGTTTGTATAATACAATTATTGTTCTGTGATGTTTCTCTTATAAACTATGCTTTATCACATTCCTCCTGATGTGTGACTAGTTCATTGACTAATAAATGTACATTTTGGGCTTTGTGTACTGATACATGGGCTTACGCAAATAAATGTTTGTTGGAATACTTTCCGTTTATTACAATTTTAGAAGGCAAATATAGTAATGTAGAAATGCTCACTAAAACCGTGTTTCTATGTAAATGGAGCCATCTGTTAGCTAATCGTTGTACCGATTGGTTAAGAATTGAATTATGATTTAAATATATGAATATGCTAAATGAATAACGAAGCTACCTAAATTTATTTAGTGTTACCTATTTAGAATGCAGGTATGTGTAGGTGACAGTGATATGTAAATTAAAAGTTGTTTTATTTTAAGGATAAAGCAGAAATAATGAAATCTATGATTTGGTGAAATTAAAAATATTAGGAATCTAATTATTGCCAGGTAACAAAGATATTAAACAAAAATTCGGGGTAGGATCAATATCTTAACATACAGAAGAAAAACAACTGAGTTGGTGGTAACATATGAAGATAATGTAAGGCAAAATATCGATTAGAAACTCGGGAAGGCAGAGCGCAAAGGAAGTAGACAGTGGAGGAGTAAAAGGTAATTGGGATTAGCTCGTTCGGAGAAAAATACCTACAGGGTATAGCAGGATAAACAATAGAAAAATGCTTACAAATGTATAGAATTAAAAAAAATGCTTTATAGAAGTAGTGGATTTTGCAAATTTTGAATCCCCTGCTATTGCCAGGGGGTTGATATATAAGCATTTAACGTTCAAACTATTATTTTTAATCTTTGTTTCTGTTTAACCAATCGATTTGGATACAAGAATATTTTTTTTGGCTAGTACTGGTACTAAAACTAAAGCAATAAATATGTAATGTTTTAAGAAAGGGGACCATCTTCTGGCGCACACCATATCAATTCTTTGCCGAATCAGTGCTGGTACTTTTGAGGCGAAAAAGAAGACTATTGTATTTCCTTATCTGTCAATTTATTTTCTGATGCGCGAATATTTGCAATAACATTATGAAAACTAAACCAGCTGATAGTCTAGTGGCTTGCACGCTTGACTATCAGTCATGGAGTTGCTGATTCAAATTTCATTTTGGTCAATTACGATAACTGTTTTTAACTAGACCTATTCGCCTATAGTAGTTTATGTTATTAGCGCAACCTTTCTTGTAACAGGGAACAACCATACCATGTTTTAGATTATCTCAAGAGTTCATACATTTCTTAATAAAGTGTGAGGGATACCATCCACGCCGGACGACCTAGATCCCACCAATCTCTTAATGATATGTTTAAGTACCTCAACAGATGTGGGAAAGAAATAAAAAGTATGTTATTTTTATTATAGCAAAATTTAAAAAAAAATTGGCCTCGTCAATTGCCTCGTCCCATAAACTGATGGCTTCGCCATTCGGTTCTCCATCTCTCCAGATCCCAATGCCTGTGCCAATATTTCCACTTTATTTTTAATTATTTTTCTAACGCTGTTATAGGATTAGATTTTACTAATGTGCATTAGTAGATAGGATTAGTAGGTACACTCACGGACACCCAAAATGTCCGGTCTAATGCGTAGTCTAAACGCCGCGTGCAACTCGGGTGCATGGAACTTTGCGCTCACACTGTGACTTAGACCGGACATTTTGGGTGTCCGTGGGTGTACATGCATGCGCAGCTAATAGGATGGATGGTTTTCCTATGGTTCTGGATGTTATTTATTTCAAATCATCTGTTTTCCCGAGTGCACCTCTCAGAATTAAATGAAAATTACATGTAATGGTAGCCAACCGTACCTATATAATTTTACTACTGCCAGTTCAGTGACGTGATGTATGGTACCTTTCCCTTCGGTCGAGTGCAGGTAATTAATGTCGGGCTAATGCAATGAAGCAATTAGCGCAATTCAAAGCTTAATTAATCATCCTTAGTTCGCTCTTATTACAGCGGACCTGTTCGCCACCTACACCGTGACATATTTACCGTAAAATCTAGCGGTTGTATTTATATTTGGCTCGTGCCGATATTTCTTCGCAACTTCTCTAGCTCTAGACACGGTGCCGTCGACGGTGTTAATAGCATAGCGGCGGGTCTGTCCCAATTTATGACTCATGTATCAAAACTGGTAATGAGCCAATTCTTTACCTCTCGCCTAGAAATCGGAAAAGCCTTACGACGTGCTTTATTTCGCTTTTCAGTTTCTCCTTATTCCGTTGGCAGCTTAATTGATCAAGATTTAGTTGAGATTTGGAATAGATCAAAAATAGTTTACGAGGATTTGCAGGACGTTGTGATTATTTGGAGGAGTTATTTTAGAATTCGCGGTATCCAACTTTGTCTGTTTTTCCAACAATGTTTTATTTAAGGAAACATATCGGAACAAATGCAATGATGAGTTTCTACTGGTTGCTTTACAAGATTCGTATGCATGATTGTATAACAAAGATTAATTGTTAAAACAATGTAATATTGTCTTAAAGATGTTTTACTGAATAATTTAACAGAATTATTGTTAATTTAAGTTTTTTTTCCCTCTTTTTACAATCACGTCTGATCATAGTCTCCGTATAATACCGCAGCCTTATAATACCAGTATACTAGTACCTCGTAACAGACTGTACAGGCCCCTAGCATGGAATGGTCTGTATCTCTTTGGTTCAACTTTTTCTTGACCAAACAGTTGATGCCTCTTGTAATCCAACGCCTCACAATTGCATAATATCTGTTGGGTTGTCCCTGCTTCCTTTTTACATAGTTTGGAATCAAAGTCTCCAGTAAACATCCTTATCTTGTGCAGGTGTTCCTTTGTCGATGCATGTCTCTACATAAACCCCACAATTATCCGTTGCAGATTCCTACTTAAAAGTGGTAGTTCTTCAGCTCTTTTTATGCCTGGGTATGTTTGCCCAGTGTTTGCTATGCTCTTTTCCGATCTAGTCTCCTGGGTATATGGCTTTGGACAATGCTATTGCTTGTTCTCAAAGCCGGTTCTGATCCTTGGCTATAAGAATAAATACGAATCCGCTTATTTGTAGTAGCCCTTCTATTATTTTCTCTTGAAGATTACAAGATGGCGTATACTTCAGCCTTGGAAACAGAGGCATATTTATCAAGTGCTGAGCTGTAACTAACGCTTGGTGAGATGGTTTAAATTCCCGCGCTAGCGCTTTTAACAGTTTTTGACTCGTCGGTACTTCAAGCATACATCTATTGTCTGACATTACTGCCTTCGCTCCTGTCTGAAAGGATTATTTGGAACGGATTCTTAAGGAAATGCCGTTTTTATGTGCAGTTCATTTGCAAATCTAGTATGTCTCCTCGCACACGTTCTATGATTGCCATATGGCCTGACCCTATAGGTAGTCGACGTCATTACATTTTCTAACCTGTACGCATCTATTTTAGCCCCATCCTGGAGCACTAATTGTAAGAAAAGTTGTTCAAATTGATAAATTATGTAAACACTTAAGCAACATGGGTTTATTTAATCGCTTTTTAAATGTTAACATAAAAAATAATTAATTGTGTGAGGAAGGCGGGCACAATTAAAAGTTGATACATCTGGGAAAATAATATTTTTATGGAAATGTCAATCCTGTAGAATATTCTTTCCCAAAGTAAGACAAAATTCCAAACTTCGAGCTTCATCCCCGTCTTCTAATGCGTGAAGAAATCTAACTTTATATGGTTTAACCTTTCTTGCTTTATAAATGCGTTGCAAATGTGATCTGCTAATGCAAATCTGCTCAGACCGCTTTCCTAGTGCCAGTTTCGGCTATTTGCATGCTGAATTTATTGCTGATACAGTACTTATGCCATTTTCATCACAGTTTTTTCTTTTTTGGTATATTATGTACAATACCGTGTTTGGAAACTTTACATTAAATAATCTAATAACCGCTAGAATAGATAATACCATAACACTGAATTAGGTAGATCCATTCTGGCAGTAGTATTTAAGAAATTTTAGACCACAGAAAACACTACGTCGATAATTTGAATTAAATATTTTTCAAAGCGTCAAAACGTTATTTTATTTTTATCGTCCATAGCACACTCTGCGTTTTAGGAAATAAGACACAAACATTTCCAAGACATGCTCGATTTTGTTCAAATTTTGCACACTGACATAATTTATTGATCTGAATAACTTTTTTCCTTAAAAACATTTTGTCGTACCTCATAAAAAAGGCAATTTATTAGTGAGAAAAACCACCATTTTGTGAATTTCAAAAGCATGCTTCATTTTTCAAAACTAAAAGTTTGATATTCATTTTTTTTTTAACCTATTCATGCGTTAATCCGGGGATACGCTCTATATATTTTGGGTCTCTATTTGGCGCCCTTTTCTACAGGCCCGGCGCCCCTTATGCAGCCGGCACGAACGGCCCTATAAAGAGAGTACTCTCTTAAACATTAAAAAAACTTTGTAAAGCTGGTCTTCCCAAGGGATTGTCTTCGTTCTGAACATATAGGAAACTGGGATTGTTTGGAAACCAAACTGGATACCTTTGTGTTGCAAACTGTTATACGCTCCAAACAAAACAATTTCATATAATTGTTAAATAATTATTTGTTATTGTACAGGTACAGCAGTCCGATTTAACAAAAAAAACCATCGTGTGAATTAATACTAAATGCGCAAATTGTATGACCAAAATTTATTTTTTATGAAGAAACTGTCGAACTATAAGTATTTGGTTGAGCTTTACTATGCTTCTAGGCATATAAAACGAAAGAGTGTAATACTGCTATTTTAGTAATATTACGTTAACAGCAACTAAAACTAATCTCTGTGCTATTTGAATTGGTATCGAAAGAAAAAAAAAACACGTACCAGAAAATCATCACTGTTAAGTATTTTTTTTCTACTACACCATACGAACTGTTTCAACTAGAAATACTTCATGTCTTGTTATATAAGTTATATGTATAACGCATCGATATAGGTTTCTGCTACTAGTTGAGATGATTTCTACTGCATATATGTATGTACATATGGGACGTAATGACGTAAACTAGTATTCAACTTCAATTGTGCCAGATAACGGCTTTGTTTCATTCGCATTATCTCATTAAGCCTCTTGTTTGTTACTGGAAGCAGGTTCTTTGTTCTTGCTTGTACCTAGATTAAATAAAGACGCATCATACATTGTTCAAAGCGAAGTTTTGTTAAAGACCGTTATTATGTCGATCGCTACGCTATGAACAATATGAAGCGTTGTAGGCAATAATATCCAACTTAAGGCTGGAAAAATTAAATGCGGATTTGTAGTGAATATATATCGAAACTATTTTCGTATTTTGAAGATCCCGAAAATCAAAAACACGCTTTTAATGTTTCCCTAACGTAATAAACTGATCGTTACGATTAATGATTTATAAAATAAATTTGTAAGTGTATTCATACGTTGTACACAGTCTTATGTCATTAAGTTAGGAGACATAAAATTAGTTTTTTCTCTGATTTTGTTAATATTTAGCACTTAATATTATTATTGTTATTATCAATCAGTTAATTGACTTATGATCTGATTGGATCTCTCCTCCCTTTTTCAAGTGACACATATTGGAAATCCCATTTAAAGAACAGACTGAAATAAATAAGTTTTCATTAAAAAAATATAGCTGATACCATATCTATAAACATAAACGATATAAGAACAGTAATCAAAATCACTATACACCTCCAAAACCTTTTTCAAAAAAATTACTTTAGAAAAGTTTTTCATACGGTGAATATTTCAGCGCGTATATTCCTTTTCACATTATGCGTAAACACAGTCACGTTTTGCTGTTTATATTTACAACATTGAATAGTTCTGAGCCAAAAAGAAATACAAAAGCAATAAATAAAGTAAACCATATGCATTTTCTTACCAAGCGTAATAAACTTTCAAACAAAAGATTTTAACTGTACTAAAGCTGAAGAACTTTGCGTCGTAAAACTTATTATGACCAGTTTACAGCGGCTACTGTAAAAGGTTTCCAATATATGACGTTTTCAGAAGGAATGCTTTTATCATGCATGCGTCCGGTTATGGTGTCTAATGGTAAGGTGTTAATGTGCATATTTTACGAGCGATTGCACAAATACTACCTCCACATCCGTGACCTACAGATATATGTATGTGTATTTATGAAGTAAGTAAAGTTAACGCTTCACAATATACAATAGAGTCGTTCCTAGACACACAAGACAGTTTTATTGATTCGGGACAATTGAAATGATAATACCTAACCATACTTCGTTATGCCTACCCGAAATCTATATTTACAACTTTTTTCACCATCAACTTTGACGTGCTAATATCAAGAACCCAACGATGTGTTTAACTGGGAAGGAAATCTGTTTATTCCGAAAAATCAATCAACATCGAATGGGGCATGAGAGGCATGTTTCCGATTTAATAACTCGTTACAGTATTTACTCATATAGATGGTTTCGTGAACATCCAATTCATTGGAAGATGCTAAATTTTTCAATAGTTTAAGGTTCTCAATATTAATTTCATGGTCGGTATCATTTATATGTTGTGCAACACTAGATGATTCAAGCGATAATGCGTTATGTGCTCCCAAAATTTGGTTCCGATTACATACTTTGTTTGTCCAATATAAACCTTATTGCAGTCCTGGAGGACCAAGGTACTTCTCCAGGACTGCAACAAAATTTATATTGGACAAACAAAGCGTACAATCAACTCTTGCAGAAATAGCGTGTAATGTGTACTTACAAGGTCGGCGCTCCTTAGTCTCCATGATCTGGGTACAGTATCAAGAACAAGTTAATATGTATTATCGAATTATTGCCTTGACTTTATTTGCATACGATCTCTTTTTCTTAGGACTTTTATATACACTAAAAAATATAGGTATTTGTTTGAATATTTTTAAACACTCTCGTAAATTAAGTATTAGATATAAAAACGACCAATTTTGAGCGAGAAAGAGAAGAAAGTAATAAAGTTAGATCTATTTTTACTTAAGATTGGTCGTTTTGTATTTCTAATAAAAATTATATTATTGATTAAATTTGGTAGGCACGCATTAAAGCCCCCTTTAAAACTTCACAGGCGTTGTTTAACAATAATTGCATAAAGAATATCTCTGTTTGATGATGATGATTGTACAGCACCATATTTAGGTAGGAAGCAATTAACAATAATTGCATAAAGCATATCTCTGTTTGATGATGATGATTGTACAGCACCATATTTAGGTAGTAGTAGTAGGTATGTTTCTATGTATATTGTTCCCAGGGGATTGGTTTTGATGTATTTTGAAGTTAAGATATTAACAGAGAGTGTTCGTGTTCCAATCCTTTTTGAAGTTAAGATATTATAAAAAAAGGATTGGAACACGAACACTCTCTGTTAATATCTTAACTTCAAAAGGTATGTTTCTGTTTTATGTCTATTTTATGTGTTTATTGATAAGTGTTTCAATTTATGTACCTATTATTATATTATGTTGGAACATAAAATGAATATCTTCCAATGTTTGGTTGAAAATGGAAATTCATGGATTTCCATTTTCAACCGACGACCGAATGAACTAAGTAAAAGTTATTATTCTAAACAAGCTTTTTCTACGCCCATTTGACCTGCTAAATTCGACAAACTAGCGAGAAGTAAGTGTGCAACAAAATAGAGGTGTGTTTACTCCAATATATCAATTAACACTAAATAGTGCAGAGGAGCATGTTCTCGCTTCAGTAAGTTTTTAGCGTCTTACTTCATATATATGGTCTTGTAAGCATCTAATTCCTTCGAAGATGTTACATTTTTCAATACTTCAAGGTTTTCAATGTTAATTTTGTGGCCTGTGTCGTTAATATGTTGTGTAATGCTGGAAGAATCGAGTCTACCATAGCGATATGTATTGTTTAAATCTAGTTCCGATTACACGCTTTGTTTGTCCAACATAACTTGATTGCAGTCCTCACATCCTATTTTATAAATACCCGACCTTTGGTCGTTCGGTTTATTTAGAAATTTTTGAAGCGTTTGTTCGAAATAAAATATGTGTTCAAATTATCCCCTTTAAAAATACAGCCTATGCCCTTTTGTGGTAGTACACACAGAAAAATGCTTTCTGAGTTCAAAACAAAATATTGTTTTAACACAATTCTCTTGAAGAGAAAATGAAATAGTTTTGTTGTAAGTAAATCTTTTATCACTAAGAAAATTAAAAGATTTAATTCAAGAAAACTTTTATTTCCATCAATTTTCTTAACTAGACAATACATTTGCTTAGTGCAAGTAGATAGAGATGAATTGTTCGAGCTTAGATCTGCAACTGGATTACCAGCTTACGTTACGGCCCTCTCCTGGATTGAGAGTTTGCTTGTGTCCCGTAGATGGAGACAATCTAAACCCTTATTTCCATGGTAGAAAAATGGCAGATATAGTTTGAGAATGCGAAAGCGATGTAAGTGGGCTTGCACTCGGAGTAACGTTGATGATGTGTTTTAGGCAAAAACTCGAGTCCGTCTCTAGTGCTATTCTCCCCCTTCCATTGCCCTTGTTGGAAATTCCAAACACAATTAGAACCGAAAAATGCATGGTGGCATTTTTGACTTGTATGTAAGCGTTATGATTTTAAGTAGGTATTATTATTCTTAAAAAGATATGAAAAGTGATTTAAGTAAAAAATTCTTACATTTTGCTCCAAGCTAATGCTTTTAATGCAAGTAAACGATATGCTTAAGTGGAGACTAAAAGTAGTTTCATCCAAGATTGTTAACCTCTTACGTCAAGATCATGTTGTTAAAACAATTTTTCTTGCCCTAAGAAGGTTTTGTCTTGCGGTTATTCAGAATGATTTATTTGGTCCAATACAAATTTATTTAAGGTAAGCATGCATTTTTCTGTGTGTATAATTTAAGAAACCTATTCTCGGGAGTTTCAAATGAAGTTTAAAGTATTGGAGTTATGCACGTAATGTTTATATTACACTTTCTTTAAATGTGTATAAGAGTAAATGGCGACCTTTTCAATGAACTGTAATTCTCTGTCAAATCTTATTTTATTATGTGTGAATGTTACTAATTAAGAATTTAATGCTCGCCATTTTTTGCTGTTCGCCGTTACAAAATATTACTTGTTTAAATACTATACTTATCTCGGACAAGAAATGTCAAAATTTGTCTCAATAAACGCATTTTTCTAACTTTCACTATTTCGGAGAAATTTTCAAATTTCGAAAACGCTGCAAATGTCATGTAAATCAGAAACCATGCGACTTAGATCCAATGTATGCCTAATAAAGCGCCATTTAAATTTAACAAAGAATTTAAAAATGGGATTATACGCAGGGTATTCCATTTAAAATAACAAAGTTGATATCTACTTCCGGTACAACCAAGAGTCTGGCATTACTAAACATATTTTCTTGCGATACACTCTATGAAAAAGTAAGAGTTGGGAAATTAATGAAATTCGTAACTGAATTCCTAAAAGAGCTATGGAAGTCTGACGCACTATTATAGGACCATGTATTATTAAAAAAAAACGATTTAAAGATGAATTTTTATTCCTTTGTCCTTTTCTTAAAAAGCTGTTACAACTAAAATTTGATTCTGCTTGGGCAGAATTGATAGAATTTTTCAAATATCCTTCAGGAAGAAATTGCAAAAATATAACTAAAATTTTCATTTGTTTACTAGAATTAATTAATAATTTTTGGTGCTTGTTCTCTTTGTGGCGACATAAAAATAAAATCGGAACAACTCCGCTCTTTTAAAACGAATTTTCCTTTCTTCCTTTTTTCCTTTAATCGGCGTTTTTTGCCCGTCACCGAATGCTCGTCGAAAGTTTTAAATTGGCTGTACCCGAGGAAATGCAATTATTGAATATTAATGCGATGATTTAAAATGGAAATTGGAAAAGACAGTGAAAAAATTGTGCCTTTCTTAAGCGATTATTCTTTAAAATAAAAGTTGGTAGCTCGACTGTATTCGTAATTACGAAAATTTCCGCGATTAATTCTATTTTTGCAGGCCTGATTTTTTAATTTGTCAGAAATAAGTGATAAGTAACATCCTCTTGCTAGATTTAAGTAAACATAAAATTATACTGCGACCTGACGTTCACCTTCAAAATTATAAACATAGTAATTATGATGATTTATTTTCCATCAAACATATACAGAATGCGAGATTATTTCGAGAAATGAGCCATTTTTATTTCAGAAACACTTCGTTTATAACGGTAAGCCAAATGAAGTAGTAGGTATGTGAAGTGTTCAGTAGGAACTAAATGCGTCCTAATGACGATTGAAAAACAGTGGTTGTTGTTAATTTTTTTAATTTCATTGCTTTCATTTCGTACCTAATTTTAATATGCTGATTCATGAATTATTAATAGCATGTGGGTTGCATTTTCACATTTCTTTATAAAGTAGGAGAGAGACAGTAAATTGAGGAATAAGTTTGATATAATTTTTATGTAGGGTAATCGTCTCAGTAGTGGACATATAAGAGAAAATTTCAACTTAGAAAATGTGATATACAGGGTGTAGATAAAGTCTGGAACAAAATTAATATTTCTGTTATCTTCGGTTTGATGGAAAAACCCTGAAACAGGTGGATTTTGTTTTTATCCCGTGCACACTATAACATCGTGAATTTGTTTCTGTCGTCATCTGGTTGCGCGCGGGCGTGACGTCATCAGTTTTTTCAAATGGTAACCCGCCACATTTATTGCCCCTTGTCGTTAGGTATTCCACTGTGCATGCAACGGTATAAAAGGTTTGGTACCTAACATAACAATTTTTGGGAGAAAAATGCTTTCGAATTTCAAAAAAATAAAATTTTATTTCTAATGAAAAACTAATCAAAAATGATTTACAAAAATCAGATTATTATTATAATCCGAGGTTTATCTTGGATTGTCGTCAAACAAGACACCAAAAAAATGTCAACGGAAGTGTTCAAATTGTCCACCATTAGCCATTTGACACTGGCGATGGACGTACACGTTTTCTACGACACGTCGTATTGTCTCTGCACCAATATTTAGCATTTCCTCGCGGATACGATGTTTCAGATCATCCAAGTTATTTGGCTTATTGGTGTACACCTTTGATTTCATATGACACCATAGAAAAAAATCAAGTGGTGTGAGATCTGGCGAACGGGCAGGCCATTCAATTGTTCCCCTTCGTCCGATCCATATCCCGGGGAAAATTTCGTCGAGGCAACTCCGAACATGCCAGCCAAAATGTGGAGGTGCTCCATCTTGTTGCAACCATATTCTGGGGTGAGGCTTGTCGGGGGTGTTTTCATCCGGAAATAATTCTACCAATGTTGGCACTAGCGTAAATCTTAGGAAATGTAAGTATGTTTCAGCGTTTAAATTTCTGTCCAGAAAGAAAGGCCCCACAATGCGATCTTCCACTATTCCCGCCCATACATTAACTTTTTGCCGGTGTTTGGTGTGCTTCTCGCGAACCCATCGAGGATTTTCGCCCGACCAGTACCTACAATTGTGGCGATTCACTTCACCGTTCAAGGTAAAAGTTGCTTCGTCACTAAAAACTACATTGTTGACAAATCCGGGATTCTCATCGCACCGTAGCATGATTTGTTCACAGAACTCGAGTCGGCGGTCGAAGTCATCTTCATTCTATCCTGAACCCGATTGACTTTGTACGGATGAAGTTTTTCCTTCTTCAGCAATTTGGCTACTGTGGTAAAATCGACTGCATGATCCCTGGCAATGTTCCTTGTTGAAGTGTGGGGGTTGTCCTGAACTTCCAAGAGAATATTGAGCCTTCTATCTTCCTCAATTCTTGGTCGACCTTGACGAGCCCTGTCTTTTACACTACCAGTTGCAGTAAATTTTGCCACAATTTTGCTCACCGTTGACCGCGAAATCGGTGCGCGGTTTGGATTTTCTGCATTGAAAAACTGACAGGCTTCTTCATGGCTACGTATTTTATCACCACAACCGACAATAATGAGAATTTGAATCCGCTCTTTTTCACTCAAATTCGCCATTTTCGCAATGCACGTTCAACACTACCAATGGAGCAAGTATTGTGAATGGATAAGTTCAAACACCAAGTAATGAACTGTCAAATAACGTGTCGTAGAAAACGTGTACGTCCGTCTCGGCCAGTGTCAAATGGCTAATGGTGGACAATTTGAACACTTCCGTTGACATTTTTTTGGTGTCTTGTTTGACGACAATCCAAGATAAACCTCGGATTATAATAATAATCTGATTTTTTTAAATCATTTTTGATTAGTTTTTCATTAGAAATAAAATTTTATTTTTTTGAAATTCGAAAGCATTTTTCTCCCAAAAATTGTTATGTAAGGTACCAAACCTTTTATACCGTTGCATGCACAGTGGAATACCTAACGACAAGGGGCAATAAATGTGGCGGGTTACCATTTGAAAAAACTGATGATGTCACGCCCGCGCGCAACCAGATGACGACAGAAACAAATTCACGATGTTATAGTGTGCATGGGATAAAAACAAAATCGACCTGTTTCAGGGTTTTTCCATCAAGCCGAAGTTAACAGAAATATTAGTTTTGTTCCAGACTTTTTCTACACCCTGTATATATTTTTTCAATATAAATATTATACAGGTGATTTCAATTGAAACAAGCCACCTCAAATAACTCTTTATTATAGCCGCTGTGATTTATATACAATTCCGAAACCTGTCAATCGTCATATCAATGACGGGCTTGGGGGCGCAGCAGCCTGTACCCTAAAAATTGTGACCACTCATTCAAAGCTTTTTTAATTCTTCTTACCACAACATGTATCAAAAAGTCATTTTTTAATCACTAAGCAAAAAGTGCATAATTTGCTACCTGTGTAATAATAAAACACGGTTAGAACGAACTGGCTTCAAATGCTCTCCCTCTGTGCTCTTCTGATATTTTTTTGTGGTAACCAAAGTAACTCCTACTTAATGCAATTCGAAGATGTGCTCAATTGAACCTTGACAGGAACCATCGGAAGCAGAGCATTGCAATTTTCTCCGATAGCCAAGCAGCCATAATGGCACTGCGCTCTAATACTATCAGTTCGAAATTAGTCTGGGAATGTCTTGGCAGACTAAATAACCTAGGCAAAGAAAACAAAGTTGCACTATGGTGGGTACCAGGACATACTGGAATCAGCAGCAACGTGGAAGCTAATCTATTAGCAAGGAGAGCCGCTGCAACTTTGTTTGTGAACTAGAGCCGTTCTGCGGCATAGGGATGAGCACCTACAAAAGAGAACTCAAAGACAGGAAGAAGAAGTTCAGAGCTTCCCTCTGGGAGAGTCTCCCTGGTCTGAGACATTCCAAGATATTCCTTGGAAATTACAATAAGAAAAGAGCAAAGACCATGCTAGGACTAAGCAGAAACAGACTACGTATCCTTACAGGGCATTGTCACATTGGGGAACACATGACAAGGATAGGTCTGAAACACAATAACGATTGCAGGTTTTGTGGGGCGCAAGGTGAAAGACTGCACTGCTATCACAGAAACTCGTGCCAACCATCTTGTCAAAGATGTCACAGACGAGGTAGAAATACCTTCTCTGAGACCATCACCGCTAATGCAATTTTTTAAAGCTCTCAGACTGGATGGGGAGCTATAACTGCGAACAAACTCTAGCAGCTTACAGCTGATGTAAGGAGGCACAATAGATCAATAGGTCGCGGTGCAAGGTTACCCTAATTAGATCTAATCTAATCTAATCTAACTCCTACCTGTTTCTGTCACATTCACTTATAATTTTTAACGTCGTTTTTCTCCACTTTTTTGCTTCTGTTTTCAGCTTTAGATACTTATTTTATACGGTATTAGTTTAAGTTTGCATTGTTTAGTGGAATGTTCTTTAGTTGAGTTACTTATAGTTTAATCGTGAATTCACAATAAATTAATATGGTCTATTCTATCCAAGCACGTGTGGAATTAGTGACTTTGTACTATGAGAACGAGAGGTGTGCAAAATCTACAGCTGGTTTATTCAACCAAAAGCATGCAGGTCAAAATCTGCGCCACAAGTACGTACTGGAATTACTCCAAATATTTATATCATCGGATTGTTAATAATGCAGATATTAACGTCAAAGTGTTAGGTCAGTGCTTGGGAATGCAAGGTTCGATACAACAGGTATCTCAACCATGAGGAGCAAGCCCTTCATCAGTTTGTAGAATACTTAAGAAGAAGTAGAAACTTCTATCTGTTTTTTGGACGAATCATCTTTTTTATTGAATCGTGAAATAAATCGTCACAACTGCAGATATTGGAGTAACACCAACCCCATTTGACCCGAGAAACAGATATACAACGGCCACAAAAACTTAATGTATGAGTTGGTATCTTTGGCGATCATTCCAACTATTCATTGACGGGACTTTAAGTGGTTAAATGTATTTAAACATGCTGGACGACACAATGAATCCTTTGATCACAGAAAAATTGGAGCGAGATCCAGATTTGTTGGAGAATGAGAGTACTTCAGAAAGAAGGTGGAGGAGACAACGAGGAGGCGCTCCACGGCAGCGTAATGTGGAGCGCCTTCACATTACGCTGCCAAAGTATGACAATTTCTGGATCATCACTTTCGCGATCGTTGGACTAGTCTATCACCACTTGATCTTTTTGTCTGGAGGCGCCTTAAGTCTAAGGTGTATGCCACACGTTCAACTTCCGTACAAGAGTTACGCCAAAGAATTGAATGCCAACGAATAACTCCAGAAATGTTGCCAAATGTCAGGACAGCATTTGAAGCAAGATTGTACTATTGCAAGGAGGTTAATGGTCATCACATCAAAGCCAAACCATTTCATTCCAATCGTATTTTATGACACATGTTGCAAATTATGCATTTTTTGCTTCACACACATATCTATAATGTAACTCGTTGGAATACATGAGTTAAAAAGCAAACATTTTGGGGCTAATTTAAAAAGTTATTGTTTAGTAGTGTACCTAATAGGCACAGTGGTGCACTATTGACGCCGTTACATTTCAAAGAAAGTGATTATAAAAATTAAGATATTTCAAACTATTCCGCAAGATATACGAAAAAGGTAAAAAATGGTTCTTGCTTCTTTTAACTTACTGTTTTGAATGTACTGTGTTGAGTTCTGGTAAACACTCCATAATATTTTATGTGATCATATAATCTAATTGTAGGTAGTCTCGGATAAAAGCGCTTTGCTGTCTTCTTTTGTACTAGGAAAGTGTTTTCTTTATTTACTATTCGTACATATTAGCAAATTTTAATTTTAAATAAAACTTTTCTCACCAAGTACACATATTGTGTTAATCGCCGAACTAACACATTAAGATTTGCATTTCCGACATAAAATCACGTAATGATATGTTACTAAAATTAATATTTATTCTCCTGTGCTTATTGTTAGCTAGAATGCATACTATAACACGTGTTGCATTGAGCAAGTAATAAATATTAATTCTGAAAATACAATTTGCATTTCAAATTACATCTTGTTAAGTGGATAGATTAGCAGAATCTGCATGCGATGCTCATATTCCTGCTTTTACACATGAGTGGCATAATTGTATTTGCAGAAAGGGGAACTTTTAAATGTACCTACCTAATTGAAGTTACGTATATTACATATGTACATATGTAAATTGGACTAAGTGTAAAACATGATTTCCAGTTTTTACCTTTTTAGCGTTATTTGTTTTTAATCATCAACTGATTCTATTCAGAGATGTAAATTTCTTCTGTAATAAAGATTTTGGGGTACTATTGTTAACGTTGTTATTATTAAAGCTGCAGAAATGGTTTATTTAACAAAGGTTTAGTGTTCTTATTGCAGTAGTTCAGATGCAATTAAGGAAAAAGCAATCGGATGAAGCATTCTTGCAAGTGTAGTATTTTTTTAAATTGTATAGCCTGTATATTTTTTAATATTATGAAAGATAATGTGTTTCGTGATATTTAAATCAAGCACACATATTTCCTGCATAAAAATCCTGCATAAAAACCGCTTTGCATTGCCGCAAAATTAGAATAAACCATACAATTCTAGGAAAATGTCAAAATTAATCACGTTGTAGATTTTTTAGTATGACAGTAGTAAAGACGAATTAATTTTGCTTTGTTTAGTATTTTATTAATCTTTCTGAATGTGTTTAATTTGCTTTAATTGTAGAATACTAAACCTTTTCGTTATATTTTCAAAATAGTATGTTAAAAGCATATTAGGTAGCTTGGATATCCCTACTGATTATTGCATCTTTATGAATTATGAAATATGTTGCGTGTGCAAGCGTGTATTTCTGAAACAAATAAAACCTGTTTGATTACTATTTATTAAGTGCAATTCCGTATATATAAGTTATAATGCAACACAACTAGAAATTTATTACATCAAATGTTCAAACTGCATCCCATTATTGTCCAAACACAATTGACATCTTCTCCCTACACTTCCAATCGCATTATAAATATGAATGTTAGAAACATTATTTAGACATTCTTCAAAATTATGAATTAGTTCCTGAACATTATTGTGCGGTATTTTATATAAACGATCCTTTGCGTACCCCCACAGAAAGAAATCAAGGGGCCAATATCTAATGCCCAAAACTAATTGTTTCCAAAATTATTATTTAAGAAATGTGTTATAATTCGAGCATTGTGTGCTGGTGCGCCGTCGTGTTGCAAAAATAGAGTCTTTCTTTATTGTAATAGCATGTCGTCGATGAGTTCTTCAAATATTTTCTTGTAAGATTTGCAGATACCGTTTAGCATTTTTTGTCTGGTAGGTATATGCGATGATACGTTGTCTATAATAGCACGCAAGCAAAATTGAATCTTCTTCCGAGAAGTCGGGATGTACGTAAATTGAAGTTTATGTTATGCGAAGCTATTCGATCGGAAAATTATTCATCTAAACCATTCATCGTACGTACAATCGTGGTATCAAATCTTAGGACACGCATCGAGCACCGAATCTTTTCGTAGCTATAGTTGTCTCTCTCTTTCCCCCTCGCCTAAGTTCTGATACATTGGTCGACCTTGATAAAGCGCTCTCAGTCGGCAATCGGCAGGTAGCCGTCAATGATAGGGTTTGTGGTTTTGTATTTACCTCTTTATAATTGGTTGTAGGCGTAATATGAATAAAATACAAAATATACCGCACAAACTACAAAAAGTTATGCACAGAGTTATATGTATGAAGCGCGCGCTTCCGTTTGGAGTCGAGGTAGTTTCTGCAGCATATTTATAGTAGGAATATGACTATTTTGAGAAAAGTAATTTATAAAATGACTGCAATATATTATTGGATTGTAAGGGGTCTCGAGATGGCAGTCATAAACACTTGCACTAATCTGCTGTAGGCCCGTATTAAAGTTTGATGTAGCAATATAACGATGATGAATCAAACCTCTTTAAACAAAATAAAAAAAAAGAACTGAGGAACAATAAAGGGCAAGCTATGTATTGGATTATTAATGAGCTGGTGTGAAGATAGGAAATTTCTCCTAATTTAAAAAATATGTATATAAAAAAGAAAGTAGTCCCACAGCTGATTTCCACAACAAATATAACTATATTGTAAATTTTATAAATAAACAAAGTACATTTAATGAAATTAATTTTATTTAAAATTGCAAAGTGTAGATTCATACGCATTAAAAAAAATACGTTGGCAAAAATATGTAATATATTTAAAAAAATGTAAGGAGGAAGTTTGACCAAAGTGATATTCACTATTTACCCTTCTTAGTTATGATTTAAGTTGTGTTTTTGTAGTTTTTATAATTTTTTTAATTTTACTGTTCATGCATGTTTTCTTGCTTGATCGTTTTGAAAAACGTTTTTTTTTGTTTTGTAATTTCAGACATACATTTTTAGTGGTGACAACTCTCAGAGTGTAGGTTTTACCGTGCTTTTCCTCACTTCTAGGCAAATGCTGAGAGCGAACGCTGCGCGGGCGCAATTATTAAACTCTGTTTTAAATTTAATTATTTTTTTTACCTTGTTTTCAACCTATAAATATATAAGAAATACACTAGTGAAACGATATTGGAGCTATCCGCCTTCAATGACTATTGTCCCATCGCTTTTTAGCGCAAGTACAAAAAAGATCAAGTATCTGTAGGATAATAGATATTTTGCCTATTTATATTTTCTTTAACTTATGCGAGAGATGTTCTTCTTCATCGATATTTTTCTTCTACCGTTTATCCTTTAATAGTAATATTTTAAAGTGTTTTTTTTCTTTTTTTTTTGGTATACGGTAGATATAATTCAATAATATTTTACATATTTTTACATAACTGTAATTTATTATTCTACGTTCAAAGACAAACCCGAAACGTAGAATAATAAATTAGAGTTTAAATATGTAGCAACACTACGCCATGATTTATTTAATATCATATAGAACAAAATCTTCCAGTTCGGTGGGCCCTTACAAAAATTGCACGACTTGCCGCAATTTTTTCTTTAATATCTAAAGTTACATTTCAATAATTTCGTGAAACTATTTTTTTCAATTAAAATTTATAGTCCGTTGTTTATTAAATGTTGAATAAGTACCGCAAGACATTATAACTAAAACAAGATTAATTGTCATTAGCTCATATCACCTCTTCATATTATGCAATTATACCTTACTTTTACAATAAGAAATTAAGCACACGGTTAATATTTTTAAATAGATATATCGTTTTTAAAAAATACTAAAATTGTTTTCAAACGGCGATTTTAATAATAGCTACAGAATTAATTACATATTTTTAAATTTTATTCATACATACAAAATGTATCTCTTTAAGCTACCGAACGTTGTTACATTAATTGTATTATGTTATGAATAGTTATGATTATAAATATTGTATTTCAATGCTAACTTTGGAACGGGTAAGTTTCCTAACGCACAATCAGTACTGCATTATGCCCTCATAAATCCTATCGCTACTGTTTCCCGTTTTCTATAAATGGTTCAAATTCAACATATAATAAATTTGTGATTATGGGAACGAGCAGGTAGTAGTATAGCGCCTGCGGCAAAATTTGCGGGGCAAGACGAGAGGAAGAGATGGCAATAGCTACGAAAAGGTTTGCCTCGATGCGTGTCCTAAGATTAGATACCGTGGCTGTACGTACATACGTTGTAGCGCTGTCCTGTTAAAATCAGGAATATATAAAGCAAACTTGCTTTATTCTGGATACTAACAGCTCAACATTATCCTCGTGTGTAATTGTAGTAGTATTGTACCCGTTAACATAAATAAAGTTCAAATAGTTTGGCTAGAATTTTTGTTGTGCAATAGTTTGCAATTTTTATGATCGGAATTAGGCTAAACAATTAGGGAAAGTGGGTAGTAATGCTCTATTTTTGACTTTGCGGGAGGAAAGTTTTGGTTTAATTTTGAATCACTCATGACAAATACTGTTATTCCAAGCTAAGTAAAAAGAGATGTTAAAAATTTTTCGATTAATTTTGATAAACTATCTGTACTTAGAAAACCTGTAATACTAATATCTAATGATACCGAGCGTAACTTTTCAATATAATCGTGGATTAAATTGTATATACACCTAAAACTAATCTCGTTCTCTTTAAATTCGTGATCATTGCCAATATTTAAGCATTAAACAGAATTAAGGTTATTTTATCGCAAGGAGCGTAATTACTTTTGAGGAACGAGCAGTTTGGTTTGTTATATTCTACACGCTTAAATGTAATTTCAGTTCTGACAATTCCCAAGTGTTACTCCTCGGTTAGAGGAGCGCGGGTTTACTTCGCAACCTAACCTGAGTTAAACCTCAAGTTTTTCCATTTCAGACCGACCTCGCGTTTTCGTATGATATAATGGATTTTAGATATCAACCATAAGCCGATCACGGGATCATTGACACTTAATTCGCGGTCCCCCTTCTGTGTAATTTCCTAGGGGAACCTCACTGTCGCATGGCGTCGCGTAAAGATAATGTATACGAGTAACGTCGCCATTATTAGTTTAATTGATGTGCTGTTTGCTTTGTTATAAAATTAAGTAGTTACTTACTGAATTGTTCTAATTTTAGAGATAAATGCCTGATGGTTGTCTATTGTAAATAGGTTGGGAAATAGATAAGACTGAAGAGAATACCATTGGTATATAATATAAGGATTAAAAGGGACCAATAGCAGAGGAAACTGATAATGATTATGCGTTAAAAGCTTTAAAATTGTTAACTTCAGAGAAGAATGTGAAAAAATATAGCCACTGCTAAAGCAATACTGGCAGAAAAGATTCTTTAAATGAAAGATTATTTTCTAGGCTTATTTTTTTGTTCTAAAGTAATATTATAGCATAAACTTTATGCTAGAAGAGCACGTATTTCACGTAATGAATAAAATGCGTATTTACTTTAAATTCAAGAAGCACACTTTCATTCAAAGAATATATTATTAAATCAAGAACCTGTTGGGGTTGCAATAAAACTCATAACTCCCTTAAATGCTATTTATTTCTTGTACTTCAATTTTTTTTTTTATAGGGGTTTAATCTATTTATGGAAGGCAATGATAAGGGGATAAGTATTAGAAACAGATTCGCCATTGCGTTAATGTTATTGCCAACAAAAGCTTTCGGTCTAAATCAAATTTGAATTCAGTATTTTGTTTACTATACTTAAGTCTTCTATTTCCATAATATTACATAAAAGGGTGGGACAGTAGACTATTACAGAGTCCCAATCATTAACGAGCAGATACGTGGATGGCAGCACAAAATACTTACTCAAACCAAATTCAACTTTACTGTATGCATTATTTGACGATTACCTGATTATTATATAGTGATTTATGCATATATTGTACTCATATCTGCATGTTATTCCAGGGAGCGTTATCTACGGGTTAATTTTGTAAACCACGCTCATTACGCCCTCATACTCGCGGCCACGAACTAAGTCTAAAACCGCGCGACTTTCAAATATGATAATATATAATCTGTGGTATTATTATTATTATATTTTTGTAACTTATTACTAGAAAATGATCTGTTAGTACCGTGTAAAAGCGTGCGCACAACATACATAGTACTAACAAAACATTTTCAGTAATAACTTACATTAAAACTTACTTTAAAGTGTAAACAATTTGCAGGTTACTACGGAAAAAGACACATATCAATTTGAAACATATTTATATATCATATTCCAAGAAAAGGCAACATACACTAAACTAAAAAAGAATTTCTAATATAATAAAGAAAGATTCAATTATAAATTTTAACACTTTCTCTTCATGTTGGCTGTAAAATAAGCATAACCAATGTAAGCTATTCACTTCCATAAAATATGCTATATTGTTACCTTATCTTATTCGTGCTACTAATTGAACTACGAACTAAATAAAATATAATAATAAATAAAATAAAAAATAAATAGAATGTAAATATAACCTAACGCTTAATATTGTGACAAATGACAACTAATAATGACGATGACGATAGCGACAAACGACAACTAAAGAATGAAGAGCGTGCGTTGTTAATAAGCTCGATCGGTTTTACAGAGCAAAGTTTAAATAAGGAGCGCCCTCATACTCGCGGCCATCTACTAACGCCCCACGACCAATCAGAAGCGAGGCAAATTTTCCTCATTTAAGATATATTCCCCTGTGTTATTCATTTATTGTGATACCTCCATATATGTTGAAAGCACTGATAGCGACATTTTCGTTGTTCGTAAACAAACGCATACACACTAAAAAATGTATGCAATTCCTACGGAAAATTCCAGTAACGTATAAGGTAAAACTGCCAAAAATTGGGAAATTTACTAGAAAACTTTAGGTATGTTTTCTAATTTTTGGTAAATTTACCCTATACATTACTGGAATTTTCCGTAGGAATTGCAAATATTTTTTAGTGTGTAAATATTAGTGCTGTCAGCTGCATTTTTTTATTGAGCATATAAACATGCAAATCCCCAAATGTATTCGTTATGGGAATAGAATGTATTACTGTTTATTACAACTTTACTATACAGGGAAAACTGTATAATACGAAGTATTAGAAATATAATACCCGGTATTGTTTATTTTATTACGTATAGTGACAGTAATTAAATTTAAAATCCAGTATTATACGAATTTAATACAAAACTGTCACAACCAATTATTATAATGTGTAATACTATTAACTACCGTGTTTTATCCCGTATAGAGGAAGTTACTTAAAATTAATAAATTTATTTGTTGACAGATGTCGTTAGCGTTAATTTTCTGTATTGTATATTTCCTTACTACTTCTTATTAGACTGGATAATACAAAATTAGCAATCTTTTTACCATATTTTTGTTAGCCCATATTAATATAAAATATAAATATAAAAAACGCGAAATATTTATACCGCAAATCGCGGTTCTTATAACTGTGACCTTGTAGGAAGTATCTCGTTTTGTGAGCGATTGTCAATCAATGCTAAGTATCGTATAAAAGGTACTGTTTATACGATACTTAGCATCTGTATGTACACATCAGATAAATATTACCTAGTCGTATTTAACGAACACAATTTGCATCGAATAAGGATTACAACGCTTATGAAATAAGTGGTAGCGCCATCTTTACACCAATTTTTGTAGTACGTCATATTTATTTAGCTACGCGAATTATAGTTACCATGGTATTCCTACACCTATACGGTTTAAGAAAATTAATGAACATGTTTAATTCCGGGTATTAAACATATTGTCTTATATTTTGTATTACTAGCTAGCTCGCGTTCCGCCTGGAACGCACCCTATTGAAAAAGTTGGTATGCCTACCCTGCGATCCACCTTGGCCCGCGTTCACTATAGAAGATAAATACCCCTCAGGTAGCAACCCGTCCTTTAATCGCGTAGAATAGATATGGGAATTTAAGATGAAGTTGTAATCTAATAATTTATTTTCTGTAAATTTTCTTTCATTTTTTAATGCTTTCAAGTTTTTGATTTTCAAATTTTTTAATTTTCAATTTTTTTAAGTGTGTCTCTCTTCGAAAAATTCGACGCCACGCGGTTTAACTTTGGAAAACTCGCTGGAAATATATTTAATTTTTTCATTTTTCTTAATCTTTTTATTTGTTTAATTTCAATTTTCTTTTTCAAATGCCTTTCACTTTTAAACAGTTGGTGGGCGAGCAAGGCACAAGTATGTATGTGGACGCAAAGGATATTTACAGAGAATTATCTGTAAATATATTTTAGGAGTTTCCACATTTTATTATAATACAAATTTTCTTCTACTTTCTCAATATTCAATCTGTAATTTAAATTTAAAATTTTTTTATTTCACATTATTTTCGACTAAATTTATTGTTTCGACAGTTCTTTCTATATCTAGGGTTTGATGATGATGTAACACCAAACCGGTCGTCTAACTTGATAAAGATGTTTGTGGAATACATTTATTTTTATTTTATTCTTCCTTTTGAAAAGAATAAAGACGAATCTGTATTCTTGCCTTCACTACTGACTGATGTAACCTACTTAATAATTTACGACTGTGATATTTCTCAAGGACTTACAATAAATTTTGTACGCATTTAGTAACACAGAATGATTTTCCAAGTATGATTTTAATTACTAGAATTACGTTCCTTTCAAATTAAAAAAAAGCTGTATAAATCATGTACTTTTTCTATTTTTCCAGGAATTATTAACAGAGGCGATTCATTCCGGCGTAGACGATCCAGGAGCAACAGCTTATGTCCGCCGCTAATGGGTGGCGGAGGCGGTAGTCCCCTTCCCTTGGAAGACGACCTCGAGCAGACTCCGGTGAGGTCTTACGTTGTGGCATTATTAGGAACGAATGGGGTTGGTAAATCGGCTCTCATCAGCCAATTCATGACATCCGAATGTATCAACGCTTACGAACGACAGAGAGGTAGGGTTTGAGTTTTAAATTGGTAGTAATTGTGGAGGTATCATTAAAGGCAATAAGGGATGATTTTAGAAATGTGATTTGTATTTTGAGAATGTTTGCTAATTGGAAAATGGGAGTTGTTCATTACCTAGCTATCATTAGATTCGATTGACTTATGGAACTAAATGAATCTTACGTTCCATCACTGATAGAAGAATTCATTAAAAGATTGGTTAGTTTTGGTACATATTGATATTCATCAATAATAAGGGCAATGGAGATCTCAGCTCATACACAGGTTGTGCAACAAGTTATTAACAATTTATTACCTGTCAAATTTTCCAAAAATTGAATTGGAAACAATTTGAATTATTTAAGAGATTGTGTAATGAAAATTCTGTCATATGCCATCGAATTTACAATTAATCACAGAAATGTCAGTAATTTGAATATAGTATTGCCAACTTTTAGTGATCTTTTGCCGGAGAATGGTATATTTCCGGCCGATTTAAAGTAATGCAAAATCAGTGTTTCTGACCGGAGACGCAAAAACGCAATTTTCTAGTCTAAGGCTTTATTTGAAAAGCATTCGTTACGTTGTTTAAAACTAAGAGCAACCCAACACCACGACAACCACTGTACCCGCTTTGGTTACGCCTGGCGAAACCCAAACTCCAATTTACTCCAAAGAAAAGATCACAAAATTTTAATAATAAAAAAAAATCCCATATTGCAATATTTATGCTGGTGACTAGAAATATTTTTAATGCTTTGCAGATTTCATTTCAAAAATTGACGCACGCGTCTTTTTAGGATGAATGGAGTAGATTTCGAAAATAAAAATTATATTTTGTTTTGTCAAATTTTAATTATTTTGTGACGTGTATCTACTCAAATGTAAGTTTTAGAAAGCTTGAAATATATTCGACAAGTAATTTTTTTTATATATGAAGGTGTTTCTTATCCGTCACCATGGGGATATGTAGTTATAATTACATATTACATACATATAAGTATTCGTCAGTTTCAATAAATAATAAACTTTATTTCCAAGCCCTGAAAAAGTTATGGTAAGTTACGTTAAACATTCTTTCAGTAAACATGATTTGAACAAGGATTTGTTGTGGAAAAGTTATTAATCTGTATACAATATTTGTTGCAGTATTTTATTGATTGCACTGTCAATAAAATACTGCATACTGAAACGTACAAAATATCCTTTCGTACCTACTTAGTTGTTACAATTCTTCACTCTTTCTAAAAGGATTTACGTGAAATGCAGGAATATTACCTCTGAAAGTAAATACTACACGGAAGTGCGGAAGGAGTTTTATGAGCACAGGTTTTATGAGTATAACAAAATATTTGTTGAAAATGTACATTCTCTAGCGAACTATTCTCTGCTTAAATTGTAATACTCAATATAAAAATGTAAATGTTAATTTTAGTACTGCGAATCTAAATGGAATTTCTATGGAAAACTTCAACAGAATGCAACAGAATTTTATTATCCACAATGTAGGAGCAGTAGCTTGTTAAATTTTGATGTTTAGTACTAGTTGATTTGTCCTAAGATAAATTTAAAAAGTTTTACTTTGATATACTATTTTTATGAATTAGTGGGAATGTTAGTACGTAGTATTTACATTTTGCGTTGATATTTTTTACAATTTTAGATAAATCTTTACATACTGCAGTTTGATCGAATCGTTTCATAGCTTTTACCATCATTTATTATATTATCTCTAACTGTAATTTATAAACCCGAAATCTATGGACGTAGTGTTTCAATGTTTATTTTCAATTTGCTATTCGGGCCATGATATTTTGATTATTCTATTTTGTATAAATATTTTCGCACGAAATCCGTGTAAAGGGCAAAACCACTGACCAGCGTTGATACATTTAATGCTCTGTTTGTATATTGGTGTACATGCGTGCGCATTGAAAGATAGTATTTGACAAGTTGCCAAAGCGTTTTTTTATAGTACCTACTGTTTGCATTTTATATATATATGTCATGGGCAATATTAAACAAGTATAATCTTGCATCAACTAAAAGGGTATTAACGTCCGATTTAATCAAGCTAGTACATATTTATAATTATGTCGACTGTATCTAAACACTCAGAAAACGTGATTTGTGATTTGTTTTATTTAAAATAAGAACAAGGAAGAATTAATATTTTGATAGCCTGTGAGTAGTAGTTGAGGAGTAAATACAGCGATATAGATATCGTGAATTATTGTATATTGCAAATATAGATCATCTCACCTTAAAAAGAAAGGGTTCAGCGTGATTTGAATTGAACAGGCAAATATTGGATATAACGAAAATACTACACTTCAAATGTCACACGCAATTATGTTAATGCTATCCCAATAAGCAGTTTTCGCATAGAAATTTATTGAACCAAACGAAAAGCATTCCTATTTAATTTGATGCAACGAGTTACATTAACTCAATGAATTTGAACTCTAATAGAATTTCCTTCGCAAATAGTGAAGTGGGTTATTTCACCTTAAATAAATATACATACCTAGTTAAGCTATTTGTATTATGGGATTACAGCTTCATTCGCAATTCAATTAAAATATAAGCAGTAGGTTGCTTTTTTAATAGGTAAATGCATTAAAATAGTACTGGTGATATGTGAGTTAATTTTTTTAACATTTTCTTTAGTGTTTTTATGATTAATATGCACATAGTTGAATCTACCGCTAAAGATGCTCTTACACGGACGATTTTTGTAGTAATTATTTGCCCACTGATAGTTACCAGAAGCAGTAGAGCGATTAATGGAGATATGTGGAGCAATTTCATTTTTTCGGCGAATATTTCTGAAGTGTATTTGCTTCTTGCTCCACATCGCTAGACATTGCTTACATCTATTATTAGCTATCTTTTCCATTTTCTTCGTTTCATTCTTAAATGAAATATAATAAAAGCACTAGTAACCCCAATAGCATAGATTTTGTACATACGAAATATACCGGGTGCGCCATTAATTTGTTGGCAGAATTTAGCACGAAAACTACTAAAGCTAGGAAACTGAGATTTTCTGTATGGATATAGTATATCAATGTGTTTTAAAAAAAGTGTCACGATGACCTTTTTGTAATGCGAGTACAAGTTTGAATAACGAGCCGCGTAGCGGCGAGTGATTCAATGTAGGACAAAGTGTCAAAAGTCATTGTGATACATTCTTTACAGTATTTTTTCTAATTTCCACATTCATCGTCCATATTACTTCCCGGTAAGGGTCTCACCAGTGCGTTCATATCTCATTACAGCACAGTGTGCGGTAATAACCATTTCAGCACTGCGTCGTCGTTTGTTTTAACTTTATTGCAACATCCCATTAGAAAAAATTATTTATAAATACCTATATAGGATGTTACAAATTCTCAGAGTTTCATTTTTTTTTATTAAACGGATTGCTATATTTTTTAGTAATTATTTCGACAGCCACTTAAAACACCTTTGCAGTGATATATGGTTATGTGCACTTCTGATAATTAGTTTAGGCGATATTGCAAATTTTGTGATAATTTTGACAGTTGCGACTTCTGAGATTTTAAGTTTTATACCAAAAACCGTTGTAGTATAGCGCGTTATTCTTTTGTTATCAATTTGGGGGGCTAACATTTTATATGTTTCAAGGTGGTGTAACGTAAAAATAGATAGTGTTAAATATGTCGTGGCACATTTATCGATGTTTAAACGCCTTTCTTTCGATTTTTTTATTTAAAGTTAAGTAAAAATCAATCTCTCGTGATAGGCGGTAGCTGCACTCAAAACATTGCCGAATTTTGGGGATTGAAGACAAGCGAAACCTATTATTAAAAGTGATTTTGATCTAAGAAACCGAAAATTATTTTTTTCCTGTTTGTAACTCAATCGGGGACCATGTTGTCTGCATATGATACACTACAGTCCAAACATTTTCACCTGGCGGATGTGCCATAGCAAGAGGGTGTGCTTAACTCGAAGAAATTTGGATAAACGTTATAACTCGCACGTGAGAACATAGCCACGCCCACTATCTTCGCGACTCGTAGAAAATTCGGAATTTAGTTTTTATTGTAATATTAATCTGCACTACTGTACAGTTGTTGATGTGAGATGCACATGAGGGCGGGGCTTCCGTGAACAGCTTGTGCATGGAACACATATTTCAACGTAATACTTTTACGTTTATTAGAAATAGGTTTAAATCAATATTATTCAACAATTTTGAGCATTGTAAGCGGTTATGCAACGTTTACAATATTAGTTGGGCGGGTTCTAAAGATTTCAAAATTCTATTTCTTTCCTTTAAATGATGTATAATGTTCATTTGTGTACCGCCACATATGAATTTCCTATTTGCTTAAGCCCTTTAGGCATGTAAAGTACATATAGGGCATCCAAAAAGTAAATATTTAGCTTTATATTTGGTAAACGCGAGTGTAAATTTAATTTTATTAAAAAGTAAAAAGCAAAGATATTTTAAAAAGATAAATTTATTACTCTAAATTTAAGGGATAAATGCTGCTCTCAAGTGCGAGAAGCAACCCTAAACTGTAACTTAACTGCTACCGTGTTTTATTGTTGACATTGAACACATTCTCTCATTGGCGTCTCAGAAACACCCCGCGGACTTTGACCAAATACTTTGAATATCGATTCATTATTCTGCCACTGTTTTACCATCTTGTCCCGATATTTTCGGGCTCACTGTAGCCGTTTTAATCGGATATCCCGGTGTAGCAATCGTTTATGAGCTGACACGCGGCCGTGTACACTTTCATCCACCAGACGGCGTTTGCCGTGGTAACTGAAATCACTCGCTATTTCTGGAGCTGTTTTTCTGCGATATCATTTGCTTATTGCAGAATATGCTCATCTGCTGGGGTGAGTATTCGTGACGGACCTGTATGGTCACAGCCTTCCAAAGCGCCTGTTTCTTGATATCGGTGGATGGTGTATTTTACTATCGACGTCGCTAGATTTAATCTTTTACCGATTTGGCTACCGACATGATTTTCTTTATACAAAATTATTATGCTGAATCGTTTAGCAACCGCTATGGATTTACCACGCAACATTTCGAGCACTTTTATTTAGTTATTGTACGACAATAACATTGAAACAGAAACTAAAATCGCAATATAAAAGATTCTAAATCATAAAGGCGGCGGATGATGACCTAAGTGAGACAAGCTGTTACAACATCTTTATCTGCTTAGACCCATCGATAAGACTTGTCTAATAAACAGATTAAGATAATCCGGTGCAAATACGATTTTGTGTTGCAAGTGATAAAATATTTAATTAAATTTTGTGTCTAATACTTTCATTATTTAAGTCGCAGGTGTGTTTTAGACAAATACATATTAAGATTATCATTATTGAATGCAATGAAATTTATTAGATTAAGATATTCGTATAAGTTTCTCTCTTAGCCAAAGTTCCCTGGACAGTAGTGTATATATCAGGCAGTTAAGAATGAAACATGAACGTTTGAAGTATCCCTAGGTATTGAATTGGAAATATCCCTGCTTACACTTTACATAACATATTCCCGCAAGGGATTGCAGACGTGATACGGAGTTGTGTTCAATATTCTTCGCAAATACATGTAACGCACATTCTTTTTTTTTGTAACGCTACTAAACAGTAATAAGTATTCCTCTGAGATCAGTTAAAAAATGTAAAAAGCAAAAAAATTGTAAAAATGTTTAAATCTCCGGTTGTAGATAGAAAAATAAACTAAACCATAAAAGATAATTTAATACGCATTCAAAGAGGAATGGGTTGCTGTAAAAGCAACGGTACATCGTTAGTGCTTTGTAGATAGTGTAAACACGTTTTATTTAATGGATTTGTCATTTAATCCAGCAGTTCTAAAGATATCATTAGAAATACAAAACATTGGTTTTAGAGAATTTATAAGAAAATAGTGTTACAGTGCAATTTATAGACTTCTGTTGATCTAAATTCTTCGAATTAATATCCAAGTCAGTTGGTTTACTTTTAAAGTTAATAAGAAATTGAAATGAATTTGAATTGAAATGAATGTGTTATCACCTGCAATTATTGATACCTATATGATTTTTAGGGTTCATTTAAGTTTATAGTACCAATTTACTTTTACGAATTTAGATCAGTAGCTATAAAAAGAATCACTGTAAATTTTAGTGATTTCTTTTTACATAAGCGAAAAAATTGCTGTCGTGACTACATGTAATTAATCCTCTTAGTCATTTAGATACAGAGTGTAAGGAGCCATTGTATACTTGTACTAATGAATAAATTGTTGTGAGATAATTTTATTTTACATTAGCACATTGTAGAAATTTATGACTTGTTTAATTCAAATTCAAATTTCTGCAAATACACACATAAATATAAAAAATCCTTAACTCCTATTAAGATAATCGTATACCTACACTATAAAAGTATCCCATAATAAATAATTGTTTAACTTCAATGTCGATTTTATTAAGATATTAACGTGTCTCAAATCATTCCCAAGATTATTTATTGTATAATTATATTCTGTGATGGGTGGAGACTGTGGCTTGAAAACTATACGTATTACGTATTTAGATTTGTATCTTTAATTTTTGTGGTAAGGGATTTTTTCACTTTTTCTTTTGGATTTTTGTTATATAATTATATTTCTTAATACTCATAAATTCTGCACCTCTTTCATAGTAGGTCGTGCTATGAGATGCTATGGGACACTGCTGACCGTTTTGAATAGAAATATGGTCGATACTATAATATATAAATATGGGCTTTTGAATTTCCTTTTACTTTATAGATATAGCATTAACATACGCTAAACATATAATAAAGGGATGGTCAGAATCATTGGTACTTAAAAGAAGTTTCAGTCCATGAATGGTAAAGTGCAATAAGTACATACCGACTACCGAACTACCAACGCGTCACTTCCGGTAATTTATCGTACTCTTCTCTGAAGATAAAAAAGATAATAAATAACTGTCATTTTTTTTCCATTTCCTATAGTTACAGGGATACATTTATCTTTCAGCAAATTTTAATAATGGAAAATTATTAAAAAGGATAATAAGCGTAAAAAGAAAATAAATTACGCCATTTTGCAGGAACTTCAGAAACTTAAAAATAATTTTAAGGATGTTTTCATGGCCATATTTTCTAGTATAATTTTTTCCTCTAAGCTTTAGGATAAACTGTTACTAAGATATAGCCGGTGGTCCCCTTAATGAATCATCCTGCACAGCGCATTTTTTATTATAAACATATCGATCTTGTCGGATTCATTTGAACCACGCATCTGTAAGAGGCTCGAGGTGTTTCTTCAACAGATTCAAGTTGTTGATACCAATTATACAGCCAACTTATCACATTTTGTGATACACTTACTTGTGGTGTATTATGCAATTTATCGGAAACCAACTTGCAGCATTCTAATTGCCCTACTAGCGTCACACCTAGGTAAATAGTAAATATCTCCTCTGCATTATAAGAAATCCACACGCTTTTCAATTTGGTCAATCATTTATAAAATAAAGCAACAGATGTAGTTCAGTACTAAACATAACCAATTTATCAAACATATCACAGAATAAGAATATGAAAACAAAACGTTTGGAAAAAACTAAATAAAGGATATTTGGTTTAAAATATTTGGTTCTAAATGTCCATATCCCTAACTGTTTGCCGTGTGATTTTGGAATTGGAATTGACTTAACCTTAAAATTTTGAATTTTATTTCTGAGATCACATTTAATTTTTTAATGAACATTTAGCCAAAAGAAAATTGAAATTTTAAATCTCACAGTGTATGTTGTCAATTCGAGAAACCACAAAATTAACTGTTACGATTGTATACAACATTGTTTTCCGTTTATTTACTTTTTATAATTGTCAATCTTAAGAAGAAACCGGATCTTTTATTTATAGTTCCCTATAAAAATTGTAGGTTTATTCAATTTTTTGTTATAAAATACAATTTGTAAAAGCGATAGAAAAAATAGCTTTATGGAAGTTGTAACAAAAATTAAATCCGTAGTTGTGTGTGCCATAAACAACAAACAGCCCCTTTGGAGCTGCGATATGTGATAGACCGTAATATAAACTTTATAGCGTTATTAACTGAATTAGGTTTTCTGATATACCTAATAAAAATTATTGCTTGCAATATAGGCGTGTGAGCTAACTAAACAATGACCAGATTTAAGTATAGTTTTAGTTTAATAGTGAATTAGCTTACCATTACCCATTTATTGCTTTTGTAGTTATGCTATTTAATCAATGCTCCTAGTGAGCTCTAGATTTTGTCAATCAACGATAATATGCACAGATTACACAGGAAAATAACTAATATTTATACGAACGGATATTTAATATACGAAGATTACTTTTCATAAATTGTAATTATTAAATTTACAAATCATATAAGTTAGTTTACTTTCTTCATAGATTTATGTGTACAGAAACACGTAAATATTTATAATTATCTATAAAAAACACATTATAGTTACATTAATGCAATTAAAGTTTTTACTTACACATAAACTTTTTACTATAAAGTGTTTATCGGTAAAAGGTGAATATAGTTCATACAGTTTTAAGATTGCATTAGAGCGTAAATATGGCATTTTTAAAATTAGATGCAGAACACAGTATGCGTTTTACCATATTATATAAGTTTTATGTTTAACTTTAATTTTGTAGCCTCCGTTGAAGGCAATAAATCTTCTCTGAGCTCAGAGACATTTAAAGCAGCCCTTTTATTCCTTTTTTAGCGTTTGCTCAAACATTCCGTGTTTGAATGCATTTAGAAGATTTATTAAGGAGTAAGATTTATTACATTCTCTTTGATACTTTTTTAAATCGCAAGTTTGGCATCGTTGAGTTCTGCAATTGCTTGGAAAACGGAAGAATACTTGGATTTTTCAAATAAAAAGAGAAACAGTTTAAGATTAATAGATAATTCCTGCTATTTTAGAGATTAAATAATTTAGAGATTAATTAATAATTACATTCGGTTCTCATACTTAAATTTAACAAAAGAAAAATGTACTAATATCGACTAGCTATAAACAGAAATCTCAAGAAAACTTTCCGTTAGGTATGTATCAAATCTTACGTTTTATTTAGTATTTTACTCATGTCTAGGCCGGAATTTCGCCTGACTGTCGAGAAGTTAAAAATGTATGTTTAAGGTTATATTATTAAAAGAAAAACTATGACAGGTATCACAAATGAAAGTCAGATGAGAAGAAGTGATATATATATACATATGCTTTGAGGTGGAAATCACCGATCGAATAAGACTTCAGTTATAGGCGCAGAACTTGTTCTAGGATTGTCCGAAAAGACAGTACGAGAGCAGGTAATGCGGTGTTCTAGATGCACTTTTTTGGCAAGCCAAAAATGATCTCTAATGAATATTTTGATCGACCAGCTTGTACAGAGGAGTACAGTACACGAGGATAATAAAATGGCTGGCGTAACTTAATTGGTAAAGGAAATGGGGCGTAGGATATAAAAAGTATTTCCCGAAACTTTGTCACACGGCTCCCATAACAACAACAACAACAAAGAAAACCTGTAAGAAAATAAAATATAAAACGGTCATTCGTTAACAACTAGGTTTAGAGAATTAATATTGCCTCCGCAAAGATTGGTTTTGTTTGAATGATCATTTTCTTTTACTACATACTAAAAACGTAATGAGGTGCCGATAGAACGGAAGAAGTTTAGTAGGCGTCTATTTGAACGCACTTTGTACTCAGAAACTAGTTTGTTTTAAGATGATATAATAGGTCGGCGCTTAACCATTGCAGGTGTTGGAGTATGACATTCTTTCTCTATAGAGCCTCAATAATTGTGGTGGAATTGTTTTACCTCAATAGACGGAGATTTTAGTATAGATACTTTTAGTAAACTTTTCAGGTTGATAGGAATATTGTGGATTATTCTTTTGGTGTGGTATCTTTGAGGGTATGCCTGAAAGGTATTTCCATCCTACAGATCACCGTGTATAGGCTGTGCTATCACTTGACTTTTGTTTTCATATGCATTATTGCTAATAGCCTTTAATAATGATTGCAAATAATCCTATTTTATTCTTTGTGTATTGTTGATGAAACCCCTTTCTCCTGAGATCAGTTTATTACATATTTTCAAAAACCCACACACTGCAAGTGGTATTACGTGCTCAACAAACATTGTGTCTATTTCAGTGTCAACATTTGAGTTTATTTTGAATTAATCATTAATTCCTTTTATTTTGATAGATTTTCCGATGGGTGGGTAGCGTTGCTACCGCATGTCATTTTATTTCGTTAAGTTTTTATTTGTTATTCTCGTTTACGATTCGGCTGTCGTCCCTGCAGACGGTGCCCGATCTCGCACGCTCAACTCCCACCATCGCGACCGCGTGGGGGGGAAACGTAAGTGTATTTAAACAGCGCGCTTAGTACAAGTAGAGAGAAGAGAGGGTCCCTAGGTCCGTCCCAGTCTGCTCTGGCTGATGTGTCGTCAAAGCTTTTCTCATACACGCCGAGCTTCTTGCTTCAATTATACCCGGCCTGATTGTCGCGCTGGCAAAGCTTTCTGGTGTAACAGAGGCATTTTTCCCGTCCACTCTGACTGATGTGTAGGCACAGTTTGTCTGATACACGCCGAGCTCCTTATTTTAATTATTTCCGGCCTGATTGTCGCGGTAGCTAAGCTTTCTGGTGTAACACAAGCATTTTACCGATTTGCTCCGTTCTGGCCGTTGCGTTGGCACAGCTTTGGGCGCTCCCAGGGCTTTATTTACAGTCATTCCCGTACCGCAGAGTTTAGATTTAAAAAGCGTTACCGAAGCCCCGCGAATGTTTTAATGTTCGTCACTGTACATATTTATGTATGCTTGCGACTGTACATGGATATGCTTTGATAGTTACCTTTTTTGCTGTATATCATCAATGCCTTTCATATCTGTTGTATAGAAATAAATGTTTGATTTATTCGATTGATTGTTTCGTTGCGCAATCGATCTATAACCCTGAACTTCCCCGCACTCAGACTCATTGCTACCTTTTTGGGGTTAAAACTTTATTGTAACGGCGTGAATAAGACGCAACACCGTTTAATCCGCCAAGAGATTATAATTCACCGTTTGACAACTGGCCATACGGCCAGAGCCACCGAACAAGCCCGGGGCGAATCTCCTTTTCCGACTTACGTGGATCAACGCGTAAGTAATAAGCTTTTTAAAAGCAAGTAAGTAATCGAAAGCCCGTAGCAAGACATTAAAGGGTAAACAGTAAATATCAACACACCGAACGAGAACCCGAAAGATACGTCGTTACAGTATCAATTCCACTATTACGCTGACCCACCAACTCTGTAGTGGCGAAAATACGCTCCTTTTTATTTTACATTCGAGTGATATCATGGTATTATATCGTCATTAAAGAACATGACAGCTATAATGATCACCGAACCATTATAAACAGTTTTAACGCCGCATCTCAATATTTTCAGTAGTTTTTGCGTGATGCGCGTATAGACAGGAAGGGAGTTTCGATTTCAGATTACTGTAAGTAAATAAATACAATGTTTTCAATGCTTCAGGTTCAACACGTGATAGGTGCATCTTAGATTTTAGTATTTTTCTGGGAAAGCTCACTAATTTACCTCGTCTTGCTCAGACACTGAAAAAAATACAGTGCGCATAGGAAAGATAGACATCAATAAATTTCCTCATAAAATTCGCGCCTACGAGATTGTGTAAAAATCCAAACAAAAATACTGTTCGTGAGGCTGTGTAGGCGCTTTTCTTCTTTATTGTTAGTGAACGATTTAAAATATTTTAATGCTTGAAATTAACATATGCAAGCATAAATTGAATTAAATTATCTGTTGATTCGTGATACATGATGGTGCGTATAACTTTTAATTAGTATACACGAATTTTGTTTATGTTATCGAAGTGAATTCAAAGCGATTTGATTTACGGTTCTTTGTAATTGCTTGTACGATTTTCAAAGAATCGTTTCGGCACAATGACAAATAAATCCATATCAATAACTATGCGAATATCCGCTAAACACACCCATAAAATATATTTTATTCTTTGATCTCCGTGGGGCCTACATGCATATTTCTGCTTTGATGATCTATATACAGACATAACGCCATTTAACCTTTAAACCGAATATTCAAATGGATATTTTTTTAATACAGATATGATGGAAATTTATTATTAATTATCTGATAAGGCAGATACGCTATACGAAGCACGCAACAGTTCTCAATATTCAACCATCCTACCTCGAATAACATATGACCTATGCGTCCATATTTGCGGATGCCATACATGTATCGTAGGTAAGAATTTTGAAATCTATTTCGGTCAGTAACATCAATCGCCGGGCCATAAACTGGAAAGAGATAAGTAAAATGCGATAAAACTAACACATCATACAACCTGATTTTAACTCGGCGAGGCAAGTAACTGCGATGCGGGTAAAGTATTTTCAAACTATCAGAAACGTGACGAACATATTTTGTCATTCGAGATCTGTGTTTAAATTCATTTTTTATGATTAATCCCAAGTTTCTCTTGCGGCATTGGCAGTTGGTAAAAAGTTACCGTCAATATTTAGTTTTTTATTATATTTTGCTCTTTGGTGATCGTCCTTTTTACCAAATAGTACTATAGCAGTTTTGTGGGTGTTAATCTCCAATGTATGACGATTCACCCTCATAGTGGCAATGTGTATTTCATTCCAAGCAAAAGAGTAATCAAGCTGGGAGTCGTCAGAATATGTACATATGAATTGTTTAACATATTTAAACAGATTGCAAATGTATATCGAAAATAGTAACGGGTCCGAGACCAAACCTTCCTTCGCTTTGTTTAACAAGTTATTGTTACAGAAGGCATATTGAAATGACCTTTGTGTGTCGTACCATATTCTTTGGTGTTCTGATCAATATTTCTTAAGATATTAATTACTTTAACTTTACTTTTACAACAAAATAAAAAGACTATTATTATTATTACTTTAATAATATGCGTTTATATTGTTGCTTCACCATTATTTAAGAAAGCATACCTAAAATAAATTCGCTGTTTTAATTTCGGTTTTGCCACGTATTTTTTCGTGTTCCAATCAATATTTCTTAAGATATCAATTAACACCGCTCTAAGCAAGTCATGTACTGACATGCGTGCGTGCTTTCTTATTCGAACATGCGGAAGCTTTTTAACTATAGCGGATACACGCATCGTTTGAAATTATTTCGCGGAAAGTGTGTGAATGTAACTAATCAGAAGCGCTCATTTGGTTCGTTAGCAGTCTATAAACACGCTACACAAAATGACATATGGCATGCTGATTTCAACGCGGACGTGTCACAAACTGGCAAGGAACACGTGCACTAGAAACATAAAGAAGCTTAAAATTCTATCGAAACGAAAATACTTGTCGTGTGTTTGGAATTGGTATTATTTTTAGAATTTTATCCGATTTTTGTGAAAAACGTCTTGCTTTCTCACATTTGCAGCATTCTGCTTCCTAGATTTATGTTTCTATACCTACTAATACTAATAAAATGTATTTTAATTCAATATTAACTACGCACGGAAATGAAATGGAAAAAGCGTTCTCTTGACCTTTACTTAAGCAAATGTTAAAGGTAAAACAATTTTATTTAGGTGAGGTTTGTTGAAAGGGTTATTTATTGTATACGCTTACGCTTTCAGCAATGTCGATGATGTCCCTTTGTTTCACGTTGAGAGCTTTTATAACAAAACAGTGTAAAGTATGTCGAAATACTCAGACTTTATGTTGACCTGTGCTTAAGCGAGGTTCATTATAAATATTGCTTTTACGTCATGTACAGCCGTGAGACAATGAAAGTTACCCACCTGAAGTTAAAATTTGGCGCATGTTTTTGTTAGAGTTATTCAGGTCAATAACCGCGAGAAAATCGGAATGCTGGACATAATAAAGAAAATCGTCAAAATAAATATGTATTTATCATAGGATTTTTTGTTTTTGCCTAAGAATTTGTTATTAAAACAAAACCATTGTGGCCAAAACGAAATAGTTGCATTTATTGAAAAATTCTTTAACACTTTCTTTTAATTAGTATATGCGTAAAGTCTAAAAATAAGGAAGTATCTTATCTAATAATAACACTAAAGGAGTTAGATAAAAGGAATAAGGTTAGCTTTGTATGAGTTCCGGGAGATATAGGTGTGAAATAAAGTAGCAGGTGATCTCGCTAGCAAATAAGTTGGAACACCATTTTTAGAGCTCGAAGCCTTTCGCTGCAAGTGACAGCACAATACTGAAGAAACTAAAAAATAAAGTAGAGCAGAGAAAATCTGAATATTGGAAAAGTATGATTGGAATGAGGTGAGTTAAAACTCCTCTGGGAACTTATAATCGAAAGAGAACTATAGAATGTATTAGCCTACGTAAAAGCAATATCTGCACAATAACAAGGATCCTGCCAAACCACTTGAAACTGGAAGAACGCCTGAGTAGGCTTGAATTAGCAGAGTAAGCAGAATATGGGTAACAGGACGAAACATTAACTTATTGGTATTACATCTGGGAGCATACGAAAAATAAGAGAAAGATCTATTTAATCAGTGACCTTCCCAAATTCTACACTTAAAAAGGAATAGGTTTGGCCAACCAGCTATGACGCAGAAATATACTTCTGCCGTACTATATTTCATTTAATACAACATTTTTTTAGCGTTAATCACTGCTGTTCATCACTGCTATCAATTATATTTTGTTCTGAAAAAGGATAATTGCCTGATAAATAAGTATGTATTCACCCTAAAAAGCATTCATCCTATTATGCAATCCCTTGCAGTCAATGTCTTTTGAAGAAAACAAAAATGCTACAATCTTTCTAAATAAAAATAATTTTGGATCCAAAACTTGAGTATTTGATTTTTTAGTTTAGATTAGATACTCCCGTTGGTTCTGCAAATCTTTTGCTAACACTAACAAGATTATTTAATAAAAAGAGAATTTACGTTTAATGAGCCACTAGAAGAGCAAAAATATATGTAATTTATTAAAAAATTGTTATTTTTTTAGGATATTTGATTTTTAAACAACTTTCATTTAATTTAATTATACTATCACACAAACTTATTTTCAGTCGGAATTAGTGCACTTCTTACAGTGTGAAATCATTAAATAAATGCTTTTCTGCTATCACAGTAATTTAATATGAGGCAATTTTCATATTAAAAATTTTACCTCGTCTTGGATTTGAACCCGAAACCTTCAGCTTGTCGGATGGACGCTCTACCAGTTGAGCTAACGAGGTGTTCGGGCCCTCACAATTTGTGGTTAGTAAAGTACTAGTAAATCGTGAAGAATCCTTAATGGAAATAAAATGTATCTGTAATATAGTATTTTTAGTTAAATCGGTAAGAAAAAAAATTGTTAAGTGTATTATATTAATATCGTAAACTTATTTTGTATTTATAAATTGTAGGAGAATTGTATATATTTTACCTGAAAAAGTTGTAATTATAACAACGAAATGATCGTTGCAATAATAAAAATAAACTATTGAAGAGTTTTTATGTGTAATAAATCTTTTGACCACAAAACCCAAAAGAGAAAGCACGCCAAGGCAGTAGACTGAACTACATTTGTGATAATTCTGTATACAATATGCAAGCATATGCATTTCTATATTAGTAATAAATTGCTCAACTTTATCAATGTACACTTGTTCTATGTTATCACGTTTGTTGAATCAAAACTATGTAGAATTAGGTTTGTGTCGGCACTTCAAAACAGGACGCTACGGCTAATCGCAAAGGCCTCTTGGTTCGTTAGGAACGAGCAGATTCATGGTCATCTGCAAATTTCGACTCTCCGAGACTTCATTGAGCAGATGCTCACCGCTGCTTGGGCTCGCGCTTAATTCATCGAAAACTCCTTGGTTCAGGCGGTCGTGGAACCCCAAGATCGTCCACCCCCTCTTTCTCGAGTTAGACGTTTAGATGTTTTCTTAGAATAATATCTAACGTACATTCTACTTACTGAGGTAAAACTTCGACAATTTTTACTTTAAACCCTTTTACAAGTTAATGCACCAAAAATTGCGATCACCGATTCCCCTTACAGAGTACCCTGTTCAAAGTTACTTCTGAACCCCATTCAGCGGCTTGATCGGACGAAATGGTACATGAACCTTTTTACCCTTGTTGCGATGTAAGTTCATTGTCAGGTTTGTGTCAATAAACATCATATTGATAAATTTTTCCATAATGTGGGCCTTCAGGTAGGTTTGTAAGAATGGATCTTTAATATATTATTAATTTTTTATCCGATTTGAGGTAAGTACAGCCATTTTTGTCTGGATTAATCGATTTTTGCTCGCACAATTAAATTCTGAAGTACACAGCAAGCGCGCCTCGTGAACACTGACAATGAGCACATGTATGCGGTGACATTTCCATATTGTCGCTGGGTAATATCGCGTTTGAGTATGAAAACCGTAAATGAATGCATTTCCCTTACCGTCATGTTTTGGGGTAACGACGCATCATGTATATGACGTCTCTTTACATACTGCATTCGTAATTTCTTTTTACAATTTATTTTCAGGATAAACTTTCTGAACCTAAATTAAAATTTGAATAGCAAGAATGTAAGAGGCGAAATTCGTAATATACTTCTAAATTCTACATATTTGAATGTAGAACATGAATTTGTAAACCTACAACTTTTTCCTAGTTTTGAATTGAAGAATTTGTTTTTGAAAGCTCTCAAAGTATACTTTCTTTATACCTTGTCCTCAAAAAACGTATCCTGAAATAATAGTTTCAAGTTCGTTTCTTTAGCGAAATGGGTTTTGTTTTCTATAAAAGGGTCGTTCAGAAGGTTAAATCTTCCCTTTAGCGCTTCAATTCTAAAATGAATTTCGTCTTTTTACTGTTACCGTTTTAATTTCGTCGTCCACTATCGTTTTGTTAAATGTTGTGGTAGGTGTAAGTATTTTTCACAAAACATGTATTTTAACTTTGATATCCAGTCTTTACATGCACAAAGTGATTTCTGTTCCTTAACATTACTATTCGTTGAAATTCAGGTCTGTCGGGTACTACATTTAGAAAATTATTTTTGTTCTTATAAAAGGTTTTCCAATAAGAAATCCTATTTTAATTTTAAAAGAAACATTTATCTAGTTTTGTTGTACAAAAATACTTATTTAGATTCAAAGGATAAGCTCTACGATTACATGTGGAAAATGATATCCAACCCATTTCGACTCTGTGAGCAAATGGTCATTCTCTTGAGGAAGTTTTACGTGAGATTTTCACACAACTGTGGTTTTGGGAAACAGGATGAAACATTAATCCACTTACCCTCAAATTGCACTGCATTGTGCAACTCAAATGACCTGCACCTAGGAGCATCTGAAATTCAAGAGGGGAGTTACCTAGTTTGGGACCTTTCTTTCTATGGCTCTACCAGCATTGGTGCTTTTAGCAAAATCTTTTTAAATGAAATAATTAAAGAATTAACATCGGGAGATTGTTTAGGAATTTAGCAATGCGATGTATTCCATGCACAACAGATGTTAAGTGTAACCTATTAGGAAAGCATTTCTTAAGTTCGTTCCCTATTTGTAACATTACGCCTGCAGCATCCGAAAGAAAAAACAGAACTTTTGAACAATCGCCACCAACTACATTTGTTACGCTGTTAATAATAAGTTCGCTAATCTGCTTTGCACTTACCCGAGTTCTAATTTTTGTGGCTACTAAAAATGACATAAGAGGATTTTCAGGGTGCAATGTGCCAGCTATTACATTAACTACACATCTTCCTTTAATGTTTGTCGTTTCATCTGCGCTTATGTAGAGATTATTCTCTCTTAGTTTTCACCTGAAGAATGAAATTTAAGTGTGAGCTTCGCGCCTAGACTACGTCCAAAGTTTCGTTTTTATAATGCATTACAATTTAACAAACAGATTTTACTTAAACTTTTGAAAATGTAAGAGAAACCTTTTTTTCTAATGGTAAATGGCTTTTCTAAAAATGATCTTTTTCTACTGTTATGATTGGCTAGTTTACCAATTGTAACGTTAAATTTTATTTCGTTTATATTGTAGGTTTTGAATTTCGTCATCTTCTCTATAACTAATCTATCAGTATACAATAATTGTGAAAACAGTATGTTTAACTATTTCAGTGAAGCAGAGAATCAAATCTTAATAAATTCGATCAGACAACATAATCAGTGAACGTTATTCGTCAAATTAAATCTTTCTGCTTGGCAGTAAGTTTGCATTCAGTAGCTATTTAAAGCTTCAAAGTGGTTGCCAAGTAGGTGACAAATAAAAATATAATTTTCCAATTGGGTACCTTTTTTTGCCAAAAGCTTCATTTGTTATTCTTAAAGCGAATATCGCTTTAATTTAATTTTAAAACTAAAATGTATATCACAATTTGTGTACCTTCCATAGTAAAGCATATGCTTATGCTTGCAATATTGTACGGCGCAACTGTCCGGACAGTTGCGTCCTTTCGCAACGTAATACAAACATCTTGAATATTACTTCCTCTATTGATCCAGGATATTTTAAATTATCAGTCGACGATGGAAATGCATCACGTCGGTTATTGGAATGACTAAGTTTTGAACACGTATGTAGCAGCAGGTATAGGAGTGTGTGAGGGATTTACATATGTATTTATATACAAGAGAAGTTATGACAATCTTTAAAAAAAGATTTTTCTTGTTTAATTTTATTCGAATTTTATGTTACCATAATCAACTTTTTGGTATCAATATTTATGTTAATAAAGTAAATAAACAGACGCATGTATTTTTTTTCAAAAAATTATTGGGCTTCCGGAGCTCATAATATTTTTTTGTGCTATATCTTTGAATTTATTTATATTTATTTTAGGACTAGACATGTGTATAATGTTTTTATTATGATAATAAGTCTGCAAACGGTTCGTTTCATTCCTAATTTAAGACGATCTGTATACATTTAGGAAAAATTTGGAGTTATTATAAGGATAAAATAATTATAGTTTCTCCTTTTGACTAGTTTTCTGACAGGCTGTTATTATTATTATTATTATTATTATTATTATTACCGCAGACAAATCTTCAGTTAAAGTGGCGCGATTGTCTTCTGTGCTTGCTTTGTGTTTTAAATAATGGAAAAACAGTGGTATTTTAATAGATGTAACTAGTTGTACTTTGATTTTATTTTGAAGACATATCAATCTTTTATTAATTCAATCTATATTATTAATTGTTCAATTAATGCTAGCATATGCAATAGTTAAAATTCTTCTTCTTATGTCCTAGGAAGTCGTAGTGTACACTGGCGAAACAGCACTGTTGAATACAGAAATATACTCTTTGATTTAAATGGGTTACATGTTTAATATAATTCCGCTATAAAAAACAGAAAATAATAGTTATTTATCAAGGCTAGAAAGCGATGTTTTATCGACCGAGTTTGAAGATTGCGAACCGAGGCGAGCAACCAAACGAGCTTGATGAAGGTACTTTCCAGCCGTAGTGCGTACAATATTTTTCGACTATCACAGGATAACCACTTACTAAAATTATTTTTGTTATTTGTTGTACATTTGTTGTAAACTTTACGACAGCGAGCCCGCTGGAAGGTTAAATATTTTTTTTTAAACACGGCAAGGGGTGATAGGGGAGCGGGATGAATTTTCTTTAATTCCAAAATTCTAAATTTCAAAAATTACTTTTTTCGCAACACCGGGGGAGAGGGTGCATTAAAAATGCTTAAAATATTTTTTTTAACACGAGAAGGGTTGACAGGGTGTGGGGAATATTTTTTTTTAATTCTAAAATAATTTTTTTCAGAACATCGGGGGAGAGGGTGCACTAAATATACTAAAAATATTTCTGTTAATACGGGAGGGGAATGCATTTTTTTTTTAAATTCTAAAATTCTAAATGTCTAAAAATTACTTTTTTCACAACACCTGGGAAGAGTGTGCATTAAAAATGATTAAAATATTTTTTTTAACACGAGAAGGGGGAGATGGGAAGCATTTTTTAAATTCTAAAATTACTTTTTTTGAAAAACAGGGGGAGAGGGTGCATTAAAAATGCTGAAAATATTTTTTTTAACACGGGAAGAGGTGACGGGGGGTGGAGAATACATTTTTTTTTAATTCTAGAATTACTTTTTTCACAACACCGGGGAAGAGTGTGCATTAAAAATGATTAAAATAATTTTTTATAACACGACAAGGGTGCGATGGGGAGCAATGTTTAAATTCTAAAATTACTTTTTTTGAAAAACAGGGGAGAGGGTGCATTAAAAATGCTGAAAATATTTTTTTTAACACGGGAAGAGGTGACGGGGGTTGGAGAATACATTTTGTTTTAATTCGAAAATTACTTTTTTCACAACACCGGGGAACAGTGTGCATTAAAAATGATTAAAATAATTTTTTATAACACGACAAGGGTGAGATGAGGAGCATTTTTTAAATTCTAAAATTACTTTTTTTGATAAACAGGGGGAGAAGGTGCATTAAAAATGCTGAAAATATTTTTTTAACCCGGGAAGGGGTGACAGGGGTTGGGGAATACATTTTTTTTAATTCTAAAATTACTTTTTTTCACAACACCGGGGAAGAGGGTGCATTAAGAATGATTAAAATAATTTTTTTTAACACGGGAAGGGGTGAGATGGGAAGCATTTTTTAAATTCTAAAATTACTTTTTTTGAAAAACAGAGGGAGAGGGTGCATTAAAGAGGTTATCGATGATATTTTTGTTTAACCCCGGAAGGGGTGAGTTGAGGAGGGAGATGATTTTTTTTAAACTTTAGAATTACTTTTTTTGCAACAGGGAGAGGGCGCATTAAGAAGTTTTTAAAAGATGATTTCTTTAACAACAGAAAGGATGAGAGCGGTGGGGGTTGAATTTTTTTCCTTCGTCTTCAAAGAAACCTTCCCTTTCGTCCACCTCGGTGTAAAAAAAATAGTTTATCCTTTAAAACAGTCTTCTAAAATAGTAGTAATAAATAACGTTTAAAAAAATCATCCCACTTCAATCATCCCCCATGGTGCTACAAAAAAAAAGAACCGCCTAAAAAAATTCTAGTTACTTCTGCCTCGCCACCCTGGTATACGACTTCTTGCGACAATGTCCTTATATTCACTGTATATTCTATAATGTGCTGTATATTCTTTCATACATTGACTTGTTAAAATTGAATATAGGAAATATTTTCCACGACAAAGATATCTAGATATGTTTGAAAATTAGTTACATTGTAATTGAATTACAAGATAATTAAGCTACAATGTAAGTAACTACACATTTCCAACTAAACAGTTAAATATTTACGAAATAATTGAATTGCAAAGTAATTGACCACCTTCAATTACACCGCTAGTTGATTACAATGTAATTGAATAGGTTCAATTACAAAGTAATCGGATTATAATGTAATTAGTTACAACGGGATTTTGTAATTAATGACGTATTTCAATTAACTTGTACATGATAAGTGCCCAACACTGATTAAAATTTACAATTGAAATCGAAGAAAATAACAGCATCACCTTGTTAGACCTCAAATTCATTTGGTCATTACACTGCAAATAAAATAATTAAAAAAGATAATAGCCTATTTTTTAATGTACCCCTAAATTTACAAGCCACCTAGTTTTGAAGTCATACCATCGATATTATGCTGTCATAATCATATAATACTATTTCCGCGGCGAGTTGTCCCTGCGGCCAGTTGGCTCGCGGCCCGGTGTCCTTGCGGCCAGTTCGCGGCGGCCAGTTGTCCTATTCCGGTCTGCGGTCATCGTCTTTCGACACGAGCCACCAGTGTTTCTCCCATGATGGTTGTGTAAACTCAGCTCCTTTTGAGCATGCAGCTCTATCTACCTGTAGCTTGTTTCATCGATCCTTTTATTCGTCGATGCTTTGGAGATTGATAGTGTATTGTCAAATGCTCTTTATACAGGGTTGCTCATTAGTGCGTCAAAGTCCAATATAGTCTTTAAAAAATAAAATATCTGTGGATTTTCCTGCTTGAAAAAAATTCGCAGAGACGGCGTTCCATTATCTCGGCCCAGACTCTAAAAATAGAATAAAGAGCAGGGTATACCACTTAAAACCATAAATTAAGTAGAGGTTCCTGACGGTGATGCATCTACATTTGAGAAACAACTACCACATAATGTGGTAATTGCATAATTTTCAGAATTTTAAAATTTGCATTCGTTCTCTAAATATCGTACTGTCCTATTCTCATGCGTACAAACCACCAGTTTATTAGAATAGGAAACGTTTTATTTTCGTAACCGTAAACTCGTGTTCATTAAGGTTTTTCTATTCAGTAGTATATATTCGGGTACTCCCTCAAGGTTTATGCATTTTCCTTTTCATAAATTTTAAAGGCTTTTCGTATTTTATTAAGAAAAAGTCTTACATAAGTATCTATGCTCAGAGTTGCGGTGAGGTAATCTCTTATATTAGACGGAATGTTCTAAAAATTGCCGTTCTGTTGCAACAATGGCAGCAAACGGTAGCGAGGTAAAATCGGAAAGGGAGCGAGTTCGTTGCCACTGACCTATTTCAAGTTCGTTCAGCTACATGTACACGAGAGACACGCACCAACACATTTACAGGGACGAATGTGCATTTAATTTTAAATGTGCGTATTTTAGGAACATCTTCGCCTAAAATAACCCGCGTTGATTTTGAAAGAAACACGGTTTTACGTTGGAAAGAGACGGGCACGATACGGGAGATACGACATCATGTGCATACGTGACGAAGCGACGAATACAACGTCGACGTCACGATATTTATATTATGTGGAGTGCAACTCTTCTACTTCGATGATTTAATTATATCCGTCTCTTGCTACAAATTCGACAAACGACGGCGAGGCGAGTGTTCGATATTTTGGAGTTGCCAATTTGTTTTGCAGCCAATTAAACTTGCGTCGACTTTGGTTATTTAATCATCCGAAACAAATTAATGCTAAAGTTTATGGCAAAATACTATTATAGTGCTTTATAGTTTGGCGGAGCAATGTTTCAGGTTAGTTAAATAACAGACCTCCAAATTATCGCGTATGCACAAATATCTTTTAAATTAAAACATGGATGTAGGGAGCTAAGGGTTGTTATATTTTATAAGGACAGAGATCAAAACTGATTGACGATATTAGCTATTTACAAATCAAGGCTGGAGTTTGATAAAGCCGCTTTCCAGCCGTGGTGTGTACAAATTTTTTTCGACTACTTACTAAAATCAATTTACTTGCATTTGCAGTATTTAGAAATTTTTAAATTTGAACCAGAAATCTGCCTAATTAATGCCAATGAAAGAATATCATACACAACTCCTTTTTATAGTAAAGAGCACCTGCGGCTATACATGTGCAACGAACGAATACTCGTAAGTTGTTCTTCGTTGCTAGGTAACAGCAAAATATATTCTTTACTATTGAAGCGAGCCTTATCTATATGTGATTAGTTAATAGTTATGTAAGATACAAGTAGAAAGTAACGACTTGGTCGTTCGTTAAAGTCTAATACACCCAACTAAGAAACTCGAAGTCTTACTACGTCGTTCTTGTCCTTACTTGTAACGATTTCAGCTTCTTATCATAAACACCCACTCGTAAAGGTGTTGATCATTATTGAAAATCTGCTAGATTTAGTACTTCGCACGATAGATTTTCTTCGTGCCTCTAATGACTATTTGATCATCATCAGCTCTTTAAAGATGTTTAACTTGAGTAAAATTTTATAAATGAAGACGATGAATTAGTCGCAACTGACTTAAATTAGAAAGAATACTGTCTCTTATTAATTTATAAACATCATTAAGATGAGTCTGTCGATTTATGGTTTAATCCTTCTAGTGCTTATGAAATACTATTACGTAATCAGAAATCGACAATTTCTTAATTTTTGTAAGTATTGAATAAATTTCTATTGATACGTTATTTTTATCTTACATCAATATTTTCATATCGTTTTAAATATTCAAAGGCCAAAATATTGCGTAAGCTAAACTGTTATCTGTCTTCCCTGATGTGCTTAGAACAAGTAAAGTAAAGGAGCCTAAAATAAAATTATCGAGCGAGGAATACCGAAACTTTGTTATTTTCACAAATATTTTCAAAGGCGAGCGATAAAGCCATGCCTAAGTAAGGAATAATAAACTTTATTATGATTAAAATTATATATACAATAACAGTCATGTCCAAAGATATGGATATTTCGTCCCACTGTGGGACATCGACACACGGCTTTCTAGAGATGGGCAGTTCGGTTCTTTTTAAAGATTCGTACGAAATGACTCTCTCTCGAACCAAGATTCGTTAATTTACATATCTACATGCATGTGTGCGTATATATGTAGCTATTCAGTAAAACGTAATTTGCATTCTATGAATTATTTAATATCTTCCCTTATTTCACGGGAAAATAGAATTACCAGCGCTCGTCGACGCAAAATTACGTTTAATTAAAAGGTAGAGAAGTGCCTACCATTATTATTGATCAAAGAAACAAAAAATCCAAAGTAGAAGTATAGAATAATTAAAGTACTTACTTGATAAATTGGGTGTACTTAAATAGATCTTCCTAATTACATTCAAGGTCTAAAATGATTCCTTAGCTAATTTTGTGTGTATAATTTTTACATTGAAGGTAGCAAAAAGATCTTATGCCCATAAAATGCCTTTTAGCATACCATACCCACTGGATTTGGGAAACTTTAAAAAAGATTTAAGCAAAAAACATGTTTTTTTTGTGAGTAGTATATATAATTACATTAAATTAGAATATATAAAGAAACAAGAGCTTTTGAACAATGAAAACTGAGTATACATACATTTTCGTATATCTGTCATATGTGTACTATACGTGTATAGCTATATATGTGTTGTTTAAGTATTGATTATTAATTACAAGTCAGTTATCAATTTCCGATGTTGGCGAGGTAAATACGTGCCATGTTAAGTCCAATAGGGTATGATTATAGAATATTCTAAGTACCTATAGGACAAGTAAGTCACCAATTATAACTACAAATTAAGCAAAAATAAAAATATATATTAAATTACAAAAGTAAAGTTGACTCCAATATATAATAAATAAAGTATTTAGGTGCAAGAAGCCAATTGTAACATTGTACAAATGAAATTCTGTACAGGCGGGTTTGCTATAGTGTGCAAGGTGGCTCCAAAAAAGAAAAAACTTAATGATGACAACACGCGTTGGAGCAAGCGTACCACAATCTAGGTGTACGCTTTGATGCGGTAGCTACTTATTTCTCACTGCTACACCATAACAGATTTACATTACTTGTGTGGATTTGTTTATATAAACAAAAAGAAAATACCTAAAATATATTCTGGTGGTTGCGTCTTTATTTCAGGCATTTTATTGAAAAATACATCTAATGTAAGTTGTTTAGCTCGCATATTTTCTCTCATCGTTCTTGCAATCGTACGACTGGGGTTTATATTTTGTACCAGAAGATGACGACCATCTGTCGAACTGATTTCTTTTCTTTAATTTACATAGAATTCTTTACATCTTTTAATTGATTTTACAGTCAATTTTATAAACGTTATCATACGTTGCATGTACAATTGACCGTAAAAATTGTAATGGTGTATGTATTGGCAAAACCATGCAATATTTAGAAAACAGACTGAAACGACATAAATATAATAAAAGTCTTACAGCACTAAAGAAACATGAAATTACTGAAAATCATTCGCTTGATTTTGAGAACATAACTAAATTTAAAAGCACGTAATAAATATACTTGAAATAATGCATATTTATAGACATAAAAATGCAGTTAATGATAAACAGATACACAATATTTTACCAAACTATATAATTTAATTTTATAATTAAACACAACAATACTTTTTAGAAATCTACTTATATAATTTAAAACGTTTTTCATATTTTACAACGCAATCTTTATATAAAGCACACTTTTTCAAAATTTTCATATTAAAAACAAAAAATAGTGATTTTATCATTTATAAAACAAAAAAGTTTATTTACAATTTAACATTGTTATTTTATACTTGGATATATTATAATTTTTATACATGTATTTGAAAAAGATTATAATAATAACCGAACATTGTATATCTGAAGTGTTGTTATCATTGAAACGACCTAAAAACCAGGAACAAATTCCAAAATAATTAAAGGTTAAGAAAAAGAGATTTTAAATTTGAATGTTGCTTATGTTTCAGAAGTTCTTTTATTGTGTCTTTCTTTTGAAGGAGTGCTAAATGAAAAATGCTAATAGAAGAACACGTAAGACGGGTTACTTGAGTCTTGGGAATACTGGAACGATAAATATTTTCTTACGAAAGCTCATAATTTGAAAAGCCTCCTCTGATGTCCAATTTTTAATAATTTATATTTTAAGTGCAAAACAAGCATTAAGAAAGTATAACACTTACGTAGAAAAAGAGTAGGTAATTAAAGAGCTAACAAAATACGCCGAAATACAGAAGCATTGTTAAAAAAATTTAAATTTTTACAAAAAAGAATTTAGAAATATGTTAAAATTAAAAAAAGATTGTCAAATGTCCATCCTCCTTCATATACCTTTTCTTTTTGTTTTGAGAATTACTATTTCCATATTGTTTCTAAGGTTATAATTGCAATTACTCCGAAGGTATTTTGCAGTAATTCTTTCCTTTAAAGTTCTAATTGAGATTGTTTCTACTTTTTGAGAAAACAAGACCTGCCCTAAGCTTACCCTACGAAAATTGTGTAGTAAAAGAATTAACTGACAGGAAAAGCAAATAGCACTATATATTTGCTTCAATTGGTGCAATTGCATGTTACTCTGAATTAATACTGATGAAGCTTATAATAATAAAAGAGAAAAAGTTCAGAAAAGAGGACTAGAAGGATGAAAACAAACAAACTTTATTGAATCTGAATATGGTGACCAGGATAGTGTTAAAAGAAAATTTCATGAAAAAATATTTGAAAGACTAGAAGAAGAGAATAATTTGATTTTTAAGACAATGGATGAGTTGAGTATTTACTAACTGGGGAACAACATAATTTCTTACAAAAAGCAAAAACCTCTGCATTGTTTTTAATTTCTTGTGTTATCCCCATATGCTTCAACCCAAAGTTTAAAAAAATTAAGTACTAGACACTAACTATATACCTACTAATTTATCAATATATATCCATTACAGTTAGCATTTTCGTTCAAAAGTATGTAAAATAATGCTGTGGTACCATAGCCATAGGAAAACATTAATCCAATTTTAAACTGGAAAACATCGTAGCTAATTTCGCTTAAGTCTTTGGTGTTTCTGGTACCTAGATTAATATTTTCCTGCGACCAAGTCAAACTTTGAGAATCTATGTAGTTTCGCATATGCCGCAATTCAGTTTACAGAAATAGACTTAAGCGTACATTCCAAAAGTTCCCCAATACCACCAATGATCTCTTCACCTGATAATATGCGATGCATTTGGCAAACTATTACATATTAAAATTAGCATCATCTTGCGTTATTCAAGTAAATAAAAGTTTCAGTGAACTAATAGATAACCGAATACTTTGCTTGACTAACTTTTCTAAATAAAAATTAACGGTAACTGATTTGTAATTTATTTTTTCTAATACGTAATCTATTTTTAACAGTATTTATTAGGTGTTGTTTCAAATTTACTTTGGTCGATATTTAATATTTAATTCTAATTGAAAAAATACTTGGCATATGTGACTTTTGATACCTATTTTCGGTATTGTAAAAAATTGTAACGTAAGAAAGTGGCGGCCGCGGGGGATTTTCTCATCCCTTCGTTAAACGTGTAGTTCTGAGGGTTATTCTGATCCCACGGGATGAGCCCATTCTCCGCTTGCGGCGAAAACATTCTAACGTTTCCTCTCCTGACAGTAAATTGGAATGTTTCATGTTAGAAGAAATTTAAGCGGCACGTGGTTTCGTGCGAACATCGTTTCCTTTATTTTCAATATCCTACGTCTGAATGCTTTGGGCTTTTACCTTTTCTGCTTCAATAAAAAATAAATACAGAGACGTTTTCAACGATTCTTCTAAAACAATCTAATTTCGGATATCATATAGTTGTACTCTTCGCAATAAAATAAAATATATCATCCTTATTCTGAAATAAATAAGTAAACAGGGAAATAATACCGGGAAAGTAGACAGAATACATGGATGACACGTTTGTATAGTACAGCACTGGAAATGGGAAACATTTTTCGGTTATTTGAAGAATTATTTTGTAATATATTTTATTGTGGAAACCAAAGCTGAGGAAGCAAGAGGTGCACAAAGAGAATTCATATCATCTAGCACAGCGAAAGATCACATAGAAGATTTTTCCACAACATAAAAAAGTTAAATAAGAACAATCGTTCTAGGGGCGTCAGCAGGACACTTAGTTAACAGAGAAAATGAAACACATGTAGCTTGCCTTGATATAGAACAACTAACACTACTTATTTATCCTTAAATTTTTGATGTTTGATAGTCTATTAGAGGGACTTGTAGAACTTGTAGTGTAAAGTAAGTACCAAGACCTAGAAATAATCTTCACTTATCCAAGTACAAGTCCGCGCCGTATGTATGTAGTGAGGGTAATGCCAGCAAACGCATGGTCAGAAACACTAAGTGGTCAGGTTTGGTAGAAGTCAGGAATCTAGCAATGCCGACCTCTATCGGTGACAAATGGCAAATAAGAACTGGTATACAAAATTACATACGAATTCGGGCAATTGCATAAGCTGAATGAACAAAAGAATAAGAAGAATTAAAAGAGTGTATGATGGAAGTAAATAATCACTAGTGGGGGTACTCATTTAAAAATAGATATAAAGAAGATTTTAAAGCAAGCATGAAGAATTAAAGGAGACCTATTAGAGAAGAGGCGGAGAATGAAAAAGGTAGGCTTTATTTCTGCTGTGCCAAATCTCCATCCTAATCATCACTATGGCCCTGAAAATACCGGCTTATTGCAATTGACCAGAACGAGATTCGAACCCACGGAATACGGTAGCAATCGATGCGCTAAAATAAATAACTAATAAATGTATATGAAATCGCCCTTCTTTAGTTAAATACGTGCACCGAGAAAGCAGACCTGAATTCTTCTGGAGCACCAGAAAAAGGACAGGATGCTTGCTTTGAGGAACAAAATTTTTCCGATGAACGAGATTTAGATACTGCCCCCACCTGTTGCTGTCTTCTATCGGTAAATGCGACTTTCTTTCTTAAGTAGTACGTGTATTGTAAGATATGGTGGGAAACACTGACGAATGGTCAAAGAATCTTTACATTAATAGAATTTTTTTGAACGCATCTTTCTGAAACAAATATTGTTTACACTAAAGTAGTAGTTATTTCAAATGATAACTTCTTGTTGTTGTCTAAATATTTATTTTATTTCTTTATTGTAAAGTTTACCTATAATACACACTATTCTCAGCAATTTTAAACGATAGCAGAGGGGTAATTTATCGATCCGCAGCTTCGGTATAAGTGGGAAATATAGCTCGAAGCATTTTTTTGTCTCTTCTCATAAATCGTGTTTTTTTTCTTGAAATCGGGTGAACCAATCAACACAGAATGTTTTGTGGGTATAAATCGTCTATGATGTAAGTTATTAGATTCTATATATAGTAAACCGTTTTTGAATAAATTAAATGTTTGTCGAACAAAAGAATCCAAATTTGGGAAAGCAACATTTTTTATTATTATTATTCTGCGCAAATCTACTAGATCTAGGATAATTTCGTCTAACTTAAATCTTAAATGTAGGTTTGTAAGGATATTATCAAAATTTCAATAAGATGGGACGATAATTTATGAAAAAAATTGTATAGTGTTTTCCCTTAAGAATAAAATATTTAATACCGATTAATAATTTTGACATGTATGTACATATATTAGGGTGTCCCTATTTAGGTTTTTTTTTAATTACACCCGCCCCCTCTCCATTTTCTCTTATTGCCAAATACTGACTCTATACATATGTATATAATTATAGAATTCTCGAAAAACGTTTACTCGTATCGCAGATGGCTTAAAGTTTAAAAGCAGGAAAAACATTTTATATACATATATGAAAAGGAAAACAAAAAAAATGTCATGTGTTTATTCAAGATCGTAAGAAATATTAGTTGTACGCTGTAAATTTATAAATTTGGATTCCATTAACTGAATTTAAACGTACAAATATAATTATTAAATAACCAGAAAGGGTTTATAACCGTAAAACAGTGTTATGCACCCTTTTTCCATTGAAGAAGTAATCAAATATTGAATTGATTCCTACTATTAAGATATTGCATTTAAGAGAATATCTGAACGAGATCTCTGCGGTACGAGTGTGATTTTTAATTGTTTTCTTATTTTGCATCTGAATTTTTATTAACAAAAAGTAAACAATAGGCGGGTGTGCGCTTTTGAAAAACAACCTTGAAAGACACGGAACATCCCAATGTATATATATGTCAAAATTATATAAAAAAACTTCAATGTTGTATTTTGTGTTTCGAAAAACCATTCATACAATGAGACAAATATAATTAACACTTATACAATGTTTTATCAAAATGCCGAAAAGAAAAGAAACGAGAAATTTTCAACATTCGAAGTGGAACAAAATGTCCAATAGTATTGGACAACCTGAATTAACATGTGTTCAAAATTTCATTTGAAAGAGACGAAGGGTTTTCAAACAAAGAGCAATTAGACAGTGGTGTCGATTTCAGGTCATGACCCCCTTAGGAGGATGTTGATTCCAATAAATTAGTATTTCTCTTTATTTAGTTTAAATGTTATTGCAAATTCTTTTAGGTATCAATGTTAGCTTTAGCTAACTTCTAAAAAAAATACTTAAAACTGTGTCACTGATAACCCTACATATTTCCAAACACCTTACTACAAACTTCACTACAGTGAAGATACGTTTCAATAGCAACATGTTAATGTTTGATGCTGAAGTATCTGTTTTCGGTAATCATATTTTGAAGAAAAAAACATCCATTTTTTTGTATTTGTGAAGTATGCCATTATTATTATAATAAATTCCTTAAAATTACGAAAATACGTGGAGAATAATTGACGAATCGTCAGTAAATGTTCTTAGATCATTGAGACGTAATATGATGCATGTTGCCTCTTTCTCCTCCCTATGTTTTCTATACTGATTTTCTACAATCTTACTTCATCTGCGATTTCAGTTTCAATCATAATGCGATATCCAGAAACACCTTCATCAACTTTTATTCACTGCGAAATATCTTTCTCAGCTATCTCTTCTTTAGCATCATTTTGTATATAGTTTTATGGAGATAAGGAATGTCCGTCTTGGTCTTGAGCAGCAAATAAATTGTTCCACTCATATTTTACTGTTTTATTAACTGTTTTGTATTACTGTTATTTTACTGAAATTTTCCAAGATACACTGCCGCCTCTATTTTATTTTTCCCACTCTTCAATATTACGATTACTTCGTCTAAAAAAAAATTCTCCAGTATATTTGTTTTGTGGCTAAAATTATTCCCAGATCCATTGGGTGAATAATCGACGTGGTATTTTTAGATAAAACATACAGCTAATGTCGCCATCTTCTGTCCCTAAAATTTTGCTCCTTCTGGTGGTATCACAAGCTGCCCCTCTTGAAATTTCCGGACTGCATGTACAAGTTCTTAAAAAAAGCAGTTTTTGAAAACGCTTGAAGTGAACATGCATTTCAGAGTTATAATATGAAACAAGAAGACTCATGCCTTTTAAACTTCTAAGTCTACGAGATTTGCCAACAATAATCGAGGTAAGTCTATGCAATTCACTGGCGTTGACACAAAGCAATGCTGACTGAGATTCTCTCCTTGCAGATTTTTCTTCCAGTTGTTGATTTTTCATATTTGGAGGCCACCATACCAATTCAGTTCCATTTGCATTGTAAACCAGAGATTATGGGAATATTTATCCGTCCTACTAATTTTTGCTAAACAGTTTTAATTTTTTCGTTTAGTACACCTAAAGTTTCGCCATATATTCGTTTATTAAAAATCCCATGTTTTTTGTCAAACATCAGGTGTGATTTACCAATTTAATTACAGCAGCTATAGGAACTACGCAAGAACGTTGCTGTACGTGCCATTTCAATTACGTTTTTTCACGTGCCAATTTCATTAGTTTTCTGGGATTACTATACGTTCCAGTTAAATTAGGTCAAAAAAGGGCTCGACCTTGCAAAATATGATGTAGTTCTACTTGTTTTTTTTTTTATATGTCGTTGGGACCTAAGCCAATATTAAAAATCCATGTTTGTAGCTTTGAAGAAGCACTGCGACTGCGTAACACCAAAGTAACCGCTTAAAATTTTGGTTTTTATTTTCACTTTTTGCTTAATATCTTGAAAAATATGAGGCTTACAGCAAAAAAGTTTTAGTTATTTTTTAAAATACATTATAATTTGGCAATTTGCAGCTCGCACAGGTTTTTCAAAGCTGCAGACTTTTAATATTGGCATCGATCCCAACAACAATAATTAAAAGTGCATCACCTTTTGCAAAGTCGGATGTTTAATTTGACTGAACCCCAACACATTAACATACATTGTTATTAAATTTGTTTTAATTTTTTTAATGTCAGAAACATTTTGCTTTCGTATGCTATACTCCCCGCATATCTTGTATCTAAGACACAAACATCCCAAGACTTCAGATGTTTGTCACTTCTATCAGTAGTTTTTGATTTGTGGTAAAATTAATTGTTTTCCGTTTGGCCATATTTTCGAGAGTGAAATTACAATAATCTTTTCAATTTATAATTGAAATTAATTAGATGAACTAATACACTTCAAGATATAGATGCATTCACACAGCTCAAGTAAAGCAACTTGCGGAATTCCCCGAATTCGATTTACATTGAGATAAAAATGTTCTTTAAACAAAGCTATATTTCCTTGGAGTTACCATTTGTTTTTGGTAATACATACTACTTATTATTACATAATATTATATCAATGAATTCAAATACGTGTCGAATATTGAAAGAAATGGTTCTCTTGAACAGCGGGAAAGAAATATTTATTTTTTCTCACTATATGAACGCTAATATTTAAGTTTAATTACGTTAAACAGAAAGTTTTTAACAATAATTTCCCCGTCATATCCCGCTATATACGTTCTAATAGGGTTCGTTATATCTAGGTTTTACTGTACATTTCAAAAATTTCAAAATGTAAATGCTTTTTGCAGCTATATTTGGAACATATAAATAATTGTTGATTCACTGAACCTTTTTTTAACTGGAAAACTGGTGCCTACGCGTGCGTATGTTAAATTACTACACCATAATTAAAATGCTGTAAATATAGAATGCATATTTATACCAAAGGGTCCAGAAATATCCGCAAATAACGTGATATAAACACATAATGTAGCGTGTGCCTATATTGTGATGAAATACGAAATATGTATTACTACAATGTTGCCAGTATAAATAATTGACGTAATTGAAATGACGTTTTATTTGTTTTGGCTATGATTTGTAAATAATTAAACTTGGCTGATGGTTACATAACGGAGAGAGATAGATTGTTATATTGCACTTCCTGGATATTATCGGATTATCTTCAATATGTAGTTGGTATATGTACCATAAATAAATTAATAGTAAGGTATCGATCATGCTCTAGTAGTTAAAAGGGTGCTACTGAAATACTGTAGAAAAGCTTATAGTTATATGACTATAAAATTCAAAATACAAAAACAGAAATTTTTAAACTGCAATTCTGCAACTACATTTTTTCTTGTTACAAGTTGTTACTGATTAAATGCGTCTAGCTAACGACCTGTTTAGATTTCTCTTAGAATTACTAGGTTCGTTGAAATTTCCGTTGTTATGAATTTAATTATTAATTGCGTGTTAATGAACAATTTAAATTAATGATGATAGATTATGGTTTCCTGACGTTAGTAAAATTTGTTTGATCACATGGGATAGAATTAAAATAAACTTGTGCTGGATAACGACCAGTGTTTTATAAGAAATAATGAATCTTGTATCTACGTTACTCTTTAAAAACTGAATGAGTAAAATTATTGCATAAAATGGTATCTAGTAAAAGAAAGCACATTTTCAAATATAACAAGGTATATCTTGTTTGTTCTCGGAAATAGTAATGTTCTTCAGTATATGGCCGACTCTGTATTGCTTATACTTTTAGAGATAATAAAGGTGATCCTATTAAAACCATTTATTTAATTGTTCAAATTCGTTACAGCTATATTATATTGCATAGGTGCTAGTAAAATATGACTTTTACTCTTTGGTTTACTTAAAGAATGAAATTATTTTTTAGAATAGTTTTTTAGTAATACGTGATTGATTTTGCATTAGATAACTAAACGCCAATAATGACTCCTTAATTAGAGACATTCTCCACCAACTTCCCCTTGAGGGGATCACAGCCTTTACAAGAAGTCCAACAAGTGGCTTGTATACACTTTGGCTATTGTGTACATTAAGTAATTGATTTTCAATTACGTATAGAAATATATAGGATAAAACAGGGACAAACGACGTAGCGGGACTGATAACGAACCATTCAAATACCACGTGATAATGCAGTAATGCATTCGGATATAGGGTAACTGGGGGGAATACGCCATCATCAAGGGAAATTCCATTTCCCTGTCAAATTTGGTCATATAAGAACTGGTTTTGCACATTGATCTCTTACATCGTATCGTTTGTACACTTTCGCCCACATTTTTAGTATGGGAAGAATACACATTTAAGAATATAATTTGTAAAAATTGTTGAACCTGCAAAGTGGCATATTGCCCAGTGGTGTGGGTAATATGCCATCCCAATCGGGGTAATATGCAATATGGAACAAAACATGGATAAACAACATAAATGAGCAATTTATTCGCGAACATTAAAACATAAATAGTTGATCTATAGTGTTCCAGGGGATTGGTGTGATGTAATTTTGATATTAAAATAATAACAGTAAAATGTTCGTTTTCCAATCCTATTTTATTGTTTATTATCTTTTATGTTGCTACATGTTTCAGCCAAAAATGACCATCTTCAGGCAAAATAAAATTCTGACAATTTTATTTTGATAATAAACAATAAAATAGGATTGGAAAACGAACATTTTACTGTTATTATTTTAATATCAAAATAAATAGTTGACCTATAGGGAGTCTGTAATTTCCTAAATACATATCATACATGTAGTAAAAAAATATTAACAATATTTATTTAAGTAGAACTTAAAGTAGGTATTTATTTTTTCTTCTTAGAAATTTTGGATTTCTTAAAGGATTTTCCTTGTTTATATTTGTTTGGGGTGAGTTTATCTTTAGTGGTCTGTTTTGTTCGCACCTTTTCCCTATTTTCAGATGATGTTCATTCTTGGGCATGTTGTTTCCTTTTCGTAGCTCTAGGCTTTTTCAACTGTGCCAACTAACAGGCAACATTTGATGACGCATAATCATTCCTGTTCATGGTAGCATTTGTCATTTCCTCAATATTTCTCAAAGAATAGGAACTGAAACGTTTCAGCAACTTCTGATCTTCTAGCTGTAACTAGTATACGTGCCATATGTATGTAACCGACATTTTGTGTACAATTTTACATAAAACTTTCAGCCATTTCACCCGTAGCGTGTGCGTCATCTCACCCATGCGGTTAGGGAAAGATTGCCAAATGCAGAGTTTTACATTCTTTTTATTTTTGGGAAGAGGTTTAGAAATAACCTTATTCTATACGTTCATATAATAAATATATTAGTTGCCCGATTGACATTTCTCTAAGTTTGCTTCATCAAATCAGTATATATGTTTCTATCAATTTCTTTAAAAGGGTGCGTTGTCTGTCCCTGTTTTGCCCTATTTATTGTGCTGTTCTTTTAGTCGATTATATTAAATTTGATTGGAGTTATTAGTGTAGGATGTTGCTTCATTAACATTACTACCTTTGCAGTTTGTTAAAGATAATAAAAGAAAATAAAACTCGGACACTTATAGAGCATCTAGTAATTACTCGTATTTCGCTCACCAAACAGATTTCTCCATTTTAATAGCTTCACCTTGATTAAGTTTTGCAGCTGCAGGCGCTTACATTTAAACGAAATCGGCAACCTATCTCCACTAATTAAAGAAGTCATACCTTTTACTGAACTAAATTACATTTCTGCATTACCGTCTGCATAATACGTATAAAGCGAAGGTTGCAAAAATTAAAATTAAATGCTTTAATAATATTATCTTAATTGTATTAAAACTGCCAGAAAAAATGTCACTGTAGATTATTTAAAATTCATCAGGATCTTAGTAAATTTGGCTCGTTAAAGCTGATTTCTACCGATCTCATGTAGAAAATAGGAATATAACCGGCGGCAAGAAAATATAAGGTATTTGTTTTCAATATCTTATCCTTATTTCCGATATACGTCATCAAGACAGAAGCAATTTTGAAGAATACGGATATCATACGTGTTTACTCACTCGTAAAGCTCCACTTTCTGGAATATGAGAGTATCTCACTGATTTTTCCGTTTTTTGTTCTTGTCTTTCATTTACAGCCATTCAATGTTACAATAAAGATAGATAGAATCATATATTTGTCCTCGCTTCTTATGGAAAAGACATAAAGGGAAAACTATCTACATATACAGGGATAACAACCAAAAGCTTGGTTATACTTGAAATAATTAAGAACGGATTATAATCTAAACTTATACGTAGACTCTTCTTAATGTAATACGTTCTTACTCAGAAGATCGATTTGAATGATGTTAGGTCCAGACAATTGCAGGTAACTCATATGGAGTACCGCAAGGATCGATTCTGGATTCACTGTTATTTATCATCTATAGTAACGACCTACCACCTACAATGTATAGAAGCTTTGTATTTATGCATCCCTTCTGGTACAACCAGAACATCCGGAATTACTAGTTAGGACATCGGGAAAAGCGGTTGAGGATGGTTCGCTACGAACAAGCTCAAAGTAAACACAGGTAGATCACAAACGCTTATCTTTTCCACAAAGAGCATTAAATAATCAGCAGCTGTGGTGTTCTTGGGCATCAGAACTGAGTTTAATGTAAAAAAGGGTAAAAAAAAACTAAAGAGTGTATGTAAAAACTATCGCTTAGGTAGTAGAAATACATGCACCCATACAATACCTACTTGGTATACATTTAGATTATATTTTATACCTTTTGTAAAATATACACTAAAAATTATTTAACAAAATGAACAAATCCCAAATGGGAAATGATCTCAACTCTCTTATATCCATTACAGCGACACTCAGAGATGAAATAAAAACACTGAAATCTGCTTTGAAAAGTCGTCCAGTTAACTACTAACTCTTTCATTGAATCGGAAAAAATTACTCAGGAAGTTCAAGAGAGAGGGGGCGACTTAAGTGCAACATTATTATTGTAGGGCGTGAGGAAACTGCTTCTTCTAATAAGGAGCAGGTTATTATTGACACTTTGTTTTCGAAAGAACTTTGTTCAACGCTGGGAACTCCGAAAGCTCAATTGAAGTCATCTAGACTGGGAAAGCTCGATGCTGCTCTATCACACAGATGAAGACCAATGGAAGTTGCTCTGTCTTCCGAAAATAACGTTTATCTATTCTTGAAAAATGTTAAAAAAATCTATGCCTGATTTGAGAGTGATTTTCATTTCCGTGTTCTACGTCAATGGAAATGGAGCTACATAGGAATGCTAAGATTGAATTGGAGGACCGCAAAGGGGTGATAAATTAAATTTGCGAATAAAGTACAAACATGGTATTCTCGCAATTATTTCTTTAAACTAGATTCCCCCAACTATTGACACACCACTTCATCTTTTATCATATCTTAATTTTGTTCCCCGTGCAGCTGCTCGTTTTTCAGTAAACTTTGCCCTTCCCACAACTACAACCAATATTTACAAAAACTCATATTTAATTATTAGTTGTAAGAGTATAGTCGAAGAAGACGTATTGTACTCAATCTCAATGTTTGAACTGTAATTGTGTATTGTTGGACGCTATTTTATTGTTATTAATTCACACACAAAAACAAACAATAAATATGTTGGATATTATTTTTAAAACTATCTGTTAGTTTCAATTTAAAATTTACAACTAAATGCATTTCAAAATTCGAATTTGTAAAACTATAGCGTTTAAATCTTTTGATATTTTGAAAATAATCTTTCGATATCTACAGATGCAATAGGGGAAAATTTAGAAAAGACTGAATATATAATAGGTTCAGTTTACTCAAGTGTGCTGTCTTCTTAAAGTATTTTATTTATTTTGGCCACGACAGTTAGATCAGGATTTGTTTCACACATTTTTAACTTCTTTTAAGAAGATTCGATACTTTTTAAAAGAAATTGGAAATTGGCATGAATTGGCCAGATTTTTGCCAATATTACTGACTTTAAGCAATTCAAATACTTGTGTCCCGCAAGTATCGTCTGCGGTGTCAAGAATTTCTTTATATTATCCATTTCTGAATTTAAGGAAATTTTTATATTAGGCAACGGTTTTCCTAGCACTAATTCTTTGCAAACATCAACCCCAGAAGCGGCATTTAAAAACATTTTCCAGTTGTTTATTAATTTATTTATATCAAAATAAATTTCCCACATTTTTTCTTATTTATTTCAGATACTTACGTAAGAGAAACAAACTATTGTTTTTACATTCTAAATATTTTATTTAAAGATTTAATTCAAATACTGAAAAAAAAAGTTTCTCAGAAGGAGAACGCGACAATTGAAATCAGAAAAGCAAATGCTGTCTTTCAGATGTCATTTGTGGCTGGAAAATATTTCTGCAAGTGTAATTTTTTTTGTGGAAACTGCTTTCTATGCAGATGTAAGGGTCAAATAAAATACGTTCAAGGTACCAATGTTTCCAAACATTTAGTTATCAAAACAGACTGCTGTTTTTTTACTCGTGGCTCAGTTATTTAATAAGGCTATTTAATATGTAAGCGAAGCTCTCCTGCAATATCAGCGGAACTGAAATAATATTTCTGGTACTTTTGAAAATTCATGTCTTGGTTCCCTTAGTTTTTGAAACGTCTTTGCTTAGAGAAAAATTGCATTATTTTCTTATTGATATTTCTGGTTTTAAAGTTTATGATCTTATTTAACTTACATCCTGTACACACACCTGTATTCAGAAAACAAAAATTCGATCGTATTCTTCCTTTAGGCGATTACAAAAAAAAAATAAGATGAAGCGTTTTCCCTCAAAATATGTTTAATATATGTAAATTGTTTTAAATATATACAGTATTCGCCAATAGAAATTATGCAGAAATATGAAATCCAAATTATAGAATACCGGAGGGTATGATTTGGATAAAAAACACTTATTTTTCAGGACCTACATACATGTTAGCAAATAGAATAGGAATCTGTGCTTTAATTATAACTCCTTACCAACATCATTTTTATAAAGAAAAATTTATGAAGACTACGGTTTATAACATTAACGAACTGATAGATAAGAATTTAGAGATTGAAACTTATATAGCGGCATTGTTAGGAGGTTCTTTAATAAGAAGTCCCATTCTAATTTTAAAAGAAATATTTATTTATTCTTAACTAGAACAAAAATATCCATTTCAATTCAAAGTAGTTTTCTTAAATACCGCAGTAGCAAATTGAAGGTAAAAGTGGAAATTGTAGAAACAAATACTACCGGATGTGTTTTAAAACCACTCTGTTTTGTCACAGAAGCTGAACTTAACATATAAAAACTCCGGCTGCTCCAAAAAAATGTACTTCAGGGGCGATCACAAGAGGCTTTCAGTTTCGCCTTGGCATTGTATCATTAGCCACTTCATGATATATAGCTTGCGTTTTATTAATATCTTAATCATAAGTACATTTACTAAGATAATTTATTTATTATATTATAATTGTTTATTTGAATTTTTTGTTTATTATATTTTTCATTGGAGAGCCTAAACAATCGAAAGAAAATGAGACAGCTGAAACTGAAATAAACACTACTTGGTGGCTCGTGGCGATTTATAAATAGACACACAAAACAGGCAACGGTTCGTAAGTTAACATGAAAAGAAATATAATGATGTAACCGTGAATTTCTTTTGTTTCAGGGATAATAAAAATAATTAACGCTAATCTTCAAATTTACCATAAGAAAATATTATATGATTTACACTAGCTATAGAAACGTTGCCACAAGAACATGTAAAACTCTTTGAAACTCCATTTTTAGATAAATGTCAAAATTTTGATAAGTATACGATAATCCTGAATATAATATAATATATTTATTTTGGCTTACAAGGGAACACCGGCGGGTGTCCCCCTCCGATTTCGATGAAACTTAACAGATCGAAAGAGTACCTTAAAATAAGAGACACGTATTTTTTTTTATCGGCGGAACCGCACGATTTTGGGGTACAGCCCCCTCCAAAGTTAGGACGATTTTTCAATTTTTGCAAATATTTCCTAAATTATAACAGATATTAAATTTTCTTCTTAACATAATTTGCAGCATATTGCATGGCCCTAAGGGTGGCGTCGTCCGTATTCGCAAAAAGTTAATAGCGGGGGACGGGGTACCCCGTACCCCCCATTTTTTTTACATTTTTTCTTTTTCTTATTCATCAAAAGACCCCCGATTTTACATAGAATACGATGATGAATAACAAGTTTAGAAAATTATTAATTGTAAAAATAGAAAAATAATAATAATGCTTCAAAATTAATAAACTTGTCTATTGATATAAATCAAATGAACTATAACAGAAATAAGTTTTTATCCTTAACATAATTTCCAGCATAATACATGGTCTCAAGGTAGATATCTTCATAAAAAGCTAATAACGGGGGACGGGGTACCCCATACCCCCGCATTTTTTTAATAATAAGTTTATTCATTATTCATAAAAAAAAATCGCTCACTTCAAGTCATTTCAAAACCTGGCTAACGGATGTTTTTCTCTCGAATACCGGGCCAAAGAGGGTCCTTTTGATTTATTCTTGGAGTGGGCATTGTGTTGCCGAACTTCAGCAATTAGTGCCAAAAGACAAAACTTTGAACATTTTAAATATACCAAAAAAAAAACGACAGCGATTGTATAACCTCTAGATGTATATGGTTTTAGACTGTGGAAAAATTTTGTTAGAACTTTTTCGGATATAGTGATTCTTATGAACTACGACATAGATTTACATCAGAGAAATAATATTATTAAGTTACAATCCCTAACCCATAATCAGTTTTCTTCCCCAAGATTTTTCGACGTATTCAAGTACCTACTCGTGGTATAAGAGTGGATACGTTGAGGAAAGACCTGGGCCCTTTAAAAATCCTGTAGAGTTTTGTTTTAACAAAGATGCGCAGTCTACACCCTTGTGTAGTATTTGCAATAAACCAGCTATTGTGCGGTGTTCATGGTGCAAACAAAATCTGTGTTTTAAACACTTTTACACAGACTATCACTACTGTAATACTTATATAGCTTAATTACTGTATGTATATTAATCTTGTTCACTATTGCAATACATATATACCAATAATCACATTACAGTATGTCATGTATTTAAACATTTATAAGCATTAGGTATAATGTTTTTCTAATTCTGTTCTATTGTTTCCGAAATGTTATAATCGTTACAAACACATTAGTTATATTTATGCTCCATTGAATACTTACATTGTACACCTACATTGAACGAAAAACTTGAAATAAATTAAAAAATATATATGTATGTACTTATTATTTAATCCTTCGTCCTGTGTAGCAAATTTGTTCATATATACGCACTAAAGGATTATGGTATTCTAAGAATGAATAACATTTTATTAAGGAAATATATAAAACGCAATCACTAACTGCACTTGATAAAACGATTTATATTGCTACCACCGATAAAAGTTTCGTATAGTATATAGTATAAGTTAGTAGGCATAGAAAAGTTTGACCATAGCTTGTCGAGTAGATACAATTCTAAATTAAGAAATATTTAAGTAGGGAGAGCAGCGGAGTAATGATAACAAACAATTGTTGTTAATGTAATTATTATTACAATTACTTTTTTTTTATTAATCCTCCAAATTTATTGGCTGCTCTTCGGTTCTCGGGTTCTCTGCCGTGTAGAAAGTTTAAATTACTTGACGTTTCGATCATCTTGTCGTGATCTTCTTCAGAAGTGAAGTGACTAGTTTGTCCTGATCCGGGGTTAATATATTTATTACCATTTCTATGTAAAAGCAATCTTTTTTTGGAGAATAATGAATAAACTTATTATTAAAAAAATGCGGGGGTATGGGGTACCCCGTCCCCCGTTATTAGCTTTTTATGAAGATATCTACCTTGAGACCATGTATTATGCTGGAAATTATGTTAAGGATAAAAACTTATTTCTGTTATAGTTCATTTGATTTATATCAATAGACAAGTTTATTAATTTTGAAGCATTATTATTATTTTTCTATTTTTACAATTAATAATTTTCTAAACTTGTTATACATCATCGTATTCTATGTAAAATCGGGGGTCTTTTGATGAATAAGAAAAAGAAAAAATGTAAAAAAAATGGGGGGTACGGGGTACCCCGTCCCCCGCTATTAACTTTTTGCGAATACGGACGACGCCACCCTTAGGGGCATGCAATATGCTGCAAATTATGTTAAGAAGAAAATTTAATATCTGTTATAATTTAGGAAATATTTGCAAAAATTGAAAAATCGTCCTAACTTTGGAGGGGACTGTACCCCAAAATCGTGCGGTTCCGCCGATAAAAAAAAATACGTGTCTCTTATTTTAAGGTACTCTTTCGATCTGTTAAGTTTCATCGAAATCGGAGGGGGACAGCCGCCGGTGTTCCCTTGTTAGTCAAGTATAAAGCCATGTCAGCCAACGCAGCAGTAAGCCCATTTTACCTTTAAATTTTTGCCACTGCGATAACGGGCACAATTACTTCCATTGTAGAATATGCACAATTTTCTTTAATTTAGTTAAAAAACCTATTTTTTATCGGTAAATTGGTATTGCTGGTTTAATTGTCATTATCAAAAATCTCATAAAAAGATTTACTAGAGACTACAAGATGTTACTAGTTTCACGAAACAGCTTACAGCTCTATCTAAAGTTTCTTCAAACTGCATGTAGGCAACACCAAAACTTAGAAACTATACTTGAAATTCTTCTCAGCAGGTTTGGACAGAATAAATCTATTTTCCGTCAACACGGGTGCCATCACGAAAGTAACTTTCAACTAAGAAAACACACAGATTGCAACCATGGTGTTTTCTAAATATAATAAATAATATAATAAATTTAATTTTCGAAAAGCAAATTTTAATAAGCTATATGAACATCTCTTATCGTCTGATTGGACTTTTCTTGATGACTTAAACAATGTCGATGATGCACGTTCTACTTAGCTCTTTATGCAATATGCTCTGATTCTGTTCCAAAAACGTCTCCGAAAAAACATACTTATCCAAGATGGTTCACTCCCAACTTAATTTCAAAATTAAAACTGAAAGAACATTATAGGCAACAATGGAAGTGCACTCAAAATTATTATTATTTTCAACAATTTAGAAGACTTAGGACTGATTGCAAAAGGGAAGCTTCCTTTACCTATAATACATACTTGCGTAATACTGAAGAGTCAATTAACCAAAATGCTCAAGAAATCTTCGCCTTTATTCGATCTAAACAAGGCTGTACTAGAATACCTGGAAAATTACGCACAACGGAAGGAGTTATTGACAATCCGCAGCTCATTGTTGAAGCCTTCGCGCAGTTGTTTTCGAATAATCAAACACCAAGCAGCAACTGTCATCTTTCAGAAGAACATTCTAATATACTACCCTTCTCCCTAATACCGGTCTCGGAGGAAGAACTCATCAAGATTATGGCAAAGTTTGCTCCTAAGCTCACGGCAGGTGAAGATGCAATTCCCAGTTTTTTTATTCATGATGCCAGGTTCGTACTAGCTAAGCCTCTAGCTAAAATAATTAATATTTCCATTCGAACTGGTAAATTTCCCGATGTGTGGAAGAAATCACGAATTATACCAGTACATAAAAAAGGAGACGCTTCACTTTTAGATAACTATCGGCCAATTTCGATACTCTCGAACTTCGCAAAAATATTTAAAAATGTTATTTACTCCCGAATTTATTACAACGTGAAGTCGCACCTATCTGGGCTCCAGCATGAATTTATACCAGGAAGATCTACTGTGACAAATCTAATTACCATCACACAATATATAAGTGAGGCCCTGGACACTCAAGGTCAGGTAGATGTAATTTACACAGATCTTTCTAAAGCATTTGACACCATAGACCACAATGTTCTGTTGAGGAAGCTTGATTTGTTTGGTATGTCGACCGGATTTCAGCGCTTAATGAAAAATTATTTATCGAACAGAACAAACCAAGTATTCTACAATGGATTTTACTCTGCGCCCTTTATTTCAACTTCTGGTGTGCCTCAGGGCTCCTGTCTAGGTCCGTTGCTTTTTATATTATATCTGGATGATCTTTTCAGCAGTGTTAATTGCCTCGTATTGGCCTACGCTGATGATGTAAAAATGTATCAGACCATTACTACTATTGATGACGTGGAGCTTCTGCAAGACAATATTAACCGCTTTTCTCAATGGTGCTCTTTTAATATGTTGAAACTAAACGTCGCTAAGTGCCAGGTGGTATCCTACACACGAAAAACCAATTTTATCAATGCTTCTTATTTCATCAACGGCGAAGTTTTGTCTAAAGCTGATACTATGAGAGATGTGGGCATAATCTTCGACAAACGTTTAAGTTTTAGAAACCATATTGATGACTTATCAACATCTGCATCTAAACGATAAGGATTTATTATCAGAAATTGTAAACAGTTTCATAATGTTAGTACTTTGAAGACCCTTTACTATGGCTTCGTTGTAAGCTGTTTGGAGTACTGCTCAGTAGTGTGGTCACCGATTTATATATCTCATCAGCTGACAATTGAACGCATTCGACGACGATTTTTAAAATACTTGCCGTTCAAGCTTGATAATCAGTATCCTTTGCGAGGCATTGATTACAACTCCTTATTGAGGCGACATGACTTCGATAGTCTTACTGAGCGTAGACAGAAGCACTCATCATTTTTCGTATGGAAGCTGGTGAATGGATGCATTGACTCCAGTGATCTACTATATAAGTTGAACTTCCATGTACCGTCTCGTCCATCTCGATTCGTATCAACTTTTTCGTTACCCACACCTAGAACTAATCTATTAGTGAATTCTCCCATGGTGAATATGTGTAAACTTGCGGACACTCATTATGTGGTCATTTTTCTCAAACAATTGTAGGTTTTATGTGCTATGAGTTCGTTATGTGCATACTATACCAAATACTATATGTGTATATTCCACTGCTTATTGTTGTCCTGTTATTGGTACTTACTGTAGGGCAATAAACAAATATTATTATTATTATTAAAGAAAAGATCTTGGTTGTAATTTGTACGTTAAGGTTACAACAATAACAATCCCTTGTTTAGCTGTGAAAACAACTAATTTGTATGAAATAGGTTAAAAAAACGATAAAATGAAAGAATTAAGGAAATAAACACACTTGAAAAGCAAGATTACTTATTACGCTGGATATCGCTGACAATTGGCAAATGTACAAAATCACCGGTAACTTACGTTTTCAAGTAAACACCCATTATTTATCCAAAAATTATTTAATCTAATGTTAAAATGCAATCTAACTGTCGGTGGGTTAACAGAATGTAATCGTAAAAAGCCGGATGCATTTCATATAATACAAATTGTTACGTGACGATTTAGAAATCCAATAATCTTATAGGTTTATATCACGTCCTATAATTGTATAAAAATCCAGTGCTCATCATATAAGTTACATAAACATTTATAGTAAACACCTTCCTATGCTAAGACTTCGAAGATTTAAGATACATCATTTTAAGCGTAGATTATATTATAAATAATCTTTGATAGTGGAAAGGAAGCAGTTATTCGCACATGTGCTATTGCGACTTGTAAACATCAGGATGATTTATAACGAATAACTTCCTGTGCTCATGCAAATTTTTGTTGTCAGTGGGAATGCTGACGATGGTGTATTGATATTTGTGTTTATATGCTCTCAAAATTCTGCAAAAGTGAGGACGAAGGACGATTACAAAATCTCGTAGGTAGTAACTGTAAACCTATTGCCAATATAATTATACAATAAAATATCAACAATGTACTGCAGTACAGTATGGTAATCATATACATATTTAAACTCCACTTGTCCGACACAATGAGAAATTGTGAGATAAAAAATCCATTATAATCAGGATTATTTAAACTTCCTAAACTATTTTGGGTTCTCTTATAGATTTGTCCTTATTGATATCTACACTTAAATTCTTTGTAACTATATACAGTTGATTTCTTTGTACTGGTGGATGCCCAATAGTAAGTGGACGTGCTTAATGGAGTGAGATACACTCGAAGAAATATCAGGAAATGTTATAAATCGCACGTGAGAACATAGCCCCCTCATTATCTATCCCACTATTAGTAAGAGTTTATTGCCGTGGTCCTTAGGAACATAGACATTGTCAAAAAATTACATAATTGTTAACAAATATAAGAAGAAAACTTAGAATTAAAATGGTCCATAATATTAATCGAATGGGAGGATACGTGTTTAAACTCCATATTCAAAACGTAAATAAAACACAAGAATGTTAAGGAGTAAAAAATATAATGAAATAGTAGTCCACTACAATATTGTTTCACCACACAGTGGCTTCATCAGGTGGATGAAATTAACCACCTGATTCATAGTAAAAAATATAATGAAATAGTAGTCCACTACAATATTGTTTCACCACACAGTGGCTTCATCAGGTGGATGAAATTAGCCACCTGATTCATTCACCTGATGAAGCCACTGTGTGGTGAAACAATATTGTAGTGGACTACTATTTCATTATATTTTTTACCCCTTAAAATTCTTGTGTTTTATTTACGTTTTAAATGTTACGCATATAAAATTACATATTTAAGTACTCGTGCAAAGTGTAAAATGAATGATTATTTAAAAATGACTTAAGTTTAGCTTTGAATTGCGATAAAGTTGACGGGGTTTTTAAATTTACTGGTAACTTATTGTACAGTACTATAGGCTTATATCTCGGACTAGCCTCAAACAACTTTGTTCTATGTTGGGGTATATTAAGATTATGCGCCTGACGTGTTTCCATTTTATTGTACATATCACTATTTTTGGTGAAGGTTAATTCGTTTGTTTTGTAAAAAATTATGATTTCATAAATGTATAGCGCTGTTAATGTTAAAATATTAAATTCTTTAAATAAAGGACGACATGATTCAGAAAATGATGCCCCAACCATATATCTAATAATTTTCTTTTGCAAAAGAAACAATCGCCTGACATTAGGTGAGTTGTCCCAGAAAACAATTCCATACCTCAGACGCGTCTCCACATATGCAAAATAAAATAATTTTTTAAAGATCGTATAGCATATATTGCTGACGATATTCTACCTTTCAACTCATGAAATAAACCCAAATTGAGAATCAGATATTAAGTTGCTTTTTAATAGGTAGTTAGTTAATCGTGCGTTAATTACATTCTCAATAATTTTTCCAAACACAGACGGTAGTGAAATTGGTCGATAATTATTTGTAAAAGATTTATTACCTTTTTTGTAAATTGGAATAGTTTTACTAATTTTTAAAGCTTTAGGGAAAACTCCTTCAGATAGGCAACGATTAATTATGTAGACCAACGTCACGGCACGTTAAGGCACGTATTCGTATTCGTATTCGTTCAAAATACGAAATTTTGTTTTATTGTAATATTTATATGCAGTACTGTGTGCCAGCGAACGACCGGGCACCGCCTGTCTCTTCGAACTCGAGACGTATGATGCGCGTGGAGGCGAGATTTTCCCCAGTAGAAAATAATTCTGCTGTAGTTTTCTCTCTAAAGTCGCCTTTTTTTATTTTTCTGCTGAATCTGTTATTTTTCTTAACAGTGTGTTTTATAGTACTGTTTTATTTGTTAATTGTATAATAGATATTTTTGGTTTCTTTTATTCTGTGCTCTATGTCTGTTTTTATTCTTTCGTTCTCTATTGTTACTAATTGTAAACTCAGTAATTCGAATGCCCCTACTACTTTAATTGCATATCCTTTTTATGTTTTTCATGTTGTTTATCGATTGTTTATTAATAATTTTTGTTTTACTCGTGTTTATCGTTATTCCCATTTTTGCATTCTTTCCATATTCTTACAGGTTTTCTGTTTTCGAATGTGCATCTCCGATTAAGGTAATATCATCTGAATATACACGGAGAAAAATTTATTGTTAAGGTGGCACCAATTGACGCACATTGAACAACAATTTGTGGGTAAATATATGACAACAACAACCATTATTCAATACAACTTAAAACTTGTTGTCGGAAAACTTTGTTAGAACTACCACAAAATTTGGAAGGATTTATTCCCAAAACATGTTACAATCAACCAGTTGCTTGTTGTTTAACGAATCACAAAAATATGGTGTTTTCAACAAAATTGTGTGAAATACAGTATTAAAAATTGTTTATCACTACCAAAGCAATTTGAAACTTCAACAGCAAGTTGTGGATATTTAACAAACAATTGATTTTCAGTCATCATTTCCTACGTTTATATTGTCACTTGATTTTGATGTTTGTAATCGCAATTTCTGTTCAAAGCGAACAATATTTTAGTAGATTCACACACAAATTCGGTGCTGCCTTAAATGTAAGCTGTGGAGGGTTTAAATAAAATATCAGTATAGGATAACATAATTTTTTATTAATAAATAACAAAAAAAAAAAATAAACAAGATAAATTCTAAAACTGGGAAACACTAAAAATAAAGATTAAAATTTCAAATGTATCTAAGTCTTATTTTACAAATGTCTCAAGGCAACGTATATTCTAGATCGTTTTGCAACTTTTAAACAGGGGAAAACACTAGGTAATTTATCGAAAGGTTTAATGTACTCATCATTAGCAATCTGTACTTCGTACGCATAATATTCCATTCAGCTAGCTTCTCTGTAACAAAATTATCCATATCTAAGAGTCAGTAGACGTCAGAAGTGAGCCAGTTTTCTTCAATTTTAATACACTGTCGTTCTTTTACACAAAACTAATAAGCTAACACAACGTCACAACCGAAACTAAATGGCGTCGTCTACCTCGCCTGGTAACAAGTTTGTTTCTTCAAGGCTATGTAAGACCAATGAAACACGCGGTTAGAATCACGTGATACTACTGTCCATGTTGGGACTTCCCGCATCACAAATTGTAATATCGACAACGTAGGCGCCCTGTTGCGTCAACTACAATTGTGTGTAATGTAAATATTTCTTGACTGTACTGGTTTGAAAAATTGTGTTTACATCTACTTCACTGCATCGCACACCTTGTTCTGTATTTTAGATCTGAAATAACTACAACTATAATGTTATCGCCAAAGCGATTATTTGTACCGTAACATATTTTAACACCAACAAAAGTGTTGTTGGTGGAACAAAACAAAAGTTTTGGAATATACTTACAAAACTTTACTGCAATACCAATTTATTTTTGAACCGATTGCAACGTAAGGACAATACTTTTTTTGTTGGATTTGCAATGTCATTTTTCTCCGTGTATGTTAAGTTGTCCACTGTTTAGTATGAATTATGATTGTAAACGTTATGTTCTTAATATTTTATCCGTTAATATTATGAATAGAAGTGGACTTCAATTATCTGCTTGTTTCATCGCTGTTTTTATTTCAAATATACTGCACGATTTCTCCTTGAGCTGTACTTTTCCTTTTACATTTTGGTCTTTCTTATTGTTCTAGTCAATTTTTCAGGTTTTTTTTTTTAATTCTCCGACTATGTGTACTTTATTTATTGTGTAAAATATTGCTTTTGAAACTATTAACACTACAAAGAAAGTTAGAACTATAGAAAGTAGAGGTACTATTAGCCTTTCTAAAATAGTTTTAGTTGTGCGCATATTTTTTAGTACATGCGTTGTTTAGTGTTCTTCCATGCATGCCGTTTATTCATCTATTAAATAAAATTGAGGTTAACTCACATGTTGCGGTATAATTCTTACATATTCGTCTTTTATTTACTGAAATTATATGTTTTTGCCCCACAGTCCCACTAGTCTGGTATTCGTTCTGCTTTCCATATTTTGATGAGTATATTGTAACCGTATATTTAGTTAATGTTAAGGGTTGAGTTACTATTGAAGTTGAAGAGCGGACCCTAACAATTTGAAAGATTAATTGCTGAAAACCAGACTTTTTGTTTTGCATGGATAATTTGGTTACCATATCCAGGATGCATTTCTTTTTATATCGGCCCTATGAGTTTGACTTTTGTTCTATATATTTTACTTCCTTTCAATTTCTTAATTACCTCTTCTACTTCTTCCACTTTTCTTACTTTTTCTACATGTCCTACTATTTCTTCATTTTTCTGCTGATGCTTTCTCTTGAATTTTTCTACGTATTAGTATTCTGGGCAGACCGTTAGTATTTTCTCAACCTTATTTATAATTTTTAAATAAGCATATAATTGTATTTGATTTTCGTTCTGTGCTGTCTTATCTAATAATTTATCACTATCACAATATCTATAGCTTTCTTTTACTAACTTAGTATCGGATTAAATATCGGTATACCCAAAATGCTTCCTATTCAACTTGGCTGCTAAAAATAAGCACCTTGTTTAAATTATAGATATCTATTATTGGAGCACATTAACGCAACAGAGCAGCTATTTTCCAAGAAAATTTCTATGAATACTCCCTCATTGATGAGCACAGCTCTTAATTCTTAAATCTTTGTGCTGCAACAACGTAAGCGAATAACTTGAGCGACATGTGTGTATAAACACTCACTTTGAGTTTGTGAAATATAGGTTCTTGTTTGAAAGAGTGTCAATTAGAATACTCATGTTACGTCGATTATGTTTACAGCGTATTGTTACATCCTCATTTTTTTTTTGTAACTCTTTTGTTATACAAATCTAACTAAATCCGTAAGAATCAGTTTTGGTGCTAACTATTTGTAAGTTTTTCTAACGTTTATCAGTTTGTAATCATTCATCTTAAACTAACAGTAACTAAGAGTATTTATCCATATAATGGTTCTAGGTATTGATTCAGATTGTTAGATTCGATAGCAAAAATATACAGCAATGTAAACATACAAGCTTCTTTCAAAATAAAGCTTCAGTTTCAATAAAATCAACTGAAAGCGTGTTGATCATATAAAACTGTTAAAGATTTATATTACCATCGGGAGCGTAGACTTATCTATTATACGTATCACAAAATAAAATTTATATACTACATAAGTGGCTGCTGTTTTTAGGTTCGCTACATCGTCGTGAGATATTTCAAGAACTTTATAATCCAATTCTACTTCAATCACTCACATTGTTACTAATAAATTTAGAACAATGCTAAACAACTTTATATTTAGGATTTGGTCTACGGGCTTTCTGTGTGCTATAACCGTTTGTTCGATTGTGTGTTTTATCGTAATTTGTAGCGATTTAAACGCAAATGATATGAAGCACATGTTGGCACGTATACACGAGTAAATTTCAGTGCGTGTATATATAATATACACATATCTGCGCAATGAAAATTTGAAAAAAATAACGTAAATTTTCATTTTATTCCAAATTATTTGCGAACACAGTGCATACACTCACCGAAACCCGAAATGTCACGCTTTCACGCTTGGCTATCAGTCATCTCTATCTATAACAAAAAATCGAAAAGTAGCTTTAGGGAATATGTGTTTTGAGATGTTTTTGCAAGAGTTTGATAATTTATAAAATAGCATGCATCTAGATAACTGATCACCATTGGTTTTGGCTTCATCTACACCGATTTTTCAATTGACTAAAAGTATTTTTATGTATACCAGAGATAAAAGATTATCGGTAAGAAGTTGAGGCAACTCAACTTCTTTTACTTGGTTTTACTTATAGATAATAATCTCACTAATTTTAAAAAATAGTTTGAAGACACAAGGTAGGTAGGTACATCACGTCGAAAATGAAACGGGACCTCATGATTATTATTATGTGTTCCAGTTAATTCAATGATAAATTGTGTATCTTATATTTTTACGTAGTTGTTTACAAATGTTATCAGGTGGTTTCTTTTTAAGATGGTAGGATCATATAGAGAATCAGATGCGTTATTCATAGGAGTTAAAGCTCACTGTATTTACAGCCTACACTTAATGGTCTTTCAAATTCAAAAGTTTTTTTGACTATCTCTAGTAATAACTTTCATCATATTCTTATGACGACCTTATGAGAGAGGCTTTTTGCAATACTAGGGTGTGGTTTGGAGAAGATACAAGAATTCAGATACTAATGAACAGAAGGAATAACACCAAGCAAAGGATATAGGTATAATAAGAGGCTATCGAGCATTTAACGCTAATAAAGAACGATTGAAAGATAACAGACCTATGAACAGTAAATTAAAGCTCAAAATATACATAGCCATCACAAGATCTCTAGTATATTTAATGCAAAATCAGCCAACCTAACACAGAAGGAACATCAGCAGTTGGCGATGTTTTAGATAAAGATTGTGAAAAATATAATAGAACCTAAACCTATTGAACGGTATCTAAAATGCTCAAAACATACCATTGTGCGGATATATATATATTAAAAAAAAACAGGAATAAACATAAAAAAAAGTATTAGCCGAATGTATATCAAGAGAGTCAAGACCAAAAAAGAAAACCAAAATCGGGTTGAAAGGACCAAGTAGAGGATGGTATAGAAACAATAGGAATGCAAAATTGAAGAAGATCAATTGTATGCATAGACAGGCACTGAATGGAAATTAACATTGGTCTGGGTACCCAGCTAAACCGATGTTATGGAGAATTCGGCAGCATAACATCCGGCCAGACGAGGATCGTCAACCCTCTTCATTAGAACTGGTTCTTTCTTCAGTATAACCAAAACGCAAGTTACAAAGTCCATCAGTAAATTCCACAATAATTTCAAGGAGTGTTGGCAAAACTTACCACGACAAAACAGTTCTTAGAAGAGACGACTGCATCTACTTAAAGGTCCGTCAAGTTGCCTACCACACTTTTGCACGCGAACGGAACGATGGCATAGTCAAATTTTGATAAAGTCAGAAGTATGTCCGCAACGTCCAGTTGGATCGCTCATCTTAAATCGTGAATATCTCGAGAAAGAAAGAGCATAAATTCTCTACAGCATAAATCAGCACGGAACGAGCACAAGACGATGGTATAGTCAAATTTTGAAAAATCAAAAGTGTGATAGCCAACTGGACGGACCTCATACTTAAGATATATTGAGTAAACATTATGATCGACCACTGTAGATAAAATAGGTATATCTATAACATAGCAAAAAATCATTACTTAATATAGGAAAGTAAGAAAATAGGTTGCCAAATTTTGCATATTTTTTATAAGAATCTGTAAATCAAAATATTTCGTTACTAAAATAAATTTCAGGGCGAATGTGCATAGCTTGAACCGTCAATTAAATCCCTCACGTGTCCTATTGGACACGTGAGGGATTTACATATATGTAAATAATGTAAAGATATGTAAGGTGTTCCACTGGAGAGAAATGATTTTTACTACCAAGAAAATACGCCAAATTAACCCTAGGCTATGGAACACTGGTCTACTTTCTATTCTTTGGTTAAATGCAATAGTCCACATAAAAATTCTTTTCGTCTTTACAGTATAGTAATTGCACTCCTTGCTTTCCTTGTTTTGCTTCAAAAAAGTCGAAATAGCTCTAAAATGGTAAGTGCTAAGTATGAAGATGTTTTATGAAATCAGCTTTAAAATACCAACTAGGATTTAAAAATGCAACAAAGATATAATTATAATATCAAGCTTGGCTTTGGCTTCTATTGTAATCGAAAGTGCAACATCGATAGAGTTATTTTTCCTAACAGAACTAGATCGAAGCTAGCATTGCATAAGTTCCAAATTATTAATATCTATCAAAAAATGCAATTCGGTTAATAACCAATACTTTTGAAATTAATCTTTTCTATATAGATTCAGAAAGAGTGAAACATTCGTTTGAAATATTAAGGATCTCAATTAGAAACCCAGCAAAAACGTTAATTGATTGTTTAATCAGAGTAACTGGCAATTAATCCATGCCTGAAGACATTTAATATCTTAATATAGGAAGCAGAATGATCTCATATTCAGAACACGACGTTAGTATCTATCACAATGGATAGAGTACTATTGAAACTGTTGTTGAATCGCGCTACCGGGAATCCGTGGGTTAAGTACACGCCCCTTGGGGTCACTAATAAAGGATAAAGAGTACCGCGAATCATTGGCACAGTTTAACATTACACAAGCCAAATAATTGTTGTTTGTTTTAGATGACGGAAATCGTTTTAAGTACCTAGCTTATTTTTACACAAAATAGCTATATAAAATTCTTGTTTGCTGTGCATGTAAGTGTTTTTGCTCGAAATCAAAATAGTTTTCTATATAAACATTCCAAGAAAAATACGTGCATAACACTTAACTAGAAACCAAAAGAAATGTCGCTTTTTGTTTACCTCTGATAAATTGCGAATAAAGTTTATTTTCTCGATGGCATAGTCAAATTTTGAACATTTTAGTTCGCCCATCTTTATTCGTTAATATCTCGGAAATGGAAAGATCACACATATTTTTCTTTACAGCACAGATCAGCACTAAACGAGCACAAAACGATGGCATAGTTTCTTAATAATTATGATATAATGAATTAAAGATTATTATTATTATTGGCTTTCAACATTAGATTTAACTTGTAACTTCTGTTACAAAAGTAACCAAGTCGCAGGCATCGGCTATAGTTATACATAAAAATAACATCTAATTGTCATATTCATGATGAATGACAATTTGACCAAAATAAAACCAGTAAAACCACATACGTACCCTTAGTGTATTGCTGAGGATGCATTGAATTACTGGGCATCGAACAGAATTTGTTGTAAAGCAAAAACAAACTATTTGTATATGATAAGGGATATCAAAAATTTAGTTTACAATTCATTACCAAATTTTATAATAAAATTGTGACCGCGTAAGATGACCTTAAACATAAATCAACGTTATTAATGTAATGAAAATCAATGCGGCTAAACTTTTTGTACCTACTTTGTTTGTATGTAGAGAAAATACAAAAATAATCTATGTTTGGTACTGACATTTACATGATGTTATTGATTATATTTTTATCTCGATATATTTATCAGTAAAATTCTGAAAGAAATGTTTTTCAAGCATAAGCGTCCCTTGTCCAATCTGAATTTCTATCAAGACCAGAAATAACAAGATTTCGAAGTAAATTGTTATATTTTGCACGAAAGAAAACACGCAGGAGTGACATTCATCAGGGCTATCGTATTTTTACATTTTACGTTTGTAATATGCAGATAAGACATCCACAGTTCCGTTCTGATTCCAGTTTATCTATTTTTACAGATCTTGGGAACCAAACCGTTTCGATAATGCTCAATGGTGAAGAATCGGAACTTACATTTGAAAACATCACAAGTTGCAAGGTAAGTGTTCGATATTTCCAGATTGTATATTTAATATATGTAGAATTTACGTAAATATAGTACCCATCATAGCGACGTAAACAGAAATTATTATATAATCTTACCTTTATATTTAATAAGCAGATGAGTTCACTAAAGTTATTATATTGGGGTATTATACCTACGTATGTACATAGATTCAAACCACATTAAAATAATACTTTGATGAAACCGTATTATGCTTTCATCCCTATAAAGCAAAACAGAAACGGCAAAAATCAGCACGTAGGTGCACTAACCAGACATTTCTTTGATGTTTACCTTTTGTAGTACTAATTGCAAGTAATGCGTAGTTACACATAAAGCCGATGTTGTTGATTAAAGAGCTTTTTTGCTCCCACGTTATTTCATTTTGTTTTACTCCTACAATTCTGCAGGTCTGTATTTTGCTTTGTTTACTTCAAAATCGAATCTGAAAATGGTATTCAAAAATTAATTTCATAAGAAACGTTTTAAAGCTTGAATTCAGGTTTAAGAAAACGAATTTGATGGATGAGTTCTCTAATGTCTAATAACACGTTTTTTATTATATTTGTTGCAATTAACCTCTGGTTTGAGCCACCATCCCTGAAATCTTTATCAAGATAATCCATCCATATCATCAAACGATTATATCACATACTGTTTACATTTTACAACGTATATTATACTGTACTGTGCTGTGCTATGCTATACTATGTTATACTATACTGTACTATACTATACTATACTAAACTATACTTGACAATTAGAGTCTAATCATTAATAATACATTTTCTACAGTCCTCTTTTTTGGTGGTACCTTAATAAAGGTTTTCCCATGAATTTGCCTGGTTGTATTATTCCAGTGTTCTGCTCTCGTGCTGTGTTTTTGAACACTCTTAGAATAGATTCTGGGCTTATGTACGAACTCGCTGATCGATTTCGTGCTAACTCATCGGCTTTTTACTTTAATGTGACCTGCCAGGCTATTCAGGTCTCGAATACATGCCCAAACCAGTTTTGATTGTACTCTGGAGTTCTCTAATTCCCTCATCAGTATCGCCTGGGTGTCTGTTGCAATACAAATCCGTCTGCTTTTATAAGCCCTCTGATTGATTTCGTTTGCACAATGCAATAGTGGGTATGCCTCTGCTTACAAAACCGTGGCATATTTTCCTAGTGGAAGATTGATCATTATATTTCTCACCTCTCTGTATATTCCAGCTCCAATCCTGTTCTCGGTTTTTGATCCGTCGGTAAACCAGATTAACCAATCGAGCATGTCTCTGTAATTGGATTGATATATTGATTATTGAATTCATAATTTTCACCTCGAAACTTCTCTTAAATATATATGTCGAAATCATGTGGTCTGGATCTCATTCTTCTAAGCTGCTGTACTTATATTCCTACATGTTTATTTTATTAATCGCATTTACTACAGCTCAGAGTTTTCTTTTCAATTTCAAAGACTTTTTTGGAATTTATTCAAAAAATGGTTATGATTACTTTTTTATGTAGGAATATACATGTAGATTTCCCTTCTTTCTCTTTCTTATATTCATCAACGCTTCTTTGGACTTCCTTTTTCATTAACGTCATTCTGTAGAATCACCGCCGATTTTTACACTTCTGCGTTCCCGACACCAACTTTACATTTCCTTGTAATTTCTTCCATTCCTTAGTCGAGCAATTCGAATTTCACCTCGCTAATATTTCCTCAGTGTTGCATCAATAGTCGTCGATTTTAACAAATTAATTATGTCATAGTAAAATAACCCAATTTCTTGCTGATTTTTTCGAAATTCTTGATCTATCTTCTTCCGTTTTTACGCTTGAAAAATCTGCGTGTCTCGCTCATCGACTCTCAGATGTAAATCTTTTTGCTCCACCAACCATTGCTGCCTCAATCGGAGTTGACATTATTGAAAAATGAAGTTCAAACAAGCATCGATAAATATTAAAAGGGGAAAGAAGTAAAATTAAAACCACAACAAATGGTGCATACATATAGAGATATTGAATGAAAAGTTTCCTTAGTTAGTTAAAACTTATAGTTTTATTTTTAAAGAAATTATGCCAGGGTTTTTGGAAAATAAGTTAAAGAAGCGAAACTTAAGAAAAATACTTTTAGGGAATTGGGCGAAATCTTTTATTTAAACTATTGGCATAATACGAATAAAACGGGTATACAAAATTTAAATGATATCGAACACGGAGTTTCTAAGAAAGAAAAACGTAAACCTGCGTTACATTTACTAGGCTTTAGGAGGCCAAGTTGTAAGGCACACTAAGAAAATAGCTTACGCATTTACTGCCTAATACATTGATTTGTACCTAGATATCGTTGTTATAATATATTTATAACAAGAATATATCTAGATTCTTTTCGTAATACTTACTATATTTTGTTTTTCCGCGCTTTTCTTTTTTTTCTCCACAGTTTTTTACGGATAATAAATAACATATCCGATGATCCGTGCATTACGTTTATGTGTCCTAAACGTATTTTCATTTGCAGGAAATCGATAGGACAAATCCACCAGATGCCTTCCTCGTAGTGTATTCCGTAGTAGACAAGGCGAGTTTTTCAAAGGCTAAGACTGAGATGATTGCATTAGAAAATGCTGACCTGCTGAGATCCAGAACGGTTATCCTCGCAGGAAATAAAGTAGATTTAGCTAGGAGTCGTGCTGTATCAACGCAAGGTAAATCTTCGTTGGCTGTGGATGTTTCAATCAAGAAAATATATTTTACGGGAGATTTAATTGTGCCTGTATTCAATATCTTTCTACGGGCTTATAATTTTCGGTTTGTGATAATAATAAATACATACAGGGTTTTCACGGTAGCCGTTCGTTAGAAGTTTCCGAGGTTAGAAAGAACCTGGAACTCTTCAAGATTCTTTCATTTTAAAATATTTTCAGGGTTTTAGCACTTCCGGTTATACCGAAAGTCGCCATAAACTTTCTTATTTTAAATGGAACACCCTGTATATTATTTCATTTTTAAATTCCTGAGAAAATTTTATGATGAGTTCTAATAGGTTTCCCTATACCTATTTTCAACTGCTACTTAGATATCTTGAATTTTTTGAAAATTTTGAAAGATGTAGCGTTATTTGCAACACAGTATCTTTTGCCCATTTTCGACTGGTAATAAACACTTCTAGGGTATATGGAAGCACAAGAATGACACTTTCGAAATCCACATTGACAATTGATTTGTCGCATACAGGGTGTCCAAAACTGCATGACATCAAATTTTCTTATGTTCATGTTTTGTTTCCATTTTCTAATTAAAATGAAACACATTAAAACAGAAAATATTGACATAACAAGAAAACCGTTGTAAATTGGTATAGGGAAAGTCATAGCGAATCGATGCAGAATTAAATTCTGCATCTGATGATCCAATAATATACAGGGTGTTCCATTTGAAAAAAATAACTTTTTCAACTTTGAAGATTTTGTAACTGGTCGTGCAGTTTTGGACATCCTGTATGCTACAAATCAATTGTCAATGTGGATTTCGAAAGTGTCATTCTTGTGCTTCCATATACCCTAGAAGTGTTTATTACCAGTCGAAAATGGGCAAAAGATACTGTGTTGCAAATAACGCTACATCTTTCAAAATTTTCAAAAAATTCAAGATATCTAAGTAGCAGTTGAAAATAGGTATAGGAAAACCTATTAGAACTCATCATAAAATTTTCTCAGGAATTTAAAGATTAAATAATATACAGGGTGTTCCATTTAAAATAAGAAAGTTTATGGCGACTTCCGGTATAATCGGAAGTGGTAAGACCCTGAAAATATTTTAAAATGAAAGAGAATCTTGAATAGACCCGGATTCAAAAAATTCAGAGTTCCAGGTTTTTTCTAACCTCGGAAACTTCTAACGAACGGCTACCGTGAAAAACCCTGTATATGTTATGTGTTTCGTAAAATACGCTTTAGGTTTTTAGTATTATTTATAGTTTATATTTATTTACTCAACAATATTTCTATTTAGTAATGTTTGAGGAGGGATACTACAGCTTAAATTTTTCAGGAAAATCGTAAATCGACCCTCAAATAAGCGGGTTTTGTAATAAGAGAATTTATTACATATATATATATTATACTGGATTTTTCAGTTTTTCACGATAGAATCGTATTGCGAAGAAACAAATGCGACCATGAAAAAAAAACATGTAGTTTATTAACACAAATTTTTACATTGTTTGTCTGAAATAAGTAGGTGCATTTAAGCGGGTAATATTTTGTTAAAAAGAAACGAATTATTCAATTGAAGAACTAATTGGTATGATTTTTGTATTTGGTGAGAGTGAGAAACTGCTAGTAGAATTTACGCGACTCGGTGTCCCGAAAGGCGACGACTAGAAGCGATCATTTTTGCCACACTTCTTGAGTAGTTTGTTGAAACAGGAAACGTTAACTACAAAAAAATAGAAAGAACAAAGACGGCAACGAATAAGGAGAATGAGTTGGTAGTTTTATTGACAGTTACAGAAAATCCAAATACTCAAGCAAGTTTAGGACAAGAAGTTGGAATTAGTAAGAGGTCAGTCCAAAGAATTTTAAAGAAATATCATTTTCATGCGTACTACATTCAGTTACACTAGGCTCCGAGTGAAAATGACTTTCAACGGAAGGCAGAGTTTTCTACGTAGGCACAATTGCATCTCCAAGAGAACCATTTTTTTTTATGAACCTACTTTTTCCTGACGAAGCAACTTTTCATAACACTAGATGCGTTAACAGACATAATTATTATTATTATTCTGTCGAAAATCCAAGAATAGTTTGGCAAATAGATCGTCAAGAGTCAATAAACGTTTGGAGAGGGATTGTTGGAGAATATGTCGTGGAGCCACATTTCTTTAATGGTTACTGTAACAGCAAAATGTATTTGGACTTTTTAGTAAATGCGTAACCAAGATTAATTTAGATTTTAATTAACAACAAGTCAGAGCCTTGTTAAATAATCAGTATGAAAATCGCTGGGTTGGAAGAGGAGGGCTAGTTCTTTGGCTTGCGAGGTCTCTCGATCTAACAAAAATGGAGATATGTAAAAGAACTGGTTTATAGGGGACCTCCAACTACTGAACAAAACATGCGACAGAGAATTGTCGCATGTTTTATTTGCCTCTATTACACCTGTGATCCTCAGGAATATGGAAATGGCCTTTCAAGTGAGGGTTGGTAAATGCCTTTAACAAGATGAAAGACATTTCGAACATCTGTTAAAATAAAAAAATTATTTTATAATCTTAATTTCAAATATATAGTTTTTCAGGCATACTTTAAGTTTAAAGATACCGGGAGATTCGGCACAACCGAAAGTCCACCATTACAAAAATATTTTCCTGAGATACACCTTACTATACAGTATAAGTCGAGATATGAATGAAATTCCGAACTTAATTCGCAGAGGAAGTATTGAAGTATTGAAGCCTGACGCACTATTGCAAGGCCCTGTATATAAATATATGGATTAATGCTGGATATTTGATAGGTTATTGCTGTTACTGATACCAAGCATAATTCTAGTACCTGGTAATACTTACTTTTGCGCGGATGTAAATTGGTCACTGCCCTACCAGCTAGACGTCGTACTATTTGAAAATGTATCCGCAAAGGGTATATGCAAACTGGGCACCGTACAAATCAAACAAAAATAATATCAAAATGACGAATACAATGAAATATCCCTTAGATAAAAAATATTTGACGACTGTCTTCGAAATTTTGATAACATGTTTTGCACGACACAGCGGCGCCTTCAGATGTGATCATGCAAACTAACTCAAATAGTTTTGAAATAATCTGTTTGGTCATTAAATAAATTTTTTTACTCTACTTTAAGATTACCTGATACCAATTAATTTACGAGACTGACTCGTGAAAAAGGTTGAACTATATTGGTCCCCATCCCTAAAGTAGGGAAAGGCAACAACGATTTTTGCAAAACACAATTAGTAATATTGTAAACGACATGGATGGAGCAGCCAAGAATAATGTGTTTCTAACACGATGGCTCTCCGGAATATTTTTGTATTGCTGCTATAGTGCTATATTTTACATTAAACTTTTGCACAAATCTGGTTAGGAATTAGGAGGGGATGGACTTGTATTGTGGCGAGCAAGAACGCGGTTGATTTAAGCACGGTATCTGAATATTTTAACGTCCGTGACAACTATAAGCGAACTTAAAAAATACGTTATCAAGAGAATCAACTATACTAGCGAATTCTCGCCTAGGGTTTCTAAAAAGTTCAAAGCTCTTTACTGTGGGGATGTCGCGGCTGCTGTCAAATGTAGAGAAAGCACTTTTAACATCTAGCTTGACATTCTTTGTCTTTGATAATAAGTGCAAGATGTTTAGTATCTTTTACAGCATCTATTTAAGGAAGCATATTTCTTACGGCTTTTTACCTTCGAAAAAAAGTCATTAATAAGTATCATATTGTTCAAATACACACTAGTTGAATCATATATACATAGGTAACATGTTTACACGGTAAAATTATTGGAAAGGATCCAAATTTAATTGTTTTGAAGTACAAAAAGTGTGTCAGCGTTCGCCCGTACCTTGAACCAGATTTGTTTACGTGCTGCAAAGGGCTGAAAAACTAGATAATTTGTACCAGATAGAAGCTCCATGCATTATTTATAGTTTGATCCAGAAATAAATATTTTCAAAGAAAAAATCGTGTATCTGTATAAGCTCGCCTCCCCACTTTAAAATATTTAAATTAAATTGACGAGGCGATTTATAACACTTTTTTTTGAAGATTACCGTGTGGAAAGATCAAAACCTAGTCTTGTATATTTCAGAATTCTGTCAGAATGGGAGGTACACGATTTTATCAGGTTATTCGTGTGTAACTGTTTTGAGTCTGAATAAAAAATTGGAGCAACAACCTTTTGGACTTCATCCAGTTTAAGATAAATGCCCATTAAAATTAGTATAAAAAAATTGGAGTTTCCTTTTTTCTTTTTTTTTTTCTGTGAAAATGAAATCCCATGTATTTTTGCTTCGAAATTATATTTGGCTGTATAAGCGGACATTATAGTAAATTTAATTTTGATGGTTTTATTGCTTTAGTCTTAAACTCGATTATTTCATCATTATTCGCTATTTTTACATATACCTACAAGCTTTTAAGATTGAATATTTAACTGTTAATATTTTAATATCTTATTCCGCAGATGGCAAATGTCTGGCATGTACATATCGGGCCAAATTCATTGAAATATCCGTCGGGATTAACCACAACGTAGACGAACTTTTAGTGGGCATCTTAGCGCAGATTAGACTGAAGAACACTCTGGGCGAAGACAGGGACCATCCGCATCATCAACAGTGGTACGAAAGCAGAGGTGTCGTCAAGGTGAGCATGAAAGCTAGGCAAATGTTCACGTGGCTCTTCGGCAAGGAAGATTCCAAATTTAAAAACTGCGAAAACTTACATATACTGTAGCATTAAGGTTTCGATTTTGTTCTTTTTTATATTTTGTACGAGTACCTTTTCGTGTAAGATGTTATAGATTGAAGTGTAAGAAAATGTGTGTTCACGGTTGACCGATGCTATTTTGTATGATTTTACTTACGGTATTTATAAATACTAATCGAAGTGACTAAATTCAGATACATACATTTCAAATATGAATTCAATTTCAAAATAGCTATATACCTACAGACATATGTTATTATATGTATAACAAGAATTATAGAATTATAAATTATAACAAGAACGAAATAATGACGCATATATCACAAGTATTAAACAACGTAGCTCTTCTGTGAATTATCAAAAAAAATATTGAAATGTGAATTATTATAGTAAACATGTCTCCATATAGTAAAAAAATAAAATCCTATTAAGGCTGGTGGCGCCATCTATAAAATGATATTCCTATCTACGCTACAACCTGATATTAGGTTTGTTCGTTTGGCACTAGCATCATGCAGCGAAACGCACGTACAAACACATTATAGGTATCTAGTATTTTTCTACTCGATTAGATTTGACGTAATTTTTATGACGTTAAGTAGTTGTTCGATTTGGATTCTGGAATTTACAACTTGTCACAAGTTGTCAGGCAGCGTCGAGTATCTTGTATTTGCTTAGGGAGCAGAATTTGGCGGTAAAAGAGGGATAGCAATATGGGAATATGGTAGGTGTTGATGATGGCAACACTGTGATACAAATTAGAAAGGACCGTTGAAATTGCATTTTCCATTTTACTTAAGAAGTAGAAATATACGCTCTAATGATTAAGATACAGAGAATTATGGGTATTAATCAAAAGAAAAGCGTTTTTGGAGACATTGGCAAACAACAGGAACTTTAACTATGGAGGCAATTATGTCGTAAAATTGGAGTTGGCAATAGGAGCATTGTATTCTTTCACAAGCTCTGTATTGTCTACTGAGCTTTAAGAGAAGTACAATAATACCTAGGTAATTCTAAAATTACTTTGGTGTTTTTAACAAATATCTTTAGCTGAGAGGTAAACAATCGTAAATCCGTAAAAGGAAATTGTCAGTAATGAGCAAAACAAGTGGAAATGCTAATGAATTATAAAATTTGAGAAACTTCCCATAACTGAACCAATGTATTATTATAGTATTTTAATTAACCCTACGAGTTCTTTTGATATCCATTTTATAGTATTGCTAAATATTTACCTGTAGGTACTTTAATTTTGGACTTACGAATTGTTACCTCTATTCGAAAAACCAGGTAATAATACAACTAAAGCCTTATTATGCAAAACCAGTTTTATTTTCTATCAGTAAATATTATTACCAAACAAGAAATACTCGAAAAAATGTTTCTTCTTAAAAATATATTAAACAAAACAACAGAACAACACAAAATTTTATCATCGTCCTCTTCATCGGAACTATCTTCAGATAGGGTGGTAGCACACGCGATAGTGGCGTAGGTATATTATGAGTTCTGCAGTTCGTATTCTCCACCTATTCGTATTTTTCTTAGACGTTGAGCTCTCAGTTCTCGATTATTCCGAAAATAATTTTGCGTTAACGAAAATATCATGGTTCGACAAATCCAATATTTTTTTTTTGAGGAATTGAATAAAAATACTAAAATATCTGATAAAGAATGCTATTTCTAGTTTATGTGTGATGTACTTTTAACGTTTCTGACGATTAGTAGTGGTGCTGGAACACTAAAAGTAACCACTATGATTTATACAAAAGTGTGATAAATTCAAATAAACTAAATCTACACTAAGTTCTCTCCGCAACATGAGTTAAATGTTCATAAATGTAAATTCTCTTAAATGATTAATATACTGCTCGATACGATGTTCTCCCGTTTTAGGATGGTATGCACTTTCAAAAGTCTTTTACGGTAACAATTTGTGTCGAAACACTGCGCGGCGCCATACAGCTAGATTTTCGCGTCATGACGCAGAGTGCCAAAATGCACAAACCTCTTGGTTTACAACTGCAATGCTTACAGTCTGCATAGCCTTCATTTGTTAAGTGTATTGGAGTGAGTAGGATAGAAAAACCAGATCCGAACTGTTGTTCTTGAAGCAGTTGTATGCCGGCATCAGCTGCTATTGGGATTGACAATTATGGTAATGTTTGGTCGAAAAGGGATCCGCACATACCAAATTTAAAATTTCTACAAATGTTTTTGCTTATTTAATAACATAAAGATATTACAATATCCATAAATACAACACAAAATCGTTGGTAGTTTCAGGTTCCAATGTTTTTTAAACCACTAAAAAGAATTGCGTGAAATTTTAATATATACAACCAGAAATGAAAAAAACCAGAACGTTGAATTTACTTAATAAGCAGTGTATCGTAAACATTGACCGTAGAGGTTTAGAATAACAAAGACGAATAAATAAAAACAAAAATACATTCTCTCCTATATCTACTAAATGTGATTTTAAATTTGCGGTTCCATTTGAGTGGTATTTATTTATCACTAGTAAACATTGCGTTTTTGTAGAACTTGAAAATTTCAAATCATAATCAGAATTTAGTCACTTAAATTAACTTATACCCTTGTTTATATATCTTATAGTTATTCAACCGGTTTGAAGTACCTTTGGGTGGCGTTCAGATGGCGTGTCAGGTGTGGCGTGCCCATTAATTTTTTTTAATAATGTTGCATTGTAATTTCTTAATTTTGATTGGTTTTACTTTGTTATTAACTGCCAAGTTTATTTCAGAATCTGCAACAAACATAGCTCGCATTCCAATGAATATTTGGCGGTATTTAATTTCATTCATCAGTACTTTTATACTATCGCCGCCAGATATCAGCACCTTACGCAGCTCGGTTGAATAACTATAAGATATATAAACAAGGCTTATACATATATATTTTTAGTAGTTAGAACAGGACGTTTATAAATGTACTTAACGTAAGTATAGTGATTCGATTTAAAACTTTTCTATAGGTATCTATATTGCGCATATATAGCAAGTATTTCTTAGTATACTATATCAACGTTTAACCCCAACTATGTATATTAAATAACGTATATAACAGGCCTAAATCCTTAACTAAATACCTTAGCAATAATTGCTATTATATAAGTTTTTTTTTTAAATTCACAAAATTTATTTTTTTTATGTATTCCTTTGTAAAGCTCGTTCAAAACTTTTTGACAGTGCAAGTAATGTATTCGTATATGTTTCCAAAGCTCTGTATTGTTAAAGGATTGTGAACGAACTATAGAAAAAGCATTACATTAATTTATGTATTAAAAAATATTCTTCTTCTTACCTTTAAAGCGTTTTTCCAAGTAATTAAGACAACATAGAAGCGATTTGAAAAATGTGTTAAATATTTTCTTTTAATTACATATCACAGTATTTTTGCTCACAAAAAGATCTTATGAGAATTTATTTTCATGATGGAAGCGGATAAACTTCAACTACATATAATAATCTTAATAGTAAATAACTGTGGGATCATATTATCGAAGAATTACATTGATATGCTAATATTATAGTTCCTAAGGTAGTCATTGAATTTGTAAAAATTGTTTGTTAAAAGACGCATTTTTTCCGTAACATTTACAATTATATTTCGTTTTTATAGCTGATGATCGATAAAATATAAACTCTTATACCAGGTACAATTTATGTTACATTTTATTTTAATCTTCAAACTAATATAAGATGGTAAGATATAAATAAATAGTCCTATATTTCTCATTTACTTTTACTATAATATATAAATATAATTTTATATATTATAGTAAAAGTGACACATACATGTATATGTACTCTTTGGATGTATTGTCAATAATATGTATTCTTAAAAAATGACCAACTAAATTTACTATAAACCTGGAAAACTAGTTCTGACTAAAAATGGGGACATCAATTCGTAATTAATCCAATTGTCGCTGTTTTTACGTTACCTAACTATATATATTGTACCTTTTCTTATCTTTACAAAGTTATTTCGACAAAGAATGATCATATATTTTTCCATAAAAGATAAACTTTTGATCTAAACTCTACACTGACAAATATTTTAGATAATTTTTCTTTACACTATACCGATCATTCTTTGTTTTAATTTTTTCTTGACAATAATTATAATATAAATTGTATAAAATAAATATATTATTGAACAAATATTAGTCTTTTTTGTCTTTAGATGTATTGAGTGGCAGGTTTAAATAATCGGCAATAATATACTCATAATTTAAGAAATTTAATAATATATCACAAAAAATAAGTCTATAAATAATAAATATCTACGTATTAATACAAGTGCATGCATTAAGCTTGAGACATATTTAAGTCTGGATATAGTTCTGCAATTATTATATCTAAGAGATTGTAAGCTAGCTGTAAAAGAAAATTGCGGATGTAACGAACGAATTAAACAAATTAGAGAGTTAGAATACAAACCTGCTTATTGTACAAAGGATTTTGTAAAATTTCAAGCAAATTCTTAAAGCCTAACTTAAAATCTTCCCCCATCAATAGTGTCAACCATTGAGGTACCGCATTTTGAACTTCATTAAATGCATTTGCTTTTCTTTCTTCTAGTATTTGAGCCGTTGGTGGCGAATGTTTTTGAAAAAGTATATCTGCAGTGTGAATATCATTAAAAATAAATGAAACTTACGTGTGGAATATTTAATACATTACATAAAAATAATAGTGTATAAAAAGAGACTCACCCTCCAATTGTTCAATTAAGAGTGCGAGATTATTCTGGGAAAGTGCCGATTTAATTTTCTTTTCGATTAACATCTTACACAATGATTCAAACGCATGCTGCGCAACATTGCATATCGCTGTGTATAGTTTTAATATACTGAATGGCACTTTAAATGTGTGTTTCACTAAGAATATAACACATATTACTAAAAACATATTGAGTGAATAAATACTTACACAAATAAAATAAAGATTCCGCTATTCCACACGGATTGAAGGTACTTGATGACGAGTTTTGCATTTTTCTCTGAGTAACATCGAAATTATTGCCAAATATTTTACTAGGAAATGTTTTCGGAGTGCATATTTGTGTTCCACTGTGATTCAATAAACTATCCAGTTCATCGCCAATTTCTGCCCATTCCACTTTGTTTTGTTTAATCTTACCAGTTGAGGCGAGGAAAGTATTCATGAAGGAGTCTAAATGTTGTCCTTTTTCCTTACGTAACTTATGAGCAACTGACTGGTAGATGTTTTCTAAATCAACGCCCGTTGCTGGCACGTGTATCGTTTCTGTAAAGTCTTCTTCGCTTGTTAGAAATTTATAGAGGAGGTCACTACTTCGCAGTAATGGTTTTTGAAGTAGATGTTTTAGGAAGTCTTCGTATTTTAATTTTCTAGCTTCTGGATCAGCAGCCCATAACACTCTGTATTACATTAATAGATTACAATTAAATTAGAAGCGTCATTAAATAATGGGACTGGTGAAAAAAGTGTGCTGATCAGTAGTTCTTGAGGTTTCAACTAAATTCAAAGCATAATAATATAGCAAAATCATAGCAAAACAAAAAAAAAGAGAATATATACATTATTCAATGTTTTCATTATGAACATTGTTAATTAAATAAAGTTAAAATATTCGATAAGACTTTATATTATATATGTAATATATATATATATTACATATGGAAGAATATGTTGCCAGTTTAAATTTTGTGATATTATTTTCCAGTTTTATTCTTATCCGTAAAAAACAAAACTGTAGTATTATAAAGTAAATCCTTGCTTGATCATTCCATCTAAACCTGTTATCTATACAGATACTTCAAGAACGAACTGGGGTGTTAGTGCCCTCATTAGTTTTAATTCCTAGGAAATTTCCGAATGCTTTTACATCATTTATATATGTGAAAACTCTTGCATTATACTAATGTTTGCCTATTTAATCCAGACTTAATCCTCCATCTTCTGCTTCGAACACTTCTATTTTCCATTAATAATACAGATGCAGCAATAATAAGTGACCAACAAGCAGTTTTAATTTTAATTTCAACATTTTTGTTGTTTTTCATTTCGTTATGATCTCGTTTACGTTCTTATTGTATCTTGGGCGTCTTGTGTTTATATCAATAATTTAAATTATATAAACAGAGCTTGGACTTGTAAGTTACGCGTTATAAATATTTGTGTGGCTGTAGTTGGTGAACCTGATTGTCAAAAATAATTGTACTGCATTACATATAAAATTGCTAACTGTAAAGCGAGATTAAAAGCGTGAAATTTTTATTACATGCACGAAAAATTGCGAACTATAACGCGGCCTTTATAAAGTCACGCCCCAAGAGAATCTCAGTATTGAACAACCTTACTTACAAAGGGAGGTCGCCAGATGTTAACCCCAACTTTGTCCATTTATATAATTATGATAAATTACCGATGTTTACTTGCGAACACACCTACTACATACTGATATTACAGGCAGTCTGTGTAAATTGAACGTGTTTGCATCTGTATTATCATTCTAACATTTAACTTGAAACGATTAAAACAAAAAGAAAAAATAAATAAAAGATCAAATAAAAAAGTAAGCGTCGACTCCGTCGGGATTCGAACCATCGTCCTTCCGCCTACTAACACTGGGCTTTACCACTACGCCACTGAAAGCTTGTAAACCTATCACATATTCTAGTGTACTTAAGCGAGACTATCAACCACTGTAAAGTTTAAAAAATCGTAAGAAATAAACGTCTGGCCATCTATGGCTGATATTTTACAAAAGTACTCCAAGGGATCCCCACTACGAACTGACAACGCCGGGATCAAAACTGGGGTTAACATCTGGCGACCTCTTCTTACTAGATGACGGATTTACTTCCATATGACTATCCTTATTAATGTGAACCCATTTTCTGACTTTGAATGAAGTAGAGGTGAAAATTGCGTCACTGTTATTGAGTTGCCACCACAAACTTTTGTCATCAGTATTGTTATTTAAAGCTCTGTTTCGTAAAAATACTTGCAAACATACCTTTTTGGTGGCAATTCAGGAATTTGATTATCACCATGAAATTCAATTAATTTAGCTTTTAAAGTATAGAAATCATGGTCTCTTCTATGTATAGTCCATCTTCTTAATTCATTTTCTGGTAAAGTGTCGATTCTTTCGATATTAATACAATAATTATATACTTTGCTGTTTGTCTACAACAAAAATGTTATAAAAATGGCAATTTTAAACTCTATAATCTATCACTTACACTGTAGATTGTATCGAAATTCCGTATTGACACTCTCCAAGTAGTTAAATCTCGAAATCCTATTACGGGGGCCATCACATCATTCGTGTAATGAGTAGCATCATTTTCATACACTTGCGATTCTGGCGTATAATAGCCTTCTATTGGCTGTTTGGTTTGTAAAGCTCCCTTAATTTTACCTAAACCGCTGCTAATTTTTGCAACGGTACCTTGATTACCTTGTTCATATTTCCTAGACCTAAGGAGGAAGTGTTAAAATTATATATATAAAAAGTGAATAAGATCAAATTATTTGTAGAATGTGACACGATTATAAAGGTGAGTTAGTTAAAAACAAAATTAAGAGAAGGGAATTACTGCATACTGTTTAAATAAATACGGGCGAATACGAAAATATGATAGTAGAAGAGCGAACATAAAACAAAACATCTAAATAAAAGAAATGATGGATATAAGTACTTAATGATGATCATTGAAGCAAACGGAAAATGCAGGAAGAAATGAAGAGAAATACATAGTGCAATGAGACAACATTTTATAAAAATGATAGGTAAAAAAGAAACACAAAATAGATATATCATCATCATTGTCCTACAGGATCAATCGTGAGCGCTAAAAGAAAGATTCATCAGGAATAACCCTATAAAAATGATCGAAACCATTACAGTGATATGATAATAATGAAAAAAGTGCATGACACTAAGAAAGAAAAAATCTGAGGGAGCGAGCGAGAAGAACATCTAATGATGACATAATAAATAAAAGATTGACCAAAACAGTAACGAATAGATGTAAGATAAAATAATTGGTCCACAAGAATAAATGGAGAAAAAAGATTAAAGCAAGCGAAGAATGTCACCAGCAGAAATTTTACACCTAATGATAAAAATGCATAAGATTAAGTAAGGAATTAGAATTAACATTTGTGAAGTAATCAATAGATTTTATTCCCAAATTACTCTATAGTATAACTATTTCAAAGAATTTGTGGATTTATCAAAAGCGAAATAACTGTGGTAATACAATAAGTTCAAATAGACAATTACCTCATTTTTGAAGGTGATCCATGTGTTTGCATGTTTTGCCTAATCATTAATATTACTGATTCAAAACATTCGAAATTATAAACATTACTTACTTGTTCATGACGTTCTTTTTATAAATTGCAGTAACCTTTGTCCCACATAGGTAGGTATAGAACTAAAATATGCACATTATTGTTTTATGTATAAAAAAATAATACAGGGTAAATACCTCATTGCTGTGATAAAATTCTGGTAAATAATTGTTTTCAAGTACTCCAAATGCATGATCGTATGCTTTGAAAAGTGGTTCAGATGTTCTAAGTTTTGCAACATTGTAAACGCCTTCTTCCAATAATTTATTCAATTCAGTTATAATATCATCTGAACAGCCAATAAAATCTGGGCTTTTTGGGTTGATGTAGATTTTGTATAAATTCAAAGCTTCTGTATGTAAGTTTTCTAGTTGACGTTTGGAGAGGTCTGGTAGTATCAGTTTGACATTGAATTGTTCTGTTATGGAAAAAAAAGTCATTACCTTAATTTTAGTTAATTATTGATACATACAGGGTAACTACATTTATAGTTATTTCAGAATGAAATCTTATTCTGTATCTCATTGGGTATCTTAGAGACAAACAAATAGTATCTATTAAAAAAGATATTTCCACTAGTTCTCAAAATGTATAGCAAAAAAATAGGTACCCTGCATATTTCAACATAATATAATTATCTTACCTACATCAAGGCAAAATTGTAGTATGCAGACAGATCCTTCCTTCTTTAAATATTGCATAAAGTGATACAAGAGGCTTTGTGATCTTAAAACAGTTTTTAAGTCAGACGCCAATGCAGAAAATTCAACATTCTTCTGGATGAATGTGGAGAACATTTCAACTTTTTCATGCGAAATTATTATAGGAGCATGTGGCTTCTGTTTATGTGCACTAAGCACTATCAATAAATTGATAACATTTGGATCAGAAAGAATATCCATGACTGGTAAAAGAACCCAGCCGGCAAAGATTTCTCTTAACAATGTGGTATAATTACTACGACAAAATAAATCACATTACAAAATAAACCAAAATTGAATTAGTTAATCTAATACCTGCAGTTTAAATATTCTTCAGGTAAAAGTTTCGGCATTAAACATGATGTGAGCTGTCTTAAATAATTTAATTCATATTCACGATTAGTTGTTGCGATATGTAATCGATTGCCTAAATAATCAACGGCAATTTTGTTAATATTTAAATTTTTTAATTTTGCAATCTGCTGCATACACAAATAATCGTCGATATGTTTGATTGCACATGGGACCATTTTATTTGCAATCAGTGATCCTATGTCCAATTCCAAAAACTTATTTGCGGCTGTAGCAGTAGCATATTGTAATGAAAACCGCAGCTCATTTAAGAAGGTAATGTCCTTAGTAAAACTGCTGTACCATGATGTAACGAAAGTTTCAATTAATCTGTTGTAAAACTATAAAAAAAAGAGAATAAATGGAGAAAATGCAAATATATTAAGCTGGGAATTAACATACATGTTCTACAGCACTGTTTAATCGTCTGCTGAGATATATTTTCTTCCATGGTAAGGTTCTCTTTGTTAGTTTGTGCCTATCACACAAGGATTCATTGCATATACCACAGGAAGATGTAATATGCTTGTTGCTTGAGAGTCGCACACGGTAGAAGCTTACTAACCTATGCAAACAGAATGACGCACTTTTCTGATATTTAATGAGGCACCAACACACTAGGAATCCTAATATATAGTTTACAAATATTATAGACGCTGCGAATGAACTAAAAAGGAAAACAACCCACAACATAAAATTATCGAAGAAGAATTTTCTGCATTTAACCTTAGAAAGATTGCTATTAAAGCACAGAGAATAATAATAACTATAGCAACATTTCTAGTTATTGTATCGTCTTTAAGTAAGCAAACTACATCTATAAACTCTCTAAAAACCATGGCAATGGCAATTTTTATTTATATTGACATGATTTTGACATTTAAAAGTAATAATAAGAATGAAGTCAGTCTCTAATGTCTAATGTCACTTATATGGCATGCTTATATGTTTATATATGAAGTTCTTACAATAAAAGTGCATGCACATGAGTTGAAAATGCGGATAAATAATTAATACAGAATAAATATATGAACAATAGAGAATATGCATGGTACAATATAGAATCTTTAAACTGGAAATATGGACACATTTGTCTTTTATTTTTAATAATTTTCTTTAAATAGGAAAAATATGATGTACTGGTTGCGTTCAGATTTCTACACTGGTTACCGAAATTTGTTTTTCTTTTCTACTGTACATCAACAGACAAAAATAAGTAAATATCAATGAACCGCAATGCATTTGCATTTTTAATTGAAAAGGGTTAAAAATGTTGGATTGTAGTTAACTGAATAAAGCAAGTATTGAGATTGGTGTCGTGTATAATCACGGTTTATAACGGATTCATCTACATAGTATGAACTGCTGAATTGGTCATAAAAAGTAATTGTTATATACAACCATGTTGTATTTATAACGAAAAATGGTTGCTACGACAATTTTTTTAAAACAGCGTTTTAACTTTTGAGTTGGTTACTACTAGGATAGGCTAAAGTTTAATCCATGAATAACGTTAATTTAATAATTGGTCTTATTTGTTTTGATTTCTAAAGTATACGCTGCCCCAAAATTTTACTCTTTTGATTCCTATATGTACTTTTTGTTTTTATAATTTTTATATTATATAATTTATATGTATTTATATGTACTTTTTCGTTTACCTGACTTGTATCAATCCACTTACATTTGTTATTTTTGCGGCTGTTTTAAATAAATTGATTTATCTATCTGTCTATCTACTTCTACTAGATATGTAAATTAAAGAGAATGTGGATATTTTCTAACCCGTACCTATATCGCTGTAATCTAAATAAACGTTTGGAAATTCTCAATAGGTTAAAATTCATACATAAGTCTATCTTTATGTAATTTTAAATTTGTGGGTACCGCTTAAGTAACAAAAGTCCAATAATAATTTAACAATGCCATCTGTTATACAATAGAAGCCGAAATTAAGCCGCAAAAATGATGTATGGGTAAGTTATATGAGCTATTGAGTACCCACATAATGCTCAACTGAATAGTTCGTTCTCAAAAACAACTAAAGTACCATGTGAAAAGTATGAAAACGTTAAAAAAATATTTTATATATTTTAGTGGTTTAATTCAAGAAATTTCTAGAATGTTAAACTGATATAAAGTTTAATATTGGACATAACTGGGTCCACCGATTAGATGGTATATTGCATTAAGTCAATCATAATGAAAATTTTATTCGCGCCTTTTTATAAGTATAACAAACAATTATTTATGTACAGATCAATTTCAAATTGGTAGCACTGAATAAATGACTATTTAAAAGTAACGTGGTTATTCAGATAACAATTATATATACAAAATCAATGTTTCAAACCCCAAGACTACAAAAACTTTCATTTCATTTCTCTCAGTGAAGAAACAAAGAACAGAAAGGGACATACAGATACTATTATAATGGCAATTGCTTTATTAAAGCCCTTGTATACCACTGAAGAAAAGATTTTACTAAGAAAAGCATTTAAATTATACCTCTTGTACAGAAACCTTGCTGGGATTACCAAAGTATTCAATACCAATCAAAAAGTGATTGTTTGAGTGTACGGCGCAACGTCTTCGGGTTTTTCTAGCTTACAAAGACGTTTTGATGTAAGACTGCTAATGAATTCAATACAACCATACAACTTTGTAATGAAGCGTTTGTCCATTCAACTTCGATGAGACAACAATAGAGGTTCGCCATTCACCCGTTGGATTAGCAATGCAAAATTCACTTTGTGGACGTCAATCTTACATTGCTTCGTAAACCAATAACGTACCTTCCCGGATACTGATTCGAACTTTATGGTAGCTTAATACCTCTTATTGTTCAGTAAAGCAATAATCTCCGACTACTCGGCTTCATATAAAATCCGCAAACGTCCATTTTATTGTTTCTCCTATAGAGAGAAAAGTAATGTAATTCATCAAGAAAGGTATACAACGAAAATGAAACTTTAACTTTGTTAGTTACATACCTCTTACGGGGAATAAATATTCTGTTTCTGAAGCATGTATAGCTGTGTAGTTGCACATCTTATTTCATTGATAATTGTGTAAAACTAGAGTGTAGAGAATAATTTAAACAAATACATATATGTTTTATTATTAGTAATAATGAAATCAAAGTTATCGAAAATGAAATAATGATTTAATTGGCTCAATGAAATCTGTTATTCTTGTAGAGAACATCGGTTTTAACAATTTTATTTGGTTTACTGAAAAACCGCGAGTTATCAATTTTATGTACGAACTTGCGGGGTAGAATGAACAAAGACATATCAATACAATGACCATTATTTGTTGATGTGCTGATCCCAAAATAAAAGAGAGTTTATTAAAACTATTTTTTTTTATTATTAATAATACATAGTGTATAGATCAGTGAATAACGAATTATATAAGTGCAATTTTACACTACTAAATTTGTTTAACTTGCCTAACTTTATTGCTTGTATAATGTATTTGTATTGCATATTAGTGCAAGAAAGAAAACATACTTTACATAATGGACGCGAACGTTAACCATTTCAATGGTAATGGTAAGCAAATGTGAGTAGAATATTAGAATAAAATTGTTTTCATGGATAATAAAGTCACAGAACGACAGATGCAAAAGAAATCTTATGAAATATGCATGAGTTTCTGTTTTCTTTTTCTGCTCCGATATGATCCTGATGGTGATATTTGTATTTTAATACAATATTTTCTTGTAGATATATAATGCAGATGCTGCGCATTTGTTAAATCAAGTTAACAGATACGTCTAACGATTTAGAATTACGCATGCAGAAATTTAATTGGGAAGTACTGAGAATTATACTGCCGTAATAAGCTAAAAAGGTACGTCTGTAGTGTAATACATACGCATATACGCCCTTTTAGCTTTGAACGGCAGTATAGCAAATTAATGATCAAAAAAGTTAAAGTGTAAAGCGCTATTTATAATAACACACTTTCGGCACTTTTGGCGGAGGCGCCAGTTAGTTTTGTAAGCTGATATTTTATTTAAGCCTGGAGAAATGAAACAAGTTTTAAAATAATTACTCCTCAATTAATACTTAAAAAAGGATCATATAGCTTAACGTACGAGGAATTATAACCGCTTAGCTTTCAAAGTTTATTATGCGGTGTTTTTTTTCCTTTGCTTATACGTGGGTTTAAATTAACGGATTACTCCGAATTTTTTTTCTTTTGATTACAAAACATTAATTACCTCAGTCTCGCTTTTTACTGACAATCAACAAAAAATTTATAAAGAGGTCCGGATCATACTTTTGAAATCTACTGGCGTTCAATAATAATCTTTAGTAAATAGTACAATTTTTCCTTCTATCAGTGGTTTAATAGAATATTATTTTGTTTTATAATTTCTTTATTGAAAACTCCAAAGTTTAATCAATATCAGTTTATAGCTCTACATCATTCAACATTCATTAATTCACGCATTTTAAATCTACAGGATTTACTATTTGTTGTTGTATCTTTATCATTAGTATTTGTATACGTACTTCAAGCGATAATAGTAGATGAACTCATCACGTGCTGTAGATCACGGTCTACCAATCCAAGTTGGTTTCAATTAGAGAGGCACAATCAGCATAACTTTTAAGCATTTTTTAAAATCTGGTGATGTAGTCCATTGTGTTGATCGTAGATAAATTTTTAGTGTTACTACTTACCATAATGTTAGATCCAACATTTGAATTTTTAAGCAACACAATTTGATTTTATTTCATAACAACCTTAACGTAACTTCATCTTTGAATTCACTTTTAAGATTGGCTCTTGGTTATTTAGTAGCTGCAATTTCAGTATTCATTCATACTCATTAATTTGACAACAATTTTGCATCTAAGGAGACTTCAAGAAAAGCTACTGGCATTTTCTATTTCCCATTACTGCAGGGCAAGGTAAAAGTCAGCGACGTAGTCCTCTTGTTCAGAGAAAGCCCATTAGCCAGGCAGCCAGCTGTGCCTCCCATACCCTCAAATTTAGATTATTAATATTACTGCCTTTAGCCACCAAATTCGTATCCTTAGAATAAGTAAGGAAAAACTAACAAAGGTCCCAAAAACCAAACCCTGCGGTACACCTATGCTAATCCTCCGAAAATCCGAGGACACAGCATTTACTAATTGTAACATAAGAACGCAGAAACACATAATTAATTTCTTACTTCAGATAAATTTTGAAAGCGCTCTTTTGGTTGCGGTTTTTACATTTTTTGTTTTTGCTGAAATTTTTATCTTAGCTAGAAGAAGGCAAAGATTAGCCACTAGGAAGATAAAGCATATTGTTACTTATTGTTGAGCAATCTGGCGTTTCTTGTTCTATAACTTTACTACAACTTAGACCGTTTCATAATAGTATTTTAAAACACAAGTGTTACAATGATGTTTATATAACGCGAGTACAAGTTTGAATCTCGAGCCACGTAGCGGCGAGAGATTCAGTGTACGAGCATTACAAGTTAATGTGACACATGTTTTTTATAGTATTTTTTCTAATTTGCACATTAATCGCCCATATTACGTTCCGGCAGCGTCCCACTAGTGCGTTAATATCTCATTATAGCACAGTGTGCTGTAATATTCATATCAGCACTGCGTTGTCGTTTGTTTTAGCTTATTGAAACATCCAATTAGAAAAATGTATAATATCACATCCATTATTATATTATATAGTTTAATGCTTTCATTGGTTACATTATAAGAAGATATATGTTGTTTCCTATTGGCGTTAAAATATGATGTTACGGAATGTAGGCACCAAACAAAGGATTACGTAATAACCATATAAAAACAAATTGGCGACTAGCAAAATAAGTTATATTTTTATTGGGGATTGCCTGTTGTTGTAGTGTATGCATGAGTTTCTATATACATATTGCAGGAAATAAGTCGTTTTATTATTTGATTGTGCTAGCGGAGTGTATATTTTGAAGAAGAATATGTTTTTATAATTCAAAAATGCTGCTGTGTTGTTGATTTTGAGTTTTATCTTTATCTTTCTTTTTTCCTTATGTCTATATTTTTATGTGTATGTTGTATTATCCTTTCTGTAGAGATAATTTTATGTTCTATAATTTATTGCACTAAACTTCACAATTGTTTTAAAATTTATATTATTTTTCCTGTATATTTAAATTTCTAAAAATGATGCATTCAATTTCATTTTCATTGATTTCACTGAAATCTGAACTTAATGATGGCATCATTTTGCTCCCTTTCGTTTATTCTTTGCTGAATTTCTTATCTACTGTTACCTTGCTTATTAAATTATTAGCGAATCGATGCAGAATTAAATTCTGCATCTGATCATCCAATAATATACAGGGTGTTCCATTTGGAAAAAAGAACTTTTTCAACTTTGAAGATTTTGTAATTGGTCATGCAGTTTTGGACAACCTGTATGCGACAAATCAATTGTCAATGTGGATATCGAGTGTCATTCTTGTGCTTCCATCTACCCTAGAAGTGTTTATTACCAGTCGAAAATGGGCAAAAGATACTGTGTTGCAAATAACGCTACATCTTTAAAAATTTTCAAAAAAATCAAGATATCTAAGTAGCAGTTGAAAATAGGTATAGGGAAACCTCTTAGAACGCATCATAAAATTTTCTCAGGAATTTAAAAATGATATAATATACAGGGTGTTCCATTTAAAATAAGAAAGTTTATGGCGACTTCCGGTATAACCGGAAGTGGTAAGGCCCTGAAAATACTTTGAAATGAAAGAGAATCTTGAATAGCCCCGGATTCCAAAAATTCAGAGTTCCAGGTTTTTTCTAACCTCGGCAACTAACGAACGGCTACCGTGGAAAACCCTGTATAAATGTTGGCATTCTCGCGTTATAAATGTTCAATAATCGTTTATAATGTACAAAATTTATAGGTATTTACTATATCATGTTTCCGTGGTGTAAAATATTGAAGTTTATCATATACTTACCAATTATTCGTGTATCATACACTGTATTTCAATGTAATATGTCAATTTTATTACATATGCTATATATATACCGAAATTAAATTTTTATGAAAGTATTTCGTACATTGGCATGACGTATATAACGCACAGATATTCATTCTAAAACAAACAGTCTTCTACATATTTTAAGCTACTATCACGACATTTGCTTTCCTAAAGTGAATAAAAACTTAAATGCGAGAAATAAAAATCAGCAGGTATCAGAAAGTCATCGCAAACTTTAGAGGAACTCTATCAGTTGTTTAAAAGAAATATGATTACGGTTGAATATTATAAACGCTATAAAACTATATACAATCAGGTTATTAAATTGTCGAAACAGCTCTGCAATATTAAATCAATGGAAATAGCAAGTAACAAATTTAGAGCTGCATAGAATATTATTAACAATAACGTTCATCCCAAAACCGAACGCACATTTTCTACAATTATTAAAACGAATGCTGCTACTATCACTGATACACGACATATTTGTAATACTTTCAATGAATATTTTACTTCTACAGCTACATTTAATAATATAGACGAATGTATGTACGAAACCACCGCAACTCTGCACATCATCCTTGTTCTTGGAACCCATAACTGAAAATGAGCTGTTTACCATAATCTACGGAATAAAAAGCTCAATGTCAACCGGCTTTGATGATATCCCTGTTAACATATTAAAGCATAGTAGCCTATACATTATATCTCCATTATGTCATATTGTCAATCAGTTGTTTTTGTCTGGTGCCTTCCCGAATTGCTTAAAGGTAAATATTGTAACACCAGTCCATAAAAAAGGTGATGGTACGAATATCAAAAATTATAGACCAATAGCTCTACAATGTGTAATATCTAAGATTATGGAGAAGGCTATGAGTAAAAGGATCGTGGCATTTTTAAACAAATATCTATTACTCAATGCTCAACAACATGGGTTTAGATGTGGGCATTCCACAATAACGGCTTTAATTAAGTTCTTGCATGAAGAGTATTTCAGAATTGACAAGGGTGATGTTGTTCTAAGCGTATTGATTGACTTAACTAAAGCTTTCGATACTGTAAACTATGACATGCTAGAGAAAAAAATTAGAATGCGTTGGTATTAGAGGGAATGCAAAAGATTGGCTAATGACATATATCACGGGTAGAGAGCAACTTGTTAAGATAAAGTCTACACAGTTAGAGAGAACACATATTCGGAGTGGGTTACCACAAGGATCTATCCTGGGACCACTATTATTTATTATCTACACTAATGATCTTGTACATTTACATCTCAACAGCAAGTGTATTCTATATGCCGATGACATTAGTTCAATAAATAGTAATTCTACTACAGAAGCATTGAGTGTTAATAGCACAACAGATATTCGACAAATACGTGATTGGTGTCTACTAAATGGACTATCTGTAAATACCGATAGGAGTAAAATTATGCGTTTTCATTCCATTGCATCTAACTATTCGGAAAGCATTTTAGTACGATTGCAAGATAAATCTCTGGAACAGGTACCAACCGCCGATCTGCTTGGTATTACTATAGACTATTCACTATCTTGGGCCACTCACATTAATAGAATTGCTGGCAAGATAGCTGGCGCAAGCAAATAGAATTTTCTTATTACAGAAACGAGCTATTAGAAATATTTTTGGCCTAGGCTACAGAGACTCTTGTAAAATCATGAATACACAACCCGATTCAATAACAACACTCAAGTGCCGAAACATCGTTTATCTCTTTATGAATCGAACCCAAGATATAGAGGAACCCTTTTTTACAATCATCTCCCTGAAAACATTAAAAGCTCTCCCACTATCAGTATTTTCAAGAATAGGTTAAAATCCTTATTAGCCCATAAAGTGTACCTACTATTCTACAGATGAATATCTTAATGAGAGATTATAAGCCCATTACTTTCTTCCCCTGTCCTTCATTTGCTTATTATTTTTGTTATGTATTAGCTTTAGCGAATTATATAAGAATATTTTCGGTTTTGTTACTAGAGTTAGCAGATATTTTTGTTTTTGTTATTAATATGAACGTTTTTTGTTTGTTTGCACTATTTGTATTAAGTTGCATGTAGTATTATGTTTGACTTGTCCTATGTCTCATAAGATCTCCTGGATAAATAAACTTATTATTATTATAAATAGTTATTTAACGTTTATGTGATACTCTATCGTAATTTTGTTATAGTTTTCAAGCCACAGTCTCCACCCATCACAGGATACTCTATCGTATTTAAATACAATTGACCATTGACCTCCTTCTAAGTTTGTTGTGTATCAATATAACGAGTAAAATTGAACAAATTGTAGAGCCTCCATTTATAAATTTTAAATTGCCTTGCAAGAAAACAAAAAGAAAATTGGTTAGGGTAAATAAAAAATAGGGCATTTTATCCATAAAAAATGAACGATAGTTTTTTGTGAATAAAACTATTCGCAGTTAAATGTTGCAATACTTTTGACTGGTGTATGTATCAGAACATACATGTATAAAATTTAAAATTTTTATCCAAATATATAAGTTGAAATCGGTAGGAAATCAAGACGTTTAAATCAAACATGGGTTACAAATTATATTAGACCATAATACCGTAGTAAATCGGCTAAAAACAGAAGAACTGATGTAGCACTTATGTGAAAATACAGTATGTAAATTTCCTGGGATCCAGATAGTCCTTTACAGAGTTTACCTAGTAAACGATTGTCTGTCAGACGCGCCAGTGAAGAAGAAAAACTTGACCCTACATCGACAATGGAGATTACCAGGTAGACAAATGCGTTTGTCACTCTATCTTTCAGTTAACCCGCTCTTTATAGTCGGGATAAAATATTCCACGACGTTATACTTATTATACATAGTACAAAACTTTGGATTAGCTTGAGTTAAAAATTGGTACTTCCCGTTCGGAATTATGTTCATTATGTAACGTAGAGAAACAGGTTAATTTTACAATATTATAGTTCGTTATACTAATGCTATTTATTATTATTATTCTTTTTGCTTATGCAAATATGTGTTGTACGAACATTTTCTCTTTGTAATTCCGTAAGATTACTCTCAATTTGTGTTGGATTTTAAGCAATTGACTATAATCTTATATATATATATCATATATTTCTTCTCTCCTTTTAATTTTTCTTGATAAGAAGGAACTGTTAAGCGTGTAACGGAGGCCAATTATTAACTCGCCTATATATATGCTTCTGACTCGCATTAGCCGATCCCAATAATTTGTCAACCATGTATTGCGCTGGAGTGTTAAGTTTTGTTGTGCTGGCCTTAATTTTCCAAGAAGGTAATCTACACATAAATGCATTTTTCTATTTTTTTTATAAAATTATTCTCAATTATTAAATGCTACGTTGTTGTGTATAATTAATGAACATGTTACGCAAATAATAAAGATAATATTTGGTTATTGCATAATATTTGTTATTGTTGTGATTATATTAAAAAAATTATGTTTTTACGTGTAATAATATTTTTAATATTAATTAATTCGTGATTATGTACCTGACTGATCTCATTTATAGTAAGAAACACATGATTAGATTTGTGCTCATAACATGCGGTAATTGTAGCAATAAAAAAACGACGACGAGTAATGTACTTAATTACATGAGAGTGTCAGCAAGAGATTTGGCATTGAACTACTCCTAAAATAAATTCACCTTACTGATGACTTTAGGCTACATGACAGTAACTACCAAATCATTTTGTTAGTTTGCAGAACGCGAATATTATACAATGTCAGTTGATTCTATGATTGTCTCATGCAATTCGTCTATTGAGCAATATTATCCTAATAATAAATAATAATTCTGGTTAAAATAAATTGTGAATAGCCTAATACAGAAAATATATTTAAGATTAGATTTATAACCATAAATTAGACCATGTTCTATTAGTAAGATTCTTATGGTTCGAATTATGGTCGTATTTAAAACTATTGGTTTAAACCGGTTTCACTACTGATAAATTTTGTAGTACATTAATTTTTTATATGAACTTTTTATTTTGTGAAAAATAGATATAATATACAGATTGAATAAAGTGAAAGTAAATTTCATAGTTGAAAATAAAGAAAATATGCTGGATATCTCTGTTATACACTCACAAAAGAGTTGAAAAGCATTCTGTTTACTGTTTATATGAATATTATCTAAATGTTAACGTCTCACTAACCTATGACCTATAATATAATAATAGTTGTTGTTCACACTGTTTTTTTTTTGTGCTATAGGTACAGCTCTTAACTGTTATGATTGCGTAGGACCTGCTAATGGCGGTTGCGCCAAAGGAAATACTGTTGACTTCGTAAAGCTACCATGTACGCAAAATAAATTCAAAAGCAAATCAATGGCAGCGAATATGGAACTGGAAAACGCTGTCCAACCATCAGTTTCTTGCGTTTCAGCTAAAGTGCGGGGTGAGTAATCGACAAAGTTAACAATTTTAAACAATAGCTAATAACATTCCTATATAATTGTAAAAAGTAACTTTCTGGAAGCTGGGTGAGAAAAGGTATCTAATGCACCCTTAATCTCTTGAGTGTGTAATAAAAGTGCGACGTGCTTATAAAAAACATCCAATTTTTCGTTAAGACACTTTGATTATGCGATTTATACTTAAACAAAGAATAAAACATGAATTAATGACTTCTATTTAAAAAAAAACATGAAGAAAACGATACATATGTATAATATGACAATACTTCTATTAGAAAACCTAAGATTACCTAATAAACATTAATTCTGGAAACGATAACATAAAACATTGTATAATCCACAATATGGTCTCCTTACTCAACATCTACTATATATCTCTGTAGACTCTCTGTGAAGACGGGCATGATATTGCAATATTGTGGACAAAACTTTGATATTTTGGAAACAGATTACGTGGTTTTCATCCTGCAAGGCAAGTTCAGCAACTGCTGATTTATCAGTTTGTCCTAGTCGCAAATTTCTCTTGTGTTCTTTGATTTTTGTTGCAACACTACGTTTAGTGGTACCAATGCAAATAGACCCACAGGAACATGGTATCCTATAAACGCCAGAAGATAATAAGGGATCTCTTGGATTCTTGGCGGAACGTTATCATTTTTTAATTTGTAAATAGTTCTTAGGTTACATCGCAGAACCTTCCCGTTTCGATCTGTTGTATTCTTAACATACGGTAAAAGAGTTGTACCGATGTGTCGTTCCAATCGGACTCGGTACAAAGGAACTAGTCCGTACATGGAACTAAAATGTATTGAACCCTAATATACTTTTACACAACATCAGGGACTCATCGATGGATAAACCTCTTTCTGACATAAAATTTGACGTGAAGAGCTTATTCAATAATATGATCAAATATTTACCATATTTTTAACAATTTGGGATTCGAATGCGTACTTATCTCTATCGCATGGTTTGTTATCAGCAAAGTGTAAACACTTTTTCAATACTGCAAAACGATATTACAAATAATAAAGAAACCGTGCCGCGTAGGAATCACCAAGAATGACTTATGAAAAAATAATTTAATACAATGTATAAACAAGACTACGTCAATATCACGCACCAATCAATGTAGAAATACTGCCCTTCACTTACTCATATTGAAAAACGAATTTTGTTAAATTTAATAATTTATTGTAATCTTTTTCGGGCCTGAACCTTCGGAGGGGCGTGTCATGTGCAGCAACATAATATTTGAAGAAACTAGGATTGTCAAGAACGATTTTCAAATTACACTTAATAAGTAATATATATATATATATATATATATATATATATATATATATATATATATATATATATGAACAATGGAAATACAATATGATAAAAAAAATACGTTTTTAATAATCTGAAGTAAAGCTTTAAACTATTTCTAAAAGTAAGATACCTATAGGTACATTAAAAGAAAAGAAAACAGATATCCAGGTAACAAGGTATACCTATTTTTACTTCTTTCTTTTGTGTTATACATTCATATTGAGATGATCTTTATAAAATCGATTTTTGCATATATCACTTGTTTTCCTTACGATCTTGCCAGAGTAAAAATATTTTCTGAACGTTGCTGTCCGTTCTTGAGGTGGCTGCTCTGAAATGGTAGGTTCGTCTCGAAAGCCTTTCAAAACTTCTTTCGTCAACAAGACTTATAGAAAACGTCTTCTATTCACAACATCATGATTATTTGAATATGGAACTAACATGCGTGCATTTACACCCGACATACTCATAAGTTCAAAAAACATAGGATAAGAATAAACATTATTTTGTCCTCTGCACACAATAAACCCAGTAGTAACCCACTGTACCTATTGTGGTGTTTTAATCTAATATTATAATTGGCTTACCAGATTCACTATTTACTTGAAAGAAGTTATTTATTGCTTTATTTATTTTTATTTCTTTCGGAGAGCACGAAACCAAAGTGAAAACCAAAGTTAACTTATGGGGCGTGTATGAGTATCTGTGGTGAGTTTTCTGAGAATATTTACACTAAGCACTTCATAGTATCAATGGGTCTAGAAGAAACGTGGAATGGACCAAATTTGCACGTGTAAGAAGTTTCTACATCAACCAACATCAAATTCTAACATTTTCTTGACAAACTTGCTAGGAATAAATTGTATACAGGAGCACCTTCTGGAAAAAGGATTTAGTATCTCATTCATTATCACATACTCACTCAAATTATAAGCATTCATATGCTTATAATTGCTTTTGAAACGTTTGCGACAAATTTGTCTGTTTCGGGCCCCGTTTGAAGGTTTGCGCAAGTGTCTCAATAGGAAAAGGAATGGTTTGTAATAAATAGTTGCTTGTAGCATTTCCATATTTGTCTCATGAATTCTATAGCTCTATCACATACACATGACATAATCAAAAATAAAATCTCAAGTATGCCAACTAGCGCCTCTCTTGTCCTATCTTTAGACCTTAAATAATTTAATGATAGGCTTGATATGACTATAAATATTGGAATATTGGAAGGAGACCGTATCTGTTGTGACATTTCATGCATTATATTTAGGTGGCAACATTTGCACAATTTTCTCCTTTTTTTTGAACTCTTGAAAGAACATGAATATCATCTGTTTTAAATTTCTCCCTAATACAGAAAAGACAAATAGGAAAAAAAAAACAAAATACTTTCCAATAACATTACTAGCCGTGCGGGTTCAAACTGGCCCCAAAAGAGATTGATTCCCCTTTGAAAACCAACTATGCACTAACCCATGAAAGAAGATTTCAGCTAATCGCTCCATGCCTCCTTCCAAGGAGATATGGAGAATGGAAGCTTCTAGGTATTATTTAAAAAAAGCTGCTAGGGCCGCTTTGACCCCAGCATGTTTGCTTGAAAGTTAAGGCTAAAGTATAAATAAGAAGCGAGTTTGGATTTAGCAGTTTGCTTCGCAAGCATTATTTTTCTACTCTGAAAAGATTATCTAGAAAAGATTGTAAACTACTACACAGTCCTAATCATTAACAAGCAAACATAGAGATGGCAGCACGAGATACTTATAGGTACTAATAGTTAGCAGTTTTTCATATATCCACGATTAGAAGAGATTCAGAATTTGTACTTCATTAGTGACTCGTAATATAACCAGACTAGGACGAGGCACCCCATTACCTTATGACCACCAGAGCAATGTAGGGCATTCTCGAAGCTAGGCGCAAACCAATACGGAAGCGGAAACTCTTTATTCTTGTGCAAAAAATAATAATATACAAAAGCAACAAAATATAATTTTTACAAAATGCTCAAAATAGTTCAATCCTAATTTCTATGATCTTCAAAAACAGAAAATTCATCCCGGAAAATACAGCACTAAGCAAAGGTAGATGTAAATTATTATGGGTTATAAAAATGTGATTAAAGAAATTTCTCTTTGGGTGAAGCAAAATCTTCTTTATTCTAATAGTTGCGATTACTTTGTTTCAATTTAGTTGAGGCAAGATTCCAGCGTTGCTAAAATGTTTAGTTTAAGAAATTTAAAGAATGATAACTGCAATCTGAGGTTTAATTTGTTTCAATTTCTGAAGACGCTAAACTTGACCATTGATTTATGAATACTTTTAATGAAAATATTATCTACGTAAGAAAATTGTGGTAGCATATAGAACATAATTGCCAGATTGGTGCGGTTGTTTAACCTTTTTTTTTTTCTGTGAAAAATATGTGTCAATAAACGCAGAAAAGAATTGCATTATTTTGTTTTATGGTTAATATAGAATAATTATTCTCCAATTATATTTATGAATCTCATAATCAATTAGCTTTATGAGGTTTCCGCATTGTACACAAAAATATGATACGACACGACTTGTGATACTCAACAGCATAACTTTTCGGTGCAGAATTAATTATTTAATTTTTTGATTTTTTAATGGCGTAGATGAAGCCTAAGCAATTGATCCTTATTACAAAAAATGCATATATTTATCGATTTGGGTGGAAAACATTACACATTTTATTTTGTTTCAGCAAACAATGTAACCGTTGTTGAACGTGGCTGTGGATTCGTTCCGGAAGGTACAAATTTTTGTGAATTTCTTAAGAAGATCGTCACCGTAATCAGCTGCTCAACCTGTACCAGCAATTATTGCAACTCAAAACCAATGAGGGTATTCCCATAAATTTTGTGTATTTCTCTATAAAATATACACCTGTTTATATACATTACAGAAATTTGTTGTTTTCTTTTCTAATTTGAAATAAACGACATATTAATTGTTTTGCTTATTTATTATAAAATTAAAATACCTATTATTTAAAAAGAAATAATAATAACGGAATGTTATCTAAAATGATTACATCGCTTTGATTTTTCATATCTAGTCTTATCAAATCTATCACTTTAGATATGAGAAATGCATGTGTGTATAAAAGGTACCACGTATATTTTAAATGATATCTCGATTTTAAAATAGTTTACGTTTTAAGACAAAAATGAATCTAGAAACTGACGGAAAATAGGTATTTACTTATTGTTAGTAATGCGTTTAATATTTTGCATTGTACTGTATGTAACTTTTTTAAATCAAGGTAAGGCTAATTGATATATAAGTATCTACATATTAAGTAAATTGTTGAAAATTTGTTCAAGCACATTATATATTTAGGTTTCAATGTGTCTAAAATTTAATTAGTATGTGTACTAACTAGTCGAGTTATGCTTATTTAGTAGCTTATTTGGTATTGCTTATGTTTACAGCCATTTCGTTAAAATGCTACTATTGTGCCGGATCTGTAACAAGTGATTGCTATGAGGGAATAAAATCATCTATGGCTATCCAAGAGTGTAATGCAGCAGAAAGGAATATATCAACCGCAAAACTGCCAATATCCGATCAAGGACTATTCGAAGAGGAAGACAGCAACAAAGTGGTGACTACGTGCCTCAGCTTTATCGCTTACAGTAATTTGCCACTTGAATTTGAGTTCTACTGTTTATTATAATATTATTTGTTGCAGCATACGGGATGATGTATATTGAAAGAAGTTGCGGGTATATTTACGAAACAGTTGACATTTGTGATTTCCTGGACAGCGTTTCTGATTTAGTAGATTGCATACATTGTGAATATGATCTGTGCAACTAATATATTCCTTTTTTATTTATATGTGTATCAAAACAATCTATGAGAAATGTGTACCTGCATACGTATGTTTTAAGGGAATTATTTTTATATTATGTTGTTTTTACTATTTAAAATGGCATAAATAACACACACCGATAAAAACTTTTGTGTGAAATTACCATGCTGATCTTTGGTTATTTGACGCCTTGAAGAATCGTGTAAATACACATACAAAATGTAAGTTTACAATATGATGTATAAATACCCTTTGAATGTAAAACGAGTTACATATTAAATGTATGTTTACATTTTACATATAAATTATAACATTGGGACGTATAACTACTTTTTGTGTGTAGAACTAGTTACAACATATGTTGTAATTTTCAAATGTAAAATTTCTTTGAAATGTAAACATAGATTTAGTAAGTAACTAGTTTTACATACAAAAAGTACTTATACATCGCATTATCAACTTACATTTTGTATGTGTATTTATATGATTCTTCATGGCGTTAGTTAACCTAAGTATGCTGTTTTTGAAACACAATTATACAGATGTATTAGACACCTATATTTTTTGCGAATAATCAAAGCAAGGTGAGTTCAAAATAAAACTCTTTATTTAAATGCATTGTAAATAGTATTTTAATATATATATTATAATAATAATTTATGACATTTCTGTAAGATTTTAATGCAGTTGTAATACTCTTTTCAATGCGTAAAAGATTGACGTCTCAGAAACGTGACGATGCATACAAATTTAATAGATCTAGGAAAAGTATCTATAAAAACTGTTGCAAAATCATAAAAACGAATACCTAAACACTTAAATTACAGAAATGCGATAAATTATTAAGATTCTTTCTTAAAATACTATTTACAATGCATTTAAATTAAGAGTTTTATTTTGAACTCATGTGCTTTGATTATTCGCAAAAAATATAGGTGTCTAATAAATTTGAGCATATCTGTATATTGGTTGATAGATTCGATAAAAAGAAAAGTTGTTGATACTATCACTAAAAAAAAAAAAAATTCTATAAAATTGCTTGTAAAATCCATGGCAACTTTGTCACCATCGATTTTACGACTAAACTTACTGGGGCATCGGTAAAATTAAACAACACTTGTAAATTTCATAACAACCCCGAAATTTTCACTTGTAAGTATTTTTGCATCTGTAAAATTATTGGGCTGTTTTAAAATACTGGGTGATAAAATATTACAACAGTAAAATTAAAATATTTATACTGTACCTTTGTCACAATTCATATAGTAAAACAAAAGCATTTTCGAAGAAAATACCATTTATATGAAATGTCTACTATTTTCTGACACGCAAAAAGTAATTATTTGCTTACTTTAATAAGTACCTTCCTTTACTGCTTACTTATTAAACAGCTGCCTTTACAGCTGTAATATAAAAAGTATAAGCAATTAATTCATCTATGATTTTAGGAACCTTCCATCCCTGTTCATATCAGAATCGTAACTTATTATATTATATATATATTTGATAACCCATAAAATAGAGTTTGTTTTATTACATGCAACGATGAAAATGAAAGAGAAGTGATAAGAAATCTCCTTCGCATTTTATTGTCACTGCACACATGAAAAAGAGCTGCTCAGAGTTGCACTAACATCACAGAACAACAATAAAGAGAACCGCAAATCCTGTACATTTCGTTGGAAACAAGTGACGTCACGATTGCATTGTCACAGCGCCTTCCCAGTCAAACGGCTAAACATAGAATTACGAATGGACCGTGCTTACGAAATATAGCGCGAGATTTGAAAAATTAGATATGTTTCGATTTTCCTTAATCTCATCAGTGTGATACGTCTGCTAATAATGGGTCGTATTTACAGCTTACATTTATTTTAACAATGTCGCGATTACATTTTTAATGCGGCTTTTAATAATTTTTGAGAATGTAGAATTTTCCACTACCTAATAATCGTAATGTCTTTCTTCCTTATCATTTATCCATTATGAATAATTACAATAAAAGATTGAAAATTAGGATAAATATTAGGTGTATATATTGATCAATATGATTAATTTGCAGAAATCACAGACATATCTAATTTAACCTAAAAATAAACTCTAAAGAGATAAAAATTAAAATAAACTCTAGTAAGTCAAATCATGAATGAGCTTTAAAAACGAAACACGTAATCATGAAAATATAATGAAAATTTAAACAACAAATGAACATAAACTCTGAAAGCAGAAAAACTTAACAATAAACTCTGAAAATTCAAAAATAAAAATAAATTCTAATAACACGGGATAAATAAAGTATCTTAAAAGAATGTCCTCTGTGCCTTCATTAAATTTAGCTTAGGTACTCAATTTTGAAGTATTTAAACGGCAAATATTTGAATTAGGCATTAAGGAAAATATTATGAAAATTTAAACAAATGAACATAAGATCATTCTCGAGGGTATTAAGAAAAGCAGTTTTCGAACATTCTAAAAGTGACTTAATGTGATTATTCTTTTTCCTAATTTCAAATCTAGCTTTTGACAATTTGGAACATGTTTTTCGATTAATGTTATACATCTGAGACTCAGTAGAAGAATGTTGATTTCTTTGAAGCCCAACCTCAGTTAAAATGCCTTTAATTTTCTGAAAACATGGAGAAGAAAGATATGCAGTTGAAGTGGCACAATCTGAATGCAATTCTGTTAAATTTGAAGATAAAATCTCTTTATTTTGTGTCAGTGATAGGGAAGGGTTAAAGAAATTATTGTGTGAAGAAGATGAAGAAACAGTAACCGACATGCACTAATCATGATCTATTGGTGGAAGACATGAATTCGAAGATGAATTGCTATTATCTCGTTCTAATTGGTTCCCACAAGTAGGTAAGTGATAATGGAGATAATTCATTACTAACACTTGAAAAAGTTGCATAAGGAACAGCATCACGATTGAGATACATCTTTAAATGGTGATGATTGTAATCCGAACTAGTGCCTAGAACATATTCTAAACTTTTGTACCTTTGCAGAATCATCTAGATGACATATTTCCTTCCAAATTTTCAACGTTGGTGGATATTTTGGGAATCTATGAAAGCAAATTGATTCCCCATAAACCCTTGGACACCCAGGAAACTTGCAATGTCTATATATCTTAGGCATATCTATAAATACCTAACGAATACTTTAATCAAATTTAGTAATTTTATCCAAAAATCAAAATTTATTACTTACGTTTTGAAGAGCACAGAGGACGATGTCTGAACACTATTGGCGGGCAAACTGCAACTGTTGAATCTTAGCGGGAAAAGTTGCAAAATCGTCATCATGGTGGGGAAATTATAAGAAATCTATTGAAAACAAACGGTAATTTCTCTCAAATTCCCACTAAACAAGGTACCAATCTGGTGCTATCTGAATAATTGAGGTTAACCGTACTTTGAACATTACGTTTTTGGCAGCAATACTTGCCAACATTAATTCAACAAACTGAAGTTGTATTTCTTGCATATCACTGATAGTTGGTGTCCATTACTCCAGTCAATTTCATTGCGGCTATGTTCGTTTGTTGCCAATAACGCGTATTACCTTTTCATACCCGTGACTAACATACACGTTCAGATCAAACGCAATTATTAGGTTATGTCAGGGATATATTTTATGTTTGCGTTGTGCGATTATTATTTAGTTACGTAAAATTTCATTTACAATGTCGCTAATTGAGTACTCTCTCGGAATTCCTTGACAATACTCACTTTTACTACTAGGAGCACCACTTTCCGATCAACTTTATTATAATTTGTCGTGTTTCGGGTTTTATTGCAAGAAATAAATATTGCAATAAAATCCGAAAAAAGAAAAGCTATAATTAATTTGAAAGTACTACATTACAAAAGGCTCTTTTTTTGCGAATTTTTTCCTGAATGTGGTAAAGTAGAACAGAGGAAACCACGCAACTAGTCATACAGTATAGACCACTCTTAACTATAATAATTGAAGCTATAACATTAAAATTACACGCTTTGGGGATAATGATTATACTTCGCTACCGTCAATATAATTAATATGGGTGTCTAAATCCTTACTTAGCTCTCTAATATATTAATTATGAATAAATTTATAGTTTGTCAAAATAATGTTGCTTTGCTTTTATAACTTATGAAGAGTGATAAGTTTATTGCTTAATTCAATATGATTCAATATGGTTTGCATTAAAGTTAACGTAATTTTGTAGTATATTAAAGTGATATATTAATTTAATTTCAAATAGTCATAGAAAACATTTCTGATAAAATAAAAGAAAAATGGAACTATAATGTTCGTGTTTCTTTAATTATAATTGAAGATTCATAGTCTTAAATAAAGTAGGAAGATAATAAACATCCTTACAGGCTTATTTAATAAAAATCAAAATAGGTTATCCATTTATATGAGTTCGGATTTTTTTGTTTGGCGTCATTATGTGTGATGATCTCTTTAGAGGCTATCATTATAAGAAAAAAAAATATGAGAGCAATTTGCGCTGTAATGGAATCATAATGTGCAAAAGAAAATGTTGGGAAACAACAAAAAAGAGTCCCATAAGAATCTTTATTTAATTAATTCTCACAACAACAATATTATTACAAAACAATATTATTGTACATCTATGTAATACAAAATAAAGATCAGGATACCATTATGTTATTGAAATATGTATTATAAATTACTATTAAACAATCTAAAAAAACACAAACGCTGTAACATACATATGTGTCTTGCTTTATCATTTTTACGTTTGAATAATATGTAGCCCCTTTGACTGATAAATATAAAACGTAATACTATATGACATTTCCTACGAATACATATACCATCCATCCAAACCCAAAAGAAAATCAATGCTTTCTACATACACATATAGGTATGTCTATTGTTTGAGCATTCAGTGCTAAGGCATTTTCCTTGTTTTTTGATGAGCACCAATTTGAGCGGAAATATAGGTAATGTGACGAAAGCAAATATCGAATGTCAAATATTGAACTTCCGAACGTGATTTCGTATTTCTATTGTTTTCGTTAAATTTAGTTAGTTTATTTAAGTTAGTTTTTCTTGATTGCAGCTGATAATTAATAGTTGTAAATGTGAATTAATATGTACGGAATCTTTGTTTAGTTCAAAATTTATAACCATAATGAAAAAGTAACTATAATTAACATTTTTGTGATTAGAACTTCAATTATAGTGTTTACCTAAGTGTGTAAATAAAATAGAAAGCTAATATTTTCTTGTCAACATGTATGACAGTTGTGGAAAGTGTTGGTGGATGTCAAGACAAAAAGCATTATTATTAAGTATACATCGCTCGAAGATCTAGTTAGATCATTCAATACTAGGGCAGATAGAGGAATCATCATTTAAAACATTAACTCTTTTATAATGTTATACAGGGTGCGTTTTATCTTCCAGGTTAAAGGTTCCTTTAATAACATTTAAATGAAATACAAATTTATAATTAATATTTTATTGTTTGATTATATCACCTTTAACAAAACTAACTTCGTTCTAACTCTCGTTGCTGGAGAAGGAAATTGAAGACAATAAAGTCTTAGCCGACCATCAATTTGGTTTTAGAAAGGGTAGGTCCACGGTCCAGGCCATGAGTAAAATCAAAGATCTAGCAGTAAATTGGGGAGATAAGTGGAACGCGCTAATAACGCTCGATGTGAGAAATGCCTTCAACGAAGCAAATTGGAGTCTGATAATGAAAGCATTGGAGGATATAGGGGTGTCCACCTACTTAATGAATATAGTAGCAGGATATTTAAGAGGAAGGTATGTCCAAACCTCGGAGGGCTACAAGTACGAGGTAAAAGCTGGAGTTCCACAAGGCTCTGTACTGGGTCCAGTGTTGTGGAATATTCTCTACAATGAGATATTTAAATTAGAACTACAAGGCCGAGCGACGATCATTGGATTCGCCGACGACATTGCACTGACAGTTACTGCAGAAAACAAATACACCCTAATGACCAACACCAACGAAAACCTAAGACGTATTGCTGGTTGGATCTCCGCCAACGAACTCCGGCTGGCTCCAGAGAAAACGGAAGCTCTTGTCATAACAAAGAGACGGAAAAGAGATGGCATCAAATTCAATATAGGAGATGTTCAGATAGAGCCCAGGAGTAGGGTGAAATATCTGGGAGTGTTTTTCGACACCCTTGGTAACTTTGGGGAACACATAAGGGAGGTGTCCAAGAAAGCGGTCGATAAAATAGGGAAATTGGCGCGACTGTTGCCGAGGGTTGGGGGCCCGAATAGTTCTAGAAGAGCAGTGCTTGCCGGTGTGACGCATTCTATACTGCTATATGCAGCGCCGATATGGGCAGATGCCTTGAAAGTCAACAGAAATAAACTTCTGCTAGAGAAGACGCAGAGACAGATGCTGCTGAGAGTCACATCATCGTATAGGACGGTTTCCAATGAGGCACTCCAGGTCATTGCTGGGATCCCACCAATTGATCTCCTGGTCCAGGAACGATCAAAAGTTCAGAACAAAGTAGAACTAAGGAAGCAAATGTTGGAGATGTGGCAGAGGCGGTGGCAAAATAGTGACCAAAAAGCCTAGTGGACCAGATTGCTTATACCGGACGTTCGGGCTTGGACGGGCTGTGAACAGAGAGAAGTTAACTACTACCTAAGCCAGGCGCTGACGGGACATGGAAACTTCAGGTCTTACGTGGTGCGAATAGGGAAAACCGAAGATGACGGCTGTGCCTACTGTGGATACCCAGATACCGTGGAACATACTCTGTTTGTTTGTGAGAGATGGAGGGTGCTGAGAGACCTCACCAGTGAGAAACTGAAAACAGTCCTGACATCAAAAAATCTAATTAACTGTATGTTGGAGTCCAAGGAAAATTGGAATGAAATAAACAAAATGGTTCGGTCCATCATGGAGGCTAAGGAATTGGAAAGTTGGCTAACGAAGTAAACTTACTCGGTGCTTCCACGAAGTAGAGGTCCACCAGGACGGTTCCGCGGAGCACTAGGAGAAACAGTTAGGGTGGTTTTAGTGGGTACACCAGGCTTGCACATCCCGCCTGGGAGTCCCACACTACCGTTTAGCGCTAGATCCAGGCTTGCGGTGTCCATAAAGGATTTCCACCTACCAAAAAAAAAAAAAAAAAACTCTCGTTGCTCGTTGAACAGTCCTGATAGTTGAAAATCTATCCAACACTCTTTGTAATGTACGTGGATTTAGATGCGCTCTGCCAGGATACTTCTCAGCGTATACTCGTGACGCCAACAAACAATTCTTGTAACATTCACTAAGAATAAACACCATGTCAACCATTTCTTCTTGATATTGAAGCATTTTGGCAACATTTATCAGAGAACAATGTTTCTACTGTCACTTTATTCTTATTTGTTTGACAATTGCACTTTCTTTGTTTTATCATGACACACTTAATTTCGGAAAAAGACATTTTCCAATAAATTGACAAAACAACCTTTATTTTCTTAAAAATTTCGTTATGAAATATGTTGTTTTTTTTTGTACCTACCAATAAAAAATTAGGAATTTCGGCTATCCAGCGATGTAATTTTTTTTGGGGGGAGCCATTTGAAATTTTAGAAACAAATGACAATTTGCGAATGCAAATCAAAATTTATTTTGCTTTCATAAATCACTTGAAAAAAAAATTATGTGAGGGAATAAGAGGTCTTAGTCTACCCCTAAATTCGAAACCTGAGTGGATTATATAGATAGTCGCTGCGATTGACTGTGATATTATCAGGTATTCGATGCATATTCAATTTCTAACATAAATGTTTGTAACGCTCTTTCCACCCCTTGCTCTATTCATTGTCGATCTTTACCGAAGAAATCGACCAATAAGCTGTTTTGCCGCGACAAAATTACTGACACGTGTGATAGAGGTGTACGTATTCGTGTCGGTGCATGTTTGTGTCTGGTCGTTCGTTGATTTCTGTGCATCGTAAGCAGAAATGGATGTAAACGTGGAAAACATTTTAATCGAGTGGAGGTTTCCACAGTTAATTAATATATTCAAAGGTAAGTAATAGATATTATATGCATATACTTTGTAGTGGGTACTTTATGCTTTGATAGAACATTAACCTAAATCTAACCTACTAGTGATTGTTATGTTAATGAAAGTAATACACGTTGGATTTTTGTAATAATGGTTTTAAGGACAAATAAAAAATAAAATCAATATTATAGTTTTTATTGTGTAATATTCCACTTTCCTTATGCATGAACTGGGTAAAACCTTGTATAGTACTATATTTTAAATTACAGGTAAGTATCGCTGTATAGTGCCCGCATATGATCCATTATATTATTGTTTACTATCTACTATTTTAAATGCTAAGAGACGTTACATTATTATAATAGAAAATAATATTGTAAGTACTATAAGGCTATATGGTAAGTATGAGCATCATGTATCGTACATAGTAAAATATTACATTATATTGGGTACAATAAAAAATTTAACAGTTATTATCAGATATAGTCAGTGCTACTAGACATTTTGTTCACATTTACTAACATATATGCTCAAATTAATAATACAAATATAGTACACCAACTTTACCATACGAGTTAATAAAAACTATTCACAGAAATTTACTATACAGATATTGTCACCGGTAATATAAAATATGATTGTCCCTATAGGAGCTATAAAATATATTAAGGTATACTATATTTATGTTAAAGAGTGCAATCTATTTCTCTCAGTGTGTATATGCTTATCTTTTTTTTCAATTATTACACAGCCGCGAAAATGAATGGAACGCCAACAAAAGTCGCAGCTTTAATGATAATCAGTAAGGCACCCGGTATAACTGCATGCGTTATTTTTATAAAGTAAGGTGCTCTTTTTATCATGACATCATTATCTGATTAAACAAAGGCCAGTGATATTTAAACACATGCTTTTCGTTAACCTTAGATCAAGCTAGTAAGTGCTACTAGAACAATGCGTGCTACATTTATTTTACTGATCGCGGCAGTCATTTTCCATAATGGTAATTATGATTTTCTTTATTTATAATTAATTTTAGTATTTAGTTTTGTGCTTAGAAGAAAATCTTAAATAATTTCTTACAGGCATGGCAGTACGGTGCTTTCAATGTCTTGCCTCTCTAACTAGCGATTGCTTTGACGGAGTTCCATCTGCGATGATTCCAGTAGATTGTGCCCTTCCGGCTACCAGAAATGCTGCGTTGTCGCCATTTCAACATCCCTTAGCAGAAGAAGTACCGCTTGTTGATCAATGCGTCACTATGGTTCATTCAGGTGTGTTCACGTTAAGTTATGTGTTTGCAGTTTCTACTTATACAATGCTATTTTTAGTACTCGGAATGACATTGATAGAGAGAGGATGTGGATGGATATACGAAGGCGTCGATATATGCGAATTTATGACTGAGGAGCAAGGCGTGGAGTTCCAACATTGTAGCTCTTGTACCACAGATTTATGCAATACTGATGTGCCTGACATTTAAGTGTAACTGAACAAATATGCAAATAAATATGATATATTGAGACTGAACCGTTATGTTTTATTTACTAAAGATGATGTGCTTATAGCAAAATAATTGTTATTTTGTAGTATTGAAAAGTGAACCTATTTAATGCTTTCAGATAAAATACTCGAACCCAAATTATACTAGAAATATTTTATAAATCTCCTCAAGAAAGCATTAAAAATTCGCATTATGTTTTAAAACCTTTGTTAATGGTATGTAATAATTACGTTTAGAAAACATAGTTATAAACCAAAGACCATAAATAAATGCTATATGCTGCAGCATTCGTTGATACGGTTCCAAATTGCTATTATTGCCCAATTCGAATTTAAAACTGCTGTTCCAAAGATATTGCAACACTTGTTATAAATCAAATTTGATAGACATTCTGGTTATTGGAAAAAGAGTTCCTATGGACATATCTACCTAGCAGAGCAATAAATGTGAATATCAGTTTATTGTTGTGCTGTCATTATTTGCTATCAGCTATATGTTAGGCTATTTCCAAGCACACTGTCCAGCAAATAAACTAGAAAATACTACACACTCATAAGTACACACATAAATTTTCGGAAAAGATGTTGATTTATATAAAAAACTATTACTTTTAATTCAAATTTGGTGTTACTATTATCTTTCTCGGAATAAATTACATTTTAAAATAAATGAAAAAGTAAAAAAAGGAAAAAAAAGGAGGAAAATGATTTGACAGGAAAAATGATAAATTCAACACATTTCTAACACCACAAGGTAAAGAAACCATTCGAAATTAAACAAAAAGACAAAAAAGAGTGAAGTTGCATAGAATATTTATATTTATTTATTTTATTTATTTATTTGATTATTTGATTATTTGTCCAACAGACTATAAAATCCAGTTACAGGACAATAAATGTACAATCTACAATATATTTAAAAAATTAGTAAAATATATGGTAATAAATAATAATAAATAAAAGATCAACTAACCTAACTAATGTTAACAATTAATTACTGTTTAGGGAACAAACTGGTCAAAATGTTCGGAGAGGGCTACCTTTAACTGTTTTAAGTTATTGAAATGTATATCGTTTATGTGAAAGATTTTGTTGTAGTTGTTACACATGACATATAAGGGCGACTTTAGCATCAAAATAATAAAATACTTTATCTACAATAGAGACAGCAATCATCGATCTTAATCCATAGAAATGGAAAAAATGTCCTAGAAGTATAAGTCTACACTTATTTATTCGTTGCAAACTGATTATATCCAGTATGGAAACGTATGGAAACATAACAAGTCCAATTAAATGTGGTAGCAAAAATCATCAGGGCAAAGTAGTCCTTAAAGGAACCAAGACCTGCATTTACCCTGAACCTACTGACTAAAGATAGGAAGACTGTTAAAACGATGGTAGGTCTACTAACTGCCCACTATAGGCTAATAGGCACATGCAGGACGAAGAGGAAACTTCAATTCATGTTCTATGCAGATGCCCTAGTTTGTCAAAGACAAGGTGTCTATTAATGGGCTCGGAGAATCCCAAAGCAGATGGCTACGTAAAAGAATCGATTTGAAAGATGATAGATCTAATTAAGAAAGCAAAAAGAAAGACGCAAAGTTTAAAACACCAAAATTCAGATGTTCATGTTCTTGTGGACCGCTACAACTAAGAACCCAACATAGTAAGATAAATTTAGCGAATTGACAAGCAAAATATTGGATATTCGTAATAAATTGCCATTATTGTATGTGAAGTATCTTTTTTGTATTAATGGATGGTTCATTATAGCGGGTGATTTTATAAAAATGAGTCATCTTCAATATTTTGCCAACTACTTTAGATCCATAATCACGCGAATTTTCTCCTAATATCAAGGGCGACACATCTGGACCAGAAATATTTTAATTCAAGTGACACTTCCTCATCTCACTTTGCACATTAAACAGAAATCGATAGCTGGTAGCATTTGCCTGCAGTACACAGATGAGTGTCCATAAATATGTGGGAAACACCTATTGCATTCGGACAGACATTTTTTTAGTCGGGACGTTATTAATGTTAACATCATCATGGTAAGTTCTTAAGTAAAATAGATATCCTGGGAATACGAAAGAGACTTGTTCGACTAAGAAGATCACTATAATACGCAGTTTTGCTACCTATTATTCTAGAATTTAATTATTGTGTATTTTAGGTAAATAAACTAGTGAATGTTAAATCGAGTATCTGACTCGACCACATACCTCAATCAAATAACAAAACAGATAAATAAAATCCAGAAGAATCACTTAAGCAAAAAATGGATTTATTTTTGTTATACCTGTATTTACATTAGATTTTTGATATTTATTATTGTATTCATTGTGCTTGTCCGTATTGGTTTTTTTTTTCTGGCAAGAATTTGCATTTTCCGATACCCTCGTTAGATACAATAACTTTTGTAACTTGCGTATTGTTGAATTTTTGATATTTGCCTCAATGGAAATATTGACGAATAATTCAATTTAAATTTTTGAAAAATTTTAAAAAGGTGTAAGGCAAAACGAAATTTCTATTACCTATCGGTAGCTTAGTCACCTATGAATTATCAATTGTTACATTATAAATAAATCTCATTTTCCATAAATCACTTCACATTCAGGTCTAATTATAGTTCGGAATTATTTATTTTTATATTTTTATCATCTCCGGCAATACAATTGAATTTGCATAAAACATGCTTCTAAATCAATTTAGATAATATCTGTGAAACCCATGGTCGACAAACAACTTTAAAAATTATTGATGTATTTGTATATTTTTAGCTGTATGAAATGCTTGATTGTATCTCAGCTTTCAATATGTGCTTGGTATTATCCAACTTTACTATCTTATCACATCAAAAAAAAAATGTTATAGAAATTTTATATAAGAACATTGAGATTTACATTACTCATAAACCATCTGAAACGTTTAACGTATAATCGGCCCACTTTATTAACAATGCGGAATATAATCATTTTGATAATATTAGTGGCGTTCCTTAGCTCTGGTAAGCCGTTATTGTTTATATTTTGTTGTTGGTGTTATAAATACTGTGATTGCAAACATTTTTATAATGGAATTTACATACTGATATAATTTTATTTTTCTTATGGCTTTAGCCACAGCATTGAGATGCTTCTTATGTATTGGATCAACAGAAAGTGATTGCGCTAATGCTGTTGTACCGTCGATGGTAGTTCAAAACTGCGACGATTCACTCGGACTTTCAACACTACCTATTACTCGCAACGATTTAATTCAACGAAGGGATGATGTGCCAATTGTAGCAACGTGCGTTTCTTTTACTGCAACAGGTATGTTAAACTTCACAGTTTAAGAAACTTATAATACAATATTTGTATTCTAGATGGTGAAGTAGTGGGATTTGAAAGAGCATGTGGATTTATTTGGGAAGACGTCGACCTGTGCACGTATTTGGGAACTGTTACAAACATACTGAGCTGTTCCACTTGTGACACGGATCTTTGCAATGCAGATCCATTCGCTGAATTTATTCTGTAATCTGTTATAAAATTGAAATAATATTTTATAAAAAAGTAAATAAACTTATTGTTAGACTGAAATATCTAACGTTATAATGATTTCTAACCGTTTGAACTGGAGTATAAAAGTTTGAAGTTAATGTGTGGCTTCTTTTTTTGTGGTTGCAATAGCTTACTATATCCGTGTTCTTTACTTACACGTTACATTAGTATTTGGCTAACGCCTACTTAATTTTAATTTTTAATGTGTATTGACGAATAGATTTTTTAAAACTAATGACATGAACAGAGATAGCAGGTTACGAGTGTCGAACACAAAATCGATTTCTCGACACACATTAAATGATTTTTTTGTTATTAGGTTTGTTCGCTGTGCGAATCACAACTTAATTGGAAACTATTTCGGTTTTTCCAGTGCGCATGATTAAAAAAAAAAGGATTGTAGTTTGAAATTAGTTTGATAATTTGCTCTGCGAACATATCCAAAACTGACAATACTGCCATCTGTGTCCAACAAAAGAAAAGGAGAAACAATTTGATTGAAGAAAGAAACCAAATTTTAAAAGAGTATTTAAACCATCTACCACCTGACATATAGAAGTTCCTTTGTTGTTTCTAGTCTAACAGTGTGAGATTTATCGTGGATGTATTTCAGAATATTTTTTTATTTACGTGATATTAGTTTATGTTAAGTATATATGTACAAGGTTGCAAAAATGCACATTGTTATACGTTTTGTTTCATATTCTTTTTTTATTTAATGTTTGTGAGAAAGAAGTAGCAGATATATCTCTATATGCTCTTGTTGTCAAAAGAACTCATCGTCATATTGTTTTGTTTAGAATGTTGTTTTTATTTATGCTTACATGTTATGTATCTTTATTTTATTTTATTGAGAAAATTTTTTTATTTCTATATAATACATTTGTTAAAACAAATAAAACTCATTCTTTACTACATATCAATCAAACATACACACGTACATGAACAAACTCACACCATCACAAATGAAGGTAGTTATTTGAATAACAGTAATTATTTGAATGATGAATAATTATTCGAATGATGAATAATTATTTGAAAAATGAATGAAATGAATGTTACCGTTCGTTATTGAATAATTGAATAATGAATAAGAAGTTATCTATTATTTCTGAATAAGAATAACGACGTTTATCATTTATTTTTATTATGAATCTGAATAAATTTTGCCCAATCCTGGTATACAGTACACCAGTGTAATGATTGCAACAGCGCCTACATAAGACAAACATTGCAACACCTATGTGATTAGCAAACAGTTTGTTCTAGCGACTGGTACGAGGAACAAGGAAGGGAATACGCTGCAGAAGAAATGGGCAATCCGTGGTATTGTTGCGAAGGTTGTTTAGGAACTTGCGATAAAAACTATTCCGTCTAGAAATTGATTACTCCATATTAAAACGAGTAAGTAGATTAATAGTAGGAATACCTCTAGGAGGATAAACACCATCTAATTTGTAGGATAGGAATTTTAGGAATTTACGATATATGTTCGCAGGCGTAGATGGGGTACCAAATCAGGGAGACATATTCGAGTTTGGAAAGAACGAAAACGTAATATAAACTTTTAATCAAGTGAATGTCATGAAAGTTACTAGAAATACGCATCACAAATCAAGGAAAAACTAGTGCCGAACAATACACCCAGATCCCTAATAATTGATTGCTTTTCAAGACGAGAAACATCGATACAATATTCAAAGTGCAGAGGCGAAGAAGTTCGTACGTAAGAGATTCGTAGTATTTGGTGATATTAATATGAAGTTTATGTTGATGACACCATGCTACCATCCTATCTATTTCACGTTGAAGGATCAACGATTCATTGTTTGTGCAAATTTCATTATAGAGTTTAATGTCATTAGCATAAGCGAGGACGGGGCAAGTAAAAGAATGTAATAAATCACTAATAAATAGGTTAAATAGGAGAGGAGCTAGATTTGACCCTTGGGGAACACCAGAGCAAGGAGAAAACTACTCCGGTGCACCTAACGTACACCGAACATCGGCACTTTCTGATCCGATCAGCCCCGAACAAGCTTAACATACACACTTAATTTGCTATTTTTGTATTTCAATAAAATAAAGCACCTTCGATATATAAATATAAAACGTAAGGTAATTGAATTAAAAAGAAAACATAGGTTCTTATATGATGATGTCTTTTGGTAGTGTCTCCTTCTTTATTAATAACTTGCAGAGTGCCGATTTAACAATCTTAAAGTGGGATTCACATATAATAAATGTTGTAAAGAGTTGGAAATATGATATTCTTGAAAACTTGGGTTGATCATCTTTCATGATAAATTGATAATTGTGAATATTTGAGGTTGACAATGTTATTGAATTTACACCGAATTATGCTAAAGACATCCTCAGATCCAGAATAATTAATGTTGTAACCAACTATCTTATTCAGAAAGAATCACATCCTTTAGATTTATTTTTACATAAACAATATTTACTAAATTTTAAATTTTTGAAATTTAGTAATTGTGAATATTATTTTTACAACTGTTTTATACACACTGAAAATTTTTCTCAAGGTCTAAACATTTTGTTCGAAAATTATTCGAAGAATATTTAGTTGTTATCGCTCGTATTGTAGTAGAAAAATCACGTCCACTCATTCAGTTGTTCTTGAAAAAGAGACAAATGATTGCGTAAAGCCACGACTTAAGAGAAATGGACATACTTGCAAGCAATTAATCTTCTTAGAGGCGAACTAAAATTCAAGGAAATCATACGGGCATTGATAAATGGAAGCTTCGTAGGAGCTTTCCGTATTTTTGCCATGAAAAGCAGCTTTGAATCCTTAATTTCGACATTATTTGCTTATTTTGTTTTGCTTGGTTGACATTTTCCGTTGCTAAAAAAATAGGTGTACTATTAATTTAGGAAGAATTTACACAGACACCCGGGAAATACCTGCTATGGAAGTGCTGTTACATCCTGCATGAATTCTATAGCTAATTTTATGTGTGTGCCTAGTATTTAACTTTAAGCGTTTATAATTGACGTAATTACTTACGCCTCCAGTTATATAAATAAATAAATATATACGTTCTAGTTCATTAAAGGCTGGTATATAAAAGAAAATCAATTTTTGAAAGCTGCCAAGTGCGTGAATCTCTCTAAAGCCTAAATAATTCGTTGCCTCAGGCTATTTAAAACGCTAAATGAAACGTGCGGATTTATGAATGCTTGTTTTTCTTACGTTCCGTATTCTATGCAATTTTACAGAAATAACAAACAATTTTCGTTTCCTTTACATCACTCTAATAAAGAAAAAAAAAAATCTCGGGGTATGTTGTGTAAAAAATTTGGTGTATGCTTCAGAACAACAATTGGATCGCGAAAACAGAAAATAGTATTTAGTAAACCTCTCGGAATGAACTGAAATGGGATTCTAAACGTATACGTTTCATACGTAGCTGTTTACTTTTGTAAAGAGAAAACTTAATTAATTAGAAGCATAGTTAGTTTGTATGTAGTTTCAAGTTTTCTACTTGCCTAAACGTAAGCTTTTAATTAACTGTGGAGATCTTATGGCAAACTAAATTCATTCTACATTTGCCATAAATAAACATATTCGCCTACGCTACATGGTATGTCTTAAAGTAGCCCAGAATATTCATAATTTTATAATTAGAACTAATTTTTTTCTATTTTTAATTGGGGCTGTAAGTCCATAGTTGGAAGTAAAACTATTTGTTTAGTTCCTTAATTCAACTTTACTTCTTCAATTGATTCTTGACATTTTCAAGTTTTTTTTTTCCTCATTTGGAGGTATAAAATCTATATAAAACTGCAATTTCCATTTTTTTTTGTCCTTCAAAACTACATTTTTATATTTACATTAAATCAAAATATGAATACAAATAGGTACCTTACCTTAACTTTGCATGTGTTCCTTCATCTAATTTAGTATTCTAAAGACATTAAAAAGGTCTTGCGTTATCGGGTATTGTAAAATTTTCAATTAATATTTCGTTAAAAAGTATAAACTAGTGTGAGATCACTAATTACAATCAACACCTTCACATAACATTGTTAACATTTTTAGAAGTAAAGAAACATCATAAACTTTTACAAATAACATCAAAATAACAATATACATGGTCCCGTGTTGGTTACAATATTTATATGTGGCTACAGGTCGGTAAAATTTTTATATTTTCCATATGTTGACGTATCGTCGTAAAACATTTTATAATAATTTTTGCTTGTTTTTGAATATATAGCGTAAAGGTAAATATCGAGTACATGAACAAAAGGCAATACAAAGGTTAAGAAAGCTCACCCTGTGAACTGTAAGTGCTTTCAGAAAAGAATTTAAATAGGAACACACTGAAAGGATATGTATTGACAATAAAAGTAAAAATTATAGTAATAATGTCTATTAATTGTTTTAAGTATTCGAAACATTGCTCATCATTCCTTATAGGTACACCCTTAATGAATCAGGTATATACAGGTGCCTTACTGAATTGATTCAATAGAATTTTTCAAACTTCTACTGGGAATTTTACATTCAGACCTGTACGGTATTCATGCTCAACAATGATTTACTTAAAATATTTTCGACTCTACAGTATTTTCGGAATTTTTTTTTTTATTTTAATATAAGAAAATAAAAAAAAACTGATATCAAAACTTTCTTATTTTAAATGGAATAATACAATCTAACGTACCGTTTTATGGGAAAATCCATTTCAGCTTCAAGTTTTAAGTTTATTTTAAATTAATCACTAATTCTTTTTATTTTGTTTGATTTTCACATGGGCGGTAGCGTTGCTACCGCATGTTATTTCATTTCATTAAGTTTTTATTTGTTAATATTGTTTATGGCGCGAGTGCCGTCCCCGCAGACGGTACCCGATTCACGCAAGCTCAATTCCCCCCACCGCAACCGCGAACCGGGGGAACCGCAAGTGTATTTAAGTAGAGACTTCCCCAGTCCCTCCCATTCCGCTCTGACTGTTATATCGGCAAAGCTTCTCATACACGTCGAGCTTCTTATTCCTGGTCTGATTGTGGCACTGGCAAACTCACTTGCGTAACACACACAGTTTCCCATCCGATCAGACTGATGTGTCGGCAGAGCTTCTGATACACCTCGAGCCTCTTATTCCCGGTCTGATTATAGCTCTGGCAAAGCTCACTGGCGAAACACAGGCATTTTACCGATTTTTCTCCGCTTTGGCCGTTGCGTCAACACAGCTTCTGACGCTCCCAGAGTTTTATTTACAGTTATTACCATACCGCAGAGTTTAGCGCCCTCACCGATATATAACTGTCACAGCTCGTGAAAACCGTCCGCGTACTTTTTGACCGATTCCTCTATATAGATTGTCATTTCCTGCTATTAACCGAAACAAGGTCATTGGATCCGCGCTTAGATTTTAAAAGCGTTACCGAAGCACCTCGAATGTCTTAATGTTTGTCACTGTACCTATTGATATACGCTTACGATTGTACATGCATTTGTTTACTTACCTTTTTTGCTGTATATATTCCATGTCTCTAACACCTGCTGTATAGGAATAAACGTTTGATTTATGATACACTTTCACTGTTTCGTTGGGTAATTAGTCTAGAACCCTGAACCCCGCACTTAGACTCATTGCTACCACTTTGGGGTTAATACTTTATTGTAACAGTGTGATCAAGACGCAACACCGTTTTAACCGTCACGAGATTGTAATTCACCGTTTGACAACTGACGATCAGCACCGCTGAACGAACTTGGGGCGAACTTCCTCTTTCGGCTTACGAGGAGTAAGATATAATTAATAAGCGTTTTAAAGCGAGTAAGTAATCGAAAGCCCATAAGCAAGGCATTAAAAAAGGTTCCGAATGCTACAACACTGAATATCTATACGTCCTTGTACTGCATCCACATTAATTAAGCACCGTAATGTCATCCTTCGAGGGAACAGCCTATATGTATAAAAATAATTTTTATTAATATGTAGTTCCGTTTATAAAGTAAATGTGACAATTTCATTAACAGAACAGATGTATCTAATTCCTAAGATTATAATTCACCAGAGGTGTCTGTTCTGCTTATTGTCTTTAGGTCGTAATATTTAGTCTGGGACACGTTTGTTAGAGTATCGATCTTTATAGTCTTGCTTAATTCTTACCACTTGCTTTTGCCCTCCTTTTATTAAGTAACTTGAAGGTAGTGAATGGATATTATCCTCACTTGAGCTAGAAATTTACTCGGCAAAGTTAATTGATCTGCAAATAAGATGTGTTATTACAGTAAATGGATTTCACCGTAGTAAGTTTTCCGCTAACTTTCCGAGGTGTGTTTTATAGCATATGGGGAAAAGCACCTTTGTGTGCAATGCAGTAAAGTAATAGGGTTCACACACATAGGTCACCCGTAAATATAACGATGTACTTACACCGATGCATGCGTCCGTTTACATAAAAGTGAAGTGTGTTGTGTTTTGAAAGGTTGATGAAAAGACAACCCTCCATTTTAATTAGATATTGGGGACATTTCAATTTGATATATTTATTTGCAGGAAATTTATGTTCAAATACAATTTTACGTTGCACAGGAAGAGAAATGTAAATGTTCTGGATTATTGGAACGTAGAACGGCAAAAATATTCCCAATTGTTACCGTATCTGGTGGTAATATACTTCTATTGAGCTTAGGTGATAAAATTATAGAGTGCCCGGCGTAGATATTCTTCAGATTACATTGTTTTGGTTCACAGTCTCATAAAATCTATGTAAATCGCTTTCAATTTCCAGCTGTGAGAGCCGATAAAGCTTTCTACTACAACGAAATTGTATCGAGATTAAAATGGTGTTCGGTACGGCTGCAACTTGATACCTTCTTGGTATAATAAAATTAAAGATATTGTTGTAACTAAGTTGCTCAATTCACCTAAGCAAAATTAAGAAAAGTATTAGACGTGTGGTGTTTGGGAAAGAATTAATACTTGTCTAGGGCATTTAGAATACATAGCTATAAAACTATTATCCGAATTATGTCCGTTTGAAGTGTATATTTGCTGTTTTTCGTTCCTCGTGTTTTACGTTCAAATATAAAAGGTAATCTTTAAGTTTTATTTTCATTGTTATATTTCGTTTTCTTGCAAATGATTTGGAATTAAATAAATATTTAATTGCTCTATTTCAATATGAGACTTATACTGCTTCTAGATATACTCTGCTAATGACGTTTGATTAAGAGAATGCTAATTTTTAAGTTTTCAATTTCGTTCTTTATGAAAAAATAATATAGATGTCCACGCGGTGTACTCTAAAGTAGGGTTCCTGATGGGTGCTTTATAACGTCATCGAATTAAGGTAATAGTGGTAATGATTTACCTGCGCACAGAGGTCCTGGCGTCTGTATTAGTCGTTCCAGCATCTTTGAGCATAGTAAAGATTGGTCGGTGGCTGTCCAACTTCTAAAAAAACATGATGCACATTTTGAAACAGGTTTCTGAATGATATATTAAATTTTTACTTGGGTCCTATGTTTTGGTGATGTAAATCTAGCTCAAGTTATGCATGTTTCTCCTAAAAGTTATTTAACCGATAAGTATTAAGGCTTATAAGTACCTAATAAAACAAACGCACAGAATGCAGCAATTTACGACTGCGCATTTTCAACCGTCTATAATCTGCAACTTGTGACTGACATGGCAATACCTGCATATACTAAATATCAGCCTTAAACATTAGTTCTGAGCTTTTTCAATTTAACAAGCACAGAGAGAGTCTATACAATAACATACAAGTTCACAATCATAATCAATAATAGTTGTGTATATTTATTAAGTGGTTTAGAACTCCAGGATAGATTCAAGAATGGTTGGGGAATGCATTCGAAAACTGAATAGCCTGGCAGGCCACAATAAAAAAGTTACTTTACTGTGGGTGCTCGGACATGCAGGAATTGAAAGAAACGAAAAAGCCCCCGAGTTGGCTGCATTTGTAGGCCCAAAATATGTTCTTGGATTGACACAGTCCGGGAGCAGGTAACGAGATGTGTATAAGAGAAACTCAAAAAACAATACAACCAGGCAAACTCAAGGAAACACCTTTATCAAGGATGATCCCTCGAAGAAGAAGAGAGTAGAACTACTAAACCTTAGTAATAATCATCTTCGCATAGTAGCAGATTTTCTATAAGAGACATCGTGTATTGAAAGAACACCTACAGAAAATCGGGATCAACACCACAGATATATATAATCGATCCCTCTTCTACTGTAAAGTGTAGAGGATATTCTTTCTCTTCAGGTTTTACTATGTCAATTTTCTTTGATCGTCTTTCTCCAATTCTTCCTGTCCTTGGCTAAAATCTCGGCCTGCTTCCAAGATAGTCTCTTATTCTTCAATAATCTTCCTATCTCATTATCCCAAGTCATCAGAGGTCTTCTTCTCGTTCCTATTCTCTTAGCACTCCATACTTTTTTGACTTGCCTTCCATCATCCAGTCGTGTTAAGTGGCCCCACCATCGCATTTGTGATTCTTCCACGTATTTCCTAGCACTTCCAATTTTTAGGTTCTCCCTTATGGTGTTGTTCCGTATCTTGTCCATTACTGTCACATTAGCCACTCTTCTCAAGTATTTGATTTCGACTACTTGTATCTTCTTGTGGAGCTTCTCAGTTAATACTCAAGGCTCGCAGCCGTGTATCAGAGTTGGCAAAAAAATTGTCTTATAAACTGTCATCTTTGTTTTATTGCTGATCTCCTGTTTGTTAATTAGGCCTCTTTTAATGCAATGGAATAATTTTATTGTGCTAGTTATTATCCTAGATACTTAATATTTTCTGCCTGTTCAACTGTGTTATTATTGATTTGGATTCTTATTTTTCTTTCTTTAACATTCGATACAACTATGGTTTTTGTCTTGTTGGTGTTAATTCTCATTCCTCTGTACTCCAGTTCTTTAACCCATGAATCTACATTGTATTGCAAATTTCTCTCAGTAACACCACAGATACTACCACATATCCTATGTGATTCCGAGGCTCTGGACGTAAGAAGAATGAAACCAGAGGATTATTGCAATCGGCTACCCAGAGACTTGTACAGACTAGTAGAGGGCACCAGAATCTTGAAATGGCTGGCATAATTTAATGGGTAAAGGAAATGGGACATGCTGAAGTGTTTCTGAACATGTTATGTTAGATGGCTCTCAAAACAAAAATAAAAAAGAGAATGTAGTTTACAATAAAAATGGTTATTTTTAGAGTGTACAAGCCAAAACAGCAATCATTCTCTACCAAAAAATCTACTTTCTAATTTTTCCTGGTTACTTATTTAAGATAAATTTGCATTTTTGTTAGATGAAATCAGATAACTCCAATAAATCGCCAGAAAAAGGTTGACGAGTGATCTGCAGAACTACAAAATAAAATTGATCCACTTTATTGTTTCTAGTCTACTTTTGGCAGTCTATGATTAATGATACAAGTACACTGTTGTTTTCAGAAACCATTGATCTATATAGGAAAGAATGTGTCAAAGATACGGGAGTATGCTGATGTTGTACTTGCTCACAACTGAATAAAAAGAAGTAAGCTGTGGACATAACTAATCATAGGAGAATAAATATTGATTTACAGATTGCAAAATACCACCAAAATGATTCAAAATTTTGATAATCCTCAGTGTGAAAGAGAGGGAGAACAGCATGCGAAGAAAGAGCTGATTTAGATTTGAAAAAAGGAGAAATATCACGTGACACAACTCACGTACAAACACATATGCATACAATTAAAAGGGGCCAAATATAAATAATTTTTATTTATTAAATTTGTACAATTGGTTCTTTTCTCACGCAGTGTATTCTTTTAAAAAATATTTTATTGTATTATTTAGCAATATATATTTGAAATATATTACCCAACTTGTTCACATTAATTTACTTTTAAAAAAATGTGTGCTGTTAACCATTTGCCTACATTCCTTTTTTACAAATAAAGCCCAGAATGCGACTTTTTTTGTTATACTGAAAAAGTAGCTCATGTGCATTTCCTATATTCCTTTAGGATAATTTTATAACGACTGCAGCGAAAATGGGCAAACAAGGTGCAGATTTATAAACTAGTGTGATAACGTGGAGTCAATGGCTGAGTCATTTTCGCTAAGTACCATTAGAGAACAGCAAATTTACACTTTAAACGAAAATAGCCCATTTTACCATTAATTTTTACTGATATTAGGGATACCTACTGAACTTTTAGCCTAAAAATCGTAATTTTAATGCGATTTTTAGGTTGGCGAATTAATTTTTTTCGGGTTTTGTAATGTTAAATATGAAAATATTTATTCGCCAACTTCATTTTACGTTTTATCTAACTAGTTTTAAGGCGTAAGAACAACATTTTCATTTAGAATAAGGATGTTATTATCGGTATCGGACATAAACAAAAACGATTTTGAAAGATGTAAATAATTTTAAACGACACACCAAATGTTATTTGCATTACCAAATTTTTGTTGCATTAATCTAGCTGCAATGGAGGAGAAGATAGTCGGCACATATCTGAAATTGCCTGTACAATCCTTTATTAAAAAAGAGGTAATATTATCAGAAATATATCATTATATTATGACGCAAAACAACAAAATTCAAGTGTTATATTTCATGTTATGAGTACCTAGTATAGTTAGATAAAACTATGGTATAATAAACTAGATTATAATCACCACAAACATTACAGATAACATGGATAGTAACGTTTACTATATACTATAAAAACTAAAAGAATTGTTATGAACGTAGTAGCATATCGTAACCCATCTCGTTGGTTATTCGCACTTATGCGGTTTATATCTCCGTCCCCCATTAACCTTTGTATGGATTAGTATTATATAGCGGGTATATAAACTTTCTGGGACGATAAACATTAGACGAAATTTCTGTTATTATTCGCAGAATTTCGTCCTTGTCGCGTGGAGTAAAACAACGGTTAATTTGATAATCCAGTAGATACCCAAAGGAGGGAAGTGTTCCACACTACGCAAAATTAGGAAGTCTGCCTATTATCGTTGCCTTATACAAATTTTCACGGCGAAATTTATTCTACCTATACTTGCTTATCTAATCATTTTATCAGTGTCTCTTCAGATAACGGCATTCTCGGCTCTTTAGGAATACCTAGAAGATTCTTGAACAAACTTCTCTCCTTTAAATGGAATGGAAATGATTCCAATTAACTTCTAGTAATGCATTTACCATTTACCTTTATAAATGGTTCATACGATGGATTTCACATTGTACGCGTAGACAAACAGTTTTAGTAAAACTAAATTAATTTTATCCGAGATAATATAAATTTTATTCAAATGATAAACTTCGTTTTGTATATTCGAAAACAATTTTACTGTTAATTAATACTTAATTTTAATGCAAAGATTTTCAAGGGCTGGGCACAATCATCTGAAATAATCGCTAATTGAATTTTTTACCAAGATTTTCACAGAGTAGTCAGTTATCATGTACATAACGTTCTTTGTATTAAGTTTTTTTAAAGCTTGTATTTTATCCATATCATCGTTAACCGTATTTTCCAAAATTGAGGTCAATCATTCTTGTTATTCAGTTCGTCAAAATCGTGTCTCATAAAAGACAGTAAGTAAAATATATTGCTTTTAATAAAAGAAAAAGCTATTAGTATGTAATAAGCATTGTAATAGCAGTGTGCTTTAATACGAGAAACGTGTTCCCAAATTTTAATAGAAAACAACTGGTTTAAAAGCGTCGCCATTTCGCTAGTAAAGCGTTTTAAGAAATACTCAAGGGTGTAATATGAACGCCCGACGGGATATTTTTTGAGCGTTTTGTAAGCGAGCAGCATTCATAAGGCAAGTGTATTTTGCAGGCGAGGTTGTGTAAAACGAAAAATTTAGAAGTCAAGCCTCTGGGATTTGCACAGTAAACTTTATACAGATATTGAATGTTAATTATCGCTGAAAATAAAATATTTGAGAGCTACACAAAAAGTATGTATAAGATTGAAGAAACTTCATTAAAAAAAAAATAATTTTAATTTATTCGAAGCACGCCCAAGCTAATTAACATTCATATGATCATGCAAATATAAATGTAAATGTGATTTTTTTGCTAGACTGGATGTTAATATACTAAAATTATTCCGCGGTCTGCTGTTTATAATCAAACCGGTAGTATCAGGGTTCATATGCAGTGGTCCCACAATTTTCTTATTATTAATAATACTGGTTTCAATGTATACATTTGAATAAATTAGATATGCTTTAAAAATTGTGTGTAATTTATGAAAGATTAATGGTTAGCAACGGGGGTCACAAGATCTATTAGAATCTAGTAGATAGAGAGCAGATTTTCGCTTCTCAAATCTATTGCCTGAACGTGTATTTCCTATCCTACCCATACTCAGACCAATAAGACTTCTCTTTGCTAAAGATGTTTGAAGGACGACCTCAAGGAACCAATTTGAAAGCCATCAGAAAACAAAGAAATAATTATAGCGACATTCTCGACATTGAGACGGCATTGAACAACGCTGTCACAAAGTCAACTGTTAGGGTTCTACCAAACCAAGGCGACACTCCAAGCTTACTTGAAATCGACAGCTTGAAAGAATTAAAACCAGGGGGAGACAACGCTCATGTTGCCTAGAGCAGCGCATGGGAAACATCCAGGTTAAGACCAAATATGATATATTGGTTATACATCACAGCGGTCAGATCTATCATCATTTATGCATCTTTAGTATGGTGTTTAAGAATAACAGGAGTGATGAGGACTATTCCTACAGCAGTAATGGAATACCTCCTAGACCTCCTTCCTCTCCATTTTGGTGACAGATATGCGGAATTGGAACACAATAATATTGTTCATCAAGTGGAATCAATCGTTTGAGAATGAGATCTGGACAGATGATTTCGATATATCCATTTAACAGAAGTTGAGAGGTGGACGGATTAAAAACCAACAACGGAACTGGAGCTGGAGTGCAGAGTGAATTGAGATACACAATGATCACTCTTCTTCTAGGAAAATATGCAATGGTTTTACAAACAGAGGGATACGCAATATTGCGTTGTACAATAAAAGTCAATCTTAATAGGCTTATAAACAACAAGCACATTTGTATTGCAACAGAAGACTGGTTTGGGACTATATTGGAGACCTTACTGTAGATGCTTGGATATTCGGGAATCGAGGGAAACGAAAAAGCGCATGAGTTAGTAAGAAATTATTTTGTAGGATAGGCCCAGAACCTTTTCTAGAAGTGTCTAAAAACAAAGTACGCGAACAGGTAAGGATTTGAGTCTAAGACAGACATAAAGAACACTGGATTAATACAAGCAGGCAAATTCATGGAAAGGACCATCAAAAGAGAGGCCTAAAGAACTACTAAATCTCAGTAGGAATCATCTCCGCACAGTAGTAGCTCTGCACTGAAATGACATCTACAAAAAATTGGGATCAGCACTGGAGATACTCACTGCAGATTGTGTAATAGGATGACAGGGATCACATGCCACGACCTGTGCAAATGCGAGGCTCTGGACGCAACCTAAAAAGGACTATTTCCATCGATAAGCCAGATATCTGAAAAGACTAGTATAGGGCACCAGGATATTGGAATAACTAGCATGATTTAATTGGTAAAAGTAATGGGAGATTAAATACGAAAAGCCAAGAGGCGGCAGTGTTCCCGAGACTCCGTGTCAGACGGTTTCCACAAAAAAAGTAAGTCGTCACATCAAAGCTTCTGCAATAGGTAAAAGTAAGCCTGATAAAAAAAAATGACAGAAAAATCAATGAAAATTGTCTTTATTGTCTATATTAAATATCGATAGAATTCTTGTTGCCTTTAGTGTAGACCGATAGAGCTTTTGATCAATACAATTACTAAAAGTAATTTGCTAGAATGTTTTTATCCATGCCCGATTTCTAAACCGGTTAGGTGAAACGAAAACAAAGTAGTAAATTAAGTACATTACTTCATTATTAACAGCAATTGAATGGAAATTGATTTAACATAAAGTAGAAATTCGTGTTGGAAGGAAATTTTCTTATGTTTTATTATGTGAGAGTTAATTTACTGAATGGATCTTCCATGTCCTGGTCTCGCAGGGAGTTTGGTAGAAAATAAAGTGAAAATGGTCTGTTGGGAAATACATTATAAATATTATATTTTTGTCGGTTCCTGTGGTGCAGACATTACAACCGCCGAGTAAAAATTGGTTTCCAATAAAATCTTAGAGGTAATATATATGATATATGTATCTGATAGCCGATTAACCTATTTCTGTATTACAATAACGAATTAGGTATTTATTATTTGTTGTACAAAATGCGTCTAAGTGTTGCACTAATTGGAAAAACATGCAAATGATAATATATTTATTTATATTTCTATTTGGTAATGTTAAACTATTTATTACAATCGAATTTTTGACACAAGTTGCGTTTGTTTTACTCATCTGGTGCTTGCAATGACCCGTCATCTCTAATTTATTTAAATGCAATGCATTGTTTCCAAAGCACTTACTCCAAATATACTGAAAACCACCTTATTATTCCATTTGTACTAAAATAAGAAAAAAATAAGAGAAAATAGAGTATTACCTCTTAATGATAAAGCTGGTTACTTTAAGATATTATCATAAATACATTTGTATAATAAACGTAAAGAAATGTATAACTTCTAGAAGACCAAAAACAGCAAATTGTGATGTTACAGGTAATATTTATGTATTTATTAATTCATTAACGCTTTAACATTCTAGCTAATAAAATTAAAAATAATAAAAGCTTTGTCAATAATATGTTTTTATTTTCTTTTGTTTATATTAATCTTTGCTTATATTAACCTTTTAAGGCACAAAACGCAGGAAACTAAAAAGTAAACAGATGATTAGTTTGCCTTATATTGGACACCTACTTATAAATTCACTAAATTCGAATGTGTTCATGATGTTTCAAGGTTTTGGAGCTAATCCAAGGAAAATATTTCTCGCCTACGTGTGGGAAAAAGCGTAGTATCCACTATAGAGAATACAAATTATTAAATAATCAAACGGTAATTTAACATTCATTATTTTGTTATTTTATACAATATTTTAAAATTTTATAAATGTACTTGACAAAGGTTTAAAATAAACCGAAACGTAGTACCTGTAAAGTTTTATCAATATTATTATTAAAGTGACCTAAAAACCAAGAGCAAGTATCAAAATACTCACCGATCAAGAAAAGAAGATTTTAAACAATAATTTGTACTTTTGGAGCAGACACCTTGTAGATGGTACAAAGTTAAACCTTTGTCCCTAATTAAAGATACCAATATGCAGACGTCCCCAAATGCTAATTGTACAAAACAATTGAAAATCATGCTAAACAATTTAACACTATCAAACGTCAAACCTCAGTGTGTCGCGTAATTCCACATCCTGCAATAATTTATACGTATCTTGTATTTCTTTTAAGGAAATATTATAAAGCCTTAACATTTAAGTTGATTGTCAGGCACCCCTGCAGAACTCAACCTCCCTCTTAATCAATCTTATGACTCCAGAAACACTGGTTATTATCCTAATTGACCAGAGTGGACCTGACAACTGAAAGCCAAGCGTGCAAGTCAATAGACTATCAGCCGGGTATAGCGATTATACACTCCGCCAAAAAAGTATCGCATAAACTAAAAAAGGGCATTTATGAACCAAGATATTTTTATACGTTCACAAAAAGTTTGCCTCGTGTTTGTGAACTATAAAAACACTAACAAAATAATGGAACTTAGCGTTTTTCCTTTTTTTTTTCTAAAAGAACATATTTAGAAAAATGCATATGTGTAAGGTTTGTTCAGTTGTTTATTGAAAGTCTTCCTATACGGACAAATTTTAAAGTGCGAAGTCAGAGTTCTGTACCAACGCTTTTAAAACTAAAATGAGCAATTTAACTTCAGAACAAGTGGCTGCTATAGTTGCTTTAATCGAAGATGGACGATCTCAAGCATACGTTGCTAATTTGATGAACATCAATCAGTCAAGTGTTTCTAGAGCCGTAGCCAGATATAGGGAAACAGGCATTTACAGTAGAAGACCTGTACCAGGTCGTCCAAGATGTTCTACTCGCCAAGATGACCGCTATTTACTACTACAAGCATTAACGTCGAAGACATGTAACTGCGAGAGAATTGCAGAACGACTTGGCTAGAGTCAGAAATACTCGTGTGAGTACTCAAACTATTCGGAATAGGTTACGACAGAGTGGATTAAGAGCTAGAGTAGCTGTAAGAGCCCCTCGTCTCACTAGGAACCACCGAGTGGCTCGCTTAAGGTTTGCCAGAGAACATGTAAATTGGAACATTAATGACTGGGCCAATATACTCTTCACAGATGAGTCAAGATTTGGTCTTTACACCTCAGATAGGCGTATCTCAGTGTACAGACGAGACGGTGAGCGCTATTCGCAGTGTAATATCAGACCTAGACCTAATTTCGCTGGTGGCTCTATTATGGTTTGGGGAGGCATCTGTTTAACAGGTCGTACAGAGTTAGTACCAGTAGACAGAGGTACACTGACTGTCCACAGGTATATAACGGACATTTTAGAAGAACATGTAGTACCATATGCGCCAATTATAGGAAACGAATTCATGTTAATGCACGATAATGCACGACCGCATGTTGCAATAATCGTCCAGGAATACCTTAACGATGTTGGTATTCCAGTTTTAGATTGGCCTGCGGTAAGTCCGGACATGAACCCTATCGAGCACGTGTGGGACCTCCTTCACAGACGGATACGAACCCAAAATGTTGCCCCAGTGGACCTGCATGGACTAGCAAATGCTCTCCGTGACGAGTGGGAGAATTTGGATCAGGCTTATATACGGAGGTTAATCGAATCTCTGCCAAACCGTATGCGAGCGGTCATAACAGCCAGAGGTGGCAATACTCAGTATTAAAAGCTACTGTTATGACATTTTTCTTTCCAAAATTATAATTTCTTGTTTTAATAAAAATCTCAAGTATGAGTTCTTGTTTTTATTTGGCCTGTATTTTATTTAAACAATCATAGAAATTATATCTTAGAGCGCATTAAAGTATATTTACAACTTTATGCTACAAACAAAGATTATGCGATACTTTTATGATTCAAAACTAAATTATGCGATACTTTTTTGGCGGAGTGTATTACATGAATAACAAATAGTAGGCACATATCGATTTCAGTTCGCTAGAATTCGTCAGTATTTACTTAACTATTGATTTCTATTTTTGCGTGAACATTCTTGTAATAAACGCTATAGGTAAAACGTCAATACAACAATATTTGCACGTTGCCAATACGTTGAAAGTCTAGGTATGTTGCAAGCCTGAAATTACTTTCCCATTATTTGACTGCACCTGGGTGCAACATATTGCCTAAGCGAACAGCATTTTGTGACAAATACTTTAGACAATATTGTAAATAAATTGAACTGTGGCCGTTTTACGAGTCCCTGTAGCTGAAAAGGAAAACGGGAATTGACATTTTCATCTGTACTGTTCTTTCTGCATGCGGAATATTAAAAGTTGTAGAACTTAATAAATATATTTTTTTCTAAGAAAATAATAAAGTAGTATCAAACACAAATTTGTGATCCTATTTTTCTAGATATTAAAAATTATGCAAAATACTTGGGAATAACATAATTTTACTTTTAATAATTCAAATGCAGCGAAAAAGTAATAACTGGGGAATAAAGATAGCATAAAACTTTAAGCCTGATTAACATAATACGATCTACATTTCGCAAGCAATTTGCTGTTTGTTCGTTACATATGTATGTTAACGAGTTCCTATTAGTGGAGTTAAAAGTCTCAAAACGGAAATTCGGTAAACCAGTAATCCGCTCGATGACAGTACTATAAGCTTACAGCGTGCGTTCGTATATTTTTTTTTTGCGAAACCTGGACTGGATGTGACGTTCGGGGATAATTGAAAATCCGCCGTGAGCTTTCATTTTAACGAGGGCTTAGCATGAAGTAGATAAATCTGATTTCATAAGATTCCTTCATTGAATGCGCTTGTTTTCCGATTCATTTAACTAGTTCGAGTGATAAATTTCCTTGGTAATATCTGCATACAGGTGCATTAATGTCAAACAATGGCGTACGTACCTACTGTGTTTTAATTGAAGTGAAACTGTTGGTACTTTATTAGATACAAGCGCAGCCTGGCATTGTGAAGTCAATGTTGCTAGTCACAAAAGATGCAAGGATTTAGCCTTTAATTTAATTAAGTAGACTTTAATGAAATTTTGTTTTGAAGACGTTTTGTTAAATACAGTAGGGTAGTATTAGATATTGTTTGTTATCGTTGTTTATTGCTGGGTGAAAAATCGGGTCGTGGAATATACTTTTAGGCACTAACATCTATTAGCGTGCTATACCTTCTCCATTGAAAATTTTCCGAACCGGATATATACAGAGTGTTACAATAAGCAGAGAATGACATATATTTTGAATGATGATACTTTACCCACCACACAAGCAGTTTAAGCTTTTGGCAGATATTTTAATAGCAGCGCTAATATAAAAACGGCAGATTATTATAGCAGTGACATGCCTGAGTCCTGTACTTGCACCCGCCCTGTTTCAAATTCCATATTTTTCTCTGAAGTCACCTTTCATGAGATCTTAAGCGTGGTGAGATTGTTGAGGAGCGGAAGCTACTCCGGTACTGATGGTATTCCGACGATGTTGATAAAGTGCTCCCTAGGTGTTTTACTACAACCGCTGTACTATTTATTTAACTTATCCATTAGCACGTCCACATTCCCAGCTGTTTTTAAAGAATCATTAGTTGTACCAATTCATAAACAAAAAACTAGTACCTTTACTGCCCGAATTCTCTAAAATATGGAAAGAATTCTATTCAATATAGAATTAAGAGTTTTAGATCTGGTTTCTCGACTGTTACAGCCACCTACAGCTTTGTGGATAGAATTTATAAGGCTATTGATGACGGATTGTATACAGTAGGCTTATTTTTTGATTTGACTTTACTTGAATGGTTTTGTTCCTATTTATCTGAAAAAAATGCGTGTGAAAATTTGTAATGTAACATCCAGAGAGTACGAGATCCAATACGGGGTACTACAGGGTTCTGTGCTTTAACCGCTTCTGTTCGTGATTTTCATTAACGGCCTTCCAAATGATGTAAAAACGGATGGTCTGACATCATTTGCTGACGACACATCGATGCTGGCGGTTTCTGGGAGTGTTGATGATCTGTTTTCCCGCGCTCAGCAAATTTTGGGCGCGTTTACTAACTGGCGCTATGCTAATAGTTTATTGTTGATCTTCCTAGTCGTTAAGAGTGGATGCGAAACTGTTGGAGTTGGGCAGAATTACCAATCATTACCTTCTATCATTTATGGTACTGGTTTATGTTTGAAGATGTTGAGAGCATTACAGATGACTCTGGATGGTGTTTAGTAAAATTGAACAGTTGTTTACTTTATAAAATTTAATTTAAAATTTAAAATATTTATCTACAAGTTTCGTAGCAATATACAATATACACTGTGATGATTCATATGTACCGTTTGTATCTGACATGAACTTTTAAATAAATAAAATAAATAAAAAGTAAATTTGTGTGCTCATTTGATCGAATTTCAAAAAATAGTTATATTCATTCTATTTGTCATCGAATACTGTATACAGAGGTGATTTAAATAATTATACAGGGTGTTTGCAAAATTATGGATTTTTTCATACTTTCTTATTCTAATGAGATACTCTGAAAAATCATAATTTCATTTATTTAAATGACTTATGTAGTATTCGATGACAAATAGAGTTAATCCTCTGAAATTCGACCAAATGAGCACAACATATATCGTTCCATTCTTATTGTAACACCCTGTATATACATAGGCATGTTAGTCGAAAGTCCAACCTAAACGGTGCAGGCCTGCCATTAAAAATTTTTTCTATTTTTCATCGTTTAAAAGTTATTTTTGATAAATGTAATTTGAGGCAAACTTTAAAGTCAATTTGTACCCCCTGAAGTTGAAGTGTCGCCACAACACCGAGTGTACTTGAGTAACACTCCATAGGGTCTACAAACTCGCAAAGTTTCATTAGGATCTGCGATTTACAGTTCGTGAACTTCCCTTGTTAGATGAAAAGGATATACAATTGTTAATATTCTTAGATTTTTTTCCTTTTTCTTTTAGTGTGGTCCATAGGCTTCGGTTTCTTAATGGTATTGACCAAATAGCTTATGTATTGCTGTATTGTTTATACTTTTAGAAAATGGTTTTTTGAGTAATCATACACACAGAAAAATGCATGCTCACCTTAAATAAATCTGTCTCGGACCAAATAAATCTACGTTGTATAATTATGCTATTATACATATGCATACCAGCATATCGATAGTACTGTAATCTAATAAGAAAAACCACTTGCGTTGAAATATCTTGCCGATGTCCTCCAACAAATCCAATTCGAGCAGCAACTTACTTACCTACTTCACTATTAATATTTGATACATGTAAAACTAATAAGATTCCATTAAACAACTTTCCTAAAAGAAAGTCACGCATCGAACTACTCTGTAAGGTAAAAAACTATTGACCGACAACGCAGACAAAGCGTTTTGCTGCTGCACTCTAACCGATTCTAACATTTATTTATTATATTAAATAAATCCCACGTATTGCTGCACATGTACACTCACGGACACCCAAAATGTCCGGTGTAATGCGTAGTCTAAACGCCGCGTGCAACTCGGGTGCATGGAACGCTGCGCTCACACTGTGACTTACCGGACGTTTTGGGTGTCCGTGGGTGTGCAATAAGCTGCATTCTCTATTTACTTGCACTAGGCAAATATATTCTCTAGTTAAGAAAATTCATCGAAACAAAAGTTTTCATGAATTAAAACTTTCAATTTTCTTAGTAGTAAAATATAGTTACAACAATATTATTTCATTTTCTCTATAAGAAAATTGTGTTAAAACAATATTTTGTTTTGAACTTAGAATGCATTTTTCTGTGTGTATTTGTATTTGTTATCAATGTATGTTAAATAGCAAATACATGAAAAATAATGGTACATGATTTTCATTGTAAAGTACATTTCTTTTTAACCGCATTCTCTTTTCTATTTTAAAATATTTATGAAACTAAAAAATGTCTAACTAGTAATTTTAGAATCATCCATGTGATATGGCATGAAAAAGTGCTCAACGTATTACAAGTGCATCAACAGTGAACTAAGTATATTCGAGCGTAAATTCGTCTTATATCCAATTAATGTATTCACAATGCATTCTCCGTAATACCTATTAAACCTTATGAGCAAACAGATATGTACATTGAAAATATATTTTTAAAAAGATTGTTGTAGAGAGAAGAATTTCGAAAATAATTTTTCTAAATGTATAGAACTTTAACAGTCTTTTATTCTCAGATAATAAGGCTTTATTATTTCATATTGATGTCATGTTATTTTCTTTATAAACCAGCCGCTTTATTAGCTTTGCTTTTTACAATAAAAGAAAATATGCCCTGAGATATACATAGCCATGTATTCATAAAGTACAAAGGAATCTAAATAAGACTCACAATTTAATTGTATATCCTTTCTCTTTATAAAAATAGTAAATATATATTAAGTATATTCGTTGTGAAAAAGATTAGTATATTACAACTGCTGAAAATTTTATAGAATAAGAAAAATTTAAACTAAATTCATGCATATTATTTTAAGGTTTACGACCTATTTCATTTAATTGGATAACGATTTCAACTATATTTGTGGTATTAATTTTTGTCATAGTCACAGTATTCTGATTATCGTTTACCAAAAGTAAAAATTAAGTAGTTTTTCGTATGATTTCTATTTATTGCACGAGAATCAGCTTTTCAAATCAATTTATTTCTATCGCATCCGTCCTCTACAATTTTTCACATAAATCAGGCCGCAACAATTGGTCATAAAATCCATGGGCAATAAAATATTACTCAACGTAGCCGAAAGAGGACGTTACTGGATACGAATGTAATAAAAGGTCTAAATAAATCCAATTCGAAACCTAATTTTATACTCGTCTACAGAACTCTTAAATTATTTCTTTCCCATAATAGGTAAACTTAATAAAATGCTTTTTGCGGATGGACGTAATAAAATTATAAGATACATGTATATACAAGTATAACAAGTCTAATTTGAAAATTTGTGGATATTTATCCTACTCTATTTAAATTGCAAAAACTGTGTCCGCTTTCCATTTCTTTTTGCGTTATAAGATTGGTAAGAAGCAAGTTTATATCTCTTATAAACATTCTGATTTACTGCATGGGATTGTTTAGTTCTGGTTCTAATTCTACCAAAGGGAGGCTATTAACTAGTGTTGCAAAACAAGATGCATATGTATACTAGATTAGTAAGTCCAGGGATAGTAAATTACCGCTGTTGCTGTTGACTTTTGAAATCCTCCTCGTTGAAGTTTGGTCCTCAATTGCGTAGTTAGTTCTTAGCTAGCTTTTCTACATCTGAAAGTCAAAATATTACCTTCTAAATATGGCCTATTATTTCGATTTAGATACTATTCAAAAATTGGTAGTAGAATAGAAGAGGGTTGGCCTACTAGATAATTAGTTTTGCAAATATGGAACGGTATTTGAAACCCTAAAATTTTGATTAAATTAATTCATATTGATTCCTCAGCTTCGAGATGAGGGCACAAATCACGTGTACGTATTTATATCTCATAAACTCTGTACCGCTTCTCCCACATGGGGGATGTGTAAAAGATATTTTAGACCATAAAATTTGAAAAATATGGAACTTAATCTGAAATGTTACGTGATCTGGTTCAAGATTAAGCTAAGGTGAGATGAAATAAAACTGGGCCAAAGTTCATAAAGATTGATTTTGGTGTTCTATAAAAATTTTAAAGTAAATGCTAGAAACAAAAATATTCCCAAAATCTATTGCCAAAGTTAGACCATCAATTTTTTTTAAAACTCAAGTTATTCTCTTCTATTTCTTCAAAATTTATTCCACTTAAGAATTTAAGTCTTCAAGCTCATTCGAATTTACTCAGAACTTTCTCCGTCCCTTTGGTTCTTTTATTACAATCCTTTCCTTTCCATTTGATATTCATCGATCTTTCATTCCTATTGTTCTTCCATGTTTTCTGAAACCTCTTATAAGCCTCATCAGAGGTAATTATTTCTGATCCCCTAATCACTAAATTTAAAAAAAGAAAAAGATCGCATTAATCTACACTTGCTCCAGAATCATCGAATTTCTATCACGAGAATTTGGAGAAAAAATTAATTCGTTAAGAATACCTTTAGCGTAGGCATTATTGAATAAAACGTTAAATATTTTTTTTCAATCGTCTTTTAAAGATTGTTTGTCACTGATTTGTGCGACTCTGTTTTTCCTTTCCATAGCAATAATAGTGCTATATTGTTTATTTATGCGTTGGTCAAAGTGAAAATTTATAAATCTATCAGATCATGTACGTTTTTGATACGAATCTAGTATTATATTGTTGTTTTCTGTTACTTTGGTAATATATTTCTGACGCTCCTTTTTCCTTCTTTGAATAGAAACTATTCCTTTCTTTCATATTGCCACGGGCTGAGTGCGTGACGGGACAAACATCAAGACTCCATGCATGCACCACGCAGCTAAATGCATTGCTGTCTCCCCTGTGGCATGCTGATGAGAACTAATAAGTTAAAAACAGCACTGTTCATATCTGGCGTAGCACATTCGCCATTCACAACTACTTTCTGTTTGTTTAATTTTTTTTTTACATATTATTAAATGTGTGTGATGCACTCTGGTGGGCGATGGCTGTGCCTGTACTCCACTACTAATTAATAGCTTTGCTACTACTGATGTGGAGGCCACCCGTCATCTTACCTTCACGGGTAGATGGCGTTGTACCTTTTTCATTTGCAATAATAACAATAATTGTACCTACCTTGTGCGCGTTTCTAATGGGTTCGACCTGATTTGGCAGGAGTGGGAGTCAAGGGGGCAAAACCAAACTTAGCATTTTTTATTGATAACCGCTTCTATAGATACTCATAGGAGCAGTTCCTATCGGAGAGTCTTATTGCAGAGAACCTCTTTGCGGAGAGCTTATGGCAATATTTGTTTTATTCGTTATTCTTAGATAAGGATAGTAGTATTAAATATATCTGTTATTATAAGGCCGAGTTTCGAAATGTGGTTACGAGTACCAATATATGATCCACCGTAATATTACTAATTTTAAAATAGCTTTAGATTTGACGTAGAATTGGAACATCAGAATCTCTTTCTTTATGATAAACATTACTAAATTTGGAAAGAAACCATCTCCAGGTATGGCGACCCTGCTAGTGAATGTCGATGGATGGAATTGATGGATCAGATTTGCTGTATCAAGTGAAACTTGGTACATAACCGTTACGTTATAAGGGACATTAACTAGTATATTATGAATGTAAATTATAAAACAATTATCATATTATAGCCAGTAAAATTCAGCTCAAGTACTTTTTCTATGGGCATTTTTAAATGAGAATTCATTTAATGATTCTTCTCAGAATTCACTTGCTTTATATTAAACAGTTTTTTCCTCGCATATTATAGTGACTAAAATGGCAGTATCAAAACTATTATGTACACTTTCTGTTAAGGGCCGTGGCTTTTATAAATTAAGCTAGTTTAGTATGGATTTTCATTATAATTGTGTACTGCTTGTTTATTGATACCTTCTGATAGATGTTGTCACGTTTAAAGATCTGCCAATCACGATTATCGTATAAGAAAATCATATCATTCTGTACAAGGTCCACATATTTCCATTAGTATCGTGGTCACGTCGTTGCCGATAGGTTGTAAACTGACCTGGAAGTTTTATATGTTTCAACTTTTGATAGCTTTCAGCGAGGAGCGTTCGAAAGTGTTAGGCCGGAAATTTAATGCTAAAGTCGGGTTATTCAAAGGGTATCTATCATATATTCGCGTAGAATTTATGGACAGGCATACGTACGTGACAGTTCTTGTCAGTGTGAGTTGGTGATATACTTGAGTAATATATGGAAAAATAACATTGCGTATATATATTTGTTATTTCTCGGCCTGCAGCGTTATAAAGTTTCAATTAATTTTTACGGCTACCAAATCTTTTGGGAAACCTTTTTCTCAACTTAATATTAATGTGGATCTAGAGTAGATTGACTTATTTTAGTTTTTTACTCTGGAGATCAGATATAATTATTATTTTCCAGGAATTATATGTACTCGCGTTCGATTAATCAACCGCTCAAAGACCTGAACATCAAGCGTCGCCAAAAACCAATTAAACTTATCGACTTCTAAGGAAGTTATATTGAACTGGTGTTTGAATATTCTCTTTTTACGCGTTAATAAAGTAATGTTGCTGCGCACAAGTCTGATACCATAATATTTATGTTCGCAATAAAATTACGTTTTACAATGCCTAGTTTAAATAAATTATGAATCGGAAATAATAAATTGCAGTAGTAACACTATTTATTATTAATATGGCTATAAATTTATTGAGTGAGTGACTATTTAGTGAAAGTATTCTTTCTAAGCGAAGATTAAAATCATTAACCATCTTAGGACCACCAGCACTTTTAAATTGCTACTTTTAGGGCACCTTATAGGATTTAGCCCGTTTATGGATTCCAAGATTTCGCAATTTCGCCATATTTAAATTATATGGAAACAGTTACAGTGGTAAAAATTAATATATCAACTATATATACCTTCGATTTGACAAAAATAAGGTGGTTCTAGTACTGCATCCAAGCTGATTAACTTTCTGAAAATCGTTTATATATACGAACGCAGTAACTAATTTTCAAACAAATTGAAATTGTAGCCAACTCCGCTTTTTAGCTCCGTTAACTGTGTGCTATAAGCTTTTGGAAGAGACGGTGTTCATGCGAATTGCAAGTACAGAATGTGTCTCAGATCACCGTTGTGCCCCTTCCATTAATAAATACTACGCTTAGTATTTTTAATGGCTTCACTTCGCCATCCAGTTCACTATAGAAACAGAGGTTAATAATTCAGTCTCGTTATTGGACTCTAGAGTCATCAGATTGGATGGCCAAATAATTAACGTTGGTATACTTACCCGACGTATTCGGGATGATATATTAATTTTTATTCCAATCACCCCTTTAGTTAGAAGGTTAATACTTTGAGAGCTGTTAGGAACCGTATGATCAGGATAGCGCACCCTAGATTTCATGATGATAATCTAAAGAAGCGCTTTATCTACTTTACTAATAATGGTCACCCTCCAGGTCTCGTTCGACAGATCCTCTACAACGATGTCACTTCAGTGAATCCTCAAGAATAAAAACATCTTCCTTCTGATACTAAATATCTTCGTCGAATCGAATATACGATATTAGACGTTGGACAAGATTCCACCGCAGTATAATTTTTCTCATTCCGTCGAGGTGGTGTCCCATGTTTATCGTCCGGCCATCTCCTGTTTCTTGGTGATTAGAATTGTTTTTGCGAAAGCGGAGACCCTGTGCCATATGTCTCGACCTCGCAGCATCGTCTCGATCAGATTTGCCGGCGTTAGCACTCCGTTATCCTGATCCAGCTGACTTCTGTGCGTCTTCCACCTTGAACATTCAAAGAATGTATTGCGAGCATCGCGGCAGTCGCTGTCTTGATACGGACAGGAAGCAATTGTCCATTTTCCTTATTTTACATAGGTATTCGTGAAAGTACCCGTGCCCTGTCAGCATCTGGGTGAGCTAATAGCCCACCTCTCCGTCATCTTAGTCCATCCAGAGTGAGAGATCCTTAATGAATTCTGGTGTCCATCCGCCTTTTGTGTCCGCCTCTCATCGCACCTGCCAGAGCCGCATGGTACGCCTTATCATTTCATGTGTGGTGATTGTTTCACCTTCCAGCTTGTCCAGATAGATTTGCCGTCTTTTTTTGGCCAGTAGGTCTATAGGAACCACTCTTGCTATAACCAGGGCGCTGCCTCCGATACTGTTTCGTAGGAGCTTGAGATTCGCACAGCACCTTCTTGCGGTACTTCTCCTTTCGGAGCGCGTACACCGAAATCTCATTTTCATACAGGAGGATGGATGCAGAGACCAACATCAAAGGCCGCCGTTTACTTGCAGATGGCTCACCTACGTTGACCATCAGCCGGATATGTAGAGTCACCTTTAGGGCCATTTTGTCTATAGCAAAGCAGATGTCATCCCAGTGCGTCATACAACTGTTTAGATACACTCCCAGGAATCTTACAGACTCCGATGTTGTGATATTTTCTTTGCCGACTTGAAGTGGTATCTGTAAAGGTATCCTACGTTCGGTCAGCAAAAAAATCTCCGTCTTTTCTGTGGTCAGTTCCAACCCGTGTTCCTCCATCTAAGGACTTAATGCCCAGCCTCTTCGTGGCGATTTTGTAGCTGTGTCCACAGGGATCGTTGTTGACTTCCTATCGCAACTCCTCATCTTGCTCGCGTTAACCGCTCTTTTGTGTTCGTTGACGATTTAAAATTCTTCCTCATCTACCATTGCCAAGTCTGGGTCTCGTCTGCTTGTCCTGGTAACTCTGCGTCTTAGGTGCAGCATCTTCGGCGGAGCTCATTCGCCCCAATTAGCAGCCTTGCCAAAATAAATTTATGAACGGAATACCTTTCCAAATGCAAATCCATCATTCCCGTGTGAAATATTCTTCTAATGAGTAGCAATTTTTAGTTTTTGGGTATAACCTTAATTGCTTACCAAACCTATAGCGAAAATACTATAGGATTCAAATATTAGATCAACAAAATATCCATATTTTGAAATAGGGTTTTTTCTCCTCAGCCGCCTGTGCGCTGCTGCTCTGTTCTGGTATGTAGGTATTTACATATACCTATCTGCCGTATATAATATACAACCAACATTTTTTTGGATGAGATGAGGGATGAGAGAACGTATTTGCTTTTACGTATTCCCTCCCACAAGGGCCGTAACTTTTTTCCTATTATCTGCAACTTACGGGGAGATCTGCGCTCGAATAAAGGAGAGAGAAAAATAAAACCGCGGCAGTTGCTACGTTCTCCTGAAATCCGAACCAGAGGCACAATATCCGTTCAGTGGAGTATGCAAAGAGTATTTCACCTCCTAATGCCATTTTATTTCGGTAGTTCACTCCATTCGTGCACATATTGAGGTTCCCTTTGCGCGAGCATTAGTGGTGTTTCGGCTCCATTAGCGTGGTTGGTGAATAAGTAGGTAAACGTTGTGAGGTTAGGTATACGCTCTAAGCAGAACAATTTGCTATGAACTACGTTTCCCAAGAACAAGGGGATTTATAATTTTCTGATGTGATACATGGAATTTACTGTGCAAAGATAGATTCACTTACGTATAGATTGTCCAAATGTAATTAGAAACAACAAATTAGAAATAGAGAAATGATGCAAATCTCTAATAAATTAATATGATTTCCAATGAACAGGCAATATTTTACAGAGTTCATTAGTTTATTAAAAGGTTGTGATCTATAATGGTCATCTATGGGTGTACTGCACCAACTAAAGAATGTTCGATATAAACATTAGGGTTGATTGATTTATTGGGGTAAACTTATTTTCTACCTAGTTACATTTCTTTGAGTTCTTGGTATCTAGCAGGTAAAAGTACGCGTTGAAAAGACCACTTGTAGATATAGATCCAGGGTAGGGATAACCGAGCATGGTTAGATATTTTATCTTTTTCTTAATTCATTCGATCTTCGTTTAAAAATGTAAATCCACGAGTTTCCGAAATAATTGTCCCGAATTAATAAAAACGCGTAGTGATACAATACCTTGTTTATCTATGTGTTTAGATAATTGATATTCTTTGTGGTGCAAGTGTATTTTAGCATCGTCAAAAATGCTCATACAAATGTCAATACACTTCGTCGAAAAGCATTGTCGGAAATACCTTCTTGCAATACAAGAATAATTTTATAGCTAAGGAATTTTTTTAAATATATCTTAATACACTTTAAGAAATGATTTTTTTGATTAACTATTAACATAATTGAGTTGGAAAATATACATTACAAAAAAATAGTTATTTTAATCTTTGCGTAATTCTATATTATAGAACAGCGAGAAACGGGCAAGACGCAAACTTCACAGAAGAGAAGACGTAGTTCAATGCAAGCTTTATTAGCGTATATTATAGAGAAAGATTCACGTAGAATTATTTTTTATTATGTACACAAGTCTTACTGCAGAATTGTACCAATTGTAGCTATGGGTATGTTGTTCTTACTTTAATAACCTCTTTGTATTCAAGAAGAATATCATATAATCAGACCAGCGGATGTTTGTATGGTTATTCCATAGTCTATAACTTGAACAAATACGCAAAGACCGTATAGTCTTAATACAGAGCATTTGAGCGTTTGCCAAATCCTGGATATTTCAAAGCATATGTTAAGCGTAGTGCGAGTATCTTTTCCAGACGACTTTTAGACCTGTAAGTTACGTTAGCATTTATAGTGCAAGTATATAGTATAAAATAATTTATAGTATAAAATTACTAAATGAAATCGTTACGTTATTACACTGATTGTTTAAGAATTTTAAGAAAATTAAAAAAGAAATGCCACAACCAGGATAAGATTAATTGAGGCAGCTACAATAAAGAGATAATTTCTCTCTTTGAGCTGCTGTGGAAAAGAAAAAAAACAGTGACGTCTACTGCAGATGGTTCCAGATGTTTTACGGGCAATAATTAAATCAACGTTAAAGTAAGGAAAAATACTCTTAACGAACTTTCTCGAATTGCGGATTCATCCTTTTTTCCCCGGCATTGGCGTAACGATCTTCTTAACGTCGGTAGCAAGATTATTCGGGATTATTCAAACACGACTGTGTGCGAATAAGCGGGCAAGTGTTTGTGGAATTTGTAGATTTTGGTCTAATAAATGTTTCACGACAAAACCTAAGAAAGGGATTTGAAGTCCCCGGAGTGATTTAAATATGGTAAAAGGTAGTCAACGTTGTACATTATTGAAAATCACGTCGCCTATGTTTACAACGAAATTCTGTATAGTTACTCTGAAAATTCAAGGTCTAACTTTATTCTATTTTATACTAACAATAAGGGTATGTCAATTTGTGTTGAACGATGTTATAAATGCGAATATTTCAAAGCGAAACTTCATTTATTCCATTTCTTCAAAAAAAAAAAAAAGGAAAAACGAATTGAATATTTCAATATCGTCAAGCGTTTTTGTTTGCGTGAAAGTTCATTGTACCCACGGCTACAAAAACGATCCTGTTTTCGCATAAAATAAGCAACCCTTAGTGCCTTTCAATCAACGGTCCAGGCTACAATGCTTGAATGTCAATAAGGGAGACTACGTTTATAAGCTTTGATGAATTTAAAATAAGTACCCATTAATGCTTCTATTCGCTCATATATATCTATATATGTATGCTTTTCACTACATGCATGTTTTACTGAGATGTAGAATTACCAGCAGACATAAAATGGAAAAAAAATCATATTTTATGGAAACGTGATAATGGAATTACACCTTTTGGAATGGCCTAATGTGATGAGGCATCTGTATTATATTATAGGTATACAATTATTCCTGTGAAATGAAAGTACTCTTAGAAGTTGTAAGGGTGTTTAATGTTTTGTTTATTTTATTTTATTTATTCATAGGTATTCCTATTTTTAAGTGTAAGACCGTAACTTTACACTTCTTGCTTTACCATTTCTTTATGCTTTCATTTCCTTTCACTGCTTAATAACATTCTTCCATGTTTTTCTTTCTTGTGATAATCTTTGGATCTACTCCCATACGATGTTTCTTTCATTTCTGCAATTTCTACTTCTTCCTTCTATGTTTTTCTGGGTCTTCCTCTTTTGTTTTTTCTTGCCGCTCTTGATTCGTATATTCTTCTTGTTTGTTTACTTTCCGGCATTCTGTAGATGTGTCCCGACCATGCTAACTTTTCTATTGGTTTTACTTTTAGTCTTCCGCTGTGTACTTCGTTTCTAATTTTGCCTCTTCTTGTTTTGCCTTCTATTTTTTTTAAGAAAACGCATTTCGGTCGCCATTATTCTGCTTTTGTTTTTTTCTGTGAATGTCCACGATTTGCTTCCATATATTAAGGCTAGTACAGCTGCTTTCTTTACTACTTCAGTTTTTATTTCTTTTGGTATTTCTCTTTTCCCAAGAAATGTTGTTCGAATGGCGTTAAATACTCTTCCTGCTTTTCCTAGTCGTTTATTTATTTCTTTGTCTAATTTTCCATTATTTTCTATTAGAGTTCCTAAGTACTTATAATGTGACACTTGTTCCAATGCTTTCCCTTCTATATAGATCTTATGGGTTTGATGTTTTGCTGCTATAACCATCGTTTTTATTTTCGTGTTGTTTATCTTCATATTAATCTTCGTCAATGCTGTACTTACCATATTTATGTTGAGGTAAAGTAGTATCCGCATGGGCCAATTATCCGTCCCGTCCACCGCGGTTTATGTTACATTGTAGGCTTCTTACTGACTTTGCTATAAGGGCTATACCGTCGCTGAATAGGAGTTCCGCTATTTATATTCTTTGCATCTTCCAATTATCTATTGAGCATGTTTTTATATTCTCTTCACCTTCTTCCATAACCCTATCTATTACTACTGAGAATAGCATTGGGCTCAGGCCGCATCCCTACTTTAATTCTATTTTAGTTTGAAACGGCGTGCATTCTTCGTTTTAAATTCTTATTACGTTTTAGTTGTTCTCATATATGGCCTTTACTAAATTTCTGTTCTTATACCACGTTCCTTTAATATTTTCCATGTATTTTCTCGTCTGACTCTATCGAACGCATTTTTCAGTCTATAAAACATACATGAAGATCTCCTCCTTTATTTATTACTTTCTCTGTTGATTGTCTTTTTATGAATATGGGATCCTGGGATCCTACCTTTTCTAAATCCATATTGTGTTTCCTCTAAAGTGTCATCGATTTTTGTTTTTAGCCTTTCTTCTATAATTCTGTTTAATACTTGAAAGAGTTATTCCCCTGTAATTTGTACAGTCTGGTACGTCTCCTTTTTTATACAAGTGTATCCCTGTTTTTCCGTCGTTTGGTAATATCTTTTCTTTCAAAATTATTTTCGTAATATTTCTCAGTTCTTCTTTTCCCGTGTTGTTCAAAAATTTTATCATCTCTGGAGAGATGTTATCTATTCTTGGGGCCTTTCCTAGTTTCAATTTTTGTAATGATCTTTCTACCTCCTCCATTGTTATTTCAGGTATGCTTTCTTCTTCCTTTTTCCCTTCTTTTTCCTCCCTTCCTTCACTCTCATTTGCCTCTATTTCTCCCATACTCTTTAAAATATTCTTTCCACTTTTTGAAGATATTATCTTCCTGCATTAGTATTTTTCATGTTTTGTCTTTTATGTTTTCCATTGTATACGTTTTTTTTTTGTCTAAGTTGCTTTAGGGTACCATAAAATCGTTTATGATTTTCTGTATAATTTGTTTTCATAGATTCCCCAAATTCTCTGCATTCGTCTTGTTTTGCTTTTTTCAACTCTATTTTTACCTCTTGTCTGCATTTTTTATATTCTTCATAATCTTTCAGGGCTTTGGTTCTTAAGTATTTCTGCCATTAACTTTTCTTGTGTTATTTTCTTTTTTAAATCTTGGTCCATTTTGTCTTTTTACTGTCCTTGTTTGTAATCTTAGATGCACGGCAGCTTTCTTTTGCTGCATCTAGAATATTATTTTTGAATTTTTCTCTCTCTCTGTCTCTCTTTTCTACATCACTATTTTTTGTATTGTAATTAAATAGTTTTTGTGCGCTATTTATCTCAAACACACTATATTAGTACATGAGGCGGGTACCAATTTGTCAGTCATCCTCTCGGGCGATAACTAGTGAAATGCTTCGGAGAGTTGTGTCATGAAGCCTCGTGAACATCAGCTGCGGCTTCGTGAGTGGGTTAAGGAGCACGTAGAAAAAAAAATTAATTATATCCTACCAATTGAAAATTAGTCAAATGATAGTTGGCGCAATATTTTGAAGAAAATGTTAACACAGTATAAAGTGGTGGATTATTCGTTAGCTGGCCGATCATGAAAAAGAGTATACGTTCACAGATAACTAGCTCAGACGATAGTTTAGATGTTAGTTTGAATAAATATAAACATCCACTGGCTGTTTCTTGGTGGAAAGATTGTCGGTTATTGCACTGAAGGGTGTAGCGTAGGAGCCAGGCGCGAACATCTATCGCCTATTGAAATACACCATATGATGGGGTTTCCAGAAAACCACATGAAATCATACTTGCCGTCGACTTCTACCCAGCCATAGTCTGAACGTACAGCAGTGGTTGGAACTTTCAGGTGTGTGTGCGACCAAAGCGCTATTAAACATGCTCTTAAAAAATATTGATGTATTTCGATTTGCATGGTGGTAGGGGACAAGCCATCAAGGCGTGTTTGGGCAACTGGAAAACATTATCATTGTCGAGAAACTTTTATATTTCTTGAAACAACGTTATCTTTGCCTCATTAATGTTTTTCAACCGTTTCAAGCCATACACATAACAAACAAACTCTTCTATCCTGCCAAAGCGGTCTTCTCTCCTCTCCGATGGCTTTCACATCTGTATAAAGCACTCGGTAAAGCCTTCAGAATGAGTCATTATGTGAAACGGCAAAGAAATTATATTGCATTGGGTTGTATTCACAATCAAAACGCAAAGAAAAGTGGATGAAATGCCAGAAATGCTCACGGTGATGTGTTGGCGTCTCAGATATAATATGCTTGGATAAAATGACGCAGGCATATAATTCTTTTGTTACGTATCATCTTTCTTATCTATCTATCTTCATAAACATGCAACGTAAAATTTCTTTAGTCGATTATTTATTATTGCAAATATCGATTGAAATTTATAAGTAATTGTTATAATGTAGTGGCCTGGAAGCGTGATTTCCTGATTATTGAAAGAGTTCTGTCCAAGTTCGAGACCGATATTGAATCTTATTATGCGAATATTAATATCCAACTTAATGAATATCGAAATATTAGGAATTTGTTGGAAAGCCGTAACGGCAGTAAACAAAGATGATTAAATAGGTTCTAGAGAACGAAATGATGAAAATTTAAAGCGGCTGGTATTAATGCTCGATAAGATATGTCGAAAATTTCATTTCTTATTACGAAGGGGTTACTTATCGATAATCTTACGGTTATTGTTAGTCGATTTAATATAATCAAATAGCAAATTTGGTTTGTGTATCGGAAATAAATGCAAAATATTTGAATTATTTTGTTATTTAATCCAGTGCGTTTAAGCAAAAATTTAAAGAAAATGAGTGAAGAAGATTTATTTAAGGATGAATGCACTAAACAAATCACTGTTACAAGTAGCTGAATGGTTGTCCTAGAACATATTTATGATTCATGTTTCGAACAAATGTATCCAAAAAATATCTGTTATGTTTTAGGAAGGTTGAGTTTGGATAAGAGATAACATATGCTTGATTTGATTAATTGTTTCGCCAACTGTTACTCCTACAACAGATCGTAGATCAATTATTATTGTACAGTTGAGGTCGTTCAGGTTAACTCAATGCAATCTTTTTTAAGTCTTCCAGGGAAATACCAACCTTCCCAAAAGCCATGGATATACCTGATTCTCATGGTGGCTGCGTAGTGGCTTTTTTTCTGTCGTTGTGGGAGCTGCCTGACACGAAATCTCGGGAAATACTGAAGACTCGTAGCTTTTAGCATTTTATTTCCTATTTTGTTTGGCCATTAGATCAAACCAACTATTCCGGCATCCTGGTGAACTGTGTAGGTCTTTAGCCGGTTGGTTCAAATAACTCTCTATAGATTTACTTTTGGTTTACCAAGAGTTGCTTCTCTTTTTATATCCAGAGCTTTGCAATGAGTAACTCCAATGTTGACTTTCACTTTCTGTAGGTCTCGTTTTAGTGCACAATGTCTCCTATAGGAAACCTGCTATTGTGCGAAGATGGTTCCTTCTAAGCTTTAGTAATTCTTTACTCCCCTTCTTTGAGGGTCCGTTAATATAGGTCATTATATAGATTGTGTAATAATAATTATATTTCCTGGCTAACCCTTGCAGTACAGATCAACTTGTTTTTAAAAGCTCTCTTATTTATTTCTGTTGCTTAATGAAATACTACACATGGCTCTGCTTGAAAGTCACTGCATGAGTTTTTGTTCCGTTTGTAAACCAGATCAATTTTTGCAGTTGTATCGATTCAAGCTTATACGATCCGTGATTACCGCCTCGAAATTTCTGTTAAATAGATGAGTCGAAATCATGTGAATTGATCTCATTCTTAAATGATTACTTTCCATATAATGGGCTATTATGGTGTCCCAATCCTGCATATCTGCCATTTCGTATTTCATGCAATCAGAGATGCTCTATTCTTGTGTTCCCCATCTGTATAGTGGTCGTCCAAAAAACACAATTGGCATTTAGTATTAGTGGGGAATCGAATTCTGCGTAGGGGCTTTTCAAGTCTGCAGTTATCTGCGAAAACAGGAACAATTATATGTGGTCGTTTCCAGAAGTTTGTGTTCCACTAAATGACGGAATGTGGTTGGTCTGTGATCCATTTCTATTCCAGTAGCAAGCAGTGTAAGTACTAATGTAACAAAGTAGAGTAAAGAAACATATTTGTTCGCTGCGTTTTAGTAATGCTTTCGATTGGGTGAAATGATTCCGTTTCGTTGACATTGTCTCGTAGAAGTTGGAGTCAGAATGTGCTGTAGACTGTAACGTTGAGGAGAACAGCTGATACATGGTGTTCCACAAAGATCGGTATTAGGACTATCACTACTTCTACTATATATGTTAATGGTTTATCAAAATCGGTCTCAAGCATAAAAATTTGAACGTTTGCGCACCTCAGATTGATAAAGTAGAGAAAGCAATAAGTAAAGGCAAAGACGCGCTCGAAAGCAACAAACTGAGTGTAAACGACATGAAAACGCAAATAATGCTATAATTTATGTTACTTGCACCTCATATTATTTGAAAACCCACGTCTAATAACACGTCTATAACTATATCTGCAATTTTTACCCGTTAGAATTAGACGCCTGATGTAAATATCATTGCCAGAAGTTGCCAAAATAGTAGACTTTTCCTTGTTCCATTTGACGGTTACATACGCGATTTTGCTGTTGGGCCAGTCCTAAGATGAAAATTAGCAGTGACAATAGTTTGTAAAACGACGCCATCATTTATACAGGCCCGAGTATTTAGGTTGCCTGTTGTTAAGGCACTGTATTGCCTTTGATATGTATACAGGCACAAATATACGAAACATTAAAATACTGGTACCTATTCAACGAGGATGACAGAAAAGGGTGCAAGGCCCATCACAGTATGGAAACAAGAATAATATCAACTATTTTGCAATAGTAATTATATTAGAACACTTCAGGGTTTCATTTGAGGTAATGATTGGACGTATTGCTGTCACATACGGCTAATAAAATGGTTTTGGGCACAATCCTTGAGATAGTGGTGCAAGATTAGTAAACTGAATACTTTGTTATAGCAACTGCTTTACAGGAAACACCACATCGTCAACCTATACAGGCTTATTCATTTTGTGTGTCAATGCTTACACCGCAGCAGTTTTTCTATTTCTGACTTCTGTGGTTCTCTCACAGTACATACCCTTCTGGTATGTACTTGCGTTGGTTTATACTGTGTTTCTGTATTGCATAATGTATTGAAGAATTGTCTGATACAAACTTTATATCGACAAACATGTGTACTTACTTTCCATGGTTTGGTCATTAACTAATAAATATGGAACATTGGAAAGAGAAAAGATATAAAAGCGAATTCTAAGTAATAAAACATTATTGATTGGCTCTTCAGATTTTAAATCATTACATTAAGAGATCCTAGTCTCGCTTATAAAAGTAAGTATATAGTCAGATCTTATTAAAGTGAAAGATCATTCTTTAAATTTTCCAATAGAGATTTCCAACGTAAAATACGTTACCTACTTTGAACGCAATAACGTTTCCCGGAAATAAAAAGTCTATAAAAGGGTCTGGTTTTTCTCTCTCGGTTGTATACCTACATCTACAAAGTTATACGTCGCGTGTACATTTAATATTGATGTCAGCCAAGTCTCCATGATCTTCTAAAGTTCACCCTTTCCTGTTCCCTGTAAGTTTAACATAATTGTACACGGACTTGTCTTTTCTTGGCGCCTCTTCACTTAAGTAAAAAAAAAACGATGGAGCCCAGAGATTATTTAAAGTATCTTTATATTAATGTAAATTGCAATTTGCATTTTCATGAGTCGCGACATCGGATCGCTTGACTGCCATGAAAATTTAAAATAATTCATATACTTTATTCAGGGGTGGGGATTGCGTAGCCTGCCTCGTTTTATGTAGTACGTGTGAAGATGTAATTTATTCCTGATTTTAAGTGGAATGATGATTTCGTCTATACTTTTTCACGTTGACAGGTTTTTTTTATTACTGAAAGTTTTTAGTATTAAATTTGATTTTTAGGTTAGGACAACTTTTGCCCACAATCCAAGTCGCGAGTATAAGCGTTACAGCAATGATTATTAAATTTTTGATTGAATGTACAGTTCCAATTTTCATTTAACAAAAGGAAACTATTGTCGTTATCCTTTAGTACCTACTGATAAAATAGTGAAATTTTAGCTTTCTTTGATATGTCTTTTTGTTTTGGAGATATTAGAGCAAATAACGACAAGTAAGAAAGTTACTTAGATTGTTCTGTAAATCCACCAAGTTTCATTTAAAACATTGAGAGAGATAAAATGGCATTTTATCCTTCTATTTGTCTACAACTCTCCATGATTGAGATGAAAATTTGCTTAAGCTTCACGTAAGCTGATTTTTAAATTACACGTTGTATTTATATTTATGCCAGATTATTATTCATTTAAATTACTTTCAGTCTATTAATGTTGTATCATATGCCTATAATTTTATGACTCGCTTAACAATGCTGTAGGAATGAAGGAATTTTAGCTTTATATTTTTATATAGTTCTTTTCCCGGTCGATAAAATAGAGATTGGCAGCATTGGCGAGGATGAATTAATTTGTCACCTCACATATTTTGTTAATTTGTGTTTCGAAAATGGTCAGTTTCCTGAGTGTCTGAAAATATCGAAAATAATGCCAATCTTTAAGAGGGAGGACAATTTATTACCTGATAACTATAGACCGATGACAATGGTCCCTATTCTCTCAAAGGTGTTGGAAAAAGCGTTTAAAATCAGACTCATGAAATATTTAGAAAAAATAAAAGTATTGAATCATTCACAGCACGGTTTTAGGGGGAGGGGAGGTAGTGTGACTGTGACTGCTCTGGTGGATATGGTCACCGTATATTGCGTACGAACTTGAATCAAATAATCAATTCATGGGGTGCTTCTTGGATATGGCCAAGGCATTTGACTGCGTCTCTCATACAGTAAACTTGTACAGTTGCTTTATAAACTGAAACGTTATGGTATTAGAAAACATACTTCATTTTTTAAAAGCTTCTTAGTTAATAGATCGCAGTATGTTCACAGTGGCAATCAAATCTCTTCAATAAAGCAAAATAATTATGGTGTTTCTCAAGGCTCAATCCTAGGGCCCATCTTTTTCAAAATACATGTAAATGATATCACTGAGCACATCACTTATAAAAAGATTGATATGCTGATAACACCACAATTTTGATAAGCAATAAAAATACATAATGACTAAAAGAGATGTGCCATGATTCTATATCCTAAGTAACGAAATACTTTAATAGTTTAAAATTATGTTTAAATAAGGACAAAACCCAAACCTTTACATATAATTTAAATACTCATAGGGAATTGGACAATAATGACCCAGTGAAGTGTTTTGGTTCGATACTGGATAGCAGGCCGACGTGGAGGCCGCAGATTGAGGCCTTAACACATCGATTGTCTGTGACGACATTTATATTAAGAAACTTAAAATTAGTGATTAATCCTGAAGCATTATTCATGGTGTATCATGCTCCGTTCCACTCGGTGATGGGTTATGGAATATTACTGTGGGGTGGTTCAGCTCATCAGAAGGATATCTTAATTGTACAAAAGAGGCTTCCTGTATGCCACTATTTAAAAAACTTGAAATATGTACATGTACTAATCATTTCATTATTCAGTTCACTGTAAAGACAATTTAACTTTATCCCCGTTAAATTATTCACAACACCAGACATAAAAATATTGCACACCCATATTTTAGACTTTCAAAAAATGTAAACTCCTTTAGGTATGTATCAATAAAATTATTTAACATGTTGCCCAGTAAATGGAAGGAATTAGAGGTTAATAAATTTCGTAACACTATAAAACAGTATTTAAAAAAAAATCTTTTGTATAAAATACAGGAGTTTATCGTTAATATAAAAAGTGAATAAACACTCTTGTGCCTTATACCTCTATTTTAATATGCTGTGTTGTCATATTTACACATATTTGTTACTAAATTGTATTGTTTTTATTATTAGTCTATACAGTGACGTTATTTTTAACGTAAAATTAAAAAATGGAATAAGTATGCGTTTGACTACTTTTGTGACACTTCGTATAGTCAAAATTATTTTTAGGATGTGCAAAATTGAATTTTATAAAACATTTGCGCAAAGGATTCTTTTTTTCTGAAATGGAAAATGATGTTTAATCTAATCAAAGATCCAGGGACACTCGTACTAGATGGATTATTCGGGTCTCGACTTATATGAATACAAGATGGCTACGGGAATCGTGATAAAAGAATACGTAAACTTACTTTCTATGGTTCAGAGTTTAAGAAATAAAGTGAGGGTTTCAGGTATACCTAACATTGTTCCTTTTGTAGTTTGTGAGCTGAAATTGTTGGCGAAATATTTTCTCTAACGTAGGGTCGAAAATTCTTACTTAACTTTCAAAGGAAAGTTCTAAATTCTATAAAGGAATGCTCTTTCGTTCAAAAGATCATGATATATTTATATATATATCTATGCAGGTAGTGAGATGTTGCTATTTACATATATTACGAAAAAGCAAAATTATTTAGATGTTCTGTTTATATTATATATGAAATATGAATGTAAGTATCCGACGGTAAATTGTGTCGATGACGTTAATCTGACTTCTGAGCAGGAGACACCAGGGAATGTTTTGCAGGTTTAGTCCGAGGGAGTGAAATCGGGCGAATAACGGCACAATAATTCTCTTGTAAATGGGATCGTTATCTTGGTGACAGCAATCCGTTTTCTCGTCATACCTGGCATTTTTTTCTTGATTTTTGCTTTCAACTGATCCAGAAGGTTACTGCAATGCAATATTATTCTTTGTGTATTTTTTTCAGTTTACAATCAAGATTTCAATTTCTTTTTTTTTCTTGGTTTTTAGGTCCCAAATAATAAAAGTATGAATGACTAACGACGTTTCGCTTTATTTAAAAGCTTTTTCAAGTTGTAAATAAATGTATAAAGTTTGATAAAAAATTATAAATTATTTTTTTTTTTTTTTTTATCAAACTTTATACATTTATTTACAACTTGAAAAAGCTTTTAAATAAAGCGAAACGTCGTTAGTCATTCATATTTTTATTATTTGGGACCTAAAAACCAAGAAAAAAAAAAGAAATTAAACATATACATGGTCAAGATCCAAAGATTTAAAAATCAAGATTTCTTTAGCTTCTGTATTTCACGTTTTCTACAATTGAAATGTCGTTTGTATGTTTCGATGCTGGTTATTTCTTGCTTGGATAGATCTAGATCTGGTCCACAGTACAGTCTGGTACAGTGATAAACTGCTGCAAAAAGTTTTTTAGGTTAAATTCGTAGAATATCGAATGCTGCTCTGACATGATTTGCAGTTTTTCACTTGGATAGCTTCCTTCTGTACTTTTCTTTACAGAAAAGAACAATTACCCAAAGTTAGATTTCGTCTTTCCTGATTCATGGATACCGTTGTCTGGGTTCTTGTGTCTTGGTTGTGAAAAGACATTAATAAACTCCTTCAGTGAAAATTTTCTTCGTGAATGATAAGAAAGTGGTGGAAATTGTTGAAATTTCCTATTAAAACGTTTCTCTGGAATATTTGTATATTAGCCAATTTTCTATTTAATAAATAATGAAATGTGAAATGTCATACCGTTTTTAATTATTAAAACGTCTTTGACCCAAGTAAATCACCACTATGCTCAAGAATTAGAGTACTTTATTCAATCCTTATTCTTTTTGGTTTATCTTTTGAAAGGTAGGCGGAAGTATGGACATACATCATCTGGAAGTTTAGAAATGACTCCAAAATACCTGATCGCTCTATTAAACTAAATGGTTAGTTTCTCTGACCTATCTGTGTTTGTATTATATACACCCCTAATTAATTTTTCACGAGGATATCTTAAACTTTAATCTGATTTGAAATTTAAGTTAATGCTAGAGAACTCTCTCTTGTCATGTGAAGGAATTCTTTAAATTTCATTATGTTTCACATATAAATCCTAAATTTAGATCTGATCCAAGTATTCGATTGTGTTCTATTGACGTACAAAATGTTTTTCTGGTCATGCTTCAGATGAATCAGAATCGTTTAGAACTGAAAAACTGATACAATATGTGTTTCTCTCCCATGTTGGTAGTCAAAATTCTGTTCAAATGCGTTGGAAGCCACCGAAATCAAATGTATGCTCTCAGTTGCGTTTTTGGATGAAGATTACGTTTCTGATAATGTCGTTCAGTTTATTTGCTACCGTTTAGAAATATTGTTGAATTTCATTATTTCTTATAAAAAAATTGGGTAAAAATATCAAAAGAAAAAAAAACCATAGAAGAATTGATGTAACCCCGATATAGCAAAAGAAGCTTTCTTTCATATCTCTAATCTAAATATTTCTAGTGGTCTTCAAGATGTTTGAGTTTAAAATTTTGATAGCCAACACTAGAGCTAGATGCGTCTTCACCGAGGAATCCGTCCTTTGGCGATATTACAGGCCAAACTTTTGAAATTAAAGTCCATGGTAAGAGCGGCGCGGTAGAAGCCAATAAAAGTATCTTTCGACGAGGCATCGACAAGTAAAAAGCGATTGTCGATGTCTATAGGCGTTTTCGATGTATTGTTTTTCAAATTAAAGGCGACGCTAGAAGATACTAACACGAAGGATCTTCTATGGATAAATTGAATATTGAAGAGCAATCGTCGATAACTCTAACTGTTTCTGAGGTATTTGGAAACATGTGAAAGTCGTTAAATTTCGATATTTTCCATCTTTAAGTCCCAAATTCTGTAGTTGTCCGAAATGTTCCAACACTACGGTGTTATACAATACATATTACTGATGTCAAAGCGTTTGTTGCACGGTTCAACGGGCTTTCTGTTTCGTTTAGACTGGCGATATTGGGTTTAATTGGCGTATGATTATCCTTGCTCTAGACGCGAAGGAATATATATGTTTAAGAATATAACGGGGTTTCTGTTAATTGTTGCATTACTACTAAGCGATTCTGATTGAATTGCTCAATATATCTACAAATTGGGGATATTGATCTATCCAGTACACTTGCAAATCTATTATCACGATGCAAGATGTGGAAACGAAACAGTAAATTGTACATACAGTTTTCTTTTGTATGATCGTCCTATATATGCAGGTACTCGAAGCTCAAACTCGTCCGGCAAATTTGTTTTACGCAATGTAATTATGTAATGCGATCAGGTAGATAACAATATCCACATTCTACAGGAAACTGTAAGCAGAATCGATACCAGATTAATGCAACCGTCCAACATGTGTACGTGCTTGTTCTAGTGGAAACTGATCTAAAGTACACACAATAAAATCGGCCATCAATAGAAACGGTTCGTCTAGTAAATGCTAGGACACACATAAACTGCAATCGTTGAATTTGTTTCAGGAAATGAATTCCGTCTTACAGCGGAAAATGTCAAGCAAGAAGCACTGACGTTATCTTGTAAAAATAATTTCATAAAAATATATATCTATAAAGTATCTCCATTGACATCTTTATGTGAAGCGATGTGTATTTACGGTACAATTCTTTCAAGATATTAGACATGATATAAATTTTATTCATAGTTATGTGTTTGTTTCTTGCTTGTTGCTGGGAAAAGCTTTGGGTTGTGAAATATATACCTTGACACTTCCAGGTACTGGCATCTATTAATGTATTGTAGAAAGAAAAATTAATGTAGGAGAAAGCAAAGTTACGGTGATAGGAAAGGAAGATAAACATATATCAATACAACTAGAGGTTGAGGTATTTAAATATTTGGGTGTGAAGATACATAAGGGCGACAAAAATGATACAGAAATAAACGAAAGAATAGAAAGTGCTTTAAAAATATATTACGCTCTCATCAGTGTACACAAAAAGTAACAAAAAAGACGAAAAAGGCAGTTTTTAAAACGGATTTTAAACCAATTTTGACAGTTGGAAGTGAGGGATGGGCGTTGATACAAGAACCAAAAGGAAGACTACAAACAGTAAAAATGCAATACTTAAGAGCAGCAATGGGGGTCACTAGAAAGGACAGAATTAGAAATGAAGAAATTAGAGGAAAGCGACAAGTAGAACCCTTAATCAAAAGTATGGAGAGAAATTAATTCAGGTGGTTTGGTTATTTTATGCGTATGAAGGATAAACAGCAGGTGAAAATAATATGGTAAACAAAAGCAAGACAAAAACGACTCTGGAGCAGATTGGGGAATGAAGAATGGGATGACGCAGTGGTGGAGATCTTAAAAGGAAGAGGACTATACTGAAGAGAAGCAAAGGAGAAGGCAAGAAATAAATGAGGTGAAATCGTATATGGCTAAATTTAATGCCTTAACACTCTATGGTACTATTAAGGTTTTTAATTATGTACTTTGTTTTATTGTATTCCAGAATTAAACATTAGAAGTGGTGCATGGATAGTAGTAGAAGAGGTATTTGCATTTTGGTAAAAGGCATTAATTCCTACTTGCCCCAAGAAAAGTGAGCAAGGAAATTGGTTCAATTCTATGAAAAATAGCGATCATTCAGATCCAGCCTAAGTGAAGGCGAATTCATATATGGACAGAATTTACAGAACATTTAGAAAATTAGTTTGAAACTACTGTCCAGAGTGCGTTGAACTTAATTTCTATAGATGAGGGCCGGCAATTTTTGATTTTTCAAGGGAAACAGCCGGGAAGGATGTACCTATGATTGGAATTGATTGAAAACTCGCTCAAAAAGAAAACAGAATAAGAAACCGTTATGTAAAAAAGAAAATAGAAAGAAAAAGCACCCCGAAGAACGTGAAGCATTGAGTGAGTCTTGACCCAGAAGTTCCTCTGCACGTCAAAAAGAAGATGGCTGAAATAATGGTGAACTTTGAGGGTGTTAAGAGAGACACAGCGTGGAAAAGCGAGTAGTTGTGAAGGTGAACAATACCGACGATTTTTGTAAGACAGAATTTTATAAATTCGTTACTAAATGTAACGTAATACCATTTGCTTTTTTTTAATGATGTTCCATCTTTTTGAATTTTAAATCCAGAGTTCCATAGTGCAGTTGTGATATTAACGAATTTCTAAAATTAATTACACGCTACAATAACCTCGTATGGATGGAATGAATAACAGAAGCAGTACCTATTCCAAGTAATTTCTAAATTCCATGAGAAATACCCATATTCTAAAAGATCAACAGTTTCATTGTTTTTGGAAAAATAAAATCCTATATATCCAAATAAGTCACTTCTTTTGTTTTAAATAAAGTTGTCCCATTTTTTGGTTTGAAGGGAGGTAAGGGTGAGCATTAAATTGCATAAAAATGATTTTTTAATGGCCCTTATCTTATAATTTTTTTCTCCCCTGACGCACAGTATATATAAAATGACGCGGAAAAATGAAAGACCAGTTTTTGAATCTGCATCTCAAATCTCATGCATCAATGTATAATATATTATATTTCTCTTTTGTTTATCATCATGTAGAACCTGAAAAGCACTGTCTTTTTGAAAATCGCGAAAGTTGATTAGATATATAGGGAGACCTCTGTGGCATGCCTATATATGAATCAAATGGTCTCAAAAATTTCTTTCGCTGTCTTTCAACATCTCTTGGAATCATTTTAGACGGATTTACAGATTTTCGAATATTTGTTTCACTCATTGTTACTATGGTCATTTCTTCAGATAGTTTGTTGCAAAAATGTTTAAATTTTAGCCATAAATGCTAATATTTATGCAGTAACTTCTAAAATCTTATTAGTAATTCCCTATATATATATAAGGATAAAGAACTTTTTGTGTAGCCTTCTGCCGCCATCTCAGATTTCTCTCGTGCTGTTCTATTCCCAATATATTAACTCCAGAATCTGCGAGTAATGGTGCAGATGATCGTCAGAAACAATGCTGTGTGTATTTAGCGGAGTTTGGTAGAGAAAGATAAATATAGAGAACTATATTTTGAAACATGTCGAACCCCGCGGGTTGCACCCTACAGTTTCCGTTGGCGTATTGTACAAAAAAAGAAAATGCGTTCATGCTTGCTAATTTGCTGTCGTAACTTTATATATATGTATATATCTCCGAATAACATCTACTAAGTTGTAGAAATATTTCTTGATTTAATTACGTACTACTTGTGGTTTGGTTTTGGGAATGGTAACTTTAAACAAGCTTTCCTCCCGTGCGACGCTTTTTATTGTGTAAATTTGTTATTTAGATTGAATATGTACAGTGAAAACTTTAATTTTCATCATCACGAAAAAATCATAAATATTGTTTAGCAATTATTTACGTTTGAAAATAATTATAATAATTATTATGGGCTCCTATAAATTTTTAAAAATTTTTCTTTGTTAAAACTAAGTAGATACATATATTTTGGTGTGCTGATCTACGAAATGTTTGATTTTTGTTCTGCCTAAGTTGTAACGCTGTGCATGAAACCTGCTATGCTGTTTGAAAGCTCTTTTGATATGATACAAATCCACTATTCGAATTTCCTTTTATCTCTTACCCATCGTAGGTTTATAAGAATGTTCTACAACCAAAAAGAGGAGAATGGGAGTCCACCACTTCGCTTTTTTTTTAATACAGCTCACCGCGAGGCTCAATAACAGATAAACTGCGTTAAGAATGATAGTAATAACAACTAACAACTTGCGCCTAACTGTACATTACAGCTAACACGCTAAAACAAGGATTTCCACACTAGCAAACTAGACTTGATTCCAATTAATTTATACCTTATTGAAAATAAATCAAGAGAATAAAATGGAATCCTTTGCTGACTGTCTTAGTTGGCGTCGAGATATACATACATATACAATTTGGCTGGAAAAGATCAAAGGTGCCGGCTGAGAGTAATGATTCTGCTTGTTATATAACTGTGCTTGCGTATCATAGAAACGTTAACAAACCCCTACAGATGTGTCCTTTTCCATTGATTTTATTTACCTTTACTTTGAATAGAAGGTAAAGTGTCACTGTTAAATGGCTACCGTTAACATATCGCAATTTATTGGCGCCATCTATTAAAAAACGAACTATACTAGTGCAAAGGTACTGTAGTAGAAGTTATTTTGGCACTTATTTGTTTTGAAATTTGTTAATCTACAAGTCTAACACATAATGTTGTAGTGATTTCCATATATTATTGTACCTGTCAGATATCTAATTCTGCAGTCTAACCAGTAATTCATGAAACCATTTTGCAGGCTATGAGAGTTAAAAAATGGAGCCAAAACATGCGTGTAGTAACATCTCGTGCAGTTTCGATCAAAATTAACTTAATTCAGTATTTAAAAAAATCTGTAGTATTGACCAATATAGTGAATATATTAATAATGTGCGTGTAAGCAAAAAACAAATAACAGTACCAACTAAACAGAGGCAAGTACCTAAATGAAATAAAGACATTTGTTGTGAACAAAAAACTAGTGTAAACAGAAAAGTGCTGAATGATACGAAAATTATAAATAATAGACAAATGAGGCACTCCTTACATCAACAATAACAAAACTTACCCTAGATGGAAAATACAACCTACAAATATTACAGAGCAGTATTTGTACAACATGGATTCGTTGACATCTGTCAAATAGCTCAAAAAATCAGTTACATATAAATGTGAAGAAGAAACAAAACAATAAATAATAAATCAATCAAGCAAAACTGCAAAGTAATAGTTACCATAAAATATAAGGTAAGTAAATACAAAAATCAAGTAAAACAGCATTTGTAAAAACAACATTCAAAGTAATCAAAGTAAAACAAAGATTCACTGAGATATTGAGATAAAATACAATTTCAATTCTCTCTTCAGTACTCGCAGAGAATCAAGAGAACGAAGTCGCAACGGCAGGCCATTAAAACACTCCTCTAGCTCCGTAGCTATTTATAATAATTATAATACGAATAAAGCTATTTATTTTCCACCCTGGCTTCTTAAATCTTAACTATCTTATTGTTTTACCCATACTTACTCAAACTTGTTCTAGTTATAGGTTCAATTTCATTAGATTCTAGTTTTTTCTTTTATATCGCCTCAGTTATTGCTAGTAGGTATTTGTTTCTCTTTTATATAGATTGGTTCGGCAATTGAATACAAAGGTAGATATAATAGGGTACATGAAATACAATAATTTAAGATATGACTTCATATTACTGACCATACGTTATTATTTCGACTCTTGTAAAAAAAAAACGAGTTCGTTATAAACTTTTAATTAAGCTAATAGATCACATCTGCTTTGACAGGGCATTGCTTTTTAAAAGCTTCCTCCGTTTTTTTTTTTTACACAAAATGCGGTCTATCGTATCTGAACTCTTTATATCTACTGCCATCAATAAAAATGGCTTCAAAAGCGCGTGAACGATTAATAGACATTTAGTTTAACAAATGCTTGAGCCTGTTTGTTTCGTTATCAAATGATTGGTCTGGTATAAAACGGGATTGCGCATCGGAAAGTTAAAAAATTTGACCATTATTCCTGGTGTAATGGATAAATAAGATCCTACAACAATGTGTCAACCAAAGCTTTATATTTGATTTGCCCGCCCGTATCAGTCTGGATTCTGGATTCTGGATTACTTAAAAAGGTGGCTACTGCCACTGCATTTAGGCCTCATTAGGCCCATTATGCTTCCTCCGTTTACTTTGCCCCACCTAGGTTGTCAACCAGCCTATTGTGTTAGCAATCCTCAGGGGAGCGTTTCTGACGCTGGCGATGTCAAGCCGAACGTCCCCAAGTAGAGTTTTCCTAATGGATGATAGGGCAGGGCAGGGCAGTCATAGAGAACATGCTCAGCCGTCCCATCCTCTAATTGGCAGCCCCTACAGATTCAGCTGGTCTCTAATCGCAGCTTAAAAAGGTGCGCTTTTAACTGACAGTGTTCAGTTAGAATTCCCATCACTAAGCGGAGGTTCTCACCTTTACATCCTCAGATAGTTTGATGCCATTGGCCTATCAGGATAAGATAAAGTGCCCCTGGCAAAACGGCACTCGCAATTGTCATTCCAGGCTTTAATGAATTGCTCTTGGGTGATAATTTTAATCTGGTCACACAAGGTAGATATGGTAGGCCTTATAAAAGGTCCAGGACCGTACAGAACTCTTCCGGCCCCGCGTCTGGCCAGCCGTGATGTTGTTCCTTGCAGAGATCTGTGCTAGAGCTCTGTGACAGTCTAGCATTAGTCTAGAGGTTATTTTCGGTTGCTTCAAAGCTGATACTAGTTGCTTGTTATCTGTACACAAATCAATATTTTTGCCTTCAATCCTGTGTGCAGATATGTTGTTGGCAGCTAAAGTAAATGTTGTCAACTCTGTTTGGAAAGCAGACAGCCCATCGCCGAGCAAGTCCTTATGATGAATATTGTAAGTGTGGTCGGTTATTGAAAAAGATATATCAATAAAGTTCTGGAAAAGGTACCAACTTCAACTAACCAATAGGGCCAAAAGTATCCTAATTATGTACAGAAACTTTGCAGGAATAATTAGGGATGCAACCACTTGAGCGTAGACGGCAATTGTGACACCGGTCATCACTTATGGGTCAGTGGCTTGGAGTAGAAAAATTACTCCCTTTATATTACAAATATGAGCTTGTATATGCATAACAAAGCCCATTAGACAACGACATTTATTAACTTTTTGGTTTAGAATGTGGCGAAAAGATCTATACACAGAATGACTAATGAAGAAACTATTAGACATAGGCCTTAATCTTCTGATGGGGACCAAATTTGAGACTTGCCAAAAAGAAAAGAATTTACCACAACGCTTATCAATAAGAAAAAATGGGAACAAGACAATATCTGAACCTGAAAAGAAATGCCATCAAATGGCTCCAAATATTACGAAAATTGGGATAATACCCAATCCATATCTTGCAAGCGGAAACACACGTTATGGAAAGATGCGTCCAGTTTAATTTACAGAAGCTATCGATAATATAAATTATCATAATGTTAGAAATGCAGAAACAAGAAGGAGCACAGTGGATTTTTTAGGTTGAACACCAATATAAATATAGGTTACACTCTAATATAGTTTGCTGCATTTGTTGCCAATATAAGTACAGTGCTGAAATAATAATACTTATATTGCATGGCTTTAGTGCTGAATACCGTTATTAGTGTTCGTGAATGTTGTATAATAAAAATGTAAATATCTACAAAATAAATATTATATTATGCATCTTTTATAAATATGTAGATCGTAAAAATTGCCCTACTCCATTTGAAGAAAAATCATTTCTTATTTTAGATTCTCGATTGCTATTTTAGACGTAAGAATTCAATAAGAAGCGATGCTTTTCAAGATAATTGTTAGGTTGTTCCAGGCAACATTTTATTTCTTCTTCTTTCTTCTTTTCTTGGAAATGTATTTCTTCGGCCGAAATTTGTTATTCTATCGCTTGAATACCACCGCCCTCCATTGAAAATCAATAGGCGGAACAAGTATTGCGAATATGATGTGATTCGCAGTTTGAGAAGCTTATCGGAATTCATTAGTAGATACAAATCTCAGTCACGAGCGTAGCGAAACGTAACGATATTGTACGTATGGAAAAATATGGTAGAGCGGTTCCTTCCTATACACACACAGGTATGTATGTACATATTTACGTAGTCGAGGATGGCTGAGTATGTGCATAGCATCCGTGGAGGAAATCAATCAAGTACGTGTACATAGCTGGGCAGAGCTTGGGATATCATTCGTCTGAAGAAAATTCTTTCCATTCCGTTGACTTTAGTATTCCTAGTTTTATGCTTTATTTTTTATGTATATTACTCGTACAAGTACGGCAAGATTTCCGTGGAATGTTCCGGACGTCGGTTGAATTGAAATACAAGGCAGCACAGATACTACAAGGTGTATCTATGTTATACATGAGACTATCGATCCCTTTTCTATATCAACTGATAGAATTTGAGATTTATAAGCATTTTTATATGACTCTATCTCTATCATATATCCAGTAAACTCAAAATATGATCAATGTATGGTGAGAATTAAATTAATTCAAAAAAGCATGCTCTACAATATATATGTATGTGTTTTTTTGTTCGTTTTATAATATAATAATAAGAAAAAGGCAAGATTACACTAAGGAGAAAAACACGTACACGTATCATTTACTATGTATAGATGACAGCGTGCGCCATTGCATCTCTGTCAGCATATATATTAAATGGGAAAATCCACTGAGACTGCATTACTGAAGTTGACCGATCGTATCCAAGATGCCCAGACGAACGAGGAAACAGTCGTGCGCGTATTTCTAGTCATAAAAGGCGCTTTTGTCTAAGATTGCCAAGAAAACGTTAATTAACGGGGAGTAGATTATGCGACCTCAAAATGGACCTCGCAACATCAGACTATTTTAGCTAATTCAACGACAGTATATGCACCAATTTTCAAAAAGCCGAAAAATTTCCGCTTTATGAAAGGATTTAGGACGAAGGTTAGTAGCAAGACTGAGGCGCATCAAGACATTATATCGAAACTAAATATAAGGACAATAAAATGGTATACGGATGGCCCTATAACGGCAGAGGGGACTCGAATGAGAAATCAAATGAAAATCAAATATTTCGAAAGCTTAGGGAAATACTCGAGTATTTTTCAAGCAAGAAATTATCATAATGCATAATACACAAGCAATCATCAAGGCACTGGTTTTAGCTCTAAGCTGGTCTAGACACACTAAGCGAGCAAGATAGAGGAAACATGCAGATGTAAAACGAAAAGAAATAACAGATAATCTTGCAAAGATAAGGACCGGAGTACCATATGTAGGGTGAACTCCACTGCAGGATAACTTCAATACTGGAGAAACTAAGAAGTAAAACACAGAAAATCTAAATACTGGAGAGATCTTCAAGGAAGCAAATTAAAACTTTTAAGGAAAATCGGAAGAGGTATATAGATTCTATCAGCCTACGTAAAAACAATATTGGCAGGTCATTGCTGAAAACGTCGAATATAGATTCTAGGATGTTTATGGAATTCAATGGAGTCCCGGATTTTGCGGCTAGAAGTGTATAGCTGTAAATTTAATGGACCAGGAATATGACAGTCGTTAGGAGCTAATATATTAAACAAAAAATTACAGGTATACGACAAGGGCACTACTATTAATAAGTTTTCTTTATATCGCCAATATTTGGCCACCTATTTATTTAATGCTTCTTGAGAGTTATAAAAGAGTTAGTTACAAGATTCACTATTCAGTTAAGGAATGAATAAGCACATTTAGGTACATTTAGGCACATATTATGTCTAGCATTAATATCTGCTTATTCATTCATTCACTGAATTGTGAGTTTCGACGTTAACTCAATGCCCTGAATAGGCCTTGAATAAATAAGGAAAAATATTGGCGAAATACAGAAGAGTTATCAATAATAGTGCCCTGGTCGTGTACCTGTTATTTTCTAGTTAATATATGTATAGTTGTAAAGATTTTGGAACAGGATTTCAATATATTTCAAATGGATTCAGTGGCTGATAACAACAACATGCATGTGACACCTGCTTCTGACTTTGTAAAAAGAAACCAAGAACACAATTTTTTATATTTTTCTGAAATAGTTTACTCGCGGTCGTATTGGTTTTTCTTCTGATTCCCACCATGTATAACACATATGGCACCCAGAAGAAATAAGTAAGTTGAGGATGACCAGAAAGAACTAAAACGTCATTTGAAGCTTTTTAGCATAGCATTAGATAGAAGATCCAAAGTGGCATTGAGCATGAATCTTTAGCTTTTCTTTGTAAAGCTAAATGAAAATACTAGAGGAAGAAGTGTTGATAAGTTTTCTTCATTTAAGAAAATGTTTTAATGTTCGAGCTTGGAAACGGTGTAAATAAATCATTACAGCTTGTTTTTCTATTTCAGGTTAGCACTAGTAATTTTACAACTCTACTGTACTGCAACTAACCTACATATAACCGAACGATATTACATATCTACTATAAATAAAGATGTAATTATAGATGCTTGAAAATTTACATCGGACGAACATTTTTTTTTAATTTCCTCATTTTCATTAAGAAACAAACTATAACCACAAAGTGATGGTATGTTGGACAAGTCAGTAATACGGGGTATTTAAAATTACTTAAATATTATGCTGTTCATTTCAACAACTTTTTTTATACAAGTAAACAAAAAAATAATTTTGTGTTGCCTTGTTCTCTCGTCGAAAAAAAAATCAGTACTGCCAATTAAAATTTAAAGTTTTTAATTATCATATTTAAAATATTAGTGTTACGATAGCTGGGGGTGAAAAGGTGGCACATCAATTAAAAGATATCTAGCCAAAATGTATCCCCATTGGGGCTAGAAAGAACGTTGGGGATTGCAAATTATAGGAATGACTATTTTTCCATAAAATCACTCGTTTTAATGAGCAAAATAAATATGTCTATTAAAACGGAAAAGAAATGTAGATACCTTATATATAATAATTCCACGAACTCTCCTCACCCAAAAATTAAGATTTTCTGACGCTATTATCAGTAAAAATAATATAATATATAATATAATATAATTTATTTCAATCGAGACCTCAAATAGTAGGCATGGACATTGTCAGTATATGATAGAATAAAGTATAATATATATAAATAAATAACGTAAATAAACATAATTAAATTTGTGTAAAGATTAAAGATACGGATAAAAGCATATATAAACATATAGTGTATGTAAACAAAAGCATGTATAAACTTGAAGTGTATATAAACAACGGACTACAAAAGTAACAAACACATACGCAAGTGTACAATGTCAACAAGTTAAAACTTAATACCAAAGTACTCTTCGAGTGAATAACACTCATGGTCCAAAAGCAGTCTCTTGACTGTGTTCTTAAGTTGCCGCTCGTCCAACAACTTCATACTGTTTGGCGGATGGTTGTATATCCCAACGGCAAAGTAGTTCGTTGACATCCGTGATCTTGTTATACGATGTGGGGGTGGTATCAAGTCGCCCTTATGTCGGGTGTTGTGGTGATGTACATCGCTGTGCACTACGTACTTTGATTTGTTCGTATGGACATAGAGTACGCAGGTTAAAATGTAAGAACACGGTAGGGTAAGTATACCATGTCTCCTGAAAAGTGTTCTGCAAGATGTTCGGTGGTCAACATTGCTCAAAATTCTTACTATTTCCTTCTGTTTCAGAAATATTCTTGTTGCTTCAGGAGAGTGTCCCCACAATAGCACAGCATACGTTGCTCTGCTGTGAAACAGTGAAAAATAGGCAGTTCTCGCAGCCTCGTATGTAGCCACTTCCACTGTTCTTCTGACTGCGTAAATGGCCGATGAAAGTGCCCTTGCTGTGGCATCGATGTGCACCCTATAACTGAGGTTGCTGGAGATGTGGAGGCCGAGGAAATCAATTCTATTATAACATAAATTAACTTTTTCTCCTATTTGCAGTATGAGTACTTTACTTCATTTTTATACTAAATTAAATTATTTAAAATTTATCACATTATCCTTCATAATGTTGGTTTCGTTTAGCCACGTCTACAATATATCACATCCCTCTCTCGATAAGGAAGAAATGATACAGCGATTGGGAGGTGTGATACTTTATAGGAATGCCTAAACACTAAAATAAGTACCATATAATTCAACCAAAAAATTATTTTTTTTTGTAAATGACCACTGTAATTATCCTTTATTCATTGCAATGCTCACAAAAAGGATTTAATATTAAATAATTCTCTAATGGTTTAACACGCCTATCAATCCCGACTATAGCATAGCACATCATTTTACATTTTGGGATTTTAGGTATTGATCCAAAATTGTTTTCCATTACAATGAGAATGACAATATTGATAGGCGTGAGCGAAACATGACTGTTATGAATATCGTGGCTTTGTAGGTACATATTTTTTATTGATGCTATATTTAACATTTTCAAGGCATTTGTCAAAGTTGTTCGTCGCCGCAACCCCTTTTGTGAATAGCAACTGAGCCAGGGGAAAGTCTTCTGTTATATAATCTTGATGCCAAAAACAAGGAAAAACTAAAAACAGAGGAACAGGGCTCCCTAAGGCATTTACTGTATAACAAACCATAACAGCAACATCTCGTTCTGCTGAAGTAGCTTTACAAACTTATTTCTGACTTTTTAAAGTAATTATTTTTAGCGGTTTATAAGTATATCGTTATAACCCCAGTTTTTTCGCAACATATTCATATTTTAGACCGAAGTTATTTCTTTCAAATGGGGAATGTATATATTTTCGTAAAGTTTAGTTACATTGTCTTGTGAATTACACGCTATAAATCCCTTTAACTATTTGTATGATGCATTTATGGAACGTCAAATCAGATATTTTATCTTGGAGAATGCGTTGCTTCCTGACGTCCAATTTGGATTTGATGCTGGTCACAGTTGCGTGTTACTGCCGAATTTCACAAAAGTTTAGTGACTTACTCACTTAGAATATCTTATTTAGAAACAAATAAAAATTGTTCAACAATTTAGCATAATATCTGCACGAATTTAACGAACTTTTCGTCAATAATTCCCATACATACCCTTTCACTTAAATTATAAATAATCAATTCTTCTTTTTGTATATATTTTATGAGGTTTGTTTAACAAGTAAAACAACTGGAATTACTTTACACATTTTATTTATTCAACATCGGTACACACGCTATTACAGATGGAAGTAAGAGACATCTCTTAAACGTTTATTTTCTTACTTTCCTTCCATTTACAGTCATTACAAACGAGTCGATGCGGAAGCAAAATAGTACGAAAAGGGAACTAAAAGAATAATTAATGATGCGCTCAGAAACGAAGTAAGGAGATTTTAAACTGCTACTGTAAATTTATTATTACAGTTTATGGGGCTCATGGTACCTCCCTACTACGTTTCGTTTTAATACATCCGTTTTACAGTAATATATGTATATATCTTTCTATAAACAGCGATAATTACATATTTCCAATTAACACCTTGAACATTGGACGTTTTTTACGTGAACTACACGTAAACACCGTACACTAGTAGCTAGTAACATTAATTACTATTATATCAGATATAGAATGCATTACAATAAGTACGTGTTACCCACTTACATTGGTTCTATAATAATAAAAGTAATAATACCATTAATAATTAGCTATGACGACTATGTATTTACAATAATACCTTTTTTTTTATAAAAGCAAAAAGATTACGTAACCTCCACACTTAATACTAGTTTAAAAACAATAAGCGTATTTTCTGTTACATATTATCGATATAATATTAACACATGAGTAGGCCAACACCATTTCTTCATCATTAATTGATAGTATGTTTTTCTAACTGCTAACGCGTATCTGCTGCTATCCCCTGGGCAGAACTAGGATCTGAAAACAAAGAAAAAGAATCATATTGTTTGATGTACTAAGTAACTAATGGAAGAGCTAGTATTAAAGGGCAATAACTAATTTTCTATAATTTAATGAAACAAGTTAATATTTTTAATGACTTTATGTGTTTATTTCATACAAATATTTTAAATATGTATACGTCTAAATAGAAAGCCTTACGTGAATTTTACCTAAAATGTAAGCATTTTCATCTGGAATCTGATATCATTACAGGTATGTAATGTTATCTTGTATAAAGTATTGATATATAGATAAATTTTAGAAAAGTAAAAGTTAAAAAAATCATAAATTTGCTTAAAAAAAAATAGTAACTTCTCTGAATTAGTTAAATTCTTATTGCAAGTAAGATTAATGACCGCCACCATGATAAACATTCATAAGGCGTCCTGCTTTCACACGGCATAAAAATGTTAGCCGAGAGCAAAATGCTGTTTTCTGGATAATCAGTTTCTTACTCAGAGGAAATATCAGTCACTGGAGACATTTCTTTCCTCTTTCTTGTTTTATTTAGTTTTTCTTATACAACGCATGCGAAAGAACTTGTAATCTCTATGAATCAAATATTGAAAACTAATAATAATAATTCTAATTTGATAATACTGTACAAAAGAAATATTATAGAAACATAAATAAAGGAAATGCAAAAATTCGGGATGCGCAAATTATTGGATGTGTGGATGATCTGATCATAGTGGTAGAGCAAAAAGCAATTTTGGAAGACATGTACAACTGCGTGAAGACGGAAGCGAAATATTAAGCCTGAAAATAAGTGCATGAAGATAGACGGTGAGGAGGTGAAAGGTCTTGTAACTGTAGAGCAGGGTGTTACTGAAGGTGTGAATACATTTATCTTACAGTAACGGTGTCCAGAACAGGTAACAGATTTAAAGAAACTAATGAAAAAATGCAACAGCTGAACAGTGCCTTCTATGTCAATAAAAATACACGCATGAGTAAAGATCTATCGAAGACAATAGAAAGCAGAATGTACCGAACCTTGTTAAGACCGGTTTTGACCTATGCCGCAGAAACAATGACATTAACTAAAGAGGATCAGACTATATTATTGATAGTGAAGAAAAGAATAATAAGGAAACTAGTAGAGGAGATAAAAATGGGAAATGAAATGTAAAGAAAGAATCAATGGAAATGGTTATAAGGGTGCTGGCTGAATGAGATATGAGTGGTGGGAGAGCGAACGGAAGACTGAGGACTAGATGGTTTGAAAGAGCAGAAGAGGATCTGAGTCGATGAGGTTCCAGTGCTAACAGAAGCTATCCCAAATTATGATAAAGCTATTACCCTGACCAACCAGCTCAAAAGTTTTGTCGAAAATCACGGAGATACAGAGTCTTTGGAGCTTCTTTCTAAATTAGAAATACTATTTCAAGACGCCATTTTAAAGAAAAATAGAAGACAAACAACAATATATGAATTTTTGCGTCCTACGGAGAAAACGTATTAAGACTTTTACTTGGCAGAGGTATTTTGCATTACAATTATAACAGTGTGGCTGATGGTCCAGTGACTTGCGCGCTTGGTTATCAGTCACGGAGTCCGGGGTTCGAATCCCAGGGCCTGCTCTCAGAGTGAGGTTTTCGTGGTTTTCCTCACTCCTTGGCAAATGCTGAGAGACAAACACCTTAAGTCGCTCCACGGGCGCAGGCGTAATACTAACTCATGGCCGGCCGATGCCCCCTGTAATTGGCGAAAGCTGTTGGGGGATGTAAAGGCATGAATTATTATTATTATTATTATTATTATTATTATTATTATAACTATGGAACTTAAAACAAATGTGCAATAAACATTCTCAACTGCATTCTGGTGGTTGCTCATTTGAATGATCATTACTGCATAGTTAACGGAAGCCGTATATAAAGTAACTGCCAGCATAAAAATATAATTAATTCATGCCGTAATTAAAGTGTTAATCCAAGTTTAATTCGTGCGTATTAGACATCCCAAAGATCTGCCATTAATTTCATGTTTTGCCATTATCTCTGCAGATATTTTAAGTGTAATTGTCTTTATAGTTTTAGCATAGGTTTTATAGATACTTAATGTAGATGTACACAGTTTTTCGTGTCTTTAAAGTTCGAAGAAGTCAGTTTTTTGCCATCATTAAAGGAATTACAGCTGCATTAAAGGCATACAGAAGTGCATCAAATTATTAAAAGATTCTTTAATTAATAAACACGGTTTATAAAGTATTTAAGCTTAGATATTCTATCTAATCTTGTATTGGTTTTGCTTTGATTATTTACAAGAAAATATAGGGCCTTTAATACATTTAAGCATGGCTGTTATTGTATTTATTAATTATTACATGTTAGTTAATAGTTTCTCTAATACCTAGTAGAATAATAATCAAGCTTACAATTACAGCGATGTAATCTTATTTTCAAAATTGCGGTACCTTTGATATCAGAATATCAGTAAAGGTAAATTGGTTTTAGTGCAATAACTTTTTAATCATCAAATATGAAATCCCTGTAATTTTTTTCTCGTTTTTCAACATCAAGCTTTTAAAAAATGAATAATAAAAAAGAATGTTTTCTTGCTATTGTTTATTTTATTGCATCATATCTCTCAAAAGTAGCATCCTGCGCCAGGAAATTAGTTTAATGGAATATGCCGGATATATACATTTTACAATTTCGAGGAAATGGAATATTATACACGAGGGAAATGTAGGTTCTCAGTTAATCGTAAACAAATTTTACTCCTTTTAATATAATAATTGTATCTCCAAAGGTACAATAAAAGGAACTTTCAATATTGACTAGTATTTTTGAAGATATCTACTACTAAAATAAAACTTTGTATATCTCTGAGTGCCATAAATTAGGGCGAAAAGTGTAAAATGTATATTCACCAGAATAGTTATTTGTATCACTAGGCCAGAAACTATAGTTTTGCGAGTGTGAGTACGGTTTGTGGGGCCGAGGCGAAGCCGAGGTATCACAAGTGCGAATACTCGCAAAAGAGTTTCTGGCCGTGTGTTACACACTATTTTTTGAGCCGACAAATCTTAATTTTGTTGTAAATAATAAAAGAAATTAACGCTACAGTTAACAGTACAGGTTGGCAATACATATTACATATGAATTATGAATTGGAAATCAGGGTTAAAATACCTTAATGTTTTGACGTTTTAATTTTCTTGATAGTTTTGATACATATTTATCAATAATAAGGACAATGGAGACCCCAGCTCATATTACAGAGGTTGTGTGTGAAGTTATTAACCATTTATTACCTGTAAAATCTTCCGAAAATAGAATTGGAATGAATATGAATTAATTAAGAGATTGTGTAACGAGAATTCTCTCATCTGTCATCGAATCTATAATTAATGGCAGAAATGTCAATAATTCCAATATAGTGTTCCAACCAATAGTGATTTTTTGCCGGCCTAGGCCGGAGAATGGTAAGTTTCCGGCCGATTTATAGTAATGCAAAATCAGCGTTTCTGGACGGAGGCGCAAAAAATATTTGTTATTTTGAGGTTGATGATATAACAGCATATTCATAGACATATCCTTTGATACATTTTAAAATAATCGAGCAAAATCATTGCAAGAGAACAAAATCATGTTTGCGATTTATATTGACATTTAATATCGCATCGATAAATAAAGTCGTAATTATTTGTCACTTGAAAGTGATTTGAAACTATTTCGAAGCTGTTATGGTTTTGAGAAAAAATGCGGATTTACATTTTCTCTTCCTTGGTATATATTTTAAGGTAGATAATAAAATACTAAATCTAGAGGGATACTGCCAAAGTAAACGTATATTGTTTAGTTAAGAGGCATCAAACGCAATGTTTTGATTGATTGATTAATCGATTATTCCGGAATGGAGCATAGTATGAATTTATTTTATATTCAATGTTATTTATGCTGTACAAACACGATTAAGTTTATTTTTAAAACAAAATTTGTAAGTTACTGAAATAGTAAAAAGAAGAAGACTGAGAATTCCAGGACAATTGAGGTAAAAAGCCATACGATAATAGATTGAAAAGATACAGACAAAGAATAGGAATGTTACAAATCGAGGTGCAGGAGAGGAATTAGAACAAAATGTATAATTAGCTCCCACCTCAATGAGAACTCTCCGATAGGAGACGCCATGAGGATCCTTGAGCTTTTGTTAATAAAGTTATTCAGTATAAATTCTTGTTTCATCACTATCTACTAAGAAGTACTAAATAATGTGCCACATCTACAAGATACACGCCGTTATTATTATAAATAGTTCGTATTTTGTAAAGCGAACGCTTTACCCTTGCGGTTGATACACGCGCCTTCAGTACGTGTTGGTTTGGTGGAAGCGCCAGGTAAATAATTCTACTACGCTACTTCTCGCTTAGTGAAGCACTCTATAAAGCCTCCTACCGAAAATTCGTCTTCCGAGGCGAAGTATACTAATTTAGCATTTTATTTCCGCTTCTGAAGTACGATTTGTGGCAATACACCAACAATTGAAGCCCAATTAGTAAATATCGGGATAATATCGGTGTAGAGTTACTATTATTTATGGTACTTAAGGATTAGAGCAAAGAACGTATGAGTATAGAAAAAAGTTATTTTCAGAGCGCTACTTGTTGTTATTTACCAGTGTTCGGGAAATATTCTTCGAGAGGTATAGAAATAAGAAAGAAAAATATTTTTATTATTCGTAGACGCATTATTACGGGCAATCAAAAATATCACTCTCAAATAAAAAGAAAAAACATCATCAAGTTATGTTATTCTTTACGAAAATGACTAAAAATACCTTCAGATTGGGTTTCAGGTGAATTCCTGTATTGACATAGAAGCTATAGATTGGAGTAAGACATACATCATATATATAGATATAATCAAAAACCTTAAAATACCCGAAGGTGTTAAGGTGTGTAATGCTTATTTATACAGAAATTTTGACCATTGCTGCTTGTTCTTAGCGAGTTTCATTGCTTCGTTCCAGTTTAGACCTTGATCCTTCAGATTCTCAGCAATTACATCGTCCCATCTTTTCCTTGGCCTGCCCCTACCTCTTTTTTCCTTTGATCGTGTTTGCCATACACTTTTCACTTGCCTCTGGCTCCCCATTCTAGCCACATGACCAAACCACTTGAGTTGCTGTCTTTCCACGGTTTTTAGCACTGGCTCCACTTGCAGTTCTTCTCTAACCTCGCAGTTTCCGGCTCTGTCCATTTTTGTGATACCTTTTACTCCGCGTAGATATCTCATTTCGACTGCGTGCAATTTACTTTTTGTTCGGTTATTTAATACCCAGCTTTCGCTTCCGTATAATAAAATTGGCTTGAATATGGTTCTGTATACTGTTAATTTTGTTCTTCGTGTAACCTCTCTTTTCCTTATAAACGTATGGTTTAGTGAATAATATAATTTTACTGCTCTTTCTATGCTATCATTCATTTCCGCATCACACTTACCAGTTTTGTGGATATTTACTCCTAGATACTTAAAAGTGTCTACCTATTGTAACTCTTTACCATTAACTACTATTGTCATCTTTGACTCTCCTTTTCCAATTGCCATTACTAGTTTTCTCTACATTAATACTTAGGTTTCTGTCTTGTAACGAGTTTACCCATAGATCTAAATTGTGTTGCAGGTCATCGTTTGATTTTGCAAAAATTACTAAATCGTCAGCAAATACGCATTCTGTTATCTCCACTATTTCCAAATTTCTGTACCCCACTTTAAGAGATCTGACCTTTGTCTTCACTTCCTTTATAATGTCATCCTTTAACACTACAAACAGGATTGGGCTCAACACCCCACCCTGTCTCAAACCGTCCTTTGTCACAAATTCTTCTGATTGCAAATTTTCTTTCCGTATATAGTTACGAGTTGTTTTATAAATGCCTTTTATGCCGCTGAGTAGTCTCCCTTGTACACCTCTCGTTTCCATGCTCTTCCATATCATTTCTCTCTGGATGCTATCAAATGCTTTTTCAATATCCACAAATGCTACAAATATGTCTTTATTGATACTTTTCTCAATGAGTTGTTTAATTGTGAATCTCTCTCTACCCTTTCTGAATGCGCTTTGAGATTCATCTAACTGAATTTCAATTACTGCTTTCAATCTTTTTTCTAAAAGTCTCTCATATGTTTTCAATACTCATAGTACTCATAGTCATATATTATACTTGTATAAATCCTCCCTATAGTATTACATTCAATTTGAATTTTTTTAAATCTTTTGATACAATAGTTAGTGGCGATGTGTTTTGTTTAGTAATTTAGAACCGGTAAACATAAAAATTGATTTAGCAAAATATATTTCCTATAAGGCCGATATAAATTTTAAATGTCACTATGCCAAAATACATAATAGATATCTTAATAATGCAAATTAATCAACAAGTTTTTAATTACTGAATCGGCGATGAAAAGGCAAAATGTTAAGTTCAATCCGTTACTTTTAATATAAAAATTTTAACTCTTGGGATTTCTTACCCGCTAAATGTGTGTGTATGTGTAAACGTAAAGCGGGGATTTACAATACTCAAATACAAATAGTCATATTCAAATCGGTGGTTATCAGTTTGGAATTTACCCTTGTTAGGTAATCGCTTCGTATTTTCTGTAACTAAGCAAGTTATTTTATATAACGATAAGAGATCTTTAACCTATTCGTAGTTATAACATAAATTAGTTCATATAATAATAGAAACTGTACTTTCAATTTACTTCCCATCACAAAGCCATTAATCATGTGTTTGCGTTCGCAGCACTACATACAGCATTCCATAAAATCCTACCTAGTTTTAACCTTTTTAATTTCGACAATTTTTTTAAGTTCTTTGTCATCAATCATGTAGAACCGGATGGAGTCGTAGCCTTTGTAATTACAAAACAGAACGCTGGTTAATTAGAGAAGCGTCTAAATGTCGACATCATCTTTACGGATTAAACATACATGTGTATGCTGTTTGTATACGTAGATTCTTATATACATACTGGAAGTGGCAGAAGCGATCGGGCAATAGCAAAATCTACCAATTTTTTTCAATTATAAACAAATCTGCGATAATGAAACATTTTTTTATACAGGGTGTTTTGAAACATCGTTTAAAGATTTTAAGGGCATGTAGTACGATCGAAAATAAGGTTAAAAGTCATAATAAACATATGTTCACAAATCAACCTTTTACGAGATAACAGCGAGTGTTCCTAGTAGTACATGGATATAACATATCCCAGTAAACAGGTGCTTACCAGCTATTGTTTACAGCTACAGTTTAATTTGACGTTCTGTGCAATTTGTAGCAATTACAATGGTGTTCATGTACGGTCGTGCTAATGGGAATTCTTTACAAGCACGTCGCTTCTATGCTGAAACGTTTCCTGATCGCCAACTGCCTTCGCATGTGATGTTTCAGACGGTGTTTCAACGACTAAGAGAAATTGGTTCGTTTGAGAAGTTCTGATACTGGACGGCAGAGATTAGCATGTACTCCACAGATAGAAGATCGAATTTTGAATATTATTTATGAAAATCCCGAAGCTAGTGTTAGAGGAATTTCGACTCAAGTGGGTGTAAGCAGCAATTTTGTTTGGAGAACTCTTCATAAGCAACTCCTACACCCCTACCATATCCAACGGGTACAAGCCCTTACCGCTCCGGATTATCAAGCGAGAAGGGCTCTCTGTGAGTGGTTTTTGCGAACAGCTGCTGATCGGCCAGATTTCGCTGATAACATCCTTTTCACTGATGAAGCTGGTTTTACTAAAAATGGAATATTTAATATCCACAACAATCACGTTTGGTGTGACGAGAATCCTCATGCTACCGTTGAAGCTCGACACCAGCAACGTTTCTGTCTAAACATCTGGTTAGGCGTGATAGGGGAACGGTTGTTAGGACCGATTGTTTTGCCACAACACTTAACAGGTCCTGCATATCTCGAGTTCTTGGAAAATACTTTACCTGAACTTTTGGAAGATTTACCTATAAATCTAAGACTGAACCTCTGGTTTATGCAAGATGGAGCTCCACCGCACTTTACGCGTGCTGTTAGGGAACATCTTAACAATGAATTTCCTGGGAGATGGATAGGGCGAGCAGGTCCCATTGCTTGGCCTCCAAGGTATCCCGATCTAAACCCGTTGGACTTTAGTATCTGGGGTTATTTGAAAAGTTTAGTGTACGCAACACCGGTAAACGATCTTCTCCTTGCGCCAACGAATAGAACACTGTTGCCAGATAATACGAGAAAAACCCTTGTTTTTTGAAAGAGTGCGCGCTTCCTTTGAAAGCAGATGTAGATCCTGTGTCGAAATGGAAGGACGTAATTTTGAACATCTTCTTTAGTTATAATCTATTTTATGTTAAAATACAATAACATCTTAATAAAAACCGCTAAAGCAAACTTATTTTGAAACGATGTTTCAAAACACCCTGTATAAATTTAGATAAAAAATTTTATACTCGGGTTACTTACAAATTTAATAGTAGACGTAAACTGTGATATTAAAACATAAACCACAGTTATTGTCACAAATTAAAAACTGATAAATGAGACAAACACGAACAACTAAGCGACACTTAAAGTAAAGAATAAAATATATTAAAAGGCATGCTTGCGGACTACTAAAACGATAATCAAACAACAAGAAAGAATTAAACAAAAAGATTTAGTAGAAAACCGAGTGAGGAAATGAAATTTAAAATAACTGATTATACAGGCTGGGCGACCACATACGGCGCGCGCTCTATATGGAAAAGCAAAGGATTTTTTGAAATCCTTTTTATTTAGTTGAATGCTAGACCTTTGCGTGTACAATTTAAAATTATTTTGAATTATACAGAGTGTTCGAGAAAAAAGATCCATAACAAAGTTCCCTTTTTTTTAATGGAACACTCTGTATATAATGACATATTTGAAATCTAAAGACCAAATTAGGGCAAGTTTATGAAATACTCCATATTCCTAAAGCCAAGGTTTTTGAGATATTCTAAAATTTATGGAATTGCAGTACAAAATGTAATTTTGATTTTTACTGAGTGAGTATACTGAGTGTTAATAAACGCTTGTTTAAGTTTGATGACCTTTGCAGTAAATTAACTTTCTTATCTTAAATAGAACAGCCTATATCTGATGATACTATCGAACGTAGAATTTAATTCCCTTTCAAAATATATTAGGGTTCCCTATACCTAACATGAATGGTTTTCTCGTGGTTATCATTTAATTTTTTCTGAGGACTACATTTAATACAATTCATTAAAATTCAGTTGGCTTAGACATATTTACTAAGCATGTATAAACAATTTATCGTTATTTGACAGCATTCAAAACTTACTTTGATTACTCTGTGAAATTTATGGTTAAATCGTTCCAAAAAATTAAAATTTATTATATTCAAGAGAGATGATTTTAACAATTGCTGAATGCGAAGAAAACTATTTTCTTGCTCGATTTAAAAAAAGGTAACTTTGTTATGGATCTTTTTTCTCGAACACTCTGTATAATTCAAAATAATTTTAAATTGTACATCCAAAGGTCTAGCATTCAACTAAATAAGAAGGATTTCAAAAAATCCTTTGCTTTTTCATATAGAGCCCGCGCAGTATGTAGTGGCCCAACCTGTATATTTTTGATAGATTATCAACATCGACTCGGTTATTTACACTATCTTTTTTTTTTTTATGTATATTTCTTAAATGTTTCGTGAGTAATATTTCTTTTTTCTTTAGTTAAAATTTTTGTATTATTAAAATTGAATGAAAGTGTTTATTATCAAGTTTGTGTTTTCTTTTTAAAGCGTTAACTTGGGGAAGATTTGTGGTGTTTGATACGATTTTTAAGGTATTGTTTTGTTTGGCCAATGTATACTCCTCTACAATCATTACAAGGGATTGAATATATTAAGTGGGAATTTTTTTACTTTCAATTTGTGAAGCAATGATTTAGGTTATGTGCTATTTTTTAGTTTTCCAAAAAAATAAGTAACTATATACATATATTACTAAATATAGACTAAACAGGATTGACCTTAACCGTCGAATAATGTATTTCATGCACAAATTTTATTCTAGTAGAATGGTGCCCCTTCTCATTTTGTGTTTATTGTATCTTTTGGCAATGATATCCCTGACAGGTATGTGGGGAAGCAATTGAATAATCAAATCCACCACTTGATCCAAGTCTATTAGATTATATATAGATATTTACGGTGATTTTTAAACAACTGCATGAAATGTTATTGGCCGCGTTCAGAATACGTAACTACTCCCAAGCGCTTTAGGAACTGTTGACAATTCGCTTCAAAAATAGTAACATATCATATTCGAAGTCCGAAGGCGCATATTATCCCCGTGTTACAGCTTAAAATTATTTTTGTCTAAAATGAACGTAAACTTCAGACAATTTCTTTTTTTTCAGGTAATAGCATACACCTTACGAACGGTAAGAAAATGACCCAAAATATTGGACATTTTCGTCCCTGGAAAAAAACAGATAATTTATTTCTGTTAGAAAAAACGTTTTTGCTATTCGAAGAAGCAAATAATGACGTTATGACTGGAAAACAGAAAATAAAACAAATATATTTTTTTTGTCAGCTAATGCCTTCTTTAAAGCTTTTATAAAATTAACATGCTTCAGTACTTTCCAGAAAAATCACTGAAGTTATAAATATTGTACCTTATTTTATCGACACCCTCTATGAACAAATTTATTCATTGGATTTCTTTTGTACGTTATAATGTAGATGCATAATGAATAATATTACACGTTTAATATGTTGCAACAACTATAGAGGTATATATATGAGTTGGTTTAATGGTTTCGATTTGTCTATGCCCTGACACCTAGCTGTATTTTTTCTGTTAAGCAAACACACGTTCGGAGATTCAAATTCTTTCATTTTCGAATGTGTGATACTATTTTGTATGAGTACGTTGGGACCATAAGCATATAGGTAGTCAGACCGTGACGTCCCCCTCACGGTAGTGTGAAAAATGATGGCACGATGATTGATGGAGTTATGTCAGATATTTGAAACTGGTAATACCTAAATTTGTATATCGTATCAATCTATTTCGTGTAGTTAGCCGCAAAACGAAGTAGTTTTGCAATTCATTTAAGTAAATGAAACATGGCTTAGTATTACTTATGTCATTTAATTGCAAAATACGGCATAAAACACAGCATATACATTTTTGGATGTCTAATACATAATCTGCGGTAATGAAATACTAAGGGAACATGTATAATACTAATATCCTAACTTTAACTTCCAGGTAAGTAATATCACGTTCTATGAAATGAAGTGTCCATGTCAAATTATCAATCGATATCCATTTTAAATTGTTTCCGTGGGGAATTAAATTGCGCAAAATGATCGTTTCGTAACCAGGAGTACTTGCTACATAACTATAACTATCATAATACATTTACCACTGCTATTATCCTTTGGCGCATAACATCAATGGGAAATGGAATTGGCAAAGTTATTGAGATATTTTAAGGCGTGAATTGTTTCAGTTATCATAATTATCATTAAATATCCATAATTGTGTTAGTTTGCAAGTTCCGATAGTTAATATATTACGAAGTATTTACCAATATAAACTAAAAAATCGAGGAAGATCATACAGACTTACGATGCTAATGAACTACACCACTAAGAGGCAATAATAAACATGGGCTCGCATAAAGGACGCAGTTACATAATCGGAAGATAAGGTCCACTTGTTCTGTTGTTGTACGAACATCGACTATAAATGTCTTGCTCTCTGTCCGTTTAAATTGATCCATTAAAAAGTTTTTCAGTTGAGATCTTTTTTTATTCGAAATTTATTGCACGATTAATCTGATGGGCCCATGTGGTCGGTAGGAACGTAGGGATAGTAAATTTTACTTCATAGTAATAAAATATCTGCGCACAGTTTAAAAGAACTAAACTAAATTTATTATTTAAGTCTTCAGGAAAAGGAGATTTCTTCAAGGATTTTTCCAATTTTCTAATCATATACTTGCTTGAATTTGGAGATGAATATATCTTCGACTAAAATTTTAAAATCCCCCATTTCGCAAAAAAAAGGATTGATCTTAAACAATTTATAAAGTTTTATAAAAATGAATCTACCACATAGGCCTTTCACTAATGGACTGCCGATTCATAGTAACTAAGTGGAGTTAATCTTGTGAAACAGAAATAGATATCTATGCTTTTCTTATGTATAAATTTATCTTTTTTGTGTAACACTGTGATTTTTCATGTAGGTACCACTGTCACAATATATGGGCTTTGACATGTTTGGTACCTGAAAAGAATGAAATATGTCTTCAAAATCTACTTAAAGCAACATCGGGAGTGAGCAATCCAGTAGTATAAGATCTATGATTTATCCCCACTTTTTTATATCTACTTTGAGTGTTCGAGCTTGTCATGCTTATCTGAAGTTTGACTTTATATTACCCATAGAAATAGAGTGAAGAGAACGCGCTTTAACGAGTGCGCATCTTGTTTTAGAGGAGCAGAGTGGTGGCAAGCGTGGTAGGCATTTTGAGGATTGCTTGTCCATCATAACGGTATTTGTGGAAGCCTTTCTGCATTTTGATGAGTATTTTCTTATTTTCTCACACACCTTAGTGTATTTTTAAGATTCCGGAGTCAAAATGAGCATTTCTTTAATCATAAATATAGTAGAATAAAAAAAAATGATTTATGGAATATAGTCTTACTTGCGCTTATTAAGAATGTAAATAACGATAAGTCAGTGTAGAATTAGAAGTTAATTTCGATAACTAAAAGTTAAGATTAAAAATTAAATTAATCTTCTATACGTTGTCTTTGTATTTCCAATTATATATTTCATCATATAACGGGTACAATTTTTTTTAATACTATCGATTTGCTGTTTCAATATGACTTTGCTTAACCGCTACGAACGTCTCTTTTGGTTTAGAATAAACAGAGTTTTCTATAAATATTCTCACTTCTGTTATCCTAAAATGTGTTTTTTCTTCTTCTCAGTTTAACAATATTTTGAGCAGGTTTCGAATCAACCTTATCTGATGATAAAAATAAATAAATTTCAACGATGTTTTATGTGATTTGTGCCCTTTGTTCTTCATCGAATTGAGTAAACATTCTTTTAATAATTTTCGTCATAACTTCTTGCTTATATATTTTACGTTTTAGTGGTTAAATTGATATTGTCATGCCGAAACTGTATTGAATTGAAATACTAGGTATTATATTAGATAAATTTCGTATTTTACCAACGTTAATTTTTAAATTTAAACAATTTAATATGTATCATTATCCTACCTATATACACTCCGCCAAAAAAGTATCGCATAATTTAGTTTTGAATCATAAAAGTATCGCATAATCTTTGTTTGTAGCATAAAGTTGTAAATATACTTTAATGCGCTCTAAGATATAATTTCTATGATTGTTTAAATAAAATACAGGCCAAATAAAAACAAGAACTCATACTTGAGATTTTTATTAAAACAAGAAATTATAATTTTGGAAAGAAAAATGTCATAACAGTAGCTTTTAATACTGAGTATTGCCACCTCTGGCTCTTATGACCGCTCGCATACAGTTTGGCAGAGATTCGATTAACCTCCGTATATAAGCCTGATCCAAATTCTCCCACTCGTCACGGAGAGCATTTGCTAGTCCATGCAGGTTCGCTGGGACGACATTTTGGGTTCGTATCCGTCTGTGAAGGAGGTCCCACACGTGCTCGATAGGGTTCATGTCCGGACTTACCGCAGGCCAATCTAAAACTGGAATACCAACATCGTTAAGGTATTCCTGGACGATTATTGCAACATGCGGTCGTGCATTATCGTGCATTAACATGAATTCGTTTCCTATAATTGGCGCATATGGTACTACATGTTCTTCTAAAATGTCCGTTATATACCTGTGGGCAGTCAGTGTACCTCTGTCTACTGGTACTAACTCTGTACGACCTGTTAAACAGATGCCTCCCCAAACCATAATAGAGCCACCAGCGAAATTAGGTCTAGGTCTGATATTACCTATATCTGGCTACGGCTCTAGAAACACTTGACTGATTGATGTTCATCAAATTAGCAACGTATGCTTGAGATCGTCGATAGCAGCCACTTGTTCTGAAGTTAAATTGCTCATTTTAGTTTTAAAAGCGTTGGTACAGAACTCTGACTTCGCACTTCAAAATTTGTCCGTATAGGAAGACTTTCAATAAACAACTGCACAAACCTTACACATATGCATTTTTGTAAATGTGTTCTTTTAGAAAAAAAAAAAGTAAAAACGCTAAGTTCCATTATTTTGTTAGTGTTTTTATAGTTCACATACACGAGGCAAACTTTTTGTGAACGTATAAAAATATCTTGGTTCATAAATGCCCTTTTTTAGTTTATGCGATACTTTTTTGGCGGAGTGTACGTTTTTTCATGTGAATTTATGTAATTAGCATTTTAGAAGTATTTTTTTATAAAACAGAAAAAAGATATCAAGAAATTATGTATTGGCAGATAACGCCTGGAAATTGTATATAAAAGTAATTTAATTTCTTTTATTGTAACATGCATGATTGTTCATCAAATGTGAGCAATATAAAACTACCTAAATGTTTCGCACAGTTATAAACACACAAGTGCTACTATGGTTAAAATGCATTAGTTGAGTGTCAATTAAAACGCTAGTTATATATGTATACGATCACACATAGACGCTCAAAATAGTTAATGCTAAATATTATTAGTTAAAAATAGGGATCTTATAGTTTAAATACCACTATCTTTATGATATCAGTACTGCTTTCTTATATCTATCTCTTTTCCTCACTGAATGTGGTTATTCAACTGATATTGCTTTTAGAGCGCACTTTAAGCGCACAGAGTTAGCATATGCATAAGTATAATTTCGGTAGTGCTTTTACGATAAGTGGAACGCTGATCTAGCAAGGCAAGCTGTGAAGCTATCAAATTATTTCTTATGTTAAGTACTTTGGATCCTTCTATCCGCATTCTTTTTTAAAATGTTTGCTTGTGGATATAAGTGAATTATTTTGGAGTGAAGCCAGATCTAAGTATGTCTAAAGTTGTGAATGGGTGATTCTTAATATTCTTAAATTTACTACCGCACAAGTATTTTCCGTTCATAGGAATCCCGCCCCCACACACAGCTTGCGTCACGACCCCGAACAGCCAGCCGGGGTCCAGTCGGCGGACGGTGTACTGCAATATACATACTAAATTACGATTCTTGAGCGAATCGCGAAGATAGTGGGAGTACCTTTACTTCACGTGCGAGTTATAACGTTTGTCCTTATTTCTTCGGTTGTATCTCATTTCATTGATATTGCGTATCCGCCAGCTGAAAATGCTTGTAATGTAGCTTTCAAACGGTATCCTATAAATATAACCTGTCGCATTGAAGAAACCTACAGTACAAGTATTTTCTGCGGGTGGATGCGCGATAGGAAGAGGGCGTACTCAATGGAGTGAGACACACCCGATGAAGTATGGAGAAACGTTACAACTCGCACGCGAGAATTTAGCTACCACCACTAACTTCGTGATTCGTACAAAATACTATATTCAGTTTTTATTGTAATATCTATCTGCAGTACTATACGCCAGCCCTCGACTGGGCTCCACCCGTCTCTTCAAGCCCGGATTTCTGCCAACAAATACTAATTCTACTGTCCAATGCATAGTAGCACGCGATGCAAGATCATAAAATAATATGCAAGAACGTTTTATACACTAACGTCCGTATGCTGTTTGTTAGGATTAAATAATGATATTTTTTTGAGATTCTTTCGATTGTGATAACTAGTCTATCATAACCGACACAAATTTAAACCAAAATTAACATGTCATCACATTTTTAATGCGTTAAAAAGCGTTTACCTGTAGTTGAATATGAAATTATGTCACCTGTCAAATTAATATTATGACAATGTATTCAAGTTTCTCGTGGTCTTGATTGCGTTTTTGTTTGATTCCGTAGTTTGCCGTTTCTTAAAGTTGCTTTTAAAGAGGGTTTTCTATATGTTTGAAGAATACAGGACATGACTATGTTTATGGCGAAGCTCGATCAAATTCTTCGGAAGATCAATGTATGTATCGAAAGAAATATCCATTCTTGATTTTAGAACATTATTCGCAAGCGTAGGCGTTTGGGAGAAGATGGTTGTTCCAAAACAGCAAAAATTGTTAGTGGAGTTCCTAGGATTCATCATAATTTTGCAAAGGAAGAAGCTGTTTTGCAAACAATACAAATAATATTATAATATTATAGAATCTTAACCGTGAATCAGACGAATTTCATTTGCTGGTGTCCTGTCTTAAAAATCCATCACCTATTGGTACAAGTTTATTTCCTGTGTATAATATTGCAAAAACATATTACTTAATTGGTCCATTTTGATTCTCCAATCGATTTCCAGGTACATAAATCTATTCTAATATTTGAGGAAGATAAACTAAACACTTTATCAGGGAATGGCCGATTGCATATTATCGTTTTTCTCGAAAAGGAAGAAAAATTTTGCAAAAAAGATTCGGGTTTAAATTTGGATAGATGGCTAGCTCAGAGTCTCTACCATAATCCAATCGACTTTACATTTTGGGGGTTTACAAAATAGTAAGGAGCCATTACAGAATTATGGAGTCTATTAATGGATTTTGTAATGATCTGATATCCAATTTGTCATCAATCAAAGTTTGGAAAAGTGTATCCCATTCATCAATTTGAACACCTGCGCGAAAGCAAAGTATCTTACATCTTCTCTTATAATTTAATCATTGTTTATTTTTGTTGTGTTGTGTTATTTTTGAAGCTCATGCTGATAATGTAGGATTCGCTTGCTACGACATAATAAGGAAAAATGCTTTTAAAGGAAGTATTTTCAACATCCCCTATCTTGAAAAAAAGATCCTATACTAGCGTGAAAGGAGATGACGCTGCAGACGATCTGGTCAAACAAGGATCGTCAAGGTCAATCTGTTCCTCGTTATTATCAAATCAAAAGGTCCACCAACAAATGTACATACAAGGAGTGGTGCGAAAAGTCACCAGGCGAAGACAGATAAAGCAGTTCTTAGTAGAATAAAGGCCTGAATTTAGTCAAAAGGTACCTGTTACAAATTCTGCCAAGAGAAAGAAGAGATTGACTAACAAGAATAAGGTTTCTACTACCACACTTAGAACCTTAATAGAACGCAAACTTCAATATACTGGATAAGCAATAAGCTAATACTTTCAACGTTAAAAATTGGTGTTGAATATTTTATAAGAAATATTCGTTTTTGGTTTTCCCAACTGTGCCTTGATTTGTTTCATGAAATAAATGAGCTACATATTTTTTTGTGGGGCATTTTAAAAGCCATATAAAAGGGGCAATATTTTAGAGCTGAAGGAATCAATCCAAACAAGTGCGTTTTTATAATAATGATGACTCTTTGAAAATTTTTCGATCTAGTTTTGCTAGAAATATGCATGTTGGTTGTTTACTAAAATCTGGGTCATACAGTGCTACTGCGCATATTGCTGATGCATTCGCGTAAAAGATGCATGAATAATATATGTATACGGGTATTGCCGCCCATTCAATCGCAATAAAGAATAGAAGAATAACAGATAGATTTCTAAATTGTGATGGAAACTTCACTTGTGCATCTATACGTCTGCGGTTATTGAAAAACATTAAATGTTTACGTACATACATACCAGTGCAGATATATCGAGCCGCATCGATTTCAAAAACTTGCAGATGCGGTTACGTTGGTAACTTCACGACGAAGTTTTAAATAGTTTTTAGAATAAACATAATAAAAATAATCTTTGTAATAAAATAAACTTTCTAATGTAAAAAATTCTTTTTTCGTTAAAGGTTAGGTTTAAAGAAAAAAGAATTTTTTACATTTGTGGTATGTTTTAATAGTTGTTAGTAGTAACTGTATGCGATATCTTCCCCACTAATATGGTCAAAAAGTCATACAGAATCATTACCAACAATTAAACAACATGCTAGGAATAAAGTACTTAACAACAGCTATTCATTCAAAAATTACGAACGCAGTCTAAATCTTATAAAATTAGTATTACCTATAAAACTACATAAAAGAAATTATCCAAATCTAGGTAAGGGATAACTTTAATAGTTTCTGCATACGGTTATAGCCTTTGTATTATTTGCAATTTTCTTTCTTTAATAATTATTTTCGGGCAATAAAATTATGTAGTCATATTGTCTCCTGTTCTCTTTATTTCCAAATTTCCAGAATCCTCTAGTTTGCCTTATGACAGTGCTAAATGATCCAAAACATTTACTGGACGTTCTAAAAATGCATCGGTTATTGATTTGCTTTATGATCTGATTTATGTATTTTAACAAAAACCTAGCTCACAACACGTCATATATTGATGTTTTCCACTGGAGCATCTTCAGGCTTTCTGCAAAATAAATTAGAAGCTAGATTAAAACATAACAATAGGCTTAAAACTAAACCTATTTTTTTTGTTTTATTTCTTTCCTTATTCCATAAGTGAGGTATTCATTGTTATTATTGATATTTCTGGAAAACGGTCTGCTCGCATGGATGAAATTCCGTGTGATATTTTAAAATATGTTGCCCAGTACATCCCACTGTCACTTATAATAAATAAATCTTTTAGGAAGGGTGCATTTTCTAGTAAGCTAAAACTAAATGAGCTTGTATAAAGCCCGTATACAAGAAAGGTGCCAGATTTTATCAGTACCGAATTACAGACCTACATCTATACTTTCCTTTTTTTCTAAACTCTTTGAAAAATAATGTATAAATAGCAAATCTACTTCACACGCTATTTTTTCTGCATTAGATTTCATATATCGTTTGCTGAAGATGGTCGGATAAACCGACACATGTGGCTTTACAGATAAATTTAGAATGGAATGAACATTTGCTAACTAATTTAGTTCATTATTTTATACGTTATAAATTATTCTGTTTCGTTGAAGAAATGAAACTTAAAAGCGTTTAAAATGTTCAAGCACTTTTAGTAAACAGTAAAAGCAATTTAGGTACTATTCTGAATAAAAAACTTTCAAAATTAATATGTAGAGGTGCCAGTAATTATCATATTTCACTCGATTTTACGGACTTCAAAGCTTTCCCGTTAGATCAGATTACTTCGGAATCACAAAAAACTAGATAGAGCAGTTTCGCAAAGGATTGTGCATTGGGATTTAATGTTATGTGTACTTCTGATACTATACAACTCGCCGAGTACACGTTCTACTCTGTAGCGATAATCTAACAGTTTGCGATAAAAGCTTGGAAAGTATTCTTAACACGAAACTATATACCTAGCCATCTACTCCAGAATTCTTGCTAAGAGTAACCCGACTATTACCTTTTGTTTTACAGTAAATAGGTTTGTCGCATATAAGCATAATGCTTTAATTGCAATTAATGATTTTAAGTATTCCAGTTTTAATATAATGGATACTTAGAGAGCTTGAATACCGTTTTCTGCTATAGTCGCTAAGTTCTTAAGCTTCAAATATTACAAAAGCTCTACAAAATAATTCGCACTGCACTTGATTCGTGGAAATTATTAATAAACTTGCTAGGTTAAGAAGATTAAGATGCTATCTAATTTAAGTTTACGGACACTTCATAACTGCCATAATAACATTAGCCATGGAAATGATTTCTTTAAAAATAAAAAGAAATGCATGGAAAATACACTAATAAACATCTACCTAAATAATTCAAACCTTGTTTGAACATTGCATTATTTCAGTTTAACAGTTAGCGATATAAAAGTATTTCTAAACCATCTTGGGATTTTTGGTTTTGTAAGAGAGACAAAATCATGCTGGTTTTATCCCTAAATTATAATTATGTTTGCACTATCAATGACATTGGAATGCAAAGGCAAATGCTATAAAATTCAAAAGTATGTGAAACTAATCTGTCGTCGCGTTAAGATAACAGAGGAAATCGTGTTAAAAATCGTTTACATAAGCTCAGCCTTAATTTTTTTCATCGTACAATCATTGTAAGACCTTCATCTGCTTAGCTAATGGGGTGCTCGAAATCTAGTTATCCATTGTTAAAGTTGCGCATAGTAGACACTGGTTGTGTCTGACATAAGCGGTAATAAGCTGCAACAATTATATAGTTAGTAACAGGAAATCTGCAAGAATTTCCATGCCTTGGTAGTTGGTGGTAGTGACGAATTGCAGAAACGCTAACGTTGACTTTTTGTGATGAAACATAAAAAACGCATTTCTGCAATCAACGGTAGGTGTACATTATGATTTGACAAAAATCCAAAACAAAAAGTGAAAAAATCCCTTACCACAAAAATTTTTGTGGTTTTTTTCTTTTGGATTTTTGTTATAGTTTTCAAGCCACAGTCTCCACCCATCACAGGATTATGATTTGAATTTTGGATGGTTTCTGTTAGTTTTTCTAATAAGTTATTTGCCGCAGGCAAGCATGAAGGTTGACCTGATTCGTTCCTGGAACGGTTCTAACTCCTTGTCAGTTGTCATGGCTCATGAATACTGAACTATATTTCATTTTGTTCGTTAACGTCCGTTTTTAGCTATGCTGTTTATTGAAAGAGAAACTTGCGTTCTTCAGTAAATAGTTCGGATTCGTTAGGAGAAGGACAATGACAAACCCTATAAAGACTGTGACTGTAAAGTCAAAAGACTAAAGGAGAATTAGATTGTGTTGTGGATTCCGGATACTAAGAATGCTTAAAAAAATGCATTGTGGCACAAAAAAAAAGACATGGGTTGAAGAGAAGGCATATATCTCGATATTTAACCAACTCAGTCAAAAGATTTGCAATAACACAGATATAAGAATGGAAATAGACACCTCGTGGAATTTGTAAAATGAAGTCCTTGATATCGATTGACTGGAGACGGAGATCTGTCCGTGCGCGAGTGATCTAATGCAGATGCTAGAGGTCGAAGGCATTAGAGACTTAGTATTTAAAGACCAGTGAATCCCTAGAATATATAGGGCCTTGGATAAAGGAAAACGCACTTGAGCTAGTTCTGCGGATATTCGAGATGGGCGCTTTCAAAAATCTTCGTAGAAGTTGGAATTTTTATTTGAGTTGGCTGGCAACCGAATTGTTCTTAAGAGAGAGATTAGGTATTTGGTGTTGTCTTAAGCCACAGGATAACATTTGGCGCCCATGTACAGAAATTCACAGAGAAAACGGAAACTACGAGGGCACACCTTGAAACAAATTTGCCTAGCGTTGGAGGATCAAGTAACATGAAGAGGGAGATGTTGTATGGAATATATCAACCTCATGTTCTACATTTATGCCGCTGTCGGCGCTAGGAAAAGATTTGGAACATAAGAGTACGTAGTAAGCTGAGAGTAATCAGTGCTTAAAGAACTGTGGCTATAACTGTGCAGGTGATAGTTGGAATCCCACCAATCCATTTTCTGGCGGAAGAACAAGCTATGTTCTTTAATGCTAAAAAAGCTGAAGTCGCATTGACACGGAGATGGTTCAAAACTATGGGCCAGCAAAACGACATGATATTTTTTGTCAATGTATGCAATGTTGTAAGCACAATATCATTCTATGTATGTTCGCAGAGTATACTAATTACATCCGCATATTATATAAATTAAATATTCAGTATATCAAAAAAAGAAAAGAAAGGATGTTGGAAAATAATGAACACTGGGAGTTAAAGTATGATCAAAGGTTTGGTAGTAATAAACCCGAAAGAATTTAATTTTGGATTATGAAACCTACAAAAGTATACATTAAATTCAAAGCTGCAAACCTCCTATGTCAATGCAACCTTTTTTCTCTCTTGAGGTAGATATCTTAATAGCCATTGTTCCTTAATAACTACCTACATAAAAAATGCGAAAACTGGGTGGATAAAAAATATAACTTATGACATATTTACTTTAAAGCATTTATGATTTTTGTTGGCAGTATGATGAGCAATATGCAATAAATTTCGGTGAACTTTCCTTTACCTATATTTCAAGAATGCGTTATTCTTTGTTACAGAACAGAATAATAGAATCTGGAACAGTTTATTTGAAAATCAATATGTATTGCTTGTGTTATATCTACGAATATAATGGGCCTACAAATGCAATTACAATTTCGGATTTTGATATATTTTAGACAAACCTTATTGTTACTCTTCGAAGACCATGAAAAACGATAGATTGTAGACAAGTTGTTTTATTCTTATATATTCCAACAATCATAATGTACAAATCGTGTTCGTCTTATTGGATCCGAGTATCAACCTTGCAGTTCGAGGTCACTAGGATGTACTGTATTCCGTCAGGACGCCTAGGTTCGAGGACTGTGCGTTCAAATCGTCAACGAATGTTCTCCCGGCGATCACACGCATAACGAAGTTATTGAAAAACCCTAAGTGGTAAAAGCCTATTGACGTATTCCGTATTCCGAGGAAATTGTGTACACGTGGCCTATAAAAATAATTTCCTTTTGTTCGGCTACCTACTGCGCGCTATATTTACGGCAATACGAATGCAGCGGCAAAACAAGTGACTGAAATATCTAGGTCGAAATTTGATATTGGCCTTAATGAGTTCCGTGTGGTCGATGATGGCAATGATTTGTATAAATACGGAAATGGAATCCGTAATTTTTACTGATGACAAGAAGAAAACAAACTTCTGCACTCTCAAGTGAATGAGACTTGCGAATAATTTATTTAATGAAATCTATCAAGTTGTTTACACAAAAAATGTGTGAACGAGTTTATGTTGACATGTAACAACTGTGAGAGTAATTATGTAGGCAGAACGATTAAGGTTCGATATTAGAATAAAAGAACATCTAAGATGTATGCAATAGGAGAAAGTCGCCTAAATTGGAGCATTTTTTTAAGAATATTTTTTAGCCAAAGTATTGAGAAAGAATGGATGTCAATTATCGGGCGCTAAAGTATTGTCTTTAAATTTTCCATAGAAAAATTCGTGATTCCATTAGATAAATTTTATGGTGACAATTTTTTTTTATAAATGCACACCAAGGTCTAATTTAGGAAACCGCTCTCTTAATTTTGACCATTGGGCTCCTAAATTAGACCATAATGGTTTTATCCCAAAATGGGTATATACCGAACGAAAAATAAACTTAGAAAGGTAAAAAACATATTGCAGAAATGTTTACCCATTTTGCATGATACCATTTTTTGCATGTATCATTTCTATCACTTTTCTTTCCTTGCAAATTTCACAATACCACCTATCATCTGAAGAGGCTGCGACAACCTCTGACTTACTTATGAGTATTCTTATCGGTGTCCATATCCTCAGCTTCCTCCTCATTCTGCCTTAAATTATTTGAAACAGTTAACACTTTCTCTTCTCTCTTCTTTCTTTCTCATGCTGACGTTTTCTGGTGTTTCAGACTTGTGTCCTTTAACCTTGCAAGCTGTTTTGTTACCATTCGCACTTTAGACCGCTCTGTCTTTGATCTCCGTAGGCCATTTTTATAAGGGGAACTGGTTAACTCAACTGCTTCTTGTGCATGACTGTTCTTCCTGGTTTGTCGGAAAGGTTGATTGTCTTCATCTGAAGATGAAATATCACCCGTCTCTCGTGTAAGAGGTGAATTGAGAAGCAACGAAATCAGATTCCCCGCAAATGTTTCTATCAATAGGCCATATTCCTGTGGCCCGCAAAGCATTGACAGCATTTCTGATTGTTGCTGCTAATCCATATATTTCTCCAATTAGAACAGATACTTGAAAAACGGAAACCGTGCGGACCACATTTGTGCGCAACCACTTCTCTATACTTTGATTGTTAAAATTCTGAAATGACCTGAAGAAACCCACATTGAGTGGTTGAAGTGTGTGACTTGAAAGCTGTAGCAACCTCACGCCAGTTTTCCGGGCCAGCTCTAGAGCTTGATTCTTACTTTTTGCGTAGGCTTAATCGTTTGTATAAAATGCTGCAATCACTTGACAAGTAATTTTGAGTTAATATAACCGGTGTCACTAATTGTAACTATACTACCAGGTGGTGCTCCTGTTCCTAACTCCTCTTGATGTCGTTTTCTTTTAAAGATGATCATCGGCGGCACGTACTGCCCTGCTGGGCTTGTACAACAAGTAACTGTCGTATTTACACCTGTTCCTTCATTAGCAATGCTTTCAAAGTGGCTCTTTACTTTCAGTGCAATTACTTTCTGACATCTCCTTTGAACAGTCGTTCACCTGGTCTCGTCTATATTAAAAATTATGATAGCAATAAGTTTTTCTTCATCCCATATTTTCTGCAAAATTGTAAAAAATTCATTAACCTGTGCTTGGTTGAAACTTTTTGCCCTAGCAATTGATGTGGCCTTTGGTAGTTGTCAAAAAAGTTCCTTGTGTCGTGTAATAAAACCGTAGTGTCACTTTTTTCTAGCCATAATTTTTCCTTGATTAAAATTATTTGGTATGCTGTTTCTCGTGCGAATTTAAAACGCCAATGTGTGTACGTCTTTCATGGTCATCCCGAGTTTATTTCCGTTAAAGCGCAATACATGCAACCAACTCATTTTCAACTTCTGCGGAAAATACTGTGAATCTGCTCATTTTCTTTATAGCATCATTTGCATATTTATTTTCATGTTTAGGTGTCTTTGAAGAGTTACTTTAGACACTTTGCACACTCATTTAGCCCCTTCGAAATACTTCAAGCGCATCGCGTAAATTTTCTGGGGACCATTTTCCTCTGGTTGGTATTTTCCCGGGTGCGACTTTTCCAGATGAAAAAAAAACGTAAGTAATGAAAATATTTATATGTTGCGTATAATATAATGATCCAATCAGAAAAATATAATTGGGCCACTATTTATTTCCTCAAATGGACAATTGGAATTTGAATCCGTGGGAATGGATTCATTCCGCATTTTACTGGATCAGTAGATTTACCTGTAGTTTTCTGTTGTGTGTGGTTTCTGAAGTTACTCCTGGCTAACAATTAGTTGATACTTTAGAACAGTATAGAGAGATGTCCCGAACATACAGAAATTTAACTTTATCAGCATGAAGTATAATAAGTAAAATTAAGGTCAATTTAACATCGTGAGTTTTATGCTATTCTTTTAAATTTATTTGTTTTATTTGTTAAAATACTTTGGCTCGTAATATATAAAAACATGTTTTATTTGCCCTTTCAATGTTAGGCTGTTTGTCGCGTCATGCGTTCTTCAAACTGCGCTCAAGTGGACACTGATTGTGAATAAACGATTCATTCATCCCAATATTACAGCATGCGAACAAAGCAACACAAAAAGGAAATATAAAAATTAATGTTGACCAATGGTTGTCTACATGATTACAAGACCACAATAAATATTAGTTCTAATCTGATTCTGATTACCTACACATATACAGTAGCGACATCAATCGTATTTAGGAACATAACTTCAAAAAATTGCAATGAAATCTCTCAGATTACAGTTAAATATATTAAATCAAAAGCTAATTTAATTGCACTTGTTACGTATTTATAACTGATAATGGCGAACGCACTATTAAATTATCATTTGCTGTTCCTGTATTAAACATACGTGCAAAACGTCACGTCTGTCAAAGAACTAGAAAATCCAGGACGCAAAGTGCCTATAATAATAACATAAAGATGAGAATATCTGAAATTTTCTTTTGTTCTTATTTCTCCGATATTAATTCCTAATAATTTATATACGTGACAGATAAATTTTACCAATTGTTTTATGGGTGGCCTTTTTTCTAAGCGTTAACTACCTTTTATAGTATATAGGGACGTGTACGTTATCTTTTATTTCGCTTTCACCGAACTGTAGCTGTTATTGCCAATAATAGCCCTATAGCAATAAAAACATATTAATTTTTATTTGTTTTCACGTTTATACCCTATGGAGAAATCAATAACAGATAGAACCGAATGTACTGTAGTGCACTGTTAAAGTAAAATATAAGTATCGTAAAATAATGTTTTAAATATTCTCTTGGTGATATATTTAATTGTTTGTAACTTGATAGTATAGTTATATTTCAACTTGTTACTACAATTGCAAAAACAAACGGGCAATTATTATGTTATATCCCTCTTGGGTGTTTCTAAAGTATTGTTATAAGGGCAATAATTCCTAGACGCTGCTTCAAACTTTTAGGAAAACATTTGACAATATTTTTGAGATGGCTTCGTCTGCCTCATAAACTTTCTGGTTAGCATCCTTTAATAGTGAAAAATTTAGTGATATCAGCTCGGCTGAAGCAGTTATGCAACAGGTGTACACCTACCTATTAAGCTGCTACGAACATTGTATGTAAGTTCTGCAACAAAGCCGAGTGTGCAAGCAAATTTCCCAACTAACCGCAGCCTCGACCACGTTCAAATACAAAGCTAATGTCCTTGTGTTTGCAAGTAAGTTTAAGCGAAGTGAAGAATTTTATACGTTGTTGCGTCTTAGTAAACTTTAATAAAACTTTTAGTATTTTCAATCTTTAAAATAAAATGAGGTAACTTTCAAATTCACCCTCATATCGCCTGCATTCTATTCTCTACGTTTAATTCCGAATTAAATTCTCACTTTATCAAGATTGCTTTATGCGGGACTTTCATAAACAACATCTCTGAACACGTTAAAATGAATTATGAGTTAATTTAGAATTTCAATTTAATGAGTGCTTCTCGAAGCCGCAAATTCTGAAAAATGTTCTACGATCTTACTCTTTTGCAGTAAAGAAGATATCTTCTCACAGATCGTAAATAGTAACATGATCCAGGGTTTGTGATTTATGGTATGCGACCATTATAAATTATATAGGTAATTCCGAATACGTTTAAATTTGAAATCTATTTCGAGAAAGGAAAGATGAAAAGTAAAAATAAACAGAGCCTCGAAAAAACCTATAAACATCTAACGAAATGCATTAAAATAAATTGTTGCATAACAATTCTGTTTAATACTTAATTATTGCGCAGTGAAAATTTTACGTTACTGCAACGTCTTCATGTCATATTAGTAATAATTCGTTTTTACAATTGATAGGTTTCCAGCGTGTTTAAAAATGGGAATACAGATATTTCCAATTATTGATCAATTGTATCACAATTTGTAGTTTATAATATACCTTGTCACTTCTAGGTACTCACATTTATTGACGTATTGTACCATTGATATAATGCCTGAAGCAGTTCCAAGAAGCGATAGAAATTTCTTACGTGCCAAACAGCGCATGCTATAGGTAATCTTACGAACTGTTGAAAATATAGATGGTCCAGAAATACGTGCAAGCAATACTAATATACGATTTTTTTTTCATTGTACGAAATGTTGCAAGCACAATTTCACCCTATGTCTTGCAGAATATATTAATTTCATCTACATAATATATCAATTACACATTCAACATGTCTACAGAAAAAACTGAAAGGATTTAAAAAAATAATGAACACTATAAGGAGGGTATCACACCTTGAGTATCAATAAGCCGAAAGAATTTGGTAAACCTGGATCTTAGCACCTACAAAAGTGTACCTTTAAAATAAGAAGGATACCTAGATTAGATGAAGCTTGGGGTGGCTATATGGACTTTTTTCCCCGCAATCTTTTCAGATCCGTAACCTTCCGAATAAAACTTGTCATCTTTTACAGCACTTTATGAAGCTATTCGCTCTAGGGTTTTCTACAACGTGTCCTCGCCAGGCCATCGCAATGGGACAGCACATGAACTGGAGTATCTTCCTTCCCTACCAGGCAAATGTGTAACATAAGTGTTTTCTCTAGAATGATCGGTCAACAGACTACTATCATTTTGACAGTTTTCCTGTCTTTAGTCACATCAGTGGGTTTTTAGTAAATTCAGGCCTGTGTGTCCATAAGAACTCCTTCGCCTGTCTTTATCCTGGTGACTTTTGCCACCATTTCTTGGATTTGTTATGTATCCATGCACTGATGGACTTTTTCATTTGAGATTTGGTAATGCCGAAATACAACGAATAACCTTGACGAATCTTGTCTGGCCAGATCGTCCACCGCCTTATTTCCTAGAAGGATACTTAGAATATTTACCAAAAAAAAAAAAATTCCCATCGTCATATTCAACGCAACGAACCACCTATGATAATGTTTTGTTTGCTCTTCCTTGCTAGATATACAATTGGAAAGTAACCTTTGTAAAAGCTGCACCGCATTATACATGATATTTCTTTAATTATCATTATGTTTTTTTATTAAATGTGCATATATTTAACGATGATATCGCAAGAAAAGTTAGTTTTATTTCAAGACGCATTTCATCTAGGTTTTTAAAATTAGATTTAGCTTTTAACATTACTAAAAACAAGGAACATAAATTTACAAGCTGACAGCATTTTTACATAAATCTTGCGGGCTGAAAATGACGTAAGATTAAATGCAGAATATATGAAATAAGGATGATACATGTTCTGCATTCGTAATAAAGTTGTTTACAGGAAATCCTTAGCAGAATATGGAGAATCGAATTTGGCGCAGAGCTTAGAGCTACGTAAAGTAATAATATTATATAGGCGAGATCTCATAAATATTTAATATAGAATTGTATTTTGATTTATGTTTAAAGATACTTAGGTTCCGTAAATTTAAATATAAAGCAAGAAATACTGGTTAATACCCCTCTATACAAAAAAAATACGTAAGCATTATGAATTATAGTAAGCGTTCGAATTGTCCGCCATTCTGTTGTAAACATAATCGACACCGTTTCCTTACATTCTGAACTAAGTTCACCAACTCACGCGGAGATAGAGAGTCGAACGCTTGCAAAACTGCAGCCTCTAATTCCTATCTTGAATTGGGAGAATGCTTAAACGCAAGATTTTTAATTTTTCCCCAAAGGAAAAAATCCAATGGGGTTAGATCTGGTGACCTTGCCGGCCTTTTCATAAATTAAAAAGTTACAAGGGTTTTTAAAAATTGCATATTTTCTGAAAACGCTCTGTATCTCTTATATTATGGAAGATATAAAAATACGGACTTCACCAATCGATTTCTTTTTAAAATCGAGCTCCAGAAGCATAGATCAGATTTTTTCTAATTCCTTTAGAAATATAAGTTTCCTATTAAAAGTCCTGTGATGGGTGGAGACTGTGGCTTGAAAACTATAACAAAAATCCCAAAATAAAGGTGAAAAATTCCTTACCACCCTGTACAGGACATTAGTAGATTATAAAAAAAAAAAAACTTAAAAATGCCTTAAGAGAGAATGTCATCAAACAAAACGTTTAGATATTCTTTTCAATCTAAAATTAGACTTAAATTTAAAGCCAAGGCCTTAATTTTTATGTTGTCATGTTTTTATTTTAATCCGTCTATAGAAATTAAAAAAAAAAAAAACTAACGTCACTCAGTCATGCCTGTCCCTCAATATCAATCACTTTTAATCTACATTTGTTCATACATATTTTAGTGCTATTGTCCCGTTTCTTTCTAATATTAACAATAATTTACCCAAATATAGGATTTAGGAAATGTTTCTTGTTGATATGCAATTGATCCTTTTCCAGAGAAACCAGTTCACACAGTTTTGGTGCAACGCACTGTATAAAGAGAACTTATTGAATATTTGTTAAGGGTTGAGAAAAATTATCTCGTAGATAGAAGTTTGAAGGAAATGCTCCTCTCTATTGATAAATCATCCTTGTCTGGACTTTTACAAGTCGGGACTACAAATTCAACAACCAAGTCATGGTTTTTACATGTTTGGTATGAATTCTTTCTATGGTCGAATTGTAGGTAAAATTAATGTGTTATTTCTGAAAATTTTAACTCAAAATATTTATCTGTATCTTGTGGTTGATCTTATGTTGTCATTACTTGGCACTTTGCGGTTAGACATGCGACGGTACTTTCTTTCTTCTTTTGCAGCAAGACGGGCACTTTATTCATTTCTGCTTCAAGTACGGCAGTAGTTGACAAATCCCTTCGGAAGAAGATAGATTGGAAGATTTATGCCCGGTTTCTGGAACGTTAAACAACAGTTATCTGCTCAGTATCTGGTTAGGTACTACACAGGTAACTGCTATGTAACGTTATAGTCCAATAAATTTTCTTATTCGATCTCCCGTTCTTGCACTGATGAACCTTTGCTTGCCTTGCAGTCTAAAAGTTTGCGCAAATGGCTTCTCGCAAGATCCTAGGATGGGTGGGGGGAGTGGTAGGAGGTTATTTGGAAATATGTGTATATCGGAGGGAGATATGCAGAACGATAATTTTACAAAACATGTTTGTTATGTTTAGGAGGTTCTTATTACTGACATTTCAAAATACAAAGAGTTGCGCGCAATCTATGCTATTTTTTCACCATCATACCTCACGGGTACTATCATCTAAATTTCATATTTCGTATTTTTGCATATTTGGTGGATACTGCATAAAGTTGCATTTTGCATATTTAGAACATAAGGGGGAGAACGTTTTCATTTAATTTTCTTTTTAATCGCTTGAAGGAAAACATAAGTTTTCGCTTATCTGAAGATGAAAGTTCAAAATAAAAACAAGCTCTAAATTAAATAAGGTATTATTTTTTAAGATCTGTGTCATGCGATAGTGGCATCCGGGAGTCGTGCTTTGGAATTTGCAAAAATCCCCTATCAAAGACTTTTTGGCGAAATATATGAATAACAATATACCAGACAAAAGCATGCTACGAAAAATGTATCTGCCTTTTTGTTACAATAAAACTATAGAGACAATATAAGTTGGACAATAATTACTTGGGTGAAACTACAATCCCTAGGAATACGCAGCTAATTTATTGGTTGGCGCTTTTAAGCCCTAATGGTCCAAAATATCTGGTGAAAACAACGTGATAAACTAAATATGAAATAATATGTAGATTTGTTAACAATGGGCTAAAATTTATCACAACAGGAACGATTGAAAATAAAATATTGTTGATTATATCTGACCTAGTCCTCTATATGTTAAAGGTCGGATATTCTTTAAAAATCTCTTACCCTAAAATGATACATGTGACATGCTTCACTTATACCTGCAATCGCCGAGCAGAAAAAATGAGTTTTTTCTTAATATGAATAAATTAGTAAATCAAGGGAAGAAAATCCTTTTGAAGGCCCTTTCAAGAATTGATGTTTTCAAAGAATTAATGCTAGGAAAACTGTTATCTCTCGGACCACTAATTACTCGCTGGAGAACATGGTTTGAAGCAGCGGTTTCTTTTAATTTCCTTGAATTCAAGAGTGTTGTTCATTAAATCGTCGAAGTGGACGATGCTTTAAGTGTCAAAAAAGTTCAAGAATTGTTTAAAACGACTAACATCGCTGAAGATCGATTAAGAAGTAGAAACTGAAATCTAGAAAGGCGAGGAATGGCATTAAGTGAAAGTATTAATATAGTTAATCATTTGGTGGCCTCCCATAATCCTAACACTCCTGTAACCCGAACAACCCAATTGTGGGAGAAGGTACTCACAATCCGAACTCTCGGTATCTGTACTCCGAACAAAGCACTTTGGCATATCGAGAGGGGCAGATTTTATATACTTATATATTTTATTTGCGTTCTTCTCTTCAGTTGTTCTTATTTTGTTTATTTTTTGTACTAAGAATTTATGTTTTACAATCATTGCGTATAATCCATCAGTATTTCGGATTATCCAAACATTACTGTATATTATTTTTGGCAGATTATGCAGTAGTTCCTTATTTGAGTTATCCTATACAAACTTTATTTTTATTACAGTTTTCTTTTACATTAAATTTAGTTTTTATTGACTACTTGTTTTAGCTTATTTCCTTCAAAAAATAGAGCACAGATAGTTTTACATCGGTAGAAACCATGATTTACATTCAACTAAAAGCTACTTACTTGACATTTTTGTTACTTATACTGTATATTTTACTGCATATTATACGGCATATTTAGATGTCTTTTACTGCATATAAATCCGGGCCTCAGAAATAACTAATAGAGGATTTTTTGAACTTCATGTATGTGGTAGATGTAATAAAAAAATGGGGTAGTTGTTGAATAAATTTAATATCTGAGGAGAAAGTGGCATCTAATCCATATACATGTACCCTATCTATAAAAAGATATCTCCGGTCCATATACAAAGTGGTTAATTAATGGCCAAGAAATGGTGAAATCTACATATGGCTTAGGTACTTAACTATCATACTATGTAATCCTTGTATGTATGTGTGATATTAGGGTGATAGTACACTGCGACCTAAAAGATCTATTGTGTCCCCTCTTCTCGCTGTATTTACAGCTGGCCGTCCAGTCTGATTCCTTTTAAGAAGTGCAGAATGTCCGAAGGCCCCAGATTAGGTAACTCTGCCTCTTCGATTTCACATGCTCCCAGGTGCAGCGCCCTTGAGTTGCACAGTGCAACACAGTTTGTGAGTAGATGAATGGACGTTTCGTCCTGTTCCCCACAAAATCTACATTCGGCTTCCTTCGCTATTCCAAGCCTGCTTAGATGTCCGTTCAGTTTACAATGGCCTGTAAGGATCCCTGTCAATATCCGAATATTATTTTTACTCAGGTTGATGCATTCTGCAGATCTCTTCTGGTTATAGGTACCCAGTAATCCTTACTGATGTATTGCATGTACTGTCAATAATGATGAAGTGGAGTATTTAGACCGCAGAAAACCTTAAATCTCTACTCAAAGTGGATGATGGAGAAAACAAGAAAAATAGTGTTCTAGCGTACATTCTGTACAGAATGTAACATAGAAATTCAATATCCTAGTACTTAATATCTTTTTGAAAATAAAGTTCAAATAAAAGTGGATGTGATCTAAAGCTGAGAAATCTATTGCACTTTTATATATATATATATATATAGGGTGATTCTGAAAGGACCAACTTTTATTTATTAATACTTTAATTAATTGCGCATAACGACTGTATTACCGACGACAATACTTAGGATGGGTCAAAAAATTGCAGTAATGAATCTTAACATTGTTTTGGCAATAACAGAATACTATTAATCTATAACACTTTATTTTTACCAGCTAGCTAAATTTATTGTTAGCACTTCCCCAAACGAATTTGATCGATTCGCAGATATCTTACATTGGTGTCAAATAAGTATTTCATCATGCTTTTAGAAAAGCAGAAGTTCATTCAGAAAGTCTAATTTCTAATCACCTCGATTTTCTACTGCGTCAGAAAGATGAATGTGAGCTGAATGCAAATATTGTGAAGGGCTCTTATTGTAGGATCTTCCTTCTCGGCTAAATTTGTAATTGTAATTTGTGCAATATACCACAATTTTAAAATGTTGCTCAATTTTGACTAACTGAAATAACTACTGTCTGCTAAAAATAGGACAAAACGTGTTCTTAAAACACTCGATAAATCGAAATAGAAATTCCCTCGCATTCACGATTTAGGGACATTCCGAAATGGGAACGCCGCGCCGAGTACGCTAACGCGAAAACAAATTTCCACCCACTGAAAAAACCGAAGTGTGTAAATAACATCAATCACTTGCTAGCTACTCTACTGTCAAGCGAGTTGGCCGATCGATTGATGTATAAAAAAAAAACATGCAACTAGAAGAAAATACCCCGTGTAAGCTTGTCGCCTTTTTACCACAAATTCTCTTTACAGTCGTCGTAAATGTAATTTCATATTTTTCAAACTATAACAAATTGGAAACGGTAGTCATAAGTTCGGTTGCCGTGCAGAACTACAATTCCATATAGCGTGGCTTGAACTGCTGTTGTAACTTTTATTAGCTCGTTATGAAGTTTTAAGCGAATGTGCCTACGTTTCGTGGTGTATTTATTTGCTGTACCGAACCGGCATGATAAATGTATGAAGTCTTTTTCAGAAAAGTCAATATTAAAGTTGTATTTTTAAAAATCCCTGCCAAACAAAAGAAAAAGGATCACTTATAAACCGATATTTCCTGTCGTAATCGCACGTACTTTTAAAAGCAGAAAAACAATAGAGTGTAGTGTAAACATTGAAAAGTATATTCCCCAATTGTAATAGCATTATCAGTTTTTTGCTATATAACAGGTTGTAGTTTCAGCTAGTAGAAACTGTCAGAAAAGGAATCTTTTCGATCAAGAAAGCTTACACATATTTTTTTGTTTTAAAATAATATTGCTGGTACTGCAGAAGCAAGTTATTTTAAATAAAATTATTTGAGCCTATTGGAAATGACCATTTTCGACCTTTGTGAAGTTATGCCCACATTTATAAAAATTGAAAGCAATTATTAGAGTTTCAGTTCCCCTCCGAAAGGTTCGAGAGTTCTCAATCGATTTTATAAATAGTTCAGGCATTTTAAGTGGTCAAAACGCTATTTCAAAACATTATGAGTCAATAAAAACTTACCTTTTATTTACGATCAAATCGCTTTGAGCCATAAGAATAATTTATAGAACTCGTCGGTGGGCTACCGGAACTCTAAAGAATCTGATTATAAAACAATCATTCATCACGGCGCACAGTGGTTTAGAAACGCGCTTTTGCGGAAAAAAGTCTGTAACTTTTTATAGAATTGGATTTTTTAAATGATTTTTTCAATGTAATGAGATAAATATAAGGGATTTGGATTATATAAAAGAAAAAAAGATTAAATATAAAATACGTCGCGCACTGGTCCGGAACTCGGCGAATGCGAAATAAACTACTTGCGATTAAAAACTACAACAAATTTCGATATTTTGTGCTTTCATACGTTTATAGGATCTATATAGACATTCATATTACCAAATTTCTCAAAATATTTGAATATATTTTAGAAAATTTCTCAATACGAGTGATATGCAGCAAACCCGTTTTGATTAAGAAACAGTCAAGATAATTTTTGGTCATTAATTAAATGTAAAAGGACACTTCATTAAGAAAAATAATACATATAATTTTGAAATATAGATAACATTAATGTATAAATCATCATATATATATATATATTTCGTTCAGTATTACAAAATTTTTTATCATACATCATTTTACACGTTTTGACGTTTTATCATTTTTGTGAATTCAAATCATTGACGCTTTTTGCCTGAAGAGGCTCGATTAACGAGTAAAACATTTCCCAAAAGAATATTAAGTAAATAAATGTAGATTTGACAGAACTAAACTCGTTTTATTATATAAGTATTCATATTAAAATTAATAAATTTACTACTTAAATCGAAAAATAACTTAAAGCAATAGTTTTTTAACATCTTCGTGTAAATCGAGCGCTTTTGGTTTTTGTTTCACACGAAATTTGTCTGTAATTCTAAATAAGTATTTCTTAAGTATATTAAAAAAAAAAAAACGTGGCATATTTATGCCTGTATTTGTTAAATTTTTTGTTCATGGAAATCCGAGCTCACAAAAAACTGTATGTCCCTACTTGAAGAGATGCTATTCATAACAAATTGAATTTGTGCGTCATTGAGATTTATCTTACCAAAAAATGTAAACTAAGAAGGCATTCCGCAGGTTTCCGCACCTGAAAATGACTTTAATCTTTAGTTAGAAGTCTACAGGATATTTCAAAACCATTCCCGACACGGCGCTTGATAGCGCACAAAAGTTGTGCCCTATTTAAATTTTAAAAGCTAATTTTGTATCTTCTTCCAAGATTTTCATTTGTTAATTATAATGAGGGGATGAACGACTCCATTCAACGGGAATACTATTGAATATAAACATAAATAAACAAATTTATATTAAATTTTGTGCAGTAAATAGCGACATAAGGCCATTATAAGTGTTACGGCAGAAATACTAGACCGATCAATTATCGACATTATTTCTCTGATTGTAAATCATGTATAGCAAAATTTGATATGCGTTTGTTATAAATATAGTAGCAGACTATTAAGAAGGACATACTGAAAATAAAAACATGTTTAGAGAAAATAAAAATTATAGGTTTTTTCCTCTCATTGACCACTGTGCGGCGTGTGCATATGGGAAAAACCAATATCTTTTTTGGTGTTTTCTCAGTGCAAAAACGCATTTTGCTTTGATGACAGGAGTAAACAACTTTTACTCTTGCAAACCGCTCTTTGTGAAATTTAAACTGTTACCTTGGTATTCTTTTGTTCTTCAAATATCAACTTATATTTTTTCACAAGTTTCATTCTGAATGCAAACATACACTGTAAAAATACATGAAGCAAGGACTTGCTGCGTGTTTAATTTTCCAAAATAAAAAATAACTGCAAATACTCCACGCCGTATTGGACCGAAAATTTTTAACAAATTACCAGATTATATAAAAAATACCAAAATCATTCATTTGTATAGAAAGAAGTACTACTACACCCTGAATGAATTCTTTAACTAATTTTTTGTGTGTGTGTATAGTCTTAACTTTAATCACTTATATTATCTAGAAGTAAATGTTTATCTCTAACATCGATAGTATAAGAAAATCAGTATAGTCTCTTACTTCAGAAATTTCAATCTCTTTTGTTTTTACTGGAACGTATACGTGAATAAATTATAATGACGAAAATGTGTTGTGAGCAGGGATTAAATAATTGCGCTGTGTCTAAGCAGTGCTTTTAATTCGTTGTACATTTTAATGATTCACAACGGCGAGATTTATACACGCTACTTTAGTAGTTATTTGAGACTTTAATTGATGTCTTAAAGATCATGGCTATCATGAGAACCAAAAAAATATTCAAGCACAGTAAATATATGATTTAAAGTACATTTAATAGATGGGATTCTTATTAATGAAGAAATTGGTAGTAAAAGCATTATTTTTGCTGTTTCCCTAAATTAAATCAGTATACAGGTTGTTTTACAAAAAAAGCATGTCAAATTTGAAAGGGGGAAATATAACCCAAAAATAATATGTCAATATATTTCTTACGCCAATAGTAAACCAAGTAGAATTTCAACAGTAAAATATATGTCCTGTCAACATTAAAGCAAAGTAATTGAGCGAAAATATATTGGAAATATCGCATCTGGTTCGCTGGCCTCGTTTGTTAAGATTAAAGTGTAATATACGCCGATTTAAAAACTTGACTGCTCGTACGGGCAAGCTGGGATAAATTATGCAGGACGTTGTCGGAAAGCGAGGTTCCAAGTAGCTGGTCGTGTTAAAAGAATTTGCTGGACAGGTTGATATATCTGACGCTGACACACTTTAATCCGTTTGGTCGCTGATCTCGACATAGTGCGCCAAATGTGTGTTAGCGCTAGTTTTTCCAGACAGCTTTATTTTGTCGGTGTTTTTTTTTTTTACTAGACTGCAGGAGACGGTCGAACAATTTAAATCACGGGTTTAAACGAAAATACTATAAGTACCTTTTTTTCCAAATGATATAGTAACTGGTTGTAGTAATTACTGGGGTATAAACTTAAATTAGAACGACCGATATATTTTTGAGACAGAGAAAAGGTATCGTTTAGGACTATGAAAGTATCTGTAGGTGGCGCTGAGTTTGGTATTATTAATTTCCATTATTAATTAAAAAAAAAAAAATGAAATAGGCGAATGTTGTATATAATTTCTTACATAATTGTTACTTTCTTCAAGATTATTTAACCGGTGTGTATTTTTTATGATATTTTTTTCTTTTCTTTGGGTCTTCCGAAATGTAAAAGAACAATTGTATTATTAACTAAACCGGAAGACCCAAAGAAAAGAAAAAAATATCATAATTGTTACTTAAAATAGCTTTAGGGTGCAGTCAGGTGAAATGTGGATGAAGTTGTTTTCTGAATTGCGTGAAGTTTTTCGTATTTGTAGGTATGTGCTTTGAGATAATGTTTGTTGAAAGTTTTATTTTATATTGTGTGGAGGTTTCCGGGTGAGACTTTTGCTGTTAACCTATGTTTATTTATTTTATGTATTTCTGAAGCAGTGATTACGAATATTTACGCTAAACTGTTCTTAGCTATTTCTTACAATTATTATGATACAGAGAGAAAAACGTGTTGTAAAGTTTGAGTTTTTTAAGAAAATATTTTTATTTTAACTAGAATATATATAATGAACATACCAGGTTACTAGTCATAAACAAATTTTTATTGTAAAAAGAATGAGTGGATAATATGATGTTAATACAAAAAATTATTCATTAAATTTTATTAGATTATGTTGTAACATTGTAGTCTAATAGCAAACATTTATAAAAACTAATAAATAATGTATTATGTTCTTAAAAAATTAAAGAGAAAGTTTGTTAGTTTTAAAAGAATACAATATTAAAGTATACAGGATTATGTACAAATCTTAAATTATTGTTGTAATATACTTTGCTCATCATTGTCGTTACAAATTACAGCGTCTGCACTGGCCGTTGGCGGAAGCCCCGCGCTCACGCGCATCTAACGTCATCAGATCGAAGAAGCGGGGGGAGCTGAGTTAGTGGCTGAATTTTAATTTTTTAATGAATCGCGAAGATAGTGGGGGTGACTATGTTCTCACGTGTGAACTATAACATTTCTCTATATTTCTTCGGATATCTCACTTCATTGAGCAAGCCCTCCTGCTATCGGGTACCCGCAACCTGAAATTGCTTGATCTGTATATGCTTTTACATAATTGGGGTATATATATATATATAAATATATATATATATCTATTTAATTTTTATTTGTTGTATCATATTTCCTTATAACGGTAGAACTAGTATGTCCCCAATCCGCTAAGACAATCCTGTTACAACACATAAATTGCATGTATAAACGTCTTTTATTTTAGGAACATTATTTCTTTGTTGCAATAGACATAATCCAGTAATTGGGTTTTGGAACCTTTGGTGTAACAATAACTATCACACTGACAAAAGTCAATGCTAGGTTTTTCCACTATCACCAAACAACAATCTTAATCATCTCCTGATGATGCTAACTTGGTTAGCAAAGCGCGCGTCGAGAGATTGTGCATTGTTGTTTGGTGATAGTGGAAAAACCTAGCATTGACTTTTGTCAGTGTGATAGCAATAGACATAGACAAGGTAACAATAAATATTCTTCTAATTAATTGATATCTTAGAATTTGAGACAATAAATTAAGAAATAAATGTGTGTACAGTTTATATGGCGCGACGTTTTACTGGTACTATGACACGCCCATCGGATGCTGCTAAATAGTGTTGTCAATACATTACCTTAAGTTGATTATCTAAAATAACACTTTATCTATGATAACTACTACACTACTATTCTTTGGATGAGCACTGAGAAGTATAGTATAAGAAATTTTGTAACGTTCCAAAATTATTGAAGGAAAAATAACTATTTCCCTAAGACAACCCATAAGTAGTTATTACAAATGATAACTCCAATGTCTGATGGAAATTCTAGGCTTACTTTAATGTTTCCAAATTCATTTATAGAAAAGCCATACGTTTCGACAGTATATCTGTCTTCATCAGTGTAATTAGAGAATTACCTACCTAGTTATTTTATTCACTATTGCCACATTTATTTTCTTTTTTCTTTTTATGGGTTATATACAACTATCTCTTATCAATTTACAAATTTTCTAAACCAGCCAAGAAATGAAACAAGAAGTGATAATTATTGTGATATTACAGTAACATTTTTTAATATTTTTATGGTAATTTCGTTTTTAAGGTAGGCTTGCTGTATTTATTCGGTACGAATTGTAAATTTACAAATATCAATGTAATCAGATATGATTCATCTATAGATTTACTTTGCAATGTCAATATTTACTATTAAAACTGTAATTTTACATTCACGGTACTGTAATATCGTATTTATGAAATCGTAAATTTACAGCATGATGTAGCCAATTTGAATTCAGATAGCCCCTCCCGCCCTCTCCCCCTCTAACACACGTTTTTTATGATTGGTGTAAATTAAAGATGAAAGCTGAGACATCTAATGCTGGAGTAATGAAGTCACGCCGAACTTAGTTCACGGTAATTTTTTTGACGACGCAACATCGATGATTAGCGCCACCTCCTATTTTGTCTCTTGGTTGAACAAACTACGATTTTTTAGTTTATAATGCTTCTTATACTTATACTTTATAGAAACGCATTTTCGCAATAAAAAACAGTGACGTTATTCGACACAGTTATTTGTCTGTCTGAACTATATGCTGAATATTATTATATGTATTATCTTACATTCCTAGATAATGAAACATTGTCACGACATACATATACTGAACATTGTTGGGCAGCTTAAAAATACTGGCGATGTCTGTAAAGAGGAAAGTTCTGGTCGTTACCTGCTTATACATGTACATTTATGATTTTGTATATCTTGTGGGCTCTTGTTATGCTTGTTGCCAACGAGCTTTATATAGTATTGGTTGCACCAAAAGTGTCTACCAGATCATTATAGACGCATTTAATATTATCAATGGTTCAACAATAATTAAGAAATGATGATTTGCTAAATTTATCCTTTTTGTTTGGATGAACCAGGGTTCTACTTATGTAAGTGTGTTAATTTACAGAGAAATAAGATCTGCTCAACTGAAAACCCGTATTATGTGATTATAATACCATTTTTTTCTGTGAAAAAATTGAATTGGAGTTTTTGGTATTTGCAGATATGACAAGAAATACTGAAGTAGATTTTGATACTAAATTAAAGTTCTTTAATTTCGTACTCTTTTTGCGATCTTTTGGCTGTATCTTCTATTGCCTTCTTCTGACAAAAATTATAACTTAAACCATTTCTAGTAAATCGTTGAAAATTCAAAAAAAATTACAATTACGTTAGCGAAAGTAAAGGCAATTTTAACTAAAATTAACTAAAAAAAAATCTTTAAATATAGTCTGTCCCTATAGGATTAACTTCACAATAGGTATCACAGACGAAAAAATGTTGAGTGGGAATTTCCTATTTAGGAAATAAACCCTGCTTGGTTTAAAACCATTTTTTGTTTACTTTTGGTTTTTTGATATCAAGTAGGGTTTTGCAGCTGAGTAAAAACTATTTTGGTTTCAGATTAAGTTTGTTTCAGGTCCTTTATTTTGATGATTTTTAATTGTGGAAAAGAATCAGAACATGCTTTCTTTTGAGATAGGAAGTAAAGCCGTAGGTACCGTGTCAATCCGATGTTTGGCACGTAGGTGGAACTCCTTCGAGTTCAGTAAAATTTTAATGGGGATGGTACAATACGTCAAATAAGCGTCTAGGTCTTTTTTTAGCAGTGTTGCTAAGAAAAATTGTTGAGAATAAAAAGTTATGAAGCAATGCAAAATTTCAGAACGTTCGGCCTACTTTCATTTTGTCAGTTTCGTTTCACGTAAAGTACTTTTTCCGTTCGCAGTACCTACGCCAACGTGTCACTAAAAAAATGTTCAAAACGAAAAATTGTGGCGTCATAGAAATTTTGAAAACAATCAAGTAAGTTTCGTTAAATCCGCGTCGAATTATTGACAAACTCAAAGCCCATCATTCTGAAGTTTTGCATAATTCCATAACTTTTCATTATCTTTTCTAGCTTTTCTTATTAATACATTGACCTATTGCTAATAGAAAAGGTACTTTAGCTAAACCCAAAATAGTTTTGGCTCAACTGTGAAAGCTTGCTTGATATTAAACAATCGAAGATAAACTAAAAATAAGTTTCGGATCAAGCAAGGTTTAAACTAAATTCCAAATCAATTTTTTTTTGTCTATTATACCTATTGTGACTCAATTCAGAGACAGACTCTATATGCGACATTTCAGTGTCGGAGTTCAGCGCGAAATATTTATATATACTTGTGCTTTCACATAGCCCTAACACATCACCGCTTAGAAGAGTCGTTTCGTTTTGCTCAATTTCCCGTATACACAAATGCGCTATAAGTAATCTGTAAATTAAACTTGTTGGCAGGTGCATATACTCTGTTATTCACTTCCTGTTTCCTCTGAGTACCTAAATTCATACATTTTCCGCATTTAATCGTGCCGTCTCGTACAGAAATATGAAATGGTGCATGTATTAAAACGTGCAATATGTTCTTAAACAGGAAATAGCCGGGGATATTATGGTATGAAGCGGATTCAATTTCAAGAGCGTAACCGCAGCATTTATGTTCTCGAAAATTCTACTGCCGACTTCCGTGTTTGGTAAATACATATTCCATATTGAACTGTCATTCAATTTTAACGCGCGTTTTTTTGCATGGCATGTCTCAAAATAAATCCTTTTAAAAGTAAACTGGTTCATTTACTTAGGGCACAAAATGTACGCTGCCTGGTTGACCTAATGTTTTTCTCTACATTAATCGGAATAGTAAGGTAAATTTTACTTCGTTTTGATTGGGTGTTTACCTTGTGGTCGAAAGTTCTACTTTGGAGTCAATTATTTGCATACAACAATTACCACCAAATGAATATCCTTCATATCAGAAGGACATTATGCTCTTAAAAGTCTTGCACGTTTGTTTTGGTTTCATAAATTTATCGTTCTAACATTTTGTTCTAAATAACTAATATCCAATATTGAGCAGTGGTTTTTACACAAAACGTTGTTAATAGAAAGATAATTTCGCGATATGAAAGTGGATTTTGGATTCATTTCGAAAAGAGAATTTAAAGAATCATTAACTGTCGAAAAATGTCACCATGGCAGTTTCAAGATCTATTGTTGGAATCACTATACAAAAGCAATGAAAGAAGCTTCGCCATTTTGTGGTTAACTATGTTTATGCATTTTTTTCTTTGACGTTTGAATTGCACTTCATATCAAACTGTAGAAATAAATTCTTTACCGTTTTGCAAAATGAGATGGATATTTTGTGGTACAGATTTGATTTGCGTAAACTTAATGTTTTATTACGCTAAAGCAGTGACATTAATTTTGTTACGGTTCAACTTTTATTTTTGTTCAATTTGTGCACTAGCTATATATTATTGCTTCATGTAGGTATCCGTTAAAGAAGCAAATATTTGTTGTATAGTTGGTATTTCTCCAAAATTCTTTCTATACTTTCTTCAGATAATTGTTGATTCAGTTTGCACACCATATCTTTAGTTCTCTATAATATTATATTAAAGGAAGAAACTTCATTGAGACACTACTTTACATTACACTTAAATGGACAAAAAATAGTGCAGTTACAGAAAGATTTATATTTAAAACAGCTTATTTCCATGTACATAAAGGGTTGTGTTATATAAAGGTATACTACGTAGGATTGGTACGAATATACAAAGTATTGTGTTCACCATAGTGATGTGAACCATATCACAATGTAATATTGAATCATATAAATAGGCGTGTCTCTTCAAACTTGACTAAACTGTTGAAGATTATTAGGTATTGATTTTACAAGACCAAATAGTTTACCTTTAAAAATATTGAATTTTCATTAATTTACAGTGTCAAATGACGGTTTTCGTATCACAATTTCTAAGTGTTAAATTCCTTTCTACTTAAACAAAGTTCATAGACCTCGTAATTTACCGTGTCAACCTTTGTCAAGATGTGGCCACACAAATTCTTATTTGACAATGCTCTAGGCAATTCAAAGTTTCATTTGTAATTTATGATCTTGTATAAGTTAAATTAAAGTTGTATTTGGCACCGTTTTTTGTGTAGTAGCGGTATGAAGCACTGAAATTTAATAAAATAAGTAAGTAAGCAAGTGATTTACGTTCAAAGAACGTATATAGTACATACCTAATAAAATAAATATAGTATATGAAGATTATGCTGTTGTGTACGTAAAGAATGTTGTTACATCGAATAATATTTCAAAATGATGAATATGAATGTAGTCCGACGCCATCACAATGTAAAAGTGAATTAGGTTTAATCTAAGGTGCAAGAGTGCTTGGATTATACTGGGTGAGTTTTTTTTTATCTTGAGACAATGCATCAAATCATAAAATATCTTAATAAGATTTGTTGTAATGTAGGGGGCTTATTGAATGGTGCTGAACTCGACCCCCCCCCCCCCTCAGAGTGGGAGGGGGGACAACTTTGAAATCTTAAATAGGAAAATGTTGTATTGCAGATTCGGATTCTTCGGATTCAAAGGAGATTAATATCCACTATATGAATTGTTTACCAGGAAACATCAGCGATGATAATAACAAAAAAGGATTATTGTTTAAACGGTTTATTGAATTTATACATTATAACCTATTAAACAAATTGAAAATTTAATGGATAAAGTTAAACCTCTTCCGCACTAAAATCGTTGTCGTCACTACTACTATCATTATTTACATTTATAATTAAATTTTCGGTCCTGTCGTTGAGCCGCCACTGACAAATACTCAGAACGTATTATTGCAGCTAAGTGGGCGTGCACGCTTTTAAAAGCGTCTACAGCGCATCCCTACTCCTCGCCATCACTCGTGGCCACTGCTATAACATCATATATTAAACCTTCCTTGAACATTGGTGTAACACCTGACACCTGATTATACATCTTCCATAGTATCATTGATATACTGACAGATAAATTATGTTGTTGGTTAAAACTTTATTTTTTAATTGATGCCATTATATGAATTTTTGACAAAAATTAACTTAACTTCATAGAAACCGATTTGTTTGAACGAAAATTTTTTGATACAAAACTAGAGGGATCAATGTTTACTTGAGAAAGATTAGTTACCCTATACGAGTATTGCAAACTAATTGATCCTGAATATTGTTTGGTTAGGTGTAGACTTTAGGACGTTAACTGTCGCTTAGATACTCTAGTTCGAAAACGGCTCATTAAGTATTCATGGCTGTCGAACCCAAATCACTGACTGATGTAAGTTCGTCGATTATGCAGATAACTTAGAGACGCGAAATTAGTTTAATTGATGTGAATACGTAGGATATTAAAGATAGTTTTCGCTGTCAGAGCAATTGTGCAGTTTTGCACGGACTGTCAAATATAAAAGGCATGACTTCAAACTTTCCTTATTTCAAACATTGGTAGTAGAACTTCGCGATTACTCTCTAGCATATTGCGATTTAGATCCGTGCAAACGCGCAGCACAATTCTGGGAAATATTACCCGAATTTGAAATAGACTTTAACATTTCGAGTGTAAGCGAGTATTTTACAGCGCAAAGAACAAAGGGTATGTCCAGGGATACGCGACCTGTTCGTATTTAGGAGCAAGAACTAGTACGATAGAAGATAATAAATGGAAAGGTCCTTTCAGCTTCGTTGCTCCCTAAAGTTAAATGGGCAATTTTAAAGTTAGGTGAAACGTGATTCTGTGTCAAAGTAGAATTAACTATTATTCCTGGATCTGTGATTCATATAGATGTAATAACATAGCTTAAATCTGAAATATTGGTAGTTTGTAACTACAGTTTTCTTCGAATAGGTAATATATTAATGATACTAGATGAAAGAAGAAAAGAAGTAAAAAATGAGATGAAAGTTGAAATAAAATAATTTACGGTTTATTTGCTTTTTATTTTTATTAATATCAATAATTTAATACCTCTTTCGTCACCTAATAAAGAGTGGAAGGAAGAGGGACCATGTCACCTTTTTACTAGACGGTACAAAAATATCTCCTGCCAAGACAGTCAAATACCTGGGCGTAGTCTTCGACCAGAGGAGGAACTTCGGCCGGCACGTGGAGACTATTACGAACAAGGCGGAGGCAAGACTAGCTTCTATTGCCAGGATTTTGCCGAACATCGATGGGCCAGGAAGCGGTAAAAGAGCTGTACTCTCCGGAGCACTTCATAACATCTTACTATATGGAGCTCCCATTTGGGTAGAAGTGTTGAAAATCCGCAAGTATGCGAACCTATTAGCTCGATCCCAGAGGAATATATTACTAAGGGTAGCGTCGGCCTATAGAACCGTTTCCGGCCAGGCATTACAGGTCGTTACTGGCACGTTACCGGTGGATCTCATGGTGGAGGAGAGAGCAGTCGTGATGTTTGGCGAGGGCAAGAGGGCTCTGCTGCGCATGGAAGCACGCGATAGGTTCCTGGAAAGGTGGCAGCAACGCTGGGACGATGAAAAGGACAAGGCCCAATGGACTAAAAGGCTCATCAAAAACATTCGGACATGGGTCGATTGCAAACATCGTGAGGGGAGTTATTATCTAACGCAGGTGCTAACGGCACACGGTGTTTTTCGACACTATGCGGAGCGCTTTGGTAACGACGTAACGGACGAGTGTATGTATTGCGGGAAGGCTGACACGGCGGAGCATACGGTCTTTGAGTGCCCCAGGTGGAATGAGCCTAGGCAAAAAGCTGAGGAGGAGACCGGTGTGTTAACCCCAGACAACATCGTGCCCTCTATGATTTCGTGCAAGGTGAAGTGGCGTAAGATACACGATATGGTGAAAACAATTATGAAGAGCAAAGAGGCGGAAGAACGCGATAGGCAGAGGTTGGCCAGTAGGACCGAGATGGAGTAATTTATTTACCCGAGGATGTGATACGGTGCTCTCGCGAAGTTGATATCCAACAGGATGGTTCCGGGGAGTACTGGGTGTTTTTGATGTGGTTTTAGTGGGTATACCAGTCTTGCACACCCCGACTGGGAGTCTCACACTATCGCCAGCGATTGATCCAAGCTGGCGATGTCCATAAAGGATTTCCACCTACCTCTTATTTAACCTCTTTCGTTAAATAATTTGAAATATACGAAAATTTTGTGTTGCCCAATAATTCATACTTTCACGCCTTTCAGCTTTTTAATGGAAAACTTCTGTTCAAAATTATCAAAAGCTAATTCCGTACTTACTCAAAAGACTTTCTAGGGTATCAGTTTCTAAGTTAGTCGAAACAGACGCGGTAAGTTTGTCAAAGAGGTTACAAATTAAGGTCACCTAAAAAAGAATCTCTTCCTCCAGATGTGATTTTAATTGGTCATTACTTCGGCGTTGATAAGGGTTAAATTTAGTGCGAAACAAGGTCTGTGAAGGGTTTGACCATCGTTGACATGGTAATTAAACTTTCTAAGGATTTTAAATTCTGTTTGATATTTATTTACTATGTAATTACATTATTTCTCTGAAGTATTTTCGATCTTAATAATATTGCGTGAAAATAAATACTTTAAAATTACAGATTCGTGCATTTACACCACTGATTTTGGAGCATCGTGTTTAATCCGTATGTAATTCCTTACATCAACTGTGCAAAACAATTTTGTTCGGTATGCATCAGTTCTTAATCCCTAACACAAACTGCACTTCCTTAGAGTTGAGGTAAATAATAACAAAAAGTCAAGATAATGAAGAAAATACATTGATATGAAGCAAATTTTAGTGAACATATAAACTTTTAAAACGAAAAAATATTATAACATACCTACTCTATTGACTTTAAAACAATTCAATACAAATGTATAATACTAAAAGCCTCTTTTTTTATGAAACATAATAGAAAATAATATTTCTTTACCTGAGCCGACCAAACAAATTGTCGCAGAGGTAACCGTATACTTTTAGGCGAATATCCTATACAGCGTTCCATTTCTGAATTCCAAAACATGTCTTAGAGCAGCTTAATAAAACTATAAAAGAGAAATTAGGGATATATAACTGAACTTTGTTTCTTCATAGCGTTTAAATTAAATTTTATAAAATAACAACAACTGTTTAATTTTACTGAACACCATTCAGAGTCATCTGTAATACTGTCAACAATTTTAGAGGTAAACCAGATCTCAAATGATAGAGGGCCGTGGATGTAATTCTGCACCACTTAAACGGTTTCGCATCCACTCTTAATGGTGTATGTATGGCTTTGGCCAATACTCCTTATAACACTCAATGTAGCATCTAATATCAATTTATCTTTAATGTGATTGTATAGTTATTAATTAGTGATGTTTTTCTATACGTTATATTCAATAAAGAAACAATTTACAAGTGAAATTAATTTATTTTAATAAGTGTCCAAAATATAAAAAAAAAAATCTACTCACCTGAGAGTATCTGTAGAAAGATACTCTCAGGTGAGTAGATTCATTTACTATATAAGAACTACTATTATAAACATTTCTATTATCTCAATTCAGACTAAGAACTTAAATCTGTCGATTTATAAACATAAGTAAAATTCAAATTTCCCGCCGAATTCCCATCATGTGAACAATCATATTAGTCAATGCGCCAACTCAATGAATATACTACACTGACAAGTAGTACGTATTTGAAAGCCACAGAATCATGACCAACCTCACGTATACAGAATTACTAAATTTACAATTTAATACATCAACAAATATCTAACCTTGAAATCTCATGTATGTATTTCCAAGATTAACAGTTCAAAAAGATGATAAAATCGCTTATTCTCTAGTTTCTAGATAAAAGTTTCGAAAAGCTACTATACTCTCCGAAAATCGAAAAGGAAGCCCCTTCTCTCATTGGTTTTCAACAAACTCATATTTCCAAGGCAAAACTAACCCGGCAATCCTAAAATGGGAATCGGTTACTACAGAAACGTGTGAATTAAAATTCCCAACGTCGAACATTCATTCGAAAGACACGAACATACCGTCAAAACTATGGCAACGGTACATTAATGAAATCTAAACGATTAAGAAAGTTATTAGTCAGAATTTTTACATTAATTTACAAAATTAGGTAGATTTAGAAAATAATACACTTAGATAAACATAATTTAAATCGTCACGGATTCTTTAGTTTCATAAATCATAATTCACATAAAATAAGATAGCAATATATATGTATATAAATTGATGCTGATAGCTCGCTGTTTACAGTTCATTTTAAAACTATGTGCAAACAGTTTATTGCAAAAAAATAATAAGTGCCTATCAGTTAATATTATTAAAATACCCGTTACTAAAGGAATAGTTATAAACTCCGAGTTATTGGGCCTCGGTTTAATATTACACGTCATGTCGCCTCGATATGACAAGGTTTCAATCACAAGGCTTGGAGCGAAAAATAAATTGCCTACACTTTTCTATATTACTTTGTGATAAGCGTGTTTCTGTTATAATTAAACATTGAAAATAAGATATTTCCCTTATTAACTATTATTCTTTGAAAAACCTTCTGGAAACATCTAATGCACATATTATTCTACACAGGGTGTTTTTTTAACATAGATCTGAATTTCAAAAACTTTAGATGTACAAAACTTATGGAACTCCCTGTATATTTTTATGTCGTCGGCTGCAATTGAAAGGTATCTTTCGAATTCCTGTAACATTGCCTATACCCAATCTTGATATTTGTATGTAAATGCTTTTGGTTCCAGTAAAGTTTAATCTCAGTATGCAAAATGCTGCCATAATTAATCGGGCAAAGATCCAATTTTAGGACATGGAAACGCGTAAACAACTTGTGCCCCCAATAAGTGATAAATCCATATTACATGCTCTGTTCGTTATTATAATGCTTTTCAAATACACGTATTAGTGAAAAGAAATTTTAAAAGCTTAGAATGGCACAACATTTCTTATTATATAAGAACAAATACAGCGCAAATTTTCTTACAAAATTTAACAAATAAAGAATTTTCTAATGTCAAAGCGTAAGAAGTAGATTTAAATTTTAACATGAAAACTGACGAATACCTTAAATTCTAATTAAAGTTAACTGAAAATTTAAATGGTGCTGAGAATAGGCACCTAGTTCAATTGAAGCAATTCCAACTCAATTTCTAAAAGAAAAGATGGAAAAACATTTGCCTTCCGCTGTAGTAATTAAAACAATGATGCCGTGAACGATCGAATTAAATTTACCATTCGTGTTTAAATTCCAAATAAATTTTTGCCGAAGGCTAGCTACTTCTGTCCTCATCAATGGCCTTTCTTATAATAATGAAGGACTTTAATTGAATTATCCTTCGGTGCGTTAAGATGGAAATTATGAGGTTGTACTTTTCCTATCCGACTGAATGATTTTATATAAAGAAGGGTATTTCAAAGATTCTTTTCTGATACATATTTAGGTGAATATTCATCAGAAAGAGAAATTTTTATTGCTGATTTTAAGATGAAACGTCTTCTATATTGTTAGGAAGTGTGTGTTCTGGTATTCGTTGTGTGGCACCAGAATCATCATCGAAGAATATAATCTTTAAGGAAAACAATTATTGGAAGTTTATGTAGTTGGCTTACAAGGAGAGCACACAGACGATTTGAATGAAACTTGACACATTTATAATTTACATGTGATAGAGTTCAATTTGTGCCAAATCTCACGTTGAGGGAGTCATATCTACCATTGAAATTTCTTTAGTTTTCTGAGGTTAATATGAAGAGAACAATATTAAATTACACGTCACAGAATTCGCATATATATCTCTGAAATTAACGCAGGTGAAATTTTTCAGATTCCATTACAAATAATCCCCATATCGTTATCAAAAAAAACGTTGAAGAAAAGTGCATAGAATTTTTTCACAAATAATTTCCCAAAAGCCCCTTCCACGGCTATAAATGTACTTTCTTCTTCCCCACCTTTTATTATCCCTAAAAATTAGAAACAACTTTAGTGTTTGGAAATCGTGTGCATGTAAATATACACGGCGCATCAATAGTATTGTACCAAATGGGATTATATGGAAACGGTTTGACATGTTGATTTGACATTTTGTGGGGTTAAATTGTACATAAATGTCTATAATTTCACATGCATTGGGTACCCAGACTTTGAAATTGAATTTAATTTCAATTTCAAAGTGGTAGTAATTTTTAGTGGTAGTATGTATGTGTGATATTAGGGTGATAGTACACTGCGACCTAAAAGATCTATTGTGTCCCCTCTTCTCGCTGTATTTACAGCTGGCCGTCCAGTCTGATTCCTTTTAAGAAGTGCAGAATGTCCGAAGGCCCCAGATTAGGTAACTCTCCCTCTTCGATTTCACATGCTCCTAGGTGCAGCGCCCTTGAGTTGCACAGTGCAACACGGTTTGTGAGTAGATGAATGGACGTTTCGTCCTGTTCCCCACAAAATCTACATTCGGCTTCCTTCGCTATTCCAAGCCTGCTTAGATGTCCGTTCAGTTTACAATGGCCTGTAAGGGTCCCTGTCAATATCCGAATATTATTTTTACTCAGGTTGATGCATTCTGCAGATCTCTTCTGGTTATAGGTACCCAGAAGAGTTTTAGCTTGCCTCATTCCCTGGAGATTCTCCCAGTATTTGGATTTTCTCTGCTCTACTTCATTTTTCAGCTTCTCCGGTGTTATGCTGCTACTTATCCCACAAAAAGGTTCTGGCCCTACAAAAGGTGTTCTAGCGAGATTATCTGTTATTTCGTTTCCTTCCACTCCCGTGTGTCCAGGAACCCACAAAAGGGTTACCTTGTTCTTTTTGCCTAGGTCGTTTGGTTTTTGTAGACACTCCCAATGGTAGTAACAGATGAAAAGAAGAAAATGTGTGTGAAATTGTGTTTCTAGGGGACAACATATGAATACGTTTTACGTCTTCCGTTCAACTCTCTTTTGGCAAGAAGATAGGAATTAGCTATAACAGGATGGGAAAAACTTTATCTGCAGTTTTTTCGTAGACCCATAAAAGCACAAATTTAGTGATGTATAACTTAATATTTTTAATAACAGCGGTTCAAACTGCAAAAATTTAAATCGTCGACATTTTAAGGGTAGATTTAGCTCCCTGAACATAAGGTTTGGCACAAATGAATGCGATTTACAATACTCAATAGAAACTACAAATGCGCTAAGCTTTATTGAAATTGGTGAGTGACAGTCTTGTAGGCTTCTCGTGTTAGCGAAGCTGTATAAATAAATAAAATCGAAATGTGATTGTTGCATATTTGATATTTAGCAAATTATATATAACGTATGTCACATAAGTTTTGGAAAAAATAATTAAATTCTTTAAAGTAAGTGTAACGTAATTTATTCAAATGACCACTTTACCAACATTTTACCTTATATTTAAATTAATTAAAACTACAATTAAAATAATGACAAAGGGCCATGGTCCTCAATGGCACGCAGTTTTTGTCTAACTTGTCCCATCATGTTTTGGACGATGTTTATATCAATTTCTCTTATCTTTTGATATATACTTCGCCTTAGTTGAGCTTCATTTTGAGCTTCCCACCCATTATCATATACTTTTCTGGTCAATAGTCCCCAAAAATCTTCGATGGGTCGAGCTTGTGGCACATTTGGCGGATTGTCTGCTCTTTGCACAAAGGGTATGTTGTGAGCTTCTAACCATGTTGTAGTCGTTCTTGCATAATGGCAACTTACTAAGTCCAGCCAAAACATTATTTCTTCACGTGAATGAGTCGTAGTAATAAACTGTAGCAACTTCGGTAGGCATCTTTCGGTATAAATGTTGGCATTAACTGCCTCACCCCTCACATGCCCAACATAAGATCGTGAAACTTCTCTCTCCGATATGGCACAACAAACCAGAATTTTATCTTCAAATTTTGTTTTGGTTTTGTATTTAACATTATCTGCACAATTTTCTATATTATCGGTATAAAAACCATCATTGCCTTTGATTTCTGGGTGAGAGAACGTAAAATATTTTTCATCGTCCATGATGATCACCTTATTGTTTGCAAAATGAGTTCGGCGTAATCTACGACAACACATTGGAATTCTTCGTAACTGGTCCTCTGTATAACGTGGACTTTTACGAAACTTTAGGCCTTTTTTTTCAATACCCTTCTTGCAGTTTCATGAGAAACATTAAATCTTATGGATAACTTTCGGCATGACGTTCCAACGCGGTCTTTTGCACTTTCACAGATTAGGCGCGATTTTCGGTCAACATTCCGGGACGTCTGCTTTTTGGTAAATTGAGGCATTTTATACCTTGTTCACATTCTGCAATTGTTCTATAAATGGTTGTCTTTGAAATATTTTGATTCCAAAATATGTTTACAATTTCTTGCTTAGGTACATGTCCAACCAGGCTGTAAATGCTTTTCCGTATTTCAAGTTTGTACGACATAATTGGACAAATTATTTGACATCTATGAAATGTCGTAACAGGTTTGAGTATTAATGAACATATGTTTATCATGGTTACTAGATTGCAAGTTATTTACAGTTATTTTTACGCCGACGAAAATTTTCCCAAAACTTATGTGACATACGTTATATTTACAAACGCATATTTGACTTAATGCAGGAAATTCGTATATTGACCAAATTTACGACTGAATATACACAGATATAATTAGAAATGTGCGAATGTGCTTGCAAAAATTCACCCAAGTGTAATTGGTAGTCAATTAACGAAAAGGGTAATTTGCAATTATAAAAACGGGGAATCTAGTTCAATTAAGTAGTCGATGGGATATAATTAATAACGCTGAAATAAGATTGTAAACATGATTACGCGCTTCATTATATGCTTAGAGTCTGCAAATAAACAGCCGCTTGGGAATCACGCAGAAGGGAATTGCTTTCATTTACGAGGTTTTCTTTATAGTAAATTAAAGTAAATACAGACGTTTGGTATAAAATTTAAAGCGATGCTTGAACTTACCTAATTATATTATGACGTGGTAAAATAATCTGTAACAAACAAGAAACATAAAAGTTAGGTACAACTTCCGTATTGCTGTAGATAACATTTTGGCAATTAAGCAGGAACAAACAAAATGAAGTAAGTAAATAAGTTGTAATTTAGTGAGTTAGGCTTTTCTAGTGGCATAAAATGTAAAATCTTTGCTACGATATACAATGCTTTGCTTTTATTCGGAAGAACATCTTTTTAGGAACATTTTTTGAGAATAATAATACAATAAATTCTGATGTTGGCCTTTAAATTCTTAATTATTGCTCGATTGTAGGGCCTACGATTTAATATAGCCCCATAGGACGGAATTAAACGGTGTCAAATCACGAGATATTGATGGACAACTCGCAATACCATTAAAGTAATGCTATTGTGAAGTTGACCTAGCCATAAAGCGATGGTTTTGTTGGCAGTATTGGCTTTGATGTCATGAACTTGTTTTTGTAAACTCAATATTTAAAAAGTTATGGAGCACAATTATGGAAATATTTATAACTTAGGCAATTTTGTCTTTATAAAAATTATGTATTCGTGTTTTACCCTTTAAAACAATCATTTTGTACCACATACATTTTTTGATGAAAGCAGTATTTAGAAAGTTATGACCTTGGAAGCTTTTCTTATATTCAAATATAGTGAAAATTTATTATAACTCAAAAAGTTCACGCTTTCTCAAAATATAATTTAGGAAATGGCATAGCTGATTAGCTTTAATATAAACTATGTCCTATGCTTCGATCTCCTTCGAAAATTAGTCAAATTAACATGTAAATACAGTGATATAACCCGGCTTATAAAAAAGCTCAAATCAATGTCCAAAGTTACTCCTAGTACTTTGATGGTACTCGAAAAAGGTAGGATGTTTTAATTTATTTTGATTTTAAATCTTGGTTCGATATGTACTTAATCATCTCCTTTTAGAGCAAAACAAAATGCTAGATGGCTTGGTGGGTTTTAAGTGTAAATTGTGGCAAACCGAAAAGTTCATTATAATAATAATAATAATAATAAATGTCTTTATTGTAGCAAAGCAAAGCACCAACAAGAGAATATACATAGAAATTAAAATATGTACTAAATAAGTAGCATACAAAATTAAAAACAAAAAAAAAAAAGAAAAAAGTATATATGAGCTACATTATCCCCAATGTTTGCTACAGCCACAAGGCAAGATTCAGTGAGTGGACGTATAAAAAAACGATCCTCCCCTGCTCTACCATCTAAACCTTGACTATATGAATTATATACAGAAAGAAAATATGCCTAAGATAACCTTAAATGCTAAAATGGAAATAAACTTTACTAAATATTTATATCATACACATGATTAAAACTAAAGTTCATTCTGCAATGTGCCCGCCACAGCATATACAGGACAATATCCGCTATGCTACCCTTGACCCGCAAATAAGTACCGCCTGTACGAAGCCCTGAACATTGGTAAATTCAGTGTTTTGAGGTTATCACCCAAATCATTATAAGACTTGTAAATGTGGTATGAGAAGCATCTCTCAAACAAAGACGTTCTGTGTTTATAAGATCCAAAACTGTATTTATATATGTTGTATGCTTCAGCAGCTTAGAAAGAGTAAAATAGGAGTGTATCATCCGCATAGCCCTGCAGCAATGAATGTTTGGTAACTTCAAACCACTCGCTGGTATATAGTAAAAATAGTAGGGGTCCCAATACTGAGCCTTGGGGCATACGGGAGCATATTTGTCGCACGTATGATTCACCAACAGAGATCTTTTGCGCCCTGCCGACAAGGTAAGTTCCAAAGAATGATAAGGATGTAATATATAATCCATAATAATCCAGTTTCGCACATATAAAATGGTCATCTATCGCGTCGAAAAATCCAGGGACACCACTGCTGCAGCTCTACCTCTATCCAGAGCCTTAAAGATATTATCTGTTAAATTTAGCAAGGCAGTTATACAACTATAGCCCCTCCGAAAACCTGACTGCACGTCCGGTATGATGTTATTTGTTAGGTATGCGTTAAGTTGTTGATGCGTAATACGTTTCATTGGTTTGGATAATACCGGTAAAATGCTTATAGGACGCAGGTTTTGAATGTCACCTAGATTATTTTTCTTAGGGATCGCTTAAACTGTGGGTTGCTTCCAACTGGTTGGAAAAAATCCACCCTCTAGACAAGCGTTTATAACATGTGTAATGTAAGGCAGCAAGGTCGGCATACAGAGATATATCATCTTTAATAAAATGCCATCTACACCCACAGCATTCGACGTATTACTGAGTATGGCTTCCAACACACTCTCAGGTGTCATGAGACTGAAAGTAAATGTTAATTCGTCTCTAAATTTCTTTTTTTAAACAGTAATCAATCGCTTCGGTGCAGCTTTTATTATTATTTATATATGTGATTCATTATTGATTATAGAACCCTATATTATAGAGTTTTATAACCATAATGAGAATAGCATTCTCTTTTGGCGCCTTGAATTTTTCTTTTGCCTTCATACGTACTTATTAACTAGTATTGATTCCTTAATGATGTACTTTTATTAGCATAGTGAAAGGCGTCTTCTTCAAACAGACACTGTGTTTCTAATTTCTTATGTACCGTTTCATAAAGATTCGCAAGTTCTGGAGATGACGCAATATTTATTAATAATCTTAATGTCTTATTTGTCTCGATGTTCTAAAATCCATTTGGACGGCGAAAGATAATTCAATGAGAGATGTTGAAAGCCTCAACGAACCGAACGTCAAAAAACAAGAGACTAGTTGGGGCTGTTTACAAGCTGTACACTCAACGTCTGAACATACCTATAATGAAAAAGAATTGAATCGACTAGACGAGTCTATTTACGAGTTTTGTCGTCAGCGACTAAAGGAAAGGACGGCCTTGCATTACTAAATGATAAACATTATAGACTGAAAATTATTAAATGTTCATTAATTAAGCATTCATTCATGAAGGCTTTGAAATTGAAAACACTTATTGTTAGTAATTTCACATTATTTTGTAATATTATTACTATTTAGATGTAAAATGCGAAATCGTTTTTTCGGGTGATAATATTTTTTTTTCAGCCGGCACAAGTAGGGGGTGGGGAATAAAATCAGCTCTTCAAATATCTTTACTCGTCAATATCAAACACAACAGCACTGGCGTTCTTCTTCGTGCTAGTTATAAAGAGTAGTAGAAAGTGAAAAAAGTATTGATGACAGAAAAATGACTTCAGATTTTATACATTGTGTACGGTGCTGCAGAACAAATTAAGCGGTTTGGAGGCTGAATACTTGGACGATAGGCTGACTATGTGGTCTCATTCCGTTTTGTCGGTTACCCCATTCTGGCAACAAATATGCTTTGGACCCCAGCACATCGGGGCTTTGCCATCTGCGCGTATTTCGAGAAAGAAAACGTGTGGTCGCAACGCAGAAAGCATTTTAGTGGCACTTTATCATTCGAAGAACACAATTCGGTGTTGGGTTAAGCAGCTAAAGGAATCTGCTGGCACGCTGAGAATCCGACGCGACGTAGGTCTAGCAAAGCGCCAAAAAATGTTCAGCTTGTCAGAGCAGCGATCTAGCAAGTCGTCCTGCTCGAAGACATGTCGTTGCATGGGCGTATTAGACCATAGTGTGAGCAAGATTCTGCACTTTTATTTGAAATTTTATCCCTACAAAATAATGATGTCTCAAGCATTGAGCACAGTAGACAACGCCAACGGCCAAAATCTGTATCTGCAAATGCTAGCACAGATCATTCTTGATGCAACTTTCTTTAATAGCGACAAAGCGCATTTTTACACCACTGGGGGGGCTGTGAATAAACACACAATTTCTGCTACTGTACTAAACAACCCCAGAATTATTCTTAAAACATTGCTACATTCCATTAAACATACGGTGTGGTATGCCGCATCACCATTTGCTGTGATAGGCGCATACTACTTTGATGAGGAAGGCGTTACCGCGACCAAATTCACTTTTTGATTTTTTTATTATATTAGGTTTTTTATTAGATGTTGACGATTTAGTCTCTTTATACGTTAGTGCTAATTCAGATACTTTATTCTTACTTGGGCTTGTTACTTATATCTTACCTAAATCTTGTTTGAATAAAAAATAGTTAGGTGATATTTTCAATTAAAAAAAAATTATTTATTGTTAGTATTGTATAATTTTATAAGAAAAAGTCAATCGACTTATTTCATTTCTCTATGACAATTCTTTAAATATAAATTGTAAGTAGTTTAATTTAAAATATCTTGTTACAATTTTATTTTAATAATGTAATATTTACTGCTTTCTGATGATGTGTTTGTACACGAAATCGGTAGCATAAAATATAATGTAATTTTATGGAATTAGATCAGTTTTTTCCTTATTCTCATCATGGATTCGCACTGTGTCCCACCCGAACATGTAAAATAATTTTGTACAATTCTTCATTACTTAATGGAAGATTAACACCTTGAGTATGATACCGGCTTTGAATAAACATGATCTTTCATTGAATATTCATTTTACAATGAATTTGTTTGATATAATAATAACATTAATATAATAAAATATTTATTGATACTCAGTTTAACCATAATATCAAGTTATAACATTGACTGCAGAGTTATTCACCTATCAACGTAATCAATCTAAATAATATGAGTATTGTTACAAAGATGTTATAAAGATCTATCGTGTAACTGCAACCAATGAATAGCACTATACCGAAAGAGATTATTATTAAGAAATACTATTAATAATAATAATTGATTAAATACAAATGTCGCTATTGGCAGACATGCAAGTTTCGCCTTACCAAGGTTCGTCAGTGTCACTTGGCGACATTCCCATGTAACATGCTCATAACGTATACGTATATGCTTTCATAATGATAATAATAGTGAAGTGACACTGACGAGCCTTGGTAAAGCGAAACATGGATGCGATATTTGTAAAAGCTTTTCTGCATTTCAACTGCATTTAACCAATGAACTGATGTAGCAGCGCAAATTTAGCGGCTTATGTCAAAATTACTTCAAATTTGTGTTCGAATTAGAACATATTTCTAAATTTAAATTGACAAATTAGCAAGTATCTTCGCTAAAAATATGAGTTTCACATTTTATAACTCTCATTCACTCTTATTAACATTGCGAAAGCATATATACGCTATAAGCGTAATATATACGAATGTCGCCAGGTGACACTGACGAACCTTGATAAGGCGAAACATGCATGTCTGTCAATAACCACAATTGTAAAAGTTTCTCCGCACTTAATTAAGTAATTGGCGCATCAGCGCAAATTTAAATTATTTCAAATTTATGTTCGAGTTAGAACATATTTGTTAATTCAAATTGACATATTAGCAAAAATCTTCGACAAAAAAGTATAAGTTTCACATCTTATAGCTCTCATTCACTATTACTAATAATAATAATAATAATAATAATAATAATTAATTATTCGAAAAAGTAGATAGGTATTAATACTTTGTAATATTTTCACTATTACGCTGATTCACCAGCACAGCAGCGATGAGGATGCGCTTTACGATTGGAATAGAGGTAAATCAATTTTTTCTGTCATATTTGAGTGACTTCAATGAGCTGATATTGTTGTTACGTACAGCTTAAGATTTATATCAAGTCGTTACAAAACAGATAAAAAAAGAGGTCCCATCTCGATATTTTTAGCAGTTCTGGCATAATTTTACTTATATAGGTTATATTGAAAAGTAAATATTATTTTTCATAATTTTTATTTTCCTAAACCATACTTAAAAATTTATCCTGCTATTTATATTGGATGCCCATTTTTTGGATTCTGTTGAATACATTCGTATGTATATTCATCTGCCATCCGCTTTATTGTATAAGGCTCTCTCTTCTTGAAACACATTTTAAATAATGAGAATTTTGTTCCAGAAAACAGAATATTAAAGCAAAAATTAATAATATCGCACTGGGGCCAAAGCAAATGAAATACGTTGAATAAATTCTGGAAACCCATACATCAGTACACATTAGAATTGAAAGTGTTGCTTCGCGTATATGTATTATATATGTATAACCGAAATAAATTACAAACCCGGCAAATGAATATTCAAACTTCATCCCAAAGTCTGAAACTACAGTCGGTATGAAATTTAGAATTTTCTGCCAACGTAAACTTCCATACAATTTTGCGTATAAATATACGGCTGCGGTTTCATATTTTACGGAACATATATCAAAATGGAAATATCGCATTCTGAAGCTCGGGATGATAAAATTCATCGGAGTTGCAATAAAGCTAGGAGAGCTTCTACAGCTGGCGAAAGTTTGAACTAAGTAATTATGGATGTCACCTTACAACTTGATGGCGTAGCGCAATTATTTCATTATTAAACTGCTCTGGATAATATCGGAAATTACGCTTAACTTTTTATGTTTAAGTGTTTACGTAGAAAAGCTAGTTTCTTATAAATGTGAAAAAGGTATGAAATAACGATCAATCTGCATAACCACAATAGATATTTAATTTTTTCTTGGCGCAAGGGATGCTTATTTTGTAGTGTAAGACTGTAAGTGATGGGAAGTTCATTATATGGTACATATTTACATATTTAGCTGTCTACACGTAGAAAATTTGATAATACATCACATGGTAGTTACATGTCATACTTCTCTTCTTATTTTTAACATAGCGTTGATGTATACGTAAGCTTGGGTGCGGAATAGTAAATAATGCGAACGTGTGGCCTTATTTTGCAAGCGCATCCACCATTTTTGTATACAGTATTATTTTTCAAAAAACTCTCACCGTATGACTTTATAGAATAGATAGCATAAAGACTCAGAATTTTGCAGTAACCGCGGACCAAGTTTTAGGTTTTATTAATCCCCTGCGGTCAGTAAAATTAGTTACCATTGAGTAGATACCTTTACTCTGTCACAATATCTATTCTAAGGACAGACAAAAGTTTATATATGACTTCTGAAGTCATTGAACTCTCGAACAAGCAAATTATTAAGGCTGTACTTACTGAATTTACTTACAAGTTAGAGGAAATAAATTTACGATTTCAATTAGAAACAAGAGCTGGTGGCAATTTCCTTGTGGCGTAAATAATGTACGTGGGTGAAGTATTACATGATAAACTCTATCAGATCGGTGGGCTAATAAATTCTTCCTGGTTTATTGGACAGATAGGAAGGAGAACAGAGAATTTCCAATTTGGCATGGCAGCAAATTGAAGTTCTTTTTATTAGTCTTATTGTCTTGAACGCGACACCGTTGGAGGATACTTTCGCGGATATTTCTTATCTAATTATAATTGAAAATGAACTTAAAAAAAAATTGATGTGGTGACTCTGTAGCTATTGATAACTTAAGTACTTGTCTAAATTTATTTGACCAAATCTTAGATTAGGATCATATTATATCAATATTTTATACATATACACCGGTGTCATCATCAAGCCGTTCAACCCTTGCGGAATATGGCTGACGCTAGAGCGTCCTAAAATCCTTCTCTTTAGGTGGATTAATCCTTTTTGTCTTTATTTAAAGTCCGTTGTGGGTCCTGGCTGCCGATGTTATTTTCCTCCACTCCTCTTTATCCCTGCACTTCGACTTCCAATGCGGCACTCCCATCGTCTTTGCATCCTCTTCCACAGCGTCTTCCCATTTCCTCCTCGGTCTTCCTCTGCTTCTGGCCGCCAGTGGAATCCACTGTGTTATCCTCCTGATCAGTTCTGTTGGTTTTCTTCTCATTATATATCCTGCCCATTGTAACTTCTTTGTTTTAAAGTAACTTATGATGTTTTCTCCCCCGAGCTCATCTTCTACCTCTCTGTTGCTTGTCATGCTTGTTTCTCCATCTTCTGTGATATTTGGTACCAATATTGTTCGCATTATTTTTTTTTCTAATATTTTTAGATCTTCTTCCTCGTTTCGATTTATTGGCATTGTTTCCAGCGCATAAGTAATAATTGGTCTGATCAGGGTTTTATATATTCTTATTTTAGTTTTTTTACTTAGCATTTTATTCCTACTGTATGCCTGGTTTGACTTTGTCTCTTATAGTTCCTCCTACTGTAACTCCTAAGTAATTCAAAGAGGCAACTGCTTCGAAATTATATCTTTTAGTTTTTAAAAAGTTTTGTGTTTTTGGGTCCCCTTTCCCAACTTCAAGTATGTTGTCTTTGCTTCATTTATTGTCATGCCAATTTTGTCTGCCTTAAAATCTAGACTTTCTATAGCCCTTACCAGATCATCACTTGTATTTGCTATTATCGCAACATCGTCTGCATACGCTATTAGTTGTATCTGATTGGCCATAATATCTTTCTTATCTAATTTTGCTCGACTTATGACTCCCTCCAGCACTAGGTTAAAGAACGTTGGCGATATTGGGTCACCTTGTTTTACCCCTTTATTTACTTCGAACGAATCTGTTGTTGTTTCCTGGAACCTCACTTTAGCTTTTGTGCGTTTCAAACTCACTTCTAGAATTGCTCTCAGTTTTTTTGGTACTTCTAATATTTCTAGCTCTTTAAACATTTTCTGCCTGTTAAGAGTATCAAAAGCACTTTTAAAATCAATAAATATTACATGCGTTTCTTTGCCATATTCCCATCTCTTTTGGAAAATTTGCTCCAGACAGCACACCGGTGTCACACAGTCAAATATCTCGATAAATACACATCGAATCGAAAAATTCAAGAAAAACGGCATTAATCGTTTCCCAAAATTTATCTAAGCAACCCTTTGAAATCTTAAATGGAAACCTCTATTTTTTATTGCAGATTCGGATTCTACGTATCATTAACGAAAGTTTTATCTGCATTTTTTTTTTCGATTCTTGTAGATGGCGCTGAAATTCGCAAGAAATAATTTTTGTGAATTTAGGGTGTAGGGTTAGCAGTGTCTCACTCTATATTACAACCAAAAAAACGCTTAAGGCAATTTACCCGAGGAGATATGTACAATTCCATAGCCAACGGTGAAATTAGTTAGTAACATTCCTTATTAGGGCTACCCTGATGATGGCAGTAGAATCACTGCCGAAACGTCGGATTTCCACAATCCAACAGACGATGAAAACAATCCAAATAACATCAACTCTCATATTCTTCTAACCCATCGTCAAGGATTTCACGTCATGAGAAGCAATTCATGTTTCAGCGTTGAGTCATTCAAATTAAATAAGTTGCTATATGTGTGTTCATTTATACCTAGTTAGTAGCAACACAAATTGTAATCCGAGATACGTATATTAGTGAAATTACGGAATGCAGCAGTTAGTATACAGCACCCATAGTATGCGCATATGATGCTATAGGTGTTCACCTTCGTAGAATTAATGAGTTCTGGGAGTTGTGAAAACAACATCGGAGCGTAGGAAGCACGTAACCCTTCCCCCTCTCTCCCCACTCAGCATTTCTTTTTACTTTAATGCAACCGCGCACAGGTAGGTGGGTATTTATTGATTGGAAATAGTGTAGGGGTGTACTGCCACAATATCAGATTTGATCGACGCAATTTGTTAAACAGTTCCGACTCATTGTCAGCAAAGAAATATTCGTGTCTATTTTATTTACATGATGTATTAAGAATACTACTGTTACAGTTTTCATAAATCAAATCGCTTTTGTATCTACAGGATGGTTTACCAAAGATTAATTCTTTAACTACTGTTCTTTTATCTTTTATTTTAGAAAGAATATATTGTTTTACAATACCTACTTAATGCAACATAACGCAGGAATCTTTTCATCTAGAGTGTTCTGAAATTAAGTAAGTAAATTTATTCAATTCAATTTATACAAACACACAATACACCTAATTGTGTTCCAAAAAAACACATTAATATGCCTCGACAGGGTATATAAAATATATTTTGTGTATTACCGTAATGTTAAAGTAAATGATTATAGATATTGTTTATTGCAGTCATATTTCGCTACTCTGAAGTAAAGGTTATGAAAGTATTATTCAACTTGTCTATTTATACTTAGAATATTATCGTATACCTATCAATGCATTTGCTTTTATGGTTAAGAAAGCGTTTAGGTATAACAACTAAATAAGCACATAACTATTATAGGTACGCTTAGTAACATTCATAATTTCTTCTACCAAATTTCGAATGCACAATATATATAATACAGTTAGCCTTTTTCATACTTTATTTTTTTTATATTCTCTTCAAATAGGTAATTTAAAACCTATATTTTACACACATTGCATATGGCATACTAAGATACTAATTGATATCTAGGGATTCATTTTTCATCAAAGCTTACGATCTTGTAAGTATATCAATAATGAAAGATCAGTTGTTGCACTTTCTCCAACGCTACATCATGAAAACGCATCCTGATGTCGATACCAATAGCAGCTTTTTTTCACACTCGAAAAAGAAAGTTTTCTACAATTTCATTGCTAAAACTTACACACCACGTTCTTCGTGGTCGCTTGTGAGTTACTTCAATGATACTTTACATAGAATTTGCACCGTAAATCATTTTACACAAATGCCCAAAAATTAATAAAACGCATTTCCTACGAATTCAACCTATCAAGGTTTCGGAAAAAAATGCTTCAGACAAAACCTTCGTATTTTGATACGCAGAATCGGGAATCTGCAATAAATATGGTGTTTTCCATCTAAGATTAAAAAGTTTTTGCACATCCCATCCCCTGGGGATGAGGGTCGTGTTTTGTGTCCTTGAATAGATTTTTTAAAATGACTAAAGGCATGTTTTTTGTTTTTCGCTTTGATTTGTATATCTCGAGACATTTGACCGTCCCAGAACTTTTGGGACACCCGGTATATCTCTAGTAGTAATCATTTTAGCCAAAATATTTTTTGTTTCATTGCCTTACCTACGAAATATTCTCTGTGTATCAATTGTGATAATTTTCCTCTCAGAAAAAAAAAGAACAAGAAAACCAGTGAAACGTACTAATATGCCTTAGCTTAAAGCTGAATGCCATTTTATACATTCTAAATTCTCAACGAACCTTACAGTGCTGATATTTATAGAAATGATGCTCACTTTACAGCTTTTTTCAGCCATTATAAACACTTCACTTTCCGATAAAGGTTTTGCAGTTGACTTTATAGGTTGTCGTAGGTGTGGGCTAATAACGGACAAGGTGGGAAGTAGACTATTTTGAGGTCCGTACCTTTTAATCCTTTTAAAGTTCGTTTTATAATTAACTACCAATAACTTAAGCAGATAAATTGAGTGGATACATTACCTTAACTTTGGCCAACATTAATTCGAAATGGAATTCGACTAAGGGCCGGCATTTCAATCCCCTAATAAAGTTTCTAATAAAAGTTATTAGCTGAATAACTGAAATTACTGAATAATTTCCTATTATTAGTTAAATTGTTATTAGATACCCTTATTAAGAGATTGAAATACCGATCCTAAATAAATCTACCATACAAATAAATTTGTGAATTTATATTGCGCCCTATAAGAATTTTTATCTATAAAAAATAATCTATTGTTATTAAATATAACTTAATGAAAGTTTTACAGTTATTTTTGGCAAAAAAAATTAATTCGTTAAAACTAACATTTTCAGATTTAAGAAAAAAACATTTTGCAAAAAAAAAATTGGGTCTAACAGGGTATCTCGGCGAAGGCTGGATTTTTGATTGTGTATATTATGCGCTATATGTAGTGCAGTTGAAATGCAAAAAAATGTTTATAAATGTCGCTATTGACAGACACGCATGTTTCGCCTTATCCAGGGCCTATCAATGTAACGACATTTGCATTATTGTATTATTTACATTTTGTATGTTTTCAAAATGTAAATAATAGTGTATACCAAGCTATATCAAATTTGTACATTTTTGTAAAATTTAAATTGACAGTTTCGCAACATCTCGCCGAAATAATGAGTTTCAAATCTTACAAACCCTCGGACACCGTCTAGTTGGGAATATATTAATGTCCATATAATCGCTGAACCTTTGATGTAGGATTCGAAAATCTGCACAAAAAAGGGGAATATTATAAATATACGATAGATAATTAAGGATAATGATATAAGTTATTAGATTAGATTAGATTAAACCATTAATTGGGCAAATTGCTTTGGGGGAATACATTCTCAAATAGAAAGAACATCTAAATTGGCAACGAAATGGAATTGACTAGAGAATTAATGTAAATACTGATAAAACTTAATTTAGAAGGATGATGGCAACAAAATCCGTATACAAATAAATAAAATACACGAACTAGGTAACTGTATCTGATACATCACATTAACAGCCCATTAAAACTCGTATTAAGTGTGAATACTCCGTGACACTAGTACATTTTGAACTTATTGAACTTTAACATTTTGTGTTTTTCCGGGAAATGAAGGTTCGCGGAATATACGGACCTGCTTAAACGCTGAAACGGTGTGCGATATTCGTTTTTGTTTCATGTAGTTATTATATTTGTACTGTTGCTTACTATGTTGTATAGAACTATCCTTTGATTTACCTATGTCTGTATTCCACGCACGCCAGTATACAGGGTTAGTTATACGTATGGAGACGGCGATTTATTGTAATGTAATATGCATTTTAGGAAATTTTTTTTTAATATGAAAGTTTGTTAAGAAATTTTAATCTGTATTTCAGAATACTTAATTTTCTTTCTTCCTTTGTTTTTAAGTTTCGTCATTCCGCGTATTTTTTTTTAAATGTGAACTACTGCGTACGATGCTCCAAAAACCAGGAAGGGTTTCCCCATGACCAGTACATTCCCCTGTCTGCCAAGTCTTGTAAACTTCTGCGCTCTATTCATAAGCTAGCGTCATAAGTATGTCAACTCTTTCACATTCATTTAAACTAGCGATTGCTACTATTGACAGTAACACTTTGCATAGTTGAAATATTTATGTCAAATATTTGTCGTACACGTCAAATATTTGTGTGTTTCTTTGTAATTTTTTTTTAAGTTATGTACATGACTTCAGAAAAAAAGTATTATTGTAAAGAGAAGAAAATTCTCTATCGAATGGTAGAGTAAAATGTACAAGTTCCTATTTAAAAAAAAAAAATTACATGGAAAGGCGTAACTTAAAAACAAATGAAGAAAAACAAAATTCAGGTATTATCAAATGTAAATTAAAATTCTTAACAAACTTTTACATTGAACATAACTTTCTAAAATGAATATTAACGACAATAAATTGCCGTCTCCAAACTTTTAACTGTATAAGCAGATGCAGTATGTATTTTCTGTTCTTGAAAGGTAGTATCGTACCAAGAAATTATATCCATAAATTGTTCTATTGAATATTGCATATTTTTAAATATATAAAAACAAAATGGTTAAGAAATAAATACTGAGATTAAAAATGAGAATAGGTATTACATATACAATTATTTTTTGAAAGTTTTGATTTTTAATTATAATAAGTATCATTAATATTATTACTTTTGGTTATTCACGCAATACGAGACGGAATATAACGGATAAAGTACGAGACTTTCGAAAAGGTTTCATTTTTGGGATATATGGGGGTCTATTATGATTAAATTTTTAAAATTATTTTCTCATTACACAGGGTGTTGCAAAAGCCCTAAGACTATCAAAGTTATTCTTTCTGTTTAATAGAACCTTCTTGTATATTATAGCATTTTTCGATTTTCCAATCAAAACCTTAAGGTTTCTTTTTTCAATAATCTGAATTTTGTGAAAATCTAATCTAATTTTCAGGTTCCGACTACTTAAGAAGCATTTACATTGTGTAAGTAAAATTTACAGTGAAGTGTAGCAATAGAGCATATTTTACAACCAAATTATAATAAACTTGCCATTATAAAGGGCGTACAAAAATTAAAACTAATCAAATAAGAAATTTAAGTGGCTATAATATTGATATATTAATATTGATTAATTTCAATAGAACGCCATATTTTTTTAACTTACCAGAAAGTGTATATATAGTAGGCTTTAAGTCTCCGCGTGTTTACAGAATACGCAAAATAATCATTTTTTGCACCATTTGGTGTTTTTTAAATAAAAGTTATGACGTATCTAGTTGCCTGTTGCGCTTAGAAATGTCAGATATTCAACATTACAGTGGAAACCTGTTTAAAATTATACCGATTTTAGTTGCACTGCAGTTTCTGACTTAATTGTATGGTATTTAAAATGTTAATATCTAAAACAAGTGCAAATAAAAGCCAAGCAACCGAAGTCTTGCATCGAAGCCATTTGTGATAAAAGGGTAAGTAAATAACCATATTGTTGTTAAACATAGATATAAAGAAATTTATAAAAAGTTATTCCACTTTCCTTCGTAAATGTTCCATTTAAAATAATGATATAGGTATAGGTTTTCCTATTTTTCAAACACTTTATATATCGACGAGTAGTTTCATATTATGCAACATTGAATTCTATAACTTTTTTGTGAAAAAGAATTTCTTTTTAAAGTGACAAAAAGAGTAATAATCTAAGATCCAATCTTCACTGGCACGGTTTGTACACGCAAAAAGTGTGTGTAGCAGTTGGAATTTAAAAATTGTGTGAAACCGTATTCCTAGCGTCACCCCAAACGTTGGGGAATCATTTATACTGGGCTTGTCTGTTTGAAATATAGTTTATTTATAAAATAAGCGGTATTTCAACGTTTTATACCGTGAATGTTTCGCTGTTTATTACCCTAAGTATAAAGGAAAATTAAATTATTATTCATTAGAAATGGTTATTAAAAGTTTGTGGCGAGAATATTCTAGTGCTTATTAGACGACACAAAATGTTGTTTCGGATGCGTAGGATAGACACAAAATATGAAAGTTCTAACTGTCGTAATATATAAACAACCAAAAAGCATTCCGAGGGAGATCACTGCTGCTAAAAACATAGGTTGGCTTATGTATTTCTGTGTTCATGTCGTTGAAAGAATATTTCATAGAACGAAAAACGTTTTGCTTTCAGGGTTTTACTGTTTTGCCCGTGAAACTCACATAGCTTATTGCGTACAACACAGATTACGTTCAACGGTAAAATTATGGTTTGTTCATGTTAATATACACTAATGTAAGCGTGAAAAATGAAAATATATTGATATTCTGTCGCTTCTAGTGAAATATACCGTAACAATTTCAGTAGAGAGAAGCGTTTCCATAAAGGGAATTCAATTTTTAATTTGTCGGAAATAAGATTATTTTTTTTTTGATCGCCGAGTAAACAAAAGCGCAACAAAGGAAAGTTTTACGGCGGGCTTTTGATCATCATTCGAGCAGTGACAAGCAGTATTATACTGGTTTGAAAAGAATTTTAATCGCAGTCGAACAACCTCTTATTTTGTTCTGTGCTGATGCGTAGTCGGGCGCTTTGTATAAAGACACAATATACAAGCTTTCTCCTTTCAATACCTTAGAACATATTGATCTATTGTGCGTGGATGTAGTTAGCAGTGATGCTTCGGTGAATTTATCACGAATACTTACACAGTAACGCCAATAGGTGAGGTAAACGTTGTGTTATTGCAACTATACTATATTTATGAGTGATGCACTACTGACAATAGATTAAGTACACATACGGAATATAGTAGGAAAATTGTTTATGGCCGCTAAGGCTATTAATTAGTTTCTCTAAGCGTTCAGATAATTTAGTGTTTTCTAGTTGCATACAAATACCTATTAACTTTCATACATATACAAAGACAACCTTTATCTCTTTATGTAGTCTGGGTCAACACAGTTAATGATAGATAGGGAAAGTAAACAAATACATTAGCTTTGTGTTTATACTCTTGATAAATATGATACCTTTATGTAATAATACAGCAGACGGTGCTTTTATCAATCGAAAGCTTACACGATGCAGCCAAGTAGCTTGAGCTTAATAATCTACCAAGAATCAAAAATTGCAAGCATTCAATTTAGATTTAGACGTTGGTAAGCATTTCCCCAATTTGGTGAAAGCTTTGTTTGACTATATAAGCAATGTCTATATTCCTGTAATTATCTCAACAAATTATATTCCGTACTGTAATAAAATTCGCCCATGGATTGCAAATCAATAAGGTCACGCGTTTCCTATGTAGAAACCTTTGTGGTAACTGCAGCGTTTCTGCCCTAATGGTGTAAATTGCAAATTGCATTCATAGACACATTCATGCGGTTAGTAACCAAGCCATTTGTGCTGCTGCAATGATTTTATTGTTAATAGATACTTGGTGTTTATGTAATGTTACTACAAAATCATCACACTATTACCACACAAGCAACATCGTTTCGTTTAATACGCCTGCATTATACCTACCCAAAATAGGAATCGCATGTAAGGGTAACGAATTTGAAAGAATGGCTGTGATAAAGGTTTAATACAATAATATTGTACCTACTTAAAAAAAATTCGATAGTTTATGTTAGCTAGTTAACTATAGCGTTAATGAGATGTTTTCATCGACATTAAGACGAAATACAGCGTGTTTACGGTCTTGTGATTAACGTAAAAGTATCTTAACAAAAGTTGCATAATAAATTTAAAAAAAATTGTAGTTTTTATTTTTAAGTGGTGGAAAACGTTTTTTTTTTTTAATCTGACAGGTCAACTCTTTTATTAGAAGTGACAGACTAGTACCTCCAAATGTAAAGTTGTAGGAAATAATTTCATAAAACGAAAAATTTACAAATAACACTTCCCGACGTTGCCCGATTTTTTCAGAAGCTACTAATACAACATTTTAAATGGCACCACTGTATTTTTTTAACATAATTTAACAATCTTAAAATTCTAAATAAAAATCTTATGTCATATTTCTTGTTAGGAGTAGCCGTCTTAGAACAATAAGTAAAAACAACTGCAATAATGGACAGGAAACAAAAAAATGATAACATGGCAATAGCAGGCCTTGGAAATTAAACAAAAAAATGTGTTATTTGAAAGGAGCTGTCATTATTGTGCTGACATTATGTTATTTGCAAGCTGTTCTGCGTATTTGAATGTGCATGAGATGAATACGAAAGGCAAAATTTAATTAATTTTCCTTCATGCTGGTGGCTTAAGTCTTCGTGGTGCGTGCGCTAAATTTCACGCAAAATATCCCGATAAGCCTTTTCGAACGCCGGAATTTTTAAGATATAACTTACAAAAACTAAAAACAACTGGTAGTGTGTGCTCACGGATACGCAAAAGGCGCAAAAATGTTGTTACTGAAGGAAATACTCTCTCCGTGTAATATGGAAAATCCTTACAAGTCAAAACGTACAAAATTGCCCAAGAGGTCGTTCGCACTCAAAGATATGGACCACTTTAGATGGGAACAATTATCATCCATACAAAATGAGAAGCGCACAAGAACTGCATGATGATGATCGTGATAGAAGATATTAATTTTGCGAATGGCTTTTGGACAAGAAGCGTCACCAACTCAATTTCGGGAAGCTCATTTTTTTTATAGCGACGAAGCAAATTTTTATTGAAATGGCATAAGCAATAGACACAATTATAGATATTGGCCTGATAGCAATCCTTGTTCAGCTGAAGAAAGAAAAAGACAAAATAATAGAGTTAAAGTATGGTGTGGAATCTACAATAAAAAAGTGATTTATTTTTATAGAACGGTGAACGTTATATAGATCTATTGAGAAACGAACTTGAGTTGTTTAACGATGAGAGTTTACGCGAAATGTGCGTGACTATCTCCATGAACCAGAAAGCCAGAAAGATAGATTGGAACAAGGGGTTCAGAGTGTCCTGCTAAGTCGCCTGACCTCAGTCCGTTAGACTTTTTCTTGAGGGGTTCCTTGAAAATCAAAGTATACGTGACCACTCCTAATTCTGTTGATGAACTGAAACAATCAATCCGGCGAGAAATTAATAACGTTACAGTCAAAATGTTGGAAAACGTTAGTAATAATATTGCTAATTGAGTTCATTATTGTAGATTCCACGGAAGGCACCAGTTTGAACATTTATATATTTCGTTTTAAAATAACACAGTATATTTTAGCATAAAAAGTTGTATTGTTGTTGAATAATATTTGCTTGTATTTTAATTTCTAATAGCTGCTATTGCTGTATTATCTTATTTTATTTCCTGTCGATTATTGCAGTTGTTTTTGCTAATTGTTTTAAAACAACTACTCCTAACAGGAAATTCGACATAATATTCTTTATTTAGGAATTTAAGATTTGTTAAATTATGTCAAAAAATACAGTGGTGCCATTAAAAAAGATATTGTTTTAGTAGCTACTGAAGAAATCGGGCAACATCGGAAAATTTACATTGTTTGTAAATTTTTCTTAGTCAAATCATTTCCTACAACTTTGCATTTAGAAGTAATAGCCTATCATTTCAAACAAAAAAGTTGGCCTATGTCAGATTTTAAAAAACTGTTACAGCATATTATTACTAATAGCTCTACAACAAAAAAGAATGTACACCATTTTTTATTAAGAATTATATCTTCAAAATTATGTTAAAAAATACAGTTTTGCCATTTACAAAAAAACCTTTTTAGTAACTACCAGTATATCTGGCAACAGAGCAATGAAATCGTCTATCAATTTTTCTTAGTTAAGTAATTGTCAACCATTTTGTTTTGGGAAGTGCTGGTCTATCTCTCCAAAAAAAAAAAAAAAACAGTTAGCATATGTCAGATAAAAAGAATAGAAAACTTATAAAATGTATAAGTACACAATGCTTTCGAACAGATTTTTTGACAAAGTCACTTTAATATTTACACACAAAAAAACACGAGCTAGCCCTGCCTAGAAGCTTAAAGGAATCTTTAAAAAATAGTATAATTTATCGTATACCAATCATATTATTAGTAGGTATACAATGAACTGTATTTCAGCTTATTATATAATATACGGAAATTTCTATAGACAAGTAAGACTCGCTATAAATTAAATAACCCCATTCTCATAATAAGCGACATAATTCTATCTCTAGAGTATTATTTTAATTTCTTAAAAATTCAATACTATTTCCGCTTCGTCAACCGTATTAGTTTAGTAGAATTTTTGTTATATCATATTGTGAACTCCCTAATTAATTATCTTGAGTAAACATAAATACCCTAAGGATTGAAGAATCAACAAGTATACCTAATTTATAGATCGAGAAAATCTTTTCTAATATCAACAATGATTTTCTTGGGTTGACTTCTTTCATAGAATGATATACCTACATGTTAAACTTAAAAGGGAATGTTGCGAAGTGACACTCATCAATCGCATTGAAACTAAAGCACATTTGTAATACTACTCATTGAGTGTTGTAAATCGCCATGTCCTATTTTGGTTTGACCTCACGTTTAAGCTTCTATTGAAATTTCGGCGATTTTCGGATTTTTGCCAATATTAGCTCGGAAAGAATATTTCTTTTTGCTTAGACATGAAAATGAAAATTACCTAAGTTTAATGAGTCTTACGTATAATGTATAGAAAAACTTAATTTCTCTACATTATATTAACCGGTTGTAATATATACTATTATTTAAGATTTCTTCAGACATTCGCAGTGTTGCTTAGGGTTTCAATGAACATTATTCAAACATAACGGTTTATTTTGATGAATACTAACATATTTGCTATTTTTATTTTATGCATGTTCTAAAATTCACAATATACATCTAGTTCGTGTCTCTGGTATCTAATTGTGTTTGTGGCGCATAGGCTTCGATCCTGTAGGCGCCAAAGAAAAAGAAAAAAAAAGTGTCGCATGTTTTTGATATTACATTGTTACATGCTTTATAGATAATAAATAAATTTAAACAGTATTCATTTGTGTAATTAAGACGCGCTGGCATTTTGGTTTATACAATATTGACAGTTCTACTGTAATTGTTTTTGTTACCTCGGGCATGGCTAACTTGTCACATTTTCTAAAATGTAAGAAAATACTTCACTACGAATAGCTACAACTACAAACGAAAGGAAAATCACTACGAACAACTACAAACGATTCTAAAGAGAACTGTGAAAGCGGATTTCCTTTATCTCAATTATTAAAAAATTCAGCTTTAAGCAATTTGTTTAAATTATTTGTTTATCTTTCAACTACAAACGAAAGCAAAATCAGTACAAACTACTACAAACGATTCTAAAAAGAACTGTGAAAGTGGTAAATTGTGTTTGCGTTGTCTGATTTATTACAAACACATAAATAATTTTAATTTATGGGTAAGCATAAATATCAGATTTCGTATCTGTTTAGTTCGTCTGAATGTTAACCTTGAAAGTACTTTTTTTTCTCTTTTTCTGTACCTAATCAATGGTCAAAACTTTAATGAACCCTAATAATACATAAGTAAATACACAAGTCTGAAAAGATAGTTAAAGAGTCGCTGTTGATTTCAAATAAAAGCATAATTTTCTGCAGAAATGGCTTCACACAATAAATACTGAAGGCTTTGTTTAAATAAATAAAAAAGAGTATTTGAGGAAAGTTTATTGTTTCTCTATTTTTTACCGTATGAACAATGTGGGTTTATATATTTATCCAACATACTTCTAGTATAAATAAAATATAAAATAATTCACTAATTACTCAACGTTTTAACTGTTAAATTTGCATTTAAAAGCTTAACTTCAGAAACGGAAAAAGCATCACATATGTTGAATAATCGTTTATAATGCACAAAATAGTTGAATGGGAACTTAATATTGTGTTATACTTGGTATAATAAAGGTTAAAATGTCTACTTGAAATACAGTTTGTTTTATAGCAGCAATTTATTGCAGGTATACGACGACCTTATGTTGTTTGGGATTTATCATTAATTTACGGTTTCTTTCATTAATGGACGCATTCACCTAATATACGTATAATTACATCAATATTTATATTTTACAATGCAAACAATCGTTAAAATTGCTCTTTCGTTTCTCTCAGTTTAAGATATTGCCCTATTGTGCTCTTTACTTTGGTATGTATGTAGGTTTTAATATTTTCTTATTTGAAACTAGAAATTACAAATCTACAAGAACTAATTGTAGGTTAATACGAACTATTGCTTGCAGCACCATGTTTATTTATTAGGAAATTCATTGTAAATCGCAATGTAATATCTGCCGAAATGTTTTGCATATAAAATGTTAGTCTATTTCGCCTAAAATGGAAATTTCGATGTCAGCCTTTGGATGTAGCAATTTAACAAAATTCACCCCTAACATAAAAGCATATAAATATATGTACAACGTATCAATTTTAGGCTAGTTAATATGCTACCGGTATAATTGGAAATTTTAGCGATCTCCTTTATATTATGTAGTTTAAATTACAATTTAAATAATAAATTTCTCGGTTTAGTACCAATTTTATATGAAATTAACGTAAATATATGCAAAATAAATAACGAAAATTGGAAAGAGTAAGCCGTGGATAGATGTGTAAGCTACTAACGCTACAAGCTACTTAATACAAAAAGTGGCTTCAAACACGGTGGGTGTACTCGGTTGAGTACTTCAGGTATATTTCGAAGCAATTTGTATATTTGAATATATAATTAGACCAATTTATATTGTAAATGTATTCAATTTTATTACAGTAAGTGCTCATCATTAAATGATACATTCAATATACAATGTTGTATTGTAATGGACGAATAAAGCTGTATCTATTTTATTGAAGAGATCAGATATATGAGTTTTTTGCAGTTGATTTTAATTTAATAGGTAGTTACTTATGCCTTTCGCTTTAATTACTTTAATGAAACTCTACGTTTCCTTGAATATAAACAAATTTAGAATTTCTCTTTTGCTAAAACTTCGGCTCATAAAGCACTCGCACTGGAGGGCTTATTCGAGCGAAATGATTACTTTTTAGGCCGTGAAAAGCAAACAACAGTTTCCGTTTAAATGACTGCTGTTATAAAGTGCGAGTGCTTTTTATTTAATTGGGTCGAGTTATTTCTTCTTTCTGTTATAAAGAAAAAAAGGAAAATATCACTCAAATATTCAAATTCAGATTCTAACCTGCGGGGGGCGCAGACGTAAATTTTGAAGAATGAAAATAGAATACAAAATACAATTTGCTCTGATCCTCAATTACTGTAAGCGTACATGGCAAATAAAAGAAGAATGTCTAGTGTTTCCTCTGCAATGGTGTTTGATGAGTTGGATGCATCTAACATCTCAGAAATTGTTTTCTCGATATTTTAACTGTGCATTTGTAGGTAACTCTAGTGCTACCCATTTTATGTTACAGAGCCATGACCAATGGTTTTCAAAATAAGACGTAACCGGCATTCTTGTTAGTTTGGATGTTGCCGAACACCCGAGCCAAACGCTAACATCTATTTTATTAAAGAAGTGTATTATTTACATTTGCTATATGAAACATCTCTCGCCCAATGAACAGAAAGAGCCATTGCACATTATGCTGGTTTTTACATCCGGCGATACTGTTTGTGTAACAAACTAGAGTCTGTTGCAATAGAAAATGTTGGTAATCGGTCTTCGTTGCTACAACCAATGTTAATAGCCTGATTGAGAGTGGTAATCGTCAGACTTCGCACAGGACTATTGCAACGGTCTCTACTCAAACTTGTCATGGTTATCAAAAATTTTAGAAATACCAAAATAGGATAATGATGTATTCACTTGTAAAAAATCCATTATTTCGCAATAGCATGGTTTTGTTAAGAATATAAGTCCGGATACTAAATTCTTTGTGAATACTGACTGCACATTACTGAACATAGATATTCGTTTACAGTTTGACTTCTGGTATGCCAATTTCAGGGAGACGCTTAATAGAATTGAAGCTGGCTTTAAAATTACGTTGATAACAGATCGCAAGGAGTTAGACTGAATGGACATGTGTCTGACTTTTTCTTGGTTTCTTCGGGGGTGCCACAGGAGTCGCAGCTAGACCCGTTGTTATTGTGGATTTAAAATAAATTAATTTCTAATAAACCGAATAGGGATTTATTTCAACAAATGTATGTATGTAACAATTGTACAAAGCGAAAGTCAGCTATTCCTGTTCATTTAGCTGATGTGGATATTATTATTACTTTGAACATTTAACTTCGGCCAAACCTATTCCCCGCATGTCCCCTTCTGATATAATTTTATAAATGTCATTAAAACGCAAAAATATGCGATGGTATTTCCTCTACAAAGAATCACACAACCCAATGAGTATAAAGACCTTAGGCCGATAAATTTGCTCGCTGTAATGTCCAAAATCATAGAAAAAATCATTCATGAACAAATTACTTTTGAATAATCACTTTCCCACAGTTCCGGAAGGGATAATGATTGAAGCCATTTGACGAGTCTGGTGTTATTAGACTTTTGACAACGCCTTTAATACAGTTGACCATCGCACACAGCAAATAAATCTTCAAGTTTCATACTTCTCGAAAATGAATTTTTGTCAGCCCTGAACCAATGTGCTGCGGGGCAGTGGCAGAAGATATGCTCAACTGTTTCTTCGTCCTTTTAGGTTCGCAGTGACCTGTAAAGACCGAAACTATTACTTTGACAGTTTTTTCCGTCAAGTTCTAGTAGTTTCTTGGTTCTGACATGATTAAACGAAATACACCTTTTCGCATGTACCACACCAGGACAATTGTTCCAATGTTGGAGCACTTTCTGCTGCGCCCATACATTGATTTGTTGTTTAGCTACCGTAAGTGCTATGCCAATGGCAAATTCTGATCCCTGGAAATGCTCCGCAGCGCCCTTTTTTGCAAGGGTGCTCCTTCATTGCCATGAATGAGTGAGCGCCCAGGTACCCAGGTTAAGGATAGGTTATTAGTAGTCGCCAAGCAATTTAATTTTTGCCTATCAGTGCTTTCGCATTCTTCTGACGTTATTTGACCTTCCAACAGTTAGAATCGCTTCATACTTGGGGTTTACGTTCCTTTTGTTGCTGTACATCATACCCAAGGGATTGCAGATAGTTTTGCCGTCGAAAATTAAAAAGATGTAGATTGTGCATTTCAGGACGAGATAAGCACGTTTTGCATTCTTCGATCGCATTTCCCTTTCTAACAGTTGGAATCGGTTCATATTTGAAGAGTGAGGTTGAATTTATTTTGTAGGTATAAATTTCTGCCATTGAATTTTCTGCGTATTTAAAATAACAACTCGGATACTTAGTATTTATATTTAAAAATATTTATTTTTGCATTATCCTTTCTATCCTAAAAAGATGGAGGTTTTTACGGCTTGCATGTGGCCGGCAAACTAAAGATTGTCTATCGCTGGTTAACTTAATTTATTTTTTATTTTTGCTAAGTTTTTACATTTCTAATTGTAACAGAACAAATAGATACCTGCACACTTGTTTTTGATATGTGACTATGTGTCCTATATGTTGCATATTCTACATGTACCTACTTATAATGAGTAAAAGTAAACATACATAGATATAGATAACACTGCTCGCATCAGCTTTTAATAGTAGTTATATAAAACCCGTCTTATCTCTGCAGCTATACGCTATAGGGCTGGAAATTTATACCTACATATATGTATACTAAATAAAGCATACAAACACACATTTACAATGGATATACAAGGCTGGCGTATAAACTTTATGATGTGTATCAGAACGTAAACTCTTTTATTCTACGTACTTTCGCGGCATAAAACCGTTGAATAATATGGAAGCCATGATCATTGCGAAATAAACAAAAAATAAATTGAAATAACGCGAAATAAAAAGCCTGAAAAGACCGAATAAAATTACAGGACAATGCTAAAGTGAAACCCTTTGGATTTTACGATCCAGCTAATAAATGATTTCCCGCCATAGTGTCGATTTTGTTTTCGTTTTTCGAGTACGATTATTGATTTATTTAATGCTTGTTTATGTGTATCGTTTCTTAATGTTAATATGCTATATAAGTTTTTAATCTTAATCGTCCTACTTAACACACTAAATTAAAAGAAAAGTATTAATAATGGAATACCTACATTATAGTCTGTCCATATTTCTAACGATTTGCCTTTAGAGGGATTAAGAGTATTACCTGGGACTATCCACTACCTGGTGCCGCCAAATAATGCAAATGAGGTAATGGGCCGTATTAAGAGAAATTGGATTTTTTTAAAGTAGAGAAGTAATCATGTTTCGTTTAATATAATCTAAAAATTTAATTATTTCCCAACAATGTATGTATGTTTATGTGTATATAAATAAATATATTATTTAGTCGAATATTAATCTCTTTATAATACACTTTTAGTATTATAATCTTAGTGAATACGTCCCTGTTAACCACCCGTGCTCGCAAGGGATTATAACGGTCGGTAAACATTTCTTTTGTGAAGATCGAGTGCTATTTAAAAAGGCAAATGGTTAGAAATATGGACAGACTATACCAGTATCTTCATTTATTCCTAAATGGGACTTTTATATGGTTACTTCTATAGATGAGATATCTATTATTCGTAGTACCTCTTGATTCGTCAATTGTGTTCCTATATAACTATTACACTTTTCTAAACTGAGATTACCTTTAGATTGTAGTAGGTTGGTGTTAGTATTGTATTTACTTTCTAACGGTTTTCTTAAAAGAAGAAACGTTGACAATTCAAAACGCATGTCAGGTAGCCAAGCACTTCTCTGTACGATATCATGCTCCCTAACCTAAAAGTTTGTTATTACCTACTCTTTGTAAAGGGCTATAAAAGAAACAGAATAACTTATTTTATTTTACGTACAATAACATAAGAAAGGAATCTTATAAAATTTTATTATTAAAAGAAAAGATTGGTTCTATTTTTGAATACAAGCTCTTACAAACTATTACAGCACAATAGCGGGTTGCCTTTTTAACATATCCGTTTTAAATTTTTTGGACTTATTACATATATAATTTAAACTATACATTAGAAGGTACAAGGTCAGTTGTATATGCTAAAGATATCAGTATTGTTTGTAGTGGAAATAACATTAGCCTATTATCCCAAAGTTGCTCACATCAAATGGATTATTTAACAGATCGGTTTTCGGAGAACGGCATTACAACCAAGCTTTCAGAGATAAATAAATTGCTGAAATACCCATATAATGTGGATCTTTATTTCATAACGATTCCCCTAGAATCGCAATTACTTCAGCTTTTTTAAGACACTTAGCAAGTCTCACCTACGATATCGCTTACGACTTTTATAAGAGAACTCCTTTTCTAACAAGTAGGTACATCTTTATGCTCTTTGTTGTTTTTTTTGTCACGTCTGATGCGGAGCTCGTGCCACGTTTTGTGCGTGAAAAGAAACGTCACTTGGACTGTCTTATGTTTGGTACTTTTTCTGGAAGCCGTCTGAGGAACGAATGTCGTTGGAAACATTACGTCTTCCTAGCCTTCTATATTTAACCCCTGTTTAGTATTCTTTTAAAGGAATATCCATGTTTCCTTTTTTTTTATCGCAAGACTGGAGTGAAAGGTGCTGTAATAGATTATATTAAACGTTTTCGTTCGCAAAAAAGGGTCTCGGGTATGCACAAATTTACTGTAGTTTTATTGTTAGTTCCAGTGTTACTGAACAGTAGGTACAAATATTTTCAAAAATAAGAAATTATCGAAAGAAAAGGGACAATACATCCTTTAACTCTCTACATCAGAATAATATATAATATAGTTTGGGCACGAAACTGTCGTAATCTGCAATGAATCTTGCATGGAACACATTAACGCAAAAAATATATATTGACATTTACAGAGAAGTATATTAACAGAAAGAACCGTCAAAAATGATTTATCAGAACTGATATCAGAGAATAAAGAAAGACTTACAGAATTTGTAGACAAATTGTCGGAATAATTGTCTAAGAAAGGGTTCAAAATTAATGGATATAAAGAAACGCATAGTATAAAGTGCTAATAGAAATCGTCTTGGATTGTCAATTCTATGACACAGTTATAATGTCATAGAATTTGCCATTTCATTTAATGAATTATAGAAGAGGACTCTCCCCACGTATAATAATAATCACAAATTAGGTTTCTTTCTCTTGCTCTACTCTGCTCAATACTGAAAAAGGATCTAAAAATAGCTTATTCTTATATATTTTACCATAGTCTAAATTTTCTATTTTGGGAAATTTTCAAATTTGGGAGTTGTCACACCTGTTAACCTGTCTACTTATAGCTGTTTGTAGTGTTGGACGCCGTTGGGGAAAATGACTATCGTTAATGAGTACTAGACAGGCTCGGGTTTATCCGTCTCCGAAGAAGACCGGCTAACGATAGTTACCTAGTCCTCGCTAACGATAGTTATATTCAGCTACCTTGCCCAACACTAGCTGTTTATAGCCTATAAATATAGATAATCACTGTTGCTGTGACCCTAAGTTTCATATTATTTCTGTACAGCAGAATTTCTGGTTTTGGAGTGCATTTTAAGTAGAGGGTCTGTTAAATCAAAATTCATACATTCAAAAATTATAAACTTGTAGATGAAAACAATGTGGAAGAAGTGGAAGAAAACTCTACGAAGCTTGGTCACATCAGCTGGTCTTGATTTTGAGATGGAAGATGATATACGACGTAGACTTCAACAGAATCAAGAGATCTCATTCGAGACGCTGACTTGTCAAAGGAGAAGCCAGAAGTTCTAGGCTCAAAGCTACAGCAATAGAATTTTCTTCAATCTTATATTAAAGTTTCACAGTACAGGCAACATCAGCAGAATCTGCTTCATTTCAGAGGTAAAGGAATCCTGTTGTCTGCGACAACCTGCATTGGTTGATGGAATGTTTGAATTTGAACCATGATTCAACGGAATGGAAGCTGACCACGGACTCTTCCAAGTTCACTTTGGAAGCTGGATTACTTCAAAATGGCAACCATCTTGTTGGTCATGCAGTTGATCTAAAGGAGACTTATGCGAACGTGACAGCTCTTTTCGACTCAATCATATTTGGTAAACTCAAATAGAAAATCTATGAGAATTTAAAATCTCTCGCAAGAAATGCAGCAGGGGACAGAAAATATTGCTACTCGTAGACCCAAAAGGTGTTTTTCTTCCATCCATACATATAAAACTGAATTTGATAAAATAAAACTTTATCCAAAGAATCAAGAGGCGTACGATTTTAACTACTTAAAAGATAAATTTCTTAGGGTAGGGAATCCAAAGGTGGAGATGAAGAAGATACACTCCGCCAAAAAAGTATCGCATAAACTAAAAAAGGGCATTTATGAACCAAGATATTTTTATACGTTCACAAAAAGTTTGCCTCGTGTATGTGAACTATAAAAACACTAACAAAATAATGGAACTTAGCGTTTTTACTTTTTTTTTTCCTAAAAGAACACATTTAGAAAAATGCATATGTGTAAGGTTTGTTCAGTTGTTTATTGAAAGTCTTCCTATACGGACAAATTTTAAACTGCGAAGTCAGAGTTCTGTACCAACGCTTTTAAAACTAAAATGAGCAATTTAACTTCAGAACAAGTGGCTGCTATAGTTGCTTTAATCGAAGATGGACGATCTCAAGCATACGTTGCTAATTTGATGAACATCAATCAGTCAAGTGTTTCTAGAGCCGTAGCCAGATATAGGGAAACAGGCATTTACAGTAGAAGACCTGTACCAGGTCGTCCAAGATGTTCTACTCGCCAAGATGACCGCTATTTACTACTACAAGCATTACGTCGAAGACATGTAACTGCGAGACAATTGCAGAACGACTTGGCTAGAGTCAGAAATACTCGTGTGAGTACTCAAACTATTCGGAATAGGTTACGACAGAGTGGATTAAGAGCTAGAGTAGCTGTAACAGCCCCTCGTCTCACTAGGAACCACCGAGTGGCTCGCTTAAGGTTTGCCAGAGAACATGTAAATTGGAACATTAATGACTGGGCCAATATACTCTTCACAGATGAGTCAAGATTTGGTCTTTACACCTGAGATAGGCGTATCTCAGTGTACAGACGAGACGGTGAGCGCTATTCGCAGTGTAATATCAGACCTAGACCTAATTTCGCTGGTGGCTCTATTATGGTTTGGGGAGGCATCTGTTTAACAGGTCGTACAGAGTTAGTACCAGTAGACAGAGGTACACTGACTGCCCACAGGTATATAACGGAAATTTTAGAAGAACATGTAGTACCATATGCGCCAATTATAGGAAACCAATTCATGTTAATGCACGATAATGCACGACCGCATGTTGCAATAATCGTCCAGGAATACCTTAACGATGTTGGTATTCCAGTTTTAGATTGGCCTGCGGTAAGTCCGGACATGAACCCTATCGAGCACGTGTGGGACCTCCTTCATAGACGGATACGAACCCAAAATGTTGCCCCAGCGGACCTGCATGGACTAGCAAATGCTCTCCGTGACGAGTGGGAGAATTTGGATCAGGCTTATATACGGAGGTTAATCGAATCTCTGCCAAACCGTATGCGAGCGGTCATAAGAGCCAGAGGTGGCAATACTCAGTATTAAAAGCTACTGTTATGACATTTTTCTTTCCAAAATTATAATTTCTTGTTTTAATAAAAATCTCAAGTATGAGTTCTTGTTTTTATTTGGCCTGTATTTTATTTAAACAATCATAGAAATTATATCTTAGAGCGCATTAAAGTATATTTACAACTTTATGCTACAAACAAAGATTATGCGATACTTTTTTGATTCAAAACTAAATTATGCGATACTTTTTTGGCGGAGTGTATTTTTGTTGGGTCACTAATTCGAGAACTTGTAAAGGATTCAGCCAAAACTTGGGAGAGGAAAGGAAAAGAAAGCTGGGGGTCTTTAAGCGAGTTACTTATAGGTTTTTGAGCAACAGAAAAACAAAAATAACTACCCTCAGCTAGTGACGATTTTTCTTCAAAGTTACCATCAATTTAGGTGCAAGATATTCTTCATTTACTCCACTCTCGCCTAGATTTTTTATCTCAGAATTATGGAGTTGTCAGTGATAAGCACGGAGACGTACTTCATCAGGATATCCCTTTAATAGAATAAAGATATCTCAGTCGTTGGAACAATACTTGAGATCGAATGTTCGGCCTTTGGTTGAAAATTGAAATCCACGAATTTCCAAAACAATTGTCCCGAATTAATAAAATTCCGTAGCGCAGAATGATAGGATATCTTGTGTGTCTAGAAACATGTTCAGTTACGATAATATAAACAAAGCAAACGCGTGACACATTGAATTTAATTATTACTTAGAGACGGTTTACCTAAGAATAGCCGACGTAAAATTAATTTGTCAAATCCAAATGTAGTTGGTCTCGCTAGGTATACACGAACTTCAAGTAATTCTAACGTGGTGCCCTATCGTCTTAGACAAACTAAAGGGAAATGTAAATGAAATGTTTTAGTTTGGTTTCGTCAGACAATCCGTTTCGGATTGGGACCGGCAATTTCTCATTTCAATTATAAACCGAGTTAAATTAACACTAGGACAGATTTGAAGAGAAGAGGCCTCCAATAATAACATCGTAGTAATCCGATCGTCGCAATTAGTAATGGCGACGCCGACGGTCAACAAGCTACTCGGAAATTTAACACTTCATTGAAACTACGACGACTCCGGAGTTATCATTACGCGACTGTTTACTGATAACCTTTACGTTTTCCAGTAAGACGTGCTTAGTTATTTTATTTACTAATGCTGCTTCAATAATTTTCCTTTGCGATAATCAAAGGAATTGGAGAGAACTATCAGAGAAAATGTTGATATTTAAATTAAGTAAAAATAGTGACAATATATCAGATGCTATATCTTACAAATTAGTGCTGTTTTTGTTATAATATTGTATATAATGCAAATGCATAATTACTGTTATCAACTACGAGCAAGGCAAAGAGTCAAAATAATCAGTTATATAGTGTCATCAGAACGGTTGAATACATACAAAATTAACAAGGAGGAGGATAAGATAAGGTAAAGAAATAGTCGACGAACTAGCCAAGGAGGGCTCTAAAAAACACTTCATAGGTCCAGAGCCCGTATGTGGGATTACTAAAGATTCTGCTAAAAGGGAGATCTGGACCTGGTTGGACAAAGCAAGTACAAATAAATGGAGGACGACTGAAGGTCAACTCCAAGCCAAAGCGCTAATAAAGGATGGGGATGCTAAGTTCTCTGATAACCTACTTAGACGCAGCAAGAAAGAAGTTAAAACCATTACTGGGCTGGTAACTGGACACTGTCTCCTGAAAAGGCATGTATACAACACAGGCCGAGTAAGCGAACCGTGGTGCAAAAGATGTGAGCTACAGGAGGAAACGAGTTTACAAGTAATCATGTGAGGAGTTGAAAGTGTTTCGGCAGAAACATTTCGAGCCGATCTATTGCAGCCGTCGAAGGTTCTCAAGTTTCCACTGGGCATGATATTGGGCTTTATAGAGAACACCTGCTCGAGTGGAAGTAAGAGATTTAATAGGGACGGTACAATGAGCACCTAGCTCAAGTGCCTGGTCTGAAGGTGTCCACCCTGACGTTATGAATAAATGAATGAATGAATGAATGAAGGTAAATAAATAATAATAAAAGCTCTAAAATAAAAGGGACAAGTGCGATTTTCAACATTCTGAAATATTTATACACAAAGTTATATATATTTCTAAAATTGTTTAGAATCTGCAATCTCCAAAAACTTGTTGGTTCTCTAGGAGTTAGGAGGGTGTCAGATGACCCTGTCAAATTTGCCGGCACTACAAAATTTACTTTGAGAATTAAGCATTGTGGATCAGTTGCATTATAAATTTTACGCTCTGTTTCTCTCTTCTGTTACCATCCATCGAACGTTGGTGCAAGAGACTGCCGTAATCTATATTTCTCACTAAGTATGAACCATTACACTTAAACGATAAATACCTTAGAAGTCGTCTCTGCACATGTTCCATAGAGAGTTGAAGATGCAGATAGTGTGGATACCATACAACGCTAGTATATTCCAATTTACTTTGGACAAATACATAATAGAGAGACTTCAAGGCTGTAGAATTGGTGAATTGTTTGCCGGATATTATAATAAAGCCCAAAACTTTATTGGTTGAAGCGCAGATATAATGGATGTGGTCACTGAAACGTAATGAAGAGTGAAACAAAATACACAAGTCTCCAATATTTCCACTCCAAGTAATAAGATTTCATTTACTGCGTAGGAGAAAGTAGTAGCTGTAGCAGTTCTCGAGTAGCTTACTATCGCATATTTTATCTAAAATCATCCCAGTGTCACAATCCTTATGAAAATCTTAGTAGTAATAGTGTTCTACAATTCAAGGTTTCAAGGAGATCATTAATATATATATATTGAATAAAAACAGACCAAGATTTATTCCCTGTGGCATGCCAGAAGAACCAGAGAAACCAAACGTATCAAATTTTAATATAAGTATGGGGTGATCTACAGAGTCGAAGGTTTTCGTAAAATTGATATAAACGAACGTCAGTTAGGCTCCTAGTATCAATAGCTTCGTTGATATATTGTGTAATTTCTACTAGAATAGACCACTAAGAAAACCGTGCTATTACAGAGAAAACTAATGCTTGCATTTGTTGAACACTTGATTATGAAGACGTAATCTCAAATACCTTGGAAAAATTGCAAACTACATTAATTGATCGACATTTCTGTATGTCAATACTCTACAAAGAAACTAGGTATAGCATCATGACCAGGCGTAAAAAGGGATTTAAGCTTCATTAAGCGTTATTCGTTATTTCTAATATGAAAAAGTGTACGTATTTACACTCTAACAGTGTAATGAAGTGTGTGGTATTGTGCTTTAAAGTGTGTAATATTGCGTCTATACCCCTTTTATTATACGGCTCTGAGTTCACAAGTGCAGAAAAAGACAGCATAAGAGTTATGAGATTTTAGTGTCACAGCAAGATCAATCAGTATATAGTGTGAGGCCATCAGTGTGTCAATCTACCTAAAATTTCAAACAAAACATTTGACTCACAACTTTTAATATAAAGAATCAGATCCAAATTTTGAAAAGTTCTCCCATGCCACTTGCCATTTAACTATCTAGAATGAAAGCCACTAAATCAAGAATATTCTCTCCTGAGAAAGCGAATCATAAAGATGATTCCTTGACAGGTAGACTGCAGCGGATCATTTAGACATTAGAACATGGTCAATCTAGTATAAACACCATATCATTACTTCACTTTTGTTGAATTTATTTTTAATATAAGTACCTACTTAAAACGATTTAAGGAAATTTATGATATATTATTTTATTATCTACTTTTATAGACGCGTATACAAAGAGATTATTCTTTATGATACAATTCTTCGTAATGATTTCGCCCCGGAAGGAATTTTATGGTTACATGAATTAACAAATTTGCAAGGGACGGCAATAAATAACCATATCCTAATTTTATGTATGGTGCATCGTTCTCTAAATCCTAAAACATAGCCCAATCTATATTATGTTTAAATTCACTGAGACCTTTAGCCTTTATGTAATAGGTAATCCTAAGCCTAGAAGCGCTAAATGCTATTATATCTACGTACACATTTTCGTATAATAAACGATCAATTCCGTTAATTTCATAACAGAAAGGATCAGATTACACCCATTATTGCTAGCACTACAACAAATCTGAGTAACGGGTCAGTAGTAGACTTAGGTATCTAATTGTGTGCTTACTATATTACATTATATATACATGTATATTGCATTATAACCGATTAAAATAGATCAGTTATTCCAATATGTTTAATGCTTCAGGTGCATTACTTTCTATATCAATTCATAGACACTCCTATGTCGACTCCTGTGGTAGAATTTCACATTAAAGTCATTGTTGATGTTCCTTTATGTCTATTGAAGTTATTTTTATTTTTGTAAGTTGATTCCATATTCAATCGATAGCTGAATGAGCAGCGCACAGTACTGCAGATACAAATCGCAAAGATAGTGGAGGCGGCTATGTTCTCACGTGCGATTCATACCGTTTTTCCATATTGCTTCAGATGTGTAACTCCATTGAGCACGCCCTCTTGCGATCACGCATTCGCCAGCTGAAAATAATTGTACTGTACTTATCTTATCTCCAATTTCTTTGATATAGTTGTCCACACATTTTCTTTTATTTTAAGATGTTTATAGTATATTCCTGCCTCAAAAATTGGGGGATAATTTGTTATTTCTTGAATGAGAATTTCGTCATCGTCTACAAAACATGTTTTAAGTGCAGGCATTTTCGAACGAAACCGCGCCTTTACATAGCCGCATCGTATTCTACCATGTAGTAATTAAGGCACCCGTTTTTCAGCTCTACGTCAGCAATGTACGCGCTAGCTTTTTGTCGTGATTGAAGGTTTCCACAATTGCCGTTATAGTCAAGTGGCTGACAGTTTCGGCCGGTGGAGATCCCGAGATCGAATCCTGTTCAGCTAATCCCTATAATCGGGACTTTATATGTCTGGGCCGTTGGGATTAAGAGAGAGATTTATTCAGGCGCAAAATATCCAACAAATGAAATATTACTAAAGTAGGTATCCGCTCATATACCTTTTATTTGTTTTATGTTTTAACTCCCGTCATCTATTTTTGTGTATATGAAACCAATCAAGCTTCTCTGTTAAATTAAAAACCGCATAAACACCAGCTTGAAAGTAAATATGTATATTACAACATCAATTACTTACTTATTGTTACTTTAATTTATTATTGTTAATACCTGGTAGGATCTATTTAGCATGCATTCTTCTCGAAATATACGAGGACACCTTGAATAGCAAAAACTTCTGTATCGTGAAATTCGACCGCTTTCTAAGCATTAACTATAGGAGTACTGACAAAATACTATTATAGGTGTGATGAACATGCTGCTTCTGTTAATGATTTGGTGGACTTTGAGTATGTGTTCCAAGAAGAAACACTTAAGAAAGAAAATATAAACCAAACACAAAATTTGACAATTAGAGACAGTAGGAAGTAAGCAGATACAACTTGATTAATACAAAAGTAAGACTAGTTTTGCCTATTCATTGCCTACCATGCTGATGACGTCAAACCTTTCTTTGTCTGTAAAATAAGTGCAGATTCCTTTTTTAGAAACGCAACGGTGCGTGAGAAGGATAGTCACATTAATGTACTTACGGCAAGACTACGACGAGAATAAAATATAAGTGAACAAAGTCTACTGTCTATAGTGTCCCAGGGGATTCGTGTAATGTATGTTGATATTGAAATAATAACAAGGTGAATTCGTATTCCAATCCTTTTTATTTTAATATATTTACTGCGACATGTTTCGGTTTTTTCAAACCATATTCTGGCAATAAAACATTATTATTTCAATATCAAAGTCTACTGTATTTAGACTACTGGTGTTAAATGTACTTATCATAAAAAAATATTATGTGCCTGCTAGAAAAGAAATTTATCTATAAAAATACTTTAGGAACAAATATTGTCTTTCTCAGAAAGAAATTCGATAGCTATTATCGTCTTAAGTATCAATTTTAATTATCGGCTATGTTTGTGCTTGTAATCAAGTGCGCGAATTATCGATTTGACTAATTAACAAAAAAAGGCGTCGTGAAAAAACTTATTTTTTTCACAGCATGTAAACAGTGCCGGAATCAATTTACCAATCAAGTAAGTGAGATGATTATTCAATCGCGTTAAACAAGTTAAAACGAAATTATTCAACGCAGTAAAAATTAAGTCAGCGCTGTTTAATATTTCTCTAAATATGCGCATTTATTTTAGAGCTACGCCACGTAGAATACTGAATTTCGAAGTGAAACTTGATGCCGTTTTCATTTCGTAAATTATGATCGACCTGACAATTTAAATTTTTTGTATTTATGTATAAGTATAGCCGATTTAAAATTTATCGACGCTTTTTCTGAAATTTTATTCTCGAAAGGTTTCTCGTTTGGTGTGGGTGGTGGCGTCTGGCAACACAAAATACAAATTTCCTGTGCGTTTACTTTTTGCTCTCTTGAAAGAATACGCCTGGGAAAATTCGTGCTCAACCGATTATTATTGCCAAAGGTCTTGATATCTCAGAAGAATATATTTGCTATTCAGTTATATTATTGAAGAAAAAAAAAGAAAGAAAACGTAATCTTTATTTAAAATCCAATACAAGCCTACCTAAACGAATGCTTCGATATAGAAACATTTTAATAAATATGGCTATATGTAGGGATATTTAACGATAACCAAGAACCTTAAGTGAAATGCTGCTTTCAAATCCGAAGAAAATGAATTATTAATTTAGAGTTCCCTAGATATTGATTTAGTGTAGCGTTTGCAGTTAGAGGAAATACATTTTTTTTTTTTGAAGAAACACGAAAATCGCAGCTTGCAAAGGAATTACTATGTAATGATTATATGTAGCTTTTGTTTTTAACGATCTTTCTTGTCTCATTTCATCATCATTTATTATCATCTAAAAGCGTTCTAGGCGTGCTTTCAAGGATTATAAATGAAGATGTATTTGAACTTTCTGCTGTTGCTAAAACAAATAAATAGGTTGTATATTACCTTCGCTTCGTGTTAACAATCACATATATTACAATAAAATATAGATGCTATAGGTAATCAATAAATTGGAAAATTTATCGCAATAAGCTTTTTTACCTTTCAAATTTTAAATAAAATTTATTCACCTTGTAATCGTGAAACGAAAGCTATCCTTTTAATGTCTATTATTTTTATCTTTTATAATTAAAATAAAATTAACAATTCTTTGGTTTTAATTCACGATCAGAATCATCAATCAATCTTTTATTTATAAATTATGACAGTCGGGATGCTGTAGAGCATGGAAATTTCCAGAAATCTCCTGATATTAGAAACTAGTCGCCCGCAGAAATGTCATACATATACATACATGTATTTATTGAAATAGATATTACGGTAGTAGGTGTCAATGGTGGGTGTTTGGTGAAATGCTTGCTGCGTTAATAAGTAATGCTTATTGCGAACAGAACTGGGGGGTATACCGGGTGTTCATTTGAAAATTTCCCGGCCTAAATTTCTGGAAATTTAAAAATGTATGAAACATTTACTAAAACTAATAAGAAATATTGTCGAGGGGGGCAACTTTTGATGCAAAAATTGACACAGACACCTTAAACCCCCGTCCCCGGGAGCTACCCCTTGGAAATCTTAAATCGAAAGGGGTATCGAATAATAGCTCGTTCTATTGGTCTATTGAAACACTACATTTTGGCGTTTAGCTTCTTGAAATTGACCGATTCGTTTTCGTAATTTTTGTTTAAGAAAATCTTTTGGTTTGTTTTGTTCTCTATTTCTAGTTGGTCAGTCTATTTTAGAAGCATCAGAACAAAAGCTAATATTAAAAACTTTCTGAAAAACGAGGAAGATAAACCTTACGGTTATTTAAATTTTATAAAAAGGTATATTTAATACAGAAAATTTGTCTACCTATTTGCAGTTGTTTAGTTAACAAGAACGCATGTTTTAGGTACGCCTTGATGCCGATTTGCGTTCGTTGATTCATTTTTTCTACAGAAGACTACTGCTATAAACGAAATAAAAAAAAAGAAAACACAACATATCAGGTTTTATTCCGGCGCTCCTGGTTCGGATATACATCATCTGTTGCTTTAGTATAAACTAGAAATTCCGGACCATACACCCAGCCAGATAATCTGTCGTTTGATGACGAATTATCCACCATTGTAGCAGACCGGCTATACCGCACCAGTCTCCACTAACCCCCGTCTACACGCGTTACTGGTTTGGGACGCACTTTAAAAAGATTTGTAATTTCTCAATTTTTACATTTTTCTTATTTTTTGTTTTTTTTTCTCGCTGTCGTTACACTCGACGTTACGCGTCACTTTAAAAAAATTTGCAGTTTCTTAATTTTTAAATTTTTCTTAATTTTTGTTTTCAAACGCGCCTCTCTTTCAAAAAGGTCAGACGCTGGTCGTCTCGCTGTCGTTACACTCGGCGTTAAGCGTTAATTTTTCTTTTTTTCAAACGCACCTCTCTTTAAAAAAGACTAGACGCTGCGCGTCTCGCTGTCGCTACACTCGACGTTATGCGTCACGTTAAAAAAAATGTGCAATTTCTTAGTTTTCAAAATTTGCGTTTTTTTTTTTTTTTTTGTTAACGCGGTTTATCTTTGGAATACTGCTCGTTGGAAATTCAATTTTTTCATTTGTCTTAATTTTTTAATTTTTTTTCAAAGGCCTCTTACTTTTGAAAAGACTCGACGCTGCGCGTCTCGCTGTCGCTACACTCGACGTTATGCGTCACATTAAAAAAAATGTGTAATTTCTTAGTTTTTAAATTTTTTTTTTCAAACGCGCCTCTCTTTTAAAAAAGACGCGATATACTCAATAATTAAATTAATCAATTTATAGCCAAACACTTTTTTTCAAATGCGTCTCCCTTCAAAAAAGGCTCGACGTTGCGCGTCACTTTAAAGACTTGTAATTTTTCAATTTTTCCTTTTTTTTGTTTTTTGTTCTTGCTGTCGTTACACTCGACGTTACACGTCACTTTAAAAAAATTTGCAATTTCCTAATTTTTTAATTTTTCTTAATTTTTTTTCTTTTTTTAAATTTTTCTTTTTTTTTAATCATACGCGCCTCTCTTCCAAAAAGGTCCGACTCTGCTCGTCTCGCTGTCATTACACTCGGCGTTACGCCTTCATTTTTGTTTTTTTTAATGTTTCTCTTTTTTTTCAAACGCGCATCTCTTTAAAAAAAACTGGACGCTGCGCGTCTCGCTGTCGCTACACTCGACGTTATGCGTCACGTTAAAAAATATGCAATTTCTTAATTTTTAAACTTTTCTTTTTTTTTCAAACGCGCCTCTCGTTAAAAAAAGACTCGATATACTCAATAATTAAATTAATCAATTTATAGCCAATCACTCCGCGCTACACGATTTTATTAATTCGGGACAACTTTTTTTGTCTTCGGTTAAAAATTTAAATGCACAAATTTCCAAAACAATTGTCCCGAATTAATAAAATTGTGTAGCGCGCAATAATCAGATATCTTGTTTGTCTATTAACTTTCGATCTATTAGAATTACATCGCAGAATAGCAAGGAAAACCTGTTTCCTCCACATACTCTCATCCGAGACTGCGGATTTACTGCGCAAAAAATCGCATCACCCCGGAATACTTATTTAATGAAGTTGCGTAACCAATCACATTTCTCCAGTATCAATTCTTAGACCAATTATTGACAACCTTGACCGATGTCAAATAGAACCTAGTTATAATTCTATCAGAATCTACGTAGGTGATAATTCAATAAATAATTGAATATATGTGGAATCAAAGCGATTACGGTACGAACATTCATGCTTACGCTATTCAATTTACTCTCACTGTATAATTAAATAATTTGTCTGGCTGAATTGGAAGCCGATAAACTGACATATTGCTATTAGGAATTAATTGTTGGTCTTCTATTTACTGTTTTTGACTGATTACCAAATGACCTCACGTTACGCTTAAAACTTGTTAGTTACTACTATTTTAATGAAATATCTGAAAGAATCATTTTACTAATAAAGATATATTAACTTATTATTAAGATTGAGTTAAGAATATATTAATTTTAATAAGGATTTTAAGGCAAAATTCATTGGTTAAACGTTTCCTCCACCCTTATCCACATCTTGCCTAATTGTAACTTCTCTTTCGGCGACAGTTTATAATCTCAGCGCTCCCCCAATACAAATATTATGCAGATTTATTTTCAAGTTGTATGCAAATCAGTTGAGTTCTCAAATTTAATTTCTCCTGACACACATGATTCACGTGGATTCTCTTTCACCATTAATGCACGTTAATGGTGCTGGTGGGAGCTCTATAATTCTCCTAGTCGCATTTAAATACACGTGCATAAATATGTATGTGCGCTCATGCATATATTATCCTGTTGTGCCCTTAAGGCGTGCAGGAACACACTTTCCGATGATATGTGTAGCAGGATTAAGGCTTATTTTCAGAAAAGTAATACTTATCTGGTTTAATTAAATTGCTGAAATTTCCAATGATATTTTTCTAGTATCACGAGGTTCCAGCGTACCTTACCTCTGCGATAGCTAGTCTATTCATCTAGATTAGATCAGACACACATCCAATCACTGGTGCGGTCATATAAGGCTATTAGCTTTTCAGATTTATTTTGTCCTTCTTTATTTTTAAAGATGCTTTCGTAATTAAATATATTATCTTGGGAAGTGACTCCTATACATATAGTGGACGGACATGCAGAAAATAAAAAAGATGCATGCATAATGTTTTATCGATGATTCACCTTTACGGCACTTTGGGCCATCATGTTCGATATTAACAACTAATGACTATTGTAGCTATAGAGGATGTGTAAGAACTAACAGAAAATAGGGCGATGTTATATAAACAACGTGGTAGGAAGATTTAACATTATTTCTTCAAGGCTTCTTTTATTCTTCAAGAATTTTTGAAGAAGCCCATAAACAGGTGACACATAATAATAATAATAATAATATATTCTATATTACCTAACGAAAACTAGTTACAAGGTAAATATATTCAAAAATGTAACAACACGTACATATTAACTTATAATTAATTCTGAATTAATTATATTAAAACTGCCTTACAAACAGTGTAATTATCTAATAAAGCATTATCTTGAATTTAATAGTACAACACAAAATTACCTGAGGACAAAAAGAACCAGAAATAGAGTCTAACTAAATTAGTGAAAAATGTCCGTAAAATAGCAATTTGCTATTCTGAGCATGCGGTTAATAGGCGCATTCCTGAAAATATTCGTAGTAGCCCTTGGCAGAGCAAATGTCACAGAAAAGCGAGAAGATGGTCGGGGAACATGGAAATTAATCAGAGATAGCAAGTGAGATGAATCTAACGATCCATGAACCAGTTTCTGAATAAATCGGGCACTGTGTATTTCACGTCGTTCAGTTAAAGATTGCATATCATGCCTCTACAACAGATAAGTATAAGCAATTTCTCTTGGAGGGTAGATGCCGTCAAGTGGGAATGAAAGAAATTTAAGGAACTTACGCTGTATACGTTCAACAGAAAGCTACATGACAGAGATAATAGGGCGATCAAATAAGTGAAGCATATTCTAAGGAGCTAACAACAAATGCAAAATAAAGAGTTTTTAATGTGGCACAATCAGTGAAGTACTTGGACGAGCGAATGACGAATCCCAATGTTTTTAACGCTCGTGAACAAAGGTTCTCAAAGTGTGGTAAAAAGGTAAGACAAGCATCGAAGACAACACCAAGATCCTTGAAATTGGATAACTTTTGAACCGCTATGTTGTTAATCAAATATGATGAATCGATCACATTACGCTTTCGCAAGTAGGAAACGAAACAACATTTGTTTATGTTTACTTTAAGGGCATTGGTAGTGCACCATTCCACAAAAATATCTAAGTTACGTTGCAGAATTGTGATATCCTCATCAGAGTTAATAACCATACACATTTTAATATCGTCTGCATAGGCTAATACAGTACAACTTACGACATTGAGTACATCATTGATGTAGGCCAAAAATAGTAACGGCCCCAAATTGGAGCCTTGCGGTACGCCAGATGTTGATGTAAACTCCTGAGATTGCAAGCCATTGAAGCAAACATAGTTTACTCTGTTATGTAAGTAGCAGGATAATAGATTGCAGAAAACTGGACTCACTCCATATGAACTAAACTTGTGTAACAATGTCCCGTGGTCGATCGTATCAAACGCGCTAGACAGATCGGTATAAATCACATCCACCTGCCTTTGCTTATCTAGTTGTTCAGAGATAAACTGTGTAATAGTGGCCAGATTGGTGATTGTAGATCTTCCAGGCAAGAATCCATGTTGAAAAGGGGGAATACGCTGATGAATATTTGTCAATATAGCCTTGTAAATGAACACATCCAACATTCATCCCAACCCATCATTTTAAAACGATTCAAAGCTCTAAATATTTCTTAAACCTTAATTGACTATGTATACTGTGCCACCTGCAAAACCTAATGTTTTGCAATTTCTTCTGATCCACAATGCGTTTAGTCACCAAAATTTGCTTTAAAGTTTTGCTGTAATTTCTTTCCAGGTATTCCAGGTAGTTCCTTATGTATTTTCCTTTGTCCTAAGACTTTTTTATCACTATTCTTGATTTGGTAATGCCAAAAAACAGGAGCCGCTCGAAAGAAAAACCTTGACATCCTTTATCTGGCCAAACCATATCTATTCCTGTTTACCTAGAAGGACCACATTAATTTTAAAATAGTAGCAAGAAAATTGGTGTTTAGTTTAGTTAGATTCTTGATGAAAATGTTGAACTAAAAAATGTATCACTCAAGGTTCCTTTTTTTTTTGCAAAGGTACAAGTTTCCTAAATTACTTAGCTTTCACGGTTCGTAGTAATTTAGACTTTCCGAGATAAATGTTTCTTAATCATTTAACGTAGTACTAATTATTATTTCATTAGTTTTCCGTGGGACTTTCGTTCGCCATGATATATTGTGTATAAATATGTTCAAACACACAGATTGAAAACATCTATCCAGCTTATGGGGTCAGCTCTTTATGCAAATCTTCTTCCCTCCTAGTATCCCTTTGCACGCGATGTTTACATTTAAGGAACCAACATCTCAATATCTCTTCATTTGAATTGCTAGCAAAATTTCGACGTTTCAGTCAATTGATGTGGAAAACATCCGCGTTCGTTTGGTACGGACGGTTGCCTGTAACGCAATTTGCATGTAAATACTTCCGCTGGCGCGCTGCATTCGCAAGTAAGAAATAATTATTTAAATCAGCGGGTTAATAAACTGTCTTAGCCTAGAATTTACGCTAAATTTATTTAGAGGTAAATCCTATAGCCGGAAAGTAAAAGAGGCTTATAGATTGCGTTTTACATCGTTGATTTTACCTTGGTTGCGGATGAACTAACCAAGAATTATATAACCCCGAGGGAAATGTTTACACATTAATTATTGACGGTTGGCCTACCTTTATTAAAATGAATACCGCTTCTACACGTTTTGTTAAATTTCTTGTTTTCAATTACTTCCTTCCCAGCACCTTTTTGTGTTGTATCAGATTTTTCGTTTTCTTTAATTTGTATTAGCTGTGGTTTCTTTTACATTTTCAATTCTGTTTCCAGTTTAATTTCATTGGTAATACCTACTTACCTCATATTTCATGCACCTATTTATTTCTATTTTTTCATAAAACAAGTTGTCTTACATATTCTCAAAATCCCCAGGCAATAGAATACTTTTTTGGCTTCTATTTTTACAATTTTAGCATTTTCCGTGTTCGTACATACCTGGAAAACGCATATGATATATACAGGTATGGAGCGTTTTACTGTCATTTTTTACTATTTAGCTAATTTTTAGATTATTTATCAAGTAATTTTATTGATTCTGCAATTATCTCTATCTGTTTTTTATAAAATCAATTATTACTTTTTGGGAAATTGGTAATGCAGTACAGACTGTGAGAACTACGCAGTATTATCAAACAATATCAATCTATATTCAAGTGATAATAATTTTTTATAAATTGATTAAGTTGATTTACAGCTGGTGATGACTTGATACCAATTTTTCTTGCACGTGATTGCAGATATGTTTTTGCTACACCATTGACTGCTATCATCAACCTTTCAATAAAATCTGAAACTTATCCTGGTCTATGGAAATGTGCAATTGTATGCCCCATTTATAAGAAAGGTGATAAATCATTGTTGTTCAACTACCCCCCAATCTCAATTTTGTCCAACTTCAGTAAGGTGTATGAACAACTTCTTTACTCCAGAATATATAACAATATACCTTCGTATTTGTCACCAAATCAACATGGTTTTATCCGTGGACGATCGACATCAACTAATCTATGCACAATCTCTCAAGTTTTAAGTGAGGTTCTTGATAGAGGTAGCCAAGCTGACGTTATTTATACAGACTTTTCGCATGCAATCGACACTATAGACCATATCGCCTTATTATCAAAACTTAATTCTTTCGGCTTTGCTCCGTCTGCATTACAACTCATGCGATCGTATTTAAGTAATCGTCAGTGCTACGTTTCTTATAATGGTTTTCATTCTAATGAATTTACTGCCAAATCAGGTGTGCCACAAGGATCCAACCTTGGTCCTCTGCTGTTCACGCTTTTTATTAATGATTTATTGATTAATATCACCTGCCCTGTTCTGGCCTATGCGGACGACTTGAAGATCTACCATGAGATTTCTGATGCCGATAACACCTATTTTCTGCAGCATAATTTAGATACAATTATTCAATGGTGTCCCACTTTTAAGCTGCAGCTAAACATTAGTAAGTGTTGTTTCGTGAGCTATACTCGCTCTAAGTCTCCCATAGCTTCGCAGTATTCAATTGAGGGAACCTACCTTGATCGAAAGGATTTGTTTAAGGATTTGGGAGTAATTTTTGATCCGCAACTAACCTATAAACGACAGCTTGAGAGCGTGTGCGCAGCTAGTTACAAGAGTTTGGGCTTCGTGATGAAAGTAGCGAGTAAATTTAACAATCTAGATCTACTCAAAGTGCTATATTACACCTTCGTTGTTAGCAAGTTTGACTACGCTGTCATGGCTTGGTATCCGTTTTACTCGTCCCATCGTTCAATGCTCGACCGCATACATCGACGGTTTTTGAAATTCTTGTCATTTAAAGCAGATGGAATATATCCTGCTATTGGAACGGGCCAAGAAGAATTACTGCTGCGCCACAATACGCCGTCTCTTACTGAGAGACGTGACCTTCAGTGCGCTAATTTTATTTGGAAACTGATTCACAATAGGATAGACTGTGAATTTCTTTTATCTAGAATAGCGTTCCACGTACCTAGACAGAATACACGGTATGAGAATACCTTCCGTTTAAGGCACGAAAAAGTGAATTTTCTTCTGAGCATATCATATACGATATCATCTAAGGTTTGTATAAAAAAAATCTGTTGGGAAAGATTCTGATTATAATTAAAACCTTAGCTAAACCTCTGAACTAAACACATCTTCATTCATTCGTGATTCGACATTTATCAAATCGACCTTCTAAAATATTATAATTACAAATTATGAAACGTCACCTAAATTTCATAATTAAAACGATATCCCTTTTTATTTGTTTATGGGTTTCCATATTTCCTTAAGTACTTGTCTTAAAACTCGCAGTAAATTTCATTGCAAAAGCTTAAATCAAAACCTCGTTTTCATTAGTCAGTTTGGCTGCAGTTATATAAATCTCTCTTAAATTTCTAACAAGTACAGGCAGTACTTCTACCCAAATCTATTATAATTATGTAAGAAAGTTCATCAAATATCCTTTCCAACTATCTGTAGATTTCAATATGTTAGGAATTTACCAGGTATAAAACTGTAGAACAAGCATTACCTCCACATTAGCCCTGCGTTTAGACGTCAACCTTGAAATTGGGTTGCGTGGGGGTTTCTCTTTGTATTTTTAAAGTGCAGGGCGTAGAGAAAAAAATGAATTATTTTTTGTATGTTCCCTTGGTGTATCACTTATTGACATCCTTCGGCCTCCCTCAAATGGAGCCAGCACCAAGAGCTTCACAAATGCGAGAACGAAGTGATGCCTGCAAAGCTAATATATCTATTCCGCCTATTACTATAATATATTGACCACCTTTAGATGCGGAGTTTGTATGGCATCTGGTGATTACTAAACGGTGCTCGATTTGTGAGATCGTGGCATTTTGTCTAAACAACTGTCAATGGAGACCAGCGCGCCGCACCGCGAGTCTATCATGGTAGTTCAGAGTGAGCTTCACTATTTCACTCTCGTAACAGCATTCTATGGTGGGGTAATGCACTTTGTACACGAGGTAATCTACTGAACAAAACACGCCGGGGGCTCCACGTACCACACGTAGTCCGGATAATGTGGAAAGCGTCCTCTCAATCTGATAAAAGGCATTCTTCTGAAATTGGCATCAGTAATCATTCGGTAAAGCGCATTTGACATTTAGACTTGCATTTTCACCTTTACAAATCGGCCATTTTATTATAGTTGAAACCAAGAATTACGCACAATGGTCGAGCTTTGTACGTCAGATGGAAGCAATTCTTGAGCAAAATGACAATCTCATTATGTTCACGAGTGATGAAGCTCATTTTCATCTCGATGGTATGGTGAATTAACAGAACTGTTGTTATTGGGCTTCCGAACATCCGAGACATAGCTGCATTCAACTGTACACACGATTGCTCCCTAGCTCTAAAGTAAAGGTTTTTGAGCTGGGACCAAAACTTGGAGCGCTATATCGAGATGGGATCTTTTGCCGGAATTACGAAAAAACGTGTTCCTATCCAAGGTGTGTGGCTTCAGCAAGATAGGGCGACAGCTCGCACAGCATCAATGGGTGTTATTCAGCTGCTTCATTTCTAGGTTTCGCGATTCCTCCTTGGCCTCCTCGGGCCACTGACTTTTCCATATGCGTTCTTTCAGGATGGGCCACGTTAAGATACGTACATACGAACACAAATCCCGCATGTTGCGAAAAGTGACAGAAGCTATTCCCGTAGAAGTCGTCCAAATTGATAGAGCGATGTTAAAAAGAGGGTTTGCAAACTTCGCAGAACGCCGCCAATAATGCATTAATGATAACTCAAATCTGTCAATAGTTTTCATTAAGCAAAAGGTATCAATCTTGTAACGTTTAAAAAAAACGTCCGTCTCCTTTGCCCAACTCTGTATAACACATTCACCGCCCTTGCACTCGTGTCGGTTTGACTTTATTGAAACCTACCATTTCTTTGACCTAAGGCATACTGCTTTGAGTAAAAGAAACCTTTCTATCGGTGCAGCAATATTTTTATATTGCGGAACCGTCTACTTTGTAGCTGTGTCATTTTATATGGTAATATGAAGATGCCATACTTCGTAGTGAATAATAAATAATAAAATTAGATTCTTTTGTTATTAAAATATATATAGTTCACGACACGTTTTCTGTTTATAACATGAACAGCCACCTTCCTATTAAGCAACTTTTACTTTTCCAGTATGTCAGTCACAGTATGATCGAACAATCCCCTTCCTACTTCTATTGGTGGAATAATTTGGTGGGTTATCCTGAGATGGGAATACGAGTGGCGCAATTTGCAATTACCCGTTGTTTACTACCAGTCGGAATTTGTTTTTATACATCGCACAATTACACATACCTACGTGTAAACAACTTGTTTACACAGTCTAACAGGACAATTTTGTTAAATTCTGTGATATCTCTGTTTATCACAATCGCAACGTTCTTTTTTTATATTATTGCCAGCAACTGGTTAGTAAGGTTGACCACCAAGGACACCTTTGTGTCGTATAATATCGTAATCTTGACTTATATCTACTACAATAAGTGATTAAATATCCGGGGTAAAAACGTATACGCAACAGTATATCATATACCAGCTATTGGTAAATTGACAAACTGTATTTAGCAAATAAGGTTATTTTTATTATATATTATATATTCAGCGTTTATCCGACTATTTTGTGCATTAAAAACCGTTGGATGTTTTATTCCCCAGCAACGCTGATGTACTGAGTATTGTGTAATAAACGTTGAATAACCGTTTATAATGCCAAATAGTTAAGTATTAGTTAAATAAACTTTGAAATACAGTTTATAATATACCAATTATTGGCGTATGGTAAATTATATTTCAACGAGATATTTTTACGTGTATTATACTAAGCATTAACCAATATAAGACGTTTATTCATTTATTTTGTCCATTATAAACGGTTATTCAACATTATTATATCTTGCTGGAATTATATTTGTTTCGTTGTTAGTACTGCACACTAGAAAAACACGTTGTTCGCATGCGCAAGCGTCAGTTAGCATTGTTATGCATGTTGTACGCGACACACAGGTGGTGCCACATTTTTTTATAACGTGTAACAGTTCATTATATTAAAAAACACAAAAACCAGCACTGTGTTTGACTTGCATACACAACATATCTACTATTTACACAAATCAAATTGAACGTCTATAGGTTAAATAGAAGTACCGGCTGCGGCTGTACTTAGGTTAGGGATTTGAAGAAAAGGATTTGCTGGGTATGCACCCAAACAAGATTAAAACGAAATTCCTTTCTAACCGTCTAAGCTTTAGCAATCAATTTATTGCTCTCTCAGACACAACAACAATAATATTGAAAAAGACTAAATATATAAGTACAAGTTTGTGACTATAAATACTCATATAACAAGATAATGAGGCAAACTAAAATACACAATAACATACTTGCTTAAAACTAGAATAATGTCTACGCTAACATTCCAAGATATTAAAATTTATTACAATGGTTTTAACAGACAACCACATACAGAAAGTGAGGTTAAGAGTTACTTAAGCCCGCGAAAATAAGATAGCACTAAAAATGTAGTGTGACAAACCCACACAAGTTTAAAAAACCAGGTGCAAGCCATTATACACTGTATACAATACAAGGTTAGCTGTGTCGTTTGCTCAACTGTACTAGATAGACATAAATAGTACTTAAATTGTTAATATCAGTTCTAAAGTTGATAGATTTTCCATGTTTTTTAATGTACTGAATACATTTCCAGAAACCACCGTTTTGAGCATTGTTTTTTTTTTATGCAAAATTGAAGTTCCTGCGAAATTAAACTCATGACGTCATGACCAGTGGTAGAAAAATGTTCGACTAAAGCAGTTTTAGTTAAATTGTATGATTGACCAATATATACTGCATCACATTCAGAGCAGGGTACGTAATATACTGAATTTGATTTTAACATTTTTGGTGTAGGAGTTTTACCCCTACCAAAAGTCTATCTATAAAGTTTGCTTACTGGGATATTTTTATTTCAAGTTGCTTAAATAAATTAGCTATTTTTAAAGTTAAGCTTTCAATCGACGGAAAACCATAAAAAGAGGTGACTGTAGTAATTGTGGAAGGTGGAGTAACCCTCGTTTCCGGAGAATTATCTATCGGAGGAACATGAATCACTCTGGATATGGGAGCTATTGTCCGAACAGTATTGCGTTCAACAAATTCAATTACGTTAGAATTTAGACCAATAATTGGCGAATCATAACTTATTGTTAGCAGAAACATCAAAGACTCTTTCTTTTAATTTTTATTTTTAAATGTTTTTTTTTGGGTTTGATTATATTCAATTTGATCGAAATAGGGTGGTTAGAAAAGTAAATCAGATATCTCCCCCAAGAAGGTAGGTTTGGTGTACCAATCCTAAATGGTTTGTTCATTCCGATGTCGAATGACAAGCGTATCCAGAAAGAATACAGAGTTCACTAATTTGTTCTCAATTGTAAACTGTATTTTATTTTATGAAACGTATTGAAAGTTTTCAAAATCGTCTCAAATCCGTTAGCTGGTGCTGCTGTGAGGACATTGTCAACATATTTGTAAATTAAATAGTGTAGGTACAAAAACACTTAAAAGTTCATCCATCACACATGCAGCCCAAAATAGGACTGAGGGGGCAATAGTAATTATATCCAATTGGATATTGGCAAATAGGGATATGTCATCTAACGATAATACAGCGCAATGAAGCGAAAGCTTAGATGGTAAGAAAGGAATTTCGTTTTAATCTTGTTTGGCTGCATACCCAGCAAATCCTTTTGTTCAAACCCTTAAACGTTAATGGTGTATCTTGCGTACGCATCTTGCAAAACAGCAACATTTACACGATTTATTTCTACCATCTTTGTATTCATATCTATGTTTAAAAATCGCTGTAGTCAATCTCGTTTTATTAAAAGTACGAGTAATTAAACTTCCATCCAGAATTCCACTGGCATAACAATTTCCCTCGGTTACTGTGGCTCAAGCACTTCTTTCCATTTTAGTGGAATGGTAATGCAGTCAACCCGCAAAAGGTTGGCATTAATTTAGGCTGGTATTCAATTCGCTAAAATTTCATTACCGTACGAGCGAGCACTGAAATTATATTTCCAACACGTGTGGTGGATTTGTGTTGGGAGGAGATTAAACTGTCATTAGCCGGGTTTATGATCTACAGTGACGGGCGACCAGAAAGAAAAACAGACTTACAATAAAATGAATGATTAGGAAATCAATAGCATGCCAAGTGTGGTCATTAGATGCTTATTGTTATGCTAATGTAATACCAAATAGAATTATATTTAATAATTCTACGGGTGTGGCTTAATTAAGAAGAAAGAATATATTTACATCTTAAGAGAATACTAACACTTATTACAAACACTTCTATAGAGATAACCATGTTTTATTCTGAATACTTAATACATTATATTACGATTATATATAACGAAAACTGTAAATTTTATGGGAGTAATTAGGAGCGCGATATCGAAAGAAAAGTATTGATACTCCGTACACTTTAAACTTGGACGGTTGGTTTTATAAATATAAGGTCATCTATTGTTGTCGGAAATATAATAGAAATAAGTATATTTTAATAAAACGAAGATATGTGATTTTAAAATTAATTATATTAAAATATAAAACATATTTAAACCACTGAGTCTATAATAATGAAAACGTTCTCAAAGATTATGGGTTAATAGCCATACGTTTAGTTTCTTACCAATAGAGGATAATCGTGTTAGAAAATAAAGTTGCTGTAGAAAGAAAGAAATATCAATTCGATATTATATTAGTAAGGTATGTATACTAGTCAGGTATTGATGTCAATATACTTGGTATCGCCACTAAAGTATCGATACTGTGCTGGTGTCGAAATATCGCTCGCGTTTCTAAAACTAATACAAAAATAAATCCATTCTAGAATTAAGTTTTAATTTATAATGATATGCAGGATAGTAAAGAATATTGAAGCATAGTTTCCTAGGTTTGGATACTTTATTTGAACGATTTGCTATAATCCTAAATATCTAAACTCTTTTGGATATTATTTTTAATAAGACTCAGTTAATATATTTTTGTAAGAACAAATACTTAGTTAATAATAGTTAATTGCATGAAAGATGGGATGAAATTTTCGAATAAGTACAGCAAATTTTTCCGGTTGAATCGATACCCAAAGAAAACAGTAGATGGTTTTATTTAAGTGGGCTTTACGTGCAGGAAAGGTCACCTTGGAAGATTTCTTTTACTGTAGGAATCAAAGTACCAATATAGCAGATTTAAACTAATTTTCAAACAATGTTATGGGATAAGTGCAACCCATTAGTCTTCGGGAAACCATTAAGCGTACTACTCTATCATCATATCTAAAGTTACTAATTAAACCATGAACGTTTTGACCTAATTTATATGCTCGTAATTTGTGCCTCAGTTTGATGGCTATGATTTATTCGGGTAAATTGTGGGAAGCACTTTCATTGGAAGCCTAATTAAGTTACTCTAAATTGTTACGTCTCCAACCTTCATTTAATTTATGATTGTTACCGCGTTATGAATTATTGATAAATACTGAAAATACTCGGGCACTATAGTATCGTTACTCAGTTAATAACTAGTTATGAGTTCTGTTAATAAATCAAGGATAATGATGAAAATAGGCGATGCAGGTTTATAATTTCACCTAACATTAAATGAAAATCCTCGTGTGATATATTAAATGTGTTTACCTATATACGCGTTCGTAGAGTAAGCTTACTTATTTACATCACAGCTGTAATCTGATAGGCACTTTGGTTTGGGTCTTATTATTTAACTCCTTGGGATTTCTTTGAATCCAGAGAACCAACACCCATTCCCGTTCTACCCGGGTTTGTTACGAAAGCCTGCGTCTTTAGTACGCTAAAGTAAGATTCATTCGCATTACATAAACGTCCCTACGTGCGGTTTCTATTGTCAAGAAAAAGGTGCGATGGTATCCCATACCTAGACCTAGTAAATTACAGTCTTGAAAATCACACGCATCCCTAAAGTTCAAATGAAACCCGGTACGAACCGATAATCGAATATAACACACATCAGCTTCGTGAAGCTCGTGAGCTTTGTTGGGAAATATTTATGAAATTTTCAGCTGAAATTCGCCTACCATAAAAATTATAATATTTTCAAGATTTGAATGAAATGAAAAATCTATTACCATCAATATCTGGATTGCTAACTTTAGTCATCCCCTAATAGAGTTAAGACATAAACTGCAGCAACATCAGTACTAACGTTACTAACAGCGGTACACCTTATAAACACAAAGCATGTACTAACTTCTTCAGCAGTTGTATCCGAATTATTGAAATTGAATTTATGTTTCTTTCACTTTCCTTATTGACAACTTCTATGTAAGTTCCATTGATTACTAGCTTGTAAAATGTAGTCTTAGTTTGCTTTTTTCTAGTGTTTCTTATGACATTCCTGTATTCAATTTTATAATTTTAAAAATAACAATATTTTTTTTTTACAAAAAAGGAATTAAGTTTTAATCATTTATTTTTTAAATTGCATACGCAACTTTGTAGACTATACAGCATTATCAAAGTGACCCTATAGTAAAACGATGGATATGGCATATAACACCGTCTTGTAAGAACCAAAATTCTATCAAATTGTTTGCAGTAACAATTAACAAGAATATTCTTTTAATCAACATTGACTTTTATCTTTGAATGGTACAGTACTAACTATAAAGAAATGGGTGCTGTTCTAAAGCTCAAGCAGCATAACCACGACAAAGACTATGATCAAGTGATTTCAATACTTGAACCAATTAGATTGGTATGGACACAAGCTAAGATGCTTCTGCAAAATCCTTCAAGTTGATCCGTAGCTAGAGCTAAGAATTCTACTAATGCGAGTCCCAAACCATGTTGGAAAGGGTAACAACATCGTTATAAAACCAAGTTTCATATGACCCGTTTGAAGAACAATCTGTCAAAAACCTGTCAAACGACCGCTACCTGGAGTTACAGACATTCTAAATCTAGTGGAACGTTACTAGTATATAAGCCTTGTTGTTTGTAAAGGATGTCAGTGTTATTCCACTACTGATTTGGTGAAGAGCATATCTTCCAAGGTTTACCTTAGCCGAAAACACTAAGTTTAACACTGCTCTTCACTTGTTTTCTACTGAAGATGGCAACTTAGTTGCCGAAATACGTATTTAGATTTGTTATCTTTAATGTTTGTGGTAAGGGATTTTTTCACTTTTTCTTTTGGATTTTTGTTATAACTGAGGGTAGTAAGAGAGGGCACACAGGATGGAGATGGAGGCAAAGAGATTATTTCGAGCAACCAGCTAAACAACTAAGCACACAAAGATTTTGGAATGGCTGGAATGGTGTAAAGGGCAACAGAAATAGGAGATTAAATACAAAAAGCTAAGACTGTAGTGTTTTGGAAGGCTCTATGTCAAACGGTTCCTACAAAAAACAAGATTTTATAAGCACCAAGTTTAACAAACAGATTTGGATTATCACGAATTGTTTTACAAGTCCGATATTGTCTGCATTTCTCACATTATCTATATCACTTTTTTCTCGAATTATCCAAAACTCACATTCAAGTTTCGTCACGAGATTATGAATTATTTGTTTACTGGCTCATTAATGTGAACCGTAGATTGCGTGCAACCCGCGCCAAGGTTCGTACAGCGCATCGTTACCGATAATAAATTTTTGAACTTTGCAATATTCTTGAGACGCTAAATGTTTTATATTGTTTTGTATATTAATCTAACCCGCAAAAGCAGCAACTAAACTGCAAAGAAATGATAGATGGTGAAATTTTTTCAACCAGAGTTAATTAGATTTGTTCCCGAATTGCGAAATTATGCTCGCTTATCGTTAATAGTTTGGCAGTTGTGTATTTGTAGACATTCGTGTTATCACGTCTCGAGTTTCAAGTTTATTCCGACTTGTAGCGTCGAAAATTTCTCTGAATTCTATTTTACCCCAGGCAGGTGCGCATTATGGAATTTGTGTTTCCTAAAACTGGTGAAACTGACGCTAATCATCTCCATGTTCGCATTATATTTGTAGAACGTAAAAAACGTAAGAAGATATTCCAGATACTCTAACTAACGCTCTTGTAATAATTGCAACACTGTTTAGCCTCAGCATAATTAAAGGTAATAAATTAGAAATCTACAGTCTATTTTGTCTGCATTAATTTGACACTTAAAAAAACGAGCAACTGTAGATAAACATGAATGTTTTCTGCATTATCGAAGAAGAGGAAAAACATTGATGAGATACAAGAAATATTGCCATATCAAATTTTAATGCAACGTGAAGAACAGATAAGTAAAAATCACTGGTCGATTTTTGAACCATAAGTATGTTATCTTGAGATTATCTCCTAAAGAGAGGGTGCTTCGTCACCAATTTGCAATTTAAACCCTACATAATGTTCTATTTAGTTGGAGATACATACTTATTTCAATATTAAGTCAATGTCGCCAAATGTTTGTTTAGTATCATTGAAATGGGTAACATAAATGAGGGATATATTATGCGATTGCGAGCGGACACTAAATAACCATATCAACTTGTATCTATAATATACCACTTAGAAACAGTTTTGTCGTTTTCCAGAAGAATGTTTCACAAATTGGGTTGCAAAACAGGCGACGACTAATCTTAAGGCTGTATATTCTTTCAGCACGATGCTAATAAATGTAATTTATTGCTATACAAAGAACAGTTGAGAGAAAGTAGGGTAGTGACGTTCACTAAGATTTATGCGACATTTAAATTTACAATGTTGTGTCGTATTATATTACGAAGTGGTGCTTAATACAAAAAGAAATTATAATAAAGTAGTAATTTACCTATTATGATATTTACTTCATATCCATGTCCAAAATCAAGTTATTTTATTAATAATTCTTCTGCTACTTATCGCTTAATTCCTTAATTATGAAAAAGCAAAAATATTTGTGATACATCTCCTACTTTTACCGTTGATATCATGAGAATATAATCCTTCATGTGAAACTAAATTCGTACTGAATTAGCAAGTATATAAACACTGCTTTGATTGAAAATGCACCTTGTGTAGGTACCAACACAGAATCCATGGAAACCGCTAATAAAATAATCAGACCCGACGTGTAGTTTGCAGAGTACTTTTAGAATTCAAAATGAAAGGAAGAAATAGTATTTCCTCGCCCATGGACGCATAAAATCGTAAAATAATCCGCATATTTCCACGGTAATTCCTGTCCAAGTTGTATTCACCGCAGTGGAAAGGGATAATTCTATTAAAGGGGAGGAATATTTACACGGATGCCTGTTTCACCCGTGCATTCGCTTTGATAAATTCAATTTGCGCCTGGGACGAATTAAGCGTTTGCAGTGATGAAATACACTACCGCTCTTGACCGTCAACATCGTGGTGGTTACTTAGAATTCCAGTACCTACAATTTTATGCTGCATGTATATTACATGTACGTTTGTAGAATAAACCGTTGCTGCAGGGACTTAATTAAATCTGTTCTAGGAAAGAAATGACGTATACCTTTTGCTGATAATAAATATTGCTGGAAACTAGACCAGACTGCTACCAAACAGAAACTTCCTGGTCCTAACCTATACAAATTTATGCACAGTTGTATATGTTAGTTAGTATGACAATATAAAGTTTCAAACTGACGTTGGAATAAATATTTTTCAAAGCACTATGAACCTATATTCATTTACATTTACACTTTTACGGTAAATAATACTAGCGGTTCAAGCTATAATTTTATTTTAGTTATTAATAATTTCCACAACCCTACTTTGCTTAAACGTAAAGAAATGTTTGGGTGAACATACAAGTACTTAAGGACTGTCTTATCACGACATAAATTATTTTAAGTTATCAAAAATGTTTATAGGTCCATGTTTCTGAAATTTTAACTACCAACCCAAAGAACATTGTAAAAGTTGAATAACTGGTTGTGTAGTAAACTATAGGCCTGTTTCCATCCTATCAAGTATTTCTAAAGTTTTGGAGAAATTAGTCTATAGAGTTTTATTCAGTAGTGTAAAGCATCTTATAATCCCTCAGCAGCATGGTTTCTTTAAGGGGAGAAGTGCAGAGAGTAATCTCTTGATATACTCGGAGTTCGTGCTGCGCTGCATGGATGTTCGTGTGCAGGTCGACTCCGTATATACCGACTTCAGCAAAGCGTTTGATAAAATAAATCATAATACCCTTCGACAGCGTGTCGCGGAGGTTGGTGTGTCGGGTGACCTGTACAGATGGCTTTCCAGTTATATAGAGAATCGGTCACAAGCGGTGAAACTAAATGGATACATTTCCAATTTTGTTCCGGTAACTTCAGGTGTGCCACAGGGCTCACACTTGGGTCCCTTACTGTTCTTAATATATATTAATAGTATAGGTAGCTGCTTTAAATGGTCTCAGTTTTTGTTATATGCTGACGACTTAAAAATTTATAAAGCAATCCACAGTATTCATGATTGCATACTTCTGCAAGAGGATATGGAGCGCTTTTGTAATTTTTGCTCAGAGAACGATTTGTTTATAAATCATAACAAATGTTTTAAGATATCATTCACTAGAAACACAAATACAATAAGCTTTAACTATGAACTCGAGACGGAGGCAGTTGCTGCTGCTTCCTCTGTAAAGGATCTGGGGGTCATCTTCGATGATAAGTTGATTTTCAATTTACATATAGATTATATTTGTAAAAAAGCGTGTAAAATGTTAGGATTTGTATTAAGACGAACTTATATGTTCAACAATATTAAGAGTGTAGTGTCTGCTTATAATGCCTATGTTTTAAGCAATTTGAGTTATTGTTCTTGTATTTGGAATCCACAATATATATGTTATATAAACCGTATGGAATTGATACAGAAAAGGTTCATCAGACATCTAAATAGGAAAATTAGTCTACCTGCGTTTCATGTTTATAACAACAATGTTTACTTTTATAACCTAATTCCATTAGAAAAACGAAGATTAATATCTGACCTCAGTGTATTATACAGAATAGTGAATGGAATTATTGATTGTCCGGATCTACTTGAACTTCTTAAAATTAATGTGCCTAACCGTTCCACCCGCAGTCGTTGTCTCCTACGTGTGTCATTTTCTCGTACAAATAGCGCGATGAATTCCCCGATCTCCCGATTTTGCCGTTTCTATAATGACCACTGTCATGTTGATATATTTCGATTTAGTCTTTCTTCATTTAAAGCTCAAGTAAAGAGATCTATTATCCAGTAGTTAGCCGATCTATATGTAGCACTACTAAAATTGTAATTTAATGTTTTTTTTTTTTTCTTTCTTTCTCGCCACTTTAATCTTTAAAATTTTTGAATTATTTTTTTTTTCTTATATTACCATCGTAATTTATATAATTGTTATGGACAATGTGTTGGGTTTGTCCCGTTTTTGTCCTAAAGATAATAATAATAATAATAATAATAATAATAATAATAATAACGGTTTATAGCGCAAAAAATGGAAAAACGTTTTATATTGATTGATACCTAGTATAATAAATGTAAAAATGTCCCGTGAAAATATAGCAAAACAGGCGCCAATAATTGGTATATTATTAACTGTACTTTGATGTTCTATACCATGGATGCATGATCTTTTATTGTACTATAGGTATAATCCACGTTGGGCATGTATTCAGCTATTTTGGTATCACAAACAATTATTAAATTTTTAACCGTCGATTATACGACATACAATGTTGCTTGATAAATTTTGTTAAGGTTTAGAATGACCAGCCGCTGTGAATAATTTAGGGTTAAATGTTAGTATGTTGAGAAAATTGAAATTCTTAGTTTCAACAGTTTTTAGGTATTAAGATTTGAATCATCAACTTTGTTTTTAAAAAAACACGTAATAGAAAATAATCATAGTTTCAATTTTAATGAAACTAAAATTTTAATAAAAGAACAAAATCATAAAACAAGATGTTTTTTAGAATCAGTACAAATCAAAGAAGACAATATTTCTGTTAATAATAGAATCTCTATAATTTAACAATTGCAAAATTTTAATTTCCACATCAAGTATAAGACAAATAAACAAAATTATTGGTTTATGTGACAACCTAATGTCAATCTAACTTTTATAATTTCTTTTTAAAACCAAAAGTTTTATATATTAATGGGAATTCTACACTGAGGCACTGAGGTATTTATAATTTAATTCCATTGTTCTACTTATTGTAATGTTTTATTTACAGTTTATTTAATTATACTTTAAAGAAATCACTGAAATGAGTGACGAAACATTAGTATTAAAGAATTTTTTTACACAAGAAACAAATTATTTATTGTCCGTACCCCTAAGGATTTTAAATTATAATATAATTGAAGCGGAAAACAGAAAATATCAAGTTTTCATTTATTGAATTACACCGCTACAACGCATTGTTCATATTTCAAATCAAAAAAAATATTCGCATTATAGTTTCATGTTTCGCTTAACATTACTCTCTTAGTGTGATTAATGTTTCACAAAAGCATAGTATCTACATATAAATTCTTTGATTACAAAAGTTGTGTCAGTAATAGCTTTCGTGCTTTCAGTTAATACAGCAAACACATTGCTCGTATTTAAAACTAAAATTCGGCTGCTATCACATATAACTAACTAAATATAGTGATTCAGGAATTATACATACTTCTGTACTAGTAGCGGCGTACCGAAAATAGAAAGTGTTTCAAATAAAATGGTTGTTATATATAAAATCAGTACCTTTTTTCTTCAGGAATTAACGCGTTTACTTTACCCGGCGCCTCCACCAAAATGAGAAACCTGTTATTTTTAATTGTGATAAGCTCAAATTAGTTATTATACTCAATCATACCTTCTTCCTCAAATTTTGCATAAAATCGTACAAAAAAAAGGATATTGAAAAATATTCCACAAAAGATAATTAATATTTCCTATTGCAAATATAATCTTTATTGTAAAACGAAGAACATGCAAAGTTAGTACAGCAAATGTCAAGCGTTCCATGAAAAACGTCAGTTAGAGAGTATATAATTAATTTTATGCTAGACATTTACCTGCTCCAAAGTTTCAAATGCTCAAACATAATCCCCTTATGCATACATCATATATCACACCGAGACAGCTTTGGGCATAATTCTGTCTCACTGTTTGCTGCACACTTTTGTTTTATTTTTGTCTTGTATGAATGTGTACCTATAGGAAATCCATATTAAAAAAGCTGTCACAGAAAACATAGGTTTTTTGTTTTATTTAAATGAGTAAATCAAGATTTTCTTGCTAGTGAAAATCTAAGTCACAATGAGAACTTTTTGCAGGAGATAGAAAATGTTAAGTCTGACTTACGCGTTCATCCTAGCAGATTTTCGATTTCATGTCAAAAAAAGGATGTTATTCCTAGGAGAAATCAAGTTACACAGAATCTTTGCTTCGTCCGATGCAGTTTGAGTAAAACCAATCAATCTGTACCTATTTAATGTTGCTATAATTATATTAAACCTGCGCTCTAAAAGATATTTTATTTCCAAGATGAAACGAGTTTCCGTAAAAGTTAATTTAATTGTATTATTGCTTACTTTTGCTTAGACGGAAAATTCCGTCGGGTTGCTTACCGAATTGAATGAAACTTGAAGCTATAGAAAAACAACTTTTCTTAATTTAGAAAATACTTGTATTTGTGATAATGACTTCACACCGATTCAACATCGAATAGGTATTCAAATGCAATAAATACACTTCTCATATCTTGAGTTTGAACAATAAAAAGTTTCGTTGAATTTTCTTAAAGAAAGTGCTAACATTGGCTGAATCATTATTCAAGCCGTCTTTTTCAAATTTTCTTTAATGAAGAAAACAACTTGTTCTAATAAAAACTCTATAGAATATATTCAAATTCTACAACCCCTCCAAGTTTGATTTACATTTCAATTCAATCTCGTAATATTTCCTTGTTAGATGTAGAGGTTCGCAAGTATCGCTTATTTATATATAATTATTGCGTATTTGCCTTTGACCTACTCTCACTGTTGTACGCTATGAATTTGTAAATGAATTGGTATACGAAGGGATAACTCCTTAATTCAACGTCTAGCCTTATCAAAAGAAAATACCAGAGCCCGAAGGAACCAAAATTTAATTATTATTACCCTCACTTAATTTTATAATAATCACTCATTTGTACCAAGACAGACAAACTCATCTCCTTGAAACGTATTAATCTTGGAAAACGAATTATAATTTGAGTACAAAATTAGAGAAATTGGATGCTAAATAAATGGAGCCCCAATTAAATAAAACGCTATTTATAAATATTAACATCATGTTCGTTAATGCATCAAATCCTCAAGTACGTTTCTTTTTTTTTACGCCATCCAGTTTAATTATAATTATATTATAATAGAATCAAATTAGCCAATTAGGTATAGATAAATTTATATCTTTTTACAATTTTTTCCATCTCCGATTTAACCGGAAATGACTTTGATATTCGATCCTTAAGTAGGGCCATCCATATATTTTTCGATACTTTGAATCAGAACATTCACACAAGTGTAACTGAACCAAGTTCGACATTTTTTTAAACTCTTCTTTAGAGTGTACTCATTTGTCACTCCAAAACATCGTGATTTTCTTGTGTTTGTTATGCATAAGTATGTATTCTTTGTGATTATTTAAACGTACAAAAGCAGAGTTTTTAGTTTTGACTTATTTTTTTTTTTTAATTGGAATTGGCTTGCTGTGTTAAAATAAAAGAGAATTGAGTTACATTTAGTTTGATACCCTGCTTTGATATACCGATCAAATGCTATTTTGAGTTTTGACAAAAATGCTTAATAAACTGTTTATCTACTACAAGAAAAATTCCCTCAATGGTATACAACAATAGTAAACTATACTAGTGGTATTTTATTAATCAAGTTTTACTCTTTTTAATGTATCTTGCTTCATAAGTTTCTTTTACAGTAAAATATTCTCAGATGCGCAAGTCACAGAAGTAAATCACTAATAAACTGTATAAACATTACGGGTCCTAAATTGGCCACTTCCGGTATTCCATAAGTGCAACGATAAAGATGCGATTTGTGCCTTTTATATAAGACATACTGGAATCTATTTTTCGACAAATACGAATTGAGAAACGAATTATGGGCAATCACTTTGGTAGATGCTAATTGATCTTAAACTTTTCGACTACTAAGAGAACATCCTTCACTAAAACATGTATATGCTAGAGGAGTAAACCCTAACATATGGAGAAAATGAGATCGTGTAGCTTATAACAATAAACAAACCAAAACAGTTTTAATTTTCTTTAATATTCTCATTTAAACAGGAGTGAACCCAGAAGAAAAAGAAGATACTTAATAAGAAAAACTTGATTACTTCAGAAATAAATTATATCTAATAAAGAAGAGACAATGAACACAAAATGTTATAATATTTGTACGTCCCAATAATTTATATCCTGTAATACATCAACACTAAAAATGATGGTAAAAATCTTAACATTCTATAACAAGTGTATGCTATCGTGTTACCACTGGATCAAGATTAGAACAATGCCGACGACGTTTCATCAAAGTAAATTCCAATTTAACACAGCTTATGTGTCCTCGAACTGGTACTTATGCCATAAAAATGGGTTTCCGATCGAAACGACAGATCCAATTTCGTTGCCTGGTATGTGGAAAAAAGCAATTTTGTTCCCCTTTCTATGCAAAGCAAGTAGTGAAATTAAACGCCTGGACGCAATTAATTAGTGATTCATTGAATGTATTAAAACACACCAGAGGAGGCAACGTTTCCAGATTGGTAATTAAAGTCTATGCATGCTCACTTGCTTCTTTTCGTCAACTACGGTAATAATTTAAAAAGCAGCACAGGTTGCCGGCAGGTATGGTTTTGGGCTTTTCAGGAAAATTTAATCGAATGTGCTTTTTGTTTGCCTACGCAGAATTATGTTGATTTTATTTAATTGGGATGGAGTAAATGAAATATAAATATTTAAGTATTCCTTATTGCATTTTAAATGAATGCTATATAAACATGATGAATGTTTATAAGGAACATAAAAAAGAAAATTGATGACAAATTGTAAAACTTTGATTATTGAAAACAGCACTTTAAAAAATAAATTATTAATTAGTTAATTATTATCATTAATAAGGTTTGTTTGAAATTTTAGCTATAAAATTATAGAAAAAATGTTTTATTGCCGATTGACCTTGCCCTAAGATCATGATAAGGACAATGATGAGGTTGACCCTAATACCAAGGTCAAAACCAGCAAGATTAATCAGGAGGTTTTTGATGCTACAGACATGATAGAACAATGAGGAAACAGGGTGTTACTATTGCAGAGAGTTACACTATAAAGGATTGCTGGCGGGTTTTAACCCAGTGAAAAGTAAACATGTGCGGTAGAAGTTTATCATATACGTTAGCAAGGCAGAAAAATGTGTTCACAAGCGAAGCGATTTCGCAAAGATGCATTAAATGGTCGTGAGTGTTATAATGAAAAAGAAAATAAACTCTCAAAACAACTCAGATAAACTGGTTTCGAGAATATTTGAATAAACGAAATGAGACGTGCAATACCGGCGAGAAACATAAGAAAGCTGTGACAAAAGAAAAAGTTTTGGAATATTCAAAAACCTTTGTTCTCCATTAATATCACAAAGCATTTATTTCTTAAACAAAACTTCTAGGTGGATATGTGTTGATCTTTGCAATGAATTGTTTTTTTTTTAGCCTGTACTAAAACTGATTGGGGTAAAACAATCAATGCACAATATTAACAAACAGAGAGAACAGGATGGTATGGGTGAAATTTCTCAAGCATCAATGAAAAGTGAAGGAAAGAGAAGAGCAACATATTTCCTCAATTTGAAATCCATACAATTAATATATCTCTTAGAATGTTTTGATAGTGGCAATAAAATACTAAAGTTTGAGAGGAAGGGCTATCGTCAGCATCTCTCGTATGATAGGGTAGAAAGAATTATGGAAATTGCAGGATTTAATTCGTTCTAGATTAATAAATCTAAAAGCGTTACAATATGGAAAGTTTTATAGGGAGATGATCGATGGGATAATATTGTCCAAAGGAAATTTGGAACAGATAGTGGAGTAGTTACCAAATGGAACAAATGGGAAAAAAAATGGAACATATTTGTATTACTCCAAAGTTAATGTTGTACGATAAGCAAAAAATAATGTTTGATATAAGATTATACAGAGCATAATAGTTTATATTTATTTTACATTATACTGATGTTGTTTAAGGTGTTAACATGTGTATACTAGTTGTAGTGATTAAGTTCTTTAGGTAATAGAACTTTGTACTTATGTATGATGACTAACTAAAAACAATTAAGACTAATATGTCCAGAACCTTTACTACTAAATATGGGCATACGTGGTATCTTATTTCATTAGTTAAGCTCTTCAGATGTATTTAATTCAAAACAATAAAATTCTGTCAAAGCCAATAGATTGTTGAACACATTAATAAACAAACTTCCCGTAGAAATACATACCTTCGGATATAATTTTTGTGGGCCGGGTACAAAACTAAAGAAAAGATTAGCAAGCGGTATAATATATTATATAAAGCGTGTAAAGAAGAAAATGTAGCATACTCAGAATCTGAGCATTTAGGGAAGCGACACTTAGCAGATCAAAAGCTGTATAAGGAAGCGATGGAAAAAATTCAGAGTAAAGATGCTAGAATAGCTGAAAGAATTCTATAGTTAGTAATTGCCGGTTTTGGGGGAGTCCTTAGTTCCTTACAGGCAATGAAAAAAGCGAGTAGTACATCAGGAAGGAGTGCAAAGAAAAGCTGTGCATTTGCTAATTCTAGGATAGCATACAGAGCCCTACAGAAGTGTGGAAAGAGAGGGAAGATATTATCTCCTAGATCAAAAAGAATTTCTTTTCCAAAAAGCAGTGGGTTTTTACCCCTGCTTCCATTATTTGCTGCCCTTGACGCATTGGGTTCTTTGGGTTTTTTTGCAACCTGGAGAAACCGGCAAAGGTACTGCAGTTGAGAAAGGTTTATATGTGAAACAATGCAAATCTGGTTATGGCATGTTTTCCTGACTTTTAACAACATTACTACAACTGTTTTATAAACTCCATAAAACACTTTTTTTACATACGTAATTTAATCAAATTTATTCAACTATTTGGAACTGGTTGGCTTTTTTTTCTAGATTTTTTTTTTTTTCTTAATGGGGGTTGACAAGGCCTAAGCATCGAGTGCTTATCAGGCGCCCCTACAGAGCCAAATCTCTCTCCTAATCATCATTACGACTCCGGAAAATACCGGTTATCGTAATTGACCAGAGTGAGATTTGAACCCTGGACCTCACGACTGATAACCAATTAAATTACTTATTAAAAGTTTCTAATAATAAGTCATACTATTGACATTAATAAAAGGATTTCCTTCAGTTAAGGTCTAGAAAGTTATTTGCTTTTCTCTTATTTCAAAGTTCATGTTACAATATTTGAAAAAATTGAAAATTAGTGTTTAGAATTAATGATATAAATATGTATTTTTAGATCCTTAAACAGCAATAAATAAATACTTAATTTATTTGAACCCCAGCCCAGCCCTCCTTTTTAATAATAAGCAAAAATTTCTTCAGATTGTTTTACATAAAATCGCTTAATACGGTAGATGAATGCTACCATCCTACTCAAAGTCTTACTACGACACGAACGATCCACCCTGAACGACGGTGAAGGTTTCGTTCTTAATACTAGAGGTAAGTCTATGTATGTAATTTCTATATTTGTAATTTCGTACTCATGACATGGATTGTTTTCTAAAAGTAAATGTAGTTATATTACCGCCTTCAATATGTATCTACAAATTAATAATAAAACGTAAGTTGCTTATTTTTTCTAAAGCACTCCTACACGAAAACAAAAATGAAACACGCCATTATCCAAAGAGCTTTCCTTTGAAGGAGAACAATCTTTTCATACATCAATGGTCTACTCCAAAAACATCTTAAGTGCAACTGTAATATATTTATATAGGTAGATACCGTTGTTGCATTGTTTGGTGCAATAACACAATGACGATTTTTCTTTGGTAAATTTAAAACAGGTTTCGATATACAACAGATTACACAGAAATGACAACAAACAATTACAATATATATATATATTTATATTTGGACAAGGAGTCTTTGCCGTTGGGGTAAATGAGTGTATGGATGATTTCTTGGGTAGCGGCATTAACTTAAACAATTATTCTATTGTTTCTTTATTTTTGTTGCCAATATTTCGCATCAATCTGATGCTTCATCAGGGCTCAACTACAATATTTATTATTAAATTAAATTAATAAGTATGTAAAATGTATTACTTACAAACGTGAAAACAGATGTGAAAAAATCTTCAACTTAAGAACCTACGTCTCTCACTTAAGGTGAATTTGTAACACTGTCGTTAATTTGTAAAATAAAATTTAAAATTTTTAAATTTAAAATGTCGAAACACTAAGATTACCGAGTAAATACACATTAAAAAAGTTGTCACATTACAAAAAACGGAGACGAACAAATTCCACATACGTACGGAACAAACAACAACAGTCAAGTGCGTGAAGTTATAAATTTAAGTAAAGCCCGGTAAATAGTTGACTGTGTACAGTCTTGCACAAAATAAATTGAATTTATGATAGAGAGTATAAAATGTGTTATTTTGAAAAAGTGAATAAAATGTTGAATGAATGTATACTAGATTATTAAATTTAATGAAAGATTGTTTAAGTTATTTTTTGTTTAAAGTTAATAAGAAGGAATAAATGATGTGAAGGTTGTCTGTGTCTGACCTAAAGTTCATGTTTTTTTCACATTTCTTAATTTGAACCATCTCTAAAAATTCTCTTGCTCTCTTGTCTCTATTAAACTGTAATATTTTGGTATTGTTGAAATCTGGAGTGTGTTTATTGACTGTCATGTGTTGGGTGAGGGCACATCTATTCTTTTTTGTTTTTATGTCAGAGGAATGTATAGCCAATCTAGTACGTAGCCACGTACTAGTTTGACCAATGTACTTAAGATCACAGTCCCTACATGGGATACTGTAAATTAAATTAGATTGGAACATTTTGTTGGTTTTATCTTTAGTGTTTGTGAAGAAACTGTTTACTGTTTTCAGATTATAGTAAGCAAGTTTAAAGTCGTAATTGAAAATTTTAGATATTTTAGTAGTTAGTTCAGGTATGAAAGGGAATCTGAAATATTTAATCTGTGTAACTGTTTCGTTGTTAAGGTTGTCATTAGACATGGTACGGTTGATAAGGTTTTTATTAGTAGAAGTATTGAAAAATATTTTACGCAATAGAGACTCCGGATAGCCATTATTTTTAAAGATTGTGATTAAAGTTTTATAATTTTTAAGTTTTAATGTGGGGTGAGCAATTTTAGATATTCTGTTTTTCATGGCTATTACAGTATTAATTTTCTGTTTAATAGGGTGATTAGAGTGAAAATTTAGAAAACGACCAGAATTTGATGGTTTGGTATACCAGTCAATCATTATTTTGTTGTCATGAGTTCTAATAGCTTTCGTATCTAAAAACGGAACACTGTTATCAGTCTCCCTTTCAACCGTGAACCGAATATTAGGATGGAAAGAATTCAATATCTGTAATGTATTGTCAACTTCATCATGAGGCAAGGCACAAATTATGTCATCGACAAACTTCGAAATGAAGGGAAATTGAAACGTTAAGACTTTATTTATATTATCTAAGATGTAATCCATAATTATGTTGGCAAGAATCGGGCTAAGAGGACTACCCATGGGTAGACCAAATATCTGTTTATAAAATTGTTCATTAAATGAGAAATAAGTATTGTCAAATATTAATTCTATTAGCTGTAAAAATTCATTTTTATCTAGATTGGTGTTATCTTTTATTGTGTGCCACTTTAGGTCTATAATGTGCAGAACCAGGTCACAAGGTATATTTGTGAATAACGACACAACATCAAACGACACAAGAACGAAATGGTCAGGTAATTGAAAATTCTGATAAGTTTCACTGAACTGAAATGAATCTGAAACATCATAAGTACTGGTGTTAGTAAATGATGCGGTCAAAATGCTGGCCAAGAATGCAGACAAGTTATATGTGGGTGATTGAATCGAAGATACTATAGGTCTTAGTGGAACATCAATTTTGTGAATTTTTGGTAGGCAATATAACTTCGGTGAAACAGAATTATAGATAGTAAGTTTCTTATATGTATTGTCGTCGATTTTATTTAACTGATGTAATTCTTTTAAAAGACTATTTATCTTATTTTGAGTAACCACAGTGGGGTTATTACGTAATTTAGCGTAGGTGTTGTTGTCTTTTAATAATTCTTCAGTTTTATATATGTATTCTGTTTTATCCATTGCTACCGTTATTGCTCCTTTGTCCGCTCTAATTATAACAATATTGGGGTTGTTTTTAAGAAATATTTTGCATTCAATGCAAGCATCACTCAACACATCACACCTATCATTTGAGTTATGCAAATAGTAGTTGGTTAAAATATTAGTTAACCTCGATCTACACACCTCAACCTCAGTGGCAGGTACGTTTGTTAAAATCTGTTCACATTCAGCAAGAAGCCTGCCGACATCGACCCCACTCTTATTAACAGTCAAACCAAACTTGGGACCTAGTGATAACAAATTCTGAATTCTTTCAGGAACACCAACTGTTGTACGGTCAATAAACCAACCCGTATTGTTGAGAAAAAATTTTTTTGTTTGATTGCTATTGATTAATTCTTTGAACTTTTTTAAATTTTTGTCTTTAACTATTTTGAAACATCTTTCATATTTACCTTGAACAAATTTCTCATAATCAGAATAAACATGAATCGGTACAAGAGATAGAGCATGTGATTGAAATTGAGTTATTAATTTTTCTAAATACCTTAAGTCAGACATCGTAATACAAATCTCCATATTTAATACTCGTTGCCCCAACCTTTTGTTTAAATTTTCTGCTCTCTTCATTAATTGGTGGTCCCTAGTTTGTAGAAGATTGTTGATGTTCTTTGATCCTTGAATGACATGTTTTGGCGTTATTCCATGTTTTCTGCACCGTAGTAAAAATATCCGTCGATTCTTAAGTCTGGCGATCTTCTCAGATGTTGAAAGCCATCTCTTGAAAGTGGTGGTGGCCTCTGGTCCGTAGTTGTTGGTGATAGTTTGGAAATATCCCATTTCTAAAATGTATTTGGACAAGGAGTCTTTGCCGTTGGGGTAAATGAGTGTATGGATGATTTCTTGGGTAGCGGCATTAACTTAAACAATTATTCTATTGTTTCTTTATTTTTGTTGCCAATATTTCGCATCAATCTGATGCTTCATCAGGGCTCAACTACAATATTTATTATTAAATTAAATTAATAAGTATGTAAAATGTATTACTTACAAACGTGAAAACAGATGTGAAAAAATCTTCAACTTAAGAACCTACGTCTCTCACTTAAGGTGAATTTGTAACACTGTCGTTAATTTGTAAAATAAAATTTAAAATTTTTAAATTTAAAATGTCGAAACACTAAGATTACCGAGTAAATACACATTAAAAAAGTTGTCACATTACAAAAAACGGAGACGAACAAATTCCACATACGTACGGAACAAACAACAACAGTCAAGTGCGTGAAGTTATAAATTTAAGTAAAGCCCGGTAAATAGTTGACTGTGTACAGTCTTGCACAAAATAAATTGAATTTATGATAGAGAGTATAAAATGTGTTATTTTGAAAAAGTGAATAAAATGTTGAATGAATGTATACTAGATTATTAAATTTAATGAAAGATTGTTTAAGTTATTTTTTGTTTAAAGTTAATAAGAAGGAATAAATGATGTGAAGGTTGTCTGTGTCTGACCTAAAGTTCATGTTTTTTTCACATTTCTTAATTTGAACCATCTCTAAAAATTCTCTTGCTCTCTTGTCTCTATTAAACTGTAATATTTTGGTATTGTTGAAATCTGGAGTGTGTTTATTGACTGTCATGTGTTGGGTGAGGGCACATCTATTCTTTTTTGTTTTTATGTCAGAGGAATGTATAGCCAATCTAGTACGTAGCCACGTACTAGTTTGACCAATGTACTTAAGATCACAGTCCCTACATGGGATACTGTAAATTAAATTAGATTGGAACATTTTGTTGGTTTTATCTTTAGTGTTTGTGAAGAAACTGTTTACTGTTTTCAGATTATAGTAAGCAAGTTTAAAGTCGTAATTGAAAATTTTAGATATTTTAGTAGTTAGTTCAGGTATGAAAGGGAATCTGAAATATTTAATCTGTGTAACTGTTTCGTTGTTAAGGTTGTCATTAGACATGGTACGGTTGATAAGGTTTTTATTAGTAGAAGTATTGAAAAATATTTTACGCAATAGAGACTCCGGATAGCCATTATTTTTAAAGATTGTGATTAAAGTTTTATAATTTTTAAGTTTTAATGTGGGGTGAGCAATTTTAGATATTCTGTTTTTCATGGCTATTACAGTATTAATTTTCTGTTTAATAGGGTGATTAGAGTGAAAATTTAGAAAACGACCAGAATTTGATGGTTTGGTATACCAGTCAATCATTATTTTGTTGTCATGAGTTCTAATAGCTTTCGTATCTAAAAACGGAACACTGTTATCAGTCTCCCTTTCAACCGTGAACCGAATATTAGGATGGAAAGAATTCAATATCTGTAATGTATTGTCAACTTCATCATGAGGCAAGGCACAAATTATGTCATCGACAAACTTCGAAATGAAGGGAAATTGAAACGTTAAGACTTTATTTATATTATCTAAGATGTAATCCATAATTATGTTGGCAAGAATCGGGCTAAGAGGACTACCTATATTTATATATATATAAATACACAGCCTACTTTAATTGGGTAACTATATATCACGATTTATGTTTCTGCTTGGGGAATGCAGATTCAAATAACTATTTGATAACTTGCAATTTAGATACCAAAATAAACCAATATCTCAGAGCAAGAAAATTACCTTTCATCCCGGTATTTTTCCATGAAATTGTTTGTATCTACGGTTAAGGTTTCGTCTCCCCATTAGTTTTGCAAAGCGTAGCTTAACGACCAGTGCCGTGTTCATGGCTACGATAAGTCTGGATAAATCACCGTTAGAACGACATTTCCCATTGAAATCCAGTATACCGCTATAACAAAAATGCTTGCCCCATATATAGGACATGAAACAGAAACTGTACCCAAAGGCTACATACGGACGTAACACGTGAACGTGATAGATATATGCAAATTGAATTCGTGGGCTTGAATAAATATCGAAAGTATTGCTGTTTGTATGTTTCGTCTGCACAACGTGGCATCGCTCTAACTGAAAAATTTAAAATTTAATTTCGATCACAAACATATTTTATAAAGCGAGAAATATACATAGCAATATCTCTACAATTTCTTAGAAACCAAACGATATTATCACCGAAAGATAACTGTGCTGTTATGGTAGAGCGTTTATTTTTACATGAGGGCGAAATTACATAAACGTTAATTTAAAAATATTATTGCTACACGATGCATTCAGAACTTTTGAAAAAGTAATATATTTGTATACGAAAAAGAAGTTGTTAAATTGGATTAAAACACGAACGTATAGCAACTTAGAAGTGAATAAATTTAAAACAAACAAAGCTATATCGCTTTGTTTCAAATAACAGAAATTTTAAAGCAAGTTTTATTCGGAAACGTAGCAGAAATGTATTTTTTTTGTTACTATTTGCACAGTTAAGTGGGTGTAAAGGTGTTGAAACACAGATAACCTTACAGACACTATAGATTTGCACAAAATAGATTATCATAAGAATAAACAATTCCGAAATAAATTTTCTATGCGCTTTCGATAGCACAAAATTTCCTTAAATTCGTACTGGAATTTAGCAAGCTCAGAACAAAAACTATCTTTAAAATCAAAGCCAATTAAGTAAAAAAAGTGAAGTGAAGTGAAAAATAAGAATACAGTCAATCGCATGTGTAGCGATGCTTACAATATGCTAACGATCTAACAATAGGGGGCGGTCTCAAGCCCTGTAGCTACGTCAAAACTAGTTAGAGACTGCAAACAATCCCTCAATTCACTGGCACAGGATCACACGGTGTCGCTGATTTGCGTGCCGGGACATGAGGATATAAAGGCCAATATAATAGCCGACGAACTAACCAAGGAGGGCTCTAAAAGACACTTCCTAGGTCCAGAGCCCGTATGTGGGATTACTAAGGATTCTGGTAAAAGGGAGATCCGGACCTGGTTAGACAAAGAAATAATAATAGGGAATGGGGATGCCAAGTTCTCTGATAACCTACTTAGACGTAGCAAGAAAGAAGTCAAAACCATTACTGGGCTAGTAACTGGACACTGTCCCCTGAAAAAGCATCTATACAACACAGGTCGAGTAAGCAAAGCGTGGTGCAGAAGATGTGAGCTACAGGAGGAAATGAGTTTACATGTGATCTGCACGTGAGAGGAGTTGAAAGTACTCCGGCGGAAATATTTCGGGGAGGATCTATTGGAGCCCTCGAAGGTTCTCAACAATAGCCGACAGCTGGTCGTTTCCAAAGTTGAGGAAATACAAGCAACCCTAAACACGGTCAACAGTTGGTACAGGCAAGAGCGACCAAGAAATAATACTCAGAAAATACAGGTTGTTTTGTTCACTACAAGAAGAGCGCTAGAAAGCCACTACCGGTGCTGGGGCGAGAAATGTTTCCATACATCAAAGAGGCCAACATACATTGGGGTATGGTCCAACCAAAGAATGTGTGGAAGCCACATATGCTGAAGCTACTAGCAAGATTACCATTGTATTTGGGAGATGCAGAAGATTGCGTGGAAGTAATTAGGATGTCAGCTTTAAGGTGACTCTGCTGTTAATAATAGTACGGTGGTCAAAGATACGATACGCGAGCTGGCTAGAAAGGCAAGTGTTGTACAAAAGGTGGCTTATTTATGTGCCAGAGACCCAATAAAATCGATTCCTACGGCCGCAATGGATGTAATTCCAAACCCACCAGTGCTGCACAGTTACATATATGAATATACAGAATGACTAGGCTTGCCGCCCATAGATTTATGCAGAAGCAAAGATCAATTAGCAAACAGCAACGCTACCGACTTTGAAAAATTACTAGACAATCCCAAGTAATACCATAACTCGGAATTATAACCTAAACAAAAAGTATCGGGTTTAATACCGAGTCCAATACACCTTTGGCTCGAAAACTAATAATGAAGTAAGGGCCGAAGTATATCGAGAAAAGCCCAGAATGGATGTTTCGGTTAGCTTCAATGAAAAGCTGAAGCATGCAATGATGATGTTGGCACAGAGAAGTAAAGATCTACTTAGCTAATACTTTCTTTGGGAAGCAGTCACCACTTCGAGTTACTAATTATGCAAATGTTGAATTAAGTTGATTTAAAGTTGTTGATTTGAAATTAACATTCAACTGGGTTCTCAGCCACATGAACGCAAGAACGAATGAAGTATCAAATGAAATATGTTACGACAGGAGTGGTGAAGGTCTTTTAGATGCTTGCTGTTTTGCCAAAGTAAAAAAGAAAATATTAATAAATAATAATAATAATAATAATAATAATAATTCATGCCTTCACATCCCCCAACAGCTTTCGCCAATTACAGGGGGCATCGGCCGGCCATGAGTTATTATTACGCCTGCGCCCGTGGAGCGACTTAAGGTGTTTGTCTCTCAGCATTTGCCAAGGAGTGAGGAAAACCACGAAAACCTCACTCTGAGAGCAGGCCCTGGGATTCGAACCCCGGACCCCGTGACTGATAGCCAAGCGCGCTAGTCACTCGACCATCAGCCACACATGAACAGAGAGTAAGTCCATAGATGATAGATCTATTTAAGAAGGCATAATTGAAGATTATCTTCTATTCTAGAATAAAGATGATCACAATAGATCTGGAAAGACAAAAATAGGTTGATATATTCGTCATACCCATTCTAAATTACTCTAGTAGAACTGCTCTTAGCCCAAACTAGTAGAATTTGGACAAACATTCAAAGTAGCTTCTAGTTTTTCTACCATTTAATGTTTTCTTTTTTTCTAGCAAAATGGCAGAATATGGTACAAAATGAAATTTTGCTTTTAGAAGTACAGTTGAGACTCTCTTGATCAACCGGAAAGCTTACAAATAATATTCGTAGGTACAATAACAGTCAGTTTAATTGCTCGTTTAATAATTACATTTAATATGCAAGAGCGTATCATGAAAATTGTCAAGTACACTGTTAACGTCATTTATCTTCTACCGTAAACATATTAATTATATAATCTAACAATGGACGACTATTTATCGATGTCAGTTATATATGGGTGATATGCGAGCGTGCATGTACTAGTACACTAGAACAGCATCCATACATATCTGCTTGCCTATGAATCCGTACTTTACGGCCAATGTAGAGAATATGATAATGTTTGTTTTACGGCAATTCACTTCGGCTGGTTAAAATTTTAAGCGGGCTATTTATGTAATATTGGCGATTTCAATATAATTACCTACATACATAAAGAAATTATGACATACCATAGGATTTTTAACGAGTCTATAACGTTGCAGTTGGTATAGATACGAACAATTGCATACATAAACATATATAAAAACAGAAATACAAATGACTACGCATATAACGTGTATTGGTGCAGCAAAATAAATTACTGGTCAAATATAATGGTAGATTCCATTTACATATGAATCAGCTGAAGCATATGTTCGCCGCACCAAGGGAGAAAAAAAGAAAAAAACGTTAATGCACACCATAAAATTGCAATATGCACACATGTTTTTTAGTTTTAAATAACGGCAATGCGTTTGCAATATTCAGTGCAGACCTAAAAATTTTTAAATTCTCGTAACTAACTCAATAATTGTGGTATTTACCAGACAAACTACACTAACTAATTGCTTCCACAGTTGCCGCTGATAAAAGGTATGAAGAAGCAATCCAAAACTGATTAGCATAACCTGAAAAATTAATAACATGCTACTAGCTTCATTTAAAAACGTTAAGAAAGCTATTTTAAACGCTCTAATGGTTGACAACCGTACAACTGCTTAACAATCGAAACGATCGGTTGTCCGAAATAATATAAGTTAGGTTAATGATCATAAAAAGTGTATTTGTTACTTTTTGTAAGCATTAAAATAACAAGTTTTATATGGCGATTAATATTAAATGTATAACGTTAAATAATTGCTCGTTTCAAAAGTGACTTCCTACACGTTTATTTGTCAGTATTCGTACTCGTTATATAATATACTATTACAATAACTTTCTGAAAACATATTTCATATGAATACTTGTTTCGACAAAAATAGGTATATATATATATATATAAATCTTTCCGCCGTTGTATTTCCTCCGCTTTCCTAAAACCAAGAAGAATTGATTTTAGAGGCTTATATATCGGAAATGGTGTGCAAGATTAATCAATGGTACTGGAAATACTCGGTATCATTTTGTATTGAGCAATTTTCTACACAATTTCTTGAAGCTGAAATCGACAATCCTAGCGTTGTACGTCATGTTTATCGAATCATTTAATGTTCTCGACATGAAGAAAATGTTTCTAAGCGAAACTCACCCGGGCGCATTCCTCTTTTAATAAAAGAAGACGCTGGAGATATTAGTACTCATCTTAGACGAGGCCATACAAAGCTATTACGTCAATTGGCTGAAGTAACAGGCGGTAATATTTATTTCAATAGATGGTAGATAAGCGGGTATGTTACCAATCCTTTTCTAGGTTTATTATCTAGTATAACTCGGAAAGCACTGAAAAAAATTTAATTTTTTTCTTTTAAGCTTAGAAAAATATACTGGATTGTTATGTGTAATTTAAGGAAAATTGGATCTAAGCTTATCTCTGATACAACGTGGCGCAATTTGCCTAAACCGTCAAATGCGAGCATCAAAAAGTTCTAATGTGTTTCATGAAATTCAATTACATCTGGTAAAATATATAGATGTAAGGAATATATATATATAGGGAGACGATGTTATGTAATGTGGGAAGAATATGTGGTGGGAAATCTTGGAGGACATCCCCATAGTATTGGCTTCATGTGATGGTAGTCCGTCTAACCATAACTTATGGGGCGATAGCGTGGTAGCAGCAATTTGGTATACTAACTGTACGTTAATATACTGGCATAAATGTAAACATCTTTTCTAGATGATAAAACGATAATTTCAACAGTCCGAAAATTCATCTCGACACATGTCCGGTGACCATGAGTGGCGGCAAGCTTAAGAAGTATGCCGCAAATCGGCAAAAGATAAGATCCAAAAAAAAGTTATTTAAAACTCAGAATTTAATTTTCAATACATTGCAAAGCATTAAAATTTAGAAATTTTTTCTGATATTTTTTTGAAAGCTTATGCATATAATAATCATTTCTTTTTTTTGTTTTTAATAGCTCAACTGAAGTAATTCTAAATTTAATTGATAGTCGGACAATTTTGCACAACTAAAAAGAATATGTATGGCCTGCAATGTTTGAATGGTCGCGGGTTTGTTAGCATGAATCTGAGACCTTAGGAAACCTCGCAGAAAAAAATCCGTAGATGTTAAATCGCAAAGTCTTGGTGGCCAATTCTAGTCACCAAAACAGAAGACAAGACGAATACGAAAAGTCTGTGCAACACCGTCAGTGCTTTACGGTGGTATGAAAAATGGCGCCGTCCTGCTGGAAACAAATACTTGCAAGAACAACATCTTGAACACACTTTACAAATCGTAGCAACCAAACTTTAACAATTTTTTACTATTCAAATTCGACAATAAAAATGTGTTGTTTTGTGCAGTGCTCCATTTATTAACCAGCTTAACAGCTAAAATAGTGCGCAATTTAAGTAGTGCCCTTCTATTTCAACATCCTTTATATAACACTAAACATTATTATATATTCAATTATTATTAGTTATTTAAATAATATAATTAAAATGAAGTTGGTTATTTATTTTTACTGATTGTGAGTTTTGCAACTATTTCTATTACTGCGCTGTTTGTTATTGTTTGTTGTTTTCTGATTGGTGCACCTATCCCCCAATTAAAATTTTACCGTGTCTTAATAATAACAAAAAAAGCCGTATGTTGCATACATTTTACATTTTTGTAGTAGTAAAACTTAATTAACAAACTGATGAAAACAATTTTGGCATAATATGAGTATATGAGAAAACTATGGAACTATCAAGAAGTTGATCAGAATTCAAAGTATATTCTGATTGCGCACCCTGTTCATAGTGTTTTCGTATGAATAGGTGTTTAACCTGGTCCATTTTATCAGACAATAAATGCTTGTGCAATTTATTGTTCGTACCTTATTACAATGTGACCGGATATAAGCGAATAATGAGAGCTTCGAACTCGGCAGTCGCGACGTTTACAATTTCCACCCGTTGTTCTCTAGAATAATGCGAGAATTTCACTAGCATACTTCCACTCTACCTCGGCGTCAATAGATATAAACTGCCAGTTTCATGTTCGGAACTATTTTGATTGGAAACTCTGGGAAATTACTACGTCGCGTCATTTCGTTTCATCAGAAAAATAACTATTGTATTTGAACATAAATACAATAAAATTAAATTATTAATTGTTTATACTTGGTGCAAATATGGTTAAAAAAAAAACACATCACTTTAGTTAAAGACGTTTTGTCATATATTAAATTATAACTGTGTAGTATATTACAAAGTATTTTGTATACAATATTGCAGTAATATCGTTTACTTTTGAATAAAGAAATTTTAAATTATTATTATTTTGATGTGCTACTTTAAGATTATATGGTATTAAAATTTTATTTATTTTTTCTGTAAGATTTTGAACACATTTAATATTATTATTTTGTTGTTGTTGATCTAAGCTATTAGTATAAAATTTATATAATATATCTAAAATAAAAAACTATTATATTTTTGCAACGTAAAAATTACTTTTCTCAGTCATCGTGAATAATATGCCCGTCTCCACGTTTGATACAACCTTTATATGCTCATTAGCATTCTACATTGAAATAAGTCAATGGATTCAGGGTCGCGTTATATTATCGCCGTTAAATTCCCAGAAACGCCGAACAATTTTTAAGTGGTTGGATTGGTTAGGCGAGGATATGTAAATGTATGGTTCCTAGGAGCCACTGTGCTGAGTCCTGATATTACATACAAAGAAATACGGTATTGGATTCAACACCCATTTCTCACCGTCTGGTAGTTCCCTCGCGACCAAATGCACAAGTAGTTAAACGTGACGGAGTTGTGTAATTTAATAATAATATCCGTGCTTCGGAGTTAAATTACACTTTTACGGAGTTGGTTGATTTCCTAATGGAGTTGAAATTATTTGATTTTGGAGTTGGCTTTAACCCGAGGCGGTGTTATCATTACTCTGTTGCAGAGTTAAGATACCCTTATTTTGTGTTAGCAGAACTTCGTTACAGAGTTGCATGAATTCCTCTCTGGAGTTACAAGCACTCCGTTATGGTGTAACGTGAACTCCGTGTCGGAGTTACATGAACCCAGTTGCGGTGCTGCGTCAACACCTTCACAGTGTTAGGTTACGGAGTTAAATGTACTCGGCTTCGGTGTTAACTAAATTCCGCTACGGAATTCATACTACTGTTTTATGGAGTGAGGATCACTATTTTATGTAACCCAAAAAGATTAATAAAAAATTGATTTTATAAACTGAAAAAAAAATCCTGTGATGGGTGGAGACTGTGGCTTGAAAACTATAACAAAAATCCCAAAAGAAAGGTGAAAATACCCTTACCACAAAATTTTGTGGTAAGGGATTTTTCACCTTTCTTTTGGGATTTTTGTTATGAAAAAAAAATGCTTAAAATGGGAAAGGTAAGGTAGAGCATGAAAAAACAAAGTTTCTACTAAAGACATAAACATGTATTTTAATATATACTTAAAATGCAAAACAAATTTTAGTTTATATACATATAGATGTATGGTAATAGTATTTTAAAACACAAATGTCACAATGACGTTTATGTAACGCGAGTACAAGTATATAATAATGTAATAACGAGCTGCGGAGCGGCGAGTGATCCAATGAAGGAGCATTACAAAGTCATTGTGACACGAGTTTTTTACAGTATGTTTTCTAATTTGCACATTAATCGCCCATATAACATTCCGGTAAGCGTCTCACCAGTACGTTAATATCTCATTACAGCACAGTGCGGTAATAACCATTTCAGCACTGCGTCGTCGTTTGTTTTAGCTTTATTGTAACATCCGAGTAGAAAAAAATAGTTAATGGCATCAAATTGGCAACTTCTTCTCCCTCTAATTTTACAACTAATGTAACGCCACGTTGACTAAACCATATAAAATGGACTAAAGTAACAAGCTTCAGAAAAAAATTTTTAGCATCAGGTATGCCAAATTTATCAGCAACTACAAGAAACATACACTACAAACTACTAAGATAACTAATAAGCAATTATTAATTCTTAAATTAAACCTTTGCGCCACAAACAATCTCAATTTCTTTGTGCTTTTGCATGTTGCTGCAGCTCGTAGGAAAATCCAGCTTAAGAGCAGGTTTTATGCGTTGCGTACAACACAAAACGCTTAGAGTAGTATACCGTCCAGTCAGCCCAACTAAATAGTTGGTGCGCGACACTAACTATTTTATTGAACCGGGTGAACGGCGAAAAGCACTAGGCGTTTTGCGTTGTAAGCGACGCATAAAACCTGCTCCTAGGAAAATCCAACTTTAGATCACATAATCGTGAGTCTACTGTATAGATAATAACGAAAGAGCGTCTATTGATCCTGAAGTTTTGCATACTTACATTTAAAAATTGGTATTAAATTTTGCATAAATAGCAAATGTTTTAGAAATATCTAATTATCTTATATTTTATGATATGCAATATACAATGACACTTCCTCTAGTAATTCCTTGAAGGTTATCTTATACTTATTGCCCAACCTTGTGAATTATAAAGGCATGCATATGTGCAGCATATTTCCTAATACCATAAAGATACTATAACAGTTAGAGAACACTTACCTATTTTGTTAATAGTATTAACATCTATGTTTACGTCTGTTATCTTCATCCATTTTCTCAAGTTCTGGTATTTCACCCTCACAAATAATGTATTTTCCATTGTTACTTAGTACGTCACGTATGTAAATACCTTCTACACTGACTACTGCAGCCAAATACAAGGCGCTTGCGCTAGCTGCGATCCTGCCCCACCTCAAAGCACTGAAACACAACTGAAACTACCGAACACCCCTCAATTTTACCTTACATAGCATTTTCCGTTATTAACAACTTTAGGGAATTAACCTTCACTTTTCGGAATTCTTCTAACAACCTTACGAAATTAAAATTTCAATATAATGATTTATTAATTCACATTTTAGTGTTGCGTCAATTCCCTGCTGTTGCTAGACTCTTTATCAACACCACAAGTTGGTAAATTGTTTTCCGGTTGGTGTTATTATTATCTGTCTGATGTTAAAGAAAGAGTAACACCGTCGAAAGATATTATATATCTGTTTTTTGGAGTTAGAAATTTCTAACTACATGGGGTGTAGTTAGAAACATTTCCGAAAAGTGTAAAATATTTCTTTTTAATGTTATTTTAACAAATTTTTAGTCACAATGTAACTGTTTTCAGGAAAGCGACAACTCCGTTTAGTTCAACTCCGTAAAATTTTTATGTGTGCACATTTATACATTAAAATAATATAGGTAACGCAATGGTTTATTTTATTTTTTCTCACGTTAATAATTTGAAATTCACTGATTTTCTTTAAGTAAATTTTTCTAATATTTTTTCTAATAATCCAGTGAATGATACAAAAAACTGGGACAATAAATCAAATAGCTTTAATATTTTATTAATTGTCAGTGGTGTAGTAAAAATCTGAAGTGTTTGGACTTAATCCCCTTCCACCATATATTTAATACTTCTATATTGCGTTTGGTTCATAAGCCCAATGTAATTTTTTCTGCCGAGGGAGTGAGACAGAAGTAGGAGCATGTGGGTAATTCTGCGCATATTCCTATACAACAACCAGGGACCAGTCAAACATTTTCGTTGGGAAGGAAGACATCTAGTTAGTAATTTATGTTTTGTTTTTAGTCCAACTAGGGGTACTAGTTCATTGTTAGCCTAGGGCCCGTTGAAATCTTAAGACGTCCATGACAACAACCTATTACAATTAAAATGACCACCGCACGTTTAACATCACACCATAGAATAACCTGCATTAGATTAATTTTTAAATTAATTTATTTATGAAAAATTAGATGCAGATATTCCACAGAGACGACGAATATCTCCCTCTGATAACCAACGTTATCTTTTTCTAGATGCTATATAAAAGTATTAAATATATGCCTTCTACGCTCGACACTATTTTGGTCATGCGCATTTCAACGCAAGTTACTTGCTGACTTTTAAATAAAAAGTTTCCACATATTTGATGTTTAAAGCCTTTTATCCCTATCATGAACTACAACAAATTGTGAATGAAAAAAGTATAACGCCATCTACTCGTGAAGGTAATATGGCGTTGTACTTCTTCCATTTACATCTTATAAAGCTTGTTCGCGGTGCAATCAAACTAATCACAAACTAGTCATTTCTGTTGGACCATTTCAGTTATGTAAAGAATCGTAAATTAGGCAATCATGATTATTTTGCTACTTAAACGAAATGACTAGTAAGAAACGGTCAGGGACTGGTACGGCGAACAATGCTATAGTCAGCAGTGCATTTAGCTGCCTGGTAGAGTGTTGTTGTTTGTGTCTCGCCTGTTGCATATGGATGGGAACTAATAAGTTCGAAATAGTACTGTCCATGTCTGACGTTGCACATTCGCCATTTACTCCAACCTTCTCTTTGTTACCAACAAATTGTGTTCGCTACAATATTGACTTTTTGCCACCTACTTAATTAAAGAGTCCTTCTAGTGTAGTGAGATAAATAGTTTAAATTATAAATGTATTCTTCGATTGTAGATAGAATAATCTTTGTAGTTGCAGCATAAATTGAACATAGTTATTTATATAAGTACCGGGTATATCAACGCATAACTTTTCGTTTGTTTAGAGCTGTTTTTTAATCAAATTCGAAATATAGTACTTATTGTTCATTACAATTATTTAACCTACAATGGAATGTGTGCGAGGCAAATAATAAGCTGTTGCTGCCGTGTATTATATACATTTTTTTTCAAGTGTTTAATTAGGATATTTCTTTGAAATTTTGTAATCATTTTTTTATTAAATTCAAAAGACGTATACCTACACAAATGACAGATACACATTTCTCTTTATTATACCATGGAGGGAAGAGGGAGACACTCTTTCCATATTATTTAAATGTATTTTTTCAGTTCCGCGGTATAATAATGTAGATTGTTAACTTGAATGCAAAGTGTTTGGTGTTGCTGAAATCGACAAAAACCGTTATCTTACGGGTTTTGTCAATTTTTCGATAATAATTTTAAAATGAAACTTTTTTGTTAAAAAGAAGTGGTAGTATTGGCTGTACTCGTTAGGACCAACAGTTGAAAGGTTGCTGGGAAGACAGCCAAATTGATCAATTTAGCTGCTTTCCCAGTAACCTTTCAACTTTTGGTTTTTTTTTAAAGGATTTAATTACTTGGACATGACAGACAGTTATTTCGTTATCTCGTTTGGTAAGTATTTTTTTTTTCTTGAAATTACTAAAGCAAGTTTTAGAAACAGATACTGTCAAATAACTGAATCCTTTAATAAAAAATAGTTTTACTTTAAACTATTACTTAAAGTTTTCGTTAAAGTATAATTCATAGAACAGTTTCAATTCATATTTTAATTTTAGTAAAATTTTTGTTTCTTGAAATATGAAGTTATGATTTTATATTTAAACATAACTATTAATTCTGAATAACTTTTCTTTTTGACGTTTTTACCCTGTATATTGCAGCAGATAAGATGGATTCAACCGACCCCAATTTGGTTTCAAAAACTTTTATTTTATAAAAATCTATAGGTATAACTATTCTGGCATTTAGTGTTGGTTGACCAATGTTACAAATGAGAATCAGTAAAAAAAAGTAAAGCAAAAGATAAAAAAAAAAAACACGATTTCAAAACACTACTAATGAACCATAGATATTCCAAGTTCAATGGATTATTTAAACGCACTCAAAATCCCCAATTGACGTCATTAAATCCTCAGAAAACACCAATTCGATTATACCCAATATTCCTTATTACAAGTAGGCGCATGTAAAATATGTTTTAAATTTATAGTCTACCTCAAATTTAAACCGGAAATTAGGTTGTCCGACCAACCGTGACTATCGCGCGTAGTATCGCGATAACCGCACGTAAAAGGCATGGAAAGATAAAAAAAGAGAAGAGAAACGGGCAGGACGAAAACTCGAACCAGTTCGATTGATTGTGGAACCGCAAACGATATTTCGCTGAATAATTTCAATGCGTATCGCATCCACGGAGGTTTCGATTTCTGATATAAACAATTTCTCATATTAAGTTATAAAGGGACATTTGGGATACCCGATACGAAGCAGTTACCACATAATTTATTGACACGTAGTATATCGATATTCAATTAGGAGCCATTTTTGAGATAACTGTGATCATAGCGAATCTTAGATTATAGGTGTGTTTTATATAAAAAAAATAATTATTTAAGCTAACATTCTATATATTCAATGTTACAAAAACATAGTTACAAAGCTTAGAGGAAATCATCTTCGTACAGTAGCAAGCTTACTAACTATTGCGGCAGAGACCGCATACCACATCATGCGTGATTCTGGACCAAAAAGACGAGTACTTTTTGCCGAGCCAAAAATTAAGTTATAGGATGTCAATCAACCAACCTGTACAGCTTTGCACAGGGTACTAATCAGAAACAAATCCAAGAGACCGTTTTCGCAGACTCCACATCACACAGTTGCCACAAAAAGAGAACGTCATTTGTATTTGAATATCAACATATGAATTCATTTGTATGGTTTATACACATCGTAAATATTGCACGAATGTGATTTCTTTCGGATAGTGTGAGCACCTATTCACAGAATTGGTATTTCTGTATTCGCTTCCCTTTGTGAACGCCATTCTTATTGAATGCTACAGGTGGCTACTTTTTCATAAGGATGCTATTGTTATCTCGGAAAGAATGAGAGACGGTAAAAAAATTCGTATTTTACAGACCTATAAAACACTGGATGATAACAGTGAAAAATCAGAAGCGCTGATATTAAGACAAGGTGAAGAAAGGATACTATCTTATTGGGCTTTAATATGGGATGTGAAACATTCTAAAAGAAAGCATTGAGACATGGTTTTTATTCAAAACTAAATTAAATTGTATTATCAGCTATCAGGTGGTGTATATTATTTACTCCTGACATTATAACACTCATACAATTTATTAAAATGTGTGACTTACCAAAGATAATCCAATAAATTAGAAAACAATATTTGTCCAATTGTCACGTTGCATACAATCCAAACAAAAGATATCACCGAATTTATCACTGCACAAAAAAAAAAAACAACGGTTAGGTTGTATGTATTTTAGTCCGATATTCAAGAAAGTAACAATATTTGAAACAGTGAAGTAAGTATGTGCTTACGGACATTTATAAAGTCAGCAGTAGAGAATACAAAAGTTTCGGTACAAAGGGATATAATAGAAAATCTAAACTTCGTATTATTGTTGGGTGAAAATATTTTCTGTTTCTTTTCGTAACTTTAACTCTCCTTCTAGCAAAACGTGTAAACAGCGTCTATATACGGTTTACAGCCATTTTCTGTTTCATTTCTGTCTTCACATATTATTTATTTTCTAAATAATCTATATAAAATCATTGCAATACCATCTCTTTGATAAATAATATAAATAGTAATTAATGATGAATTGATATTTTCAATTAATAGACCCTTTCGCAAACAAAAGACAACAATGACTATGTAAGAAAATATTATCTGCACACAGAAACAAAATATTGTCTTAACACAATTCTCTAAAAGAGAAAATGAAATAGTTTTGTGGTAAGTAAATCTTTTACCACTAAGAAAACTGACAGTTTTAATTCAAGAAAACTTTTGTTTCGATGAATTTTCTTAACTAGAGAATATATTTGCTTAGTGCAAGTAGATAGAGATGAATTGTACGAGCTTAGATCTCTGATTGCATTACCGCCTTACGTTGCGGCCCTCTCCTGGATTGAGAGTTTGCTTGTGTCCCGTAGATGGAGTCAATTTAAACCCTTATTTCCATAGTAGAGTGAATCGCAGATATAGCTTGAGAATGCGATGGCGAGGTAAGTGAGTTTCGCACTCGGAGTGACGCTGATGATGTCTGGCAAGCGGATACTCGAGTCCGTCTATAGTGCTATTCTCCTTTCATTGCTTTTGCTGCTATGGTGATTCCAACAATAGACCATGAGCCCGCCTGGTGGCATTTTTCGAATCTAATTGTGTTTGACATTTTTTCTTTGACTTGTATAAAGCGGTATAATTTTAAGGTAAGTATTACTATTCTTAAAAATATATGAAAAGTGATTTAATTCAAGTATTCTAACATTTTGCTTCAATACTCATACTTTTAATGCAACTAAACGATATTCTTAAGTGGAGACTAAAAGTAGTTTCATCCAAGACGGTTAACTCTTACGTCAAGATTATACTGTTAAGATAATTTTGTGCTTGCCTTAAGAAGTTTTATCTTGCGGATATTCAAAACGTAGATTTGTTTGGTGTAAGACAAATTTATTTAAGGTACGCATGCATTTTTCTGTGTGTGTAAAATAGTAATGGTTGGACACGTTGAACGTGATAAGAGTGTAACTATTAACAAAGTAATTAATTATTTTAAGAAAAGAATTTAAGTTTAGAGAGTTTCACCGTTTCTTCATAATAGCCAAAAGAGTATCCACCGCAATTTCTACTTGAGTCAAAAACAAGACGCTATTCCTGAAAACCTAGTCACAGATCATTGAAGATCCAATATCTAAGGCTCCGGACCTTTAGCGAAAGTGGTTTCCATCACTCTGTCATTCGACAAACAATGTAATCAATTTTATATCTTAGATTCAATATATAAATTGATTTAGTTTTTTTATATATACGCGCCTACATATTAATTTAATATGTATGAAAAAATACGTGTGTAACATATTTTTGTTTCTTATATTGTAAACTAATAGTAGTATTACAACAGATATTCGTTATGAAGGGCTATTATATAAAAGAATGATGCCTATTCCAATCTAATCCCCTTTTTAATCTGCTACAACAATAATTTATAATAAAAATAATAACAATATAAGCTGTTTTTAAGGATGTTTTTCCTTCTTAATCGTTATTTTAATATATTCATGGCAATTTTCCTGATACTAGCGACTTTCCGTTAAGTTCATTATGGATTTAGTCCTACAATTAGCACTAAACAAAGGCCGATTATCTTCGTAACTTTGATTTTTTCTGATGTTTTACATATATTAAACATACCAATACGTTTTTTTGCAATATAGATATATACTCTACGAAAACTGTCGAAATATCCTAAAATTAATTCTACTTACAATCTAAATGATTTGAATTCCCTTCCTTAATGCTCCTTAGAGCAAGAATACTTGCTTGCTACAAGGAGCATTAAATTCCATTAAATTATCATATATTTAAAAATTCTGAACAATGCTTACAAAACTTTATTTATTACATTTGATCGAAAGACTAAAGTTTTTTTCCTGTTAGTAAAATTGATAACCTTGTTCCGCTGATGCTTAGTTGAATTGAAGGACATTGTTCTGGTTTCAAGATAGCAGTTGACCCACAACGACGTCAGATACTTGCCTGTCATACTCTGGAAATCGGGGAGTAATATACTGGGCAACTGTTTATTATAGTTTTTCCACGGGTATAAATAACAACTTTTTGAGAATTATCGGGTATTATCTACTATCTGGTCTCGTAGGTTCCGAGAGATTATGTAAATGAGGTAATAGGCTATATTACAAAAAATTAGATTGTCTTACGCGCAGAAGTTTTTATGTATGTTTCGTTTAATATAATCGACCACTTACAATTTAAAGTTTATTACTCTAAAATAGTAAAGTAATAATACGTCCCTGTAAACCACCCGTACCGGAAAGCGATTATAGGGATCCGGTAATATGTTCTTTCTGAAGATCTAGTCCTATATTTAAAGTAAATAAGTCTCACTTCTGTGAATTATGAAAATAAGGTGATATATATTATACAGATGCATTTGGATTATTTGTTTTCGAAGTGCGAGTAGAGAAATGGCTGAAATTATTATACGATATGTTATGTTTATTTTAGAATTTTTATATTTGTTTATTTATTGATTGGATTTTTTTTATATATCAGATAAAATTAATAAATGTATTCTATTAGTTGAAATACTTTTATTTAAATACGTTTTTAATAAACTATATATTTATACTCCCTGAAATTTATATTTATATTAATCCAAACAAATCAGAAACGATCCTTTTTGCACAGAAAAACCTGAAAACATAGCTACTACCTAATATAGACGTATATGTGGATGGCAAGAGACTAGCTTGCAGAAATTTAGTGGAAAGTTTAGGTTTTCTTATTGACGAAAATTTGAAATTTAATGAGCACATCAATAAGTGTATACAGAAAGCTTATTGCAATATCAAAATGATTTATAGTAGCAGGAAATTTTCGACCCATAAAATTAAGAAAATGTTATGTGAATCATTGGTATTATCTCAGTTTAATTATTGTGATATAGTTTACTCACCGTTCATAAGTTCTGTGGCGATCAGAAAAATACAAAAGGTTTAAAATTCTTCCTTACGTCTGATTTATGGTATTCGAGAGCATGATCACATTAGTTTCAAGTAGAGGGAAATCGGATAGTTGAATATGAAAAATCGCCCTATTCTTCACTCTCCTTGCTTATACAATCAGATAATCCATCTAAATACACCACCTGATCTTTATAACAAGATTGTTTCTAGATCCGATGTGCATACCTTGAATATAAGGTTCAGGGGTACCTTAACGCCACCGATACACGAGCACCAGTTCTTTAAAAAATGTTACTCTTATCAGATTACTCACCTATATAACAACATCCCTCAACAGATAAGGTATTGCAATTCAACCAGTATATTCAGACAGAAATATTTTGAGTATCTATTTACACGTCAGATAGATTGACTCTTAAGTAAATACTTCTTTATACTATATTTCTGTACCGTATTATAAGCGTTAAGAGAAATAAAGTCCATTATTATTATATTATTAAGGTGTTTATGAATGCGTTAATGATATAATATTTTAATTTAAGGTTTTTTGCAATCTGGACCATTTTCACATTATATGCATAAGTATCGACGAGTATACACACGTATTTTTCTGCTCTACAGTATTTTTATTGTTTTTATGTGCTATTAGCGCGTTAATAGTTGAAATTTATATCAATAAGTAGTGCTTTTCGTTCTGATATCTTGTGATATACAATTTATATCGTAATTGCAGCTAAACTTCCAGTTTTTTGACCGGTAAGTTTCCGGAATTGTGTGTCTAAAATATCTCTGTTTTCTTTTTATTTGTATTTCTTTCGAAATCTTTTTCGGCGATTTTTATCGTACCGTAATACGCATCCTACTGCTTTCTGTTTTTTTCTTTCCTTGTGGTCTATCACAATATCCTTTCCGTTGCCGCATTTTTGCCTTTGTTTGTTTAATTAAGTTAGTCACTGCGATCGGCACCGCTAGTGTGAAGCGAGTCTCCCTGTTTTTGATTTCCTATTGTGTGTAATTTTTGGGTGCAGTCATTATGAGTACAATTAAATGTTCACATTGTAAAGTACCGACAGAACCACACTTGATAGTACATTGTTATATTTGTAATAACCCGTTTAAAACTGTTTGCGTAAATCTCTCTAACTCGGAGGCCAGGAAGATTCATTCTAAAGTGGGTCTTTTGTGGATGTGCCGGGATTGCTCAGAGATGGGAAATGATCTAGATTCATTAAAGTCAGTTACTGCTGCGCTCAGAGACAAAATAAAAACTTTAACTGAGGCAATCAATAACCGTCCTACAGGTGACTCCCTTCTTGAGACGGAAAAAATTATACAGGAGGTGGCTGAACGTGAGCGACGTAAATGCAGTATTGTAATTTTTGGGTGTGAAGAGCGCGCTTCTACCAACAAGGAACAGGTTGATGTAGATATACAATTTGCTAACAACCTTTGTACCGAGCTGCAAATTAAGGATGAGGGACTGAAACCATTACGTCTGGGTAAATTCGACTCCACTCAAACTCCGCGTCGTAGACCCCTTAAGATTGCTTTCTCTTCGGAAAATGCGGTTAACACCTGTTTGAAGAATATTAAAAAAATTAAGTCGTTGCCTAATATGAGTGGTCTATCAGTCTTTCGTGATCGTACACCGATGCAAATGCAAATTTACAGGAATGCTAAGATGGAGCTGGATAATCGCTTGAAGAACGGTGAATCTAATCTGCGGATTAAATATAAAAATGGTATTCCAGAAATTATATCATCTTTAAACTAGGATGTCCCAACGAGAGCCCGGTCGAACTTAATATCTACTATCAAAATGTGCGCGGATTACGTTCTAAAACTCATTTAATTTTTAGTAATGTATGTGAATTTATGTATGATGTGATTGCTATTACTGAATCGTGGCTTTGTAATTCAATTGGCAGTGCTGAAATATTTCCTTCTAACTACAATGTGATTAGAGCGGATAGAAAGTTTGATCGTATTGAAAAATCAAGAGGTGGTGGGGTTTTATTAGCTTTAATTGAAGATATCTCCTATGTTGTACTTGATACATCAAATTTAAGTGATATTGTTCCTCAAATTGATATCATTTTATGCCAATGTACATATAAGCATTTTAATTTTTATATAAGTGTAGTTTACATCCCTCCTGATATATCACATCATGATTTTGAACTTTTTGCTGATGCACTTGATGTACTGTTATTAGATAAACCTATCTTACTGATTGGTGACTTCAACCTTCCACAGTTCTCGTCGGCTCAAATAAATTGTAAGAAAACTTGTAATTTTGTGAATACTTGTAAGATTTTGGATCTTATTCAGTACAATAACATCAAAAATTGTAATGATTGTTTACTAGATTTAGTTTTATCTAACATTCATAGTAATATTACGGTAGCACAAGAGCCTCTCCCCCTCGTTCCCATTGATTTATATCATCCTGCATTACATATATGCCTTGAGTCTGTAACAGTAAGCAAACCTTCACCATTCCCCTCAGCTAACTTTACTAAGTTTAATTTCCGGAAGGGCAACTACCTACAGTTGTATAGCGATCTACTTCATACAGACTGGAGTTTTCTTGAAGACTGTGCTGACGTTGACCAGGCTGTTGGTCTTTTCTATGATGTGCTTTATGCAATTTTGCGACGATCTGTTCCACTGCAATCTGTTGGAAAAAGAAATTACCCGCCATGGTTTAATAAAAATATTATCTCCAACTTAAAATTAAAAAACTACTACAGGAAGCGATGGAAATCTACACAGAACTTACATTATGAGAACGAATTCAAGCGATTGCGTAATATTCTTAGGAATCAGATTTCATCAGCTTATAATAATTATATGTGTCACTGTGAAGCATCTATTAGAGATAACCCTAAGGAAGTATTTAAATTCATAAATGCCAAGAAGGGTGCTACGAGGATACCCGGTAATATGTATAACGATGACTATATACTTGAGTCTCCTATTGATGTCGTCAATGCTTTTGCTATCGCGTTTTCCAGTAAACAAACGCAGAGTTCAGTTGCTGCAACCCTCTCTGATTTTGGAGATGCATTGCCTTTCTGTATGCCACTGGTTTCAGAAGATGATGTCGTTAAAATAATGTCTACGTTCCCATCTAAATTTACTGCAGGTGACGACTTAATTCCAAGCTTTTTAGTTCATGATACGAGATTTGTGTTGGCAAGACCATTAACTTACATAATTAATATGGGTATAAAAACGTCTACTTTTCCAAAGTTATGGAAGCGTGCTCGTATTGTTCCTGTCCATAAGAAAGGCGATGAACATCAGATAAACAACTACAGACCAATTTCTGTGCTTTCTAATTTCTCCAAAGTGTGTGAACAGTTACTGTATGCAGCAATCTTAACGAATATACAACAACGACTTTCACCGTTTCAACATGGTTTTCTGCCGGGGAAATCTACTATCACCAACTTGGTAACAGTCACGCAATTTATTTCTGAACACCTGAATAAACAAAAGCAGATTGATGTGGTTTATACTGACTTCTCCAGCGCATTTGATACAATAGACCATGCGAAATTGCTTCACAAGCTTAGCTGTTTTGGTATGAGCCCCAGCTTTAACAGATTGCTGTCGTCCTACTTACAGAACAGAATCAGTTATGTATATTTTAACGGCTACAGTTCCCATGAATTTACTTTGACATCCGGTGTACCCCAAGGCTCTAATTTAGGGCCTCTGCTTTTTATAGCTTACATTAATGACTTGCTTAACATCGTGCAATGCCAAATATTAGCGTATGCGGATGATATAAAATTGTATGGGGTCATCAATTCTCCGCAAGATGTTATTCAGTTACAGCAAAATTTGGATGCCTTGACTAAATGGTGCGCCACCAACTCACTGCAGATCAATGTAAGCAAATGTTATACAGTGTCATATACCAGAAGCCGGAATGTTCATCAATTCATTGTACATGATTGGTAATGAAGCTATAGAGAAAGGTACAACCTTCAAAGATCTAGGTGTATGGTTTGATCCTTGCCTCACCTTTATACCACATATTCAATATATGTGCTCACGAGCAATGAAGAACTTAGGGTTTGTGATGCCATCCGCAAAATACTTTAATGATTGCATGTTAGAGGCTGAATTAAAACAACAGGAGCGTGTTGTATAAAGAACGGTTATTTAATATAAATATAGTAGAAAAAATGTGTATAACGTGATTGCGCGTCAGGGTAAGACTTCGGACTATTCTTCTGTCTAGAGCCACTTCCGCGTGCGCGCTAAGGGTGGTGAGGGCGCTGGTGGTCTTGACGCTGCATCGCACCGACTTGTGCAGTGACGGACCTAAATCACTGTCCATGGCTAAGGTGCACAGGCGGACGCAACTAACTGAACGTGGTCCGTCTAACACTTCCCCTCGAGGCAGGGTTATTCCACCTTTGTCCCTAGAATTTCCAGACAATTATGGTGCTTATACTTACATAGAGCCTTCGTAAATACGTCAGCAGCCATATCTTCTGTAGAAACATGGTTCAACGTTATCGCTCCGCTTGCAACGACATCCCGGACGAAATGGTGTCTGATGTCAATGTGTTTGGTTCTGCTGTGAAACACAGAATTACGTGCGAGCTTCAACGCTCCCATGTTGTCGCAATTGATGGTCACGCCGCTCAACTGGTTCAGCCCTAGTTCCTCCAACATCTTCCTCAGGTATATCGCTTCCTTCGCTGCTTCCGTCAGCCCCATGTATTCCGCTTCGGTAGAGGAAAGGGCAACGGTCCTCTGCTTTCTGGAATCCCAACTCACGGGTGCTCCATTCAGGATGAAAGCGTATCCTGTGTAAGATCTTCTGTCCTCTACGCATCCTCCCCAATCGGCGTCCACGAATCCCTTCAGGGGCTCGTTGTCCCCTCTGTACACCAGCCCGACATTCATGCTTCCCTTGAGGTATCTTAAAACCCGCTTGGCGGCCTTCCAATGCTCCAGCCCGTAGCAATTGTTGAATTGGCCTAAGTAGCTGACAGCATAACTAACGTCTGGCCTGGTACACACGGACAGGTACGTGAGAGCGCCGATGAGCTCTCGGTAAGGAACAGAATCGTCGTGTGTGTCACTCTTCCTCAATTTCAAATTGACCTCCATCGGAGTTCCGATTGGCTTACAATCGACCATGCCATATTTTTTCAGCAGTTCTTTGATGTATCCTGTTTGCTTCAAGGATGTTCTACCTTCGGACATATTGAATTCTATGCCTAGACAATGACTGACTTCCCCTAGATCCTTCAATTCGAATGTTGTTGACAGGTAACGCTTTAGATTTGTGACGTTATCTACATTCATTGAAGCGATCAGTATGTCGTCCACGTAGGTAGCAATAAGGGTTAACTCTTCCCCTCTCCCGATGTAGTACATGCATGGGTCGCAGCTCGTGGGTGTCGCTCCGTATCGTTTCAGTAACGCATCCAATTTTTGATGCCAACTCCTTCCGGCTTGACGTAAACCGTATAGCGCCTTCTTCAATCTACACACCAAATCTCCCTTTTCTAGCAGACGTGCCTGAACGCTGGCCTTTCTCCCAATGGGCGAATTCAAACCCTCGCGATCGATTATCATTTCCAGTATCTTCTTCGTCAACTTTGGGGGTTCCATGTGTATCTCCTCCTCCAGGTCTCCGTTGAGGTAGGCAGTTGTGACGTCGAAATGTCTGATCGACATCTTGTAGCGAGTTGCCAAGGAAGCAAGCATTCTGATCGAACTCTGGCGGGTTACAGGAGCAAATGTCTGGTCGAAGTGGATTCCAGGCCGCTGAGAAAAACCCTGTGCCACGAGTCGAGCCTTACGTTTCTCCAAACTTCCGTCTGCGGCGTATTTGTTCCGTAGGACTATCCGGCTACCAATCACTTCCTTGCTTTTCGGCCGTGTTACCAATTCCCATGTGTCGTTCTTGAGGATAGACTTCATCTCTTCGACCATCGCATCAAACCATTCACTAGCTTCGATACCACTGACGGCCTGCTTCATTGGGACTTCAGAGATTAGGGCAAAATCGACATCCTCCACGAAGTTGGATTCATCCACTTTCGCCTGGTATTCCTTCCGTGGTCTTCCCCTGGAACCAGTTCTGACGATCTTGGGCCTTCCTCTTCCTCTTCGAACTTCGGGTATTGCTTGCTCGTCTACCGGTACATTCTCGTCTTCTGGTGCACCCTCGGAAATGCCTCCGTCCGCCTCGACCGTTTCCAGCATGGTTTGGACAAGAAGTTGATCCGATTCTTTCAGCATAAATTCCGGCACGAATTCTCCAAAGCTGTTCTGCACTGGATCAGGTTTCTCCAGGAACTTCACATCCCGCGTGATCTCCACCTTTCGCTCGCTAGGTATCCAAACTCGGTAACCTTTCGAACATTCATCGTAGCCAACAAGGATTCCTTCTTTGGCCCGCGGCTCGAATTTCCCTCGCCCACTTTTTCTGTTCAGCGTAAAGACTCTGCAACCAAATTCTCGAAGGTGACTTACGTTTGGTTTTGTCTTCATCCACGCTTCGTACGGTGTGGTTCCATCCAGACCTCTCGTCGGACATCGATTGCGAATGTAGTTCGCCGCATTCACGGCTTCGGCCCAGAATGAAGGAGGCAGTCCCGATTGCAGCAGCAGGCATCTGGCGGTGTCCAGGAGACTCCGGTTCTTCCTTTCTGCTACGCCATTTTGTTCTGGGTTGTAGGGTACCGTCAGTCGTCTCGTTATTCCATTCTTCTTCAAGTAACGGGTGAATTCGTTGCTGAGATATTCAGTACCATTATCTGATTGTAGGCACTTCACCTTCTTCTGCTTCTGATTCTCCACTAGAGCAATGAATTCTTTGGTTTTCTCCATGACCTCGTCCTTGGATCTGATGAACCGTACTTCGCACCATCGAGAGCTGTCGTCAATGAATTCGACAAAATATTTCGCTCCACCAAGGGACTCCACACGCATCGGGCCGCACACGTCCGAATGTATGAGCTCCAGTAGCTCAGTATTTCGGTCCGATTTTCTGGGAAATGGGGTCCTGGTCATCTTCCCTTCGATGCAGACTGTGCATTCGATTTCTTCGCGAAGTTTCGCCGATCCTAGCCCGTCTACGACACTGTTTCGTTGGATATTTGACAGATCCTTTCCATTGAGATGACCGAGTCGTCGGTGCCACACCAACGTTTGTTCGACTTCTGTTTGCGTTACGTGAGCTGATTCAGACGTCACGTTACAATCTTTTCGTTGGCTTTCGCGAACAAAGTATAGTTCACCCACACGGTCCGCCACCAACTTTACCGCCCCGTTCGCGTCAATCACTAAAGCCTCGTGTCTTTTGAACAACACATCAAGATTCTTGTCGGTTATCTTTGATACGGATACCAAGTTTGTGCGTAAGTCCGGTACGTGTAATGCACTGCTTAACGAAACATTTGCTTCTTCACCGAAAACGTCTGCGGTGAAACGCGCTGTCCCCTTCGCGCTGATTTCGGTAGAGTCATTGTTAGCTAAGTTTAGTACTTCGCGTTCATTTCTTTGCATATCTGTAAAACTTTCTGCACTTTTACACACGTGCGAGGTAGCACCGCTATCCAAGCACCAGTTGTAACTTGTTCCCGCTCTCGTTGTACTAGCGTTAAGCGCGCACGATGCAATATTTTCGACTTGTTTCGCATCCGACCGTTTGCTTTTGCATTCCGCGGCTTTATGTCCTATTTCGCGACACTTATGACATTTAAATTTAAATTTCGCATTTGCATTTCCAGTCGCGTTCGGTTCATATTTACCGTGATTTTTGTTCCCGAATCGCGGTTTCCGAAAGTTCTTATTCGCGAACATTGCATTTTGGGCACGAGTGTCCTTCTTACGAGCTTCACTCTCTTCTATCACTTTGATACGAAGAGCTTCTGGTGTCGGTAACACATCACGCGATTCAATTGCACACCTGAAGTTCTCAAAACTAGCGGGTAAACTGTATAACAGCATGATCGTGAGCAAGTCATTGTTTATGTCGATTTCCATTTCCTTTAATTTATCTACTACATCGAAGAATGTACTTACATGTGATCGCACATCTTCGCCTTCGTCCATTTTGCTCAACGTCAACTGTTTTAGGAGTGTCGCTTTCCGTGCTGGTCCTTTTGATTGGTATATTTCCTGTAGTTTTAACCAAACTTCCCTGGACGTATTGCACCCCTTTATTAGTTTTAATTCCGATGGGCTCATCGACAATATGATATCCGATTTCGCCATACTGTCGTTCTTCACCCACATGGCTAGTTTTTCTTCTTCTTCTTTATTCCCTGGCGTCGCTGTCGGTTTCTCGGATTTCCCGTTCACGTACGTCCATTTTTCCGTCTTTGTCAGCAACGCTTCCATTTGTATCTTCCACGTGTCATAGTTTTCGCGATTTAGAGTTTCAATTCGCACTAGAGAGGTATTCATCTTCTTTACACGCGTTGAAATTCACTGAACAAAGAATGGTGATTCAAAATGGCGTACACACACTACCACGTGCTTGTGTCGTTTCTTTTTTTTTTTTTTTCTTTCAACACTACCGTTTTACTCCTGGGCCCATAACCTGTTAGAGGCTGAATTAAAACAACAGGAGCGTGTTGTATAAAGAACGGTTATTTAATATAAATATAGTAGAAAAAATGTGTATAACGTGATTGCGCGTCAGGGTAAGACTTCGGACTATTCTTCTGTCTAGAGCCACTTCCGCGTGCGCGCTAAGGGTGGTGAGGGCGCTGGTGGTCTTGACGCTGCATCGCACCGACTTGTGCAGTGACGGACCTAAATCACTGTCCATGGCTAAGGTGCACAGGCGGACGCAACTAACTGAACGTGGTCCGTCTAACATTGCACTACTCTGAAGGCACTGTTTTTTGCTTTTGTTGTTAGCACCTTGGAATATGCATCACCAGTATGGTCACCTTATTATTTGTGCCACGAACTTGCTATTGAACGGGTGCAGCGAAAATTTTTAAAATTTCTTTCGTTTAAAATAGATAGTGCTTACCCTGCACGAGGCATTGATTATAATACCCTTCTTGAGAGGCACAGTTTCCGATCCTTAGCTGACCGTCGCAGGGATCATGCAGCCAAGTTTGTCTATAAACTTATTCATGGATCAATTGTTTCTCCTGATCTCTTGTCCCAAGTGAATTTCCATGTCCCTCGTCCATCTGCACGCTATTCAGTTACTTTTGCGTTACCAACTGCTACCACAAATATTTATAGAAATGCACCTATACACCGTATGCTTACAATAGCTAACTCGCATTTTTCTGACATTTTTCTTTAATTTTGTTTAGTAAGTTCTACATTTTTATTTTCATTTTTTTTTTTTATATACTATGAAATTCATTTTACTTTATATTTTGCAACTGCGCTAATTATTTGCTTTTTTATGCTACGTGTTGTAATCAACTTTGTTTATATTTACCCTGTAATTGTTTATCGTTGGGTAATAAAGACTATTATTATTATAACAATAATACGAAAACTATATGTTTCCTTCTGTTCGGAAAAGATATGCACAACATCTTTGTAAATACCTAATTATCATTTCTAGTATTTAAGGTAATTATTTTATATTAGATTTTATAACCCTCGTCTGGTGTAATCACTATTCTCCGGGTTTTTTCAAATTACCCGGGCTGACGTTCACAACGTACTTTCCCGTGACGTATTTTTACAGCCCTTAATTTGTTTGTTACCCCCCCACTTTCGGGAGAGTTTCTAGCCGTTGGAGAAGCAGAAACTGTCCGAAGAAAAACAGTTACAGATATGTAGTCACTAGTCACAGTCAAAATAGTTATAGTCACGCACCTCAATTAAACAACAACTTCCGTGTAATACCAATGTATTTCACTTGTTTTAACTTGTTTAATTTAATCAAATATAGGAGTAAGTAAGAACCACGACGTGTTTTTATTTACATCGAAAAGGTGCAAAACGCCAGCGCACATAAACACAAAACACCTTCATTTATATTTATACATTTTACAATTCACCCCTGCTGTGTTTCTGTCGAACAGATCATTGCTAAATGTATTGATAATATAATTTGGTCGCTTCAATTTTGTACAAAAGGCTATATCTATCTCAATCAAATTTCCTTCATCACTGTTAGAAAAAATAGCCGCAGGTTAAGAGGACCGGGAAGTTCCAACAGTTGACCAGTTCAACTTTCAATATAACAATAAACGACGATAAGAGCTATTAGATAAAGTGAGTGATTCAAAACATTATGTTCTGATAGTACATGCCGTATATATTACGATAATGCCGGCATACGCAAATGCCTCCTAATTTTTTTATTTAAATCTTTTATGTTTTATTATTATTTATTATATATATTAACATTTGCGCTTTATCTATAAGAACATATTCAGGAAATCATATTGAAAGCAACGAGACAAATCAAATTATCACTGATTGTAAAATTTATGTATGTATGTATATCTACTGGCATGTATGTTTGCCTCAAAACTTGAGCAGAACTAATTACTAGAACGGATGTTTCCTTCCGATCCCAATCTTAACAAGGTTAACATACCCCATCGGGTGGGGTGTTGATAATGGTTTGTTTTCGGTCTGAAACTAGTTCGTCTAACTAATGTTTCAAAGTACCTACGAGTAGTTTGAATGATGTAAAATATAATGGGTTCCTATACCTATATATTCAAATCTCGGTGACTATTGCTTTCGCGAAATTAGTTTAGTTTAAAAGCTAGAAGTAACGAAATTTGTCCTCATGATTCTGTTATTTTATTTCCCTATTTTATACATTATGTGCGGAAACAAATAAGTGTGGTAAATAATGATTAATGTATTTAAGTTTCGAAGTGTAAGATTATTAGATTTGAAAATTCATCGAAATATCTGCTCAGCAAAATACAATGTAGGCACCTGCATAAATTTCCATACTTTTCGATACGTGCTTCTGTATTTTGCAATTTCTTACGGAGCGTACTAAAACTGAATTGAAAGATCGAAAGATGTCACCCTACATTATTACATATACATATATTGGCAATGGAAACGAAAGTCAGTTTCATTTCCGTACAATTTATAACTGTGTCACTGCAAATCAGCACGCTAGCGATATAATCGAAAATACCATTTCCACACCCGGAAAAGGAGCTACTTATTTTTATACCTTTTTCCAATATGCGAAAACATGTTTATACTACACTAATTTTCCTTTTATTTAAAAAATAATATTACGTCTATAAAGGCCACTTTTCATTACATTATGAGTCTTGGTACTGTGATAATAAGTAACTGATTTATTTTCAAGGAAAGTACGTATACATAATAGAAAAGTAGTCAAAAAGAGACCAAAGAGTGAACTACCAAAAGGAACAAGAATAAATTGTATGTGATATTGTTCCTGTAAATCCCGAGTTTATAATATAATTATAAATCTGAACTCATGAAGTGCCTGCCACCTAAATTGATAGCCTGTATTAACATTAATATTGTCAAAACGAAAACGCATTTATTAAAATCCCCATTTTAAAGCATAATACTGAATGAAGAAGTGTTCCCGAAAGTTTTAAAACAGCAACTCGTGCCTATATTTATGAAAGGTCGAATCTAATAAATAATTTATTATAGATAGACCCATTTCTGTATTGCCCAGTCTATTTAATATCTTGAAAAAAAAACTGTCCGTAATAGATTTTTTACTATCTCTAACAAGCATAAGATAATGAACACTGACAAAAATACTCCAAACTGTGGTACTGGAAATGATGCAAACTTCTCCTAAACCCCTCACCACAAACTGCACTAAACTGGACGTACGTTTCAATAGCAAAGTTATTGGGCAAACCAAAAGATCAATTAAAACACGTTACAAGGAGCATTTGGCTCATCTTAAATTTAGAAGGTTTGACAAATCTAGTGTAGCCCTACATATGCTTGAAGAAAACCATAAGGTTGACAATATAAAATTAGTTAAAAACGTAAACAACTATGTACAATTAAATTGTTATGAGGGTATGGAAATATATAAAAACAAACATATTTTAATGAATTCAGATTTAGGACCCTTAAATTCTTGTCTTTACGGTTTATTAAGTATAAGTAGTAGATTAGACGGAGTTAGGATTAGTGACTAGTTAAACATGACGGCAGTCAGCCATGACCGTGATTAATGTACCTTGACCTTTTTTAGGTATAAATTAGGGTAGTTTTAGTATAGTTATTTAGTTCAGTGTTTCTGCTGATGATGATAGCTTTGCTATTGAAACGTACGTCCAGTTTAGTGCAGTTTGTGGTGAGGGGTTTAGGAGAAGTTTGCATAATGAACACTGTTCAACATTGTTTTATAAGAGGTAAATCTACGGCTTCAGTTCTACTTCATTTATTATTAAAGATGTACGGAATTATGAATTTCGATAGCAAATTTTGTGGTTTATTTATGGATATGTCCAAGACCTGTGATCTTAGCGACAATAATTTATTGCTGGGTAAACTTAAAACGTTATGCCTGCTTAACACAAAATAGGTTGTAATATTTATGGAGAATATATTCAAAAAAATACTTATACATTCAAAGGTTCAATACTTAGACCACGACTATTCCTTCTGTTCATGAACAACTTGCCTAATGTCGCTACTATGAATGGATTTATTATGTATACAGACGATAACTGCTTTTTACAGACTGATTCAAGTACTCAACAGCTTAGCATTACTATGCAGCACAACTTGAATAAATTTATCGATCGGTTTTCTCTAACAACTTGTATTGAATGTTAATAAAACTGTATTCATAAATTTTGCACGATGGGATATGGCAGACGATAATAAACAGCTTCTAAGAGGGAATAGCAAATCTATTCAACACGATAAATTTGTGAGTTTATATGTGAAAGAGCATTTATGTTGGTAATTGCATATTTTAGAGCTATGTAATAAACCTTCGCAAGTCAGCTTTGCTCTTTATAACAGCTTCATATATATCTATATAATTTCTGAAATATACTTTTGAGTCTCGCCTGGTATACCGTTATTTTATTTTGGGGAACAGTTTCGTAAAATATTAGACCATTTCGACTATAAAAGAGTCGTACGAACTATTATTGGAGTATGTAAACGTTATTCTAGCAGAAACCTATTTAAACAATTAGATATTTTGCCGTTACCTTGTTTATTCATGTTCAATTTATTAACGTTGATCAAGAATTTAAATTCTGAGATACCGCGCAATAGTAATTTTCATGAGTATCTTACAAGAGATGCCGACAATTTCAGCATTCCAGCTCACAGACTGAGCTTGTTTCAGTAGACGTATACGTCAGTATTGAACTTCATAATAATGTTACACCTGCTATGCGAAACATTTTGAATATTAGAAATTTTAAAAATTCTTGAAGGAAATTCCTTATAGGTAATTGTTTCTACTCCATAGAGAAATATTTATCTGGTTAATGTAATTTAAATATATTGTTTCTCCCTCGCCAATATTTGTTTTCTCTTCTTTTTTTTTTATGTGCATAGTTCTAAACTAGTACATAACCTACTCTATTGCAATAGTGTCTGTTTGTTTTGATTTCATGACATTATCATGCACTGGGTTCAAATTAACTGTTTTTTTTTCAATTTCTTCAAAAAATGTGTAACTTTAAAACTATAGCTTTTTCTGTAAATATTTACCACATCTTTCATGTAGGGTAAATCGAGGGGAGATGGACCAGTAGGAGAGACGGACCACCAGCGATTTCTCGCATACAGTGGCAACAATGCTTGCCACGCCGGTATAGAATCGTGGTCATCGGTAGTACGTTTACTCGCGTGTGTGTGAAGTTTGTCCAAAGTTATCGGGAAATTTTGTTTTGAATCGTCACCAAACTTTTGCATGGTGTTTCTCTTTGAACAGTTACGTAAGTTGAGGTAAGTTTTAGGTAAAAATTTAGACATGTTATGTGTAGATACACATTCCGGCATGCAATTAACCTCAAAAGTGTAGCGTTCACGTGTGTATCTGCTTGTGGATTTATTGGTCCATCTATCCTACACTTTTGGGAGAGACGGGCCAGTAGGGTATAGGAGAGATGGACTTATGTTTTGTTGTTATAGGATAATGCCCAATCAGTATATTCGCAAGCGGAATGTGTGTAAAAGGGGTTCCTGGTCCGTAGACAATTTATCTTCTGCCATTAATGCGGTAGTGTTCGGTGAAATGGGTGTGAACGAAGCTGCAAATTCATTTGGTATTCCGAAAACAACGTTTAAACGCAGACTTGCAGCTAGCACTCTGGATAAAACCGATTGTTTGGGTCCTGGCAGCGTGCTTGGTAGAGAAGTAGAAACGAAACTCGCTACACACATTAAAAAATTACAGAAGAGAGGTTTTGCACCGACTAGACAGGAAGTACGCATAATGGCCTTCAATTTAGCCGAATGTCTTTGAATTCAACATAAATTTAATCGAGAACATGGTGAGTAGATGAACGTTTGGTAGTTTAAGGCTCTTTAGCAAATTATTGTCTGAATTTTTAGGTAAAGCTGGTAATGTGTGGCTTCTCCAATTTTTAAGAAGGAATTCAGACATTGCAGTTCGCAAAGCTGAGAATACCTCAATAGGTCGAGCATTGGGAATGATTAGAAATGTTGTAGACAAATATTTTAAAGAACTTGATGGTGTACTCTCTGAGCATGGTCTCTTTGACAAGCCTGGCAACATTTATAATACAGACGAGACAGGTCTACAACTGAACACGCGAGCTGGGCAGGTGCTGGCTGAGAAAGAATCTAAAAGTGTACCTTCAATTAGCCCGAGCGAAAAGGGTGAAACGATTACAGTACTTGCCTGCTGTAACGCGGAAGGAGTTCATCTGCCTCCTTACTGTGTGTTCAAGGGAAAAAATGCTAAAGCAAAATGGGCCGATGGAATGCCACCCGGCTCACGGGTACGCATGTCAGAGAAATCTGCGTACGTGACGTCAGAAATTTTCCTGGACTGGCTACAGAACCACTTCTACCCCAGAAAATCACCTGGAAAGGTTTTGCTAATAGTAGACGGACACACTTCTCACACGACTAATCTCGAGACGTTACAATTCGCTGAGGACAACGACATTATTTCATTTTGTTTGCCCAGTCATACTACGCATTACTTGCAACCGCTTGACCGGGCCTTCTTCAAGAGCCTTAAAGGGCATTATTATGATTCGTGCAGGAGGATGATTAAATGCAATCCCAATAGGAAGTTGAATCGATTACAATTCGGCAAACTTTTAGGGGAGGCCTGGGGCAAATCGGCTACAGTCGGCAATGCCGTGTCGGCCTTTCGGGCAACAGGAATTTGGTCTTACAATCCAGATAAAATACCCGATCACGCTTTTCTAACACAACCACCAAATGAATATGCAATACATCCAAGAGACGAATTTGAAGAACAAAATGGCCTCACAGAAGTATCAAGGGAAACTGATTTGCAAGAAAATCATTCCCAGCCCCTTCCTCACGAACGTGACTCACCTCAACCAGGCCCTTCCGGAATGCATCTGGAAAATGTGAAAGAACCTACTGAACAAGAAGTAACTCCTGGGAAACTACTTCAGGACCTTTCTCCTGTGCCCCATATAACTCCGGCGATGAAAAAGGCTCGTGTTAATCTAATGGGTAACTTAACTTCACTAAGTTACATGACTCATATTCGCCAGAAGAAACAAAGGCAAAAACAAACACCTCAGCCAAAATCAAAAGGAGAGAAGAGCGAAAACCCTTCCAAAAAGGAGTCACTAAAATCTACGGAAAAAGGGTTGAAAAGAAAACGCAGGCGCGAGTCTACGTCTTCAGAATCTGATGGAGACGTAATCTTGGATGATTCGTCTAGTGGGGAAGAAACCTTGGATGACCTCGAAAATCAATGCGTCGGGTGTCTCGAAGACTATCGCCTTACAAAGAAAAAAGAGGACTGGTTACGATGCATTCTGTGTTCTAGATGCACGAAGGTTGCACTTCCTACATCAACACCTGCCAACTCTGTGGTGCCGCCCCCATTATGAAAAAGGGGAAGAAGAAACTTAATTAGTGCACGGTTCATCTCTCCTATAGTCGATGGTCCTTCTGTCCTATGCCTTCTAGGAATTTTAATTTTTTTATATCTTATGATTATTTGTTAAGTCGCATTATTGTTTAGACTGTGCCAAATAGATTACCAAAGTTGATGTTTACGTTGTACGTTTTTGCAGAGTTTAATTTATATAAATAAAGAACTTACTGAAAGTTTTTCAAAAGGTGGTCCATCTCTCCTCGATTTACCCTAGAACGCTCTTGTTGGATTATACAATTATTTGTGGACGTGAAAATGGTAAATGCTTCAACATTCATTCAACATGTTGTATGAAAATCAGCGTACCGCTTCAGTATTTATAATCGAAACGACCCTCGAATATAATAAAGACACCGTAATTCCGTTTATACGTTTCACAGTTGATGAAGAGAACCGGAAGATACCCCTCTTCTTCCGGTTATATATATAAAATAAACTCTTCTGAAGTGTAAAATTATTATTATTATTAGTTTTGTTTACAAGTTAACTATTTTATACAAAGCAATTGAAAAACAAAATGACCATTAAAGAGCAATTGATTCAAAAATCCATAAATAAATTGACCTAGACAAAGCCAAAAAACAAATTTCAAAGAGCAGAGATGTGTTCTATAATTGAAATACTAATTTTATAGAACAAAAAATATAAATAATAAATTGGTTTATTGGAACACTTGTTTCTGTTTAAACTTTCTAAAATAAAATATCCTTTAGACCATAGAAAGAGATACTCAGCATAGGCCTGAGTTTTCTGGAACCTAATCCCTGCCATTATTAACGGATTAACCAGACAGAAAGCGACTTTTTAACATAATAGAATTGTTTAAAACGCACACCAAAATTTAACAGAGTCAAATAAAAATCTTTTATGTTCAAAAGACCTGCGTCATAAACACATTCTACAAATGTTGTGCTAGTACATAGTTGTTAACTGTTTATTCAATCAAATCAAATTACCTGTAGCTAAATAAATTCTATAGTGCTACATCACTTCCAATAATATCATTTTACACTGAACGAACAGGACGACGATGTTTTCTTTGCTCCAATAGATTACAATGTAATAAGGTCTTTTTAAAATAAAAAGAAAGGAGTATCAAATTTACTTTGAAAGTTTATCCGAGTCGCGAACGTACATGTATGTCATACCTTTAGGCAGGAGAACAATCCTACAACAACGAAAAAAGAACAAGGAAGTTATACAACAAGCACTAAATATTAAAGTAGCAAATAATGTTGTAGTTTTGAAGGAAATTAAGAATTTAAATGAACTTACTATACAGATGCATATTAATTTTGATACTAAATTAGCATTAGTAATGAACTTCATAGAGTAAACTTCAACTATACAAATGCTGGCAAATGTGGTATTAACATATTTATATACAAAATATGTCTCAAAGTTTTTTAAATAAAGTAAATTTTGTATTCTTTCTTCTGGTATATATTAAAGATAGATAAATTCATCATCTATATTTTTTACAAAATACATTGCTAAAGATTACCGCATGTGCTAGTAGTGGACATATAATCACGTTACATCACGTATACATCAAATTATGTGAGTAGTAAACTTTTGTCACTTATTCTAAAAGTTATTATACCAATTATTGTCAATTGTCAAATGTTGATTTGTTTGTTTAACTAAACATCGGCATCCCAATTCTTGTATGTCATAATAACACATGGCTTTTTAAAATGTTAATTTATGTTAAAATAAAGAAAGCACAAAATCATGTTTGCTTGCTTCTCTTTGCTTTTTTCAAGACGTTCACAATCATGTTTTTTGCGATTACAGCGCAATCTGTTACGAATCGAAAGAAAGTTTCAAACAAAAACTACACACTTGATGGCGTAAAATCCGACTCTGCAATACAAAATGGGGGTTCCCATTTAAGATTTCAAAGTTGTCCCCCTTCCCATTCTGGGAGGGTGAGGTGAGGGATCGAATTCGGCACCATTCAGTGAGCCCCCTTCATTATAACAAATCTTATTAAGCAGTGAAGCTGCTGACTGCTGTCCAGAGACAGGCATTGCTGGGAATCACTGGGGCAAGTAACAGCACAGGGACCGCTTCTTTGGAGGCCATCGTGGCCCTCCCCCCACTGGAGCTCTACGTGAAGGCGGAGGCAATGAATGCGATCCTTAGACTGAAAACCAACAACTTGTGGCATCCCAACATTAAGGTTGGAGGGCACACTGATACTACGGGTACGATACTGGACGGACCATTACTTCAAATGCCAACGGACAGTATGGCACCCGAAATTATCTTCACTGAAAAGGTGAAAACCTCTATACCAAGCAGAGACCAGGCACGTGGGGTTACTAATGATCCCAGTAACTGGTTTACGGACGGATCCAAATCCAGCCAGGGCACAGGAGCCGGTATTTGCGGACCGAGCCCACATCAAAGGGTATCCATAAGCCTGGGGAAGCATGCGACGGTCTTCCAGGCAGAGGTATTCGCCCTTGCAGCCTGCGCAGAAATGATTGCAAAGGGGGGCTGCATGAGGAGGAAAATAAGTATATTGACTGATAGCCAGGCTGCTATCAGGGCAGTCTCGAGCCCAGTAACTAGGTCAAAACTAGTTAGAGACTGCAAACAATCCCTCAACTCACTGGCACAGGATCACACGGTGTCGCTGATTTGGGTGCCGGGACACGAGGATATAAAAGGCAACATAATAGCTGATGAACTAGCCAAGGAGGGCTCCAAGAGCCACTTCATAGGTCCAGAGCCCGTATGTGGAATTACAAGGGATTCTGCTAAAAGGGAGATCTGGACCTGGCTGGACAATGCAAGTACAAACAAATGGAGGACGACAGAAGGTCAACTCCAAGCTAAAGCACTAATAGGGGATGGGGATGCCAAGTTCTCTGATAACTTACTTAGACGCAGCAAGAAAGAAGTTAAAACCATTACTGGGTTGGTAACTGGACACTGTCCCCTGAGGAAGCATCTTTGCAACACAGGCCGAGTAAGCGAACCATGGTGCAGAAGATGTGAGCTACAGGAGGAAACGAGTTTACATGTAATCTGCACATGTGAGGAGTTGAAAACACTCCGGCAGGAACATTTCGGGAAGGCTCTATTGGAGCCCTCGAAGGTTCTCAAGTTCTCACTGGGCAAGATACTGGGCTTTATAGAGAACACCAAGCTGCTCGAGTGGAAGTAAGAGATTTAATAGGGATGGTACAATGAGCACCCAGCTCAAGTGCCTGGACTAAAGGTGTCCCCCTAACATTATGAATGAATGAATGAATGAATCTTATTAAGATCTTTTTTTTTATTTGATGCAGTATTTTAGAGATATTCCGTTGTCTCAAGATAAAAAACGCACCCAGTATAACAAAAGTACTAGTAATAATTCAACAACGCCATCGATGATAAATTAAAAGCTTTCATTAATCCTGGCATGGTAACGATATTTCTTAGGTGGCGTTATCTCTATAAGTTGTTGATTACCTACATACATATATATTATTCAACGATTTCAGAATTAAAGATGATTAGTTTATCCTCAAAAATTATTAAATTAAAATATTAGATGCACTGTCTGAAAACAATAAGAAAGTTATAAAATAAATTTCTAGATATTGAATTGGCCTTTAATAATGTTTTGCATTAAGTTAATCATAATCAAAATTTTATTTGGGATATTTTTGCAAAGTTTGAAGCAACAATATTCATATTTAAATCAATTATAAATAAGTAACAACGACTAAATAATTGATTCGCAAGTAAGTAAAGGTTTTATTTATCCAAATCGCCGTTATAAAACATTTACAGTATTTTCTTTCTCGGGCTTACTCAAGGTTAGATAATGTTAAAGCATAGCTAATCGTCAATAAACATATTTGTAAATAATAAAACTAAATACGAATTTTCTTTATTTTTTATGAAAATTTGGAAAATGTAACCGGCACCTCTTCAAATGACACGTGTTATTTATAAGCACTTGGCAAATTGCCTGATATGTGCGCATATTGGAATAATGTCTATCTTTGCCACCTGACGCTGCTCGGCTAGGGTTTAATTATTGATTATCTGTTCTCGGGCATTCTTGTCTGCTACCCATATCAGCCATATACCTATAATATGTGTATAAAAAGACGCGCTTCCAAAACGAATAGCCATTGATAAATTTACATATTGATTTTGTACAATCTTCAATGGTGGAACACCTATGACATTTACGCGAAAAGAGAAACGCTAATAAGGTTGTTAAAACTGTATACACACTAGAAGCACGCTATGTTGGGTATATAAACGTACATATGTAGGAGTGTACAATAGAAATAGAAATACATAACCTTTTATGATACAGTGATTCTAATTTGGAACATTTGAACATAATGAATATGCGTGTACACGAGAAAACGACAAATATCTGACAGCTTTTCTTCTCTTCTATTTAGGCAAGGTAAAGACTACGATTAGATCAGATTAAAACTGAAGTGGCGATAAGAACTTATTTCTCTGCAATCTTTTCAGAGCTATTGTAATCTCTTTTATTCTAGAAGGTGTTCTCTAATTTTTCCTTCTTAATTAGACCTATCATCCCCCGGTAGCGGTCCCTTTACATAACTATCTGCTCTTTGGTTCTCAAGCCCAGTAGTGAGAATGTTAGGCCGCCGCATTTGCACGCAACGTGGATTGAAATTTCGTCTTCCATGAACTAAATTTGACAAGAATTTTACGCAATATAACTGCTGACTAAAAATGTGCGCTTATTTTGAAACTCCATGAAGTAATCTGTTTTGGTATGTTCCATCATAAGCGAACCACAAGGAATAATGATGATTCATTCGAAATATACTGGTTGTAACTAACTAACTAGAGATTTAATATCCAGGATTTTGTCTTGAAAAAAGGTTAGGCGGCGCAAGTATACTTTGAGAACGACCCATTTTAAAATGCACCTAACCATTACAATCTGTCATCATATCCAACAATTGCACTTATAATGGCGCCCAAATTGTAATGGTTAAGCTTCAAATTCCAGTGTGAGTAATCTTTTCTTCTGAATCTAGTAGGCAATAGTAAAGCCCTACTTGTAATTCCTTCTTTTTTTTTTGAGAAAATAAAAGCTCGTTTGATGCCTCGCAAATATCAAAGCAGAGTTAAACCACAGTAAGGTATAATAGACGGAAGAAGAAAGAGGTGCAATAGAAAAGCTAAATTGACAAAAATACTTACAGAATTTTGTTCGGAGTGCCACTGTGGTGTAAGGAATTGTTACATGACAAAATTATTTAAAGGACTAGACGAAAACGGGATTACTTTTAAGACGGTGGATAAGTTGATTATTCGGGACGGTGCACTAATATAGTAATTGAGGAAAGCGAAAATTACAAATAAGCTGGCTTAAAATTTTAGTTCAATTCGAAATTGTATTACTCAAAATGTCCCTCCATACAGTCTCCCGCACCCATAAAGTATAAAACATTTATAATTGTTCATGATTTTATAATTTTGTTTATTGAAACATGGAAAGTCGTGTTTCAATAATAAAATTATCGTCAGAGACCAGTTTATCATTGGACGCGCAGGTTTCGTTCAAAGTGTGGCAACCTCTCACAGCACATTATAAATTTTATCTTGCAATTACCCCATTTTATCACCATCACTGCTTTTTGATTTATATATTTGATTTTTTATTCAGTTTGTATGGAATATGAAAGTTTATAAATGCTGATGTATATAAGTCGTTATAAATTCCTACCAGTTCTGCATTTTTTTCTTTTCATGTGAAATATATCTTACTTTATAACTTAGTTCAACATGTTTACCAATTCTATAGTAGCCAGACAGTATACATTTCCATAAAATTAAACAAAAGTAACTATCAAATATCTTGGAACTGCGGTTTTATATATAGTTTCCCCGAAATCCGAATTAAATCCATCTGTTCCTAGAAAAGTTATCCCATAAATCTTTTAGTGCTTAACCAAAAGTTCTCGATGGCGAGAACATTGCACGTCATTCTCATGTTATTTTACGAATAATTACACATATGCTACAACACAACCTGAATATAATTCTCTGCTGTATATTTTGCAATGGAAAGGGGAAAATACGTCTGGTCTAGATAAATCTCATGCAATCCGTAATCGAAGAAGTAAGAAAGGAAGAGGAAATTGAAAAATTAGCATATAAAGGCAGAAACGGTGATTGCAAAGAAAACCCGAGTAGGTATCGCGTATCATAAGGAAAATACCGGTGGATGTAAATTAGCAAGAAAAAAACACAGAAATAAAGTAGGTAGTAGACTGTCATATTTATGCCTATAATTGAATATTGCAGGGTAATTTAAATTCCATTCCCGTCGCTCTACAGTAAAATATAAATGAAAAGAAGGCCTCTAATGATTTTCGTTTATAAAATACAACCTTTTAATTAAATTTTTCATTTCACTATTGTTTGCTGAAGAAAGTATAATTATGATTACACCAGAACAGGCTATTACGCTTTTCATCACATAATGATCAAAATTATACATATTAAGGCTATTTAAGACCCGTTAATAAATGGAGAAGAATAAGGCCTATCTTATTTTTTATGGCGTAAAAACATTATATATTTCTTTTACTTCGTTGATATAAAAAGAGTAATAGGCGGTTTTTATAATCCAAAACGATCCAGTTCTTTTATGTATGTAATTCAAAACACAGCAAAATTAGAAATACTGTATAATAATGCATTTACTGGTAACTTTTTATAAAACAGACCGCATGAGTGTCTAACAATAACGCTGTTTATTAATTTATTAATTAAGTAATTAAGTAATGTACTTCAGTAATATACATACATAACAGAACATTTAACAAGATTTGATATAGCTCCACCAAGCAAAGAAATTGCTTATCGGTGGATAAACAGACAGAAATAGTCAAAGTGTGCAACAACACACAGGTTAAGTGCGAAGAAAATAATAACAAACACAGTTTTAATAGTTAGTTTGTAATAAATATAAGCGCAAGCTTCTTTTTAGCACAGATACCGAAGTTAAGGATCGTAACTCCACTGGTAAGTTGTTATATAATTTAGGCATTACGACATTTATACAAGCACGACCGTATTTATTGTTCCAATTTGGCACCCACAAATCACCCGCTCTCATTGACCTTGTAAATAAATCATGAACCACTCTGGGAAAATTCTGTAGTTGAAAGTAATGCTCCAATATCACTCTGTACTTATAAAGAATCTCTACAGATAAAATTCCAAGAGTCCGACACAAATCCACACTCGAAGCCCTGCTACCCGAAATATTTCGTAAGGTAAGTCTTTGCACCGAACACAATCTGTCAAGTGAATATTTAGAAGTAGTCCCATAAATAGTAATTCCGTAGGTAAACAGAGACTGAACCAACGAATAATAAATGGTATACATGGTATATCGCGGTAAGAATTCTGATAAATAGAAGAAGCGGTGACCCAAGAGCCTAATTCGGGCACATAACGTTGAAACATGCTTTGTCCATAAAAAACCGGAGTCCATATGGAGGCCCAAATAGCAAAATTCCTCTACTCGTTCCAATCCAACAATGCACGCGCAGTTACCCTTCCGAAAGCCCCCGGCGTGAAGGTAGTGGTGCTCATGATATATCAACGTAGGTATGTTCTTCTGTTTCATGTGTGGAGACCTTATATACATAAGTTTTGTTTTTTTATGATTCAAGATGAGCCTCTTGTTGTGTGCCCACACTTGAAAGTTGTTGAAAAGGTGCTGGAGGTGTTCAAATGCAGCGTCGGCAGTGTCAGCCGCCACGACGCTCGCCACATCATCCGCGTATAGATAAAACTGACAATTTCGCAAATGAGCTCCAATGTCGTTAATATACAACGCAAACAGGAGTGGTCCCAATATGCTACCCTGCGGAACTCCCTGTTCTAGGGCAATCAAATCCGAATTGGTTAGGTTTAAAGTTATTTTGAATTTCCGATGAGAGTGATAATGTCTGAACCAGTTATTTAAGTTGCCACGGATGCCACAATTCGCAAGAGTGTCTAATAATATTAATAATAATAATAATAATAAATGTCTTTATTGTAGCAAAGCAAAGCACCCACAAGAGAATATACATAGAAATTAAAATATGTACTAAATAAGTGGCATACAAAATTAAAAACAAAAAGAAAAAAAAGAAGTATATATGAGCTACATTATCCGCAATGTTTGCTACAGCCACAAGGCGAGATTCAGTGAGTGGCCGTATAAAAAAACGATCCTCCCCTGCTCTACCATCTAAACCTTGACTATATGAATTATATACAGAAAGAAAATATGCCTAAGATAACCTTAAATGCTAAAGTGGAAATAAACTTTACTAAATATTTATATCATACGCATGATTAAAACTAAAGTTCATTCTGCAATGTGCCCGCCACAGCATATACAAGACAATATCCGCTATGCTACCCTTGACCCGCAAATAAGTACCGCCTGTACGAAGCCCTGAACATTGGTAAATTCAGTGTTTTGAGGTTATCATCCAAATCATTATAAGACTTGTAAATGTGGTATGAGAAGCATCTCTCAAACAAAGACGTTCTGTGTTTAGGCGGAGATATCCTGTTTTTGAAACGCGTGCCTAAATCATGACTCTCGAAACGAAAGTGAATCTTATTATAAAGATACGAGGGTATCTTTTTAGTGATAATGTGATGGTAAAAACACATAGTTTGCAATTGTCGTCTATTTGGCATGCTCCGCCAGCCTGCATCCCGAAGCTTATATGAGATTCTTTCAAACTTTCTTATACCATAGATCAGGCGCAAGCAAGAATTTTGAACCCTCTGCACACGCTGGGCGGTCGAAGAGTCGATGGCTGGATGGTATATCGGAGCGCAGTAATTGAACCGGGAAAGCACAAAATGCTCACATAGTCGCCGCTTGAGATTCCGACTTAGAGACCACCTATGGGGATAAATTTTCTTTAAGGTAGTAGCCTGTCTAATATAATTGATTATCTGAGTTCGATACCGAAAACTATTATCCAAGGGGAGACCCAAACTTACTGCGCTGCTGACCATGGGGATCGTTCTATTATTAATTTCGACACAAATTTTGGTTTCCAGATCCGCACACGCAACCTTGCTACCAAACAGCAGCACTAAAGATTTATCTGGATTGAGTCTCATAAAGTGTTTCTCTGCCATTGAGTATATAGCATTCAGATCCTCATTTATTTCTTCCACAGAGTGCCGCCAATCGCCCGGCGAAAAATATCTATATACTTGAATATCATCAGCATATATATGAATGTTACACAATTTTAGTTCATTAAATAGAAATGGCGAGTAAATAGAGAACAAAATTGGCCCCAAGATTGACCCTTGCGGCACACCCGAGAGCACAGGAACCAAACCCTATATGGTTCAATATGAGAGTTAGGGGTGAGTGATTCACTGTGGCAACGGCTCAGAATGGGGTTTTCGTGGTTTTCCTCATTCCTAGGCGAATGCTGAGAGTAAACTATATAAGTCGCTCCACGGGCGCAAATTTCATAATGACATCTGATAGCCAGCTTTTTTAAAAAGTATTTTTTTGGAAAATTTATTATTGTTATAACGACTTTTAAATAATTAGGTGAAATAATTAGTCAGAATAGGGATATTTGAAATGTTTAGGTGGAGCACTGGGTTTAGGATGATTTGTAATATTTAGCTTTTCTTAAATAAAGTGTGTCAAAGGCCTTGCTAATAATAATCATTGTGCAATTAAAATCGCATCAGCCATAAATAATTTGAATACTTTCTAGAAGTATAAGTTGGTGTTTGAGGTATTTTCATCGTCTATGGAATCGTTTAAAGCCGACGTTTCGGCAGTGGTTGTACTGTCATCATCAGGATAGCTCTGAGAAGGACTATGACTTGTCAAATCCATAACTAAAATTATACATATATCTCTTCGATAAATCTTGCGCGTGACATTTCTTCCTTCTGTATTATCGGCTGTGTAGCTATACAAGTTCTGTTTGAAGTAGTATCATAACTATAACATTTTATTATTTCTTTCTATTTGTTACTCCCAAATTAAGGCATCCTAATAAACATTATTTTCCATACATTGCGCGTTTAATTGCGAGTAGTTTAGCTTTTCCAATTATTTACTGGTTCGCGATAACGAGGTTGAGTAATTATCAAAAAATATGTCGAAGCATTAATTGATGAATTAGGTTTTGCATTTGGGCAATTTATCTTGACATAGTTAGAAGTGAAATGTCAACAGCGGTGATTATTTTAAATAATTAAAAGAAATAGCAATTAAAAAGCTTCGTTACAGAGCAATTTAAACCGAAAATGTATAGTATTTTACGGCACACTTTTTAAAACCTATTTTAGTTTTTATAAAATCATAGAACGTTATCTTACAGATATTACGAAACTTATTACTTTCACCATACAAATCTGCTGTGTTTTTTTTGTTTCAGTTACTTTGTACTGTAGAACAATGGAAAATCTAGTCGTATACTCCACTTTATCACCTAGTGAACATACGGACATAGTTTCCTCAAAATGGAATTTAACTGAAGCTGCATTAGTTGATTAAACCGCACCGCATATGGAGAAAGCTCCGTTACTTGGTGGGAATTTATAGCAAGGATCTTCTTTAACTTTTAACACGCCCGTCTAGAGATGTTTACCTTGAGACTTCCGTACTTAGCTCACAGATAGTTTAACGTGATTTAGTGGGCTAGCTTCCAAAACTTCCGCACTCTGTTCTTTATATTGTGACGTGGAAAAACGAAAGTATGGCATGTGCTTGGATGAAATCCGTGTGGCAATGTTGTTTCCGACAACTTGGTGTTGCATAAAAAGAAAAACCTTTCCTTATATCTCCAAATATTGTTATAGTAGTAAACGTTTCATGAAAATATTTTGATTTGAATAGATATAGATTTTGTAGTGTTATGTTATCGAAAATAATCATTCCTAAACCTATTCAGATAAGGATAATATCGCTCTTGGGTGGCTTATCTACATCATTTCGTGGTTGAGATTTATAGCTAGTTGCCATTCAATAACAGTAAATGAGATATCTCAGAATAAACTGATTTTCATAAATCAAGGGTCTTAAAATTTGTAGATCGGTGGTAATATAATACATGAAACCTAAGTAAAATAGTAAAGAATAAGACACAAAGCACAGAATACAAATACGGATAATTACATTCTGAATGAGAGTTTGGGAAGTTTAAAATTGTGCCTTTTCTAGTAGTTGAGAGTTGGTCATTCCGCACGGATTAGCTTCAAAATTACTGTAGTTTAAAACGGACAGACGACGAAGGTTAGTGAAAGGTAACACAGTCGCCTAGACTCTGCCCAAAGTTTAGTTCTAATGAAAAAGTGGAGCAAATAAATCGGTCATAGTAAGAAAAAAACTGTCACTTTTATCAGCATTTTAATGTATCTGCTTTTAAATGAAAAATTATGTTTTGGTTGCAATAAATAGAAAAGAAAGATATTTAAATGCTTCTTTTTTTCAGCTACTTTCGAGAAATATGATTCTTACGAAAAAATTCGTACCACTGCTTGTCTTATCGAGACTTACAAAATGGTGATTTTAGTTTCAATTAGATGACGCTATAACTGAAGGAACTAGGGCAGCTAATGTCAGAGTACAATCAAAAGATGACTTAGCGAGTTTCAGTTTGCAATGCTCAAATCAATATTGTTATAAGCTTAGCGAAAAAAAAAAGCCTTATGTGTGAGTTTCACCATTAAAACTTAATGAAACTATTGAACACCATAGTGCAAACGCATTTAGATCAAAATTAATTTTGCGGATATCCCAAAAAAGGAATGCAAACTATTGTCATTGTAAAAAATTGGGAACTACATTATGAAATATAAGAAAATCGAAGCAATTAAATATTTCCTGGAAATCCGTTTGAGCTTAAAAAATAATTTTAAAATTAGCTCCATTTATAAAAGTTTTCGTAAAATTCAGCTAATTGCCTCATTCATTCCAAATCCATTTGTTAATACTTATATTCCCGAAATATCGTAACAGATTTCAAACATGTTATACATAATAATTCTAGTTTCAGAATATCACGAACAGATTTTTAATTGCTTGTAGACGTAAACGAGAGAAAAAGTCCAGTGTTAGAAAAATATTTCCCTACGTCCCGTTTCGGATTAACTTATCAAAAGTAGTTTTTGAACAATAAACTGGTTAAAATCAAAGTTTAGATCTAAGATAATATGAATAATTAAATGAATTTAGCCATAACCTTTTATGCACTAAAGTACAGAAGACATGCAGCGTTAGCTTTCATGTTGAACCATGTTTCTTCTGTACTTTAAGTTGTGTTTTTTTTTACCTTAATAAATGGTAACATAACTAGTTTCTACATAATTACACTTTTTTTAGCATATTTAAGCACATAATATATAACTGTAGCTCACAAGAGTTTTTACAATCTAAATTGCTTCGTCTCAAGCTAAATATATAATATAATATTATAATGTATAATAAATAAAAAAAATGCTTCTTTTGTTATCAAACACTAAAATTTATAAATGCTTGACGGCAGTTAGCTCGAAAGTGAAAACAGGAAACTATTCTTCTCTGAAGACCAAAGACTATATGCCGAAGTGTGCTATGGTACCACAAGAAGATTTTATACATCTTTGGTAAATGAACTAGTAAAAAGATATCTGTTTTTATAACGTTTTCAAATACGTAACGCATACGTTACGTTTCTCAATAAATATACTGGGTGTTATACTATGTTGGGTATCAATAACAGCTTCGAAACTACCTAGCTATAGTGATGAGAAGGAAAATGTATGCCTACTTAAAGAAAATTTAATAAAAATATTTTTTTCTTATTTAGAAACACGAGAATTGGGGGAATAATTCTATACTGTGCTTATAGCAACAAATATTTTTAATTATGTTGTCAAATATGTATTTATTTGATGACCCTCTTGTGATAAGGTTTGATAGCTTAATTGCTTTACTTTTTCAAATGTTACCGGAAATATCAATGCATTTGTATACACTTGGTTCCTTCAGTAGGTAGCAATTTCATTTTACGCACTAGTGCTTTTGAGTGCGCGTAGTTGCCTATTATGCAATATAAGCACAAAAATATACTGCAAGTGTGTCATACACCTCTCCATTAGAAAACGATATAATCTAACATTCAAAGGCTAAACGGTAATTTTCAATGATCAGTGTATAGTGAAGTTCTATGTATAATTTAACAATTGTCAAATAAATCGAAGTCAAAATCGAAACTTGCTCAATTCATGGCCAACCAAAGCTTCGATGCTATGAAGTAGATGTTTGTAATTGATAGGGAAATTATTACTGATAAAAGGGCTATTTTCGTTGTTATCTAAAAAACGGAAAGAGATCATTATGCGATTATCCCACGACCTTAGTCTGTTACAACTTTTCAAGCACAACATAAAAAAGCATACTGTTACGTTTAAATTTTTTGGCATAATCCTGAAAAACTCGAACAGTTGGGGATAGCGTCATCTTGCACATATCTTAAACATTAGTGAGCAGCGCAAATTAAGACACCAATAAATTCTCTTACTTTCAAACAAGTCCACGTTTTCTTTTCGGGTAAAAACTATAGAAGTTGCAGCAGATTTAGTTCTTCGTGAATTCAGAACGTCTACTACGCTTACAACTTGGAACTATTATTAGCAAATTTGAAATTTACTGCTAAACCTAGCAACAGCGCTCCCTCCACAAACAGTTAAATTGTCCCGAAAATAGCTAAATTGGCACGAAAAGTATGTTAAAATAACATTAAAAAGAAGTATTTTACATTTATTGAAAACGTCTCTAACTACATTCCATGCAATTAGAAATTTGCAACTCCAAAAAGCAGAAATAACTCTTAAACGGTATAATTAAGGAAGCGGAGTTAAGGCGGCACCAAAATGTGAATTAGTGAACCAAATTATTGAGTCTTTATTTCTGTAAGAATGTTAGAACAATTTCGAAAAATTAAAGTTAATTCCTTAAGTTAGTACACTGCTGTATCTTCGCTCTGCAAAGTGTACTGATAATACTACCCCCGAGTTCAAACCAACTCCAAAATAGAATAATTGCAACTGGTACTGTTAACTCCGCATAGGGGCAAATTTACATTGTGAAAATGAAATTCTCCTTTGAAACATGAGTGTTAGTATTAAATTACACAATTCTGCCCGCTTTCAACTACTTGTGCATTTGGACGTGACCGGAACTACCAATGGTAGTTCCCTCAGGTCCAGATCTACCAAGCTATTTGTAAGTGTGTAGCTGATATGTTTACAATTTAAAGATATTTTCATTAAACTCCCTTTAGATTTTTATTTATTTATTTATTTAACTCCCCTCAACCTTACTCACATAACATATGTATTTTGAATATGCCTATGTGTGTATTCTTTGCAGTTTTGTGTACGTTTACATATTTACAAGGTTTTTGAGTTTTTCCTGTTGTTATAAGAATCTAATAAATACGTAATTTGTTATAGTAGGAGCAAGTAAAGGAAAGATTGATCCTAAGAAGGTTTGGAACCACCGCACCGCCAGTATCATACACATTCGTGTGAAATTCTTATCATGCAACCCCGTGTTAGTAAATCATTTCGTATTCCGCGGGAATTTCTTTATACGCATGACTCTCGTAAAAAATGTATATCTTCTGCGACGAGAAAAAAACACTCCCAAGTAGAAGGAACATAGAATTGCCGTGGAACTTGTCAAACTGGAAAGTGTCTTTGACTCCTCCCTACTTACTTTCTGTTTACATCAGAAGGAGAAAGAAAAATCGATGATTTCGTCAGTGTGAACGACGAGCGAGAAAGTTTTAATGAAATAATACGAAAGCAAGGCATTAAAGCCCGTTAACACGCACGTGTTTTCTGGGCGAAAGAAGGCCGAGTCTCATTAAGTGACGCCCTCGTAACCGTACTTGGTGGATTCGGTGATTGCTTTCGTTTATCGAAAATTTTCGAATATTGATTTTCTGGCGTGTCACGCGGCTTGATTAAATTGAAACTTGTGGAATCGAAATCGAAATGATTGCGTGCGATCGTGCCGCTCAAATTAAATATGTTGGGTACATTGAAAATCCTAATAAATATTCATAAAGTGAAGAATCAAATTGTGGTTCCTTGTGTGTATTTGCGGTAAATGTACATGGTAGACATAAATTTCTTTGACGATTACGTGTCTTTTTATAAACAGAAATTAAAAGAAAAGTACCATAATAGGTGTGCTTTAAATTAAATTGCTGTACGAAGTAAACTCACGCGACTAAAATTCAGAATTCGATAAAACTGTACAGACTAGAGGTGGGTCGGATTCGTATGATTCATCAATATATTCGATTCCCATATATGATTCGTACGGTACGAATCCGTATCAGTACGACTCTTGTATACTAGTATAGTCAAGGAGTCGGAGTCAGAGTCGGAGTCGGAGTCAGTGTCGGAGTCAGACTTCGACTCCAACAATATATCCAACATTATTTGAGTTAATGAGAAAGAGATTATCTATACCCGCTACATCCTTACCATGCGAGCGTATTTTTTCAAAAAGTGGACAAATAGTGACAGATAAACGGTCAAGAATAAATTCAAAGACGGTATCGTATCTGCTTTTTCTTAATTTTAATATAAAAGATTGAATGTCTGCTAATATCTTATACATATGTATATTAGCTATGTATATTATCTATGTATGTGCCTGTATTCATCAAGACAATTTTGTGTTTAACCTTTGATGAAATGTTGAGGTTTTCCTTTTGTTATTAAGAAATAATAAAACAAAATAATCCATTATTGTTTCACTTTGTTTTATTTTACGAAAATTTCAATTTACCGTTTTTTTAAAGTCATGAATCATCACAAATCTATATAATTTTTTTACAATATTTCGGTATGAATCGTATTACACGAATCTTTAATTTTAGGAGTCATTAGGATTCGAATCACTAAAAAGATTCGAATCGCCCAGCGCTGGTACGAATCCTTTACGGTCTTCTTTCGGTACGAATCATATTATACGAATCTTTAATTTTAGGAGTCTTTGGGATTCGAATCACTAAAAAGATTCGAATCGCCCATCGCTAGTACAGACTGAAAAAGTATCATATAGAATAAGAGCTACGCATTTTTTTAGCGGCTCATTCATCCGTTTCCGAAGTACAGCTCCCTCCAAAAGTTTCCAGGATTTTTAGATTTTTGAAAATATCTCGGAAACTACAACAGATATTTATTTTGTGAAAATATAATTTCAAGGATGACGCAAATTATTTTCGGAAAAAAATAAATAACGGGGAAGCAGGGCACCCTGTTCCCTCAAATTATTATATTTTTTGTCTTTTAATGTCAAGGTAATTTGCACCATAGTAAACAGACAAAAATCACCCAAAATTACTTTCGAAAAAAAAAATTAACAACAAATTATTGTTTTTTTTTATTATTTCTAATATTGCCATAATTTGAAGAACATTACATAGTCAAGGATGATGATGAAGATCGAATTATTTTTCTTCATTTTCCAATATTAGGGTAATTTGAAGTATGTGCAATTTATTTTGGAATTCTCTCTGGATGTTTTGCATTTCCAATTTAAAATATAATAAATTTCTCATTTGTACTACCATTATTTCTCCAAAACCTCTATTGCTTCAAGGTTCATTTGTTCACTCCTTGTACTTGTATGTTTTGTTATGTTAATTTTTCTTTGTGTACAAGCGACTACCTTCTATAATCTTATTGCATTGTATTTATTTAGCATCATCATGATACAGATCTCTTTCGTGTAAAATTTAGTATAGTCTATAGGTTATGTACCTGCCGGAAAATATGAAAATACTTTACTCCAATTTGTTTGCAGCAGCGTCAAATTTGTCAAATATTTTTCTAGATAAGAAATACAATTGGCAGATATTATCAACAAAAATATCGTCGGAAACTTTGTTTCCGAAAACAGAATTTCTAAAGATTTCATAAAAATTCTTTAGGAGGCCCACCGGGACAACGACATCCCAGAAACAATCTAGGCCATGGTATCACTATTCATAATATGTATGTATTCTTTCGCTTATCTAAATATAATATTTTGGCCTACCTGTGAACTTCCATTTCTTGCTGTTGCTCTGAAAAGGAATGCAAAACTTTCTACTACAATGCAAAATATAATTAGCGATGCTGATCAGTAACTTCCCTTAAGATTATATGCTGCGGATACGGAATTCATGAAAGCGGATTGGGTAATTGCCTACCAGGCTATCGTCAATGTGCGAATTCTGATGTAGGATCTGAACACAGAGCTTTATGAGTTTTCTTCTCGAATAATTTTGAAGTTACTCAAACTAAAATTGTTGCCCAAATCAATGCAATACAGGTCAAGAACATTATTGTTATTGTTTGAATCATAACAGTTATAGGTTTATATCTATTCACTTCAATCTGTCAATTAATGCTTCATTAAAAGTTTTATTGACAAAGTATGTAGTTGTTTTCGATAACTTCAGTAAATGTATTCCGTTTTTACTTCGTTTTAAATATAAATTAGATTAATTACATCGCAACTCGAAGGCTCTAATTGATTTTAATTGAACGACGCGATGTGTAAAGAAGTCTGATTGATTTAATGTAACCAATTTATTTAAAGCGACCCTATTGAAAAATAATGAACAAATTCCCTTATATAAAATCAGTAAATCACACATAAAATTCTATAGTTCGATATCGTTAGATTAAGTAAATATTCATTACTATATACATGAACTGTGTTGTTGCACCAGACTATAGACTATTTATAGTATTTAAAATAGGATATTTAAAAGTAAATTTCGCCATCAAATGCAATGAATTTAATTCGAGATGTCAAGTTGATCTTATCGAAATGTAATCACAATTAGATGGTGATTTTAAGCTACAAGAATAAGTTATAAGATGGCATACCAATTGTACTGAGGAAGTTGCTTAAAATTTGTTGGACGTGTTTACAATATTTGGAATTCCGGGCATATTACACAGTGACAATAGCCGAGAATTCGCTAATAAGGTAATTGAAGAGTTGTGTCACATGTAAGGTGAACCAAAAGTTGTACATGGAAAGCCACGACACTCCCAATCACAAGCTTCAGTTGAAAAAGCAAGTAAGGAATTGAAAATATGTTATCTAAAACTTTCCAGGTGCTGGTTAATCCTCTAAAGCTCTCTTTTGTATTTACATCGAATACTACACGTTTTATTTCCTATACCTTATCCTATAAAGGGTTAGATATGAGGTACTTGATTTCTATTAACCGCAAATGCATTTGTGCAACTGAATAGTAACACAGTGGCAAATTTTAGAAACAAAGTCATAAAATCTAATAAGGTTTTATCCCTGGTGCCACAATAAGGCAAATTAGTTTACGCATTCACATGCTATTTTCGTATAAAGTTAGAATTTTCGTAGTTGCAAAGGTCGGGCGATGTAATTTACTTACAATTAATTCAGGATTTCCTGTCGTGATCTTGTATACCCAGGGTACTTTGCTAAACAACTACTTCTGATTTCAAAGTATTGCATACATAAGAAAAATCTAGTTGATGAACTTCTATTGATTAGCAGTACCTGTTGATTGAATAAAGAGTCTTAGTACATTATTTTTTTTTTTAATATAATGGAGCATAACAGAATTTGAACAAACGACTTTTAGTTGAGACTCGTTAAGGAACTCCGTTATCCCATAAGAAGTAAGAATAAATGCACACTCTTGGTTTTTTAAGAAGGCTTACGTGTTGGCAGAATATATGTAATCAAAACTTTCTTTGCAGTTAAGTGTAAAGGTAGCTAACTTTATCAATCCATTCATTGACAGAAGCTTTCCACGGTTCTCTATTTTCTATCAACTTGGTTGCTTCATTCCGCCCAGGCTGCCTTTCTCCAGTATATCTTTTATTGCGAAATTCTAGTTTTATGTAGCTGGTATCTTATATTCTTATTAAATCGTCAAACAATTTCATTTGCTACTTCTCTATTGCCTTTGTAAGAAGTTCTACATTTAATTCTTCTCTGGTTAGTTTTTTTAGTTATTTTGTGCTGTCGCCGGTAGAACGCAAACTTAAAAACCAGAAATATAATTACAATGGAACACTATATCTAAGGAATAGAGAAAATAGAGTTTTTCAAACCAGGAAATAAACATAACATTTAGAAACATATTAGGATTCATTACTATTATAAATGTTTCAAAATAAAATACATATGAAATCCATAGGTAAAATCTTTAAATGCTATTCCATAAATTCAATAAGTAAGCTCGGAAATTGTCTGTTCAGCAACGCAGTATAGATAAAGATTAATTAGAAATATTGTAAACATTTAAAACTACTGCTGTAGTCAATTAACAGTTACGTAAGAGACATTAACAATAAGCTATTTGTTCTACTCCCTAAATAAAGGATAATCCAGCAAGCACTGATTTAATTCGGTTAGAACCGCCTCCCACAAATTTAAACTTAGGATAAAGGAAATATTACCATTAATATGCATGAGGATAGTTTACACAACGCGTACGCAACTTAATCACTTTAATTAAAGTGTTTACACATACATATATTCGTCACTAGTAGAACGGGGTTTCCTATAAACAAACTAACAAACATGTTAATGTTAATCGCACAGATTCCCAGAAGTAATAAGAAAAAAGACTTAAATGCTAATGGGAACAATGTCACCAGCCGGTGACCAGTTAAAGTAAACTTCTTATCTCAATTAAACCCAGAAAATTCATTCACTTCTTCTCATGGAGAAAGAGAAATAATTTTGCTGTAAGTAAATCTTTTACCACAAATAAAATTGAAAGTTTTAATTCAAGGAAGCTTTTGTTTCCATGAATTTTCTTAACTAGAAAATATATTTGCTGAGTGCAAGTAAATAGAGAATGCGGCTTATTGTACATGCACAGCAATACGTGGGATTTATTTAATATAATAAATAAATGTTAGAATCTTTTTATCTTAGCAAGTATAATATTTACATACAATTGTGCAAGGTAAGCTAGAACATATCAATAAGACAAACAGATAGCTCATATTGCTCATATGCATATTTTAATGATCAGACAGAGTATACAGGAACATACTTACACCTCTCAAGAAAAGATTCGAGGGCACCAGCATTTAAAGAAACTATTCTAAATCAAAGTATATGTACATACATGTTGTAATAGACTCTTACATTGCTGGGTAATAAACTATTGTTTTACTGAGACCTTCTTATTTTTATCATAATATTAATATATTTAATAATTGAAGAGATAAAAAGCAAAAAGGTGCAAAGCAACGATTTATGTCACTAAACAACCTTACTTCTTAAATTATAATTTAAACGAGTAGGCAATCCTTAAGTTTACGTAACTTAAGTACATACTGAAATATATGACTGCATATTAGCGCAGGCATACATCATTTAAAGAAATCAATGGGCATACAAATGAATATAAATTACAATGCTCACGTCAGAGAGGTGTGAAAAGAACCATTCCGCCTTGTATTAAACCGCGCAATTCAATCTCTTTCATGCAAAGGCTGTAAAATAAGCGATAAATCTTGAAAAGAAACATCCGTGTAGTATTTTTAAGCTTAACAGTTCGCACGAACGTATACAAGACCGTAAATCATTTTCTTTAGCTTAGTGCATGTTTAATACTTTCAATGTCATGAACGTGACCCTAAAGTAGACGCAATGATAATAAAAGCTTAAGCCCAAGAAACATAAAAGTTAGTACAAGTATCATAAAAAATACCCAAATAAGTGTAAGTAAGAAGTCAAGGTTATAAACGAGGGTTAGTGCTATATTTCGTTTAAATATTTACGTATTTATATTAAATTGGAAAGACGTTGCAATAAAAATTTCCGTAGATATCTTTGAATTACACATCCATACTAATATATGACGGATAAAAAAAAGTTACTTATCTCAAAACGGAATTGCTAATCTCGCAGTAAAACATAACTTTTTCATTGCGAAATTCTACTCTATCAAAAGAAAGTTACTTATATCTCTATCCAAATGTTATATTCCAAATAAAGTGGAGTGTTTTTTTATACTGCCGAAAGCAATATAAAGATGTATGTTTATACATTCCATTCATTCGCCCTTGAATGTTATTATTTAATCGTTGATGTAACTATATATTCCATCATAACTTATTACCCAATGTAGTATTAGGGCACTTCAACTATTATTCTTCATTATGATGAAATCAATTCTTGGACACAACATTAAGGTTAATTCTTTTATATCTTTTAGCTGCGCTGAACAGTTCTAAATTGATGTCACCAGCGCTTCCACCATACTTGTAAGGTAAGCTTTCTAAACTGTAGAAAACGTATATACAGCACGAGTTCTCGTTCTATGGTCACCCGATGTCATACGAACTCCGCATCTAAACGTGGCCCAATATATCTATTTACGATATATTTGGTTTAACACGATATTAATACGGTAGACTAAACGTCGAATTTTTGAGAAATATGCATCAAAAAATGAAGATACCTTTATAATCATTAATATTATCTCAATACAAGTTGCATAAACTTCAAGGAAAAGAATTAACGTCATAATAAAAATATAGGTAGAACGATTTCTTTATTTAGCACGCAATGAAAGTAACAACATCCATCACTTGCGCTTATTCTATCACTGCTTTAAATTTTAATATGTTTAATATATATTTGGAATAAAATTAAATCAAGATTAAATTCATTATTTGGTTTATCACTGAATAGCTAGTTGTTTAATAGTCATTCGAATATTATTTGATTAATATTGTGATTGTTAGAATGGGGTATCGTTCCCGGAAATAATTTTAGCTTATACAAAGTCACTGCCTCAAGCTGTTCATAGGATATACCACGATATACGTAGAAACGAATATAATAACGATTAATTAATGTGTAGTACCTATTTGCGATTCTAAAATACAAAACTTTTGAGATATTTTATAATTTGGGAAGCAATATGTAAAATGTCTAGATTAAAAAATGATTTTTAAAATCAAGAATGATTACATTATTAATGTTTTCTTAAGCATTGGTTAAAATAACTTTTTCTAAAATAACTTGGGTATACATACTAATAGTACAGCAGCCCTTTTCTAGGTATAATGTGACTAAGTCCAAAGGAAGTTCTATTATATATTCCTTAACGAAATTTAGCCTTTGTATGTTAAGAAAAGAACGTGAACAACGTTTAGAAAGAGAAACCATTTAGTGAGCTGCTTGAAATAAGCAAGAAATAAAACAAGTTCAAGTCAAAAGTTTAATTAGGTTACCCAATTATAACCTTGATTTTGACCTTGATCTCCATTTCGTTCGAAGATCAACTTTTGCATTTCAAATGATTCCTGATTTTAAAGGCAGTAAAACTTTGCGTTCAAGTAATCCAATCAGAGAAACAACACCATGCATCTGGTAGGTACTGGCCGAATGGCTTAGGTTTTGCCGTCAGTGGCTGGATGAAAATGCTGCTTCAACACGTGAAACCGTGTTACGGATACTACTTGAGTTAGGACTCGAGATAATTGAAAATAAATCGCTTATTATTTCCGCAAAATACCATCGTAAAATTACTTTGTCATAAATAGTTTCTCCTCTAGCATATAATAATAAACACTTAATTTTGTGCTACAATTTGTTTTGTAATTGATATTATCTTGTAAATACTAAGGCAGATACAATTATCTGTTAAATATTATCCTTAGTTACTATGAAAAAAATATATATATATATATATAAAGAAACATGTGCGTATCAATAACTTTTTAGAAACCAGAATTATAATTTTACCATTAAAATAATCCATTGTTCATATTTTAGCAGTTTACTGCATTACTGTGGTTTTGATGATACCAAAGGCCAAGCATAATTTTTAGTGTGCAAAGCACCACGTAAAGTAAATAGTTAAGGGGTCTAATCAATTGTTGCAAAAATAACTTTTTGCCAGCGACCCAAATACCCAGTAAAAGATTTGGAATAACTGCAAATGTTGAATGCTAAAAATGACATGTTTAATTTAACAAAATGCAAAAATTTAAGCAACTCCATATTTTATAGGGCAAAATTTTGGAATGAGACAAAAAACTGAAAGAGGCTAAATATTATGATTGCAATTATGCTAGCGTCTTATTTATGTTACATACGTCCCGTTTTTTTAACGCCAAACACGTTGTGTATTGCTCCTTACTGCGGAATAAATGGAACACAAGGACTTTTCCAGGCGTACTTATACGTTCCACGTTGAAAGCCTAAATGACATAAAAATATTCGGTAACATCAATTACAAAAGTAATTGTAATACAAAATTCCGTTGTTTTAACACTACGCAAAAATAAATTCACCATATTCTCTGTGAAAGTATAGGGGCATTTTATAATATCTCTTATTTACTCTAATTTATTTATATTGATTTAAAGCATAAAACATAAAATATTTTATTGTAAAATAACTACAGACCAGGCACTGGCTGTTGGCGAAAGCCCCGCCCTCACGCGCATCTTACGTCACCAGCTCGAAGCGGCGGATGGAACCCAGTTAAAATGGGTAGCATATAGTACTGTACAATAGGCTTTTTTTTTTGCTTGGATATTTCCTTCGTTATTTTATCGCACAGTTCATAGAGGGTCTTCTCTTTTTATTTATATCCCTTCTCAACTTAACTCTTGTATTTTTCTAATGGAATTATAAATTTACTTTTCTTTCATAGTTTTTTTTTTAAATATATAAAATTGAGATTAAATGAAATTTTGTTTTATTTTACTAAGTAACTGCATAATTGTTATATTTTATTTTAAACTTTTCTTCTCTTTAAATTTATGTTGCATTTTGATGGACTGAAGGTAAAAAATCATTATTTTAAAATATCTTATCTTATATATTTAAATCTGCTGAAATCGTATGTCTATACGGAAAGAGCATGATACGATTTATCACTACCAATATTTATTAATATATCTGGAGACCGTCTTGAATTGCAAAAAACATAAAATAGGAAAATACAGCTAGCACAGCGAACTTACCGATTTAGGATGTCTCAGGCTTGACGAAAACGCCATACGGTGGCGGTTCCTCTTCCGTGATCAAATTGAGTCGTACAGCATCGGATGCGGCCTCGTAAATGGCACCGACAGTCGGTACTAGGACGTTTTCTACTTCTACACTGTCAGTTTTGAAAGGCGGCGGTGGTTGCGTCTTCTTCTCTTTAAAGGATAGCGCCCTGTGTACGCCGGACGGCAAGAGGGACTCCTGTTGCGTCTCGTTGTTCCCGTTACAAGTACGTTCCGATCTCCAGTTACCGAAACGACCGCTCGCAGCACTTCTGGCAGCGTTGTCGAAACACGGCAGGACTTGTTTGAATTCCTTACGGAAGTTCTCGTTCAACCAAGCGTAGAGAAACGGATTGTAGCAAGTCGAAGACATAGCCATCGCGTGCGCCATGAAAAAGCTGAGGAAGTAATATTGCCAATCGCCGACTTGAGCCGAGAAATCGTTAACGATATTAATGACGTTGAGTGGTAGCCAAGACAGTAAGAAGATAACCACCATCGCTATGAGCATGCGGTTAGTTCTCCTCTTCCGCTCACGATCCGCTTCTTCTTTTCGTGAACTCTTCGAACCTGGTTTGGTTTTAGCTCGGTCGTTCAATCTCAAGGATACGCAGATGTAGCAGAAAGCGATCAAGAAGAAGGGTATTACGAATTGCATCATCGTGGTGATACCACCGAAGATCCTGCGGTACTGTTCTTCAGGCCAATTCTCCTCGCAGAAATATTTAACCTCATTGGTGACGTTATTGTGGATATGCTTCATATAAATACCATAGGGCAGAGTGATAAGTATAGAGAATAACCATATATTAACTATAATTATGATGCAAGTAGACAGCTTCATCCTCGGATGAAAGGGATAGATAATTACGAAGAATCTATCGATGGCTATCGAAGTTAAAGTTAGTGTAGATATGTAAACGCTCGTTCCTTGAGCGTACGAAACCAGATGGCAGATTATGCTTCCGAATATCCATTTGCCCAAGAACGTGTAAAGAGGTGTAAATGGCACAGCCAGAACGCAAAGTAATATATCAGAAAGGGCCAAGTTCGTTATGAAGAGATTAGTCACCGTTTGCATCGCCTTGTTCCGAAAGACCACGTAGCATACTAGGACATTTCCGAATATTCCCAAAACAAATATCGATGTGTACAACATGAAGAACAGCACTTGTATCACCTCGTCGTCTATCAAATCGTCAGAGGTGGTATTTGAAGTTCGATCTTCAGCCACCACGAGGCTACTGTTGTGGACACTGTTTATTTTATCCATTTTGAGGGCTATTGCGTGTAACATAAGTTCGGATTTAGTTATGTATTAAGCACTGATTTTAAAAGTTCTTCTTCTGAATATTTTCATTTTGTATTGGTCCTTGGTAATAATATCATTAAACACTATTTACATAATATATATAAATTATTTGTAGGAAATTTTGTCTTTATTTTATTTACACACCTGGCATATCTTGAAGAAAGAGAGAAAAGTATTAAATCCACTCTGATAATTAAATTCAAAGAGTTTAGGGACAAACACTTCACGTGGGCGTTTCCAACATTATATAAGATAGACTAACATCGTACATGTATTAATACTGATTCTGCACAACGACACGGACAACATAATTTCGATTAATGAAAATTTAAGCCAACAGAAATTTTCATGAATCTCATTTTTTGCTACATTAAAACACAGACAATCCCCAGTCAATCCTTACCAATACAAAAATGTCCATTATAAAACCTCTTCTAATGATAAAAACTTTCTAATTAAATACTCTCTTATCGTAAAGTCGTTTTTATAATTCTTGAGTTTGATTAATTCTTTCGGCTGTGGGTTCGCGAGGTTCCAAATGCTTGACCGGTGAGGTGATAACGGTAGAAGGCAATAAAGTATCTAGGGTATGTTCATCGCCATTGCAATACCTATTGGTGTTCTGACTTAAGACGCACGGTAATACTTGTTTAAATTCCTTACGAAAGTTCTCGTTCAACCAAGCATACAAAAAGGGGTTGTAACACGTCGAAGAAACAGCCATTGCGTGCGATAGGAAGAAGAACAAATGAAAGAATTCCCCGAAATCGTAAAAATCGTTGATCAAATTGACCAAATTAAGCGGGAACCAGCACACCCCAAATATTGTAACCATTGCGATCAACATGCGATTAGTTCTTTTCTTTTTCTCTCTATCTGCCTCTTCTTTTCGCGCACTCTTGGTACCCGGTTTGGATTTGGCTCGTTGATTTAAACGTCTCGATATGCGTAAGTAGCAGTAAGCGATAATACAGAACGGAATGACGAATTGCATGATCAACGTGGAGAAACCGAAAGCGATCTCTAAATGATCGACGGGCCAATTCTCCTCGCAAACTTCACGGCCGTCATGTATCTTGACTTGCATACAAATACCGTACGGCAACGTCACTAACATGGAGAACACCCATATACTAAGTAATATAATAAAGCAAGTCGATAATTTCATTCGTTGTCTGAGTGGGTACAGTATGACGAAGAATCTGTCGATAGCAATGGCGGTTAATGTCAAAGTGGAAACGTAAACACTTGTGGCCTGCGCGTACGGCACTAGATGACATATTATTTTACCAAATATCCATTTATCGATGAAAGTGTAAAGGGGAGTAAATGGAACCGCCAGGGCGCACAAAAGTATGTCGGACAGCGCCAAGTTCGTTATGAATAAATTCGTTACAGTCTGCATTGCCTTGTTCGAGTAAACAATATAACAGACGAGCATGTTCCCGAATAAACCCAAGAATAGTATTACAACGTAAAGGAAGTAGAAGATGATTTGAATCCATAAATTGTTAATTAAATCGTTCTTCGTTGTCTCGTCGTCGTTAGCGGATATCATTTTAGAAAGATTCGTTTAAAATTCGATATTTTACGATATGTCTGTTTATTAAATTATTTTACGATTGTTTTTGACTTTATCAGGTTCTTTCAACTTTAGTGATTTAAAATCCTCGGCAGGGGAACCTGTAAATAATTTACGCAATTACTATATCACTGAAGCTTTGCTAACTATGATATATAAATTTGTAGTGATGCAACGATTTTTGTTTTATAAATACCAATTTAGTGAAGGATTTTGCTCTTGCATGCCGCGTAAGAGAAAGGAAAATAAATCGGCTAAATTGAGCTATAATAATTTTATTTTTGTATTAATTTTTCATATCAGCTACGCTTTAATCATAATTTTAGTCTTTCAAAAAATAATTGCAAAAAAAAATTCAAATTTCAACACAACGCCAACACATGACTTTGTTGATAAAAATGAGAAAGTTAAAGTTAAGAGTTTATAATATAATGATTATATAATATTTGTGGAAAAATATGTAACACTATGCAGAGAATAAATATTTTTAACAGAAAAGCATTTCTACATTTTTCTTTGTTAGATTTCGCTTTTAATCTAATTATAAAATAAAAAACAGAAAAGTAGGGGTAAGCTAATATTTATTTTAAATTTTTAACACACTCTTTAAACACCGTTTCGACCGTGACATCGGTCTTCTTTAAAACTAATTAATAAAAAAAAAAATGGTTAAAAAAAATTAAAAATTTAAATTCATATACCCAATATATGTTTTTTTATATTAAGCGAGTATATTTCAAGTATTAAGTTTTATAACCATTTTTATATTTTTTTCTTTATATCTAATCTGAAGATGCGGTCTAAAGCACAAAACCGGTCGCTAAATAAAGAAATTGTGAGAAAAAGACTCACTTTATTACTTCATATTTAAAATATGAATTCAGACCGAGTCTTTAATGTTTTAAATTAATATTGTATAAACAATTTATGAATGTATGGTATGTTGGAAAGTTCAATAGTAAATATATTAACATCACAAGTGCCAGGAAACAACAATGTTTTGTGTTATTGAAGCAAAAAGTAGTGTATGTATGGCAAAATTTCAAATTGGATGTAAGATATAGGAATAACTAGAAAAGTAAGACAGCATTCTAAAGGTAACATTACTATATTTTATAGGTGTGTATTTTTTTTTTTTTTTTTGTATAAAATAGTAATTTTGTAAGAATCACTACAATTTTTTAGTGATATTTTAAATCGGTTTTAACATTGCAGTTTTATTGAATTTTATATGTATATTTTCAAATAATGTAGAATAAAATTGAAATATTTTAAGGTCAACATTTTCTGTTTTTTTAGTTTCAAGTTAATTTAAAATATTTTTTATTAATGTTTTGTGTTAGATTGGAGCGGTTCTGTGGTCCTAATCAATGGACATAATTTTGACATTTCTAAGTACTGATGTTCATTAACTTATAATACTACACGCACTCAAGTTTTGCCGAAAATGGAGAAGTTTCAAACTCCGACTTTACTCCTTATCCGAAAAGAAGGCATGCTCTAACTTTTACCCACAATTAAGCACCAAATCGCCTCGCTCTGGAAACAAACCAGCGCTTATTGGGTGAAAGGTAAACAAACAACTCGTTCAACCACGAACACGATCAGTTAAAATGTTGGTGTTTTTATCAATAGAGTTGGGATGTCCTTCCGCAGGCCAGGGTGGTATTGAGTACCCAGCGCACCCACCAGTGTAAAAATTGAATGTAATAAAACAGATGAAATGTAGAATTATATTTTAGTTAGTATACCGACCGGATTTTTATATAAAACAGATGAATAATTATTAAGTATAACAGATGTCCGGATGAAAAAAACGAAACCATCGCTTTGTAAAGTTTGTGGTAAACCGTTGATGTGCTGGGACAAACGTGTCTGTAAAAATCATATAGGTAGTATAACAACACCAAAATAAGAAAAATAAAAAAAGCACTTTATGCATGATTTACTTACTTAAGTAATACTTCAGATTTTACGCTGCGCAACAACAAAAGGTAATAAGTGGTAATAAAGTGAATAAGTGTGTTATTTATAGAATATAAAACATAGCTAACACAAGTAACACGCGTTGTTGCGTTCCTGGCATATGGGAAAAAATATCCCAACTCTCATTATTAATGATTAAGACATCAAGAAAGAGTAATTTATCATTATTTTGTAATTATTTTCCGGCATCTGTTTTAATTACATTGAATTTGTATATTAAAAAAATTAAATGTTTGTACCATAAACAGATTTCATAAAAAAAAATATTCTAAAAACGTCTTACTGCTAAAAATGTTATTATCTTGGCATTATCTAGTCCTCCACAAACATTGTTGCAGAAATGTTTACATTTCAATGTATAACTAATTTTTTATTTCATACATCAGGATATATATTGTTGTTGTGTTAAAATTTTTAGCCACCTTTTCTAGCTATCTCCTATAAACTTTTCTACAGGTAACTAAATAGAGTAACATTTTAACTCCTCCAATGTTACACTAAAAAATATTTGACTTGATAAAAGACTGTAGTTGTGATCCAAACGTTGCTGGTATCTAAATATTAATAAAAAAACAAAATTATAACGTCTGAATTTAGCCGTCTTGTTTTTGTTCTATTTCAATACCAATTTAGTTTATTGTATAGTATAAATATTTAAGAACATTAAGATGAATGCAGAGAAATAGAGCTCGTAACACAAATTTATTACTGGAAATTTGTTGTAGGTAGATTATCTAGATTATAGAGGACTTTCCAGGCATTACCCAACTTTAGCGGAGAGAATTACGAGATAATAACAGACAAATGCAGCTTCTGTAGCATTCAAAAATTCCCACAAGGAAAAAATTGTTATTTAAACTTATTTATGGCGTACAAACTTAAAATTAAATTGTAGGTAGCAAGAAAAATGTAAATTTAAATGAAAAATGATCTGGCAATTTAAGGAAAATCAACTTGTCTTTCTACATATTCCACATATTTTATGAACAAGTATTTAGTAACACTCTAATTGTGCGTAATCTTCTACGCGGTATGGAACTTCCGTTAACAAATGAGGATAATTTGCTATCTTTGTTGTATGGATGCTTCCATCAGAGCTTACAAATGTAAACATTGTCGTAAGATAAAATAATAAAGCACCTTCGCACCACATAATCTTAATCAATCTACAAAGCATGTGTTTCAATTGCACAAAGTTTCTCGTTGTTAATTAAATAAATTGTTTCCTGTATATGTTATGTTACACTGGATAACCCTTAAGTGTAGCTTGGCATAAACAGGAAAATGGTCATAATAGAATAAAATAGAATAGAATAATAATCAATACTAGCATTGATAATTTAATATAAGAAGAGGAAAGCGAAATATACAAATGTATATACCTAATTCTGGAAAACATATGTACTGAATGTTTCACCCAAGACTGGATCTTTAATTACTGCTCTATATTTCATTTTGTAAAAAATATTTTCGACAAATGTTTTATAAAATTCAATCCTACATAACCCAAAGAAATACATACCTACCTACAAAGTACCCCAGAAGTAGGTAAACGCATATTTATTCGGCTATTTTACATGCAATTCTCTATATATTTTTTTTTGTGACAAGAGCGGGATATTTGGTTTTAAAATTCTTAGTTTTTGGAAAATAAAATGAAAGTAAATTGGAGAAATTGAACGTGCGTCGAAGCAAATAAATTATACTTTTGGCAAACCTATGAAAATTTGTATGTGGTGGAAGGCTGAAGAAAGAACACCAGAGGGTGATTTATCACTGATTTAAAAATAAGTTGTACTTGCCCACAGCTCTAGTTATGTATATCAAGGATTGACCTGAATCTTAAAATATGATATTTCCTCTAGCTAATGGCTGCCATTTCCAACGTCATTCATATTTGCTTTCTTTTATAGTTTGCTACATTTATTCATTAAGCTACGTTCTTATTCTGAATACGAATTGAACATGTAATGCTTAACATCTTGAATAGTAAGGAGTAACGAATTATATGTGACAATAAACACACATATGCGACATAAACGTTTAAGAGGTTAAAAAGTTAACTTTTCGATATCAACATTTCTATGTGGCTTTTTTTCTTTTTAATTTTGAACATAATACCATTTTGGTATAACTACAAAAATTGTAATCGTTGCATCACTAGTGAAATTGATAAACTGGTTCTAATATCTTAATCTGCTCAACATGCTTTTAAAAATTACTGCGATATATTGATATTAAACTGGTTTATCATAATTTGCTAACATATATGTATAAGCTATAGAAAATGGTAAGAAATATTTAAGGTAAAATTTTAAAACACCAGGTGTTGCAGGGAACATTACATTGATAATGGTTTATATAACTACAATCATGAATTTAATTTTATCTGCACCTGGAAAGTTGCTTTACAAAAACAATTATGCACTTCAAATTAGTGCATCACCCTAAAAGCAGTTTTGAAAAACTAAACCAATCGAAAATACGTCATTCTGAAATAATGATATAACAATGTAGCCAGATATTTTAACAATCAAAAAGATGCATCAATGCTGAAAATAGTTAGTTTAGGAGGTATTTCCAAATACGTAAAACGTTTTTAAAATTTTGTTAGCAAACATTTGTTTAATTAATATATTCAAATAACTCTTTATGGCTTTTGACTCATAGTCATTTTTCTGAAAGCATTTCCAAGTCAACTTTCCATTTGAGGTAAATCCAGACAAAATAAATTATTTAGCAATCCAATGTAAAAAATTTCATATCTTTATTGTTTTAATCAATACATGAATTTGTTTTAACCTACATATTTCCAACAAAAGCAAATTTATTATTTCTAACCATAATTTGTACAATGCAACAGGTATATGCTAATTGTCCTCACTTTTTTGAATTTAAAACTTTCCTGAAATACCTAATCATCAATGCCTTTTGCATCGCATAATATCTTCTGTATATATACAAAAATAATAAATATAGTTTGTATAAATTAGTACTATTTAATTTTTATCCAAGGTTTTGGACGTGCTACTCACTCCATTTGCGCGTTATTAGTGATTCAAATATTGAAAGCGAAATATAGACTTCAGATCCATTAATCATTAACTCAAAAAAATTATAAACCGTAGAATCGTCTTCATTAATTTTCTACAAAGTAAGCTGATATTAATGTGCGTACTAACAATAAGTGCTAAATCACTAGCATTCTGTCCCGTAATCTTGATTCCGTTGGCGCGTTCATTATTTTTGAAAAAAAAGCCTAATTACTTCTGCTATATTTAGAAATGATATAGACGATTCACATAGACACAATTTATGCTTTCAGCCTAAAATTACTGTTCTAGGAACGAAATACACTAAAAAAATTGTAGCAGAAACCGTGAATTTCAGGTATCTCACTAATATTGAATTATACTCTTAACAAAAAATAGCTGAATTAGTATTCCATTAACTGTTCCATTTACGTTAATAAATAAATCATAAATAGTCGCAGAAACATTCACAAAAATGCCTACCAAAGCTCATCGTCTCGTATTAATCCTTCTGCTCTTTGATTTATTCCTGAGTATCCTAGTAACATAGCTCCTGATTTTCCAACTTTAGAATTTTCAACGCAGGACTCTCCATTTTAATTCTTTCCTATTATGTAGGGATTAAGATCTAACAATTTTAGATTTGAGTCAACAAAAACAAGTCAAGCCAACAAGCCACGTCGGCTATAAAGTTTGAAAAATAGTAATTTTCTCTACCTTTTATTTTCTGGACACTACGCTACATCACTGTTTGAGCGTAAGTACTCCTTTTATATTATATAGTTTGGACACAAATTATTTCGGAAGAGTAAGGTACTATGAAATAAACAATCTATCTATCTATCTATCTATCAACTTTCTTCTCTTCAAACCCATGATGAAAACACATATTCTGTCAAATACATCTAGTTTTAAGTGTATAAATACGGGCACTTATAAGTTCTATCTTTAGACGAATAAACACATTTATAAAGTAAAAACCTACATTTCTCTTAAATTTTATAGCCGGATTCATCACCCGACGAGAATAAAAAACATTAAAAATATGTACAATAAAATATACATTCAGTTCCACTTGTAACACAAACTACCACCGTTCGTTATATTTAAAAAATATATTTTATAATCTATTTCAATACTTCATTCCTCTATGTCAGTAAACAAAAGAATTTCAAGTTTCTTTTCCTTGTTGTAGCTTGATTCCATTTTTCAATACCCTGAATCTCCTCCAAGAAACTAGCAAGCTTACTAAAGTTTTGAATAATTTGTTGTTAAGTTAATTAAAACCTGTTTCTTGAGTTCTTTCTCTTGCTCTACATTACTTCTTTATTTTCAATAAAACCACGTTTATTTTTAGATCTTTATCAAACCTATCATCAACTAACAAGATCTCTTTCTTTCTAAAGCATAAGTGATGCAGGTGTTATACTTGGTTTGATATAGAAGTTGAAACTGAATCTATAGTTTTTTTTTGTATATTAATGATTTTGTTAAATGTAGGTAAGTCCAAAATACCAGAAAAAAAACACAGTCAGATAATCGTTCCCAATGCTTTGATATGCTAGAGTACATATATTTAAGGAATGCAGTGTGTATACCTTCAGATATTTGCATTTTAAATGAGAATTAGTAAAAAAATTATCATATTTATTTACTGAAAACAAAATTAACTTTACAGAAGTATCTTTTTACGCATCCAAGGTTAGAAAGAATGATAATAAAATCTTTCTGGTTGTGGTGTAATTGCAACTAAATTAATATGAAGAAAACTAATAAAAAAAATTCTTAAGTTGATCAAGCGCAGACCATGAATGACATGAGAACTGTATAGAAGCAGCAAACAATAGCATAGATTCTCTAAAGTGTTGAGTGAAGAACATTTTAATAGAGGCCTATAAAAATTTGGACGTGGTTGTCTTTAGGTGAAGTGCTATTATAGTAAAAGGTTAAACTTTGTCTAAAATTGTAAATCTTTCAATAAAATCTTTGAATCATTAAATCGGCTTTTTATCCAGAAGCTCTTAATAATTTTAAATAAAATAAAATTGTTGTTGACATTGTTTGCACAATCTATTTCGAACGCCTATTTATACAGGGTTTTCCATTAAGAACTACCACTTTAAATTTTGCCGCATTTTTTATCTGTTGAATAGCAGGCCTTGATTCATTGATTTTTGTCAGCAAAACGTATACGACTTAAGTAAATAGCACAATACACGTTAAAACAACGTATAGAAATAGTAAAAAACAGACACGGTGAAAATTCGCCGAAACAGATTGCAGAACTAAATGCTTATGAAGTGCAACTGATCTAGTGATTGAAGCTTGAGTGCTGGAAATACAGGCAGGTTATAAAAATTACTTTTTGCGATGAAGCCCACTTCCATCGCAGTGAGTTCGTCAATGCATAAAAGTGCCGCATCTGAGTTCCGTAAATCCGAGAATAATAGTCGAGCAAAATCTCTTTATCTCCAACGAGTTACTAGTTAGTGTGGTTTTTAGATCGGTGGAGTCATCGGATCTTGCTTTTCTGAGAATGAACTTTATTTGGTCTGTATTGGAAAATATGGACATATAGACATTTTATTTCCAGCATGATAGCCCGGGAACGTTATTTCACGAAACGCGTGCATAAATCATGCGGTTTAACTCCGCTAGACTTACAATTAGTTCTTTGGAGCTACGTTAAGGGACTAATCTACGCTAATGCCCCGGAAACAATTCCAGCCCTTAAAACCAATATTTGAGCTGCTATTCGCCAAATAGAACCATAGTTGTGCGAAAATGTCATGTAGAACTTCCTCGAAAAGGAGACCATTTGCAGATAAAGACGAGGTGGGAATTTACTGGTTATCTTTTTCCAGAAATAATCACAGAGTTTCTACTTTGAATTTAAATAATTAAATTACTACCTAAGAATAAATAAATATTTCTTTTAAAATTTAATTTAAAAAACTTCTTATTAGAAACACTTTACTTCAACAGTTCCAGATATAGGTTTTAGTTCACTTTATTTTGCACTCCGAGAGGAAAGAAATCTTTAAAGGTAGAAACCTAAAGATTTGCTTTATTATACGACATTTGTTTCCTTTAGCTGATAGCTCTACAGTATTACCAGTCCAAAATGGAAACTCTTACAAAAAAGGATGCTAAGAAGTTGTTTCAGAAACCAGTAATTGCCATTGGCATAGTAGATACTTACGATTGCTAGACAGGAAATCTACATCTGAACAAAACGAAACAAAGAATTCCTTGAACGTAGAAATGAGAAAATAATCCTTTCTGTTTCTACAAGTCATTACAGTCTCAGAAAGCACCTGCACAGAGTCACACTATCTAACCAGATTGAATGCAACTATATTTGATGGAGGAAAATAGGGTAGACCACATCATCAACCACCACCAGAATCACGTACATTATATTTTGAAATGCCGTTACTTCCCTGAAGGGTTTGAAGTAGATCTCATTTAATGAGATTCTAAGCTACCTTCAGGGACTTGTTTAATGAAATTAGGATAATATTTGCTTAACAACAAATCCGGCAGTTGGGAGAACGATTTATCGAAGCATGTGGATGCAGAATACAAGAAGAGTTATTAAATTTTGATATTTACGAAACACCAACATCAATATACACAATAAACCGTCATTAAAAGCATGCTGATTTCATTTTAAGAACAGTGAAGCGTTACAATGTGCACAAAGTCTTATAATTTTCCTAGGCACTAAATCGTCGTTTCATAAGCAACGGTTACCGCTTTTATATAGCTCCTGCTAGGTATTTGCATCCCAGGCGCAACTTGCATTTTCTTAAATTAGCACGATAATTTAATAGGTTCAAATGGAGTCTTCATTAGCGACGTAACCTCACTGGGTTCTCACAAAACGTACATTATTCGCTTCTGCAATTCGCAAAACGTATTTTCCTTCCGCATTAATTGTGCGAGGGTGTACGGTCCACATACACTCAAAAAATGAGTAATAAAAGAACCCGACTCCATTCCCTAGGTCGGTAAGCATAATTTTCCTACTCGCGTAAGAATAACAAATTTCAATTAGCTAAGTGTTTTATTAAAACTTTGAGTGCGACCACTTGTTGCCCGTCTTGGGCAGCTTTTAGAGTGCTTTATAATTTAATAAGGCATTCGGTTTAACTTTATTGACGACCGCGGTAAAAGAAACATAATGTTACAATGTAAACTACTCAAACAGTACAAGTACTTATTTAGTCAGCTTTACGTAAGTTCTTTATAGTTATCACATATATATTAAATATTTACTACATTTAAGCATGAAATACGATGGATTTGTGTATCATATCATTATAAAGAAAATAAGTGAGTGTTAATAGAACTTCAATTAATTTAATAAAAAAAAAAGCGTTCCTACTTTGGTAATGCACAAATAATTCACTAACAGCTCATTAGTTTAGCTAGTACTAATAATCATAAGCGAAATAATAACAGAAATAACATTCCTATAAACTATAATGAAGGCACAATATTAACGCAGCCGACTTTTTCTGCGACTGTTAATCAAGTTTCAAGCGAATAAGCCTATAAACTACAAACAATAAGAGCTTATATAATTCAATATCATCATTCACTGATAATCGACAACGAAATGTAGAAAGTTTCTATTAGTTAGTTTGGGAAACTTTTCTAATAAAGTTCTTTTATGTGAAATGTCTTCTTCTGTACAAAAATCAAGTTTAAAATACACGCAGCTACTTCCTTTTCACTTGGTATCCCTTCAGAAAACTAAAAAAAGATGTGTAAAGTTCTCTTATTCTGCGTTCAAGGATTTCTTCAGTGAGGGAGGATTTTAGTATAAGAATTCACACAATGTAACCTAAAATTTTGTTCTAAATCTATTTTAGGTACCTATTTGATCTTTTCCTCGTATTATTTTTTATTTATCTACTATATCTACAGTTTCTTTTTTTTTCTAACTTTTTGATCCTTTATTAACTAATAATATCCACTAAACACATAAAATATATTCACATGCTATCCTTGGTTTTAAACAACTTAAATTATTTTACTCTAATAAAACACTAAAAAGTGCTCCTAAAGCTATACAACTGAAATTAAGGTAAATACATACTACTGTAACAGATTTTTTTAATTTAACATAGATCTAAGATAATGTCGTTTATATTTGAAAACTTTAATAGCTTCGTATTCAACTAAAGTAATAAAAATAGCATTCAATCATTTCAGTAATTATAAATGATATTCTGAGCATTATATATGCGCATATGGATCGTCAGTAGATATCAGTAAATATGCAAATTAAACTCGTGCCCCTGTCGATTAATAATTCAAGAGGAACTCTGTCCAAGTTATAATTTAAATCCATGCGTAGGCATTTATAAATTCTAACCATTTACTACACGTGTCCCAATGTACCCTTTCAATTTAATTTAGGACAATATACCTAAGTAATCCGTACATTTTCAAAAGTTAAAATTGCGTAGGTACTCATTGTTTTATTTGTACTTTTATTTCAATTTAGGGGACTTAACATCGTATAAATGACGTGTTTTTTTTTGTTGGAACCGTTTGGCATAGAACTTCCGGAAACATTGCAGCCGATTGGGTTTTCGTACTCAATCTCCAGTTCTTTTTACCCGTTGAATTATGCCAGCCATTCCAAAATTCTGATGCCCTGTACTAGTCTATACAAGTCTGGCTGATCGATCGAAATAATCCTCTGCGTTCATTTTTGGCTTTTTGCGTCCAGAGCTTCGCATTCATACAGGATGTGGCATGCAATCTTTCAGTGCACAATGTCCTGCTAGGAGGCCTACTATTGCATAAAGATCATCCTACGGAGGTTTAGTAGTGCCTCAGTCCTCTTTTCTTCTGGGCCCTTAATAAATTTGCGTGGTTATATTATTCTAGAGCTCTTTGTGACTTTCTTGAACCCTTATGTAGCAGTTTAGTAGTTGTTCAAGAGCCTTCAGTATAAATGACATCAGACTTGCTAGTCCCAGAGACACTTGATCCATCCTGTTCCGTGGCTGACGTAATACATTAATTACTGTTAAATTAACTACACTAATAAACCAAGTCAAAGAAACTGCAATATTTAAATATGGTGTGATTGGCAACTACATATAAGCCGTTTTCTTTCTTTCGATTAACAGTTTATTGTCTATACTACTCTTTTCAACATGAAATTCTTTTTAAACAATTTTAGATAGATGTTATTAGACAAGTATAATGCATAGCAAGTAAACATAGAGTTGACAGCACAAAATGCTAGTAAAAAGTGGTTAGGACTTTTAAATATACTTGCCCTGCACAACGCAATAGCAAATATTAATAATATCGTCTCAAAGATCTATAATTTTCATATTTACTAATTTAGATTTGTGAAATGTTTTGTATGTACATATATGTAAGGTCTATATTTATTGGATGACTAAAATAAATAAGAAATAAAGTTTCTTTTTGCATATGCTAAAAAGTTGAAATAAATTCACTTATTGCATTATTAGTTTTTATTTTAAGAAATCAAACAGAAATGTTAAATCACTTTGTATCAGTTACTGCTATATTGGGAAGTATGCCACATATTCCGAGTGGATTAAAAGAAAATATTCGTAATTTGAAAACGAAGAAAACACCAGAAATTTAAAGCATTCGCAACATTTCCAAACATATACAAAAAAACGGTTTTTCTATAGATTTTTCTATCTTTTGGCTTTTTGGTGCGTTGAGTTTTAGAGATATAAAGAAGTGTACTACTTTTTTCTTGTTATTTGCTCTATTTTTTTATAATTGAATAGGATGATAGCATTTTTTCTTATTTGCTGGAGAAGAGTATTGTATATTTCTTGATATATCGTTTTCAGATGTCTTCTACAAATATATAGTTCTCAACACATTATTTGTTTTATATTTGCTCTCAATTTGATTAATTTTTTTCATATAGCAGTTTATAATAATCTACTTCATACGTTACAGTGACGAAATAACCGGCATTGGTTGGCACATTTTCACAATAAACTCTACACTTTATTTACTATACAGCAGTAAATATATGCATATGATTTAGCAGAGTGTTTGAGTATAAAAGCTTCAGTTGCTATTGAAATATATGTATTTTATAACACGTATCGGTGTTTAAACCTTTTAAAGATCGCTTCACCGAATTTTGTTCTGAGTTCTATAAAAACTTGATTAGCTTTAAGTCAACTATGGCTTTTCTTTGAGTCATGTAAAATTTTCTTTACTCTAATGCAATCATCGTTCAAAAGAAATACAGTTTTAATTGAAAAGTATGTCTCTGCAACGAAACTAACTAACTAATCGTAAATGTAATAATAAGCGAAATATGTCCTTATTTCGAAAGAATATTTGAAAACTACGATTTCTTTTGGGTAAAATATATTGATTTCAGTAAAAAACACCTTTCTTTCCGTGCAGACAAATGCAACAGAAAGTAGTAAAAATAGTAGCGCAAATATACAATTCCTCAGTAGTATTGGCGGTTAATATTTATTCTGCAGCGTGACTTTAGGGCTGTTTTTTAAAAAAATAATACCCGTTTATACATGCCGAGATATTTCTTAATCGCCCATTCAATTTAGCGTGTAACACAAATGTTTACATTCAAGAGCTTCATTGAACCCAAAGTTTGTATTTCCGAATCCCTTGTAATAACTTGGATGGAGGGAAAACGAAAATTGTTGCTTAAAGCCTTGCCTGCGCCCTTATGAAACGAAACAAAAACTTTACTTTACAACGTATTTCTTCCTAAAATAAGCGTATCAATTTTTTGGAATATGCCGGAAACGTTTTATTAAATACTTTTCTCCGGTATATAATTATGAAAGTTGAATTTGAGTTCGCTTCCAAGTCATTGAAAATGCGTTATAATACCAGGCGCAAAAAAAAAATAAATTGAAATAACTTTGCATAACATGAGGGACAAAGCAAAAACTATGACCATGTAGAAGGCAAATATAATTTTAAGTACATATACACGTAAATGATCTTCAAATCCATTTTTATGAGTTACTACCTATATGTTCATAACAAAATTTGTTAGACACCTAATTACGCGTATGTTCTAGGAATCCTATACTAGCCAGGTAGATCATATTATTTTTACTTCAATTTTAAAGACTCAAGAAGTTACACATAAAAAAAAGGTAATTTGCTCCCATTCACAATTTTTGATACTGTTTTTATAATTTAATGACAAATTCGTAAATAAATTATCAAAATAGTCGATTCTTTTCTTTTTCTAGATAATATATGGTTTGATTGCATTGCACAGTTGAATTTTTATACCCCTATATAGTATTGAAAATTTCAATTTATACCTGAAAATAAAAGCCTTCTTGTCACTTCCTATTAATTTGCCCTGTCTCATTTATGTACACCGCAATAAAGAACTGCTAATACAATAGCTTCAACGAGAAACTATAAGACCGCAGGTAATTGAAATTTTGGTCAAAGTTTTCCAATTTCTGTTGGGAAAGTTTAATGGCTTTTTTAATTTAATTATTTAAATTCCATAGAGGTGATTGAGTCCCCATTTTATTTTCACTCAAAGTTCGATTTTCAGCACAATTACTAAAGGAGGCTAAAATTAGTTCAAGACAATCTGAAGTAAAAGTATAAAATACGAAGTATCGGATACCACTATTATCTAATTACCACCAAAAACTATCAGAGAGAAAGCACATTTGTTCTAATTTGACATAATTAAGACTTACTGCCAAAATTTATTTGAATCATCTTGATTAATTGAAACAGGTGCTAACTCAAAATATGAAAATCAAAATCGAATTGTGTTTTATTTTGCGTTTATCTTCGATTTGTTTGAATCAAATCACCCGACGCCCGCCAGTTATTTTAATTGCATAAAACCATGGATAAACTAAAAAAGACCGAGCTACCCGGCCCTTTGATGCTTGGATGTCTACTTTTAATGCCCTCAGGGCGACCCCGTCATATACAGAATAATATTTGGTACGAATTTCTTTCGACGATATCTTTCCAACATAAAACGTAAAGTATGATCCAGCAGATATGCACGCATTTTTTATTTGTTATTGATACTTTCAATTATAGGTTATAGAGATTAACAAAATTTAAAAACCGTAAAAAAAAACACAAATAAAATTAATTAAAACGGAAGAATTCAATTAACATTAACAGATACATGAATAAAATACGAACAAAGTCTGTCACAATTCCATATAAGTTAAATACTGTTCCTGGAATGGAACATTTCACATCTGACACTAATCGATAAAAACACGTTTGCGATAATTTGCCACTCTAGAGTTATGTTCATGTTAATTTGAATTTTTAGTCATTACTAAGGACCTGTGAAATCAAGATAACAAATAGGTGAGTAGATATTCCCTTTGTCACTAACCTCTGTCTGAACCGCTGCAGTTTAAGCTGCAAAGAATTCGAATTGTTTTTTTTCTTTCTGTAGACGAATAAATATACCACTGGCCACGTAGAGCATTCCCAGAAGCGTAGTGCGAAGTAAGCGGTTCTAATGTTGACATTTAGTGCAATCTTCTGAGAGCAAACAGAGCGGCTAACAATCTGAACGCCAGAAACTCCATATGTGATGTCCATTTTAATCTGCTGCATAACATTAAGCTTATGCAATTCGCAGCAGTATTTGTGTCGATGTTAACTGTTCCCATAAAGTTGAAAAGCATAGATTCTCGCTGTCTGTACTACGTTCCAAGCACATGGTAATTAACAAATAGTTTTTATATTCTTTTACACTGCTATAGAACTCTTGTTATCTTGAATTCATACTGCAGAACTCCTTTGCAACAAAAGCGTTATAAAATTCAATGCTGCAAATGTAAAAATATTTTTGGCTATAGAGAGCTTTCCAAAAGTAGGTGAAGGTATGCTTACCACGTTATTTTAAATGTAACAGACTATATATAATCTAATTTAATATAAAAAAAGTTTTAGTATAAAAAAATAGCCGGGATGCAAATCCTTATCTAGGATGGTGGACGGTCTTATGCAACAATGACATATTAATCGATGCTATTATATACAGCTGTCCATAATAGGTATGAACATTTGCTTAACTTTAACGTAAGGTGACTCGATTTCTTTTAATCATAAATGGCATACTTTATTTTTGATTATACCACATTATATATCATATACACCGCTTTTGATTCATATGAAAACAGAATATCATGAATAATTCGATGATTTTGTGCAAGTTGTAGAAATTTTATCTTAGTTTCTGCGTATCCTTTGAAATATAAAACTTATGTATGGCCAAACATTCCAGATGAGATAGAGCCGGCTGAAGGCTTCCTTTGCGGGGAATTACTCCGATGAGTTTGATTGTTTGTCATAGTGTGGTTCTTGCTGCATCTATTATCTTGTTCCATTCCCTTCTGGTCTTATCCTGCTTGCATCGACTATTTTCAATTTTCTTATATCCTCCGTTACCTGCTCCTCCCACCTTATTTTTGGTCTACCCCTTGTTACATCCTCTGCTGGTCTCCAGTTTCTTATCTTCTTAATTATATCTCTTCGTTATCTCTTCTCTAAATATCCGAACCATCTCAGTCTTTGTGCTTTAATATAGTTTACAATATGTTCTCCTTCCATTATATCATTTATGTCGCGATTCCATAACATTCTATATTCCTCTTCAATCTTCTTGGTCCTAATATTTCCCTTAATTTCTTCGTTTCGAATGTTTAGAAATTTTCCTCATCTTTAGCTGTCAAGGAGTACAAAGTAATTTTTATAAAGTTAAAACCATCATGTACAATTTTTTTATATTTCCGTAGGAACTTCCTAGCATTTAAATAAAGAAATAGTCATGTTAACTTGGATAGTTTACGATTAGCGTCCATTCCTCTTCTAAAATATTCTCAAGGTATAAAAACCTGATACGGAATTTTTCTGTGCTCTACTCGATATTCTAGCAAAAATTCTACTAAATGCTCTTGCAGCTTGCTTTTATAAGCAGTAAGCCTACGCCAATGTGACAGTTCCGTTCTAATTGTGAGGAGAGTCACACCTCCAGAAAAATTGTTGATGGCGCTGAATTGACTTCTCTCTTTGTTGTAAGTAATTTTTCTAGTGCCTTACTATCGTTTAGTTTTGACGCATAGTTCCTGCAGTGGCATTTGATGGCCTATTTGATGTTCACCAGGAACAGCAATGATCCAAGAACATAGCCTGGAATAATGTGAATATTGCGCACAAACCCTCTGACTACCCATACTTCTAGTTTATTTCGTAATATGTCGATTTACCAGTTGATGCTGACTTGGGTGCAGTACTTTAAGCTTCTTACAATAACTCACGAGTCCAATCTTAATAGTAGTCTCCAATATTTTCGATGTTGCATGCAGTATTTTTATCCTTAGATATAGGAGAAACTTGAGCTACTTTCAGTTGTTTTAGGAAATATCCCTATAAGAATTGTGAAATAATTCGAGGAGCTACAAATCCTCTGTATTGTTGTTTCAATTTTTTAGTACTTTGAGTATTACAATACTTCAATTAACCTTTCTTTCATTTGCAGCCTTTAAACAAGAATCTGAACCAGGAAATCAGACATATGAAGATTACGGTAAATGTTAAATTTTCTGTTATTATTGCATGGAATATATTATTTAACAATATACGACTGTGATCAGTATTTTGTGATTGTTATAGAAAAACATTTGTTTTATACTCAAACTACTAGAAAAATCAATTTTCCTTGCAGAATTCAAAGTTAATAAATTAAGTTAAAAATCCAAATAAATATTACACTGTGTAAACTTAACGTCCAAGCCTAACGTTTAAAAAAAAATGCCCATATAAGATAAATGGTTAACTGAAGCTTCTTTCTCTCAGTGTAAACAAAAACAATAATAAACACAGCCGTAAAAATGGTTACTTCCGGTAACTTGCAGTTCGAAAGAGAAATCGTTTTTGTTCTATGTGTTCATTTTGATTTTTATCATTCATTGTAGAGAGTAGGATGGGAAAATACTATAAAAATCTGCAAAAAATACGATGTTATATCAGCATCAGCACACAAAAAAGAATACCAAGTTCAAATATATATCCAACTAATAGACTGAATATGTTTGAACTCTTAAATGTCAAAAGTTGAGAAAAATCAATTTACAAGAACCTTTATTCGTGTAAAACGTTTATACATTTATTTTAATCTCTTAGCTACGTGCATAAGCTATCAAGATTCAAGCTACTGGAATTATTTATTATTCAATTAAAAAACATGAAGTATTGTTACAGTTGAAAATCATATTAGTATTTCCACTAAAATAATTCCTAGTTTAAAATTGATATTAATTGGACGTTTCCAGTTCCTTGCTGGTAAACTCAGAATTGTACCGCTCTGATACGGGTTAATAAGAATCATCCTCTAATTAATACATTTCTAACTGCGACGTTCGGTTCGACAAAAGACCAACTCCGCAAATGACAGCTTCCAGAAACCTTGTCCCAACAAGAACCCCCGAAACGAACACAACAAATTCTAACAATAGTTGAAGAGGCACAATCAGTACACACTGAATGAAGGTTTATATTACAAGAACGTGGTTTAAAACAAACAAGGGAAATAGTTCTGTCAGTTACAGAGATATAATACAGCTACGGTACAAAATCTACTAAATATTCCCTTCAGTAATGAACTGGTCGTCGAAGGAATAAACTTAGGATTAATTTGTATACACACACAAAGAAACAAAGCAGTTCACTGCAAGCGATGTGAAACATAATAGAGTATGAATATGATTGTTAAATTAGCTTACAGATTGTCAAGTATATTCTTATTTATTGAAAATAAGAATGATTTTTACTATTTTTGCCTTCTCTAGATTAAAAATAAATTTATCTATTTATGTAATTATCAAAATTTATTTTGTTTCATATGCTTTCATTAATTTATGTGCTTTTATAGCTTCCAAAGTTTTATGATCCATTTCAACACAGTAAAATAAATATTTTAGTATGTCAGTATACACTATTCTAGCTTGGTCTGCAATGCATGAAAATTTGATTGTGTCTCCCATAAAATCTATTATCAGGTTATCTGAAAGCTGTTTTCGCAATTTATCTAGATATGCCCTGGAGTATATATGTATCAGCAAGTGGAATTTAGTTTATAGTGTAGGTATTGTATTTTATATTGATAAAACCATTGAAACCTTTAGAAATAAGAAAGAAAGGAGTATAGATATTATTTTGATCCCACGATAACCTAACACTGTTGCCTGAAAGAGTTTTGCAAGTATTCCAGGAAAATTTGCATAACAAGCTTTACTCAAAAATGCAATCCAAGAATTGGTTTCTTAATTTTTTGAAATTATTGCCTTTAAAGAAAAATTACATCAAACAAATATGATAAGCTTTAAGAAATAACAATGTAAACACAGTTATTCACACCATTTGTAAAACGTTTATTATGTTTTGGAAAGTTCTATACGTTATTTGACAGTTTGCGAAAGGCAGAATATAACTCACAGCCAGTCGTCTTTAAATTGCACAATGATTGCACATAATTATCTATTATATAATTATTAATCGTTTATTTTCGTAACATTTCTGAAGTGGGTCCCATGCAATGTAGTATATGATTTTGCTCTATGATCACCAAGGCTTGAACAATATGAGATAACATATTTTCTTTAATGGAATACGTAAATGGGAGGGTTTGAATATCACTGACATAATTACTTATTGTCATGAATTGAACTGTTAAATTTATCTCTAAAACCAAACTAGGTATCATATAAGCGATGGAAGTCAGATAAGTTTAGATAAATTTACATTTTTGAGGTGGTTTGATTTTGGAGCTGTATGTTGTCCAATAATACCTTGATAATTGCCAGAAGTTGTATAAAATAAGTCTTCAAAATCACCACTTGTCATTAACTGTTGTTGCTCCTGGACTGGGACCACTTTTTATTTTAATTAATTAATTAATATATTGACTGATCTGGTTTTTAATCATTAGCACTACGCTGATAAAAACATCAAGAAAAATTATTAAATACAATTAGAATCGAAAAAAAAAAAACCCAATGATGTGGCTCGTGGTCTATTGTTGGAATCACCATACCAACAAACGCAATAAAAGGGGAATAGCAGTAAAAACGGGCTCGAGTTTCTGCCTCGTCACCAGCGTCACTCCGAGTACAAACCCACTTTCATTACTATCGCATTGCAAGCTTTATCCATCATCAGTTATTAGGGACTCAAGAGTTTACATGTGCGCTCCCTAGTAGACATAAGCTAAGCTCTCAATCCACAAGACGATCGCAGCGTAAGCCGGTAACGCAGTCACAGATCTAGCTCGGAAAATTCAATATTTAGAAACCATATTTATAGACCATCAGCCCCGCCATTGTAGCTTTTTTCGGTATTACGCTGATATTTATTTAAAAGCTTCTAAATGTCAATCAACAATCGTCTTAATTGACCTTTTACGTTGCTGCGTTGACATACTGACTTTTTAAAATTATCCATAATAAACAGAGAAGAAAAAGATGAAATACTTAAATTGTAATACAATATAATACAACAATAGGTGTAAAATATAACGTAAAATTGGAAGAAGATACAATATGTTTAGCACAGATAATAAAAACTCTTGTTCAGGGCTATACAAAAAAAATTTAAATTTGAAAGATACATCTAAATCTAAACGGCATTGTACAAGCACACGCAAGGTACAAAAAAAAAAACGAATTAACCAAGCGTATAAAAATGAAATAAACATGGGTTTAAAATTCAATAAGTGAACTGGAATGGATGCTGAAGGCAATAAAAAAAAAATAAAAGGCTGCCCGATAGCTATTGCAGGCCAGTTCCCAGTGGCGAAGAATATTACAAACCTCATTAAATCAAGAAATTTGAAAATTGTTGATTTTAAAAAGAATAAATACATTTTTATTCGTTTCTTTACATATGAAAATTGAAACACAACTAGTATCTCTCATAATTATTTTTCTTGACTACCATTTTTGTATATATAAAAAAAGTGTTTACTGATACATTCTGCATAAATTTAAAGTAGCATTTATTTTATTAACTTCTACTTTATTTATTTAGTAAAGCAATATTAGAGTGCTAAATTGTTGGCAATTATCAGAATGAAACTTGTTTTTTTTAACCTTTCATCTCCATAATAATTAGTTCACAACAAATACATATTTAACACAAATATTTATGCAAATACATAATAACTATATACATATCAATATTGCAAAGCTAATTTCCCAGCGTAGAAACCTCACGCAATTTTCTTGTTTGTTCAAGTATTTACAACAATAATTTATGTACAAAAGTACGCATATTCAATTGAACTGCAATAAACAGATCTCCATTAAAAACAATTGACACTAGATTTGTATTAGCAGATCACAATTAGCATAGTTTACCGATTTTAGCATAATAAATTTTAATCACAATGTACATAAATTATGAATGTATGTTTAGTTTTAATTAAAACTGTTGTGACAGAGTCAGTAATTTATTCATATTATTTCATAGGTACATATTTCAACATAATTGTTGAACTCCTTTAAAGAGAAAATATCTGCCTTGTTTTTGAACTTGAGGAGTAATTGGAGTCTGTGGTAGCTAAATTGTAAGGATGATTTGCATTTGGGACACATACGACAATCTGCTGCAGTGGGTGAAGGCAATCGGTTATGATACCGCTTTCCTGGCTGAATACTAATCGCTTCAGATTTGTGTGATGCACGTGGAGATCATCTCTTGAATATTTTTGCATGGTACATATATTGCTGCTCTGTCTTCAAGCTACCTGTTTCTACGCTCATTGTATACAAATTGTACGTTTACGAATAAGGGGTACAGCAAGCAAACAATAAAGTACAAAATTATATAGTAATACCTATTCCCTTGGTGCGTTATTTGCAAATGTAGCCTTTCTCAATCATTAAGCAACTAGAATATTCAAATTAAATTATTCTAAAAGAAGGCATAAGGGAAATATTTACATACAGATAGTTCTATTTTCGGTTAAATTGTCTTTAAAGACAATACGAATTAACGAACAGTTTTTAGAAAAAAAAAAGTTATTTTATCATTTTTCTTACTTTTTAACTTATTTAATGATTTCACACTGTAAGAAGGGCAAATTAGATAAAACAATTTTAAAAATTTACTATCAATGTTTTTTTTTGTATTAAAGAAACCTCAGGCCATCAGACACGTAATTGTTTTGTTATATGTAAGATAATATAATAATAATAATATATATATTTTTGCAATAAAACCATTACAGAAAAGGTCATGTTGTTATGTATGTAGATATGTTACAATTGTCAAAAAAAAAAAGTATAATAAATATTTGTAAAGATAAAAACATAGAGGAAATATACATAAAAGGTTAATGAAAAGTAAAAGAACAAATGACAGTAATGTGACAAACAAAACAGCACAAACATATTAAAAGCAAAATTATTATAAGAAGTCATTAATTTCGTAGTACTCCTTCTCTATGAGCATTTGCTTCACTTTTTTCTTGAAGACAACCAAAGGCAATTTCTTGAAATTTTCGGGAAGGTGGTTGTATAATTTCGCACCCCAGTGGTTAATTGCTTTTTGGGAACAGGTCAGTCTGTGATACGGTACTCGCACATGCCCACGCGTTCTGGTGTTATATAGGTGCGTGTCCCCATTTAAGGTAAATTCCTCCGCATGCTGATGAACATACCAGACGCAGGATAGAATAAATACAGATGGAACGGTAAGTATATTTTCTTTTTTAAAATACGTTCTATATTCAAGGTTGCATAAATACCGTATTGCTCTTTTTTGTAGAACGAAGATTCTATGCCCCTCGGTCGACACCCCCCAGAAGAGGATCCCATAGCACAGCAGTGAGTGAAAGTGTGCAAAGTACGCCGCTTTCGCTGCTTGGTGGTTTGCGACATGTATAATCCTTCTGATGACGAACAGTGCAGTGAAAAGCTTATTCGTCAATACATCGATATGCTGGTGCCATCTTTCAACGAAGATAGCTTCATATTCGAATATTACATTCTCTAAACAATTGCCAAATTGCGCCCCTGTGATTTATAATTCAAACACTTCAAAACCCTGTGATTCAGACCTCTACGTTAAAACCGCACGAACAAGTTGAAGAGCCCGCCAATCCCAATTTATAAAGATGTGTTGGATAAATACCATGCCCTTAAAATCTTTAAACGATGTTTCAAAACACCCTGTACATACACCGAGAGATTGGATTGCGTATTTCACTTGTATTAGATATCCCACAAATAATGGAAAAAATGAAAACTATTAGATGTATCTCGCAAAAAATAAATAAATAAACTAGTCGTGTTTGTTTAATGCGTTAGGAAATCAGTGTGTTCTCAATGTAATGAGAAAGTGTCCAGGAATTGTTTACGTAAGCATGTCTCACACTAGGGCAGTTTCCTTTTCTAAATATTTAATCTGCAATTTGTTTTTGTGTTTACAAATTATTTTTTTGTAGTTTACTTGCGTTGTTTCGTTAACCTCGGTTTTTTTTTATTTGGAATCATATTGCGGTACTTAGCAGAAACATAAAAAAAGCATTCTATATATACAAATCTTATGTGATTTATTACAAAATCTCTTTGAGCAATTTCACAGGAGTATACAATTTTATCACTAAAACGATCCGAAAATACATCCTTAGGAAACTTCTCTTATAAGCACTTGTACAACCACAACGGAAATGCCTACGTATAAATTTCAAATTAAAGTTGAACCATATAAAACAAAAAGAAGCCTAACATTTTAGCTTAACATAAACTTTTCATGTATAATAGAGCTATCGCGGCTGCAATTGCTTGGCGTTTCCCCCACCCCCATCCTTAACTTCCCTGTTTTCATAAGTGCACGTACTAATCAAGACGATACCATCAAAACTTCCGTAAATTTACGGACAATTTCGGGTCTAAACCGTAAGACATTTATTACAAAACAAATGTGCTTGAAACATCTAGTAATACCCCACGATAAAAAAGCTGTAACTTTTACAAATAGCCAGCACATGGCTCATATTTGCACGTTACATTTAACAACAGAAAAATTACCTTCAGAAAAAATTACTCTCATTATCCGGAATTCTAAATATTATTCCTTAAAGTAGATTATGTACATACATATATTACGTATGTCTACATGACATAAAGGAGAGATTCGAAAAATTTATCACATCGTTAAATCAGATTGAAAACCTTTGAAAAAGAAAAGATGAACATGTGTTACTTGTTGTAAATATTCCAAAATTATCTACGAGATCATGAAAGCGGAAGCACAATCACGAGAATACAACTGTCGTAAAGGAACAGAAACATAAAAAAGCAATAACGTTTTATCTATGTACATGTTATATATATAGAAGTGCCATTCCAAAATTATCTTTTAATGTAGTTAATAACTCACAGAAATGAAAATATAGTGGACAAAGCTGTACAATTTGATTTAGGTCATTCAAGATGTCCAGGTGAAAAATAACTTTTTTATTTTATTACTACGAGGAGAAATATTCTACTCACGTGTAAAGAAAAATAATAATCCACTCTGGCATATATGTATGTTGTAAAGGGTTTCATTCTTTCCTCTAGATTTATAATTCACAAGTTTTTTTTTTTATCAAATATATAATATAATATTACTTATTTTACCTCGAAATATTCAAGTAGATATAAATTATGATAATGTTGAATTACTCCTTGAACAAAAATTCAGACATAAGTCTTAAGCTGAAGTGAAAATTAGAAAATATGTCTTTAGCAACAAACAATTGAGATAATACGAAGATTTGCATTATTTTAATGAATTACCATATTTTATGCAACTAACTAGTGTATGTAAGCATATCGACCATCATAGAAAGAAACACTGGTGGCTTGGGTCGGAAGAGGATGTCCGCAGGGTTTGGTGTTGTTCCTCCTGGTCATGGACGAGCTACTAGTAAGACATCTAGTCTTGCAAGTAGCTCGTGAAGGGCATAAAACTTTGTGATACGCAAATGATACTCCCTTTCTGACCCAGGGTAAATTCAACAACGTGTTGCGAGATCAAATGCAGAACGCTCTACAAGTTGTACAAGAATGGATCGAGGAGGAAGTCCTAAATATGAGTCTTTTCAAAACGACCACAATAACATTCACGAAAAGGAGAAGTCTAGGACCGCTAAAACTTCGCAGTGGAAAAATAAAGATGTCCGAGGAAGTGAAATACCTTGGGGTCATTCTTGACTCCAAGCTTTTCAGATTCAAAGAATTAAAACCAGCGCTGAGACAACACTTATCCTAGCTAGAAGAACCCACTAAAAAATGTGGGGTTAAGACCAAATATCACGTGTCGGACATACATCACGATGGTGAGATCCATGATAACTTATGGATCTCTGATATAGTGGACTAAGATGCAGCAGCAAACTGCTATAACTGAACTCAGCATATTTTATTGTATTACAAAGGCTTGCGTGTTTATGAATAACAAGAGCAATTAAGAGTACTCCTATGGCACCAATGGAATGCTTCCTAGACCTCACTCCTCTTCATTTGGTGATATTGGCAGAGACAAGGATGGGGAATCTCAGTTTGCAGGGATTTCCAAGCGGCAGATATGCAGAATAAGGACACAATAATATTGTCCATTATGTCAAAGGCAAAGAGATCAGACCACATGATTTCATCATATATATTTGCCAGTTAATTTCCGATAAGCTGGAATCAATCCAACTACAGAGACAGGCTCAGTGGATCAAAAACCGGAAAGAGCACTTGACCTGGAAGATACAGTGAGAAATACAGTGATCACTCTTTCAGTGGGAATATATACCATGGTTTTTCAAGCAGAAGCATACGCAATATTGCACTGTATAACCGAAACCAATCAGACGACTTATAAAAAAACAGACGGATTTGTATTTCAACACACAACTAGGTGATACAGAGGGCATTAGAAAACCCCCGTGTACAATCAAAACTGGTTTGAGAATGTATTGCAGAACTGCATAACCTGGTAGACCGCAATAATATAACTTTACTGTGGGTGTTCGGACATTCGGGAATCGAAGGAAATGAAAAGTCCGATGAGTTAGTACGGAATGTGGCTTCATACATAGGCCCACAACCTGCTCTAAGAGTGCCCAAAAATTCAACACGAGAGCAGTTAAGGATTTCAGTTAATGAGAGACACGAAGAACACTGGAATAGTACAATCAGGAAAATTCATGGGAAAACTTATCAAGAGACCATCAAAGAGGAAGACTGAAGAACTCTTACACCTCAGTAGGAATCATTTTTGCACAGGTCCTCCTCACTATGCACTGAAAGGACACCTACAGAAAATGGGATCTATACTGTAGCTACCAACTGCAGACTGTGCAATAGGATAACAGCGACCGAATATCATATCCTATGTGAATGCGAGACTCTGGACGCAATAAGACAGACTGGACGCAAAAAGACAGACTGGATGCAAAAAGACAGACTGGACGGAAAAAGACAGACAATTGTTGGCAAGCCAAAAATGAACCCAAAAGATTACTTTGATCAGCCAGCCAGAGACTCTGTACAGATTAGTACAAGACACCAGGATATTAGAATGGTTGGCATGATTCAGCGAGTAAAAGAAATGGTAGTTTAAATTCAAAAGGCAAAGAGGCTATAGTGTTTCCGGAGACTCCATTTCAGACGGCTCCCACAACAAAAAAAAGCATATTTTTCGTCGCAGCTCTATACGGCTTCACCGAGGTACGACTGAAAATTTACTCTAACATAAAGACTATAATAAAGAAAGATCATGCACGGTTATAATCGAGAGATATCAAGAACATTTCAAAATGTAATTAACAGCTACAGTCTTCCTCAGAGCTAACCTGATCGTGGCAGTAGAACCACCGCCGAAACGATGCTCGATTACTTTGAAAGCACTAAAGCAGTTGTTAATCATTTTGTATAAAAATTGAATCAGAAACATACTATCTCGTTTGATTATATGTTGGTTTTCAATGCAAAAAACTACCAAATAACACAACTAAACGACCAACTATTTTCTGATATGTATTACGTTATTTTAAATAATCGGTAACAAACAATGATAATGATGAACCAACTATAAAAGAAGTTATAGCTTATGTTTTCGTAAATCTTCTGAAGTTATACTTTGTAGTAATAGTTAATTAACATAGAATTTCTTTTCCACGCAGTGATTTACATTTCCAATTATGGGGTTTTAAGTTAAATAATAAATCTCCTTAAAGTATTTCACTTAATATCAGCAAACCTACAAAATTAATCACAGATTTACATGTATGAAAATAATACCTTAGCAAGTGCATAAACCGCTATCACCGAAACACTCTGTTTATTATTTTTCTCTGTTCTCTAAACAAGCATTCAATTTTGTTTGAAATATTATTTCAGGATGTTTAAAATCAAATACATGAATATCTCGCCCGCATTAAAAATACACATTCATAGGTACAAGCAAATTCCTCTTAATTGAATTTAAAAAAAGTTCTATAGTTTTACTTTACAATTATACATTCTACAAACATCTAGTAATAACAACAGTGCGCAATTAGTACTTTAGTACTCGCATTCTTCGTCAATTTGTCATTGCTTTTGCAATAGCTTTATCCGTGAATTTCGTGTTTGTAGAGATTTAATTTAAACCAACTTCCAGATTCCAATGAAGTAAGTCATATGTAAATAACTGAAGAGCGTAAACCAGACAATTCAGAAAAGCTCATTTGTTTTCGAGTAAGCAATAGAATGAAATGAGCACCCTTCAGCCTCTGTTGAACCGCCGTTAATGAATTCTCGAGTCATCTGGTGTAAGTTAAATGTGCGTATTGGTGCTAACTAGTCAATTATGTTTCGGATTTTGGTATAATATAACTTTAGAAAATATGAGGATGAGAATAATTGGCAATAATTAATACAAATTTAAGAAGAACGTGTCGAGAAAGTTTACAACGCTATAACTAACGCAACATGTAATAAATTTAAGCAAGATGTATGTTGACTTTATTTTAAGTACACGCTAAATCATTATAAATTGATATATCACTCTATCATAAGGTTATTTATGTGTACTGGGTGGTTCTGGGTGGTAGCTCGTCCCTATAACTTCTAAAGTATTTGTAACAGAGAAACGAATTTTGAAATAGTCAATAAATTTTTGTTACTTCCGGTTTAACCGGAAATGCTATTTATATACAGGGTGTTACAGTAACCACGGAACGACGTATGTTGGGCTTATTCGATCGAATTTTAGAAATCGGTTACAATCGCTCCCTTTTTTTTTATCAAATACTGTTTACAAAAGTAATTTAAATTATACAAGCTGTCCACAAAATTATGAATTTTGGTATACTTTCTTATTCTAATGACATGCTTTATATATTGTTATGTAATGGCTGATTGTTCCTAATACTTTAGACATTACATGGAATATATATAAAATAGGGACAGACTAGAACTTTTGTCTTTATTCGCCAAAAATAAAGTACTATTATTATTAGTATTTGTGCTGTTCGTGAATATACAAAATTAAACTAATTATAAATTGGCTAAATTGATGTTACTCTCTTAAATTTGCTTCTTACAGAACTTATAGATGGTTCCGAATTAGTACAAAAATCAACAGATCTCCTATGATATTCCTTGTTCCCGGTTACTTGTGCATTAAGTTTAAATTTTGTTATTTTATCTTTAAGTTTTCGCATTACAATAAAAGCAACTCCATTTTGACCCTGTCTTTTATTTTCCGATTAAAGCACTAAATAATTTGTTTTAGCTATTGCTCCAAGAAATTTCTTTTATCTATGGTCTCTATATCAATTATACATTTTTCTAGTCCAAGCGTTTTTTCTTCCATCTTACCACAGTTTCTAGCATAGTTCTTACGTTTCGTGAGCCAATTCTAATTTCGGCTTTCTTACTATTTCTTTCGTGCAGTTTTTTTTTTGTTTTATTGTTATATTGTTATGCTTAGTACATATTATATATAGAGCGATCGTGTGATGTGTTTTAGCTGGTTTTTTAATGTTCTTTTTTATATTCTTTTAAGTTTTTGTTCGATATCTTTGTTTTCTGATGAACGTTCGCTGAATAAACGTTTCCTTTCACTAGTAACTAGTTCTTCAGTTGTCTTAAGATCGTTTATATTTGTAGAGGTTGCCATTAGTTATTAATTTGTTATACCTTGAATATACGGTTTTAATATATCTGCGTGTCTTTTTTTGCTTTTTCAGAGATTTCTAGTTTAGTTCTAAATTCATTCGGCCTCACCAACACAGGTCTTTTTCTATCCTCTTTGTACTCTCCCAGTCTGTTTATTTCATCGATTTCTTGTTTCACATTAATATCTACTTTAACTATATCCATCAATCCTTGAATTCTTATTTTTGTATCTTCCTATTCATCGTTTTTATCATCCTTCACTAAATGCATGACTATGTCTCCCTGAGATAAACATTAATCATTAATATAGAATAATAGTTCGTGGAACTTCTGGCTTTATTTTGAATATAATGTGACTTCACATTATCAATTAAATACCTTGTTCAACGTTTCGACTAATTGATATGGTCTCCTTCGGACATGGATAAATTTTATAAATTGCATCTTAATGATGCAATAGTCAATAAAGATGAAAATTTAATACAATTAATGTAAGTCGAGAAGATGCGTCCTGATTTTTATTATTGAAAAACAAACAAAGCAATTATAAATTATAATTTTATAAATTAAATGCATGCATGTCTGAAGAAGGCTATATCAATTAGTCGAAATGTTAAACAAGATATTTAATTGATAATGGGAAGTCACATTCCTCATCCAAGGTGGTGAGGCTGGCCTGCCTCGCCTCGGACTAGCGGTATCGAGAGCGATGTTGTAGGTAAAGCAATCCGTCAAATTTTCGGTTTTATATCTTTTGTTGCATTATCATGGTTTTTATTGTTTTTTGAATTTGATGTGTGTCAAGTCTTTAATTTCCTTTGGTAGTTTGTTGTATTGTTTAATAGTTTCATTATTTCGGGTTTTTATGAGTTTGTTGCTAATAGTTTTTTCATATCTTAAATGAGAGCGTCTTCTTATATTGTGTGTGTGTATTTCTGTATTTTTTACTAGTCTAGAGTCAGTTTTTACCATTTTTTTTCTATTTTATGTATTAACGCCATATTATTTAATTGTATGATTTGTTGTATATTTAGTTCTAGTGTTTTTGTATATATTTCTGCAGTTGGTGTTCTTCTCTCCATGCTATAAAGTATTTTCAGTATTTTATTTTGTTGTCTTTGTAATTTATTTAAATTTTTGTTACTTGTGTGGCTCCATATATTTATTAGGTAGTTTATGTTGGATGTGAATATAGAATGGTATATTGGTTTCCTCATACGTAACGGTAATATGTTTCTTATTTTACTTATTCCTGCTATTATTGTTGTGTTTCTTTCTATTAGGCTGCGTATGTGGGTATCCCATTTTAAGCTGTGTTCTATTATAATTCCCAAGTATTTTGTTTGATGTGTTTGTCGTAGGGTTTGATTTTTTACTGTAATTGAATTTGGGTGTTTGTCGTTTCCGTGTGAAGACCATGTATTCCGTTTTGTTTTCGTTTATGGTTATTAGGTTATTGTAGCACCAACTTTCAATTTTCTTTATATCGTTGTTGATATTGTGCTGCATTTGCTGCAAATTCTTATCTGAATAAACTATGCATAGGTCTTCTGCGTATGCGTAGATCTCGCCTTGAGTTTGCACGTTGAAAATATCGCTGGTATATACAATGTATAACAGTTAATATTAACTTCTTTATTTTAAAAGGAAAGGCCGATCAAGTGACTTAATTGTAGCTGGTATGAAGATAACTTATGCTAGAACCAACCGTTTTTTTTTAATATATCAATTATTTAACGTTTGTGCTCTTTCGGAGACTATCAACTATTTCACATACTACTAAACATTAAAGTGTTTTCCTAATTTGGATGAAATTACTGCTTCTATTTAAAATAAGAAAATTGATATCAACATTCTGCATACCGAAACTGCTTAGTAGCTCCCTTAACCCATTAGTATCTAGATCAATTTTACTAAAACATTAAAAAAATTTCCGATAGAAACCGCGTCCTTGAAGTGCACGACAAAACGTCAATATAGTGTTTACATAGATATGTAACTTTTACACATTTTTTTAAATTTTTTAACCAAATTCATCTACCTGTATGTTTATCTCAAACAGAACTTTACAAAATAACTCAAAAAGGTCAGTGACGTACTATACCTCTAAGCACTAATGGATTAAATAGATCACAATCGACCAGGATTATAATACAGGTTCCAAATTCCTACTAGTTATTTAAAAAATATAATGAGCCAATTCAATGGAACGCCTTGTATAAAGAAAGAAAAAAAAGATTTAAAATAAAAAATTTCATTGTGCTGTCTCGGTGGCATGCTCGCCTTAGACGCTAATTTGATCCCCCGTAGACGCTGGTTTGATCCCACCAGGTCGACGCGGAGATTTTCAATTATGGATAAAAATCAGAACATGCCTCCTTCTCGGATAGGAAGGAAAGCCGTAGGTTTCGTGTCAATATGATGTTTGGCACGTAAAAAATCTCTACCGGAACAACATATAAGTGTTACAACGGTTACAAAACGGTTACTGTATTTGTCTATCGGGAGATATTCCGAAAAAATTGAAATGGGCTACAGCTGCTGTTTTAAATAATTAAATATGAATAATGTAATCAAGATAATTCAACATAATTAAAAACCAATCCATAGTTACTATACGAATAACTTGTTAGTTTAAACGCAAAGTGCAATATTGTAAAATGTAGTTAAAACCCGTAGGTCCTTTTAAATTTTTCGGAATACCCTCCAATTACACAAATACTGAAAATGACTATCCTTAACAGGTAAACACAATAACGAACCTTTATAATCTGACTAGTACGAATTGAGGTTATTTTAAAATATCCTGAAGACTATACATCGTCAATCAGTACTCCAATCTAAATGCACAAAGTACGGATTTGTAAACATCAGATATACACACACTTTTGTGGAAGTTTACTCGTTAATGCATGGAGTTTGCTAGAATACAGGTAGTAAACACACAATTATACAGAATAATTTACATTGGATGGATTTAGAATTTATTCTATTAACTCAAATACTCGTTCGTATTACATTGTCGTTGTTTAATCGGTTGTACGGTTTACAGAGTTTTGAAACAAATAATTTGGTCGTATATGCTACGTGCATGCCTGACTCGACCTAGCTACCCCATATTTAAATCTGATGGTGCATATTATTCAATATTTTGTTTTACACTCTCCCATATCAACTATCAATATATAAAAATATATCTTTGTCTAATAACTTCATTTTTACAGCTCATAATTTCTTTGTGATATGAAGTATGATACAACCAAGATCCACTGTATTTAAAAGCAATTTAAAATTACAGCTTCCATTTTCTATTGCACAGAATATCCCATTGAAAACTGAAACTATTATTGCTATTAAAACCCAATTTTTTATTTCAAGTTTTTTTTTTATTAATGCAGTATAAACGTATAATATGATGTTAAATGTTTTGTTGTTGCAAAACTATTTCAGTTAGACATAATTAAATCAAAGGGAAAATCAGATTAAACCAATTATAACTCGTATTCATAGCTCACTATCAATCATACTTAATCATCGGAAGGTAATAAGTATCCTAAGTAATCCCCCTACACGATAAAAATTCCTAATCTTATCGTTTGACATTTGACACTTTTTAATCATGTTCAAAGTATACTTTTTTTAACAGCATTATTTTAGACGATTGCCCAAATATATATTTTTATGTCCAATGTTACATAACAGCAGAATATATGCATAATCAGGGAAACGATATTTATCATTGCCATTTGTCATTGCGTGCTGTGATCCTCAACAAGAGGTCAAATATTATAAAAGAAAAGCACGAATTGTTTAAAAATCATTTGCTCTTTCTCCTTTCCTTAAGTATACTATCAATTTTAAATCTAGAAAAGCAACAACTTTTAAATAATGTAATTGCATACACACGCATCCCGATTACTCTAATGCAATAAATTCTCATAAGTGTAATTATACAGGATGTAAATTAGAAAACGCTACAAATTTCAAACAAAGAAAGATCATTAAAAAATAACACAATTATCTCCAAACGAAAAAGTAAAACACTTTAGAAAACCGAGATATGAATTTTTAAAGTTATCCTTAAATATTGTTTTACTACCGCTGATATTACAGCCGTGCTTGGTTTATTTATTAAATAGCAACACAATGTATAACTCGGTGGCGAACAAAAAGAATACAGGCTTTTGATGGCTAAAGGTACGGGAATATTAGTACAGTAAATGTATGTTATTTATCTCCCACATCCCACATCTGTTACTGAATTAAATTTTGACAAAAATATTATACCCCCAGAACTGTTATATGGTCGTAAATTAAATGGGAAAGACAGCATTTTTTGATTTTGGAGTGCGGTATTAAATTTTTCAGTTACGTTTTGTTTATTACTCGAATCAAGGGAATCCAAACATTTAAAACGTATCAGTTATAAACATTAACTAGCTGGTAGCCACTAAGATCGTATTAGAATCCTACTAACCATTGCCATTCATAGTCGCGTTTATGGTGGCTACTAAGTAATAGAATGGTAGTAGAGAAAAATGTGTGGCAACAGGGTAAAATATTAACAAGTTCATGCGCAATGAATGCCTTGTAAGATTTTGACAGAATCTGACAAGCATTTATAAACATCTCTTATATTTAGTTAATTGATATTCAAGATGAATTAGTTGAATTTTAAGAAGCAGAAATTCATCTGGGGTTCGTTCGTAATCCAAAGTCGTATTTAAAAAGGCATAATCCTTTGGAAATGTATAATGAATAATCATTTAAAACAAGTTTTGCGACTGTACTTGGCTAAAGGTGCATATGGTGATGACACAGGTACAAAAATATTGATACAACAAAAGCAGCAATAGTTGCTGTTACCATTTTGCATAATGTTATTTTAGAAAACCAACCAGAAATAGAACGTAAAATTTCATGTTGATATTATTGTGGTAGTAAGTATTTAATATTGTCATTTTAGAATACGATTTTGACGAAGACAACCAATTTAATGAAGGGGATGTTAACGACGTTGAGAATGGAAATGTTTTTATGCCGAACTATATTAGAAGACACTTTAATTAATGTTTGTTTGTTTTTATGACATATATTGCATTAACTACAATACATTATATATAAATTATAAGGTGCAGTCTCTTATAGGTATGTCTTATAGGTAAAACGTTGAATGTAAGCAAGCATCGTATTTGCTATTACTTTAGAAGTCACAAAGATGCCAATTCTTTCAAAACAAGGAAAGCATTCAAAACGTGTTGGTTGCCACAAGCAAACATGGTACTTTTCAGTTTTTTCTTATTATTATATATTTTTAAAATATTTAAATAAAACCAATATTATTTGTATATTTTGTTTAATTTTCTTGTTTAAATCATTGACTATTGCAACAGAAAAGGTAGTCTTGATGAAAAATAATATTATTATTGTGTTCTATTTCCCATGAAATGATTCAATGTGCTTTCACTTTACAAAAAATTTCCAAAAAGCCAATATTTGTTCTATATTCTATTTTTTTTTTTTTAAATTTAAGTTGAAACAGTCACAATTTAAAAAAAAAAATTAAAGATGGAATTATATTACTTCACAATTTGTTGTAAGACGAGAAGGAAATAAGCTAAATTATTGAACTTGTTAATGTATGAACATTATATGCAACATTTCTTTAAATTGAAACTACCACCATCATTAAATTTAGACATTGAATATAATACTACGGTGACATTTATTTACATACAACATGCATACAACTTTTAGATTACATTTAATAGCGTCTTAAACATACCCCCAATCGCTACTAAGGATTTAGTTGGCAACTAAGCTTAGTACGCTACTAAATACCACTATGAATGTGGATTTTCTTAGTAGGATCTTAGTAGGATGTTAGTAGCTACTAAATCCGACTATATGAATAAGGCTGTAACTGATTAATATTGATGTTATTACTATTTTCCAAAGTGGAACAGCTTTTCCCATTATTTTTGAATCGTATCTACAACCGCAAACAAAATAATCTTATTATAAAATTTCTCTTTGTCTATTACTTCCTTTAAACTTTTTTTTGCGGATGTCTATTCTCGGATAACGTAAACCGTTTGTAAAGTGCACGTGTATGTACATTAGGGTGTCCCTTATATTGACGCTTTTTTCTCTTTTTTAACCGCATACTCCCTTAGGCTTTTCTTTCTTTTAGAATTATCAAAGAACATTTTCACCCGTGCCGATGATGGCTTAAAGTTCAAAACAGGAAAATATGTTATTTTACTTGAATAAAGTATTAGAGATAATATACTAACAAGGTCTTTTGAAGGTTTCCTTGTCGTATTTCGGAAAAAAAGGCAACGGTGTTCTTGTACGCAACTCACAAAAAATTCATTTTGCGCTGCATCTTTTCTTGCAAATCCGTGAAAACCTTTTATTAATTTAACCGATCGTTCAGCTGTGACATTTATTACATTCTAAGAATTTCCAATTTTTTACCACGAATGTAGTGAACATTGGATTTCCAATTAGCAGAATCTCACCGAATTTAAATGTACAAATATAATTCATAAATAACCAGTTTATATAGTTTTTATAGTCGTAAAACAGGGTTATTCTGTATCCTTTTCCTATTGAAAAAATTGAAAATGCCAATACCTTCATAACAGGAAGCAACTGTTATGAAGGTATTGCATTTAAGAAAATATCTGAACTACTGACTTTTGATTGTTTTCTTATATTGCGTTTCAATTTCTATTAACAAAAGGAAAACAATGGGTGCGGTGTGCGCTTTTAAAAAACCACCTTAAAAAATAAGGGACAGCCAATGTACATAGATGCGGTGTTTTTTCTCGGTATGCGTATCAGTGACTACCAAGCTGTGAAGTTTCAAAAATGAAATTACATTTTATTAGCCATGGACAAAAAAAAACTAGGGTTAGATTTAGTTTAGTGATATACATATATGTTAAAAATTTATTCCGTCGTTTAGAAAAATTATCCGTAGAGATGAATCTTTACATAAGTTTAATGAAGTTAGCTAGATTTTATAAATAGCATCCTATATTTGAATTCCATCAAATGAAAAAATATGAAATTATCCCAATATTTTGCACCATTGCACGTAATCACTTAAAATATTATATTTTTATCCTATAATGCAAGAATTGAATTAAAATCTGAATCAATATTTTTCACAATTTAAAAATATTTTGCTAAAATCTGAAATGAATTATGAGCTCTAAATTCTACAGTAACATTACTGTTGTATCCGTATCATTTTCTTGTACTGTTATAATACGAATTAGTTGAGCACGTATTCTGGTAAGTCCGGCATAAATGCTTTTGCGAGAGAAAGTGAGTGCGTTGTTAGATTTGTTGTCAATAATATTACTTTTATTGCTCAACCAACACAAAATTCTGAATTGTTATTGTTTGTCATGAACACTATAATATATACATTTACGCCAAAACAATTCAGAATTTGTATATTTTTCTTTGCTCGGAATATGCAATAAACTTCAAATAGATTGCTTTAAATTATTCTTCTCATCGCATCTACTATCCATTTTATGTTAAAATAGTAATTAGAAAATGGAGCCTTGGGCAATATAAATAGAAGGTGTAGGAATGACGTCAAGAAAAAAGAGGTTTATTTATTTTCAAGCGGTGGATCTACGTGAAAATCAATCGCTCTTGTAGTGAGACGGGTTTTATTATTGTAGTCCAGGATTATATATAACGAAAAAGGGTTTCGCCAAGGGAAGGAAATAAGGTATCTATCCCCCACGTTTATCCGTAACACTTAATATAATACCACGTAATGATTAATATGGATATAAATAGATCCAGGGGTTAGGTAAAAGTTTTTAGTAACAACTCTTTTGAAAGCGTCTTCACTGAAGTTCTCTTTTGGAAGAAATTGCGTATAACATCAAATTAGGAAGCATATTTCTACAGTCTGTGTGCTTTAATGAACCATGGCATTTCGCTATACGGGTTCCTTAAAAGAACCGACTGCTTATTTCATTAAAGATTCATTCGTACACTCTACGTTTATTTTACAGTTAAGCACTGTTTGTAGGTATATTTTTGCACCTAACGAGAAGCTTATGTAAATAGACCATTCTCTGATCTAATCAAAAACAGTTTAACAGTAAAACTTGCATGTTTTCAAACATATGATTTCCTGTCCTTTTACTTCAGCTACTCTAAATTTTTTAAATTTTTACTGTATGCAGAAAGAACACACTAAAAAAGAGGATTTTAGTGCTTTTTAGTTGCAAACAAATCGGCAATGTGTGATAATAATGGTTGATTGACTCGTTATCAGCATTTAAGCATTTCTTGCCTGTTGTATTTTTTATAATAAGCACAAATTATTCATTATAAAAAATCAAAATGCCTCCTAGAAAATCAATTACAGGGTAATTACTGAGTATAGAGGCACTTTGAAAATGTCTGCAAACAGTATGCTTAAAGGAATTTTTGTGCTTTCAAAACGTATCTATCTATCACTATCTATCCTTAATAAGCTTTCCAAATGGCCCCTAAAATCCTTGAATCACTAACGATATTGCATATTTTCTAAAAAGATGTAACAGTATCGTTCGACCATATTGTATTTAAGCATGTGATTCTTATACAGCAACATGTTACAAACTTCAGCCCCAAATACTTGAAACCTTCTTATCAGGTGCCAATATATTCCAAAGCTTATCTAGAAATGGGAATTTTTTTTATAATTCCTTCTTCGAAAAATTGTATTGTTGATAACCCGGCTGATAGCCTAGTGGCTTGCACACTTGGCTGTCAGTGGTCCAGGGTTCAAATCTTACTCTGGGCAATTACGATAACCGGTTCTTTCCGGGGTCGTAATGATGGTTAGGAGGGAGATTAGGGTCTGCAGGTGTACCTGATAAGCACTTGATGCTTAGACTTTATCAACCCCCTTAAAAAAAATATCTAATCTTAATAAACTTCTGCTAAAAAATATCTGCTAATATATGTAACAAAAACCATTTTCATTGTTAGGTGTAAACGTAGTTAATTGCCTATTCTTTGACAACTTGGTTGATGCTTCGTTCCAGCTAACGCGTATTTCTTTCAGCATATCTTTTATTGTAATATTTCACATATCCCTTTAGCTCTTTTCATCATCGGTATTGCTTCTTATAAAGCATCTAAGCCCTTTTTCGCATTCTTATTAGATGACCAAACCATTTCAAAGGTTTGGCAACTTTATCATTACTAAAGCAACAAATTCTGTTACATAAACTAAAATTCATTCTTTTTTCTTCTCTGGGTGTAATCAAACCATTCCAGCCGATATGCTTCATTTATTGCCTTCACTCTGTCTTCTCCTCCCATTATGTCTTCCGGTTCGTGATTCATTAGCTGCCTATATTTTTCGTCTTCACACCTTGGTCCCAATATACACTCCGCCAAAAAAGTATCGCATAATTTAGTTTTGAATCATAAAAGTATCGCATAATCTTTGTTTATAGCATAAAGTTGTAAATATACTTTAATGCGCTCTAAGATATAATTTCTATGATTGTTTAAATAAAATACAGGCCAAATAAAAACAAGAACTCATACTTGAGATTTCTATTAAAACAAGAAATTATAATTTTGGAAAGAAAAATGTCATAACAGTAGCTTTTAATACTGAGTATTGCCACCTCTGGCTCTTATGACCGCTCGCATACGGTTTGGTAGAGATTCGATTAACCTCCGTATATAAGCCTGATCCAAATTCTCCCACTCGTCACGGAGAGCATTTGCTAGTCCATGCAGGTCCGCTGGGGCAACATTTTGGGTTCGTATCCGTCTGTGAAGGAGGTCCCACACGTGCTCGATAGGGTTCATGTCCGGACTTACCGCAGGCCAATCTAAAACTGGAATACCAACATCGTTAAGGTATTCCTGGACGATTATTGCAACATGCGGTCGTGCATTATCGTGCATTAACATGAATTCGTTTCCTATAATTGGCGCATATGGTACTACATGTTCTTCTAAAATGTCCGTTATATACCTGTGGGCAGTCAGTGTACCTCTGTCTACTGGTACTAACTCTGTACGACCTGTTAAACAGATGCCTCCCCAAACCATAATAGAGCCACCAGCGAAATTAGGTCTAGGTCTGATATTACACTGCGAATAGCGCTCACCGTCTCGTCTGTACACTGAGATACGCCTATCTGAGGTGTAAAGACCAAATCTTGACTCATCTGTGAAGAGTATATTGGCCCAGTCATTAATGTTCCAATTTACATGTTCTCTGGCAAACCTTAAGCGAGCCACTCGGTGGTTCCTAGTGAGACGAGGGGCTGTTACAGCTACTCTAGCTCTTAATCCACTCTGTCGTAACCTATTCCGAATAGTTTGAGTACTCACACGAGTATTTCTGACTCTAGCCAAGTCGTTCTGCAATTGTCTCGCAGTTACATGTCTTCGACGTAATGCTTGTAGTAGTAAATAGCGGTCATCTTGGCGAGTAGAACATCTTGGACGACCTGGTACAGGTCTTCTACTGTAAATGCCCGTTTCCCTATATCTGGCTACGGCTCTAGAAACACTTGACTGATTGATGTTCATCAAATTAGCAACGTATGCTTGAGATCGTCCATCTTCGATTAAAGCAACTATAGCAGCCACTTGTTCTGAAGTTAAATTGCTCATTTTAGTTTTAAAAGCGTTGGTACAGAACTCTGACTTCGCACTTTAAAATTTGTCCGTATAGGAAGACTTTCAATAAACAACTGAACAAACCTTACACATATGCATTTTTCTAAATGTGTTCTTTTAGAAAAAAAAAAAGTAAAAACGCTAAGCTTTTGTTTGTATTTATTATATATATTGTATATTAGAGTATGCCAATAAATATTATATTATTATTATTATTAAGTTCCATTATTTTGTTAGTGTTTTTATAGTTCACATACACGAGGCAAACTTTTTGTGAACGTATAAAAATATCTTGGTTCATAAATGGCCTTTTTTAGTTTATGCGATACTTTTTTGGCGGAGTGTATTTCTTAACACTTTTCTTTCAAAGATCTTCAAACGCACTTGATCTTTTGGCGTTAGGCACATAGCTTCCGCTGCATACGTCACTACCGGCCCTATTCACGCCTTATATAAATCTTTACCTTGGTCTTTGGCTTTACATTGCGTTTTCTTCAAGAGAACTTCTGGTGTTTCCAAAAGCTTTAGTTCCCTGCTTTAACATACTCTCCTACTTCCGTAGTTCTCTTGTTTCTTCCATTGAAGGTAACTCCCAGGTACTTGACATGTTCTACTTTTGCAAAGGTTCTGTTTGCTATTTTCAGGTTCTTTTATGTGCATTGTGACTTCTCCCGAGCTGATCATGTACCTATTTAGTTTTACTGGCATTAATTTCCAATCTCGTCTTCTTTGCTTTTCTCTCTAAGTTTGTCATGGTTTCTATTAGAGTTTTTAATCTTCTACTATTAGGGCTATGTCGTTCGCATATGCTATTAGTTGCAAGCTTCTTCGTGGCTTTAATTATTCCTTCCAGTGCTATGTTAAAAAGAATAGAGTATAGCGAGTTTACTTGTCTTGCATCTCGCTTTGTCGAGAACAGGATGAAACATCCATCCATCTACTCTGAAATTACACGGCGCTGTGCAACTCAAGGGCGCTGCACCTGGAAGCATGCGAAATTGAAGAGGGAGAGTTACCTAATCTGGGGCCTTCTGACATTCTGCACTTTTTATAAGGGATCAAATTAGACGGCCAGCTGTAAATACAGCGAGAATAGGGGATAGATTAAATCTTTCAAGTCGCAGTGTGTAAACCCTAATATTGCATACATAGATACATCTCGCTTTATATGGAAGGGCTCAGATTGATCTTATTCTTGCTTGTGAGTGCTTTGTAGTTATTTTCACCAGTCTTATTAATTTCGATGATATTTCCATCTGCTGCATATCTTTTATCAGTTTGTGTCTTGACTCGTTGTCAAAAGCTTGTTTAACGTCGATGAATAGTATAGATAGATAGATAGATAGATAGATCTTTATTTCATAATACCATACAGTATGAAACACGTCATAGGAAACTGAAGCTGACAGTACAGTACACTGGACATACTGACAGAAATTGCTATTACAACTTAAGGCTACAGAAAGAAATCATTTGAGCTGTATAAACATTTTCGAATAAGCATATCTTTTACACTTTTTTGAAAGAGTTTAAGTTTATGTTTAAGTTCATAAGGTATGCTGTTATAAATTTTTAAGACTTGGGCCACTACAGTTCTATGGATACGTGCATACGTAGTCTGTGGTACACGAAGGGTCGCTTTTTGGCACTCGCGAGTGTTATACTTGTGACCAGTTTCATAGTCGGCAATGAGTTCTTTATAATGTTTTTTCGCGAAACACGCACCCTCATATATATATAATCCATGTAAGCTAAGTATACAGTTGTCTATAAACACTCTTTTACATGATTCTCTTTTTTTTTAGATGGAAAATGCTTCTAAGACACGACTTCTGGAGGACGAAGATCCTTTCAGCATCCACAGAATTTCCCCAGAAAATGATGCCGTACGAAAGGCGGGACCCTACGTAAGAATGGTAGGCCGCCAATGCTGCCTCTCTGTGGACCTCAGTGGATATGGTTCGTAGTGCATACGTCATTCCAGATAACTTTTTAGCGAGAAGGTCGATGTGATCTTTCCAGGATATATGCAGCTGTATATCACGTTCGTAACAGTTATCAACTGTCTGGGTTATAATATAAATTGCCTCTTGTATTGCTGATTTTCCCTTTCTGAAACCTTGATACTCACCAATTCTCTGTTCCGTGTATTTTGACAACCGCTCCCGAATAAAAGACGGCGTTTAGTAACGTAATGTATAATTGTTGCAGTTGGTCGGGTCTCCTTTCTTAAAGATTGGAATAAGTAACGCATCACTCCAGTCAGTTGGTATAGATTCTTCTACCCATATCTTTATTATTAACTCATGGATCCTGTTGCGTAACTCCATGTTTTAATCATTTTGTTGGTAATCTCGTCCGATCCTGTAGCTTTATTTCATCTCTTTGGTGCACGTTTTAAGATCGTCTAGTGTTGGTGGTTCTTCTTTTTTGCTCCTTATCTCTCTTATTTCTTCAGTAACTTCTCGTAGTGCGCTGTTTTCTTCGTACAACTCTTTGGAATGTGTTTACCATTGATTAGTGACGACGTTTAATCTTAATTTTGTTGTAGTAGTCTGTTGTTTAACGAATTGGTTTTTTGTTATCCTTGTTATTGTGCTCTACTTCCTCCGTAAATTTTTCAATTCACTGTAATGGTGGATTCTAGACTTTTTTCTTTGTATATTAGGTAATTTTCTTCACTTCTTGTTTGCATCATTTATCTCTTGCCCTCCTCTTTGTGTGAATTTTACTACAATCGTTTGTGTGTAAAAATGAGTATTGTTTCTCTTACGTTAATTTCAGAAATATTGTCAGTTTTTGTTTACCTACCATTCAACACTTTCATAATGTTATTAGTATATTTAACTCTTCATCAAAAATAATAAAAAGAAATCTGGAAAAATTAATTATGCAAAGTTTAACCGTTTTCAGATAATTACTTAAGACACATTATACAAGTTCTTTTTCTTATTAGCTTTATATCAACGTAAATAATAACTAAAAATAAAAAGAAAATGATGTTTGTTATGACTTCCTTCATTTTCATAACATAAACTTTACTATACGCTAAAAATAAAATATTGAATTTCGTCCAAAACTTGTTTTTACTTATTAATCAAAACATATTTTTAATTTAACCGATACACATAAACATTGGAAAATTGAAAATTTGCAGAGGTGGTAAACGATACCAAAAATTTTAAACGCGAATTATTGTTTGTTGTAGCGCCGCGCCGTGTCCAGAAGTAATACATAGCCTGAGCTTATATTCCATTCTCGTTGCCTTGTGCTCCCACGTTTTCACATTTCGTTATGAATATCAACATTAGTAAAAGCGCTTTGCATGACTAGTTGTATTTACCAGATGATCTGCGGTACAATACACAATACGGGCATTGTAAATATAAGCATTCCGCTTCATTTCAGAAACATTGGCGTTGTATTACAATAACTTGCAAAAAGAGGCATGTAACAATACGCAATTTAAAGGGAAAAGGTTGGCAATAATGTAGAACAACCTTTTTTACCTTTAACGTATCTGAAGAAATGATTTATTAAAACGATACATTACATAACAAAGCAAAGATGGATAACAGCTATCCAGCATTAGAGAATCTCATAACTCTTAAAAAATTGCTGAACAGATATTTGTGCGATGCAGAAAAAAATAATCACATAAATAGGTTTCTGATAAAAATATATCTCTCGTATTAAATATTACTATGCGGATTGTAAAATATTTCGAGCACCTTCAATATCCATAAACAAGAACAGGAATCTAACGAACTTCTGAACTTAAAGTGACTTTTATTACCACTTGGCGATTAATTTTAATACGTTTGGAAAATTAAAATCGGCAACCAGATGATTTGTGACAAGTTTTATAGCATTTGTGCGTAGACAGCTCATCATACTTGCCAAAGAGTAAATATTTAGAATTTGAGGATGGGAAGCAGATTCAAACGAACGTTCTTTTGTGAGATATATTACAATTGTTTAGTTAACATTTTTTGTTTAATTATATAAACAATCGCATGAAGTTTATTCTGGAGTAAGTTCATTCTCAACTTTGATCTTTAAAAAGCAGCAGGAATCTAAAATTTGTAAGCAAGAACATATTAAATAATATTAATCGGCATTTTATTTACGTTACCTACGATAACTGAAACGTAATTCCTGAAAATCCCAGATTTTCATTCCTTCAAACTGAAGCTTCGCACATTTAACAGTACACGGTAATATTTAATATTTATTTATCTACTACGATATAACCTTTTAATGACAGCGCAAAATTGATAACGTGCAAAATAATAGTTTGAATGTTTCCACCGGAAATATGAAAGTTGTAAGAAAGTAGTTTGGAATAAATATAACAAAGCTGATAGGAATTGGAACAACGAGTAATCTCCTCCTGTGTTATCCCCTTCAGCTTACAAATTTAAAATTGCACCGTCAACTTGTATATTGAAATATAAAGGTCTGAATTCTTTTGTATAAGAAAAATCAATTAAATGGCTTGATTTCTAGTTATATAGCACTTCGATGAAAGCCCTTAGCAAAATCTTCACCATAACCGTAATATGTTTGCACAGGAAGCGTGCAACTTTACAAATAATTCGAAGAACTGAAACCTCCTTCAGCGAGCATTTTCCTAAGTTTATATAATCGTATTGGAGAACAGACGATTTCGAAGATTTAAGAGTCAACAGATTTTATTCGAACAAATCAACATTGTATAGTAGGTACTCTGAAGGACAGCGATTTTATTTGGATTCAGTGTTTATACCTAGCTTCAAGACATCTTAAAATCTTTTTCAATAGTAATAAGAAAACATTTTCACCTATAAATCAATATACAAGATATTCGTTGCCGAATCCAATTGTTGTGATAGAAAACAGAGATTAATATTCATTGACGATGAATGTGTGGGTTGGTGCTCTATATAATCAATTTATTGGTCCTTATAATACATAATGAACCTTTTAATATTTTTTTTCTCTTTACATTTTATTGCACCGGATAATCAAAACGTCCTGGAATATTGTCCCATATATTTCTCCTTTAAGGAACAAATTATTTTCTTTTTGATAAAAAAATCCATACTCAATAGATGTCCCCACCATCTTCATTGTCTTTGCTCAATAAATTCTAGAGTTGACTATATTTTTAGCTCTTTTCTTATCTCTATGCTTCTGATTTTATCTCTCTCCATCACACCTCGGATTCTTCTTAGAAACTTCATTTCAATAGGTTGTATCTTACTTTTTTGTTTTATATTTAGTACACATAATTCGCAACCGATGTTAGTGTTGGTCTAAATACAGATTAATTGTTTTTCCAACCCTTTTCTTTATTTCTGTCTCTTGTGTAACATGATCGTCTAATGTTACTCCTAAATATTTAGATGAATTCACTTGTTGTATATTCTTTCCGTCAATATCTATTTCAACCTTCATTTCCTATCGCCATCACTTATGTTTTGTTTATGATTACTTTCATACTATTTTCCTCCAATTCTTTATGCCATACATTGTTGTTATACTGTGAATCTATCTCATTTTCGGCAACAATAATAACTTGCAGATGCTCCTTCCGAAATTTCTACCGTTTGCAAGTTAAGATGTCCTATATACAATTTCTTACTCTTTTTATTACATTTCTTAATAATATGATCCATAAAAATGATAAATAATGTTGGGCTCAGGCTTCCTCCTTGTAGTAGTGCGGTTTGGATTGTAAATGTCTCGGATACATTGTTATTGGTAATTAGGGCGCTAATAATGTTCTGATATACCTACTTTTGTCATTGTTCTTAATGTTTGTTCTTTTTTTCTTTCTTTTACAATATCCTATAATTTTTTTCTTGGGACTTTGTAAAACGGTTTTTCAAGATCTATAAAAGCTAAGAGTACCTTTCTCTTTCCTTTTATTGCGGTTTTTCTGTTGTTTGTTTAATGGAAAATGTATGATCCTGTTATCACGCCTAAATCCACTTGCCGACTTCTTCAAAGTGTGTTCAATTGTTTCGCTCAATTGCTATAAGAGTGCTGTGAAATTCGAACAGAAACTTTATTGTAGCGTGGTCAAGAAAAAGTTGCGGAGCTCTGGTTTATGATACCACACGAACGCTAGAAACCTATATAAAAGATATCCAACTGTACGTCGTCAGTTCACACAACATTCTGGCTAATGCATTGGATATACATGTGTCCGAATGGCGTGTTTTTATTCCTACCCGTTGTACTTTACTGGCGCCGCCAGTGGATGTAAAAAAAGTGTACCTATTTGATTTTTTGCGTCGCTGATTTGAAAAGTTGAACGTAAATGCCCTCTCGACCGCCGCTAACCACTAATCGACCGTAGCAGTAAAAACCTGACGCTTCGCTTAATGCGGCTACTTGACTTTTGCGACATGAGAAACGGCTTATTGTCTGGCGTAATGAAAATAGATCGGATAAATACTACGGTAACTAAGGCGATAAGATTTGATAGCCCCTTAGCAAAAGTTTTTATCGACATTGGAGCCAAATTTTTCCTGCTTCACGACACGAAAATGAGAAAGCATCAAAATGGTAAGCATGCTGATAAAATTGTCGGAATTTACGACGAAATTGTATCTGCAAACGGTTTTCATTCGGTTCACTACCCTCCCGTAAAAAATTTCCAGACGATACAAACAACCTAACGACTTGGGTTCATGCGTTTGTTTTCCTTCTATTTCCGAAATCGGTCTCTGTAATTGGCAATTTCTTGTTATTTAGTGTTCGTTGATAAAAATCTAACACCATCCAAGAAACATCTGGATAATAATTTATGGGAAAATTCGTTTTTTTTTTGTTTTAGAACAAGCCGAAATATTAAAATTTATAAATACTTTGTTCTTATAGGTAGGAGAAAATATACGGAATAAACGAACATGGTCGGTGATAGCCAAGTTCCTTAAACACTTAATTCTGGTTGCACAAACTGAGGTAATGCTGATAAAGAGGGAGATTTGCTTAAGCTAAATTGTTACAATAGTATATAACCATAAAATTATTGCTTTGTAAAATTAACGACGATATAAAAGCAACCAAATATTATCCGGGCGGCTACTAACGATCGGTTTTCGACCAGTTCTTTTAATAGATCCATACCTCCCCCTAATTTTAAATACGAATTAACAACATAATGGCTTCTATTAATTTGCTTGGCAATCTTCCTGTTAGACACACCATTTTTGTATAAAGCATCAATAACACACTTCTCTTCATGAGATAACTGTGGCATATTGAGCTGTCTAATGATAAAAACGACCGCAAACAATAAATGAGGTCCGTTTCATTAAATTTGGTTTTACCTGGAAGTAGCACGGCACAAATTTAATTTAAATAACGTAAATCTCTGTCTGGATGTATAAATCTTTCCGCCAAGAAATGATAGCTTATACCTAAAAATCAAATAAGAGCATTCCTTATTGTGACTAGCTGATATCTGCACAGGTAGTGTAAAACATGTCGGGACACGCATAAAAGCAGGCGGCGTCATTGTTTTAATGATCGGTCATAGACTACATGATGTAATGCCAGTGGATTTATAGCCTTTCCTCTAGTGTAGGCATAGAGTTTGTAATTAATCTAAAAATTTTATTCTTTTCTCTGGTGGATTCTTGAGTACGAATGCTGCAGACGACCGTTCCCCTTCGAATTGAAAAAACTTATCATTTATGTAATGAAGGTAAGCTAGTATTTGTTATATTATTCTTCTTATATTCATACATCAATTTATAAAACGAAGCTTACAATGTGTCCCGTCGAAACCAAAAGTTTTGACTCAAGTTTGACATGAATAGAAATCGAATCATTGTATTATCTTTAGTATTTAAGCGTTTGAGTAAAGGCTTTTGGCGTCGATAGTACATTGTTATGATTTTGTAATTGTTCATATAGTAGTCTTTAGGCTTTCACGGCCGTCGTTGCTGGCTGCTCTTCGGTTCTCTGAAGAAGATCACGACAAGATGATCGAAACGTCAAGTAATTTAAACTTTCTACACGGCAGAGAACCCGAGAACCGAAGAGCAGCCAATTGTTCATATATTTCGTATAGAAACATACTCCTGAAAATACTAGGATTGGTAAAAAAACATTTAGTAGTAACATATATAACTGCCAAATTGTAACATCTGCTCAGCTGATCTTTTGTTATTAACAAGTTTCTGTTACACTGAGAATAAATCCTTTTTTGTCGCTATTTATAGAATTAAAGAAATATGTTATTGTTTTTTAAGAAAATTTGTCAGCGTATATAGTTCCATTACAAAAAAAAAAACATTTTTGGCAGAACCGATATTTCAATGCATTCTTGCATTACAAGAATTGATTAGCTTCTTACAAGACCAATATTTTTGTTAAGTACTTGAACTGTTTATTTTATCAATTTATTCTTCATTATCCTTCATGAATATGAATATAGTTAATTCCAATTTTTTACACTCTAAACGCCCAACTTCAACATTTCCTCAAATCCTATGAAAATATCTTGTTTCGAAAAGTGTAATAGCAGTACAAAAATATAGCTTTAACAGAAGCCGGATTTCGTATAAAAGCTTCCATATAATTAATGCTAACGTCAAAGTACACAAAAGGATTTCGGTGACATACAAGACCTTTACAGCGCCTAACAGCACGTACCAACTTTATGCAAATAATTTTATTAATCCAATAATATATATGCAGAACGTTGCCTCAACCATACTACCATTAACTTTGAAAACCGATCAACTTCGCGTAATATATACCTAATTTTCATTTGGGAATTTTATGGATCGTAAACCTGCTGTACGTAGGTAAAATAACACCCTATGGCTCGTTATTTCGAAAAAAAAAATGAATTTATTGTCACGCAAATTTATGGTTTTAATTTCAACAGACGCTACAGAAATATTAATGAATGTATTGAAAAAGGAAAGTATAGTCTAAAAAATATCAATAACATGAAAAATACGTGCATACGGAATTGTAAGAACACAACTGCGTTTTATTGTAGCCATAAAAAAAACGACAGCTGCTGAGCAATATTAAATTTATTTTATTTTCGTCTTTTCCAATCATTATACTGACTGTTATCTCATTGCCAGTCTTTTTCAAGCTGCTAATAATTTATTTTTGTAAATGATTTAAAACAACTTGACCGAGACATCAATTGAATCATGGCTGAAAAAGAACTGGCAGTACAAAAATAAATTAATTATTACTCAAAAGTTGCCGTTTCTTATCCATATAGAATTGAATATACAAGAAGCAAAAATATTTTTGAAGAATTACATTTTATTGCACTCTATTTCATTTTGGCGAAATTAAAAAAACAAAAGCAAAATGCTAATTTAGAAAAAAATCAATATCGAGAAAATCTTTTATTTTGTATTAAGTGTTCTTTTAATAGAAATCATTAATGCGTAGATAATTCTAGATAAAACAAATCGCCATTTTTTATAAATTATACACTGATAAAAATATATTGTAGCAATTGTATGTCTCTGTTAATCTTTATAATTATTGTCAAAAGAGTAATATTCTTTTTGGTCCCCTTTTTTATATATAGACAATATCATTCCTGTTTCCCAGTCGCTAGGTATTCCTTCTTCTATCCAGGCTTTATTTATAATTTCTAGCAATACTCGATTTCCCATTTCTCCCATATTCTTCATCATGTCAGATGTAATTCTGTCTTGTCCTGGTAATTTACCGTTTTCGTAGTGCTGCCCTTAATTCATCCAGTTATTTCCTTCTTATTATCTAATGTCCCTTTTGTTTCTGTAGCTATTTCTTCTTTCTTTTCTTCTCCTGCTAGTAGTTGCTTAAAATATTCCTGCCATCTATTCATTAGTTCTTTTCCTTCTGTTAATATTTCTCCTTTTAGGTCCTTTATATAAATTGTCTGATTTGTTTTCTTCTCTCTTAAATTTTTCATTACTTTAAAGAATAACTTCTGATTGCTTTTACTATTTCCTTTAATTTTTGTTCCAGAATCTGTCCAGTTTTTTCTTTTGCTTCTAGTATCATTATTTTAGTTATTCTCCTTGTTTATATTCTTCATAGCTCTCACCTGTTCTCTTTTGTAGATACAATTTCCATTTTCTTTTCTTTATTCTTACTTCTTTGTGTATTTGCTCTGTCCACCTATCCACCTGTCTGCTTTCTAGAATTAGTTGTTTTACATGTCCCGCGTACATTTTTTGTTGCTTCGATTGTTAGTTCCTTAAATCTGTTCCACATTTGTTCTACGCACATTTTGGCATATCTTTGTGGGGCGGTGAATAAACAAACTTGTCGGTTCTGGGCTGAAAATAACCCACGAACAACTTCACGGGAAACCTCTTTTCCCCCCCAAGAGTGACCGTGCGGTGTGCGATTTCCAAATTTGGTGGGATTTGACCTTATTTTTTTTTTATGAGAAAGGACAAACCGTAACTGTCACCGCTCAACGTTATGTTTCCATGTTCAAACTTCTTTTGTACCTCGATTGGAAGCTATGAGGGAGGAAACAGATCTGGGAGACACCTGGTTTCAGCAGGACGGAGCTACGGCAGATACTACTCAAGTTCCAATGATAAAACTGCTGAAGGGCGGCCTGATTTAAGCATTTGCGACTTCTTCCTGTGTGGTTATCTGAAGGAAAAGGTTTTTAAACATCGGCCTCACAACTTGGATGAACTCGGTAATCAAATTCGGGAGGAAATCGCCGCTATCTCCGTCGAGACGTGACAAAATGCGGTCGAAAAAGAAATCGCCTAGGTGCATGTATCGCTGCTGGGAGCTACCATCTTTCTGATGTCATTTTCAGGACTTAATGCATAAAACGGCATGATGTACCGAATAAAATAAAATAAACCCCATTGCTCTAACTTGCGCCGTTTTCTTTTAATAGCCCTTCAAAACTGCACTGTCTGTTTTGCCGCACCCTGTAGATTCATTACTTCTTTATCCCCCTTCAAGGGTAAAATTAACACTGGTGTGCATAGAATTAATAGAAATTATACTTCATTTGTCGGTGTTACTAAAAAGGAGTCTTTAACATAACACTATACTAAAGGAGATGTAAAATCAATGTTGTTTGACAGTTGGCCTGTCCTTTGTTGATGATGATGGCTCCTAAAATGGGATTTAAACGATCACTGGTAAGTACGTTACCCAATCAGTCGTTTTTCTTTATTAACAAGTAAAGAAATCAGTAATTTCTTAATAATAAAGTTTTTAAGTTCTTTTAAATTAATTTCATTGGGAATTATCTAATTTGAAAGATGAAGTACCTACTTGGAGTTTTAATTCTTCTATAATTATACGTTGATTTCATTGAGTTTTGCATTTATTTTAAACTAATCGCCTATAATGTATGCCAATGTAAAGCGCCACACTTTAGAATTTTGTATATGCTTTAATTACAGGGTCAAAGAGCCATAGCGTTACCTTTCTGGCGTCATTTTCTGCCCCGATATTGTTAATTTCGATAAAAGGTTACTAGCACACAGCACTACTAATATAAGACATATTAATATTAGTTTAACATTTTTAAAACTGTATAAGTTGATTTTTAACGAATTACATGTTGATAGCAGCAGTTCATGAATTTACTGATTAACCAATTATTCTGCCTAATATTTCAGGCACATTAGCGGAAATATATATAATAAACCAATATTTCATGGGATTCACCATCATCAGAAAAGCAGCAAATACAGAATGAAGTGGTCTAAGAAGAGCTATTATATATATAGATAATATATGGACATATATAAACCACGCATGTGATGCATCGATACCAGTTTAATGTGACATATTATGAAGTTCCCCGGGTAATTACTATCACACTAACGACTATCGCTTAAACTCCATTCGTATCTCCAGTACTATCTTCTACCATTAGGACCGTTTAAATGTCGACTAAATCCTTTCTAACGATTGAAATCGGGAACTATCCAAATGCCAACAGGATCCCATCCTTATTTGATGTTAAAGGCAACTTTTGACTCCAATTTCTCTGGATTTAAAACAGCTTCAGATGTACATTATACTTCTAATGGTGTCAACGCATTTTCTATAATATTTGCATAACTTTTTGACTTCTTGTGCTCTGAATCTCAGTATGCATGCTTGCATTCCGAGTTGGTTCTATTTTCTTGATATTTAAATGTTCTTTGAATTAATGTAATATCACCTGATAGGATCGATCTGGGATCAAATTCACAATTACAGTGTGCGTTTATCTCAGTGAACGTCATTAGCAGAAGTATTTGCAGCCAGCAATGGTACGATGCATCATTAGGTACCACTCGTACGACTTAACAATATCCATTTCTGCATCCATCTATAATTTTCTTATTTTTCAAAGGCCAAAACGTACTTTCCCAGAGAAGAAAGAAATGTTGTTGTAAATAAATTGCTTATTACCTAAACCTGTCCGGATTGTTGGTGGTGTCGCAATATTTTCAACTGACAGCCCTGAAACAAATGGGATCACCCCAGAGAAATATGCTTTTATTCAATTTCCCAGATAGGCACTTATGCTTTACACTCCTGTTTCCTTCGATTTAATACAGCCATAGAGTACGAAAAATTGAAATGTGTTTCTGTTGTAGAACGTGTCCTTCATTTTAATGATAGGTTTATATATTCTCTCGTTACAATATTCTGCTCTAGGTTATAAAGATGGCCGTATGCATTCGACCAAATTGAAATTTTATGAATGTAGATTGCGTCCTAGATATTGCTTTTAGAAATCATTTGCAGTGCCCATATTCAATAAGAAAGAAACGTAAAATGTAGCTTCTAAAGAATAAAATGGTATTAATATAATATGTTTTATGTCCTATAATTAACAAGTAAGAGTATAATAATATATATATATATATAATAAATCTAATTAACTTAATAGATTGCTGAATAAATAAAGAGCCATATTACTACAACTACAATAAAGAAAGCTTGGTTAATTTTGTTTTTAGATTTTTATTTTTGATAATACCTACTCCAATAGAAAACAATCATTCATTACTGTAAATCAGGACTTTTAGATAATTCCATTAATGAAAAGCTTGAGCAGACTAGTCGATTTAAATTGAGTTACATGTTTCACTCAAAACTTTATGGACATAAACAATTTACCTCGCACAACCAGCACCGCAAAGTTAAATTCACGTGTGTATGTGAAACATTTTCACTTACCTAATTTAAACTTGGAGATTTGTGGTAATAAAAATTTATTTTTATTATCTAACATTTAGCGTTATGAAAGGACGTATGTCGATGCTAATAATACTTAAAGATGATAATAGAAAATGGTGTATATGACACTGACTACACAAATATCATTTAATTTATGAAGTGTAAATGATTGTAGTACCAATTTTCAGATACAAACTTGCCTGTATGTACAGTGTGTCTATTTATGTCGGAAACTTTTATTGATAGTTGCTTATGGCAGACGGTTTGATTTTTTATCTCCGATCCAAGGAGAGTTAGAAGCCCTACATTTTATGAAACACGTAATCTTGTCTGCTAAACCATCAGTTTCTATAAAATGTATAAAGGCGATGCCATATTTTATGGAGACCTAGTCGAATGAAAGCCAATTCGTTTCATATGAAAAACGATCAGAAGCTCATATTTGAAAATTCTTTTTTTGACAGCTAAGAGAGATCTGGAATCTGTCTGGAAGGCAATGAACGTTTGGTTTGACAAGAAAGAATGGCGTGTTTCTGATGTACTTATCGATTCCATATCGGCTCTATAACTTATCGGGGCTACAACGGTGCGATAAAATAAGTCACGCATGCGTAGAAACGCATAAGTTGTCAAACTGTTATTTTTGTGAAGTTTAGGCTATAATTCTATTTTAAATTTGTTAAAGGAAAATATTGGTTATTAATATGTTATGTAGTAGATAATATAAAATTGATGTGCTAATTACTCCAGCGACATAACCATAATAATGTACCATATGATGACATCGTAGGTTAATACTCTAATGGACTTGGACGATTCATTAAGTTCCTGGCTATTAAACAATGCCGTAATTTTCTCCAAAGCTTCAAAGTTTTTGAGTTACGACTACACCGTTTTTTTTTTTATTTTCTACCACATCTTCAACAAACTTGGACGTGATACCAATTACCTTTTTTTTCAAACTGTAAAGTTACGCGATCTGGATTTAATTTTTTTGTCTTCCAATGGCATTCATGCGAAAATGACCACCTTCAAAACAAACAGTTATAATTTTATTCGAGATTTATCAAGAGCTGCGGATTTCTCCGTAAACCCATAAATCAACCAGTGCAAAATTTACAGCCGCGTGATTTCGAAAGAAGATTGGACATTTCACATTCGTTTATTAATGCGTGTCACGAAAACCCCGACTTGTTTAGATGTGGACTGATGGGCGCAATTTCTCCACTAGTTAAAAAAAACACAATATTGTTGGAGTAATACAAATCCTTTACTTGTTCTTCCTCATAATCCACGAAGTCGTTTTGGTGTAAACGTTTGGTGTGATATTATCGGATCAAAAGTTTTAGGCCTTACTAGGCTCTGGCCATATTTCTATTCCCAGCAGGGTGGTGCCCCAGCCCATAATTATCAAAGTACACAGCGACTAGATAGAGTATTTGGAAATGGTTAGGTTGATACAAACAGGCTAGTTCGATGGCCTGCACGGTCATCAGACAGGACACCGTTGGACTTCTTTTCATGGGCACGCGTAAGAAGTGAGGTCTATAGGACACGATACGAAACGCTAAAAATCATCAGAAATATTGATCCACAGTTTATTTTAAAAGCAACTCGCAGCGTTTATAGAAGTGTAGTTCACTAAGTGTGTTGAGCAAGAGGACAATTTTTTTGAACAATTATTATATTATGAACTTAGAACTTCTTTGTATTTTACTTATTCGCGGTGTTGAATTAAAACTGTTTTGTTTACAATTAAATTTTCAATCAAACTGAAGTGAAATATACAGAGGCCGTTTCATTTAAAAAAGATAGTTTTAGGGAATATCTTAAAACTGCGATGCTCAATTGTTTTTCTGTTTTCACCATCACAATCGCCACATAAAATCCCAGAAACATGTCCATTTTACCGACATTGTAGCTCCAATAATAAAGAAGCGCGTTTAACTTAAACCCACCTGTATATTTTACTTCATACTTTACATGAGTTGAAAGAAAATATAACCTTAATCTGCAAATAAATGATTAGAAAAGTACGGTTAATCGTTAGGTGGGGCGATTCTATGATTAATCCTGAGTCGACAATCCTAGTACAAAAATATTGTATTGTCATTAGTTAAGGCACACGGGAACATCAAAGTTGAAACTGTGCGACTAAAAATAATTCGAATTTTTTAAATCTTCGGTAGGGTTTTGGTGATATAACCAGCAATTCACAATGAACACATTTAATGAATAGAATGATATATACACGGTACGTACAAACGTTTTCCAGATATGTGAATCAGGCGAAATGGACCAGTATAAATATGAATCCTTTTTTGACTTCTTTGTTTCGGCTTCTTAAAAGAAAAAGTTTATGCGACGCCGCCGGCCAATAACCAGAAAATAATAATAAAACAATTAGTACCCAACATATGCTCCAATACTCGTAAAATAAAACTCGTATTTTAGCATGTCTTTCCCAATGATTTATTGCTGGTTTACGGTGTTGCCAAATCTACATTTTTTTATTTGTATAGCTTAACTAACGACAATATAACATTTTTGTATTGGGATCGTCGATCCAGGATTCATCATAGAATCGCCCTACTTAACCATTTTCCGTAGTTTTCTGACCACACTATATAAGTTAATATCTATATTGGGTTTAATGGTGCGGTCAGATGGCTATTTTACCATAAGTATTGTTAATTCAGTTAATTAATTTGTTGTAGATACTACTGGTTTGCAAATGATGTAATGGATTCATCATTCTTTAATTTATTATTTAGCAGTAATGCCAAATTGTTAATATTAGGAAACGGAAAGATTGCCAATATTGGTGTGAATATATGCAAAACTTATTATATATTATTATAAAACTTATAATTATTTCAGAAAGAACGACCGAGTAGAAAAAAAAATATATGAAAAACAACGAAACCTAATGTTCCAGAGTAGATAAATATGAATGTACATATATTAGAATTTAATTTTTAATTCTAACAAACATTTCTTTAAAACAATTTTCGATATTGTCTAAAATAAAGGTACATAGGTACTTTACTGGTACGCAAAATTCACATTTTTTTTAATAAACCTCGTATTTTATATAACGTAGAAGAAAGTAATATCTCACCATTTCATTTCAGGTTTCAAGCTGTGCAGAGCTTTTTATAAAAAATATTTTTTTCTACAGGCAATAAAAAAAGTTTTCAACATGGTTCCAACTAAACGCACTGTGTATTTATAACAAAGTAGTGAAACAATTACTGATAACTCTTATATCAAATTAAAAGGGTATATAGATATATGTAACTATGATACTTAATGATACAGCCGCAAAAACAGTACATATGTATAGAAATTTTGCTTTATATCTAATATAGGATCTAAATACATTCAATGCCATCGATTCAATGTTATTGAAGATTCTCCTTCAAATATTCCGTTGTTAGCTGCTTATTATTTGGTTAAATACTCGAAAATTATTTAGTAGTCGCAAATTAAATAAGTGTTATGTATTTATACGATGTAAGAATACGGTATCTAGCTCTCGACGATGGATTATTATTGACCTGCACGTTTTAAAATATATTACTGGCAACAACAGAATTTAGCGCACCAAGTTATAAGCAAAATTTAATCTTAATGAAATTGGAAAACTTATTATTGAGCGCAAATAAATACAATATTTAGTTTAAAATTGGAATTGAGGATGTACAAATTTTTAACTCTTTTTCTTTTAGTTAACTAAATCTTTCTGAGCTGCCTTTAAATCTCAATATTGCTATTCCTAAATTTAAAAGTTGTAAAACGTATGTTTACACAGAAATTACACATTTGTTTATACATACCATTGATAAACATCGTCATGCCAGCTCTTTCATTTCTTATTTTAGGCACCAATTGCTAAATGGGTAATCGTAAATTGGCACTGTCACATTTTAACGACAATTCAGAAAAGGAGTGGGAAAATTAAGTGTGATTCATCGAGAAAAGAACAGAATAATTCAAACGGACTTTATCGGCGCCGCGAAATATCAATAAAATACCTGTTGCATTGGTCTGGAACCGCTTGGGAGCCAAGCTTTATGAATAGATATATTCTATAGAGCATAAATTCCTCAGAACAAACGTATCACAATTATACAGCTAATTGGCAAATAAACAATATCCAGATACAGAGGGGAAACAAAAATAGCAAATAAAATTGTTTTTTTCTTTACCAGTATTAAAAGCTACAAGCATTTTTCATAGCCCACAGAAAAAGCACCTCGACAGAACTCCGACAAGCAATATCGCCCTCTTACTGGTAGTTTTATTATCTTGGAAATTAGGAAAAAACGATAAAACAAAAAGAAATTAGAGAAAAGAAAGAAATGAGAACCCTCCACTCGTATTCCCAAAGCAGATATCCGTCACAGCGTGCAAACTTGTGCGTACACGTGAGAAAGAAAGTTTTTCGATCGTTTAAATTTTGCACATCAGATCAAAAAGGTAAAATCAAAACATAAACAATTAAATTTAATTATCAGAGTTTAGATTTTAATTATCTCTTTCGTCAATCATCGAAGGATATTGCGTCTGTTCGTTCTAATTAATATATTATTGTATTTTCGATTTTTCGTTTCTATAAGCAAAATAAACGTGGACTCAGTTAACGTATAGACGAAACTAATGCCGGTAGAGGGCGCGGATCGAGGATACGTGCTTACGATTTGGCGATACCGCGTTAACTGAAAGCCACGCGAGGATTTGAGATGTAGTAGGACGGCGTCGGATACTTCAGAGCATCGCCCAAATGACAAAGAGGAAAAATGCGGGCGTCGCTACGCCCAGAATAAAGAAAGAAATACAGGGAGCTTGCGTATTACGGCGATATCGGCCGATAATTAGTTGTACGCATGCACAGATTTCAACTGAACACAGATTTCAAATTAGTCACATATTTCGATCAGCATTTGTGCCAATGGTATGCAGAACGGATACTGGAACGATATGATGAAAGCGTGTCTACGCATGTTTTTCTCTTCTCGCAGAGCCCTGCGTTCGAAAAAATGTCGATAGAGATAATAATAATGTATGAAACATGTCCTGCGAAAAATTTGTGTTGTAAAAGGAAGTATATGGGTAGCTGAAATCATGTTTTTTTTTTTTTGAAAAGGTAGGCATATTAAAATTTCATGCGCCTTGTAGCATGCGAATATATAAATTTACACTCTGACACTTTCTATGTGACAGTTTTATTGCGTTGCACATAAACACCAAAATATCACCTACATGAAACTGTATTGTACATTGTACCGTTGGAATTGCTTTCACAAATATTTACAAAAGGCTTAGGTATTAATTTAAATACATTTCATCCTTCCTTTTAGACAATAATTATTGTATAGCCATCCAACATTAATATCCTTATGAAAACAGAAGGCATGTTTGTTTAATCCTCATCCGTACTACCCCCTAATGGATTTTTCAGGTTATAATAATCACAAACCCACAGACCAAATCGGATACATGCCTACATACAATTTGTATTTCATTGAAACAATATTAGCAATTTCAGCAATCAATCTTGAATGAAACAAGTTTTAGTTGGTTTAGTTTACCCTAAACATATTATTAAAACATAATATATTCACACCACAGAAGCAAATAATTGAATAACTTCGTCACTTCTTTTTGTGATAGAACTAAACCAATTAACTCGGCTAAATTGAGTGTTATATTAAAGACGTTTTACTCGCCAAGAAACATTAACATTTCACAACAAATTTTAATCCACATCAATAAAAAAATACTAAAATATTTCCTAGTTACTTGCGAAGAAGATTTTGCAACCTATCAGAATACGAGTGGGCCCCGAAGTAAATGCATTTTTCAACTAGCAACCCAATGGTGAAATCCGCATAAGCTTTTAGGAAAAATGCAGAAGATATTAAGATGACCTTTGACGGAAGCTATTCCATTCTAATGAGTAATAAAAGATGCGTTTTAACAGAGGTTCAAGTGTTTTTCAAGCTTTGTTTTATATATTTCTTTGTAGATACTCAACTGTTTGGAACTACCTTTCGTTATCTCATAGGTGACTCACGGCGCTAATGTAAACTTGAATTTACGACGCTCGCCATCTAGGAGACACACAAAGGTACTTCCAAACGGTGGAGTAATTATAAAGGAATTCAGGGTGTTTCAGATCACTTGCTCACTGATTTTATATCGGGATCTATTGCAGCCAGACTCATGCAACGAAAAATGTAATAACAAAGCCTTATCTGAAGAATCCTCTGAAAATATTTTCAAACTCTGGAAACGTTTCATTATTCCGGCAGTCCATAGCAATTTTCTTACTTTTCTTCACTTTTAAATACTCTTTATTTTTTGGTTATTATAAACTTTTTTTAAATTTTTCGTCCTTGATCTGTCTTACATAGCGTATCAAATTTGTCTGCTATCTCAACTGTTTCCAGTTTGCAAATTGAGTTTGAAACGAAGCTGTAATTCGACTTAATAAAGAAAAGTCGTTGCGGCAATTTCTTTGAATCAAGTGTCTGTTTACAATTTCGAGAATTACATTGTCTATACCGTAGAATTGTTTCCTGTTGGTGGAAACTCACGCACACCTGATGTCACGTACTGGAAGGGACGGGCGGAGCCCAGTCAATGGCTGGCGTACAGTACTGCAGATACATATTACAATAAAAATGTAATTTCATATTTTGTACGAATCGCAAAGATAGTAGGGACTATGTTCTCGCGTACTAGTTTTAACGTTTCTCCATACTCCGTCGGGTGTGCCTCATTCCATTGAGCACACTCTCTTGCTATCGCACATCCGCCAGAAGAAAGTGTTTGTACTGTACCTTTAAAATTATATGCACAAAAATAGCAGCCTCTAATCGTGTATTCCATCTAGTATATGGTAATAATTGCTTCAGCAGACAACCGTACATCAGGAAATCACTCTTTATAAAACCTGACTCTAAAAAGTGCAACAATACTTTTTGTATACATTGCCAATATATCATTGACCAAGAAGAGTTGATTTCGAAGGCCTTGGACAACATGGCTTAAACCATGCACTAAACAAATGATATGGACATTGACATCTGACGTTTCCTTTTGCTGTACATTAATTCCGTTTAAATACTATGTGAAATAGTGCAGTATGACTCCCCAAAACAGAATACTTTTTTGGATATCATGTCATCTAACCCCACTTGTTGCCGATTCAGGGTATACTTTCTAAATTTGACTACATACTAGTGGACACATCAAAACGCGTAACATCAGGATTAAATTTTGAGGTTGTGAGACATGCCGAAAAAGGTTTTATCATATTTTAATAATAACAAAATTTCCCATATGTATTTTGAAACCCGTTTTGACACGTTTGTGACTAGGATATATTTACAATAGAATAAATAGAATATATTTAAAAAAAGAATCAACTTTTAGCTTATATGATTTCTTCTCGTGAAATCGAAAATAAAAGCAAATGTACACACAAAAAATTTATTTCCTTAAAATGCTATCTACTGAGTCCGTTGCCTTATAGATACAACAAAAATTATTTTTGTTGACTCCTGTACAGACATAATAGAACTTTGTTTAACTATTTCATATATATATATTTTTCATTTACAAAATGTGTACAATTTACCCTGGAAATCAATAATTAAATATTAATATACTTCACTCCACTGAAACACTTTGAAACTTCAGAAGTGTCTATACCTTTGGTGTAGCGTGTGCCCGCATACTTGAAAGAATATCACGCGAAATTTAACACCTACATTACTAGGTATGTAGATTAAAGTTTCTAATGTACAAAATAAGTGTCCCGTTAAAGATATATTTTTGGAACTTGTACACCCATATACCGGAAACTTTTCAATTAGGTTAACAGGACTTATGAAAGAAAGATACATACTCTATAACCAGGTGGCATACGAATATCATAATTTATCACCAGCCAACTATACCTATTTTCCCTCAGTGTTTTGCCCTAAAATTTATATATTTCTGTAACTATAGAACTATGTTAACTTTTCAATAACATTGGACTTATATTTAAAATATTTGGGTATGAAGGGTGTTTTAAAAAGTAACTAATACTTTTCCTACATACTGATGTATCACGTAATATTATTAAATAATCGCTGCAGTACACCGTGGTCGAAAAAGTGTTTATTTATATAAGGACAAAATTCAAATTTTACAAAAATAACACCAACAAACCTTAGTAACCTTTAATAAGAAGAGGGTATATAAGCATACACGCGAAATGTAAATCACTTATTATGAATTATTTCAAAGTGCATGTTGTTTATTGTTGTCGAAAGTATTAACTTGAAATTGTGTACTATGGTTGGAAGGTCTGATGGTAGATGTTTGATATCCCATAACTACTATATAAATGTCTGCCTTCTGGAGTACATCGTCTTTCAGTAGTCTAGTTTTTAGAAAAAGCATCATGTAAGATGCTTACTTTAGTAAGCTTTTACTGCGTAGCCAGAGAGTAGCCTACTTGAATAAAACGTTATTATGTAGCTCATAACTTTGTAAGATTTGGGTGCGTGCGCGGAATATATTTCTATTTGATTTAAGATTCAACATATATAATAATCTCCAACCAATGCCGACTAGATTACAGGCCCAATACATGGCGAGAGGAATACTCCGACAGCTAGAAGTTGGTGGGGGACATATCGTCAGACCAGCCGCGCCCAACAGCGATTTGCCGGTGTTTGCTTGGGAACTGCGTTTAATAAAATAAAGATTGTATTTTATTAAATAATAAATACTTACTTAGACTAGAGAAGTTTTTGTAGCTTTCTTTCGCTTTTACTAGAAGCTACTTTGGCATTAATACTTTTGACATAATTATTTAGAAATATATTGCACAGGTATGAAGAGACGTATGTTTCAATTAAATATCGTAAATTGCTATAACAATTACATTGGAAGAAATTGTGACAATCATTTTCTTCTAATTGTTGCTGAAACATATCTTTCAATAAAGTTTTTTTACTGGTAACTTTTTTAAAATATTCTTCAATCTCAAGAAATACATATAATAGTTTTAAATAAACAATAAAAGATGATATTAAATATCAGAAAATCGAAATTTTAATGTCCACCTGGTTTTCTTGTGAACGTACACATAAATATTTTCGATTTAAACGTTATCTAAATCTAATTAGGATCAGTAATTATAAGCGAGCTCTTAAAGTGACCACATGGAAGTTTTGGAAATAACTTGAAGCATATGTATCCGGAAATATATATTAAAACTGAAATCTCTTCAGCAGATATTACTACTTTTGAACATTTGTTATTAAACTCGTTTAGATGAGAAACTATATTATAAAAAATATAATATTGTAACTATAATTACTTACAAAGAAAAAAACCGGTTTAGAACGGCAATCCATTACTGAATGTGACTTCAGAACAGTGTTGCCAGATTGGGCAATTTATCGCAATTTGGGCGACTTCTGACACAAAATTTTGATAATTTTTTTTGAAGAAATCGCAAGTCGCAAATTGGGCGATTTCAAAATGTTTAGGTTGCGATTAATTTTCATTCTTCACTATTCAAAATATACATTTGAAAATATTCGTTATAGGGAAATTTTAGTATATTTCATTATGTTGGTTACTGGTTTTACACATTTTATAAAGTTTGTATGATAATCTTTACCGGTGTTACCACACATAAAAGTTTATGGTAATTTTACATGATTTATATTTGGCATTTCGCTTTTCACGCTTTAATGTCTATATCATAGGGTATGTCAATCTCAACACTAATATTCATAGATATCTATCAACAATATACTATATCGACGTGTGAGTGAGGTGAGGTGAGGTGATACGGTATTGCGCATATCAGACCGGCGGTTAACTGTAGAGTACACCTAGGTGTGGAAGCATCTCGTACTCGTAAGCAATTGTCAATCACAACATCTTTATATGTTACTATGTTAATACATCAAATAAATATTACATACCTCAGTTTACTAAACACAATTTACATTGAGTAAGAATTCCAAAAACTATGAAACAAGCATAGCGCCATCTCTACGACAATTTCTGTAGTATCACATATTTATGTAGCTAAACCAATTATAAGTATTATGGTACTTCCGCTATGTAAGTTTAAAACTTTGCTAAAATACAGATAATCAACAAACATTTAATTAATTTAATTAATTGTTGATATTAAACCGATCGGTATAGATTTGTATTATTGCATTACCTATGTACAAATATTTTTCTTTCTAGCTTCTTCTTCTTCTAGCTTAGACAGTTTTCGCTGTGCAGTGGTAGTAATTGTAAATAATCGTCTAAAAATTTTTCACAGGATTTCCACTTCATCATACGCAATGTATTATATTTAGCATTGTGAAGCCTTTCACCATATTGTTCACAAGATTGTTCTACAATTCTTTCCAACAATTTTATTGCTATTTTTATAATTGTGGTATAAGGAACTGCAGTGACTTATTATAAAATTTCCCACAATACTAGAAACTGTTACTACAATTTCCGTCAAACAGGGAAGTGTAAACTTTACGATATGGATTTTTCTGGGTGTGTAATTATAATAGTGCAAATGTTGATTTTAATTGCCTTCTGGTAAATATATAAAAATTCAGGCTATTTTATTTTGTGATGGGTGGAGACTGTGGCTTGAAAACTATAACAAAAATCCCAAAAGAAAAGGTGAAAAATCCCTTACCACAAAATTTTGTGGTAAGGGATTTTTCACCTTTTCTTTTGCTATTTTATTTGTATGATCGAAAAAAAGTTATGTCCAATTAAGTTCCTTAAAGCTTTTGTAGAAAATATTTTTTTCTAAAACTAATATAATCACAAATTCAATGTAAACCTAATTTAAATCTGCTCTCTTTCTTTACTATATTAGTGCTGAAAAAAGACGATACAGCCCAATTTTAAGGGCTACTACTGCGTGCTGCTGTATAAAAAAGCAATAAACTGAGTGCTTAATATAATTTTCTGAGACGTAACGTGTTTAGTAAAGAATATTAACTTTCTTATTAAATTTTAAACATGAAGGGATGACTCATTTAATTTATTGATAGAGGGTATGTATTGAAATTCGTTTTCGTGTTTTATTAAACACCTATTTTTAAAATCATTTCATTTAAATAAATTTACTACTGATGGACATAATCGAATGATCTCTATCGAGTCATTTAGTTACTGATCTTTTTTTTGTCAGACATTTCAAATATAAATGTGAGTGAATATGAATAATCGATTATTAAATCGTTCCATTATTAGAATCACTAGAACTTGTTACTACTTCTGATGACATACTGAACGCATTTGGAATTTATTTTAACTCAATGTATGGTTTTTCAACTGAATATTACGAAGATCATGTGATGAATACAACACCATATACATTAAATATGTTGATATGTTCAGTGTTAAAAAAAAATGATGCTGATCAAGCAGTTAATTATCGTCCGATATCAATTTTGTGTAATTTTTCAAAGGTGTTTGAATCACAATTTACACACACACACAACAATTTACTCCTATATCGGTAGATAAACATGGTGTTATACATCATAGGTCAACTATAACAAATTTAGCATGCTTATCTCAATGTGTATCGGAAGTTACAGATGGTATAGGACAGGTAGACGTAATTTATCTAGACATACAGAAGGCTTTGATAGAGTGCATCATGGTGTTCTACTTAATAAGCTTAAACGTTTCGATACAGATGGACCCCAAAAATTACTCGAATCCTACATTAAACAACGTGAACAATTTGTTCGTTTTGGAAATCAACTCCCATCTCCCATTTATCCTATGGCTGGCGTGGTTCAAGGTTCTAATCTTGGACTACTTCTGTTTTCGATATATGTATATCAATAATATAACTGATAATATACAATCGGAGAAGTTGTTATACGCTAATGATTTAAACTTGTACTTGAGTATTAGAAACATCGAGGACTGTATGCTGCTTCAAAATGATTTGCAGTGTATTTTAGAATAGGGTTTATTAAATACATGTGCTTTTATTACAGATGCTTTATAACACTTTCCACAAGAAACAAACAACCATTTCATCGATGACGTACATTTGGTGAAATGCCAACAAATTAAAGATCTAGAAGTATTATTTGATTTTGAATTTACATTTAAGTCACATATAAAGGATAGCCTGTGATGGGTGGAGACTGTGGCTTGAAAACTATAACAAAAATCCCAAAAGAAAGGTGAAAAAATCCCTTACCACAAAATTAATTTTGTGGTAAGGGATTTTTTCACCTTTCTTTTGGGATTTTTGTTATATAAAGGATAGGATTAATAAAGCATATAAAGTATACGGTTTCAAATATAGAAATTGTAAAGACTTCAGAAATACAGAAGTGTAACGTAAAGTATACCTATATTTCCTTAATTAGATTAAAGCTTGAATACGCTGTTTTAATCTGGTAGGTATTCAATTTACGATGTCTATGCAAAGAACATTCAAGTTGTTCAAAGAAATTTCTGAAAGTTTATTTCATACAGGGAAGAGGACAGATATCCTGACAGAGGAAGAGATCAGGAAATCTTACTATGCACAGATTGCATCTAAATTCAATTACTGCCAGACATATTTATATTCCTATCAAATTTCTTTATAATATTTTACACTATAAAATTAAGTGTGAACAACTATTGTTCAAAATTGACAACTATTTTTTGGTACGTCGGCTTAATCCTCGAACAAACTTACATTTTCTGTGTGCTTCGACTGATTTAGTGCTATGTTCGGGTCACTTATTTCAATAATGTGCCATAATTTAAATAAAATGTCACAAAAATGTAACGTTCACAACCCCTTGCGCGTGTGCACCATATCGCAATTTGTCGGCATTGTACTTATTCACAAACATCACTGGGAATCAAATAATCGGGCCTTTACCTACTTTTAATACATGTAACCTCTAATAGATTCGCTACCCCTTGAAGTCCCAGTACTTGTACTACAGGCTATTAGTTATTCTTACCGACTGTAGTAACTGACTATTATAATCTAATATTTATTATGGATAACAACAATAAATCGCCGTCTCTCTACTTTTAACTAACCCTGTATATAATGAACAAATATTTCTCCAATAAATTTGAGGGTTTCTCGCCAACAGTGCAGCCAAAAGTGAATTTCTTGCAATACCACGCAGATGCAACAAATATTAGAGTAAGAAAATAAACGGCAGGATGCATTTAACAATGACTGTTTTATTTGCACATAATATGGTTTTCTTGCTTCTGGGATAATATTTACAAGTGCTTGTGCTGAAATGGAAGGATTTAGATCTATGTGGTTAAAGTTTTGTTGATTTTACTTCCTTAGTGTGCTACTACATAGCACGTATAGGATTAGGTTAAATGTTAGGTATGGTAATTATTTTCTTTTTTTTATGTAAGTTATTTTTTATATTCTTCATCTGATGAAGTGTACAATTTGTATAGGTATATAAATGTAATTGTAGTCGTTTTCATATAGTATAAAAACATCTTTTTACATATATTATATAATGTATATTCTTATAGTACACCTTATTAGGTTCTTTTCAATCGCTATTTTTCATTGTAAAGTTTATAAATTTAGATCCTAAAATGTGCTAAAACCTTTCCACCTTAACAGCCACAATCGATATTTGTTGCCTTTCTATCCTCAAGTTTGCTTTTCATCACAAAACAGAAGTTGTCGTTGTTCATTAGAAAACGTCTTAAATTTTAAACTTTCCAGACCGAAGCTTACCAAACAATCGCTTACACGAAAGTCTAAGCTGTTCAGATACAGGGCAGAAATGTTTTTTATATTCACACTTATCGTACTATATCGTGCATTTACCATAACTTCAATTATTAAGTATATGCAGAATTAACAATTTATTTAGATAAAATAGAATACAACTGGCGGCGACGGCAGATGTATATACGTCACAGAGAGGATTCTAATAATGATCGAAGTTCTTCGTACGCTCTCGTCAAATATGTTTTTATATATTTCTATGTTACGAAGTTATACGAAGAAGTTCGATAATTATGAGAGACCTCGAGTGATGTAAGCAGCAGCCGCTGTTGAATACAGTATAAGTGAAACATTTTAAAAGCCTTATTTATTATATTATCTCAGCTTTCGAATTTTTCAAAAGTCTTTGACTCCGTGAATCATGAGGCGTTCCTTAATGTGTTGCGGGCTATGCGTTTTGGTGGGAATGCACTAGCGCTATTGCTTAATTTTCTTAATGACATGCCTCAATGTGTCAAGTTAAATAATCTTACTTCTTCAACAGTGCAGGTGCGCCGTAGTGTACCACAGGAATCTGTTTCAACCCCTATTTTATTTTCACTGTACACATCGCTTTTTGTCAAACACCTCAATCACATGAAAGCACACTTATTTGCGGATTATTGCCAGTTGCATCTTTCTGTTACTAAATCCAAATGGGAGACTGCTATTACAAACATAAATGATAACCTTGCTAAAATGTATCGGGTTGCCTTTGCAAATTAACCCGGCTAAATCGCAAATACTGTTGTTTGGTAATACTGAGGCGTGCAGTAGTTTATAAAGCTTAATTAAAATCAAAATTGGTAATACTGAAAAACCCATTGCTTCCATCGCAAGGAATTCGGGATTGGTAATGGACAGTACCTTACGATTCCGTGAACATATCAGCAAATGCATAAAATCTTTGTCCTCGACGTTAAAACGGATTTATCCACTACGATTGGTTCTTAATAAAACTATTAATAAAAAACTATGTGATTCATTTGTTCTCTTTCGGTTTTCACATTGCTCAGAAACTTACCATACCCGTTTAGATCTTGTACTGTTTCAATTCAGAAAGTCCAGAACGCATGTTTAGGATACATTCATGGACTAGAAAATATGAAAATAATCTATAAATTAAGAGATACTCATTGGTTGAATATGAAAAAGAGGAGAGAAGTGCAAAGTTTGACACTATATCATAAAATAATTATCTATAAGTGCACGCCATATCTGCATCGCAAAATAAGATTTCGTACAGATGTACATAACCTCAAAACCCGCTGCCGAGGTTTTCTATCCCTACCATTTCATGGGACAATCATATAGGAGAGACCTTTTTCTTATAATTTTTTTTTAAACAAATACAACGACTTGTCTCTCCATCAGTTTAAAATAAAGCTTCATTCATTATTAATGTCTGAAAATGATTGATGTGTGCAAGAAGTATATATATGATGTGTAATATGTAATTTATACGTATGTGTACCTATTAATTTTTTGTTTTAATGTTGGTTTTGGTTCGGCTCTAACTAATAAAAGACTTTTTAAACACAACGACATGACTTTAGTCTTTAGTTTATAGTTTAGTTGCAGGCATTGTCTCTTTATTAAGAATTCTCATATGTAAAGCGTTAGACATTAATCAGTTTATAACTGAGTGCCGTCGTGAAATTATGCTATACTGTACATCTGTCTTTTAGCATACTGTTCCACAAACTCGTGTTATTTTATTTCTGTATTTATGTATTATTTTTATTTAATAGTTCATGTAATGTAATTTAATAGTACAGGTAGCCTAAGAAACGCATATTATTATTATTATTATTTGTTGGAGGCCGTTCCTTCGGTATTACCAAATCGCAAATTGAAAAATCCATTAACCAATCGATACAGAATAACTCCAAGGAATGGTGGCAAAAGTCACTAGAAAAAGGCAAGCAAAAGAGTTCTTAAGGGAACAGAGGCCTGAGTTCACTAAAGACTTACTGGGTAAAAACAGGAATACTGTCAAAATGATAGTAAGTCTGTTGACTGATCATTGTAGACTAAATAGGCACATGTATAACATAGACCTGGCAGAGGACGGAGAGGGAGTAGAAAACCTCACCTTCTCGGAGATATCTTCAAATTTCGTCTGGAAAAGTAAAAGAAAAAATCGTGGAAAGTTTGAGGTAATGTCAATGTATTATACAGGATAAAGGAAGTGTTTGTCGTTCCAGCTTTTATGTTTTTCCAAACTCTTTTTTAAACTAGTTAGGCACATACGAATCCGATAAGTTTGTTAATTTTAGATACACAATACGCAAACTTCACAGCACGATTCAGGATATGATTCGTGGACGAATAATAAATATTCTTAAATTCCTAGTATTTCATAATTCATTTGTTAGCCGGATTTATATTCTACTGTGAATGAAAATAAGATTCGCCTACGATGAAAAATAAAAAATTCTTTTATAAGCGAATCGTATATTTTATCTTCCTATCCCGATATATTGTATATGTATAATATAATATTTAAACAAATACAATATAAAAATATGATGTGAGCCAAAATAGAATTAGAAAATTTAGCTGTGACTTTGATGAACAAATGAACAGTGCATCAACTGGTCAACTGCATTGTGGATTAAACCCATAAAGATTTTAGGCAATCTTTATGATATTTATACGCTGAAGATTTCTTTACAAAACAAAACTACAAAATTGTAAGTAATTGCCTTAAATGTATAGGAATATAAAAGTCATAAAGGTTATAGAATAGAAAAAAAAAAACGGATATAACATATAAATTACCAAATATGAATGTACAATCCAACTATACGAATAGATAAATAAATATTCTAAATAAACAATACTTACAATTTGAAGATAGAAAATAGTGCGCATTACCTTATATACAATTCACTGCACTCACGTTCCTTAAAAATAAAATTGAATGAATTACTTTGGAAACTTTACCGAAATAGAAACTCATGAACTGTACGTTGTAAACAGATAAATTAATCCGCCAACTTGCTTGGTATAGGCAATGTGCATCTGCAACAGGGCATATTAGTATTATGCTACCTAATAAAATAGGTAGAAAAGGTAGAAATACAATGATTACGCTGAAATGAAATGTAGCTACATATTTTCTGCAAACGATAAGCACACATGATACTGATACATCCAACAAGATAACATTAGCTAATTTCCCACGGTGCAGCTACTGAAAATTGTATTCGCTAAGTATAGATCGTTGCCGTTTTTGTTTATTCTGGATACCTGAAAATAAATTTTCTGTTTTTATTTTATCTGCTCTCGTTTCTGCAATATATGGAGCTGAAGAGAATGAATACAAACAAGTAACATCCACGTCGATTTAAAAGAAAGAAATAAAAACGAAAACAGACATGTGAAAAACAACAGCCGTAACAAAAGTATATTCGAAATCTCGAATTCAGACTACAAAAAGTTCTAACAACAACGTCAATTTCTTTGTGTGCATTTACATGCCATGAAGTTAAAGACGGTTTCATGTAACCATAATGAAGCGTCCTGGAGGGTCTTGTATATTTATGAGGTTTCCATGTCAAACTAAAAGATTCTTTGTGTCGAATTTTATTATTTCCTCGAGACATTGCATTCATAAGAATTGAAATATATGCTAATTTCAGTTTAAGTATGTAACTTGATTTGCGGGGATATCGTATAACGTAAATATGTTACTCCAGGAAGGTCTCACCCTCAGATAACGGTTAAACTTCTCCTCGTCCGTATTTTATGCTAAATATCTTGCCTTCAAAATTGCCTTGGGGAATTCGTTTTACTTCTTATAAATGTTACTAACGTTTTAAATGACAAAATAAACCAATTACCAAATCAAGATTTCGATAAAGTTTTTAAAAAAATGTTTGTGGATAACATGTAATAATATCGCGATTTTATGTGAGAAAAAAAGTTTTCTTTATAATAATATTTATCAAAAAGAATTTCTGTAATCCCTGGGAATCCCAATACGTTCACATAAACAACAGTTTCTCAAACATTTATCAATCATGCATAATCATTTCAGTCTCGAATTATAATATAATATAACAAGTAAACTTTTCGTAGCCAAAAATTTTAAATATTTAGTAACCAGATGTGTATTGTAAACTTTACTATAATTTACTAGATCAACAATGCAACAAATGTTTAAAATCTGAAGTTTAAAATTACTATAGCGCCACTGTTTAAGAAAACAATTTATCACACACAAACTTTCTAGAATAATACACTTTGTTAAGTTAAATTGTACAATTGTATTAAGTTTACAATATCTACACCAGAATTTTCAATGATTTGCTTCTTTGTCGATAAAACATAAAACCAGGCTGGTTTACCAACTAGGACAATTACATGTACCATCTTGTTAAAGTTACGGACATTAGTCTACAGAGATGGCCAGTCTGATACTTTTCAAAGATTCGTACGATACGACATCTACTCGGACCAAGATTCGTATCGAGGAATTTTTGCCTACCAGTACATACTATTTGCTTTCTGCAGTCAGAATACTTCGAACTGTACGTGTACGAACATTATTTTGTTTAAAATAATGTACGCAGTCCTTAAGTTACGATGGTCGTAACTTTTTAAAATTTCTGGCAACATGATTTCGCGGCAAAAATTGCTCGTAAATGTCCGATATAAACCACTAACAATAAGTACCGGTCCAATATTACATATATTGTAGTTATTTACGTATGAAGGCTGGAAATTGACATTTCGTCGAACGAGTTTGGATATTGCGAGTCGGACAAGCAACCAAATGAGTTCGATAAGAAACTTTCCAGCCGTGGGCATACAATTTTTGTTCAGCTATTTCGACAACCGAACCCAGAAAAACTTCCGAATCTTCACGTAGTGAGGTTGTATTTTCGGATATGGTAGCTGAAAAAAATTACTTTTTGACAGTTTTGACGTTTAATTCTTATGGTGAAACAATTATCTTGCCATACTAAAAATAAGTGCATTAATTTCTGGTATAATTAAAATTCATAAAGTGTCATTAATTTTATATTTTATGATCTGATACATCTGACATATATACTAATTCGTTAGCTTTATTTAACTGTATAGCGTTATATACTGAGCCTATTTGAACATTAATGGAAAATTCATTGTATTTGTTTAAAATCATTAATTATCTATAAAATTCTGCATGAGGCATCATAAATATTTAATATGAATTGAAAGGGCTTTGCGTAAAGGGACTAACCCTTAGCATAAACAAAAATGTGAGGTACTATTTAAAAAATCAAGTTACCCCTACCTTGGACTAAAGTTAAGCAAATGTATTGGACTATAGTGGACACCTGTACATATAACTATATCGATTTTAGTTTCACTGTTGCTTCAAAATAAACGTGTATGTATAGCATTTAAAATATGAATATCTGAGCCAAGTGCAAATACAAACTATGTCGCCTTAACTGAAGACTTGCAGCAGCGCCGTTTTTAATGAAAGGGTAAATTACGACGTCATTAAGGATAGGTAGGCATATAATAGTTTATATAAAGTCATATTATTTTTCTGCGTAGAATTTCTCTGCAAAAATAAAATAATATAGATAGGTTGTTCCGTTTAATATAACGGAATAAAGTGAAATTTTAGTTAGTTAATAAACACTTGTTTATGTTTGATGACTTTTGCAGTAAATTAACTTTCTTCTCTTAAATAGAACATCTTATATCCAATGATACTATCCAACGTAGAGTTTAATTGCCTTTCAAAATGTGTTAGAGTTTCCTACAACATTAATAATTTTCTCATGGTTAGCATTTCAGTTTGCCGAGGAAAGTGGTTTTGGACAGAGCAACTTATAGTAAGCCTTTTGTAGTCGTTATTTCCATGTAGTACTGTTTATGTTTAGAAGAAATAGTAAACATATTTCAGGATTTGCAGGAACTTTAATAAAATAAATCAGTATACCTAGATCTATTAACTAAAGTAAATTCTTAAAATGATATTGTTTATTTGGTGGCTATCTGTTGTTCAAGCTGAGCAAAGGCCTTGTTTATATATTTTAGTTGTGCAACAAAACTCGTGAAGTGCTGGTATATCTATTAAGTATCTTATGTACCACAATCAAGGAATTAAATTTATTTGTGAATAACTTTCTATTTCCGAAAAAGGAGAATTACTTACCTACGCTTGGACACATTTAATTATTCTGTTACGTAATAACTTAAATTTGTTGCTCAAAATTTACTACTTACAATATGCCACAAAAAGGCAAGAAATAAAAATAACAAATAATAGTCGTGTTATCCATTTATTAACGTAATTCTCAACATCTTGTAGTACTCCCAGAAGAAAATGACCAAACCTGTTAAACATACCCTACATACAAACATAAACTGATAAGCAGTTGCGTCATTACCTACTAGTTCGAAATTCTTGAATGGCTGCTTACAATGAATACATCTGATAGTATTCAAGGAGTCACACAATGAATGATTTTTGAAGAACTTGGGCAGCCTTCCTTCGAGAGTTGCGACAATATATGTACATATATAGCAAATATATCCTAATGAGAAAATTTAATACTTTTAAGTTGCTAATTCTCTGCTCACACCTAATACGTTTTCTTACAATTTCTACCATTTCGGGAGTGCTCTGAGATGTTTGTCTTAGTTGAAATATATTTACTTTTATTATATTATATTATAGTTCTAATTAACAGACTGTAGGAATGTCATTCTTATCACTATCGGTTTTTTATTCTTATTATCCACAACTTTGTTATTTCAAAACCCTGAAATGTGCTACCATCTTACGCAACCTTTAAGAACTAGTATATTACAGGCATCTGTAACTATTATTCTGAATATCCTCTATAGAACACTCACCATAAGGTGGCAGCACAGAGCATATGGGAGATATAAATAATTTATCTATCGATATAACCTATACGTTTTATCTATATCTAAATATTTCAGTGTTTTCTGTTATTTTGTCTTTATATATACATTCCTAATTCCTATATTACAAATTTTAAAAATAATATGTGGATTGAGACGTCGGCTTAATGTTTTATTTTAAGAAATTAAATATATAAATACCCAAAATTAATTTTCTGTTTTCATATACATACATATATAATAATAATTTTATAATTTACATTAAATTATGTTTCTCGTGTTAAGTCTTATTGTTAGTTTATTTCAGGCCCTCCAAGTACTAAAACAGAATGTACTGATATGAATTGTACAGTGCATTTAATTTAAATTTCAATTGACGTTAGTCAGTCGTCATTGTTAGTTATAAACAATTCTCTCTCTTATACAGATATTTTTAATGATATTACCTAAATACTAGGGTATGAAAGAGGACGTAAACGAATTAACGATCATGTAGGTAAAGATTATTTCAAAAACTATAATAATTTAGGAGTGCTCCCAAAATAGACTATCTAGAAATATAGATAAACAAATGTCATATATTAATGAATCTGGATTGTATTATCTAATTTTATCATTCAAGTTGGAATCAACAAAATCTTTCAAAAAATGAACTATAAACGCCCCTCTTGAAAACACACATTCAGACAAAATATAGGGTGGGTCTGCAGTCCACCCATACAATATAATTCATTAGTTTGCAGCATATATAATCAGATTATATATCTAATAAAACACTAAATTAAGTTTGTTTATCTAAATTACTGGGGGAGTCACGTTTTTTTTGCGACGCCTTAATAATTGAACCATAATTGGTAAAAATGCAATGCATATAATTTTTTTTGTTTGGAACAAAACCTACTGTCCCAGCACTGGTAAATGAACATCTATTTTTTTTATGTCGTTTTATGTTTTTTTTTTACAATTTACGCCCTAAAATTAGAAACGAAGATAATCCTGAATATTTAGATATATTTTCTACATTTCGTTTCTTATTTTATACTATCTACTTCTACAGATGAAATATTTTATAACGGCGTCCGGAGTCCTCCTCCACGAGCACGACTTCGAAGAGGTAGACGGGCTTTCGACGACGTTCGACGAACTGCAATACTAACCCCCCTATTCTATAAACTTCGATAAATAACGAATATCGTTATTCAACGAATTTTGTTAAGGTACAGATTTTCTAACGAAGTTTGTTGTTTTCCAATTCTATAAGTCTTACATACATCGGTTACTAATGTCAGTATGATGTCAATAATGTCATCCGACATGTCCCATATAAGAGAATTATGGACTGACGCTGGATATCTAGCATTGATATTTATTGTATTAAGATCACTATAACATATAATTTGACAGTTTAAACTATGGTATTGCTTTCTATCTAAAAACAATATTGCTGCAGCTTCTGGATGGTTTGCTGGAGGAGACTTGATTGCTATATGTGTACAATCAATTACACCTACCACCCTAGGAAAATTAAATTTTTGATAAAATCCTTCTTTAACCCTTTGCATTTGCTATTGTGTGATATTGAATATATCTTTGTAGAAAATTATTAGTCACTATATCAGAAATTTCGGTGACGGGCAGGATTGACAGCAGATTAACTCATGGAACAGTGGTAGTCTTTATTTACAGATTTCTGATAACTTCCATGGGCGAAGAAATGTATGGCACTTAAAAATCGAAGCACCTTTGAAATTTTTGTTGTCCTCACACTGTCTGTCATTAATTAGTGTTAACTCCAAGAACAGTTCTCTGGTAGTTTCAGGCGAAAATCTATACAATGCCCTAAATTTTTTTTAGATTCCTATATCTATTCTACGCGATTAAAGGGGGGCTGCTACCTGAAGGGTATTTATCTTCTATAGTAAGCGCGGACCTAGGTGGATCGCGGGCTAGGTGTACCACCTAGCTTCAATATGCTCCGTTACAGGTGGAACGCGGACTTTCTGCTTTCTGCCGAGTTGGGGCGTAAGCGGTCATCAAACGACTATTACATTTGTTGGGTGAACGGGTCCGGCTTTCTAGTTATATTCTAATATGCTGAGACAGGAAATTATTTGAATAGGTACCAAATAATTGAAAAATTCAGATACAAATTCATAAATGTTTGTGGATAACTAATTTAATATCCAGGTAACGGTAACTCGGCAGCTTTCGTTAAATATCGATCGTATAATTACGACTTTCGTTGCGGATTTATCTTATGGAATACAAAAACTAACGATTTTCGTTATATGAACGAAATTTCGTATGTTAACGTTCGTTGCGCGGTAACGAAGTCTTACAGAATAGGAGTGTTACTCAATTACTATTTTGAACGAACCGCGATGATACTGGCGGTGGCTATGCTCTCACGTGCGAGTTATAACATTTCTGAATTTTCATTAATATTTCTCTATTATATGTCCCGCTCCATTGACCAATACCCTCTTGCTATCGAGTATTCGCCACTACAAAAACATACACACGTAGTAATTTTGAGAGCTAGGGTTCGGGGTTAAGTTGTGCTCATAACCAGACCAATTAGAATGTTTGTTTAGCATGTCAATATCAACGCCATGCTAACTCATCTTAGTTGTCCAAAAAGATGAACAAGATGCTAATTCAAATTTAAGTTTTCGTTGAACTTCCATTACGTTCATGATTTTTCCAGGACAAATTTTAAAGTAAAATGTAAAAATAATTATTGAAACTCACAGCATCACAAATAAGTTAAATTATAACTAAAAAAGGTGCGCATTGGTGCTTTAAAATCCTATATAAATTTGAGGCTAGCTCGTATTGTTCCAAAAGAAATTAATTGAATCATCAACACTTGGCGTGGAGTAGAAGACATTCCTTGGCACTTGACATATTACAATCAAGAGAAAAATAATTTAACACGGGTATTTAATTTCTTGATTATCTTTAGCTGTTCCTTCTTTTGGGATACTTATAATACATAAATACGATGCAAAGCATCCTAAATTTTATGGATTGTGAAAACTAATAAAAAGTTTTATTAATTTTATTCACAAATACTGGGTACAATAACTATCATATCACAAAGTAGACAAATATGAATATGTGCATATTATAAAATACTCATGGTTTACCACGTATATTAATTGTTATAAGTAGTAGTAATAGTCAAAAGTAAATGCTTTGATTATATATATTAAAAATGACAACCATTTGTATTGCCGATAATAGGTACCTACTTTTTTTTGTTGAGATTTTACAATATTTTAATTTAGACATATCGGAACTTAAGCGTGCTCTCAAGTTTGTTAATAGATATATTTGCGAGGTTGTTTAACTATAATACTTACAATCAAAGAGAGTTTGATGCAATGCGTTTTGAGGATATAATTTCATAAGTCAGTTTATTGTTCTCAATCGTTCGTATTTTCGTTAAAATAGTACTTTATATAACATACAATATAATTTTTATAATTAACAATTAGCTTTGTAATACCTTCAATGTTAATTAAAGTTCATGAAACTGCGGAAATCGCTTAAACTGGAGGCTTTAATGCAATTATAATATCCATAAAAAGCTAAACTTTAAAATGCTGTATATCATTAAAAAACGTTAAACTTAGTACCAAAATGGAAGCAAAAATGTGGAAAGAAAAAGCGCAAAACCACAGTTTCACTGATTTCAGGTGATCAAAAATTCACTCTTTATTTTCTTTTTAACATTGCGTTACACAAAGTTGGCACTAAATCGCATAATGGTAATGATCAGCGACATTTAGAGAACATCAAACTATTCATTAAATGTGCTAAATATCACTGGCAAATACAAGCAGTTTCATACACAAATTGCACAACTTGAGCAATGACAAACTTAAAAGTAATGGAATACAATGTATAAGCGTAATAATTAGCATAAAGCTTTAAATAAAATACATAGTATAATGTAATTAAAAGAAATTATAGATAGTTTAATTACATGATATAGCCCACTTCAATATTTTATTGTCCAAACGTTTACTTCTAAAAAAAAAAACAAACGAGGAAGTTGCCAAAGCTTTGTAAACTTCGATTTCAATTAAATTTGAATGGAATATATAAAAATAAACTGGTAAAATAAGATACTAATAAATGCAGAATGTGATAAAAAAAAAACATTGGCAGCGTAATTTTATAAAATATACAGCTTTGCAATAATTGTTTAAAAATGAATATAAAAAAATAAGTTAATGGATGTGATACCTTATATACTATAATGCTTGGTGTCACTATGTAAATCCTAAATGTAATATTAAAATATATGTACGTTGAATAATCTATTGATCAAAAACTTAATAGGTCATAATGCATGGGAACTTGATCATCCCTTTCTTCTAAATTAGTTCGACATAATTTGCAGGAAATAACCCGTATGTTCCATCTGGACCAAGCCCCTGCCACCAACCTTCATCTACGAGTTCAATGTGAGTTATGATGTCACCTGGATCGAAAGTAATTTCCGTATCATCAGCTAAAATAAAATAGAATAGTATAGAGGAAGGATACTTAATTATACAGCAAGTAGCGACAACATACACGAAAATATCTATTCTGATTTATATGTTCAAAATTAAGTTGGTTTTCTCTTTAAATTTTCAATGCAAGTAGCTTGAAAAATGGTGGTAAATATTTAGGTAGATTATTTCAAACAGAATCACAGTTTTGTGAATTGTAATTTTTCGAAAAATTTCTCAAGAAAAGTTTGTTTTCTTTGGTTAATTTCAAAAAGATTACTATAATTATAACAATACCCCTTTAAACTTTTTAATTTCCACAGAATATGCGCACGTTATAGGTATATAACAAAAAATAGTATAGATAGATTTATTGTTTCAACCAGTTAAAGTACACTCCGCCAAAAAAGTATCGCATAAACTAAAAAAGGGCATTTATGAACCAAGATATTTTTATACGTTCACAAAAAGTTTGCCTCGTGTATGTGAACTATAAAAACACTAACAAAATAATGGAACTTAGCGTTTTTACTTTTTTTTTTTCCTAAAAGAACACATTTAGAAAAATGCATATGTGTAAGGTTTGTTCAGTTGTTTATTGAAAGTCTTCCTATACGGACAAATTTTAAAGTGCGAAGTCAGAGTTCTGTACCAACGCTTTTAAAACTAAAATGAGCAATTTAACTTCAGAACAAGTGGCTGCTATAGTTGCTTTAATCGAAGATGGACGATCTCAAGCATACGTTGCTAATTTGATGAACATCAATCAGTCAAGTGTTTCTAGAGCCGTAGCCAGATATAGGGAAACAGCCATTTACAGTAGAAGACCTGTACTAGGTCGTCCAAGATGTTCTACTCGCCAAGATGACCGCTATTTACTACTACAAGCATTACGTCGAAGACATGTAACTGCGAGACAATTGCAGAACGACTTGGCTAGAGTCAGAAATACTCGTGTGAGTACTCAAACTATTCGGAATAGGTTACGACAGAGTGGATTAAGAGCTAGAGTAGCTGTAACAGCCCCTCGTCTCACTAGGAACCACCGAGTGGCTCGCTTAAGGTTTGCCAGAGAACATGTAAATTGGAACATTAATGACTGGGCCAATATACTCTTCACAGATGAGTCAAGATTTGGTCTTTACACCTCAGATAGGCGTATCTCAGTGTACAGACGAGACGGTGAGCGCTATTCGCAGTGTAATATCAGACCTAGACCTAATTTCGCTGGTGGCTCTATTATGGTTTGGGGAGGCATCTGTTTAACAGGTCGTACAGAGTTAGTACCAGTAGACAGAGGTACACTGACTGCCCACAGGTATATAACGGAAATTTTAGAAGAACATGTAGTACCATATGCGCCAATTATAGGAAACGAATTCATGTTAATGCACGATAATGCATGACCGCATGTTGCAATAATCGTCCAGGAATACCTTAACGATGTTGGTATTCCAGTTTTAGATTGGCCTGCGGTAAGTCCGGACATGAACCCTATCGAGCACGTGTGGGACCTCCTTCACAGACGGATACGAACCCAAAATGTTGCCCCAGCGGACCTGCATGGACTAGAAAATGCTCTCCGTGACGAGTGGGAGAATTTGGATCAGGCTTATATACGGAGGTTAATCGAATCTCTGCCAAACCGTATGCGAGCGGTCATAAGAGCCAGAGGTGGCAATACTCAGTATTAAAAGCTACTGTTATGACATTTTTCTTTCCAAAATTATAATTTCTTGTTTTAATAAAAATCTCAAGTATGAGTTCTTGTTTTTATTTGGCCTGTATTTTATTTAAACAATCATAGAAATTATATCTTAGAGCGCATTAAAGTATATTTACAACTTTATGCTACAAACAAAGATTATGCGATACTTTTATGATTCAAAACTAAATTATGCGATACTTTTTTGGCGGAGTGTACATGGCATAGACATTGTCAAGTAATTAAACAAAATATAATAAATAAATGTAATTATCTGTATAACAGGCTAATTTTATATGTAAAATGGGACTATCACACACACGTTAAAAAGAATACGGGACAAAACTACAGAACACTCTAGAATCCTATATTAAAATATTCGTCGATACTATATAGTGTGTTTCGTATTAGCAGCTCCTTCATCGTTCTTTTGAATTTTGTATGGGGCAATCCTTTAATATCCTGTGGCAGGCGGTTATAGAACTTTAATCCATGGTAGTTTACCGAATATCTTGCTTTTCCGACCCGATGGTATGGTATAACATATTCATGTTTTCGACGCGTGTCATTACGATGCAGATCACTTCGAGCAGTGTACTTGTTTTCCGTTTTATGTATGTTTTCCACGCACGCCAATATATATACCGTCATTATTTGCTGTTGTTTAAATAAATCTTTACAATGGGCACGATAGGGTGCGTTGCATAATACCCTTATGGCGGCCTTTTGTTTTAGAAAAACTTCATTGGCTTGTGGCGTGTTTCTCCAAAGTAGGATTCCGTACACTGCTCTGGAATGAAATAGCGAGAAATAAGTTATTCTACCCGCTTCATGTGTTGCTATTTCTTTCATTCGTCTCACTGCATAAGTAGCTGCAGACACTTTTGTAGTTAAATCCGTTATGTGATCTCTAAAACTTAAATCGGATGACACGCGAAGACCCAAGAACTTTACCGTACCACTATGTCCCCCGGGAATTTGTTTGGTGGTCAGTCGCACCTGTTGCGTTTTGGTGTGATTTAAATGTAGCTTATTGCTAGCGAACCATTCCGCCAGTGCAATCTATGCCTTATCGAGAGCAATGTCTTGTGTTGCACCCCTAGTCAAAATAGACGTGTCATCAGCAAACAGGCAGATCTTAGTGCAACCGACGTTTGCGGGGATATCATTGATGTAAATTAAGAAAAGAAGTGGTCCTAATACAGATCCCTGTGGTATTCTCTTAATTTGCTGTCGCGTATTTCGATTTATTGTTTTCCGCAATGGTGATCTGTCCTCTATCCGTCAAATACGACCTTAATAAGCTGTATGAGGCTCCCCGTATTCCATAAAATTGCAATTTTTCTAAGAGTATTTCGTGATCTACGCAATCGAATGCCTTGGTCAAATCGCAACAGGTTAAGACTAGTTCCTCCCTGTTTCTTCTCCTATTGAAGAAAGATTCGACTGACCATATTTTCGCAAATATTAGCTGAACCCTTTTATAACCCGCAAAAAATTCAATTTTTTAAAATATAAGCCTTACACATCTCATGCTCTTTATGAAAGGATACAAAAAATATAATACTGCTGGTTTTATTAGAATTTGTTCTTCCTACAAGCTGCTCCCTTGTATAAGGTCTCTTGTCAGAAATGGAAAAATAAATTCTGACCACCCTGTAGTACCGGAGAAGCAGCAAAAGAAAACAGATAGCAACATAGAAACTCATTTTCCCAACAAGCTGTAGATACGGTATTTTTGTTTATGACGGCAGTATAATAGTTGTACGTGGACTATTATACGTCAAGATACAAATACATCCCACTACACACGACATTTACACACCAAATTAATTAATAATTTCCGTGCGACACCGAGTGCAACGATACCTTGTATACAAATATTCTAATTTCGTAGTCTGGCGGAATTTTCAATAATAAAATACAGTGGAGTTCGGGTATAGTGAACTTGAAAACTGGTTCACAATTTCCGAGTTTCACTATAAAAAGGAAAATAAAATTTCTCTTAAAATGGCTTATTCTATCCATTCTGAGAGCCATAGTAAGTTCGGTAAGCAAAAAATACAGAGTAGAAAAGGTAAAACATGTTAAAAATTAACTTTAAAATTAATTAAAATTTAAATATAACAGATTGAGAAACGGAATAAGTTTTAAGCAAGGCGCAAGAGAATGCAATATTTCTAATTTCATTTCTAATATTAAGCAAAAATTTCAAACGTCTGTGTGTCAGACGTTTTTGAAATGCCAAAATCTTCAATACCAATAGATATCGAACTACAGCAGAGTGCTTCGAAATACACTAAAACATTGACCTCATTTTCCTCATTCTCGGGAATAAATTTATTACAGTATTTTCCTTGATTTAACACTACTAGTTGTTAAAAAAAGTGTTTCAATGAATTTCTTTACATATCTTGGCGATAAATGGCGGTATGGCATATTAAGTTATCGGCAACTTCTTCTCGTAAATGCTTTGGCATTCTCCACGAATATGAAATAAATTTATGATATTCAGATTATAATAAACTCCTTCAATATTTTCCATTATTTAAATTATAAATTACACAAAATGCACTTTTCTACGCACTTAAATATGCAACAAACAGCGATATAAGCAATATTTACTGACCACAATAACAACTAGATAAATGAATAAAACGAGTATTTGAAAGAAAACTGTTAAAGATGGGTATAGGAAATGTCACAGCAAATCGGTATAGAATTTAATACAATGTAAAAATATATCAGGTATTCTATTTGAAAAAAATGAGTTTTAACTTTAAAATTTCGTTGATATATCTCTAATTTTTAGACAATATAAATAATACGAAAGGAAAATTTTACTACATTTTGGTGAAACAATAAATATCAAAATATTCATAAAAATCGTAATACCTTAGAAGATGGGTATAGGAAACTCTAGTCATAATGGTCACAGAATTTTATCCTGAATTCAAAAATGTAATAATACAACTGTAAAAAACTTGGAAATATTTTAGAAAAAAGTAAGTACCAAACTATTGCAAATCCGAAATTTTTTCGGATGTTCGTTAGGCCCAAAAACTTCTAACCATCCACTTCCTTGAAAAACCCTGTATACAGTCACGTACTCAAGACAATAGATTTTTTTTTAATTTTAATTCGTGAAAATATGGAAAAAGTAATAATAGAGGAATATACATTCAATGAGAGAATAAAATATTGTAACAATGGCAAAACGATATTAAAACGTAAAATTTGAAGAATTTTGCATTTTTCAAATATTAAATGTAAATTTCCCGGCACCACAAAATTATAGCGTTTTCGACTTATTGCACTTTACGCGTGGAGTATATCTATCTCCCTTACTAATAATATGTTTTAAAATAAGATGGAAATACAATCAGTGGATAAAAGTGCAGTAAGTCGAAAACGCTATTAGATATATACGACGAAATAGCGAAGAGGAGAATAAAGTACATAAAATAATATCTTGTTTGTTTGAATAGTAACAAACCTGCTTGATAATCATAAAGAGCACGAGCTTGAATCCCTGGATCACCATACAATACTTCATCTACAAATTGTTGTTCCGTTATTTGTTGCACATGTTCTTCAGTCTTTTGGGATGTCTGTTTTGTAGTAATCGTTGCACCATTGGTTTCTTCCGAAATTGGGCTAGTTGCAGTCTTCTTCTCTAAATCTTTTGGAGATCTTTTAATTGTAGCATACTGATCTGAGTCATCATCGCTTTGTTGTTCATCATTGGTTGGTGCTGATTCAGTCAACTCTTCGACTGGTGCAGGAGTTTTCTCTATATTTCTATTAAACAATAAACAGTTTTACAAAAATTAAGAAGTATATAAAAAATAAAAGATTTTTTGCTACCTAATTTCCTTTTGCTCAACAGTATTCTGCGATTTTAGTATAGAATTTCGTACTGGCTTCTCTGGAGTTCGTTTAATCTGACCAGCTGAGGTATTCTGTTCAAAAATAGACCTTGCATCAATAGTCCGTTGACCAATCAAATCTTGAGCTTCTCGTTTACGTTCTTGCCTTAATATATCACTCTTATTCACTTTCACTACATTTTCTTCAGTATATTTCTCCTTCTCTAAATTCTTCTGTGCTTGAAATGCCATACGTTCTGCTTGTTTAACTTGATCAATACTATTATTTCTTTCCCTAGATTTTGCTTCACGTAACATGCCATCTTCAATTTCCCTCTGCTTAACCTCTTCTTCTAATTGCACCCTCGCTGAGTCTCTCTTCTTTTGCTCCTCTTCTTTCCGTTTCTTTTCTTCCTGCTCTTGTCTCAACCAAAATTGATCCCTTGCTTTGGCATTGATTTCTTTAATAGGATTTACGCGCTCATAATTTGTTCCCACTGGTTTCATTGGCTCATTATAATCAATTCGTGTTTTGAAGCTATACGCAGAACCTGTTTTCGATACTTTTTCTAGGATTAAGTCAGGATCAACTTCATCTTCATTTCGTGCATTTACTGTTAGATGTGCACCACAGAAGAATTTTTCCACATCTCTTAAATGGTTCGCACATAGGCCTTTCCTAACTGTGTTTGCACCTTCACCTTGCCAATTAATAAGTACACACTTTGGTAATGATGTCTTTGGATCGTCCACTTTAACAAAAGCATACATTATCTTCCCACTGTTGAGATCTTCGATCATTTCTGATATTCCTTCACTTCCCTTACTTACAACTTTCAGGTCGTTAGTCTGACCTTCATACCCAAACAGCACCCTATAAATAATTAAAAAAAAAACATGTGTTTGCAAAATCTTTACCTTGCATTAGTATATACCAGTTTGTTGTTGTTTTTTCATCCAACACATCTTTCCAGGCTGATTTTAAATTATCCTTATATTTATTTAGGTTTATTGCCATAATGCAACATGTAGCTGAAGTGAGCTACACAACACGCGAAATCGAATACAGCAATACAACGTGGGAAAATTTAATGGAGCATATTCATATTCACCGGAATCACAGGATAAGTTTGATGCGATAGCAGAAGTGAAATGTCAGATAAGGATAACACACATTATAAACTGGCTGTGTGGTGTTATACACAGCCAGTTTATAATTTAACATGATTATTTTCTTTATGTAAAAAGAAGACTAATACAGTACTTACAAAAAATACACATTATATCTGATAGTAATTAAATAAGAAAACTCAGATGGGATTATATTATAATAAAGAATAACAAGAAAGTAGGGGAAATTTATTATTTATTAGAATTTATTTATATTTACTTTGGTAGGATCTCGAATTGGTTGGAGTATATTTAACTGCCTAGAAAGGTGCAATTCGTTACAGATTTGCGTTTCAAGCATAGGGACAGTTATATTAACAAATTTACTTAATTATTTCAAATTAAGGTCACCATCCACTGCTGTAACTTGAGAAGTAGTGCGTTACAAATGTCTACACTAGCAACGCCAAAATATATAGAACTGTGAAGTTGCTGGCGTATGTTCAGTTGCCTAAAATTAAAAAATCAGGCGCGATTTTGTCTGCTAACTATAATATCCCTATAAATATTAACATTCGCATTTTACTGACGTATATGTATTTCTATCTAACACATTACGATATACCTCATGAAAATAAATGTCAAAAAACCCTTCAAATTGACATAAATCTACATTCGCAATCTAAACACATATGTCAACATGAGATGAAGCGAAACAGATATACGTCGCGTCTACTATCAGCGCCCAGGGCCGTATCTGGGGAGGGGTTTTGGGGGTTCAAACCCCTTCCGAAATGAAGTGTAAATATAGGTACATAATAATTAGTGTTCACTATTTTTCTGCGCTTCGGGAATTGCCATCAGATCAATTGCTCCAGCTCAAACCCATTTTTGTCCAGATACGTGTTACGGCGTTACAGCGCCTGAATATATTATTATATGTTAGACGCCATTCCAATATGATACAGTTCAATGGTTTTTCCCACTCTATTTCTAGGGTTTTAATATAGGATATTTATAATTACATTATGAAATTACTTCTAATGTGCTAAAATGATTCATTATGTGATAACTTTTGTCAATGACAAATAATAAAATGCTAAAGAAGAGCAATAGCCTGAATTTTAAAATTACGTACGTACATATCTAGTAGATAGCTAAAAGCCGTCGTTCTTGTGAAGCACATAACTTCAAGTCAGAAGATTACAACAATTCAGAAAAAAATTATAAGTAGAAATTTAAATATTCATATTATTGCTGTGTACCTACTTCTCCGATATATTATAAACTCTCCTTTCAAAAAATTCGTAAGCGTTTGTCAATCAATTAGAACATTGTTTTTTGAACATCCTCGTTTTAATACATAATTTATTTATGTATAAAGTACACAGTAATAATATATACACAAGATATCCGATCACTCCGCGCTACAACAATTTAATTAATTCCGGACAATTGTTTCGGAAAATCCACGAATTTATAATTTAGTGCGACCTCCGTAGATTTGACTCTGAGTAAAAAGAGTGACAGGCTTATTGGTCTGTATGACCTTGACGTTTAATCGGTTATTCTACTTGCCTTAGGTTAGTATACTACCCTCACCTTTTGCCATGCCGTTGGTACACATCCCCAAGCTATACATGCTCTAAAGATTTTTGTGTGATGTGTTGTCAATAGCTCTACCTCTTTCTGGAGTAGGGCCGGAAATATTCCATTCGTATCCACAGATTTATACGACAAAAATGTTCTAACCGCCAACTTGATTTTTGTGGGTCTCTGTGACATTTTGGCTTGTTGTACATGCCGTTACATAATACACTATACTATTACTAGATATAAGTTCTTTTCAAATTTGGGATTAAGTACAAACATACACACACATGGATTCATTCTAAAAAATTGAACCCAAATCTTTTACAATATATAATTAGTTATTCGTTAGCATTTTTCTACCTCATTACTTTACACAAAAATGTGTGTTAATGCTCTGCAAATAACTACACCTTATTTCATCATTGCTTTGAATGTGCAATATTTCCCCTTTGGCACAATGTCCTGGCCGTTCTAATTTAAAATCAAAAACTGGTACCTATCCATATGCATAATTATATTTTATAAATTCAAAGCTGGCGATATGAAATAGTGGAGCAATTACTGACTGCGATTACACGCTTCATAGTTTTGTAGTTTGCTGATTCGCGTACGCAGAGACCACTTAGTTCTGTTGCGTACTCTTGTAGATTATGGTATATCTATACATACGTGTGAATGTGGCCGATCTAGTCAATGCTTCAGGATAAGTTGCGCAAAAATTGATAGCTTTGCCTTAGCAGCAGCATTCCGGGTTTTAAACAAAGACACAAAAACTGGAACAAAGATACTATATGTATTCTGATAAGTTTTGCGCGCAATATATATAAATCGTGCGTGCTCATGTTATTTAGAGTGGTGCGATATTTATTAATGACTTTTTCTTTCTTGATCGTGTGTACATTCTCTTAATAAATATAATTATATACATACATTAACATTGTACTTCTGATGCATTGGCAGCATAAATCATGTGTGACACTTATGGCCGTTTGCACCGACACGTTAAGCTGGGTTTAACTTTAAATCATACTTAGAATGTGATACTCGCTGTATGTTTTAAATATAAAATATCACATTCAAAGTGTTAGTTAAAGTTAAACCAAGCTTAACGTGTCGATGCAAACGGGCATTAGCACTTATATAAGTTTTTGAGTTTAATATTTAAGCACCGTTTGCACCGACACGTTAAGCGTGGTTTAACTTTAACTAACGCTTTGAATGTAATATTTCCTATTTAAAATATACAGCGAGTATCACATTCTATAAGTATGAGTTAAAGTTAAACCCAGCTTAACGTGTCGGTGTAAACGGTCATAAGTGTCACTGTATATTGGGAACTAAATTAATAGAGTTTATTTATACATTTTTTTTTTATTTTAAGGACAGTGGATAAAAATGTTATCAACATGGAAATATAGCCTGTACATTTGTTATAATTTATCAAAAACTATTAGTCAATTTTATTCAAATTTTCACAATATCTTCACGAACATAAATTTAACATTTAAAAAATGTAAAAGTTAAAAAAAAGTTGGGAGGCACCAACGGATGTCAACACCCAGGCCAACATTCCGGACATCATCGTGATGAACAAACCTGTAAAAACAACTTACATTATTGATGTCGCAATACCATTGTTGCACAAACATGGTAAAGAAAAAGCAGGAAAAAATAACTAAATACTTACCTTTGGCAAAAGAAATCAAGAGCATGTGGCGACAGGAGAAGGTCATCATTGTGCCTAGTGTATGAGGGTCTGCAAAGTCTGGGGATTAGATCCAATATATACATACAAATACAGGAGGCGGCCTTACTGGAACAATGAAAGCTTCACTAACCTGTATCTACACTGACGTGAGGATACTTGCTTACTGGAGCCGTACCTCATAATTCTAGCAAGCTGAGAAAACAAAAGTAGTATATCAAACAGAAGTTACCAATCGCAAATATCAGAGTAAAAGCAGTGGCGGAGCTTATTATGGTTTCGCCCCCCCGCAATTTGAAATTTTGCGCCCTTTTTCCATACCGCAACGCTAATTCAACTTTTATTGCTGCCACATGTTATCGTTTAGAAACTTTACTAATTTATTTTATTCACTGTTTTATTTACTAGGTACATAAATAATAAAATAGTTCCATGTTATATAAATACATACTAAATTTCCATTGTTAAGAAGTCTTTAATATTATAAAGGCATTTGTTGTTTTTTTAAGTAAATACTTTTTTGATTTTAGGCTTAAATTCACTGAATTACAAAATTAAACATACATACACATATAGATTCAATACAAACCAATAAAATACATAACTCAAAACATATCTTGCATAACATACTACAGTATTACATAATAAATAAAAAAAAAATCTAGAACATTTTTCCAAAAATCCCAAAATAATCTAGAACTTCTTTCTGCGAGATTTTGAGGTAGCAAAAGTATCGATAATTGAATCAAAATTAATTTTTCGAGCTGTTTCATTTTCGATACTTAAAATAGAAAGTCCACTCAGTCTTCCTTGAGACATTGTACTTCTAAGGTAGCTTTTAATCAGCTTCAATTTTGAAAATGACCTTTCAGCGCTGGCAGTTGTCACAGGCAAAGTCATGAATAGCAGATAAGCTGTACACACGTCAGGAAAACTGGCAGATAACGTAGAATGTTGCTTTCATCCACCAAAACTTTTATGTAACGGAAAATAATACTTAACTGGTCAACTAGCGAAAACAGCACAAGTGTTTATTTTTATCTAAATATCACAGAATTAGAACACAAAGCATATTTTTATGGTTAATTGCAATATTGTTAACACGTTCTATATTTTACAAAAATATTTATTTGACTCTCTCTAATGATAAATTACCATTTCTTTAAATAAAATAAACATTTATATCAGCATACGTAGCACAAATGATTTAAAATTGCTTAAAAAACTTACGCGAGACACGCATACCTATACTTATTCATACATTACGTTTTCAATGGATCCACATCGAAAGTGATGATCGATGTAAACTATATTGGAAGTTTGTTATGTGTGTGAGTATACTATAACATATAGGTACTCATTCGGCATATTTTTTGCGTATGAATTGTAGTATATCTACCAATAGACATGTGTACTTATTTAAAAAAAAACACTTCTCGTTTTCAAATTTTACATATATTTGTCACAAATTCTCTTGATAGTGCGCCCCAAGACGTCTGCGCCCCCCCGCAGTCGCGGACCCTGCGGGTCCTAATCTCCGCCACTGAGTAAAAGAAATGAATGTGTGTGCCTACATATGTACAAAGTAAAGCCGATATGAATTACGGAGCACCTGCACACAGTAAAAATTTGGAGTAAATTCTAACACTTATTCAACTCCTATCCGGTGTTCCCAGGTGTCCATCCGTTTCTTGGTGTTAAAATAAATTTGTATTTAAAAGTGCAATTTTCATCCCTTTTATATGAAAATTAACAAATATGAAGAAGTCAAGTTCAGTAAATTTGTATTACAATCAAGTACAAGAAATTCAATAACTTGGATATTTTCACTTTTTTAAATAATTAACTGTAAATTCACACTTTTAAAATATTCTTTTCAGTTTTGTGAATTAAGACCGGTAATAGCTTGTTTCACTGTAGACAAAGTATTTTTCTATGGTGTATAAGTCAACTCTTTTTTTGTTTCTTTTTGTTTAATTTCAGATGATTTACCTACATTGCGGCGTAGAATTTATCCTGTATTCTGGTTAATTATTTCGTGTTTCTTTCTACACTTATTTTAAGTTGTTTTATATTCTGAAAAGTTAATAGTAACAGAAAATTTGACTAAAAGTAACAGTTTTGGTGCAATAGTTTATCTAATGCCAAACACCACTCGCACGCACAACATATTTTCCGAAACAAATTAGGTTTTCCTTAGAAATTCACTTTCCCACGTTTTTATTTATAATATAACAATCTGCGGCACCTGGAATAAACTACATCGGTCACGGTTAAATAAATAAAAATTGATAGCTGAAAATAATTAGATTATGTGCACTAGAATTTTTAAATTGCGTCAGTAAAACAAATATAAATTTTCACAAATTATGTATCAATGTATAATAAGTTGATTAGTTTATTTACAATATGAGGCAATAATAGTAAAAACACAAATTTAAGGTAATTATTTACATAATGATTAATTTATTAAAATGATTACATAATTTTAACATCAGTAGATATCAATTTACAACTGAAATATATATTAAACTGTTTATTTAGCCAGTAATGAGCAATTCACAATAAACACGAACTTCTAATCAGATAGTTTTAAATGTTTCACAACAATCATATTCAAATAATTAATGATATTCTTTTGATAATAATAGTGCATGCAGCTAATCTCCTACTTATTCAGACTTGCCTTTGGGTGTGAGTTGCTTAATACGGTGTCAGTAATGTGTAGCGGTAGGTACGATTTAGCAGAAATGTACCTTTATTAAGAGTGCAAATCGCTAGCATTTTTAAAGCGTGTCATGGTTTATTTTAATTAGAATAAAATTAGCCGCAGTTGGCCACAGGCCCGGTCAATCAACCCAAATTACACCTATTAGTGATTACAGATTTTTATCATTTTTGTGTTGGAAGTTTTAACTTCGCGAGTGAAATTGATGGCATTACCGACTTAAGCTATACATTAAATGCATATTTGCACAATCTTTACTTTGCAGAAAAAAGTTGACCAACTAACCTTCCGTTTACCGTGCCGAAGAACTTATAATGTTGCTTAATAAATCGAACGCAAATAGATTATGTATGTACGCGGAGAGTTTTGCACATAATTTGGTTATCAAATTCTGCGTACAGTGAAAGTTGCGTAAATCTGAATGCAGGTGCATTGATACTAAACAATAACAAGATTCATTGAATGATATGAACGGTTTGCCATTTATGTTTGAAAGAGATTTACAGGTAAACCAAATACCAATTCGTGAAAGTAATAGAAATTGGTAGATATAAACATTAAAATAATCTAGGGAAAAATCTAACAATAAAAGTTATTTTAACTATAGTGAACGAATTATGACACAACGATGAAATAAAACAGAATAGTTTAATTCATCGTTTTTGGAATACTTACAGTTAAGTCAGAATCTGGATTTTTCTATCAGTTTTGATAATACTCCGTATTTTACAAACCTATCTCTGATGGTGATGTTATTTTGCTATGGTGCAAATTCTATACCAGAACAACAACCAAATTTTATACAGGCTCTTTAAATTGCTTTTTTTGGATTGCAAAATTTCAAATAATTTTATTTAATGTAACATATACTTCTGATTGCCGTGTTTATTGTAAACACAAATTCTCAATCGAGAAGTATTAAAGACTAACTTCTGTGGTTTTCCAGATATTACCGTTGTTGTACTTTTTTAATGAAGAATAAAATTTGCATATATTCCTTGCAGTAATGCAATGTTGACAAGTGTATTTTAAATCATAATAGAAAAGTCAAGTGCACAAGAAACGATTGTGGATAGGTAACAGAATATTTTTAAATTTAACGTTTGTAATGCATAACGATTATTGGAACTGCGACTTTCGTTGACATACCAGTCGCGTTGCGTTCGCTGCTTTGTAATAATTGACAGAAAAGGAAATAATGCTAATGAAAAAAGATATATTAATAAGTACTTACATACCATGTGTTTCTTTTTAACTCGGAAACTCATGGTATGTAAGCACTTATTATATCCTTTTTCATACATCATACAACATTCTCCTATGATCAAATGTGCCTGCAAGAGGCAAGTCAATACATTACGTAACATATATTATAATACATATATTATAGAATATTAAGATACACTCCAACAGATTGTCGCGCTCAGTTAATCATTATAAACAGAATCATCCCTGCTAATAGAAACTTTCGTGATTTAACAATATAAAGTTTTTAACTTTACTTACCTCTCAAAATGCATAAGTAATTAGAGAAAATTTTAAAAATGAAGAGCATATATACCGGGTGTCCCAAAAGCTCCGGGATGGTCAAATATCTTGGAAAATATACATCTAATCGAAAAACAAGAAAAATACGCCTTTAATCATTTTTAAAAATCTATTCAAGGATACCAAACACGACCCTCAACCCCACCCCCAAGTGGGAAGAGCGGCAACTTTGATATCTTTGAAAACCCAATTCTTTTTATTGCACATTCAGATTCCACATATCAAAATACGAAAGTTTTGCTTCAAACATTTTTTTAGATTCTTGGTAGGTGGCGCTGAAATAATTTTTATGAATTTTAGGATTTTTGGGGTATTTGTGTAAAACCATTTACACCTTCTGAAGCAGGGGCATTTAAATAAATTCATTCACGGCCTATCTCTTGAAGCAGACACACCTTATTCATTATGGAATACTGGAAGGTATTTAAGTAAAATCGTTTATGATGTTATTCCTATTGGGCCGATACAAATCCTTTTTGGATACGAGAGAACAACACGCAGTATCCTTAAAAACTGAGTGGCCTGGAATACTAAATAATCGCCTGAGAGATACTTCATAGATGGAAATCTTAATGCTGAAAGGTATCTAGACATACTTCGAGATGAAATAGTTCCAGCAATAACAGAAATTGCTGACGATAACTTAGAACATATTTGGTTTCAACAAAATGGTACTGCACAATATAAGGGACGAACTGTTCGTGATTATCCAGATACAGTTTTTCGTCATTGTTGGATAGGACGACGAAGTGAGATAGATTGGCCTTCTAGATAACCAGATTTGACTTCTCTTGATTTTCTCTGTGGGGTTATCTAAAAAATGTAGTTGAATTGCGTCAAAAAATAATAGACGGAGCTGAAAATATTCCTGGAAGATATTTTAAAAATGCCACCGAATCTTTCTATCATCGGCTTGCTTGCAGTCAAGAAAGAAACGGTGAACAATTCGAGCAATTAATATAATACATAAAATTATTACTTATGGAACTGAATTTTGATTTCAGATTGTCATTTTGATTGAAATTTTGATTATAATTTTAGATTTTGGACTTCGTTTTAACATTGCACACTGCATTAATCAAGCACATCGTTGGCGAGAGGCAAGGACACTCACTTAAAACAAGCACCCCGAACAAAAGACAAAACTCCACGTTCATATCCTTGTTTCTGGGTTACATTAAATGTAGTTGCGTTAGAACATCAACATCGGATTCTCGGAAAATTATCTTTGGCATTATGGGGTACTTTCGTTGGGTACCCCCAAACTCATTCGGAGAATCGTCGGTCACGTTCGAAATCACTTAAGATAGGGTTGAATACCTCCGGAATAATTTCGGGTACCACTAGATATCTTCGGAATCACTTCGGATACGATCGGGTATCTCTCGAATCGCTTCAAGTGTCATTGAGAACCTGAACACATGGTTTAGTTAATTTTTCTAATCGATATTTTGGCAGTTTCTAGACTTCTCTTCAGAACTTAACAAAAATGATTTTTTCCGAATTTTAGCGCCGTCAATCAAGAATTGAAAAAAAAAATGTTTCAGACGAAACTTTGGTATTTTGATATGTAAAATTCGAATACGTAATAAAAAATGGGAATTCCCATTTAAGATTTGAAAGTTGCCGCTCGTTCCAACCCCTGGGGTTGCCTGAGGATTTGAGGATTTGAGGTTTGGTGTCCTTGAATAGATCCAATTAAATAATTTGAAAATTATTTAAAAGCGTGCTTTTTGTTTTTCGATTCGATGTGTATTTTTCACGAGATATATTACTGTCTCAGAACTTTTGGGATACCCGGTGCATTAATAAGTACCTACCTAAACAATTTTGCGGCTGATTACCTATGCTAACACATATTACTAAATTATATGCGTATTTGCACTTTTTCCGTAATAAATTTCTTTAAACGATTTCACCTGTTTAAACCGTGAAAGGCCACAAAAGTTCCAAATGATTGAAGTGAATTCATACGTTTATTCTTCAAGAACACATTAGAAAGGATAACTATTTCCGAGTTATGGAATAACTGTCAAAAGTCGAACATTTGGGGCAATTACGATTGTACAAAGTTACATGGAATACTTCAGAGTATTGAAGAGCCTTTGGGCCACATGAGCATGCATTATGCGGGTATTATATGTAATATAAACTATTCAAATTGTCTATGTTGATAGATAAAGATTTGGGCTATTAAAATTTAATAGGTAGATACAACAATGTCATTGATCCTCTTAATTGACATATTTCAGTTAATCGCTTAATTCTATTCGATTGTTGAAAAATTGCAAAGAAATAGTCCATGGTCACCAAAATCAATAAGATTTGATCAATTAGATTTGATTTATGGCTTAACGTGTTTCTTAATTAATCTCCAACCATTGTTTTGCCGTTCTATCCATTTTAGGGATCTGCAAATGTGTGAAAGCCAATACCTATAGACGTTCTAAATACCTTGTTATTAAATTGGATGCCGATTATAATCAAGTTATTTATTGTTTTTCACTGACAATTTACAATTGGTAATTTTCTAAATCAAATCAGTTGTCTTAATATCAAATATAACGACACCTTCTCGCTCGTTTTATTACTTTAAAATGGAATATGTTTTTTTTTATATATAGTTGTCAAATTAATTAATTGTTATACATTCTAGTGTCAAGGTTTCTTTTTTGCCGATAGCTTAGTAGGTACCCATATTTTTAAGTAATCAAAATAGGTAAATAAAAACATAAATTTCAAATTTACAAAAAGAAAGAAATTGTAGTACCTGGGTTATGCGTGAATTTTGTAAAAGCCGCGAGAACTGTATTAAAGTCAATATTGACATCGAACGCATTTGCGTGTGTTGTTTATAGTTTGCTTGTTAATTATTAATTACATCGTTTTTATTTGTAAAGCAAAATATGTATGTGAGCGCGTTATTTGCGGAATAAGTTTATATAAACAGGTTACTGCATGACATAATTATTCTACTGTTTCCTCATATCAACATTACGCCACTTACTTGAAATTTTGTAACGGTACATACATATGCACGTATATTATCTATAACAGCTTCTCGAGGACAGGTTATGTAAATCTTTGATTGAATTATGGCATAATTATTCGCACAATTTATTTTAGTGCCGGTTTTCGGAAAAAAGTTAACGAGGAAAGGAGAGAACCTTCGGAAGTATGGCCCGAGAAACGACGCAAGGATTTTTGTACATATTGCAAATACGTCAGACAAACGCAATAGTAAATATAAAAACGGGCTGGACATGTTGTTTTGTTCTAAAGCGCTGGTCACAATACATATTTGTAAATATAATTGTGTAACAGTATTTCCTTTCTTTATGCAATTGACACTGCTATTATCTTATAATTGTTACAGCACCACGTTGTTTAGATTTTAGATAGGTAATTTGTGTTGTGTAGTACCGTGTTGTGGCATTGAGTGACGCATGTTTCAAAATATACCTACTGGTGGTGCTAATTGCATATTTTATAACTTTTAATTTTATTTACTTGACATGCAGGTACATTATAAGAATTATATCTACTTTGTGATTATCCACCTATTACATATTTATTTAATTTTAATTGTAGAACATTAGAACCAATATAGGAATGGACTCGATTTCCGATGATATCTTGGTTATTTCCTGGGTGTGGCGTTGCTGGACCACAAAGTGAGAAGAGGCTACGACGGGTTAATTTTTACTTTCGAATGTAGTGATTGATGTAGCGGATTTTTCGATGATGATTAATTTGCATTTTCTTTACTAAAAGTCATACGTTGGGGAAGAGTTCCGGGCAATTTTATTGGTTAATTTTTTAAATTAATCCAATAATTACAACGCACAGTTAATGAACGTTATTTATGGATATCTGTATGTTGACCGTACGGGTATTGGAAAGGAAGAAAGTAAATTTTTGAAGTTTTGAGCTTAAGGAATGCGTAATTGTTCCCGCAATTATTTTTAATGGATAATTGAATAGCTTTTTATGTTGCCCGAGCGACAGATTGTTTCAGAGACATAGGATGGATTTAAAAGTAACGTTTATAAAAATATTAGTAATTGTTTTGAGATTTTTGAGAATTAATTTCTATATTTTGCAAATTTAAATGTACTTTTGGGAAACTACAAGTAAATTTATCTAGCGGAACAGTTATTCACAATTTTCTATTAAAACAAGTTATGGAATACTTTAGAAACTTTGAATACATAATCTTCAAAAAAATATATTCGGAACAAAATAGACATTTATTCACAGTTAACTATCCCAGAGGCCCATATCTCTAGATCTACTAACAATAAGTCATCTTGGTAAATTGCTTGCGAATTTGATGTCGGTGTAAAGGATACAATTGTACGAGTGCACCACCTACTTTATTTGGATTTTGAAAATTCTATTAAACCTTAAAAACACTAATAAACGAAAATTAACGTAGACCTGAAGATGGCAAGTAGTGGCGGAAACATGTAATCTGAAAAAAGAATATAAAAATTTTCTGAACGACTCATGAACACTTTTTTCAAAACCTGATAACAAAAATTAAGTTTGCAAGCGAGATTTTCGCAATGAACTTTCCAGCTGAGTAACTCATTCGCCCAAATTCCCAAAAAAATTGTGCGAATATCTTTGGTAAGCTGGTTAGTATTTACTGGTAAGTTTTAAAAAAGGCCTTGCGGGGATTAAGATTGGAAGGGGTCAAATCGTAAATACCTAAGCACTTTTATTTTTATTAACATGACGTTTATTTCCCATAAACCATGCAGACGCGCTGTTAAGTACCTCATCAGAAACCCTATGTAGATCATCAGTTACCACATCAGCAACCACCAAAGCAATATCGTCTACGTATAGAGTAATCGATGCTAGGCCAATTTACAAGGGAAAATTATTAATAAATACTAAGAAGAGTACCGGACCCAATACGGAACCTTGTGGCACAGCTAAATTTGTAAATTATCTCTCAGAAGCAAAAGTATTTATAAAATTCTAGATTTTTTATGAAGTAATCAGAAATTGGTATCTAATCTATCTCGCAAAATGGACCGAACCCACCCGAACGCAGGGGATTGCGTTCGGGTGGGTTATATATATAATATCATAAGCTTGCAATCTATTCAATAGAATATTATGTGAAACACAATCAAAGGCTTTACAGCTATAATCTGTTTAAAAAGTAGTACTCAAATATTTTAGAAAAGCAAGAAGTGCTATAGGACGTTAATTCTCAATAGAAATTTATCACCTCTTTTGAAAATAGGTACCGGATTTGTGAAGAGAAAGTTGTGGAAAAGTATATGTTCAGTGTTCAGCAATGGCTGATATCTCTAGTTGACGAAGCCGGAAATTCCTCTCATGTTCTTTAACTTTAAGTGCCTGTGGCACCAATATAGGTACATTTTCTTCCATAAATTGTACATGGTATGTCATAAACTCCTGGTGAAGCTAATGGGTACCCTTCCCTCTCTTATTTTTTACTAGAACTCGCAGTTGACAAACTTTTCGGATAGGCATATACAATAATTTGATGTTGTAACGTTGTGTCACGCGTCCTATTATGTCCCTAACATTGTTTTGATATGGCATACATACCACAACTAAGTGCTATTCTTCATCTTTTACGCGGTGTTGTATTTTTTGTTTGATACCAATTTCTGAATAACCGTTCTTAAATAATGTCTCCTTTAAATGGTTTATTTTATTACAAGATAATTCATCACTGCATATTCTTCTTGCACGATTTATTAAGGTATATGTGTAACATCGAATTCACCATGGAATTCGAGGAAAATGGATTATTTTTAGATGTTCTTGTGGACGGACATTTTAAAGCATCAAGAACGAGCACATGCACATGAGGTGGATAATTCTGGCAGAGGGGAGGGCGATGAATACTGGGGTTAACGCTGTCTTGAGGTCAGGATTTGCTTAAGGAATTCTCGAGGAGTGGAATTTTCAAATAACAATGAATCTGCGCGTTCGGAACGGACCAAGGGGCTCTTGCAATCAGCCTTAATTTTCTATGGTTGCCTATATGGACTTCACGTCGGACGGTGACATCGACGCCCGTGCAAAAGCACTGTAAACTAGGACTGGTCTTAATATTGATTTGCAAATCAAAAAATTGTTTCCTAGGCTCATTCTAATGGTTATTTTTGCGCACGACTATAGCTGACTCTTACAATCTAATAAATGTTTATTGTTGACATTTTAAATATATTTCTGGACGACTCTAATTAAATAGACGTAGTTTGATGCAGTTTTCCCTACTTACAGTCGACCAGCTATTATTTCCCGGGTGAAGAATTACTTCTATTTGAAAGTGGACACCTATTTAACCTTATTTAGTTTAGTTTCAGTTCATTTAAGTCAATCATAAATCTTTCTTGAAAGTTAGTACCTGCTTATGATCTTATTAACTATTTAATAAATACTGAATACCGAATACTATGTATGTAAAATTCCAATACATTACCACATTAAGACTACAAACATTCCAATTGGTATAATTTACATACCCCTCCAATTATATGCTATTGCATGCACATACATATCTGCGATCTGAATATAAACGTGATAAAAACCGTTTTATATGGAATTGCAATTTATGGCGGCTTACCTTTCAATTGCAGAAAAAAAAATGGCTTATGCTGGCATACATTTCCCGTACCTATACACATACAGTAGTTTTTAAAATTCGAAAACCGTGATTTACAATCATTGCCTAACTTACCTTATCGATTCCTTGTTACAAAAAAGAGTTTCCGTGCATGAGTGAGCATGAGTTATTAAATATGTAAGAGTCCTTTCTGTTTCAGGACTGCGGTCTCTCGTTGTTAAGGTAGAAATTCGTTTTTACATACAGTTACTATTGTAAAGTTAAATGCAGACTATACAACGCAATGATTATGTTACTTTCAAGCCTAAAATAAATTCAGAAGTAATTGTTAACAATTATAACGAAACAATACTCCGATTTGGTTTTATGTGAAATTAAACTTAAATAACAATTACAGCGCCCGATCTATCAATACATTATTCATTGTTCATAATGCGTTTGCTAGCAAATACCAACTAGTCGGAAAGGGAACTTCGAAATAATAATAATAATAATAATAATATAATATTTATTGGCATTCTCTAATATACAATATATATAATAAGACCTAATCGTAGATAACACATAGAAACAAAAGCGATGCCAAAAAGACTAAATCGCCTAAGCTATCGCAAATAAAAATAGGCCTGAAGGTAGAATACACAATACAATGTGGAAATACAGTATTAAATGAACTAGATAAATAATCTCTACGTGGTCGAAGGTCTTGTGGGAAAAAATAATGTAAACTACCTCGATCAATCTTCTTTCATAATATCTTCCTATCGGATAACCTTTTCAATTATTTGTATACAAATGAGGAGTAGCTTTTAAGGTTTGTCTATGTCTATTTCTAACAGTTCTTGAAATATCAATACTTAATTCATGAAATAGCTTGTAGTATTCCAGTTGCGCTAAACTTCTACGCACACACTCTGTATAGTATTTTCTAGGTGATGTACCATTTGTTTCTTGCATTGATAGGTATTTATGGTTACCAGTTTTCAAATTATTATCAATTTTCCATGATTACTAAACGACAATACATCTACTTGCAGGTACCTGTAACTTCTTTGTAAATCTTTTGTAGTAGTGAATCATAATCCCAAAAAAAAAAAGGGAAACGTGTCTTAAAAGAAATAGTAGATATTGAACCTTTATGGACAGATCATGAAATCTGGGCAGTTTTTCCGTATTTGTATCTTCTTTTTGAGGTGCTTTGAATAGCCATTTTGATGAATAATCTTTGCTTGCAGTATTATACTTATTGGTACTGGGGGTTTTTTTTTTGTCACCTGACATAAAGTCCCCAGAAACACTACAGCCACTTGGCTTTTTGTATCATATCTCGCATTTTCTTTACTCATTAAGCAGTACCAACCATTCCAATATTCTGGTATCCTGTACTAGTCCTCTCGGTTCATGTTTGACTTACTAAAAATTCCGTCAAAAGCCTCTCATTTGCGTAGGGTGTGGTATGTAGTATCTGTATCTGCAGTGTTGACTCTCATTTTCTGTAGGTGTTCTTTCAATGCACAATGTCCTGTTAACAAATCTGCTACTATGCGGAAATGATCCCTACTAAGCTTTAGTAGTTAATTACTCCTTCCTTCTTTGATGGTCCCGTGAGAAGGGTCTTTCCATGAGTTTGCCTGGTTGTATTGTTCCAGTGTTCTTTATGTTTCTCTTGGAACCAACTGCTTACCTGCTCCCCTTCTCTGTTTTTGAATACTCCCTAAACAGTGTCTGGGCTTATATATGAAGCCTATGATTCGTTTTTTGCCAACTTGACGGTGTTTTCCGAATGTCTGGGCACTTATAGTAAAGTAACTTCATTGCAGTCTGGCAAGCAATTCAGTTCACAAATGCATTCTCCAACCAGTTTTGATTCTCTTGATTCCTCTTCTTGAAAGCCACTGGCATATTTTCCTGGTGAAATTGTGATTATTGCATTTCTCGCCCCACAGTAAATTTCAGCTCCCTCTCATTCTTGATTTTTAATCCGTCTGCAACCGAATCAGTTTACCGAGCCTCTCCCTGTTGTTGGATTTATTCCACCTTTTACGATCCATAATTTCTATCTCGATATTCCTGTTAAATGGGTATGTCGAAATCATGTGGTCTGATCTCATCCCCAAAAGGTTGCCCTGCATATGTTAGACAATATTGTTGTGTTCATGGTTAAAATAAGGAAAACTCAAAGGAAACCTTTTATGAAAACTCCTATGGCTCCTTTGCCTTTTAGAATGTTTCTAGAGAAGATAAACAGATTCATATTTCCTTTTTTCCTGAAGAACTGGGTTCAATTTGATTTGTTTCCAACAAATCTATTTTTTCGGAAGGTTTTCTGAAAAGAGAATATTTAGAGACAAAGAAATAAAATTATTGGTAGGTATAAAAGGTCCTGAAAAAATTTCCATATTGTTTGGTTTGCAATAAGAAATTTTAAAAATCCTATCGGGAGATTCTTTCTTTAATCCTTTAGAATAAAGTCAAGCAGAATCGTTGAAAACCATTTATTGGTTCCCGACAAAAAGCAATATAAAGATGAGTTTATTCCAGAGCTTGACCGCAGCAGATACCGTAATCGTTTACGCTTCTAAACTTTTTTAAATGCCAAGTTGTATTTCTTATTATTATCAAAGAATTGCCAAATTATTTCGATAACTTTTCTGAACTAAGTGATGAACTAAATTCAAGGAGATTAGTTCAGGATTTTTTTAGCCAACTTATCCAACTTTAAGTTCAAATTCTCATACTTAAGGTTTGAAACATATCAGGATTCGTTTGGGGGACACCCATTTACTGCTCTTTAAAACAATAAGGGATAATACATTCCTGCTACTCTAAAAGTAAAACTTTCATTAGATTTAGGCAGTGTATGGCACTTGTCAGTATTTTCCCTAGCAATTTATTATAGCTAGCCCAATGCAACAACAATATTATTAACAAAACTGGGAAAGAAAATATAAAAACATTATATATATATTCCTTGAGAATTTTGACGGTTCCCAGTCTTTTTCAATTTCACTGTAGAAACCCATGAATATACCCTTCCTTTTCATCCCGGCAAATTAATTTTCCGTTTTCTTGTTCTTATTGTAATTGATCTTTTTCTATTTCATTAAGAAAACAAGTTTTGGGACAGAGGTTTTGTTAAAAAGTGTTTAAGATTTCAGACTTTTATTTTTTCAGTTACGTTTCGCTGAATTGTTTTTCAACATTTTCAGGCTTAATTTTATAATTAATAGAAAAATTATAACATTTTTATTTTAACACTTATTCTTTGAGGATATTAATTGCGATTCTAAAAGTTTAAATTCAACTGCTTTTTAATTATTTATAATTTGTCAAAATTTTCGTTCTACATTGGAATTTTTATATTTACAATAATAATGATATGAAAAACACCATTGCGGTTCATAACGGGGCTAAATATTACATGTTCACGTGAAATAAATGACTATCGCCCTTTCAAGAATGTTAATATATGTACACCTTTCGTTATTTACTTCAAATACTTTACAGTCACCCGTTCTAGAATTGGCCGTGCCCAATGGTCACCGTCACTAGCTCGCATACCCTCGATTTCAACAAATTTATCATTTCCGTTTCAAAAAAACTTTTAAGATTTATCTGTATCAGATTACAGTCGCTATATAAGCTCCCGCTTAGAGTTGCGTAATGGAGCCGTTTGTTTACATTTACCAACACGCATATAGGCATGTAAGGTACACTTAAGTACGGACTATATTTGTTTACAACGTAGTGGAAATGTAATAAACATGTTCTATTTGCATTGAACAGATTCAGTGACTGACTTCGACGAAGTATCTTGTCCAAATCGAACAGAAAAGTGTTGTAGAGGCATGTTAAAGTGATCTGTTTACATATTTGCAGCGCATTCATCTTAATAGATTTATGCATAAACATATTTATAAATTCACTAAGAATATATTGCGAAAAAGGTATCATTTAATACTTACGCAAATCTTATGAGATTCTGTAATAGTATAACAATTCCATTGCATAAAAGTTATTTAAATAATTATTCAGTTGCTAAACACTTATTGTTTGTTTATATTACGTATTAGCAGGAAGTGAAGAAGCATCATTTAAAAAAAAAAACTTATCATGTTCACACAATGTGCTATATTTTCAAATAGCATGCAATCAGTCGCGGAAACAATAGGTAAGTATATCTATCTTAACAAAAAATAAAACACAATACTGGTTCTAACACTTAACCAATATCTGATATAACAAGGTATCTTATGATGAATGAATGATATTGCCTAACTTTCTGTTACAAAATCCATAAAGGTATTCGCCTAGATGCAACCGAACTAATTATAATCAAGGGGTATTGAACCAGACAAGAAGAGAATTGGCAAACTTCTTAGAAGTCGGTCGGTCTTGGGGGAATGCATAGAATTGTATTGTAAAGCCACAAGCGTTTGTATAAAATTTAATTGTTGTTGAAAGGAGAAATGGCACCGTGTAATACTCATGCATTTGGTGTTTGCTAGACAAACTCTTACTTATTGTTTAGGTTAATGTTGTCATTGAGTGACACTGACGCCTTGAATAACTCAAAACCGCGGCGATACATGCAAGAGCAGAAAAATTATCGCGGAGTTAACAGTACTGGACGGATCATCTTGGTTTAGATTCGCGGGCATAGCGTATTCTGGACAGTGAGGCCGGCGCTCTGGAGATAAATATCTGTAATATTAATTTTCCTCTCGATCACAGGCACTTCAATGCTCAAATCGTTAAGGATAAATGGAAGGAAGAATTTAAAGCCTCGGAAGCGAGGAGAATTATAAAATAGTAATAAGTAAGATAGTGTAAAAACCCTGCTCCAGTAAAATGAAGTACGCCAGTAGACATTATGTCATCTCAGGACCAATCATAACTTTTTGAGAACTCATCCATTCCAAATCAAGATGATAGACAACCCGAATTGTTAATGTGGAAAACCTAAGGATGCCAATCATGTTCTTTTTTAGGGTGTGAATTAAAGAAAGATGAGAGTGATCAATAACTGATTCTATGTGGACAATTGCCGCTCTTTAGTATAAATGCTATCTTGGCTTCCGAAAACATCTAATGTTAGGAAGCACTTTTCAAGTTAATCAAAGCAAATAAGATAAATATTTAACTTAAGCATGTTTCTTTTTACTGATTTGATGGTACTAATTTGTGTTTTACTAACTGACTGTATCTTACCGAGATAGCCCTGGACCTTTTGCTCTTTTAGTGTTCAGTTTTGCCGAACCTGGAGCGATAAGATTTATTCATAGAGATGATAGAGTGCTGATATTGAACTCAAAACTGCCATCAATTGAAATGCGCCATATTGGAATACAGGCGTCATCAATGACGTCGATACCATGGCGGATATTCAAATAAATAAAGTTAAGGATATCAATAAATTTTAATAGCACTTGCAATGTGTAATGATAATTAGTACCATATTAGATTTTATCCTATGTATTTTATATGGCATTGTTTTTTTTTATTAGTTATGGACAGCAAAACTACAGAAAAATTCTAAACTTACGATAAAGTGGCAACATATACTTTAAAGAAGAAATTCTTTCAATGCCATATACGCAGGATAAAATCAAGTGAGTTTCACGAAGTACTGACGATTTCTTATAACAATGCAACATTGTATGTTGGCTTTAAGAGTAAATAATATACTGCAGTAGTTGTTGTATAATTTATTGGTGATTAAATAATATCAGTTTACTTAATTCTTTTCTTATCGATTTTCCTTGTATTTTTTCTGTAAACTTCTTCGCTAAATTATGGAATCTAACTTTGCTGTAACATGATATGATGGTTTTACCTAAAATTGAAACATGTGTTTCTTCCAGAGGTGACGTATCTAACAAATGATGGGGTAAACTAGAAAAAATGTTTTGGGCAACATAACTTGATAGTAAAAAAACAAAAGTCGTTGGGAAGTTTTCTTCTTGTGGAATATTATATTGTTTCCGGTCAAGACCATTACTTTCCGAATTTGTTCTTCGGTGAACTGGCAAATATATCGTACCTCCTTTGATGGGCAGATTAATTTACCTAAGAAATAGTGAAGAAAATTTAAAGAAATATATTATACATCATTTATTTACCTGTACCCGTTGTTTTCAGGAATATCAAGCATTCTACAGCGATTCTAAATAAAAAATATAATAAATAATAATAAATAAATAAATACTTTTTTAGATTTTCTTTGTCCGAATTCAATGTTGGAATAACTCCCTCTTGAATTCTGTTCAATCTGTCCCGTTCTATCAAAATCCTTTTCGAGGAAATGTAGCGAACAAACATATGCACACTTACTTTTGCAGGGATTTATGCTACCCCCTGTAACAGTAATCCACACAACTATGTTTGGGCATTCTACAAACAATTATTTCACATAGAAGCACTAAATATTATCATAGTTTCAGAATATTTTTATGCTATGGTATTATTAGGCAACTTACATATGAAATGTTAGTTCTCCCTCATCTTCGTAACTATTGCTTTTGCAGAATTTTACACAACACGATGGCATCACATTTTTAGGAAAAACTATCTGGATTAATTATCACATAAGCCCAATTATTAATGCTATAATATGCATACTTACACGCAAAACAAAAATATCCGGTGAATAATCTATAATATTAAGAAATAGTCCGGGAAATAATAACATAAAGAGAGTAAATAAAACAATCAATCAAGGTTAGGTAATACCAGTAACACTTGTCAACTTGCAAAAAACTTAACGTAGCTTAACACAAAAACTTCCTATAGAAAACTAACGTAAGCATGACGCTACATGAATCGTGACGCAAATAATGACGCCTGTGTTCCAAGATGTCCTTTCAACTTTTGATGGTGCGCCGGAGCGATGCGCATACGGTTCATTGGCAGTCTATCACAGGTCTGTGGATTTATTACTCACACGTTTATCGCACCCTTTTATGCTTACTAGCTTTTTAGTCCTTACTGTTACTAGTAGTGCAGCTTTAGTGGTTCCCCTGCTAATTTTATTTGTGAATATCTAGTTTATTTCGGGGTATGGATTATTTTCTGACGAGTCTTATGGCTCAACTTGATTGTGGGTGGCTGGATCTGCTTGGATAACTGTGCCAAGGAATTAAACAACAACATTAGGTTTGATTCAAATTGATTGGACCTGTGGTGGCCGAGTACCTTAAGACCTTGCTATTAAATTTTTTCGACTATTACAGGTATGAGAACCGGATTTTTATGAGATAATGGTGATGATTATGAGTGGAGGTTAAGCTTTGCGGGGTGCCTAATAAAGATATAAATGCTTGGGATTTATCGAAAATTTCTTGAAAAAATTGTGTGTTTCATCTTCACAACAATGGGTTATGGGATTAATTGGTAAAAATCTGAACCAATTTAATCGCATAATGTAGGTAATTTAAAATCGATCTGTTTACTGTGTAGTTTTATCTGCGAAGAAAACATACCCACAGTATATCATCATATTTCGAGCTTTATTTACTAACTGTAAGACTATATATATGTTCCCATATTAAATGTTCATGTTACATATTAAAGAACACAATGAAATATTCAAGAAATTTACGAAGAGATTTCCTTATTTATTTCGTTATTTTGCAACACTGTTGTTTCAAATACAACTTCATATACTAAATCATAAATTAGATGCATTAGGATTAATTAATAAGAGTTCTTACATATGTTTCAAATATTTTCTATTTCGTTCTAAACTGGACACCTTAGATCTGAAATTATCTAAACTATTTGAGTTATTAAAATAGACCGCCGTGATCAAACAGTGCTACAAAAGGAGAACAGACTTCATTGTTCGTACGAAATAATGTGTCATCAATAAACTTCGTTTTAATAAGACTTTTATATGAATATTGGAATATTTCTTGGCAGTACTGTCTCTGACGATTGGCTAGGGCAACGAGAAATGATTGAATGAAGAAAAATAAAACAGAGGTGGGCCAATACTGTATCGCTGGGGTACACCAAAAGTGAATAGAATAGAGTCTTTTTTTTTAGTAAGATGTTGTGATTAATGGTGACCCAAATCGGTATAGATAACATGTAACGCATCAACTCTATTGCATAGGTTCGTAACCGTTGACCTTTTGGGTTGAAAACTATGCTGATGGGTTAAGATGATGCAATGACATGTAAACCACAATGTTATTATAATAGCAATGGGGTGGTAATTACTGATTTCCTTTTACTTTGTTTTTGTAGACAGGACCATGGACTTTTACCTATTAGGCTAACTAGGCCAAAGCCTCCGGTGCCAAATTTTTAAAGGGCACCGCGAAATTCCAAGAAGCGCCATCGAACATACTTGCGACCTGTTTTGTTTTAGTCAAACTTTTTCGTTGAGAAGAAGGACTTCTAGTTAGTTAGTGATTTGTTACGCATCTTTGTTTTTCTAGTCTAACTAGAAGTGCCAGGTGATTATTACCATAAGGCGCCTTGAAGTCTTAGGACGTCACTGAGACAGGGCATGTTTGAAGAGTGGAGCCCGCCAGTCATGTAATGTAAGAAATACATGCCCAGTCTTTAATTTAATACTAAGGGATAGCATCATCATCAACAACAGACTTGTTTTTAAAGTTTCAGATACATTTAAAAATCTCACCGGGAGTTACGGTATATGGTATGATTATCAACGGATTATCAGATCTCAAATCAGGCAATATCAGTTTTCAGTGCAGCAGACACAGCCATAAACGAGGGTGTTTCGTACTGCCACTTCATTTTATTAATTATATGCAAAATTTACTTTTATTTTAAAACAAATGATTAAATCGTTATTAAGTGTTCAGAATAATTAGATAAATTATGTTTTACATATTTCTCTATTTCTTCGGTCTTATATACACCATATATTTTCCTATTTTAAACACACAGCGTTCAAAAGTACCCTGGGCTGTTAATAATTCAACGGGTTATACATAATATTCACATTATTTAAATTATATAATAATATAGTATATAACCATCTCGTAATAATATTAATATTTACATTCATATGTGTCTATGTTGTTTTGCAATAGTAATTAATCTATCGTTTCAGTAATACCTCGATCGTTTTGCTTTCACAAAATGTACAACTCCAATTTACAATTCCTTAGACAGGAAAATTACCTTGGAACATTGGGCGGCTATTATGCCACCTGCTCAGATATCGCCGCTTTTGGTGAAATACCGCTGCATTCGGTTCCGTTTCGAGAAAATTGATCCTTAGTGATCGCGGTGTAAGCATTTCACCGTTAATTGAATGTGTTTGAAAGCGCATTAGACCGTAGGAAGTGGGATAGCTTCAGGGTGATATAGTAAACACATATTTCAAATAATTTATTAAAATTTTGGTAAATCGGCAGAAGAACATAAAAATTCTTCTGTTACGGTGTTTGGATTTGCTAGAATTGTAACAGTTTCTAATTCGTATGAGTAAGAAATGGTCTGTTCATGTAAAGTTATTTTGACAATCCGTGTAAATAATGAGAATAGTTTAGTTTAAATATTAAGAATTTGTAGGCCATTTATCGTTATTTAATCCAATGAGTAACAGCGTAACACAATGCAAATTCCTACGATTATAAAAACGCTTTAATTTTTAACATATCTATAGCACCTTGAAGATCCCAACATCAATTATGTCTATCTGATTCACATTACAAAAGATACGATCCATATGCAATACAATTTTGATCAGCCTTACATCCGGTAAGCCTGAGCGTAAAAGATGAACCTTGGCGTGGTATACAGACGGCTCAAGAGTAGAAAGAATATGGGCAGGCATAGAGGTCAGTGGGACTACCTACCAGCTCAGAATGTCTATGGGACTTAACACTAACATATTTCATATGGAGATTTCTGCTATAAACTTATGCGCTGTAAGGAACCTCGAGATAGGGATACGAAGTGCGACCATAAGTATATTAACTGACAGTCAAGCATCGTTGAAGGCTGTTGAGCTGACACATACAAGTCTGATCTGTTGGATGAATGTGCATGTAATTTAAGGTAATCAGGACACAATAACCACGTTACTTTTCAGTGGGTACCAAGCCACCAAGTGATTGATGCGAACGAAAGAAGCAGCGAAAATATCTTTTATGGGATCTGATCCCTGTTATGGTCTGCAAAAGAGCTACCTAAAACAAGCAATTAAAAAATGGAAGGACAACAGAAAGGCCTTCCACTGGCAGAACACGCCAGGACAAAAGACACTTTTATCAGGATCGCCGAAGTTAGCAAAGATGTTGCTATCTTTTAGCAAAAGGGACCTTAGACTACCGGCAGGTTTTTTGACAGATCATGCAGCCCTAAAATACCATCTATACAAACTCGGAAAGGCTGAAGACCAAATCTGCCGTTCATGTTAAGAAGATCTAGAGACAGCAGAACTCATTTTGTGTGAATGTGTTGCTGTCAGTCGTACTCGACATCAACACTTCAGTAGTCCTTTCTAGCGCCTATTGAAATCCAGGAAGAAAATCCTAGATTAATTTTAAGGTTCATTAACAGCCTCCAATTATTCTTACATTCAGAAGTGTAACGTTACAATACCTATATAGGTCGCAGTGATAAAAGGAATGTCTTTATTATCTTGTACTCCAAAATCTTCAGCAACTTGACCATCTTTTGCGTTATTACGAAGAATTGTACAACTTTTAAAAGTATTTACAGCAAAAACAGAATGCCAAATGAATTTTCAATTACTCTTCTTATTCTTTTGTGAGCTCTGTTGAAATTAGTCTCGGCAAGAATTAATTGGTCTTCATATATTTGTGAAATCAACGGTTGCTTTAGGGGATAAGCGCAGTCTCCGAAAATTACAGCATTTGAATGAAGTCTTCAACCATTTTTTATTCCCTGGAGTAAAGTACAATTGCAAACACTACTGGACCAGTTTAGGCTAATATAGTAGGGCTTCAGATCAGAATATTAATCATGGCGATCTCATAAGCTGATTTATTAATTCCGGGAGCGCCTGTATTTATAAGTGCTCCACCCACTGCACCAAATGCTTCAGGAGAACCGCCTATTACACGAAATTTTTATATTTCAACCCACATAGTATGGGGCATGATGAAAGAGTTCCTAAAGGAGCAGAGGCCTGAACTCACGAGAGATCTACTGAATAAAGACAGGAAGACTGTCAAAATGATTGTACGTCTGCTGACTGGTCACTGTAGACTGAATAGGCATATGTAGAACATAGGCCTGGCAGATGATGCAACCTGCAGATACTGCCAAGAGGAGGAAGAAACACCAGTTCATGTGCTGTGCCAATGCGAAGGCCTGGCGAGGACAAGGTTTCTAGTAATGGGGGAGGAAAACTCCACAGCTAGTAGCTACATAAAGAAGCCGCTCCTAAAGATGATAGGCCTAATTAAGAGGGCAAAATTAGAGAGCGTCCTCTAGGAAAAAGGGGATCACAATAGATCTGAAAAGGTCGCGGTGAAATAGGTCGATAGGCCACCCCAATCCTAATCTAATCTAATCTAATGGGGCATGACACTATTTCACCAAACGGTACCACGTACGCATCTACACATAGTCATTTTTGATACTCCATGCATATCGCAAACACACTTAAACAGTGCAGGGCAAAGTCAATCCATATCAGCGAATTATTTGTAAGCATTGGTCCAATATCCTGAAGAAGGCTCTCAAGTTGGTGTCTGCTCAGACGAAACCTTTCGTTGAATTCGCTATCACTGAGAAAAACAAAGTCCTTTCTTATGTCAAATTGATCTTTATTGTCATTCGGTATCACTTGACCACAGCGATAAAGTACGGAAGTGGCAGTAATGCTACAGATGTATTTGTAACCACAGTTATAAACAATTATAACATTCTCTACACTTGTTGGGGATTACCGAAGTACGTGCTGCGGTAGTAAGTTCGGGTTTGGTTATCTCTTTGTGAGATGATAAGGATTTCTTTCTCTGGGAGCCCGTCAGCAATTTGTCTTTTTCGACAGCACTTGAGTCAAACAAAGAGCTTGTTAACATTAGGCACATTGTAAGAGTCTTCCAACGTACTCGACAATTTCATCTCCGCAAGTGCACTCTTTGGGTACAGGTAGAAGGTGGAGATTTGGAACCCGTCTTTATAAGTATTAATTAAATAGAGCCATGTTATTTTGTATTTCGTTAATTTTAGAGGAAGTAGCCCTTATATAATCATACAATTATTAGTATAAAAGTTTGATTAAACCCATATTACTATCATAGAAATCTCTAACAAGATCAATGTATTTCATTTTCGACCTTTATCAGAGATATACATTTTTAATATATCGTTTTTTAGCTATAAATATTTATCTCGCTTTTCTCTACCATTCTCCAAGTTTTTAAAAGTTTTGTTTCCGCACGCTATATAACATAATTTAAGCGAGATTTAAATTGATCAAGTTTGAACAATAAAATTATTAATGAAACATATTTTTGCTGGTATCCACATATCAGTTCAGCTTGTCAATGTAAATCATTCTGTTTATCTATATAAATAAAACTTAATCTGTGAGCAAAATTGCCTGCTCTGTGAGAAAAGGTAAACTATGTAACAGAACATTGTTATTACTCTTGTTTAGCAATATTCCTTACCTCTATTATATAATTATATTAATGATTGCCTATAAAGCTATATAGTGTTTCTAACATAATATTAGATTAACTGTCACTAATCACGGTGTTATATAAAAGTACACATATTATTGTCCTTGCTCATTGCTATGATTATTATTTCACAATTACAAATATCAAATAACAGTTCAAAATTGTGTCACGTTTAAAGTTAATGTCCTCACCCCCATTTAAACACGATAATTTCAAAAGCGAAGGAAAACGCAGAATTTCCTAATTCATTCAACCTAGTCGCATAAATATGTGTTTTTCTGTCCATATACGCACGCAGCTCAATTAATTTCATTGCCTTTAAAAACCGTGCACGCAGACGTATCTAATACAAATGATTCGCTTCACAGCGCAGCTGTTAATTATTGCTTTATGGACCTAGGTCATGCAACGCTATCGCTTAATGGAATGAATTCATTTTCCGGATCATTTACCTTACTCAGAATTGTATAGAATGATAGTATTTCTATAGGAAGACATTGTATAGTAAGATAGAGCGAAGGGAGAACTCATTTTGTATCTACAGAAACGTTTGCTACACGTAAACGTATGTCTATGTGTGTATACTTTGAGTAATATCTCCAAGTACAAAATATGTTTTCTAAAGTTGTATGATATCAAACCCTTTTTTCAAAAAAATTAAGGATTCACATATTGCAAGTGATTTTATATATTTCTATTCCAATAATGATGCTTAAGAATATTATTTAACTAACGGAAGATGTCAAACTACATGTGAGTAAAGATTGCTTAGGGTAGTCGACTATCATGGGGTCAAAAGTCCTAGCGAGTAAAAAAATTAGAAATGTTTGTCAACCAATTTGTCGGCAAATTAAATCTCATATTTGTAAAGAAGTCATAAATGAAAAAGTAAACAAAGAAATGACTGAAATATATAATTTTCAACAAAAGTAATGTTTACTAAGTAGTTTAGATTAAAAATATCTGTAAATTTACTTATTCCTTTTGAATACAATCCCTTGCAAGAGCAACTATAACACTGGAAACGTACTTTTAGCTTAATTTTGCAAGAATTAATCAAATTCTTTAACCAAATTTAGAGATTTTACTCCAGTTAAACTATTAAAATAGAAAGGATGGAGATATGTAGGTAATGAAAAAATTGTGATTTTTAATTTTTGTTTTAATAGTATTTTAAAACACAAGTGTCACAATGACGTTTATGTAATGCGAGTACAAAGTACGAGCATTACATGTCATTGTGGCACACGTTTTTTACAGTATTTTTTCTAATTTGCACATTAATCGCCTATATTACGTTCCGGCAAAAGTCCCCCCCACCACGTTAATATCTCATTATGCTGTAATAGCCATATCAGCACTGCGTCGTCTTTTGTTTTAGCTTTATTACAACATCCAAATAGAAAAATATGTTTACTAAAGTTTGCATACTGCTCCGGAATTGAATTTTAAGCATTTTTTGGATATCATGTCATCTAACCACAGATTCATTGCCCTTTTTTAAATTTACCGCTATGCTACTCGTCACGTGACGTGTGTCAAAATAAATTTTGGGGTAATCGACGTGCCGAACCTATCCCCCAAAAAACAATTTACCATATTTTAATAACACAAAAAATTCCCATATTGCAACATTGTCACCTGTCTGAGTACCTTCTTTACCTACAACTCATGTATTTTAATTGAAAGACGTCGTATATCATGGCTTCTGATTCTGAGAGCATGGAGTGGTATGAATTCTATCACTTTATGCAAAACGTCTGTTAAAAAACCATATGGGTTAATGTAGGCATCAACATCAATTGCGGATTTTTTTTGGTAGGGATATCCGTAATGGACACGATTTGTATCTACGGCAATGGTAGTGTGGGACTCTCAAAAACCTTAGACTAAGACTCCCCCTTACTCCCAGACGCCAGCCCGGAACATTTCTTTGAACTGGGTCTTATATATTTAATCATTCTGATCACTATTCTTGATTATCCTCTCCTATATATACGTTACATATTGACGCAAATAATTCCATGCAGTTTCGTTGTTTATCACGTCTGTGATGATATTTTCAGGGGAGAACACACCTATATCTTGTTCTAAGTCTCATCTTTGTTGTATTCAATGCTCACATTCAAAAAATATATGAAAGACATCATATATATATATAGCCATATAAACAAAAAGGACATTACTCTCCAGTAAACATGTCCATTTTATATAGATAGGATTGAAAATACCTGTGACCAGACAAGAGTTATGTTAGGTAGAAATCTACGTCCTGTTTCCTTCCAATCCAACATTGTATATTTGGAAGATAGTTTCTTGTCGTTCTTCGCGACGTGTAACTTCAAAATTATTTGGTTCTTTCCTTAAATAAAGTCCCTTTCGCTTTGCTATTAAAAGTACTATTGGAATAATTTCCGCGATCGCCAAAACCGCAGATTCTGAAACAGTGCGATTAGCGGAAGCCACCCTTAGTGAAGTCCTCTCCTGAAACTTTCCCAATCTCTTTCTGTGTTTTCATTCGCCCACACCTCGGCACCATGCAGAAATATTTACTGCACCATAGACATTAATAGTTTACGTCTGCTTGAACTAGGACCTTCGACATTTGCTATTAATCTTTCCAAGACAGTCGTTTTCTTGGGTTCTTATTGACAACCATTTCAAAGTGCAGTCTAAAGACTTAATTGGAATCATTTATTACACCTAAATATTTTACTAAAGTTTCTGTTCCTTCTTTTATAGGAAGAGTTGTCTCTATCCTGTGTTGTTAGGACAACTACCTTAGTCTTGTGCAGAGGTAGTCAAAGGCATTGTTCTTCCATCTGAACGTTTATTCTCCTTATTGTCCGATTTAATTGGACTTGAGCTATCACGAGCAGTGATGAGCGCAACAATGTAATCTACGTGACCAATTAGAGTCACGTCTTCTGGCATGTATGATTTTAGTAAACCGTCATAAAGGATGTTCAACAAATTAGGCCCTAATATAGATATTTGAGGAGCACCAGAAGTGACAATTGTGTTTATTGGTCCATCCTCAGTATTATTGACTAATATTCGGTTATACAAATAATCATCTAGGATCCATAATAGATACACCGGAATTTCAACGTTGTTTTTTGTTATAGTTAAAAGCTATTTATTTTTATGGATTGCAATGTCAATTGTTAAATCAAACTGTTTGAGGTATCCATGTTTGTGTGCGATAAAATGCGTGCTATACACATTCGTACAGTCAGATACTAGTTTTGATAAAAAGCTTTTTGTGATTATATAATCATAATTTTGTGGATATAACTTGCATAACGCATATTTGTGCATTGTGCATGTATGTAATTGTTAATGAGATTATTAATTATTATTAATACAGTCTCGCTGTTATACACTAAAGGTTTCTTTTTTATATCATGAATGATGTATGAATGTATAATCAATACATTCAGTTTTGAAATAGCCAATGGTCTATTGTGACAGATAATAGACATAATTAGAAATAGATCTAATATCCATACGCAAATTGCAAATAAAGGAACACAGACGTCGATGAAATAAAAAGCTTTCACTCATTGATGTGCATAGCATATTGGCCACCGATTATCTACGGGTCGTTTGTAATAAGTAGATTTTATATTTGTTTATGAAAGGCTGCACTTTAAATATTTATTTGCCATTATCCGTGATATACATTAGGCAATATTTCATCAAACCCGCCTGAGGAATTTACCATGAATATCTTATGAATAAACAGCCAAGGATAATTTAAACCTGTCTGTTTTTTTTTTTCTGTTAACATTTGATTCTATTATTTATTGTTTATTGGCTGTTTGCGGTTGTCTTAGTTGTAATAGCTGTAAAAAAGTCACGACTATTTGACTTCCATAGATGGTGCTATGCATGAAGGGAAAAGAAAATGTTTCAGTAGTTTTGAAATTTAAGTCTTGTGAAGGTTGTGAGCAAATAGTTTTTTACTTGGTTTAGTTTGCGAAACATTCTATTAAATTTTAAATTACGGGTAATGATAATTTATACTAGGAAAAGCTTTGTCCCACCGATTTGAATCGATTTTAGTTTTTAGTTTATTGACAAGATCGCGCTAGTGACAATGATAGCCAATGTTGGACCGGCGTGAGAATAAATTCTCATATTGCTTTTACTTTTAATGCTTTAAATATGCTGAATTTATAACTTTAGACTTTCATACTTGTCTGATGCAATTGATTACATATTTAGCTGTCCGTATAATCGTGGTTCCATTTTAGAATTTTCCTATTAATTCGATAATAATTAGGTACAATATCTCATGTGTAATTATAGCATGTCATGGGAACATTAAATACACCTAACTTACATATGTGTGTCCTATATAACAATGTCCTTTCTTTAAAATGTAAAGCCGCTGCACCTTCGTTTAGCACTCGATACTTCTGGATATGTTACTGTATGTATGTATGTTATAGCCTCAGTACATATACATATATTACGTAAAATGTGGAAACTTGTAATATACTCGGATACCACAATTTTGCCTGCGTTTTTATCGAAGTAAATGTACCGGGTATGTTTGCTCGCCATATACCAGATATAAATCGCCATTAAATCGAATGCAAAATATTATGCAACCAAAACTAATGGCGATTTGAAATGTGCCTACTCATACAGAACAGAACGTAATGAGACCTGCCCGTATTTCTATTTCGTATTGCGATATTCATTAACATGTGTAGCCATTAATTATAGCCGGGCGAAAAGAATGAAACCTTAGCAACGTAGATCAGTGCAAGGTAAATATTCGTTCGGAAACGGTAATTGTCAATTAAAGACAGTAATTATGTAATATTTTCGGATTTTTGTTATCCTTGGCGGTCGGTGGAATTTACAGGAATAATAGAAAGAGTGACGATAGCTACACATAGTTGTGGAAACATTGAACTTATAATTGAATTGATGAAGGAATGTTAATAATATTTTATTGTAGCATTTAAGTGTCTGCTTCCATGGGTTTAGTTTAGTTTAGGTTTATTCGTTCCTATATGGTACAAAAAAGCATAGATTTAAAGTCTTGTTTATAATTTTTTTAAAATATTTGCTTCCTCCATTGCTGTATTCTAGAGCTGCATATTCATACATAATCTGCTTTAATTTTATACTTCCAAATTTCTGAAGATCTGTAATGTCCTGTCTCGAAGTGTTTCTGATTGTGAGTGTATGGTATCCAAGTGCTAGTTTTTCTTTAAGGTTTTCAATTCGCGGCTTCTCTCGATCATGTATTCGGTTCTTAAGGATGTTTTTAAATACCTATAACCTTTATCATTTTGCATAACATCAAAGAAAAAAATCCTAAATACAATTAGAAACGAAAAATGTCACTATGGCGGGGCTCATGGTCTATTGTTAGAATCACTATACGAGCAAAAGCAATGAAAAAGGAATAGCACTAGAAACGGACCCGAGTTTCTGCTTGCCAGGTGTCATCAGCGTCAAAATTGCTATCACAATCGACTACTTTACCGGCTTAGGCTGCGGTCGTTTTATTGATTGAGAGTTTGGCTTGTGTCCCCTGTGCTCTCCCACATCTAAACCCTTGCTTCCCTAACAGGCGATGGTGGATAAAGCTGATGACGTCTGGTAGGCAAAAACTCGAGTCCGTTTCTGGTACTATTCCCCTTTCAATGGTTTTGCTGGTATGGTAATTTCAACAATAGACCACGAGCCCCGCCATAATAACATTTTTTGGTTCTAATCACATTTTGTGTGTATCAGAATTATGTTAGTTCTACTCCAACTTCTGGTGTATATTTTCATCGACATACATACCTTCGAAGCTCGTTAGTTATTCCATCTATCCCAGATATCTTATTGTTCGCTTATTAATAATGATTATAATAATAATTTATTAATCCCGTTAATCAATCAGGTATAGGATACGTACAAAGTCATACAAAAATAATTATAAAGGCAAAAACCAATAGTAACCTATAAATACCTACATATAGATCTAATAATTGTAAAATTAGAGTAACACCATCAAAGTAACTACAAAACTGAAGAAAACCACAATTGTAATTTTTATAATATAAAAAATTCTTCAAGCAATAGAAAACATTTCGTTGCAAAAATAATTTTAATTTTGTTTTGAACAAGTGTATATCTTGTAATATTTTGATTTCTTCAGGGATTTTGTTAAAAATGTTCACACCCATATACATAGGAGGTCTTTAAAAACAGGTAAAATCATGAGCTGCTCTCTTTGCTTATTTATTATTACTGCTTGATAAATCTTGTACCTTTGTTTCTGATGCTTTTTTTGTTCCATTTACAAGTTGATCGCTAGTGATCATTTTTATCTTGTGTCTGAGTACACTTACTCTTAAATACCCACGATTTTGCAATAGTGAGGTAGGCTTCCATAACTATTTATGAATAGATAGGAATTTTATTCAATGCCGACTTATACTGTATTACACAGTCTACCTCAGGAAAATAGCTTTAGTAATGATATACTTCCGGTTGTACCGGTAGCAGATACCTTTGTTGTTTTAAATGGAACATCCTCTGTGTATAACATTAATGCATTGCACTTTTGGATTCCTTGTTAAATTTAAGCGGCACTTTTTTAGGCATAGGTACATTGGATCTAAGGTTTCTGACGTTTTTCGAAAGAAAAATGATATTTAAAAAAAAATTACCCAACAATTTTCTAATAAAAGAGGTGTACTCTCCCATGCTTGCAATGAATTCTTCACATTTTTTCAGACAATATATATTAAGGTTCTTCATTTCTGAAAATATTTTTGATATATTTACCACTATTTTCGCTAAAATTTCGGCATTTTAATTTTTTTATATAATTAACTAACTATGAAAACTTGTATCCATTCTTTGTGGTAGGCCAACGAGATGATATGAATAAATGATATGATATAAATATCGTATCAGGGTATTTAATAATTTGAAAATCTATTTTGATATATCCTAACAAACTCCGTTAGAATGCCAAAGACGAAGACCAATTTAATCTTTATGTAGTTACGACAACTTGCATCTAATACATGTTAATTTTCGGAAAATCAAAATCAGATGCATATGTCTGGGGACCGGAGAGGAAGCTCTTGACGGATGCATCTTGTAGTCATAATAAGTTGTTTGAAATTATTTTATTAGTACCTACTTAAAGAGTCCCATAATTCTAATGGTTAAATAATTATACTATTTTCTACCATTACGAGAACATAAGGGTTTTGATATGTAATAATGCAGATTCTTTATATCGTGTTTTGCTATTTAGCTGTTCATACTTTCTTAGACACTCAGGAATATTGGTGTAATCTCATTCTAGTTTCAACCCGCTACGTTTGGATTGGCCATTCTATTTTAAATCTTCAAATCATTTTATAAAACTGTCACAACTAAATAATGACTTTGTAGTTGTTTTGCCAGTAAATATTGCAATATACTGGCTACAAAAACGTCATGTATCTTAGGATATGATTACATCTAGTTTCATTTAAATCTGGCACTTATATTGCAATCAATTTCCAAGATATATTTTATAGTCGTATACGAAGCTGTTTTTCTTTTATGTTGCGTACCGCCTCATAGTCCATTTTATTTTTATACTTTCGTGAATTAATATTAATATGTGCAAGCCTGTAAATTTAATTTAATATATATCATTTTACCGCATTATGACCTTGGAAGAAACATAAAATTATTTTAACGATGTGTTTCGCAAAATCAAGAAGGAAACGTAGTATCTGGAATGTCACTAACCTCTTCATGTGTAAATAAAAGCAAGGGAATAACCAGATTGAGGTAGATAACAGCGTATGCTATTTATTGTGCAATAGGTTAGGTATTATAATTGGTCTTTCTAATATAAAAATAAAATATTGAAAATTTGCAATCATAATTATATACGTTTATACAAAAAATGGTTACTGAAACGGAATAGATACGTTTAGAAATACTTTTAAGAATTGAGGTTAACATTGTGTGTCGTATAATAAATGGTCGAATGTCCGCGCTGTACGCGAATGAATGATCGTTTCTAACACAAAGATAGGACTGTAGCGTATTAATAAACATACAAAATATCCGATCACTCTGCGTTACATTGATTTATTAATTACGGACAATTAGTTCGAAAATTCGTGGATTTCGACATTTAATGTGTCTGGTCAAGGTAGAAGAGTGTTTGTGAGACAGTTCAGTTACAGTTTGGGATTATTTTTCGTACTAGACAAGAGGAACGTTACACCGAAACGAACAAATAATATGGAGAACACTCTACCGCAAAATATTAGAATATGGGCTGTAACTAATCGGTCCAAGTATGCAAACAGTATTTGAGTTACCAGAATGAAGCAAATATTTTACATGGCTACCGCAGAATCTTGAACCTAACTCCATTGATCTGTTCTGGAATGACCTTGACAGAAGAGTGCGCATTGTTGATCCCACTTCAAAGTAACAACCCTGGAATGTTGCGCAAGAAGAATTGAACAATATTGTAGACGACGTAAACTAATCGCAAGCAAACCCCGAATTGTGCGAGCAGTTATCACCGAAATGAATCAACTACGTATACACCTAGGTTAAATCACAAAGGATCACTTATATACAAACAATAAATGATTGGAAAAGGCCATACTTGATTTCCTGCGATTCCACAGCGTGTTTCGTTTTCTGCCACACTTGGAAGATGAATAAACTTCAATGTATCACAACCAATACCATATTAATGCTGACACAAATATTTTACTGAAATCATGTAATTTTATTTTAACCCACTTGTGTTAGTCAAAGGAGTTATAGCCAAATTTCGTAGCGGGCAATATAGTTTTTATGATGAAAAAATCGTTTCTGTAACTAGGTATATTGTTCTTGGGGTCTTAGCCCTAAAATTACATAGACCCATGATAAAATATGGGGTAGTAGTATGGTGGCCAGAGGTACGGTGGTCAGGAATGACCAGAACACTAAGTGGCATACAAAAAAAAATAACGTTGGCCTAGATTCCCAGTCATATGGACGTGAAGAAGTGGTGGCTAAAATCGCCTGGAAAAGGACAGACAACAGAGTTCTTGAAGGAGCTGAATTTACTAAAGACCTACTAAAAAAAGACAGCAAGATTGTCAAAATGATCTGTTGACCCGTCATTGTAGACTAAATTGGCATATATGTATAACATAGGCCAGGTATATGGTGCTACCTGCAGATTCTACGGAGGGTACGAGACCCCGTGCCAGAGGGCTTGGTCACCTCGAGCGGGACTCTCCCCACTTCTAAGTCTGCCGAATGACGAAATGGTTAACAAATTTAGCTTCGAAAAGAATTTCCTTACGAAGCTGAGCAATAAGAGAGATTGGGAAGGAGAATCCTCCGCTTACTCCCTAAAGGAAAATACCATTAAATGGTACGTGAATGGTTCAAAACCTGATAAAGGAACAGGTGCAGGGGTATTCGGCCCAGGATCCAAATACTCAGAGCCAATGGGAACATTTTCTCTGATAGCCAGGCAGCCATAATGGCACTGAGCTCTAATACCATCAGTTCGAAATTAATTTGGGAATGCCTTGACAGGCTAAATAACTTAGATAAAGAAAACAAAGTTACACTATGCTGGGTACCAGGACATACCGGAATCAGCGGCAACGAGGAAGCTAATCTATCAGCAAGGAGGGCCGCCGCAATTTCGTTTGTGGGACCAGAGCCGTTCTGCGGCATAGGGATGAGCACCTACAAAAAAGAACTCAAAGACAGGGAGGAGGAGCTCAGAGCTTCCTTCTGGGAGAATCTCCGTGGTCTGAGACATTCCAAGATATTCCTTGGAAATTACAATAAGAAAAGAGCAAAGACCCTGATAGAATTAAGCAGAAACAGACTACGCAACCTTACAGGTTTTCTTACAGGGCATTGTCACCTTGGGTGACACATGACAAGGATAGGTCTGAAACAGAATAGCGATTGCAGGTTTTGTGGGGCGGAAGGTCAAAGTCTACTGCACTGCTATCACAGAAACTCGTGCCAACCATCTTGGCAAAGATGTCATAGACGAGGGAGAAATACCCTCTTTGAAACCATCACGGCTATTGCAATTTATTAAATTTCTTAGACTGGATGGGGAGCTATAAGTGCGGGCAAAACCTAGCAGCTTACAGGTGATGTAAGGGGGCACAATAGATCAACAGGTCGCGGAGCAAGGTTACCCTAATTAGATCTAATCTAATCTAATCACGTGCTGTGTTACTGTGATGGTCTGACGAGGACGAGCTTTCTAGCACTGGGCATAGAGAACCCCGCATTTGCTCTCAAAGGTTATAGTCCTAATTAACAAAGCAAAGCTAGGGAGCGCCTTCTAGGACAAAGGGGATTACAATAGATCTGAAAAGCTGTGGAACTAGGTCCGTATGGCCACGCCAACCCTAAGCTCACCTAATCTAACTATACTGTTTGCAAATTGAAAGGACCTGTAGCCAGGCTCCGAATAGCACTATGTGGATTCTGTAGAGACTAGGACGAAACGTCTATTCCCACCCCCTCAAATTGTATAGCACTGTGAAAATCAAGGATGCTGTGATCATATATGAAATTAAAGAAGCAGATTTACCCAATCTGGGACCTTCCCATATGCTACATTCTTTAGAAGGAATAGGATTGAACAAGCATACGCAAATGCAGCAAAAAAGGGGATTCAATAGATCTTTTAAGTCGCAGGGTATTATCACAGCCACACTAGGGGAAGGAAAATACTTTTGAGATACCCTATATAGACGAAGGTTTTTAAATCATGCGGAAATTTAATCTATTGAGATTTTTATAGAAAACATTTTTGCTTGAAAAGTGGAAAACAAAATGGTAATAAAAAAATTCTTGAATTGGTACATTCAAAATAATGAATGATGAAATAAGGTTTACGAAATATCACCAAAGACTAATACTACTATTTAAAAGAATCCAGTACGGCAGGCCTGGTATAGCCGTATTTGTCATAGCCCAATTTTACGGCAAACTATTCAAAATGCTCCTTAGTTTTAGTGCACGAAATTTCAAAATTATGGATCAAGTGCTAGAGCCAGGTATTCAGAAAAACCTGTACGTACCAAATATATAATATATATTGTATGTGTGTGTGGTTATATCTATTACATAATATCCTGCTTTTGTGTGACTTACCATACAACATTAATTACATTATACGCATATGCACCGATATATCCATACGTAGATACATAAATGAGTATCGCTTATCTTGCAAAAAGTAGTCTAGGCTAGTGAGGCTTAAGGCAGCGGTTAATTAAATTGAAGTAGGCTGGATATAAATTGAATAGATATAGAAGCTTACGCAAAATCTGTAATTATATGTAGCAATTAGAATTCATTTACTCGTATTTAATAGTCTGGCAAAAATCTAATTATAGGTTCGTGTACCACCAATGTATACGGTTGACAGATTCGTTTATCATTTGTCAAGTTTTAATTTTAGTTTAAGTTTTTCTTTAAGAATTGTATTGCGAATTTAGATCTCATGCCATGAGTTATTTGATTTAGGAATTAATATGAAAAATAGAGTATATGCTTATAATACACACAAATATATGTGTATTATAAAATTGATTTACCTATTTGAAATAATTATAGTCATTATATCATATACTTGAAATCAATAAAAAACGCAGTTTCAGATTTTTAATTGTATTCGTTGTTCAAATCCAAGTTTAGGTCTTCTTTCTTATATTAGTTCTTAAACCAACATCAGTTTTATTATTTCGCCTCTTGTATAACGAAAGCGTTATACATATCAGCGTAAATCGATATTTCTAAATAGTTTCATGTTTTTTTCAGGTCATTTGCATAATACAAGTTGCTTGGTTATTCAAATGTCAATCGCATAATGCTGATATATTAAATGAATTGATTTCTTGAAAATGATACATATGTTATTTACAAATTATAGTACGAAGGAAATGGTTTTTTCGACCTAATATGTTACGTTTGTCCATTTGCCAGCGTTGATTAATGTAAACATTATTTACATGTGGCACGCGTGCATGGGTTTCTAATTCTTTCGCATGCAATAGAATAGATAATGCGGACAGTTTACATTTATTCAAGCAAATGGTTTTACATATATTTCTATTAACCGTTGGTTTTATCATGTAATTGGTAAAAGCATCTATATATATTATATCCGCCGGAGGGCGGATGCCCTCAGGGTGGGGTTTTATCGTCCCTGACTATTGATAACCTGTTCAGGAAGCTGCACGAGCCAAAACACAATTTCCAGGGTTATGCAAATGACCTAGTCATTGTAATTAGGGGCAGCCAGGATAAAATACTATCAAATCAAATGTAGAAAGCCCTCAATATAGTTAGCGTGCTTTTTGTGTAGCTTCAAACGTGGGGTTCAATTAAACACTAATAAAGCAACAGTTGTACCATTTACAAACAGGAAAGTAGTTTTTTATATAGTTGAAGTATTTCTGAAAGGGAGCCAGCTAGAATACTCCAATGAAGTCGAATATCTAGGAGTTATACTCTACCAGAATTGGAAGAAACAATTAAATAGAATTATCTACAGAGTAATAATGGCGTTCTGGTCCTGCCAAAGATATTTTGGGAAAACCTGAGGTTTATAGACAAAATTATATTTATTTATTTGTCCAACAGAAGTAAAGAAAAACCACAGAAATCACAGAGGATGGCCTGTTTGGGAATTGTAGGGGCAATGCGCACCTGTTTAACAGCAGCAATGCAGGTGATACTAAATATCACCTCCTTCATCTACAAGTTAGGAGAATAATGGCCCTTAGTGTTTATGAGATAAAATTTTAAACTTTAAAGACGGCGCCCTTATATGACACCTTGCAGTCCTATACGATCTCAAATCAGTGGTGAGGTTATTAAAGATGCCAACGGACATTATCTCCGTTAAACTTAGAACTTTAGGCAACCATTCGAAGTACTAATTCCAAGTCCTGAAGAATAGGGCTTAGAGAAGCCAACATTTAAAAGAGGATTCCTGGTTTGGTACACAGACAGATGAAGATGGAACTAGGAGTGGGAGTCGACATTTTTGGGCCGAAATGCGGTATTTCAATAGCTTTGGGGGAAACCGCAACCATCTTCCACACCGAAATATTTGCCATAAATGTTTGAGCCCAAGAAAACCTCAAGAAAGTGATCTACATATATAAGCACTGGTAACCAGACCACGTTGAGCGCATTAAAAGCAAATGGTATGGAAGTGTTTAAATAATGTAGTGCGCTTGGTTATGACAAATAATGTCGGATTAGTATAGGTGCCAGGATACTCTTACATTAAAGGTAGTGTAATGGCTGATCACAAGGTCAAACGAGACTCCAGCAGTCATTTCTATGGATCAGAATCCGCTCTGGGTCTCTGCAAAACCTGAATTGGTGGTGAGCTCCAACAATGGGAGCATAAGAAATCGATATACCAATTAGTGGTTAAAAGGATAGTTAATCCTTTTTTAAATACTAATAAAGAATTGTCCAGAATTGGTAAATTGCAGCTAAGGCTATCTATTGGGCTACTTACCGAACATTGCTCTCTGATATATCATCCCAAAAAGATGAATAAAGTAGATCTTCTGTTATGGCAAAGGGTTGGCATCGCAAAGGCTGCCACATTACTAACGGGGGACAATATCTACTGAAGTAGTAAAGGTGACAGCACCTAAGAAAATTCTGAGATTTGGGTTAAGCACGGAGGTTGATTGGTAAATCTAGAGTAGGATCTTTCACAATAGACCTCTACGGCCACAGTGCGCAGAGGATTTTGTACCCCAACCCTGTCATATCACATCACACTATTATCTCAATTTTATTGAATTACTTTTTGTGGCGTTGGAGAACATTCATTGCATTGTAGTTTGAAGCAATCTTCCTTTATAAAAGTGTGACGGCCTGAGACAATTTATAATTGATACCTATAAAATCCACATTAAATATTAAACTTAACTAGGCATCTTAATTTTTTGACTTGAATTTTTATTATGTATACAGAATAAAATAACTCAAAAAAAAATCGTTCCAAGGTCAACATGCGTATGATAATCTGCTTTGAATGGACCATTTTTAATGCAAGTTACGAAACGTGTACCAATTCCAAATAACAACTAATTAACCATATCTTTTATTATGTAGGTACGTATTGTTCAACAAGGACGATATTGTTTTTCACATCAGTGTGCGATCAGCGTTATTAGCGTTGAACTTGACAATGTGATAAAAATCTTAAGTTTCGCGCCCGTTCCACGTTGTAAATAATCAGTCTCTTTTTTAAGCTAATAAAAGTGTTAGTGTTTGAGAATTAGGAGCATTACTATCGAAATGTGTTAATTTGCTACGATAATTATTCATGGCTATTTAAGTAAATGAAAACAATCCTAATATATACAAAGGTATAATTTCAAGGTATCCTATTATTTAATTTTCGCAACAAAGACTTTTGTTGCGAAAATAATAATAATAACTACGACCCATGCTATTGTTATTGTGAACTATTGTTTTCCTATTTGGTGCAAAAAATTAAAATCATTATTCTTTTTCAAATTTGAGACAGGAGTTTTAGATGTTGTCGATTATATTGCCACCAGTCATTCGCTATTTCACTCTATTGTTTCATTCTTCATTCAAGGGTCCTCTACTCTTCATTACAGTGTCTATTCTTTCCGCTATCTCATTCCAGGCATGTTTCTTTTCATTTTGTGGTATAGTATCTTTTTTAAAGCGTTTTCTGATCTTCCGTTCTCGTTTATTCTGGCCTTTTTTTTGCGGGTGTCCCTCCCTTGATTTTCTATCTTGTGGTGTTTTCGGATATGGTCTAATTTCTTGTGGACTTTTAAATTTGTTTGTGCCTTGGTTCCCACAAGGTTCTTGCAATGTCTTATATTACTATAGCAGTTGTATTTCAGTACTTCAAACAATACAATCCCGTTGTCAAATATTTAAAACCACGGGGGAAATGAGGCTTCCATTACTATTAAGGATGAAAACGCATTTGCTGTTATTGGAGTATTTGAGATGCTTTAGGAAATGGCAAAGATAACTTTGAATTGTCTCCAGACATCCTACAATGGGCATGAGGAACAGCAACGGATGTGGAGAGTCAGATATCCTGCACTTTCATACGAGGAAACTTTAAAAGGTTAGAGCCATACCTTTTAACGTTTCCTTCGTCGTCAACATGTTGCCAACAATTTTGTATCCTGATATGTACTAAGCTTAAGGCACTCGGTCACCACATGCTCAACACAGGTTTGCTACTTAAATAAATAGGCGATTTAAAAGTTATACCATTTTATAACTATCGTCAATGCTGCCACTAAACTACATTGCATTTAGTCAAACGCAATTTACATTTAAAATAATGGGAAGAGTAAATATGTATCAAATTTCTCTGTGTATCAACCTTTCTTTGTTTCCAGTGCATTAACCAGAATTTAATAATTTCTAGTTTACAGGAAAATTTAAGAAGAAAGGGTTTCAAACCATTATTTCAAGTCAGTGGTTCTCAACCTTTTTGTGGCGGTGGAGAATTTTTGGTAGTCATAGAAAAATAGCGGAACATCATCCTTTTTCGTTCATTTATATGAAATCGCTGATTTGTGCTGATTGCAAAGTATATAAAATTGTTTTGGAAGCGAAGCTAAGAATATCAGTAGAAAATATGTTACATGGAACACAGAGTGGATTTCGATAGGACCATATTTTCACAATAAAAAGTATATCAGAAAAGTTCTTGACCTACAACAAAGAGATATACATGTGTTTTATCGATCTTCGGAAAGCTTTCTACAAGGTAAAAAGGGAAGAAATATGGATTGTCTTAGAAAGTAATGGCGTAGAAGTAGGATTAATAGAAGCAGTTAAATCGCTGTATGAGACTACCACAAAATTTCGAACAGCATAAGAAGTTACACGAGGTGGAGTTCTTAGCCCCTTCCTTTTCCTAACATTTATGCACCAAATTATTAAAAACGCTAGTGAATCCAGTAAAAAGATAAACGTGAGGTGTTAGAAAATGAACAGAATCCAGATTAGCGAATGTGTGTTTGCTGACGATGTTGTAGTCATTGCAAGTACTGAAAGAAATTTGCAACATAACGTAGATTTATGGGTTGAAGAACTGGAGGACAGAGGAACAACAATCAATACCAACAAGACAAAAACCATAGTGGTTTCAAATGTTGAAGAAGGAAAAGTAAGCTTACAAATAAACTATAACACAGTTGGACAAGTAGAAAATATTAAGTATCTAGGAACACTAATAGACAGTATAGGTACACAAGAGGAAGAAATCGATAACAGAATAACCAACACAGCAAAATTATTCCACTGCATTAAGAGAGGCTCGATAAATAGAAAGAAAATCAGCAATAAAACAAAGATGACGGTCTATAAAACAACTCTGTCATACGGCTACGGGTCTTGCGTATTAACTGAAAAGCTTCACAGGAAGATACAAGTGGTCAAAATGAAATACTTGAAAAGAGTAGCTAATATGACCGTAATGGACAAGATAAGAAATGATATCATAAGGGAGAGTCTAAAAATTGGTAGTGCCAGGAAATACGTGGGAGAATCACAAATGCGATTGTGGGGACACTTAAAACGGCTAGATGAAGGAAGGTAAGTTAGAAAAGCATGGGATGCTAAGAGAATAGGAAAGAGAAGAAGAGGTAGACCTCGGATGACATGGGAAACTGTGATAAGAAGAAGGACAGGGGATTAATCTGGAAGCAGGAGAAAGATGATTAAAGAAAATTGATATAGAAAAACTTGTAGAAGAGGGACAGATTATATATTATATGAAATTAATTCGTTTTTATATGCAAGCCTAACAAAATTATTTCCCAGAATACAATTTTTCGCGGAACGGTAGTTAAGAACCACTGTTTTAAGAGGTTCAAAGATGAATACAAACGACTTAAGGAATATTACATAATTAACAATTAATAATGAAAGTAATCAAAAAGGTCGATGTATTATATCAACGTAAGTTATACAACTTCAACTAATTTAGTTATGGGATTAAATAATCCAGTCACAAAATTATACAATTTAAATCATCAGATATCTATATAAATGGCGCTGTTGTCCTTACATTAAAATGTCAATTCGTAGTTTATATAAATAATATTCCCTGCCATTAATATCTGTTATAACAGCGTCGTCACGCAGTTATGAAACATCCATCAAAGCGCAAGTCGATCCGATGAGAAGTCGTAAATTGGAAACTGGTCGTAGGAAAAGGTGTAAATTGTAGAATTGTGTAGTGATTGCCGTTAAACGGTATCGGGCAACGAACGACGCGACCTAGGATGAGAGTGCGAGAGTGAATCTCTTCTTCTGAATGAATCGGCGGCGCGGCGTGTCCTTAGAAGAAGAGTAATGGCGCGTTGACCTGCGATTGTGTGCGTGTACACAGCTGATGAGTCCTCGCCTTCGAACGCGACCACAAAAAGCCGACAATAAGCCGGGGCACCTGCCTCACACTACGCCGGCTACGGCGAGGAGTGAAAGTTCTTTCTTGGCTTTGGAGTGTCTGGCTGGCCGAGTTCGGTCAGTAGCACAATCATTCAGAGTGCGACAACAGGTGCGACGACGCAGAGCGGGTGGCTGTAGAACTAACATAAAACCAACCCCTATCATCCTTACATCACAACAAAATAATTCAAGTATTAAATTCGTATGGACAATCGATTATAGGGAGAATACCTTTGAAACCATAAATTTTTTTTACCATCCCCGTCAAAAAAAAATAAAAAACAAAAAACAAATTCCATTTCAATTCTTGTGATTTTTGAGTGCGCCCCAGTGAAGTGACAATTTCAGAACCATGAGAGGTGCCGGGTGGTACCTGCTCGTGGTGCTTGTCGCGGGTGCAAATTGTGCTCTAAAAGCATCCCCTCGATTGCCAAGGACTAGCGCTGGGCAATTAGCTGCCGCGGCCGCTGCACAAAATAAAACCACTTCACAATTACGCAATGCATCCCATAATAAGACAGTGAATGCCCCGTCCACAGTTGCACCACCACCAGGACGTGGTGCTAGCAGTCGAAGTCGGTAAGATACACTTAACAAATTGTTTATTTTATTTGGAATCCGTAGACATGTATAGCAACTGAGCATCAAATCAGTAGATATGTGGCATTGACAAATTTCCTGATAGGAAAAGAGTATTGAACAATAGTAAAAATGCGTGTTTTAAAGTTAAACAAATAACAAACAGTTAAAATTCCAATTTTGTTTAAAAAAAAGTGGTTGCGTACATCTTCATTCAGGTAGCCTTTTCCAAACTGGTTAACTGACAAATTTTGATATGGTTCTCAAAAAAACGCTTTAATAATATTTTTTAAATAAAATGTTGAAGGCAGGATTTTATGGAGAATAGAAGAATGTATCTTTTGATCATAGAAGGCTTTTCATTGAAGGACTAGACTAAAGTTTTATAATCTAAATTATTTCTGATATAGTAGTGATCGCCCAGCACATACGCGCTTGAGTTTTGTTTGTTTTTTATATATATGCAAGTACCGGTAAAATTAGTTCGTTATCTCCAATAACCTGTAGTGATAATTTATAATAATGTAAAGTAAATTGACTTCGCAGAATGAAAGTAATTCTTTGCTTCTATACATTCTTGATGGATAAGGAAATTGTTGAATATAATCTATGTTTCTAAAAACAATGTTGTTAATTTTATTTTCTGTAATTCGTTTATTATTTGTAAAACTGTATTTTGTTGTACGATAAATTTTTTTAAAATATTCGTGAAGGACGCTAACGTAGAGAACGATAGAGAAAGACATAGAAACGGTTAATAAGAAGAAATAAGAAAAAACTTTGTAGTGATTTATTTTGACCAAGTAAACAATGATTTGCTGCCACAGAACTGTGAACACTCTTTTAACAAAAACGTAAAATGTAATAGTATATTTATTTATTTATACTGCGGTTTCGTTTTGTTTATAAGATGTAACTACATTGCAAAAATTTTGTAATTTACAATTAATCTTAACAAGTATATATTAACCAAAAGATATTTTATCAAGTCAAAAGTTATGAAAACGTGTTTTAAATTTGCTTTTATCCATACTCCGATGCATAGGTTAGAAACTTGTAGGTACTCAGCAAAGGCAATCAGAATTCGGAAATATTGCTAATCAAACTCTCGATTCAGTACTCCTAAATTTAGAGAAATTTTTTGTATAAAATGTGTGATTTGAGTGCTTTTTTTGACTTTTGGAATTACCCGTATATATTACACTATACTATAACCTTATGTAAAACACAGACATTGTTTCACGTTTCGGAGCCTGTCGAAATGGCTTTAATTAAAGAGAGGAAAACTAACATAGAAGAGAAAAAAGTGGCTATCCTTTGTTCTCTTCTATGACAAAGGATAGGTAAATTATTATTTTAGTGGCTTTGATGTTTTCGTTAATGCTCTGTATACATCCATAGATGTTACCCTTTCTCAAAATTTGCACAGTATTTGTCGATTGTTGAACCTTCATCTTCTTTAGTTCTCTTAGCATTTTCTTTCTGTCGTTAGCATAGTTGCCAGATTCTAAAATCAAGTGGTTGAAGTTGAATGGCAAAATTTTAGCCGTGCAATGATAAAATAGAATCATTTGAAGACTGATTGTGAGTGTTTCGAGCACCATTATGTAAGGGTGAATTAAACCCACTGCCAGCGATTTTGTAATTCGATGTAAATTTTTTTCTTTTGGTTGCTTATCTTATTTTTTCTTTCTAATCAAATGTCACGACTTGTTTGTTTGCATCATGGTATAAATAGATGACATATTAACACTTACTTGGGCATTCTTTATATGATGCGTGTGTTTTTCTGCAATAGGTATGTTAGGTATATGAGCAAAAACACCCAATAATTTATTTATGATGCTACGTTGTAAAGTTATAGATTGATTATGCCGAATGAATTCGATAAGTTTGAGTCTGCGACTATTACATTCTCAAAATTTTGTGCCCTATGCCTAATCATTGCAATTTTGATTATATTTTAACCTTCATTTAGCACCATATTTCAACAAAATAGTCAAACCCTGTAACTTTTTTACGAGTTTTTGAGGTACGTACCAATATAAGTTGCCACAAATAGATACACTTCTCGTTAAAGTTAGGGCAAGATGATGGTGTCGTGTATATTTCTTCTAAGAAAAGTCGCCAAAGTTCTGGGAATTGGGCCCTTAGTTCACTACTCAAAATGTGCAGCCGACACTAATGATTAAGAATTCTTGACCATAAGATTATGAGATGTTGCATAAATATTTCAATCTTCTTGAATATCGCTGGGTACTAAAACTGCTGGAACCTGCACAGAAACTTAAAAAGTGCGATATTTGCCGCCAGCTTCAGGAATTCTTATCTAGTTACGGCGACAAATTTTGACACTGAATAATTAACTACTGATGAAACACGCATAACTTGTAGAACGATTGTATCTACAAGTCTGAACATATGTCTCTGCTTAAACCGCAAGTAATTCTGCTGGCTGGAGAGGCACTGCTTGCTGTATTCTGATTTTATGAGAGGATTTTTTTAATGGTTTACATACCGACAACTACTACCATTAACGTAGAATAGTATAATAGAATTATAATCCCATTGAGGCAGATCCTTTGCAAAAAAGAAAATCGACTTGGTAGATTGCATGAGCGATTGTTATTGACAAACAAAGGGCGTTTTGAACAAATTTTACTGAAAATAGCTGCCACATCTAGCTTATTCGCTCCTAGAGTTCAATTTGAGGATAAAAAAAAACACTACGCAATGTTTAATTCCAGAACCGGAATGAAGTGCATTATAATTGGAAGAATCGTTAAGACTGCGGAAAAAATATTTGAGAATTATTTAAATAGTTTGTTCAACAAACTGGGATCGGTGTGCTGCTTTAAACGAGAATAAATTGTGTTGTAGTATTGACGAAAATTAATGAAATAAACAAATGAAATGAATGAATTTCTAGAGCTTTGGAAACATCCTTGGGAAACATTTACAGAGTTTGTAAACACTTCTTCAATAGAAACTGTCGGTCATTTGGCTGCCATGATCTCCTCACACCGGGCGTCTGTTTTAAAGATTACGATTGTACCATTTTACTTTTGTTTCGCGGAAACCGTTTTATAAATGCTATACAGTTTGTTTTACAAATTCAAAATAGCATGTGCGTTATGGTTGTTCTGTTAATTTATACATCTGTAACATATTCTGTAACAGCATCATAATCACCGTACAAGTATTTTCCAAAAACTGGATTTCACAATTTATTCAATATAAAATTTATATGTATCATTCATTCATAATTAATGATGATTAATAAAAGTTCTAAAGATTCGAGGGATCTTGTATATTAATTCAATTTGATAGTTGTTAAGTATTTGTCTATAAGTATATAAACCTGATTTCATGGCTTGCATAAATCTTTTGTGAGATTAATTCATTATACTAAATTATTTATTTGCTTAATTTCTGTTTGTTTGAATTTATTTGAAGGACATTTACTTTTTAAAAACGTGTTTATCCTTATCTGTTCTATGAATATTTATATCGTGAACATAATAGGTATTAATCTAGAATACTCAGTCACGAAATTCGAAGGTCAAAGACATGAATTTAAAGCTTAGTGTATATATATATTAGACGCACACTTCATCTTGCGTGTATTCTTTTTTAATGTTCTGTTGTTATAATTTATTCGCTCTAGACTAACTGTAATCGAGTAATTTTTGATTGACCTTAGTATGAAGAATCTGTCCGTTTGTTGCCAATTTAATTGCTACATCAGTTTTTTGCAATTTTGTACCTGTATAAATGCAGACAGCTGTATTGTTAGGTTCTGCACGCTTATAATAGGTATACGCATTCAGAATGGGCTTCTATAAATATGATTTGGAAATTACATTTACAAATATTTGTACGTGTCGTGCTACAACGACACATTAGTTTAATATTAATACGGCAATTTGATCAGTGACTTTCGCAGTAATGATTACATCAATATTTGCCATATAATTACGAATGCGCGGTGTTTTGCGTTTTGAACGATTTGCATCTTTACAAGCATGCGTAATAGAGGAAGTTTAATAAACTTACGTATAAGAAAACGTAGTGCTATGCAATACTATAGGTGTATTTACCTAAGAGCACTGCATGTATACGTATATAAATGAGAAAATAGATATCACTAATTCATTATTTCTTGATTAGGCAATGCGTAGAGCATATCTGTGGACGTGATTTGTATAATTAACGCAAACAATTGCACAAGTACACATGTTTACTTATATATGCACAGTTTAATACGACAATCTTCTTTCTACCTGAGAGAAATAAACGATTTGGTCCAACTAAGGAAACGAGCTAATGGATAAGCATGGTAATTGTAAGAATGTTTGTGCGTTCATTCTGGGAAAGTTAAGATTTCCTGATCGGGTTTAATTATTCACTGTTTGTAATCTATTAGTGTATTACAGATATGTTTTCATTTTGTAGTGGTAAATAAAATAATAAGCAATAATCGCAGCTTTTGATGCAAATGCTTACATTAGAAAAAAGTTTATTCATAATCAAATGTACATGGTAATTTACTTTTCTCGAACAGTTAGTTTTATAAAAAAAAGAGAGTAGAAATGTTGACACAAGAAGCGCTCCATATTCAGCGATTAAATAATATCTAAAAAACATTGTGAAACATGTATAAAAACATAATAGTCCTTTGCATAAGAGAATCAGAACAAAATGTAAAAGCTACTATTAAGAAAATATGTAGTATTATTGTGAAGATATAATAAAGAAACATTATTAGTTATGAAGAAGAACTTGTAAACCAATCTGAAATTCTGTGAATCAATATTATTCGAATAAGCAAGTAGCAAAAATTCATCCATATCAACCTATCAAAGCTTCCATAAATCTGATTTAAATATCGTTGGAATCGATGTCATATTAGCGCATATGCGCCAACAGAAGTTGCACTAGAAACGAATCAAAAATTGTTCCATGAATAACTATAGAGATATTGGTGGAAGAACTGCCTAAACGGGATGTAGTGGTGGTTATGGGAGACTTTAATGGACAGATAGATAAAGAAAGTTCTCTTAGAGAAATGGCAGGTATCCATACAATAACTACTCAAATGATAAAAGCTTTAGGTTGTGTAATTATGCGATGATGATGAACATAATAGCGGCCAGCATAAAATTTAACCATTAAAAATCCATAAGATGACTTTCTGATTACCAAGCCGTACTATAACTATGTTAGAGGTGTCAGCACATACGGAGGTACTAACGGAGATATAGACGTCCCATGAATTGTTAATGAAGATAGCAATATTTTCTAAACCAAATCAAAAATAAAAAAGCGTATGAATCAAACATCAAATATGTATATAGAAATGATAGAATAAAGTAGTGAAAAACTGAAGGGAAAGATCTTCATTCTCATGAAAAAGCGAATGGGCTACACAAATAGGCTATCTAAAGATTGGGAGGTAGGTAAAATAGCCTGGAAATTCTGGAGAAATTTCGTTTGGGAGGACACTTCCTATTTGTAGACTTGAAACAAGCGTTTGACAGTGTAAATAAAATTCAGTTAATCCCTTATGATATGAATATTCCTGCCCAATTGTTCAAACTAATAGAGCTGACAATGAAGAACACTAGAGCCTGTGAGAGTGATCGCATTGTAAGAATATTGGGTTTCTTGAGTTTTTGCTTACATTATGATCAGGAAGTCAAGCGAAGCGTATATCTGAAAATGTATTTCTGCATGAGTCTTCAAGATCCTCAACGTAAAAGCTATGCTACCCTAAAAGATAATACCTTACGCCACTAGTGATTGAACGCAAGCCATGTAGCAAGTACACAAAAGATCAAAAGGAACTGAATCTCTTAGTCTATAAATTCTGCGATAACGTTTATTCCACTTTTTAAGTGAGCTATTGATATGGTGCTCTAATTTTAAAGAAATTTCAACTGCATAGACTTATCTGCAGATCTAACCAATACACACATACAATACGCACGTAGAATAAGCGTAGTATCATCTGCAAACTGATTCAATACCTCCTCATTGAAGGTATTGCTCAGATCTTTCACGTATACCAAGAAAAGTAACGATTCAATGGAATATATCCATTCTGGTCTGAGTTTGGGCACACGGTGTAGTAGCGTAGCGATCCGATAAATTCGAAGAAAGAAGATCATAAGCAACACCTCTTACTTCACAACCGTATACCCATAGAGTTTGCTACTAAATGTTCAGTCTAGAGTCCTATAACCAGTATAAGTTCACTCTCACTAGTGAGCTTCCCACGTCTTCTTCCCTAGTATTATAACCTTATAATTTTTATCCTGGTTGTATTTCTGCACTATGGTATCATTGGGCATGTTGAAAATACTCAGGTAGATACATTTCGGGAAGAATACATTGGAACCCTCGAAGGTTCTCAAGTTTCCACTGGGCAAGATACTGGGCTTTATAGAGAACACCAAGCTGCTCGAGTGAAAGTAAGAGATTTAATAGGGACGGCACAATGAGTACCTAGCTCAAGTGCCTAGATTCAAGGTGTCCACCCTAACCTTATGAATGAATGAATGAATGAAATCTGGGCATCTGTGTGATGGGAACCTCCTTTGGTTTGTCTAGTACCTTTTAGTAGTCAGTCTCCGGTATATTTATTGATACAGGTTTAGAATTACTTGTATGGCGGCAGTAGGAGTCGACAACATTGCAAACATGGCACACAGTTAATCCAGCTTTTGCATGTCACTCAATGTTTTTTGCTTTTGGCCTCCTACTGTTTCATATATCCTAACTACTCTTTTGTATAATCATAGGGTCACCTATGTGTACATGCTCAAGGCTAGGGTAGCTTTGTTGATTGTTTACAGTACATGTCGATTTCAAGTTTGATCAAACCATACACCAAAGTATTTAAGCGTATGGAATCCTTTCCACTCCCGGGACTAATTGCTCTTCGTTTTTTATTAACTTTTTTAAATTAGCCAAAATATTCCGTTTTTTTTGCGTACTAGTAATTAGCATTTTTTACGTTTAAGTTTACTTGTATAACTAATAAATGTATGCTTTCAAGAAAACCATAAGCTAACTTGTGGTAAAACAACGCAGTCTTTTACAGTTCGATTTTATACTTAATGGTCATAATAACAACAACAGCAAATAATGTTGCTGTTTACACTTATGTAGAAGTAGGTACTTAAAAACTATCAATATTTTGTTTTCATTTCATTCATGGGGTGGAATATATGTTGGTCCATGCTGACGATCAAGCAATAGTCGTTAGGGGTTGATTGCAGAAAGTTCTAATAGAACAAATACAGGTTGTCATATTCGCACTAACTTTGGTCCAGTTTCAGGATATACATTTTGCTAGGTGCTAAAGTACAAGGGTGTACTGCATAAACATTTTACTCGCTCTACTGTTACGTTATGTATCTAAAACGAACTTTTGCAAATAATCGAATACCAGAATGTTACGTGGTTACGAATCAAATGTAAATGGATTTAAATGCAGAAATAAACGCCTAAAGGTCATTAAAAACGATTATGGTTATAGAAAACACAAAACACGGTTTGCATTTAAATCGTTAGAATGCAAAAGGTATAACTTAAGTTAAGAGGGCAGAAAACTAGATGCATATTGTTAATGCTCTACCTTTATGGTCAAGTAAATAGATAAAATACATATTATTAGTCAGTCAGGAACCCTCAAGATGGTTAAGTTAGTATAGGTTGAGTGACAACTACCACATGATATCAACGTGTGGTGTATAATTCTTGGTACTAAAATAATGGGTAACAATTAAAGCAGACCACTTTCAATGCGCGCCATGTGCGCCGGTATGGGAGTGTACTTCGTAAAATACTAGAATATGCGATGGAATAGGGACGCAACATGAGCTTGTTACCGATATAAGTATAGAAGTAAAGACATTTATTCTATATAATTAAATATACATTTGGTTTTCTGCTATTAAAGTAATATGCATAAACACACGAAAAAGAAGAATAGTACGTATTATAGCAGCGTTGTATGTACCTATAAATGCAATACAGTCATCCCCACATCGGCGCACATGGCGCGCACGGCAAGTGGTCTGCTCTAGTAGTAATACTAATCTTTCGTTGTCGGAAGTACAGAAGTGATACTTGCACTGCTTGAAGGTGTGTCTCTGGAACAGCGAATAACGATGTGGTACTAACATGCCGAATGACGATCACCCCATTACGTACTAGTGGTTAAAACACGAACTTGACCTGATTCTTGCCAAGCCTCGACCCCACTCAATTATTTTCTTAGTTTAGTTAGGAGTTACATTAAAAAAAAATTGTTCATACATGTGTGTAGGCTTACATAATCGATAGTAAATGAAGAAGCACATTCTGGGATTGCTCAAAACATTTTATCGTCTCATTAGTGGAATGTATTTATTTATTACAATGTAATATTGAAAATGTATTGTTGGATCTGCATGGTCAATGCTTTGATTTTCAATCACTTTTCTAGAATTATCCCTCTGTTATCATTATATCGTTCCGTCTTGTAGCAAAACTCAACTACCATAAAGTTACCTGCATCTAAATTATTCAAATGTCGCGAAATAAATAGGCCACCTGTATATACAGTTATTTACTCTATATACTATTTCTAGTGCAGTAAACAACCATTAAAATCGGCGATATAACTATTTGCGATTAATAGTTAAGTTTGCGGAGAAGCATATAGAGCAATGTTTGAAAAAATCTTGTATATTTCGTTTTGCACTAGTAAAGAAGACGAATTTTGCTTCTACCTTTTTAAATCAAGAAGTCGAGTATTTATACAATGATTATATCAGATTATTCATGTTTTCATTCACATTTCAAATACATATGTATATCAGGATGTGTAAAATATATTTAGAGCAATATTTTAGTAATAATTGAACACAATTGTATATTATATCATAAGATAATTTGAGAACTATGCTTGTTTTCTGCACGAAAGGTGTGGGATAAGTCAACTATTGTGTGCAAACATCTAGATACGTAAAAAATGTAGTAACATCCGCGTTGTTGAAATTATTATGATCTATTTCTTAAGTTTTGCTTATAGCTGAAGTTTTCTGCGATATACGATAAAAAAGTTTTTGAAATTGAACTTTCACTCTCAATTTCACATGTGTGTTTGTTTTACATTTCTACATCTTTTGTTGTAGTAGAAATTTAGTGGTTTTCAACTTTTTGCTTAATGCCTTTGCAGTTATGGTTAAGCACTCAAGTATTTGTAATATAGAAATTCACAAATACGTAGCGGTTGACCAATACAATTATTAACAATCCATTAATTAACATAGCCACGATTTTTAATTTCCTGCTCTACATTTAATCATTTAACCAGAAGAACGGCATCAATTTAAAAGTAGTTTAATTAAATTACGCACGCGCCTGAAACAGGCGTTCATCTATTTGACTGATGAAAGACTTATTCTAATTATAATGTAGTCAACACTCTGTCAAAATAACTTTCTAATTTTAAATATGTACCCATACCCTATTTGCAATTTCTATTTACCAAAAATTATTGATTCGGTGCTAATCATAAAAGACCGACTTGTTTAATTTGGAAATTACGTCTTTTTCCTGTGTATGCTAAGAGAGTAAGAAGTTTTAGGTGTCTTTAGATTCATTATATGTTACGTTATGTAATAAGAGTACATTACAACATCGTAACAATACAGTGCGTAGTGGCAAAATGAATATTTTCTCTGTTGGTGAACGAGAAAATTCCACATCATTAAACTTGACAAATGGAAAAAAATTTCCTAGTGTTGTAATATGTTTAGTTAAGGAAGATTTTTTCCAATTATTTTACGATATATGTACTTTGAAACACTTAAAAGATCCCTGTTTATTAAGCAAAGTTTAAAATATTGAATCTATTTAACGAAATCATTAGGTATTGTAGTAGGTCCTTAAAACCTTTTTTTAATCAGTAATTTTTAGTCTCATATTAAATAGCAACAAGTACTTTTTAGCTGAAAAGCTATACAGTCAGTTGTTTATTGTTACGAATGAAATAAATCTGGGAATGTATACCATATCAACATGACCTTAAACATATTATTTTCAGTAACCTTCTAAATATTTTCAACAACCATGAATATGTACAATGCCATTTATACACGTATGTTTTTAATACTAATTAACACTTCACCAAATTTACTTAGAGCCATAAATACAATTGAATATATTTTATAGCAATAGTTTATAGTAATCCGAAAGTAAAAATCTAAATCGTGAATGGGTTGGATGTACTTCATAGGTAAAGTATTATTTAAGTGTCTTTGGTTAAGATATTTGGTTAATTATTCGTCTGACTGCCTCATTAATATTATAAATAAATGTGCAAAATTGCAAAGCATGAGGACTGTAACACTTTCAGTAAATCAGCTGGTATATGTAATCAGCTGCTGTATGCTAATCCAAAGTAAGCAGGGATACAACGCATATTATTTTGCTACACAATGGCATTATGTTTATGAATGTGTATGCATATATAAATATGACAGGATAAATAACAAACATAAATAGATTACATTTAAACTACTAAAATCGTTATTTAAACTTGTACCTACATCTTAAACTCTCAATTGCAACTTTGTTATTAATATATATTTGTGTTCCAATCAGTGGCATAATTAAAAAGAAAATATCTATGAATCTACTTCACGTAGGGAAATTTATAGTGTTGGACAACATAGGAGATATAACTAGGAATTTACAAGGGTTAATGGGTTCGTGTTTATTCTTAATGGGGGAATGGGTTCGTGTTGCTTACCTGCATTCTGAAGAGTAAGAAAACACGAAGAAGCTAATAGTCACTAGTTATCTTCCCTATCTTGCCCAACACTAGTAATTTAGTATTGCGAGATTAATAATCGTTTGCATGGGATGTAAAACACCTCGATATATTTTTTTTAAACTTCAAATGTACGAAAGCTATTTTAATAAGACCAAAATGGAAATATCTCAGGATTGATTTTGGCTATGATTATATTTTTATTAATTATATAATAAATTTTAAGCCCCACAATTTAAAATTAATGTGATATCTCTAGCATAGCTTAGTTCATTGTAATATATAAAGTATACTTATATTTTATATTACACGCTAGAATATTTGTATGGCAAGTTTTTGTTGACAATTTGGGAACAAAAAGCTAGTATTATTATAATAGAACGACCGGTGTTATAAGATATTCACCTAGTGCCATAAATCCCCGTTGGACTTAAATGGGCAATATATTTGATTTGCTTTTTAGCTATGCCATCAAACTGACAATACTGAAACCTTAATATAGTACAGATTTGTAAAATCAACAAATATTTTAAATTAATAGTATTAAACAGATTGTATTAAAGGTAACACAATTTGTATTACGGAAGTATTAATAAAACTTATGCAACATTATAATATATTTCTTATGGTAGATCTTTCATCGAATATACCCTCCGATAAGTTCCCTATGGGTAAAAAACATGTAAGTTTACTCAACTTGAACCACTCATTTCTTCAATAATTAACTGGATTTTGTCAAGATTTCACTAGCTCAGCTTCCGAAACTTTCCGAAACTCTATTCAATTATTTATTCATAGCCTGACCACTCTAGCGCCACACTTTATCCACATTTTTAAAGCAGCACCCAATACGGATGTAAATAATAGAAACTTGAGTATGAAATCGAAAATTAAAACAAATGATGTGATTTACAGTTCATAGATATATTTAGCTTAAATTGACCTTGACGACATTGTATTAAATTATTATACATACTGCTGTGTACTGAAAGTACCAACAAAAATGTCAAATGAAATTTAAAATGAAAAATTTAATTAGCTAGCTCAAATGATACAATTTTTATAAGGCGCAAAAGAACAATTAAACTCAGGGTTACTATCATGAAAAGTAAAATGTGGGTGAAAGATATCTGACTTTCTTTTAATACTCCAAAAGTTTTTAAAAGGTTTAATCAAAAATAAAAGAACAGTATTTTGAATGACATAAAAATTCAATAATTTTATTATTTAAAAAAAAAGAAAAAAAATTAATTACAAATTTTGCAGAAAAAAAACCTTGGACAAAAAGGTCCTGGTCTAAATCAAAACTGCATTTGACTTTATATTACAAAAGGACAATTCAAAATCCTTTTACAAAGCAACAGAAAACAAAAAGTTCAGGAAGATAATAATTTTTCTTTCTCAATTCAATCCTCGTGGTCTCAATATTAAAACAACTAAAATACACGTGGAAAATTCAAGTAATTTATAAAAATGAAAAATAAAAGCAAGCACAATGCTTTTATTCACCCAACCCGAGGTGATTAATAAATAATTACAAATCAGAAAAATTAACAACGAATAAAAAAATTAACTCTTTAAACTTAAAATATCTTCCTGCACGTAAAAATAATAACAGATCTTATATCTAAATTGTGTACACAAAAATACAGTATCAATTATTATTAAATGAGTTCCGTGATGAACGAAATAATAACAGAAACGTGAATTCAAAACTTGAAATCAAAAATCACAAAATGTCAGCAATGAAATACAACTTTATATATCTACTTACTTTCGAGTCTATCAGGGAACTGGCCTTACACGGTTAAACAATCATATATGTATAAAAATCTCCGATGCGTGCGATGCAACGCACAAAGATTTGTCCGCAAACGGACAAACTCGCAAAAACAAAACAATATATATACAATACCAGTGAACGCAAAATGTACAACAGAATGAAATTAATATAAACAAATTAAACAATCCAAAACATTAACTAAATCTTATTTGAAAATAAAACAATTTGAAATTTCTCGCAACATTGACAAACGCTTAACGGAATGAACAAGAAAAGCTTAAATTACAAAAACCCGGGTGCCAGACCACAGCAATACGTAACATATAAAATGTTTTCACAGTCTAAATTCGCACGAAACACACACTACCCGCTTTTACCAAAATAAATAGGATGTGTACTTTTGCATTGTTATTTACATCACGAGAACAACAACAAATTGTTGCCGAATTAATAATTCTAGAGTTTACAGTTTGTGCTCTTCGCATTTTGTAGTCGCTACATACATGGAAAATAGCTTATCATAGTTGCACGAACTTACGCCTTCTTAAGACCAAATTCAATGTGTTACATTCTGTTATTGCTTAATACAAGTTCATATATACAGTATAAACTTCTAATTTTTCTTACACCGAATATATTCCGAACAATAAACAAACACACCTAATGATTTCAGCATCCAAATTGTTTGATAGTGTCTAGCTTTACCGCTTGGAGCAGCACCTCCCGATTAAGTTTAATTTTATTTTGTTCCCTCGATAGTATGGGTTTATTAATGGCGCATTTTGAATTTGATGATTTAAAATGATTGCCAATTTTCCTAGACAACCGTTTTTGGATTTATTGTACAAAATGATTGTTTAAAAAAACACCTAAATTATTTAATTTATTGCCAAGGTATATTAAAAAGAAAAATGAGCTACTTGTCAATCCTTTGCGTAATCTTATACCAGATAACAGCGAAGAACAGCAAGCGGCCATACACTATAGTTCACTCTAAAGTATTTTTTGTGAAAACGGATAACAATGCAATACGTAGTAATGGCATATATAGTTAAATCAATATAGACATGAACAAGTGCGGGAAAAAATGTGAATTCATATCTCATATTTAATTCCCAAGTTTTGTTTCTCTGTTACATATAGTTTAGAAATTATAGAGTCGAACCGCCTTTCAAGCACCTGCGATATAAATACATAGTACATCTTAATATATCCTTAAAGTTACTTTTGATTTCCCAAAAGCCGCATGATCTCATACTAGCATCAAATATATACACTTTTAAGTACCTACAAATTAAAATACCCGCGATGCTCTTATCTCTAAGAATTAATCTCCGACACGTCTCTATGGAAAAGTTATAATGAAAGACAACGCCACTGCAACATATATGTTAATATGCGTAGTATAATAGTAGCTAGTTATTCAGAGTAGATTCAAATCTGTATATATAAGCTTACCTTTAAGTTTTAAACTAATGTATATTTTTATCGATTCTGTTGCTATTGCAAGTGTTTATTAATCTAGAAATTTGTTAATAACCTCACTTCGACGTTCGACATAGGTTTCTTTGAACAGCATGTATCAAAGCAAAGAACCACACTGTCTCTAATTAACTATAATTAATGATCTGTACTCTGTGTTAGAACGAATATGATTCAAAATGAAAGTCATTCGATAGTTTTCCACCGGTACCAAGCTAATAGTACTGTTTCTTATTAATATCTCAAGGACAGCTACAACGAATAATCTCGCTAAAAACCAATGTTCGAATTGCAAATTAATTTTAAACCGGCAAAAGCGAATAATAACTTGAGAGATTTATATATATGGAAAATGGATAAAATATCGGCATCACATTCATTAGCGGAGGCCTATTAAAGTCATTGGTTACACGTTTGAAATAGTTTATAGGGTGTAAGCTGTAAACGTATTTTCTTTTTTTAATTGACAGGAGAGACCGCTGCGTCGATTTATTATTATTATTAAAAAATGCGCACGGCGGGCATTAAAATAAACGAGTACGGGTACCGCTGTTTATTCGCGACCGAGATCCATTTCCGAATATTTGCTTTAATTGCATTAAATTACGCGAAAATAATGAAAAGAGAAATTTATTTCGTCGTAAGTTATTTTTTATCGTTCGGCGTGTTCGGTTTTCTTCCTTGTTAAAGGACCGTGGGATGTACGGGCGGAATTTTTACAGTCGACGGTCGTATTTACTTTATGAATGGTCCACTCGCGAATAAAAAACTCAACCCATTATACTGCTGCCTACAATGTTGCCACGAAGGAAATATGTGAACATATGTCCAAGTACAAAAAGTCAGCCACCAAGCTTAACATCGATAATGAATAATTGCTTCTTAAGCTTTATATCACGACTTGACTTTCTATTTGTGGTCAATGCAAGAATTGTATTGTATTTTTTTATTTATTAAGATGTTTTCCAAAATCGTACGCTTATTGTGACGATACAATATTATAAACACAAAAATTGCGCTTCTATATTGGTTGAAGCACTTCATATTGTACTTAACTTTACCATAGATAACCTCTTACGTTTACTTAGAATGTAAGTTTACTCGAATTTGAGACATTGTCAATTGCTACTTTTAATGCGTATCCAACATGTGTAAGTATGTCTTCTTAGTGTTACGTCTTCTTACCTGTGTTTTCTTCTTGTCGCTTCCTCATTTCGTCTATAAGATTTTACCAACCAACACAATGTTTCTGTTCGATTCTTTCTTCTGTTAAAATAACGGCTTCTGCTTTTACGTACCACTGCAAGCTAAAGAATCTGATTAGACTGAATGTCGCCTGTACGAGACAGTAGTCTTGTCATTTGCCACTATTCAGCTACAACCAAAATCAGGTATACGATGTTTGAGAAAGCTATCACTTCTCTAGTCGACCGGACGAAGATCGCTTACTTGATTGGCCCTAGAATAATGGACCCTCTAATTATGGTCCTATTTAGGAAGCTCCAAATGACGGGAGGAGTCGTGGAACCACGTAGATGCTATCTCCTTGAAACAATAAATCGAAACTCATATAAATTTTATCAGCGTTTCCATCACCTTTCATTTTATTTGCGTATTTGCGATTTCCAATGCTAGGGTTTTTGTCATTATCCACATCAGCTATACTGGAGCAAAGTGGTTGTTTGTTTTACATTACAGAATGGATACAGGATGTAATTTTGGACAAAATATCTTAATGAATTTTAGCTCTAATGATTCATTATGATTTTCCATTTAACCCACTACTCTATAATAAACGTCTCTAATCAATCACCTCCACTTCCCAATTTATCTCATGATTCAGATTTATCTTTTAAATATTATGATACATCAGAGATTCTGAACTATTAACTGTATTACGATTACCAAATGTAATTAAATTATGTGAAACTGAAATATATATTTAAATAATACCCTTTACTGTCCAGTATTTCACCTTGGTTTGTTTTATGCTTCCAGTAAGGATTCGTAACAAAAAGATTGTTTTAGACGTCTGACTAAGAGTTAAGTCTATGCAATACCTATAGATATGTCTAAAGCAGTGGTTCTCAACCTTTTTTTCGCCTAGCGCCCACTTACTGGATTTTGTATACCTAGATGCCAGCGCCCACTGCAGAAAATCGCGAAGGGACACGTCATGGAGTACGACTATGGATTATGGACTAGTTAACCTGGGCACAGTAATTAAAACAACGCCCACTGGTGGGCGCTATCGCCCACGTTGAGAACCACTGGTCTAAAGTCTTATTTGATAGTATACTCTCTTAACCAAGATTTTGATGTATTTTCTTGATGAATCTGTTCACAACTTCAATTAGAGTACAACCATTCATCGCAACATCCAACAAGCAGCATGTGATTGTGGCATGCATATATACATAGATGCATTTTAATTTTTACAAACGGGAAAACAGTTTCTACATTTGATTCTTTTTTGTTTGTGGGAGCCATCTTTTTAATCTTCCATTTCTTGCAATTTTCTTCTCCCACTGAATCGCGCCAGCCATTCCAATATCCTGGGGCACTGTACTAGTCTGCACAGCTATTTGGCTGGTCGATCGAAGTAATCCTCTGTGTTCATTTTGGCTTGCCAAAAATTGCCTGTCATTTTGCGTTCAAAGCCACATTCACACAAGATGTAGTATGCAGTATCTGTTACATAGTCCGCAGTAGGTATTTCTTGTGTTGATCCCAATTTTTGTAGGTGTTCTTCCAATGCACAATGTCCTGTTAGGAGAGCCACCAGAATGCCAAGATGATTTTTAGTAGTTCTTCAGTCCTCTTTTTTGATGGTCCCTCAATAAGAGTTGTTCCATGAATTTGCCTGGTTGTATGATACCACTGTTCTTTATGTTTGCTGTGTTTTTGGGCACTCCTAGAGCAGGTTCTGAGTTTATGTATGTAGCCGCTGATCCATTTCTTCCTAACTCATCGGTTTTTTCGTTTCCTTCGATTCCCGAATGTCCTAGCACCTACAGTAAATTAACTTAATTGCGGGATGTTAGGTTATTCAGTTCTCGAATACATTCCCAAACCAATCTTGATTGTATCCTAGGGTTCACTAATGCCCTCAGTTATTGCCTGGCCGTCGCAATACAGATCAGCTTGTTCTTATAACCCCTCCGATTAATTTCTGTTCCGTAATGCATTATTACGTATGCCTCTGCTTAAAACACCATGACATGTTTTCCTAGTGGAAAAGTGATCAATTTTCCTCTCACTCCTCTCACTCTTTTCTCACTTTATACTCCAGCTCCAGTTCTCGGTTTTTGATCCCCCAGTAAACTAGTTTAACTCCACCTGCGTGTCTCTATAATATCTTATTCGATTTACACCTCGAAACTTCTGTAAAATATATATTTCGAAGTCATGCGGTCTGATCTCATTGGCAAAAGATTGCTTTCCACATGATGAACAAAATTATTATGTCCTAATCCTATATATCTGTCACCTGGTAATTCTTGCAATCCGAGATGCTCTATTCTTGCCTCCCTCCGTCATTATCACCAAATGGAGAGGAGGTATTCCATTGCTACTGTAGGCGTAGTCTTTATTGCTCCTGTTATTCCTAAACACGCAATCACCTATATCTTGCTAAGTTCAGTTATAGCAATTTGCTGCTGCATTTTTGTCCAACATACCAGAGCTGCATAAGTGATCATGGATTTGACAACCGTGCTGTATGTCCAAAACTTTATATTTGGTCTTAACCTCCACGTTTTTTCATGGGCTCTTCTAGCTATCATGAGTCTTGTCTGGGCCCTGGTTTCTTTGTTTCTTTGAAGCTGTGGATTCCAAGTGATTTCACTCTTACTTACTGTATTTATTCGCAGATATCATTCATAATTTTAAATGATCTCTAAGATATCAAACAATCTTTTAACTGACTTAATAATGAGTAATTATTTTTACTTGAATGTTTAGTAAATTTCATTCATGTCCCATAGTCGCGTAAACACAATATTTGTCAACAGAATTCATAGCTTACTTGTTACAATGGCAAATAAAAAGAAATAAAATGCTTCTGCATTGATTAGCGTTTTTGCTGCTTTTTGCTTTAATATTTTAAATTTTAATATTCGTCGTCTTAAGAACTTTAACAGGCTTTATAATAAACATTGGCACTGATTTATGTATATTATAAATTGGCTTTACTTTAATATATTAAATATTTCTCTTTCACTTATACAGCCCATTATAGGTAACGTTGCAAAACGTTGTATTTCGTAAAATTTTGTAGCTATATTTGATTTGCGATTAAAACGTATTAGTGCGTAAAACGCTAGATAAAAATATAGAGATCGCAAGAACTGGAATCATAAAATTTTTGCAAAATAAGCAGTATACGGAGAGAAATTAAATAAGGTGCTATAAAACTGTCATGCTATGATTTATAGTATTTATACAAAAATTAAGCGATTATTTAACCAAATACGACATAACTACTATTTTTCTCTAACTTTTATTGCATCCTCCGTCATTTCCAACATTGAAATGAATTATTGACCCCAATAAAAATGTCCGTGGCGTCTCACAAGTATCGTTTCATGAAAGGTTATTTTTCTATAATTCCTGCGGACTCATCGACCTTGCTGACCAGTTCCAGCTTGAAGTGTGTTATTTCGTCACATGTCCACACGAGAGTGAAAAAAAATATGGCAGACAAGAAAAAAATGAATCCTGTAACGGGTATACTGCTAACTGAAGGATAACAGGAATTAAGTGTTTATATTATAGTTGATTTACTTTCGAATATTTAAAATAAAAAAAAAAAGAGATATTTGTATCAATTTAACAGGAACTGTAAATATATGTAGATATATGAAAAAAGTAACGACACAGATGACAAAGTTAAATAGTACTGGGAAAGCCTACCTCTGATGATTAATTAGAAACCTGTGTCGCTATGTCAATTAAATTATTCTGCTTTTGTGATTGTATGTATTAGATTTTGCTATTAATAGTAGCATTTATTAATAGCTGCTTTTTCAAAATCATACACCGTGACCATTATTGTGGCTAAGATTTTATTGTAATTTATATTGACTGATGTTAATGCGGTTTATGTATAGAGTTATGGTACTTTGATAAAGTGTTTTGACTTAATAGAACACACTTTCATTTAAAAAAAAGTCATTTAATAACACTCCGTTTTTCGAAGACCTATGTGTTAATTGATTGCAATATTTTGTTCTTTTGAGGTTAAAGTTTCATTTATTGAGGTAAAAAAGGGACTCCTAAGTTATATTTAAGTTAACTTTCTTCGTTGGCTATGTATTATATTTTCTTGATTTTGGATATCTCCTTATTTTTTTCTTGAAGTTTATTCCTTTTATTGATAGTACTGTTGTGTTTGTCACACTTAATTCTCTCTGTTCTTAGACTAAACATTTTTTTTTGTATGGTATTAGTGCACTTGTTTGCTTCCTTTAAGTTTGATTTCATTGCCTATCACATTGTTTTTAATTTTACTTAACAGCAGTAGGTTCTTTTGCTGTATTAGTTATCCTATTGTTACAGAATGATGTATTATAAGCTAAAAAGATGCAAAGCTGATATAATTCACATTTTATTATTATATTCATATTAACATTATATTCCAATCATCGGTCCTCTATATTATTTAAAGGACTAATTATTGAAATATTATATATGTATTATAAAACAAAAAAGGGAGACGCTGAACAAATTACAGCTATTCTTCGGAATACTTATAGAAACTAGTATTTTATAAATGCTGGTTGTGACAATTTCTTGGTGGCCATTCTTCGGAATACTTATAGAAACTAGTATTTTATAAATGCTGGTTGTGACAATTTCTTGGTGGCCATTCTTAACCTGCTTATCGCGCCACTGTTTATTAATATCCTTAGATTTAAGAAGATTTTATATTATGTTGGGTGCAACAGAGAAGTTCATTATACGCCGCAATAAGGTGCAAAATAAGTGGAAGTTATCTGATCCGATTCATTCTAAATCTTATACCCTTTGTGTATATCACACCACCTATAAAGCATATGCGTGACGGAAGTTGCAGCGGCGCACAGTGGTCTGGAAACGCATTTTTGCGGAAAAAAGGCTGTAACTTTTTATAGAATTGGAATTTTTAAATGACTTTTTCAGTGTAATGAGATTAAATATAAGGAATTTGGATTACATGCAAGAGAAAAAGATTAAATGTAAAATACGGCGACGTAGGGCAGGCCACTATTGTATTGACTGTTTGATAGTTGACAACTACCTAACAAAAAAATAGAGCACATAGATTGGTTGAGAATGTTGACATGTTCTAGCAAAATGAAAACCATATGCAGCTACAAAACCTTCACCAGTGTGACTACAACTACATTGTTGCGTATACATACACATAAAAACGCTCCAAACGTATACAGATATTTTTCTATTTAGAAAATGTCACTTGCGTTTCTTTGTTCTTTAATATTACACTCAGAAAATATACGTATTGCTGTGTACTGAATGTACCAACAAAAATGCCAATTGAAATTTAAAATTAAAAATTAATTTAGCTAGCTCAAATGATAACAATTTTTATAAGGCGCAAAAGAACAATTAAACTCAGGGTTACTATCATGAAAAGTAAAATGTGGGTGAAAGAAATCTCAATCTGGCCTGCGGGATCAAAGCCCATTTGCCAGCAGTAAATTTCAAACATGGTTCAGCCTCAGTTTTACGAAGGAAATGTTTAGATCATATTAGCGAGCTACCTAGATATAGATCTTTGCTTGCTTTAGAAAGCTGATAAGTTTGTCGCATACATGTTTATTATTCAAGCACAATAAAAAGGTCACATTTATTGGTAATGGAATGTTTTCAACCACAAGAAAAGCATATAGTTGATCAATGTAAGAACAGTATTTTGAATTACATAAAAATTCAATAATTTTATTATTTAAAAAAAAAAAGAAAAAAAATATTAATTACAAACTTTGCAGAAAAAAGAAACCTTGGACAAAAAGGTCCTGGTCTAAATCAAAACTGCATTTGACTTTAAATTACAAAAGGACAATTCAAAATCCTTTTACAAAGCAACAGAAAACAAAAAGTTCAGGAAGATAATAATTTTATTCTTCAATTCAATCCACGTGGTCTCGATATTAAAACAACTAAATTAAACGTGGAAAATTTATGTAATTTAAATAAATGAAAAATAAAAGCAAGCACAATGCTTTTATTCACCCAACCCGAGGTGATTAATTATATTAGATATTAGCTCTCGCAGTGTCCAACTAGCCTCTATTGCTCCAAGCCACTGTTCCATAAGCGATTATTGGTTTCACTATTGTTGTATGCATTTAGAGCAGTATTAATGGGTTGCATCCATTAAGTTATTACCTACAAAGTTTCCACAAACCATTAGGACTTTTTATGCCTTGTTAGTTTCTTGTTCAGGATAAGACCTAAATATTTCACTTCCTTCTTCGAATCTACCTCTTGTCCATCTATTTTGATGGTCTTGAAACTAGGATTTCTTTTTTCTTGTCTTAATGGGGTTGATTAACAACCGCCTTTTGATAATATTGAGTCCTCTTTGAACTAGGTCACATAAGGTATTCTTAAACTTTCCTCTTGCATATATAATTATTTAGATATGCCTAGATCAGTCAACTGCATAGGAATTTATGTACTGTCAAACTCCACATACAGTAAGAAATACTACATGTTAAAAATTGAAATACAAAATAATGAATTCCAGAATAAATAGAATATTACCCACTACGCATAATCATAATAAATTTATTTTTTATTAAGAATATTAGGTAAACTAGTACATTTCGGTGCGCCCATGCGGATTGGGCGAAGAAAAAGCAGACAAGGACAGATAGTACAGTTTTGCCGCTCAATAGTTATATCTGTGGTTATATGTATGGCTCGTTGTCAAATAAGCCGCTTCTACGTTCTTGTTTTAATTGTGTTCATTCTTTTTCTGTTCTTGAATTGTTATTTGCAACACCTAAGTTAACTTTTGTTGCACAAAAGCTTTTCATTATTCAAGTAGTTGTGTTGATTAAACCTATTAGCAATGCTCTGTTATTACCTGTACCCAAACTTGTATTTTTATCTGCGTAGTTTATGAATTGCCTAAGGGTAAGTAATCACAAATTTTCATGTCCCTCAACGGAAAAAATAATAGTGTTAAGCAATTAGCGGCCAGTCGTGCCCGGTTCAGAACAATGCGCCGTACACTCAGCTATCTAGATGTCATAAATCTTGTTAGGATAGTCTGCAAAAGTATAACTACATACGACAGAGTTGGCTCAGTATACAATCGCGGTGTTAGTAGTAGCGGTTAATGAGCCCACAATCTACTACGTCCTCGACTTAGTAGTAAATAGCTGTGAAGGAGTTGTGTTTCGAAAGATGTTATCTCCGAGTTGGGTCTCTTTAAACGGACGATTCTTCTCCTTTCCGCTTGAGTAAAAAATTACATCACGTCGGATATTTGCTTTGCATTGTTTCATAGATGCAGGCTAATTGTTGTTCTTGCATTTGTTGCAAGGTAAACCGTCTTGATCCACTGCATAAATATATACATGCCCGTCTAGAATATTAATGTAGATTCCTAATTAAACCTAATTAAATACATAATATGGAATATTGTTTTTACCGTTAGAAAGGTAGAAGAAAATATTCCGTCAATTAGTGGTTATTACACTAATTGTAGATATGATAAGCAAATACAGCTGATTTTTGTTACAATGCGGATTAGAAGTTGTGAAGTAGACCCGCCAATAATTGAACATTGCTCTAGCAGGTTTTGCGCCTGCAATAGAAACTGAAATGGATTAATAACTTTGTATTTGTGGCGGATAGTTTCGGCACAACATTTACCAACAAATTCTGTTGGTGTGAAAACCAACTCTGCAGCTATATGTTCAACGTATCCTTGAAGCAATTCTTTATAACATAATTATATATTAAGATACGCCACGCTCACAGTAATTGATGGATTGTAATCTTTGCTATCACTTTTATTTCACTTCAAGTATTATTTGTTAATTCAACAATATCATGAATCATAAATCATATACATTTTTTACAGCACATTGGTTTCTTATGAAAAGTAGCGTACTATTGGGTATTCAAGATGGAAAATTATTTTTGTAGAAGTATGGAGTACATCTCCATATATTTTGCAAAAACGCAAATAATACCTTTTGTCGTAATTTTTTTTTTATTGAAGAGAGGAGGAAAAAATCTTCGACGAGATACTCACTTAGCTTGTGTTTGTGGATTATGCCCGAGTTCTACCGATTAAAAAGTCCCCCCCCCCTCCTTTCTTCTTCTTCTACACATACTACACCGAAACCCCGCTGGCACTACTTCAGCACCGGTGTTAATACATTCTACGTTACTAGAGTTCTCATGAAATGTCTTATTATGGCGTACGTTCATCCTCCTCCATTATCTATCAGGCTCTGTATTTTCCGACGTGAAGGTTTTTCGTGTTTGCACGAGATAGATGCTTCTATATAGTTAAAGATACTTTCTGAAGCAACCATGACCTAAAAGCATCTGCATCAGGAGATATTTCTCCAAAGGGTCTGCCCATGTAGGACTGAATGTTACACATCAGTTGGTAAGTGCACCGTCCATAGATCTCCTGATACCAGTTTCATTGCAATTTCTGCATTACCTCTTCTGCTGCTGTGGCTTTGGCTTTATCATAATGCCGTTCTTCTCTTTCTTTGACGATGAGTCCTATCGGCGAAATGCCCACGAAAATGTTTATCACCTCTCCCGCAATGATTCTGCATGCGCTACTAACTCTTATACACATCGCCCTTTGCAATCTTCTGAGCTTGTTTAGCACCTTATGAGATTTCATTGCTCCATACTAAAGAGAAGCAGCGTATAACACCTGCGAGTGAATTATATTAACCAGTTCTTCGCTTAGCCGTTCTTGGCCTCTGATGTTGGACATTAAACATAAAAGCGCTGTCATGGTTCTTTCCCACAGTCTTGCTTACATGTTCAGCGAACGTTAGTTCTGTATCCAATAACACTCCTAGGTATTTAATAGTTACTTGGAATTATGGTCCTTCCTGGATGTTAAAAGTTATTCGGTGTATATTTCTCCCAGTGGTTAGAAGTACTGCTTCAGCCACTAGCTTAGAACACTGTTCTTTCATCCATATTGATATTTTTTGTAAGGCCGTGTCCGTTATATTCATCAGCGTATCTTCGGTCTTTGCTGCCATTGCAACCATCAAATCATCGGCTAAACCGATAAGGTTGGCAGCTTCTTGTTCGTCAAGCCTCAGCATATTGTCATATACGCCACATTCCACAAGAATCCATTTTGCTACAATTGACAGAGCCTCGTTGTAAACCTGTTGGTTCAGGAGCAGGGTTGCACTGACTTGCCGCAACCGTCGTTAAGACATAACTTGATGGCTTGATCATGTTCTGCCATGGTTCTGCTGGTCTTTTTTCCTCCAGCTCTATCTGCGTCAGGACCCGAGCAATGAATGTTCCAGTAGCTGTCAACTTTGTAGCATTCTCCTTCATTATGAGGTTTCGGGTAATTTCTGCTGTGCTCCTACTCTCATCTTTAGATATTCCTTTCCGTCAGCTTTAGGACTAAAAACATGAAAGCTCTGACAGCTTCCCATTTACTGGGGTCCTCCATTATAATATTGACAATTCCATGGGTGGTAAATTTACGGCTCATACTTAGCCAACCCACCTAGTCAGCAGATACTTTCATTACACTTTATAGGGCTAAGCAGTGAGTTAGCCCAATAAATTTAATAACAATTTTCAATACTAACCGAGATATCCCAAAATGACTTCTTACTAATTTTTATAGAAAATTTGTCGGAAATCATATAAATAACTATTAATAGTATACTATTTATTGACAATATTACAAGCCAGTAATAATATCTACATTGTCAAAAGGACTGCATCACCTATGCAAATAACAATATTATTTATTTTCAAAGCGCCACTCCGTACAATAACAGCACATAATCGTATAAGGTACGTAGTTAGATACGTTAAAAACCAAAATAAGAAAATAATTGCACACATCTCTCAAGATATCTTCTATTTATTTCCAGACACGTAATTGTCCAGTTTAATAATGTTCTATAACAATTAAAACAATTTCAATTTTTTCTTGGAGATTTAGTTTTACTGACATTGTCACTTATTTGAAAATTAGGTATTGACGTTTACTGGCAGTAATTACTTTCTTTTTCATTTCAAAGATTTGTATTTATTTGCTTGCTAAAATTTGGTATTTTAAGTTTGCAATTCACAATGTAGAAGAAGTTGTATGACAATTAGATTGTAGACTTGATTGCAAATCAAGTACAAGCCAAGTACCGCTAAGAATTAGTCCAATTTTCTATTAAGCCGAATTCACTTGGTTTTTCCTGCTCAGGTTTGTAGTGGGAAGTAGCGGTCAATGAAGGGAATCGGTCGAACTAACAATTTTATTTATTCTGCACAGTAACACTATTATAATCAAAGGACTAATGTAGACCACTCGGAGTTTCTGGCTATAGATGCGGTAACTAAAGGCTGGGTGGTGTTCCAGTAGGATGCATATGGAGTTGTAGTTTAGGCTGGGGTTGAGTATTCTAGTAGAATGCACCGTCGTGACTGCTGTTCCTGGGCCAAGGGTATCCTTATTAATAGTCAACGGCTACAGGGACCCTGGTAGGGAGGTGGAAGGGTCAAGCGCCCTGATTGGTCTCTTTACCTAGTTATGCATGGGAGAGTGGATGCTCGCTATATAAATAGCGCTCCCAAAAGGATATCAGCGGGACGCTATCGTACTAAATACGGTAGCGCTACAGCTTTCATATTTTCAAAATATTGTCGATTCTTTTTGAGTTATTATCATTTATTTTAACTCTCAATATTTCCTCCTAAACTTTTGCAAAATTTCTGTAAGTAAAATATTACACGTGCTTGTACATATTATGTTGTATGTAAAAGCGAAGCACTTACTGTAAACGTCAAAATTCTTCTGAACTAAATTTGTACTTTTTTGGTGTTAATGTTTGGATTTGCTTCTATTCTTGCTAAAAGTGTTCTTTCTTCATACCAGAAGTTGTTTATATTCACTTGCTTTTTCCTTTTCGATGAGTTAAGGCAAAACCAGTACTTGAAGCTATTCAGTTGAAAAGATTAATGTTAGACCTTCAAAATATTAGTTAGTGCCAACTTAATCTAACATAATTAGTTCGGTTTCTTTTACTGAATTCAAATATCAGATATAATTGAGCAATCAGAAACATTTCCCTGACCTTCTAAACGTAATGCATCATTACATGCTATAATTAGCTGTGTGATTTTACTAATTGTCGATTACTTCTTTTAAAATTTCAGGTATATTGATGGTCATATCGACTCCACAAGCATGTGGCTGTAAAACTTCCCTAAAACTTTTACTCGCCTTTTTCTTTTTCCAATGCTGCTTTCCATTCTTAAGAATCTGGAAAAATTATAACACATATACATGGTTTAGCACAAAAGTAAACAAATATTAAATAATTCGCATCTCCTTATAGACTATGAATTATGTATGCACATTTACGTATATAAAAAATACATACATTATAGGTTCAAGATTCCGGCAAGATTTCCTATTTTAAATACATACATTGACAAAAAGATGGCCTTTATTCGCTTGTCCTTAATCCAAATTAATTCGCAGCGCAGCTTTTTTTTTGTACCGTCGAGTATTCTCGACGACCTTGTACCTACCGCGAACGTATAAACTTCATTTAGTGGTACCTTAAAAGAAAAGAAGCTGTGTGACTCTTACCTTTATTTTTTTTTTAAACCAGTCAACAACTATTTTAAAATTAGTGCACCTTAACAGGTAGAGATATGTGCATATGTATATCCACATCTTTACTTGCAATTATTTCTAACATGCAATCGGTTTGAAAGTTTGGCGCAATATGTCGAGGTCAACAGCTTTACATTATGTTTCTGATTAATTATTTTCAATATGTGATATTTTGTCAGGCTTGCAAAGTATTACATATTTTAGGTAAGGGGAATATTGAAAAAGAAACTCAGTTGTAAGCTGTGCGCTTAACTGTCACTAGTCTTATCTATAGCGCATTTAAAAATGGAATGTGTGCTGAAATAAACGTATTAAATCTAAAGTAAAGTATTAAATTCTGTGAGTCCAACACGTATCTTGGATAAGTTGGTGGAGTATTATGGTATGTAGAGTTGTCAACTGAAGTTGTTAGCATTTTCACGCCAAATAGCCGGTAACAAAATCGTACACCAGAATTAACTTGCGCGCAAAAACAAAATAGGGAGTTGTTGGGTAACTTTCTCCTCAGTCGTTAATTTTTTCTGAAATAATTTACGGCATTCTATGCAATATGCTTGAAAATATATTTTAACAAAAAAAAAAATTAAGTATTATTAAGTATCGAAATGAAGACAATATCTGCATGGTTCGACTAATCGTCCCATCCACCGGGAAACCACCGAGGCCTATTCAAGAAGAGATGTTATCTTTGAAATCATCCAACAAGTTCAGGCCCTTGAGGTAGCTCAGAATCTTTTTGAATTACGCCTTTTTTAGGTTCTCTAGGGAAACGCTAACCTTCCCAAGGATGTATGATTCTTGTATGCGGTGCCAGAATATGTGCTCAGCTGTCCTCCAAACACAACCAGCATTCAGCTTCAGCAGAGAATCCGATTCTGTGTAGGTGCTTACTGAATTTGCAGTGACCCATAAAAACATAAAATTTTAACTTTATGGGCAAGTTCCTTATAAGTCCAAGTAGTTCCTTGGTGCAGACATGATTAGCTTTCGCATGTACCAAACCAGGACAATTGTTTCTACGTTGGAGCACTTTCTGACTTGCCCAGACATTGATTTATTGTTTAGCTATTATTTAGCCAATTGCAGGTTCTGGTCTTTGGAAATGCTTTGCAACACCCTTTTTCACAAGAGTGTTTGCTTCCTCATTGCCATGAATGGATGAGAGCTTGGGTATCCAGATTAGGGATAGGTTATTAGCCGACTCCACTGGATTTAAAGTGTTATTCCAGATCAGCCTAGAGTTGCATTTAGGCGCCTCTAGTACTTTCAGCACCGCGTGTCTGTCACTGAAATTCTTATTGTTTTGTGTCTGTTTTTATCTAAAATCTTCCACATATTCTTCGACAAGTCCATAAAGATAAGCTTGCCTTGTGAGTAATCTTTTCCAGGTTAGTGTCGTACCAAATAGGACGCCTAGATAGATACTTATTTACAAAAACCTCAAAATCGTGTAATACTTTGGAGGGGTCTGTACTTCGAAATCGGGCGAATGGACCGCTAAAAATACCATGATACTTCTTCAGTCACTACAGTTTCATCGAAATTTGAATTTTCAGGTTGTGTGTGCTCCCTTAATAATATTTATTTGACAATGATTTAATCACAAATATAATAAATACTACCATTATTAGTATATTTAACCGCACTATAAATATAAAACAACTAATAAAATGGTAGTCAACAATTCTCAATGTGTTCTTTTTATTTTTACGCATTAATTATAATTATATATGTAAAGTGTTTTTTTAACATTGGAATTTAGGCGCCATTTCTTTATAATTCTTTTCCAAAATTATCTTCTCTTTCTTATGCAACAAATTGCAGAAGCTATTATTGTAACGATTTCAATAATAAATTACCTTCAAAAGTTGTTAACTCTTTCATAGTGATTTATATATATATATTGTAATCAACATGGAAAATGTCCACTCTTATGCTTATTAAATTTAGGTAGAATAAGTTAATTTATAAATTCAAAAGAAAGCTGACCGATTACCATATTAAAATTAGCCCAGGTTGCATCTATTTATGCAATATCAACATTCATTTATGTAATTCTATTGATTGAATAAGTAAGTTAACATACACCTTACCTTCACTATTATATCATTCTTTCCCCTTTCTAACTCATCATTGTTAGTGTAAATGTTAGATAGTAGATTCATATTGATCTATGACATTTCAAATTATCGTTAATCCTCTTCCTAAGTCACTGTAGAAAAACTACTACTTTGTATTTGGCCAGACAAAGAACAGCTTTACTTTAAAGTTATTGAACTCCCTATATGAAAGAATGTCGGGCCTATAATAGAAAGGAAGCCTTCTGTTAAAAAAAGATCAATGGATAAAATAAAAACAACGTAAGTTTATTTTTATTAACCTACCGGAATCAAAATGTCTGTGGCTTATTCTGGTTTAATTTTCTTTCCTAATACAAGTTTTAACACAACTTCCTTTTCCTCACAATGAAACGGAATACGTTTAGTGATGTGTAAAAGAATATTTGGTAATCACCGATGTGAACTCCCAGCGATATATGATCTAGGTATCTAAGACCTAACATATTTCACTACCTATCGTTTTAGATTAGGTTATCAGTGGTCATTGCGCAACCGTAATTATTTTAGTAATTAAGTCCTTTATTCGCAGTCCCAATTAATATTTCAAACTGAATGTTGTAATACAGTTTATGGGTGTAAACACCTTAAAGTTCGAACGTTTTAACGAATGATTTAACATATAAACAAGGTACCTTTCACACGTTTGTTGACCGACATAATGGCTTTTGAAACTTGAGTTGTGATAATGATAGAATATTAGAATGCTTTATTTTTTTTTGCCATGGGACTCCTGCTGTTATTGTTAAAAAATTGCAAGATTTACATAGATATTGAAGAGAAATTACGTAACAATAGGCTTTCTATTAGATCGACCTTGACCATTTAAAATCACCGTCGGTACTTTCACTGATGCATGTAAACTGTCTTCGTAGTCGATTGCCTTTGCATCGCTGAGTATAATCATTTCTCAGATTATTTAACGCGACTATTTCCACTTATATTACAAGCAACAGTATCTCAATAAGAAAACTGGACGACTATTAGTTCGAGATTTAATGGAGTTCTTTACGTCAAATTCCAATAAATTATTATCATCTGACCAATATTCAAACATTTTAGATAGATACAAGGTTCATAAAGATGATAGTAAATTATTGTTACTCTCTGTCATTAAATTATTATCATACACTGGCGGTTTTAGGCTTTCTGTTTCTAATATACCCCACAGCATACAATATCTAATCAGGTATTTATTTTCTAATGACACATTCATTGTATACATACTGCTGTGTACTGAAGGTACCAACAAAAATGTAAAATGAAATTAAAAATGAAAAATTAAATTAGCTAGCTCACAAGATAAAAGTTTAAAAGGGCGCAAAAGAACAATTAAACTCAGGGTTACTCTCACAATTAAGCTTATCATGAAAAGTAAAATGTGGGTGAAAGAAATCTGACTTTCTTTAATACTCCAAAAATTTAAAAGGTTTAAACTCAAATAAAAGAACAGTATTTTGAATGACGTAAATCAATAATTTTATTATTTAAAAAAAAAGCAAAAAAAAATGTTAATTACAAATTTTGCAGAAAAAAAAACCTTGGACAAAAGATCCTGGTCGAAATCAAAACTGCATTTGACTCTAAATTAAAAAAGGACAATGCTAAATCCTTTATCAAAGCAAAAGATAACAAATAGTTCAGGAAGATAATCCTTTTTTATATCAATTCAATCCACGTGGTCTCAATATTAAAACAACTAAATTAAACGTGGACAATTCAAGTAATTTACATAAATGAAAACTAAAAACAAGCACAATGCTTCTATTCACCCAACCCGAGGTGATTAATTATTAAATAGAAAACAGTAAACTAGAAAATGGTAAATTTAAACTCTAAAACATTAATATATCTTCCTGCACGAAAAATAATAAAAAATCTTATATCTAAAATGTGTACACAAGAATATAATATCAATTATTATAAAATGAGTTCCGTGATGGACGAGATAAAATCAAAAACGTGAATTCAAAACTTGAAATTAAAAATCACAAAATGGCAGCAATGAAATACAATTTTACATATACTTACAAGCTCGTGTCTATTATGGAACTGAACCTACAAGGTTAAACAATCGTATACATATCAAATAACAGCTGCATGCGCTACGCCTAACGCACAAAGATCTTTCCGCAAACGGACGCAATCGCAAAACGAAACAACATATACAATACAAGTGAACGCAAAATGTACAACTGAATGAAATTAATATAAACAACTGAACAATTAAATAAATAAATTAAACAATCCAAAACATTAACTAAATCTTATATAAAAATAAAACAATTTGAAATTTCTCGCAACATTGACAAAATCTTACAGAAACACTGAATTTACGACAACCGGGGAGCCAGGCCACAGCAATACGCTAACCTACAGGATGAGGCGCGCCCTTAAAATGTCTCTACGCCCTTAAAATGTTTTGATTGCTATTCAATTATGTGCAAATCCTTTCTTTTGTGTTAATTTTATTCACTTAGGAATTTTGTAAGCCATGCTTAAAGGAGAACATCTCATACAAAGGATTGTGCTCTCTCGTATTCTGGAATTCTATTCTCCACTTTTCTGTAGATTTTCTTTTCCACCGAGGATTCTACACGTCATTATAGTCTCGGCATTCCAATATTATTAGCTTAAAACCATGTTTTTAAATTATATTCCTTTATATAATTTATTGCTTTTCTGTTTAATTCATTTTAGGCAACCAATTAATGTAATTTTGCTTTGTCAGCTTCTCCTCCCTTCATAGTATACATAAACGTCAAATTGCCATAACTTAAAGCGCTGGAGATATGCCTGAAAGTAGCCATAGTCATTCAGCACTTTGGCAGATGGTAGTTTACTTTCACGTTCTCTTAAACTAAAGTTTTATGACTTTAATCAGTAAATACAGCGGTATCGTCCCTTAGTGCCAATATTAATTCCTTCCTAATCATTTACAAGCATAATCTTATTAACTTCACCTGATACTTTATAAGTAAGCCATTGGGTGGTTCTTTCGGAGCTCTTCCGTCGACATAATGTAAGCTTTATGACTAGTTTACATTGGATTCTTTGATATACTATGCGGTATATTCTTACCACATTGCCTTTTCCAGACAGGAACATGATGAACTGAACCACACCGTAAATTGATATCTATTTTGATCTAGATTAGATTAAATTTAAATTGGATTATCCATGTGGCGTAATCTTTACGGGCCTATGTTGTTTTGATATCCTTAGAAGACATTTTGTAATTTGACCTTGAGAGCAGTTTCAACCTATAATTACCTGTTCCTGGATTACGTGAACCCAACAGTTGTTTTATCTCTACTAAGGTATTGCAATGGCGCAGAATGTTGAGTGAGGTGTCCTTCTCGTTTTGGCATCTTTTCCCAGGGCAATTGTACATATTACGTTTATTTCGTGTACAGCTATAGTCTCCATCTATTTTCAGTAGGTCATTGGTAAATTCAACTCCTCATTATTTTGTCTATCATTGAAGTGGCGTCTTTTTCCTTACTTGCTATTCATATTATCTTTAATGGAATCCATCATTTAACCAAAAACTGAAAATGAAAGACCTTGACGACTCTTCACGCTTATATGCTTCAAGCCAATGTGTTTAGGATATTGAGGCAGTCCTAAAGCAGTTTGAAGTTAATATTTCTGTATTGCTTGGCTGTGAACGAATGTAGTGTCTGTTTTACTTATATCCATACATCCGTCTATTTCTCTAATATACTAATACATTGCTTCAACTTCAGTTTTGAGCACTGTCACGTTTTTGTTTAAGTTTGCTGATATTTGCTATTTCGATTTTGTACCGTATATTCTGACTTCTTCGTCTTTGTTCGTTTTTGAGGTGCCAGCATAGCAGACTTAGTTCATTTTACTTAGTGCCAATTAACAATAATTATACAATTACATTAACTAGTCATAACTATAATTTTTTGCTTTTACAAGAACGATTTTTGGGAAACATAGAACTCTATTCACGCATAAGTAATTCATGAATCTTGTTGTCTAGTTTTATATATGTATATATTGTCACTTTTGACTTATCTACGTTTTAGTGAGCGCGGAAGTGAAAAGTATGGGATATTAGATAGTTAGAGTACTAAAAACACACATGGACTATCACCATAATATATGTAAACTGCGATTTCAAAACAAACACCAACGCAATGATCATAAAATCTTACTTCTACATGCCGGACCGATTTTATGGCTAATGTATACAGATTGTTATGTGGGTTTGAGCGTTATTCTAACTTATCACTAACTTAAATGGAGGAAACCGTTCTTGATTTTAACTGCTCCGTAAAACTTGTCCCATTGCATATAAATTCTATGATCTGTAAATGTTCCACCGAATCTAATTCTACGTCCAACAATACAAAAGCATGCAGGGTGTTTCATTTGAAAAGATTGCGCTTTACGATTTTAAAAATTCTTTGATAGGTATATAACTAATTTTTAAACAGCTTGATATGAAGGGAACGTTTTACTAAGTTTTCTTGAAACAATGTTTGTAATTGGTGATTTTTTTTTAATGTAAGACTTCTAGCACTTAAAGGATATGAAATCTAATCACTTACGTACAGCAAAATTTTCACAAAAGTAGTAATCATTTTGAAACAGTTTAAGATAAGTGTAGGTAGGACACCCCTGCTTGTAATCGTCATAGAATTTTACACTAAAGTCAAGAATGTAATAATTAGAGGAGAGCATTATTTACAATTTTGGGCAAAAAATATATTTATTCATGCCCACTTCATAGGCTCTTCGTTCGGGAAGGCGCCCGCGTACTATTCAGGAGGATGTAAAATAGTAATTTTATCGATACGCTGAAGTATTTCAGCTACACGTGTTTAACGGTCGAGTAAGTCTGTTTATCTGATTCTTATCACCCCAGTCGGCCAAATTCACTTCTGATAGAAACTACAAAAGGAGCTACAACGGTAGGTATACGAAATATATATACAAAGAGCAATCGAAAATTTTTACATCGTAGAACTAGGAATTGTATGTGTTTATACACGCCTTTCATAAATGCTCTTCGTATCCCGGCCATCGCCTTGCGCCTAAAACACGCTTGAGTTTATAATAATATAAGTATACCTATAGGAAGTCCTATTTAAGATAACAAAGTTAATGATCACTTTCGGTTAAACGAAAATGTAAAAAACTTGAAAATATTTTAGAAAGAAATAAATGCTGAATTAATGCACACAATTCAAGCCAAAAAGTTGCGATAAGTCTGAAAATTTATAACTAACCATTTGCGTGGAAAAGTCTGTGTACGTAATCCACTTGTATCATTAATTATTCTATAATTAGGAATTTGTGTATGACTGTTTAGTGATTGTGATTAAATTATTATATTCTCATGAAGTTAAAGTTACCGTTGCTCTAAATGTAATATATTTTCCCTACTGTTCAAATTTTCTAGATATAAATGTCACCAACTGCTACCGAGTTGAGTCTGTTATTCAATCGTTTTAATTTTCCCGGTTATTTAATAGCGCAAAAGGTTAAAACGTTAAGTGTAATATAAGCAGAGTTTGGTGAAGGGTAATGTGTTACGTAACGATGTAAAATATCAGCAATACAAAGTTGTCATTGATGATACTGCCGCTAATTACAGAATGTAGCTTTATGCTACACTACTACAGCAGAATTATGATTAGGCAAAATTTCAATGATTTTGGGAGAAAAGAAGAAACCCAATTTACCAAACTGAAGATTAAAATTACTACATACAAGTTCTTAAGTACCTACTTCCCGTGTTAACAAAAAAAAAAAAACAAACATTGAAACCTTTCCATATTGTGCAACTAATAAATAGCAATCGCATTCAACCTATTGATGTCTTTAATAAAAACAGCACAACTTTGACCATTATGTTCCGATGTGCGTACATATTTGTATTTAGATAAAATTGCTGGTATTTTCCGACTCTTATCTTACTATACATTGAATAAATCGGGAAGTTAGTATTATTGGTATTTCCTGTTGAATGGTGACTTGTCAGGTAATAAAACTGTTCCTAATTCCTTCTAAATAGTAGTTGAAATAGAATTATTATATCCATCCTGATATATATTTTAATTACTATATGCTTTGTTTAATGTTTTGGGATATTTCTATAGTCTGTAGAATTAATGATACTCAACGTTAAGCATTGCCTTCTACTATTGTTTTTTGGATATTCCTGATTTGGGATTATAAGCAAACTCATAACTTCGATTAGTATACACAGCAGATATTTGCCTATATTTCGACAGTATAATTTTCTTTTTTTATTCTTAATTTGAAAAATTTCTGAAATATGTAACATGTAATACTATTAAACAATCGCAAACGTTAACGAGAAATTATATAGGTAGCAGCAGAAGATGCTCATAGTAATGGGTATTGGTAATGGTTCCCCATATGTGCTTGACAAGGATGGATTTGTAATTCTGTACTTTCTCATCATTCACTTTAATCCAAATAAAGTTTTGATTGAAAAGTATTTCTTTAGCAGAAAAATGATTGTTCTTTGATTTAAATAAACTTTGGTATAATAATAAAAAAAACATAACTATTGAAAATTCCTATTAATTTAAAAATACTTCCAATAGAACTATCAGTCAATATCCATATTAGATTTGAGAGAATGTATCTGTTATGTCAATTGTGATTTGTGTTGATGTGAGGAGAACGTCGTTAGAAAAATCAATTAATTTTAACAATGGCATAGTTAAATCTCATAAGTGCTTGTTAGGGTTAATAGCATACCTCGTTTTACATCTGTCTGAGAGCTGTTGCTTATATAATGTAAGTAAGGAAATAATGACCACTTCTTTTTGTACTGTATTCTTTAAATCACGAACGAAATTGAACATTGATGTATATTAACCTACGGTAATGTTTATGCCAAAGTAGTGATGAAACACAATAAATAATGCCTGTAAACATGGTACCGGGGCCATCCCATAGATTAGACCTTTCATGTCAATAATTTATACATAGGTATTATGAGATCCAGTGTTGCAATTGGAGATTTACGAAATTTATTAAGTACCACTAGAAAACTGAAAATGTAGATTGGTTATTGTATCATTACTATAGAGCAGTGGTTCTCAATCTTCTTTTATTCGTTACCCCTTTTAGATATTTTAAACATGTGCTTCGCAATATTTGATCAGTAAAATAAAAAATAAAGATTTTGAAAAATATATTTTGGAACTTAACGACAGTGATGCAAATTTTTTTTTATTAAGTATTATTATTGATGATTGATGTGATGGTTGTCTTGCATCTTTTTAATAAGTGTTATTATTCTTGGTTGAGTTTTTTCCAATCTCATGTCATCTTGAACATCCAGCTTATTCCTATTTTCTTCGTTTTGATTTTAAGAAGAGTTTAAAATCCACCCTCACACAGATAACTGGAAGCAAATGGAACTAGTATTCGGAAAGAGAGCATGGAAACTTTAAAATACGAATGATGCATAGCATACCAAAATTGATTTTTCGATTTTTCTCGAAATATATCACGCGCTGAAAAATCATTTAGCAGCTTCAAACATTCATCATGCAACAATAAATTAAAGATACATGACTTGAGTGTCGTACTAATGCAGATTCTTGTGCAGAACACTCCGGAAAATATCGCTGAATTTCAGATTCAAGGGCTTGAAGGTGATTATTAATTTCCTGTGTTAGATTATCCACAATTACCGTCTCCAATTCTTCAATCTTTGTAAAAGAGTGTTCAAGCATGGCAAGGTGTCCACGGTTTACTGTACAGCGCCAGTTTTGCAGATTTTATATAATCGACAATTGGTATCAAAAAGTCGAGATTGGAAACGGCAACGGGTTTGAAAATGTCTTGCTAGCAGGGGCACATCGATGAATCATCATGCAGTGTCATTCCTTTGTTTCGGGTATAAACTCTTTAACTTTTGACTGAAAACCCAACTTCGATCCATACATGGCTGGTGCACCATCCGTACACACTCCACATAAGTTCTATCATTGTAAGTCGTTAGATTCAAAAGCTGAATTTATCTCCTCCATGACGTCTGCATCTTTCGTAGTCTATTTTAGCGTTCTCTTTGTCTTTGATGTACTCCAAGTGAATGTATCTCACGAAAACGAGTAACTTGGAACATAAACTAATATCGGTGGACTCGTCAAGTCGAAAGGAAAAGACAGGAGATGCCTTTATTTCATATAAATTTGCTCCATCACGTCTTTTGATGTGTCTCAAAAGCGTCTGTGAATTTTGTTGTCGGACAACGATATACATATTACGCTTAACCGATCTTAACAAATATGGTTTAATGAGGCTTTCAGCAATTGTATGGAGTTTTCTATTTTTTGTAGAAGATTCGATGTAAAGTAAAACAGCTTGCAAAGGGACCGTCTATTTTCTGCTTGCTTCTTTTAGATATTAAATTCAATTTTGGCTTTTAAAATTGGGAGCTGGTGACCCCCCAAAAATGTCAAAGCGACCCACCGGTTGGGAACCGGTGCTCTAGAGTTTCTAACCTGTGCAATTACACCATCGCCTTTGTCTGTTTTAAATATATCAGATAATATATATCATAAATTTCTATTACTTCATCAAAATCACGAAGAAGAGCAACAACGTTTCCTTCTTCTTGAAGTTGTATACTTAAATCCAATTCATCAATCTGGTAGCAGCACTACCAGTGGTAATGGATGTTTGACCTTCCAATTGGTTCTGTTCGCTTTTACTATTTGCCGCTTCGTGACGCATGGGATTGAATTTGAACACCTCCACGACGACCTCGATTATGTAACGGTGCTGCCGGCAAAGACGCGGACCAGCTGGGATGCCTCTCCAAATGTAAGAAGTGCAATCTGTGCTGCACGTATTTGAAGATTAGATGCGGATACTTTCTTTTGCGCGGTCACGAATTGGTATTTATTAAATTGCATGTTGTGCATAAATGGAATACTCCGTAGAAGTATTAAAATATCACAAAATGCATAGAAGTGTAGTGATTTGAGGTAATTTCCTGTATTTTTTTCGTCAAAAGTATCAAAACTGTTCCTCTAGCGGCAATATATTTATTAACTGTGTAATTTACGTTGTAATAAGCAAACGAAAATTATAAATTTAATCCAATACCTTATTTACATTTTTTCTTAAATAAAGTTATTCCGCACAGACTTGCAAATAGAAATATATGTATAGTACACTCCAGATGTAATGTTTCCCCCTTGCAACCATGTTTCTATAGTCTCTCTACATCCTCTAAGCCGTGCGCTGCGGTAACTTTTGGATTCATAGCATAGATGGTAGATATGATTTATATTATATATTTATCGTTGTTTTAGATTACAATTCATAGATGCCTGATAAAATCGAGGTTGTGCTTCTATTACATGTTATCCCAAGTTACCTATTTCAGATATTATATCTATGTAATTACCCAGTATAGCAATGAAAAAATTAACAACAACTTTAAGTATTATGGTTTTATTCAATATTATAAATTATAAATTATTTATTGTCTATTTTATATTTACCTACTTATTTGTATATTTTATATTTATTTCAACCAGATATATACTAATTAGTGTATAATTATAACTAATTTACTACAATAATTTAGTAGGTTATTAGCCATTCCTGCAGTATTTGAGGTGGTTTTATGTAAGTTTTGCTGTGGCTCTGGCTTGCAGCGCTTTCTGCCACCTGCCATAGCTCCATAGGTTATGGTTGGACGTATTACCATCACATAAAGCCAATGGATTAGCTCTGGGGATATCCCAAAACCAATTATTTGTATGGGTCGAGAGAACGGATTATAAATATGCTAACAGAAAATATTCTTAAATAATTATGAAATCTTCTCAGAAACTATCGGAATATGATCCGCACTCAGTGATTCTGTTTTGTTTTTCGTTTGTTTTCTATAAGTTGCTAAATGAGTAAAACAGGGCAACCATTATGACCATGGCCATTATTATTATGACAATGCATGCGTAGAAAGATAGGGTTGGCACAGTAATGGATAGGTGTTGCGCACTCCGACGTATCAACTAAATTATTTTATACATTACATGATTACATTAATATATAGTACCTACCAATAAGGTAAACGAACCAAATATTATGTCAAATATTACATGGTATGTATACAATGTTGTTGAGTTGGCTTTTATCTGTCTTAATATTTATGGATTGAGTTTTAGCAAATTTGTAATTTATTTATTTAATTGTGAAAACTTACAGAAATCTTGATATAGTTTATGTCATCAGATGCTCTTTTGGGTAATTTTCGTTTTGTTTTAGTAATTTTCGATTGTTCCGAAATCATGAGAGATAATATTGATAAATAATAGGTGTTTTCGTTACTTTGGGCTCTACAGACATAGATTAGAAAGTATTCCCAAAGTATTAGTTCTATCAGAACTTCATCCCTTTCAGAATCGTCAAGTACATCCACTACATACATTTAAAAGATATAATAGTCAAAAGAGAAAAATCGCGTTCAGTGCGCATTAGTGCGATGCGGTAATTTGTTTTTTTTTCTAATTCGATGTTGCAGTAGAGCTAACGCAGTGGTGGGACTTTTATCGTAATATAATGAGGGCGAATAATGTGCAAATTAGAAAAACTACTATAAAAGCACGTGGCATAATGACTTGTAATGCTCGTACAAATTTGTAGTGGCATTACAACATACGTCATTTTGACACTTGTGTTTTAATATACTATTAACGCACTAGGGGGGTAAAGTGAACCAAATATGCCACTGCATTTTGATAACTCGACTGTCTATAAAAATGCATCCTTTTGTAAAGATTTCTCGATAACAACAATTGAAACAGCAATAAATATACCTGTAAAAGTGTTTTCTTTACCTAAATTAAAGGAAATTATGCATTTTACAGTATTTTTTTCTTATTTGTATATTAATCGCCCATATTACATTCCGGTAAGCGTCTCACCAGTGCGTTAATATCTCATTACAGCACAGTGTGCGATAGTAACAATTTCAGCACTGTGTCGTCGTTTGTTTTACCTTTATTGCAACATCCAATTAGAAAAAATACTATTACCGCACTAGGGCGGCAAAATTAACCTACTGGTGCGTTGGCTGACATGTAATGATGTTTACAGAGCCCAAAAAATAATTGCGAATTTGAAACCTGAATTAGTGTTATTGGAAATGGGAGATATGATATGGACGAAACAATACAAACGGTTAACTCCAAACAACTCGGCACATTTATCAACTTGCACCCTGCACGTGGAAGACAACCCGCTCTATTCAAGATTCTAAAACCAACTGTATATTCAACTTATGTTCTAATCCCTTTCGTAGGTATATATTCCACTTAAAATATTTGCTTATCTAGGTCTCACGACCAAACATATAAACACAGACCGACCGGCTCCGAGGGATGAGGTCACATATCTTAGATTATTTTTTGTGTTGAACGATATAACGTATCGTTACTTTTCCAACACGCCCCCTCAAAAATTAATCGGTTTTAATACACTGCAAATACACTGCAACTTAAAATCTGTTACATTATCATTAAACATCTCTTATGTACCTACAGCTGAACATATCTTAACTACTTAATAGATTTAATATCCTACAACTTAAAATCTGTTACATTAATATTCAACATACAAAATAATATAGAAACGAGTGTCTCCACTTTGTGCTTCTGGGGAAGAAACAAATATATGTAGTCCAACATTTGTTGCGCAGGATTAGGGAAAACCCAGAAAAACCTAATCAGACCACTTACTACTACTACTTACAATTCATTACAATGGTTTACATTTATTCAATGACATTCCAACTTTGAACTCGATGAATTTGGATGCTGGTAATGGCTTGGTGAAAGCATCCCCCAATATTTTACCTGTTGGAACATAATGCAATTTTAGTACATTTCTCTCAATTTAGTCACATGAAAATATTTAATATCAATGTGCTTTGTTTTCTTGTAGTGAGTTGGATTATTTGCTATACTAATACAACCACTGTTTTCCTCAAAAATTATTATTGATTCATAAATTAATAATTTCATATTTATGCTGCATGTCAATTACTCTAACCACAGCTATTCACGCACAGCTTCAAATAAAGTCATGTATTCAGCTTCAGTTGATGAAGCTGCAACGGTTAACTGCCGTTTTCTTCCCCAGCAAATTCTACAGGTTTCAAATAAATTAAAAATAAATCCTGTTATACTTTTGCTGTTTGTTTAATCACCTTCACAAACTGAATCTACAAACCCTCTTAAAAGGTTTTTATAACAACCTCTGACATAGGTTAATTTTAGACTGATTGAGCCTTTTAACTATCTTAGGACTCTTTTCAAAGATCTCCAAAGTTCTTTGTTATTTGGGTCTGTATATCAACTCAAAATATTTACGACTACACTTAAATGTGATCTATCACAAACTATCATATACATATGATGACCAATTAAACTTTGGTATGGTGCATTAAACGTTTTTTTTCTGCACTTAATGCCGCATAATTTACATTACTTTCAAGTTGTATTTACTGGATTGCAATCGTACATTTTAAATTTTACCAAAATTGTTTCTTATATATGCACTTTGATCGAAAGAAAATTTCCCACTGTACGGAACTTTCCACGACTATGTACTAGCGAACGGTTTAATATGCAGCGTCTAGAGAATGTTTTGATTGGCGGCGTACCCGAACTTCGGCGGGCCCTTGTTTATAAACATTACGGCGACTCGGATAGAGGTGTCTGAGAATTGTAACAAAGACAGTTATATAATAAAACTCGTATTGTAAAGACCTCCGTTTATTTAATTTGATATATACCTTAAAATATTCATTTCTAACACCACTTGTTCTAGTAACTTTAATTCCCAAAAAAAATAATTTAATATCTTGCAAGTCAACCATTTGAAATTTATTCATTAAATAGTTTTTCAATATTCATGGTTTTAATATTACCTGTTATAATAACCAAATCATCTACATAAAATACAACGTAAACGTTGTTTATTATACTACCTTGATCGCTTATATAAATACATGGATCAACAGAGGAATTCTTAAATCCGTTTTCTTTCAAAGCTTTATCAAACACTTTTAAACCAGGATCTTGCTGCCTGTTTCAAACCATATATATAGCTTTGTTTAATTTACAAACTTTATTTTGTTTACTCCCTCAGGACCTCGCATACAAATTTCCTCGTTTAAATTTTTATTTAGAAATGTGGTTTTTACATCCATGTAGTGACCTAACAAATTAAAATTGATTAGCAAATGCGATCATTAACCTTTAGGTTGCAATTCGTGCAACTTGTTTCATTATAATCTACAAGATATTCTTAACTGAAACCTCTAGCAACCAAACCGTTCTTTATACTATAAAGAGTTACTGAATTCATCAGTTTTAATAACAAACACCCTCTTTATAGTCAACAATATTTTTATTTTCAGGCCTTTTTACTAACATACACGTTTTATTTAACAACAGAGAACGAGTCTCATTCTGAATAGCCTGTTTCTATTAAACCCTATCCTCTCTGTTTTCCGGTTCCTGATAACATTTAGGAATTGTTTATTTCATGATTGAACACAAATAACAGATTCTGAACTCATACATAAAACAGGAGGTAAGCTCTTAATTCTACCACTTCTCCTTAGTTCATCACTCATTTGTTCATTTACTAGAAAAACATCTGAGCTTTCTTTTGCTTGCACGACATATTTGTTATTACATAACCTGACAATTTAACTTTTATTGCCTTTTTCTTCCGACCCCGAAAAGTTTTTCTGATTTACTATTATCAGATTCACGAGACTTCACTGAATTTTGAGCTTGTCAGAATCAGTTTTTACGATATCACTGGAGTTTTCAATACCAACCCCTTTGGACCTTACCACAGGCCTCGATATCAGAAACTTCGTCTCGGCAACAGTTACGTCACTTACCGTAACATACTTTTCGGTCTCCACATTTTATATACAATACACATTCGGTTCATACATCATACCCTATCAGTATTCCTTTCCTTGATTTCTTTTATCAAGTTTTGTTTTACTGATTTTATTATGCACATAAACGGCTGAACCGAAAACCTTTAGACATTTTAGGTTTTTTTTTTTTTACTTTAATGTGCCGTAACTCATATGGTGTTTTTATCTGTTTAAGAGCTTTTCTTAGACTTGTGTTTTTAACTACGTAGCAGTCAAAACTGCGTCACCCCAAACACTTTTATCTAATTTACAATTAGCGCCTGCTAAACTTACTTCAGCTCTTTCAAAGATTGTTCTATTCAATCTTTCAGCTACACCATTTAATTGTGGAGTTGTCTGAACCGTCAAATGATAACTAATGCCTATTCCTGCACAGAAAGCTTTCATTTAATAAGTATTCTCTACCGCGTTATCTAAGTACAAATTTAGGACTTTCAGATTCAAAATGTGCTTCATTTTTTTTTGCAATGAAGTCAATAAATAAATATCTATCGAATAAACATCTGATTTGTACGTAATAATAATATCTACTACCTCAATGAGTGAATTCATCTATAAACAGAACAAAATAACTTTTGTTTTCGACCGTAGGAGTGATAGCACCACATACATCAGTATGTACCACAAATAATGGTCTTTATATATGACCTTTTTCTTTTGCTTCCCGAAATAGTAACTGTGCTTGTTTACTTTTTATACAAGCTTCATTAAAAATTATGAATTTTACTTGTTTAGTTTTTGTACAAGCTTTACATAAACTACTAACCGTGCTTGTTTACTTTTCATGCAAGTTTTATATAAACTATTAATCGTGCTTGTTTATCCTTTATACAAGCTTTACATAAAGTATTAACTGTGCTTGTTGATCTCTTATTCAAGCTTCACATACTTGCTCATTTTAACTTTTATACAAGCTCTTAGATTAACTATTATTCGGCAAAACTAAATTTGCCCGCTATCCTCGACCATTTCATTATTCTTTAATTCTAAGAATTTTGACTTGCCTAGATGGCCTAACCGTTGATGCCACAATTCATAATTACATTCTGCTTTAAGAGAATTTATTATGTTTTAACTACTTGTGCAAACAACAATAAACAAATTGATTAAGGACTTACCCTTCATTACTGTCCTCTCACCTCTATTGATTTTAACGCCTCTTTTTTTTTTTATCAATTTTTACCGTATACCCTGCCTTTTGCATTCTTGCCTCTAATAACAGGTTACTGGAAATCTCCGGATGTAACAGAACATTCGCCAGAATTCCTCCGATGCCGATGCCGCTCACTACCTTCAAGCTGCCTCCATTCGTCGCAGTTATACAAACTCCTGCTTTCGCAACTGATAGCTTGACTGATGTTTCCAATGATTCAAAACTGACGATTCAATTAGCTATATTCATTTTATGATCTGTTGATTCTCCAGCCATTAAACCACAGCCTGATTACTCCTGGTGGTTGTTCAACACTTGTTGTGGCGTGCGGTATACTTTGAGCTACTCCTTTCTTTTCAAGTCTTTTGTAGCTTTGTAATTCCTTATTTTAGTAGCACTGACTTTTCACATGCCTTAGCCTATTATGGTAGAACATTTCAGTTTATTGTATTTATTTTTCTGAAAACCTTTTTGACTTTGGCAGTTTCGATTTTGCCTTTTTAGAACTCGTTGTTCCATTTCACCTATGTACTTTTTGTCTGAAGTACTTTCATACTTTTATCTTTACTTTCATGCTTTAATTTAACCTCGTGATCTAACAGTTTTGTCTTCATTAAAGCCAATTTCAAATTGTCTTCTGACAATGTTTCGATCTTTTATCCAAACAGCATCTGGTGTTTCTGTAGGTACATTTAACTAATTTAACTTCATTAATAATGGCACTATACGAAACTTCCACACACTGTATTTTTGCCCATCAAAACATTTAACGTTTCTTTTCATTTTTGAAGTATCCATTTTTTTTCTTGTGCTTGCTTAGCGTAATAATTATCCTTTAACAACACACACTACACTGCGACTACACGGGGACTACACTGGAACTTCACTGGGCCCATAACCTATTAGAAATGGGAGATATGATATGGACGAAACAATACAAACGGTTAACTCCAAACAACTCGGCACATTTATCAACTTGCACCCTGCACGTGGAAGACAACCCGCTCTATTCAAGATTCTAAAACCAACTGTATATTCAACTTATGTTCTAATCCCTTTCGTAGGTATATATTCCACTTAAAATATTTGCTTATCTAGGTCTCACGACCAAACATATAAACACAGACCGACCGGCTCCGAGGGATGAGGTCACATATCTTAGATTATTTTTTGTGTTGAACGATATAACGTATCGTTACTTTTCCAACAGTGTTATTTAATTTTCCAAATGTTAAAGCAGTCCGTTATCCTATTGCAAATAGAAAACGATCAACCTGGAAAGGTAATCATATTCCGTGTGCTGCAATAAAAAATCGTAATCTGTCATAATATCTTCACATACACACAGGTGAAGCTTATATTCTTATATACATACGTGTGAGTATATAAAAATAAAATTTTATTACATTAGTTCGCGCGAATTAATGTAGACTTCATCACCATATCAGGCAAGCTTATATAATTAACAGTAAAAATAGATTTCCACACACGAACCCGCCTATTATATAAGGAAATGTATGTGTCTCGTAAGCTCGCGGCTTACACTTCATTTTTGTTTATTTATACGCGAAGAACATATACATATGCAAGTTACGTGATACCAGTCGTTATCCGTTGTCGTTTCCATAAGCTTAGACTGGTTTTTAGTGAATGAATCACAGGCGCACAGCCCGCTATCACATAACCCTGATTACATTAATTATAATGTAAATAAGTCCATGTGTGCTGTTGAGCTTCATCAGCTGGTATATTTAGTATTTCGGTTGTGATCGTGGTTATTTTGTAGATGGTTTATGATCTTAGTCTAGCTACTTTGTCACGATATGGAGATTGAGTTTATAACTATTATGAAAATTATTAAAGAAAATATAATTGATGCAAATGATTGTTGCATCTGAAGCTCTTCTGGAACATTTCTGATCTCAGCGAATGATAAAGGAGAACAAAAATGAGAATGGATTCTTTTCAAACTCTTAAAAGCCCGTAACCAAATTTCGGGTGAAAATATTTAATTTTCAACATAGAATTGAAGATATTTGTCATGATAATCGGAAAATATTAAAAAATTGAGTAAAATATTGTTTTCTCTGGCATTCTCTCTGCCTTTAATGTGTTGACATGATTGCATCACAACTTGATTTAGCTTTTTGAAAATTTGATTTGAAACATTCGGTTGATTTGTAGTATCGACGAGAGTCTCTACTTCCAATCATTTCTATTTTAAACGGTTGTTCTCAAAAGCCAAAATTGGTTTACAGTAAGGTATCCTATGATTTTATGCCACCAAGTGCTTTTATAATTTTTTAATATCGCCTTCGTAGATACAACAAAATCCCATAAACGTATACTACTAGACAGACCTGACCGAAAGGTATAATGCTGTCAAAGGTAATCCGTCTTTTAAATTTCTAGAAAGATACATGTAATTTCCTAGAGATTGAAGACAGACTCGAGTTTCTTCCTACCAGGCGTCATCAGCGTCACTCCGAGTGTAAACCCACTTTCATCGCTATCGCATCTCAAGCTTTATCCGCAATTGCCTACTAAAGCATTAAGAGTTTAGATGTATGCTCCCTAGAGGGCATAAGCCAAACTCGCAACCCACAAGCACGAGACGACTGCAGCGTAAGCCGCTAATGAAATTCAAGTTCCTTTGAGTGGAGGAATTTTTTCTGTCAGTATATAACATGTATTGCATACCTTAAGGAACATAGTACCGCTCAAAATACAGTGTTATAACTGTAAGAAATATTGTATTATATGACCCTACTACATATTTTTTTCATTCACGCAACGTTCATCGAAAGTAAGGTATTGAACTTGCTGTGTTCTTAAGTAGGAATCAAGAAATCTATTGATACCCGATCGTCATCGATATGTAGCTCAGATACAGATTTTTGTTACTTCTTCGTGTTAAAAGTTCGGGTAAAGCGCATAGCTATTAATGCATGAAATTGCAAGAGAACTTTATTTATGTATATTATTTCTATAAGCATCGTTAATATGTAAGATAAAAGACCTTGTAGTTGATTAAGTGATTGCTTTACTAATGTACTAGAACGTAAAGCAATTACATTTTACAAACTTCTAACATGAAAAAACAAAATATCTGCCTCCAACTGACAGCTAGACGTTACTGACGTCGATCGAATAGAATAGATTTATCGGTCCCTACTTAAAAGACTGCACGTTTAGTATTCTACTCATAAGGAACGCGAGATAGATACGCATTGGCTTAACTAGTAACAGAGGGAGAACAGAATGCAATCAAGATAGTGGTTTAGTTTATTCTTTTTCGTACAGCGTTTGTCCTTTTTTTGTTTATAATCTCTTTCACTTTAACAAACTTATACTCTTTTCTATCAAACAAACAATTGGTAATTGATATTCAGTGATTGCGAAACGATTTGGAATCTACCAATTTTGCTACCAATATTTTTTATTATTGATGAGGCCAAGTCCATACAAAATAGTTTTTCATTGTCACAATACGGATACTATTATAGAATCTAGGCATCAGGTACGTTTTTCTTTGTGCATATGAATGAGTATTTTAGCCGAATGGTTACTAGATTCAACTGCCTTTTCAAACTAATTAACAGGCAGCCTTTTCATATAACACACTGGCTGTTATTTTAGGCGACATTCCTTTGAATCAAAGGCAGCAAGTGTGGTTCCAGCACAATGATGTACTTTTTTTTATTGCTGTTGGAGAACATTTAGACGAAATTCTCTGAACAAAAGCGTATAGAAACACATTCTGCATCATCGTTAAATTGAAATCCTTTGATTTTGATAGGCTACGTCTATAAATGATGGTGAGAAGCTTCAACAACAATAGATTAAAGATGTCAGCGAACATAACGTACTGTCTGCTGTAAAATGGAGAATGGACACTTTAAATATTTCATCTAGCCTTTTGCCTTTGCTATCTACTTACAAATACAGGTCATACATACGTAGAATCGACTACATTAAGTCTTAGGATTCCACTCATTACTAACCTGCCTGAACCTACCCAAAGTGTTTGAAAATATAATAGTTGAACGCCTAGGATGTTTCTTAAAAAAAAAAAAAAAAAGCGATTTCTTTGACTCGCCTCTACATGGATATCGGAAGGGTAGATCGATGGCTAGTGATATCAGTGAAGTCACTAAAACGGCACTTGGTGCCTTGGATACCAGATTGAAGATAAAGTTAACGTGTTGCGACTTAAGCAAAGCTTTCGATATGGTGGATTATTCGGTGCTGTAAACTATATTACTATGGAGTAAGAGGCGACTGCCTGCAGCTAATCAAGTCAACAGAATGTAATATGTGTGGCACAATGCGACATTAAGTTTTACAGCGAGTTCCACAAGGTTCCATTTTAGGTCCTGTTAATGATCTGGGTGTAAACATCGACAAAGTTTCTACTTATTTATATGCTGACGACACTTCACTATTAACATAACAAAAAAGTTTTGGCACATTTAATTTAAACACGAATAAGGGCCTGGACCAGGCTTCGTAGTGGTTCAGGCATAATAAATTAATACTTAATACTGCAAAGACATAGGAGCTTATCTTCAGGAAGGAACCATCTGCTAACTTTGGAGGAGTTAAGTTTTTTGGACTTCATTTAGACGATTGTTTGATCTAGAAAAGACATGTCGGAGAAATGGTAAAAAGATTAATTCGCCTTATACTTCATACGACGAATTAAACACGTAACTGGTCAACAGCTAAGCTCTTCTAACTTATTATGTCAATTTCCGTTCTATAGCCACGTACGGCCTGATGCTATGGGGTATAAGTCCCAAGGCTGATCGGATATCGCGGCTACAAAATAAGGTCTTCTGTATACTTGGAAACCTAAAGCCAAGGGAATCTGCTTGAGTGTGGTACTCCAACACACAGATCTTCTGAAGCCGCCGTTACATCGCTTGAGGACGACATAAAAATATATGGACTATTAGAGAGTGCGTTTGTATAACAGACTGGAGGATCAAGTGAGGTAATTGGGTTATAACAGATTTGTAACCAAAGTTAAGAACATTATTGTCAAAATGCTTATTATTGCATAAAAGACTTTGCCTGAGATAAATGAACTGAGTTTTTCTTTTTTTTTCTTTTGTAGTGGCCTGTATGTTTATTATTGTTATGTTGGTTTATTTTGTACGTAACATGCCCATTCCTCTTTACACTTTTGCTCTAGTATTTATCTATTGTATTTTGCATCCTGTACGACGTTCAGGTAATTGTTATTACTTTTAAAATAAACATTATAGATATAAAAGGAGAGAGTGGGAAGAGAACTACTCTATCCTGGTTATAAGACTGTTCTGCATGCACATACTACGGACCTGTGATACCTTTTTGGACATCCTCCGAAGAAATCGGTGAGGAAATTAAGTAAAATGACATAATTAAATTAACAAAATTCTCTATTAGGTAGCAAATATACTAAAGCTTAAAATAGAGAATAGGTAGTGAAGGCATTTGATAGTTTCAGTATGTGTTACCCAATTACTAGAACCTCAATAAATCTTTTGAAGTATGTTTAGGTAAGCTGACGAATAACATAATTTTTTACAGGGCACATACAAAAAAAAATAACTGTTTTCAGGTAAGATAATGCAACTCACTGGAACCCACTTAAATTAAAAATGAAAGTCAGTCTTTATACCATAATAGGCAACTTAAGTTTTGCGCAGATACTTGCAGGTGACATACACACATGCGCAACATAAAACTAAAGCAGTGTGTATGTATATCTACACAAGTCACGTAATCGACATAACTCCAGCTACATTATGGCGCTTGTTAGCAGTTCAATTAATTTCGCATCCGGAAATGTAATTCCGGAAAAGTTATTAGAACATAATTATGTCAAGCGTTCGGATTTCTAACGCTAAAACTGCATTTCCTTGTGCAAGTAATGATTTTAGTTAATGGTTTGTTATGATAAGTTGTAAATAGCCTGCGTTGTCGATACCGTAGGCGAATTATATTAAAAACAGGCACGATTTATTAAGTTTTTATTGTTTTAGAAAATGAGAAACTAGCTGGTCGGAGGAAATGTTTTCATTTCATACATTTCTAGAATTTATTATATTAATTTAGTTACATAAGTCATAGAGATTTCAACATCATATGATGTTGATTTTACGTTTTTTTCAGAATGGCACCGTAAAGTCTGTGGTGGAGGATGATATGGTACGTTTGGGTGAATGGCTTGATAGTAGACTTTTAACAATGAATTATGACAAAACTACCTATGTCACTTTTACGAGCAATGTGACAACATTACCAGGCTTCCAAGAAATAATTTTTACCAGAAATAATCAAGAATACAAGATCCTACCCAAGGAGTCTATAAAATATCTGGGAATAGTAATGGATAGACATATGCGATGGGATAGCCACATACTGTATGTGGTAAAAAAATTACAACTGTTGTTGTTTAGATTCAAATACTTGTCCAATATCCTAGATTTTCGTCAATTAAAAATACTATATAAAGCCTTGGTAGAGAGCCATCTGATTTATGGTATAATAGGATGGGCTCGGCATTCTTATGACATTAGATATATAAAGTATGTAGCGCCTTGTATGCATAAAAGTATAGGACAGCGGTCACACTACTATCTTGGGCCAACCTTGTATAATGCTTTACCAAAGGAAATACGTAATACCCAAAACCTGTTTTCATTCAGGAAACTATTGAGGAGATATGTTTTTAACACAAATAGAACCATGATCCATGAATTAATAGATATTTGAATTTGAAAATTTTATAAGAAAATTTTTCTAAATTAAATTAGGTTTAATTTATCTTTCATGTTCCTGTTCTCCTTTGTTTATATGTATGGCCATGCACGAGTTGTAGTTGTAAAGTAATTTATATGATTTATATGTAACCATTTGACTCACATACAAGTAGGTTTCTACTTCGTGTATTATATGGTACTATTCCATATATTCTCTACTAATAATAATGAGTACACATTGTAAAATATAGTTGTTTATTCACTGTGATATCCGTAACTACATATATTCTACATGCAACTAGCCATGAACTAACCTAATACAGCAACGCCATCTATCTAGTTACTATATCATACATCTCCTCTTTTTAGTTCTTTATTACAAGTTTAACCTTACTGGCTTTTTAACAATTCTGCCAGAGTTTGTTTTGATTTGTTTTGGGGGCTCATTGGGTTGATGATCACATAGGGTATTGTTACAATTATCTTGTATATCATCTAATTTACTATTTAGTCTATCCGATACAATATTACTACTACTACTAGGTACAGGCTTAGAATTATTACAGTCCTCTTTTGAGTTATTAAGATCACATGTTGTTTCAGACTTATATTCATTTAACGATTTTCTTAGATCGAACCTATTACGTCTTACACTATTACCCGTCTTGTCTTTAACAATATATGATCTAGGTGTATTATGTCTATCTATAATTTTGCCTGGCTCCCAGGTTTTACTGACATGATTATAAATTGTAACATTTTCATCAGGTCTTAATTCTACAAGGTCTTTAGTATGCTGATTATAGCTTTTGATAATGATAAACTTGATTCCCTAAGTAATCGCTCCTGTGTTGTCTTGTCATATATTCCCATTACAATTCGATCTCTCACCATTTCCTCCTGATCTTTATATTCTGTGGTTTTTACACCTATATATAACTCCGTGAAAAAATTATCAAAACTTTGGCCTTCTTTTTGTATTATACTGTTAAATTTGTATCTCTCAAAGATTATGTTTTTTCTTGGCGAACAATACTCTTCAAATTTTCTTTTTATAGCATTTAATGATTTAGACTCTTCATCCGTCAAAGTAAATGAATTGTATAATTCTAACCCGTCATCTCCGATTATATTCAATAAAACTGCTATTTTCTTACTTTCATGTTTCATATTTAAATCCGTTGCTTTCATAAAAAGGTCAAATCTCTGCCAAAATCTCTTCCAATTCTCCGAAACATTTCCCATTAATGATAATGATTCCGGCGGTTTCATATACGACTCCATTTTGTCTACTTATCCACGTGCTTCTTTCTTCCAATATAGGTTAATACTTTTTTCTTTATTTTAATATCCTATGCAACCATTATCCCACTTCTGACACCATGCATTATATGGTACTATTCCATATATTATCTACTAATAATAATGAGTACACATTGTAAAATATAGTTGTTTATTCACTGTGATATCCGTAACTACATATATTCTACATGCAACTAGCCATGAACTAACCTAATACAGCAACGCCATATATCTAGTTACTATATCATACACTTCGTGAGTTCATTTTCTTTGTTTATTGCTAAGAATAGCTTAATTATTTGTATTATATATATTCTTATTTGTGTACATTTTCTTGCAATAAACGCTATTATTATTATTATTATTATTATTATTATGGCGGCAAGTTATCGTTATATAGATATATTCTTATAAGTTCTAAGTTATGTGGACAGAATTTCTACAAAATTAGCTTCTTACCTAGCGTCATGATATCTTAACTGAAACACAATCTACAATTCTAGCCAGTAACATATTGTAATTATGCGGTTGATTATTCAGTATTATTTACAATAATACTGAAATTAGTTCAATAGTCTAAGGGATATTATATATATATATGTAATTATTACTGAAACCACATAATTACGTACGCAGAACATAGGAGTTAAAGAAAAAACCCGAAAAGAATTAATACATAGGTGAAGAAATTGATTTGTCATCAAGCCAGTAATTGGAAATATAAGGCCACACCAAAATGTTGCAAAATTATATGCTTGGTTACAAAATTACAAGAATTTTGCAATGCCGAAAATCATTATGAGGTTATGGTTCGTGCTGGTTTTGTTTTTTATTTGTGCGTGATACCATCATTCGCAACATGTAAATTGAATAAAAATATTGTCTACAGCGCCCTAGTTTGTATTACGAGTTCTTATGTAACGGAGTAATATTTATTTGAGTGATAGGAAACATTTCATTTCACCCTAGTTCTATGCGAATAATTGCGTAAAAAATATCATTTATTCGAATTATGGTAGGATAGCATTCGCATAAGGACAACGTTGGTTGCCATTTAGATCATATCGCTGCATGTATAAGTAGTTTTTGAAGCTAAAATACGAAAACACCGTAGATGGCGTGTTGTGTATGATATCGTAAACGTTTTAGCATAGCTTCGATCTGAAAGTGAAAGGTTTGATGAACTTTTCTGTAATTTTCAAGTTGTTTATATGTATCCTTGTGCAAGTGTTGTGTAATATGTATAATGCGTGCATTCTGGTAAACTTACTACAACTTGCGGGTACTACGATATACCTAACATTTAGAAAGATATTAGGGAATTGCACAAACCATCTATTCTTTAAAACCAGATTGTTATTACTATATTTTGACGATCAGTTAATGTCATAAGAAATATAAGAAGCGTATTTGTTCATTTCATATGTTACTGCACAATAAAATCATTAGATTTTATAATTGTACTCATATAAATCGAAAAGAATATGGAATTAACTTATTTATTATATTTTCTTAACATCCTTGAAACATTTCTATGAAAAACATTCAAAACATTTTTACATATTCGTTTAATAAATGGTTGTAACTAACGAGTTATATAAGTTCTTGAATTCGTATTTTGTGTAAAGCACAAATTACAATGATTAAGTGAACTGAAATGACAAAATGAATAATACTAATCGCGGTTTATAAGAATAACGATCAAAGTAAGGTTAAATCATGAACACATTATAAAAAATGACTCATAAGATCAGCAAATATCAAATCATATCTAGGATTATAAACAGATAATTATGCAAATGAAAATTTGCTTGAGCAAACGTGGGTAGATGTTTCATCTTGTTCCACACAGAATCTTCATTCTGCTTCCTCTACTATTCCAAACCTACTCAGATGATCCATCTGAGGTCCGTGTTGACATATGGACCTTGGATGCATTTTATGGATCTCTCTGTTATAGGTTTCCAGAAAAGTTTTAGCATTCAATTCCTTAGTAATTCTTCCAGCATTTGGAACTTCTGTTCTATTTCACTAATCAGTTTCTCAGTATTCTGCTGCTACTTATTCATTTTGTCCAGTTTGTTTAATTTTTCTTAATGTTGATTGAACTTGTTGGCTGCTTTGCTATCAGACAATCTATCTTTCTTTACACTTACACACATCTTCAAAATAATATATGGACTATGACCACATTTTACCTTCCTATGGAGCATACCATCTTCATTGGATCAGCTTGTATCAATGAAATTTCGAGTAATGCGTTTTCTCACAAAACATTCAATAATCGCTAGTTTGTCTTTCCGCCAGACATAAATAGGAAAGTACCTTTTTATATCTATATTTGTTATTATTTCAATATCAAAATACTTTTTTATAGCTTTTCTCGGCAAATGTATTTATTATATTATAATCCACAGCTAAACAAGACTTTAGATTTCAAAGCTCTTCTTCCTTTGGACAATTTTTTTAGTTTTCCTTCCCGTTCTTGTCCCATGGAAGTTTGAGAATAATTCTTAGTAAATTCTTAATTTTGAAAAGTTTCCTTAAACTTAGGATCAAAAATAGTGAATACGTAGAATCTTCGGAAATTGGGGGCGAAGCCATTGAAATACGGTAATAACAGTAATTCTAGTTTCATTCGAGTTTCACAACAGTATGAATTTTCTAATTTAAAGCAGTTTTTCAAAGTAAGTGATTGGTTATCAACTTTGCTTCATTCTTGTATGATTTTTGTGGAGAGCCCTCCACTTACACACCATATTTAATACGATGTTTCTTTAGCACAAAACACGGAATTAATGTCTAATACTTTTGAGCATATCTGTATATATTTTCCCTATTATATTTGATGCTTCACTGAGACGTAAGTTTTGGAATCCAAATTGGTTAAAACACAAGGGGTGTTACAGTGCAAAGTATCGAACTCAAAAAGCTATCAACTTGCGATCAAGAACTTTTATATATATGCGTAAACGCGTTGGAAAAAAGATAATGTCTGGAACACCTTACATAAGAACAGTATACGAGTGTTTTTTTAAATAAAAATATTTTGAATGGCACTGGACACTGGAAAAATATTATTTTCACCATACCGTAACGTAATTATGGTACTTGTATTATATAAATTTCCACAATACTGTAACCACTTTATACAAACTAAGTCAAGCATATCCTTTCATATGAGGTAAATGTGTATTCAAAATATAATTCTCTATTGAGACCTCAGGTCCGCACTCGTGCTTTATATCATCATCGTAATTATTGATACTTTCACAAAAGAAAAGCACATACGCGTCTAAGAAAAATTAATGAACGCCGCGCGAACCTAAACGGGATAGAAGTTGCATTTGCCAATGAACACCAATAGATTCGATGCATCATGATGCGCGTGACCATCATGTGACTACATCGAATCCGAATCTGATAATCGGTGTATACTTATCTATAAAACGCATGTTTTTTGATAAACTGGAAGGAGTAGGTTGCACTGTTGTGTTCACATTTACACTAAAATAAACATAATTACACATTATTCATCAATAAATTATGTACAAAAATGGAATGTTGTGGTACATTTCTACAATGGTATTAAATACACTAAGTTTTGGTAAAATATTACAGTCCGTGTTCATCTCGTAGCGACTAATTGTAAACATATTCCTTGTTTTTATAAACCCACAATTCAAAATACACAAATTGAGTTTATATTTTTGAATAGTACTGTTGCTAAAATGCATAATTGATGCAGATATTATATACAATTAAATCTTTGTGCAGATCTTTGTGTACAATTCTGTGCTGTGATTTTTCTCACAATCAGTGCAGTGTGCCACATATCTATTCAGTATTTTGTTACGTCTATATCTTCTAATAAATTAGATTCGATTTTCTCTTAGATAACACATGTAATCATGACCTACTTGATAGTCTGATTATAAGTGTAATTAGATGATAAAATTAATTGCAGCAAAGCTTAGTATATTATAAAGCCATCATATACCTACATGTATGTTTTATAAACATGTGATTATAGGTAACTACTTTTTAACGCCTGTATATGCAAAATTTGTACATACATAAACATAACATTAGAGCTCTCTATACATATTTATGATATAATTACATTTCTCGGCACTTAAGTATAACCTTTACAAAGCAATTAATCCATATTACCATTCAAAATAAATTTCCAGAGATTTAGATATATTAAAACAGAACGTCAGTGATGCGATAACAGATTATAACATCAATAAATTTGGCAACAAATGTCACAATATATTGTGATTTTGTTTATGGTGTGTGGATGATACAAGTTAGCCTTCACACTTTTGTTGGAGAAGCACATACCATACAATATCTTGCTTATTTACTTTTTTGTGTAGTTAGTTTTATTGTGTATATGTAATTTAAGTTGGATTATGAATTAAAATTAATGTAAAGATTTTTTGTCCCAACGCTACATCGTAAAAATGAAAAAATCTGGAGTAGTATTTAAAAAAAAATATTTTTATTTTCAAATAGATTTAGTTTGTTTTAAAATATTGATTTTACCTAGCTAATGTCTATATTATTTTAATTCGTTTCTATATATATATTTTAGATGCGATCTATTAACTATAATGAAGTTATAAAGGAACTAAAAAAAGCAATTGGCATTTAAAAAAGCAATAATAATAACACTAATAATTCTATATTTAGAATTAAGAAACTTAAATTTTTAAAATCAATATTTCAATATTCAATTCTTCAATTTTTTTTTACAAATATTTTTTCAAATGTATTTATTATTATAAAGAGATTACCTTGACCTACCGTTAAAACAAAAAATGTCGACGTCTACAACTGTTAAGAAAATTAGATGTAAATTTTATTGCTAGGCTACAAGGTTAACGTAGAGCCAAATTATGAATTTCGAGCAGATTTTTGCTTCTAATTATCGCCCAAAAAAAAAAGTATTTATAAATTTGCATACTGCACTAGCAAACCGATTTGTTTACATTTGGGTTCATTCTGACTTTATAAAAAGTATGTTATATTCTTAGAATGGTAATAAAATGGCGATAAAAAATTTTTAAGTGAAAGTCATTAAGAACATATGTGCGGATGAAATAAAGTCCGAATGTTTACGTGCCTTAATTTACATAATAGAAGAACAGTCATTCATCCTCGCAAGAGTTCTTTGCTTAATATGTTATAATAGGTGTTATTTCATTAATTGAAATGTATTATAAATAGTTGTGTTGTTTGAGAAGTGCATAACAAAATGTTTATTACATTTCGGATTATATGTCAAACTTAGTTCCCCTTAGATTTTCTTTCAATCGCTTATACCAATTGTCCGCCTGCGTCCGCATTATAGCGATCCTGTAGTGTAAGCGAGATACACAGAGGTATCCGTGCATTAGAACGGTAAAGAAGTATACGGAATATTCGACTGGATTACATTAGCATATTGCTATGATGCACTCGTATTTGCCAAGAAATCCACATTTCTACGCTGTCGCCGCACAGGCGCCAGAGCCGTCGCTCGCACACGTGCTGTCAGATGCATTTTATATTTCGTCGGGAGAACTACTCGCTCGTACTATTTAATAAAACGCGTTGTTGGTAGGTAGATAACGGTTATTTTAAAAATGGAGTACTATACGCCGGAGCAAACACTCTTCATGATTAAACACTTTTACGGTGGTAATTCCGCGGAAGTAACTCGGGATTTATTTGCTGCTAATTTCCCCGAAAGTCAAATTCCCAATGCAAGCACCATTCGTAGGACCGTTAATCGATTTGAAACTACATTTTCTTTAGTAAATAATAAAAATAAAGTTGTTCCGGATAAGAATGTAAGCGATATAGAAATTCGAGTATGTGCTTTAGTTGAAGGAAATCCCACTATGTCATCTCGACAAATTGCTCGCGAATTAGGTATCTCTAAAACAACGGTTCATAAGATTTTACGTACTAATAAATATCGTTCATACAAATTTACAAGTTCACAAGTACTTCTTCCCGATGATTATTATCGCCGAATGGAATTTTGCGAAAGAATGATAAATAAATATCACGATAACCAATTTTTTTTTAACAACGTATTGTTCACAGATGAACCGCGCAGTTTGTCGTTACTGGTCGCGTAAAAATCTACTTTTAAATATACCAACGCGAACGCAGTATCCACAGAAGCTAAATGTATATGGACAGGTATCATTGGAAATCATATAATTGGGCCTTTTTTCATTGACGGTAATTTAAACGGAAATAGATACCTACAGTTACTTGAAAATAATATTATTCCGGCAATACGGGAGCGATTTAATATAAATGAAGTTTGGTTTCAGCAAGATGGTTGCCCAGCACACAATACACGCATTGTAACAAACTTTATAAACGCGGTTTTTGAAAACAGATGGATCGGTAACTCGGGCCCTATTAAATGGCCAGCGCGGTCCCCTGATCTAGCTCCAATCGATTTCTTTTTATGGCCCTTTTTACATAATACAATATACGGATACGGTGATCAACGGCCATCAAACCTTATCAAGAGGGAGGTTTATTTGAACACTTAATAAATTAATTTACTTCAAATTTTATTATTGTTTAAGAATAATTTAATATTCTCTTTTAGCTAATTGCAGGTTTATTGCAATGTTGAATACAATTCTGTTTTAAGAATTAAATATATTATTTTCCATTATTATTATTATTTATTATAGTTGCGTTTTTACATTTTATACTTGTTGAACAATATTATTTTAGTTTTTATTTTAAATTTAGGAGTTCTGATTATTTATTTTTGATTTTTTATGTTGTTTATGAGGCTGTGATGAATTACTTCACTGACATGTTATCAGTGATTATCTGATGCTTCAAACAACTAAAAATATTTACTTATATCGGGAACACACTACCTCTAACAGTGCTTTTTATTTTTCAGGAATAGTATTTTTTACCACATGTAATGTTATTTATCACTTATGCTATAACATAGAACTCTAAAAGACTTTGATTTGCCTATATGCCCCAATACATTTATACGTGTAACTTATAATACGTCCGCTATCGTTTGTAAATACCATCCGCGTGCCGCTAAGTAGGCGTGGCAATTCAAGGTGGCACGCCCATTTATAGTCGACCAGTAGTTACTAATACATGCATCGTGCTATGAACGGTTGCCACACTGTATAATATTTGTTCGACTATAGTAGGCTAGTATTAATATTTTATTTATATTTCTGTAATAAATATGATTTTACGTAATATTGAGGTCAAGTTGAATAAAATTAAAATTACAGCGAATTTTATGATTGACAACTGTTCAAATAAATTTCTAATAATGATGGTTTTCCCACGCAACCAGCGTATGATAAAAATTCTTTTTTTTTCCTTAAAAACATATACTTCGTATCAAAGGAATACAGTTAAATAAAATACTTTTTCTTTAAAGCAACTGACTGAACTTTCTAGTTTAGTTTTAATAATCATGAGATTTCAAAAATATATGTTGGTTGTGTCTAATACTTGAATGTTTATTTTTAAATTTATTTAATATCAAATCTAAAAAGTTCATTTGTCTAACGTCTTCTATGAAGTAATTTATATTGTTTTAAATATTTTATTAAAAATAAGGTGCAGTAACGTGTTACATAATTGCATCACTAACGTAACAGAAGAATGGTTCTCTTATCTATAGATTTAATACATTCCCGTTACCAGAGTAATGCAATAAATGTTAAGTACTACGTGCTTACTCATAAATTTTGATTTCCAATATTCAATAATCATTAAGCGCTAATCTGATTTTATAAATCTATAAGTTAAAAGTTAAATTAAATTTAATAAGAATGTGTTTGTACATGAGATAGATGACAGCGTCATCTACAGAGAGTATCAGCTTTTTCATAATTTCTAAAAACTGTATATAATTATTTATCAAACAACATTACATATACAAACAAGCTTTCATTTTAAACTTAATATAATATAGGGAAAATAACACGCATACAACATCTATTTATACATGTATGTATGTAAGAAGATTAAAGATAGACGACTAATTATGTAGGCATATGTATATAATTTGAAACTATATATCGTTCTGTCAAATATGTAAATAGGTAAGCCGCCTATAATTGAGATATATTAATTGATAGCATAACAATTAAGAATAAACCAATTTGCATTGCTAAAGAGCTAGTAGGTAAGCTTTTTATCTGTAATGGGGCAGCAGTCACTTTGGTTTGGATTACTATCTAAATGAATACTAAAACACAACATGTATATATATCTTACATATTCTATTCCAGATTAAGTTTTCGTTAATCCAACGGCTCACCTTCTAGCCCACAATGAGAACTTAGAAGAGAAAAAGCTGGTGTTGTGTATTCAGATAACATATTTAGATTAAATGCACTGTGATTTCCATTTTATTCTTTTGTGGATACTATTAAGCTAATGTTGAATAAATATACTATTTTATCCGGAACATTAAGACCTTGAAGCTTCCCGAAAACTTTTTCTAATTTTATTTTCAGTAAAGAAGTACAGAAGTTACATATAAGAAAAGTGTATTGCGTATTTTGGATGTGCCTAGTTGCATATAACGCACCAGAATTATATATCCAAATAACATGATATATAAATAGTAACAGAAATTTTAATGTTAAGTTTTGCAAGTGATAAATGGGAGCACGTTCAATTTAACGATTTTAATTATTGCTGCATCAATTAATTATTCTCTTTCTTTTGCAGGTGAGTATTTGAGCAACGATTTATGAGTCTTAAGAACACACGGAAGAGCAGCGCCGCACAGTGGATCGAAGTTGGTTAAAAATGTGACATAGCGTAAAAAGGCCGATCTTCTAGAATCATAATAAAATGTATATAAGTGTATAGTAAAATAAGCATTAGATATGGAAATCACAGTACAAACGAGTAGATTGACGGAATATCGAACAGAAGCATGTCTGAAAGTACATATGTTCGGTGATGTTACGCTAAGTGTATTTCGACCGTCCTCTTCAACTACTAAAATCTTCGGAATTAGAAACGATACGAAGCTGCAATTTTCTCAGAATATACACTAACTATGTGTAATTCAACCTGCAAAATATTAGCAAATCATATTTATAACTAACTATACAATTACCATTTCTTGAAGACGGTGTTCTATGACTTTTAATTTTAACTTCTATTAGATTTTTAAAAAAATGCCCAAATTTGCCCAGAAAAAGGAAAACTGTTTTGTCATCTAGGATCCTTCTAGTACTTGCTCCAGCGATTTCAGCTGCTACTTCGCGCAACTTTTTGAAAAAAGACGTTTTGTTTATGGCATTACCGTTTCTAGCATTCTCATAAATGCATGTTAATTAATATTTCTATCAAAAATGTGTTAAGTTATGCCATTTCAATGACGAAACATTCGATGTATGTTTCATAATCTTTTAGTTTTCATACTAAAAAGGGGATAAACCAAATAGGATAATTATGAATATCGGTCATTACCTACACTATGAGCTATTCCTTTAATAATCGCTGCACTTATTGTATCCTTGTTTTTTGCATTATAAAAATAAGTTAAAATTGTGAAATGTGCAGTGTTAGTTTATAATAATCGATTATAGAAGATAAACCAAATGGGCTACCTATCTTTCTTTATATACTCGGCATGATTGACTGCTTCGGTTCGCCTACACATTCTAAGCGTTATTCTTCATCTGTTGTTAATATTAATACAATCTATGTTTTATCATACACATAATTAGGCAGGTTACCTATATCATTATCATAAATCTGTCAATGTACCTACTGCATGGTTAAAGGTAATAAAAATATCACAGAAAATTAATTAATTAATAAATTAGATTCTAATACCTCAAAAAATAAAATAAAACGATCTATTTTATCCGATTTATATATATATATAGGGAGACGATTTCGATCAAGGAATTCGGTCTTCCAGCAATGGAGAAATTAGTAAATGAAACTCATTTATTAATACTCAATATTTCGGAAATGTTTATTTCCTTCTTCAGGAGAATTAATGAGAGATCAAAATGTCGGCAAGAACGACGCACATGGGTGGAAAATTTATTATTATATTACAAGTTAAAAACTGAAGTAAAAGTCGTAAACAAATTGAGGAAAAACTGAAGTGGTCAAATTAATAAAATTAATACAATATTAACAGATTAAAATTCGGAACCGAAATGTATAACACAGAAGGACGAACACAACTGAAGTTGGCGCGGATATCATTCGACATGCAATACTTCCAATAGGCAAACTTTCAGAAGAAGCTGCTGAAGCTCGCAATAAAGACTTTAAAAGCTTCAGGGAAGAAAATAGTAGAAAATGTAGTCGCTCAGCTACTAATGAAGATATTTTGAAAAGACTGCTGATCACATCCGATCCGTATATTTCCAATTCAAGACAAAAATTAAAGGGGAATAAAAGAAGTGAATTATTACCGGAAGCTGTAGAACTATTAATTCTTCACAGGGAACATTTTCTTATCAGATAAGGTAATCGAATCGTTTTACTATAAAAAAACGTTCACTATATATTACAATTTAGAGTAAATTGTTATAATACACCGTGGTACATAATTATACATTTTATGTATTCTTTTTATCCCTGATATAATTGTGTCGACACATTGAATCGACTAAGATACCAAAGCCCAAGTTTCTATCTGAAATGTATTTAGCGATCACAATATTTTTCCTGTTGTATAATATTGTCCACATTGTAAGTTTCATCACACAGAAGCAACTACGATTATATCTATATCAATATATATGCTATTTTTTCATCGATTTATACAGTTTCAAATATTATACACTTTTAGCTCGATTTTCACAAACAAGTACTGACGGTACAACAATTTCTTTTTTTACTCGATATAATATACAACCTTACTGTTCGACTAAACTTTACTTCGTTGATTAACGTTAATTTTTATGCAAGTTATTAACATTTCAGTCAATGTCCGCCTTCTACCGCTTTTCGATCCACTGTGCGCCGGTGAGGTAATTAAAACGAATTTATCATTGTACGAGATTGCAACGTCATTTAATTAATCCTGCCGTCAACTCTGATTTTTACTTTTATTGCGTGTTCTGTAAGATACCTGCAATGCAATGCAATTAAATTATAATATGAGAAATAAGAAGAATGCTCACAGGAATAAGTTAAAGAATGTTTAATTCTTCTAATAAATTGAAAAAGAAGTTGTTTTAAATATACAGAAGTTAAAATTGTAACTGCTTGAAAAGACCATTGATTAATGTACTTGTAGTAACTACATATGTACATGCTTCAGTATTAGAGGAAAGGTACTCAATTAACTTTTATACCTTGACCTTTAGTTTCGTTATGCAAAGTAGATCCATATACAGGATGACTGGTAAGCGGAGGTATTTCTTTGGTATCATGTAGGTATGTATGTGTGATATTAGGGTGATAGTACACTGCGACCTGAAAGATCTATTGTGTCCCCTCTTCTCGCTGTATTTACAGCTGGCCGTCCAGTCTGATTCCTTTTAAAAAGTGCAGAATGTCCGAAGGCCCCAGATTAGGTAACTCTCCCTTTTCGATTTCACATGCTCCCAGGTGCAGCGCCCTTGAGTTTCACAGTGCAGCGCAGTTTGTGAGTAGATGGATGGACGTTTCGTCCTGTTCCCCACAAAATCTACATTCGGCTTCCTTCGCTATTCCAAGCCTGCTTAGATGTCCGGTCAGTTTACAATGGCCTGTAAGGATCCCTGTTAATATCCGAAAATCATTTTTACTCAGGTTGATGCATTCTGCAGATCTCTTCTGGTTATAGGTTCTCAGAAGAGTTTTAGCTTGCCTCATTCCCTGGAGATTCTCCCAGTATTTGGATTTTCTCTGCTCCACTTCATTTTTCAGTTTCTCCAGTGTTATGCTGCTACTTATCCCGCAAAAAGTTCTGGCCCTACAAAAGGTATTGTAGCCCCTCTCTTAGCGAGATTATCTGTTATTTCGTTTCCTTCCACTCCTATGTCTCCCGGAATCCATAATAGGGTTACCTTGTTCTTTTTGCCTAGCTCGTTTAGTTATTGTAGACACTCCCAAACCATTTTGGAGCTGATTATGTTTGACCTCAGCGCCCTAATGGCTGCTTGACTATCAGATATTATAATAATCTCCTGCTTTTCATAGCTTCTGTCAATGTTGACCTGGACACATCTTTCAATAGCGTGTATTTTCGCCTGGAAGATACTTGGGTACATCCCCAAGCTTTCGAAATATTTAGTTCTAGGCCCATATATCGCTATTCCAGTTCCTTCTGCCGTTTTGGAGCCATCTGTGTACCATTTAATGGCATTTCTATTCAGTATCGAAATAGTATCTCTATCCCATTCAAGCTTTGTGGTAAATTCTTTCACAAAGTTGAACATCCTTGGCATGCCGTCCCGGGGCATGTCCCAGATTTGGGCACCTGCAGGAGTCGGAGGCCTATGTCTAGCCATTCCTTCCCTGATCATCCTACGTGTGGTCCTTTTAACTATGCTCTCCACAAAATTTGAAGAGGAATAAGATTTAGTACCACTTCAATAGCTGCTGTTGGGCAGGTTCTCATTGCCCCAGTTATGCATACACATGCTAATCTTTGCACTTTAGGGAGATTAGCTCTCGCAATGGCCAGATTAGTTCCCTTGCTCCAAGCCACTGCCCCATAAGAGATCATTGGTCTCACGATTGCTGTGTACTTCCAGAGCAGTATTTTTGGGTTGCAACCCCAGTTGTTGCCTGCAAAGTTTCTACAAACCATTAGGGCCTTCTTTGCCTTCTTAGTTACTTTAAGTATCGTAGTGTACCAAAATTTTCAATTTATGTTTTTAAATGATTAGATAGCTATGATATATGATATATCGTTGTGAAGAGAATTTTTTAGAGTTTTAAAATAGGTAAAAAAATTGGGTACATTCCATTTAAAATTTTGTATGTATTTGCTATTTCTAACACATTTGATGTTCAACTGTTTTTTATTCTAAGGCATATAATAGGTAATCAAATGTAGAACAAATTTTCTTCATTAATATTTTGTCGTATCTCTAACAATAGCCGAGATATCTGGGGTGAGAGGTAAAATCAAACAGACTGTATATGACTATTTAAAATAAAAACCTTACACTTGAAACCTATCACTCTTTACAACAAAATTTAATTTTTTGCTAAATGTTTCTAAATAAGGTAGAGTGGTTAACCATCATTTTGATAACGGCTGCATATTCGGTTTAGTTCATATGAGACGAAAATATTGATTTGTTAGAACACACACAAAATTCTTGTGTATTTTTTTATTTTTACTTGTTTATAAGAGTACATACGCACTAAGCGGTTACCCGTAGTGCGGTTAATCGTCCGGTTGATCTTAACATACAATGAACCTGCGATTCAGTGCGAATAGATAAACATTTCTTTATAAGAGATACATTCATGTTACTGCATGCGGTTAGCTGGACGGTTGGCCGCATTACGGGTAACTGCTTAGTGCGTATGTAGCCTAAATGTTTGGAAGACGTTTTCAATTTGTCTGTCTTCATTTTCTATGCGTGTACCCTGCTCGTCTACGGTCTCTAGATTCTGTTATTCTATCTAAGAAATTCTTTCTAAGACTAAGATAGTGTCTGAATCGTTAAACGTAAACGTTATACCGGGTTTTCCACGGAAGTGGCCAGTTAGAAGTTTTTGGGCTTAACAAAATTCTTCAGTTTTTAAAATTTGGGGTTTCGCAATGGGGTTTTAAATGTTGCAGCATACATTTTTGAATTCAGCATGAAATTCTTTGACTTACAATTAGGATTTCCTGTACCAATCTGTTTCTAAGATATTACGATTTTTGTGAAAATTTTGACATTTATACCGTGGTATGTAATTGATTATTTTCCGCTTGCACAGTTTATTTCTTATGATTTGATTTCCGTGCCGAAAAGCCTGCATTGAAATTGCTGAGAATGACAGACGCTTTTAAAATGCCCAATATTGGGAAGCAACAAGTATTGAGCTACGGGGATGTCCTTAGAAATAAACATTAATCTCATTTTCCCTATTTTTGGAAACAAGTTTGTTGCAATTGTTTCTTGATTTAACACTGGCAGTTTTTAAAAAACGTTGTTTCAACTTCTGAACTTCTTTACATCTATTGGCGAAAAATGACGGTACCTTTCATTAAATTTTCGGCAAGTTCTTCGTGCAATTCTTTGGCATTCTCCATGGATAGATCAAATATTGTTCATTATTTAGTTGAATAGTTCAATATTTTCTATTATTTAGTTTATAAATTACACAATAATATGTATTTGTCTGTGAGTGTAGTAAGGTTGTATTTTCGGATGTGGTAACTGGAAATAATATTTAGTGACAGCAATAATTTATTGTAACGTCAAAGTCATAGCATACTAGATAAAATACACGACAATTTTGACAGTATTAATAAATGAAACCAGTATTTTAAAGAGAACTATTAAAAATGGGTGTAGGAACTGTTACAGCAAATCAATGTAGAATTTAATAATATATATATAAATAAATGTAAAAACATACCGGGTGTTCTATTTTAAAAAATTGAGTTTTACAACTTTAAAAAATCTTTGATATATCACTAAGTTTTAGACATGTATAATATAAAGGGAAAGTTTTACTGATAAAAACTGAAATTTTTCACTTATCGGAAAAAAATCAGCAATCTTTACAGTCTTGGGAACTGTTTAACGCACAGAAATTCGTTCTCAAATTGTTGAAAATTTAATCTACTTCAAAAGGCATATAACTTATTCCTCTAGGAGTTATAAGGCTCAAAAAATTTTGCAATTTTTCGGGAATTACGCAGTTAACACACTGAAGTTACTTTTGGTTCACACTGGACTTAACAACATATCAAGAATTGACCGGCTCGTGAATCAATATAAGAGTATTATTCTTTAATATGCCTGCTTCGTTCTTGATGTAAAATTAACATCGCCCGTTCCCACACCAGGAAAGGAGTTGTCGGTAAATATAAAACAAAATAATCAACATATAGCCTTATTATCGCGATCCTTTCAGGCTTATTAAAATCGAACCTCTTCGGTAAAAGTTGATCTGACCTTAAATGTTCAAGTATTTAACGGGAAATTAATGTGAGCTCCACCTTTCGGAAACGCGATCAGAACAAGGATCAATACGATCCGTCGATTCTTTAACGACCATAATGGCTGCTTTAGGGGAACTGATACCAATCACTGCAAGGTATCGTTACTTCTTCGGCTGCATTTCTGAAATTTCTTTTGTATTCGCTTATAGTATTGTACATGCGGCGTAAGGTAAAGAGATCTCGGTATGTACTTTCATTCGGTAGCTTTGATCGCGTAAGCTCTCACATTTATTGAATGGACGAACAAAATAATTTTGATATTTACTTACTTGAATGTGTATGTATGGGAGTTTGGTGAAAACAGCACGATGTGCATGTTGTAATTAATCGCAACAACAGTATTTAAACAAAAAACACTTTCTTTCGAAAATACATTATTAACTGTTGTCTCTAACATTCTACGTGTGTCATTGTTAAGAACATGCAATTACTTTTACGTGAGTACTTAGCATTTAACATAGTTTTCTGTTTTTTGTTTCTAATTACACGTTCATCGCACAAATTGGATATTAAGCATCATCATTACACAGGTCGGTGTTCCAGATTAGTTTACTTTCATACCTATTGTATCTAACTTAATTATAATTTGTCAGTACTCAACCTAAATGTTTCCAAACCGGATTTCCTTCCATCACGAATTGAAGCATTACTTTTTCCCATAATATTATTATTTATTGTTTTAGTTATACATCACCTCAGATAAGGTTTGTAATAATTGCAAAACGCTACCTCATTTTAATTTCATTAAAATTTCTAACAGTCAAATATAGAACGCAATTGTTTTTAGTAAATATATTTGGAACGTAACTCAACAATGCTTTATGCTCCATAATCTCTAATTACTGCTGTTATAGTGAAAGAGCGGTCAGTGAACATTTCATAATTCAAATAGCAAGTTTTGTATGCATAGTGTTGCAATGGGAATGCTAGAGAATTGCAAACGTTACTCCGCTCGTGCTATGTAGAATTAATACAACAGCAATATTTAATATTAGGTTTGGCGTTTGGATGTATTATACAACAGTTTCAAATATATTCAATGAACGTAGTTTTGTAATTCAAAAAAAGAAAATTTTAAGGAATAATATGTTACATGGGTATTTATTGGTACCGGTAAATTCGTCGAAAACAATTATTGGAAAGCAATTGTTCGAATGCAAGTGTTTGAAAACAATGATTCGGATCCATCAATATTCGAAAGCACAATTATTGGAATATAATTGTGCGAAAACAATTATTCGAAACCATAATTATTCCAAAGAACAAACATTGTGACTTGCGTTAATAACTGATGCATTTATTGGCAACTAGTAAACTATATAATTACTATGCAGCATGTGCCTGCTATAATAAAAGGTGAAACAAAATAGTTAAATGTCCCACAAAATTTTAAACTGTATGTTGTTTTCATTTCATCTGTTAGTGATGTCAAAGTGGCAAATTGTTCTCCTATATTCTTAACTGTAGAACCATTATTTAAATAATTAATAAATAATTTAGCCACTTCGTTGCTTATTTTGTTATTTCCTTTGACGATTATTATTATTTCGAGTATATGAGAGCAGTTTCTCGTACTTGAAGTAAGCGATTATTCATCTTTTGAATTTATAACTGGCGTTAAAAGCGTAAAGCGAATATTAGGTTATATTACCGTATGATAACAGTGGATTTTGTATGTAAGCAAAACGTATGATGCTGTGGATTTAAATGCATGAGCGGTTTGAGTTGGCATTATTTGATGTACTTGATTTTATGATGGGAATTTAGCGGGGGATTTGAATTTCTATATTGATATTTAAACGAGATATATGAGTTATTAGTTTGGATTAAGATTCTAGTAAGAAACTTACTTACCCTGAGAGAATCATTAGAAGATTAATTTCTTTGTTTATCACATTTATGTGATAATGATGGTTCAGTGGTTAGGCGTGACCTCGCCATGTGTCAGGGTGGACTGAAGATAATAAGTAGGTAATAATAATAAGAAAATCATCCGATTGGTTTGCGGTGTACTCAAAAACAGGTGGAGGGGTAGATTTCATGTACTTGTGTACTATAGTGTCATCTTACAATTGGGGCATAGCATATCTGTGGAGTAAATGATATTTAATAGATGACGCTGAAATGTTAATAAAACAGTGTTGAATTAATTTAAAAAAATTTAATAAAATTATAAAGAAATATCTACAAATTTCGTAGCAATATATATCCATTTAATCATCGGACTGGAACTTCTGCATATTTTTTATTCTGTGCCAATACTATTGGGATATTTATAAAATTCGAAATGTTATTGATATTAGCACCTTCAAAATACTATACTTCAGTAACACTTAACATAAAATTTTTATTTAACGTTTATGATGCTACTTTAGTATAAATGAAACGGAGAGATTTGCAAACCATGAGGGTTAGGAAGACATAGAAATGCACTTGCACATAAAAAATAAATAAACATTTTATTTATTTTACAATAAGGAAGTACATTTAATTAAATAATTTTCTTTGTTCTTACATAGAAACCCCATGGTTTTATTAAATTCTTTGTTAATCAATTTAGTAACGTTAATAATATGTGAAAGTCAAATCGGTTTCGTAACAATAATCTCGTTGCTATAACAGATGTTTGTTTCCGATTTAAAAATTAATATGATCCCCGATTACGAGTCCACCTTAATTATGATTTAATTGTAGCGTACGTCCTGGCTTTATGAAACTTTAACCGAAAACCCGTCGTTCCATTTACGTATCCTTGTATTCTTTATATGGCATCTCGGGAAATATACATACGTACGCCACGGATGGGCATGTGTGCAAGTGCGTCGTAGAAAGTTATCGCTTAATGTGACGTTTTCATACTGAAAACCGTTCATATTGTTTTCGCACATTATTGTGACCGCCGATTGGAAAAACGGAACTTCTAAGCCTTCACATTACGTGCAGAAGTTTCCTTTCATAATAGTTAATAATCTGACAAATAACATATCTGCAGTACCGTTCCCAATCAGGCGAATACTTAATGCGTCTTTAAAATGAAACATGCGTTGTGAAAAGAAAAATGCAATTAATAGGTTACTATAAATGTATAATCAACTACAGGTTTTTATCATATTTACCATTGTATTTAATTGGGTCTACATAAGTATAGTGTTTGAAAAGGTAATAAAATAGCAAGGCATACATAAATGTGTATGCCTTGCATGCATGATGCTTGAATGCATCATATTGCAATCATCTAACCTAGTTTTTCAGTTTTATTAGTTGAAATACCACATAATATATGTTATTAACGAAATAACTTCGGGGTTCAGTAAAATATACTTACCATACAAAAATGTATAATAATTAATAACAATGTAACTTTCTAATATAAATATGTAATACCATTTACATATTTGCATCTTTTGTCATTATCATTATTGTAGTTTTAGTTAAAGTATCAAGTTAGTGGGTAGCTGGCAAATTATGCATGCAATAGAAAGAATATTTTTTTATACATTTTGAAATAAGAGGAACAGTATTAAATTCATTACGGCCATTTCTTGTCAACAGGCATCAATTGGTCGAGTGATGTTGCGAAAAATCAAATATACAAATTTTGAATTAGAGATCACCGCAAGGATCCATCTTAGGACCCCTACTTTTCTTGATTATGGTTAGCGATCTTCCATCCTATGTAATTGACGAGAAGGCGTGTATGGATGTAGATGACACAAGTATCCTCTTTAAAGGGAAATGTGAGGCAGAACTAATGGGGAGGCAGGCCAATGTTGCAAGGGTAGTAGGAGTATGATTTTGGAGCAACCGTCACAGTGGGGCCAAATCCCAACAAGCTGGCCAAAAGTCTAAGTCGTTAACTAATTTGCGTGAAATTGAGTACTTGAAGGTCCTTGATGTCGTTGATTATAAATCAAAAGTCAAATTTTCAAAAAACAATATGGCAGAACCATTATGGTGGACAACAATTGATTGAATTTGGATATAATTGAGTACTCGGGGGTTCTTGGAGTCGTTGATTACGAATCAAAAGTTGAAATTTAAAAAAAAAAACAGCGACGGAACCATTATAGAGGACGATTTCTTGAAAAACTGATTGAACCAGGGCATAATTGAATGTTTGAGGACATTGGAAGTTAGTTATTACGAATTCAATATAAAAGTGGGATGGACACCTGTTCAAATGTACAAATCATTTGAAATATTCTAAATAAGAGTAAAAGCAAGAATTAGAATGCTGCTAAATTGTAATACCTGGATATAAGTTTGTTATTTTTTGTTTGTTTTATTACAGATTAACATTTAGTTGAATATGTAGTTGCTAACGGTAAATAAATGTCAAGAAAAGTAAATAAAGCCGTGTAAAATGTTTCATATGAAGTTATATATTTAGTTATCGTCATCAGATGAGTACTCCGATTGCAGTCAGTTGTGTGAGCAGTTTCATTTAAATACATGTGCAGTACAACGCAGAAACGGTCGTTGTCAGAACGCTATGTGTGCACTGACGTTTAGAATGGATCAACCTGTATTTATCTACGCTTGGACCTAACTGGATCCAACATGTGAGCACAACCGACCGACAGATGTTTCAAAACTGCATAACTTGTATCTAAATCACATTTTCACCGGGCAAAATTAAAAAGAAATCGGTTTTTATTACAAAAACCTATCAATCGCAGGCGCGCAAATATGCACAGCATTTTTTTGTTGTTTTAATTAGATAATAGTTTAATTTACAACCTATAATAAGTCCGATCGCAGAACACTGCAGAACTTATATACTTTTGCTTATGAGTGTACAATTTTACCCCGCAATTTTTCGTTAATTTCAGTCCAAACCGCTCACATAAATTTTTACTATAAATTTTACTACACACAGCTTTCGAATTTATGTTTCAGGTTTCAAATTGCTTTATGTTTGTTGCTGTGGCGTCCACTTAAATACAGCTTTGAAATTTAGTTTCTCACTTGACAAGTCTAGCTAAAGCCCAGGTCACTTTCGAACTAACATACTATCGCAAGTGTAAGACATCGTGCTTTTTCTTTCTTTGGAATTTGACTTTTGTATATCGAACTAACCAACCAATCACTTTAAAACCCTAATATAGAACGTTGATTTTTCGACTTTTGGCTAACTTTTAGAGATTTGGTCCCACTGCGTCTCAAACCTAATAACGAAAAATCACAAATACTTACCTCCACAACATATCAAGGGACTTCTGGGTGAATATGTAGATACAGCTTTGAAATGAACACGATATATCGAGCATCTGGCTCGCGTGTTGACTTCTACTGTTTTCGCCATTTGCAGAATTAAGGCTGTAGCAACTGATAATGCAACACCACTAGCTTATTTCTCGTTATTCCATTCTCACTTTACTTATGGAGTGCTTTTCTGTTGCCTTACGAGCGGGTCGAATAGGATTTCTCCAGAAAAGTCTACTCATTCTTCGCATTGATTAAATATGAACAATAACATATTGTATCTGGATGATCTCTTCAGCAGTCTTAATTGCCCAGTTTTCGCCTACGCTGATGATGTAAAGATTTATCAGACCATTACTACTATTGATGACGTGGAGCTTCTGCAAGACAATATTAACCGCTTTTCTCAATGGTGCTCTTTTAATATGTTGAAACTAAACGTCGCTAAATGCCAGGTGGTATCCTACACACGAAAGACCAATGTTATCAACGCTTCTTATTTCATTAACGGCGAAGTTTTGTCTAAGGCAGATACTACGAGAGATCTGGGCATAATCTTCGACAAACGTTTAAGTTTTAGAAACCATATTGATGACTTATCAACATCTGCATCTAAACGATTAGGATATGTTATCAGAAATTGTAAACAGTTTCATAATGTTAGTACTTTGAAGACCCTTTACTATGCCTTCGTTGTAAGCTGTTTGGAGTACTGCTCAGTAGTGTGGTCACCGATTTATGTATCTCATCAGCTGACAATTGAACGGATTCAACGACGATTTTTAAAATACTTATCATTTAAGCTTGATAATCAGTATCCTTTGCGAGGCATTGATTACAACTCCTTATTGAGGCGACATGACTTATGACTTCGATAGTCTTACTGAGCGTAGACAGAAGCACTCATCATTATTCGTATGGAAGCTGGTGAATGGATGCATTGACTCCAGTGATCTACTACATAAGTTGAACTTCCATGTACCGTCTCGTCCATCTCGATTCGTATCAACTTTTTCGTTACCCACACCTAGAACTAATCTATTAGTGAATTCTCCCATGGTGAATGTGTGTCAACTTGCGGACACTCATTATGAGGACATTTTTGTCAAACAATTGTAGGCTTTATGTACTATGAGTTTGTTATGTGCATACTATACTAAATTTTTTATTATATGTGTATATTCTATTGCTTATTGTTGTCCTGTTATTGGTACTTACTGTTGGGCAATAAACAAATATTATTATTATTATTATAACAGAAAATATGTCTAGTTTCTAGGATAGATTATTGAAACGGGATTTAACGGGAATATGGACGGGATGTGAGTCTATCCCAAAAGTTAAAAGCTAAAGTTCTTTGCTAGGATGGCATCAGGAATGTTTTGAAGATTATGAGGGTGGAGTAGAATTTGGTGAACTACAGCATCAGCTACCACTTATCTATTTATTCTAAATTTTATGCTCAGAAGACGTATAAATGCAAGTATGAACCATATATTCAAGGATTTATGAGATAGTAGTATTATCCCAAGCCATCAATCAATAGCATTTTAATGCGAATTCAACCGCGTGGCAATAAATTGCAAATCTGCGGTAGGTCTCAATGTGTCAGGTTTGTATTTAAAAAAAAATACTTTTAACAGCAACGCAACTTTCCCATAAGCATTAATCACGTTAAACCATATTAAAATTAGCGATACTCATCGGTACAGTTTTAATTTCTAATTTATTGATATACTTTTCAACGTTCGTTCGCTACCAGTATACGGTCCGCAACCGGCACTGAAGCGACACATCAGTCCGCAGCAAATATGATATTTTATAGAGTCCATCACCGTTCGCTTTCTCCAGATAGTGTCATATCACGTTTACGTTCATTGTCATACGTTGTAAACGCTAATAGCAACATGTGTTATTTATTTAGTTTATAGGACGGGCATGTTTCCTTATCGCTGAGCGTGTATCTGTTGCACCAGCTCTGTCACTTAGCATTTCATAGGTGTTTGAGTAATGGCCCTGACTAACTGTTCACGAGGAACAAAATCAATTATTTTTCCACGACACGAAGGTGGAGAGCAGAACTAGTGTGTAGGAAATAGCTTCGCTTATCTAAGGTATCGAATTCGTTTTGTTCTTCATTTGTAAAACATTATAGAGAGTTTCACGTGCCATGAACTTATTCCTTTGCGTGCTACTAGATCCTGTTATTAATATATGTATCTATCAGAAAGACTGCGTGCACACTTTCTACATATAAATAGTGAGTGCTTTTTGTCTGAATAGAGAATAATTCGAAAGAATTAAATAACATCGTTTACAATAAATTATTATTTATTCAAAATACCTGTCACTATGCACATCTTCCTATACGATGTCTGAATTCTCTCGAAACTGTTTGGTGTCCGTCGTTTTTTATGCTTTTTTCCATTATTTCTTTACTCTTGGATTTTATAAAGAAATCTAATATGGAGAGATTGGGTGACCATGACGGCCATACAATTGGATCATTTCCACCTATCCAATATTTTCGAAACACCAAATTTAACACATTAAATGTTGCTTTGTCTTAAAATACGATGTCTTTATAAAAAATTCGCTTTTCACAACATTTTCCCCCGACAGGAAGACAAAATAATAATCTGCGGCTGTTATGAACTTCTTCGATAGTATCCACAAATTTTGATTCAAATTTGATTTATAAACAAATTCTTTGTAGTTCGGATTTACTAACGTTAAGCCTGGGATATTCTTCCACAGAATCAAGAGCTGCAATAATTGGAGCATCGTTTTCATCATATCTACATAAGGGATACTAGAACTGTGATCAGATAGTAGATAGGATTAGTCGGTGTCTTTTCTTGGCCTCCTATTGTTCTTTTTTTTTTCAGGCTGTTTAAAATTCAGCTATTTTTAACAAACTTAGTGTAGACCAGTAATTTTATTACGTTTCGTAAGGTAAACTTGTTGTGGATACTATTTGTGTAGTTCAATATTCTACAAATAATTTTTTTTAATAAATAGGTAGGATTACAGCGCGTTTTACACTGACGTGAATTCGCTCGCACAAACGCTGTGCGTGGTGATATATGAACCAGTTCAACCAGTCGAACCAGACAATAGAAAAATAGGATTTATAGTTGAAGTATAGGCTTCCACATTCCTTCGGGCAAACTATGCGAATATGTTTTCCGTCAATTGCCCCACAATAATTTGGAAAATTCCATCTAGCGTAAAAGTCGTCAGCTATTTGCTTCAAATCTGCTTTTGTAGGCTTTGATAAATAAATCGGGAGCAACTTGTCATGCAGTGCTTTCAAAACTTCTCATGATTTTACTGATACGGTTATGAGATATTCTAAAATTAAAAGCCATCGACCGCAACGATTCTCCGGTAGCAAGAAATCTAAAACAAACCGCACCTATATATTTACCCACATGTTTTGTTATAAATCGTGATTTTCTATAGTGTTGTTGAAATTAACAAAGTACGTAAACTTACCTCAGGGTCAAGGCAAGCTTGTGACAAGATGAAGTAGGATATTTTACAAACGTAGTGGACATTGTTGTTATATCGTCGGATATATATGACTGTATATTGAAAAACTGGCTTTTGGTAAGTCTGAAATATTCTTTAAATTTAGTCTTATCATCCTTTTGAGAAAAAATTTGTTCGTTTGACATCGTGGTTTACAGATGGTAGTCAATAAAGCTAGTTCTTCTTCCACTTCCTCTTCTATTAATGCTATTACAGCTAATACCATATTGTTCATCATTATTTTCAAATTACAAAGAACAACACTACTCCACACAACGCATTTACTATTACTACTGAGTCACACATGAATGAATCGCTTCCACTAATCGTTGGAATAGAGACCATGTCTGAACGACTAATCGCCGCGTTTACTCTTAACGTTTATTCGCTTCCATTAATCGCTGCAGATAGACCATACCTTAACCGTTTCCCTATGTTATCGTTCACAGCGAAAGGGTACTTTACCTACAAAGAAAATAGTTATCGGCTGATTGTCAAGGCCAACTTCTTTTAGAACAATTGAAAATATCCTTCTAACCAAGCAGAGCTTAATCATAAAATCTTTACTCAATCATGCCTCTTGTAACATCTATCCTGGGACACATTGTATAATATTCTGACCATTATGCCATTCTGATTATCCTATAAAGATATTTATGTAAACGGATAAAAAGGCAAAAGAAGAGCAATCTTATTTAAAATTCTCATACAAAAATTAAACCAGCATTTCATTTATAAAACACATATGTGCCTACAAATAAATAATTTCTTTTTTGTTCCAAAAAGTTTTAAAACCTTTCTAGAGATGACTTTACAAGGAAAAGCATCCTTACCTTTCGTAAAATCGACAGGCGATTGAACGAAGTAAAAAAAAAGTTTTCGTGAATGACACTTTCAGTCAATGTTGCTTTACGTAGTTAGTATGCGCCCTCATTGTGTCTGGGACCGTTTCCAGTTTTCGTTTGGCGGTACCAAAAAAGGCATGCAATAACGGAAAGTGTAGCTGCTGCGGCATGCTCATCCTTTCTGTCTGTCTTCAATACGATCACGAAGGTGATCCATAACTTAATTTATGCAACTAGAAAGCCTGTCCGAAACTACTTACACTACCGTCCACAGATGTTTTATTACATTTTAACGAGGGTAATCCTAATATGTATTCGTTTAAATACACATGCGTGCATTAAATACTTGAAGTATTAGGCATAGACAATTTAATTAAATATTTTATAACCTTGAACACAAAACCGCATTGCACTGAATTATCTTAATCTGTTTACTAGACAAAGTTATTGCCAGTAGAACAATCACTGAAAGATGAAATCTAGCGGCGTCAACAGTAAAATAAACTATTCGCTGATATTAAGAGAGAGAGGTGCTTTGGAAGACCATGACTGTCCAGTTTTATTACAAATAACCGGCAGATGGTGGTCTTCTACAATTAATAAACAAATGACAACAACAGGACCTGAAATGACGAGCGAATTTAATACAGGCCGGCAGAATTCGACTTGAGTTACCACGGTCAAATGCCGGCTGGCGGAAGGAAATTTAAGCGGTCACGCGGTAGCTCGTGAATCATTGCTACAGTGGGGAAAACATCGAGAAGGGCGATGTGGACAGTGGCAAAATGTTATGGACCGATGAATCGATACTTAAAGTGTTTGATTAAAGTAGAAAGGCATTTGTGAGACGATCGGACAATAGAGGAATGCTTTCCGAATGTATTGTACCAACAAATAATTATTATTAAATACAATATATCTGATACTGATAACGGCTTCTGAGATCTATTCCATAGTACCACACCCTTCAGCATATTTGACATATTTATGGAAGAAGGTATTTTCCCTAAAGAGCTAAAACTTACAAAAATAATACCTCTACATAAAAAGGAACAAAGAAACGATTCAGAAAACTACAGGGCCATAGTCGTAATACCCACCTTTTTTTAAATCTTTGAGGCAGCAACTAAAACAAGGCTCGTAAGCTTCCTGGAAAAAAATATTTATTCAGCAGGAATCAGCATGGGTACAGAAAGCAAAAGTCTACAGTAGCCGCTATTCTAGACTTAGTGTATGAGGTTATAATGGAAATGATCTCGTGTTAACTTGCTGTGATCCTACAAAAGCATTTGACAGTGTGGATCACGGACTGTTGCCAGATAAGCTTTATTTCTATGGGATTCGAGGAGCAGCCTACAACATCACTAAAATCATATCTGACAGGAAGGGAACAAATAACGATCTACGAGGGCACAAGATCGGAAGCGACAAAGATAGGAACAGGTGTACCACAGGGATCTGTGTTGAGGCCATGACTCTTCTTTAATCTTCATACATCAACAATATCCCAGGAAATGTTAGCTGCAACAATTTATGCCTGCTTGCTGATGATACTTCAGTTCCAACTCGAGCTCCCACAAAAGAAGATACTGAAAACAAAGCAAACACGGCATTAATGGCAGCAAATGAGTGGTTAATGGGTAATGGATTACATTTAAACACACCAAAGAACACAAAAATTAATACATACTGACAAAACAGTTTCCAGATAATGAGAAAACCACGGATTTTTCTTGGGTCTCCATCTATCGCATAGTGTATACAAATTTTTATTATTTTACTTAAATATGTAAATGTATGTATATGTTTTCCTGTAATATTATGTTGAGAATGTATTGCCAGTGGATGGTAACCATAAATTTATCTATCTATCAATAAAACACAGCTGTGGTTCAGTCTCCGTATTCGGGAACAGAAGCGTTACACCCAATCGCAAAAAAAATGCGGAAAGAGTATTACCACGGAACATTAGAAGCTCATGCCATTTCTATTTTGCTGCTACTAATCGGCGAGAATTTAATCTTTATGCATGACAACGATCCAAAGAATACGGCAGAAATCTGCAAACAACATTTGAGCAACCAAAATGAAAGGAATATTTTACAAATAATGACATGGTCACCGCAGAGTTCTGATCTCAACCCCATTGAACTGTTCTCCTGGGGGGTGCGAATTGTTGCTTCTACTTCAAAGGAACTGTGAAATATTTTGCAACAAGAATAGAACAATATCCCAATCCTAAGCGACATACTAAGAAAATGCATGAATGCAGCGAGTTGTGTGAGCAGTCATCAATACAAAGGCTGGTTTTTTTTGATGAGAAATTATTGAAGAAATAAGTTGAAAGATGCAATTTTTGTTAGATTATAATAATTTTTATGCTTTAGTTTTAGAGTAATGAATTTATTATTTTTTGTGGTACCTATCATTACCTTTTTTTTTTATTTTCTATGTAGATACTTGCCCAAGCGCACAAGCTTCTCTAGACGGTAATGTACATAGTACATATATCTATGTGCGTATAAACGTTTTTTTAGACATAAATTAACTGTAAGCGAATTTCACGCTTCATAACTTCAGCGGTAATGATTGTCGTATCTGTATCATTCATAGATGACACTTTAAATCATTAATAAACGTGTGCAAGTAGAAAGTTTTATCTCACATCCCGATGTGCCTTATCGCTCGCGTTAGTTTAACTAGGCACAAATAAGCATACGTATTGCTTATTTACATATTGCGGTTGGATTAAACGACAAAAACATATTTCAATAATACTGATCGAATCGAGAACACCACATAATATGTAGTTACTCTCCAATTATATTTCTTCCGTATACTACGCCGCAAATTACTATAGCTCTATGCAAATATCATTTCCTGTTTGGATTTCTATGTTATGGTCACGGTTAAATTACGTAATAAATAACATTTATAGTCACTAATAACTTAGGAAATAATCGTTTAATCTAAATATTCCAAGCAGTATACCTATATATCGTTCAAGTCTAGTCGACAGTAAAAAGACATAAGAAGAAGCTTATGAGAGATACATACGCGTATAGACAACTGGCACTGCCAACTGGTACCTGATGGATATATGAAAGTGATACGTGTTTAATGTGGAATTTTGCGTTTTCATTATTTCTCACTTATTTGGAAACTATGCTGAATCGTTTTTTATTATATATCTATAATCTGTTGTGAGTCTGTGTCAGTACATATTTTAGGAATAGATGGAGAAGAATCAAAGGGATCTAGTTCCTCACAAATTATACCACTTTCATTCTTCTCCGTCTGTTTTTATTATATATTTGCAGTGTAAGCTATCTATTTTCAAATTAAAATTTCTGCAATCTTTAATCTTTAGAAGATAGCTGATGCACTTTTAAGCAAACGAAACCGATGATTGACGGCGCCCGAAATCGCAGCCAAAATGTATAGAGAACGTGAGCATTCTCTATACATTTTGGTTCCTATTTTTGTAACTACCACAAAAAACCGCTTAAGGGAAGCCAGTCTGTATCTACGGTTGTATTGGAACAAGATAATCTTTTTTGCACCGTGGAAACCGCTAAAAGCGGTTACAGCCGGTTGCAAATTATAAAAATTTGACAGAAGACGATTGAAGAAGTGTTTTTTTTTAGACTGATGAATCTAATTTTGAAGAGACTCAACAGAAGAGCAGAGTTGTGTTGAGCAAAAGTAGAAGTAATATTACGCGAGTGCGTTGTTCCCACAATGAGACACGGTGACGGTGCAGAAATGGTTTAAAATTGTTTTAGCAGTGCGGGAACCGGAGGTCTAGTGAAAATCGACGGTATTGTGCCAAAAGAAAAATATAAGCAAATACTTGAAGAGAGACCTTTGTTCGCACATAATAACAGCTAAGGCAGCAAGTTGTACAGATCATGCTCAGACCTCGCTGAGTCCGGATTTGAACCTAATCAAGCAGCCAGTAGTAACTAATGAGAACATTATTCATAATGCCCGGGCAGTATGAATAATGTTAAGTCAAATCATGCCATGTAATTAATAACTATTTAAATTTAATTATTTATCACAGTGTCTGGTCACTATAAATATTGCTACATGATCGTGGAACAATTTGATAATTTAGGTACATTTGGTAGGGCACGGTGTGGCCGCGGGAAGCAAGAATGTGACATGCGCCAACCAATCTGTATAAATTGTGGTTGTTATCAAGATCGTCTCACCAAATTTATGCAGCTCCATTCCTTGAAAAGCAACAGAGCCGAAGAGGTTGCTTGATGTTTTTACAATCTTCAGTGCACCGCGTAGTCTTCAAAGGGATAATGGCAGGGAATTCGCCAATAAAATTGTTCAAAAAAGTTTGTGACACGTGGTCCGGTTTGAAAATTGTAGATGGAAAACCGAGACGCTCTCAGTAGAATGAGCAAATCAAGATATTGGAAACGTGCTTAGTTCGGGCTTGGAGGATAACAACTCTAAAAAAAAAAGGATACGTTTCGTTCAGTTACTGAAAAATAGAGATCATCACACTGATATAAATTCTAGTCCATACGAAGCCATCATCTGGACGAAGTTAAAAATTGGACTAAGTAGTTCTTCTATACCTCGAGAAGCTGTAACTGGTATCAATTGGGAAGAAGAGCTAGAAAAACTAAACGATCCAGAAAAAAGCTGGAATGCAGTTCGAAGCATCAGTCACAACTTCAGAACCAAATCCAATTCTCACAAATAAAATAGCTTTATCAAAACTAAATGTGGAGAGCAGAAACGAGAATGTTATGCTTGTTAGGAAAGTGTGTTTAAGTAATTTACAGAAACAAGCTAAGAAAGCGCTTAATGCGTCTGATGCTAAATATTCTGTTTCTATCAAATAGGCGAAACCGTAAGAGTTCGCGTTCCGGACGTTGATCGAGCTCGTAGCGATGCAAGATATGTATTTGCTACTGTTATTAAAGTAACAATGGTCAAACCTTTATAAATTGGGAACAATAAATACATGGTACTCTGAATCAATTCTATTTAAGAGATCAGTTCCTAGTATGCAACAAGAAAGATACTCCGGACTCAGATGTTACACTGATAGTAAAAGAATACAATAGAATATAGAATATCGTCTAACAATAAGTGTGAGGGCCAAGGTTACAATTCATGAAGGAATTTTCCTTACACAATTTCTTAATTAATTCATATTCTTTTCAATTCAATTTTGTGACGATTTTACAGGCAATAAATTGTTAATAACTTGTTACACAACCTCTATAATATGGGCAGGAGTCTCCATTGCCCTTATTAGTAATGAATATGCATCAAAACTACCAAGAAAATTAAAACGTCAAAATGCTAAGGTATCTTAACCCTAATTTCAAATTCAAAATTCATACGTAACATGTATTGCCAAGCTGGACTTTTAATTCCCTAGCGTAAATTTTTTTTTTATTATTGTCAACAAAATTAAGATTCGACGGCACAAAAAATAATGTGTAACGCACGGCCAGAAACTCTTTTGGGAGTATTCGCACTTGTGGGGCCTGTGTGTGGTGCCTGAGGTTATTAACAATTTATTACTTGTAAAATCGTCACAAAATTGAATTGAAAAGAATATGAATTAATTAAGAAATTGTGTAAGAACCTGTATTCATACTATAGGTATATAACTATAGTTTCTGGCCCGGTGATACAAATAACTATTTCGGTATTTAAAGGAGTTGTAACATGTATGTTAGAACGTTTGGTGGTAAAGTTATTAAATAAAATAAAATTAATGATTCTCTTTTCAGCGCCTTTTTTGAGATTCTTCAATTCATTTCTCGATCAATTCTAATGCGTCGTGATGATCACGGCAATATAATATACATAAACACTTTAATGTTTGGTTATTTCCCTTCAAACTCTTATTAGAGCTTCCACTATTGGACTTGAAATACAGTCAATATATGTATTAATCATTTCTTCAATCAGTATATCGTTGTGCCATGTCTTCTTAATTCATTTCTTTAATTTGAATTCTCCTGATGTTTTACTTTTTTATTTGAAAATAGGCAGCTTTCAATTGGATATACACCAAAGGAGTTTCAACATCATGAAAAAAGAAGTCTTTTGCAAACACGCGAATAAATAGTCTAACAAATTTTCGATACATCTTAGTAATTAATGGATAGATGAATAAATAACGTCCAGAAGAATTTACGAATGTCAAATCCTAAAGTTTGGAGAGAGAAAGAACACAACAACATGATAAGCTAGAGTAAAACAACAAATGGAATATTCAGTGAGAAGATAGGTATTAATTACACGGTGTCGAAAAAGAAAATGGTGAAATGTAGTTTAAACAGCCAAGGTATATAACGTCTGTAGAGCAATTTAAATACATAATTTTCTATATTTAAATGCATTTTTCTTTCCATATTCCATATTCATGTTGTCATGCAAGCAACTCTAAACGAAGTTCAAGGTGTTAATACATATTTTATTGCAAGAACTTCTTTTAGCTCCCGATATGCCAGATACTCAAATGGTAAAGACACATAAAGATTTCGTTATTATTATTTGTCTCTGAAAGAACAAGGCTACTGAAACTACTTTAACAAAAAAATCATTCGGTACGCAATTATTAATTTGGAAATTTGTTTAAAATAATGACTAGACAAATATATAACACTTAATGGGGCGTTCAAATCTTATATTGGATTATGTTAACCGCTATCATAATAACGATCCGTATTGGAACAATACCGCAAATCAAAAAAACGATTGAAAGGAACACGAAATGAATTCTTAAATTGCGAAAATTACAGGATCGTTTGGTTAGAAAGGGTAAACGGTCGCTAGTTAAGATAAACACCTTAATGTAGATTTAAAACAGTTATTCTACATTGTTCGTGTAATCGAGCACGGTTACGTAAAGTCGGTACGCGGTCCATAATAAACCATTCAGACAGCTTATAAATTGTTAAAAACCGATTTTTAAAGCAAAAGAGAGAGAAAGACCAGTTTCCTATTCGGAGCATGTTGGCGCAATGCGGAGCACTTTTTTGTATCTGAAGTTGCCGGTTTCGAAGTATTTAGAACGCCCGCTACTAAAGCAGCTGTATTAAACAAGATACTTTATAACGATTTAATTTTCCGCCGATGGTCGCCGTGTAGCAATGGGAAATGGATATTTTTCTTAATAAGATTTATGTAATTCTTTCTTAAGTAATACGTAATGCACGTACGTACGGAGCTGGTAAGATCAGTTTGTGGAGATCTAATAAAACACATTAAGCGGTAACTGGGTTAAATTAATTGTCTCGCGATTTATAGTGTACAACGTTAACGGAACGATAGCCTTATATTATAAGAGAAAATTATTTAATCTCGCATCAGTAGGAACTTACGAAACAACATCCACGAAATTAACACTGTGAATTTCTCTTATATAATTGAATAATTGAAAGCCCTTCATGAGAAAGATCTTCATTTGAAATAAACACATGCATATTTAATTTTACTTGGTAAGATAATACATCCAAATTAAATTAACTGTGCCTAATTATTACGAGACACAAGCCGTTAAACAAAGTTTTGCATAAATCATTACATTTCCCAACAAAATAACTATATAATCTTCCAGGCGTGTCCTAGTAAAATGAACAATCTGCGAACGTTAAGCATTTCCTTCTGCATTACTTGCACGTATAATATGGCTGAGTTTTGCATCCATGATTATCACTTTGGAACATTTTTTATTAGATGCATAGGTGACAGTTATGTACGTTAGTGCAGATTAGAGAAGGCCGTAGCAGTATTATCCGCATATGACTTGCGCCTTGTTGTTAGTCAATCAAAGCTTTTATATTTACCTATTCTGTCTGAATCAGAAGTGAGGATATATTAATTGAAAAGACGGATTTCAAACAATCACATTTCAACGCAAATAGCTGCAGACCTTCACCGAATGCTTGCATCTAAAGAAAATAAAAGCAAAAGCATGAAAGTAAAGAATAATTTGCTTTACAAATTTGTGTTTACAAAGACGCAGTCTAACAAATATGTCCGACTGCTTTTTCTGCTACTTTTGACTTTTAAGAATTATGGCAAATGAACCTGCCATTATCTATTAATGCTGAAACTACAGAAACCTGAAGAACAATTTTTGTCTGAGACATATAGATAGGACTGGGAAAGAAAATTCGAAATCACTATGTTGAACAGGATATAATTATAATAGTGTTTGCGAAGGGCAATCGAAAGCAATTGCTCTCTCCTTCCTGAGCCTTCTATTAATTCTTTTTAATCACCCAATTTGAATATTTGATCATTTTCGATAATTAGATGTTTTAGATAAGTATGAATGCATTCCATGATATTCTAAGTATGTTCATCCCTGAATTTTACCCTAACTGTGCCAATTGTTGATGGTACTAAGTCATTACAATGTAAGCAGCCACAAATAAAGAGATACTTTTTGGAGTGACCAGGGCTATATAGTTTGTTCATTATGTCGAATCACTGGAAAGAAATTTGCAGTATAATTTTATAAATTGAAGCTAATTTGTTACTATGTCCTCCTTATATTTCGGTTTCGTAAACTTTTCTTCATTCGAGTTTATAATCTGATACTTTTTTCTATAAAATTTAATCCCATATTTTTACTGACTCAACTTACTGGCCAGGTTATACGAGGGCTGTTTGATAAATACCCGGATTGGAAAATAGGTGGCGCGACTGAGCCAAAATAAGTGCACCATCATTTAATATAACCTTTTTTAGCTCGCCTGTCAAAACTTGGTGACAATCCGACGCTTAGTTTTGTTTCGACAGCCAATTCAAAACATCGTGTTAATGTTTTTTGCGACCATGGAAAAATAGCAGTATCGCTTCGTGATCCGATTCTTGTTTTTGATATTTTTTGAGTAGGGAAACTTTTGAGGAAATCAAACCCATTCCCGATGGTGTTTATGGGACCTATTTACATTCCCGTACAATCGTCTACCATTGGTTCGCAGAGTGTCGGGGTGGCCGCACGTCGATTTTTGATGAACCGCATCCTGGTGGCCCAAAAACGGCTACCACAGAGGAAACCGTGAACAGAATCCATGATCTCGTATTGGAGGACCGCCGAATGAAAGTTCGCGAGTTGGATGTGATGGCAGGCATCTCCACTGAACGCGTTAGCCATATCCTGCACGAGATTTTGGGCATGGGAAAGCTGTCCGCGTTTGCTCACACCGGAGAACAATCGTGAGATCACTCAACGACGTACTTGGCCCTATTTAACTGAAATCCGGAAGAGTTTCTGCGTCGTTTCGTGACTGTCGATGAGACATGGACACACCAGAGACCAAAAAACAATCAAAGCAATGCGTTTTACCTGCTGAACGTGCTCCAAGGAAGGTGAAGACCGTGCCTTCGGCCGGAAAGGTGATAACCAGCGTTTTTTTGGGACGCACGAGGTGTGATTCACGTTGACTATTTGGAGAAGGAAAAACAATCACATGAGCATACTACGTCGATTCATTTGGCCGATTCAACGTCGATTTGAAGAACAAACGAGCATATTGGCGAAAAAAAAAGTGCTCTTCCACCGCGATAACGCACCGGGTCACACCTCCACAGTCGCCAGAGCCAAATTGGTCCAATTGCATCACGAATTCCTTCCCCATCCTCCATATTCTGCGGATTTGGCCCCCTGTGACTTCTTTCTTTTTCCAAACATGAAGGAATGACTTAGTGAAAAGCGGTTCGCGACAAATGAAGAAGTCATTGCGGAAACAGATGCCTATTTTGCAAAGTTCGAAAAATCTTATTATTTGGATGGGTTAAAAAAGTTGGAACATCGTTGGATCAAGTGTATAGAATGTATAGTTATAAATATACTAAATATAAACCAATTGCCTTGTTTTCCTGAACACTGACATTTATCATACTACCCTCGTACACATAAACAACAGAAAAAAATAGGAATAATAAATAGCAAGATGGAACCGGACGCGTATTGGCGTTCTATCAAAAAAGAAAAAGAAAGAATGGAGATTGATGGTTAGCGCACTGCACGTAAAATTTCTGTCACCACAACCTGAAATGCAAAAATTAGAATTTGGATCCACAAGAAAGTTATAAGGTTAGGTGTTTAAGAAGAAAGAAAAGAATTCTTTAACTAACCAAAACAAAATCATGTATAATAAACATGCAACGTACGCGAGATTCAAGTACGGTCATCCGAAGACCCACCAGCATCACATAATAAACTATGGAACAGCAACGATTTTTTTTTAATAATAAAGGAAAGGTGGGGCATTGTTTGTCGTGAGGTGACCATATCTGAATCTCGCATACGGTATATTCCCATTAAAATAATTGTTTATGTTCAAGAAAGTCATAAAGTACTTGTCCCTTAAATAAAACCTATAATGGGAATATTTGAACGCGTGTTTCTATTTTAATGTCACTAATCATAATACAGAGTATGGAATATATTTAATTGTAAACAACGTCCTTGAACAGCATTTAATCTAAAAATCAGAATTGCAACTTATTATTATGGTAAACTACAATAAAGGCACATTGCCTACAGTAAACAATCTAAACGATTAAAGGTCATTAAATCGGCGTTTAGAAACAAATGCTAATTAAGACCTGACCTTAAAGAAATAGGTGATATATTTAGAATCTATTTAGCAAAGCATATAATATGCTTTGACTTATGTATATGACTTACATATATACATATGTGTGCAAAATAATATATATTTACATCCGTAAGAATAATAATGAAAACTAGATATTATTTTTTCAAAACAGGATATAATAATAAATGAGAACTTTGTTATGCATTGTATTGTGGGACTAAAAAGGCCATTCGAATATATTATCAATATATTCCACCAACTACATTAAATAAACATGTGCCTATATCCTCACTTTGTATGTATATAGTTTATTAAATCGTGAATAAACCTCGCTCCACCATTCGGTGTTGATGGATTTATTCGGGTAAAAACACTTTCCTTTCGCAGCTACATTTTGTATGAGTTCAGAATTCACAGAATTCTAACAGGTCAAAGTAGGCGGTAAGAGAAAAAAGCAAGCAAGTTTCTTAGCAAACTACTGCTGAAAGGGGATTTTTCGTTTTAACTCCGGTGAAGAATGCTAAAAGATCAACCCTTTTTTCTGATGTTGTGAACAAATTTGCTAAGTTGAAGGCAATAAAAGAGTCTTTTGGTTAAGTTAACTGTTTGTTATATAGTTATAAAAATTTGTTTACTAATAATACAAATATATGAGTTTGTATTATTAGTAAACAAATTTCTTCGATTTCTTCTACTTTAAATTCTTGGTGTTAAACAAATTTTGAGAATTAGTTACAAATTTCTTTATAAGTGGGATAGTTCTATGTATTATAAAGTTATATGTGTATGTTTACAAGTTCCATCACTTAGAAGTTATTAAAATAAGTTTAGATATCTGAAAAATTATAATATACGCAATGGTTCAAATGGAATACCAGGATTTGATTAAAAAAAGGATATATATATATTGGAACTTCTGGATATTTTCTATTTTGTGATATTGTGCAGCCTCAGTCTGTTCCAGAATCCAGTTACTCTCATTGTAGTTATCAATTTTCAGAAATAATTGTTGTGGGCAACGATGTTACCATTTATTTATTATTAATATCTAATGGAATATTATTTCCTTAGTTTTCTTAATACTTATCTACAGATATACTATTATTAAATTAAAATAATTATTAGCTTTCAATATTCGATTGATAGAAGTTACAAAAGTTACAAAGTCATAATTAGAAGTAAATTAAAGTTGTAAAAATATACTGAGTATTAATTAAATTAATACAACTTTCGTATATACAAATGCTTCGAAAAATAACAATGGGTGTGGATCTACCATTTTTTAATCCAGAAAACAACTTAAAAGGGACTTATAGACTGGGGCGAAAGGTCCTTATATTCACAGCGGTGGCAGAGGTTATTAATCTGGCGTTGGACTACGTTAAAGATTCTAATATAAACCGTGTTTGCATTATATCCGACTCAAAAAGTGTATTATTAGCATTTTTAAACAAAAATCGTTACGAAACACATCCTGTACTCCTTAAGATTATTAGGGAAGTGCTTGATTTGAAGCAGAATGGCGTCCAATGTATTGGATCAAGGGGGATGCTGGCCTTAAACCCAATGAAATAGTCGATTCATTGGCTAAAGAATCGATCATCAATGGTTCTCCGATTAATGCAGGGATATTCTGGAGGTATTTGTTAAAAAAGGCTAAAGAAGAGTTAATACACTCCGCGTGGAAAACTCGGTGGCAGCAATATTATGCCGGCAAACCAACGCAGTATGCGTTTATACATCCATCCATAAACAGCAGGGTATGGCATGAAAATCAGACGGTATCAAAGTATTTTTATTCCACCATTACAAGAATGAAATTTGGCCATGGTCAGGTTCCTGTTGTAGATTTACCTAAATGTGGTTGGGGAAATGTGTACTGTGATTTAAACTATCTGATATTGGAATGTGAGAAGTTTGCGCAACATAGGAAATTATTGTTAACATCTCTAATAAAACTAAAAATAACTCAACTAACAAGCATTATTCAAATCTTAAGACAAAATAATATTGAAATATTTAAAGCAATAATGGAGTTTATTAGAAATTCTAAAATCGTAATTTAGTTCTAGATTAGCTATCCGATGTGTGTTTTTCCTTTGTGGGGGATCCTTTTATCCGTTGGCCTACTTATTGTTTGTTATAGTAAAGCCGTTTTGATGGGCCCCGAAACGTGAAACCTTGTCTTTTGTCTTGCTCTTCGTTTTAAGCAGTTCTTAAACGGTTGTTGATGGCATATGGGCTTGGTTCCGAAACGCCTTTTAAATTAAAAAAAAAAGTGACAAAGTCGCAAGTATCTGCTAATTTGTCGCTGAAAACAAATCATAAAAATGAATGTAGACTCAAAATGATATTATAAATGCACACTTTTTTATATCGTCTATAAATTTTTTAACACTATCGATTTAACCGGAAATTTCCGACAGCTTTTAAAAACTTTTAAAATATTTTTGGTTTTCTAAGAACTTATTGAAGTAGAAACTTTCTTATATTCTGCTTCGTCTTAATTATATTATAATTAGCATTTTATATTAGACTTTATTGACATGATAATAATAACTCGTAGTTATATGCAGACCATTATCACGAAAATATATAATGCACTCCGCGCTGTAATGTAATAACGGAAAAAATATAGTAAGTAGAGTAAACAAAGCTTCTGCAGTGTAGCAGTCGCGGTTACAGTAACAATGCACATTACCATACAATACGACCTTCATAAGAACGCCGACAGGTCCCGTAACGCTGCTGCATTTTATGGTTATGTGCATGCAAATACACTCACATATCTACATGGTTAATACGCATGCATACAAACTGGCGGCTGCAGTTATTTCTTTTTTTTTTTTTCGCCAATTTATCCGGTGCAGAGAACGGCTTATGTAACAGCGAAGTGAACTCATTCATTAAATCAAGGCTGTTTCGCTATCGTTCATCGATACATTTCTACATCTATATCTTTCGTTTAGTGTGTATGTAACCAACGCCCCTCTTGATTAAAATTTATATGAATACTTTCAGGAACTGTATTATCAGATTGTCATACACTAAAGTGTTATCTAAATTGTTTATAATAGCTATTGTTATCTATTGTGTTTTAGTTAATTGCATTTGAATTTGAATAGATAAGTATAAAAAAGTTTAGTTTCTATTTTCTTCTTGATATTAAAGAGTATTTTAATAGTTAGCTTCTTAAATAGAAGGTGAACAGTTTTCACCGAAAGTCAGGCACTCTAGATAATTACAAAAATGAGGAGTTCTTTACGTAACAATAACAATAATACACAAATATTGCGAAAGCGCTAATGTTGATAACGGTCAAAGATCATTATACAGGCTCCTCGTTGAGTTGCATAATATCATAGGGTTATTCCTTCTATCATAATTAGCAGAACACTTCCAGTCAGCATAGGTCCAAATCTCAACCGTTTTCGAGAGATGGGTGGTCAAAAGCGCCACAAATAGCGCAATAGCCATACAAAAATATCATGTCGGCGTACTCTTCCTTCGTAAAAAGAGGCATTTTTAAATGTTCTGCGAGCGAAATGTCGAAAACTGTCAAAAATACAACAAAACTGCTTACATGACAACTGTCCGAAAGCCTACGTCAAGTGCACTGGATCTAAGTTACCAGTCGAGCCAACTGCATCCATGATTCATGTAAATTAGTTACCGTAACTAGTGACTTTCAGCGCTTTTGACCACCCATATTTTGAAAACGGTTGAGAATTGGACCTATGCAGAGTAGAAGTGTTTTGTTAATTTTGATACAAGGAATAACCCTGTGAAGTTATGCAACCCAACGAGGGGAGACCAGGTACTGTAGTAAAATAACTACAATTTGTAGCGCAACTTTGTTAAGTTACTCATAAACTTTTGTTGTACGATGTCCAATAACCTGATTTTGCACTATTGGACTTTTCCATTGACCCTAAAATCTATTATTATATTCTGGATATAACACTGATTTAAATAAATGTTTGGTAACAAATTGCTCCACAAAGTATATAAAACTATTCCTAATATAAAGGCTGATAGTTGCACACTTGGTTACCAGTCGTGAGGTCCAGGGTTTTTCCGGGGTCGTAATGATGATTAGGAAGGAGATTTCTCCTCTGTGGGGGTGCCTGGTATGTATATTAAATGCCGTAGGCTTTATCAACTTACTCTTAATAATAAAGAAAATCCGTCGAAAGATATTATATTTCTGCTATTTAGAGTTGAAAATGAATTAACGTCAACTGGAAGCATAGTATTATCTGTCAACCAACGCAACAGTAATTTATTTTATCGCCCTATGCGGTAAAATTTTTACCGCACTGCGATAAAGCGCACTGTATTTTTTTCTCATTTCACACTAACTTCCAATGTAGAGTATGCATAATTTCATTTAATTTACTTAAAAAGAAATGCATTTATCGGTATTTTTATCGCTCTTTAGTTGTTGTTATCGAAAATCATCATAAAAAGATTTACTTTTACAGCGTCAGTCGAATTGTCAAAATGCTGTGGTACCAATCCACATCTGCCGATGTTACATCCCATCATACAAATATCATATGTTAAGCCATTTACAGCGCTCTAATTCTTTCAGATACTCGCCCTCGGCTCGTGCTTGAAACAGAGTTGTTGCGCTATGAATAACACCTACCGCACTCTAATGTAAATAACTATTCTGCACCTGGGTACAGACGACATATACTTAAGGAATGCACTTATGTAATTCTTCAAGAAAGTATTATTGAGATAAAGAGGGTTAGCAAGTCAGTTAATTTTACCTTATATTTGACTTTTCTTTGACCTGTTTATTACATTTTTTTCACACTGGAAACTCCATTAATAAAATATTTGTTCCATTTATTAGTTTCTGTTAATTCGAATGTGATATATTCAAGTATGCTAATACGTTAACTAATGTGGTAATCATACATTAATAGCAATAAACATAGGCGGTGGTGCAGCTTGTTAGGGATAACTTTATGTTTGCTTTTTATGTTGTAATTTTTAAATGTCTTTCATACAGGATAATTAATAGCATATTACGCTTTATTAGAAAGAAAATACACTTTTACGATTACATTAGTTTATAATTTATTGATTATTACATCAGCAAAAGAACAAGTCTCCAAATTTGCGACTTGCATAAAAACATGTTAGCATTACAACCCACGTTCATACACACAAGTAAGAACAGTAGTGTGGCAACCTGTTACGTGCTAATAAATTGTCGGCATGCACCATGAACATTTTGCAAAACACGCAATTTGTATTGGTACACAAATATTAGTTTTCCGTTACGGTTTCAGAACGAATTCGCAAATTCTTTGAATTCCCTAGACAAGCACACGCCTACATGTTTTGGCGACAATATTGTTTTTGTGGAAATGTTGGCGACCTAAGCTCACTTATGCGCACTGTAATAACGATCTTAACAGCCCATATAAAGAAAAAGTGAAGGCAGGTCATGGATATAAAAATGCTTGTTTGTGGCGATTTTAGAATCCGTAATATCGCGGTTTGTTTCAGTGAAATGGCTTATCGTATTAAGGTTAATAAACTAATAAATTATCTTGCGCAACAGTTTGCAAGATATACTTACGTACCTTAAATTATTTAACATTACTATATACAGTAAACGAATGCTCTTTTTCACTATTGGATATATAGTTAAACTTCCAAATGGGTATTAAAAAATGTACATTTAAAACTGGACCTCTAAAGTATCAGCAATGGAAGTAATAACAATAACTATTACACCTATCAGAACCCTGGAGCTACACTGTGAGATATTCAACTTGAACATACCGTTAGTGCAGCATTATTCTATGTTCCATGTATTCCTCGATTATGTAATGCAATCAAGGTAATTACTGCATTGATGTCTCACCTTGATCTTATACTTATAACCAGTGTAACGGATAAGTATTCTTTCTAGTATTTGTTCAGCTATGATTATAAAACAATACGTAATATGCAGAAATTAAAAAAAGAATTAACTGTAATTTCGCGCCTTAATGTGGTGCAAAGTTCTTAAGCATGTTAGTCGGTACTGGCATTTTATTAGGAGATTATTACTGCTTTCCAGACATGTTGTTTAATTTTTCATTCAATTCATATCTTCTTCTGTTTGAACGTTTTACAAGTCCTGCATAAATGGGGAATCTCATTCATATATCGTTATTAAAAAAAAAGGACAAGGTCGTATATTCGGGCGTGGTCGATCTATTGTCAAATGTCACCGACATAACCACACCTGAACGTGTGCATTTGCATTCGTCCGAATTCACTCATACTATTGCCGCGTCAAATAGGAGCTGAAACTCGCTATTCTACTTTTTTCATCACATCATCAATTATAGATATGCGTTGAAAGTAACGGTCGGGAATTTCTGCTCAGCGTACCGCGAAAGCTTGTAACGGAAATACTAAACATCATTCTATAAGCTGTCCGGAATATTAACACGTCGAGCGATTTTCGCGTTCCATACGGATAGGTATTTAGATATCTTGTATTTAACATTCTTTGATCGTAATTTACTTGATATAACCTGTTGAAAGATGTATAACTAAAATATCTAACATTGCTTGACACGTTTTTACACCTTCCTGTTTGCTGCCGTGGTTACTCATAAATATATTTAAATCGCATAATCATATGTTATTGTAATTTAAGCTACACAATGCTGTAGGGATTGTACAAGCAAAACTAATTGAAAAATATCTGGTAGACATATGGTAAAAGACACAGCAACAATAAATTGCACATTTAATTGGTGTTGGACGCTTATATCTGTGGTATACATATTGAGAGAGGTAGGAGCGATTGGTTATTGATTAATACACTATGCCTTTCAAAAGTGGGCCGGATATTTGCATAAAACGTGCTTTAAGAAAAAATTTATACGGAATTGAAATATTTACATATATAGTTGCATATGTACCAATAAGACATTTATTTCTAAGCCGAAAATAGTAAAATAAATCGAATAGTGCAAATTCAAATTTTGTATTACAGATCAACTTAATTCGGAAGGCATTAAGCAGATCGGTGTATACAAAATTTGAATTTGCACTATTAGTCTTAATACATGCAAAGTGTCCCGTATCGTTTTATTCAAACTTTAAAGGCGTAAAGTTGAAACTTAGTTTAATGACCAGAAAGGTAGGACCATTCTGCCCTTCTCAAAGGTGCAGCCTGTTTGAAATCATTGATTCTCGCGATCTATTAAGTTGTTCGAATATCGTTTTTTTTTTAATTTAAAATGATTATACTTTATAAAATATTTGAACTTCGATTAAACTGACCCTTCATCATCTTTCTGCTATCAGCTGTATTCGGCGACGATACCAACCAACTTTCTTGGAATTAAAAAATTCTTGGCATGCTATTTGTCCTTCCTGTATTTCAGTAAAGTTTCTGACCCTAAGAAAGTGTTCCATCGAACAAAACCTATGGTAAGCTATGGGGCTATATCAGAATGGTACGCTGGGTGTGAACAAATATTCCATCCAAGCTCCAAAATATTTAAGTCCTACTGTAGTAAACGAATTTGCGTTATCTTGATGGAAGATGGTTTATGTTTACTAAGATAATGTATCATAAACACAAAATATCCTGTACTCTGTTAAGCTGAGCACAATAAAGCTTGCAATTAACTGCACGGTGATTAGGAACAAACTCAAAATGGATCACACCAACGATATTCCACCAAATGCCATCATATGGAATTCTGGTAGAAGGTTGATTTGAGAACTCTCAATTCGAAAGACAAATGACGTGTCGCAGTAAATGGGTTTTTCTTAAAAACTTGCAGAAGAAGATCTTGATTCACCTTTAAAAGGTGATCAGAGCCACAACTTTTTCAGATAATCGTATCACCATTTCTAATTTTCTAAGTTCACGCTGAGCTTTTTTAACATTAACAGACTTTTCACCTTCTTGATCGCAGATATTTTGTACCGCTTGTACTGTGTTACTTCGCTTTTAAATTTGTACAATAACAAGCACTCTAAGCACTCTTTGTTTTTGATTATTTATTGTAGGATAACATGATGGATTGAAATTAAAAAATAATATTTAGATGCTTTGCATAGTCATTAGATTTAAAAGATTTGCTAAGAAAACCTTATCAGAAGAATAATTTGAAATGCTTTCGTCTTTCTAACACTAAATGTTGATAATAACTCCTTTATTCCAATTGAAATAATATTGTTTTTGTTCAAGATATCTAACTTAATATTCAATTTATGAACAAGTATAAAATTTAATTCGTCTTTAGAAAAAACTCGACACGTCGGACTTTTCTTTATTGTTTGCTGTGGTGGCTTGTAAAACATGGAACATTTTCGAAGCGGATGGATCAAAAATTGTAAACATAAAACAAAAACATTGGATGTAAGGATAGAGTCTTTAAAATAATGTGTAGAGTTCATTATAGCAAGAAAAACCACATGAGAGAATTAGTCGACTTCCGTTTTAAATAAACATTTCCAGAAGATGAAAATATTTTTAAATGATTCGTTAGCTTTAATCTAGCTAGAATAGCTAAAATGGTAGTAGACCAGACGTCTGAAACATCCTGTATCTAAGCTTAAACAAATTAACTTTTTTAATCTTTGGTAACTAAATTAACTGTAAGCTAAAATCCATTTAGTTCAGTTTAGTTTAGTTACATTACTTCTGCGTTTGGGTACCATGGACCTGCAAAAATAAAAAAGAAAAGTGAAAAATACACACTATCCTGAATTAGCACAGATAGAAAAGGCAAAAAGGGATACGTTTTCTATTCATATCTTCAATCCATAACTTTTTTAGTGCTTTTCAGATCTTTACTAGCATTTTATCGCCTATTTCGTTTGTCTTTTCGTTATTTATACTATAATTCTTTCCTATACCTTTGATACTTAACATACGATTTCTTTCTTGTTGTGTTAAATTAAGAACTTATCGTTTCCTACTACTTAATAGTTAATGCTTCTATGGAGGACAGTCAGTTCATAGGGGGTGGGATAAAAGTATGGAGCGAATCTAGATATAAAGTTGAAATTTAGTGAAGCCGTATAAGATCAAGAAAGGTATGTTTTGTGCAGGATGGCATCCGACCCCCACCTACTTAGGCCAAGGAGGGTGGGAGTCAGGTGATGCCTTATTTTGTAGGTGTTTTGAAGGCGAAAAAAGCTATATACAATAACTAGAAACTATGAACGGCCATCTGGAAGATTATACAGGGTGTCCCTGAAATAAGAGTACAACGTATTAAGAATGGGAAGCCCTAATTTTATTACACCTTTTATCTAAATTAATTTTTCCAAAATTCCCACGCATACGCGAGGAAAAAAATGGCAAAGATATTTATTAAATATCCGTCACGCCACTGGTATTTGAGACACTACACTTCTAACCAACGAAGGTAGGGCAGGCAACACGCGACGTATAACTACGCTCTGAGTGTCAGTCTGTCTGGATCCTTACGCATGAACACATCGGATATGGCTTTTACCACACGCGAGTTGTTCGATATGATTTATGTCTACGGCGAAGCAGGAGGAAGTTGTCGAAGAACTCTACGTATCTACCGGCAGCGATACCCCAATCGTAGAACCCCGTCTTACACGTGTATAAAGGATACCGTGTTTAGATTAAGAGAAACTGGTCGATTGCTACCAAATTACGAAGGTCGCGGACTTGAAAGACTACGTCGAATTTTACGAGCCGAAGTAGAATTGCTGGATATTGTGAACAGAAATGCAGGTGTAACAATTGATGTGTAACAATTGATTATGAAAGAGAAAAAAAGAAATAATTACGCACATTACCTTCGTCACATCAAATATCAACTTTTAACAATGATGTTTATTTCAGACAGCTGTCATTGATCAGATTACGCACAAGTGAATAGAGTTATTCATTAATAGATTCCACATTTTACTTTCAATATCTTCTTTGAAATTCGCTTTAAATTTCGCGTACGTAATAATATTGGAGTCGTTGACTCGTATCAGCTGCATACAATGATTATCTGTATATCACAGCTGTATTTACAAATGACCTTAAGATATAGTATAAACACAGATAGTGGATCCATGGGCGGCACATTCGTGACGTTTCAATGAGTTTTTAATTGTATATTCGATATTGCAATTGGCGTACGAATTTTTGGATACTTATTCAGTATAATTTGGGTTTCCCATTTTTAATATTTTGTACTCTTATTTCAGAGACACCCTGTATATCTCTATGATATATTTAAATTATTGTACTTTTGACAACACCAAAGTAAAGGAATTACATTATTGGTAGTTGCACCTAACATTCAATTCTGAAACTTCGTTTGTTTAGTATCTCACAGAAACTGCTACCTAATACCTATACCTTTTCGAAAGAGTTCAGTAATAATTAACATATTTAAAAATACCGACTTATACGTGCCTAAGTGATCGCAAATTGTTAATAATCAAATTCACTATAATAAAATGAGCAGCCAACTAATTTATTGGCCTTTGAGATTTCCAATAATAAATGACGCTTCGTTTTCATTTAGTTACTTTTGATTCAGCACTAGCAGATATTTAGAGCGATTTTATATGCAGTTGTAAAGTATTTAACTTATTTGAGCATATGCAATTTTATTACAGCTCAGATTCTTGTATAATACAAAGTTTTATGTATCACCATAGTTATTTATGTATATTTGGAAGTGAAGAATTGATTTTTCCCAAAAATATCTCATTTGTAAAATTGTTTCTCTACATTTTGGTTTATAAAGAACAAATACAAATTGCCAATATAGTTGGAAAGATTATTACACGATTACAAATAAGATAACATCAGAAAACTAAAACCAAATTTCATGTAATAGAAGATCTTCTTAAGAAGTCTATTACTAGAGGTTCCGAGTTCGTATCTCGGCCTAGTCAGTTATGGTAATGGATAATTAGGAGGGATATTTGTGACATGCATTCAATTGTTTGAGCCTTTTCGACCCTTGAAAGCAACATCAGTGCTATGATAAACAAAATACGTTTTTAACTAACACGATATAGATAGATCACTTAATTTGTTCTCCTATAAGATATAAAGCAAAACTAGAGACATTGCATTAGTTTTCTAATTTCTTCAATTATTCAAGTAAAATAAAGAACAATTATCAACACTTAAGTGAGAAGCGGTGCGTTGAAAAATACATTTAGAGCACGCTATAAGCAAGAATCCGTTTCGAATCAGTAACGATTCGATTGCTATTGCTTGCTTACCGTTATAATGGTATTAGAAACCGACAAGGTCGTTACGAATAATGCACGCCGCACGCTATATAGTTAATAAAAAAAGCTGTGCTGTGTTGATTTCTCGTATTGCTACAGATTTATTAATTCAATGACATATTAAGCGCAAATATATAAATCATTTGAAATTTGCAACAGCAAAAAAGATATATGTACAGGTTTTAGATCTACAAGATCGCAGGCAATACTGACGATATCTGGGTGAGATTTATACCTTCCTGTTTGTTTAAATTTACATTCTTAATGATGGTTAAGTAGGTTTAGATGACATCAAGCGATGTTGTATATAATAAATAAATAAATCAAGGTGGACATTGTTCATGTATACAGACTCTAGAAATAAACCACAATAAATCGGTGGTTTTACTAATTAATCTTTATCAGAAACATTAACCTTTAGATAAAATTTATTTATAGAAATGGAAACTAAAACATCGGCCAATGCTATTAACATATCGATATCAGTTGTTCAGTTCAAGTCGACCATTTCAATATAAATAAACTTCTACTAGTGCTGCAATACGTGCATCGTATATGTCTTTGTTATATGAAAGTTATAATGAATGAACTAAAAAGTATGCATGATCGGTATCAATCGGTATAGTAGCTACTGATATTCTGCAATACATACAAATAGTTAAAGATTTGCCAATAGCGGGTCGTGTCAAAATCAATGGAGAAAACTTATAACGGAGAAAACGGCCACTTCATTTTCAGCAAATGTTACTGAGCCGGTGAAAAAAGGTTCACAGAGAATATGCTGATTTTGTATTTTATTTATTAAGTTATTACTAACTAAATTTTAATGATCTCCATGGCTAATTTAACGGAGGTAAAGTTAGAGACAGGAAGAAATACTACGAGGAAAATAAGTGAATTTCAGTATCTATTAACATTATTACAAACGTTTCTAAATAAACATTTACAACAACATTTACATTTAATATTTACAATGTTGCTTTCACAATCTAAGATGGCATAAAAAAAACACACTTTTCCAATATTTACCAAAGCAAAGTAGGTGTATTCATTTGCATTGCACGCACTATTTACGTCATCAGAACAATTTGGAACTGAACTAATTGCACTACAAACTTTATTCCAATGTATGAGAGTTTAGTTTAGGAGAGTTCCTAAATTTATTAATAGATTAATGGATTAGTCAATATTAAACGTGTACAATACTAGAGGGTGACAAAGTATAATCAACGGATTTATGTCATAATCATGATCTATTAATCTAAATGGTCACAATTCATGACATATTTATTGGCTTATACATTCAAAGTCGAATGGTGTGGGCTGCGGTGAATCACTCCGCGTCGTTTCGTGTTGGTCCGTCTCTTCTGTAAATTCTTGTCCTTTCTTGCTTCCAATGTTATTCTGGTCCATTCTTCTCTATTGGTTACTGCTTTCCCCCATTCCTTAATTCTTAGTTTTTTCATGTCTTGACGTACTTGATCTTCCCATCTTGCCTTGGGTTTGCCTCTCGGTCTGTCTGTCATTGGCCTCCACTCATATACTTTTCAGATAAGGGTCTCCGGTTCTCTTCGGTGTATATGCCCAAACTAATGTAATCTCTTCAGCTTTAATAACTTTCACATCTCATAATTCATTAACTTTCGGTAGTCTCCTTCTTCTATTATTTTTGTCCCCCAAAATTTTCCTGAATATTTTTCTCAGTTGCTACTGATCTAATCGCTGCTTTGTATATTATTATTTTTGCATTTTTGCTAATATTTTTGTCTGTTAATAGTTTTTTATATCTACAATAAGCCTTATTTTCTGCTAGTATTCTTTCTGTTATTTCCACACTCCTATTTTCATTGTTGATTATTACACCCAGATATTCTCAACTAGTTCAAAGTTTGATTGATCTTAATTTGATGTGGTCCATATTTGTTCCTCTTCTCGAGCGTAGCATGAGCTTTGTCTTGTTCTCATTGATCTCAAGCCCGCTCTTCTTCGCTTCGCTGGTCAATATCGCTAAGCACCTTTCTATATCTTTTCCTGTCCTTCCAATTATTGCAATGTCATCAGCGTATGCTACCAATTGATTTGAGGTCTGCGCTATTGTTTTCTATGTTTCGATAGTTCGAATTACTCCGTCTAAAACGATATTAAATAACGTTGATGGCAACGCATCACCCTGCCTCACTCCTACCTCAATCTTGATCTCATTTGTACTTCCCTCTGATGTAACGGTCTTTGCGCCGGAGTTTTTAATTGTTTTCATTTCTTCTCGTAGTTTGCTTCTATTTATTCTGTCAAAGGTTCGTTTAAAGTCAACAGGTTTATTGTGCAACGATGGGAATGAAAGAGAAATGATAATGTGTGTAAGTTTACAACTTCTGCCCTTCGCAGTTTATTAAAATTACACAGATGAAAAAAACAGATTGCACTAACTTACACCTTTTTCGCCGAAAATGCAATTGGTTACGTTCGGTTCTTGTTTGATACAAGTTCACGTATACACTATACAGCACGACCTCCACTATTCTTAGCCTAAATATGTTCCGTATAGTAGACAAACCCGTCTGACTCGCAGGATCTAGTAAGCGGTTATGATGACGCGACCTTCGATATGGAAACTTTATCCTTGGTTTATTCCTATTCAGAGCGACAGACGATAATAGTCTAGGTCTAGAAGGGAATACGTTCCAGAACATTTTTGTAACTACAAATGTGTATATCCATTTATTACACCATTTGAAAATGGCACAAAAATTGCAACAACAATATGCATTCCTTTATCACTCGCTTATTTCCTTAGGTTCTTTATAATGTCACATGTTGCACTTGTTACAATTTACAAGATCGCTGAAAACCTCTATAAAACCAACTCGATTTATTTCACTAACATCAAGTAAAAGACACTCGAACATTACACCCGTACATTTATTACCGTTGGTTTTTTTAAGTTATGCTTATATTTATGTTTGCGCTTACTAGTAATATGTAATTACTTTTACAACGTTGCCAGTTGAGTAGTCTCTCGGAATTCTTTGATAGTGCTCTCTTTTATCATTAGGGGCACCACTTGACGGTCATCTTTATTATAATTTATATTAATCGGTATTATAAGTTTATTTATTGTTGTATTTTTAGTTTTTTTTTTATAGAAATATTTAAATAATCGTTCAATTTTATCAGAGAGGGCTTTTTTCGTTTTATTGTCAAAATTGCCCTTTTTTGCAAAAAAGGAAAGGACAATAAAACCCAAAAAATACTCTGACGCCAAACTATTATTTCTTTGAAAGAAAAAAGGTTTCTTTTCCAATTGTTTGCTTAATTTGAAAAAGTGGGATAGAGAAAACCCATGCAATCCAGTCATACACTATAGGTCACTCTTAATAAAATTGACAGGACCAGCAGTGCGTCAGACATCTTACAAATAGGTTTGCTTTAAAATAATTACCTTACATTTTTTCTTTTCATTTTCTACTTATCAGAAGTAAAATAAGATTGTAGTTTATAAGAAATTAAATTACTGAAAATGACCTAGTTCTCTTACAAGGTAATTAAGATGATAGAAAGACGTCAGAGGTAATATGCTGTCTAAGAATATGCTAAGAATAGTCAGACCGATTACAATAACATAAGAGACGGCCTTCAGTTCTCCTTCAGATCTTTTTTTTTTGTTTTAATCAAAAGGATCTCGCGAGTGATTGTGGCATAATACAAATACGTATACACAATCTATCACACTAACACAAGCACAAACAACCCGTGCGTATAAGTATCTAATGAAAAGTATCAAAATTATTCAATAGTCTATCTTACAAGGCATGGCATTAATTATAACTGTATGTATTATTCAAATATTATGAATAGGATATGTATGTATGTTTTAGTAACAGGTGTTCTAGATCGCCACAATATATCATTTTCACCTGCAGAGTTTAAACCTGATTTTTACATTAGCCATTTAGATAAAAACATTTATTAATTCAGATGTACCTACATCTGTATTAATTTATATACTTCAGTAAAGTGATTTGGCTTTTCATACTCTTTGTATAACACCTATGTATTAGCAGATATGTTTGACGATTTGAATAAGCTCAGGCACAATTAATTTCTCTTCACTTGCATACCCGCAAAGCTGCTTATCGATGGGATTGTCTCACAGGATTTGTATCATGCAAGCGTGCTATACATAATAAATCTATATCGAATGACCTTGACCCGAAAATCATAATTTTACATTGAATGAGGTTAATATCATGGAAATAGAACGGCAAATGTGCACTTTCTTTGGCACGTATTTCTGTTTATATTTTGTTATACGTATGGACATACATACATACGTTCAATATCTGTAAATCATAAGCTGATATGTCAAGAACAATGCTGTCGAGTAAAAGTAAAAATATTAGGGATATACACTCCGCCAAAAAAGTATCGCATAAACTAAAAAAGGGCATTTATGAACCAAGATATTTTTATACGTTCACAAAAAGTTTGCCTCGTGTATGTGAACTATAAAAACACTAACAAAATAATGGAACTTAGCGTTTTTACTTTATTTTTTTCCTAAAAGAACACATTTAGAAAAATGCATATGTGTAAGGTTTGCTCAGTTGTTTATTGAAAGTCTTCCTATACGGACAAATTTTAAAGTGCGAAGTCAGAGTTCTGTACCAACGCTTTTAAAACTAAAATGAGCAATTTAACTTCAGAACAAGTGGCTGCTATAGTTGCTTTAATCGAAGTTGGACGATCTCAAGCATACGTTGCTAATTTGATGAACATCAATCAGTCAAGTGTTTCTAGAGCCGTAGCCAGATATAGGGAAACAGGCATTTACAGTAGAAGACCTGTACCAGGTCGTCCAAGATGTTCTACTCGCCAAGATGACCGCTATTTACTACTACAAGCATTACGTCGAAGACATGTAACTGCGAGACAATTGCAGAACGACTTGGCTAGAGTCAGAAATACTCGTGTGAGTACTCAAACTATTCGGAATAGGTTACGACAGAGTGGATTAAGAGCTAGAGTAGCTGTAACAGCCCCTCGTCTCACTAGGAACCACCGAGTGGCTCACTTAAGGTTTGCCAGAGAACATGTAAATTGGAACATTAATGACTGGGCCAATATACTCTTCACAGATGAGTCAAGATTTGGTCTTTACACCTCAGATAGGCGTATCTCAGTGTACAGACGAGACGGTGAGCGCTATTCGCAGTGTAATATCAGACCTAGACCTAATTTCGCTGGTGGCTCTATTATGGTTTGGGGAGGCATCTGTTTAACAGGTCGTACAGAGTTAGTACCAGTAGACAGAGGTACACTGACTGCCCACAGGTATATAACGGACATTTTAGAAGAACATGTAGTACCATATGCGCCAATTATAGGAAACGAATTCATGTTAATGCACAATAATGCACGACCGCATGTTGCAATAATCGTCCAGGAATACCTTAACGATGTTGGTATTCCAGTTTTAGATTGGCCTGCGGTAAGTCCGGACATGAACCCTATCGAGCACGTGTGGGACCTCCTTCACAGACGGATACGAACCCAAAATGTTGCCACAGCGGACCTGCATGGACTAGCAAATGCTCTCCGTGACGAGTGGGAGAATTTGGATCAGGCTTATATACGGAGGTTAATCGAATCTCTGCCAAACCGTATGCGAGGGGTCATAAGAGCCAGAGGTGGCAATACTCAGTATTAAAAGCTACTGTTATGACATTTTTCTTTCCGAAATTATAATTTCTTGTTTTAATAAAAATCTCAAGTATGAGTTCTTGTTTTTATTTGGCCTGTATTTTATTTAAACAATCATAGAAATTATATCTTAGAGCGCATTAAAGTATATTTACAACTTTATGCTACAAACAAAGATTATGCGATACTTTTATGATTCAAAAGTAAATTATGCGATACTTTTTTGGCGGAGTGTATATTACAACATACGATGCATGGTTGTTACAATTTAATTTCTTAATTTATTTGCTCTAACTCACATATAGTGCGAAGTAACTGCACATAGAGAATAAAAATTGAAGAACTATTTCCTATAACTGCAGTAATCAGTGACATATTTACGGATAGTCTGAATGGATTATAGCCCAGGGCGGCAGAATTTTAAGGGCAGTTAGCAGAATTTTAAGGACAGTTAGCGGGGGGCAGCCAGGTTTAAGTAGCCTGGGGCAGCACTGACTGAAAATACATCTGTGACAGTAACGTTCATGTTATTATATACAAATAATATGACAGTGAAGCAAATCGTAGATATACCTACTATTTCTTTACATATCACAACATATGAAAGACAAATTTAGGAAGCTTTGTTTAACAATGTTATATTGTAAGTATATCAACACCTAAACACATTAGTTTTTAATTTCTTTTTAAATAAAGAACAATTTTCTTATATGTTTTATCTAGATCTATTCGTCAACGCAGTTCAAGATGCTTTGGACTAACATGGTACCTTTTCCTAATCTAAATATACAACGTATGCAGTTTTTTTGCATTCTCTGTCTCATCGATTTTGCGTATATAAATATGACAACGCGCCAATATCAAGGTCAATATACTGACAACACCAAAGATCTGCACAACATAATTTTAGTTTCGGTATTTACGACTATGACTCTAGATAATGAATAGATTTCAAATTACGAAAAACCCACCGCAAAACACTATCAAAGATCAACTCCATGTTGCACGCTCCATCAACTTTAGGCTTTCTTATCCTCACTCTATTGACAACGCCTGGCGTCACCATATTATAGTAATTTTAGACTTTTAAAGGTTCAGCTAAAGATAATGTAGAGATGGCTATACAAGATCGTATTTTTTTGTTCATCCATTGTTTCAATCCCAAATTAATAAAATTAATAACAAATTATTATTTGTGAAGGTATTAAAAATTTGCATAAAACACGCTATATATAAGTAATTGCACATTAGCGGACCAAGGGCGGAACCCTGCGGCACCTCATTTCACACGCATCGAAAAAAAAAAAGAAAAGGCAGGGTTCCGCCCTTGGTCCGCTATTGCGCATATAGTGTGTTTTATTTATTTATTTGAATCCTACTTCGCATAATGTTGAATAGTCAGGATAATATGTAAGTGTGATTACGTCATTGCTTTGTTTTTAAATAACTAGCTACAAATCTTGGTTGGACGTGCTCTCATTTGGAAACCAAAGCGATTAACACCTGTAGAAAAACTCGTACTAACATTATTAAACTTGAAAGAGAAAAATACAAAATTAAACTTGTTTAACTCTTTTGCTGTGAATTTGCCAACAGAATCTAAGGATGTTGTTTAGTAAAAGATCAATACACAGAGAAAATTGGATAGATAATAAAAATAATACCAGCAAACTTTATAATACGTGCTATTATAAATTATTATAAAGTGTGTAATTCTTTAAATAAACAGGAGTATACAAAGAAACTTGATTCAGAACTTCAAATTATAATCCTTATTTTATGATTCTTTGATCCTGAGTTAAATAATATTACAAGAAAACAACTTTGCCTGTACTTGATTTCAATAACCTTATATTTTCTAATATTTTACATTGCCATGGTTGAAATACTATAAGAAAGAATATGGATTTAAATTATTTAATTGTGTTATGAAATGAACATATTTAAAGTAAAGTGTATTTACGACTCGTTATTTTTTTAATCGTAGTCATGCAGTACCAGGCTAATATTACCTTAAACTTGTTTATTTTATAATAATGCTGACCAGGAGAGGGATTTATATGAAAGTATTCAGGCTCATCTGTCTCTTACATAAATGTTATCGAAGTTTCTTTTACTCGTAGTTAGAGGGAATGACGTTACAGCAGAAAGATATTTGCTCTTCTTAACCGTAACTCCAAATAGTATTGGACTCATTCACTGAAATTGTACTTCAACCATTTATTCTCCACTTTAATAGAGCTTTTGTAAGATATTTTATAAGGATCGTTCATTAATAATTATTATATTATATTGGTTGATCGTCAATTTTGGACAAGAATTTAATTTGCTCTAAATCTTACGTCCAAAATTTTTTGCCCTAAAGTGTTTATCTATTCCATGAAATATGCTTTTATAATCTACTTTACTTCTTATACTGTAAAAGTAATAGCAACAAAGTACACAGTTTGACAGGAACATTAATAAGAGAAATATTGATATTCTTACCTTAGTTCTCAAAAGACTCTGTAACGTTGGTTGCTGTGAATATGAAGGTATTTAGTTAAAAATTTGACAGTAGATTTTTGGATTATACAAGCAATCTTATCCATTCCGAACGCTTATAATTAATGTAGATGGAATGTTTATAAAATAGAAATCTAATTCTCATAATTCCTAACTTTCGAATATTATTTATGTTCATCACAAATTTAGCCCCCTGCTGTTTTACAAGGTTACTATTGCTACACTGTAAACCGCTTCGATAATATATTAAACTAACAAAACGGCGATCGATTTTCTGTATATCAGCTAATGACATTGTTTATGAACATTTTTTGACACCTCACAGCATTTCTAATTAAGCATAATAAACAACCAATTTTCGCCGGAATATTGGAAGACAAATGTTTACATTTTCTCAGAATATTTTATCAAATGTCACCGCATTAATTATGGAAACAGAATCACGATAATGCGGCCAATAACGCGTAAATGTAATATTTAAAACGATTCGAAGAGATACTATACGTCTTGATTTATGGGATGAACCTACGTATATTTCTTCGCGAACAAATTGCCCGCACGGCTTCATAAAAGGTAAACATATATGCAAATTAAATTTTCGTCTGCCTTTAATGTATACTTGTCATAATTTAATAAATCGAAACTTGAGAAAACTCAGCTGAAGCTGTTGTTATTGATAAACTATTGGGTCTCTGCTGCAAACTTAATTTATATGGTGCTTCATTAACTATATGTCAGATGTTTTCTTTGTTTGAAAGATTGCCTATGAGATTTTTTAAATTTTCGTAAAAATCAGGAAATCAATATTAATTTGATTGAAAACAAAAATAACAAGGATTAAAAGTACTCACCATACTAAGTAAGAATACTACTACAGTTTTAGATATCGGAACTTTTATATATGTTAATTAGGAAATAATAGGAAATAATATTGCCTACGACGACTGTCAGTTATGTTTCCTTTTCATCACCTGGAAGTGAATCTTCCGGTTTCTCCTTCAACTGTCAACATGAGAGGTTGATGTTTATGGAAATTATTACCTATTTAGTAATCCCACTAAATCTTACAAGAAACTCCATTTGTTATAATGGGATTTATTAAGCAGCCAAGAAAAGAAAAAGTTAAATACAGTTACACCCAAAAATTCGTTCGTGGTAATCTATCAGGGTTAATGACTTCAGAAACTATTTAATGCCTAAATTTATTCTATTTGCACAAACCTTTAAACAAAATATAAACAAAATTGCACATGCAAATGACCATAAAAAGTAAACAAAATTGAAGTAACAATGCAAACATCATAAACTACATTAAATTTTGGTAGTATAGGTATTCATCCACGAGACTTTACCTTAAATACAATATAAAAATTGATACATTTCTTGTAACTAATATTTTGTTGCACAGTCACGAGTCATGATAACTTTTTATCCTAGATTCACTAATTTGTTTGCAAAATTTCACGTCACCTTTTGCCATTCTTCCATAAAGCTTTCTTTTATCTTCTATCTTCTAATTGGTTTTTGTTTCCGACGATGATTTCTGCCTGTAGGTGCTCAATGGGGTTTATGTAGGGGCTTTGGGGTGGTATTTCCACTACCTGTGGAAGACTATGTATGATTCATTCCTTAACGGCCCGAGATATATGCTTCAGATCGTTATTTTGTTGGACGCAAAATCTCTTTGAATTCCAATATTTCGGGTATTTGCCTTAAGGTTTTCTTTTAAAACAATGATGTATACCCATTGATCCATTGTTCCATTAATTTTGTGGTAATTGCCCACCCCAGTGTTAGTTTTTAAAAGTGGTTGCAACTACAGATCTGTTACATAATCAACTAATACCTATTACATGCTATTAATCTCAAATAAGCTTACCTATTGAAAAAGATTTATCATAATTTTTTGAATTTCTGGTTTCGGGATCGTTCCTTGCAAGTTGCCTTACTAGGAAAAAATAGAGAAATACAAAATTTGTTCAGATAATGCTATCTACGAATAAAAGAATTGTTGAACGGAAAACTTGTTATAGGCACCGGATGCTTGTTCAACTTTTCCTAGTAGTGTGTAATTCTGGCTGCGCCCTTAGGTCTTGACATCTCACGTATAAGTTGCGACTTTTTAAACGAGGTTTTTCATGTCAGTTAACTAATGAATATAATTTGTGTATATCTATCACATTTCAAGTCGCTATCGTTAGTAATCGTTTTAAAAATAAATTTCTGCATACATTTACTGTTTTGAGGAGCAACTCTATTTTGACATTTTAACATATAATTATGTTCTCCATGTAATCGTGTTTTGCCATCCATAGATACACAGAACATAAAGTATATCTCTCAACGTTAATAAAATTTTTTCTGCGATCTTTTTTTTTTTTTTTTGGGAGGTGAAAATACATTTACACACGAGCGCTAGACTACTTCAAAAGAAGACTACCAGCTGAAAACACCCCCGTCTCCTAGACACCAGCCCGGGACCGCTAAACACATTACTTCGGTACTGGGTCCATATATTTGGCTGTATAAGGGCCACACTCCAATTAAACATGATCGAGGTCAGCTACCCTACTCCTATGGATGTTGACCTGGATTACTCTGGTCATTTAATTCATCTTCTGGCCTTTTCTAGTGCAGCGAGGAACATGGCGCACTTTCTCGTTCCAGGAACTTGCAGTAATTTATCCGGAGGTAGCCCTGCCTCAGAACAAACGTGGCACAAACCGGAGCTCTTGCACTCCTTAACCTTATGGTCACTGCTTCCGCACTTGAAACATAGCCCGCTTCTGTCGGTACCTTTGCAGGAGGCGGCTAGGTGCCCGTACCCCAGGCATCTGAAGCACCTCCGTACCTCCGCCCTTCTGCGCACCCTGGAAAGCACCCATCCCACTTTTATGCGGGTGGCTTTAACGAGCTCCCTCGCTAGTCGGTCGTCAATATGGATGACCGCCAGCTTTAAGCTCCTACTATTTTCTGGCGAACTGCCCTAATTTCGGTCTCGGTGTCTTCTGGCTTCATATTCCCTCTGATTCTGCCGAGAACTTCTGCGTAGCTCTTCCCCTCAGCCGGTTTGATCACCAAGGCTTCAGATCGAAGCTTAAGCTGCCTGCCTTTTCTTCTGCTCTCTCCTTTCCTTTTGGGAGGTGCCTCCGGTTCCGCCTCTTTGTCTTTTTTAATCTCCTTTCTACTCTAGCCGTTATCTTCTAAGGTTCTTTCGTTATTTTCCGGAACCTTCTTCTCAACCCCTTTATTCTCCAACTCCTTTTTCTCTGTCGCGTTCTTGCGGCGTTTTCCCTACTTACTGAGTGCCTCCGTCCACTCCACAGTAGAACTTGTGGCTGGCCTTTTGCCACCGGTCTGCGGGGCGGGTGAGGTATGGGGTGTCGTCTGTGTCACCTGGTGTATAAGGCGATTCTCGGCAGACTTCCAGGAGGTCCGTAAGTTTGCCATCACGTCGAGGGATTCTTCCAAGAGAAAGACTCTTTTCTTAACGTCAGCACTTATGTTCTTCTGACGTTCCATTGCCTTCTTCATCATGAGAATGATACGTCGGCAGTTACTGATCTCTCTTTGTTCGTCATTTCTCGCCCGTGATATGTGTTCTGCGATGGGGGAATAGCGCAGGAATTGTCCTCCATCAATACCCTCCTTCGGCGTCCCAGTCGTCTCTTGCACCTGTTTGGGTTTTGCTCTTTCCTCTATTCTACTCTCCGATTCATGTATGGTACCGCTTTTCACTTCCTCTATAAATTTCAGTGAAGTTCAAGTCCACTCCCATGCCATGAATCCGTTCCGTTGGCGAAATTCTCCGTTTCACCAATGGCGTCATCTGTGCAACAATTCCTCGTCGCACATTATGTACCCTTCTTTTAGATCGACAACTCGTGTAACCTTCTTCGCCCTCTGCGTCATTACAGTGTCCTTTTTCTGTCAAAGACTCTAACTCCTCACCTGCTGTCCGAGGGCTTCGCACAATAGAAGTCACACTCTTTCGATTGCCTCTACTATCCAACAAAGCCCTCAGTCTTGACGATCGCTTCACCATCACAGCATCCACAGCTTCATCCTTGACGTATAGATTAACATCCGATAATCAAAGTCAAAAAATGTCACTCTGCGATGTTAGTAATAATTAATACAAGAAAATTAAGGTCCTACTCCCCTACTTAAGGTCTTACTACTGATTCTACTGATAATTGATAAATCTTCATAGTTTATGAAATATAAACACCTTTGCGCAAAATTTCCTAAAATATATCAAAAATCGTAATTACAAATAAATAAACACACTTTCTTCTACAAAACACTCTAAATATTGTTTTTAGAACGTCATATTATCTATTTTTGCATTGTTTGGTATTTATACATTTATATATTTTTCATTAACAGTTTCCCAGTTACCAATAACCAATTTTATTTAACTCTTGAGGCTTCGTTCTATATTTCAATCTTTTTATAATGGTTTGAAAATAAAACAAAATAAAACCGGCCCTAAATGATGCCATAAAGTATATCGTATATCGTTAAAATTGTACCATTCGATTAAAACAATAAAGTTTCAGTTCGTTAGGACACTTGTATATTAAAAATATTTCAGCGTTCTAGAAAATAATCTATTATTGCAATTGACTAAACATCATAATGCAAACAAAAAAGAGCCAAGTATCGAAATTACTAGAATTATTTGCCATTTTATAAAGCATTTAAATAAGATGCTTTACTTTCTACACTGTCATCTTATATAATTAATGCAGTTCAAATTGTGATTATCTCCCTTCCTTAAATCATTACACCATTTCAATAATAACTGTATTGAAATTGGTATAATGATCTTCAAATTAGAACATAAAAAGTTTTGATTGCTTTATTCGATATTAGTATTATGAAGATAATACGTTGTAAAGCATTTTTGTTACATAATCTTGTTACGGTAAATAAAAAAAACTGGTTTCGATATCAAATACCAATTGTTGCGGTAAACATGAATTTATTGTCATTAGCCTTGGCCATGCATAGTAACATTATTACCAACTACTACTTTTAGTAATGTTTTCTTAGTGTAAACGAAGTTATAATAATTTATTTGGAAAAGAAGATAGCGATTTAGAAAACTATTAAATACACGCATATATGATTTTGTAGTCGTTAACACTCTATTAAAAAATTACATTAAGTGTTTTACGTTTTTCACTAGGGCTTATGGTTTTTTAATTAGGTCTTGATATATTTTTAAGCATCTTGCACGAAAATATCATTCCGTTCCGTTAATCTCAAGTGATGGTACCGTTAGTTATTCACTAGCATTAATCATTAAAATCTACGTATACGTCATTATGAAGTTACAAACCTCTTAGACTTCATTGACTGCAAATATGCTAAGGTAGGTTATAAATACCTGCAAGATATTTTTATCATTTTAAACCTTAAAAAGGAAGTTCATAAATTTTCGGTCCCAAAGCAAATACCTTTTAGATGTTTATGTTATCTGAACAGGGTGCGTCAGAGTATTAATTGTTTGAAGAGCATGAATGGATTCTGTTGACTATGGAAATCTCCATTATGTTCGTTGGTTTTTGTTTGTGTGGTTGCCGCATTGTTAGAATTCCCAGACTATTTTACTTCAATAGATGAACATTAGAGAAATTTTTAAAAGTTTACCTTGAAAGATTTAATTGCGTAAAAGTATTTATCAACTGTATTCCTAAATTTTTGACCATCCTAAGTACTAATTCTAAAAATGGTGGAATTAGTAACAGTTTTTAATAAAATAACTTTTATTATTTCCAGCAGTTCGTCAAATCATCTTGGAGATTTTTAATTTTACAAAATTAATTGCTATGGTTGATATCGAGGGGTTGCCGCTGATGATTTCTGGATTCCCTGTTACGATTTGATGGACTAAATATGTTAAACAAGAAAACGGTCGCAAGCTCTCAGTTAAAATAATGACAACAACTCGTCGTTATTTCTTTGCATAAATATCATAGATCTTATAGTATTTGATTAAACGCGTTAAATGTCAACTCACAACTGTCAACACACCACAATACAATATTAAACAAAATGGCAATTTCTCGTTCATCAGACAAAAATACCACCAAAAGTATCCAGCGCAAATATCGGAATGTCAGTGAGAAATACAATCTAGAAGTGTAGAGAAGTTCTTAAATGACTAAGTTCATGTTGAAAAGTGGAAACAAATGTTTCCATTTTACGGAAAATAGTCATTTTTGGCTCAATTGATAAAAATCTCTCTGTAGTTACCTATATTTGTACATGCGTCTATCCTAGAAAATGTGTCTATCCTCTCACAATCTGTAAATAAAATACCACCACTAGTGTATATCGGTGCTTGACGTAGCATATCATTTAGAGTACCTAAAATTTAATAAGCGAACTCAGAAACCATTCTTTGCTTTCTACATCTGTCCGAACAGTCGCCGATTGCGAAATTCGCCAAAAACGATTCCACGAATTAAATTAACAAGCTTTGCGTGCGAAATTTCAGATTAATGAGTCGCTTCTTTATACCGGAGCCAATAAACCGACAAGATATGAACCGATAGACACATGTGCGCACTGGTACTCAATACCTGTACTTGGTATGTGTGTTCAATCGCTCAAGGGCCGTTTTGCGCGGCGCGGCATCTAAAAAGAGATGTGCCGGATCACAGACCGCACAACGGTAACTGGACGCACCGGGCGATACATAATTATAGGGAAATTCCTGCGCCAGGATTAATTAGTGGTAAAACTTTCGCATGAGGGGCATGTAAATGTGCGCCACACACATGGAAGCTACTTAATTAAATAATATATCATCTGACGTTCGTTCCAGTTTGGGCTTTTCAACCGACATGGGGAAGTTCGAAGAAAAGAAATTACGCATGTAGGATTTAAAAATAAAATGATGACTATGTGTAGGAACCATACGGATATTCAAAAAATTATGAAACATGTAGATGTGTAATACGCGTTTTTTCTTGCTATGGAAGTTTACTTTGAATGGCCGAAACAATGCTTTAGAAATTGACGGATTTCTAATTTTCTCACTATGACTCCAGTACTTAAAACGATAAGATAAATGAAATGGTTGTGCCGTATTCAAAGCTCTTTTAACATACGTAAATAAACGTGTATTCCCGGATAGGTAAAACGACTCTTATAAACGGTAAAAATTTTTTGATTTAGTTTATCATTTATTGGGGTTCAGATCCGTTTGGCAAAGAGTAACTTTTAACTTGTTTTAATTGTTTGAGAGTCAAATTAGCTTTGACAGTGATGTAAAAACAATTTTCGTCACAGGTAAAGCACCTTTTCCGTTCATAGTACACCAACGTTTTACTAACAATAAGTAAAGTTTTTCCGAATGAATAGCTATAGCCACATGCAAATTTTCGGGCTGATTGGCCATGTTTGATGAGATCCCATATCAATGAATTTTATTTCGAATGGATGACCATGGAATAACAAAATTGTTACTCTAACGATACGTATAATAAAGTATTGTTTGACTGACAAGTTTAACATATGACTATTGTCAGAGTAACAATTTTGTTATTCCATGGCACGCTGTTCGAAATACAATTCATTAATATGGAATTTCATCAAATATCGAGGATCATTCCGACAATTTGCATAGCTTTTCATTCTGAACAAGTTTACTTATGTTAGTAACACCTTGGCGTGGCGTTCTATGCACGAAAAAGGTTTTTTACCTGCGACCAGTGGCACAAATTTCCAATTCATTGCCGTCCCGGGCTACTTAGATCTGGTTGACTGTCCGCCACCACTGGGTGTAAACAGAAATTATACTAAAACGCAAAATGTAACTAAAAAAAAAGGTGTTTCAGTACTTAAAACATATCTTCTCACGATCAATGTGTAAATACGAAAGGTCCTACAAGAACCAAAAAAATATCCAGCACTGCCTTTATTTTTAAATAAAGAAATATTTGCCGCCCCTACAATTTTGCTGCGCTGGGCTATAGCCCGTTTAGCCCATGCCTAAATACGCCAATGTCTGCCACGAAAATAGTAAAGTACGTCACTGTCTAAGTCAACTTGTTTCTCAAACAAAACAAAAACGTAAATGAGAAAAGTGAATCTACCCGTGAAGGTAAGATGTCTGGTAGTATCTGCGTCAGAAATAGCAAAGCTATCAAACAGTAGTGAATTATAGGTATTGTTTGATAGCTTTGTTATTTCTGACGTGGATACTACCAGACATCTTACTCTCACGGGTAGATGGCGCTGCGCTTTTCTCATTTACATATGTATGTCATTGGTGCATTTAGCTGCGTGATAGAGTTGTGTCGATTGTGTCTCGCCTATGGCATGCTGACGAGAACTAATAAGTTCGAAACAGTACTCTCCACATCTGGCGTTGGCATATTCGGCAATCACTCCCTACCTTCCCTTATGTTTACATCAAAACGTGTTACAAATTAGTTTTTAATCAAGTGAAGCTAAACCAGTTTTTTACCTCTTACACGAGTCGTTTCATCTATCCGGGGATACATTGTGTATACGTTAAGCCCGACACATGTAGAGCAGATCTTTTTGTAACAATACTAGTTTTTAATGGGAATTGTGTGCCTTTTAATCCTATTCAAAACTAGATCATAAATGTTCCAATATATCATATTACCGAAATACTAAGTGCCCCCCGAAAATTCATAATGATAGGAAACTTATTGCATGTGACAAAAATATTCAAAGCTGTGGCTCTTTAAAACACCTTGCTACAAGCTTCACTACACTAGACGCCCGTTTCAACAGCAAAGCTATCATTATCAGTTGAGTTTTATTGTTGATGTATGATGAGTATCGCTGTATACTGGCATTTTTACAGTAATAAATTACCAATGAAATCATTGCATAGCATGACGTATGTATATGAACGTGGTATAAATGCACAGAGAATCCAGAACAGATTATTCATTTACCAAACGTGAGCAAATCTTTAACCTTGTGCTTGTTGTGCCATCGAAAGGATATCGTAACTAAAGCACCGAATAGATTGCACATATTTAATTGTAAACAATTGCACTCGTATTTAAAAATAATGGAATAGATACAAAGTGCACTGGAAGATCCTAACAGGTATAATAAATAAGAGATGCAGTCAATGTGTAACTTCTTTTATTGAAATTTCACAGCCGTTAGCCAATGTAACCTATTGTAATTGCATACTGTAGTTAACGCCAGGTATACTTTTAATAAATTACCATTGACGAGCATACTAAAGTGCAGTACATGAGGTTGCACTTCATTATATTTATTTCTGTACCTTTCAGTGTGGTTACTCATGAGTTTATCTCTTCGATGATCATCAATGATTTCAGTATGTTTATACGATTTTAAATGTCAAAACTTTCAGATTTAATATCGCATAAAAGATTGAATTAAATTGCTAATAAAATAACAAAAGTGGATTCCATTCTAATAAGGACAGTACATCAGCAATCTTTACATTACAAAATTATTTAGGAAATTAGGGGCTAAAAAGCTAAAAAAAGATGTGATACCTTAATCTGGTTATTTCTACTTTGGAAAGGTATATGCAACTGGATTTTCTTGTAAAGCCTACTTCGCCCTGCTAAAATAACGGAAATTGATGATGAATGACCTAGAATTAAAGTCGAATCGAGAAAGAAAAAAAGAAAAACCTAACGAATTGGCAACAAAGGTTTTATCGGCTTTATTTATAGGACCAGGATCTGTTATAGGAGTGTCCAAGAACACTGTAAGGGAGTTGGAAAGGAATTGAATCCAAGAAAAATGCAAAGAACGCTCGAACAACAAGACAACCAGACAAACTCATTGAAAGATCTTCATGAAAGGACCATCAAAGAAGGATAGTGAAGAAAGTTTGTTAGGAATCATTTTCGCATAGTAGCAGATTCTTCAAGTTGTAATAGGATGACAGAGACCACATGCCACAATCAGATGGTGTAGTTATTTATATTTTGTAGATCAGAAGTATATCGACCTTCTTTTACAACTTGAGGTCTTTTCTACGGAATAAATGCAAAATACAATAGAAATTCCTATTCTTTTGGTTGTCTGCAGACTTTCTATAGTTTTACCACTGCAGAATTGCTGTTGATACAAAATCACTGAATATGATCGAAAAAATGAGTTGAAAAGATTTTTCAGTTGTTTCTCCGTTTTCTCAGAAGCTGTTGGGATAATGAGATGAGTCTTTTTTCTCTTTGCTTGCTATAATCCAATAAATAAATAGAATAGAAACAATATGGGAAGCACAAATTCTTAGTCTAGCGACCTTTACTGTTTTAGTAATTTTTTTACAAAGAAACAGCGTCTTTAAAGTGTAAATTAAGCTTCCGAATATTTTACAAAAGTTTTGGTTTTGTTCTTTTCTAGTGCCCGAATCAGAAAAGTATCGAGTGTCCCAAAAGGATACCACTAGAGTCTCGTTTAACCGAATTTGATAGGACCGAGAGTGGTTAAGTTAAGCGAAAATTCGGTTAAATCGGAAACATAGGTGTAAAAGCCTGAAAATGCAATAGATAATAAGAAACTAAATTTATTTACGTTTTATAAAACAAACATTTCTAAAAAGTGTCAAAATAAACAATACAGAATAAATTCAAATTCAGCCCATTTTCAGAATTGTCAGATTCGGGTTGCTGAATACAATCAGCTACAATGTCATCTTCTGTTATTGGTAAATAAGCGATGTCATCACCCTGTACCCATTCAGATACATCTTCAAGTTATTTCAAGAATATGTTATGTCGTTAATAAAAATTATAAATATAAGTGGTCCTAAATTAGAGCCTTGAGGGACCCCGGAGGATGCTACGTATGGTGGAGACTTGAAGCCATTATAAAAAAACGTACTGTGACCTATGGTTTAAGTAGGAGGTGAAAAAAGTATTTAGGTTGTCACTGAAACCAAATTGACGCAGCTTATAAGGTAGAATGCCATGATCTATGCGATCCAAGACTTTCGAAAAGTCCATATATATAGTATCGACTATAATATAATATGAATAATAAATATTATTCACCCTTGCATTCATCTGTAGTTTTTCGTAGTTTATCACGACAATTTTTGGAGTAGTTTCGGTATTGAATTGAAAATAAACATCCAAGATTATTGGAATTGTCCCAAATAACTAAACTATGTAGTATACCATGGATAACTTGTGTGTTTGTTGTTATATAGTACTACAGTCTTTACCTCTTTGTATAATTTATATATTATTAAACACGCATACAGTTGTGCGTACGTTAACGTAAAACGTATGTTAAATATATTACATACCTTTTATGTTATGCTCATAGTTACGATGTAGTTTATTAGCTCACATCATGTAAAATTTAATATATGTGTCATTACAAAGTCATAAAATGGTCATTTTAAGAAAACGACGTAAAAAGAAAATAAAATAAACAGCAACATAAATTTGCATTTACGAAGACCCGATTCTTTTCACGTGTACGCACGCTTTTACATAAATTTAACGTTTAGTGCAATAAATGTTAGGTGCGGAATACGTCTTAATCACGGCAAGGTGAAATATGTTGTGTTCGTGCTCGGGAGAAAGTATAACTCTCAGTTACCGAAATTACTTAGCCAGACAAAAGAAACACAAAAAACGGGATTTTCTTTTATTACGCCCATAAATATGTAAAATACGGAAAGTGGGTAATGAGTGCTACATAAAAATTAGAAACTATACTGTGCATACTATACTGTTGTTTACTAATTACTAGGACGGAAACGCTTACGACATTCGAGATATCTACTTAATTGCTGCGAAGTATTGATTATAAAGTAGCAACTGAAAATTATGTGTTCATATTGTGGGTACATCAGGTATTTGCTAAAAGGCACCTCTCTAGTATTGCATAAAGTTTGACGGTGTGTGTGTACACATTTTTATGAATTGCAAAAGCGGGTGCACTTTCAAATTAGGTTTTGTAACAATTGGTCAGCTAAATTTCGCTTTTCTAATGAGGATACTATAAGTACTAATTGTATAAGTAATACGAGGTAAAGAAAATAGTTTTTAATTCATTGTCAAAGCAAAAACATATAAATATTCCTAAAATTCTCTTCCACCCAAGCAAAACTTCAAAAATTTTGCCTCATCACACTTGTGTAACAACAACTCTGAGGCACACTGTAGGTAAATCTCTTTTATCATCTATGAAAGTTCACTATATCAATAAGTAAATACAATAACACAAGAACCACAAACCACTTAACATAAATTTTCATATAATTATTTTCTTTTCCATACTTTATGTGTTCATAAAGATCGCCATTAATGTCCAATAAATAATAAAAGAAATTTGCTTTCTCCAGTATTATGCGTTCTAATAGACTATACATATGTGCCAGAAATTATACACACCCTTCAACTATTGTATTATATTGACAACTAAAGATTTATAGACTTAAGGATGATAAATAATTTATCAGTAACTGTTATCGACTAATGGATTTGTTAGCGTTTTATGCATCAATAAGATATCGGGAAGTGATTTAAGCCAACTTCCATATTCCAAGATGATGGGTTAGAGGTTATTTTTTGCGGTATTTAATAATATTTAGCACTTTGATGGATTATTTCTTTGCATATTTTTATTATATCAGTTTGCCAATTTATATTACGCATTTACTTTCTATTTTAAGATAGCATAGCCTTAAGTTTGTTGTATTTGGTAATCCTTAGCTATAAATTACAGTTCTGTACATTTGTAGTATTTCCTCATTCGTAAACTAATAAAATTGCAAACTAAAATTTATTGCATTTTAAATACCAGGAAGAATAACGAATGAAGGATTATTTAATACGTGTTCTACAAACAAAAGATTTTAAATAAACTCTCATTTCTTTATAGAATAATATACGTAGGTTGTTAGTAAATATAATTTTTTTCTATAAGATTTTGAATATCTCTTTAAAAAAGGTTTGACTGACCAGGAAATACATGTTTAGATAAGCATTTAGTAATTCAAATTTTAGTTATTTTATAATATTACCTACAATTTTAAAATATGGCAATCCATGTAAATGTGTGAAAACCCAGTAGGTAAATTACAATTATGATTTTCTATTCTAGAATGTAGTATATTAAGATATCTTACATTATCCGCAAATTCAAGTTTCACACGTTGGATACTGGGTGGCACCAAGTGCTCCACTTTCCTCTTCCTTGTGAACGGTACCAAAACCACCCGCCTCCATACTATTTCGGTGCTTCTGTTTGTGGCTCTTATAAACGTCTCTTCTTATGCAAGGCAGCAGGTCCAGCGGCATAATCCAAGCGATCACTGAAATCGCCTCCCCAGATATCGTCTTGAACCCTGACGCTACTCAGAAACATGTCTCTGTATTTTGTCTAACATGTCGTGGTATTTCTTCACGTGTAAGACCATTTGGGAACTCCATACAGTAGTATGTTGTGCACCGTTGCGCAGAGTGCAGCTTTTTTGCAACTGTGTGGGTCACCGACATTCGACATTATTCTTATGAGGCTCGTCAGTGTGGATTATATCCTTGACATGTAGGCCAAATTTACCTCTATAATCGAAAACTACTACAGAGTATTTCGCTGCTCTTAAAGGAATTATTCTCACGCCATTCAATTTGAAAGTAATATGGTCTTTCCCACTTCCTGCTTTAACAAACCTGTTGTTTCGGCGCCAGGGTTAGCCTATGTTCTTCCATTTATTCACTGATCTGTTTCAAGCCTTCGTTGGTGTTGTTCATCAGCGCGCTGTAATCGCCAGATCAGCTGCACGCACTACCAGCTCTAGTTCCAGCACCCCATCGTATCGATTAGTATAGAATGTGTCACAGGGTCGGCCACAGAACCGATACCTGCGGGACACCGCACCTGCTATCCAGAATCACCTCACTGTCGATCATTACTTTTCTATTCCTTAGCTCGAGATAGTGTTAACCAAGTATTGAGAAATTCTTTTTTTTCCCAAGGCTTCTTTCTCCGCAATGTCCTTCTCCAGTCTTTTTTTTATGAGTAATTCCAATAGCTTGCTCATAGTTTTTAGCATGCACATAGGTCTGCAGGAGCGCGACACATCCAGGAGGTTTACCGGTTTTCAGAATTAAGATTACCCTGACCACTTCCACACATCTGGTATTTCTTGAGTTGTTAATGAGCATTCATCAGTGCTAGTATCAGGCTAGGCAGGGTATTTACCGCTATTTTAATCGCATCAGGTGGAATTTTATACGCTCCAGCCGCTTTACGACCTTTCATGTTTGCAGTTGCATTGTCCAGCCCAACCGTCGTGAAATGTTGGACATTAGATTCCCCATTTTCATCATCCCAACTATCATTTCCAAGGAGAACAACTCCTGGTGATGTAAATAAATATGATTGTTAAAATATACTTTTTTTTTATTTTCAAAACATTTCTTAACAATTATCTTGTTGTATATTAGTAAATATCATAATTATTGGCTTCCAATTTTAGGATTAATAGGAGTAACAAAAGCGACGAGATTGAGGGCATCTGGTTGTAATCGATAAATCTCTAATTGTTTGTTTGAGATATCGTTAATAATGATGTAAACTATTAACTGAAGTAACTTATACTTCACAATACTTTATTGTCACAATTAAGAAACAGAAGCGTTTCATGTGTGCCGATTATCGACGAGATAAAATAAAACTTACGCCTACCATAAAATAAAATGCCAACTTTTACTTTCTTATAATTAAGTGGTTGCATGATCCAAGTGGAGTCATTTCATTAGTTTTTGTTATGGTTTGCCATACAATTGCATTTGTTTGCAATTCCTTTTAAATTTTAATTGATATTATGTAAAAACTGAACCAGATACGCGAATGAACCTGCACATGTGCACTGGTTACTAGATTAACAACTATTACAAAAATATTGTGATAGCTTTAAATAATTAACTAGTGATTTATTTCATTTTACTCCTACATATACGTTAGAAAAAATAATTTTTGATAGAACCATGATTATGTCGTATATTATTGGTTATATTTGAAGCAAGTAACAAATATTAGTTTTATATAAAATTATTGTGAAATTCTCTTTCCTATCATAGATTTACCAATCGAAAAGTTTGTGTAGGTTGAAATCGAAATAAAGATTTTTCCGAATCGTCCACAGTCAAAATAACTTTCTAATTACATATCTCTCTGTATTATAGGTACATATTTTATGTAACGTCTGCGGTGGAAAAAGGCAAAGTTCTTTCCATTCGCCGTACCAATTCCATTGATTTATATTATTTCCTATATTCATCTAGATTATTAAGTTCTCGTTACTATCACAAAATACGTGTTATGATAATTACGAAGTGCCATGATAAATAACCGAACGTCGTGCCGAATTACGTGAATCGTTTTTCACTTCGGGTTCTTTGATGTGGAATAAACGTGCTGTGCGTTGGGCCTGTGCGAAATCGTGAGATTTTCGAAAGGAAAGGTCGCTTTGCAGTGGATACTGAAAGTGTAGAGATACCGTTACCTTTCTGGTAATTGGTCGGCTGCGATTTATTTATGTATCTATTGGTTAAACAGCTGGTGAAGATACTTTATTTGCCTTTTCATTGTTATAATCCAGAAGGGGTTTGGCAATACGGAAGTATTATATTCTTATCCTGAAATCGGTATCTCTCTATATAGCTTAATAATATGCTAGTTGCCATTTACATGAAGACAGTTTCGATAAAGTTAATCATTGAGAAATAATTGCTAATGGCACTAATGTCTTTATACGCTTCCTTCTTCTAGTATTCAAATAAAACTTCTGGTGTTATACCATTGAAATTTTGAAATTTTCCTAATTTTCATATTATATCTTTGGGATCCGACAAAATTATTTTTGAGAGAGCTATGATCTGTTTTGCCCAAATTTTATAAAATTTAAAGGTTGATATTTTAATATAGTATGGATGGAGTACCTTCTAAGCTAAAAATTGGTAATGTTCTAAAACATGTTAGAACAGTTTACGTGGGCTTGCCGTCTGTGTAAACATGCTCGCAGTCAATTATTATATCATATTTGTTTAAAGTTTGATGATGTGTAGCACAGTACATTCTAAAGCAATTCTGAACATAAAATAACATTTCCCTCGTACACTTTAAAAAAATTTTTTCGTCAAATTTTGTGTCCCTAAAACCGTGCAGATATTTTACTTTTAGAAGTAATTTTTCCAAGATTTTTTTATTTAGCCTAGAATATTCATAAATAAAATTTCTGGGGTAGTGGAAATTTTCATAAAATTTTACTTGTGCGAAAGTAAAATTACAAGGAAACAATTGGTGTTCCTGACTATTACAAATTGCGAATAAGGAAATTACCGTTGAAATGGAAGTTACCTGGAGAGTTCATTTGTAGTATTTTTTTGGAATAATATATGGAATTTTTACCCTTATTAAATTTGAAAATATGTTGGAAAACTTCTTTATTTGTAGAAGTAGTATCGGCCATTAGAATGTATTGTAAATTAATAAAATGTGGAAATATCATTCTTCATTTAATTAATATTTGTGTTTTAAAACACTTAAATGTGAACGTTTCCGCATCCCCTCGCACTCTGTTTGTTCTTGATGAGTAACGCACGTTGGATAAATCCTATTGACTCCATTGGTGTTGGTAACGATTATAATTTGCGATCTCACTAAAATTTATGCGGCACGATTTTTCCAATGAAAACAAAACACACAAAAGCTTTTCAATATATGTACAGTCACGGACTTTAGGAATGAAAGCTTAAATTGCAGCAAGATGTGTATAACGCGTGCAGCGAACGTAACGCTACTTCGCTCACTGCAGCTTAGGCGGTCATTCCTAATGTCCACGACTGTACGTATCTAAATTCAAATGCAAAACCAATTATTCACGTATTTGTATGTATGTAGATATTGACAATATTCCAACAAATTTTCTTAAAAAAATGTCCTGAAATTTACATAGACCCGTTGTGGCACATTATAAATTACCCAATGCAATGTGGTTGTTTTCCACAATATTTAAAACACGCTGTTATCATCCCCTTTATAAGAAAGGTGACCCTAATCATTTAAATAACTATCGACCTTAACCGGTTTTTCTAAATTGTTTGAGAAAGTCGTTCAGAATCGTTTATATATGTTCTTTACTAAATATAATTTAATAAATAAACATCAGCCTGGCTTTCTGAAGGATAAAGGTATTGATACAGCGCTATTTGAGTTTGTTTGGAAGGTTGTTTACGCCTTGGAGAATAAGCAGGTTCGATGTGATGTCATGTTGGATCTGTCGAGCGCGTTTGACAGCATAGATCATCAGAAATTACTCAAAAAATTGGAATGTTATGGGGTTAGGCCCTCTTATGGTTCAAATCGTACATTTCGAATAGAAAGCAAACAGTCTATTTACATTCTGATGGAAAACCTATACGTTCAAAAGATGTTGTTGTTAATAGGACTATCAATTACGCGGATGACACTTCCATACTGATTGTGGAAAATGACTTAAGTTCTTTAATCGCCAGTGGGGATAACTATATGCAGTGTGTGGAACATTGGCTCTCCCAAAACCATTTGAGTCTTAACCACAAGACCAATGTAATGTTGTTTAAGAGTAAACCAACTGCTTATCATGATACTATTATGCTTAACAACTTCGCATATCCTATTCAAAATAAAATACGTGTGTTAGGTGTTTTGATAGTGTTGAAGTTATTCCCTGTGTTTATTAATTCATTTATGTATAGAAGGCAGCGATTCGTACTTTTATTTATGGTTGTTGTTATGGACATGTTGATTATTATTGATTGACAATTGTAAGAGATATTATGTGTCAAATTTAGTAAACGTATTTTTCTATTTGAAACTGAGTATTTTTCACTGAGTTTTACCGGGTTTCCAACTGCACAACTCAACAGATAGACGATTCTTTAAAATGGAGAGAACACATAAACGTTATTTGTAAGAAGCTAGGCAGTTTCTGCTATGCTGTTCGTCAGCTGAAAGATCTAGTAGGCAATAGTTGCTGTCATTCTCAGATGTAATATGGAGTTATTGTTTGGGGTGGCAATAGTGACTTACACCGCATCTTTGTGTTGCAGAAACGAATTTTGAGAGCTATGCCACAACTCAAATATATAGAATCATGCTGAGGACATTCCAGGATGAATAATATTTTAACTATTTTTGCAAGTTATATTTACAAATCTTTAACTTTTCTTTTCAAATTAATACTTTTGAATACATATATCCTACTAGACATAAGGACAACTACCCCTACCCTAAACACAGACTGTCATCAACACAAAATAGCTTAGCATATAACTGTTATAAATTTTTTAATAAACTGCCAACTGCCGTTAAACAAATAAATAACCTAACAACATTTTAAAAAACAATTTTCAAATATCTGTGTGAATTAGAACCTTACAGCGTTGACGATTTTGTTAATAGCTAATTATGATAGTTTGTATACCTACGTATCCACTTCGTTTTAATTGCAATAAACTGTTTATTTATTTATTTATTTATTTATCTATGTAAAGTATAGATATTTTAACAAGAACTTCAAATCCCGCATGCAGTACAGCATATGAACTACAGATACATGAACTTAATTAATAAATGAGTAAATTTATTTCCGACATATTCGCAGATAATATAGCCTTTCGTCCGTTAATACGGATTTAAGTAATTAATGCAATGTGGAGAATGTGTATAATTAACATTCCAATATATTTTCAAATAAAAATGAGAAAGAAGCAATATTCGTTTTCTTTTTACAGTGATGAAGGAAAGAAGTGCGATCAAGAGACAGCATACAAACTAGTTAACTTAAACTCGATAAATATTCATTAACAGAAGGTGACATTTTAATATTTACAACGTTAAGACTAACACCTCAGCGTGCATTTTGCACTCATTTCCATAAAGATGTTTACGAGTGCATCTCAGAGTGCGTACATAAGTTATTTAATTCATTGGCTTCGGTATTATATATGTATAGCCAAGAAATGAAAGAAGAAAACGTTTTCCAATTTAATTTACGTTCATGAATCTCCTAAGACGATCATAAATTAATTAACAAAGCTATTTTAATATGAGTAAAACAGATGGTAAGCAAGGGAATAAGGAAAGGTTTCTTATACAATATCCAAATATACAGTGAGGACGCGTGGATTGGAACAAATTCATTTAAAATTCAGGGGTTTGTTTTTTAAAAAACGGTCGGACATGTCAATTTTTATTTTTGGTTACAAGTTTTTTTACGGTAAGTTCATGTATACAGTGTGGCCCAAAAAAAAGTTACAACCACGAACTATATTTTCTCAAACGAAAACACCTATTTTTTATTTCACTTTTGAATTCTACATTGAATTTTAAGAATGTTTTATGTACCATACCTAAACCTAACAGGTCTCGAGAAATTTGCAATTGATTTTTAAAAATTTGTGAGGACGCGTGAGTTGAAACAAATTGATTTAAAATTCGTTCGGACACGTTGATTTTTACTTCTGGCTGAGATTTTTTTTCATGGTACATTCATGTATACAGTGCCGGCCAAAAATAAGTTATGACTACTAATTTTTCTTAAATGAAAATACCTGTTCTTTTATTTCTTTTTTGAACTCTGCATCCAATTCCAAGTATCTTTCTTGTGCTATACCTAAATTCATTATCGAGGAATTTACGATGGATTTCTTTCAAAATTAGGGAGGACGCGGCAATTTATAAAAATCATTTAAAACTCAAAGGTTGTTTTTTTGTAAATTTATTTAAAACAAAAACAAAACAAATCAAATTAAATGTTCAAATTGTTGACAATAGGCAAGTCGATATTCAATTTCTTGTAACACTTCAGTTAAAGTTTGTGGCTGAATTTGTTGTATTTTGACTCTAATTCTATTCTTCAGTTCTTCGATATTTTCTGGTTTATGGAGGTATACTTTGGATTTTAGATAACCCCATAGATAAAAATCTAATGGGGTTAGGTCTGGAGACCTAGCCGGCCATTCGATATAACCTCTCCTTCCGATCCATCTGTTTGGGAAAATATTATGTAGATAATCTCGTACTGTTCGCGAATAGTGTGGGGGCGCTCCATCCTGTTAGAACTATATCGAATCTGCCGGTATATTTGGGTTCTCACAATTCGGGTAAAGTGCATTTAAACTTGGTATTATGGAATTTTGCAGTAGATTTAAATAATTTTCAGAATTAAGTGTTCCCTCAATAAAAAACGGTCCAATAATTGAGGTACCCGCAATTCCGGCCCACACATTTACTTTTTGAGGGAATTGTGTGTGACTTTCCATACTCCAGTGTGGATTTTCTGGTGCCCAATAGCAACAATTTTGCGTGTTTATCGAACCATTCAAACAAAATGTTGCTTCGTCGGTAAAAACTACCTTACTTAAAAATTGCGGGTTGGCATTGCACCTACCCATCATTATTTCGCAAAATTCTAATCTGCGGTTGAGATCATCTTCAATAAGTTCCTGAACTAAATGTATTTTGTAAGGGTGCCATTTGTGCTTGTGTAAGTATTTTAGAACAGAAGATTTACAGCTACTTGTCGAGTTGCTTTTTGCCCAGGTCTCTAAACTTTTTTTCTATCTTACTAACCACCGATCGTGTAATAGGCCTCTCCGGGTATTTATTATTAAATAATTCGCAAACTTGAGCTTGTGTTCGGGTTCTGTCGCCATATCCTACCATCATCAAAATTTCTATTCGTTGCTTCTCAGTTAAACGCGCCATTCTTTCAAATAACTTTATAACTGCACTTGACAATTACTTACATGAACTGTCACACGTTGACAAGTGACAAGTCAATTATCGAAAATACCAGAATTAAAAGAACAAAATAAATACAAAATCGAATATTTTGCTTGATACAAAAAAAAAATCCCCAGAAATATGATCTTAATTAATTCAATCATGAATTTCTCGATAACTGTTGAGTTTAGGTATAGGAAATGGTATCTACACGAAACATACTTAGAATTCGATGCAGAATTCAAAAAGGATATAAAAAATAAGTGTTTCCATTTGAAAAAATGTAGTTGGTGGTCGTAACATTTTCCGTAAAAAAATACCCTGGTAAAAACAAAAATCGACGTATCCCAGCGTTTTTCAAAAAAACAAACCCCTGAATTTTAAATGAATTTGTTCCAACCCACGCGTCCTTTATGTGCAATATTCGGAAAAACAAACGAGGGTAATATTGGATGAAAGAACTAATTATCTGTAGATAAATAAATGTCGCTAATAATCTTGACTAAACTAAGCAGGTAGCTATTTACACTCATAATAGCATAACTTGTTTCAAGCAATATGAAAGTACTTATATCTCTAAAGTTGTGTAAAGCACATAGTTGTTGTAAATGCAATTAGTTTTATCGTATTATAAAATTAGTTATATTTGTATTTATGTTAGAATCTAGTTCATTTAATTACACAAAAATGCGCTTTTATAACAATACTTGAAGTGAAAATTCTAACACCAAAAATGTTCTCACCTTTTTGTATATATAAAATCGAGAGTGGAATAAATCTAACAAACCAATACAAATTTCTCAATAACGCTAGTCAGAAATTTGATGTAGTCAATTAAACAAATTATTATTTACGAAAAAAAATTGTTATTACTATAACAGAAATCAATGTTACATAACTACGTGGAACTGGATATTTTGGAAATTTCTAATCTGGAGTAAATCTAAAATTAGCCATTTATCTTCTATAGGTGATTCATCTTTTCAACTGTATATATTGAAAACATTCGTGCTTGTTACTGAACAACAGCGCAATAATTACATTTCGAAGTTATGATTAATTACAATCGTTAAGAAGAAAAGAAAAAAATAGCTACTGTCTATGTCTCTCCTTCGATTATTATTTATAACGAACAAGTTTGCCGACCGCCGTACACTAATATTGACTGCGGTTATGAAATACAGCTGGAACAATGGCCAGCCGCAGACTTGACAGTTATGCCCATTTAATCTGAAATGACTTCCTCTAGACATAATAGCCACCATAAATAAAACTCGCCGCGATCAGTTGCGAACGCAAAAACTAATAGCCTACAAATTTAAATACAGCATCATTAATTGCACAGATTATGGACCTACAAATTAACAAAATGGAACATAGACGCTTTGAGCATAACAACTGTGGAATTGTAAAAGTTCTATTATCTATTATGTTTCTCAGGATTATGAGAGGAGGAAATGTGTGTACCTATTACGTCAGTTGATTTGTTCTCGTCTATTTATAATTGTTGCGTGTATGTTTATACTCCGAGTGTTAGACTATATTTGTATATATACAAGCAAAACAGGGAGATGGCTTTTTTAATCTAAAAATTGAAATATAAATAGGAAACGGTAATTTGAAGGCCTTGGTATTTTTTTATGTTTATTACAAAAACTAGAAATGTTTGATTACTTTAGTACGTCTTTTTACATCGACTTTTTCATTTTATCGATTGTTTTTTATTATTTTGATACATTAATTAAATAATGGTCAACATTGTTTTAACATATTCCTGAAAAAAATGTGGCTTTTTTCAAGAAAATTTTCTCTTGAATTATTAGACTCTGCGATCAATTGATGAAATGTATGTCAGGTCAGAAAATCTTTCAGTTAATTATTATAAAATATATACTATTTTATTAGGCGCGTATTGATCTTTAGTTTCAAGCACATCTGGGTGTCACAAAGGGATCAAATCTCGGACCTTTACTATTCATACTATGCATAAAATGTCAAAGAAATTAAGATGCTTCCTTTAACATTAGCCGTAAATATATGTTCTAATGGACTATCAATAATACAATTTTATAAGGATCTAGTGATGAAAATCTCATTTCAATAAAGCCCTACGTTTCCAAAGTATTTGGAGATATATGAAAGAAATTAATAAATGTCTTCTTTAACATTCACCATTGAAATAAAAATGTCACATATTACGTTCTTGTAGGCTGCAGAAGATGCGTTTTCTGATCACACACATCTAAATTACGTTTCTTTTGACTACGTACTTGTTATTAAGTCGGATAAAACGAAATATATTTTTGGAGTTATTTTTATCGTCTTATATTCATAGGAAGTAGATAATATCTTTAAAAACGCAATACGCTAATAACGCCTGTTAACATCAGTATTATTGCACGCGGGTTGCTCCACTGTGCTCACATTTGGTGGTGAGCTTAGCTGTTCATCGTAGCTCCTACAGTATTCTTTCCTGATGTATATGTCAAATAAGTTTGCGTTGGTACATCTGTCGATCAATTTATGCCTTGTATAAGCAGTTTAGTTTTCCTTTTGAGTTGCCTGCTGACTCCAGCTTTTCCATTTGACAAAACTCATCAGCAATGGAATCGATCACTACGACTATGTTTACTTAGAAAAAAAAAGATCTGCGACTTGATGTGGAATGGCAGTATCACCCATAAAATAATGGAAATATTTTTGAATTCTAATCGAATCAGGCTGAAGTACTCATATTTGTCATACCCAACTTACTGTTGGGCCCGAAGTTGTTACCCATCTGTGTGAGCGATATTCCAAAACACAACCACTCGCGCTATATGCAGGCTTATTTATGACAATTACTGTTTTATTTGTGTTTAGATCATCCTCAATGATATACGGGGAAAAATTCCTTCGACTTTTGACATAAAACACTTACCTGGGATTAAAACTCGATCGGGGACTAATCTGGAATATTCATAACAATAATGATGTCCGAATTCGGTTTCAGTCTGTGAAAATGAAACTAATGCCACTACTATCTAGAAAAAGCCTTTTGGACTACATCTAAACTATTGCCTTATAGCGCATGCTTATGACCAGCCTTGACGTACGGAGTGTTCGCCCTTTGCACAATGGTTATGACCTATTCACCACCACGTACCTAGGAATAGTTAGAAGCAAGCAGCTCCGGGTTGACCTTGACAATTCTTTGTTTAGATCTTTAAACCTATTGTTAGCCAACGTCGTGAAGCATCAGCATCGGCCCTCGTTAAAAGAACAGGGTTACATTGAGCGTAAACGATTGCGAGCGCTAAGTAGACGTAAACAAATAATGAAAACAACTTGACAACAACCTTTCGTTCCGAAGGTTCGGTCGTCAAACGATTTAGTCTCTAAGCGAGAAGTGTACACCAGGAATATAAGAGCATTATAAAATTTAGTCATACAAAAAGGCAAGGAATATGACGACGGTGAAACAAATCCAGGTCTTTTTCTTGACAAATTTCTCCATAGCCACTTCAAGAGTTTACTCATCCCACATTCAACTTTATTAAAATGTTCAGCATTTATCCCCATAGTATCAAATTTAAACATAGCTAAATTAATTTCTGGGGACACACCAACTAATCCATTTATTTCTTTTGCACTTTTTCAGTTCGCTCCTTTTCTTCCGTTTCCAAATGCTGCAGCGGTTCTAACTCTACTAAACGTTCTCTTGTTAGCTTTCCATCGGTATAATTCACTAATTTAGAAATGTGTTCCACTTCAACATCTAAATTAAGCGCATTGGCAAGGCCCGCAATTCCTTGAATTTGTCATGTATCATCAAATTGTTTGTTCGTTAATTCAAAATTTTGTTCGCAAAACTTTTGCATACCCTTTGTGTATACTTATCTGTGTTTTCGTCCCCTGGCCGATTTAACGTTTCTAATGCAATCCAAAATGCTACACGATTTCTAAAAGTCATGAAGGGTTACTATATCATTTTCTGTTGCTGTTACAGCTGATCCATTGACTGTAAGGCCGTTGTTGTGACGTTATTAACAAGATTTTCACTTTTCGAATTCACTGTGGTGAACCGTTCCAAAAATAAAACGATGTTCTCTTTTTGTTTAACACGTTTAATAAACCCTTTACTTAAACAATTTTTTTACGAGCGTTCTCTAGCGTTCGTACGTCATCCATCTCTTTTACATACTGACATACTAAATTTTCATTAGGTATAACTTATTCGATGGGGTAAAAATAATGGCGGGAGAAATTTTAAATTCCAAAATTAATGTGTGAAATGAAACAACAGTAGTTGGGCTTTTAGAAAAATACACTACTTTTACTTGTGGGTGAAAATTATCAAGATATTAGGGATGGCCCTGAGCATTTTCAAGCAGAAGAATAAGTTTAGAACTAACTTCTTTTCAAACACTAATCCTGAACAGTTCAAAAACCAATTATGAAATAAAGGTTGCGTCATTCATGCTTTCTTATTTGCACGGTAGTAATCGGATACTTGGTCTTTTGGCACAACAGATCAGCAAAGGCTTTAACTTGAGCTCAGCGGCATCCTTCCAACAACGTGATCTTATCTTTAAAGGCCTTAAAACCGGACATTGCCTTGGCTTCTTCGTGCATAAAGAACCTCTCAGGCATTTTTCTCCACCAAAGGCAAATTTCATTCACGTTGAAGATTTGTTTCGCACAATAGCTGCATTTTTTTAATTATTCGATCCAATTCGTCAACATTTATTTCAGATGCTTCAGTATCAGCGCTTGCTTATTGGGGTATTCGAGTTTTATCCACGTTTCTGGTTGTTTACCTACTTACTTTCTGTCTTTACATGTGCGTCCTTAGAAGGACGTGATATGAATAAAATATGTTAGGTGTGTGTGGAAATATGCAGCTGCTCTAGTTTAGCTTATTACTTGATCGCCTTGATTGCTTCCACATATCACTGACCAACACCCAAGCTAAAGAAGGGGGATTTTCTGGATCATTGAAGACGATTGGTCGTAAGGCGAATAGGTGGTCGAGTAAGGTGTACCTGTACTAATCACCACTCAGAAATTCGATTCCAACTATCAGCTCAGTAACTAGTCGTTCGCCAAAAGCATTCATGCAGATCTCTAGCATGCATCATGATTTTCTTCGTGGTTAATAGCGCAAATGGCCAAAATGCATCAGTTACATAAGAAAGAACGCTGCGATACTAATTGCCCGGAATAAAATATGCATACAGCAACACGAATAATATGCAAGAGGTATATTCGCGTCATGGTATTCCTGAGAAATTGTTACCTATAAATAGTTTTATAGACCAAAAATTAAACAAATTACAAATTTGATATATGTATGTATTTGGTTGGGCTGGAAGAATTAGATACTCCTAGAATAACTTGTAACAAAGTGATAAGTGAATAAGTTATATTAACAGCTTTTCAGGCTTTCTAATTGTGTTTTTGTGTAGCATTTAATTTTATACACATTTTAATTAATTATCTCACAACAACTGGTAATTTTCCTGTTTTGTTTTCAATTTCTTTCCTTTTATAAATCACAGCTGTCACAGAAATAAGGTTTTGCTTCTATTTCTTGATGTATTCTATGAATTTCGTTGCTGCTATTTGAGGTTTCGTAAAATATTCAGCAAAAACTATCGGTATGAGGTAGATCCATACACACACGCGTGACACTAGAGCATACAACTACAGATGTGTTAACATCGTCGTTATTAAAATCCCATACAAACTCTACGAAGAATCAATTTGCATTGAATGAATTTCGGAACAACGAAACTAATTATACACCTAGGTATGAATGCGCGTAATTTTACGGCGAAAATCGTCATTCAATGCACTGTTTGGCTTTCGGTAGCCTACGCTCTAGCTTGATTTACATTATGACTATTGTTTGAAGTATAGGTAAAATAAAAAAAAAATAAGACAAAAAAGTTAATCATCACCTATTGTTTGACTTTCTCCATTATCAATGTCAGTGTCGACTTTCTAACAATGAAAATCTGGTGTTGATGGTTTAATTGTAACAGTAGGTATCAACTTTAAAAATAAACACTAAGGAATAAATAATGAATTTAGAGAAAGAAGGTTCAAAGTGGTAAACAGGCCAGTATAATAAAATTTCTTCTTCCTTAGGACTTATCATCAAAAACGTTGATAGTTCTAAAATAGAAAAAATTTCAATTAATTAGTTTAGCGTCTCATATCTTAATGGGGTTGTCATGTACTGCATGTAACTAAAAGACAATCGGTCATAAAATCGCGTTCGAGTTTTCGATCTAGGATAGTGTGTGGTAAGTAATTTGCATTTAATATGGCCGAAATTCTATCCGAACGTATCATAGTGCAGCCTTGAATAATAGGAGCAAATATGTAATTACAATAGAGCAGCGATCGGCGTTTGCGGTAGCGAATTTTTTAACACTCCTTGCGCTCACAACACCGAGATATGAAATCGCAAATAACCGCCGCCGCATAAAGAAAAATTGTATATTGTTCTTGCCTCCATTCGTTTCGTAAGATTAATTTTTGACTATCCGACGTTGTCATAATGCACGATAGGCGAAAGAAAAACTTTGGTGAAGTATGCGTTCAACGTTTGGAACCGTCGATTTTCATATTGAAATCTACACGTTTTTGCGATTTTTGTGGTTTCCTGTCACATTTCAGAAACAAAAAATAATAGAAATTGTATTTTTTAGCAAAGAAATAGCTAGATACTTAAATTGTCAAGTAAATAGATAACGCGATTATAAATATATAGAGCAGCAAATAAACCTATCACCAGCTTTTTACTGACGGTTTTCACTTGCAAAAAATAGGTCTTTAATATATGGACCCCTATAGTTGGTTCAACTCCAGTTGCAACTCCAGCTTATGAAAGATATATACCGTGCTAGAACACTTTTTCGTTTGGGTGCTGCGAAAATCTAATACATTTCATAAAGTGTAGTTACGACAGATATCTACGCGTAAGGGCATACGATTTGGTAACATTGAACTGTATCCGAACTGAAATGGTGTCTGACATGTAATAATATATTCAGGCGTTGAAGCTAACAAAGATAGTAAACGCGCCGTAAATCTGTTTCACTTCATCTCATGTTTTAATATGTGTTTGGATTCCGACTGTAGATTCTAAGGGTTCTTTTGACATTTATTTCTATGAGGTATATCGTATTGTGTTAGAAAGAAGTAGAAATACGTCAGTAATCATGGTTGCCTATCTGGAGCGCTGCTTTACATTTGCGTTAGTAAGATACCTTTGCAGTTTCTTAGGATACAGTTCAATGTTTGGTAACTATTCATCTACATATATTTTATATGTAAAGCCCGACTCGAGCCGAATTTACCAGCACAGTATATATAGATGTTATTGACACTGCCAATTCGAAGTTGAACAATCTATATCTGAGGATTTTCAGATTGTAACATTCCAAAAAAAAATAAATTAATAGTTCAAAATTTGTAAATAGTTACAGTTTGTTTAGACTTTTAAGCAAGATATATTTTAATTTTAACGTCTAATTAATTAAAATGACGCCATCTATGAAAAGCGATAAGCGATTAATAAATGTTTAATTGCAATCTATGTTGAATAACCATTTATAATGCACAAAATTGATACTTGCAAGGAAAGCTATCCAGTTCTCAAATCAGAACTGAAACTTATTGTTAGAGAGATGTAGAAGATGTTTATATACGGATCGGAGGAAATTGACTTTATTGGGGTAAAACTCTTCTTTGCACGTTGATTAATTTCTTCAATTTTTTCTTTTGTTTTATACCCGGTGTGCCAGCTCATAGGTCCTGGTCTCTAGCTTCATTATTTATAGATATTTTTTTTATAAAATTTGGCATGTATCATTTACTGTAAGTTTGCATATATTCAACCTATATTATAATTTTTCCCACTTCCGGTTTTACCAGAAATAAAAACTAATTTAAATTTTTTAAACAGAACATCCTATGTATTTTTGCATATTCGGATTCTTTGTAATTCTCTGAGTCAACAAACATATGATTTGTTTTCGTTTCCTTGATTACCAACATTTGGAATTGTTAAAATTGTATTTATTTTAATATTTAATCAAGAAAAAATCACTTTTAATCTGAGTACCAAGTATTTGGTATCATCGAAATTACCAAGAATTTCTTTTTCAAATTAAGGGTGATCGTGTTTTTAAGAAAAAACTTTTTGGGGAAAAACTATCAGAGTTATAAAACAAAGGAGTGCAAAGGATAACTCTGATAGTTTTTCCCCAAAAAGTTTTTTCTTAAAAACACGATCACCCTTAATTTGAAAAAGAAATTCTTGGTAATTTCGATGATACCAAATACTTGGTACTCGGATTAAAAGTGATTTTTTCTTGATTAAATATTAAAATAAATACAATTTTAACACATGTTCCTTCAGCTTTTTAGATTTATCCAACATTTTAAATCTACAAAGAAATAACTTTTAACTCAAACACATAGTATTTAGTATAATTGGAATCGACAAGAATTGCCGACGCATGAGGTAAAACACACCAAGGAAATCACTTTTTATGGAAAAACTGTCAGAATGTGCTTTGCCACGTTCTAGTAGGCGTATAAAACAAAAGAATGCAACTTTTGTAATTTCATGAGTGTTATATTGACAGTTACCAAGATTTTTAGCATATTCGCGGCATTCTAGATTAAAGTTTAAAAATTCCAAACTTCGGTAACCAAGGAAACTAACAAATCAATGTTTTTAGACTCAGAAATAGAATTCGAATATGCAAAAATAAACAGGATGTTTCATTTAAAATTTTGAATTTTGTCTTATTTCCGGTAAAACCGGAAGTGAAAAAATGTTATCATTTTCACTTCCGGTAGGTTTAATAATTTGAAATTTCCTTGCAAATTTTATAAAAAACTATTTATTATTAAAAAGAAGCTATATAAGCCTATGATCTGGGACACACCATATAATTTTTGAACGGCAAGAGCTGGAGGTAACATTTAAATACAAAACTTACTTTATATTAAAAGTTCTTTCATGACAAAGTACCGCAGAATATACAGGAAGTTGCTTACCTGAGAGCAATTCCTGCATAATGAAGATGTTTATTATAAAATGGAAGAAAAGTTGTTTGCTGTTTCAATCTACCTCAAATCGTAAACACATTTCCAGCTGCTTATGGATAGTGTTCAAAAAATAAGTAACACCAAATAAAACACAAAGTGCATACAACCTAATGGTACCTATCTATTTACTGTGAGAAACATATATACACGGTGTTGCACTTAAGGGCAATTTTGGTAAATCTTCAAATCCGCTTAAAGTTAGACCTCCTTGCACGGCGTTTCAAATGTATGTAAGTAATAATTTTTTTTTTTAATCTAATAATCATTTCAATTGATTATAATCAGGATTTTTTAGTATAATTTTCAATATAGAAAGAGTTGTAGGTATGAGAAAAATTGTGTTTGGGTATATGACTTAGTTTAGCTAAGAAAAAAAATACCGCTTTTTTTACATTTATTGAAATTATCATACTTACACTTATTAGAGTAATAAAATCCTAAAATATAATTATTTTTAAAACAAGGAATTGGAAAGAATTCTGCTTCGGATATTTGTCATTTGATTTGAGACATTTTTTTTTTAATTTTAAGAATGTATGTATAATTTTGAACAATGAGAATGGTACGTAAAAATAAATACTTGCCATATTATAAAGTAATAATACAGATATAATGAAACCTCTACTAACGGATCCAGTTTTCCAACGGTTGAAATGTCCCGGTCTGAAAGTATAGTAAACTAATGTACTTATATTTATATAGAACTCTGTAATGGATGTGGACCAACTTTGCTCAACAAGACAAATTTATATCTGCTGAACTAACACTGTAAAACGTTGAAAATAAAATCCCGTTTAATACTTTTTCTGATTTACGTATATAAGTACATAGTATTATCTAGAATAACGTTTTGTTATTATTGTAGGTACATATCTCTCTTATGTGACAAGAAAAATGTAGATCGACGCAAATCCCCTACACTAACAAAAAGAACCCTTTTTTATAAGGATATTTTTGTCTATCAAAATTGCTTGAACAAAATAATACAATTTTTATATACTTCTTGACTTGAACCGCGCCCTGGCACTTTTTCTGGTCGACGTTTCTTCCACACCTGCACAGGTTATCTTCAGGGCTGCTTCTTTCGTCGGCTCCAGGCAGCCCTTGCCCCTTGTTCCTCGCTCAGGGGAAGTTCCAGGACACAGTTCGAATGCGGAAACCAAGAAGCGTATAGCATAGACAATGACTGCGAAAGCCTACGCGTTAGGCCATTCGTTCACTGAGAAAACCAAAATGTAGTCGTAAGTGAGTATTTACAATTTTTATATGCCGATTGCATCCGAGAGTGTTTACTTGGTCGTAAGCGACCAGTTGCCTAGTTTTGGTTTTATCGGTGGACAAACGGCCTAAGTTTTATACAATTTTTATTTATTTTATTTATCAGTTGCAGAAGCAAGGTAATCTGTTTGAGATATCTTTTAGATTTGCGATCTTCAATGTTTGCGTGTCTATTTTGTTTTATATATTTGAAATTGTAGGGTTTCTGGATAGATACAGATAGATAATAAGTTTATTTTGAACTGTGTTCATGCGCGTAGTAGCTGGTTCACAAAAGAGCCTGTGGGAACTTGACGTTTCGATGAATTCTCTTTCATTTTCTTCTGGAGCCAGTAGTGATATAAGTGACACTTATATTTTCATCTAATTTATTATTTCCTTTTGTTTTAATAAACACATATGTAAACCTATATGTCCTATTTATTTAATGTGTTTTGATGCAAACTTCTCCTAAACCCCTCACCACAAACTGCACTAAACTGGACGTACGTTTCAATAGCAAAGCTATCATCATCAGCAGAAACACTGAACTAAATAACTATACTAAAACTACCCTAATTTATACCTAAAAAAGGTCAAGGTACATTAATCACGGTCATGGCTGACTGCCGTCATGTTTAACTAGTCACTAATCCTAACTCCGTCTAATCTACTACTTATACTTAATAAACCGTAAAGACAAGAATTTAAGGGTCCTAAATCTGAATTCATTAAAATATGTTTGTTTTTATATATTTCCATACCCTCATAACAATTTAATTGTACATAGTTGTTTACGTTTTTAACTAATTTTATATTGTCAACCTTATGGGTTGTCATCTTAATGTGTTTTGTTGAATACGAAATTTAAATTATTATTTTTGTGCATCCTTTCTCGACAGACACTCCTTTTCAAGGAAGAAGTGTCTACAACGGTAAAGAAGTTTCACTGTATTATAATTTCTACCCAACAAGTTTCATCTTTACTTCGTTCTTCGTACATTTTCATGCGTGCTGTGAGTTTCGTTCCGCTAGAACTCGATTTTTTTATGATTTGCCGCAATTATTACAAACTTGATATTAACATATTCAGTTTTGCAATTTCTTACTTGATCATTTGTATTCGCAAATTGATTTTATATGCAATTGTACTTATTGGTTAATGTTTTCCTTTCAACTATGCATTAATTATTACGATCTTGTTCTATCCACACTAATTATGTATTAATGATATGATAGCTGTGGTTACAGAGGACTACTTTCCTTTTCAACTGTCGACGTTTAAATTCTAGGCTACCATTATGTGGTCTGTTGTCTGTTTGTTTATTTTCGGACTTATGCTATGACCAATCCAGTTAAAGCCCACAACAACTATCTTCTTAACGTGGTGCGAAATAAACTGTGGTGGAAGCAGTTATTAACATTGGCTTTCGTTTTAAACTATATAAGCAATAATTATTGATTTGATCTTGACTTATGGTATATTAACTAATTAATGAATCGCTTTTTTTTGAATTTATAAGTTAATTAGTGCACATTGAACTGACTACGTCGACAATTTTATTTTCAAGTTTATTGTAACTGAAGTTTTAATTTTAATATTAAATTTTTATAGTTTTATCATACCTTCGGGGCAACTAATTTACTTTCATACCTAGCAAGTTTATTCAAGTTTCCCTTTCTAAGTAAATGCAATTCATATAATGTCTATATTAAGTTATAATTAATTTGAGAAGTAAGAAATTGTAAGTAAATTATTATATACCTATTCGAAAGTAGTAGTTTCAGCATAGGTTGCGTATTTTGCATTAATTTCGTTGTAAAACAAATATGTAAAAATTTATACATTTTTAGTTACATCACCTTGCCTAACAAGGAGGCGCAATTCATTCTATAAGCAGCAAGAAATTAAAACATTGCACAATGAAAATATTTACTTCTACATATTACTTTTGTTATTACCATGAAGCGCCATAGCGTGTACCAAATTTAATGAAATACGTTGATATATTGTCAAAGAGGTTAGCATATATTTTCTTTCTACATTTAATAGACATTACTAAAGTATTTATATTAGACATTTTTTTTTAATTTTTCAGAGAACAGTACCTCTTCAATGTTTTCGAGGCCATCATATCGACACTAGATTCGAAATTGCAGAGGATAGAGAACCTAGACAAAGCAGTAGAACACTTAATGCGAAGAGTTGAAAGTCTAGACACGAGAGTAAATAATAACATTGACAAAACAGAAGCGGTAATAGCAAAATTAAGAAATTTGGACTTTAAATTGTTCTCACCTTCACCGGAAACACAAAAAAGCTTTAACCAAGACAGATTAGCAAAAACACAAACTGGTCATCTTGAAAATGATCCACATGCGTTGAGCATGAGGCTAGTTTCGCTTGATCAAAAAGTCAGTGATATTGACAACAAACTGAGCATTCTAAAGAACCAATTAGATAGTAATTACTTACAAAATGACGATATCAACGTTGAAGCTAGCGAGAAGAAACCTGTAAGCATGAACGTTGTAGAGATAACGAAAGCTTTAAATTCCGAAGTCATTAATCATATCACGAAGGAATTGAATCAACTGAGAGAAGTTACTGGAAATGTTGATAGGAAGTTGCAATTCCACATCAACTTAGTGAACGATAATCTAGGGAAGGTGCTTCATATGATGAGTGACGTACATGAAGCAATCGTCGAACAAGTGACGGAAATTCCTTTTGACGATATTAGAAATCGCACGACCACAACGCCAGCACCGATCCTGATAAAGGGCAGCAAGCTGGATTCGCTTGTGAAACAAATGAGGCCTATAATAAACGTATCAGAAAAAATGGATGAAGTCTGGGATGTGGTTGTGGGAACGAAAAGTTCCGTAGACGATTTAGTGCCTAAATCCGACGAACTTCTAACGCAAACGCAAAGGCAGGAGAGAGCTATTGGTGAGATGCACAGCGATTTTAGATCAAAAGCCAATCAGATTATTGAAAATTTGGATATGGTGGAAAAGCGTTTGAAGAAACAAGAGGACGACGTTGCCACGTTGGCCCAAAGACCCGTTCCGGCTGAGCTTCTTCTGGATCCTACCATCGATAGATTGGTAGAGTTTAATCCTAATCGGTACCAAGCGGATGAATTTGTCCCAGTAACCGAGACGACACTTCCTATCACTTACACCACATTACCTCCAACGACAGTAACACAAACAACCACAACAACTAATACGATTCCAACCGTGACTACGACGCAACAAGTTTTGAACACCACAGAAAAGAGAGCAGAAAAACGAAAAGGTGGAGTCATATTCCCTAGTGTAAAGAATAAACCGTCCATTACGAACAACAGTTTCACCACCGATTTGCTTAGCATAAAAGATATAAAGGTGAGTTCTTTTATAACCGTTACAGAACTAAATAATATTTATTATGCGTCTCTTTTTAGTTGATATTTTATAGAAACTAAATAGGTATCGCTTAATTAACATATCTTAATTGAATTAAATTAAAAATAACATATGTTAACTGTTACATATACATAATTTCTTATGCTTGTCAGGAAGTTTCTACCTTTATACCATACGTTTAAAATAGAAATATGACTACAAATGGCGAGTTAATTTAGATCCATTTATGGGATCATTAATAACTATACTAACCACCAAATGTCAGACAGGACTTCATTGGCAACGAATTAGCAAAACAAGAATGAAATGTAACAGTTCAATTACAGAAAAAATAGTATTTTTTTTCAATATAGAAATGTAATTAGGTTGTACTAAAAATACATCCTGTTTGTCTTTGACTCATTGTCAGTTTTATTTCCATGTTTAATTAATAACGTGCAGGATATAAATTTTATTAGGTATTCTACTATTATGTAACTAAATGTTTTCCCAGGATATGAGGTCAGATCTTCATGAAAATCAATTAAACGCACAATACCCATTTTGTCAGAACATCCGCTGATTCATAGCAGATATGTTAATACTTGTTTTGACTATGGGAGTAATCATGTGCAGAATCATGGTAATAAGATATCTGCTATTCATGTATATACATACATTACACACATAGATCATATGGCATCTCGCTAGAAGCAAGGATGTTATACAAATCCGTCCTCACGTCAAGGTGTTTTCGCACATAAACACTAATTTGGCTAAACTGCAGCTACTAAGCACATATAATACATAATATATCAAGCAAAACAGTTCACATGGCATTTAAATATTAATTATCTTGGGAATATCCTCTTAGCATAGATAACTACGCATTAGCTATACAGATAGTTTTATGGATTTTCCACCAAACGGTTTACATATAATTTTTTTTACTTTTTTTTTGAATATACTGACTATAAAAATAGTTAATTATACATTCTTAATTAAACGACAAAACAATTTGACAAACAAAATAGATACGTTTTAGAATCGATGTAGGTTTCTGTCCAATTATGAAAAGTGTGGAAAATAATAAATATCAAATATGTATGTACATCAGTGAATGAGAATTTTTACATGAATTAATCTATAAATATTGCTAGAGCAATATCATTTATTTTTATAAATCACAATTTCTTTCTATCAACGTTTTGAATACATTCACAGGTTTTTTCAAACTGTTAATATAAAGTAAAATAACTTGATAATCAGCATTCCAAAATTAATTATTAAATTTGAAAGGATTTTGTTTTGAAGTAAAAAGTAATTTTAAACTGCAAAGTTGAAGAAATAAATACGCTGACATATCTTTGCAGCTTCGAACGAAATTTTCCAAGCCCTCTTTTAAATTTGAAAACACAAGAGCGAAATGTTATTAAGGGAATGTGATTATAGATACAAACGAAAATTTAGTAAAGCAAATCGGATATTATAAAATTTATACTTATACATTGTTGTGATTTTCAGGGGTATTCCTGCGTAGATTTACTAAACTCAGGCATGAGACAATCCGGCGTATACTACTTACAAATACGTGGCACCACGTATTGGTTCCTGAAGGTTTTCTGCGAACAAGAAATTGCAGAAGGAGGCTGGACTGTAAGTATATCGAACTAAATTTATATCGAAAGCAAATCTTATACAATCAATTTAATTTTGGTTCTTGTAATCTCGAAAAAATAAAGGTTAAGGAGCAGTGATAGATGTATATATATATATATAATAAAACAACAATTTCTTGTACACACAATTAAATTTGTTAAAATGCTACATATGGATCTAATAATTTTATGTTGGTAATAATAGGAAGCAAACATTTTATAAAAACATTCATGGAAGGCATTCTGGAACATAATAGATAGATTCAGTTACCCAATAGAATGTGCCTCAGGAATTTAATGTCTTATAAAATATTTACGTCATTAATAAACAAAACATTCAAAAAGAAATAGATTTTTCTCGCCTTTCTTTCGTTAGGCATTTCGCTTGCTTCATAAATAATTGTACTTACTATGTCTAGGTCAAGTTATCACTCTGTTTCGGTCACTTCGCGCAAGCACATCCTATACTTTTTTCCCCATATGGAAGTTTATCTTTAGGTATTTTTACTGGTCTGTTGTTTATTATTATAGCTGCATGGCTATTCCACGATAGTTTAAATATTTGTTTATTTATTTTTTCCACGTCACCCTTTTTTTCTCGTTCTGTCTCTCTCAACGAGCTCTCATTAATCCTTACGTTATAATTTGTATTGGTTCTAATCATTTTTTGCCATCCCGTTATTCATTATAGGACTAAATTTCAAGGAATATCAACATATTCATAAATTGATAAAAATTCCTTGTTTTATAAATTCTGAATAAATTTCTTCAGATCTAGGTATTTTTCTGATCGTTTATTGCTCTTTTAGCTTCCTACATTCAGAAAATGGGTATATGTAAACTCGGCGGATTATAATATTTTAATCCGTACTTGCAACAAGAAGAGTCTTAGTACACATGTAAACTCGGTCGGTTCGAAAAATAAAAACTCGACCGATTAATTTTGCCAATAACACCTGTCAGTGGCTCCTGCAATCAGGAGGAATAAAATGTAGACATTAATTTGTTTGTAAGTTATAATAGAATTACGTGTAATGCAGGATGAACAATAAAGCAATTACAAAAACAGAAGTCGTTGAAGGCCTAAAATTTATTTCCAAACACTCTTAATAATACGTATATGGAAACTGCAATATAAAATTTTCGGCCGGCCGAATTTACATAGGGGTTTAATGAAAATTAGCATAATCGGCCGAGTTTACAATCGCCGTAAGCAAATATTTAACTTAGGTTTTGTTCTATGCGTTGAATGGGTACCTAAAACCTCGAATCACATTCCTTAAGAAAAAGGCATTTGTAATAGTTTATATTGAGAGTCATTGTTTTTTATAACTATCACACTGACAAAAGTCAATGCTAGGTTTTTCCACTATCACCAAACAACAATGCACAATCTCTCCTCTTGAGAGCACAATCTCTCCTCTTGAGAGATTGTGCATTGTTGTTTGGTGATAGTGGAAAAACCTAGCATTGACTTTTGTCAGTGTGATAGTTATTGTTACACCAAAGGTTCCAAAACCCAATTACTGGATTGTTTTTTATGTTTTATATCTGAACGCCTTGCTTTTTTTAGTTGCTCCTACTGATTTGTTGATTTTCCAATCTAACAACATTATTGGTTTTAATATCCAATATTAGCGCTTAACTATCCCATTACAAAACCGTTTGAATCAAAGTTCTATACAATAATATGTTGCAAGATGTGCCCTATCACTATCTTCTTATTTTTGTTTTACAGTTTATTCTACTTTATCATGAGTGTGTTACTTTGATAATTATGTGAAAATTGTGTCACAATTATTTATAACTTTATGTCCCAATTTGATTGTGCATAAATCAGATTAGTTTGGATTACTATCGGGATGACCATATGGAAAAGATGGTGTTCAACGAGGCGTCTTCAAAAATATTGAGATACTTTACTAATACGAAGAGACGAAGTGATAAGTTTCACTGAAAGACAATATATTCAGAAACGTCTCATTTTCTAGATCTGCCCCGCAAAATGGTATTGTAAGCCAATTTTAATATTACAAATCATATCAAAATATATCAAATAAGCATGGGTTCACAAACGTATCAACCATTCCTTAAATGTCTTGCTTCAGAACTGTATTCATAACTATAGCAAACTTTACTAATATTGACGACATGGAGCACACACATTGACATTGAGCGCCAAGCCACAGTTAGCTGTGTTCTTGCTGCCCCATGTTGTTCCACTTTGTTCTATGAATATTATCACAGTGTCCTCCCTAGATACTATCCCCTCTCCTAGAAGACGATATCTAATTTTACCATTTTAATTACCCTATTATTCTTAAGAGCAGCTTTTTACAAACAACGTAAAAGAAACTTTGTCCTTGCCTAGCCATCAAAATGGCATGGAATGTGCCTATTAAGTTTACAATGACCTGTCCATAGTCGCACTATCAATCTAATAAACCCAATTTTTTCTGCTCCCGATCAGTAGGTGTCTTACGAATTCCGATCTTTATTCCGGCTGCAATGAAGAGCATTATCGATCTCCGTCTGACAACTTTATCTACTATTTCCTGTCTGTCCAGGTCAATGTTATGTTCGTTTGTTTCCAAGCCACGTTGAAGTCAACATTTCTAGAGTTAATGACTTTAAATGTTGACTGGCTGCCAGAGGATATAGTAACAGTCTATACCCATTCTTTGGACTTCATTCTCTGTTTTTCGAGCCATTGCTATACCTGTTCGAGTCCTCTAATAATATCTTATTTATATCATTAATGTTCAGAAATAATTAACGAACTGCAAGACTATAATTGGCACGTACGTTATTGTACCTTGAAAATGTTTTTAATGATTGATCTTTCTTCACGCGTCCTTTTTTTTTATCTGACCGTAGCTTTATTTCACGCTTATATCTGATTTGTACTTTTTGAATTATGATAAAGTGTTTTCTACTCCAATGATTTATTTTGTTACGAAATTTCCACTTACTAGTCAAAACCGAATGTGCAAATTACAGTTACACCTTTAGATGGGGCCTTTCATCCGGAGCAGAATTTATTTATATCAAATTACTCGAATAGCAAAGGTAAATTTTGCCAGACAATTATATAAAATTGCTCTAAGCGGTATGTGTAACCTACATAGTCGCTGATAAAGTTGTGGTTGTTACAAAAAAAAAATCTGTTCGACATGATTTGGTTTTGTTGCTCAATCAGTATTTTGTATTGCTTTCGTGAAAATTGTCCATGTCCTTTTTTGGTCTCGTATCAAGTATTGAATGGAGTTAGCGCTTTTTGCCTATATTTCACGGCAATCAACTATTACCAAATATTATAGTCTTGTAGACATAAAACATTCGAATTCCCTTGTTACATTATCGCCCGTTAATAATGATAATCACCAGTTAATAAATCTGATGAGTTGCGAGCCATTATTAATGAGCACCTATATAAAAGAAAATGTACCCATCGTGTAGAGAGGCATTCTTTTATTGCGGCGTTAAATATATTGTGTGATTGTGCAATAAATATGTACGCGTTCGAAACCGAAATTAATCACGATTTCTTTGTGTCTTATCCGACAGGAAAGAAACCGATGAAACTCCTTTTCGATGATTTATCAGACCTCCGCGAACTGTAACTCGCCCCTCACGTGTACCACGCCAATAAATATTTTTTTATATAAATTTGTAGCGTTCATGTTAACACGATCGAGGTCTGTGTTCGCGTACTTCGTGCGAATAATGATAAATGGGCTTAAATGTTAATTAATATTTGCATAAGGATCTCTCTGGGAGAGTACCATAACGAATTGTCCTTTAGCGTCATTAATATAAGTTTTTCGCCCTCTGTTGACAGATTTACGGCCGGAGATATGGCGATTATTAATAGCTATTAATTGAATGTTTCCAGTGACTTTATTTCATTCTTAATTGCTTGCAAATATACGCTCTACAGTACAGATAGAGTAAGTATGTAGTGGAACTCTAAATTGTTGCGTTAAAAAGGCACTAGAACTGAAACATTTTCCCAGTTTGTTGTTTCTTCTTTAGTCCTACCATTTACACAGCGTCTTCATATTCCTATTACTTGTTGTTTTTCATAAAGCCTAAAAAATATGGATTATATATATATAACTGGGTAAAACTTTCGCATACCGTGAAACTGCACGTGTCACTCTTTCGCCATCTTGAATGGCATATCACACACCTCATGGTGTGAGTCAATTTAAAATTTAGTTGCTCTTATATTATACATTATTTAGTCACAACACAATTACTATACTCCGTGACTCTAATAGTTTCTTTACTGTTTTTCTATTTCAAAATATAGATGGTCAAAAGCAGGCTAGAGATTTCAATCCCATTTGATCATCCGCAGCCCGAAATTTTATTACTCGGAATCTCCATCCAACCAGTTTCTCGCATCCCTAACAGCCTAATCGCATCGAAAAATTGAGTGACACGCTGGAGAATGTATGGCGGTACATTACGAGTAATTCATTTTCGATGATCTAACGGAACTGAAATCACGAGCCTGGTCATAAGTGTTAGAGTACCTTGAAAAATTCGCTCAAAATTTAATATTTTTTCAATTTTATAAGGTCAAACGACAATATTATACTGTTATTTTTGTTAACTTTCTAGTATTCTTTCATGTGCAAAACGCTATAAATCTTGGATATGGTTCTTTTATTTAGTTTGAATTACAGAAAGGTATTTTTAAATTATACAGGTGATACAAAGACGTGACGATTATAATGATCCAAGGGAGAGCTTTAACAGAGACTGGAGCGACTACAAGAATGGTTTTGGTGATCCGAGTAAAGAATTTTGGTTGGGCAACGAAAACATCTATATGCTTACTAACAATGAAGAATACATTCTTAGAGTAGAACTGGAGGACTTCGAAGGAAATAAAAGGTATTTACTAGTAACCTGTTCTATTAAGTGGTGTTTGCATTGATCGAAACTAACATCACATGTTCCACGATAAATACATACTATTTTAAAATGATTGATGCGAAATGAGTTAGTAAATATCATTTTATGTCAACATGCTAAAATTTAATGTCAAAACGTAATGAAAAGCCTAAACGAAACAGGTTAACCTTTTGTCAGTATGTGTGTTGTTGATGTTTCATTCTCTTTTGCGAGAAATTTACGAGTCTCTTTAATTTAAATAAAACATCGTAGAAAACGCAATTAGCACAGTTCAGGATACTATAAATCTTAATCTCGTAATTACGAACTGAAAGCTGCGGTCATTATTACAACACAAAGGCTATTACCTTAGTCGATGATCCATATTGGTATTAAAACTACCGTGAATCCTCAAGGTAAACGGGTTCATCTTCACTTTCACTTCTAATTGATCTTTTATCGTTCCGCAGACGATTTAGGATTTTCTGCATCTTGTGTCAGATTCTTTTCAGTCTGAGTATAAATAAAATGAATAAGTGGAATAAACGGTGTACGTACGCGGAGCATTTTTTTCTTTTAGAATTAAGGTCGCCTTTCAAGCGAAACTTGAAATTATTGTACATTATACACGTTCAGTTAAAGTGGGCATAATTACAAAAACCGTCTCAGCGTATGGTGATATAACAATCGCTGACAGGCTTTTAGCTGTTCGGTAAAGATCAAGCAGAACTATCGAAAGTAAACGCGTTCTAAAACAGCAAAATATAACGCAACATTTACAATTCACGTATTATGCATTATTCTATAAAACGTCATATATTATCATATAACAGAATAAAATATCTGCCAATTACTATCTCAGTTACATCATTATAGATCTGTTTCTAGCAATAGATACGTTTTTTTTTCGATCTTTGGGTATCTTCGTTGCTTGTTTCATTGATGAAGACTGCCAACTTTGATCCCTTTTTTACACATCGTGTCTCACATGTGCTATTGCAGCTGTAGATTAGATCAGATTAGGATTGGGGTAGCTTTGTAACGTACTTCACCGCGATCTTTTCAGATCTATTGTGATCCCCTTTCTCCTAGAAGGCGCCCTCTAATTTGGTCTTCTTAATTAGGCCTATCATCTTTGAGAGTGGCTACTTTATGTAGCTATTCGCTTTGGGGTTTTCTACTCCCAGTACTAGAACATGAACTGAGGTTTATTCCTCCTCTGGACAGAATCTGCACATAGCGTCCTCTGCCAGGCCTATTTATACATATGCCTATTTACTCTACAATGACCAATCAATAGACCTACTACCATTTTTACTGTCTTCCTATGTCTACTCAGTAGGTCTTTAGTAAACTCAGGCTTCTCTTAAGAACTCTTTTGCCTGCCTTTGTCCTTGTGAATTTTGCCACCATTCCTTGGACTCGTTCCGTGTCCATTCGTTGATGGATTTTTTAATTGCCGATTTGGAAATGCCGAAGGAAGGGCTGCAATAGATGACCTTGACAAGCATCGTCTGGCCAGATCGTCGGCCGCCTCATTTGCCTTCACGCTTATTTGGCTGAACCCAGGCCAATATTGGTTTCCTTTGGGTGCCCGCCTCATTTAGGGCACTTACGCAATCCCAAACCAGCTTAGAGTCAACACTTGTTGAGCTGATCGCTTTAAGTATTGCCTGACTGTCCGAAAAAATAAATAACGACGCTCTGCTCTAACTTGAACCTCTAGCTATTTTTGGTAGATCATATTAAGATTAAGACGGCCTAGTCGGCCTAGTTTCACCGCAGACTTTTAGGTCTATTGTGATTCCCATTACATATAGACCCTCTAAAGGTCTAATAAGTGTGTCTTCCTGCTTAAACTCATCATCTTGGAGGGCAGCTGCATTCTCTGACCTAAGTAGTAGAAACCTGGTCCTCGCTAGATCATTGCAGTGGCACTGGATATGGACTGGGGTTTCCTAGCATATGCAACTACCATCCCCCGCCATGCTATGCCACTTTTTGGTCCTATTATTTTCTTCTGTCTTTAAGAATTCGCTGATGTTCTATATGTTAAATTGTCATCTCATTTCTTGATTGCTTACCCTATCCTTCGGAAGGGTATGTTATCACTGGTTACTTTTTATATTTTTACTTTTCTGCTTTCATGGAATAATTTCCTCAGGATATGCTTCTTAAACACTAATCTTATATACTCCTGGTGAAGTTTACCCTCTGGATCCAAATATTAAGGTGGATCAGTATATCATCTTGTTTTCCAATGCTGCTGTTATCTTGTGCCAGGTATTTCTTTTTTGTCCCAGTCTCTTCCAATTCTCTCTCTAATTTGTCCAATCATCTCGATGTTAGTCTTCCTCTTCTTCTACTGCCGAATTGCCATTCCAATACTTGCCACAACTTTGCTCTGTCCCACAATCTCGAGATGTACCCTAGTCTCCCCACGCTCGCTACTTTGGACTGGGCAGCGTCTATTTCTTTTATTGTGTCTAAAAATTCATGACTTGTTCTTCTCTTGTAGATGTTATTAACCTCGACAGGTCCTAGAATAGTTCTCAAAATTTTCCTCTCCACGGTTTTAATACATTTTCCTCTTTTTTAGTTACATGTATATAGGGTTTGTACATTTTGTTCATTTTGGTTAATATTTGAGTTTGCTTATTCGTTAGAATCTTCTTATTAGCATAGTAAGTACACTTTATTCACGGCTTGTATATACTCTTTAACTTCCATGGCTCTTTCAGTCATTCTATCCAGTGTTGTACCAACTTATTTAAAAGTATTTTCTTCCTCAAATTCAGAAACTTATATTTTAATAACTGTCTGAATACTTCCACCCCTCCATTTAATTTTTTAGTTTTCGTGGTATTAGTCCAGTTTCTTCTCCTTCTGTTACTATTTATACTACTTAGGTTGCAGGAAGAGCGCGGAACGTACTCTGTACACAGGCGATGCAATCTTTTTGATTTAATAATCAATAAATACTATTATTATTATTATTATTATTATTTCCATTAACTATTCTTCCATAATTTTGCTTTTTGCTTTTGTGTAGCTGATAGTGCGTCTCCCTGTCTAACACCTGAATTGGTAGCAAATCTCGCAGTGTCCCCTTGTTAGGCTCTTAAATGAACTGTCGTTCCTTGTATATTAATCTTACTAATTTCTGGGGGATGTTCATTTTAACTAAAACTGCCATTAACTTTACTCTATTAATATAGTCGAAGGCCTGCTTAAAATCCACAAATAATATTTCTATTGGTATTTTATATTCATGGGTCTTTTCCATTATTTGCTTGATCGTTAGATGTAGATCGATTTTTCATAAAACCAAATTGATACTCTTGCGGTTTTAAATATTTGTCGCCGTATTTGTTGCATTCCGCTGTTTATATCGGCTTCTCAATATATAAGTGGAAAAATTTGTTTTACTATACTGTTTACTATGCTGCCAACATAATTTGGTATAGGTGTCGTGGTATGTAGTTAGTTCTTCTTAAGTTTCTTCTTCCCTCCCTTGTAACAGTTTGTATGCTCGAATACCGGTTGCTCTTAAATCGTTCGTTTGCCCAACATTCTCTTTCCCAAAATTATATCGTCGTCTTTATTCCTGTATATTCTTATTGTACCAAATTGGTACCAGCAGCGATTCGCGTTTACGTCACTCGGAGGCTATGACAATAATCAAACTTCTTTGTATAACTTCTTAACATAAAAACATATATAAACATATTTGACAAGAGCATACGAAGCGAACTACGATCATTGTCATAGCTTCCGAGTGACATAAGCACCGACCGCCGTTGATTGGTACTCTTTCGTTTCTGTGTTTATTCCTTAATACAGAATTTTCTTATTTGTATAATTCTCTTCAGTGCCCCTTATTTCATGTTTACTTTCTTACCTTGCTCCTTAATATTATGGATGCCATTGGAACGGGCGCCCAGTGTGGTGAAGTTTGTGATAAGATGTTTGAAAGTGTGTAGTGCCAATCTGAACCCAAACTGATATCGGTTCGCCAAATCCATTGCATATTGATCATCAAACCATGCCTTTTCCTATTTTTTCATTTCTACTCTTGCATCATTATATTAAAGAGCGGATAGTCACAGGCACTATAAACTATTATTCATCGCATCACCGTTACGAAGCTCGGCCATAGGCGGACGGAGCACGATACCCAATGTTGATCGACTAGGCGCGCTGGATACGGAATTAGTCAAGTGAAGAGCGGTCGCACAAAATATCTCTTTATTCAGCGTCCCGTATTTGTCTCCACAATATAGTATTTAGTTAAAAATAACTTTACAGTATTAACTAATACTATAAAATATTTAGAAACTCAAAGTTTAAAACTAGAAGAAGGTATCGAAATCCTAAATACTACATAAAGTTAAAAATATTCCCGGAGATTTTGGAGACCGTTTGGGCAAAAAAATCGACGCAGTTTTTAACCGTAATCCGGATTTAAACATCTTAAAAAATGTCTGTTCCGAAGACAATGGAATGTATAGTAATTTTAAAATATACTTTAAATATGCATCTCTCACTAATTGTGATGTAGAAAGAAGTTTTTCTGTATTTAAAGATATACGACAAGCAAACGGACTCAGTTTATAGATCAGAATTTAGAATATATTTTAATAATTAATGCAAATAAATTTTGTTTACACGGACTTGCATAACATAGGTATATTGTTTAAGTACAATATTGTCATACTGAGAGGAAAGATTCTTTAATACAAAGAGATATTATTTCCCTACTATTTAAAAAAATGATTGCCTTCAGTTAGTATGTATTACTTCTGCGTAAAAATATTATTTCAATGAAAGAAACGGGTGCTTTAAAAATACCGTCAAAGAGATATTTATTTGTTTTAAAGAATCTTTTTTATCAGTGCATATAAACGAATATCTACTTCATATTTATTAAACAAAATGTAGCATATGTTAAAATTCGTATTAAAGTATATCTGTCTGCGCTACTGTCACACAACACTCGATATGTATAACGCACCGACTCAATATGAATCGTCGCTTATAGTGCCTGTGGCTATCCGCCTTTTGATTATAATGCTTCGTCCATGCCATTTTTTATATTTTTCCAATTATTAATTGTTCATGTTATTGAACTATGTTTGTATTTCTTTCGCATTAATTTTCATCTTCTACCATAGCTAAATTTATGATTATTCTATTATTTTTCCGTTTTTCTTCACAAATAGTATTAATAGATTCATTTTATGTAGTAATTATAATTAATTAATTCAACGATAATACATAGTAGTTAATGAAAAAAGAAAAAATTGTAATTAAATGGTAAAGAAGTATTGTTTTCGTAACTGATATAAATTTGATTTTAGGTACGCTCAGTATTCTCATTTTAAGATTTATTCCGAAGCGGAGTATTACAAACTCGAAATAGATGGTTATGAAGGTAATGCTGGTGATTCACTGAATGATCCTTGGTACGGAAGTAATAACAGTCCTTTCTCTACTTATAACAGGTAGGTAAACACATTGCCACACATGTTGTATTATGCAATCGCTTTATTTTGTAGCGTATAATTTACTTCATTTCTTTCTAAATTTAATTGTTTTTTTCTAAGTATTATATTATTAATCTTACTGTTTTAATATAAATATTCCTTAAAATCTATGTTCACGTCTTTTTCAGGGATAACGATAGATCTAGTTTAAATTGCGCATCAATGTTAAAAGGAGGTTGGTGGTGGAAATCGTGTGGTAGAGGATTGAACGGGCTCTATCTGAACGATCCTCAAGATCTAACAGCAAGACAGGGTAACTTAAAATCGAAGAAACATACTCTAGGTATAGATTCCATTATTTTATACTTAATATTTATTTTTGACCGCAGGAATAGTCTGGTTCCGTTGGAGAGGATGGGATTATACGCTTAAGAAAGCGATGATGATGATCAAGCCGAAAGGATTCGTAAACACTACTTAACAATTCCGAACTGAGCCAATTTATAATCAGCTATACATTCGCAGTATCTCGGTACTATCATATGACATCATTTGCAAATCATTCTTCAGTAAATTATTTATTTTCCTACCGATTCTCAGCATACCTAATTTATTGAAATAATAAAAACGTGACAAGTTTGGTAAAAATTTTGGTTGGCGCTTTTTTGAATTGAAGCTAATAAATATTTTTCCTAAGATTGTAGTAATGCTTAAATAATTAACACGTTTTTATAATTTTGATCGTACATTTCTTATTCGTACATGCATACTTATTGGTTTTGTGTTTACAAGCAACTGTTTCTAGACGCAGATTTAGATTTTTAATATATGTGTTATGTATATTGTAAAGTATTATTATAAATGGCTTTAATATGTTATCTTTTTATAAATGTATTATTTTCTTGTAAACACTAAATCACCAAGGATTTACGTCACACGTGCATACATTCATACAATATGTATATAAATCTCAAGATAAAATCACACAGTAACTTCTCAGATTTAATCAGTACATACGGCTAGCTTTTTACTAACAAAAATAAATCAGTTAACTTTCTAAGCATATACACCAACACATGATCCATTCATCTTTATTGTATATAGGTGCATGTATCACGCATTTTTTTTTTAACTAACACCATTCTAACATGAACACCGTTGATTATAAATTGGTGGGGACTTTTCGAAATATATTGTTGTAAGTTTTGCATGAGGCAATGTGAAATTTTTAAGACTGTGTTTTTGTTTCATAATTGTGGATTTTATGAAAGTTTAAGTATGTTTACTTATAAGGAAAAACAGAAGAGAAGAAAACAGTGAGGCTATTGGAACCCTTAATACAAGGAAAATTGTCATATCTTTTTCAGTTTTTCGAATGCGTTTTGTCGGAATGTACGTATTACCTGCGTTTTGATAAATCTAAACAATAATTGTTAAATGTTTTTAAGTGGCACATGCCCATGATTGTAAATAATATATTTCCAGAGATGTATAAAGTAATTATATTTTAATATAATAAAATAGGTTAAGATAAAACGAGTTTGTTTCTTTTTTTATATAGATTGACGGTTATAGTGACCGACTGAGTTGAACAGGGAAAACAGTTTTCCCTCCAAAACGTTTCCACAATGAGTTGGATTATACAGTTAATTCGTGTTGTTTGGTAGTAATGTAAAAATTGCAATACATGCGGGTTTAGGAATGAATATCATGTTTCAATGTCCTGAAGATGTGAACAAATAACCCACGAAAATTTGACTGTGAAATAAAGTTAAACAAATAATTAAACACGTTTTTCATTTATCGCAACGCCCAGTAGCGAATACTACGTAATTTTGATTGTATATATATACAATAAAATATGTTTAATGCGTCACTGGACCCTTAAATATCTACAATCCACTACATTATAAATCTTAGGACAACACTCGATGTGAACCTGCCTGTACCTGTTGCTGCCTTTCTCATATCGTCTTGTGATAGCTAGATATAGTAGTAGCAGTTTTAAGAAGGTTTAACAGAAGAAAGAAGGTGTCCTAAGATTTAATGTAGTTTAGTGTACCTATAAATGGAAATTAATAGTAAAATTTAAAATAAAAGACGAAGCATCATCAGAAGATCTGAAGACAGTGTTTTGTAGCGTAGAATACTTGATCTACAATTTTAGAACAATTTTAACCCTAGAAAAGAATGAAATAAATAAACATTGGCTATGACAAATGTCGTTCGCCCTAAACCGTCATCAAGTTTTCTCTAATATCAATATTGGGCTACTTATTGGCAAGACTTATTTTGTCCTCTTTACAATAATGTTATAAACCTTCAGTTTACTTCCAAATTTTTTCGAAAAATGGAAATTGGTTATCTTTTTGTTTATCAGGTGGTTTTGTATGTTAGAAGACTGCCTCCTATAAAAATTGCTGGATAATTTGAAAATACTTTCGACAATACAGGTTACTTGGTGAGACTAGCTACTGAAAGTATTGAATTGTAAATTGAAGAATTAAAAAAAATTGGTATTACCTACCACATTCCCATCTCTAATAATCAATAAATCGGCAAGAATTAAAAAAAAAAGTATATTTGTTGGCCAATTTAAATTCTGATTATGGATCAAACGCAGCCACCAAAAATACGAAAAATAGGCAAATGTGCCCTCTCTATTTCGGCAGGGCAACTATTTACTAGGCTGAATGAGAAATTGCATAACTTTTTTTTATATCATAGAATGATAAAGAATATAATAATATACAAGACTTCATTAAACCTTCTTTTAAATTGTTTCCCATTAAGGCATAATTCATTTTTGAAAGTGTTCTGAATGAAAGAACTTGTGACTTCTTTCATTCATAAATTCTTAGTCAGCATGATTTGGCAACGGAGCGATAGTCATGGTAGTTCACATCATCATTATAGATGTGTAATATTAAGTTCGTATGCTTTGCGCGTACAGATGGCGCAAATGTATTATTACGATATTCTGTGTTTATTTTACGCGGTTTGAATGTTGTACAGGTTTCTGTACAACAGTCAATAGAGTCTACAACAGGGTATGAAAAGATGGAAGGGAATCTTTAATAAGTTATAGATATACAGGCATACTTTCACCTGTCAAGGATAGATGGCTCCATGAGAATCGATTTTTTTATTCTTGAATGGTAACTTCAAATTATACACTTGAGGTTTCTTTGGTAAATCACGACATGCACCAGTGTAATTATACCTCTAAACGATAGATGCTGATATAAAACCTGATCATTGTATAAACAGCTATTAAAATTCAGTCTGAGTATAATAGCAGTGTTCTTTCACCGTCTGGTCGGCCTCACTTCACTTTTTTGAGTTAAGGTGTGAGCTACTCACTAAAAGCGGTGAGACTACTGAGACTAGCTGGTTGTCTAAGTACAAACAAGTATTTTTCAAAAGCTTGCTTGCTGCTATGGCTCTACTAGTCAAAACGAGATGGCTCTCTAATTTCAACGTGTCGGCAGTTTAACAATTTTTCATTCTGATTCTAAAAATAATTAATATTTATGTGTTTTTAAGATACTATTACGTTTTTAAGCACCTTGTAATTTTGTAAAGTAATTAAACAATGTACCTAGGTATAACGTGAGTATCAGCGCAAACCACTATAACTACTGACCATATCACATCTGTAATTGTAATTGTTCTTTGTTTTGTTTAAGCAATTTTTTTAATCTGGGATTATTTGGACCCATACCAATTTCTTCAAAAGTGTGTTGTGTGTTGTGATTTGATTTTGCTTCCCATAATAATTCTTAAAACATATTTTCTTATTGCGTTTATTGTAATTGGGCTTACTTCTAAATAAATTGCTATAAGAAATTCGCCACCTGCTAGTTGGATATTAGAAATATTGATATTGCAACAGTGATTCGAATAAATTGTTGGTAACATGTTACTGCGGTAGCAATTACCTCAACTTTCTAGTAATATGATATTCTTAATGACTTTTATCATATCACTAAAACCGATTAACCAAGTGTTAATCGGAATTTGAAAAACCGATTTGAAGCCGGTTTTAAAACTTATTCCAAAATCGTTTCGGTTCATAAATTCGATTATGGTTTTTACATAGATATTTCGAGTTGTTCATAAAATTCCTGAAATCGTAGATTATTTAATGTTGATTAAAGAATCCATGATTTTACCAATGAGACCTCTCAGAATAAGCCAACTAAAATAATTAAATATCAGGTATATGTAGCAATCAAAACATTTGTAGATCTTTAGCATGACTATATAACAATAAATCAAAATTTATTTAAAACGAAGATATTAGGATGCAGTATGCAGTAAAAATGCAGTTTTAAAAATAACTTCTAATAAATCCGTTTTAATCTTTTGTTTAAAGTTTTGTTTTAGATACCAGTATTTACAGCCATCGCTTTGTAAAACCGATATCAAAACTAATACCGAAACCATTTTTGGAAAACAATTTCAAAATCGGTTTCTAAGACCGATTTCAAAACCGGTGTATGAAACTGGTTTCGGTTTTTGTTTTAAAGGTGATTAATACCTAGAAACAGAACCGATTTGACATAGAACCGGTTTAGATTTTCTGCTCTGAATACTATCATACTGTGTATCTTACTCCAGCTTTTCATAGTTTATCACCCCTTTACTACTCGCAATTTACTTTATATAAATGTATTTGTAGTCAATGTTCTTTTGAACAAAATAATATTATGTAAGGACAACAACGGATCAAATAAATAAAAACACAAGTGCGATTACGTATTTCTTTTTTTTCACCATTTAACCAAAGTGAGTTTAATTCGAATAGTTAACGCAGTAACAATAGTACCTACACAGATAGAATTCGAAGAACGGAAATTTAAGTAAACAGATAAATTCATATACACGTAGGAATGCAAGTCTACATTGCTAAGACAGGAAATCGTATCTGCAAAAAATGCGTTTTTGGAATTTCACTGTTTTCTAATATATTTGTGTATGTTTTATCGTATAGATAACGTCTGGAACTCATATCTTTATTAGATATAATGATATTTGATGAATTTTGTTTGTCCATACCACATACAAAATTGCAAAATATGTTCATTTTCTAGGTCAAAAAGTTAAATATCCTAAAACTTCGATTTTGCAGATACGACTTCCTTTCTTGGCAAGGCAGAAAGCTAGGGCCAAGGAAGACAGGAGAATGAAATAAACTACAGAATACATAAAACCATCAAACTAGCATTCCGTAAATATATATATACAAAGATAATTAATAGTATTTTAAAACACAAGTGTCACAATGACGTTTATGTAATGCGAGCACAAGTTTGAATCTCGAGCCGCGTGGCGGAGAGAGATTCAAAGTACGAGCATTACAAGTCATTGTGGCACACGTTTTTTACAGTATTTTTTCTAATTTGCACATTGATCGCATATATTACGTTCCGGCAAGAGTTCCCCCCACCCACGTTAATATCTCATTACAGCACAGTATGCGGTAATATTCATATCAACACTGCGTCGTCGTTTGTTTTAGCTTTATTGCAACACCCAATTAGAAAAATTAATTTATTAACATATGTATGTGAATCATAGATTCCAGCGGTGAAAGAAAAAAACACAAAAGTGATGATGTGGTTACAAGATAAAACCTCAAAAAACGCATAGATTGGCGAAGAATTATTAATAACATGTATGTTAAACTTAATGAAACAGAAACAACTGTTTTTTTTTGTTCCCATCAGGCGATAGCACATATTTGCAAAGAATGAACGTCAAGATGTCAAAAATCCAAACGAATAAAACAAGAGGAACACCTTGATAAACAAGGGTCATATGCGATGGTAAACAAGTAAGCAACCACCTGAAAATAGGCACCATAGTATGATTTAACTATTTGTTTTTTAAATTATTCATAAACTCGTGGGTACGGTATTTCATATCTGCGTTTGAATCGCAGTGTTCTGAGGATGAAGTTGATCAAACCATATTAGTAGAGAATTACATAAACATAATTTTCTGCGATCCTTGAAGCCTTTTCCAAAATGTAGTGAATTATTTTCCACACAAGCATTCAACTAACGTACTGATAAATGTAGAGAAAGAAATAGAAGTTGTGGGACCCAAGAAAAGTTTGCGGCATTTTGCAAATAAATCTTATACTAAACTTTTATGTTTTGTGCTTGTTTCTTACTTACCTATGTGTGTGCTTACCTAATTTAAACATCATTCCATTGACGATATTCATACGGCAGTGCCTATAGTGCACGACAGACCGACAGACCTGTTTGACGGATGGCACAATAATCAAATTAACGACACTGGCATTTCATTAAGGGGTTTTATTAAACCGGGGCGACCGTGCGGACAAATGTATACGCGTGTACAAACGACCCCAACGCAAAAGGGGATCTCACCTAATGAATATTTGTAGTACAAGGAATGACAGTGTTCCTTTCGGTTGCTTGCACTTTATTTGATTGGCTATGGTTGGAATTTCATTTTGGACTGCCATGACTCACTGAAGAATTTCATATAAATTCTAGGAGATCCAATAGTGAATGCAGAAAGATGAACATAGATGACTGCTTCATACCAAGAGGGGATTTTGTTTTTATTGATATTGATTTGTAAAATTATATAATGAATATGATAAGTGACAGGAAAAAGTATTCAGTGTATAAGTATATACACATATTTTACAAACTCATGGTTTGTTGAAATTGTATTAGGACATACCTAATCGGGAAAATATGTGTAATTTAGATACCTAGTAATAAATATGGCAGTAGCCTTATTTGTCATAAAATTTTATGAAATTACCTATATTCTATTTATGTTCCTCATATGTAAATCATTGTGAAACTATAAAAACATTAAACATTTATGTATACCTTACGCTGGATATTACAGCTTACGCAAAATAAACTGGCGGGTGCGCGATAGCAAGAGGACAATTGCTCAATGGAGTGGAACACACCCGAAGAAATATCCAGTTATAACTCGCTCGTGAGGACATAGCTGCCCCCATTATCTTCGCTATCTGTTCAAATATCGTATTTCAGTTTTTGTTGTAATTCATATCTGCAATACCATACGCCCGTTTTCTAGAGCTGATGACGTCGATGTTGTGAGGGCGTGTCTTCTGCCCATTTTCAGTGCAGGAGGTGTAGTCAGCCAACGGCACACGAATCTAATGTAATAAAATACAATATTGCGTCACACTTTAAAGAGCCAGTATCGAAAGAAGCTCAGAAAGACCCTTTCAATAACATTCAACAAGGACATGACGGTGTTGCAAACTGAGATTGCTGCAATAATTCATAATTCATCGCTACGTCAAAGAAGTAGAAAGATGGACCGAGTCAGGTAAAAGTACCGCTATCTTCTCTAACGGTCAGGCAACATTTAAAATAATCAGTTTGGCAAGTGTCGATCCTAAGCTGGTTTGGCACCGCGTAAGTGCTAGAAATGAGGTAGGCACCCATAGAAAATTAACATTGACCTGGGCAAATGGAAATGAGATGGTGGACGAGCTAGCCAGATGAGGCTCGGCAAGACCATTTGTTAGAGCTCTCCTTTCCTTCGGTATTACCAAATCGCAAATTAAAAAGTCCAACAATCAATGGATACAACTCCAAAGAATGGTGGCAAAAATCACCAGGATGAAGACAGGCAAAAGAGTTCTTAATGGAACAGAGACCGGAATTTTCTAAAGACCTACTGTGTAAAGACAGAAAGACTATCAAAATGACAGTAGATCTGTTGAACCGGTCATTGTAGACTAAATAGGCATATGTATAACATAGGCTTGGCAGATGGTGCTATCTGCAGATTCTGCCAGGAGGAAGAAACCCTAGTTCATGTGCTATGTCACTGCGATGGCCTGGCTAGAACAAAGTTTAGTACTGGGCGTTTAAAACCCCACAACGAACACCTACATAAAGGACCTGCTCTCAAAGATGATAGGATACTGCCTTCTAGGTCAAAGGGGATCACAATAGATCTGAAAAGGTTACGGTGAAGTAAGTCCGTATCGCCACCCCAGCCAATCTAATCTATATTGAACCCATATTTTTGCACAATTATTTTCTATTTACATTAACATTTCTATGTACACAGAATTTTTCACAAGTGAAAAACGCATTAGCCGCATAATTGCTACATTTAATTCATCGCTCTGTATCATGCTTTACAGCGTTGACTTTATATAGCACCGCCCGACTATACTTAAATCTCTGGCACGGTATGTATATGTTATGGCGTCAGTACAACATTAATGCAACCATTCATGGACAGAGCATTCAACCAACACATTAACTATTGCTTTCTATTATGATCTCTGTAATAAACATCTAGAAACGAGAATAATTGAAGCAGTGTAAATCTCACTGCAGTCATGAGATTCCTTAGGTGTGATGTATAATAAGCCTTTTTCCTATCGCAAAAGTATTCCTATTGTATACACATGTATATCATTTAAACAATACAAAGTTTTGTTGTCTTTACTAAATATTTAACAATGAATATGTGTGAAGGTGTAATGTTAAATACTTAGAAATATGCTATAAAATTTGAAGTAAAACGCTAAAATCAATGTTACATCATCGATACATTTTCAGTTGAAATATGCATATCATACAATAAAAGATTACTTTATTTGTTTAAGTTTATTTGCCAGTAAATATGCAAGAAATTCAATCATTATGCAAATTTTTATCATATTTATTTTTTAAATATTATAAATATCACAGGAAACTGCACCTATTTGTCCGTGATATGCCGCTCCCATCCTGATAATTTTCGTTTAACGAACAATTAGAACGTCCTAAAGTCACTAACCAGGTACTACAGTTCGTTGGCTTGGAAAATAATCCGAATGCTGTCATGAGGAGCGTCCAGGATGTGCAATATCGTGCGTTATGCGCCCTAATAAAAAAAAATAAATCATCATAAATGATTTTTATATGAATTAGGGGTGTGGTAATTTACGGTTATATATACATAATGAGCGTTTATTTGATGCTTAAAATGAAGAAGTACGGTTTTATGTATTAATACTTGAACCACTTGAAAATATTCTATAGGGAAAACGTTAAATTTTGTTGTTTTTATTTAAACTGCCAACTAAAATTGGTTATTATGCAAATGTAACTAAATGATAACGATACCTACAAACGAACCAAAATAAATGATTCAGTTACTTTCTTCTTCCGGAGTTTTAGATGACCCTCCTTTGAAATTTTAGTGTCTAATGATATACCAATTAATGCTATTGAGACTTTTTTTTTTGTTTGTAATTAAACATCATGTTAAATCACTTCTTCACATTCGTCGGGCTTGTATGTTCTTTTAAAAGCACACTTATGAGTTATTTAATGACATTTCATTGTTCTGAAACAATGTTGTTTACACTTAACAAGAGAAGCAAATTAGTTCTAATATCTCATAAATGACGGACGTTCCAATCATTAACAATGTATGTGCTCAAGCAATGGTGAAAGGTCAATACATATGTAGTAACTTGTATGATCTACGCAAATGTTTTCCTCTAAATAATGCCGTACCTTTTGTGCCTGTGCTTTTTGGCAAATTTCTGAATATTTTTCGGAGTTGCTTTATGCACCAGATAATAAGGGCTCCAAACTGTGCTTGCTCAATCGAGTTTTGATTGCACTAACGTGACGAACGAAGATTATAAAGTGTCAAGATTGCTGAAAAGCCTTCCCTTTTCTTTAAGTGAATTAACTTTTTTTCAACTTCTTACTTTAAGTGCTCGCGCCATTTTAAAGAACTTATATAGTAAGGCCATATGATCTATAATCAACAAAAAGAGACCATCTCATTTTCGTGAAGAGCGTCTACAAGATTATTCAATATATAAAGAAAATATCTCAAATATTTTTAACTCACACTTCATTGATTTACCGAAGAACTTAATGGAAGAATTATTTCCTGCAAGTTCTATTGACTTTTCGAGCATTGATAAGTACATGTGGCCCAGTGAGAGCTCGTTTTTTATGCCGGGTATTTGTCCTAACGACATGGTTTTAGCCATTTCACATTTAAATTCTTCATTTACTCCTTCCGACGCCCTTATGTGCTCCTATTTATTGTTTTACCATTAAGTTAGTTACCATAAGCTATTGGAACCTTTAGTTTATCTATCTATCAACAATGGTGTTTTTTCCTACTATCCTAAAAACTGCCTTAGTCAAACCGTTATTTCAGAAAGGAGATCACAATGATTTAGGTAATTACAGACCCATCAGCCTTTTATCTGTCTTTTCAAAAATATTTGAAAGTATCGTAAATTCTAAATTAATAAACTATTTCCAACATTTTAACTTATTTTTATTATTTCACTTTTTTAATTAAATTTACAAGAATGTAGATTGTGGGATCCCTTGTCTATTGACCTTTCCAAGGCATTTGATTGTGTAAATCGCTCTATTCTCCTCCATAAATTAGAGCGATACGGGATACGTGGGATTATGAATAGTTGGTTCAAATCTTTCTTAACTCATAGATGTCAGAAAGTACTATGCTGTAACATTAAATCTGACTCGTTATTGTGTAACCTTGGGGTTCCTCAAGGATCGATATTAGGACCTACGGTTTTTCTAATTTATATAAATGACTTTCCTCATTGACTTTCACCGTCCATTTAGATTATCGATTTATGCGGATGATATTAATGTCGTCCTTTCTCACCTAAGCTTAAGTAATTTATTGGATTTGGCAAGTTCAACTTTTATGACTATACAGATGCGGATGTCGTTAAACAAACTTATCCTAAACGCAAACAAAACCAATTGTATTTTATGTAAAAATAGTAGTAAACATAGACTAAACGGTTTGTTTTTAAATAATAATTTTTTTGGCGTTTGTACCTTCAGCTAAAGTTTTAGGAGTGACATTTGATGAAAATTTCAGTTGGCTTTCTCATGTTGATTATATTTGTAACTCTCTTTCTAGCATATGCTATGCTTTATATAACCTACGTAATTCTTGTAGTACTCACATACTAAAAACCTTTTATTTTTTCCATTTTTATTCTAAGATGAAGTATGGGCTTATTCACTGGGGCAACTCTTTTGATGCCCAACGTGTGTTTGTTCTTCAAAAGAGAGCAATTAGAACTATATATGGCTTAGGTAAGCGTGATTCTTGTCGCCTTTAAAAGTAATAAACTATTAACTTTCTAGTAACTTTATTTTTCACATTTTGATTCCTGTATTAATCACTTGCATGATATTAGTTTTCGTTCACTTTTGCTATCGCCCCCACACAGTACTTCTTCTTTTTTTAAAAAAAAATGTATTTGATAGGATGTGTTGTCATGTGTTATACTTTATATGACCATGTGTTGAAAATAAATATATTATTATTATTATTATTATTATTATTATTATTATTATACAGATAAGCGGTTTTAAACAAGTTCCTAGTGTAACAGTAACGAAAGTATTTCCTTAACTATACCAGGAATCGATATGTATTAAACTATGTTTCAAATTTTACAGGGTAGATATTCTACTTTTTTTATAGAACATAGAATGTTGGTTGGGTAATGTCTGTGTGTTTTTTTTTTATAATAATTCTGATTATTTAACTCTGTGTATTTAGGTAGCCCTAACTTCAGACGTTTATTACAAGCAATTATCTTGAAGTAGGTTTGATCATCCTATTTGCGCATACTAATTCCACTTCATTACTTGTCACATTCTTTAACCCTTATTAGAAGAGTGCGTAACCTATTTATTCCTCAATGTTATTTTGTTAACATTTCATTAATAACTTATATTCATAAAAAAAAATTCCACACCGTCTGTGGATGGCTTTAGTTTTGGGCAATCACATCTTTATATTAACTTAAGACTATCTGGAATTCTGACTAAGAAACAAAGGAACGAAGAATTTCTACCGAAATACAAACGAATCGATTCAATCAAAGTTACGTAGCGTCTTTGAAATTGAATATTTTGTGTGCAATATCACGCTTTGGAAATATAAATACTGCTATAAATTGAACCTAAACATTGGTGAAGTAATTTTTCTGTAAAATGACATTTATCCCGATTTCATTATATACATATTTGTGTATGTGTATACCTCTACTTCTCGTGGCAATATAAACACAGTTACATAGTGTAGAATATATGATTATTTTATGTGTAGTTTTACAAACAATACAATTTTAATTCTTAGAACTAACAGTTATTATTAATAATTTGCCCTGAATGTAAAAAAAAAATACCAACTAATACTGCGTATATTACCGCTAGCTTTATTGCACGTTATATGCAATGTACATTTAATACATGCACGCACATATATTAAGTTATTAAGGTCTTCAAGAATACCATGCGATGCTGATCTGAATTGCAAATAGACCGATTTACCTCCGGGAAAGCAATATAGCCCTAAAGCGGTCGAATAAATTGTTTAATTCAGCAGTTTAATTCTTGTGTTCTGAATTGGCGTAAGAAATACTAAATAATTAGAGCTTAATTAAGATGGAGTATTGCTTGCGATAAAATATTCACGGAATAATACCTTGAAATATAGTTTATCATACGCTAATTACTCGTAAATGACAAACTGTTCTCCAACCAGATATTTTAACTTTTATTGTTAAAGACCGGATTATATGCAAAGAAAAACTGAAATATATGGGCATATATACATGGATTTTTCACGAATAAATTTGGATCATATTTGCAAAAAATGCCAAAATATGCAAAAATTTTACCTGCAATAAATAAATGCAGAAATTTAAACATGAAGAAAATTTTTTTTACAACATATTTCTAAAAGAATTTATAATTAAATGTTTTTCAAAATTGTGTAAAAGAAAGTATTGTCTTCTATCAGAATACATATGTTTAGAAATTGAAAAGCGTCTTTCAAGACGTAATTGGTGCATTTTTAAACTTTGCAATGCATTTTATACTAAAATTGTCGAAATCATTTATTGTGTCACCTTTAAAAATTTTGTTAATTTTGTACAATTTTAAATACCCTTCATTTTTATTTATTACTTTTTTAAATTTTTCGTATACAGTTTGTATTTTATTGTACCATTAACCTTCTTACATAGCATACCAAATTCTTCTGGTATTTCGACTGATTTCGACAGCGATATCCCTTGGGTTTCTAGTTTCCGAATGGAACTTGAAACAAAACTATAATTTGACTTAATATACAGAAGGTTTTGTGGCAATTCTGTTGATGTTATTACCTTTCTACATTTTTTTTTAGAGAAATCCAGCAGCTAGTGATTTCAAGAATTACATTTTTTATTCCTTCAAAATTATCGGCGGAAAAATTGCAAGCTCTCACCATGTACCCCATCTCGTAATAATCGGTTCAGGAGGCAAGCGAACATGCACCTGGAAGTCGCTATACGCGTATGGTGCAGCGTCGGACAAAATTAGTAAAGGTACACTTCCAGGTAAAACAAAATTGATAACCCTTCTTGAACGAATTGAGCAATTGCTACACGATTGAACCCATGAGCTAAGCGAGTGTTGGTTTTTATCATGTTTGGAGCAATGTCGTACAACATGAATAAAATTTTTTTACAAGGTACACTTCCAGGTAAAAAAAAAAATTGATAACCCTTCTTGAACGAATTGGGTAATTAAAAAATTATTTGTTTTTTGAAGCTGTTTACAAAAAAATTAAATCTGATTTGCCTAAAATATTTTCATGAAAAATTTCTAATAATAAATGATCAATATACCCACCTATTCGCACTTTCATCTAAGATTAAATAAATAAAATTATACCCTAATATAATATAATACCCAATTACTGTATTTCTAACATTGGTTGCTGGTAACAAGACGTGACATAATTTTTTCGTAACGACTTTAGTCTATTGTTGCAATATTTTTGTAGAAACTATTTCAAATTAACATTATTTAATTTTGCTAATGGTACACTGAGAAAAATGGATTGTAGAAATTAGATAGTAAATCTCTTTATGTTAATTAGTAACATAATTATTGTCAAAACGACAATATGTGGGGTATTAAGAGTAAAATAACCAGATGTTACCATGCTTATAGTAAGAGGTAAAATCTGGATGTTACCAGGTATTCGATGCATATTCAATTTCTAACATAAATGTTCGTAACGCTCTTCCCACCCCTTTTAGTTTTATATCTATATAGTAGGAATATTATAATACTCATAATTGGTTTAGCTACATAAATATGTGATACTACAGCTTTTGTCGTAAAGATGGCGCTACGCTTGTTTCATAATCTTTGAAATTCGTACTCAATGTAAATTGTGATCGGTAAATGTGGCTGCGTAACATCTATATGATGCTTATACATGGTTAACGTCGTGTAAAAAGTACTGTGGAAAATCGCCCACAGACGAGAATTACGAGGCGCTTCAATACCGGTAGTACGTACTCTACAGTACACGGGCCGGTCTGATTCCCGCAATCCTGCCCGATACGACGGCAATTCGCCCGGCTGTCACCGGCTAATCAAATTATATTAATTAATTATAATTAAAAATTATTAAACTATATTTATTATAGTTTTCATTGTTAACAGTTATTATCAAATATAGTCAGCGCTACTAGACATTTTTTTCACATTTACTAACATGTATGCTCAAATTAATAATACAAATATAGTACACTTTACCATACGAGTTAATAAAAAGTATTCACAGATATTTACTATACAGATATTGTCACCGGTAATATAAAATATGATTGTCCCTATAGGAGCTATAAAATATATTAAAGTATACTATATTTATCTTAAAGAGTACTATCTATTTCTCTCAGTGTATGTTAGACGAAATTAATGCCTTACATAGATCCGTATTAAATTCTTCTCGTTCTAATTTTCGTGAATTTGATGCTACACATTGACGTATAGATTGTTGCAAACACGCGGAGTGCTCTGTTTTTTCACATTTTCCAATATGTGAACGAGTTTTAGCGTGTTGATAAATTTTAGGTATTTTCACTCGGAAGACACATACAACAACAACTGCCATTTTATATCGAAAGTTAAAAAATTGTAAAGCTTCTAGTAAAATTAATAAATTAATAAGTTACTAATTTCAATTTGCAGGCTCGGCAACGTATTTTGTCGCCATCCAATACTAGTTCAGGATATGGTTTAATCCATGACGAAATTTTGTTCGCTATACACATTGTAAGTACGTATGCACAAAAGAGTAGCATAATTAGATGTTGTTCCGCTCATAGATACTCAGTGATTGAGAATATTTTATCTCATGGTAGAAGTAAAATACACGTGCATTTCTTGGAAAACAAAAACATTTCCCTGGGAATTGTCGGCAGTCCATCTCCATTAGGAATTTTTAGTGAGAGAAAAGATAAGAAAAACTTTTTTCAACCTAAAGAAATTTGATCATATTTCTCATAAGACACGTGAGGTAGGATGGTTGAATATGTATTACCGTAACGAATATTTAATGATATGTTTATTTCATAAAATTCTATTTTTTAAAACACCGCCTTATCTGTATTACAAGATCAGGTTCAGGTCTGACATTCATACTCTCACCACCAGGTTTCGGGGATTAATCTCACCACCATATTGCAGATCTTCTCTTGGACAGAGGTCTTTTTCTTATATGATATACGTAAAATACAACCCGGTTCCTTTTGAGCTGAAATCATTGGTATTGCCGACATTTCGGCGTAAATTTAGGCTGGTTTTGGTTGGGGGATTGAGTGTTGGTGCAAGGCGATGATTCTCTATAGTTGAAACAGCTAACGCCTAGTGCCTTGACGACCGCCTTCTTATTCACCAAATGAGACGAAATTATTCATTGATTTCAATTTTTCGAACGATCATTGTAATTTACAAACTTTTCTTCACACAACCCGCGGCTTGATCATGCCGCTCTATCAGAGATGAAAGGGTATAGGACCCCAGGTTCCCCACCCTACATGAGAAGTCCCGACCTTCGAGCTTCGACCTTCATATATATTTAAAGAATTATTTACTTCGAGGAAGAATAATAAATTATTGAATATTAACGTAAATATGCAGTTGATTTACAACATTCGCATACTTGGTATAAGAAACCAATTATTGTTACTGAATAACTAAATTTAAGTATTTAAAATACTTGGATGAAGAAATTTGGTTATTTGGTTTTAGTAATTTTTAAAGAAATTAGAATACTATACACGAAGAGGTTCAATTACTTAAATCTACAACATTTTCTCAGATAAAGTACTGTTGAGTGAATACAGTGTCTTCTAGGGATTTCTTATGTTAAACAGTTTACTCCAACTTCAGTTGTCTTTATGTGTGGTAGTTTGTTCATTAATTGTTTTTGTATTTTGATTATTTTAACATCTCAACCACAATTTTATTGTATTTTACTTTAAATTTTACGTATGAGTTTCCTGAGTTGAACTTTCAGTTAACTTTAAACTCTGTAAGTTTTTTTTATTATTATGTTTTGAGTACCTAATTAGTATTTTATGTATTACCTTTTGTAGTTTCTCTGATGAAGCGAATAAATATAACGAAAGCTCAGATTTGAGAACAGAAGTTTCACTAAATTTTGACTGCTTTGCTGGGTATTCTGTATTTTTGAATCCGTAGCTTTATTTATAATAAAATCATGCTGAAAATCGTGTTCTGCGAGGGTCCTTAATAGAATAGCCTTCTTTAAGGGTAAACAGGAGAAAATTTCTTCCTCAAAAGACAATAATTTACATTTTGCATTCAAAATTGTTTTGCAACCAGTATCCATAAAGCCTGATATGCGCTTTGTACCTATATAATATAAGAAAGCTACAGATTGGGTCACCAAATTTTAGTAAACGGTAAATTTTGAAATTGAGTAAGGTAGAAAAATACATCAGCCCGCATCGCAATGAAAGTTTCACAGGAATATGTTTATAGATCCAAGTGAAGCGATTTGCTAATTTCTAATTGCGGCATCGACCGTAACGACAATACAATCGTGGGCGGTTATGAACGGTACATTTGTACGGCCGCAGTGAAAGTTCCGTTCTATATACTGGGAACGGAACCCGTAGCGTGAACATCGTGCTTGTTGATTAGGTAAAATAATTTCTATTTGACGTTTCTCGCTGTTTAAAGTATTGTTGGTTGTGTAAGCATAATTGTTTACAAATAATATTACACAAAGGAATACCGATTGCCCGTTAGCTGTATCAATACAAAAAAGAAGATATAAAATTACGAACCCAATATTTCGACAAAAAGAAAATTGAAAGAAAAATAGCTGTCTCTACAGGTAGTCGTTTTTATTGATATCTAAACCTAACAATACTTGCTTATGAATAAACAACTTCAAATTATTTGAAATAATATCTCGCATTTCCCATCCTAAGTCGCGGTCATATTTTTTCTTCCTAGTGTTAGTTTCTTTCTACACCTGCGATGCGAAACTATACGTAAATATGCTACTCTTGCAGTTTCGCCAGGAAATGAGCAAATGCAAGCAATAATTATTAAATTTAAAGAAAAATAACGACGGTTAAAAAAAACCTATGTGTGTCTGCATCTCTGTATAGTGTAATAAGCAACAAATATTAATATGTGGATGGTAGTCACAAACAGCTGCATGTGGTAATCACAGCCCGGATGACGGTCTATTGCACCGATTGACCGTTTCCTGCAATATCAACAACGCCAGCCAGCATTATAAGCCGTCTTCATTCCTTCTAATCGCCTGCGTAAGCGTCTTTTTTCTCTCTATTGCGCCACAGTTATCGGTGATACTAAATTACACATTTCTGAAAACTGCTGCATTCACAACCTGTTGTTATCCCGTAATTTAAACCGCGAGCCGAGGGAATGTAACAGGCAGATGTAGCAATCATTGCGAAAACTGTCATTGTTTTATAGAGAAGTCTTCAGGCGGTAAAAAAGAAGAAAACAGCAATATGCGGATAATTGCGAATTATTAACTTAGGCATCTGAACGTTTGTGCTGATAGATAAACTACCAATGTAAATAATTACTTTGTGAAAAAAGAGATTTACGCATTTCCTGCATTCCAAAACTCTTATAAGGTATTTATATTTGATTTAATTTGGTATGCTGTTTTTTCTACATAAAGATTAATCTGATAATGTCATTATCTTTATTTCTTTTCATTAATTTCGCAAAGGATCTAGTAAGTTAAAGCGAGGAAAATCTCAAGCAAGTACTCCTACTTGCTATTTTAACGTTTTTCCATGAATAAAACGGTATCGGGGTTTTAATAAACAATCAAGCGATATATTAGATTAGATTGTCTTATTTACATACTTTAGATTATTTAAAAATTAAATAAAGGCAAAGGAAACACTTAAACTAAATAATTCAATCAATCACTAATTACTAATAAGTAACCCTTAACTACCCAGTATGCTTTTGAAACGTACCTGACCAGTAGTGTCCAATGGACTCAATAAATGAATCTAGGGAATTTGAATTAAAACAAAGAGAGTGTAGGTGCGACAGACTTTATTACTATTTTGTACTTCAGTATTTTAGTTTCTAATACTTAATATTTTATTTTAATATTATTATTTTATTATATATTTCAATATTCTAACTTTTAATGTTCATTTACAGAGTAATTGTTAAAAGTAACATTTCTGTTGCTTCGGAAGTATGGTTCACATAACTGGTTGACTACATTGTACGCCAAAGTTTTCGCCCTGTTTCGTCCTTCTTTTCCAAGATATGGTATAGCAAAAAGAGGTTAGTTAGTTTTGCTGTCACAGATCTACCATATTTTCATACCGCACTTCAGGTTTACTGGGGAGATATTGTTTGAATGATACTCATCCTCGAAAAGGTATTAGCTGTTCATCAATAGTGAGATGTTCTTCAGGCAAATAAAACTTTTTTAGGTACTCCCATAACTCTCTATTGGCAGCAAGTTTGTCTGTTAACTTTCTTAGAGACCTAGTATTTTTCTCATCGATTCTCAAGAAACGTAGTAAAGAAGCAAATCTATTATTTCCCATTGTAGCGCGAAATATTGGATTTCCAAAAAGCCGATCCCAGTGTTCTCTGGAATCCACACCTATCTGTTTATTGGCACCCGTAGTCAATAAAAGGCATTGACACCCGTAGTCAATAAAAACCCTAAAAATTCTTGTATTTCGATTTTATCTTTTGGTTTCTATCATTTTTGTAACACTCTTTGCGCTTCAGCTTCAGTGTGTTTCTAAAAAATAGGTTGAAACTGTTTCTTGGATCTAGTATAACTTGTCCTGGGAGAAGAATCACCTTATGAATACCACCGCGAATTATATTGTGTCGAGGCGTTCGAGTTTACTTCTCAGGTTTTGATTTCCACCTTGTTTCATCTTTGCCTTCATAAGTGTCAATTGAGACAAATTGTTGTACTGGTACATCATCATCCTCACTCCATGATTGTTCATCATCGCTTTCAGATGCTGGTTCGGTCTCGTTGCTTTCACTTTCAGAACAATTGTCAAAATTGTCAAAATTCTCCTCATCGCTATCGAGCTCATGCACAAAAATGCTTTCGTCATACCTCCATCAAGAGCACGTAGTATTTCGTCTGGTTTTAGTTTAGTGTTGGCCATTTCTCAGATCAGAAACAAGTGCGAGCACAACTGCTTTGCGACAAATGTGTCTCAGCACCGATACCAAATAATCAAAATTACGAGTATAACGACTACGACTGTAACACAAATAAAGCTTTGTGAGTTGATATAGCCTACCCCCCACGATATGTTTGTAAGGAAAAGTAAATAAACAATCTACCTTTATACTCGAATCAAATAAAATGTTATTGTGTCTATTGGATACTTGTGGGTTGATGAGACACTATTTTGACTTATACATAATAAATATAAAACTATTAATGCTACAAATATTTTCATTACACATCTAGATTCGTTAAATGTTGAAGATAGATTAGAAAAATGTTTTTCTCTAGAAATAAACACTTCAGTTTTTATATGTCAAAGAACATAAGAAAGTGTCCGCGAGACACTTGTGGGTTGTTAAGGATTATACACTTAAATTCATTAATTTGTTTCCACTATTTATTTCTACTACATATTTATTTTCATTCGCCTTTCGGCTGACTGCCTCTCGGCTAACCGCCTTTCGGCTGACCGCCTTTGTTACCTCGAACCGACTCAACTCTGCCCAATCGCTGCGTCGTATTTAAATCTCGCACGACCACTTCCAGAAACTTCTCGAGCCACCTCGACGCTTCTCCGATTAATCTCGATTCTTTTATTTACGCGTTGTATACAGAAAACCATTCGGCCCTCTGATGTTTCAAACGTGAACTTCGTTGTTCAATTTATTGTCCATTAGGGCCATCTATGAGTACTTATCGAAAGCGGCGCGCGTAAAACAGTATTATTGTGGTGGCATAACTCACAACTCATATATATATATATATATATATTAAATTCTATTTGTCAAAATCTTATCATCACTGCTTTTCCAGTATTCCTTCTATATTTCCTATGCATATGTATGTACCTTCTATATATAGTGTTGTGAACCGTTTTTCTTTTCCAAAAGCTATACTTGCGAAACTTGGTTTACAGACAAGATTCTTTCAAATCAAAGATAATTATTTCTCAAACATATTTCTATGATTCAAAGCACACTCTGTTCATACGGAAACAAATTAATATTTGTAATAAAAAAAAAGTTTTGGATGAAAGCAATGCATAGCTATAGTTATCTATGCATTGTAAGGGATAAGTTCACACGAATAATTCAAATGCAAATGTATATATATAGAACGTTTGCCATTGAAATTATGTAGTCAAGAAACTCTTGGATATCATAAGAAAACCTTCTTTTTTTCTGTACGTTCAAAGTCATTGCGCGCTAAAATTGTCTACTCAATTAGGAGTCTATTTGAAAATTTTACAGAACTGAATCTGAAAGATATGAGGTTTTTGGCTAAACGAACGTATGGCCTATTATAGCGTGTGTCATAAACATTCTACCTTATTCAAACTAAGTTTATTCTTTTTGCACCACCTGGTCATGGTGATCAAATTTTTCTGAAGTAGTAAGCAATCTTCATCTGAATTAATTGACCGAAAAAATTTGACATCGTCCGTAAACATTAAGATTTGACAGTTGATAATACTTGGTAAGTCATTTATAAACAATAAGAATGATGATGGACTAGAGTTCGAACCCTGTGGCACTCCAGATGTGATAGAAAGGATCGTGCGGGAGAATCAATTATATTGAACAAAGACATTACGATTGCGCAAGTATGACTGCAGTAGTTGAATTAGAAAGTTACTGAAACCGATCTACTGGATTTTATTTATAAGAGTACCGTGGTCAATACTGTCAAATGCCTTAGACATATCCGTGTACATTGCGTCGATTTGACTCTGTGAATCTAAAGTTTCAGACGCGAATTGTCTGAAAGTACACAAATTTGTTACCGTAGATCGGTTTTCAACATAGCCATGTTAAACAGGTGAGATAAGACCTCGCACAGCAGAATAGAGATATTTATATAAGACAGCTTCAAATACTTTGGCAGCATTTAATAGGGGTGATATTGGTCTATTGTTAGTAATGTCTGAAATATCACCATGTATTGCAGTATTGCATTACGTCGCCCGTCAACTAGGCCGGCCTGCCTCTTCGAGTTGGTGACGTATACAGCGCATGGGGGTGGTGTTTCCGTCAACTCAAAATAATTCTGGTGTAACTGGTAACAAAATAATTCTGGTGAAAATAGTAATTATATTGTTTTCTCTTAAGTTATAGCTTTGTTTTTGAGTTTATATTTTGCAGAAATATAATGGGCATTCAAATAATATAAAAAACAAAGAGATTATGGACTATGAAGTAATGCACTGAGAAATAAGTTAAAGCGGCCGAACTTGAACTGTTGCAATCTGTCTATATACTACTTACTTTCATTGCAACATTTCAATACTACCAGTTATTTATTAATATCTTCATAATTAATTTCTTAATTGCTTAATAAAGATACCGGTGGTATCAAAACGTAGTGAATAAACAGACGGCAACACTTCAAGTTTGGCCGTTTAATTTATTTGCATCAAGGAGTTTGTATTGAGGACAATCTTTACTTATACCTACTTTCATCAAAATGAAGAACTATTCCATTTTAAGGATTTACAATATTAGTTTCAACTTTCATTTAACGTTTCATTAGATTAGAAGCCAAAATGGTCATTTGTCCCACGATGTTGTTAACGTGATTATAAATAGTCACATACATACAGTGGGAAAGTATCAATTTACAAGTAATCACAACGTTTTGTTGCAAGGATGTTATTTTCTCATTAAGTACACGGGTTGTTATGCTTGCTCCTCGGTGCATATCGAAACTGATCAAGGTATGCACTTGCACAAATAATATCAGAACATATTGCTAATGCGGAATCTGTTCGGGACATCTACGCCTGTTGGGATACATACATACGTATTGCGCTAAAATTAAACATCGCGGATGGCACAGCGAGAGAGCAGATGGCCTAAGTACTGTGCTCTAATGGGTAAAACAAAGGCAAGTCTGGGCTTTTGTGGAGGTGACAGTTGGTCGCTAAAACGTACCGACGAGGCCATATGCGTTGTTGTCTAACAAATATGTGTGTGTTTGTGCATATATTCCGCTTATGGAAAATTTAATATAATCAACGACAGAAGGTGAATTTTATCGAAAAAGTACGTACATACGCTGGGAGAATCGAACAAATTGGCACATGTTCGATATATTAGAATGGCTAAAGCACAAATTGGCGGCGAATTAACGAAGCTTTGATATGTATCTATATGCATGACTATATTGACAACAATGAAAAGTGAATTTTCCATACATGCAAATAGATATATTAAATGAATCATTCTGAGAAGCCCTCCCGCTCGAATGAATTTTTTAAAGCTATTTAAGGAAATCAAAATAGAAAACTAAAGAAGTTATAACTTTCTATGGCTAAATCTCAGTACTTGTAAACGACCTTCTGATTAAAATGCGCTTGGGGCGAATGTGTAGACCTATTCACATTTATATTTATTATGCAGTTATTTAGGTGAGAAGGAAATTTGTAAATCTCTCTGATAAGTGATTTACACCTGCTCTGTACCACTTTGCAAGTGGTACAGTAGGCAGAACCTGAACATTAACTACGACAGAAGTGTTGGCGAGACTCTGCATCACATCGCACTGTAGAGGGAGCCACTGCGGAGCTTTGAAACTTCACTTGGCCAATTGAGTTCTACTATTGAAATAAAATGCAAACAAGTCGACTGCATTGCCCCGTATACAATTAGAAGCATTTTGGAGGTCACAGAAGATCCCTATAGCAAATCTTTGTCTTCTCAATACTCAATACTCACTGGTCTCCAGAATGTGCCAATAAAATAGACTTGTTTTTTTTTCTAAACCAATTTACTAATAATTTGATGCTTATCTGTGTAAGAATCTCTCAAGAAGTACTCAAGGACTTTGGATATAACTGAAGTTAAGGCTATTGGTCTTAAGCTTAATATTGCAGTGGTCTCTCTTTTTTTGAAAACAGGCACAATGACAGATTTCTTTAAAACACTAAGTAACACTCCACTAGCAAAAGAGAAATTTATGAAGTATATTAGAACTTCCACAAGATACCGTTTAAATTCTTTTATTATAGAGGAAGAAAGTTCATCAGGCTCAACCGAATAGTTGTTCTTTAATTTAGACATTTTTTTGTCTCCGTGAACACTGAAGCCTCTTGGCTTTTTGTATCATATTTCCCATTTTTTGTACCTATTCAATTATACTGGCCATTCCAATATCCTGATGGCCTGTACTAGCCTGTAAAGGTTTCTGTCTGGTCGATGAAAATAATCTTCTGAGATCATTTTAGGCTTGCCAAAAATTTCCTGTCTTTCTGAGTCCAAAGCCTCGCATTTACATAATATATGCTATGCGTTTTCTGTCATTCTGTTAGTCCTTGTGTCCTTCAATTGCACAACGTCCTGACACACTTCTGACTGCGCGAAGATGATTCCCAAGCTTTAGTAATTCTTCACTCTTCTTTCCATTAGTTTGCCTAGTTGTGTTCTTTGTGGTTCTCTTAGACCCAACTGCATATCTGCTCCCGTACAGTGTTTGTGGACACTCGTACAACAGGTTCTGGGTCTACAAATGAAGCCGATGATCTCTTTCTTACCAACTCGTCAGCCTTTTCGTTTTCTTCTATTCACGAGTGGCCGCATCGGATCACTCAGCCTGTTTCTGTAATTGGATTGATTCCAGTTTATTCGATCCGTGATTTCCACCCCGAAATTTTGTTAAATAGATATGTCTAAATTATGTGATCTGATCTCATTCCTAAAACGCTGCCTTCCGCATGATGAACAATATTGTTGTGTCCCAATCCTGCAATCTGAGATCCTTCTTGCTTCCTCATCCCATTGCCGGTGTAGCAGTAGTTCTCACTGTTTCTGTTATTTCTAAACACGAAAGCCCCTGCACCTTACTGAGTTCAGTTATAATAGTTTGCTGCTGCATCTTTGATCACTATACCAGAGATGCATAAGTAATGATGGGTCTAACTACCGAGATGTATGTCGAAATTTGGGCTTAAACCCCCATGTCTACTCAACATAAGTATTATCTCTGACCTGGTTTCTTACGTTATCTCCTAGAAACTTGCAAGCGCCTTTCTCTATTGAAATAAATTCTGTCTCCTCTATTCGCACTCACTAATGATTCATAGTCATTCGTCTATTCCTGCAGATAGAATTGAAGACCTTTTCTTTATTATTTATTTTTATGAACTTAATCACTTGCAACGTTTTCACAGACTTTGCCCCTAACCATGTACTCATCTATTTACAACAAACTTTTTTATTTTTCGTTTTATATGCTGTTTGGGTAGTTTTGATTTTTTGCTAAACATTGTCTGTAATTTTTTCTCGATTACCTTCTTTTTTTCTTTGTTGTTACGTAATGTTTTTTTTTTATCCTTTTAGCTCTTATATTATTTTCTTTTAAAGATAGAATCGACTATACAAAACTCAATACCCCTAATGAGTTTCGAGGTATCTGCAAAAAAATTGAAAAAAAAATATATATACTTGGGTATTTCTTAACAATTGATGATTTAAAAGCACATATTGATCTCGAACGGTGAATAGTTTGTTTAAATTTTCAGTCCGATTTTCTCTCTGCGATTTTCAGCAGCAAAGTAAAAAAAGGCATGTATTGTTTTTTATTTTCAATCTACACCTGGAACATTATAACGTCATAATAAAAAAATGTAGCAATACAAGAAATAAAGATATAATGAAGATTTAGAACAAAAACCAGAGATAGACTCTTGGACTTTCTGTGACTATCAATTAGGCCATGTGGAATTTAAACCTTTTATTTCTCCATTAAATAAAGAACTTGTAGAAATAAGTATCTTAGACACTTTACGTAAGGAATATTAGATGAGTTATCAACATAATTTTATAGTCGGTGATCATTCCAGTTAACTGTTCTCAGAAGTTTTGTGATAATGAACGTATTATATCAAATTATACAGTTGCAATAGGTTGTTATTTATAGTTCTTAAGATTATGCATTCCGGAGGATTAGTCATGGTGTTTAAACCTGGAAACCGAAGTTAGACAAGTGGATTTTTTTAAATCGTATTGCTCAATTATGCATAAATGTTGACTACCAGTTTTAGCCTCAAAGACGCACCTGTATAAATTAACATGCGCTGTTGTTCATTTGTTTATAAATTGCAAGTAAATGGCATGCTCGCAGATAATACGTGTAGAAGTACTTAAGCGCTTATAAACCGTCAACGGAACCACTACTGCTTTATTATACCTCACTCAAATAATACAGTAGAGCCGGTACTCCATCCGTGCATAAGAATGCGAAGCGGAGAGCAGACAAGAAAGAAAGAAATAGAGGGAAAAAAAAGGAACGGCACAACCTCTGAAGTTAAAAGGTAACTAGGTAGGACGGGACCGGGGAATATTCTGAATGGCCATTAAGACACCTGCATCGGTGGCTGTGAATTGTTGTTGTTGATGTTGTCCTCCAACCTGTGTGTGCGTCTATGGGTTTGGTGGAATCTGCCGACGGTTTGACCGTCTGGAAGCTTTGTGAATATTCACGGGGGGTGGCGCCACCGCCTGCTGTCATAATAGGATGGGTACAGGTGTCTGAACTATTAGATACATCATAAACGATATTGGACGTGCTACTTTGAATGGTCAATTAGTCACCTAATTTGTGACGAAAAAATTTGAAAAGTTTAAACATCCTGGATAGAAGCACGTAGGTATACTACATAGGACGTAGCGTAAACCAATATTTCTCACGTTTGGATAACCAATATTCCAGGAATAATAATACCCAATAACGTCACTGATACATTAACATTAAGATAACATTTTCTTTAGACTATACCCAATACAAACAAAATCCATATTAACAACACAATATCAAATATAGGATCTTAAATATCTGAATTACCAATGAAAATAAAAAAATATTAAAAGCAATTCAAATATTACAATATTAGAACTAGATGAAGCAATAACACACTAATAATGAACACGATAGATTATGATATCGAAATAAGTGAATTATTATATGATTACACACCTTATAAAGAAAAGTGTCCCAACTAATAACAAAACCAAGATATGGATTAATTAAAAATTGGGAATTTTTTAAATTTATACAAAATAAATAATGAATCTAAGTCATTACAAATACAAAATACACAAGCTCGCAAATTATATTGTTTACTAAAAGAACATAAAAATAACACACCTCTAACAATAGGATCAATACTTTTTTTATATACAAAGCCTTTTCAACAAATTATCACATTTTTTTTTAGGAAATTGCTTTCAAATATAACTATTATTAAAAATATCAAAGTAATACCAAATTTCAGAACGATATCTCTCGATCTAGTCCCCTGATACATAAATACACCATTCAAAAAAGCAAACAAATTATACGTAAAAAATGGCCATTCATATAAAATTATACAAATATACCAATAACATTTATATAAAACATAAAAATATTGATTTTATGAAAAACACAAAAAAAAATGTCAAATATAGGTATGCCATTGTTAATTCACTAAATACAAAAAAAGAAAGGCAAAATTTGTCGTTTAAACTTTTAATTAAAAAGTAACAGCGCTTCTTGGAGGCATACATTACACACATTTGAAAATCTAACTACTTAAGTAATAAATTCATGCTTTATTGATTGATAGACGCCAACCTCCATTTGTTTCCACCAATTCTAATTAGTAGGCAGTGAGTTGACGTTAATTCTTGTGCAGAAGATATGTATTCGATAGTCATGTTAATATCTGTTTGCAAACATTTAAAATACATCAGTAACTCATTACTTTTACCGTATTGATCGACAGCTGCTCAGTGACCTTCACCTCTGCTTATAAGTGGAGACAGACAGTGAAGAGGAAAAAATATGTTTATTACTTATAATTACGCGGCAACACGACGTAGTGACTTCGTAAGTTTTATCGACGTTCCTATAGGTTTTCTATTGAATTTGCTAAAGAAGAAAATTTTATGCATATGTTTTAGATTTTTTAAAAACAATTTTGCTTAAACACCAAAAACAGTCTAAAATAAGTTTCTGAAGTTATTTGTAAAGGTGCTTCGTATAACAATATTGGTTTCGATTGTTTAATCTTATGCGTACTTATCAGCTGGGCTATTTTCGAATGCAAGTGCAATAAATAATTCGCCAGAAAACTTTTTACCAATAAACTTTAATGCAAATGCGTAGTTTCCGTAAAATAGAAAGTTTCATTTCGGTTTCTGTATTTTTGAAAATCTGCCTCCATTTTTTTTTTGAGGATTCCAATTAAATTCCAATTAAAAGTGAAACACAATACAGAAAATATTTTGCAAATTCTAGATTTTACAATGAATACCGTTTATAAGGACATATCGATTTTTGCGAGACAATATTAAGGACTCGGCTAAAAAAAGTGTTTCTTGTATGAGAGCTATCGTTTATGACATTTATACAGGGTGCATCTCAAACACAAATGTTTAGGTGTAACACACCACTAAATTTAATTTAATCATAGTATTTCATTTTGAGCAGTTACTCGCTTCAACAAGCATTCGATTAGAGCAACCAAAAATATTTTATGTATTAACATTAATGCATGTGAACACATCATCGGTTTATTAGGGAAAGTCATTAAATTACATATTTTAAATTTTCCAGTTTAACATACCAATTTGTTTTGTCTTATTTTCATATATGCAAAAATTTTCCTCATAATGGAAAAAGGAAATGATTTCGTACTAATCAGATGGCATATTGAGAGTTTTTCTGCGCTCGAGTCCCACCACTGCAGAACATCATCTAAAAGGAAGTTTCTTGACGCAACATTATCCACTGCAAAAATGTGCCAGTATATGAAACCAAATGTAAAAGTGACCAAATCAAGCGTGTTACCGAAGTGTATTCTGTCAAGAGTATAATTTATTTCTTTGTTCCCCGAAAAGACCAGAATGGCACGAATTCTCCGGAATTGATCCAAATGTATAATGAGCGCACCAGGAGAAAATCGGATACTCAGCAGGTAAAGGAGATGCGTAAGATGAAGTAGACCGAACAGTATCAGTTCAGTTACAAAGCGTCTTGCAGCTGCCAGCTGGAACGAATCCTAATTTATTATATTACTCTCGAAAGTTATGCCTGTATAATTTGACAATATACGAATCAAAATCGCCGCCAAAATGATGCGCACTGTTTGCTATGGACGGAGACAGGCGGCAAGAAAGGAAGCTGTGAGAATGAATTTGCAAGTAACACATTTACCAGTTGCCAAATTCTGTCAAACATTTATTTATTTTTTCCTGATACATGTGCTGCACAAAATAGGAATCAGCATATTGCAGCTCTATTTTTGTTTCTTATTCAAAAAAACACTTATTGAACAAAAGTCCCTTGAGCATGGATACTCACAAATGGAATTTGATAGATGTATAGCGTAACCGACGCTGAAAAGAAAGGTAAGTCATGTTACACGATAACAGAATGAATATTATGAGATCAGCCAGAAGCAACAAAAAAAGAAAAAATGCAAATCCTTATAATGTTACTCAGCTAAGGTTCAGCGTTTTCTATGACCTGAAAGCCTTTTCCGGAAAAATTATATAAAACAGGCTGGAAAATTAAAATATGGAGAGAAGTTAATTGGCTTCGAATTAAAATGCTAAAATTCACAAAAATAATGCCTTGTTCATTAATTTTTTTCATTCATTCATGACGTCAGGGTGGACACCTTTAGTCCAGGCACTTGAGCTAGGTGCTCATTGTACCGTCCCTATTAAATCTCTTACTTCCACTCGAGCAACTTGGTGTTCTCTATAAAATCCAGTATCTTGCCCCGTGGAAACGTGAGAACTTTCGAGGGCTCCAATAGATCTTTCCTGAAATGTTTCTGCCGGAGTACTTTCAACTCCTCACATGTGCAGATTACATGTAAACTCGTTTCCTCCTGTAGCTCACATCTTCTGCACCACGGTTCGCTTACTTGACCTGCGTTGTATAGATGCTTTTTCAGGGGACAGTGTCCAGTTACCAGCCCAGTAATGGTTCTAACTTCTTTCTTGCTGCGTCTAAGTAGGTTATCAGAGAACTTAGCATCCCCATCCCCCTATTAGCGCTTTGGCTTGGGGTTGACCTTCAGTCGACCTCCATTTATTTGTACTTGCTTTGTCCAACCAGGTCCAGATCTCCCTTTTAGCAGAATCCTTAGTAATCCCACATACGGGCTCTGGACCTATGAAGTGTCTTTTAGAGCCCTCCTTGGCTAGTTCGTCGGCTATTATATTGCCCTTTATATCCCCATGTCCCGGCACCCAAATCAGCGACACCGCGTGATCCTGTGCCAGTGAATTGAGGGATTGTTTGCAGTCTCTGACTAGTTTTGGCCTAGTTACAGGGTTCTAGTTAATGCTTTGTTATTCAATACACTTACGACTATAACGCAAAAGAGTATACTGGCACTAATGTATCACCCATAGGCCGGCCTTCAAAAATGAGCGAAAACTGTTACAAGGGTTTATTTATTGCGCATGAACAAGGAGAAAAAGAAAGACTTTTTAAAACTGTACGAACAGGAAATAATACCACGGGAAATCCATCCTTGAAACCAATCCCTTCCTAGTTCATCGACCGTGAGGGATTGTGTGCCGGTGTCTGGAGTAGAAGACCAAGATGATTATGACGATGTTTAATTAAGTCTTTTTAATGTACCTAACTAACATGTGTTTTTACTCATTTTAAATGTCTAATGGTGTAATAGTATATTAAAACACAAGTGTCCTAATAACGGTTGTTGTAATGCGTTACAAGTCATTGTGACACGTGTTTCTTATGGTATTTTTTCTAATTTGCACATTAATCGGTCATATTACATTCAGGTAAAAAACCAATTACCACACTGCGTTGACGTTTGTTTTAACTTTATTGTAATATCAAATTAGAAAAAAGATTTTTATTTTAGTTTTGGTTACAAAAAGTCATTAAACCAGCAACTGGCATAAACAAATTACGCAAAAAAATTACTAAGTGCACGCAAAAAAACACAGTTGTGGTATTTATTAATATTTACTTTAATTAATATCTGCCTTATTCAAAACATAACAATCAGTCTAAAAAACAAAAAAAAAAGAACCAAAAAACCATTCAATATCCGTTTCTAACAAAAACGTATGATTGTGAACAAAATAGGTGTATTTATCCAACTTGAGGAAGTCTTCAACAGTCTCAAGTCGTTTCTGGTGAATGTAAAATTTAGGAGTTATTTGAACTATTAATTTCAAATTTAAGAACTGTGTAAGTGCCGGTTCAGAGTAACACACTTTCAAATACTCGAAACAGCATGAGCTGGAGCCACCAATAAATTCCAAACGCTATTAAATTATACTGTTGGGAGTGATTAAATCGATAACCACACGAACACATACATCTACGAATGCATATTTTTAATCTCATCGGGTTCTACTTGCAAGATGTCTTCAATAAGAAGACACGTATTGATTTCACGTCTTTTTATAAAATCATCATCAGCCACTTGATCTTGGCCATCATGCCGTCTTCGGAAACACGATGCGCGCAACTTCAAGACTCTTCTGCTGGTCGTGCGGACGTATTCCGTTCCGTTTATTTATTTTCCTCATAAGGAATCGTTTTACATAATTTGTTTACGGCCGGCGCAGAGGAACAGCATCTGTTAGGCGCGAACGTTGCTCAAAGCGGTCGGTGCGCTATAGCTGTAGCTTCGGAGAAAGTTATGTTCTTCGCCTTTGAGTAATAACCGCACTTTGTCATGGTATACCAATCGATCGTGGCGATCAAAATGTCAAGCGTCTAGGTAATTACTGAGCGAGAAGAAGGTGTAAACACTCCGAGTAGTATTTTAAGCGTATTTTGTCGATAATTTCGCGGTTGAACGCGTGAGTTATGTAACAGTTCAATACACGGATATCACGACAAAATCGCTTTACGTAATTTGGGGGGCGATATAGCGGTAATATAAATATTTGGAACACAAAATGAAATTGCGTTAATAATGTATGCTGAGTTAATATACAAAAAAATAAACACTCAATACCTGCATGTTTATTAATTGTCAATTCCATGTAAATTGAATTTAATTTATGGTTGGTCAAAAAACAATACATTTGAATAAAATATGATTTGTTGATAAAACTCGGCATTATTTGTTTAGTAAGTTTGGGTCGTGACTACTTATTAACCAAATTGATTTCACAATTTTGTTTAACATTATATAGATGCTCCAGATAATACAAGACGACATCTTTTCAAGAAATTATTCTTGAAAGAAAGAAGAAACTTGCTTTTGTAAGGTATCGATAAGGAACTTCAAAAATTCAGATTTCGATAAATCTCTAGAAACTTAAAGAATATCATGGTACAAGAAACCTATTCGCCCGATTTCAGGGTACAATCTTCTCCAAAGATGTACACGATTTTTAGATTTTTGTAAATATCTCGGTATCGTATAGTCAAGGATGACGCGAATTATTTTCGAAAAAGATACAAATGGGGGCAGCGAGGTGCCCTATATCCTCCAAGTTAAACAACACCACCGTGGATTATACCGTTAAAAAACACCGAGTGGTGTGAATAAAGCACGTAGAGGGAAGGCTAAGATCGACAACTTCTGCTAAAGATCGTGCAATAGTGGTTATTAGCAAAAGAAATCGACGAAAAACAGTCTCGATGATTGCTGCTGAACTCAATGCAGGCCATCGGAAGTCTGTAACTACAGTGAAGCGTCGCTTGTACATAGCAGGTCTGTATGGGTGAATTGCCATAAAAAACTGTTACTACGCGTACAGAATAAACAAAAGCCTTTAAAATGGGCTCGTAAACACCAGCATTGACGGATGAATCAAAGTCCGAGATTTTCGGTTCAAGAAGACGGTTTTCGTTCGGAGGTCTGCAGGTGAACATGCGAAAGAACACTGTATTGTTGCTACAGTTAAATATGGCGGTGGTTCTGTGATGATATGGGGTTGCTTTGGCGGCACGAACGTGGGTGATATTGTGAAGAGGGTATATTGTACAGAAACATTTTAGAAAAAAATGCTGCTCCTTCAGGATTGAGAATTTTGTGTCCGAATTTTGTATTTCAAGAAGATAATGACTCAAAACACACGTCTAAACTGTGCAAACACTATTTGCAACACTCACAAACAGACGGATCTATCAAAGTGATGGGGTAGCCTGCCCAAAGCCCCGATGTAAACCCCATCGAGCTACTGTGGGAAGAACTCGATCCAGAGATCTGAAAATCAGCACCAACATCGAAGGCTGATATGTGAAAGAAGCATGGGTACCAGATAGGAAAAAATTATCCTAGTATTAGAAATAAAAAAAAAATAGTTTGTGGGTATAGGGTACCATGCTCTCCCGTTGTTTTTTTCCGAAAATTATTCACGTCATCCTTGACTACGTAGTATACTTCAAAATATCGTAATATAAGAAAATAAAAAATTATAATTTGCGGGATATAAGGTACTCTGCTCCCCCGTTGTTATTTTCTCAAAAATAATTTGCGTCATCCTTGGCCATGCACTTGAAATTATACTTTAACTCAAAAAATATATCGGTAATTTTCGAGACGTTCAGAAAAATCGTGTAAATCTATAGAGGAGTCTGTATTCTAAAATCGCGGGAATGGGTTGTGAAAAAAATTAATCTTTCAGTTTCTAGACTTTCATCGAAATCTCAATTTTCGAGTGTGCCGGTGTTTTCTTGTAAGCGCTTTGAACTCACTTTAAAACAAAAAGTCATCGGCACTTTTTTAGTTATTATTGTGAAAGCGATCATTTATTTACTTACACGGCTATATTTTTTTACTATGTTGTATCATCGTATTTTGCATCCCAAACTAAAACCGTTGGAAACCCATAGTTAATTAATATAATGTAGTAGTTTGATTCAATGCTTATCAGACAACCTAAGTTATTCCTTGTTTCTATTGCTAGAGAAGCAAAAACTATTAAATCTTCAATAAAAATCGATATCTATCTGAAGATTGATAAAGATTATCTTAATTTCGTGCTATTTTCGAAAGATTAAACTATATATAGTGAAAACGTATTTTGATGTCATTTAACATTTGCAAGATAATGTGCTGCAGATATTTCATTTGTCGCTGGAGTCGATATAATACCCAACATCGTTTTTATAGCAGCATATCGTAAGAGCGAAAATTGTAACAATATAATAAAATGCCGCTGTCATAATCTAATTCCCTGGATAAAGTTTGTTTTCACTAACAAAGCTGTGAGCATCGGATTTAAATTGCCCAACTTTTGTGTTAGTAAACGTAATAAAGTTTTTTTTTTATTACTAGGATTTAATGAATAGATAGACAGGTATAGTAAACATTCCTACTTTAAAATGCTAATTTTAAAATCACTACTGATATTATCAGTTTACTAGAAAAGCATTTATGAAGACAGACTGTTTGTTGGCGTTCATGTTTAGTAATGTATATTTCGGATTACTTTCTTAACTTAAAATACTTTGCACAACGATATTTATCTCCCAATCGCTACTTACTTCTTAAAAAGAATATTACACATCATGGCCATACAGATCTTATCAAGATAGCTATGACTTGATGTTTTCGAAAGTATAATGGTGTTCAGAGATTATGGTACGTAATAGAGCATAGAATGTTACATACCAATGATGTTATATTATGCAAAACAAATACACAGTTATTAAATCGTTCAGATTTGAGTTCGTAGTTCCAGAAATGTGCACATATGCACATATGTATGTATCTCTCATAAACTCTATGTTGTGTCGAGGACTCGAACGATTTATGGTATTAGATATTAAATTTTATGCAGCTGTATTTTGCAAGAAGCTTTAAATATCATGTATGCATCCTGGCATTTGAGTGTGATAAAAATTTTACGAAACCAGGAATAACATAAGGTGTACGGTTCACATGACACTAATTCTGCTTATAGCGTAATTCGCAGATTTAATTGCGCGTTTACCAACTGTATGATTTTTACAAATTAAGTGCTTAACATTCGTACTTAGGATTAGTATTGCAAAATATGCTTACCAAGAATATGTAATTACAAAATTAAATAATTCTAGTAGTATTCCAGGGATTCTTATAGTGCAATTAGAACTTACAATATTTATTTAGTTTAATCTAGTTAAATTAGTTTTACTTCAAATGTAATTAACGCAGAATGCGTCTAATTACTTACTTCGCCTTAGTGTAATTCATCTGACATGTAATTTCCTACGTATATAGTTTTCTTTTTTTAGAAACACATATCCCTTTATTTATGTGTACGTTTTAATTAATACTTTTACACTGACCATAGTAAGAAGTCATCGACAAATGTTAAGTATTTTATAATGAAGAAAACAAAATATCCAGCGCGGATATTACCTTGCAGCTTGATCACTCTTACACACGATTTCTGTTCTGTCCGAATCACTAATTAATGTTAAGAAATACCATTCTCTAGTACGCAGGTGTTCAAACTTGACTATCCGCCTAAATTTGCCCGACGAAATCCTTTGTAGATTTCTACGCTAGTGTTTTTTTTTTAATCCATTTGTAATTCCAGTTGCTATAGTTGTTGTTGTTATAGCAGTATCGTCAACGGCCATCCACTCATACAAAAAAAGAAATGCTGACAGGATAAATACATATTATATAACAAATATTAACATTTACATATACCTACCAACCAGTGGCGTACCGAACATGGTTCCGCGGGTTCCGCGGAACCAGGACCCGGACCCCGAAAGGGCCCGGTCCTCTGCGCGCTTTTTTTTACAAGGTCCGAAATGCTAAATTGCTTTGCACATAACGGTTTACCTCTCGTTCTTTATAAGAATCAATGCGCCAAACAGTTTTGTACATAATGTATGTTTATATTTCACTAAATTGGTGCATTTTTTTCTCCAACGTTGAGTAATCAGAAAATAAATCCCAAAGTTACTTTATACGCTTATATTTCGACCCCATAGGTCTTTCTCGGTGGCCACTAATCCTATCAATAAACTATTATACAAATTATAAACCATACACAGTTTACACATTAAAAATTTCGTGTACAATCTAAAAGCAATTTTATTTATGTACACGTCTTGCATCAGAGATATCACTCTTACCCAACTGACAAAGACAATAAAATTAAAGAGATTAGTGCCTACAAGATGGTCCTCTAGGCACGATACCTTACATGCACTACGATTTAATTTATTAAACATATTGAAAACACTTTCAAAAATTATTTTAACCAGTAAAATAAAAAATGAAATTGTTGAAGCAAAATCACTTAAAAATTTTTAGAAAAATTTGAAACTGTTTTTTTAGTGGTGTTTGAAACAAAGATTTTGCAATCCACGGATCTTCTGTCGAAACTACTTCAAAAAAAATCGCAAAGTATTAGTGAAGCTGCAAAATTATTCGAGAATGCCTTACGAAATATGAAGGAACTGCGCGAGCAGTTTCATTGCGTTAAAAGTGAAGCGGAGCAGTTAGCGATAAAATGGGGAATAAGTCCAGTGTTTTCAGAAAACCGGAGGTCTCGCCCAAAATTATTTTTCGACGAAACCAAAAATCATTATTGCGTTGAAACTAATGAAGAAAATTTCAGAATACCTAACTGTTTTTTTGAAAACGATGGATATTTTAATTTTGCAATTAGAAAATCGATCTAAAGGTCTCTGTCACATAAATCAAACATTCAAAATATTAAATAAAGATATATTAATTAACAGTACAGACGATGATTTATTTAAAATAGCACAAAAATTATACACATTATACAAAAATGACATTACAGAAGCAATTTCTGCTCAAATTTTATCTTTTCGACAATGCTTCCGCGAGGAACTAACCCAAATTAATTCGGTAAAGGATATATTAAAATTTATATTAATTGATAATTGTTCATCAAGTACTTAGTAGCTTTTCTGAAATTGTAACAGCCTGTACCATATTTCTTACTGTTCCGGTAACGGTAGCAACAGCAGAAGCGAACGTTTTCAAAATTAAAATTAATAAAAAATTACTTATGCAATACAATGAGTCAAGACCGGCTATCTAATTTCTATTGAAAATGTGGTAGCAAAAAATTTGAATGTATCCAGTCTGATAACATCTTTTGCCACATCAAAAGCAAGTAAAAATTTAATGCAAAAATAAATAAAAAAAAAAAACAAAAAATAGAGTAAATCAATGTATTTATATTATAATTTTTTTCTTTGTTTTTCAGCTGTATAATCCCTCTATATTGTTTGTTTTTTGTTTTTAATGTTTTTTATGTATTCAATAATTATTAAAAAAAAATTATATAAGTATTTTTTTTTTATTTGTGGGGAAGGGAGTTGGGTTAGGGCCCGCACCACAACTGGAACCAGGGCCCGTTCATATGTCGGTACGGCACTGCTACCAACATAACATATTGAATATATTTCTGCAATGTAATTTAGATAATATTCAGTAACGTGGAAAGATAAAATAAAAACCTTTTACTCAAATAATATCTAAAATAAAATGAAAAATTGCAATCTGAATATAATAAATCTGATGAATAATGCTCTTGCAATATTTAGGCATTTCTATGTATATTTTTACAATAGTTGCATATTTTGCATATTTAAGCTCTTGCCTAGCCTTTAAAAATTCCTAATGCAGATCGACAGCGGACAATTCCCAGAACGAAATATTTTTGTTTTCCAAGAATTGCACGTGCATTTTTACTCTTAGCCTGAGAAACGAGGTAAAATACATTTTATTAGTCCCCAAATAAAATATTCCCATTCACTGAGTATCATGAGCGGAACAACATCTAATCGTGTTACTCTTTTAAATATTGTGCATACACACAATGAATATGGCGAACAAAATTTACAGAACACAAAATATTGGAGCTCGACACTTCGAGCTTTGTTTATTTATTGAACCATTATCGGCAACGGATATGGCTTCTAGAAGGCTTTAAATCTAATCTAGGTACATATGTTATATTTTTTTGTGTTTACAAATAAATTTTTATTAGTGGGATTAATAAATCGAAGATTCAAAGGCTAACAGATTTTTTTTTATGGTGATATCATTATGAAAATACCAGACATTTTTTTACAGACGTTGTCATCTTCTAACCATAAACAACTACAGAAAAAAAACACAACATTTCCAAAACAGGAGCAGGTAGTAATTCAAGGTTATTAATAAGATATTGGATCATCCAATACCAAAACTTAATCACCGGCCAAAGATTATTACGATCCTCATTTACATTAGCACGCAAGTGTACAGATGATTTGTGATTTGTATTTGAGCGTGTAGTTCGCGGTAAAACCGAGAGAGGACTAATCGAGGCTAATATAATTCTTACATGGTACGCCTTCATTTATGGCGGACAACGCTGCAGGAACTGAATCGGACGCCGGTGTAAATGTATTAATTACGAAAGTAATTGTAAAAAAGGATGGAAGGATGAAAACGGAGACCAAAGGACGCGGATCGTAAAAAATACTCGAATATAACATAAAAAAGCGCTTCCCGTCAATTAATCTCGCCGAAAAAGGAAAGCCATTCGGTCTCGAGATTGCCCGTGTAATCCTTAGTGAACGCATGTAACTAGAAGTCAGTTAGGTTAGTGATCAGATCAGGACTAGACTACGATTCATGATATGTTTAATACTTTAGTTCATCAACGTAAATTATAACATTGCATCTGCGAACTTAAATTAACTAAAATTTAAATAATTATTTCTAAATTTATTCACAAAAAAAAAACTGGATTTTCGCTCAACGCTTCAATATTGATTTTATCTATTATGGATGACCAATTAAAATTATGCTCATAATATACCCGGTCATTTTCTTTGTTTATTCGTAAACACTCCTTTTGTAACACCATCGAAATTTACAACTTTGGGAAACATTCTAAGTAAACTAACTGATAATTTGACACTCACACTGCAATTTATAGAATTTTATATTATCTGCTGCAGTGTTAGGGTGGGAGTATGTATGCATACCTGTATGTCTGCCTAGCGTTTCGTTAATTCAAATTTTTTGTTTACTTTTCTTTCTTAAAATAGTCCCTTATTGAAACAAATGTTTTTTCATTTCCTTTTTGTTAAAGATGCCCTCGTTACGTTATAGCGATATAACTTAACAAATTTCTTCTATTCTAACGCATATCGTCTGTTGGGGGTCACACTGGCGTAAGTTCGAATTCATTATATACAAAAGTTGTAATGTAAATTTTACAAAACCGTAAATATAGATACTTAATTTCGATAATCCATAGTTTATCGTTTTGCCATTATGATTCTTAATAGACAATACTTTGCTGTAGGTTTCTGACGTCAGTTGCTTTATCGATTTAGCCTCCCCAACTCCTATGGCTCGTAACTTGATCTTCCTATATTTCTATTTTGTAGTGGTACAAATCTAAAAACTAGGTCGTCTAGTCTCCAGTCAATTGTCAATTCTCCAATCTCATTCCTCTCGATCTTCCAGATTTTTTCCTATGATACTTATGGGGCAACTCTTTTGCTGATTTGAATTTTCTTGCTTCGAATATTTTTTTTTATCAAAGAAATCACACTAAGAAGGCCCATAAATATTCTTGCCTTTTTGCATCTTATCTTTACTTGCTTTATATTTGTTAAAGTTTACTTTCGAGGACATAAATTTGTTTCCATCTGGTATTATTTTATTTTCTGAAAGTAAAGTTAGTTATAACAGAGAAATAAAATAGGATAATAGATGGTAAAGGTGTAGGAATGTTTTGTTTATAACTTTATGTTTTGTTTGAAGCACATGTGAGTTTGTTTAAGACATATTTTACACGGAATTCCAAAATAGACTACTATTCTTTGTTTAGTTGGCATATTACTTTTTTTCCAAATTCTCAGAACATAATGACGCATCATGTTTTGCAAATACATATGTTTAAAGCCTGGCAGAGAAGATTTTTCATCTAGAAACATTGTGTGAAATAGGCGTCACGTGCAATTCAAATGGCATATGGTGGAACAATTTTGTAGTCACTAAGATATATTATATTATTTATATTACAAAGATATATATTTCGAAATTATTGTGCTCACCTTTGAGATAACCTTTAAAATAAATAAGCACAAATATACAGAAGGTGGATACTCCACTTTACTAATAGTAAAACTGGAATGCAATAAATCATGTAACAAATCTTTGTTTTTGAAAAAATTAGAGTTACATGGTACAAAAATGTTTGATTCTGAAAGACATAGATTTGCTGTATACGGCACATAAGTAAGACAACAGTGGAATAGAACAACGGAATCCTTTATAGTGTCAACATGTGCAGCAGTATCGTCTATGAAATAATTAAAATCGATGAGATTTTGTTTCTATTTTTGCAGGAAGCGAAGAACAAATAGTTGCATTCAGTGATTTAAATACAGTACCCCGTTCCGCAACTAAAGGTTAAGAAGCAAAAGATGCAAATAAGACACGTCATCCAAATTTCTTTCCTTTTGCGTCCACGGGATTCAAACCCAGCGCTCTTGATGAGTGCTACAAACCAAAGTACTTATAAATACAAAAGATCAGAGCATTTCTAAAATCAAACTTCGGGACATATCGAGATAACCAAAGTCACTAATGTTTACGACACATATTAATTCGACCACCTCTAAATGAAACACATAGGTAAAAAGGTAATTCATGAATTTTTTTTAATACATAACATAAGCCAATTCGTGCTAATTCAAAGAAACAAATAAATAATTAATGAAAAGTGCAAAAAAGAAGTCCTACGTGAGATTCCCAAGGAACTCCTGACGAAGGACATAATTTGTACAATTTGTGACATTTCGACTTCATGTAATAGTTTATAAGCTGTGAGATGGGAGAACTTGCTTATAGAGGAAAAAGAGTGGCGTTATCTTCTTGTGTAATTTACGACGTGGGATTGTTGAGGGTGGGTTAAAGCAGAGCCTGAACTGAAGTTGAAATACTACTCCAAATAGAGCTTGTTTGATGGGATCAAATACAAGAGTACAAAAAGTCATAGAATTTCAGAGAAGGAATCAGCAAAATGACAAGACAGTTCTACTCTGCCGAAAAGAAAGATTTGTCAAACTGAATCCATAGCAATTCACTGACGGGGAATTTTTCGGTAAGAAAATTCCGAGTAACAAACTTAGTTTTAAGTTAGAGCGAACCAAACCATATTGGTGTGTTTAAACTTCTTTTTAGAATTTTTTTTTTTCATTTTGTTTTTAAGTCAACTTTTGTAAATTATTTAGCATTTTAGTAATAGAACTACAGAACAGTGCAACGACAGAGGGTTGCATTGTTGAGATAGAAGCAATTGCTGTTGGCTAGATGTGTATCTATACACCTTTCAAATATGTATATCAAAAATTTTGAGAAACCTTATTAAAAATGAAAATAATAAAATTTTGCTTAGAAATCTTCCACTCGGGGAATCGTTTGCTGCGAAATTTTACAATAGACCATTCTGTGGGGGAATTGTTAATAAGGAACTTATGAATTATTGTCGGGAAATGTTTATAAATCCGTTATGAGTGTATATTACGTCGGCTTGGCCTTGAGCATGATTCATACATACATTTTGTAAACGCTAAAAAATTGTGACTGTAGATCTACCTCGAGCAAAGTTGCTAATGAGAAGCAACAAAAAATTTTGATACAAATATGATCAGATGAAACTTTTAAATACGTTGGTAATATCTTGATAATATATCATCACTTTTTTTCATTAACAACTCTTGCACGTTTCCATGAAAGAACATGTTGCAATTGCCATATTAATTATTAAGGTTAAAAGTTTGCTTAGTCCAAATATGTATAATAGTATATTTATAGGTATTTTAATCTATTCTTCTTGATCTTATTAACGTTCGCTTGTATTAAAAGTAATGTTTGGTGAATATAATTCTTTAAGCAACTAATTATATGTATACATCCTTAAAAGTAATTGTAGGTACATATATACTATAGGAATTAATTCAATACATTAATTATGTAATAATACATGTTTATGAGGTAGATACATGCTTAGGTACCGAAACTAAATCCAATTTTAACAAAAAGGAATCTTTGATCATCTATTTCATAACATTTGCATATGATATTTTAATACAATGCGGCATATGTAAAATACGAGCGTTTATATAAACATATGTGCAAGCCGCGGCACGTACAATCTATTGTATCAAACGCTACTGCAATCAATTCCGGTCCTGGATTTTGGTGGCCGTCCGGTGAACGGACAAGGGCAGGTAGACGGACTTGGAATGCGACGGAGATTGGAGTTGAGTGGCGCCGTCCAGTCTGGCGCACACCTGCAAGCCTCGGCCACCGTGTGAACCGACTACTCGGGCCCGAGGCTTGGCTCTACAGCACACACAGCGCTTTTGCTGCCGTTGCTGCACCTCACCCACTCTCCAATAAACACTGAAGAACGATTCCTCGGCGAACGCAACGATACAGGATCTTCGTAAATGCACAATACAAACACGAAGACGTGGGCTTACCGCCAATGGAGAGAGACTTGTCCGTTCTCGAAGATCTCGACTGTAACTTTGACCCATACCGAGGCTCATGGACATACCAGGAACGACCCTGCGCTTTTATGATTTATGCACCCGCCAGTATCGCTGCATGTCCGTATGTTCAATGAGGAGGACCATTTGGTCGGATGGAAAAGAGCGGCCTTTATATGTATGTACAGTTCCTGGAGTGTTTGTGCACATTCGCCATGTGCGATATACGTATGTACAGTATATAAGCGATTAATATTACTTGCGCTGTATATAAGAACCGTCTTATTCTTCGCGCCATTCGATACTTGTTAAAGGTTGTCTTGAAAAGGCCAGTCGACGAAAAAGAGAGTAAAAAAGTAATATCACGGACGGATGTAATTTCAGGTCTTAAGTGTGTAAGTACTCTGAGAGATCTTGCCTTTGTTCGGATAAATAACAACTTTAGGTGAATGGATATAATGTTACGCGTTTTTAATTTCTTGAGTGTCACGTTGAAATGTATTTTCAAGGCCGTACAAGCAGAGAGTATACAATACAAGTGAAGAGTGCTGTTTAGTTCTTTCAATATAAGGCATGATGATGTATTTTATTATTATTTGATATTTTATATGGAAAAAAAGAGATTGATTTTACTGTAAGTAGACACATCTATTAGTATTTTGCAGGAATATTTTATCATAAGTATAGAGGCGGATGGATTTAGGTATAACCCGTCCTACATTCGCTGACTGCCGGTCAACACTTATGGTCACAATTTGTGCTAACAATTTTCATTTGATTTTCCGCAGCAAATTCTGCTAGTCTTCAATATTAGTGAAAAGTCATATATTATTGATATGATTGAAATGGCAATTAAGCCTATTGCAGCCGTGGCCAAGATCTATAATAAAAACGAATCTTCGGTACGCGAGAAGGTGTTAATTAAAGTAGGAAAAAACCTTAAATTTTTGAGTGGAAGATAATTTATTCCTACTTATTGATGGTAATATGTTACAACAGAAAACTTTATTTTTATATGCAGACATGCACCCACAAGATGAAACAGAAGAGGAACGAAAGGCAATCACAGCAAGTAGCCGGTGGTTGCATAGATTTAAAACTCGATTTAATCTAAAATACATTAAAATGACCTGATAATCTGCGTCGGTTGATCATATATGTAGCTGTGGCCTCGTTTCCAGGAACACTTAAACAAATTATTACTGAAAAAGATCGCCACCCTAAGCAAGTTCTTAATTGTGAAGAGATCGGGCTTATGTGTGAAAAAAATGGCCCAGCGCACATACATTCATAAGACCGCAGTGAAAGCACCAGGCTGTAAAACAATTAAGAATAGATTGACGTTGGTACATTGTACAAATGCAACTGGGTGTATGACTAAACCTGAAGTTGTTCATCGAGCACAGAATCTGCTCTTAAAAATAAAGATAAAAATCGTTTATGCTTTTTGAAAATCAAATTTTTTTCCATCGATGTTTTTTTCAAGAAGTAAAAAAATATTTAGAGAAAAGAGGATTACCATTCAAAATGCTGTGCGAAACTACTACGCTACTGAACATCCTGTACACTAGCAACGGAAGATACAAATATTCAAGTAATTTTTCAGCCACATGATCAAGGCATTATTAGGCGATTTTCGAAAACCTGTCGAGTAATATGGCGTTAAATATTACTCGAAACGTTTTCGAAATACTTTACAAAATGATTGAAGATTTCTCCGATATTGGGCTCATGAAATATTAGAAGTCACTCCCAATGCAATTGTGCAATGGATGAATTGAGACCAAAAGCGATAGTGGTATGTTGGAAGAATTTGTGAAATGATATGGTTCCGGATTCTGAATACCCTAAATATTGATTCACAACATTAATTAATATAGCGCAGCAAATAGATAGAGAAGGATTTAACAATATAAGCGTAGAAGTGATTGAATGATTACATATAGGAGTAGTGTCAGGTGTTCACCAACGAAAAATTAGAAGATCTTGTCAAACTTTCCTCAGGGTTGAGTAACGAGGAGGATGAAAGTCATAAAGCCGCTACTACCATTGAAAAAAAAAAACAGATAACAGATTATGGGCCCATAATGGAACGCAGCACAAAAGTTACCCGCTCTATAACAGAAACCTTGAAGCCGCTGCAAGACCTGTTTATGGAAATTAAAATAGAAAAACTACAACTGTTAATCTCAATGTTTTTTGAAAGCGTGGATAAATTATCTCCATTGTCCCGGTTATCCGTCAACATCATTTTCGAATGAATATTTATTTTATTGATATTTTAAATAAATATTATATAACAGGTTGTTTCGGGTTTTAATTTTGTTTTATATTTCACATATGTTCACTACTATTCGCCATTTCAGGTATCTGCGGAAGAGAGCGGCACCCTCATAGATACGGAGTCTACTGTATATGTCTTGCACGGCAATTTTTTGGATAATTATTATTTAAGGGTGTGAGCTCTATCCACTTAAATCCGTGTAATCTTAAACATATTACTTAAAATCGCAAGCTTGCTTGGATTCCAAACCGACATCTGCGGCTGTCATATTATAATATTCATTACATATGGTTGTGGTTACGTCATCTTTGTTAATGACGTATCAACATATATTTTAAGTAGCTATCTAATGCATGAACGCTCGGAAGAACTACAGTTATGTGTTATATACTTTTATCTCCCTTGAATACCTGTCACTTTATATACATAGATATTAAATTCATATAATATTACTTACACACAAGATCATGTGTTCACAATAAAAGAGATTATTGATAGAACCCTAGCCACTGACAAAGAAGCCTATATAGCATTTATCGATATGGAAAAGCTTTTGACCGGGTACCGAGGAACAAAATATGGGAATGCCTAGAGAAAAGAAACGTAAGCCCGAAGTTAATAAGAATTATAAAGACCATCTACAAGAATACTAGAAACAGAGTAATAAGTAAGAATGTTATATCGGAAGAATTTACCACCAAACAAGGTGTGAGACAGGGAGGTAGTTTAAGCCCGCTTCTATTTATTACCTTCATGGACGAAATATTAAGAGATATAGAAGGAAAGACCAAATCGTTATATATTGGATACAAAAATCTCGAAAGAATCGGTATCGCTGAGTGCGCCTTTGCTGATGACGTTGCGTTAATAACTGGAACGGAAAAAGACTTGAGAGAAAATCTAAAAATATGGAAGCAAACTTTAGAGAAATACGGAATGAAAATGAATAAATCGAAAACTAAAATAATAGTCATTTCGAAAGAAAGAAAGTCAGTAGAGGTGGCGATAGAAGGGGAGCTGATAGAACAAGTGAGCAGTTTTCAGTATTTAGGAACAGATATAGAAGAAAGAGGAAAACATGAGATTGAAATTAATAACAGAATAGCAAAGGCGAATAGAGTTTATTATGTTTTAAACAAGGGTATATTAACAAAAAAGAAGTATCAAGAGATACAAAGTTGAAAGTTGTTTATCGACCGATTCTCACATATGGGTGCGAGTCCTGGGTGCTAACCAAGCAAGAAAAAAGCAAAATTGGTGCAGCAGATATGAAGTATCTAAGAAAGCGTAGCGGAACAACGAAATTGGATAAAATCAGAAACGAAGTTATACGTGGAGAACTAGAAATTGGTTCTGTACAACAATTTATTGAAAGACGGCAGCTTGGATGGTGGGGTCATCTACAAAGGATGAGTAATTCGATGCAGGCAAACAGAATATGGGAATCGAAGATACAAGCAAAGAGAAGGAGAGGTAGGCCGGAGAAAACGTGGGACAATGAGGTGGGAGACATTCTGAAGAGGAAAGGCATAGACTGGAGGGATGTAAAATTTTTGGCACAAATGAGAAAGTACTGACAAAAGTTTATTAGGAACCAGTGAAAATATGAAATATTACCACCCTTACACCTTTTTGGGTAGATAGGGAATGATTATATATATATATATATATATATGTATATAATATTACTTTTGTCTTTCCAGTATACGCAATAAGAAATAACCTTAAATTAGTACTGATAACTTCGTAACACAGGTTTCGTCGCGTGTCATAACTTTCAGTTATCCTGAAGAAGCTGCCAGCATGAACTACAAAACGTCTAACAAAAGTTTTGACACACGGCGAAATCCGAAAGAGGTTATCAGTAGTACAAAAGGACGGTATGTAGAATATCTTGAAAGGTCTAAAACAAAATAGAAAACGCCCCAGAAAAAGGTAAAAGCAGAATGTAAAATTGGAAATGAAAAACGACGAGTAAATGAGTGGTACGACGAGAGCGATTGTGAGAAACATTTACTTTGAAATCTGAAAACGTTCATTATAATTATAACAATAATAGTTTTAAATGAAAATATCTGTTAATAGAATAGGTTTATTGTAGAACAATTCCTGAAAGCAAATAAAAAATAAAGTTGACTAAGCGATTATTATCTAACTAATCAGCCAGACTTTATCTTAATTTTGACATATCGGGCATGTACCTTACAGAAAATGTTCCGGAAAGTATAATCCAGCCTCCATCCAAAAGCTGAGAAGATTGATTAAGATATATGTATGTAACATTTTAATTAAGAAGATTACATGCCTCCTCTACAATTATCGCTTAAAAGTGAAATAGGATATGCTTCGTTTAGACAATTCAGTTATTACAGCCAACTTTATTTCATCTTTCTACCAAATATATTTACACGACCTTCAACTTAATTGCTTTGAATTGAGTTGGCAAAAAACTCAATACATGCAGTAAATTATTTTGTTTTCTTACGGTAATATTTACGTCATAAAGATACCAGATAAGGCATTATATAAACATAGAAGGTGAATCCCTTTCTAGTTTCCATAGCAACAAGCAAGAAGTTCCTGTATTGGCTTCAGGCAGCAAAATGGCTACTAATCGATTCGTATCGCTGCTGAATAATAATAATACAATATTGCTGTAGCTTTGATCTTGGTAATATAAGTTTTTAATAAGAAATTATATTTTAGTTTTTTATAATAAGCAAAACTACAACTGATACTTTTCTATTCATTATAATTCACTACACAGAATCAAAGGTAAATTTGTTTAATACATTCACTGGTACATATAATATTAGATTACTATTTTAGCTCTGTGTATTAGTAGGGTGCACGTGCTGGTGATGTGTGTGGGGCTTTGCACGTGTCTTCGTTAGTTTAATGAGACACTCTTGTTGGCCACGTGCGAGACGCACTCAGACCGCGGCAAGAATAGCCAGGGGCTGGCTGGAAATCCGGGCTTACGAGATTTCGTTAATATCGCAAATGCGTTTTCTCATCAAATATTCCTTTTTTCCGTCGGTTCGTATTATTAGGAACATTCGTCGGTTCGTATTATTAGGAACATTCGTCACACAGAGTCTGAGGAACGGCCGGACACATGTTCTAAATATTATCGACACTCTAATGAACGTGAGAAAGAACTAGGGCCAAAATTTATGAAAGAATAACATTTAACACTTAACACGAATAACGAAAAAAGAATGAAAAAAAACCTCTTTTTCATTTCCAAAAATTTGTGAGTTGTTTAATTATTTAATGACTAGGTTTATTCAAACAAAAAAAACATTTTACAACAAAACAGCGGAAAGTGTAGATAGAATTTTACATGCTCTTTATAAATTGTATCATATATTATAATTACAATTCTATTTTAACTTTTGTTTAAAAAACTAGATGAATTACGACTATTAAAATGAGGAACAGGAAACCTGAATTAGGGAGTGACATCAAATAAACAATAGCACTATCAACTTAATAATAATAATAACTTATTTGTCGTGTATGTAGTAAAAGCTTACGATATGTCAACACAGATACAAAAAAAAACAAACAACGAATAATTGCAATTAAGTCGCACACTATGTAAAATATGTAGTAAAAAACGTTTAATATTTTTGTTGAAACTTCTTTTATTTCGAACATTATGAAATATTAAATCATTTGTTTTACTACCGTTTAGCAATAATTTATCATCTTCGAACCAGTGGTTAATTTTTCTAGTAACAAGTTTGAATGCTGCTCTGTCTCATCAATGCTCGAACACGATACTACAGCACTAATATCATCAGCATACATAGTTATATTGAAATTTTTAGTACATTGATATGCTGATATCGTTTATGAAAGTTAAAAATCGGATCGGATCCAAAATACTCCCTTGAGGCAATCCTCGATCTACAGTTAAGTTAAGTGATCTTATAACATTCATTCTATTATTGTGTCTATGATTAAATTTTACATGTTACATCCTTTCATGCAAGAAAGACATAAACCAACTAGCAACTACTCCATAAATTCCATAAAACTCTAGCTTCGAAAGCAAAACATCATGGTCAACGTAATCAAAGGCACGGCTCAAGTCACAAAATACTCCAAACGGGAACCTACCTAAATCTAAATTTGCTACTATAATTGTCATATAAAGAGTTTATTGCAGTTATAGTGGAATAATTTTCTTTATAACCATGCTGCTTGTCCGTCAACACACCGTGCTTATCTAACAATCTATTTAACATAGCATATTCAAACACTTTCGAAAAACTCGATGACAAAGTTAGGAGACGAATGCAGTAACTCGGAATTCGAAGTCAATCAAAATCTTCTCTTGGTGTATTTTGATTAATGTTTATAAATTCGTCTAGATTTTGGTCATTTGGTAACAACAAACAACGGTAAATCGTCCTCGGGAGCAAACCGGGAACGATTCGTGTATGTTTTGAAATCTGATAGGGGTAATAAAACTTCACATTTTGAATGATACCTTGATCGAGTAGCACAGATTGTATTGGGAGGCAAAAAATAATTTGTACATTTCTTAGGTGCAATGCTTGGAGTGAAGGATGTGACGTGGTGTTGTCTAAAAACAGCAGACTTTCTATAACAACCCAATCAACCATTTAGCTATTACTTCCCGAGTCATCCAGGCTTTTTTATTTGACTTACACACATGCAGTAAATCGTCCTTTAATGCTCTAGGGCGAGCCAATTTTTCAATGACCAATAGTTTTTCTTTCTGTCCAGTCATACTTGCACAAAACAACACAGTTAGTCTTTATGTCGCTAATTTTTTCCCTGAATACTTTTCAAATTTTAAGGTCAACGTCTTATCGGGAAAAGAATGAAAAAAGGCGTTTTCTTCGGCCTCAAGTATCTTCGCATTGGTATCTGAGCAATAAAGAATGAAGCTTCTCCATAAATGTACTGTTTCTTGACTTACATTAGCTGCTTCATCGGAAATGCATTTAAAGCTAGCGTTTCTTTCTTTTATGCCACCTTTGAAGCCATGCATGAGATGCGGTAAAACTGTTGTAGCTAAACTTTTTCGTAATTTCTTTTGTTTTTTTCTTTTACAGGCCCACCCTTGTCGATGTTCAAACCTTCAATTTTGAAAAAAAACTTCTTTTTTATGCTCATTTAGGTACACCAAACAAACGTCGGAAAATAAAGAGGATACTCTTTATTTTTTTGCCATTATCGTAACTTGCGCCTTTCCTATGTGAAATTGCGATGCAATTTCTTTGATAGTTTCTCTTTACCGATACCATCCACTACTTTCAATATTAACACTTTTTTTTCGGCTAAGGTTGAATATAAAGAACAAGGAACACCTCGTTGTACAGTAAAATATGCGTTAGAATCTAATTCGCCAGGATATTGGAGTTTCATGGCCTTTTTAATATATCTTTTCTAGTCTTGGGCGCAAGAAATGCTTCCCGCTTATGGGGATGTGCCTTATGTATTAAAATATGGAAGTGAAAGTCAAAAAATTTGACTGCTTAAAGGAAATGGTCCCTTATTAGAGCCGTCCGTTAAGGGAGCTTTCACAGTCAATCGTCTACAGTAAGATCAACAATAATTGTTTTTCTTTTAAATAAGAGAAATAAAAGACATTCATAAGTAAATAAGTATGTCACAGAATAGTGTAGTTATGATCAAAGGGTATATGGCGTTCATTATACTGCATATGTAATATTGTTCGAAAATAGTTATTAGAATTAGTTATAAGGTAGTGTTGTTTTTGGAAACTCTCTAACACGTATATGTAACTGCTAACAATTATATGTGTTAGGTAAGTGTATTAGGAAACATAATCGAAACAAAAAATTGCATTTTCATATTAATAAACCACTTGGAAAAGTTTTAATTACGACTGTGCTAGCGAATCTTGCAGCATACTATTAAAATTTTGAACATGATGTATAAAACATTTGCGTTTTTATAATTTAAATTAATTTTAGCATGAAATAAATATGCATTTTCGACTAAAAGTTTGCTTCACCTCAGTTTATTTCGAAATAAAAACACAGAACTTTGTAAACGACAGCAACGTTGCGATAATAAACAAGTGAATCACACCCTTCGTTGCAACGACATGAATTTACTGTATCTGAGATATGGTTTAGTTCCGGTTTGCCACGCGTCTTGCGAGATGTTCCGGTCACGTGGCCGGATCCGCATATAGACGTCAGCTGAGTACACAAGCGCAGCAATTAGAGGGTTGCGCGATCGAAAACGTTAAATTGTTGAAGCCTCTTTATACCAACTAACATGTATTGATTTATACACTACATTATTTTTGCATTTGGAAATAAACTAATTTTATTGTTTATTTTCGTATGCGTCTTGTTTTGTAAAAAAAAGAATCCACTAATCGGTTCTCACGATACAAACGTAATACGAGGATATACTCCCTAACGCATACCAAACCCTCGGAGACTGCTCTTCTAAATCCTAGCTGCAAACAATAATCTGCTACACCATCGTTTCGATATCATTGCTCCTGCTGTTGACTAAGCCAGGGATTACATGTACTTATGGACGATTAAGTTTTCAAATGATGTCTTTAATGATGAACAGATGATAAAAGGGTTCTATAAAGTATTCCCATTTAATTACCTTCATATGTATGTACATCAAAATGTTGTTTTTACAGTCTTTACTTCTCTCTATAAATGCTTGTATTATAGTTTTATAGGTATATCTATACATATTTGTATAGTGCGTTTAAGTAAAGCATATTTGCGTTTCTTGCGTCCACATCGATTTTTAAGAGTCCAGTTACTAGAAATGTAGGAAAAATGGGTGTGCCGTTCACAAGCAGATTTATTCATTCCATATTTGAAACGATAAGATATGTACATTCCGTTCAACAGTTATTTAAACTAATATTTGTTGTAAAAAAATGAATAAATAATTTTCTTATTCCAAACAGCACGTACACACTTCTAAGCAGCTGACATTTTTGCCATTTTTGGTGCGAATTGGTGGCACTTATGAATGTATCGCTAATGATTATTTACATCTCGGCATATGTTCGAATCTATGAGAAATACATATATTTACCTTTCACATAGAAAGAAATTCGTATTGTGGATCCATGGGAACTGTTACAGAAATTTTGTGGAATCTTCCTAATTGGAAATTTATTACTTATACAAGCGAAGTGAAATAAATTTGTCTACCACACATGTAGTTTCTTGTGTCGCTATAGCCTGATGTTTCGAAAACTGTGTATCGAATCGAAAAAACGTTGCCAATGAAAGTTGTTCGTGCTGAAAGGGCCATCGAATGAGAAAATGAAGTAATTTTTCGCTCAGGTGTTACACAATAATAACAATTTTGTTAAAATTTAATTCTAAATTCTAAATTCTGTTGTTCTAAAAAAAAAAATTGTTAATGTAACAATTACCCATAGTTGTTGCCGAACATTTTATACTTTGTGAAAGGTTAACCAATTTTTAGCTGGAACAGCAACAGTATATTATGTAAATATAAATAATTTTGCTAAAGTGAAAAAGGTGTTGCGTATATTAACAAAATTTCACTTAACAAACCTCATTTATGGTGTAAATAAATTGTTAAATCAACCATTATTGTGAACAGTAAAAAAAGAGTACACTAATATTCCTGGTAATTGTATGCCAGGAATACTATTGTAATTTTACAGATGAGAGAGAAAATTTCAGTATGACTGTGAGTTTACAGTTAAATACTTACAACAATACAGTGTGATCGCTGTAAATTTAATGTCAATTTCCCGTATATTTAAAAGCTCTCAGAAATTTACATCAATATTTTAGACTTTTCCATTTATTGTTTGGTTATTTACTGAGAAACTTTAAAGCTGCAGTAATTTTCTTGTAAAAGCTTCCTTACAGTAATAATCCTGTACAATAAAGCAGGATTATTACTGCATTATCACAGAATTTTTGTACTTGTATATGTTACTTCAACATAAAAAAATAGCTCGAAAGTTTCACTTAACAAGGAAATGTTTCTTACAGTGTACGTATTCTTTCCCAAGGAATCCTAATCTGCAACAAAAAGGAGATTGATACCATCGACTAGGCCTCATCTAGGCAAACAAATTGCATTAACAACGTTTAAACTGGTGCGTTGATATTGCTTTCTCTCAAGATGAAATTACCAGGTGCCTCAATCCATAAGTCAGTCTATATACAGAAATATCTTTAATAAAATTGAGAATGTATTTAGTGTGAATTTGTAACTCCCATATGTTAAATTATCCGAGGAATAAATGCCAAGTAAAAAAAAGTAAAATTAAGTTTAACATATTATGTATATAACATATTTCGGCCTGAGTGTGCCATTCAGATCAACTACGTATCATGTATGTTACGGTAACGTATAGGTTTAACGCGTTGTGTTAACCTAACCTATTAACTTTGTACTCTGTAGCCCGTAACTTTTAATGTTATTTAACAACATGGTTATCTCAATCTGTTTATTTTAGTCTTAACGTTCGAATTATAACAAGTGCTTCGGGTGTGTCGGTAGAAAGCTAACCATGGCTCTTCACGGTTTAATTCATCTAGTTTTTATGCATGAAGCGCATAATTTAGAACAACGGTAAGAAATTTTATTTAATAGATTATTTACTTATTCAGTTGGGTATATTTTTTTTATTTTTAGATATAACCTAAAAATACAAAGAAAAGTATTAAGAGATAATTGTGATCCTTTTCAAATGCCCAACAAAGAATTTACAAAATTTTTTAGATTAAGTAAAGAGCTTACCAGACATTTAGTTAACGAGCTTCGCCCATTTCTAAGAAATGGTCAAAGAAACACTGCAGTTCCTATAGAAAAGCAAGTTCTGAGCTCCATGCTGTTTTTCGCACATGGATCATATCAGACCTGTACCGGTAGCAACTTTAACTTAGGATTGTCCCAACAATCTATTAGTAGATGCATAACTAATGTGACAAATGCAATAGTGGATAATTTGCTGCAAACATGGGTAACTTTCCCTGAAAGTGAACAAGCAAGAAATAGTGTTAAAGAGGGATTTCTAGAAAAGTTCAATTTTCCAGGAGTAATAGGAGCAATAGATGTATGTATGTATGTATGTAAAGTATTTATTGGCTGAAGTAATATACAAGAAAACAAAAATAATAAACAAGATGCCAATTGCACTCATGTTGCAATTATTGCTCCTCCTATGGATCATCTGATACATCCAGGTATCGCGTAATATAACAGGAAAGGTTTTTACAGTATCAATGTACAATTAATTTGTGATTCTAATCTGAGAATATTAAACTGTAATACACGGTTCCCTGGTTCATCAAATGATGCAGCAATTTGGAGCCTATCAGTAGTTAATACGCACCTACAAGAATTACATAGGCAACAAGCTTTGCGTTCTTCCTGGCTTATCGGTGACTCGGGATATCCCTTGCAGCCATGGCTACTAACGTCAATACCAGATGCTGTTGAAAATAGCCCTGAAGGCAGATACAACAGAACTCATAGATCATCAAGAAACTGTATTGAAAGGTGTAATGGAGTTTTAAAACAAAAGTTTCGGTGTTTATTGCAACATCGAGTTGTTCATTACGATCCGATTAAAGCAGGAAAAATTATTTTCTTTCGCGTTGTGCTTCATAATATGGCATTGCGTATTAATCCACTCATGGCCGAGCATTATGACGCCCCACCAATTAACAAGGAAAATAGAATATATGACGCACGTTATGATGGTAAAGATATAAGAAAGGCAAAATGCAAACATATTTTCTTTCTTTTTTTTTTTTAATTTTAAGTATTAATTTTTTGGCAGAAGGTCGACGGATAAGAAGTACACTAATTAGACAACATTTTACTTAAATTTATTTTAAAAGAATGTAAAGCAACAAATAAATAATAAAATACTACTCTTCTATCCTTATTTAATTATAATGTAACATATATTGCTATCTCAACTTTCCGTAAACGACCGAACGAGCTCTGTTAACTGTAATTTTTAACATGCATGATAACGTGAGCTGTTATTCAGTGATACAAAGTTTCAAATTAAACATAACCTGTTACCAGTGCGTTTATTTTGATTGTTACCGTAACATAAACCATGTTATGTGACGGTAACGATGTTTGATACGTAGTTGATCTGATTATCAGGTATTACTAGAAAAACAACAAGATGGAAACAGTGATACCGTACTTCCTTAAAAATTTTGTACAGTATTATAAGAAATTAAATATAAAATATGAAAGTATTTGAAAAAAAATAAAATACAATTATCTAATTTTTTATCAGATCTAAATGATCTATGTATAAAGATTGGAAAAATATAATGAATATAAAATGAAAAAGTGAATAAGTTTTTAAAAAATATAGACAAAATACCATAAAAATACTTCCAAGAACGTCAAATTATAGGAAACACAATAATAAAAGTACAATTGTATGTTCTATCATCGACGTCTAAATTGTTTTTATTATCGCGAAAAGTACATATTATATCATATATAAGAGCGAGCAGTCTATAGTCATCCAATCGGCAATCTTCAGAAATGTGAAGCCTTGCCTGTGACGCTGAATATCTATTACACCTGATATAATAAGGTGTATTGGACCATGTTTAGATGCGGGAATTCGTATAACATCGGGTGATTATAGAGTGAAAACTCGTGCTGTATATACAGGGTGAGGCAGAATAACGAGCGATTTTTAAAAAGCTGTAAAAAACATGAAAATCAATATTTAGGAATAAATTTATTATTTTCTTAAAGAACATAAAAAAGCATTAATTATTTTATTTTTTAAAAATAACTCCGGAAAGATGATGTACACATTCTGCCAATCGTGTTTTGAAACTATTCATAACATTTTGCAGCATTGCTAGGGGAATGTTTTCCACTTCCTGTCGGATCCGTTCTTTCAAGGCCTGAATTGTTTGTGGTGGGTTATCTTGAAACGCTTTACTTTTTAAGTACCCCCACAAGAAAAAGTCGCACGGTGTGAGGTCCGGTGAACAGGAAGGCCAATGTCCCCATATCGAGATATAATCTGTTAACAACATTCATGCTTACTCTCGCTGTATGGGAAGTCGCTCCGTCTTGTTGAAAAAATGTTACCTCGTTAACTTCGTAGCATGCAAGCTGTGGTTCAAAAAAGTTTTCCAACATGTCGGCGTATCTTTGTGAGTTTACTGTCACAGCATTGCCACGAGCACCTTAAAAAAAGTGAGGCCCTATGATCCCCGATGAAGCGTACCACACGCTAACTTTCGTGGAGTGAAGGGGTTGTTGATGCATTTGTCTAGGACTTACGTCACTCCAGTATCTAAAGTTCTGTTTATTGACGTAACCGGACAAATGGAAATGGGCTTCGTCACTCATCCATAAGTTGTTTAAAATTTCTTCATCTTGATTAATTAAATCTGAAAACTCTTCACAGAATCGTTGTCGACTCACATAATTCGTGCCTTTAAGAGCCTGCACAATTTGGATTTTGTATGGATGAAGATGGAGATCCATGTGTAATCTTCGTCTGACGGTTCGGTTTGAAATCCCAAGTGTAGTGAGTGCTATGCCGGCGAGCTGAACGACGCGGGCTTCGCTCGATCGCAGTTCTTACATGGTCGATATTTTCGGGCGTACGCACCGATTTTGGCCGACCAGGCTTCTTTTTTGTCGTTGACGAAGTTTCCTCAAAGTTCCTAACCCATTTTTTAATGGCACAGGCAGACGGCACTGGTTGATTGCGATTAATGTTAAAATGATTTCGAAAGGCATGACGTGCGCGTATGTAAGAATTACCATTTTGGTAAAACGCCTTAATAGCGTACGCGCGCTGCTGAGGGGTCCAACGATCCATTGTTACTAAATGCTAATATCAAGGAAACATGGCCGATAGCGTCCCTACCACCTCCGAATGACACAGCGCGAATCGCGGGCTTTTTAAAATCGCTCGTTATTCTGCCCCACCCTGTATAATATTGGGTGTTTTTCTTCTAGGATACCGATAACAATATAAATGTAGTGCTGCAATGGAATTTCTTCGATATTCAAAAACTAACATCATGTTTGACTACAAACTGTATATATATATATACCACCAATAATCATGGCTTTCATACAAACTTGTTTATTTCAATATACAGCGTCTTATTTTATAAAAGTCCACTAAATAAATTATAATAACGAAATAGAAAGGTTTAACTAATAGGAAAGTAAATGCAAATACTTAGAAAACGATCTTAGAGAAATATGGATCAAAATTTTTTGAAACAATTACAAAAAAAAAAAACATAAGTCGCAACAGATAACATTGTCTGTTGCGACTTATGTTTTTTTGCACCTAATTTAATTGAGTTAACAGCCAAATTTTCTGATACCGGATAAATGAATACCTATACAGTGATAACGTATATTTCTTTAGCTTCTTGAATATATCAGGCATCCTTAATAATAACTTTTAATTCGACTACCAAGTATTTGACACCACTGAAATCTGAAAAAACGTTCACAGTAAAGCAGGCGACCCACAACATTCAATTAAAAAAAATATGCTTTTTGGATATATCTATTTAGCACTTTATATACAGAGAAATATGAAAGTACGATGTATTTAATTCAGGTTTTAATTGAACTCAAGTTTGTACAAACATTTGAAGAACTACAGGCAGTTGATGTTATCAGTTGTTAGTTATAAACAATTCCACCATATAGAAATCATATTTTTGACCAGGTTGGACACTAAAACGTCATTATTAAACGTCATCAAAAATTATAATGTAGATTAAATAATTGCAAACATCAATATCAGGTTTCTTACTACTTTCCAATTTTATTAAAAAAATAGCTATAAATAAATTACGAGCTGGGATATACATACGTCCAAACATCGGTTAATTATTAGTGTGATACTTACTACAATACTACAGTTTTAAGCATTAATTTAAATGATAACTGTTTCTATATACCTTCCAAATTTAACTTCCTATAAAGAGAAAAGGGATACAAAATATACAAAACCCCAAACATTCTGGAAGCAATTTAAAATAACCAGTACTTTTTAATTAAAAAAATTATTGAAACTAATTTCAGAAGAAACTATGAAAAAACTAAAGCTCTGCAGAACAATGAAGCTGTTGAAGCTTTACTACTATTACAAACAAATACTCGTTATTATCAACAATAAACTTGACAAAATAATACTTACATATAGAAATTTTAAATAACTATACCAGATGAGAAAAACTAAATGGAAATATATGTTGCGTAAATATAAGAATCACGGATTACGAAGGGATGCTTAATTTATCAAAGGTTGATTGAGATAGAAAACATCACTGTATATTAAAATAAGTACATCATTAAGATTTACGCTATATATGTAGTTATTATCTAGTTATATATTTGTCAAGTTGATGCCTCTCTTGGGTAGCGGCTTTAACAAATGTTGTTCTTTATTTTAACTGCCAATATTTCACATATAATCTATGTTCATCAGAGCTTAACTACAATATTTTGCAATGACATCTAATAATCAACAAAGTTATTAATTGAAAGTTTATTACTTACAATTCCAACAACTTTGGAAAAAATAACCAGTTTTAAGGATTATGACACATCATTAGATGAAATTTAAATTGAAATTATATGAACATGTAAATTTATTATCTTAGATTGTCAGAAAAAAGAATGAAGAAATTTTTAAAGTTGAATTATTAAAATTTTAAATCATATGAGAAATATTAATATTTTGTTGTAGATTCTTGCTTTTCTTTTTAATTTTACCCTGTATATTTTAAATAAGTATAAACAAAAGCAAGGAAGATATAAGCGTAAATTATAAATGTATATCCAATTTTGCTGCTTTAATATGCAACTGTCTAAATTGCGAAACTGAATGTATGTATACCAAACCCTAGTCATCAGATACCTGGGGGATTTTCCTGAAACGCAGGGCTGAAAGTTGTGGGATTTCATGTGATTGCCGTGCGGCTTAATGAACGTAGCCAGGGGGCGGAAACGTTGCTAGGCAACCGGCTTTACAGTGATCAGGGGGAAAGAAATGCGATTCAGTATGGCCGCCCAGGATCAATAAGTCAAGTCCTTGGGGAGCCACCCGTCAGACACGCGCCTCTATAATACTTGGGATAGAACGGTCACAGTAAATTGAGTTGATGTGTTTTGGGGTTTTCTTTAGTACTGTGATTTTTTGTCTGTAATAAAGATAGATAATGTAACAACAAGCTACGAATTCTAGAAGCACTGCGAATAAAATAAAATATTTGACAATGAACAAACAAAGTAGCTAACACTCGTATTTGTTATTGTTGTATACTATGTATGCCCTTCTATTATAAAAATTCACTAACATTACATATTCACTGGAATGCGAAATCCATATTTTGGGGGTTCGGTAAATGTCTTACACCCATACAGAAAATTCATAGGGTTATAAAACTATTCGTATTCACTTAGGGTATAAAAAATAAACGAAGTCCCGCTACTGCATTATAAATGAAGGTGTGTTTACTGTTTTGTGTGGAATGGTGGTGAATTCGAAACACCTCGGGGAGATGGGGTTATGAAATGAGGGAATTGGATAATAGTTTATTGGTCACGCAACACAACTTCGACGAGAAACCGAATGAAGCACTGTATAAATGATTTTTTCTTGTATGAAATATGTGTGCAATGAATAATATGTATTTCTATGAGTATTAGGTACTTAATCAGAAATAGAAACTTATTGTTCTTAATTTAACCATTTTTACAAAAAGAGAGATAATTTGCTGAATATTGAAATTGAAACGTGTTACTCGCAGTTTTTTTCAAATTAACTTAATTCGCCATAGAGGAAACCTCAATACTTTGAATTTTCCTATTCTGCTAAGTATCCTCTTATGCAAAGGATAATTCTTTCCATCGTTGTATATAGGATTTAGTGGTTCTTTTGACAGAATTTACTAGAATAAGATGTGTGGTTATCTCTAATGACCTACAAAATACCGAATTTTTCCACAAAACCAATCGCCTTTATAACGAAAATTGCTTTATATGAACATTAACTTTTTGGAAAAACGAATTTCTTTGTGGTATAAGAATTGTTTTGTTGTTCAGGTTACAAAGATAACCAATTATTGGTAAGTGATAAACAATATTTTGGCGAAATATTTGTGCGTTTATTTTTATTGTACTAATTTTAAATATTAACCAATAAGAACAATTTATTAAATTATTTTGTGTATTATAAATAGTTATTACGGCGCGGATTTTCAGTAGTTTATTATATTATTGATATAAATCAAAATTTATTCAACGTTTATGGTGTTGCTTAGATTGTAGTTTATTATGTGACACATAATAGGTGTAAAAAGAACGTATTGATTTGATACTGTTTTCATATGTTATAAAAGAATTAATGCCATTCGTTCAACAGATTTCAAGCCATGACGGGAAATCTGAATGTCTGAGGTATTGGAAGATTTTTTATTTTTGCTTATTTTGTATTTAGGTTTGGGTTAATGTATTGCATAACCAGGTGAAGTAATCTAAGTTCTAATGTTTTTTTTTACAGAAATTTTGACAATTTCGCGTTTAAAATGTAGGTGTGAAACAAATTTTAATACATCTAAAAGATAATATTACAAAAAAAAATGTTTTTGTCTTTTTTGTTTTTGAGAAGGAAAGTATGTAAATTGAATGCTATAGCTGGGCGTTAAATTATTTTTATTGTAATGGATGATCATAGATGTTCATAATTATAGTTACAGAACTCAGATTGTATTATAAATCTCACTAATGGAATATACAATTCGGTTTAAAAGCCTAGGATATCTCAAAAACAAAGTAATTCATCTTTTTGTGGAAAATAATAAAATGTGATGCTCTTTCAAAAATAATACCTTTTAGGATCGGTATTTCAATCTCCTTATAAGGGTATCTACGAATATACAGCGAATATACCATTTGAGGATGAGTTCAAAAAAAAAAGATCCATAACAAAGTTACCTTTTTTTAAATGGAACAGCCTGTATTAATGACATATTTCGAATCTAAAGACCAAATTAGGGCAAGTTTATGTAATACTCCATATTCCTAAAACAATCGGTTTTTGAGATATTCTAAAATTTATGAAATTGCAGTACAAAATTTAAGTTTGAATTTTACTGTGTAATCCAAAGTTAAAAACATCTATCTACATTCATCATTCAGCTAAGAGGCTAAGCAATGAAATGAAGTGGAATTTTAGTCACACAGTTATACTAAGTGTTCATAAACGCTTGTTTAAGTTCGATGACTTTTGCAGTAAATTAACTTTCTTATCTTAAATAGAACGCCCTACATCTGATGACACTATCCAACGTAGAATTTAATTCCCTTTCAGAATATATTAGGGTTCCCTATTCCTAATATGAATAGTTTTCTTGTGGTCAGCATTTCATTTTTCCGAGGACTACATTTAATACAATTTATTTAAATTCAGTTGGATTAGACATCGTTACTAAGCATGTATAAACAATTTATCATTATTTGACAGCATTAAAAACTTACTTTGGTTGAACTGTGAAATTTATGGTTAAATTGTTATAAAAAATTAAAATTTATTCTATTCAAGAGAGAAAAAATCAAGATGATTTTAACAATTGCTGAATGCGAAGAAAACTATTTCCTTGCATCAAGGGTGTACACCCAAAAATATCCAGATAGATCACATCCAAGGAAAACTGCGTTTGAAAGCGTACTTCAAATGTTTGGGCAAACTGGAAACATAAAATATGAGAGAGGCAACCGACGACGGGAGTCCATTGTAGGAAATGAAGGATCTTTCTTTTCGAACACTCTGTATAATTCAAAATAATTTTAAATTGTACATACAAAGATCTAGATCAACTAAATAAAAAAGATTTCAAGAAATCATATGTTTTCCATATAGACCCAAGCGCCATATGTGGTGGCCCACCTTGTATACAGGAAAAATCTAAGGTTATTTCAGTTATTCAGCTAATAAATTTTATTAGGAGATTGAAATACCGACTCTTAGTAACATAACTGTCGTTCTTATAACGGCCTTGAAAGTGTCCTGACGTCGTTAATTCATTTTGTTTTCACATGACAGTGTAGTAGTTTTGCTTACCTTTTGGGATAGGCATTGGAATTAGCCCTACCAGAATCGAAGAATTTTGATACATTATATACTAAAAAATCGCTCCATATAAAATGCAAAAGCTTACTGCGCACTTAATACATATTTTAATTTAATTCAAAAGAGGTTTTGCTTTGCATTAATGTAACTGTAATAGATACTTGCCAGATCTATTTTCTTTTTTTCCGTAATTTTATGCACTGCAAGTGCAGTTTACTTGTACTGTGCCACTGCGACAAATATATAGTGGCTTGAAATGTAATTATAAAATTATTGTATTTTAACATTAAAGAAATTATAAAAAAATTAATTAAAAATTATATTTATACTAAATATAATTTCGTAAATATAAAATTACGGTGAAACCGTTTTTCTGTGATGCAATATTTTACATTAAAATGGTGTTTTTCAAAAAAAAAAAAAAACTGTTTTGCTGAAAACAACTGGAACCAATTACTTGAGATCATTAGTATTACATTAACTGTAATACTAATGATCCCAATCGGTTGTGTTGAAAACATTTCTAATCAATTTAATCACACACATCATGTTCCAATTAATTGTAGAGGGATCTACTTTTATTTTGCATAGACCTGTCAGTAGTTCAATTTATGAGGATTGAACAAGTCAACATTTACATTAACTTATTTTAATTTCTTTAATAAAGTTTTGAATTGTGGGAAATCAACTCCCACATAATAATACAATCGCTGTAAACGTTGAATAAACGTTTAATTTTGATTTATGTTAATACATAACATAATAAGCTGTATGTTAAATAACCGCTACTAATGCACACATTGAATGAATAAACGTTTTATATTGGTCAATACCTAGCATAATTAAACGGTTATTCAACGTTTATTACACAGACATTCTACTGTTTATTAAACGACACAAAATAGTAAAAACAAAACTTCTAAAATTACTCAAGGAAGGTACAGAAACTTCTTTCGCTTTGAATAAATCTTACTACGATACTGACAATACCAACAATAATAACAACACTTGGCTGCTTTCTGAAAATAGTTCACATATAGCCTGTTACATTTGTTTTTGCAAACTTAAAAATTACTAAACTCTTAGAAAAGAAATAAATGTCTTTCTTTAATAGAAACATACACTTTGAGTGCGTCATAGTTGCAATACAAGTGTTTATGTATATATATATAGCAAGCAATCCCTTTTCTGAAGTTCACAGGGCGAACGATGGTAACACGAAACTGCAATCTGTCGTCAAGGAGCGCATACCGCGCGTGGTCATAATAAAAGCACATCCCGTGAGCAATAAAACCATATAAAGGCGGATCAATCACCCCATGGTATTACGACCGCGTCAGCTACGCTCTCCCTCCTCCTACGCACGCGAGAGCTGTCCTCCGGTTATGTAAGGGAAGCCACCCTTCGAATGAATACATGTACGCTCATTATCCGGTCGCGAAGTCATCCAGTTCGATATAGTCGGAGCTGAATCCGGGCAGGGAACTCGAATACTCACGTCGTACGGCGAATTTCCACGAACGGCGACGGAGTTTTCCGGATGCCGGAGTCCGAGCGAATCCCGACGCTCTGACTTATTGATCGTGACTCTTGTTCTTTCGTCCTTCATTGGTATCTTTCTCAGTGGATTGTTACCGTTACCCTTTTAATTAGAAAGCGAACTGTTAGGTAATAAATATGCATATAACATGCGTAAGTAGATATTATATGTGTTTTTAAAATTATTGTCGTTCAACTTAACTCCTTGGTATATTTTAGAATATACATGCACCTAAATATTCTTTATTCTTATAATAAAATGAGTACAATATTGTCTTCCCAATCTATATTTATTATTTAATGATATTTTTGCAACATGTCGCTCATGAACTGAGCATCTTCAGGCACAAAACGTTCGAAATCAGGAAAAATGATAAAATGTCAAATAAACAACTATAAATGGTGTTAGAAAAAAACGTATAACATGTACTTATAACATTTCGAACACTGACATTTTTCGTGCCTGAAGATGCTCAATTCATGAGCAAAACATGTTGCAAAAATATCATTAAATGATGTATATAAGGTGTCTGTAAAAGGTCTTTATACACGCCTACTGGATTACTTTTTGCTTTTTTCGAACGCACGACCATAAGCACTTTTTTTCGTTTTTCTCGAAAACGAATAAAAATAAGAAAATTTTACAAGAGACATAATTTGATCGCTTTTGAATACTCTATCGAATAAAATTTATTTCGTGTCTCTACTATGGACAGCAAAAAAAATATGTTAATTTTCATAATGGTCATGCGTGTTTCATTCACTTCCGGTATTAGTACTTTCTTGAAATTGTCTCAAAACATTCGTCCAATAATACTAACTGACCATGCCAAATCTTATTAAAATCGCATAAGCCGTTTTGTATTTATAATAAAAAAACGATTTCAAAATTTTAACTTTAAGGCCGCATAGCGCCCAAACTAAGCGACTTTGGACTAAGATAAGTTTACTTAAATCGGCTTATTTTGGTCTAAGGAATATGTGGTAGGCGTGTGTAAAGACCTTTTACAGACACCTTGTATATATAAAACATCAAAGAACAAATGCCTAAACACATAACCAGACTTGTTGGAATCATTATACCAAGTAAACGTAATGAGAGCCCTATAGCTAGAGACGGACTCGAGTTTCAGGTGTCCTAGTATATAGGCAGAAACTCGAGAAATGTAATTAAAGCTGTACGACATTTTTTCTTATATCATCCTAGTAACAATTATCTCTAATTTTTGTAAAATACACTCCGCCAAAAAAGTATCGCATAATTTAGTTTTGAATCATAAAAGTATCGCATAATCTTTGTTTGTAGCATAAAGTTGTAAATATACTTTAATGCGCTCTAAGATATAATTTCTATGATTGTTTAAATAAAATGCAGGCCAAATAAAAACAAGAACTCATACTTGAGATTTTTATTAAAACAAGAAATTATAATTTTGGAAAGAAAAATGTCATAACAGTAGCTTTTAATACTGAGTATTGCCACCTCTGGCTCTTATGACCGCTCGCATACGGTTTGGCAGAGATTCGATTAACCTCCGTATATAAACCTGATCCAAATTCTCCCACTCGTCACGGAGAACATTTGCTAGTCCATGCAGGTCCGCTGGGGGCACATTTTGGGTTCGTATCCGTCTGTGAAGGAGGTCCCACACGTGCTCGATAGGGTTCATGTCCGGACTTACCGCAGGCCAATCTAAAACTGGAATACCAACATCGTTAAGGTATTCCTGGACGATTATTGCAACATGCGGTCGTGCATTATCGTGCATTAACATGAATTCGTTTCCTATAATTGGCGCATATGGTACTACATGTTCTTCTAAAATTTCCGTTATATACCTGTGGGCAGTCAGTGTATCTCTGTCTACTGGCACTAACTCTGTACGACCTGTTAAACAGATGCCTCCCCAAACCATAATAGAGCCACCAGCGAAATTAGGTCTAGGTCTGATATTACACTGCGAATAGCGCTCACCGTCTCGTCTGTACGCTGAGATACGCCTATCTGAGGTGTAAAGACCAAATCTTGACTCATCTGTGAAGAGTAGATTGGCCCAGTCATTAATGTTCCAATTTACATGTTCTCTGGCAAACCTTAAGCGAGCCACTCGGTGGTTCCTAGTGAGACGAGGGGCTGTTACAGCTACTCTAGCTCTTAATCCACTCTGTCGTAACCTATTCCGAATAGTTTGAGTACTCACACGAGTATTTCTGACTCTAGCCAAGTCGTTCTGCAATTGTCTCGCAGTTACATGTCTTCGACGTAATGCTTGTAGTAGTAAATAGCGGTCATCTTGGCGAGTAGAACATCTTGGACGACCTGGTACAGGTCTTCTACTGTAAATGCCTGTTTCCCTATATCTGGCTACGGCTCTAGAAACACTTGACTGATTGATGTTCATCAAATTAGCAACATATGCTTGAGATCGTCCATCTTCGATTAAAGCAACTATAGCAGCCACTTGTTCTGAAGTTAAATTGCTCATTTTAGTTTTAAAAGCGTTGGTACAGAACTCTGACTTCGAACTTTAAAATTTGTCCGTATAGGAAGACTTTCAATAAACAACTGAACAAACCTTACACATATGCATTTTTCTAAATGTGTCCTTTTAGAAAAAAAAAGTAAAAACGCTAAGTTCCATTATTTTGTTAGTGTTTTTATAGTTCACATACACGAGGCAAACTTTTTGTGAACGTATAAAAATATCTTGGTTCATAAATGCCCTTTTTTAGTTTATGCGATACTTTTTTGGCGGAGTGTACATAATATTATGGAAGTAGACGGAAGTGTTGTGAGTTACACTAGGAGTTACTCGCGAAGAACTCAATTATTCGGCAGTTTTCGCCTTTCGTGGCGAGTATTGTGGTTCAACTTATAGAAGTGTACCAAGATGAAAATATTTTTTTAATGATTCTTCAAGTGGAATTTTGCTATTTTTGTTGTCGCATTAGTTACTTTAGGTAACGAGAAAAGGAAGGTAGTGACCGGGTGATTAGACACACTCTGTACAGTTTATGCACTAATAAGGGTTACAAACTCTGACTGGTAGCGTTCAAAATCGTACTTTATACATTTTTATATATGCATGTATATATATATATGCGCAAACACTCTGTTTATTGTCTAGAGTAAACAGAATGAACTTCCTGACCATCATCTGGAACAATAATCGACATATATTCGCTTTAATGTCAGTCGGCTCGCTCATCTGTTAGTCAATTGGCCATTTCATTTCCGTTGCATCCATTTCATATAACCCTGTTATGTCGCGTGTATACACCAAAACAAAATCCAGACATGAAAGAGGCCACTGTGATAGATGGAAAGCCACCAGATATCAATTAATTCTTATCAATGGGCACTATAAACAAAGCCATCTGTTGATATGGTTCCCAAGTTACGTACATATGTTAACCAAATTGTAAGATGAGCTAAACAGACGAAGAGTTTAATTTAGTCTCTTTCCTTGAAAACCAATAAAGTCGTGCCGACTAAATAAAAAATACGGGCGGTAACAAATCTGCACTTGATTTCTTTCGAGGAATTCCTTTGTATCAGTGCACAGTGTTACCGTTCTAAGCTTTCTCTAGTTATAAATCGTAATTCCTGTAGTTGTAGATTAACCACGAAAAGTTATTTTGTTACAAGTTATTCAGCACACTGTAGGTGCATGTAAAATAAAACATGGAGTATTGCGTCTTGGCTTCGCAATACCCCACTATTAATAAGTAAATTTGTATAGTCGCCGTTTTTATTTGCAGTCTGACGACGCAATAGCGCCGCTAATTGTTATTATGCTATTTTTGCAATTAGGTACACACACCTGAGCAACATAAAAGTGCCTGGTGATAAAATATAAGATTTTTTCCTTGCCGTTTTATTGTATTTGCTTTATGACGTAACGGTTGCTGATTAAATGTTTTGCTTATTCATTTTATAAAAGTAAAGTTATGTAATTTCCAGGAGTTTAGTTTTTACTACGTTTTTAAGAAACTAGGTATGACTGACTGTTGTAACAAACGCGAATTTAAATCTGGAAAAAGGTAGATATAAAGAGTTTTTATCGTGTCACGTGGAAAATGTTTTTCAGGTTAATGTTTTTATTAACTTCTGCTACAGTTTTATTTAATTAGAACGTTCTTTTTATAAATAACTACTTTGATAAAACATACACAAAATATGCTGACGTTTATTGATTTTATTAAACCGTGTTAAACGCCATTGCAGAACCGGTATAGCAATTGTTGTAAAGATGGGGCCAATGTTTATTTCACTGTCTATTATGTAATACTTATTCCAAGCAAATTTGGACTAACAATAAGTCACGGTTCTGAATTCTGGATTTTAGGTCGGGGAAGATGATTAACACGTGCACTTACGTCACTCTTACCGGGGCCATTGTGCTACCTCCCCTAGGTGGCGTCGCTCGCCCACAGCCTATTCGAGCCAGCCCAAACTGAGCGTGAGCTCGAGCAGAGCAGCAGGCAAGGCGCCACCAAAATCGGCCATACTGGGCCAATACTCCTCCAGAATGGAACCTCTAAGTTGGACAGTTGACGTAGATTACTGCGAGAAAGCTGCAGGCTATACTTTGCTGTCTTCGGTGACGGCCTGGGGATGGCCTCACGCGCTTGACGGCAGGTGGTTATGGATTTTCATCTATTCTCATGAAGAGTGGCAGTCCATTGCGTTATCATGGTGTTGAGTGTAGCCGACGAAATAGGAAGAGCTGGTTCCGGCCCCACAAAGTGGGAGCGCGAGCCCCAGCCCGCCAGCCCATCAGCAGCCTCATTACCTAGGTTTCCTTTATGACCTTTAACCCACTTGAGTGTCAATGCATTATCGATAGCGATCGATTCTAGGGCATTGTGACACTGAAGTACTGAGCCCGAAGTGATTCTATGATTATTAAGAGCCTTAAGAGCAGCCTGATTGTCGCTATAAAGAACAATAATGCCCCTTGCTAAAATTTCTCCGGCGCCGTGCAGGATCGCCAACACCTCGGCTTGAAAAACCGTGGCAAACCTGCCCAGCGCCAGTTCTAAATTGAGGTCAAGGTCCGTTTCTTCGTTTTCGATTCATTTGTAAAGATGGCGATCGAGGATTGTAGTTCGACCTCAGGGTTAATAAGAACATGGTAGTGTCTGTTGAAAGCAAACACGGGAGGCACAGTATCCTTTGCGGTACCAAGGAGAGGCACCTTGGCGGCGGCCTCATAAACGATGCTCGCGTGGCTGCGTCCTCCCCTTGCCACGTTTAGAAGACCTCGGAACAGACAAGCTCAGAGGGGCTCCATTGCCGCCATAAGTCACGGTTAAATCACATGTTTCTGATGTATACACCTGGTAAGTATGATTTTGAATTTGAAGTTCCTGCAATGAACAAAACAGCGTCTACAAAATAACGTGCACCACCAACGCAACACAATCGCCTAGTCTTTACAATCAGGTACCCCCAATGCGCAACTCGTGTGCCATCGGATACGAGCATACTTCAAATTAATTTGAGGTAATAAATGAAGCAAAAATATATATATACAGTGTGTCCCCGGATCGACGTATGAATAGGTATAAGAGTCTGTAAATTTTTTAGTTGAAATTTCATCTTCTCGGGTTCGGCCCTGCTTGGGTAGAAAGTAATTTTTGCCATACTTTTAATTTTCAAAAATCAAGGATGCCTTGGAAATTTACAAAAAGGTAGTTCTTATCACTAATAAAGTACCTTTTTTGTAGGAGATACGACAAAATGTTATTAAGAAGAGTTATTCAGAATAATAAACTATGCAAGTATGCAAAATTTTAACGAGATCGAACACACTTTGACCATTTACAAAAAAAATATTCTCTCCACTAATAAAGTGCTTTTTCTGCAGGAGATACGATAAAATGTTGTTAAGAAAGTTATTCAGATTAATAATTTATATCAGTGTGCAAAATTTAAACAACATCGGTTTACTTAATTGTTTAATAATTATGAATATAAAAAATAATAAAACTCAATCAATTCATTTCGTTCAAATTAAATTAACAATTCACAAAATCTAAAATATTCACTCATTCAATATGTCTGCCGCCTGTATTCGCACATTCCTCAATTTTGTTCCGAAATGCGTTGAATGCCGTTCTTATCTCCTCAAGGGAAATTGAATTTACAGCATCTCTAATGCTATTCTTCAACGCCTCTACATCATTTGGAATCGTATTTGAATATACTATTTGTTTTATCCGGCCCCAAAAGAAAAAATCCATGATTGTTAGATCAGGAGATCTGGGCGGCCACAAAATGTGACCGGCATTGGCTATCCATTTTTCTTGAAAATTTTCATTCAGCCATTCACAAACTCTCAAAGTCGAGTGGGCAGGACAACCGTCGTGTTGAAAATATGAAGAAAATCTTGCTTCATATGGCAGTTCGTCTATAAACCAATTCAAAATATTTAAATATGTGTGCTGATTAAGTCTTCCTTCAATAAAATATGGTCCAATAACACCACAATGATAAGAAATTGCACACCAAACGTTAACTTTTTTAAAACATTGCCGTTTACAATGTATTACATAATCGGGATTATATTCAGACCAATATCGACAATTCTGTGAGGAAGGCACACCATTAGTGGTAAAAGTCGATTCATCTGAGAAGATAATATTGTTATGAAAATGTCGATGCTCCAGAATTTTCTCTCCCAAAGCAAGACAAAATTCCAACCTTCGGGCTTCATCCCCTTCTTCTAATGTGTGAAGAAATCTAACTTTATATGGTTTAACTTTTTTTGCTTTAAAAACGCGTTGCAAATGTGATTTGCTAATAAGAATCTGCTCTGACCGCTTTCTTAATGACAGTTTGGGCTGTTCGCGTACTGAATCCATTGCTAACACAGTACTAATGTCATCTTCATCAAAGTTTTTTCTTTTTTTCGGTATATTATGTACACTGCCGGTAGTTAGAAATTTTTGAATCAGTCTGGATGCTGTAGATTGGACCAATACTTTGTTTGGAAACTTCTCATTAAATAATCTAATAACTGCTGGAATAGATAATTGCCCTATACCATAACATTGAATTAGGTAGATCCGTTCTGGTAGAGTAAGCATAACTTTTATGATATTTCACAGTGGTATTTACGAAATTTAATGTGAATTTTAGAGTACAGAAAACACTACGTCTACTTAAATTAAAAATTTTTGACAAGTGTCAAAACGTTATTTTATATTTATTTTCATAGCACACTTAAAAAACAAAACAACACAAACATTTCTTTGGCATACTCCTTGGCACAACTTATTAATCTGAACAACGTTTCTCAACAAAATTTCATCTCCTGCAGAGAAAGCACTTTATTAGTAGAAAGAATAACTTTTTTGTAGATTTTCAAGGCATGCTCGATCTGGTTAAAATTATGTATACTTGCATAGTTTATTATTCTGGATAACTCTTCTTAATAACATTTTGTCGTATCTCCTACAAAAAAGGTACTTCATTAGTGATAAGAACTACCTTTTTGTAAATTTCCAAGGCATGCGTGATTTTTGAAAATTAAAAGTATGGCACAAATTACTTTCTACCCAAGCAGAGCTGAACCCCAGAAGATGAAATTTCAACTAAAAAATTTACAGACTCTTATACCTATTCATGCGTCGATCCGGGGACACACTGTATATGTATTATCAAAATTAATAAAAAATAGTACAAAAATGATACTGGGTTTTAATTGAATTCATTAATTCTAAATAAGTTTTATTATACGAGGTAATGTAAAACGATGATTAATAGTATCTACTATAGGTTATAATAATTTGGATTGACAGTTTTGCTTTAAATTGGTATAATATTATTTTTTTGCTGCCACTGTTTGTAATAGAAAAATATTGGAGTAATACTCTTTTCTGTGTAACTGCATGGATGACAAAAATACTCAAAACTGAACACTGATAATAATGCTACATACTTTCAAACACCACAAATTTCGTTACACTGGACGCATGTTCAATAGCAAAGCTGTCATCATTAGAGTACCTGAACTGTGCTGATCTGATTGGTCCTGGTTGACTACATTCATTTCACTACATTTTTTTGTTAGATTGATTATAATTTTGGTTAGTTCAACAATATTTTGTTAACAAAACCTGTATAAGTCTATACTATATCTAAAAATGCTAAGTTACATGTTTCGGTATCTTAGGACTACCCTCAGACTCATAACGTCAAAATGTGTAAATAGGATAAGAAACTGTCAAATGCAGAGAAAATGGTATGACTATAATTGACACCACGAATAGTTGATTAATATGTAATGTCTTTAGAAGGTATGGATATGCTACTAGTATAGGAGTTTGAATGGTGTACCATTCAATCAGCGAAACGTCACACCATATTTAAAAAATGACCACGTATATTAAGTTTGTATTTGATCGAATCTATTAAAATAATATGGCTATATATATATTTTATAATATAATAATTATAATATTATATATTACAATTAAACAATCGACGATCAAATATGTAATCTACAAAAATTAAACACGACAGCTACTTATAAAGCAAGCTTTAAAGCGAATATAATTTATTTAATTATAATGCTGATAGATTAATTGTGTAACACTGAAAATTGTTGTTTGCGACAAAAGGATCCCTTTTATTTCCATAAAAAATAATTCTAGAACAACAATATTAAATAATAATATAAAAAATGTCTTATTTTATACACTATTAAGTTTTGTCATGATTCCTTATATTGGGATTATTTTAAGTTTGAGGGTTAAAGACTTTATCTCTTGAAAGTTTTTACTTCCGGCAACTCATTACGCTTCCTTTAGAAAACCTAAATACTAATTTGAATTCGATGCTATCAATAGATTGGAATAAAGTTACATCTGCGTAAGCTGTAGGGGTTCGGCGTCCATGAATTATGCAATCTCAGTACATTAAGCAAATCAGTTCCCCAAACAGTTCGTGCTAGTCTACTAGGAAATGAAATGCTATTCTAGTAAAACGTGGCTTCCATTAACTTGATTATGGCGGGTTGGACGAGGGGCCAGACACAGCTCGGTTTTCCTTCTTTCAGACGAAGCGGTGAGTCACCGAGAGAACACCGATAAGGACTTCGAACGGCAAAAGATTGATTGGCTAGAAGTCTTTCACGGACAAAGCGACGGGTTCCGATCCTTATCTTATCTTGACTAATCGATTTATCCTTTAGTATAGGGCCAGACAGGGCGCTGCTTCAGATAACCGAACATGGGAAATATTCCTTTATCAGCCATGGCGCTCACACTACGCATCGTCTCGCTCTATTGGAATTCATAAACACAGCCGTCCTTAGGATAAACAAAATGCAGCACCGTATATTTCGTCTGGGAATGTGGATTATTATCGATAAGTAACCGTTTATTCTTTCGACATTTAAGAGAAAGCGTTTATGTTTTGACGTAAAACATTATAATTAAGGAAATTAAAGGGCATAATAGAAAAAGAATACCAAGGTATTCTCTAACTTGTAAGCGGGAACGATATAGTAACGTATCGAGCTAAGAGATTTACTACAGGCTGTTTGTTGAACATATACATACATAAATCACTCTCAGGAATAGTACATTAAGCTGTTAACTAATTGTAAAGAAAATAATCACTGGATATTTGTTTAATTTAGTTCAGTCTAATCGCGACGATCAGCTTGTTGAGCAGCATAGCTATACAGGTCAAATTAATCATGCGAACCCGCTTGCAACAACTTGAATGAAACTAATAAGCCGAACGCTGAGATCGCGCACTATAAATTACGCGTAGATTATTTCAGGAATTTCATCCGCGGCCACTTATTCTAAACTACGCCGTTGCGTCTACTGTAAATCTTTGAATATCTAAAGCACAGTTACGTTTCGTTTCGGTACATTACGATTTATGTTGTGTGTTTATAAATGGAGATCCATTTTAAAGCGAAAATACAAATACACATATAAATCGGAAAGAAAAATTTTGCTGGTTGAGTACTGGTACCGTACTTACCGTAATATATTAAGTGTACATTTTTATGCCTAACATTGTATATATATATATTTAATATATGGTCAACGTAAGTTTACATACAGGTGGAAAATTTTCGCTATATGAAGACGTCATTCTAGCCCTAATTAAACTAATGAATTAATGCTTTTCGTGCTAATCACTATAATTAAATTACAATTTAATTTTTATATTAAAAATTTTTCCCTGTCTAGAATTTGAACCTCTCGTTTACCGCTCAAGCGCTCTGACCAATTGGGCTAACGAGGACGACAGATTCGTACGATTTGAATTACATCAAATATAGTATTTTTTATATTAATTACAGTGATTAGCAGGAAAAGCAATAATCATCATATACTTCCGCACAAATTTCATCGTGGACATCAAGAGTATTTTTTTACATAGAATATTATATTCAGTTCCCCGAACAAAGTCCTTTTCGTACCCAGAATGAATTAACGCATAATGTTGGTCACGACCTTTTGGTGCTATTAGACCATACTTAAATCTTGGAAATATGCTCGTCTAACTAGATGTACTTACTATGCTGTCAGTCCATACTTTTGTTAGGAAATGGCCAGTATTTACCCACGATTCATCAATAAAAACAATTAGTATTAATAATTAAATGTTCTGTCAAATCATTTATTTTAAAAATCCTGTGTCTACCGGTTTCGGCCTATTGCCATCTTCTGGACACACAGTACGTCTAAAAGGAACTAGGTGCTACGTCAAATAAATTTGTATAGGTATACATAAATAATTAAGAATTTTCAAATTACTATAACATATAGACGACGCACAAGAAAATTACAAAACACTACAAATCAGGTTAAAATTATTTAAAACTTAAAGGTTATCGTGATGTGTTCGCAAATGGACTAGTCCACCTAGTCCATTTCCCAGTACCAATTCCAACCAATCAAAACTTTCATCAACTAACTAATAAAAACAATGTTTCTTCCTTCGCTACGATATCTCTAGTAGCACGTAAATAATCATGGCGCCATTTTATACTATCATTACGATCCATCAACATTACTTCTTTCTTCCAATTTTTTCGAATGCAAAACCAGTCTCGATTAAGAATCTGTAGAGGGAAGTTCTTGAAGAATTTGATAAATTTTCTTCACTATTTACTGCAGCCAATATCATAGGCATCGTGGGTGGAATATTTTGCAGAAGATGGCTGTCAACTGTCTGACAAGTGGCAAGTGACTTTGAGTTCATCATATACTTGCAGACAAAGATTCTCGCGCGTAGGTTCGATTTTTCGTTATTTTTAACTTTTTCCACTGGATGGTTTTCTTTATTTTTGCGAACAGAATAAACCATTCTTTTACCACGAGCAAGTGCTTTGCTTGTTTCCTCCATTGCTTTGAGAACATTCATATTTTTGTGCAAAATATGTAAAGCAATTCAAAATCATTTGCTTTCCTTTTGATGAATAGATTTCATCCTTTCGTCTTCGCTTGTGAGTTTTCACATTCCTATTCTATAATTTTATTGCTTTTGTGCTATATGTAATTACAATAGTTGTTTTATCTGTATTTACAATAGACAACATTAATAATGATATCAAGATTGTCCAAAGATGATTGGTGATAATTATTAAATAATAAAAGTAATAAGTTCATTCCATCTGTATTTCACAATTTTTTGGAATCTATCCACTACATGTTTGGGTGGTGTTGAGCATCTTCAGGTGAATAAAAAAAAAAACATTGAAATACAGATTGGAATAAACTTATTACTATAGTTATTTAAACTAATAATTGTGGTGATAGTTTTGAGAAAAACTGGTCTATTTAAATTAAATACCTAATATTAAAAAAGAATTGAAATAAACTCTGATGCAGCAAGATAACTGAAAATGAACTGTTTACCATAATCTACGGAATAAAAAGCTTAATGTCAACCGGCTTTGGCCTGTTAACATATTAAAGCATGGTAGCCTATACATTGTATCTCCATTATGTCATATTGTCAGTCAGCCGTTTTAGTCTGGTACCTCCCCGAATTGCTTAAAGGTAAATATTGTTGTTGGTGTAGACCAATAGCTCTACAATCTGCAATATCTAAGATTATGAAGAATATTCCTCTCTTCCCCTCTCTTTCATTTCCTTATTATTTGTATATATTTTCTATTAGCTTTAGCAAATTATACAAAGTGTCCCAGAATTGTCTGGCCAAAATGGTGTCACGGTATTCCTTGGATGAAAATATGAAGATTTGGTAACATATTAAAGCATGGTAGCCTATACATTGTATCTCCATTATGTCATATTGTCAGTCAGCCGTTTTAGTCTGGTACCTCCCCGAATTGCTTAAAGGTAAATATTGTTGTTGGTGTAGACCAATAGCTCTACAATCTGCAATATCTAAGATTATGAAGAATATTCCTCTCTTCCCCTCTCTTTCATTTCCTTATTATTTGTATATATTTTCTATTAGCTTTAGCAAATTATACAAAGTGTCCCAGAATTGTCTGGCCAAAATGGTGTCACGGTATTCCTTGGATGAAAATATGAAGATTTGGTACGACAACCATTATGAAAAAGTGTCTGGTTTGACCGCTGTTGATGGTCAAAACTCTTAGAAAATTAAATGTTTTTTGCAATATCTTCAAAACGGCTGGATGTATTTAAATAAAACCGGATGTGCATTTTTTCAACATTGCAAGGCTTGTTTAGATGAAACGTTCATGTCCATCCGCAAGAGGTAAGTGGTAATTTCTTATCCATCACGGTACAAATGTGCAGAAAAATTTAATGACGGGGCAAAATAAAACGATTTTTTTTCTGGTGATGCGCTGATTATTTCCGAACATTTTCGATCTCTTTGTAAAGTTTCGCCCGATGCGCCGTTTAGGCAGAAAAAATGTTCTCCTATCTCGGGAAAAGTACCAATCTTCCATTACTGTGACAAGTATTCAAGCTATGACATCAATGTCATAAAAAATAATAGTTGACGTTTTTAGCTTGACGTTTACTTGAAATTTTAAGAATGGCTTTCTCCAACGAAGAAATGACCGATATGGTCAAAGTTATGGGTTTTTGTCGCGATAAACTTCGAGCCTGTGTCCGAGAGTACGCTGAGCGCTATCCGAACCGTCGTACACCTAACCGACAAACTTTTGCGAGGGTGGAAAGAACTCTCCGTGAAACTGGCAGGTTTGTTCCTTTAGGTGCGAATCGTGGCCCTCATCGTGTCCTGAACGCAGAGATGGAAGAACAAATTCTCGATAGAGTAGCTGAAGATCCGAACATTAGTACTCGACGACTGGCATTGGAATTGAACGTGTCGAAAAGTGGTGTCAATCGTGTGTTGAGGGAACAACAGCTTTACCCGTACCATGCGACTAAAGTTCATGAGATCCTACCGACTGACTACGATCGGAGACTTAATTTCTGCAATTTTATTCAGAACAAAAGAGTTGAGGACCAGAATTTTCACCACAAAATTTTATTTACTGACGAAGCTGGATTCACGCGTACTGGAATTTTCAATTCTCACAACTTCCATGTTTACGCGGAAGAAAATCCTCATGCGATGGTCGTCAAGCATTTCCAGACAGAATTTCGCGTGAACGTTTGGGCTGGAATTGTCAACAATTTTATTCTAGGCCCATTTTTCTTGCCACGTCGACTGAACGGAGAAAATTATTTGGCCTTCCTACGTGAGGATCTGCCCGAACTAATAGATGATGTACCACTTCTTGTTAGGGCTAACATGTGGTTCATGCACGATGGTGCTCCACCACATTACACCCTCGACGTACAGCAATTCCTGCATAATACGTTTCCTCAAAAGTGGATTGGGAGAAGAGGGCGGGGTGTGCCAGTGGAATGGCCGACAAGATCTCCAGATCTTAATCCTCTGGATTATTTCTTGTGGGGGGCAGTGAAAAATAAAGTGTATGCGACTCCTGTGGGTAGTGAACAAGAACTAATTCTTCGCATTCAACAAGAGTTCAACATCTTGAAGAATGATCAAGAGATGTTGAGGAAGACTCAATTCAACTTTCTCCGGAGAGTGCAGTTATGCATTCGTGAGAATGGTGGTCACTTCGAGAACCTTCTCTAATTCTTACTACGCAATTCTCCACAAATTCACATCTTTACTATTTACTTTTACTTTACTTTTTCGTTTACTCTTCACATCTTTATTAATAAAAAAAACTAAAACAAAAGTGGTTCTTTCATTCACGTTTTTGACTAATTTTTGGCCAAGAGATTTTGACTTATTAAGACATTTTTTATGACATTGATGTCATAGCTTGAATACTTGTCACAGTAATGGAAGATTGGTACTTTTCCCGAGATAGGAGAACATTTTTTCTGCCTAAACGGCGCATCGGGCGAAACTTTACAAAGAGATCGAAAATGTTCGGAAATAATCAGCGCATCACCAGAAAAAAAATCGTTTTATTTTGCCCCGTCATTAAATTTTTCTGCACATTTTTGTACCATGATGGATAAGAAATTACCACTTACCTCTTGCGGATGGATATGAACGTTTCATCTAAACAAGCCTTGCAATGTTGAAAAAATGCACATCCGGTTTTATTTAAATACATCCAGCCGTTTTCAAGATATTGCAAAAAACATTTAATTTTCTAAGAGTTTTGACCATCAACAGCGGTCAAACCAGACACTTTTTCATAATGGTTGTCGTACCAAATCTTCATATTTTCATCCAAGGAATACCGTGATACCATTTTGGCCAGACAATTCTGGGACACCCTGTATAAGAATATTTTCGGTTTTGTTACTAGAATTAGCAGATATTTTTGTTTTTGTTATTAATATTAACGTTTTTTGTTTGTTTGCACTATTTGTATTAAGTTGGATGTAGTATTATGTTTGACATGTCCTATATCTCATAAGATTTCCAGGATAAATAAACTTATTATCATTTTAATTATTATTATTATTATTATTATCTAAATTGATAAATGAGAGAAACAGTAACTGACAACAAATCCCGTCAAACAAAAGTATCGACACATACAAACTTCTACACAATAGAAACGGATGCATATGAGTCCATCAGAGCAATATTTTCTTAAAAGCTGAACTGAACTATAATGTCTGTACTTAAAGTAAGTACCTACCCTAAGTAAATTATTATGATTAGCATTTTGTATCTAACCAAGTCTAAACTGTTAGTTAATAAATACTAAAGTTTAATAAGACAATACCTATATAAAAACACAATACCAGACATCAAGACGCTTTATGTATTTTATTTGGTATATTGCAGTGCGTTTTCTATAGTGTCTAATTTGCATAACTAGATATCGTTTATCTTTACCATTATTCCGTAAACACGTTCGCAAATCAAAAAAAAAAAAAAAAGAAACGTGCGGCTTGTCAGATTTAGAAACGGGTAATAAGAAACGCAATCCGTGTAACAAACCGTGACCGTGGTGACGTCACTACAGTGCAGGTGGCTTCAATGTTAATTGGGTCGCCTCGACCACCGTCTACTGCCACATCGTCGCCGATGGCCTAACGCTTTGGCTAGGCCACACGATAGCTAAACTAGATTGATTAAGAAATAAAATGCGCAAAAGTCGCACTGTAAATAATTTTAATGGGCGGTTCATTGAGCACTGAAAGTGTGGATAAACTGTGCCTGGTTACACAGCCCACTAACTATGCTCGAAAAAAGGGTTATTCAACTCCAATCTTTGAATCTTGCGTATTATTTTATATTTCCGACTCATTTCTGAAAGTAGGAGGCAGTTATCAAATAAGAAACCGTTTCAAGCAAAAGATAAATTTCATATTTTGTTTGCGAAATACTGACAAAAATTAATCGTTTATTTTGTGGAGTTTAACTGATATTAACTGAAGTTAATCGACATTTTCTTTGATTTTCAATATTTTTCGTTCTGGAAGCAGGTGCCTATAAAAAAAGAAACTTAAATTTCTGTATGTTGCTTTTATCATTAAATAACAGATTGCAAAGAAATGAAAAACAAACATGAATTGTAACAATGAATATGGATAACAGATTTTAAGTGATAATACATCTGGCGCAGTAAAAGTTTTCATAGCAATTCGACAGCCAGTTCAATTTCTGGAATGTTTAGATAAACCCAGGCTGTTTTCCAGATACGTATAGTTATAATAATTCTGTACTTATATTTTAAGTAGAGTCTGGTGCTAATTAAATGGGTATCTTCAAGAATATGGCTTCACTACTATCTTTAGCCTGTCTGTATTTAAAGTAGCAATAATGAGTGGAGGAACAGAAATGTTCAGAAATGACCATTTTTCAGCATGGCAAAAACGGAAAGGACAATTTAAAAGCACAGCATCACGGCGGTACATACAGATGTTCGGTAAAAAGCAACTAAATGCAATATTGCAACAATAAGGGAAATCATGTAATCATTATTAGATTACATGATTTCGAAAGATAGCTCTAATGTGTACGTAATGATTCCATAAACGAAAATAATTTTTAATGTATGTGTTTCAGAAAGAAAACGCATCGTGTGCAAATAAAATGAGTGATAAAAAACCGTAGGCGTCAACGCCAAGAGCGCCTTTAACGCCCGTCGGCGTCCTTGCCAAATTAACGCCGCCTTGGCAACTTAGCTCCTCCGGCGCCGGGCGCTTCTTAATCACGCTCTTATGGGTGGTGCCTTGTCCATATTTATTTTAAATATTGTTCGCATCGAAATATTTTGTTGAAAGTTTGTGCGTTATTTGTTTTTTTTTTTTTGATATGCATTTACATAGTGGCTTCGATCCAGAGGAGAGCCTTTGTATATACTGAAAAAAGGCTACATTTTTGAAAATGCATGCTTGTATAAGCTACCGGCATATCAATCAGAATTTTATGTTGTCTCTAAGGGGTTATTTAGCGTTAGGCTTGCATCTCTCTCTCCAAAATATCAAAGGAAAAAATTACCGGCTTACGCTGCAGTCGTCCTATGGGTTGAGAGTGTGGATGTGCGCTCCCTAGGGTACATAAGGGAGCGCACATCGACACTTTCGGTTCTGTAACAGGCGACGGTGGATAAGGCTTGAGATGCAATAACGATGAAAGTGCTATTCTCGTTTCATTGCTTTTAGGTAGTATGGTGATTCCAACAATATACCATGAACCCCGCCATGTTGACATTTTTTAGCCACAGGGTAACTTCAACTTGCATGCTTCACATCCCTACCCTTATACATGGATTTATTAGTACATCCAGGCAAGAACAACCTGTCTAGTTGGAATAAAACTATATGCATTGTTTCCCTACTAAATATATACATAAATATGGTAAATTGTTGGTTTTGTTACATTTTCTTTTGTCCAAGCCGCTCTCTTGTATGTCACGCAGACCTCTTTCGAGAATGTAAAATCTGTTACTCCTCCACGCGCGAAAATACAAAAATACCGAGCTTCATTTTACACTTTCTACATCCAGTTTAACATTAAAAAGAAAAACTATCTAAAATAAAGCACACAAAGCGTTGTTCCGATTTAAAGATGCAATTAACAGACGCTATTAACGAACATTTATTCAAAATATCATTGCTGAAAATGTTGTTTCTGAAATTGAATTTCTCAAAACTGCATGAAAATTAATTATGGGCGATAAACAGTTTTTCATATCCAGGAACGATTCTCAACTTATCTTACAATAATTAATTTCATTTTTCTAAACATATCTTTTTAAATGGCTGCTCTCAGGGGTCATACGAAACATATATATATTGATTTTCAAGATTAATTAACAATTTAGAGGTTTGGCCCTTTTTAATATTCTTTTTCACCATAAAATACAAGTTTTTTAGAACCGCTTTGAGATTGATATTATTTAGTTTAGAAGAGTAGAGTATAGTTGTATTTCAAAAGGTTTATTTGGAAGGATACAGAGTTAAGTTATCTGCAGCTGTCAACGTCCAAAATAAAATAGTACTTACGTTCTTGTTATCCGAAACCAATAACTAATTTTGGACGATTCGTGTTCTGTTTATTCTATATAGCTAATTAAGGGATCTTTGAGAGATTTTTTTTCTAAACCTAATCATATTGTATAATACATTGAAGATTGTAAACAATTCACAAGGGGTTCTTTATCTGGCTCTGTAATATCTTTGAGAAAATCCAGCGGAGGCCATCGGCTGTATTGCAGAACAAAAAAAAAATAGTTTTATTCTTTCAGTATTTTTTTAGAAAAAGGAACATGCATGGACACATGAATTTGCGAGATGTCTACAATCTGCAATCATGCGGGCATTGCTGGTTTCCTTATCTTCCCTGTTTTAATTATAAATTGATCACAATTCGAATTTCTAATTCCTATTTTCTTCCTTGTTGCAACTGATTCGTTACCTATATTAAAAATGTATTTAAGCTATTTCAGTTCACAAAGAATTTCAGTCAACAAAAAAATCACTTGAAGAAATTAATGGTAGATTTTTTTAAACAACTCAGTAATAAATGAGTCGAGAATGATTATTTAACATTCACTTAAAAGGAAGGTTTTAAAAATTGTACGTACATAAAATTACCTGCGTTAAACATGTAATAATCCGATGAATGAATCCAATTACTTTTTGCATCTCGACCGGTTGTGTATAATGGTGAGATGAGTATGATTTTGTGCCCATTGTGTATGCCAGCCGAACAATCTTACGAGGCTACCTATTAACATGGCGGTGGCATAACGCTCAGAATGCGAGTTAATCTATAATTATTCCTTTGAAACAGTTTCTTTTACGTTTTTATGTATTTCGCAAACTTTTAAGTTTTTGTCCTTGTCATAAATACATGTATTTAAAATTTAAATTAGCAACTATAAATATCTCCCGATTCATTCTCGTTATGTATTCAGAATATTACTCATATTTAGAAGTCATTAAATTTTTCTTTTAGAATAGCAATATATTTAAGTCCATAATTTTGAAAATTTCAATTTCTCTTTGTGATACAAACTCTTTAATTATAGGTATGAAAACTGTGCAATGAAAACATTGCCACGGTGAAAACAAAAACAAACTTACCAAGTTCTCTACCAGTAATATATACAGGGTGTCTCTGAAATAAGAGTACAAAATATTAAAAATGGGAAACCCAAATTATACTGAATAAGTATCCAAAAATTCGTACGCCAATTGCAATATCGAATATACAATTAAAAACTCATTGAAACGTCACGATGTGCCGCCCATGGATCCACTATCTGTGTTTATACTATATCTTAAGGTCATTTGTAAATACAGCTGTGATATACAGATAATCATTGTATGCAGCTGATACGAGTCAACGACTCCAATATTATTACGTACGCGAAATTTAAAGCAAATTTCAAAGAAGATATTGAAAGTAAAATGTGGAATCTATTAATGAATAACTCTATTCACTTGTGCGTAATCTGATCAATGACAGCTGTCTGAAATAAACATCATTGTTAAAAGTTGATATTTGATGTGACGAAGGTAATGTGCGTAATTATTTCTTTTTTTCTCTTTCATAATCAATTGTTGGTTCTGAAAAGAACCGATTTGATCGACCAGTTTCTCTTAATCTAAACACGGTATCCTTTATACACGTGTAAGACGGGGTTCTACGATTGGGGTATCGCTGCCGGTAGATACGTAGAGTTCTTCGACAACTTCCTCCTGCTTCGCCGTAGACATAAATCATATCGAACAACTCGCGTGTGGTAAAAGCCATATCCGATGTGTTCATGCGTAAGGATCCAGACAGACTGAGACTCAGAGCGTAGTTATACTTCGCGTGTTGCCTGCCCTACCTTCGTTGGTTAGAAGTGTAGTGTCTCAAATACCAGTGGCGTGACCGATATTTAATAAATATCTTTGCCATTTTTTTCCTCACGTATGCGTGGGAATTTTGGAAAAATTAATTTAGATAAAAGGTGTAATAAAATTAGGGCTTCCCATTTTTAATACGTTGTACTCTTATTTCAGGGACACCTGTATATATATAGAATAAACTGCAACCTGTGGGGTTTTCATTACACTTCTAGAAACATACATTTTGAATTAACAAAAGCTTTTCAGGTACTTAACTAGAGTTTAATCCACTAACAGTTCTTCTAGCTTTTGATTTTGAACAACGAATCAATAACTTACAGAAAATATTCCACACTTCTTCGGCCTAATTAAAAAAAAAAAAGTAAAATACATCAAAGATGTAGGTACAATTTTAATAAAATATGTAAATCAAGCTTTGATTCTTTAATCATACAATAGAAAGATCTCAACTTTTCAATAGATTGAAATAAGATAAAACTATCTCAAATGCAAGCAAACATTTTAAATTATTTTTAGCACAATTTTTTTACATTATGGCCCCGGCAACACCATAAATATTGATAGAAAATAACTGAAGGGAATATCCACGCCAAAAGGGTTAAACAACCGGTTATAATCTACAAAATAATTGAATAAACGTTGCTCCTTTATACCTAGCATAATAATCGTAAGGATATCCCGTTCAAATACAGTTTATCGTATGCCAATGAATAGTATATTATAATCTTTTAATATTGGTTTATTCCTAGTACAATAACCGATAAAATTTTCGTGATATATATTTTGGTATTATAAACGGACATCCTACAATTTATTACAGACAAACAATTTTGTCCATACAATCATATAAGTATCAATTTGGATTTTAAGCGTAAATGGGGTCAATGTTCGATGTTCAAGAGTCAATCTTAACGTACCAAGAGTTCGTTGTTTGTTTGCACGTACATACCATGTGTTTCAAAGGTAATATGAATTTAATCACAATTATCTGGAGCGCAATAACAGCTACATTCCTCGAACTTACGTTTTTACGAACATAGCATGTGACACCGTTTTCTGGAAACCCCAAACAAAAAATCGATTAGAACTGCTTACTGAACCTCTTTCTCGTTTTGGAAAAAATCCATCGTGCACATTACACGATAATTCTTGCGAATGTAAGGGTGGATTGTTTCCAACCCATTATAATTTTGTTCGTTAACACAAAAACTTAACTGGAAACGATGTTCTTTTAAAAGTATATCTTTTTTACTTTTTGGTGGTAACATCGTGACATAGTGATCATTTGATTTTAGTACGTAACAAACTGCGAACTTCTTTTTTGGTTCTTTTTTATTGGGGTTATCCACCATTTCTCAAATTGTCAGTAAATTGGCAGTATTCAATAGGGGAAGCTGGGGAGTATAGGTTTCATGTTTTAGGGGTGATTAAAACAACTTATTTAAGAGTGGGCTAAAACATAAAAAGGATCGTTGCTGTCAAAGCAGTTTCAAAAAGAAGTTCTTTAAACGTAGATGACACTGTCTGTTCTAAACTACAAAATGAAAAAGAAAGTATATAAAATACCACGTCACGTTAATCACTCGTCACCAATTTTTTTATATTATTAATTTCCGGAGATTTACAACTAGGCTCTTGACTAAAATATAGAATTCCAACCTCAGGGCGTTTTCTTTTTGGGTTCGATTGAAGGAAACAATATAGCACTACTTACCTTGAATAAATTTAAGTATAGCTGATTTGCCGCCTAATTTGGAAATTTCGTACGTTGGTCACAATGAAAAAAATCGGAAAAATATGACAAGTACATTAAGGAAAGTATTGTCGGTTTCTTTAATATCTGTAGTAGCAATAACGCAATATTTTAAATCAAAGTTATAAAATGATACATCGTTGGAGGCAAACATTTGACAGCACTATTAATGCATCTTCAGTATAAGTAAATTAAATTTCCATAACGTTGATCAATCTAATTAAGAAGGCTACGTGCCAGGCATTTTACGCAAATTCTTCAGCGCCGTTCAAGCAGGCAAGATAGTGGATGGTGGATGTGTGTCGTCATATTCCAGTAGTTACCGACAATCAGCGATGCCAGCAATTCAATTAGAACCGTTAATTATAGCTGGGTTCGCGAGCTCCAGGTCCAGTAGCTGTGAAATAATGAGACAGAAAGCAGCGGGTTTCATTCATGTAACAGGTAGTCAATGAAATAATGTGATTTGTCATAAAATAATGCTATAGAGATAGAGTAGCAGTGGTTCTGGCGGATGCCATCGTGAGCATCCGGTGGAACGAACACGCTTCGGAAGGCACATTCCGTTGCACTTATGTATGTATTTATTATAATAATTGTAATTTATATTTACCTTCTCTTTATACGGAACGCCGTAAATAGGAGCTGTGTGTTCAGGCAACGATGATTTTAACGCAGGATGCTCTTCTTGGAGTACAATTGTTACAATTTATTTGGCGTAGCTAAGTAGTGTTATCATTCTTCGAATTCATTCACATTTCCACTATAATATCGCTACTGCGAACCAGTGGCGTAACTAGAAGTCGTAGAAATCCAGGGTAAAACATTCCCAGGCTCTCCGTAAAAATTAAATATAATATAATAATAATAATATAATATATATTTTCATCCAGAAAAATACACATTGAGCATTGGACATGTCAAACAAATAATATACATGAATCTAACAATTTAAAATAATATTAAAACACTATTATAAGAACAGATTGTCAAAACTTATAGACTAAAATAAAAAGACAAACACATAAGTTAAAGGTCAGAGTCGTTCAGGTATTCTGTAAGGGTGTAATAGCTCTTTGAAAGCAACAATCTTTTAATATTTATCTTAAAATCGGCTTGTGACATTACCCTGTATTTTATTGTGAGCTTATTGTAAACACTAACAGCCATATAATGAGGATTCTTTTCACTGAGTGCAAGTCTATGCCGTGGCACCTCTAGTACATGAGAATTGCGGGTGTTGTAAGAATGATATCGGTTTAGTTTCGGAATATCACAAAGGTTATTGTTAACATAAATAAGTAATTGATATATATATATATAAACTGTACAAAGTCATTATCCCGATTTGCGGAAATATTTCTTTACAACATGATATTGAACTAAAGCCCATCATAATACGTAATGCTCGTTTTTGTAATTTGAATACCCGCACTGCTCTCCCGGATGTTCCCCATGCTATTACAGTATATGATAGTAGAGAACGAAAGTGTGCAAAAGAATACATTTTTAATATAGTAATCAGAACTAACTGCATCCTTTAACCGACTCAGTATGTAACACACCTTAGCGAACTTTACGCTGAGCACGTCTATATGCTCACCCCAGTCGCATCTCGAGTCAATCACAAGGCCCGAAAACTTAGTGGGATTAACTTTTTGCAGATTAATACCACCTACTTTTATATAATGCGAATAATCCCTCACCAAGTTGCTCGCCCTGAGCTCTATAACAACGATCTTCTTAGAGTTTAAGTGGAGGTTATTACGTTTAAAGTAATCGTTCAATCTAGTCAATTCATTATTGGCCGTATCACTAATTCGGGCAGGATCGTTAACCGATACTAGAAACGTCGTATCGTCTGCAAACATAACAGCGTCGGCAAGCAACACGTCATTCACATATAAAATATATAACAGAGGGCCCAAAACACTACCTTGTGGAACACCTCGCTTTACTGGTAGACTGGGCGACCGTGATCTCTTTATTTCCACATAGTGTATTCTGTTGTGCAGATAACTAGTAAACCAGTCAAGGGCCACCCCCCTAACACCGCAATTCATCAACTTCCCCAAAAGAATGCTATGATTTATCACATCAAACGCTTTACTAAGATCCAAATAACATCCAACGCAGGTCTATAACTATTAGTAATAAAAAATGCTACTTTTAATATTAAATTTATAAAAAACAACAAAAGCTCTGCGAATACTTTTAAAATTTATCTAAATTTCCTTTTTTTAGTATGTAACTTTTGAGGCAAAATTGGTCTGTGTTTGCTGCGTGACTTAAAACTTCTGTAGTCATTTCTATAGCAGAATAAACCTTTACCTCAAAGAATTCTTAAAAGGCTTCTTATTATTTTAAATAATTGATCTCAGATACCACACTGATCCATGGAACCATATGGATGCCGGCGGGCTTTCCATAAAGCAGCATGGACTTAGAAAGGGACACTCATTAATTAGCGTTGTGGTTGAGATCTTCAAGGCGGAAGACCAGAAAAAAAGGTATAGTAGGGGTGTAGTCAGGTTGGCCACCTTGGATGTGAAAAATGGCTTCAACAGTACTAGTTGGCGTGTAATTCTGAACGCTCTTGAAAATAAATTTAGAATCCCCCCCCTGTTAAGAATGATAGGGAGTTATTTTCGAGGCCGAGAGCTTAGGTATGAAACGTCGGATGGAACGCTATTCATGAAGGTTGTTGCAGTTCAAAAGATCGGCGAATAGCAAGTTATATAGAACGGTTTCAGAGGCAGGTGTGCTGGTAATAGCCAGAGTAACACCTATAGACTTGATGGCTAAGGATAGGAAATGTGTAGTAAAATGATAGTGATAGAAGAAAGGAAGGCAAGAACTGAAGCGGGAAATCATATGATATTGCTTTGACAGAGGCGTTGGGGTACACAGATTACTGAAAGATGGAGACACAGATTAATTAAAGACATTTCGACGTTGATAGATAGGTTTAGATTTAATATTGCCAATAAGCAAATAAATGTTGTCTGACAGATAAAGATACAATAAACAAATACAATAAATAAAAAGGAATCATTAAACACGTTCACAACGAGGAGACAGGTCAAAATTTAAAATTAATAAATTCGTCAAAAGAATAAAAAGTTTGTTTTAGTAATATTGCCTTCAATTTGCGTCGAAATATGGTTAAATTAGGACAAATTAATACAGATGAAGGCAGTTTATTGAAAAAGGAGAAGCCCATGAAGGACAGAGAATTTCTACAGAGAGAGGAGTCAGTTTTCGGCAGATTAATACTATTGCAGTTACGGGTGTTGTAAGAATGAATGTCCGTTCGACAAGTATACCTGCTTCTATATTTATACACCATACTCACTGACTCATAGATAATTAATGACTATAAAGTTAAAATTTTTTGGGAAACAAAGAAGGGACGACAGTGGGCTCTGTTGTCCACTCCGCTAACAACCCGCACAGCTATCTTTTGTAATTTAAAGATTTCAAATAAATTCGTTGTAGTGGTGAAACCCCAACACGAAACACAATACCTCATGCGAGACTCAAATAGTGCAAAGTAAACCCATCTCGCAGTATGCTCACCAAGATTTTGCCGAATAATTCTTAGAGCATAGCAGGCTGATGACAAACTCTTGCACAACAGTTGAACATGCTCGGTCCACCTCAAGCCGCTATCCACAGTTACACCCAAAAATCTAACATCAGTAGAAGGGGATAGAAGACTGTCGTTAATAACAATATTAAGGCTAGTTTGTTGTTTATACAGTAAAAATTTGGTTCTGCTAGTGTTAAGGGCGATTTCGTTAGCATTAAACCACTCAAGGATACCTGGTAAGAGGGAATACTATCTCATCGAATTTTTGACAGGGCATGGTTACTTCTACGTGTATCTATTTAGAGCGTGGAAAGATAGTGCATGCCCGTATTAGAACTCTGATATGCTCCAACTGCTCCAACGTACACAGTTTTTGAATATGCACGTTGAAACGTGGAGAGCTTTAGAGGAGGAAATAGGTCCTTCCATGCTTGAAAATATACTTTCTGCATTGACGAAACATTAAAAATTAAGACAAAATATTCGCATAACCGGCGAACCGAACCGGATCACAGCACAAAAAAATAAACTAAAACATATATAACATAAAATATATATCCATCAGAAATTCAAGTCAGGAAATTGACAGTACAAGTGTAGAAACCAGAGATAACCTGTAATTGTACAGACCAAGATCCATTTTTCTGTCAAATTCAAAGTCATTTCTTCAATTGGCTCGAACCTTATAGAACTTTCGAGTTCAAAAGCGATTCTATTGACCCTGGTCTACGGTACGGATACGTCGACATGGCATTGCTACGGTGCCATGTGGGGCAAATCTAATTAGTTAGATATGAGTTTTATGCTGCGGGTGCTAATCTAATTTGCTGTGTTTCATTGGATTATATATACTTTCTTATAACGAAATATATGAACCATCTGCCACGGTTGAAATCTCTGATTTCTTTCGGGACCCCGAGAATTGAACCTGTTTGCTCTGCCATAGCTACCTTACCGCCGCACAGTGGATCGAAGTTGGTTAAAAATCTGACATAGCGTAAAAAAGCCAATCTTCCAGAATTATAATGAAATGTGTATAAGTGTACAGTAAAATAAGCATTAGATATGGAAATCACAGTACAAACAAGTAGATTGATGGAATATCGAACAGAAGCAAGTCTGAAGGTACATGTTCGGAGATGTTACGCGAAGAGTGTATTTCGACCGTCCTCTTCAACTACTAATATCTTCGGAATTAGAAACGATACGAAACTGCAATTTACTCAGAATATACACTAACTATGTGTGATTCAACCTGCAAAGTATTAGCAAATCATATCCGTAACTAACTATACAATTACCATTTCTTGAAGATGGTGTTCTATGACTTTAAATTTTAATTTCTATTAGCTTTTTAAAAAAATGCCCAAATTTGCCCAAAAAAAGGAAAACTGTTTTGTCATCTAGGATCCTTCTAGTACTTGCTCCAGCGATTTCAGCTGCTACTTCGCGCAACTTTCTGAGAAAAGACGTTTTGTTTGTCGCATTACCGTATCTAGCATTCTTATAAATGCACGTTAATTAATATTTCTATCAAAAATTCGTTAAGTTATGCCATTTAACTGACGAAACATTCGATGTATGTTTCATAACCTCTTAATTTTCGGATTAAAAAGGGTATAAACCAATTAGCATAATTATGAATATCACTCATATACCTACATTATGAGATCAAATGTGCTACTTCTTTAATATTCTCTACTTATTGTATCATTGTGTATGTTATAATATTAAGTTAGAATTGTGAAATGTGCTGTGTTAGCTTATAATAATCGATTAGTAGAAGATAAACAAAATGGGGTATCTTTCTTTATATACTTGGTATGTTTGACTTCTTCGGTTCGCCTACACATTCTAAGAGTTATTCTTCATCTGGTTGGATTGTGGCTAATATGAATACAATTTATATTTTACTATAGGTGCACATAAACAGGGAGATTATCTATATCATTATTATAAATGTATCAATGTACCTACTGGTTAAAGGTAAAAAGTAGGTACTGGTTAAAGGTAATAAAAATATCACAGAAAATTAACACATCTGCAATACAAAATATTCTAAGTGAATTGACATTTGTCTCAAAATGGTGATTCGACGGTAGTTCTGGGCTAAATCCATATAAACAAACATTTAAAAATACGTACTGTGGCAAACGATACAAGCATGTTTATATCCAGCTATAAGAGCTTTAATAACCGTCCTAGATGTAAATGATCAGAAGATTCGCGATAATCTTACAAGTGATTACTACAGGGAAAGAAATTGATTGCGAGAAGGAACAGCTGCAAAATTTATATATGCTAGCCCCCATACATAGAATTCTAATGCATGGCGCAGATATCATTCAACATGTTACTTCCTATAGGCAAACTTTCAGAAGAAGCTCCTGAAGCTGGAACTAAAGACCCTAAAAACTTCAGGGAAAAAATAGTAGAAAATGTAGCCATTCAGCTACTACCAAAGATATTTCGAAAAGACTAGTTATCACATTCGATCCATATATTTCCCATTCAAGACGAAAAAAGAACATAAAAGAAGTGAGTTATTACCAGAAGCTGTAGAATTATTAATTCTTCACCGGCAAAATTGAAAATTGTGTTAAGTGCCACTGTTTGTCAACAACCTGTTATGAAGAGAGGTAAGCGAATTGTTTTACTATACACAAAAACGTTTACAACACTGTTTAGAAGAAATTTCTATTAAAAACAGAGATACATAATTTTACATAGATATGCTCTTTATCTCTGCTTTAATAGTGTCGACACATTTAATCTAGTAAGATACCAAAGCCCATGTTTCTATCTTAAATGTATTTATTGATCACAATATTTTCCTGTTGCATAATATTATAGTCTACATTATAAGTTCCATCACACAGAAACAGTTATGAAACTTATATCTATATCAACAAATACGCTATTTCTTCGATTTATGCAGTCTCAAATACTAAATACTTTTAGCTTCATTTTCACAAACAAGCAGTGACGGTACAACAATATTTTTTTTACTCGATATAATATACAATCTTACCTATTCGACAAAAGTTTCTTTCGTTAATCAACATTAATTTTTAAGCAAGTTATTACCATTTCAGTCAATGTCCGCTTTTTACCGCCTTTCGATCCACTGTGCGCCGTAAACTATGCTCCTATAATACAATTCAGTTCTTTGCAAGGTTGAAATTAAATATTAAATTATTTCATACTAAACTTTCTGTAACACTTGACTATGTTATGTTAAATTTATACTTTAAGGAGAACGCATCCTATTGTATCTATATTCAATTCCATAATACCATTAATAGCCAAAGGGCACAGTGCTGCGTGACTTAATAAACTATGAGCCCAACTGTCAGATTCGCTAAGAGCTTGATGAATTATAAACGTTGGTAATCGGACATACGCCCATCAATTGTCAATGCTTTCCATCGAGCAATACCTTAGAGAAATCCTGTACTGGAAGCGAAATTGAGTCTCATGTCGCGCCTTCCTAGGGACTTTATTACACCGCCATTGGAGCGTTCATGTTAACATTTCACATCGCCCACGAATGGCAAGTGTTTAATATTTGAACAGGGCAAATAGAATTTCACCCTCCTCGTGTATAATACGCGAAAGGTCGAACACCGCCGCTTTAAACTTTGAATAAATATTGGAACTGGTGCGGTCGATAGTCGTTCTTAATGATCTATGAAAGTTTGAATTGCAGTTTCAGATTACTGGATAAAGTTGTGGATGTGATGTTTTAATGTGTGTGTGTGGGTATAGCTATTGATATTTGATGAAGGACCAATGGTGTATGAATGGTAGCATACATAACATTGAAATACTGAGACACCGTTTCCATTCCTTTTTCATTGTTTATCTTTGATTTAAAACTAGCTGTTGCTTTTGATAAAGCAATAAACATTTTGCTCAGGATTAATGAAACCACTGGCTGATATCTTAATTCGTTAAGCTTTGTAGAAACGATATTACAGGAATTTTGCACGCAATTTGCTTCCATTACCAAACTTCAAATTGCGTGAGTTATGAGGAAATTTCTATCAGTTTAAAATTTGTACTCAGAAGATTACGAGGACTTAAGGTAGTGGACTACATCACTTCTTCCTATAGTTGGTTTCACATATTTTTACTTAAATTTTACATTTGCAGCGCTTTTTATTAGCAATATGATGTGGCATGTTCATATAAAAGTTCTGTGATTTTCCCATTAAATTCTGTACCGTAGGATACATTTCGGTTATAAAGGCACTTAGTTACAGAGTGTAGTAATTTAATACTCAAGCGAATTGGTGAGAAGAGAAAGTGGACATGTCCAAAACAGTAGATTTAACCGGTAAAAAAAATATTCGCGCATGCACGTTGCTGATGACATATTGATCAGTGAACCCTAATATTTCAATCTACAATAATCGCAATTGAACGATTTATACGGAGCTACTCATTCGATAAAATATGTGCATAACCAGTTTTTCTTCTTACCGATTCAAATAAGGCATAGTTCCAAGAATTGATGTGTAACTACCTTTTCACACGTAATTCCATTTTTGGTTAGTGATAAGAAAACGTGTTTAAATGCTTGAATACCAATTTTTACATCTGCAGTTTTCGCGTTATATGTGCTCCTGTAAAAGGTTTATTCCATAGAGACCGAATCATCTAAAATCATCTAAAATTATTTTGACTACTGCGAGCAGGCTAGGAGATGATAGGTTTCATTTCTCTTTTTCTTGGTGATGATAGGGTGTCCTCATTTCATACCTAGAATATATACAGATGGTAGGGTAAGTATATTATGGTCCTACAGCTCTGATTATATTTCAAGCTGCACAATACTCTAACGGTCGGTTTTTTTTTGCAATACAAATGCGCCTCTGTCGCCATTCTCCAAAAGACAATTCCATACGACGTAATGGAATGAAAGTATGGAAAATATGCGGTTTTTGCAGCTTCGAGGGTAGCTGCATATTTTATTCATTTTACGGCGTACAACGCCGATGAAAGTCTACTGCTCAAGTCATCAATGTGATTGTTCCACTTCAGTTTTAAATCAATCTGGATGCCCAGAAAATTTCCATCTGATGGAACACTGTTATCGGTGCTGAAAGTGATATTTTGCGTTTTGTTATGATTCATTTTGAGTTTGTTTGCAGCTAGCCCTTCTTCAACAACTACAACGGCCACTTCGGAATTTTCAGTGAGTCCGATGGGGTTTTTAGCGTGTACTAAAAGGGATGTGTCGCCCGCATATAGGCAAATTTCAGTCCCATCGATGTTATAGGGGAGATCATTTAGGTAGACCAGAAATAGAAGAGGTCCTAGAATCGATCCTTGCGGAACTCCATATTTTATGCGTCCTAGACCCGATCGAGAGCCACTGCAGCAAGTCATCTGTACTCTATCGCTGAGGTAAGATTTTATTAGAGTTAGTGGTTTTCCCCTTATTCCATAATATTCCAACTTTTGTAGCAGAGTTGAATGACTCACCCTTGTCAGATCAAGCAATGTCATCCTGGACCACATTTTTGAATCAAAAGCATTTTAGATATCGGTTATCATCTGCATTATCCCGCTGGTTGTGGAGTATCCTTATCTGTATCTATGTTGTTTTGGAGATAAATAAATATTTTTTTTTTCAAGATATACTATTAATTGGTATCTCAAATATCTTCGAAATGGCCGGCAGAATACTTATTGAACGGTAATTTTCGCATTTGCTTCTATCTCCCTTTTTTAATATTGGAGATACTTTGGCCGCTTTTAGTAACGTCGGAAAGACTCCATGTAGTACACATTCATTAAAAATATGTGAAAGATGTGTACTAACTTCTTCATTCAGTTGTTTCAGCAGGTAGGTAGACAGGTAATAAACATCTGTTCTATGTTTTCCTTTAATGTTTAATCAATTTTGCTTATTTCCTCAGGAGTAATTGGTAGGAAAAAGAAAGACCTGATATTGTTAAACCCCACAGTACATAGATATTTTTCAGAAGAATATTTCGACTGTATAGCATTAGCAATGTGCCTCCCAATTTCACAGAAATATCTATTTAAATCATCAGGAGATAAACATCCAATTTCTTTCTAGGTAGCCGAATTTGATGATTTAGTTTTATTATTAATTATCGTCCACATTGCGCTCGTTTTATTGGTCGATGAATCTATAAATGCTGTATTTGATTTGTGACAAGAAAAAGATACCTCCAAAATTCATTGTCCAGAACAGTGATTTGGAACCTGGGAGTTATCAGTTATCACGCCCAAGCAACACTTGTATCTATGGTAACAAAAAAGAAGAAAAAATGGGCTTGGTTTATCTTCGAATCACACTGATGAACGTACAGGTAAACCAGACCGAATAACAGATTACAATGCCACCAAAGGTGGAGTTGACACCGCAGATTTGATGTGCGCCAGATGCTGCACGTCGAGAATTACCCGTAGGTGGTCAATTGTCATCTTCTTCTGCCTTTTCGACATAGCAGCGATAAATTCCTCCAAGATTTCCAAATCCAATAATCCTGAGTCCAACGTTGTTCGAAGAATATATATATTTAACCTAGTATTGGGTCTAATTGATGAAAATCTGAAACATCAAGCCACAATTGCAACCGTTCCTCGAAAAATCAAAAGGTTTTTGGAAAAATACAAACAAATATATCGGGCAGAACCTATTTTCTATCAGAGACGCCGAGCACGCGTTTTGTGTGGTAAAAAGAAAAATAAAACAGTGTTCCCAATGTGGAAATCATGTTTGTAAAAAACCTTCACCTAAAACGGTTCAATGCAACTCGTGTGGACAGTCAGAAGACCAGGATGGTTTTGAGGATGTGTAAAAGAGAATTTTGTTTTAAATACGAAGTAATAAAGGAGTCTTTTTTCGTCGCAATCTCTTTATTTAGCTACCGGTTTCGTGCTTTTTTGCATATCTTCAGGCTATAGAAATTAATATAATTTTAAGAAACTGTATTTAAAATATGAACTCATACCGAGTCTTCGATAATTTAGAATTCTATTTGCTTTTTTTTTTTTTTTGTATATTAGCGTTTTATTTGTTGTTTCCTTAGAGATTTAGTCATTTTACAAGAGTTCCTTATGCTTTAAAGCAAGTGATATACAGACCAATTTATGTTTTCAAAATATGTGCAATGTATTCCACTAAAGTGTATGTACTAATTTATATTGTCAAAAGATTGGGTTTTTTATTTCAACTTTACGTATTATTAATGTTACCTATTAAATTGTTACGTAAACAGGCACTTATGTGTTTTGAACGTATCAAAAATCGAGAGCGATGTAAAAGTCGACCGCACAAAGTTTAACGGTTTTTCAGAAATCGATGAAAATTTTGAAAAATTAGCAAAACCCTTCTAGAGTTTCAATTAGCATCTCTAGCATCACTAGCAGTTTTACTCGCGTCAGATTTAGTTGGGCTGAAATTTCTTATTGGACTGTGTATTGAGCAACAGTTGTTGACTTTCTGTGAACTAAATCACAAAACATTTCCATAAATGTATATGCATACTTACCTGAGGTGCAAGCCACCATAACTGTTTACGGTATTCAGATAATTTCTGAACCAACCACGTTTACGCATGTGTACCTATCAGGTATTCGTTTTTGAACGATCGTGGGACTATACAATACAGGAAAGAAGCATTTATTCGCTCAGATATCTTCTGTCGGACCCGTAAAAATTTGAATGTCCGTTCACAACAACATACAACAGATATAGGCACGCACAGGTGTTTGAAGTCATTATAGTCGCTAATAGTCGATAATTGTTGATTGGATTTTTGTGTGCTCACTGTACCATAGTTTACTTAAATTACTAATGTGTGACTGTTGAATGAACGTGAATGGAATATTTCCTGTCTTTTCCAGACCGTAAATTGCTTTCAGACGTATAATAGCAGGTAGTGTGTATACACTATACACGCATCGGTGTATTATGTTTTCCGTTTGTTCTCCTCAAAAACCGCTTTGACGCAATTCTTCAACAAAATAACTTCATTGTTCGCTGGGATACCGTTCGCAGCCATTGAGAAATAAAACTTGCAGATGTACGAGGATTTGCGCAAGAATGTCTGCAAAAGAAAGCTTTTACGTAAACCATTATATATGTTATAATAAACAGTCTTTGTGATTGTTGTTTAGTGTTTCAAGTATTCAGCTTTAACAACTTCATTAAGCAGGCTGCTATAAATTTCATTGGTTTAATACCAAAAAAGATATGAATGTAATCAGCATTCAACAGTTGTTGAATGGAACACTTAAAATTAAGTTAGTTTAAATTTTTTTCAGATTGCATAATAGCGACGTTACGACTTAAAAAACAAAACAATTAGCTTAATACTTTCTTATCTTACATTGTTATTATCGTGGTTGTAGCTGTTTTGTAAGCACACATCTACGTAAATGTAATTACCTTGCCTTCGTCGTAAATTGTTCGCCCACATATTTACCTCAAAGCAACCTGGCATTAACTCTCCGCAGTTGTAATCTTCTTTTTTTGGTATGTTAAATCCTAAAGGAGAAAACGAATATAGTAATTATGTTGAGTACCTTGTAGTTACAGCTTCAGTAAGAACACAAAATTTTATTAGCTATTGCTAGTAGTGAATTTAAATTAATGGTCGAAGTATTTCTTCTTTTTATAACATTGCTGAAGGATATGCTTTAAGCTTTTCATTAAATAACACTCTTTACGCCTTTCTAGTTGAATAAATTGAAATTCAAATCAATGAGTGAATCTCCAAAAATATTGTAAAAATAAAATCGTTGTATTGACATTCCTGAATTGTTATTTAACAACAATAAGATTATTTCAGTCGTAATTCAATTGAAAATCACAATCTATTTAAATATAAGCATTTTTTAAACTAAATTTTAAATACACAACTTTTATATTAAAAAACTAAATTTAATTATAAGCAAACGTACTGCGCCGGTCAAGAAATTGTTGTAGAAGACGAGAAATCGGAGATTTATATGAAATTTCGCAGTAGTTTTTATATATTGAGATACCATTTCGAAACTCAATAGAAACGCCATTAAATGGTATACAGATGGCTCCAAAACGGCAGAGGGAACTGGAATAGGGATATATGGGCCTAGAACCAAATATTTCGAAAGCTTGGGGATGTACCCAAGTATCTTCCAGGCGGAAATACACGCCATTGAAAGATGTGTCCAGGTAAACATTGACAGAAGCTATGAAAAGCAGGAGATTATCATAATATCTGATAGTCAAGCAGCCATTAGGGCGCTGAGGTCAAACATAATCAGCTCCAAAATGGTTTGGGACTGTCTACAAAAACTAAACGAGCTAGGCAAAAAGAACAAGGTAACCCTTTTGTGGGTTCCGGGACACACGGGAGTGGAAGGAAACGAAATAACAGATAATCTCGCTAAGAGAGGGGCTAGAACACCTTTTTGTGGGATAAGTAGCAGCATAACACTGGAGAAACTGAAAAATGAAGTAGAGCAGAGAAAATCCAAATACTGGGAGAATCTCCAGGGAATGAGGCAGGTTAAAACTCTTCTGGGTACCTATAACCAGAAAAGATCTGCAGAATGCCTCAACCTGAGTAAAAATAATATTCGGATATTGACAGGGATCCTTACAGGCCATTGTAAACTGAACGGACATCTAAGCAGGCTTGGAATAGCGAAGGAAGCCGAATGTGGATTTTGTGGGGAACAGGACGAAACGTCCATTCATCTACTCACAAACTGTGTTGCACTGTGCAACTCAAGGGCGCTGCACCTGGGAGCATGTGAAATCGAAGAGGGAGAGTTACCTAATCTGGGGCCTTCGGACATTCTGCACTTCTTGAAAGGAATCAGACTGAACGGCCAGCTGTAAATACAGCGAGAAGAGGGGACACAATAGATCTTTTAGGTCGCAGTGTACTATCACCCTAATCACACATACATACATATATATTGATGGTATGCTAATTCATCGACATTCAAATTATAAAGATCTTGGGGTACATTTTGAATCGGCCTTGACGTTTAACTATCACATTAAGGAAGCTGTTGACTCTGCTGCCAGGTGTTTGGGATTTTTGATTCGCTCTTGCAGGTTGTTTACGGAATCTACTGTCTGAAAACTTTATTTAACACTATTGTTAGACCTAAACTCGAATATGCCTCACTGGTCTGGTATCCACATTATATTATACTGTAAAAAAACTGGCAATTGAGAAACCTCAAAAACGTTTTCTCAAATATTTATCATTTAAAATTGACCGTGTCTATCCACCACGTTGAGTAGAATATGATCATTTACTGACTAGGCATAATTTTACTTCTCTGGAAAGCAGAAGGATGAATGCAAGTGCTAGATTTTTGGAGCAGTTGGTTCGTCAGAATGTTGACTGTCCTGCTGTGCTTTCGCAAATTAATTTTGTGCTGCCTACACATAATACTCGTTCTTCTGATGTCATTAAAATCCCTTTTGCACGGTTAAATGTACTTAGACGTGCCCCACTTACACAGATGGCAGTCAACGCTAATAGATTATCTTTGAATTTATTTGTTTAATGTTTATTTAATGCTTGAATAATTTTTCTTTTTAATTTCACTTGATGATTTATATTAATTTTTGTTTTGATTCCTTTTCTAATATTTTATACATATTTTTGATATATTTTATATTTAGTTTAGAAATTGTAGCACTACATTTATTTTACATTTATTTTATTATTTTTGTCCTGTTATTGGCGTTTTGCTGTTGGGCAAATAAATATATTATTATTATTATTATCTGCTTCTCTGCTGCTAACGATTGTTATGAGTATTCCTAAGTATTTAAATGTGTTTACCACTTCAAATGTATAGTTTCTGATTTTAACTGTGTCACACCTATGTTCCTGTGCCCCATGTAGTCTCATCATTTTTGTTTTTTCTTGATTTATTTTCGTCACCCTCCCTGACTATTTGCTCTAGTATTTTTTGGTTACCTCACACTTTTTTGAAATAATTACAATGTCGTCAGCATACGTCACTATCTGTACCGTCCTTGTTCTTATTGTTCCTTTATCTATTTTTCTTAATACATACTCCAATTCCAGGTTAAATCATGTCGTCGACAGTGAGTTACCCTGCCTTGCCCCTGTAAGATGATTAGTCGACGTAAATTGTTGGGTAGATACGGCTAAATCACATTTACTAATACTGCATAGACCGAATACTAAGTGTCGTATAGGAACTACAATGATCAACAAAACAATAATCACAGATATAATTAATGGTGTTATAGGTTGTAATAATTTATATGAAAAGTTTTGTATGCAATTTGTATAATACAGGAAATGATTTTTTTCTGCTATTATACATAGTAAAAAGTATAATAGCTGGTATTACATTCTAATACTTCGTATTATTCAGTATTCTCTGTATTTTGATTTTGATACTATTATTTTCATAACTTTTTCTGGTACTTTCTAATACGTATTATATAAAATAGTTAGACGGAAAAATATCTATTTTCACGTAGCGATTGTGAATAATACTGTAGATAAAATATTTTCAGTTTAAGTGGTCAATTTGTTATCTGGGTGTAAGGAAGCTTACTGTGGGTATTGTGATATATCCAAATTATTTACAAGACAGCCATTGACAGGACTTTTTTCTTTCTAGTCATTAAACGAAATACTAAGAAGTAAGTACTCGGTTTACTGACACATGTTCGCTGTATATTCATGAATTTCCAAGAGGTGTTTGATTCTAGAGATTATATCAACGAAACAATATATATGAATGCATGTCAGAACTTAATCAGAGTTAATTTATTGTTCAATTAGCGTTGCACATATTCATCCAGGTTCAAAGAAGAAAAGAAAAGAATTAGATTGGATATGGCAGCCACAATTCAAACAATATACAAACGATGGTTTAGAAATGTATTAGTATATCAACATTAAGAAAAATCACACTTCCGTAATGATATAAATAACTTCAGTAATATTTATTCTTATTTATTTGAAATTGATGATAAAGAGTGACGCAAAACAGACAGTGCAGTTTTGAAGAGCCATTAAAAAAGAAAACGGCGTAAGTTAGAGAAATAGGCTTTATTTTATTTTAAACTCCATTTCTCTAACTTGCGCCGTTTCCTTTTAATAGCGCTTCAAAACTGCACTGTCTGTTTTGCCGCACCCTGCATATCTGATATACGAGAGAACAACTATTTATCCTACTTTTATCATTAGTGGTAGTGTCTTGTCTTCCGATCATCCTATGCGATTCCGTCACCCTGAATGTTTGTAGCTTTCTGTATCATCTGCTTCCTTTGGTGTTACCAAACATAATCTGGATTTTGCTTCCATTCCCCCGGGTTGTATCCGCGTCGTCATGGCCTCTTCCTCGATTTCTTCTCTTTTATTTCTGATATTTTTTATTATTGACTTTGAAGTTTTAGTATGTTGTAATGTTTACGCAAACGGTGTTTAATGTTATTTACTACCATTTACACTCGTTTGTAATGCTTCTGTTATAATTACTTTACATACGCTAACCTGTTGTTACTTTGTAGCCAATTATCTAAGGAAGCAATAAATAAATTACGGAAGCTCAAAATCTGAATAATTCGATATTTAGCTTGAACTGTGGCTACCATGTATACAATACTGGCCTTTTTTTTCTGTGAACCTAACAACTATAGCTGGTACTTTCTATTCATCATTATTCAATCATTATTAATATTGTGCAATATTATCTAAAAAAGCAGTGAAATCATATTTATTTCGTTTATTTTATTTAGTAACCAAATTTATGCACAATTTCACGGATTTTTATGATCGCGCTCTGATAGATTCGTAGTATATTATACATCTGATTATATTTAAACCGCAAGAAGAAATATTTTTATGACACCAACTTGCATATAATTTAATCAGAATTCTTTACGAGTTTTCTGCAGTGATCTATAATTATTATTACAAACTATGTATAAGTGTAATAGATATATAAAAAGGCATAAACTGGCAAGGATATGTACGTTTCTTCTCAGAAAACTGCTTGGAATACCAACTGGCTGTGTCGTTTAAAACCGAAACATGTTCAAACGTTTCACAAAAGAAAGTAGTTCCGGCGCGACCATCTCATCCTTTCATACGTCCTAGACGAATTTTAGAAACAGAAAACACGCATGGTACACATTCATCCCCCGAGTGTTCTGGCGGTGCTGTTGCGTCGAAATCTGTACACAGCATGTTTTACCGATCGCGGTAGTTTTGGCTTATTTTAGCTTGAGTTATTTTGAATTCCCACAATCTGTCTACCATATTGCCCGGTTGTGCCAATGAGTGGAGCATATGGTCCGATCGCACACTAAACAGATATATTTTTCATAAATGCGTGCGTTTTCTGTACGTATATGTATATCCACATGTAATATGTGCGTTATTAGAAGCCGGGGCCACTAAATTTTTCAGGCAATCTGTCATTAAGCATACGTATATAATTGGTCCACTTGTCGATAATGCCTTGAAATCGAAAGAGCTTTGTAATATCGCGTTACACACATTTTATACAGTTACCATCGGGTTCAGTTACACAGTGTGTGCAAGCCGGAAGAAGTTGTTTGCTTGCGTGTTTGTTCAGTTTTAGCAAAGAAAGCATTTGCGATATGGAAATCTAAAATCGATGACATTCTTTGATGCTATACACTAAAGATCTTTATTGGAAAATGAGCTTTAAAATAAAATGTCATTTATATATACCTAAATACAATTTTATTTACTGAATAACACTAGAATATTTTTCAATACTTCAACAAACAACAAAATTCCCGATCCAATGACTATTGGTTGTGGAGGGAAATGTAGGCTTGGGGTATGTTTCTTTATAGAGAAATACCAAAAGCATGCATTTAGCAAACACTCGACATTATCAATCAAGAAATATACCCATTTTTTAATACCTTAACAATTGCTTTTTCTTTAATAATTCGTATGTTTTAATTTGTTAATAGCAATTATTGCAGGAGAAGCTAATATCATATGGCAATGATAAAGTTTTAAAATAGATCGCATTTGATTAACGGATGGAATAGAGTTTCATCAGTAATTTTTTTTATCGCATTTAAGTTTGCTGTGAGAATGTCCAGTGAGCGAGTTATGGAAAACAAGCCAAAAACAAATAGTGCTCCTGGAAATCCGGGAAAGTAATATACTGAGAAACATATTTGATGAATGCTAAAATACACCAAACCAAGAGCGGACCCTATTATGCCGCGTGTCCCATTTTAATCTTAACCAAAATATGAATGAAATGTTTGTTCATATCAACGGGAGCCCCAAATAGATGATTTTACTTTCAACATAGATGGCCATAAATGTAGACACCAAATGTTTATTACATATTGCAATTCTTCGCTTAAATGTAACTAACCTTTAGGTGAAACAGTTTTTATTTATTTCGCGAAGTCGCTCCAATATATTAAGTTTAAGTTTATCAATCCGCCATGATTTCTTGTTGTACTTGCACTCATCTATGTAATCCAACATGTAAGTCTCCGCGAAATTGAGAAGGAAACTGGTACGCCGCTTCTCCGGCTGACCAGCGGATCGTGCTGTGTTCTCCAACGAAGCTACATTTAAAATGTTGGAGTGGTGTAAATTCTCATTAGAAACGTACAGTTGACCATCAGAGTGGTTGGACGGCAAATGTTGGAATTAGGTACACAGAAATCATAGGACCATTTATTATGGGAACGCTAATGGAGATAATCTGCGTTTCTTACAGCAAGAACTGCCAGCACTTTTGAGAAAGATATCCCTAGCAGTATGTGGTTCTACATGATCGTTTCGCCAAAAATGTACGAAATGTTATGGACAAGATTTTACTAATCTAAAATTGTTTTTTTTATATATATAAAAGTTTTATACGGTTTTATAAAGATTTTTATCAAAGAACTTTATTCCAACTACTTAAGGAGAAATAATTGGTTTTCAATTACATTGTATAATAGATAATAAGTTCAATAAGCATTCTAATTTTGCTGTAAGCCCAAACTAAAACTATAGTACGTATTCATTGTCTATTATTACATTATGTACACCAATACTTATATATGTATTACAATTAAATTCAAAGTACTATATTTCAGATTAACCATTTCAAAAAACAATCACACACAGAATCGATAAATAATTATATTTAGCCACTTAATAGTTATTAATTAATTAATATTAAATACACTAAAAAGCACCTACGGTTGCTAAACAGCAAATCAATGTATGGGCGCAGCAGAAAGTGCTCCAACATTGGAACAATTGTCCTGGTATGGTACATGCGAAAAAGTGCATTTCGTTTAATCATGTCATAACCCAGGAACTACTGGAATTTGACCGTAAAAATGTCAAAGTAATAACTTCTGTCTTTACAAGTCACTGCAAACTCAAAAATCACCTGCACAGAATCGGACTCTTTGAAGAGACTGAATGCCGGCTGTGTTTGGAGGATGACGAGACAGTTGAGCTTATCTTCTGCCACTGCCCCGTCACAACGAGAATCAGGTATGACATCTTTGCGAAGGTTGACCTTTTCTTAGAAGACCTGAAAACAACCCTAGAATGTTTTTACAGTTGCAGATCAACTTCGAATTGCATTTATGCGCCTCTAGTGCTTTCAGTACAGCCGGACTCACTAAAAATTTTTATTGATTTGAATTTGATGCTTTTATTCACGATCTCTCTAGCATGCATCTCAATAACGTAGATATAAGCCTGAAAAATTGTTGTGTTGTTTAAGGTTGTAGTATTTTCTAATTACGACAGAATATTAATGCGTCCACACCCTCCTCTGTTATTGAATCGTCCATAAACCACCAGGTGTTTACCTGCGTCACAGTGTTCTCGATGTTTTCAACTTAATGTGCTATCAAAATCTTTGCGTCGCAAATCAAAACAAGGTATTTTCAGTGCAAATATTATAAAATGCATTGTTTTGTTTAATCAAAAGAAAGACATCAAGTAAACTTTTTCAATAAGCGCGCAATGACAGGTAATATTTCACAAAATTTTAGAAGCATAAAAGTTATTGTTCCCAACGTTTTATTGCGTAAAACAAATAAAAATTATTATCCATTGTATTATGCTCACGAGCTGTAAAATACAAGTATAGCACAGCCTGTGAAATACGTTTTGTCTTAATTCACCATAGCAGTAATTGTAGTCGTACATTTTGTGACAAATGCACGAATTGCCAGCGAAACTTCATCAAAAATGCGGACATTAGGTTTCCCACCGCGTTACGTAGCACCGACGCACAGTGGTCAATTTGTGAGCGTATTCCGGACATTTGCACAAAATTTGACTTTTTTTGAATTATGCTGAAACGATTATATTATATTTATCTACCTGTTCGCCTACTTCCCTGAAAATTGTGGCAGTTTTCAGTAAACCGGTAATAAGTTATGGTCCGCGAACTAGTGCAAAATTCCATATTTTACATGAGTTGGTATTTAAGGAGAAATTAGTGCGATGTTTAATAGGCCTTGTCTAGCTTACCTAAAGCAATTAGTTGAAATGGTTTTACCAGCAGGTAGTACATTTCTTCCTTTACAATTTACCCTAAATATACTTCGAAATCCGATAAGCCGTAAATTATTCCGACCTAATATATTTATCGTTGCATTTTTCTTGGAATTTTGTAAATAAGCAAGTTTTACGTTATTAAGGACACATCAGGACACTCGAGATTAAATTTATTCTTAATATTCAAAGGCTTAACTATGCCATAAAATCAACTAATCTCTCGGAAACCCTCAGAAAGTGATTACAGACGAAATATAAGGAGAGAGTGCACTTATAAATTCCATTCGCATTTTGGTCACGTACCAAGTAACGTCTCGTGAGTGATATTCTGAGAGCTTATTGTTAATTATTCTGTTGTATTTAGTGTTGTTACAGTTGTGTTATCAGTTGTTGTTAAGTTTTTCTTCGTAAATTTTTGTTAGTGTGTTTTTCGTTATTGTTCAAGCAACAATGGATTTTTCACCGATAACTCGGTTAGATTTGCACAACAAAATGTTGGAATATCCTAGAAAAACTATTACTGACCGAAAAAAACACGTGTTGGAGTACCTTAAAGAACACTTCGCCACTAATGGAGATGAACATGCCACGGAAGTATTAATAACTTTTACAAGGGAAAGTTTTTTCTCGCCGTACCTTAAACGATGGCAGAAGGCAAGAACGAAGTTTTCTTGGCTCGATATGACGATTGGCTAAGAGAGGAAATTGTATTTCCTGAGCTATTAAAGAATCGCTTAACACCAACTTCGTCCAATACGGAGCCTACTCCAGGGCCCTCGAGTACTCAATCGACTAAGGATTTCAAGCAGTATTCTGAGAGACATAAACGTCGAAAAACCGAACAGTTAAGGGAAGAAACATCGGCAGCTGAACTAAGTTTTGCAACGTCAATGAAATTACGCGACGAGGGTGACCAGGCTGCTGCGAAATTGTTGACCGAAGCTACGACAACAACCCCAACACGTGCTAAACGCATATTTCAGAAATGGACCACTTCCGATCCAGAACAACGGAAATATACTCCAGAAGAAGCGTTAGCTTTAATTTTAGAGCTAAATTTAACCCGGGAACAATACACAAGACTAAAACAATCGGCTGATAGTTGTGGACATGATTTATATCCACCCTATTATAAGGTTTTAGAGGCAAAAAGGGATTTCTACCCAGATGGCATAACCATCACAGAATCTAACTGTGAAGTCCCACTGCAAAGTTTATTGGACAAAACTTGCGAGAGCTTAGTGAAATGCATTTACTCTGCCAGTGACGATTCCCAATCTTTAAAATGAATTTGCAAGTGGGGCTTTGATGGAAGTTCCGGCTACTCAAAATTTAAACAAACATCAGATTTTACTTCCTCTTCAGAACTCCAAGCTGAGGGAAACCTTCTTGTAATGTCGCTTGTGCCGCTCCGGCTTGTCAAGGAAAATAATGAACTTCTCTGGAAAAACCCAAGACCATCCTCTAAACTGTTCTGTAGACCAGTGAAACTACTATGGATAAAGGAAACCGATGAAGTTAGTAGACAGTTAGAACAGGACATGAACAACCAGATTAATAATTTAAGGCCTTGTCAAACTGAACATGGAAAAATATCCTTTACTTTGTTATTGACAATGGTGGATGGCAAGGTTTGCAATGCAATCACTGAGACCACAAGTGCTATGAGGTGTTTTATGTGCAGGGCGACAATATCGGAAATGAATGACATTGACGAACTACGGACAAGGAAAGTACAGAAGGACACACTTAAATTCGGTTTGTCTGTCCTTCATGCATACATTAGGTTTTTCGAATGTTTACTGCACATTTCCTATAGATTGGAAGTGAAAGTGTGGAAAGTAAAGAAAGAAATGAAAGAGGCTGTAGGCAGACGAAAAAAATATATCCAACAGCTATTTCGGGATCGCATGGGTCTCCTTGTGGATGTTCCTAAGCAATCCGCAGGAAATACGAATGACGGAAACACAGCCAGACGCTTTTTCGGCAATCCCACTTTGTCTGCAGAAATTACAGGTATTGATGAGGATCTTATTAAGAGATTTTCCATTATTTTAAGAGCCATTAACAGTGGATATGACATTGATGTAAATAAGTTTGAAACTTACTGTTTTAAGACTTCAGAAAAGTATGTATCTTTATATGGGTGGTACTACATGCCAATTTCAGTGCACAAAATTTTACTGCACGGAACAGCCGTAATCCAAGAGGCTGTGGTGCCAATTGGTGAACTATCTGAAGAAGCCCAAGAAACTAGAAATCGGGACATTCGGCGCTACAGGGAACATCATACTCGAAAAATAAGCTCCCAAAAAGTTAATTATGATCTTTTTCATAGATTGATAGTAAGCTCCGATCCATTTCTTAGTTCCAAAAGGGTTGGGGCAAAATTACATCTACCCAGAGAAATAGATGCGGAGCTTAAAACGCTTTTAATCGTCAACCCTGAAAATGTTGAAACGGAGTTGGAGAACATTTCGTCCGATGATAACTTTTAAATGTTTAACTGTTACTCTTCTTATGTCTGTAGTACTTCTACCATTTACTGTAAAATAATGTAAACATGTGAAATATATAATTTCCACAGTAAAAAATATTTTTTATTATGCTTATCCATGACGAATCGACGTCATTTCAAAAACTTTAAAACTGAAACTTTAATAGTTTAAAAGAAACAACCTGAAAAAGTAATAATTAAAAACTTAAATTTAAAAAAAAATTTTTTCAACTCTTAAAAAGAAAATTAGAGCCGATGTCCGGATTTGCTAGGTATATTGACCACTGTGCGACGGGCGGCCGCTTGCAACACAATCGTATGTAAATTTCTATCCTGATTTACTTTATCGCAATGCGGGCCGCAATTGTACGGAAACACCGAACGGTACATAGCGGAACCGCGATAGCCGCAGACTAGGTGAATTTTCCACGATATCAGTGTCCGCTTCCTCGTGCGGTTCAATGCACTGTTGCATTTGTTCTCACATATACATACATTGTATGTATCTATAGCTATATATGTAAGCAAGAATACATAGGAACGAGCGCAGAATACCACTACCGGGACCCGTAGATGTGCGCGAACATGTGATAATACACCTAGTCGTGAGAACTGTGTCCTCGTTTCCACCTACTCGTAAACAGACAGCAATGATAGTCTGTTATATTGCGGGCGACAGGATTGGACTGAGCGACATTATTTTACCGGGAATGTCATGATTAAACTATTTCGCAGCAATTTATCAATGTACCAAGTACATAAATGATCATACATCGTCCATAGAAATTATCACTGGCAATTTCAATGGTGCTAGCATTAAATTGGATAAAGACACACTCACTAAATGAAATTATATACTCTAATAAATCAACGGTTACTAAATCAGCTTGATACTTGCATAAATATTTATAACATTGCTGAAATTGTAGGAGAAGTGCCTGATTTTCATTTCTGAAATACTTTCTGAACCCGATTCTTTTAGTCAGAGGTCAAGTTTTAAAAAATACGAAACTAAACAATATTACTCAAGAAGATACACAGCCTCTTCTAGAGGTGTGGACGAATTTTAATGAAAAGAAGCTCTACTAACTTAACCAATGCTTTATACAGACCTGCAATAATTTCACATATTCAACAAATTTTGAATTAAATAACTTAAACTAATTAAAATCTCTAATAAAAAATATCTCTAAAAAAAGGTTACATAAAATCTACAATACCTAGTACAAAAATAAACTACGTCATCAGTAATAATAGAAACAGCAACCCTGAAATAAAATATGCAGCCCTGCCATATGTTAATAAACTGTCTGAATAATTGAATAAGATATTAGTTCCATACAATATAAAATTGCTCAACAAAATTTCAATATTTTACAAATTCTTTACACAAAACTTAAAAGCAATACCTAGAAACAAAAACAAACACACGTTATGTATAAAATACCTTGTAATAATTGTAGAGCATATACATAGAACAAACTAGCAACATTTATCAGAACGCCTAAAAGGACATTAATACTCAAACTTTACACATTTTAAATATTTCAATATTCATTTATTACACTCTGTATACGTAAAAATATAAAAACTTTAAACATATTTATAACAATATGCACAAACAATTTTTTACTCACTAACATAGAAAAACGAAAAATAATTTTACAAAACATAACACAAAGAGGAGGAAATTTTAAAATAAAATATAATAATATAATTTTCATTTAATCTTAAATTCTTATCAAAGAAAAAAAACATGGAGACAGAATAAATTTATAATTTAAATAAAAAAATATATTTAAGGTATAATTTTAATAAAATAACTCCATTCTGAGAAAAAATTAAAAATACATTAGAACGCATAAGTTCTATTAAACACAAAAATAATTACAGTAGGAAGAGTATGTGTGAGAATTAACGATGGAAATCTCATTAAATTCATATAGATATTAAGTTACATTGAGGAACTATTTCTACAACATGTTTCTTAATAAGAACACGATATTGTAGGTCGACGCTAACCCACTAAATTTAATTTATAATTAACGCTAAATTAATAAAATAAAATTTTATTATTGGCAGACGCGTTTCGCCTTAGCAAGGCTCATGCTACTGGGCGAATTGTTGCATCATAGGTAACGGGTTTTGAACGACATAGTGTTTTCATCAGTGCCCCAATTTTGGGTATTTATTATGTTTATTACAAGGTATAGCAAATAACAGGCGCTATATGCAAAACGCAATTGTTTCCTTTCAGTTAGTAGAAGAATTTATTGGAAAACATGTTAAAATTAGGTTGAGATTATGTTTAGATAATTCGCTATGATGCATGCATGACTTTGCTTCTTCGTTGAGATACATAAATTGCAAAAATGTATAAACATAGATGTTTTCAATTTTGGGATCTAAGACTGGTTATTTGTTGTACTCCTATTTTTCACTGTTACAACAGGAGTTTTTTTCGAATTTCTTATTTCACCATCTAAAAACATTTTCGACTGTACAAAGTTCAATAGTTATTTCAAATTGAGCAGCTTGTATATTATTCCACTTTTAAATTCTTGGTTAAAACACAATATGACCTTACGTAAACTGCCATATTTTGAGTAATGACGTTATTTAGTTTTCTCTAAAAATGGTCTCGATTTGAACTTGCATTTAAGGTATATAGCTGCCTATAATATTATCTTTATGGAAATATCAGCATAGCTAACACCATCTAAAACAATGAAGTTGACGATAAATAAGTATATCGTAATCCTCCTAATCCTTTAAAGTATAATATAATGTAATGTCCTGTCTTGAACCTTTGCTGCAAAGTAGCAAATATTTTTAAGAGTCGAATATAATGAGTTCAGAAGTTATTTTTTAAAATAATAGCACAAAATTGTTTATGTGCAAATAATAATAAATTTAAGGTAGACAGAGAAGTCGAATTATTAGCATGCCAAAAAAATAAGGATTGAAATACAGAATAAAGGGATACAAAATAGATACAAACTGAGAGAGAGCTGAAATTAATTACCAAATCATTACTTTTTCTTTCAGAATAATATGTTTTTTTTTATTTTAACCTTACAAAACAGGCTATTAACTAAATCTACAACAGCGGATTGCCATTATTAGACTCACACGCCTTTCATAATCAAGTAAGCACTACTTAAAACGGGAACAGCTCTAATAAGCTTCATCATAAAATTAAGCCAATTATAATTCATTCAAGGTTATTGTCGGCACTATAAACAAAATAGAAAAAAAACCTAGTTCTGCAGAATATCTGCATGCATATGTATTATGTAAAATCAGATACCGTGGTAATTAAAAATAACCTCTACAGTCGCTAACTTTTATTTTAATTAAGCAATGAAGAGTTGCTCAGGGTATTCTGAAATTTTAAATGAACTCTGCACACCTAAATACAGATGGGATATTTTCTGTGCAAAACTTAAATACTTTGGGTATCTATGATGCTATAATGCGTAAAACATATTACAGAAGTTTGTTAAAAACGTTGCGAGCATTTCGTTACGTTTCATAATCATAACGGACGTAGACTTACACACGTTACATACATATGTAATTATTTCCACGATAAATTATGGCCTTGAATTTCAAAAACAAGTGGTTTTAATAGGAATTACCGTATTCAAGCTATACATTGTTCGTCGACTTTAAAAATAGTTACATGTACAAAAATTTTATGTTACAAAGTACATACATACGTGCTGTTTAAACGTTGTACATACACATGTGTACTTTAGGTGGGTTTTAAGTGAAATATCTTCGCAAAATTATTAACAATTAACCTTCAACAGGTTAGATAAATATCCACCATCGCTATCGTATAACAATGCAGCACACATACGGTGTAAAATGTGCCCTCAGCATCTATGGAATCCATTATTTTGGGGACAAATTCACTTTAAAATATAAAATTACTTCTTACCTAATTGATGCAGTTATCTTCAGTGAATTAGTTATTTTGTGGCATTAAATATTTATAATAAAACTCGACACTACGCGTCTCGTTTAAAAAAATGTGTAATTTCTTAATTTTTGTTTTTTTTTAACGTTTGGAAAACTTCTCGCGGCAATATATTTAATTTTTCCATTTGTCTTAATTTTTTAATTCCTTTATTTTCTTCCAAATGCCTCTTACTTTAAAAAAGACTAGACGCTCCGCGTCTCGCTGTAGTGAAAACTCGACACTACGCGTCTCATTGAAAAAATTTCTAAATTTTCAAATTTTTTTTTCTTAAACGCGGTTTATCTCTGGAATACTGCTCATTGGAAATTAAATTTTTCATTTGTCTTAATTTTTTAATCTTTTTTTTCAAAGGCCTCTTTCATTAAAAACGACTAGACCTCTAGTCTCGTTGTAGTGAAAACTCCACACTACGCGTCTCGTTGAAAAAACGTGTAATTTCTTAATTTTCGAATTATTGGTTTCTTTTTTTTTAACGCGGTTTGTCTTTGGAATACTGCTCTCTAGAATTTAATTTTTTCATTTGTCTTAATTTTTTAATTTTCTTTCAAAGGCCTCTTACTTTTGAAAAGACTCGACGCTCCGCGTCTCGCTGTTGTGGAAGTTTGTTGAAATAATTTAGTAATTTCTTAATTTTCGCATTTCTCTTAATTTTTCGCTTTTATTTTAACGCGGTTACCTTTGGAAAATTCCTCATGGAGAATATATTTAATTTTTTCGTTTTAACAATTTTTTAATTTTTTTTTTCAAACGCGTCTCAGTATAAAAAAGACTATCTACTATTGTGAAAACAACTAAACAAATTTTTTTAATTTTCCATTTTTTAATCTTTTTAAATGCGTTTGGCTTGACGCTACGTGTCTCGATTTGTAAAATAAATTTTCGAATTTTTCAATTCTTCAGTTATTCTAAATATTTCCCATTTTTCCGACTTTGCAATTTTATTGTTTTTCGAAAGTTTATACTCCCACAATTTCTCAAAGTTACGATTTTTCAAGTTTTTAATTTTTGAATTTTGCAAATTTTGGGTATATTTTTCTAATTTTTCCAAATTTGCAATTTTTAAATTATTCGGTTTTACGGTTTTAAAATATTTTGGAAACGTTTAAACAAATTCATTGTCTTCATCAGTTCTAAAAGTTTTGAAACGTTTTCCAAATCTTTTATATTAAGTATTTAAATTAAACATATTCTCCACAAATAAACCTTGTTTTATGTTACTTTTAGTAGTAGTTAACTGACATCAATAAATCTATAATGATGCACACGATTTTCTTTTTTAAGCGAAGACTTATTCTTTTTCTTTATCGTGTTACCTGACATTTGCACATATCTGGAAGAACGAACGAAATATACGATCAATCAGTATACCAACAGTTGCGTGCGTGTATCTACCTAAATAGATTGTATTCACGAAGTATATGTGGAATATTCCTTTGGGCAAATTACATACATTACCTGAGAAAGCGGCGCATCGTTCTGACATAAAACAACCAAATATAGAAACGCATCTGGTAACGGTTCGTTTTATGCGCTTACCAATTTAAACATGATCGGTTGATGAGATACGCTAGGATTTATGGAAGAACGTGGACGCAGTGGCGTTTTGCAAGAACTCAGTCGAAATAAGAATTTTCGATTTGGCGGCGTTTTTAATGTGTACATCATGTGTACGTACATATAAGAGACACTCGTGGTAGGCATAACCCGTTTTCGTTTTATGTCTGTGTGATGTGCGTTTACGCAGCAGGATTTAGCACCGGTGCACCTGCTATCCATCAGGACATTAGGTCACTATCTGTGCCAATTTGTTGTGGGCGTCTACATTCTGAAGTTACGTGCGTTGTTTTATGTTTGAATGAAAATGTCTTAAAAATAGATTCAAATGTAGCACTGTGCGTGTTGCTTTAATAACAAGTATAAATAACCGATTCTTTTTGTTCTATTCCGATTCTATATATAATTATTGGATTAAACAGAGAACTCAAACTGTACATAAGCAGAAAATTGCAAATATGCTAGGAGATTAAAAAAATACAATCGAAGACAAGAGGTCTTAGGATACCACTCAAAGTGAATCTATTGCTGTTTTCCTCATATCATCCTTAGATGCTAGACAGCAATAGCTTCTGAGAGATTCAGTTAGATGTAATGTCCTAAGACTTCTTATTGTCGATCTTACAATATAAATACCAATTATTTTGACATTAACTGAAGATGAACGTGTTACTAAAATTCAAAATTTTAGATACATAGAATGGTGGAAAGCGACATGAGAATAATGAATCACAGAGTGCTTGTTATTGTGGAAAACTAACTAGCTTCATAACCAGCAGGTATACTTAAATGCAACTAAACCTTTTTAAAAAGGTCGCAGATAATTACTTTGGATTTTGAATAGACAACTTTTATCTATTCTTCTATTTTCCAAATAAGTTAGCTGCACAGGTGCACTGTGTCGATCGTTACCATGTTCACCTTTTACCCGAGCACACCAGTACTATCCCAGCCGAAATGCTACGATTTTTAATTATGGATAAAGATAAGAACATACCTTCTTCTCGGATAATAAATAAAGCCGTGGGCTCCTTGTCAAAGCGACTACCGGGGCTTGCAACACCAGCAAGTTCGGCAAACTTTCAAAAGTTTCATCCAGCAACTAAATAAACACAAATGCAAAAGAGAAACAGAAAAGTTTGGCGGACTAAGAATTTCTGCGGTCAAACACTAATATTTCCGCTATTCTATTTATTAGTTTATTAGCTTTCAAGAGCCAAACAGAAATAAAATTTATCTCGGACAAATCAGAATCCTAAAACATTTCTTTAGGGACCTACTTGATAAAATGTTGGAACATTTTTGTTCTATTTTTTCATTTATTCGTCGCATTAGAGACACAAAAACAGGAGTTTACAAAAAGCCTGCTCAACAAAGACAGGAAAACTATTAAGAGAGTAAGCCAATTGACCTGTAATTGCAAACTAAGTGAACATATTCTGCTAAGCCACAGTCCAGACCACAGTCTACATTATATCCCAGTGCAATAACTTAGTAGCGATGATGATGCTAATACTAAGCTTGAATAACTCTAGGGCATGGATGCACAGACTTATTAAGACTAGGGGCCACTCGGGCAAATCATGAACTGATGGCGGGCCGCCAGAAGTATAGGTAATTAAAGACAATAAAGAATTGATAATAATGTATTAAAATTGAAAAAGAATTTATTAATTTGAAGCGTGGCAATATTTCGAATGTACGAGAGTATTATTTTTGCTGTCGGCGGGCCACCAGTATCCGACCGGCGGGCCGCATGCGGCCCGCGGGCCGCGGTCTGTGCATCGGTGCTCTAGGGCAACCAGTTAAATTAGAGAACGTCTTTTAGAGTAAATGGAATCAGAACAAACCTGAAAGGGTCTCACTGAAGGTAGCTCTACATAGCAATCCCATACTAATCTAATCCACATCTATCATTAGTGCAACAGAAATATTCAGTACATACAGTACGAGTTCTCGTTCTATGGTCACCCGATGTTATACGAAGTCCCGCCCTAAACGTAGCCAATATACCTTACCACAGTATATACCTAAACCTAAGCAATAGTTTCACTTCGTGTCGGCACCTTTGATCTTTTGGGACTAAATTTCAACTCGCGCATAGTTCCGCGCAAGGTAGGATCAGGGCAAAATAGCCCGGCCCCGGCAAGACTGGATTAACCCAATATTGGCAAAAATAAAAAGGAAAAGGTGAATTTGAATTTAAATGCAAACATTGGTATAATAGTTTACATTGGCAAATTAGAAAAATTTACTGAGAAAAATACAAGATTATTATTGTATTTATCAGTCAATGCATGTTATATGCGACTCCTGAATGTGTTAATATTTACTTACATATAAGGCTGGTAATCGCTTCATTAATAATTGCTTTCTATTTTACATTTAAAATAAAATCATTAAGTACTTACCTAATTATCCCTTAAATAATTAACAAGTGTTATTTGTAATGAACAAGAAATAGTTATAGTGCTTCAGGCAGACTATGTTTGTAGTAAATGTAATTGAAAAGGCCTTTATTATAAGGGATTTATCTGCATAATAGTGATAATCCTTTAATTTGCCCACAAGTAAATAAACAATTAAGTGACCCACAATATAAGCCGTTTTCAAATAATCCCCAATGTCCTTTGTAAACATGTAATTCTTAATTATAGAAGATCTTATCTAATTAGTTTTTACTTTTAATTTTGCATTTTAACGGAAATTAGTACTAAGGTAAATAAAATAAGGATGAACTAACAAAGATCTTAATTTCAGTACAAAGAACTGGTACTGATATGATTTACAATATATTAAACCATTGCAATACAAAATGTGGAGCACCTGTCTTTGTTTCTAAACAAACCGTTCGCGTGTCCAATATTAGGTCAATCCGGTCCTGCTCAAATCTGTCCTGAGTCCCTACATGCGTAGAACTATGCGCGAGTTGCAAATTTGTCCCATGATTTTGAGGGAGTGAAACTACTGCATAAGGTATATGCTGTGCTATTACAGCAACAGGCGCAATAGATATATTAGCGTTGCCGTGCCGGCTTCACTCTCGCATTTACGACGATTGCCGATTACGCTGACGGTGACCATAGGAGGCTTGCTCTTACAGTATACGTTCTGCTTTACAATTGTTAGTAATCATACCACTCCTTTCCTATAGAAGTTGGATCCACACTGGATTACCCAGTATTTAAAAGTATTACAAAAACTTATAATAAAAATAGTAAGTACTTTAATGTGATAGTTGTTGCTATACGTTATTTCTGTAGATAATTTCAGTCAAACACGGGAAAAAAGGTAGAGTAAAATGATTGAAGACAGGTTCTGATTGTTATGTACAATTAACAATCACCGTCTCGGCCTGGCATCGAACCAGAGCCTAGGCAAAACATGCAAACCTTTGAACCATCGATACGGCTATAGCAATGGTATAGTATTGATAGCTATTGTCTAATTATAAAGGTAATGATTACAAGAAGTTAATAAAAAGTAATTTTTTGACAGCTGTTAAACGTTTGTATATCGAAATTATGACTAAATTCTGTTATAAGCATTTTACATGTATACCTTTACAAGATGTATAAAATAAATGTTGAATATATTAAACGTATTTCTAAAAAAAAAAGATTAATCTAGCATATATCGTGGTTTTTGCAAGGTTAAAATTAATAATTGCTTGTAAGTGTGCAGTTAGTGCAGTGTAAAGTGTCAACCAAATTGCACAAACATATTGTTGGATTAACCGATTGGGAAATACAATTTTTAAACACATAGATAAATATATACATACAAGATTATATGGCCAACAAAATTTAGTTTTCTATCAAAGTAAATGTCGTATCCTAGGTATATCGTTAGCTGCAAGTAAAAGTAATAAAAGGACATGGTCACACTAAAATAGAATGACTATATCCAAGATCTATTTACAGCGCGTCCTTTTTAGATTAATAGTGACGTCTCTTTGTCCCAGAAGAACTAGGTTGGGGTTTCACTTTTACCTTGCCAGAGTCTATAACTAGCTTTCTCTGTCAAACCCTGTAAATTCAAAACTTTGTTTTGCTTATCTTTGTACTCATGATTTTTGTCATATCTTTCAGTTTGATGTGTGTTAGTTCATTAATGCCCTTTATAACTTGTAATTTGCTAATGTCAAGGAAAAGTTAGTGCAAATGAAAAGCCTTCGGGATCCTCGTCCTGCCAGTATATCTACCTAGGGGACGCTAGGACGCTAACGCCGTCTCAAATTTTAGTAAACACCTGTGTACTTAATTACTTTTTTACAATTGTCATAAAAATAACAATGCGTTTATTGATTTGCCAATCTCTGTGGCGCAATATATACTGAATTGCGGTAATCTCAACCTGGAATATATTCGTTTCTTCGCTGAAGCTAACCGAGATACCAATTTTGGACTTTTTGGCTTTTCTACTTCAGATTGCTCTAAATCGCCACTCCAAGAAACTTGACGACGGGTGAATCATTTGCCAACGTCAAGGATATTGTTAAGTGGTTGGTTTTTCCAACGTTAAGCTGTAAAATATTGCAACTGAACCACGCTCCTGCCTGCTGTACTGCCGTGTCCACTTCTACTTGTAAATCTTGTTTGCTATTGGTTCTTGTTGCAAGCGTTGTATCATTTGCGTAATAGAATACATGTAGACGAGGTGATATTGTCACGAAAGTCCTTAATAAATATCACGAACAAGATTGGAACAAGTATTGAGCCCTGTGGGACTCCCCGTTGTACCTCTGTCATTTCTAAAGCCTCCCCATTCAAAAAGAGCTGTTGCTTCCAGTTTGCCAAATATACTTCCAGTAACTCCAAAGACGCTCCTCTCACCCCATAATATTCCAACTTCTGCAGAAGTATTGGATGGTATACTAAGTTATCTCTAGTCACTCAGTAACTTTTGACAATCGGCGTTGCGATCTGCTTATTGTGGCTTAAGCGTTTATGCAAGAGAAATGTTTGCTTTTGCACCATACAGCGATAGAGTTTAAGCTTTCTGCTGGAACTAATCATATACATATATTATGATTGTTTGCAAAACAAATCTTCTAGTAGTAATTGCTTATATGTGTATGTATAATGAAACAAAAACTTAACCATCATCACTAGTCATATATTTACAATGTAGCTGCCATCTAAATATGTATGATTTAATTCTGATGAAACTCTAACTCGGTCTAATTTTTCAAATGAGATGCCGGTTCTGTTATCGTAGGTCTTATAACTTCAATTATTATTAACTTTCTATAATACTTTAAAAGTGCAATGGAAACTTTGAGTATTCACTAGCATTTACATGACACCTTTTTTTTCAACAAGAAACAGTTATATTAAACCGTTTCCTTTTTTAGTACATTCGAAAGTAGATACGTTATTTCCTGTAACCAGTAAAATAGTACTTGTATACGTAAGTACATCTACGTGAAGTAACATTGCTGGATACCCGACTGTGCTGCAGCGCTACCTATAAAAAGATATTCTAATTCTGTAAGATAAAGTATTCCAATGTTAATAGAAAAAGTGTTAACTGCAAAAAATGTCCAGCCAGGTGTGACAGCTGCGGGTTATTTCAGTGTGTCGCACTGACAAACAGCGCGGCACATGCGAGCGTCTGTCAGGAGCACATGTCGGAGCTCGTGGAGCGCCGCGACGCCACCACATATCAGCGCCTGAAATATACCGGACGAGATACGGCGTCGACCGCTAGCACGGTCCCGTTATAGATACATACTGAACAGTTGCGTGAATTACACGGTTTGACAACTCCTACTTATTACTAATATACGCTGAATACGAGTGCGCCTTCGTTGTAAACATCATCACTTTTAGAAATAACACCTCCATGAGGTATCTTGGGTGCAAGTATTTACTCCGAAAACTTGGAAATATCACAAAATGCTCGAAGAGAGATACATTGGTTTTTATCACGAGTCTTGCAGTATAGGCATAATATATGCTGCACAAAATCTGTTAGTATAATAAAAAGAAAATAAAAAGTATACCTATTCATATAAAAGGTACGTATATGCAAAAGTGAAGGAACAGAATAGTTTATAGAAGAAATACGTTTCAGCTAGAAGAAATGCAACAAAAACAGAATCGTTATTTACTAAACCATATCATGCAAGGCATTCTGAAGTCAAGTAGCGAAACATCCAATTTGTACATTACTGCGTATTGCCACGATCTTTGATAATCTTGTACCTTGGTGCATATGTAAACTTAGGTTGTAATTTTTTATTTCTGACCTTTATGAGCAACCATATAATTTACTATTTCTAACGCGGCGTGGTTTTGCAATCGAAATTAACCCCACTAGTTCGTTAGTATTCAATTGTTTTTAATTGCTTTTTTGACGTGCACGCGAACAGGTGGGAAATGGATACCGTAAATTCTAAGTTTACCATGTATTTCATGCCGCCTTTCAGTAGGAAATAACCGCCTCTAATAACAGAGTAAATAATACTAAATTTCAGTGTAAAGCAGGGTACCCGTTCGTGCATGCTAAAAGTAAATATTGTAATATAAATATAAAAATATGGAAGAGAGACTCTTGATTAAATTAAAATACGTAATGAAGAAATCTATCACAGGACATTGATGAAGTTCAAATAAACGGGACGACGATGTGCCACTTACTTTGAAAAATTTGAATTTTGAACTTCGTTGCCGCCTTATTTGGAAAGTTATTTAAGTTGCTCGCTATGCAAAACTGCGGTTAAATGAATAGAATAATGTTGGCAGCGACTTCTTACCGCCAAAACTCATGCTTGTCGATATAACTGCGATGTGATATTCAAGTGAATGGTTATTTTCAAGAAAACCACAATTATTCAGGTAAATTATATTGAAAAAAAATAGGTAAATGAGCAACATTAATACATAAAGCAAAATCGTAAGACGTTTCAAAACCCGATCAACAATAAAATTAACTTTTAAACATTCACAAGTTCTCATAACCTATAATTATTTCTTTTTAATGGGAGCTGTTTAAAAAATATATAATTAAGAAAATATATGTGAATTGACTTTTTTGAATTCTTAGAATTCGGTCAAAATGAATTAAAAGCAATTCTGAATACTTCAACGGAAAGCATCTTCAAGATCCTTTGAATAGCTTTGACATAACTTGAAATTCTACTAAACTTATGGCTAGAAATTTGACTACTGGGAGAATGGTGAATTTCTTACGCCTCTATAGGTAAAATATTTTATATTTGAAATTGTCTTTACTCACAGTCTGTTATTTACGTTCTAAATTCACAGATGAGCTGGAATAGGCTTGAATTTGAATAAAAATTCTTCGGCTAGCCTGGTATCCTGTTGGAAACTTCTTATCCGTTGGATTCGGCTGTTTCTTGATGTCTGGATTAGTCTTGTGGCTCGGTGAAACTTTCTGTGTTGTTATCTGCAATACTGGATATTAATAACTCGTCCACATCCGCTTTATCTTGGATAAAGTCGATTTCGGGAGCAACACTAACACTTTCAAGGTGAGTTACCTCTTTCTAAATTAATTTATAGATAAAAGGCTTTCCAGGAAAAATATTAATTTTAACTTTTTAATCACATCAATTTTAAAAGCGTATCTCTACCCAGGCTATATTTTCACCTCTCTTCAAATTTTTCAAAAAAGTTCTTTTCTTTTTTTCCCAGAGATCACTTGGACTTATAATTCAAAACATTTTTATGCAATTGGAGTGCGTTCGGTACTCGTTCAGCTCAACCGTCTTCATGCAGTTCTTCGGATATTCTTTCATGGAAACGTAAAACAATTAAACTATTCACTTCGCTGAAATATTATTCCTTTTTCACTAATTTTACATTAATTACGCTTAATAAAGTAATTATTTACAAATTTGTTTGACAATCAGATTACAGTTCTCTATACAAAATGATTAAGAGTTTTTCTCGCTAGATGTCAGCAACATGACAGGTATAAATAAATTTAATAGCTAATACAACATGCTTTAATAAAATGACGCTCACAATTCTGTACGATTGTGTTTGTTAAATTTGGAAATTCTGACGTTTAGTTCTGATATTTTAAATTACTAACATATTTGTAGTTCCTTAGGTAAATGCTTGTGTTTAATTATGAAAGTTAATTTGTTTTGTGTTTGTAATGTACCTACTGTGTGAATAACTATATCACAATATATCTGTGTACCTAAACCGTAGAAGCTATGGATAATTTATGTCCATCGCAGTGACAAATAATGTCATCGAAAGGATATAAACGCTCACGAAAATCAAATAACGTGAGGTCGATTTACAACTTTCTATAATTGCATAGTGACATGAGAGTTTATTAATTCGTTCTTGGTACACGTATGAATGAACACGTACATTAATATAGTCGTGAACCTCAGGATGTCACTACAAATTAAATTTTATAAAAATTTTGTAGTTTTAAAATAAATTATCGTATTTCTACAAATAATAATAATAATGTTTGGTAGGTTTAATTTATCGAGCCTACTGTACCGAGAGAACTCGCCAATACACCAAAGCGTAGAGATGGTATTATATCTGTAGCCGCAGAGAAACACGTCGCAAATATCACGAACTCGATTTAATAACACGCCATACAAGGCGCTTTCTTAGAACCAATATTTACACTGACTAATTCGTTACAGGTAATGGGTAATGGTCTCCCCTCAAGACGTTAAAGTCATTTCTGTAAGTGGTCTCCTGAACCGGCAGACAATCTTAAATGCGGTCGAGATTGAGAGATAATGCGATTGTCTTATTTGGATAGGAAAATGGGCAACATTGTTTGGTCGGAGTCTTCTAGCGAACACGTAACTGAAGCTATTCAATTAGCGCAGGTGGATTTCTCAGAAGCAATGCGTTTTGACGTAGTGCTCTCGTGATATTTTGTAGAAAGTAAATAAGACAGGAAGCAACAAATATGATCAGGAATTGAAGTTATTTTTGATTATATTTAAGTGACCATTTTCGGATTTCAAGTAATCGCAATTAGATTATGTTTATTGTAGTCTAAATATCTAGGAAAAGTAAAACTCGTTCATTGTTTTTACAAACTAGCATTGTATAATTTCCACTATTACGCTGACCCACCAGCACTACAACGGTGGGGATACATTTTATGTCGTAGTACCTATGGCGTAGTAAAAAAAGTGAAATTTCTTGTATACTTTATATTTGAGTGACTTCATTGTTTGTGACTTACTCATCTGAGTTATTACAAACAAATTAAAGATATTTTCAGTAGTTTTTGCGTAGTGCGCGCACAGACAGGTAGCGAGTTACAATTTTATTTGCACGGATCTATGAATCATGGTAAAGATATAATTTCCTAATGTATTCTAACATGAAGAAATGTTTTATTCATGTAATTCTTTATTTGACAAAAGTGGAACACCTGCCCACAATTACTTCCACATTCTTTCAAAAATAAAAATAGAAAGATAACCAGAAGCGTTCAACTGCAAACGTTGAACTATTTTGATTATAAATTAGTTGTAAGATATCCACAGAAAACGTCTAGAAAACGATCTTGAGAAAGCAAATGAAAGAAAAAGCTAAAACATCTGAAAATATATGTATGTATCTCATTGAGGTCGTTGTGGTAAGTGAGCAAAAAACCAGATTGGTTACGGTGCGACTTTGTTTGCGTGCTAATAAAGAAGGTAAACGTATGAAGTACACACAGGTGTCCGTACCGCGAGATTTAACCGCTTAAATAGTATGCATGTGTATAAGATATGCATCTGCTGATAGACGTACACTGGCACACCACATTATTCAAAATGCGTTTCCCGTGTAATGTATTCTCTTACGTTTAAGGTATTTGTAATTTTCCAACGCGATCTCTCTTTAGACTTTATGTAATTATTGGCGAAAGAACTTCTTTAACGAGAGGAGCGTATGTTTGAATATGACAATTATGTGCGTACAAGGTTGGTCATTAAATAATGAGACCCATTGCAAAAATGTGATTTGTCGTATTTTATTGCTGAAAACAATCCTTTACGTCATCAAATGTTAAACACTTCAAAATCAGTTATCGTCATCGCATATACGTTGAGTAAGAGGATAGTCAAACACTGACTTCTCCTTTCCTGTCCCGAAAATTTCTTCATTGGCGTGATTCTAGGTTGAACGAGCGCCACAAGACTACACAGTTACTGTGCCTACTATCTTAAGTTCTGCTCAAGCGGAGAGAATAAGTGAGAACGAAAAGCCTTAAGTTGCACAAAGATCTGGTCGTTAAAAAGTTTCTGTTAAATAATGGTATTAGTAAACAAAACTGCGATAGTACCGTTCACTCGGAAGAGGAGAGTGGAGCATTTGGTGTCACCCACTATCCAAAGTGTGGAACTTGAATGTGCAGATAATGCAAAATATCTAGCCGTTCTATTTGGTTTGGATTAACATGTGAAGAAGATTATTCACAAGGCAAGGTTATCCTTATGGAGTTGCCGAAGAATATATGGGAAATCTTGGGGGATATTCCCAAAACTAATCCATTGGCTTTATGTGATGGTAGTACGTCCAATCATAAGCTATTGAGCGATAACATGGTGGCAGAAAGCGATGCAAGCTAGAGCCACAGCAAAACTTGCATCCATACAAAGGATTGCAAGTATCACGGGAGCAACTCATTTATTAACAATCCCGGCATTTGCGTTGGAAATTCTTCTGCACCTACCACCCTTGCAGATTGTTGTAGAACGGGAGGCCAGATCAACTACATTCCACCTATGGCACATTGGGAATCAATCGCCATATATTCATGGCTGTGTGTCTAACAAGCTGCTGGAATCGGTCACTTCCGACAACATGCTGGGAGTGCCATCGGGCATTATATGTATACGCCATTGCTTTCTTTCCAAAACAGAGAGAAACGTGTGAAATGTAACGAAAAAACACTGACGCAGGCAGACACCTGCTAGTTTACGGACAGTTCGAAAACAGAGCAAGCTGTTGGCGCAGAAATATTCTGTCGTAATCCAAGAGTTAGAAAATACTACCACCTTGGACAACACACAACGATTTTCCGTCTGAAATCTATGCAATTGATATGTGTGCTAGAGAGATTTTGGATAAAAACATCAGACACAAATCAATAAAAAATTTCTGCGACAGTCAGGCGGTGCTCAAAGCACTAGAGGCGCATAAATGCAAGGCAGATCTGGAGCTGTAAAAACACCCTAAAAACAGTGAGGACAGCTAATAATCTATTCCTTATCTGGGTACCTGGGTACTCACTCATTCATAGCAATGAGGAAGCAGACACTCTTGCCAAAAAGGGTGCTGCTTCCCAGGGATCAGAAACCGCCGTTGGCATAGCACCTACGGTAGCTAAACAGCAAATCAATGTATTGGTACATCAGAAAGTGCTCCAACATTTGAACAATTGCCCCAGTATGGTACATGCAAAAAAATGTATTTTGTTTAATCATGTCAGAACTAAGGAACTACTAGAACACAAGGGCAATACATTAAGATATTTTACATTAGTAAAATGTGTAATACCCCATGAAGAACCTACTTGGTTTTATTTGAATCACTACATACTTAAAATGACAATACTAACTGGTCACAAATAATACCATGACCAATAGACTGATAAAAATTTTACATTTCCACACAAAGGAAAAGGATTCTTTAAATGAAACAAATATATCTTTACCGTTACTTAAAAGAACCACTTTTTTCAGTCAACATATATTTCTTTTAACTCAAAATAATACTACTTCATTGAAAGATACTAAAAAACTAAATTGAAAGTACTAATTAAAAGAAATATGTATTAACTGAAAGAAACTATTCTTTTAAATAACGTATTTCTTTGATTTAAAAAATTCTCTTAATCGGTGCACTTAAAATAAGAAAGTCGATATGAATATCCTGATTACCAGTAGTGCTATAAAGCTAAAAATATGTTTCCTAAATATTTTGTGAGCTCCAAGATTAAATTCTTACTAGAATCATAAACCAGTTTCACAGAACCCCTACGTAATACAGGTGCTTTTTTTATTTTTAGTATTTATAATATCCGTGGTCAAAATTATTTCTATTTTTATAAGATTTAACACACAAAAACACTGTCATAAAAATAAAATTATAAAATATTATTATAAGGAACACTCACCGGCATATTCAGGATATTTTCCAAATATATTATGATTCACAGATTCAACTGCGGCAAATTTAAGCCAATAACCGGCGAATTATAAACCATTTTCTTCAGTAAATTGCTAGAATACCCACTATTAGTAGAAATAATTCTTCTTAAATGAATTGTCAGATATTCTTACGATTCTGTTTTTTGTGGCTTGAAAACCGAAATAGGATGGTTAGAGAGGTAATTAAGGTATCTATTTGGAAACTTTATTTCGGTATACCAATCCAAGATGAACTGTAAATTATGAAGTCTAGCACCAAGAGTGTCAAGAAAAGGTGCAGAGTTGCCTGATTCCTTCTCGATAGTGAACGGTTTTTTATTGTGAAATGAAATGAAAGTACTTAAACTCATCTCAATTCCATAATGTGGTGATATCGTCAATATATTTGTATATGATGGTTAAGTTAAAATGAAGTGTAGATATTCAGAAGTTCATCACTATGCAAGCCCCAAGATAGGACTTAAAGGACTTTCCAACCAAGTGATGACAATGAAAGTATGCATCTCCATCGACATATGATTTGAGACGAGGGGCCAATCTCTATCAATGAGTTCAACGATTATATGCAAGGGGATATTAGCAAACGAAGCCACGACATCTAATAATAACGCAATTTAATCAGGAGCCAGCATCACATTTTTCATCATTTCGACAAAAGTGAACGAATCACGTATGTCATAACTAGTTCTAATTGGAAAGTTTGTAAGGGCTCTGTGTAGTTATCTCCGATAAAGTATCACTCTTCTATAAACACTAAATTTGTAACATACATTCCAAACAAGTTTGTATAAAACCAATGTCACCGCCGAGATGTAGGTTTGCGTTTAGGCTCTAATTTCGGCACTATTGGAGTATGCGCGTGCTCATCACGTGATCCAGCACACGCTTTATTATTGGAACTTTTTCTCTTGTTACATTACAACTTGTCAATTTACAAAGTGGTGGAGGAAGAAAGCAAGGAGCATTAATTGATTCATTTTGGCATTTCTAATAATTATTTATCATCCTGAGTGTATACTAGAATTGTAACGCCGACTGTGTTTTACCAGTTTTGGACTGATTCCAACAGAGCACACCTTTAATTTTTCTCAATGCTCCTTAGTAGTTATAGATTTTAAGAACCCTACACAGGTACAAGAGCAGTTTCTCCCTCTATTCTACCTTTAAATAATAAAAGATGTAAACGGTAAACAGGGAAAGAGTTCTTTATTGTCTAACAGAACATATATTTATCTATACCGTTAAAATTAAAGTAGTTCTTATAAACTGCGGTTAGTAACAACTGTTATGTTGATGCACAACAATATTACCTTTTAGTAAGTTAACTTGACTTACTTACTACTTTCCTTTGTGTTTCAAATTCACATGTAAAAATAAAATTCCCATGTAAAAATACGTAGTCCGAAAAAAAAGTATTCACTCATGTGTTACTACATACAGTTTGTCAAGATTACGACTGTAAATTTATGTTACCGTCTGCATAAATGCAGACTAATGCAACTATGTAAAGCAGCTGTAAGTTTACACTAATTTTTATCAGAGTAGAAGCGATCTTGTAGAGTTTAATCTAATTATAAGTAGGGAAAATATATTTACCTTAAACTAAGTTTTCGGTACATTAGAACTGACTCTGCCATAAACTTGCTCGCTTATTCCTGGTATAATATTGAAGTAAATATTTGTTTATTTGTTATCAATGAAAAGCATCCTTTACAAACATAGTTAACGTGCACCTGGGCAAAAACCTTAAGCACTATTATTAGAGATAAACCTAATGACGGTTAAGTTGTTCCTAATACCTTCCACCTGTTTGCACTGAACCATCTAATCATTTATTATACCTATTTGTACCGAATCTTGAAGGACAGTACGCCTGCACTGAGATCAATTATAAAGAAATCGAGTATAGGTACTTATAAAGAAGGTATTTTAATCAGAGTAATTACTACGACGTTTTCTATATGTGCACGAAATTGATAATTTTTTAGAAAAAGATCTGCCTATCTAAAGGATTATGGCACATTTGTGATTGCTATCTGTTATGCACCTGCCGAGAAGTACAACATTGCAATCACGAATTCTTGATTTGTGATAAAATCCGTAAATTGAGACAGGTTCTCATTTGCACCGCCTGTTCTGAATTCATAATAAAATAGCTTTGTTAACAGATAAAATAAACGAATGGGGACATCGTTCCATCACCTGATGTGATTGGGCAATTATCTTCCAATATGCTTCTAGAGTATAGCTGCGAACTTTCTATATGTTACTATTAAGATGATGTATAATATATTATTTTATTTATAGGTTATCGAAAACCAATATATGTAATTTGCTTTCAAGAGTTGTGGGTGGATTTTAAATTAGAATTGGGTTTTTCTTTTTTCGTTAATCCAAACCTGCCCGACAAGCCTCGAAAGCCCATAAAAGCACGGTGGTCAAACAAACTTACTGTGCTATGTCGGTATTTGTATGCAACCCACTCCAAAATTGTGGTAACTGCGACTAATTTCTATAGATCCTTTACTTAGTGGGTATACGGGATGTTTCTGTGTACCCTTTCGGTTCGCCAAATAAACCTTGTCTCCGCGTTATAATACCGTGCAGTCACATAATGTGCGCTCAGCTGTTTCTGGTTCATTTCTGAATAGTCTGCAGCTGGAGTTTTGCACAAGTACTCCTGCACCTGAGCATGCACGATCTTCAGATTTGTAATTGATGCGTAATTTTTATGAAATGTTGTTTCATCTCCGAAAAAAAGAGACGTTCAACGAAACCTATCCGATCATGGATTTGTTGTTGAACCCATTCGCAAAACGCGACTCTACGGGTAAAATCTTTGTCCAGCAATTCTTGGTGTAACCGAATATGGTATGGACGGTATTTGTGCTTTTTTAGTATTCTTTGAACGAACCTTCGGCTAATTGTTGCTGCGAAATTTCACGTTGACTATTATGTGGATTTTCTATAACGCATGCTATCACATTAAATTTATTTTCCTCCAAATATTTCCCTTTCACGTTTACGTCATACTTTACTGAACCAATACGGTAGAAACGATCGATTAACTCTTTGTGGCCGTCTTCGTGCGGAATATCTCGCTTCATAAACTCTTTTTGCAAGAACGCACTTTTTTGAACATTATTCCAATACCGAAATCATATCTGTTAATTCCTCAACTGAATAGTTCATTTTTGGAATGTATTTGAATCGAAACTGGCGTTGCACCCCTGACTGCACGCTAATACAAAAACAGAAGGCTTAGTTGATGTTTAACGTTTTCGTTGGCTAGCCAGCGCCACACATATTACATCAGTGTTCAAAGATTCTCGCACCAGCGAAAATAGAAGACGTACCCAAATCAAGTAACGGTGAGAAGAAAATCGTATATTTTTTTTTCAACCGGAACTAATCCTCTTAATACACCTTAATTTAGACGTAAAAATGATCATAACTTTTTAAACACTCGGAAAAGATGTGGCAAACCCTATATGAGGAGACTCGCAAAAGTAAGCAGATTTCAAATACACAAAAAAAGGTATAACATTGTATTTTAAAAAATATAAGTTAGGCCTGGCACGGCGTTATGAAACCTTGTATATGTGTAACTAATTTTAGAATATGAAGCTTAAGAATACCTTCACCTTTTCCTAATAATTTTTTTTGATAACCTTTATAATGTCGGATATATTAAGCTTCCCCACACTAATGTGCCAACCTGTATACAGGCTTTTCCACGGTAGCCGTTCGTTAGAAGTTTCCGAGGTTAGAAAAAACCTGGAACTCTGAATTTTTGGGATCCGGGGCTATTCAAGATTCTCTTTCATTTTAAAATATTTTCAGGGTCTTACTACTTCCGGTTATACCGGAAGTCTCCATAAACTTTCTTATTTTAAATGGAACACCCTGTATATTATTTCATGTTTAAATTCCTGAGAAAATTTTATGATAAAATTTTCTAATAGGTTTCCCTATACCTATTTTCACCTGCTACTTAGATATCTTGATTTTTTTGAAAATTTTGAAAGATGTAGCGTTATTTGCAACACAGTATCTTTTGCCCATTTTCGACTGGTAATAAACACTTCTAGGGTAGATGGAAGCACAAGAATGACACTTTCGATATCCACATTGACAATTGATTTGCCGCATACAGGATGTCCAAAACTGCATGACCAATTACAAAATCTTCAAAGTTGAAAAAGTTCTTTTTTTCAAATGAAACACCCTGTATATTATTGGATGATCATTTAATTCTGCATCGATTCGCTAAGACTTTCCCTATACCTATTTACAACGGTTAATCTTCCAACATATATACTCTGGCTTATAAACGATTGAAGCTATTTGCTGTATTTCTAAATAAGATATTTTAGAAGTCTACCCAACAGTTTTGTGGGACGCCTAAGTTTTTTTATCTGCTTGCTCCCGTTTTCTTGATGATTTTACCTAGTTAATGATAGGAAAAAGTTTGCTTTTTTAAATTTGGTAAATATTTAAGTTATTCTGAACATAAAAAAATCTGTGTTGATTGATTTATCTCATTTCTAAGAGAAGGAACATTTGTAGAAAGAAACATAATTTTGCAGCAAAAACAAGAAACGCGGTGAATCACATTTTCTGTTTATGGCGACATTTCGGATATATTTTTCTTACTCATCGATAAATTAACTATTATTTAAAATTTACAAAGAAATAAAACGAACTAAATTAAAAAAAAAAACAGTAATTAAAATTTGAACTAGCTGTTTTGTTAGTGTAACCATTGTTTTGGAACAAATGTGCTTAAAATATAACCATTAATATTCGCCATTACTTCCAGCGATGCATCGCAGTTTACGTATTTATCGCCCTCAGTCTTCTTCATCAGAGTAGATAATTTACCCGTGTTCCTCACCGCTTTCCTCGCCTCTAGAAGGGTTCAGTTCTATTTTCTTGGGAGGAATATGACACATTTACATGAAAGTAAGCCAATTATCGGTGGGATGAAAGTCATACTTATAGAACTGACCCGCAGTGACTTATAATCAAAGTGCGTTCATAGCGCAATTCGTACGAAAGCTGCAACATGATTTGGGCTCGCGTTCCAAACCTTTATAACAAAGAAGTCCTTATGGACCTGTGTACTTCCATATTCAACTATGGAAATATAAACCTAATAATCAACTAGCAGTAGAGACAACCGGTTCAGCTGTGATATCTTCAAAAAAAGGACATGAAAAGAAGCGAACATTAGAGCTTCCACAAGGACAAGTGGCAGTAAACGCCAGGAAAAAAATTACAAAAACTCTAAAGACGTTTCTGAGAATGTAAAACAGATAAGGGTTGTAATCAATTTTATATGGATCGTCGACAATGAATATTTAATTACAATAATTTGGTCGTTTGACATTTCTAATGATCAACGCCCATTTTTGGACGCTATTGAGATGCAACACAGCCTGGATCATTTTATAATATAAACCTAATAATCAACTAGCAGTAGAGACAACCGGTTCAGCTGTGATATCTTCAAAAAAAGGACATGAAAAGAAGCGAACATTAGAGCTTCCACAAGGACAAGTGGCAGTAAACGCCAGGAAAAAAATTACAAAAACTCTAAAGACGTTTCTGAGAATGTAAAACAGATAAGGGTTGTAATCAATTTTATATGGATCGTCGACAATGAATATTTAATTACAATAATTTGGTCGTTTGACATTTCTAATGATCAACGCCCATTTTTGGACGCTATTGAGATGCAACACAGCCTGGATCATTTTTAAACCAATAAGCTGAATATATATATTATTTTTTTTCGTTTCCCGCTATCCCCTTTAATATCTAAGCAACTAAGATAAATAAGCACGAAATGATTAAAATCTTGAAATTCTTCCAATAACTACATAATAATGTTATACCTAGGAGATAATTCCGTTTTAACTTCATTTACTTTGCATACACGAAATTAATGCAATTGCGCACCTTAAAATAATTATTATAAATCAGAGAAGCTAATCCCGTTTGTTTATGTAATTTAATTATATTGTTGTAATGGTTGTAGTCATACTTTAATTTACAAACACAATAGGGTGACGTATGAATACTGACAACAATAGTTATTTAATTTAATTGTAAACAAGTGCCTGTAAAACGGAATTTTCTATGAGTAATTCTTTTTCAAACGTGAGTGAATTTCATGCTCATTACAAATATTACAATATTAGCAACCATTTCGCTAGAATTTGTAATTTTTTTTTATATTCTAACTGTTTATGCACTGTAAATACATATTGCATAGTAATAATTTGATCTATTACGTATCGATGATAAAAAAAAAATACTCGCGCTAGCTTGTGTTTTATTAATCATATATTATGCTTGGAATAAATAAAACAAAGACGTAATATTTAAAATTTAATTTGTTCAAGTCAAATATTATTTTTATTTATAATAAAAATTTAACAACATTAAGTTGCATTATAGGTAACTATTTACAATCTTTCCTCTAGAAACAAAAATGTACACTAACAGCAACCGAAGTTCGCAGCATTCTTAGCCCTAAACAAAGGTCTAAAAATACGACGATAGCGGTTCTAAGACACCCCAACATGGGTCATATCAATGATATTATGTACAATTCACATTTGTACATAGACATATTATGTAGTGTATATACTAAAAATCACAGAATAAAAATATAGTTACTATATATTGGATACAATAAATCTGTGATATCATATCGTAAAGGAAACATAATATCCTGCTTAGAATTTTTTTTTGGGAAACTTGTACGCCAAGAGAAAGGAAGGAAAATATGAAGATTACAGAATGTACTATTTACAGAGTAGGAGAAAAAACAATTAAATAAAATCTAAAACGATTGCAACATAAACAGGTACATCACTAAAAGTGTCTACATTCAAACCGATAAACATTTACAACAATTTCCTCGTTTTCATTACTAAAAATTTCCAATTCTTTTTATACATTACTATACACACACGCACAATATAAAAAAAAAAGTTCATGTTAAAGGAAAAAGAACGTTACGACTCTAATGCGACAGAATTACAATAATTAATTATTAATAGTAATAAAATTAAAACAAAATCACACAGTTATATAAATTAATGATTTTTCAGTCGTTATCTAGAATAATGGGATTAATGTTCATGATTTTTAGATGCAGATGTTCTTTCTTCTTTTCGCTGCTAAGATCTGATACATCAACGGATGTGCAGATGTCTTTCTCGAAAATGGTATCTTTATTTCCTTTTTCATGGGAGCGACATTCCTGCTCCTTGCGTTGGAAAAAAACGATGGAATGAAAATTACGGATGACTATTGCGGATGAAGAAATGATGAGGACGACGACTACGACAGGTTTTAAGGTGAACTACTCAGCAAGTTACAGGTCTGCCATCTTGCGGCGAAAGTTTTTCTGGTGTCTGTAACAAAAAAGAAAGAATTTAAATAAGCGGCATTTCAGAATTTTTGTATATAATTTCGAGTTTTTTAATAGTTGTTACTATGACTAGAACTAATTAATTCATTAAAATTTATTGCACACACTAAATAGAATTTATTACGCTTCAAATTATTAAATTAATTGGCGGCCGTTATGTGGACTTGGTAAGGAATAAAATTGCACGAGAGTCCATATATGGTCGGATTTGAATTGTTAATTTGATGCATTTCACTTTGCACGTGTTCGTTAGTAGTCTAAGTATGTGGAAATTTATTCCAAGTCGCAAAGTGCGACGAACCCTATGTGGATATGTGAAGAATGCAGGAATTTTGAAATTTGAAATGTCATTCACCAAATTATGCGTATTCCACGTGATGGAATTGTACGTGAAAGTGTGTTGTACGAGTTGCCCTAACATTAAGTAATCTCTCTTCATCGCCCGATAAAAATACAACTATTTAAGTATTATCGGCGTTTATATGAGGGGAGAATTCTGGGTTCCGAATGAAGAGAAAGGAGCAAGAGGAGGCAGACGTATTGAATCATGAAAGATAGTCACAGTATGCTGATCAATGAACGGCTAAGTGCAGACAATCACGACATATCGCCAGATGGTGGTCTACATGCACGTGTTTAATGCAGATGTGCTTTAGTACGCATATACCATGTACACATACGCACACAGCAAGCCGTTATATTTCTTTCTATGTATATAAATGTACGATGTGTGCTGGACCCTAAAAACCCAGGTGTCGACATGTGGGTTATCCAGGGTATCGAAGTATGGGCACATTCATATGCGACTGCTATCGGTAATAACGATTGACTAAGCAAAATAACTCCGCAACGTACACATAATGATTCAAAGTAACGTTTACGAGGGTGTCATTATAAAAAGAAAATCGTGACACATTGCCAAATATATACAATAGCGCAAACAATGGATGTGGTTTTCATGCGAACACCTGCTTTATATATTAACGCGTTGTCATACTAAAACAATGGTGCTATTTCGAAAAACAAAAGAGGTCAACACGTCGGTATATATTTTTCTCTTTTTCGTGGGCAAGCTATTAAAGTACTACACAATATTAAACTTTGTTTTTTTTTTGGTATCTGAACTTTTCTACAAGAATCTTTTATATAAATTCATTTTTTTTGTTTAGAATTTAACTTACCGTAATATGTTGTAACGTTGGGGCTTCACATGGTGCCAATATGGTATTTGGACTTGTCCGGACACCAAGTGGTTGCCTCGGACTAACCGCACCCTGTGATTTTTTTTGACTCAGAGCGGCGGCGGCGTCGAAAGCGTTAACTGCAGGATGTGTCTCCAGCGCACTTTGTAATTCACATATGTAATCGATGACATGTTGGATGACTTCCAGTTTCGACAGCTTCCTGTTTTTCGGCATGAACGGTACTAAATCCTTCAATTTGCTCAGATACATCTGGATCTCTTCGTTTTCGATATCCTTTTTGTGTTTGGTAATACGTCCCGCGGTCACACCACTGTTATCAGAACACAAAACACTAGCGGCCTTCATTGTCGCGCGAGATTTCTCGACTACAATAACGCAAGTAAACAAGTTGTTGAAAATTTGTAAATAGGGGTAATCCACTGGCGCGCACGAACGTCTGAAACGATATCTGCCTCGCGGAGAGCACTTTACGTGTTTGGATAGGTTTTAGGAATGAGGGAAGCTTTTATATCGGCGGCAGTGGTGGGGCAGCCAATGGAAAGAGGCGCCGGTTGTGTGGGCAGTTCCAGCCAATGTAAATCTAAGGGCGCTCAGGTAAAACAGTCGGCGCCTGACTTTTAGCGTCGTTTTGGTCCTGCCAATCACGACGGCGCCTTCCTGCAAGAGGCGACAAAATAGTAGTCAGCAATAAATTGCCCCAGTAATGTATATCTATTAATCATGGTTTTCAGTAGTTTTATCCGGAAGTATTATTCGTATACAGAAACGATGTCGGCTCTCCTTTTTCATAATCGTTTCAAACAAAACCAGTTTTATGAGAATAAAAGGTATTAGTGGCCTCTTAAAAAAAAATGTTTCATTACTCGCTTTTTATTTGTTTCTAATATTCATTGCAACGACAAAAATATTGTGTAAACATATTTATTAAACTTTTTTTACAAATACAATATTAGGACAAACACACTGTAGTTTTGTTGAACATTGAAATTTTATGTGTTAAACAAATTTAGTAACTAATGATATTATCATTATAATAAGGTCTATAACTTTTGTAATAAATAGTAATATATGAATGGGCATTGGTTATTAGGAAATATATTGCTCTCCTGCACAGGCGCAGCTTGTGCTTACGTCAGTCGGCGGCTATGACAATGATCGTAGTTCTTCGTATGCTCTCGGCAAATACGTTTCTATATGAGGTGTCCTTTACGGGAAATTTCACTGTATATGGTAATATCTCGTAATATTATGGAACAAACTGCCGTAGCCGTTGATATATTTTCTTTTGTATTCTTTTCTATGAGTTAGAGGCTTTCGTTTTCTGATATTTAGGGTTTATTTAAATTCATTTTTACGTTTTGGCAAATTTATCGTCTCCTTCAAAAATTGAAATGAATTAAAAATGTTAATGAAGAATAATATGAATCAAGTATCTTATTTTCTAAAGAAAACAATAAATTTCTCGAAACGTAAAAATGAATTTCAATAAACTGTAAAAATCAGAAAAAGAAAGCCGCTAACTCATAGAGAAGCATACAAAAGAAAAACTCTTAATAGTATGTATAGGTACATTTGAAATGTTTTTATTGTTGTTGTTCTGTAGACGAGTACAATTAAACAAAATCGCTTGAATAAATTGATTTGAAGCCGAGAAGACAGTAGCCAAAGTTCAAAAATGCAATTATTCAGGAAAAATAAAAAAGGGCTAAAATTTTCCGGTTTTTGTCGATTTAGAAATAACCAATTCATGAATTATTATTTTTTTTTTTGTTTTTGACGTCACTTATGGTGGAAAGGAGAAGAGAAATGAAGGCGCGCAGTGAAAAGGCACTACTCTTCCTGTTACGATGGAAGCATAAATATCTTTGTTGTTCAGCGTGTGGCCCCTATTATTTTCTCTTGTGTTTTGTCTGTAAGTTAGTACTTCATCTAAAACTTCTAACAAAGCCTCTCAGCAAGAAGAAAAATACAATGCAAAAGATGATTTACGAATAATTTTAGAGAAAGCTCCGTTGACCGTAAACCTTAAGTCAATCGTCATCCAAGACAAAGCTAAATGTAGGAATATATATTGCTACGAAACTTGTAGATATTTTATTAAATTGATTTTAAATTAACTCAACACTGTTTTATTAACATTCAGACATGCAGCGTCCTCTATTTAAGATAAAAAGACTCCACAGATAAGCTATGCATCAATAGCTAGATGCCACTATAGCACACAAGTGAATGAATACCTTCCCCTCTCCCTGTTTTGAGCACACCGCATATATTCTTCAGTAACTCCTGGGGCGTGGGGGGGTGTAGTACTCTAGACAACCTATGATTATTACCTTAAGTTGACTTGTTATAATCTTTGTTTCTTTAATAAGTGCTGTTTTAGTTATTTAGTTGTGATGTTATTATGTTATAGTGAATAAAAACAAATTTTTATACATAACTTTGTTTATTTCGAGTTAATAAAAAAATGATGAACAAATTAGATGAAATATTCTCTCTCTCAGGGTAAGTAAGTAAGTTCAAATACTATTTAAATTATACAAAAATAAGATTCCTTGAATCTTAATCCAAACTAATCTCAATATATCTTGTTTAAATATCAATATTGAATTCAAATCTCCCGCTAACCTCCCGTCATACAATCGCGTATTGTCAAAAACCTTACTACAACAGCAAACGTTTGTTTAACATCAAAACTCCCTAAAAATCACTGTTATCAAATCATTCTAACCTCAGAATTTAATTATGTTCTCAACGTTATAAGTTCAAAAGATGAATAAACGCTTACTTTTTAAGTACGATAAATAGCTCCTTTATATTCCAAATACTGATTCCAGTTCTGCAACAATCTTTTCAGCTCCAAATCTGCGTTATCGATGTCTCAGCCACGAAAGTTGTATCGAAGCCCCTCGATTATGGCTCCAGGAATAGAAAATACGTCCCCCAATTCTTCGAAATTAATGGATTACCATCATTTTTGCACAAAACACACAACACTTCATTCTTGGCAAGTAAATCTTTAGTTAAATGACTCTTATAATTATTTAAATTTTGAAATTTCTAGATGTTTTTGAAAATACAACCAACTCAGGAAAATATTGAAAAAGAAGTCCCCCACAATTGTTTTTAAACAAACATTCCTATCTCCTAGGCATTATGGATTCCAGCAACGATGAAAGAAAATCGTTTCCAACGATACGACACCTTAAGTGAACCTACGTTCGTACAATCAGCGAAGGAACTTTTACCTAAAAAATCCATGGAAACGTGCCCTTTTAAAATTATATGCGATATAGTGAGTGTTTAGTTTGAATTTTTACAATTTGTTTACAAAGTAGTTAAATACATAGATCTTAATACATTTTATTTCAATAACAAACGTTTGTTGCTGTATGTTGTTAGTTAGGTAGGTTATGTAATTTGATATCATAGCAATATATATACAGGGGCGTATTTATTTATGTGCTGAATGGGCTATAGCCCATCAGGGCTGCAAAATTGGATACTGTTTTGGTCGTTAGAGGACCTTTTGTTTACTAGAGTTAGCTAAATTTAAGTAGCAGAAGACCATGGGGAATTTGATTCTGACACGATCTGCGTATGTCACTATACGGATAAGTGCTTGGCATATGCGCTAAAACTGGATTCAGATTTATAGAGAAGTAGGCTGCTGGTAGGATTAAAGAATAGCTAATACTAAACTAATTATCAGGTGATTGTTGTGTATTTCAATACCTTTGTACAATTATTTCAAACTATTCTTATCAACATTTTCTTAATATCATTTTCTGAATGCCGTATTTACCTATATGTTATTTGCCCCATGAAAGAAATATTGAAGGAATTGTCTAATGATGTTGTCAATGAGAGAGAGCTCATTTTATAAATCCCTATATTATCTGTACTGGTAGTGAATTAGCTCTTGTGCATTAGCAACGCCCTGCAGCATAAATATTCAATTTTAACTGCTAAAGATTTTCGCACACTACGCCGTGTCGTGATAGGAACGCAAACGGACCTTTTCTAAGGTTCATTTGATATGCTTGCTTAGTCATTGCTATGATACACACAACAATCACAAGTGACAATTAATTTAGTACATGTTGTATTCCTTACGACTCTGGACTTCTACTAACGCAGAATATGTTATTCCTGCTCTTCATTGCACCCCGCATCTCTGACATAGTATTTCTTATTCCCACACACTCAGATTGCAGACTATTGATTAGATTTGTTTGTTCTTCCTACATTTTACAGAAATCTTTGGCAGTTTTCTGCTTATTTTTTGCTTTTACCTTTTCCTTTCTGTGATAACAAACAAACAGTATTTAAAAGTGTGTAGTGTCTCTCTCTCTCTCTCGTGTTACATCTATAAGTTGAGATCAATTTTGCTATTGCATGAATGCAAATGAAAATTACAATGAGAACTTACCTGAATGGTCTTCCAAAAAAATTCTTGTTGATAACATCTCGCTATGTTATGTTAAAGCCACTACCTCTTACATTGCCTACATATTTTAAATTAAGGCTGAAGACGCATGAGGTTGCATTTAGAAAAAAAAATCACTCTTTAGATATAAACTGTCAGAGTGCACTTTGTCACTTTCTAGCAGGCGTATAAAACGAAAAAGTATAACAGTTGTAGTTTGTGGTTGACAGTTAGGAAGATTTTTAGAGTATTCACGAAACTCTAGATTGAAACATAAAGTTTCCAAATTTTGGTATGTGCGTAAAATAATAGATAATAATAATAATAATTCATGTCTTCACATCCCCCAACAGCTTTCGCCAATTACAGGGGGCTTCGGTTGGCCATGGGTTATTATTACACCTACGCCCGTGGAGCGACTTAAGGTGTTTGTCTACTAGCACTCGCCAAGGAGTGAGGAAAGGATGATAGTAGACTGCGATATGAAAGATCTATCATTATTGCTGTATTTACAGCTGGCCGCCCAGTCGGATTCCTTTTAAAAAATGCAGAATGTCAGAAGGCTCCAGATTAGGTAACTCTCCCTCTTCAATTTCACATGCTTCCAGGTGCAGGGTCCTCGAGTAGGTGAATGGATGTTTTATCCTGTTTCCTAAAAAATCTAAATTCGAATTTCTCTGCAATTCCAAGCCTATATACTCAGATATCCTTTCAGTTTACAATGGCCTGATGGGATCCCTGTCAATATGCGAATATTATTATTACTTAGGTTGATGCATTCCATAGATATCTTCCGGTTATAGATTTCCAGAAGGAGTTTTAGCTTGGCTCATTCGTTGGAGATTCTCCCAGTGTTTGGATTTTCTCGACATCCCAGATTGATTCGGTCTTTTTGCTTAATTTATTCAATATAATGTCTAATTGTACCAATAAATGATGATGATATGATGTAACAGAAATATCGATGATAGAGTACCATCAATAATAGGCATTAACTTCCAAGCATCGATTATTTGAAATTTACACCCATAACCGAAATCGACGTATCTCATCCCAACTCAAACACAGCCAAAATAGTATTGAGAGAAGGAAAAGCAGGAAAAAGAGAAGGGGTAGACCGAAGAAAAAATTATAAAATGCGGTGATAGCGGAAAAGAATTCTAGTGTAATAGATAGGAAAAGAACAAAACGGAATAGATCTCAATGGAGGAAAATTCTGAAGAACTTTGGAGAAGAGTAGCTACGATTTCCTAATTGTAAGCTACATCCGTGAAAGTTCGTGCCACTAAATCTATATACATCTATCTATATCTATATACCTACATATTTGGTACTAATTTTAAGGTAAGCCATATTGATGACCTTAAATTTTCATGGTGCGACGATCAATTTTACAATTGAAGCCTGTAAACGCTCGTACCTAATATGTGTTTTGTTAATTGCTAAAATAAACGCCATAATGCCTTTACAACAACCTGTTTTTTTTTCACATTCCTTCCGTCCAACAGAAAACTTCCGAGAAATTTAGACAGACAAGACGAAACAATCTGGATCGAATCGGAGATTATTCAATTTACGATAATAAAACGTAATTATAATGTGTCCGTATAAGTTTCGGTCATTAATTGACGTCATAAATATTTTTAAGTATTTCCTTTTCCCATGCGTGTATGCGCCTTATACAGTCGTCTGTTCGGGAATTAACACTAAAAACGTAGCACGAAACGGCATTGAAGTGATATTTTAAAATGGTAAATTATCGTCAAGATCTCGATGAATTTTAATAGCTGCAGACACCAGAAGAACGCACTTGATTATATAGATAGGAGGAGCTCGGAGCCTTCAGAACGTTGGTGGTCTTTACCTACTTCAGAAATATTTAATTACACATTAAAATTAAATTCACTCGGGCCAAGTTCTCTTGGGAGAATGGACGCAAGAATTTTAATTGAAATTTGAAGCTAGTAGTTATAAGCGACATCACAGCATTTAATAATCAATTAAGTTAAGTAATTGTAGTGTCAAGTATTGTTTTGTTGAAATATAACTTTTTTATGCCACACATATCCTCTGTAATACTCTCCATCTTCGTCCTAGCTTCGTCCACACTGCATTAGAACGTCTTGTTGAGAATATGTCTAAAGCCTCACAGTGGGAAAGCAAATTAATTTTGTGTCGTCAGTGGTTTATTCCATCAAAAACTAATACCCATGTACACAGAATATTAAAACTTGTTCAAATAAGCAAACGCCTACAAAGACAAAGTACCAAGTTTCGATATATTGTTTACAGGAAAATATAATTCAGTTAACTTAATAACAAAACTAATTATATGTTATTATCGAACGAGTTTGGAAATTGCGCGCCAAGGCTAGCAACCAAATTCCTTCTATGAAGTTACTGTGTAGCCGTGGTGCGTACAACATTTTTTCGGTTACCTTTTACCACTTCCTAATAAACTGAATCCACCCGCTCGAGCGATGCAAAATAATTCACCAAAAAATGCTGATTTCTCCAAGGCGATCAACACTTCCTTCAATTTATGTGTGAAGTACCTACAAAATTTACAACATAAAGCCCATTTTACGTTATCAATAATTATGGTTATAAATACTATAGTAATTATAACCATAAGAATTTTACGTTCAGAAAAAGTAGGACATGCTCTAATTTTATGGTTACAAATCTAGTTTTTAAATTATTTTCTATTCCTTTGTACACAAGAGGTTCATGTTTACCATAAATTATCAAAGTTCGCTAAAAATCATATTTTCCTTTGAAATTCGCTATAAGATACATACTTTTTCATACAACAATGATATAAATATGATATCTCTTAAATTATCATAATTTTTGTTTAAAATATACTCTAGATACCCAATAATGCGCTCCCATTCTGTTAAGATTTATTTACCTGAGTTACAAATACCTACCTCGAAAATGTCACAATATTGTAGGTTCAGTGTCACATAATATAGCACAAACTTCTCATTTACAAAATATGGTATCACACTATAAAACCATCTCCGTTTCACTAATCACCCCGCATATCGCACAAAAACTTATCATTTACATAACACAAAATCGCTAATAGTCCCTAATGTCTGTATAGCACCCATCGGTTTCACTAATCACCGCTAATAGTCCCTGTAACTCACAGAAATTGGTTCTTGAATCAGTTATTAGTGACACTGTATCATCACTAATAAATCTGTTCTTTCGTACTGTAGCTACTGTAATTACAAATTCCTGTGTTTTCGCCCTAACTTCGTTCTCTATGGGAATTTAGAATAGAGTTTCAGTCTATTAATTTATCATCTGTAATTTTTGAGTCGTGTTTGATTCTCACTTTAAAAAAGACTCGACGCTGCGCGTTTAAAACGTCAAATTAAAATTTTCACGGATTAAGAAATTACAATTTTTGAGTTTTTCTTTTTTTTTTAATTTTATTTTAAACGCATCTCACTTTAAAAATAAGTCAGAAAGAAAACCAAACCCAGAAAAACTTCAGGATCTTCACAGAGGAGTACGGTAAAGTAACGGAAGTGACACGTTGGTAGTTCAATTTGATATGTACTTATTGTACTTTATCGTCCATGGACGCGTTGCAATTCAATTTATTTCAATTTGATAAAGTAGCGCTTTCTATCATCAAATGAGTGTAGTAAGGTTGCACTTTCGGATGTGGTGGTCGAAAAAATAAGTTGCAGTCAGAATGCTTCACTACTGCGTCAAAACATCTGCAGTAAATCTTTTAGTATCAATTGAGTGTGGAGATAGGAGAAATCGTCAAAATAATTTGGTAATATACACCACAATGTGAGTTCATGAAGAGAAATGTGTAAATTAAAAAGTAGATGAAGTAGTCTTCGTTAAATTATGCATGTTTCCAAAATTTGGTGTTGGTAACAATGGTGTTTTGAATCCTATCTCATTAACACATTTAACGCATAGCAGGCATAAAGCAGACGAATAACTACTTTAGCGCATTCGGATTAGATTCGTTCTATTCGACTTCAAAGGACATAAAACAGTAATAAGGTTATTTATATTTACACACCTACGATAATTATCCATCTCGTTGTAAAATAAGACTTCGTGCATCTTATTTCGGCACTTGGTTAGCACTCCGAATTTCTAACAGTAAAGTACTGACTCTCTTGAAAATATGACTGCTAAATAGCTTTCCTTGTTTGCATACGATTTTAAAGTCAGGTCGTTACATTTTCAAGGTGATATCAGATCGATACCACAATGGGATAAGCAGACGCTTAAATAATGCGATCCCTTGTTTACCTCGAGGAGTTAAGTGAGCGAGCAAATACCGTCCTTTTGTTATGTTAAAATTTACATTTGATGTGTATACGTAGCGCGATATATAACATTTTGTTTGCCCTATTTTCGAACGGCTCCGATAAGTAATCTGTTATTGACTGTCCTATCTTCAAATTGATCACTTGACACTTCTTGATGAGTGAAACAACATATCAGTGTTTGTCTACTTGCACATAGGAGCTAATCAAAGATATCGTAACTTCACGCTTTCTATTTGGTTATATGATTATTGTGGTAAAAGAGGCTTTAAATTCACATATGCATGTGGCTTAATATAAATGAATCTCTGTAACAGTACTTCACTATTTTGCAATTACTTCAAATCTCAAAAACTTTTTGATTATCATTAATTATGTTGATATTTGCCATTTAATTCTCTCTAAGTTTTTGTATCCCACTACAGTGAGAGAAAAGAGAATAATTCGGTTAAAAGTCTTTCAGTTAAGTGAAAACTATTTTCGTTTTAAATACGAGCAATGCTCTCTGAATAATAAATTAAAATGTTATCAAAATTATTCATTTAACACACAAAAGGTGTTGAACACAATTTTTGACATTCATTGTTTGCTTGAATTTAATGGCATTTGGCTTTGCAAGGTTTTATTGTTGTTGATGTAGCTATAAATAATGTTAGTTTTACATGTTTGAATAGTAGGCACAATATGATTTAGCCATAAACTTTCGACTGGTCTCGAAAAAGGTTTCACACCGGCCAAAGTTTTCCGTGCGATTACGTTCTCTTGGTTGTACAGTTCCTTCGCTAGAGAACTGTTGAACGACACGATAAAAAGAAGCGCGCGATCGCACCTTGTCGGGAAAACGTTGTGCATAAAGATTAACAGCATAATCGATTTCCTCCACACATGTAAATCATTTCAATTCTCTCTTGTATAATGTTATAGCCTCCATTACTGTTCAAATATTCAACACTAACTAATTTGTATTGGATTAATAATTAATAATCTAAATGGGGATCGAACAATGTGTAAGTATTCACAGCTTGTCAAGTACTGAATAAAGTACGGTTTTGTATGGTTGAATAGCGTTCCAATTGCGAATAAATAAATGTATCGAAGTGAAGGGGCATAGTTTCGAACACATGGTTTTTTGAAATGTTAGTTTATGTTAACATAAAGAAAACACAAAATCATGCTTGCTTCTCTGTTTTGTGTATTTTTTGTAGACGTTCACAATCGTGTCTTTTTGCGATTACAGCGTAATCTGTTACGTATCGAAAAAAAAGTTTCGAATAAAAACTACATACTTGATGGCGTAGAATCCGAATCTGCAATACAAAATAGGGGTTTCAACCCACCCAGTATAATAAGAGGGAGACCACACTATGCAACAGCAGTCAAACCTGCTTCGGATTAGTGTATTATATAATCTTACAATACTTTGTAAGTTGCGAAAATCTCTACAAGTTCTAATTATGAAACCCAGAAGCTCGTTACATCTAGAATAAATATCCAAAATGTGGTCATTAAAGACAGCTTCGAATAAAAAATGACTCCTAGATCTTTTAAGGCGACTGATCTTTCTAGGACAGTGTCCTGAACACTATAATTGTAGACAACATACTGTTTTTTGTTTGAGAAGCTGATAGTTTTACATTTACAAATATTTAAATTTAGATCATTATAGTTACACCACTAGTGAAGTGTATCACTCTAAATATCTTTAAGTCATCTGCAATAAACAAACACTCGGATTTCGCTACTTTGCTATTTCTTAATGCTATGTTTATTTTTAACTTAATAACCAGCCTATATATATATATATATGTCTAACTGCGCAATAACTTTCAAACACATATATGAATAATGTTATACTAACAAAATAGATTGTGGAATTTTTGTTAAAACTCCAATGTTGTTTTATATACTGAAGCTTCAACACACCATAACTGTTTATTTTTATATTTTATTCATTCCGGTTGCATTACGCATCAATTCATAAATATTTCAAACTGCAAAAATCCATGAAATAATATTTCCGTTTGTTTTAATGAATTTACCTTGCTCAACGGCAAACTTTATTTTAATGCACTAACAATAAGCTTACCTGTTCGTATTTTGTGTTTTAAATAAGCTACTCACGTTTTACTATTGTTTATTGCACATTTCCCCAATAAATCTTTTGTAAAATTTACCTGTTGCTTTAAGTAAACACATTAAATCATCTACAAGTCCGAAAGGTACTAAAGAAATCCATTACATGCAGACGGCTTCCTGATTTTGTCGACAGTGAGTCTCTTATCCAGACTAAATAATGCATCAGGCGGAGGTTATTTATTTACCTGTTAATAATACTTCCGAGAGAATAAAGGTGCACTTTTCAATAGTAGTCGGCATTCATTTATAACCTTACTTCAAAAACCTTTCCCTTTTATTACTTTATATACTGTCGGATTGTCTCCAAAGACGAGACAAAATCTATAGAGTAGTAAAGTTTCAACAAAGAAACAAAAATAATGGCTATATTGTTAATGCAGTCGAAATATTAGCAGGCGTGATTAATTTTTTCCAGTTGCAATAATAATTTATTATGATATATAATGTAATGTTTCTTACTTATTAAAAATTCAGTTCCATTCGAATTCGTAAACAAATTTGATGAATGAGAAAGACATTGATGACGTTTCGGTGTTGATAACGGGCAGAAGCGTGGTGCCGGTGCAGCTGGGAAGGTCTCCTAGGTCGACCTTTTAGTCGCTGATAGAGAATGTGGCGCCGATTTTCAAGCAGAGCGTAAAGATAACGACGACTCAATCGGTTTATTCACAATTAATGTTCATTAATCAACTCATAAAACTGCTTATTTACTATTGATCTTTTTTATATTATCGCTGTAGAGACACACACTTGGTTAGATGTTTGGTAAAAGTTCTTTTGTTGTTGCAGCAACTTTTTACGTAACGTTAATTTTACGATTTTTGTAATAACTTATAGAATAACACATTTTTTCTCGATAATAAACATGTAACGATATCAAAAACATCAACCATGCAACAATTGTTACATGTTAACATGTCAGGCAAGTGGTGCATATACTTCATAGACATAGTTTTAATTATGACAAAAGAGGTTTGATTAAGCAAATTACGCATTACTTTTAATATTCTTCTATTTGAATATGTTCGCGATAACAGAACAGCTTGTTTTTATTTATTATCATTGTTGTTGAAGTCGTTTCTCTACGAGAAATTTAATGAGAATTTTTGTTGCAACATCAGAATCGACAATGACATCTGCTGCTTTACGAACATTTCGAAAATCCACGTAGGATGTGAGTACCGGAATATTTTATTGCAATTTAAAAATCGGAAAATATTACTACTTTGAACAGTACAAAACAGGCGTCTTAAATGACTAATCTGGAATCCGCATTTGAAGAAATCACGTAACAAGGCTTTCCTTATGGATCTGTCAAAGGAAATATAGGAAATCTTGGGAACTGTTTCCAGAACTGGACTAATGGTTCCATGTAAAGGCAGTACGTGCAATCATTATCGAGACAGCAATAGTATGCTAGCAGAAAACACAGCATCTCTTACATTCACACTAAGGATTGCAATGTCTTCTTACACGTCACTGGCCAGTAGAATGTCTGCTGGATCTTTCACCGTGTTGCACATTGTTGTAGAAAAGAGGGGCAACTTATCTATATTCCGCTTTTGTCATCAGCCGTGACATGTTCATGTCTGCATGACGAATAGGTTGCTGAAAACAGTCTCTTCTTGCTCCATCGTAAAATGTTCGTAGAAACTTTTTTTCTTATTGCTGGAATTACTAGATGAACAATTCTTGTTAAAAAAAATGTATGCCACATCGAACGTTAGAGCTGTTATCGAGAATAAATCAAAAAACCAAAAAATCATAAGAGTAAATTCATCCAACCCTTACGCCCTTCTTAACAAAAATCTTGCCGTCGCTTCCTCTAAGTTTAAGTAATGCAAAAATCAAATAAGAATGCTCTCATATATTTCGTTCTTCAGATAGAAAAGGAAAAAGAGAATTTTGTAAGGGATATTTTGTGGTGGCAGAGGTTACAGCCACCATATTTTGTGATTATGATATTTTGAGAAAAGAAATTTATGGATCGGAAGGGGGATATATGAATTTCTCATTTACGTTGTCGGGGGGTTAAAATTTGTTCTTATTTTAACGGCTATGACCCCATCATGCACCACTGATCTCCTTATTAATCTTCGGTCGGGCACGGTATCAAGACAGCTATGCTTAAAGCATTGGATGTGATCAGACTGATCAGCCGCGCCCTTCGGAAGGTTAAATAAAAACTTGCGAATGGTCAAGAGATATCTCTTCTAGTTCCAAAGATATCGTTAAAAATGTGATTTAGGGGTGTAACTTTAGGTGTCTGTGGTTCCCCAATAAATGAATATCAGCGGCTAAAAAAAAAATACGTGTGGATTATTTTTCACTACTCTGCATGCCTGCAATATTTTATCAAAATCGGAGGTGATCAGTTACTTTACTTGTTGGAATGGTCGTAAAACTGACGTGTATGTTATAAAATCTGCATCACAACCTCCAAATTTGTTAGAAAACTGTTTTTTTTTCTTTTCGGTTAAAAAAAATCACCATTAATCAGAGCAAGTTTTGCAACGAGAACCCAAGGCACTTGTAGTAATGTAAATCCTAAGAAAAACCTTTAGGCATTCAGCACTCAGTCACTGCAAGCTCTGTCTATACCTCTTTAACATAGGCCATGTAATAATACCGCATTTTTTACCGAATTTATAAATATGTACCGTGAACTTCTATGTTTACGGAAAGTGAAGAATAAACCATATGCCGAGATGGTATAAAAAAGAAAATTAATATTTTACTAAATGCTTTCAGAAGCAACTAAAAATACAACGCAACAACAACATTCTCAAAAATTTTAGATTGTTTGCAGACCGAAGACTGTCATTCCTGGAACTGAACATCAAATCGTGTGAATAAACTATATCGTGTGTGTAGCGCGCCAAATGTCGGGTTTTCAGTAAAAATCATACAGTTTGGAAAGTAGAGGACGACTGCATGTGTAAAGGTACTTTCAGACTGAAATCTGTCTCATTGAGATATGCCCCAAAGAGATTTTGAATAAAAATATAAAATACAAATCAACCAAAATCTTCAATGATTGTGAGGCGGTGTATAAAGCACTGGAGGCGCACAAATGCTGCTCAGAGCTAACCTGTCACTAATTGTTCGTAGCGTCTATGGTAGCCAAATAGTAGCAAAAGTTTCTGGGCAAATCAAAAAGTACACCAATACTGGGACAATATGAAAAAATAATAAAATGTTATTTCACAAATAATCTTTAGACAACATACACTACACAGTGCAAACAGTAGCCCTGGTTTGGTACACTGCGAAAGAGTTACTACTTATGTCGTAAGACGTGATATTGATCTATAATAACATTTTTCGGTAACTGTTCGTCTGTACTAACGATAACAAAATCAGTCGCAGAAATTTAAAGATACCATATTCGATTAATAAATTTAAAAGAACTTGGTCTTGTGTTTTATTTTTGTAAAGTCCACAAAACTTTGCTATCTGGTTATAATAATAACATATAGCCTACTACGATTAAAAAATAATAATATGACATTCCTGTCTAAAACTGTTTACGAACGATTTTTCATCTGTGATTACAACAGACTCATCAAGCAATATTTCGGATGTTGTAACACAACATTTAAAAAAGTTTTAACAAATGGTTAGGACAGAACATATATTGTTAAAAATTGTCTACTACTGTTCAGTAACGACATAAAAGACTTAAATGTATTGTATTGTATGAAACAAATGTACTCCAGGCCTTTGATTACACAACGCTCTTGGGCGTAAAATTAGATTCTGGCCCACGTGGAACGGCAACATAGACTTGCTTACAATGACATTGAGCAGCTTCCTTTATGTTCTACGAACCTTTACCAGAAAAAAAAAATGTCGCGCTGAAACTTCATTATGCCAATATACACTCAATGCTCCAGAATGGTGTGGTGTTTTGAAGTTTTGAATTTACAAATGCGAATCGTGTGCCAGAAATCTTGTGTTAGAGCAGTATTTAAAATTAAATGTCAGCTTACCCCATCAAATTTGAATCATTTCGCACATCCATACGAATATACCATCATATTCCAAAGTTCAGAACCTAAAATTGACCCTTGGAGCACCCCTGCCGTAATCTTCATAGATCGTCATCCCTCGGTCATCTCATGGAATTTTTAATTTATTTAGGTGTGTAAAATTATACTCCATCTTGCACTGTTGAATAAAGCAACGCCAATTTTTTAAGTATGTATTTCATTTGCTTATTTATTTGTTTTTGATGTCGCATTGATTCAAGGCTTTATTTACTGTTAGAGTTGATTTGATCATATTTTTATAGCTATTCAAAACTTTTCTTTAAAAAAAAATATACAATTTCTTCCAGTATTTGGTACTCAAAGGACATTAAACTTATTTTTTCATCGGGTTTCTAATCGTTAAAGATTATAAAGCACATGCCACATAATCTCTATATAGTTAAGACATAAAACTATCGGCGTGAGGTTATTCAGATTGTGGCATTTCAGTCAGATAAAAGGCGTGATAAAGGTGGGTGTATAAGTTACAGTGTGCCTGTAGTCACGGGGATGTGAACACTTATTTCCCAAATCCTTACGGTTTTATCATCCAAGATTTATGAGGGTCAAAACAGATGATTAGGTAAGGTTAGAACGCGACGATACGTCTGTAAATCGATAGGGTCCGATTGATAAGGTCGGTGACAGACTCATGTGAATATTTCTAAACCCAAACGTACACATGTTTTCATACTTAACGTAAGTATTTACGAATCCTGTCACATTTGAAACATTGAATAATATAGTCTAGACTCCAGACAATCTAATTGATCTTTAAATTTATGGCATATTTACAGGTTTCATTATGTTAATTACAAATTATGCCTGGAGCATATGTATTATTAGAAGGTGTTTCTTTGAAAGTTATGTGCAATATATTGAGACTACAAATCCTGTTGAAAAGTAAAAATTTTGTGTGATTCCTAGATTTTAATTATCATTACATCCTGACATTGCATATTTTGCGGTCGTGGGAATTGCACAAACTGAATATATTACTTAGTTGTTTTGTAAATATCTAAGCTAAAAAAATGTTATATAAAATACTTAATCCTTCAACTATGGAGTAACATTGTGGTTACCACTGCTTCTCGCTGAACATATGTCATATGCAGGCTAAATGATTAAATTAACCGCATTATCCTGCGCGTTCCAAAGCGTATTTATACTCATAAAATAATTAATTGCCTCTTCACACGACCATTACATTTATATAGCATTGTACAGAAGCTAGTGGCCATATGAAGAAGTCTGCCACTTACACACATATCAAAGCACTTAGGATAAATTCAGGAATCGTCAAAATACGAAAAGAAGAGGAATGTGTACTATTGGATTTGCCAATAGATAATGGCTCTTTTCGCTTTAAATTGCTTGTATAATTATACTGGTCGACAAAGAAAAACTTCTTAGTACTAATAATAATCAGGGTAATAGTTAAAAAATAAGCTTTATTTGTATAAAAGTTCAGTGATATTAACCAAGCAACACGTACAACAATCTTTTTTTGTTAAGCGAGTGTAAAAAACATTTGCATAATTAAAACAAATTGATAAGCAAAATGGCACTTTTCTTTTTTTAAATTAAAATATTATGATGGAATATAAACATGCAAAAAATTAATAATTAATTCTTTTCTTTTCTGTGGTGTTAAACTTTTCAAGAACCTATAGTAGCCACGCACCTAGGTCGGGACTCAACGTCCTGGATACTTTGTTTCAATTATTCACCAACTACAGCGCCATTTTCTGGATTGAAATCTAAATGTGAGTGCTAAAAACAAACTTTTGAAGTATGCGACATCCACGTGCCCTGGTAGATATTTCTCCTATAATTTTCTTTTTTGCATAAATCAGTTTCTCTGCAGTGTCCTTTTAGGTTTCCTTTTTACAGAAACTTAAAAACATCACATTACGACTTTTTGATTTTCGTTTTTCATTAGCAAATTTTATCCCTAAAGTTTAAATCGAGAGGTTCAAACTGTTGCTTTGGCATAATCAAATCGAAATTTTTAATTATCTGTTCGGAGACCAAATGACTTAATTTTGTTGTGTAAAATGTGAATCATCAGATATTGACTGAAAAATAGTGATGTTCTCTAAGTCCGGAGATACAGTTGGTATTGGTAAGTGTTCACGATGTGAAATGGGTTTTAATGCAGCTGGTAAAACTTGGATAATTAATTGTATGCTTCTGATTTTTCGAGCAAAATTTTGTAATTATAAGACAAGGCTAGCAAACTTATATCAGGTCATTGCCAAACCCAAGAATCGCAAATGCATATCACTTTTCTTGTCTTTCACCCACTGAGTCAAGTTTGCATTGCATGTAATACAGTATACCTGAGGAGCCCAGTTATGTATATGTTGATCTCGTGGTGTATGATGCCTTGGACAAAAAGAAAGTTGCAGTGGGTATATTCTTCGTTTTATCAAACGCTTTTGACGCAGTGGACCATCAATTACTCCTTGTTAAACTTTACTCATTTGGTGTAACAGGTTTGGTCTTTGATCTTTTGTCGCCCTATTCGGCAGATAGATGTACCAAAATAAGCATTACGGCTGAAACTAGTAACATGATCACGACACGTGGGTCTTCTCTGATTGAAATACCTCGTAGTATCCCGCAAGGATCAGTTTGGGTACCGTTACTATTTCTTGTGTATGTGAATGATCTTGACTTCCGCTTGTATTGTTCATCATTGGCCCAGTTTGCTGATGATACTAGCTGTGTAGTATCGGAAGCGTCGACATCAGTGGCAACAGCACTTGTAGTGGGCAACATAGTGAAATGGTCTTCTTTAAATGGGCTTGTGTTCAACGGTTCTAAGACCGGTTTATTGCATTTCGTGCCGGCGATTCATAGCGGTTCCTCAAGTACTTATGTACGCTTTGACGGTAGAAGTATGCCTGACAATGACTGTATTAACTGCCTGGAATTGTGTGTAGACCGATGATTCTTTTTGCGTATGCCCTTCATAAAACAAAATTTTATGAGTTAAGCCTTACGTATCTGGCCATTATTATATATAATCATTTGCCAGAATCTATAAAATTCCTGTCTTCAAAAAATATCTTCGGCAATAGTAATATAAGTATTATTGTAAATTTTAGAACAGTCTTAGACTGCATATCCTTTAATGTGTACTATACATTGTATTTTATCCATGGAGTTTTTTTTTTTTCTACTGACAATGTCATTATCTCCAATTTTGCACCTGAAACCCAACGTCTAAGCTTTTTTCAATTCTTCGTAAAAAGAAACACCTAGAAACATTTTATAAACGTTCGGTGCAGAAAACTTTCATCTTCATCCTAAGTTGACAGCAAATACAAGTACTTATTATTTTAGTCAAGTAATAAACAAAAATTAGATATATGTATAGTGGTGATGCAATAGGAATAACATCAGCCGAAAAATATTAATTAAAGCTTGGGAAATTTCTTAAAATAATAAAACAATTATTATTGAAAATATGCAAGACATTTTATTCTCTATCGACTGGTACCTACGTAAGAATGGTACGCAGTGGAACTTTTTAGTAAATAAACATTTAAATGACTGGTATAGTGTAGTACAATATGAATAACATAGTCCATGTAACCGAAGCTGTGCCAATGTTTTTTTTTTTGTCATATTATATTTAGTGTTCAGACGACAACCAAATTTCAATTTGACTTAACAACAATATGTATAACTATGAATTAGGTAAGAATTCTAACATAGCAGATCACATAAATGAGTTGTAAACGTCATAATTAATAGCTCATCCACATGTTAATTATCAAATGTAGTACGAGGAGAAATTGTTCTACTCATTGCTAAATAGATATTATTGCTTTATTTGCAATGTGCTTTCTAGCACCATAATAAGAAAGCTCAAGACAATTTTAACTCGCGCACGTGTATGTCTGAGTTCTTAAATTCACTTCAAAGGCGTGGTGCTAAAAAGAGGAAAAATGCAGAACTGCAGCCCTAAGGGATTATGATGAAAAAGAAATACTGGCTGTATTCGTTAGGTTTATATTTACATTCTTAGCTTTCAGAATGTATTTAATGCATCATCAGAGAAGCCAAAAAAAGGTATAATTGGTACTGGATAACATCAAATGTGAGTTGTGCATACACTACAACGTATTAAAGGTAAAAATTTTTATTTATTATTGTTCTAAAATTTAAAAATACAACGTGGAGATGAAGTACCAATTACACTCATTTTTTGGCTTCTCTGATAAAGCAATAAATAAAATAAATAGCGAGGGCTCAGGATCTGAATATTTGAGTAGGTAGTACTTTGTTTTAACTTGGCTACCAGAACCAGTAGTATAATCCTATCCGTGAACCTAAGAAATTACTTTATAATGGTCTTACACAAAAAACGTAAATACTTTTCATCAAAAACTATTATTTAAAGCCAATCAGACTTTTGAGAGTACATGTGATTTCTAGGATCATTTGTTGATATATTTCTCTGTCCTATGTTTTCGAATTAAATACATTATCTCGTTTTCCAACATTGTTCATACTGCAACTGTGCTATGAATATTATGTTTTACAAACTCCTTGGGCTGTAATTTAGGACAAAATCCAATCGGTTTGCGGCAAGCACTCAAAAAAAAAAAAACAACATCGGCATTGGGTGAAGGAAAATGAAGCGGTAAATTAATTGGCCAAAAGGGAATTGTCAAGGCCCTTCATTAGAGCTGGTTTTTTTCTGCGGCATTACAAACCATAGATAACAAACTGAATCAAATAATGTTTATATAACAAGTCCAAAGAATGGTAGAAAGGGTTCCAGGACAAAGACAACCAATACCATTCATAAAAGTTTAAAGGCGTAAAGGCTTGAATTTGTAAAAAAAAATATTATGGCACGAGAGGACGATATTCAAGAGGATTTTAGATTAAAATTTGACCTCCACTGTACCACACTGTCGCGTAAGCTGGCTACTGCGATGTCTTAGGGATGCCGTAAGCGTTGATTCGCTTAGAATTTCTTATTTCGCGCATATGGAGTCACGATTGCGGTATGGCATTATGTTCTGGGGTGCCACGCCTAGTTTTAAAAAAATTTTTACCTTGCAAAAAAAAATTCTACTCTGCATGTTGTGTAAGTCCTTTGACGTTTCTTGTCGTCCTTTATTTAGGCAACTGAATATTCTCCCCGTGTCGTGTTTGTATATTTATGAAACTTTAATGTACTTGAAAAGAAATTAAAATACCTCTTTAAGAAATTCTGATATATATATAGTACTATGACGACACGCAATGGAATAAAGAAAAGTATACCTGTACATAGTACAAAAGTATTTGAATTTAGCCCTATATACAAAGGAATAATATTCTTCAATAAACTACCAGAAGATATAAAAACTTGTAGTAACAAATTCCATTTCAAAACTAAACTAAACACTTTTTGTGTGAACATAGCTTCTATTCTATTGAAGAATATTTAACATGTATCTATTAGTAATGACGTGCCCTGTACATTTTTGTATCAATGTGATCCACAATGTCTATATTCTTTGAACAGAACGATGACAATAAAATATATTCTATTCTAAAAAAAAAAAAGATAATCACAAGACTGCTGACTGCTCAGTGTAGATTAAATAAAAATGTGCACACCAAGTGCTTGGCAGACGAAGAAGACGCTCCAGACTACGATGACCTAGCATAGACGAGGTTTCTAGTTTCTACTACTAATTCGGAAAACAGTTATTACCAGCAGCTTCTAGAATAAAAAGAACTGACAAAGTGGTAATAATATAGCGAAATGCTAATCTGATCGTGTTGATTTACTTAAAACCAACTGCTTTTCGTGATGGCAGTTGATGTGTAAAAACAACAAGAGTTTGATTTTATAACGATTTTATGTCAAATTTACTCTTGTTATGCTGACGCATAATAGATGGCGGGTTTTTGACTCTTAACCAAACGTGCATAGAATATAAGAACACGTCTGTTGTATTCAACCTACTACATATAAAGAAAATTAATTACGCTTCAGGCTATTCTTTGCAGAATAACAGAACATGGGAATCCGAGTGTTACCAGTTTCACATTTCCTACAACTACAACACTGGAACACACTATATTCATTCGCGTACCTAAGCTGCACGTCGACATAAGAGGCATTTGATTCTCGCGCGGAAAAATACACGCAGGTGTTTAAATAATTTTCTTAATTTTGTCCTTATTTGAAAATTACACGAACCCGTAAAGTAAACACTAATTAGTAACGGTGTGCATGTAAGTTGTACGTCGACCGGACAACTGCAATTAAACTACTTTCCATTTGGTCAATTCAACATGTCCACGTGTATGAAAACGTCACAACGAGTCACATTTCACATTGCCAGATGCTCTACGGATGTCAAATTTAGAGTTAAATCTCTAAGGTATGTTATGGTATCAAGAAGTTTGTTATTTTCCCAGAGGTGATAGAGCTAATGACGTAAAAATATTTAAAAAATCTTCCTTTATCATATAATGAATGCTTCATCACCAATTTCGTGTTTACTGCGGGTCACGACCTCTCCTAGTACGTACAAGTTTGTTATGTAACATTAATGACCAATGTCGAATATACTTATTAGCCTTTTAAGAAATCTTTTGAAAGGTATATTGAGAATGGATAAAAGCACAAGTGATTACTACGTGACTTTAACGATTCTTAGAAGAAACACCTGCTGTATTAATAATATGTGTTTTCTAATAGTACGAGAGGTTGTTAGAAACAAATTAATTTATGTCAATTGACCAAACTTCCACGTAGTAGATATGTAAATAAAGAGAAATAATATTGTAATTTTGTATTTAACCTGTCTGGTTCACAATAAGTAAATATAAAATAAACGTATTGAGGCTGATTGTTTAAATATGAATTGAATTTCTCAATTGGAAAAATTGTCAGACCTTGTGTGAATTAAAACCTGGTATTTCAGATAAATAAACACTATTTACAGGTTTGATATTCTTATCACATATGAGAGTCGTAAATAATGTTTACAGCTAAAGCACAAATTTCTAATTGAAAGAGACATAACCAGTAATAATGTCTCTTATCCAAAGATTTAATTAATAAAGATAGAGGAATTTATATTATGCAGGAAATGATAATTTGTGAAAAAGATATTTTCATAAACGCGATGTATAAATGTATCTGTAAAGCATAATAAGAAATTGAATTAATGAAATTCATCAGATTTTGACAGCACTTAAACGGAAAGTTGCCAGCGCGGTATACAAAGATCTGACATCACTTTGCATATCTGATTGGTTGCATATCAACAGTTTTCGTCAATTGATTTTATGTTTTATGCTTTACTATTTGCAAGAATAATTTGAATCTCGAATTAAAAATGCTTTTTCAACATAAAATGTCGTTTGATTACAGGAATTGTTAATGTGGGTATATGTACAAAATTTTGAAATTGTGTATCACATGGTGACAGGAGCATATACTGAGTTTTTGTAAAGCCAGAATTCAGCTATGGTAGTAATAAATAATCAGTTTTATTCATCTACATATTTCCAAAATAGTACTCCTAAGAACACGTTCACATTGTGATCCTTGGTGTTTATTTTAAACAAGTATTATTTGGTGTAAAATATTGCCTTTATCTGTTTAGCGCAGCAGAAGAGTGGTACTAGAAGATGACTGAAGGTTGTCAAAATGTATATGGTACAGATATATTATAAAACAATGACGCATTATTATAGGTCGGAGTAACAATTCTATGGACATAATTTCTACAGGCCTTAGCTCTAACGATTCATACGATAATCGTTATGTGAAGGCTTTCATTCGTAACTTATATTCTTTTTTTTTCAAATGTTTAGCAAGTTTTGTTATAGTTATGCAATACATATACATACAATATTATATACAAATAAATAAAAGTATATACAGCAAATGAAAAATAGACTCATATAATAAGCGAATAATTTATATAATTTAAGTGACACTGGACTGCGGATCACATTAAGGATTAGAAAGCTACACAATAAAGAGTAAAAAAAAAACAGTGTGACGTGTATTGAAGCAACACTATTAAATGTAATGATTTACACGTGCATATATTCCGTTTCTGGGTAAGTCCCCGCCCTGGTGCGAACAATTATTTGCCGCCCCGTAACTTATATGCAATTAATGTAAGCAATATTTTTAGCAAAAGAGAAAAAAGAGCAATCAAATATCACTTTTTAATTCTTTTTTAATGAGATAGGTACAGTCTAAGCATTGGTTTGCTTGTCAGGCGGCTAGTCATAATGTCAAACATGCCATATTTATCCATATTTCTATTCAAATTCTACCTATCTACTAAATATAAGTATATCCTACATTTATCAACAATTTAAAGAACAATATAGATAATAGTTATTTATGTATTAAGGACCTAACTTGCTTTTATGATCCAATACATAATTTTAAAAATACATCGAGGGCCATAAAAGCAAGTTACGGCCGTGGTACATATATCACTTTATGCACAAATGCGGAGTTTTTAATTTAAAATAAAAATATGTATTTTATTGAATTTTCTAAGGTTGATTTGACTAAATTTGAAAATTCCAACTTGGTTTGGGGGGTACGTCCGAATATTAATATGGATAAAAGATGTTCGAATTGTGTTGTTAACATATGCATGTTACCTAAAATAAATGTTCAATAAAAAGTACAATTTTTGGTTTTGAATGAAACCTCTTCATTTTGTAAGGGTTTAAAGTATTTCTATTAGGTATAATGTCGTTTGACGTTTCATTATAGCCCTAAGGAATAGAGACTTATGCGCTAGTGTTATAAAAAGACGTTTATGTCGTAGAAATTCGTGTAAAATTGTCAATTTATGACTTATTCGTGCATAAATAAAATAATATACATGTCCTATATATATTTTTAATTTTCATAAACAATTACTTCGACGATTAAATTTTCTAAATTAAAAAAAAATAAACTTTTTCCTTCTAAGTTTATCAAGAAATTTTTTTGTTTGTACTATATGGAATGACATCGGTACTTTTAATATATTTTCTATTTTTTGCATAGTAACCTCATTTTATTACATACATAAATTTTATTAATATATGTATAAACCTCATTTATTTTGTTTACAGAATAAATCACTTTTTTTTTAAGTCAGCTTATATGCCATTTTCAAAATTATCAAAAGTTCAATAATGTGTATTTAATTCCAAATTTTAACCTTTTAACTAAATTGTGTGCAGGATGGCGCATCACACTCATTAAGAACGTAATTTTTTCGGTCTTGTACGTGGTTGTTGTTTATAACAATAAGTACAATAACTATAAATAAAGCACTCGCTCGTTTGTAATCCAGTACCAGCGTTTATATTAAATTATTTTTGTTTGCTAAAAGTAGTGTTATATCATGATGTAACATGTGCACTCTTGGCACATTTTACATTTTATTGTGTACACGTCATCGCACGTTATTTAAAATATGTAATTACACAAGTTATTGGTTTCTGTTTGATGCAGTACCGTGCCTTTGTTGCTTTTTGCCGCCCCTTTCTATGTGCCGCCCTGGTGCCGTGCACCACTTGCACCACCGGGTTGGCACGGGCCTGCATATATATTAACGTGCCACTGCAATATCTAAACTTCACCAATCTACTAGTGTCACTGTTACATCTATGGGCTATGGGTGTTAATATGTTGACATCCCATGTGTAAATGTTTAATGTTTAGTAACTTTTACATCGACTAAATAGTAATACTTAACACAAAATGGTAAAATCGTAATAAAGGCGCATGTAGACCTATATAGAGACATTTTGCATAGTGTATGGAGTCCATCAGAGCATATATGGTATTTGGAAAATTTACCATGTGTGTGTAGTATACACAAAAAAAATTCATCTTGCAAGAACGCACCCCACTTAGTTAGATTCGGCTCTTGTACTAATTATATATTGTAAAAGTTTGTATTGCATTCAATATCGTAATAAAAACCATCACATTCCATTTGGAAAAATAAGGTTTATTAGTTTAAAAGCGTTCACATATATATGTTTTAAACAACCTGTATAAGGTTTGGTGATTATTGTTAGAGGGTTGAAGGTATATTTCGCAATATGTCCTAAAAAACAGGTGTGTTTAGAGATATGCCACTTGCCGTTTGAAATAAGAAAGTTAATATCAAGACTTTGTATACCCAAAACGACATGAAACTGAAAACACCTCCTTAAAATAGATCATAGTCCACCATATCTACCCTACCAGCTTCAAAATTATAAGCTCCTTTTCGATGTTAAACAAATTCTAATTTGATGTACACTCAATTTAAAAATTAATGACATACGGAAAATAAGCCATAAGGAAAGACAGTTAAATCTTTAAAATTGATATGCCTGCGACGACCGGACGCAATAAAAATACTTAATCGAACGGTGTGCCATTAGTATGATTGCTTAAAGGAATCCATTTGTTAAAGCTGTTGCTTCCCCTACGAAAAACTTTCTTTAAGGTTGAGCTTTGTTAATCTGGATGTATAAAATAATTCATCAGGCCCGTTTTACATTAGGCATAATTTAGTATGAGATTTAGTATTAAATTTGATTTTAAATTTAAGAGAACATTTATTCGCATGTCATACATAAAAAAATTACATTAAAAAATTATAAAAAATAGGATAAAATATTTCAAAGTACAAAAAAACCTTTTCGGTTTATATTGGGAGGTGAAAATATAACGCTCTCGTGCTATTTGTGTAATAAAATGAAATTTCTTGAATCAGTATGAACATTTATTTAGCAACAATGATTTGATTATAAATTTTCGGTATCTAATTAGTTAGTTAATATAATAAAAGTTATAAAGGTAAATTCCGTGTGTTATAATTGGCAGGGTTTTTTTTTTAGTTGTAAAATAAATATGCTCATCACTACTCTTAGTGAATACTGTTTTATATTTGGAGTACCTTTTTTCTGAAGTATTTAAGAGAAAATAAATTAGAATAATCGATTATGAAATCATTCGAATACTGAAATCACTCGACTATTCCCACCAAGTAGATAGATTTCGGAATCGGAACGAAAAACGAACATTGACAAAACAAACATCGATATACCCTAATGAACTTTACACTTTTGCACACATATTGCGTGCGCATGAGAAAATTAATCGAAAAAAAAAATTGTGTGTGGTACTCCTTGAAGTATTTAATGCTGAGGTCCGTAAATACCAGCAGGCAATGAATATTAAGAAAGATAAATAGGAAAAAACGCACACTTTGTTACTTGTTCGAGATTTGTTATTCTTACTTAAAAAGAAAGTTTTAGCTATTTTTTAAAATGTTTTGTTTCTATCTATCGCTTGTTATGACAGCACAATCGAATAAGATTTTTTGAAATTTCTGCATGAAACGTGAATTAGATATTTTGATGACGTTTTAAAAATTAAATTGTTTGGACTTAATAGTAAATAGTAAAAATATGAACACAAGAAACCCAAGTAAATCGCTTCTTTTGCAATATTCTCACTTTTAACGCATATATCCCAAATAACTAACAATGAGCGAGTAAACTAGAATAGACATTTGTAACGGCAAAAAAGGGTTGTAAAGACATTTATTTATTGCTGCAACAATAAATTATATACTCAATAGAATTCTTGAATTAATTGACACAAGTTATAAGATTTGTATGTAAAATTATTTATGTATTTAACGTTTCGAAGTATTCTAATACTTCTTTATCAGAATATAATAAATATTAAATTACATTTAGAGAAAAAATGAAAATGGAATTAAATTTACCTTATGTCTAAGATTGAATGCCAAAAAATCCCCAAAATCACAATATGTTATATGTATACACCCCAATATAACTGAAATAAAAGCCATTGAAATTAAAACTATCTACAAAAAGTAAATCATTGTGTCGGTAAATTGCTCTTTTATTAAAACAATTAATATCTTGAATATTCAAACAATTTACATCATAATTATTTTACGGTTCATTCAAATTACTGTAATTCACAAATAATAATACCGTTGTTAATGTATAGGAGGCATAATATAAGAATATCTGAACTTTTATAAATTCATTGTCAGGTAAAACACCCGGCTTTTGGTGGCGAAGTTTATTTTATTAAAGTAAATATATTAAAATGCTCTCTTTACCTACCTATGTTATAATTTTTTGAGTTGATTGTACCAAGTTTACATTATGCATTTCAACTAAAAGTTCTTCAGGTATATGACCTACGTATGTACAGTCCCTGGCCACAATATTAGGGCCACTTACTAATACAATGATTTTATAGAAATATTGAAAGGAATTAATAATTTAAACACATAAATTTATTGCAAAGTATAAGAAAATGATGTGTACACGCAATATATTAATATTTTGTTTTTCCAGCCTTTGCATTGATCACATCCTTAATCCTTTGCGGCATACTGTTGATGCAAGTTGATGATATAAACTATAAAAATGGTGGCCCTAATATTGTGGCCAGGGACTGTATATGTATATTGTGTGTATATTAATGTCTTTTGTGTACGCAATTACGTGATATGTATGTGTCATCCGTTTGCACCAGAAATACCGAAATCTAATTCCGGGAATTCACTAAGATCAGGTGATGTCAACCGAACCAAGACGGTGCTGATGACAAACACCTGTTTTCTCCAACCGGACTAACAAATCATCTGGATTTCAAAAAGCACGTCTAAATCCTACGAATAAACCTGAATCCGAGAAATTCCAGAGTCGTGTATAAATAAAACATAACAAGAAACCGTTATTGGTGATACATAGTGATGAATATTTAAGACGTTATTTCTATGTGCAGGTTAAACATATTATTTTCCATAATTTACAATGCCTGCACATGTATATAAAGAACGGGTAACTTTTACTAAAGTATTTCAGATATTTCAATCGTATTACGCTTTTAGCGTCTACTAAACAAACAATGCTTTTACTAGCGCTAATAGGTATTACATTAAGCACAAATATTTACACAAAAAAGAATTTTAAGAATGGAACTATTGAATAAATTTGTTTGTATACCAGAGAAAATTTCCAGATATTCATAGAGTTGTCATCCTAGCACAAAAACAACCATGCCATTTCGAAATAAACACAACTAACGTAATATTCATATTCTACCTCGTATTTAATATTTATTGAGAGTAAACATAAGAAATCCTTACTAAATTTAAGTTTTTAGCTTTATATTTTGTTTCTTAGACAACCTTCTACAAATACTTTTTATCATAATCTATTAATAATCATTTTCCGGCATTTTTACGTTTAAGTATGTAGCATAGAGGAAGTGCAAAAAGCTTTTTCTCTTTCCCACAATATACAATGCAACAAAAGTTTATGCAAGTACAGTTGTTGCAGTACAAGCTAGATTAACCCGATACGCGTAAACTTTATTGGTTCTTACAAATTACATTACACGAACCAGTCCTACGCGATAAACGTGAAAATATCCGCAAACAACTTAGATCTCGTAAAAAGCAACACATTAACGAATATCAGGAGTATAAGATGTGATAAGAATGCGCGTGTCGTAAAACTATATGGAGTGTGTATGTTTTATATCACGTAACGCGTATAAAATACAGATTTTCCCACACGTTAGTGTTTGTGTACGTCGAGATAAGGTGAGATTCGAAACACACCTGCGCTAGTGTGAGAACAGCCCCGAGGTCTTTTCTGCGGCGCGGTTTATATAAACCAAAGGGCTGGCTGTGCCTCTCGGAGCATTCAATGCCGCCTCATAGTATTCAGGACCGCGTCCGTGTGATGCTACCACATGCGTACACGGACACTGGCATAGCCGAAGCCCGCACGGCTATTGTAAAATATTTCGGTGTGGTAAGAACACCCTGCCGGTTGCAGAAAAACAGCTGTTTGCAGAATATGTTTAAGGGTTCATAACACAGTTGTTACATTTGGGTCTTGAGGTTATTTTGCCAAATGCGTCACATCATTTTTACGATGAGATAGTAGCAATAATAAACAATATTCATATTGAAAAGGAAGTATTTCAAGCGAAGATTATTCATGGCAGGTTACCGCTAAAATAAGAAATGTCACGTTTAAATGCAACACGTTAGAGCTTGAAAATCAAGCTAGTAATAATTATTTCAGCATTGTAAAAGATACAAACGCATTCAAACTATAAATTTAAAAGATTTTGGTATTTAATTATGCTTAATGAATTGACTAGATATTAGCGTAAAATTAATATAGCTATTGTTGTGTTATAGTAAATAGTATTCAATATACCGTTAATACTTTTAATAAATACATTACATACAACAACTACATTACTATATGTTAAGTGAAATGACAGACACAAGTTGTTATTTTTCCTACGCGCTAGATAATGATACTTCATATCCTCCCGTTTTAAAGAATTGTTTCACTATTCTGGATAGCAAAGAAAATTGGTTGTTCTTCACCTTGTTCATTCATGTGAAATAGTAGTCCTGCAATTCCTTTCTGAATAGCATCACTAGCTAAAATCGTCTGTTTGCATCGTATGGTACTAAAGCGTTTGCGTTAAGTATGGCTTTTTCAACTCGCTTGAATGTAATGTCTTCATTGTGTTATTCCATTTCGTGTTTTGTCGTATCAAATTGTGGAAATCGGCACACATGCTGTGAAAGTTTGAAACCAAGAAATGATTTTAATTCTGTGATGTTAGTTAGTGTTGGAGCGTTTCGTATAGCTTCTAACTTACTGATCTTCGAATTGAAGATATATATCCTTTAGATCGATTTTTGAATAACTTAATCAATTTGCTAACTGGATTCTTAGTTGATCGAACTGTGGTACCGGATGTTTTTTAGTAATTAAAACCGGATTGATTGTTGTTCGATAATCGCCACAAATCCGTATGCCGCCATCATTTTTAGGTACTACATTAACTGTGGGTGTTGCCCATTCTATAGGAGTTTTGTTAGGATCCATCGGTGATATAATTCCTTGTTTCACAAAACGTTCAAATTCAGCTTCAACGTTTTTTTTTAATCCCGAGTTTGATAGGCCGTGCTGCAATATGAATTGATTTTACGTTTTCTTTGATATGTAGTTTTACTTTGTAATCTTTAATTTTGTCTAATGAATTGTAAAATAATTCCATATTTTCTTGAACAAGTTGCTCAAGCTGTTTGTTAAATGTCGAATCTGACCCATCGTTTACTAGTTCACTTGTAGTAATAGAATATACATGCTTAGGGAAAGGCATACCAAAAGCTTTACTCCATGTTAAGCCAAATTACACTGGATCGGCGTTATCTATTACAACTACTGGAAGTATTTTAGTATTTCCTTCAATAGTAATCTTTACATCTGTTTTTTGTCCTCGGTTTAAGTTTGAAATTACCATATGCTTTTAGTTTCAGAGGTTTTGTTAGTGGTGGTTATTCTATCTTATTTCGCATTTCGTAACCGATAATTGAATAGGATGCACTTGGGTCCCAGTCCATGGTGCATGTGATATTGTTATTTAACAACTTCTTACCTCGCGAAGTTGATGACGTTTTAAATATCTCCTCGGATTCGCTATCAAGGTCTGAATCATCACTCTTCATTTCGTGAATTATGCGATCTGTTACACTATCTTTTCTTTTAGATTGATTCATTGTACTAAATTGTTTTATTTTAGTTTTCCCTGTTTTTATACATAATTTTTGCGGAAATCCAGCTCACTATGATCGGTTCAACGCCTCGCGATACAACCGCATTGCATAGGGATGAGGGAACTGTATTATTAAATGCTCCTTCTATGTCCTCATCATGCTGCCGTCGATATTTCCTTCGATTCGAGCGCGCCCCATTATCCTGGAGACAAGATTGTTCAGTGCCAGATCCGTGGAGTAGCCTCCTCGTTACGCAAATTGGTGCATCTGAAAGAATCTCTGATATGACCCTCTAACACTCTTCCCAGTGCCTTCAGAAGAAATGACACTAGGCTAATTGTACGAAAGGAACTAGGAGAGGGTTCCGATTTTTCCATTTTGGGAATATACGCCACTCTCACCTCTGCCCAACTTGTTGGTATATAGTTCCAAGCAAGACTAACTCTGAAGAGTCTAACCAGGTGAGCCACTAGTACCGTGCCTCCATTTTGTAAGAGTGCCGGAAATATATCGACCTCGCCCGGCGCTTTTTTCTGGTTTGAACGATTTAAACGTCCCGATAACCGCATTGCCAATCAGTCGATTTACCAAGTTGGATACTGCGGGTTGTAGTGTCCTCTGGGAGGTTATCCACCAATGGACACCCTGGTAAGTACTTCTGTGTCAAAAACTCTAACGTTGCCTCTCCCGAGTCCGTAAATATGACATTCATTCGCCTTAGCAAACCTAATGTTTGCACCGGATCTCTTGGGAGTACTTTGTCGATCCTTGTGTGACAGCTGTATTTGACAATCACAGACAGAATTTCCTCAATGACCCTCTCCTGGCCCTTCTTATCTCCTTATTATACCGGGTTAGCGTTTGACAATATTGGTCCCAGCTGCCAGATGTTTTAGCCCGACTGAATGGGGGTCGGACTTCTTTTCTACAGAAACTGAGGTTGTGGTTCCACCAAGATGTGCCTCTGTTATCTTTTTTCACCTTTAGTTGACAGTTCTTGTGATATGCTGAGATTAGGGCGTTGTTGATCTGCCCCGTCGCTATCTCTATTTGATAACAATTCTGAAATGAGTTAATAGTGCCACTTAGGTTCGACCGTAGAGAAATGAGATACCCCTTTCAATCAGTGCAGCTTGTAGTCGCGGTAAGAAACGATGTCTCCGCTTCTCACCAAAATTTCAAATTGATGATGGGAGCACGAAGGCTAAGAGAATTAAAGCGCAGCTGTTGGATAGGATCAGCTTTCCGAATCATTTTTCTTAACAATTTTTGGGACATCGTTGAAATATTTTATGCGAAGCTCCAATTCTCCAGCATCTATGTGTTCGCGTGATTGGCGCTTTACAGTATAATAAAAGGAGCTTTGAAGAGCAGTTTCGTCTTTGGGGAGTGAGACAGACTTAAATTGCTCCATCTGGGTTATTATAAATTCCGCGTTATTCTCAATAATTGAGTTCTCTTGCGCGGTTTGCGCATCTCAAGTTGTCTCTGATCTTATTAGGGTCTACATGAGGCGTTACGTACAATAAAATTATATTAATTGCCACTACCGGTACTTAGGCTTAATCTAAAATTGTTCCTTTCTAAACGAACAATTGTAATTTATTGGAAAATAAACATACAACATTTCCGTTTTAAGTTACAAAACATCGCAGCATTATCCAGTTCCTATCGGAATTTATATAAACACGAGGCAGCGATTCTTCTGCGTTAAATACCCGGCCGTCCATCAGCGTCTCCCTATTTACGGCCGGCGCACTCTTTTTGGTACAGAGAGAAAGAAAGCACTGTAGCACTTGTATTTTACATGTGGCATTTATAAAATTGAAACCAAAGCGCGACTGAATAACATAATAAAGTTCAACAAGTTCCAACACACCAGCGTTACGTGTGAAAGAAGTCGTTGATTGTGAACACGGCAGCCCATTGAACTCCTAACATTGTGCAGATTAACATACACAAGAGAAGCTATGCAGATGGCCAACCATACACATAGAGAAACCAGAAAGGGAAAGTTCAAGACGAAGATCTGTTCTATGGTATGTATGCACGGCCTGGTCGAGCACTGTGACTGTGAACGCCAGAATCTTTTATCGGCTCTTTTATTTATGAATAGAGCAATGTGTTATTATTACGTACAACATACATACCTGCAGGCATTCCGCCTTGATTGTGCATGACAAATAATAATCCATTGAGTATATAATTGCAGGTATGATCAAATTATACTTCTTCACGTATGATAATATAATGTATACATTATGATTCTGGGAAGTGTTAACACAAAGATGGATCGGTTTCTAAATTTATGCTATTGTGAATATTCTATCCTTGGTAAACGAATGCGCAATAGATCTGAACATTTTCAAAGGAACGTAAACATGCATGTATGTGGTTATACGTGGTTTGAAAAATATTGCTAAATTAAATCTAGAAAGAAAAAAACTCAAAATTGCTGTTATTTTAAATGAAAAAGCTTTAATTATAAAGAAAAGCAAGGTGCCGTTTTTTGTTTTCTGAGGTATACATATGAGTAAAAAATGACGACTACTATTGCTAATTGCTTTTCATCATTTTATCAAATGATTTTACCTCTAATTAAATAATGGAATATCGTATATAATAATTGGAAGCAGTCGAACAAATACATACTTATTAAAAAAACAGACAACACAAACAATACACTTTTAATACATAAACATGCACACTTAAATTTAATTTACTACAGGATTTCGCTTCTTCATTAACAATCGCCTAAGTAGGATTCTCTATATTGTATGAAGTAAAAACAATGCTGATGAATGATAAAATTTGATGTTCTGTGAATGGATTGATCCACATTTCTAGACGCTGTTCTGATGTAAATTTTTCATTGATTAAATAATTTCCGCGCCACATACTCATGGCTGTGTGACCAACAATGCTAGGAATGCCATCGGACATGACTTTTCTATTTAAAATTGTGAATCGTATCCGTTCATACTTGCTATGTCTTTGTCACTGAGGTTCATGGTAACTAGTGGTTCGAGCGGATTGTCCCAGTGAATCATCTTAAAATATTCCTGTGCTTTGAAATTTATATTTGGAAGATCAAATTGGGGTACTTCCCCCTTCCAGTATGTTTTTCTTGCTTTCAGTATTTTTGTGAGCCCAAGTTCTCGAATATGTAATCGTTCATCTAACAGCATTGCCAACAGAATGTTTTTAGAGCTCCTCTGAATTACTTCTGAGCTTTTTTGTCATTGCGTGCAGGTGATGTGCGCCATAATTTTTCTCTATTTCAAACCAGGATGACACGTAAGCTTTCATGACATATTCAACCAGCAGTTTAAAGTGTTGCGTTGGTTCGGTAGTGGACACATATAGGTGCAGAATACTGATGGTTATAGTGAATCATCTTGCCACCGGGACTTCTGTTTGCTCAATCTGGAAATGAGGTCTTTTTATTAATTTCGGTCAGAGCAACTGAAATAGAAAGCAAGGGTTTCGCACGTTTCCAGAGTTTTCCTATTATTCCGGAAAACTGGTGGGCACAGATGTATTTCCTTCAATCTTCTAGTAAAGCGATGCTGTGGTATTCCACAAAGGATATCACGGGAACCAAATTCGGGCTGGCGCAGGGGGTCCCACTTTCAAGATAAGATCTGAGAACCTGGTCAGATTTGGACTGGAAGTGCGTAAAAAAATATCTTAAATCTTTATGCTAGACAGAGTCGAAAGCAGGTTAAAAATCTCGCACCTGCGGCTTCTCTCCTCTTGAAACCGTTTCTGGTCGCCACAAAAAACTTTGGGAGTTGGAACTCCGTGGATAGTCCAGCTGGAAAAACGAACTGTTCACCCAAAATCAACTGATGTTCTCGCTGTTGAAGATTAGTCGACCTAAGGTCGAGGGATTCGACTATTTTCAAGGCATTAGCTAAAAAGTAGATCGGGTAGTAACTTTTGGAGAAGCGCGGACTTTTCCAGGGTTGGAAGACAGTACGACGTCAGTATGCCTCCAGATCAAAGGGAAATATTAGAACTGAAGAGTTGCATTTATGATTAAACGCGGTTTCTTCCATGCTTCAGGAGGTACTCTATTCAGGGCTGTTTCGGTGAGAGTTATATTGTTGGTGCCTAGGGCCTGTTAATGCCCTAGTTGTGTTTTAGTTTAGCAACCGCGTCAATTGCGCTTCCGAGCATGTCAGACACGCTGTTCGCTCTATGGGCATTGATGGATTTATTAATGCACTCGATGATATACTTATCGCAAACAGTCTATGGACATCGTATGCAATGTTATTGGAGATTTTAATAGTGACATTGGCAGAAATAACAACAACAGAAGAGATTACAAAGATAGGAGGTTCGTTTCGAACACATGTATTAGACGCTATATAAACTATAACCTTTGTAGTTATATAAATTGTAGTTAGCTTAGAGTACATTAGCGTTAGTAACGCGAGAAAGTTCAACCATATTTTTATGTCAATAATAGATAAGCATCGTAAGGAATACTAATGATAACAGACGCAACAAAAATTTGGTCCACATGGGCTGAAATAAAATGTCAGAAGTTGATCATACTACAACTTTATGAAGAAGTTGTCGATGGTAAAATATGTTAAAATATACAGGTACCAAAGTTTTTGTAAAAGCCTAAACAATCAAATCGATGAAGGGTAGAAGAAAATACAGCATTTTTCTTAAAAATTAAGTTATTCTGAAAGCTAGAGTAGATATCGTGCTGTTTAACATCTCCACATTTAAAATTACCAAACTTCAAATGTAACACTTCTCGGAAGGTGTCATTATCACATACATAGCGCATTTAACAAGAAATATTCATATGTGTGGACGAACATCACCTTGAAGCAGAACATAATGAAATGCTCTTTATTATACATTCAAGCCCAAGCACATGTTGACAATATCTAGTAAAAATTACTGGACGTTATTTTCAAAACATTGAGACATTATTATAATAGTACGCTAGCAACATGTGTGTATATTCTAGCCATATACGTTGTGTAATGTATGTACACAATATTTTATATCCACGTACACGCTTGGAAGCTCGTTTGTTTAATGACTGCCAGTGTTTTTGCTGGTTTTAATTCTCTTAGAAACAAAAAACCTTGTTAAAAAGGTCGGCAATCCTAAAGCACCAAAAGAGAGACGAAGGAAATGTTTACGGCTAAAATGTTAATGTTCGACTAAATTAGTGGAAGAAAAACGGACGACTACCTCAAATAATGCGGTTGTTTTTTTACATAAAATATGCGTATCCTTCGCGGTATTCATTAACTTTTGTTGGTATGCGTTGTCCGGGCGACTACTGTCTGTACGTATGGCATAAAGGAAACACAATTACTGCAGAAAGTCAACAGACTCTCCCAAATTTACTTAAACCTCTAGTTTATTAATTAGCAAAAAAGTTGTCAACATGAATCCGTTGAATTATTCAATTATTCGAAAAACACGTTCAGTGTTAGCTACTCACATTGAACAAATTTGTGTTTTGTTAAAAAACACGTAGAAGGATTTCGATATTTAGGATTTTCTTCAAGGTCCATTAGAAATATAAATTAATAAAAAAAATCTTGTGAGGGATTTGATTCTAAATTAATTTTTTTTTCGACATCCTACTATTTAAAAATGTTTATTTGGAAGTATGGCTCACATTAAAAAGAGTTAGTATATTGACATACATTCGATAATTTTTGCTACCAACTTACGTTGCTAATATTAATTTTACATTACCTTTTCTCTACGATTGTGATTCAATTTATATTATAATAAGATTTTTTTCCTAAGCAATATAGCGCAACTTTAACCCTGCTTACTTCTACAGCAGTGAAGAATTCGACCCATGTTTATAAAAAGTCTTTTTTCTTATCTTTGACAAAGGAATCACTATAAAAAAAAACTAGGTATAAGGAACCTTTTTTATGATGGCAGCGCCCTTCACTATATCAACAATGAACTAGTGCTAGTGACATTAGACGCATTAGACATACAAAATACTAGATCTACATTTTTAATTACGCTATAACTCGAAAATAAATAAAAATCGGATAACAACATTTTTTTACATCATTTTCACCTGTAGAATACACTCCTACAGTTTGGTCGATTCCTCACGATTCAGCCTGTATATTTGTTTGTCCTTTGCATATTATTTTAAAGGGAGCAAGAGGAAGATTTTGTCCGTATGTTTTTTGAACTCTTATTTAATCTTCCAAATGTAGACGACACAAGCTAAAAATCGTTCGAACTTAGTGCCAGGTTTACTACACTTACAGTATGTATTTCCGGATTAAAAAAAATAGTTTTTAAAATGTGCTAGGACAGACTACTTATACAGAAAGTTTCAAAGTTTTCTGAATTTTCGGAGTTGGGAACTTTCGCTTTAGGTACCCTTGTAAAACCTTAATTATTTTTGTAAGTATGCCTGAGACTAGTGCGATAAGACTATGGGAATGTTTAAGAATGGGTTGAATATAAACGTTTGAATACTAAGAACGATTAAGACTATAGTTTCCCATTTCTGCTTTATTTTAAACAAAATACGTATATATATATATAGATAAATGCTAGATCAGGTACAAAAAATAGAGCCCTTATCTTTTATTATTCTATTTATATTATAAAACTAAGCAGATTTTGACAATTTTACTTAGATATCTGATATATGAATATAAATTTATAAATGTCAAAATATAACTAATATCGCTAGGATGAACATGCTAATAGTATTACTAACGGTAAGTTTATTTTTTAATAGCATAAATTTATCATGCTAAAATAAATGATCTTCTTTATGCATGCACAAAAGTAAAGCTAATGAGTTGATATAAATTATAAATGGAAGGCTAAATTTTACATAGGTATTATAGTTAATAGGATATTTGTATATGTAATATTACGTATATAGGTATACGTTCATTATTGGTATACAGGGTTTTCCACGGTAGCCGTTCGTTAGAAGTTTCCGAGGTTAGAAAAAACCTGGAACTCTGAAGTTTTGGAATACGGGGCTATTCAAGATTCTCTTTCATATTAAAATATTTTCAGGGTCTTACCACTTCCGGTTATACCGGAAGTCGCCATAAACTTTCTTATTTTAAATGGAAAACCCTGTATATTATTTCATTTTTAAATTCCTGAGAAAATTTTATGATGAGTTCTAATAGGTTTCTCTATACCTATTTTCATTGCTACATCGATTCGCTATGACTTTTCCTATACCTTTTTACAACGGTTTTCTTGTTATGTCAATATTTTCTTTTTTATACAGGTGTAGAGTACGCTTGCTCTTTTATACGACCCCACCGGTAAAAGTCCAAGGGCGTCAAATCGGGTGATCTGGGTGGCCAGTTCCAGGGTCCCTGGGGACCAATCCACCGATCCTCGAACATCAACGTCAATTGTTGATGTACAGCTAGTGTGGAGTGCGCGGGAGCACCTTCTAGTTGATACCAACTGTTTGCTCTCTCTCCTGGAGGTAGAGTATTTAAAAAATCACTAACAAATACTCTCTAGATATCTAGCCCCATTTAAACTTTCATCGTAGACTTGATATGCTACGCTATTGTCCATAACCAGACAAAAAGCTAAACCGGTCTTGGTGATTATTCTCCCTTAAGACGTGTGGATTATCTTGTGCCCAGTAGTGAATATTTTGACGATTTATAATTCCTTGCCTGCTGAATTTTGACTCGTCAGTCCAGATAATTTAATAAATTGGATCTTCTGTCATTTTTGTGGACATGAACTAGCAAAAGGCGACGCGTCTTGCCTCATCACCAAGGCGTAAGCCTTGTACAGTTATTTCACAAAAAGGATGCATTTAATATCCTATGAATTGAAGTTCTTGATATGCCCAATTCTAGCGCTGCTGCTGGAATTGAACTCCGTGGATAAGCTTGAAAATAAGCCAAAACATTCACCTCGTTAGCTTCATTATCTATTACTGGCTTTCGGTGATTACGAGTTGCCTTTACACTCCCAGTTTCCAAAAACCGAGCTTCAATTCTTGCAAATTTTCCAGGAGTCATTGCTGGTAAGTCCGGATATCGCTCGTTAAATAATCTACGCACATGTAGATTATTTAATTCCTTCCCGTTCACCGTGCGTATAAAACAAATTTAGCAGATCATTATTCAAATATTCTTCAATATTCTCCATTATTAACTGTATTTCATAGAATTAGCAAAATAGAATTGTACTACTTTGACATAAAATCAACAACTGTCAAGTCACTTGTTCTAATTCCTCTTATAATCAATGCTTACTGGATATGATTTTGTAGTTTTATTAGATTTTAGTAAAAAATATGGAATAACAAGAAAACCGTTGTAAATAGGTATAGGGAAAGTCAGAGCGAATCGATGCAGAATTAAATTCTGCATCTGATCATCCAATAATATACAGGGTGTTCCATTTGAAAAAAAGAACTTTTTCAACTTTGAAGATTTTGTAATTGGTCATGCAGTTTTGGACACCTGTATGCGACAAATCAATTGTCAATGTGGATTTCGAAAGTGTCATTCTTGTGCTTGCATCTACCCTAGGAGTGTTTATTACCAGTCGAAAATGGGCAAAAGATACTGTGTTGCAAATAACGCTACATCTTTCAAAATTTTCAAAAAGATATCTAAGTAGCAGTTGAAAATAGGTATAGGGAAACCTATTAGAACTCATCATAAAATTTTCTCAGGAATTTAAAAATGAAATAATATATAGAGTGTTCCATTTAAAATAAGAAAGTTTGTGGCGACTTCCGGTATAACCGGAAGTGGTAAGACCCTGAAAATATTTTGAAATGAAAGAGAATCTTGAATAGCCCCGGATTCCAAAATTCAGAGTTCCAGGTTTTTTCTAACCTCGGAAACTTCTAACGAACGGCTACCGTGGAAAACCCTGTATAAAGGCGTCTTAAATCTATGGCCATAAAAACCAGCAAGTACGTAATAACTCTGTACTCATAACGCAAAATAAGCGGGCACGGAAAAGGACGATAATCATCATCACTAGCGAAACCTCAGCAGACAGTTGAAAGTAATTACAAACACCTGCACACATTTGTTCCTATATTTATATTAAAATTATGTACGGGTGCGTACGTTTATTTTTAGATGCTTATGCAACACGTAGAAGATGGTCACGCATTTTGCATAAGCATTTTATATGTATGTACATCCATACATATCTACTTACATCATAAATAAGCAGGAAAGTATAAGGCTCAGGACGACATACACACGTCCATAGGTGTAGAACGCGGTATGGTAAGTGGTGGAGAATGTCGATTTTAATATTCACCGGTGCTTTACAGAAAGGATACGGCATGTGAACTGCTTGCATGCGAAATCACTAAATAGCGACTCGCCGGCAATACTAATCAACATACATTTTCTATTTTTATTAGCCGTTTAGTTACCGTAACGTTACTATAAATAAATGTTTTTACCATCTACGATGGCGTTTTCCATATAATTTGTTTGTGTGCAAGTAAGTGGTATTTTTCTAATCAATAGTTGCAATGACATTGAAAAGTGGTTTTTGTTCCTTTGTGTTGTGTTATATCCAGTATATCTAATTATAGCACTGGGAATATCCACGACAATAGCACACCTCTTACGTTATATAATTCATTGCATTTTTTACACCTGCAGCTGTAAGTTGGATGTAAAATTAGTTCGCACGAGTTTACCTTATATCTATAATAAACACAATCAGGAATACTATCGCAAGGGAGGTTCTGGAACAAAGCAAAAAAATAACAAGTCGTAAAAGGGAGGGACATCCAAGAACGAACAAAAAATTAGGAATCAAATTATAAGAGCAAATTTTCTTAATAATAATAGAGAAAAATTGAGAGGCTTACAATAGAAAAGGTGGGTTACAACTAATCTTATTTGGAGCTGCACTTATAAAGATAACGATTTTTGTGTTTGTTATATCAAATAGTAAAGCAAGGTTGTGCGTGCATTATTCCTTAGTTTTGTAAGTAAATAATAGAGTTGTTATTCAAACTTTGCACGCGGTGTATAATGTTTCTAACTGCATACTTTGATAATTCGGAATATCCTATATCTTCCACATGTTTTAACAAAAGTTACATTTTCCGAGTTTCCAGTATTTCCCTTGCAATAATAATAAATAATTAAAAATCAGTAAATGCTTATTTTTATGTAATATTTGGCTGTGTAAAATATAAACAAACAGTATTTAAGACAGTTTGCATTTTGTATAAAAGAATGAATAGTTTTATAAGAGTATGTATTGTATTACCTATATAATAAGTCTAATATAGCACCCTTAGTCGGCAAGTACATTCTTGGCCTTGAAAAGTTATAGTAGAACTTCTTGTTAGTAACATCTATCATTTCTTGGTGCACCGGAAATACGTTTAAAGATCAATCGTTGGTATCAAACTTTATTTTTGTGCCTCCGTCCAGAAATACTATTTTTGCAATACTTAAATTTTAAATCGTCCGGAAACACCATTTTTTGGCCTAGGCCGGCAAAAAGGTTACCAAAGGTTGGTAACACTGTATTCGAGTTACTCAAATTTATTATTAATTACCTATATGGCGGGTAACCAACCTAAGATGCAACGCTTCCTAGCCAATTTATTATTGCCTTTTTGAAACACAATGATATCCATATAAAATCGAAAGAAAATTAAATATTACATTCATTTATGTAAAAATTGCTATACCGTTCAATTTAAAAAAATCAAGTTATCCATGATTTTAGAGTTCGAAAATGACAGATCCCTATTTAATAACGCTGTAATTTAAACGTAACAATTTTAAAATAAAAGACGTGTGTTGTTTCATGGTTAACTTTCTAAGCTAGGCTAAGCTTTCTAACTTTCGTATTTCCTGAGGTATTTCCAAACACCGAAGACACTGCAAATGTCATTTTTTTCGAAAAACGTCATGTAATTCGGAAACGGTACAACTTAGGCCCAATGTATCCCTAACCTATTGTTATTTAAATTTAACAAGGAATCCAAAAGTGCAATAATATACAGGGTGTTCTACTTAAAATAATAAAGTTAGTAGTTACTTCCGGTACAACCGGAAGTCCGCCATTTCTGAAACTAATTTTAGCATGTGTAAAATATGATTAGAGCCAACATTTATTTGAAACATTTTTTCAAAAAGACAATAATAAATCGGCTAGGGACCGTTGCATCTTAGGCTGGACACCCGGTATTATATATTATTATTATTTAATTCACATTATTGATATCTATGGGATGATTATACAGGTAATAGACTAGTGAATAATATATTTGCATCAAAACTACGAAAAAAGAAAAAAATAAAACCGTCAAAATACTAAGGTATCTTAATCCTGACTTCAAATACAAAATTCATACGTAACATGTGTTTCCAACCTATTTTTTTTTTATTTTTCCACAAAATTAAGAACTGTCGGCGCAAAAATAGCGTGTATTCGCACTCGTTGACCCTCGGCGGCTCACAAAACGTGCTCATACTTGCAAAACTATATTTTCTGACCTAGTGATACAAATAACTATGAATAAAACGTTAAGTGACTTCTTCTGACAAAAAATTCAAAGTCAAAAGGAAGATCACAAGTTCAATTTATATAAAATTTTATAAATTGTGAATGGATTTGTGATTATAATAATTATTATATTAGTTTTATATTATTATTCTTTCAGAAAGAAGTTATAAAATTTTAATCCCGTACAGCATAAAGCTTGTTCTGAAAATTAAAATAGTCTTGAATGCCTTTACACAAAGCTCGAGGATAGTCGTGTCAGGGAGCATAAATATTAAAACAGCGTCGCTGTTCTAAAAAAAAAAAGCATTCAAATTATGAGAACCACTTATTTAATTTTGAACAAATTATGATATTAAATAAGGAAAGGTACAAACCAAGAAATTTCCTGAAACTTATCCTAATTAAGAAACACTACCATACTGTTAAGACATATTTTCAAATTACATAATTTATATAAATTTAAGGAAAAACATTACTCAAATTAATTTTAAATGTCTTTATTTCCTTTAATTTGGTATTCAGTTTAATATTTTAATATAGTCAAGTACCTATGTGAAATTAAGTTTAAAATAGTATTGCAGTACTTCATTTTTTTTTATTTCTCATAAAATTATCATCATAAATTAATTCGCAACCTGTAATATTTTACATAAATTGAGTTTATGACCTTTATTTGACTTACAGTCAGAAGAAGTCTGTGTATATACCGACAAAACGCAAAATATGACGTTCTATTTAAATAAATTTTAATATTAATGGTTGGTGCTGTAATATATATCCGGTATACTATAAAATGGTAAATTTACATTAACAAAGGGGAAAAAGAAAAACGCCCATGGTAGTATTTTGGGTTACTACTCTGATGGAAACAAAAATTCGGAAGGAAGGAACGATTTTTATTAAAAATAACTCCCCTTACACTGTAATACAGTGAAACCTTTCTACGTGCACAATAACGGTATCGGCAGCGGATTTGTCCGTTGCGGAGGTACCGACTGAGGAGAGATGTACAAAATTAGATTAATTCTTTTAGATAATTATAAAAGTCAATAAAAGAAAAAAAGACATACGCAAAACATAAAGATATAGAAGCTGTACAGAAAATGAAAAAAGTAACTTTAAAATGTTCGTTAAACCAAAGAAACATATTTATTTGTATTAAGCAATATTGATTGCACTAAAAAAAAAAAACGTTTACTTGAAATGAACAATATTCCTCTAATTTCCAGAGAAATATATTTGACTTTATTTATAAAGAAATATTTGTTTAAATAAACAAAACCTATCAGCTTAAGTATAAACATGAGCGAAATAGTAATACAAATTGTACCTTCTCAACCAACAGTTCTTAAAACGGTAAAGGACGTTTATTGTCGTGAATGTCCTTTTAGAGAATAGTGGTTACCGTTTATCTTCATTGATTGCATCAAATTTGACAAAGTAAGAAATTTGCAATACTCGTTTATGATGAAACAACCAGCACAACTTGCAGTAATGTCTGCGATTATCTTGCACGCCTAGGTATGCATAAAAATTGCTTGAACATAAAAGGCATGTTTATGTATGATAACTATATATATTATAACGTAACGCATATAGATATATTAAATCGACCTTCACATGTGCATACTTATAGAAACTAATAATAATACTAAAAGCTTAATATAACCTGGAATTTATAAATGGAGTTAGCAGTATATCTACTAGTAAACTAATATTAATAATAACCTATGAATTATTAATACTGTCACGTTGTCTCTGAAAGCATATAACAATAACACATACTTTAATATTATTCTGTATATTCGATAATCATAACATTTTCAACATATTAAGGTGCGTATTCTTTTGAGCAAATATGCGTGCGAATATGGTGGTTAGCGAAAACCTATGAACGCAAAAATTCGCTCTAGTTTTAGGTTATGCGTGGAGAATTAATGTAAAATATAGCGATTCCAAATGCAGCTTTTATTTTGATGTTTATTATTAAAAAAAGGTAAGCAGCCCAAACAATGGAGCGCAATACAACTATATTAATGTTAGCTACATTAATTTTTATATTAGTTGATATTGCTTTCCATGCATCTACTTTTCGGTTTCTCAAAAAAAATGACATACTTAGCCACAAACATACGGCTGAGAACTGTGGACAATCGTACAGCCGTATGTAGACTTTTGTGTAGATGTTTCGGATTCCAATAAAATCAGCAATTTTTTATATGAATCAATTACTTGCAAACATAATTCGTTATTCCACGCCATAAGTAATTTATGTTTTATTCAAAGATTGCAATGGCTAATTACTTTTTAGCTTTTCAGCCAAGTCCTCAATTTATTATAACTCAAACATCAGATAGATATTTTTAAAAGCATAGCGTGCATGACTAATTTCAAATTATTGCACAAATTGTACAAATTTGTGTTTACTAAAAACCAACAAGCAGCAAATCCTATTCTTTACACACTTGACCATTTTTGAGCGCAACCGTTCGTAGCCACAAATTTACTCAAATTCAAATAAATACGCACCTTTACAGAGTATAAAAATAGACTAGGTCAAGTTGGAAATCTCACAGTTATAGGGTGTCTACCTTTATTTACTGATCGCAGGAAGTAAAGAAAATTAGAGAAGATGCAGTGTTTTTGCGCTAATTAAGATAAAAAAATGTTTTATTGAAACATTGTAACACATACTATCTTTGAGACTGAAATTGAATTTGTTGTATAAGTAATGAAATGCAGTTTGTAGAATTTTGGCTTTATTATTTATAGTGTAGTAAAAAACCGAAGTCATCTTCACATTATTATCAATGAAAACATTATTATACATTTTAAAATCATAGTTTTAAAATGTTGGTCTATCGTTATTGCAACTGTCATTTTTGTTTTTAAGAATTTATGTTGTTTAATTCTATCAACCTGCTATATATTAAATTATATAGCTGTTACAATTTTATTCATCGACTATTGCATCAATTTTGGTGCACTTATGATTCCTTTAGTATATAAATGTTTTAATGTATCATTTATAGCGAACTATGGTGTGTCTGCGGAGCAATTTATTAATACCTGTATTTTGAATAAGAAAAATTACTTTTTAGACCATGAATATTCGGTTGCTTCTTTTAGTTAGCGTTTCTGTGCCATACAGGATGATTTTATATGATGTAAAAAAATAAACTAGAAGGGTTATTAAAAAATAATGCATGCATATTCGAACAAGAAGGCACTTAAGCGAACTGAAATATGAATTTTTAGAGTTACTCTTAAATATTGTTTGAGTACCGCTGATACTGTGCCGCACTTATTTACTTACTACATAAGAAGATGCATAACTTGGCAATAAGCAAAAACAATAGGGGACTGGTTTGATAACTAAATAATGTATAGAAATATTAGTAAAGGTAATTCCTCTATATGTAATTGTGACAAAAAATCATACCCAAAGAAATATTTACTGAACGTAAATAATATCTAGCAAATATTTGCTTTCTTCTAAGGTTAGCTAAAATAAGCAAACAAAATAATTTTATCGATAAATTATCTGAATAACATCTCTCGATTTACTTCTTCCCATCAAATATCTCTTTGTTGAGGTTCCCACTGAAACAAATAATTTGTAAGGTGCTCGTAAGCTACCCCCACAGAGGCACTAACTCGGAATAATCGGCTCTAAAATCGCTGAATGTGGAAGATCTTTTTATGATCCCAGTAATTTTACAAATAATAAAGATGCAATAAAAATAAATAATTAATTACATAAATTCAAATTTGGTGATTAACAATTGACTTACTAAGTTATGTACATAGATATTATTTTCATTCATAATTATGAACAAAAATGGTTAAATAATTATTAGGTAGAAATTAAAATCATAAATATGAATACACAAGTTAAGCCAAAAACAATCAGAAATTAATTGTTTTTAAAGTAAAAAATTACTAAAGGTAATTACTTATTTCTAGTAAACAGAAATAATAGATTAAAATTTTACTAAAATTTGCAATAATTTTGAAACTTGATTCGATTCACAGATTCCACCTGGGCACTTGGAAAAAGAGGACAAAAGAAGAAACTCTAGACAAATGGCAGCCCTATTGTACAATTGTTACATAGCTTATAATTATGTGCAAAAAAGCAATTTCTTTTTCTATAAAAACCGAAATGCACAATAACTTCTTCATTTGGAAGCAATGAATGAAACATTTACTTTTTTATTCGAGTGTAATATAAGCTAACTAATTATTAGTCTTAATCCGTATATAACTATGTATTATAAGTTTTGTACGCCGTATTATAATATTTACTTATAGTATATTTATATCGTTTGCTGTCACTATTCTTATTAACTAGTTTTATAGTTTCATTAATTATTAATAAGCGATATTAAAAGTCGCACTTATCGACAGAATGTGTAAATAAAAGTCGGTTATAGTATTCGAAATAAATTAGAACGTACCGGTACACCGAGAAATATTTAAAAAGAAAGTTTTCTCATCAGTTTCCATGTAAATATTTACCAGCTTCATCATCATGTGTGTGTACTTAAGGTTAGCGCATATCGGTGAAACGCATTTTTTTGTGGAACAGCATTTATTTGCCAATATTTATATCGCCGTTAGAACCACGTGCACTAACTGAGATTTTTTACGCGGAAAACATACATGCGCACGATTTAATAATAATAGTTTTATTACTAAACTTTGACTACCATGAACGCCGGGAAATTTTCTATTCCTTCAAAAAAGATGATAAATTACCTTAAAAAGGAAAGCCCGCATTGCATACCTACTTGCTCTGATAGAGGACGAATAATAACCACATTGTTTATAGAATGGCTTTGACATTTTATGTCAAGTCCATCTGAAAAGTTTGAAAAGCGAGAGAAAGCAAATACTGGTCATCTCGGATGGTCATGTCATCCATACTTAGAATGTAATTACGCTTCCTTTAGCATGAGATTATATGGTCAATTTTTCTTTAAACCGTTAAAATTTAATTCAAATTTGTAGCGATGTCTCAATATATCCAAAATTTTGAGAATTGTATATATCTAACGGATTATGTCCATGCCACCCCGAGAAGAATTAGAGAAGAGGAATTTGTGAATAAACAGAGATCGATGGGTCATTAATACTCGAAAGTATACCTAAAAATATCGTAGAATCAACTTCAAATGTTTCTTTAGTAGTTACCAAGGTATCTCCTTTACAACAAATCGCAACAATAGAAGTATAAATGCAGAAATTTTAATCTCTATGGCAGCCTTCCCAACTAGATTTTGCTTTTCCAACTCGACAGTGACATACAAGGTTGCCATAGTTCATCAGTGAGAGAATATGCAGCAATTATGCCTTCGCATCCCTAGATTAGAGCAACTCAAAACAAACTAACTAACAAATCAAGGAACTATCGAATTTTAGCTGCTGAGTGCTTATAAGAATAAGAAGTTTAAAAATATACTGAGTGAATCCACTGACTTGTCCGGATGACGCAAAAAAGTAGAATTGGAAATAAAATTATTTATGAATAATTTCCCAAACATTTATTTGCAAATAACTTAATGCCAATAAATGTGGTAAACAATTTTGTTATTCGAACATTCACCCCGATTAAATTTATGGGAGTAATGCCCAACACATGTTTTCATGTTGTTACTAGTATAAATTAAGCAAGCTTGCTGTACTGGTTCACTTTCATTATTCTAGAAATTTATACAAAATCTAGTATTTGCGCAGGGCGAAACTGTATTTTATATTATTTCATTAAGACCAACTTTTACATTTTTTGAAACTGTTTCATTCGATTACTTTATTTCTTATCATTATTTTCAACGAATCAGCGCTAAAAACACTGCATCTTGGTTAATTTGACCAACAGTAATAAAGATCAGAACACTTAATTTCAATCGGCTTCACATCATATAAAATTAAGTGTTCCAATACTTTTTAAACAATCTATAGGAATCATTGATTTATTTTCAAGCACTGTTGTATAATTATCAAATTGACTATTATAAGTTTTATTTTATTCTGATATACTACCATAGGTCAAACACAAATGAGGTGATATGTGTAACTAATATGTAATGTATACCATATTATACAGTTTTATCGCACATTCAATCTTCGGAAATGCTATTTGTTTTCTGAATGGAAACTTACACAAACTCAATCTGTTTTTATCAGTTACTCTATCATAAATTCGTAGTATCACTAGAAGTACACTTTGTACATTGCGCTCCGTAAAAATTTTATACAATTGTCCACTACAACATTTATTATTACACACTTATGGTACTAGTAAATAGCTACAGTTTTACTTTTTTTAATTTTTATAAATAGTTTTGCTGTTATCTTATTAGTTGTAGGAATAATGAAATGGGAAGTATTAAACGAACGATGGAGTTTTGAACGTTTTGTTATAAATAATCTTTATATATTTTAGTGAAAAATATATATATTTCAATATAAGATTGTTTCTTTCAAGTAATAGCTAGATGGTCAAGAAGAAAGCAAGAATTCAAACGTATTAAATTTGGTTTGTTGTCATTATCCATTTGTAATAAATAAATGGGAAAATAACAAAAATGCCGTTTAGATGTGTAAGATGTATTCGAAATGAAGAATTAAATTGTTAAGTTAATACTATAACTTCAAGGTATTCTTAATAGTGGCATGAAAACTTGTTTATATCGCATGATTTTGTGTATTTAACATTAAAGCATTTCAATTGCATCACACTTCACTTTTTGTACCTCTTTACTCCTAAACCACTGCACCTCATTCACCATATCACAATGTTAGGTGCACACGTGCCTACCTATAAATTATGTTTGGTAAGGTATTCTCATTAATGCGATAACACTAACGAGATTTTGTTTCAACGAACCGCCTCATAAGTAGCATCGTATTTTCGCGTTGTATAAGCCATGCTTTGTAGTTTTCTTAGTCATAATTAAAACCCGTCGTATTCTTCAAATACTGATCGATACGCAAGAGACTCTTGACGGCATTGTCGCGCAACACCGTCAAGCTCGGGTGAAATTTTTTCGCCAACGGCGTGTTCTCCACGTTTATCATATTAGGCGTATTACCGAACATCGCCTCCTTCAGACGGTGAACACCTGTATTTGCCAAGTTCAAATAGCTCAGTCTCGTTAGTGTCCTGAAACTTTGACGCGATATCGACGTCAGATCGTTATCGCTCAATATGAGTCTCTTTAGTTTGCTTAGACCGATGAATGTCTGGTCGTAAATTTCCTCTATCCTGTTGTTCGATAAAATTAGGGTCTCGATAGCGTTCGACGTCAGGAACATCCTGTGTTTGTCGAAGGATATGAAGTTGTTCATGAGCGTGAGACGGTGTAATCTGAAGTTCGATTTGAAGGCGTCGTGGGGAAGAGTCTGTATGAAGTTATCGGATAGGTCGATCGACCTCACGTATTTCAAGCCGGCGAAGGCGAAGATTCCGACGTTGTTGATCCTGTTTTGCGAGAGATCTATCGATCGGACCGATGTGTAGTAGTTGTCGAAGAATATGTAGTTGGTAACGTTTTCTATTTCGTTGTAGGCGACGTTTAGTATATGGATCGTGTTAGAGCCTACTGGTATCGTCGTTAGTTTGGTTCCCATCAATAAAAGTTCCCTTCCAGTATATCCCACTGGTTGAGTAGGTGTCTGTCTGCAAGCAGTAATATTTATTAGAATCTACTAAAAATAACGATATATAAAGTACCTAATATAAAATTTAATTTTGACAAGTAGCACATCTTATATGTAATAGTATTATTTTAGTGATCCATATTATGACTAGAATTTGGTGTTTTGCCAAAACACAACGAAAGCGCAGTGAATTCGAACATTTTCTAGTTCTACCCTCATATGATTGTGAGTTAATTGTATTATTATATTATTAATAGCAATAGGTAATTAGGCAATACAATTATAAATAATCCTAAAATTATAATCGCAGCCACACATGTTGTTTTATATCTTATTAATCTTTACATCTACATAACTATAGCTGTTTCAAATTGAATTTCCTTGTAATTCTGGGACAACAATTAACTACGAAAGTTACATTGTAATTTATGTGGTAAAAATCCTTAACGATCATGTCTTGCTTCCAACAGATCGCAAAATTCATTTTAAAAAAACCTGAAACAAAAATATTGGGATTTTGCAAAGATATGCAAGAACCATAGTGTAGTAATAGTCAAACAAGATATCCGATAACTCCGCTATACGATTCTCTTAATTAGGGACAATTGTTTTGGAAATTCGTGGGTTTCCATTTTCAACGGAAGAATGAATTAATGCAGAACAAGCTATAATGTCTGACCATGCCTCCCTTATCCCTAAAACTATGTCTTCAAGTGTTTAGCAATAACAAGAGCAATGGAGGACTACTCCTACAGAGGCAGTGGTGTGACCCCTACACCTCTCTCCTCTTCATTTGGTGCTAACGCAAGAAAGTAAGATTGGGCATTTCAGATTGCAAGAAATACGAAGTGGCAGATATGCGGGATTGGGCACAAAAATATTATCCATCATCTGGAAGAAAACCTTCTGGGAATGAAATCAGACCACATAATTTCGACATATCTATTCAACGGACAGGCAGGTTCGATGAACTGATTTGATTTACAGATGGATTAAGACTTGAGAATGGAACTGGTGCCGGAATTTACAGTAAAGTGAGAAACACAATAATCACCATGCCACTAGGACAATGTGTCAGTGTTTTTCAAGCAGAGACATACGCTAAATTGGATTATCAATTGAAGGGCTTATAAGAACAAACGGATCTGTATTACAACAGACAGTCAGACTATACTGAGGGCATTAGTGAATTACAGGATACAATCACTGGTTAGAGAATGCATTCGAGAACTGAATAGTCTGGCACATCACAATAAGGTTACTTTACTGTGGGTGTCCGGACATCTGAGAATCGAGGGAAACAGAAAAGCCAACGAGTTTGCAAGAAAGGGATCATCGGCTTCATTTATGAGCCGAAAACCTGTTTTAGAAGTGTCCAAAAACACAGTATGGGAGCGGGTAAGGAGTTGGGTAGGCAAGAAGCGCAAGAAGCACTGGATAAGCACAACCAGGAAAACTCGTAGAAAAATTATTATCAAGGGACCATCAAAAAAGAAGAGGGAGGAACTACTATAGTTTAGTAGGAATCATCTTTGCATACTAGCAGGTTTCCTAGCAGTACATTGTGGTCTAAAAGAACACCTGCTGAAAGTTGGGGTGAACACTGCAGATTCCCAATAGTCTACATTGGGTAATAGAATGACAGAGACCACATACGACATCCTATGTGAATAAGAAGCTGTGGACGCAAAGAGACAAGCAACTTTTGGCAAGCCAAACATTAAGCCAGAGGGTTATTTTGATCGACCAACCACAGATCTGTACTGACTTAGTACATGACACCAGGATATCGGACTCACCGGCATAATTTAATAGGTAAATGAAATAGGACGTATAATACAAAAAGCCAAGAGGCAGCAGTGTTTCGTCAGACTGTTTCCATAGCAACAACAAAAAAAATATCTACAAGTGCTTTTTTTTAAAGCCTATTTTGACCTGCTAGAACACCAAGAACTCAAAGAAGTATGTAACTGGGATTTACTGGATTTACCCCAATAAAACAATCAACACCCAATGGTACAGAAGTGCATCTTCTCGATTCAATAAATTGCCAAAGTCTTTCCTTATTTACATAGTTTCGTAAGCGTCTAATTCCCTCAACGAAGTTACATTTTTCAATATTTCAAGGTTTTCAATGTTATGTTATGGTCGATATTGTTTACAAGTCGTGCAATAGTGGAACCATCTCTAGCGATATATGCTTCTTAATGAGTTTCGATTGCACGTTCGATCTGTCCAATATAAACTTTATCACACTCTCCTTATCCTATTTTGTAAATGTCCGATCTTTCGTTATGATTCGCTTTGTCCATCGCGTTACCATGCAAAAGCGGGTACAAAGATTTCAAGTCCATAACAAAAAATTATCAGGGGTGTTTGTAAAATTAAAATAAAAAAAAAAGAAACTTGGAGGATACGAAAACGTGTATTATTAATAAAGGCACAAGAGATATCAGAACTATTAAATACCTCAGAAAGAATGATTGGTTTTATCTAAAAGCAGGAACAAGGTAGTCATTTTGGGCAACGCAGATTATTCCATGCCCGTCGATAATTTCCTCTCGTCTGGACTTTATAAGTCTTTGAAGAGGAATACTTTTCCAGAATGATAAGAGAAGCCAAAGAAGCTATCAAAAGTTGCCTAAAATTAAATCAACGCGAGCATAAAGTTAAATTGTCCCTTTCAAAACCGATAGTTCCAAAAATGTTTTGCCTGCTTAAAATTCATAAACCAGGAAAATCTATGAGACCAATTGTATCAGGAATAGATTCATCTACGTATAAATTGTCCAAATGGCTAGTAAACGAATAAAAAAATTTACCTGTCAAAGTAGATAGTTTTGAAGTAGCGAATTCTTTAGATTTCGTAAATAAACTCAATAATATTGAATACAAGAGGGAGAAATTTTAGTATCGTCTTTTCTCAAGCGTACCAACTCCTAAAATTAAATAACTTGGGTGATATCAATATCGTGGAACATAAAAGAGTAACTTCCTTATGTATAAAATCGTTTTCATATTGTTTTTTGAACAATCGCAATTCGATTAAATAAGTAGAACATACCTCGTTCACTGCCTATTGTAACACTCTGTATGTAAATAGCAATACCAGCCCAAAACTCTGCGTAAACGCTGCAGGTTCATCATTTAAACTCCTTTTTCTGTTTTACCGTTTAAAAGTTATTTTGGGTAAACGAAATTTGTGCCAAACTTCAAAGTCTGATCACACACCCTAAAGTTGAAGTTCTGCCACAATAAAGACTGTTCTGGACTCTCCATGGAGTCTACAAACTGACAAAGTTTTATCAGTATCTGCGACTCGCAGTTAGTGAGCTTTCCTTGCGAAACCAAATCTATGCCCTACCAGTAAATGAGTGCAACTCAAATTTAAAATATGCTTATTGTGTGTTCATCAAGACAGAACAATTATTTTGACATTTGAGATTACAAAGAATTCAACTGACGTCAATATTGCTAAAATCAATGGGTTCACCTTGCGATTTGCTATTTAAAAATTTCATATGATCTCATGCGACATACACAGTTATAAATATGCATATATGAAAACAATAGTGTTTTTGTTCGTTCTTGACGTTACGAAATGGTGTGTTGTCGGGTTGACATACTTATTTGCGCTACTTTTGCCGTTTATGACAACCGCAAAAATACTTTGCTATCAATCTAATTACATAACACTTATCATCTACAGTGCTGAATCTATCAACAAAATACTAAAATTGGTTACTATATAAAAACAAAATGTTGGTTCTCTTTTCACCGAAGAAATTGCTAGTGACATAGCGATAATCTATATTATATGCTACGGTTTCATGTTGTTCCGCTGTGATTTAGATATTTAATATTTAACTAAATTATGTGAAGTAATTCTAAAGCATAGACACAGAATGTGTAAAAAATTAAATAGTATAGATTGTTCAGTTGGTCTCCCTTAAGCTCTGTAAGAGCAATTTAGCGTAAACGATCTATAAATGTTAATATAGGTTGATTTAATAATTATAATTTTCTCATTGTTAGTGTTATTGACATTAATCAGTGCTGTTATGATAATAAGGTGACGACCGACATACAAACATTAATTGCCCGATCATATACTATTGTGGCAAGAAAGATTAGTTTATATACAGAGATTTGATAAAATTTTTATTTTCAGAATATTTATATAACTAAGAATCTTCTTTACGATGCACTGAAGGTCTTTATTGAGTGACATATCTTTCAAGGTAATACATAGTACAACTACTGTACAATATAGGCATTCCCCATAAATTTTACTTTCAACTCAAAGCGAGATAAGCTGTACAGTTAATACACATGTATTAGCACACATTATTGTGGAATATTTATATTTATTGTTAGAACCACCATTATCAGAATAGAAGCTGACAATGAAGTTGCTCCGCATTCCATTTTAGTCAATATTTGATCGCTATTTGTTAATAAGTGCGAAATAATTACAATTTCAAGGTAAGATTTGGTATTTGGCAATGTTAAATCTTCACAATTATGCTAATTCGAGAAATATTGTTCGTTTCCGGTTCGATATGTCGGTTTTTTCAATACTTATTGTGGTATGGCGAATATTGAAAAGCGGTTCAATTTCTATGTTATGGTTTTAATTTTTATCGATTGGAGCAAAAATTAAATTTATTGATAATATTATTTATAGTTATATGAATAACATTATAGGGTGGATACATATACAGGGAATTCCCGAAACTTATACTATTCACCTGATAGCTCAGTAATTCATCAAAAACGTTTTTATAATAATAAAATAAATAGATAGTTCATTTCATGGCAAACTTTTGGAGACAGCTGGAAGGTTCAACTCAAACCAGATGTTCTAAACAAATCTAAATTGTTCATTTGAATATACAGACGTGTATACTCAATACACGACTCATACATACATTTCCCTTCCAAGTCTGGGAACTCCTGTATGCACACACAAACAACATTAGTGAGCGACTTTCCATTGATTACATTATATTACCCATGACCTTCCTTAACATATATTGTATGAACTTTAAAATCACTAGTTTGTAATGCAGTAATGGGTATATGCATACTTATAGTTTCATATTGTGTTTGCTTTTAGGAGTTTTTGTGCCAACTTTGTGAAAATTCTCGTAAGTTTTGTATGATTCAAATTACTTTGAATATATTTGTTACAACTAATTGAAGATCGAAGAAAAGAATTGGAGATATAAATCCTACTTTTTAACGTTTTATTTCACAATGGCAACTTCTGATATTCCTTAAATTGCAGAATGAAAGTCGCTATTAATTGTCAATAAATATTACGAAATTTCGAAGGGAAAGAGCTTTCTCACTAAGCAAAATGTGGTTATGTTAAGACAATAAACGTAAAAATTGCGCTAATAAACTGGATTAAATACATTAAAAATTCGTATAATAACCGAATTTTTCTTAGGAAAATTAGATTTATTTCTCTGCATACAAATGACTCAGCCGTTTTTTTTTTATAATCGATATTCTCATGAAGTATTAAAATACGGAAATAAAAAATACGCAGTAATATGCTCTCAATATTACTTAAGTAAAGAAAATATATACAAAAATTAGTAGAAATATGAGTTTTTAATTAAACAGTGATGCATATTGTTATAAATATCTATATATGCATATTTAAAGTGTAAGTAATGAAACACAAAAATTAATTATCAAATACATGTAAGTCACATTAAACTTTGTTATCACTTCATGTATATATAAGATAATATACATGTTATATTTTACAGTAATGAACTAAATCTTCTAAGATAGTAAGAATTTTGCTGCAAATGTACATATTAAGTTGCAGTACTACTAGGTAGTAATTGTGTTATCTTTATACAATAAACAGTTGTAGTTTCGTATACATTACTTTTATAACATTCGAAAATCTTAAGTTATACTACTGACGTTAGCGTGCTAGAAGCTTTGATCTTTGCCGCGAAAAACACTTTGTACAACATCGAGAGAAAAGAAACACCATCTAAAATGAACGAAAGAAAATTTTATACTTACTGACTCTCAATAAGAAGAAACATACAGACACAAATGCACCGTATCACTGATAGAGTATCCATTTTTGAATTTCACACACTGAGGCTCGTGTATGGTGGACATCTATGCAAAGAAGACTTGATTAACTTATCACTCGCCTTACGTCACAACAACATTATTAATTAAGCAGCGCTAAATTTGAATATAATACCCTGGTTGCCTTTTTTTCTTTTCGCAACGTTTATTCGATTAGATATGCATCGTTAAACGGTGCTAATATGTGATCGGTCGTTCACGAGTTTCTATATAACTTTCAAACTGCGTAACTAGTAGTTTCCACCTGCAAAGATTCCTCGTCATATTGTATCCGTCGCATTTACACAATTAACACAAGAATTTCACTCACTTCTTTAAAATCTCGTGTACATGTTGATCTGCAACGCTCCGTCTCGTCAAATGTTCTAGACATTGTGACAAACAAAGTCAAATTTGATTGGCGTAAGTCGAAAATCGTCAGCTTTAAAAGTAAATTATTGCGAAATAACTAAATTAACATTGATATCCAGTGATTTATGTAGATAAGGATACGTAGTACGAGTTCGCTTCAGTTAGTTTCTTTGTCGTTATCATATCAATTATTGCTTCTCTTATGCATACTTCTTCAAAATAGCCGCGCAGTTCTAAGAACTAGCGTCTTCTAAACTGATTGGGAATACGTATAAAAGATATAGTAATAAGTTTGTTTACTAAATAATTTATTTTTAAATGATTTGCATTTGCTCTCCTAAATGAATTCTGTATTACGTAAATTGCATCGAACGCGCTAAAAATAAATTACTCGTAAATGTATCGTCAGATTGCAAAGCTGGTATTCATAAATGGCAGGAGAGAACTCGGAAGAAGGGGCAGGTGGAGGGAGACGTGTGGCAAAATTTAAACAGAAGAGGATGGGGATTGATCTGGCCCGCGTCTACAGAGATCTAGAAAGCTCTAGGAGCGACTATACCTCCATAGGGTGCTCAGCCACTATATCGTCATGGAAAGTTGGAAAGCATTGCGAGAAATCGGGCTCGCGAGATGATCGAAGACAAGGTCAAATGGGATTCAGAATTCTGAGAGAGGTGATAGTTGTGTTGTGATAAGAAATGAATTAATAAAGGGTTTAGCTTTAATTTAGTGTTGTTTTTAAGAAGCAGCCCCAACCGCGGAATAATGTGAGTAGCCTAAAATGTCTATTTCGATATAAATAGTATCAGCGAGTGCTTTTAACAAGCTCGCCCTAGTCACACAGTGGGCTGAAATCGCAAAACGTGGACTTAGGGAAAACTAACCCCCTGTATAGTATTCTATTAGTCAAAACATTACTTTTATACCGTTAACTTTGTTTTCTTGTTGTATGAGTGTGTGTTTTTTCATTATCTCTGAAAGAAGTTTTATATTTGAAGTTAAATAATAGACATTGATGTATATATATGCCATACAAGGTAAGCAAACCTGTTGATCGAAAAACAGACCGAAGTGATGTACCATAATTCAGGCCCAGCAGCGCTCGCACCGCCCTTTTTTGTAAAACAGATACGCGATCAATTTCAGGGGAACTACCCCATAGCAAAATTCCATAACGGATTATTAAGACGCAGTAGGAGTGGTATACTGCTTTAAGTGTCGTATAATTAGTGATTCTACTTAAAATTTTCAGTGCAAAGCAAGCGCTACTGAGTCTTCCACACACCTGTTCTATGTGGTCACTCCATCTAAGTCTGTCATCTATACAGATACCTAAGAAACAACAAGATTTTGATAATTTGATTTTATCCCCATCCAATACAATAGCCACTGGGATGGTGATGCCCTCGTTAGTTTTGAATAGTATACAGCAGGTTTTATTTTTATTTAGTTGTAGATCATTTTCTGTAAAATATTGGTAAATTTACCAAAAATTAGAAATATACCTAAAGTATTTTATTAAATTTCCCAATTTTTGGAATATTTTACCTTATACGTTACTGGAATTTTCTGTAGGAATTGCAAATATTTATTAGTGTGTAAAATATGCGTTCCTCCTAGTGGTACCTCCAATTCATGTTAAATGGTATAAGAATATAGTCATTACAAGTCAACTGGATTAGGTGCAAACTAGTAAAAATGACGTTTTAATTAAAATATCAGTTGTTTATTTATCATCATGCTCGTACTCAGACTCACTATCTACACACTACTTTATATTTCTGGATGTCGTTGTAATCATCGGCTAAATTTAATAAAGCTATAGGATCTTTGCATCAAAGTTTTGTGCCTTCTACATAATCTTGACGTTTGATTGATATAAATGGGTCCGAGCTAAGTAATAAATTATTTAAAATGTCTTTATTCCCTCCTACAAAGTTTTCGAGAATGGCTGTGACGATATTGCCGGAAATCTTTGTTTCTAAATTCGGCGGCATCTTCTGACTTCTGATAGCTTTCCGATTAGAATTAAGTCGAAATTTTCGATAATAGCCGCCCAGAACTTTTTTTATGTATACTAAAAGGCATATAATACTAACCGTACACTGAGAAAAATAGATAGTACAATAGGGACAACTAACTTTATAGTTGGTTGTATTATAATTAAATTAGAGCATACCATCTTCCTAATAAACAGTAATACAAGGATGAATACTGGGTATTAGATAACGTATTGTTGTCCTTGACTTAATATCATTCATCATCTTTATAATACGTGGTAACATCTTTTTTTCTCCGTGTATAATTTGGTGTTCAATTTGAAAATACTCTTTAAATTTCAAGGTAATTCTTGGAAAACCAGAAACAAGTACTTGCAAAACAGCGAAAAATCTTTGGATCAGATTTTTATGAACACCAATATAACTATAATTCACAATAAATCTAATCTAATATAACCTCTAATCTAATCTAATCTAATCTACCAGTTATGCGCGCTGTAGTTTGGATGTCAGCGAAAAAACTTCTGGCAGTATTTCCGACATTGATTGCACCTTGCTTTATGGTGTCTATTGAAAGGCCGCCTTGACTCTTGAAAAGCTCCTGCTTTCTTTCTTGTTTCCATTATTTGTTTGTGCTCTCCTTTAAAAATCAAAATTTTAAGTTATAATCTATAAGCGATATGAAGAATGCATTCCATAGCCTGTATCCAAGTTTGCAAGCAGGAAAGACGAAATTTATATAAATCGAAGTTAACATACTTTCTACAAGTAAATTTTAATTATAACTATACCTGTATATTGACGTGTAATTAATAATTGTATATATATATAAATAAATAATATAAATATTGTTGCACCATAACTTTTTAAATATTGAGTTTGCAAAAAAAAAGTTGTGTTTCAATTAATAGAATACGATATAGCGATTAGTTTTCCCAATGTCCCACATTTTGGGATTTCAACCCCCCACTGTGCGTCCGTCGGTCGCTTGACAAAAAGAGTACACGACCATATAAAGGGTTTCCACCAGAAGTGCCATTTTAAATTTCGGAGTATTTTTGATCTGTTAAATAGCAAGCCATGAATCTGTGACCTTCATCAGTATACGAATAGAATATGGCACGATACACGCTGCAAAAACGCATAGAAATAGTGAAAATTCATTATAGACACGCTTAAAATTTCGCCGGGATAGTTCGTTGTGCGTTTAGTGGGTATGAAACACGTAATCCCAAAATTTGAGCGCCAAGTTACTGATGTAAAATTGCGAATTCAAACTCGTACCGTCAAGTCAGCTCAAAATATTGCCGCTGTCGTTGAAAGTATCGCACAAGACTCAGGTTTGTCTATCCCAAAATGTTCATAACAATTAAGGTTCGCACAGACCAGCCTTTATCGCATTCTGCACAAAGACCGTAGCCTTAGGAATTCTTAGGAGTTGAAGCCGGCTAACCATGAACAACGCCTAAGGCTATCTGTAGGCATACCGTGACCTGTGTCTACAGATAGCCTTAGGCTAGTTAAAACTGTAAATAATTTTAGAGAATTAGATAGTTGCGAAAGTATTTATATACTTAAAAACAAATGTAAATTAATGAATTCCGACAAAGGACCAATTCCCGAGTCCAGCTTATACGAATTATTGTTAACTTAATTGCTAGTTCGTCACGTTCCATTAGATTTAGATAGTATATAAGCTGTGTTGTTTGTAAAGGATGTCAGTGTTATTCCACTAGTGATTTGGTGAAGAGCATATATTCCAAGGTTTACCTTAGCCGAAAACACTACGTTTAACGCTGCTCTTCACTTGTTTTCTACTGAAGATGGCAACTTAGTTGCCGAAATACGTATTTAGATTTGTATCTTTTTAATTTTTGTGGTAAGGGATTTTTTTCATTTTTCTTTTGGATTTTTGTTATAGTTTTCAAGCCACAGTCTCCACCCATCACAGGATAAATTTTTTTAATTACATACACAATATTTTTCAGAAAAATGCTTTGTTCTACCAAAAGAAAATCAACCAACTTATTTTGACTTGAAACACAGTTGTTTTATAATGGTCTGTACTTACACTTTTAATCATAGTCATAACTGTTAGAACTGGCTGAGAAAACAGCAATAATTTTCGTTATTTGTGAAAGGTTTTTCAACTAAATTAAATACTTCTAACATTTACAATTGCCTTATTCTATTGCAGTCCTTTCAAGTGTAATATCTTTTATCAATAGAAAAATTTAGATTAATTAAAGATAATATAACAATATTATGTTAAATTAACACAAAAGTTGTGTTTTCTACCCTAGCTTTTTATCAACACGTTGTATAACAATTTATTACTAATAAGTAAACTAAAATTACACATAAGATATGTTAAAGTATTTACAAAAATGTTTGTCTAAACGATTATGACTAGCATTCAAAAAACATTGATTTATTGTTGTTTATAGTTGAATTATTACACCTTATTACAAAAAAAGTGTCGTTATGTATTCTAAGAAATAAATAACTGCGTTAATTCTGAATATCAACCTGCTATACATAATATTTACACTGTAAAAACGCATCTGCAGATGGTATCCTGCAATGGGCTACCGGAAATGTGAGAAATTTAATTTTTATCAAGAAACCAGTCGCCAGAAATACGTTAAAGCCAAGGTCTCTAGGATGCCGAATTGTATACGTTTCCTTAAAAAAAAAGCCTGGAGCTCTCATTTGTAAGAGACACTGTACGTGGAGCCAGCGAGCACACAGAGCGATATTCTTATGGGTTATATCAGCAGCAGTTAGATGCAGATGGCCCAGCAATGACTCCATTCATTGAACACTTGCGGGCCGCAGCTGCGGGCCTAATGTCGCTTAGGCCGTGGGACTGTTTAACCCCAAGTGCACCCCTTACAGATTGTGTGCCTTGTTATGCAATATTCTTATTTTTTCATTGATGAATGTTTTATACATGGGCATAATGTACCAACAAACACATTGACGACACGTAGTAAGTACAGACGCCTTGTCTGTTGACATGTGTGTTTACGTTTATCCTTATATGGAGTTGGAAACACACAAGCAATAGCAATATTTAGAATCTTCATGCATTCGGATTCTATTCTACTATCTTCATAAGATTTCCAAAGATAGTACTTTACTCTCGATTATAATACTACATAAAAAAAATGGGAAAAAGCTTATTGATTTCTCTTTTATTATTTTTTTTTTCTCTCTCAAATAACAGTTACAATAACAACATACCTACTTATCAAACCGATATTGCATTTGTCAAGAGAGCATTGATATTTCGTGTGTGGTCTCCCATACGTACAACATGTTATATATTTTGAGGCACCAATTCCTTTGTGAATATAAGGAAGTGGTATAGTAATCTAACACATAATATAACAATTTATCGCCTAGCACACAACACCAGACCACTGGACTATTCCGTATAAACAGAATGATGTCTGTTATATACAGTGTAGACAATTGTGCAGACATGCTGGTATTTTTTAATCACGCTCGAACAATGGATATTGTTACGTGACATTTGAACTCGTAATTTCCGCGATACGATAGCTTGGTCGCAGCACCAATTATTGTATTCTAGACGCGTGCATTTATTGGAATGTGAAACAATAAACTTTTAGGGAAAAAAAGTGAAATAAAATCGAATAGCTTACTCTATCAGCTGCACTCGATAGGCTATTTAAGTGATTGAAATAGTGGCAATATATATCTTATCATTTGCATAAAGTAGAAAATATTAAAGTAAGGATGCTACCAGAACAAGTTCCCACATATACGGTTTTGGAAATATGTAATTAGTTTTGCTACATTGGTTACTGAATTCCAAAGATTATACATTGTTTATGATAAATTTCTCAAGTGGAAATACACTAGCCCATAAAATTAAAGCATCGCTTGCAAATTCAGGTCAGCCAAAACAATCCTTGTTTTTCGAATTTTTTTCTCTTCTTGAGGAATTTCATTCAATATACGTATGAGGGACTGTTGGAGTTGATTGGAATCTGTTGTTGGTGGATGCTGCTGTCTATTTTTTCTTCCCATCTCAGAAATATTCTACATGTTGGACAGTCCATAGCTCGAATACCTACGTCTAGCAGATAATCAGTTACTGTGCGTACAGCATGTGGTCTAGCATTACCGTGCATTAAAAGGAACCCATCTCCGATATAGGGCGCGAAAGCAACTACTTATGGTTCTCGGATATCTGTAATGTATCGCGCAGCAGTTGAACGACCACCATCAACAATGCGCAGCTCTGTATATGCTCTTAGAGATATACCACCCTAAACCATTACTGAACTTCCGCCATACAATATCGTTTGGTGCATACCTTTCATTTGGTCTACGGTATACTATTCGATGACGATTGCAACTTCACAGACAAAATCTGAATTCATCCGTAAAAAGTACCTTTTGCCAATCTCCAATTTGCCAATTTAGGTGTTCCGTAGCTAAAGCTAATCTGGATCAACAAATGGCCCTACAAATAATCTAGGACCAGTTGGCCAGTTTGTTAAGCTAACCGCCGCCTAATAGTGTATGCACTGACTCTGGTCGCATGGACATCAGCAAGTTGCATTTGGAGATTTATTGCCGTAGTGAACTGTTCTCGAGCAATTTGCAACAATACAAAACGATCCTCCACAGCATTGATTGCACGTTTTTTGCTTTGACCTTATACTGGTCCAGAATGTTGTCCGCATATTTCTATTGCGAAAACGGACAGTTAGGATCACGTACAATTTACAACACCATGGATAGTGTAAAGACACATTCAGGAATTACGGTCTGCTAACATTTTATAATGCATATATTTGCAAGGTTTCATGCTTAAACATAGATCTGAATGGGTTCACAAAAAGGGATACCCCTAGAAGTGACCCACAGCCAAACGTTTACCTCTGAATATTAACGGTATAGTAAAAAAATAAAAATTAATTTCTCTTTAAAAATCTTTATCTCATGATTGGGTTGTCTGATCGGAAGGTAGACAAGAAATAATATGCAGTTTCTTGGAGGCCATCAGAAAAAAAATCGGTTTTCGTCGATAACGTGCTCAATTTTCAACAACTCGCGCGAGTGGGCCGTAAGTGCAAGCCTTTTAGACAAACAATTATATTATTGTTATTCAGTGTAAAAAGCCAACGAAGTATAAACCCTCACAATATGTACTTTCCAGAAAACTGCAAACTCGTAAACTATTCACAATATCAATACTGTTCTTTTTTCATATTGTGCAGCAATAATAAATGATTTGCAGTCTCTGACTTTTTAAAATATCCACCAGATTCGGAAAAAGACACAATAGAAGTTGATAAAAGGAGGGGAAACTTTAGAAATTTATAGAAAATTAAAAATTACATGTCGCAATAAATCACAGGCTAAACGTTTTTCAATTTTTATTTTATTATATTTTTCTTTTCTATTTTTTGGTTTAGAGAAACAGAAGATTCTAAGTGACACAGATTATATTAGATTAGATTAGATCTAATTAGGGTAACCTTGCAGCGCGACCTATTAATCTATTGTGCCTCTTTACATCAACTATAAGCTGCTAGGGTTTGCCCGCACCTATAGCTCCCCATCCAAAAGTGACACAGAAAACGGACTTAAAGATGGTAACCTTTTGATAATATTCACGGCATCATTAGAGCTCACTAAAACAATTACTTCACTAACAAACATTTTTTTGCAAAATATATGGCATTCATTTCCGAATAAAGGGAGTCTTTGAAATAAAAGAATCTATTGAATAGAACCGAAGATATGGAAGTTAAAAGCAAACTTTTAGTTTTTGGCTGAAAAGCGGTAGAAACCTCTTTAAGGTTCGATCAAGACCGACTTGGGAACGTATTCCAGAAGTGAATAGTCTAACAGTCATATTGCTGTGGGTGCCAAGACATTATAGAGTCAAAGGAAACGAAAAAGCTGATGAGTTAGCCAGAAATGGATCAGCGGCTTCATATGTAAGCCCAGAACCTGTTCTAGGAGTGTCCAAAAACACAGTACGAGAGCAGGTAAGTATTTAGATCCAAAAGAGACACAAAGAACACTGGAACAATACAACCAAATTCATGGAGAAACCTTTATTAAGACACCATAAAAAAAGTGGACTGACGAACCTTAGCAGGGATCATCTTCTAACAGGAAAATGTGCACTGAAAGAATACTGCAAGAAAATTGGGATCAACACTGGAGATACCCACTGCAGACTGCGTAATAGGATGACAGCGACCGCATACCACATCCTGTGTGAATGCGAGGCTCTGGCCACCAAAAGAATTTTTGGCAAGCCAAAAGTGATTCCAGAGGATTATTTCACAGCATTAGGACTAGTACATGGCACAAGGATATTGGAATGACTGGCATTCAATGGATAACACTAATGGAAGATTAAGCACAAAAAGCCAAGAGACTGCAATGCTTCCGGAGAGTCCATGTCAGACGGCGCCCAGAAAAAAAAAAAGAAAGGTTCGAGTAACTTTATTGAGTCATTAGATTTATTTGTCTTTTTTTTTCACTTTTTGTTAACAGTAAGAAATTGCATTTTTCCTGGTTTGTTTTGATGTCTGGCACTTATTTGACTAACTCTGCTTGTAACCCGACGATTCTCTTCTACAGAATTAGCAGAACTCGCAAATTATGTAAGGGGAACGTGCTTTGCGCCAGTGACAAAGATCAGTTTTAGTATTTTATTGCTACAGAAGGCATACTTCTTACAATTAGTTTCAGGTTGTTTTGGAAAACACAAAGAAATAAAATTAACAATTTCTAGGTATTTCCCAAATATTAATAATGTTTGGAACAAAACTAATTATAATAAAAAAAAAACAAGCAATAAGAAAATCTATACCAAATTAATTCGCTTGCTAAACTAGATATTCGAGAGCAATTTTGATCTAGTATCTTCTTTAATTGAAAAATTCAGAATAAATAATATATAAGTAACGTAGATCAAAAAATAACAATGCATTTTTTCTCTCCTTTAAGCCAGATATGGTAAATATCCAAAACTACGCGTACGAGCATTTTAATCTCTATGTATAACACCCCAAAACCCAGGGTTTTAATTACGAATGCGGGTGAAACTTTTAGAAAAAAGTACGCCACGGTGGTACAATGGCAGTCACGTGGCCGAGCCTCGTGCCATCGTTCATTAAAGCGGAGTTTAGCCCACGGCTTAACATCGCTTTAACAATGGTCCGCCTCGCGGATTAGAGATTTACAGCAGTTAATGAAATGCGGCAACCGCCCAGACGCGCGTCCATTGACGACAACAAACGACGCTCTTGATCTGCGCGTCGTTCGCCGATATTGAACCATCAATCTTTTGATAAGGCGTCCTTCGAATCCTTGGTATTTATGTTCACTGCTGTCACAATAACAGCGACTGCTATTTTACATCAGTCAAGTTGTATGACATTATCGAGACGGAATGTTCAATTATTGCGTGAATTGTACACCGATATAATTTGAAAATATTTTATATAGGTAAACGTCAAAACGCAAAATGAAAGATAACAAAAGCGAAAATTAATATTTGCAAAGAGCATAAAAAAAGAGCACGCTAAGAATGAGAAAAATTACTGTTTTCTCTAAATCTTGTTTAGCAAGTTTTTGAAGCATTCAAAATTAGTTTTTTTACCTTAAACCAATCATTAAGTTTGCAAAAGAAAAAATCACACGCTCTTTTCAGATGCATAGCATCACTACCACGAATTAAAATATTAGTATCATCAGCATAGTTTACTAGAAGATGTTCAGACGAAGTCATAATATCGGAAATATCATTAATGAAAATATTGAATAGTAATGGCCCTAATATACTTCCCTGTGGCACACCTTGTTTTACTGTTAGAGATTTCGACATTACATTTTGATTATTATCTGTTAAAGTTACCACTTGCTGTCGCTCGCTTAAGTACGAATTTATGAAAGCATTAGGGACACTACGAATTCCGTATGACTCTAATTTGGATAACAATAGAGCCATGGTCTACGCTATCAAAGGCTTTAGAAAGATCTAGGAAAATTCCACAAGCTTACTGACGATCTTCCAGTATTGAATAAACAACATTCATATAGCAAAAAGTGCGGTTTCGATTGATTTACCTTTAGTAAAGCCATGTTGACAACTGTTAAAGATTTTATTTTTATTGAAAAACGATAATAAACGACTATGAATTATAGTAGCCAGACACGGTTGATAAGAGCAGTGTCTCAAGGGAATATATTGGGACATATACTTTACATATATATCTTATTAACATTAAAAATGTTTGAAATTTTGCAAATATTTTATGTATGCGGACACTACAGTTATTGAGGTCAGATCTTGTCTATAGAGTTCTTACGACTGCAACTGCAAAATTGCAAAACGAAGATATATAATATCACCACATTTAAAATCGAATTGGAAAGGTCAATTTAGTGTACCATATGGTTGACCATCTTCGTGAAGTCGATATAAGGGGTATTAAAGAAGGTGGTGGTGTTGAGAAAATTAAGAACCAACAAATTGATGCTGTGCGTAAGAGGTTGAGATATTTCACATGGTGCTTTTACCACACTGTGGATTTGGTACCATTAGAAACATTAATGCTTGTGTACCATGGTCCTGTTCAATCTACTTTAAATTATGGTATAATCGTCTGGGGTCGTATAACACAGACATCTTAATGAATACAAAATTTACAAAATAGTTATAGTTTCTATAATTGGAAAAAAAATAAGAGAAAGGAAGATAAATGTGAATATATGGAGGAGAATTAAAGATTTATATATATAAAAAAATGTTTATGCTAAGAGCGTTAGTTAACAATTCGGGAAGGTGAGAGATCTACATGGGATTGACCATGGGTATGAGACGAGGTCTCGTGGAAACGAAGACAAGAGAATGATTAAATGTAAAAATAAATATGGTGAAAGAACGCGAAAAACCTATTTGGAAAATATCTACACGGTGGAAGCAAGAGAAGAAAATTATAGAGATTAAAGAAAAAATTTATGAATTTGCTGATTACGGATAAATTTGTCTTTGAGAAGGTTTACGTTTTTAGATGCGTTTTGGTCTTTTTGTTCTTCAGCTTGATGTTTAATAGCATGTGTGTATTATTAATTCTCTTGGTTTAGATTAACACTAAGTAGAACTCTCTGTGCACTGACTAGTTCTTCGCAACTTCGCTTTTGTTTTTGATTTGAATTGTAATATGGTATTTAAGTTAGTATAACATTGTCAATTTTTTTATTTAAGTATGAGTTATGATATATTTTATAACAAAAAATCCGTTGCATTCTAGATCCCTACAAAATTTCATCAAATTCTGAATTTGCTACCTGATGGAGTTAGCAGCTAAATGGGCACTGTTTTCGTTGTATGTTGGGATTCTGAGTAACGTTTGCCAAATTGGTAAAATTTTTAACCATAATATAATAATTAACAACTAGCATAGAATATTGAATTATGGTGATTGTAAAACCTGTAAAACGAAGAACAATTAAATCTGTGGAGAATGGGTAATACATTATAAATGATCTGTTCTCAGAAACAACTGCTCAATCTTTATTTACATATACACTTCTCTTAACGACCTATTTGGATTTCAATTCACGTTTCGGCTGGGTAACGATTTATTTTCTCCCATTATTCTCCCAGATCGCTGCAGCTCGCATAAGAGGCCATTACGATTGTAGTGGATCTCGTATTCATTTCATTCTCGGACCGTTTTCGTTTCCGTGATCGGCAATTATTAGATCGTCGTGGTGGGTTTCGTGCTGATATGAAGAGATTTCGTGCTCTATTATGATGTAACACCCATACGTGCATATCCATTTTACATGGATATACGAGAGTACTGGCAACGGCTCGGCAAATTTCTCCGCGCGGAGCGTTCGTTCATAATAAACCCCATACGTAAACGGTAAATTGAATGACTGCACTGTAGGGTGTCGGACACGCGTGTGAACTGAATTCGCGTGCAGTTCACAACTGGGACACGTGCGGTGATCTGTTAGTTGAGCGTATACGCGGGGATAGATTTTCCGTTTCCGCAGATGTTTTTCAATGACTGCGTGAACGGTAACCAAAACTAGTGTCCTAATTAATATTTTTTTATTAAAAAGGAGGGTCTGTTTTTTGTTGCACCTTTACAAGTACGTTACTGGTTACTGTATATTTAATTAAGAATGCTATAAATATGATATTAACCCAAAATTCTTCGGGTGTGGTCGGCAAAATATCGGGGGTTTTATTATTATTTTTTGCATATTTGTGGTAAACTAATTGAACAAATGTGTGTAAGCGCTAATATGAATGCAATTGCATTACTAGACATTCAAAGAATAATAGTATCATAGCAAAACTACTACCGAAAAAACAGATTTTTCGGTAAGCTGAAAGCATAAAGTACACCTGTCAAGTTAACCAGAAATTAAACATGAATGCTTACTATAACTGCAAGCAAAGTTCTGATGGACAAACTATGTTGTAAAGTGATTTTTAATATGTGTAATTTCCATGCTAACGGTTTTGTAATTTTAGAGCAGTTCTTATACTCAGTCAACTCAACGCTTCAGAAAAAATGAGAAAACTGAACTGCTTTATTAACGTATTTATCTTTGCTATTTACGGTTTCTTTTTGCGCAAAACTTGAGTGTCATAAAATACCGCCAAATCCGGATTAATTTATATTTCATTATAGTTTACTGCAATTTGAAACTACCTACAGCTCACGCCAAATCAACTAGCGAATGCGCGATAGCAAGAGGGCGTGCCCAATGGAGTGAGGCACACCCGAATAAAAATAAAGAGGTGTTATAACTCGATTATTATTAATTCACGGTCATAAAAGAGCCATCCGTTTTTCGGAAAGGTGTTAAAAATCTGCTCGCACACGAAGTAAAGATACTCCTATTATCTTCGCGATTCGTTCAAAAATCGCAATTCAAAATCTATTGCAGTACGTCGTTCGGCGATAATATCGCAGTCAATCGCAGCGACTATCTATATAATTCACGTCATTATATAGGCTTTCAGCAATAGAGTATATTAATTGTTACATCCATAAGATGTAGATGGTAACATCCAGATTTTGCCTTTTACTCTTAATACGCCACATATTGTCGTTTTGACAATAATTATTTTAGTAATTAACATAAAGAGATTTACGATCTAATTTCTACAATCCATTTTTCTCAGTGTAGAGTTACAATATTAACAACGTCCTCGCGATTCATTCATTGTTTATGGTTTTGCTTTGGTTACTCCACAAAACTGCCTAAGGTATTGTAAAGATAGTTCTAATGTTCTAAATAAGAAAGAGCATTGTTTTCATACCAAACGCTGTATATTACATGCCTTTAACGACACACTATCTATTTTAGCATTAATCGGTTCTAATATCAATATTGCAGAATGAAAGAATATATAAAAATACGTTCTTCCAAGAATTTAATTAGAGAAGCACATTTCACCTTTCCTTAATTATTTTATCTCTTTTCTTTCGACATTAGTTTATCATACATTCCATCTATATACAAATTCTGGCAGCATTGCCAAAAATACCATCACAAATATACAGATTAGACATTATCAATCGCTTAAGGTAGAACTTGCTGTAAATAAACATTTTTATCTGAACGTTTAAAGTCTACCGCCAGTCTAAACTTCGAACAACCTTCAAAAATTGTTTATAGCTACTACAACGTATCCAAAAAAAGGATTTAAGCATAAACATGTCATCTGTTGTTTGTTGTAAAGACACCAATTACGTAGATCTGTTTCAAAAATAACGTAATAAGTATGTGTCCTTACTACAAAGACAATTTGGGTTATCAGTTTTTCGTATGTGAAATGTAAAATATTGTGTATGTATGTGTCTAATTATGAATAGAAAACGCACTCCCTAGCTTAGAAGATATGTTCACATTCTTAATTAATTCTTTTCGTTCGAATTTTAAAAATAAAAATAACTTTTTAATAACAAAGCGATACGCAATATATTTGTTTAATCGTATAATGAATGCGCGGTAATTGATTTGAATTAACCTGTTCTAGAAACGTACGAAAGAGGAACTGTGCAATCTATTTCGTTATATCATTACAGTGGCATTCGCCAACTGTCCTAATTAGCATGAATTTCAGAAGTTCCCGCTCTGATGTGATACACGTTCAAGGGTAAGACGGAGGTTGTCCAATCTAGATACAGTCACTAATTGCATGCTGCAGGTCTATTGTAGTCGGTGACACTTGGCAGGAAACTGCCAATTAGGGGTCTCTTAATTAACTACTACTCCTACATCGGATCATCTCCCCACTGAATGTCAGCGGCGCGACTAAACGCCTACAGAACTCGACACGGTCGACTGTACAGCTGTTTCACGTCCGTGTCATATGGGTAGTTTGGCAGAATTTTAACAGTTTGTTAACACAAAATACATTATTATGTGTGTGTTTGGTGTGCGTTTGGGGTGTCTCAACTCTCAGATGAGACGTCAAATATCATGTCCGGGTCATTTATGAGGCCGATAAAGACGGTAACGGTACGGCACGGATACTTTAGCTGGAACAGATCTCAACAGGAAGATAAAAATATCACGACAACGTGTAGGATGTGTTATGAACGATGTCCGTCCATTAATTTATTGTGTTGCGAAGTATAACAGAAAATGTTAACATATTTCTTTTGGCATTTATCAGAATAGTACCTGAACTGTGCATTAGTGTGGTTTAATGTTTTATTAATCAATTAGAAGCATTAAAAATGTATCCTTGTCTAGATTATTTTCCAAAGTAAATAAATTAAGATAAGGAACATATACAAACAAATTATCTTCATTATATCCACTATTATAATACCCAGAATGCTTCATTAGTTAGACTGCATAGTTATAAATATTATGAAACTTAGAATTCTTACCTGGGATAAACACGATAGAAAATTTTAATTAACTTAATATTTGTTTGGAACATTCCTCTAGATTGTAATAAAGATAACAGGTTTTGTTTGTTCATTACTAAAACAACAGTGACAAAACTGTGGGCATTGTAAAATAGAGCACATTTATTAATGTATTTTATTGTCTACACGAAATTTGGATTAAATAAATTTGTAGTAAATATTTACTAGGAAATGTTGTTTACTCACTCAAGAAAAACATTTTGTAAATTCACAAATAACGTGTTATTAATACTATAAAACACGGCCGAACACAATGTTTCAAGTATCAAGAATGATAACAATTTTTCTAAAGTAACACCGTCAAATGTGTCGAAAATAAATATATTAGAAGTGGCACACAAATATGTGAACTCTCGCAAAGTTACAGGATGAAAGAGGTATGATTGACAATTTCACATTTCAACGCGATACTATGAAAACCAAATACAACAACTGTGTAAAACATTACCCCTCTGAAATCTATAGAAAACAAACACGCTGCAAAACTCAATTTAATTGATGTAATAAAAAAACTCGTTATAGAAAAATAAGAAAAAGGCATTTTTGAATAGAATCTATGTATTTCTTTATGTTCTCTACTTTCACTATTACTTGCCTATACTGTTTTTCTCATTAGCATTATAAGCATATTTTAATTTTAGAGGATCTGAAAATGTTTTGCAGCAGGACTTTTCACTTTTAGCTGCGCTACTGACCTTGTGTGCCATCTAATCATAAATAGCCATGAAGTTATAGTTGAATTACACATATACTAATTTTTTTTATTCAACCTCCATGAAAGAAAACTAGATTTAAGAAACAAAAAATGTATTTTCAACTCATGTTCCACCAGCATTTACACAGTTATTCCATAGACTTTATATATAAATTTATCCAAATTTATATACTTTAATTTAAAAAAGAGGTAAAAATTCTCATCTCTATAAAACCTCACTGGTTGTGCATTTTTTGGACTTGATAGCCTTTGTAGACCCTGGCATTGTCATGGAGCATCATCACTTTTCCTGTTGTCGTCTTTTTGGTTGACTGGCAGGTTTCTCATTTCCATGTAATTTAGTGCGTTGCTCCATATATGTATTTAGGTAACAATGTCCTTTGCGTATCCCAAAATACCGTACCCTTCAGTTTTCCTGATAAAAACTGCGTTTTTGCTTTGTTCTTGGCAGAGATCCCTTGCTTTATTGATGTTGTCGACAACATTTTTGTTCAGGAGTAAGTAATTCTGGAATCCAGCATGCTGACACTTAGATTTGCGGTGTATGTTTTCTAAAACTGCCACTTTTGATGACCCAACTTGAGCAGCAATCACTGAAACTTTATTCTTTTATCTGCTAAGATCATTTCGCCAGCTTTCTTAATGTTTTGGTTTCTTTTGGTTTTTGCTTCAATAGGTCGTCTGAATCTTGAATTACTTTGAATTAATTCCGAATTCGAAAGATGAGAAGAAGAAATGAACAAAAATTGTCAAAGATTACCCTTAATGCATATATGCTCACTTCAGAGCAAATCAGTAAAAACAATCTTTTTTACAATATGGACAGGAAAATTTTGCAAAAAGAAAAGTACTTTTTACACATTCTCACATACTTATTATGTTGGAATCTCATAACATTTGTATTCATTACTTTTTAATACGTTGTTAGCCCTCGACTTTAGACTCATGCTTCAAAATTTGAGCACTTGCTTTTATAAAAACACATTCGGGCTCGCTTTCATCTTCATTCTTTCTTTAGAAAGAAGGTGCTGCTAATTACTTTCCTTACAGTTTCACCATGGATTAGTGCTTGAGTGAAGGCTTGTTTTTTTTTAGACGAAAAAGACATTTTGTCAATTTTTTTTCTCAAAACGACTTGACCCGATTTTTTAAATTTTTTCATGATTCTGCTCCTTTTTAGTTACTCAATCGACTGAATAGAGGATTTTTCAATATATATGTCCTATAGTTTTAGTAACTTAAAAAAAGGAATTGTAAAGTTTTCACACATATTTGCCCACTGTAGAATGTTTAACATAATGTATTTGCAAAAGAAGGCTCGCCAAAGTCGAACACTAAAAGGAGAAAGCTAGAGCAGCAGTTTGAGGAAAGCTGTTCTTATGCAGCTGCAGAATTTTGCTAACTTTATAAATAGGGACCCTTCCCTCAAGAACCAACAGAAAGTCATAAAATATGGAACTACTCCAAAATACATTATTACTATTGATGAAACTAAAACAACATGGGTTTTATTTATTGTTTTATTAGAACAACAAAAGCGAATCAGGTTGGGGCTCCATGTGTGGGTAACGATGCACCCGTAGTTCTTCCACCCTTGCTTTCATCGTTACAGTAAATGTAGACAGAAAGTTGCCAAATAATTTATCAAACATAACTGTAGGAGTTGCAAATAGAGCTTTCCAGGTGTAGTGCAAAGGAAGGTATGTTCCCCAAGTTGTAACAACTATTTTGATCCAATTCTGGTGCTCCGTTTTTTTTTTTTTTAGTGGGACTTGAATCTAAAGATCCAGAATCGAATTTAGTTTATTAAAAAAAAAAAAAAGATTCTTTAGATTGAAATTACAATTGGACGATCAATTTGGGTGATTACTTCTACGTTGTAGGCCTAAGAGCGTTGAACATTACAATTATTTATGCTAATCCTACTTCATACGAATGTCTCACTTTAATCGTCTAACATGTGTGTTTTATAGTAGCGATAAATTTTATTACCAATTTTATATAATCCTATGATACGTATATTTGTGTGATCTGTTCCGACTTCTAAGTAAAACCAATCACTCGAATCGATTGCGAATTACGCTTCATGTAAATTTGGAAGACTTTCAATAAACTGGTTAGTTATAATCTCGCTTTTGAAATTTAACGATTTATGTATTCAAAATTTAAACGGCATAAGCTTTAGAATTTCAAAAATAGAATCCGGTAGCGTGCTTAGTATCAAACGGAGCCACATAAAAGAGCTAACAAATCTGTCGACATGGATTAAAGGAATTAAAACACACTCCGACTATCACACGTCTTCGAAAGTAACATCCTATTTACACATAAAGTAAGATATGTACACATATATACATGTATTTAATTGCAAGGCTTCACTCCTGAGGTTTCTGGTATATATAACGGTCTGTTAATGTTACATGTTAACTTTACAGCAACTGAGCGAATCAAGATTACGCCAGAAGATAAGAAGTAAACCATGAATGGACTGTTATTTTATCTCTTGAAAACTTAAATTACTTAACTTCAATGGATGCAGTATATAATATAGTATGTATACATACCGGAATGGCATAACATGTTAGAAGAAGTCGTAATAATACCAAAACAATGCTCCATCAAATTGTATAGTAAGTTAAAAAGTAATATAAATTCAAACTATAAAGCTGAGAGGGAAAATAAAACTCGAAAATTATGAAATGACGTGCCCACAATAAAAAAAAAACGTTCCGGATATACATGTAACAATAATGGAATTAATCAAAACTGTTTACCTTTATTATATTGACATCCTCCTAAAAATATATTCAACCGCACTACGTGCACTAACAAACATGTCGTTTGCCAGGAATGGTTAAGTAAGTAATTCACTTACTCAAAAACCTAATAATTTTATAACCTTACGCTTTGATTCGAATTCAATACGTTACTTCTACCATTTCAGAAGTAATTTATAAAGTGCTTTTATCGTTGTTCTGGAGACAGCGTTTGCATGTAAAAATCTAGTATTCAACGTTCGAATACTAACCACTTCCATGATTTTATCTTGCGTTTACTGTTATTGCGTTAGGTGACGGTAATTAGATTAACAGTGTGCACCTGTAGCCTATAAACTTCAGTATTAGCTGTTCATTTGCAATGAATTATGTCGCTGGTCTTTGTCAAGGCGTTTCAGGAAGTTCAGTCAATTAGTACCACACAATAATCTTGATTGTGTTTAAATTACTTAACGTGAAGTCAGTGTTGGATGTTTTCCGAAGGTAAACATCAGTAAATTATCACATTCTTATTCGATTTTTCTAGACCAATACAGCGTTACCCATTGGTAACAGCTAGTGTGTTTGCGAATTAGCATAGTAAGTGGTATAATTTGACAAATTAAGGTGAAGTTAATAATTTGCAATAGAAAGTGTGGCACATACAGTGAACGTGATAATGTTAATAATTACCGTTTGTATATTTGCACCTAGCTAGCAGTATAGTATTTATTTAGGGTATTTACTAGTGATAAAAATAATGAATATGTTAATGTAAAAATCATCAAAATCTTCAAATGTGGTTTCCTGAACTTTTTAGTTGCACTGCTGCAGAGTATAAAAAGAACTATATTTTTTGTATTTGCTTCTTGATTTTCGACAGGGTATGTGGTTACACACCCATTAATGCAATTCAATGCGCATTTCAAGTATTAGCTCCAGAAGCATCTGTTAGTATGTTGCCGTACCATAACATAGCAAGTCTTTTGCCGGTTCGCCTATGAGTTGTCTGCCCGGTTGTTAATGGTTCAAGGTTTATTTACCAATAGCTGCGTGTCATTGCTAATTCAGTTGCTTTAGCAGCTTATTCATAGCTGGGTTTGTTGGACCTTTCGCAGAGCCGGATAGTTTTTAGTCTCTCCTAATGCAAAGAGTGGGCATCTCCAATGTTGATTCAAATTTTCTTAAGATGTGCTTTCAATGTATAATATCTTATTAGGAAATCTACTACTGTGTGAAATGATTTCTACTAAGCTCTAGTGGTTCTTCAGTCTTTTTAGTTGACGGTCCTTTGATGAAAATCTTTAAGCTTTCAGTCGGAGCTTTCGCCTGAGCTGTAGTCTAGGTTTTAGCCTTGGACCCCTGTCTGAGTTTTTAACTTGAGCTTTCAGACTGGGCGTTCAGCCTGAACTTTCTTTTGGGCTAAACTTTCAACATTAGTTTTATCCTGAGCTTTTTTCAATAGTGACAGCTGCTCCATTTTTGGTACCTAACTTGGGGCAACTGGTCTCGCATATCCAACCTCGGAAAGCAGATTGCGACAAAAACTATTAGAAGTATTAATATCGACGGTGGAAATGCAGCAAATTTTGAAGAATCGGGAATTTTGGTAAATTGTAATAGTTTTTCTTATTTACAGCTTTTTTTTGTCATTGTGGCAAAATTAAACAATTTCAACTTCTGACATGTTTAACTGCCCACTCATTGGTAGCTCAGAGTTAGCAACTTTTTATCGCCCTCGTGTAAGTTTTACCTTGTTTTTTGTTAATTATGTAATGGAAATAAATATTTTCAAAAAATCGAGAGTTGACAAGAAAATTTCGATTAATCCCATTGTAAGAATCACTTGATAAATTTTCTGCATTTCCGCATGGAAGTTTTCCATATACTTCTAATAGGCATCAGAACTAATTCAAATTTTGTATGCGCAAGTTATTCGAGATAACTTTTTTTAATTCTACTAGAGCGCTCTGTATTTCTTAACATGGTTGGTTGGATTCCCCATTAAATTTCATAAAACTTTCACACTGCTCTCCTCTACCTACTTCAAAGCGTTTTCTAGATATGAAATTAATTTCAATTTTTTTTTTTAATATTTGACCCTTACAAAAGCACGCAATATCTACGCTCTTGAATTGAAATAACTAAATGTGCAATTTATAAGCATGGTTTAAGGAACCTTGGACTAACTTGCTACGTCATTTGAATTTACTTACATTATACAAGCGTTCCACACGTTAGAAAAATCCTTTCAAGTATTTTTTTTTAAATGGATCAGCCTATATATTAACCACTCTTTGCAAAAGTCTGTTAAATTTACTTTTCGAACATTAAAAGTAGTTGCCTTCTCATTTATTTTTTAATACCTCAAATAACCTGCACATACAAAATTTGAATTGATTCTGATGTTTGGTTCTCCATACACTTCTAATCCATATTGGGACACCCGGTATATATATTAAGTTCTAGAATCGGCTACTCAAATACCCAGTTTTGGAAATGCTAAACACTCCTAGAATCGAATATCCGATTTCGGGTACCTAAAAATCGGCTCAAAGACCAAATACTTGTTTTCATGTAACTCGGAACCAGCTAGTGGACTAGACCAATACCTGGTTTCTGCGAAAGACGGTTTTCGACAGATCTACTATGACATACCATTCATAGGATGTCAAAAGTTTTGTTTTAATAGAATAAAATTTATGTATTGGTTTTGGTAATAACATTTAGAATGGCAGCAACAATATAACTGTTAAATATCAAAATAAACTAAGCTAATAAGAAAATGAACAAAATATTTCCATATTTTACCTTCAAGATTCCAATATAAAATCTTAAACATTTACTGTTATTGGCAACTATTACAACTAATTATAATGCTGTTTCGTCTCAAACTAAGGTTATCAAAAACACGTCTACAATCAATGAAAGTAATTTTAATTCAGTTATAATATACGTGAGTTATTATATTGCCAATTAATCACGCTATTCAATTATATAATCACCTTTTAAGAAAATCCGAGTTTATATATGTTAACCTAATGTGACCAACATCATTGCTAACTTTTCCAGTGTCGACATTATTGCAGAATAATAGTCATTATAAAGGAGACAGTTGGATCGCTGTTGACATAATCCTTACAATTAAAGCTTACCAGCTGTTTGCTCACTATTTACATTTGAAAGGGTATCCCAATTGATTATGGGATAATGGCCCAGATATGTAATAATGTAGGGTCTGTCGTTCGCATGTATGCAGTTTGTGTGTGTATGGATATACAATATTCGAGCAGGAGACACAGTGTCTGACTTGATACGCCGCGCCAGTGTAAAAGCTACCGCGTTGGAGCGTAACACCTGTTCGATTTTTAGATTGCTTCATGTTTTATTTAGCAATTCACGTATAATTGACTGCTTTGTTAAATATTTAAATATAGGATTTACGTGTGTGATTGCAAATAATTACGTCAGCTTCCCATATAAATTGATAATTGCAGGTAATTTGGCAGTTAAAGTAATTGGAAAAAAACTGTAGGTACATAGCTGGCTGTTCTCTGACCTGACCTTGTAACGTTTGAAAATTACAGTGCAAAATATCATGTGATATAGCCGACCATAAAATAATAAAGCCATCTGCCCTCAAATGATGTTAAGTTAAGGTTTTTTATAAACTTTTTCCGATTGTGAAAACATAATTGAACCACAATTGGTGTACACCCTTCTACCAGTGTGAAATCATTAAATAAATGTTTTTCTGGTAATCACTGTAATTAATATAAGGCAATCTTTATAATAAAATTCCTACACGCGGTTAAATTTTTAATATAAAATTCGCCTTATATTAATTATAATGATTAACAGAAAAGCATTTATTTCATCATAATTGGTGTAGTTTAGTATCGAGTAGGTGTTGAACGCATTGAAGAACGTTTACTTGTTGGCTATGAAATTATGGCACTGGTCAAATTAATATTGCAATAATGTATTGAATTTGACGTGTTCCTGATTACGTTCTTATTTGTTTCTATTGTCAATCGTTTTTTTAAATTGTTTTTAGAAATCGTTCCCTATATTTTCGACACGCAAATTCTTTCTAAGCTCAACGTATTTATCGAGAAAGTTATCCATTGAGACATGCTCCCAATTTCGAAGATAGCAGTTTAAAAAATAAGTTACTGGTGAGGAAATTAGAACTCATCATACTGTTGCAAATGAAGAAGCTGTTTTGTAAATAGTCGAAAATCTTTCGAGAATAAGCACCGGAAAGCTATATGTATATATAATCAGTTACACAAAGTCTCAAGTAAGATCTCTTTCCGCCGTTTTATTACCAAAAACTTATCAATAGACAACAACTAGTTATGAGATTTACACTTTATTGTTAAAAATGACAGCTGTTTCATCGTACAACGGCTTCGTCAGAAAATATACAATAAACTAAAACTAAACATACGTACAACCTCCTATTTTCACAAACAATCTTTACAAAACATCATGTATTTAAAAAAATGTGCCTACAGTTTTTGGCCATACACAAACATAATAAAAATCCAAACAGGTAATAACAATTTAAAAAAAAAAACCAAGAATTTTAAAACAAAGTCAACAATTTTTTACATAGGAAAGTAGAAAAAAATTACATTTATACTTTAAAGTCTATAAGGGAATAAATTTAACAAAGGGGAATGTATAAGATCTAATTTATCATTAAGTAAATCATCTGAAAATTTAAGTTTATTAATTTCAACTGCTTCTAATAAAGCTAATTTTTTACTCTTATTTTCTACATGAAGAATTTTAAAATTATTATTAAAACTATGGTTTTCTTTAATTAAATTGATGGAATACGACGAATCATTTCTTTTAAATTTAGATGAGTACAAATGCTATACGTTTTTTTGAAAGAACGTCACTCTATGTTCTTTCAAAAAACGTATATCAGAGCATTTGTACTGATCTAAATTTAAAAAAAATGATTTTCGTCCAATGTATGTTTTTGTACACGTACCGCATGTTAATTTATAGACTCCTGACTTACAAAAACTTGTCGTTTTATCTTTATTGTTTTTTATAAACTTCCCTAACTTATCATTAGTTTTATATGCAATACTAATATTTTGTTTCTTTAAAAAAATGTCTAATTTATTTAAATAATAAATTATCTAAAAAGGTCATAGATATAATTATTAAATACACGAAATTTAAATCACACAACAGTATTAAAATAGTTTTGAATTAGTTAACAAAATTAAAGAAGTTAAGTTACAGAATAATGCGAAATTGATATCTTTTGATGTTAGAAATTTATTCACAAGTGTTCCTCCTAATGAACCCATTTCTTTAATTAAGATGATGCTGGAAAATAATAAAGTAAACCCTATTATAAAAGAAGAAATTTTACATTTATTGTCAGTCTGTTCGAACCAAAACTATTTTTAAAAATGGATTTACATCAAGTAAACGCCAAATCTATTCAAAAATTTATCACCTATTTAAATAGAACGATTTAGGTTCGTACACAATATTAGATATTATACGTATGGTTGCAAAGTCAAAGTTTCTGTCATTGATCTTGTTGACCGATTAAACATACTTTAGGCACGATGGTGTTTTGAACCTGCATAATATTGAAGATATGGTAGACTTTATGAAATCGTAATACGAAATCAAGAGTAAGGGTTTCCTCTCTCTCTCTCTCTCTCTCCATCAATTTTTTTTTTAGAAAAATATACTGAATACCTTAGCAGAGTAATTTCTTTTGTTCTGGTGAGTTATTAAAGAAAAATCTTCTACAAAAAAAAAATGGAAACTTTTAACTTGTAAGTGTAAAATTACTTACCTTAAAAACAAATAGCTTATGGAGATTAGGGTGCAAGATTTTTGTTAAGCACTAATATTGGGTAAATCGATCAAAAATGCCAATGAAACACTCAAATCACTGTTAAATTAAGCTTGCCTTTTTTATTACTACTTCATCAGGTTGACACTGTAAGTTTTACAAATCAATGAGACAATCAAAACTCAAAAATTCGAAAAAATATAACTCACGTATGAGTAGGTCGTTAACAATCCAAAACAATAGAAAGGTTCCACAAATCTACCAAAATACATGTTAAAAAGTAAAAAGACCAACATACAATGATTTAAAATTATAGAAAGTTAAAATATTACTCCAGAACAAAACAACGTCATTTTCAACGCGATCCAAATATTTATCGTTGTCAAATGGCCATGAATAAAAATTGGGCCAATTGTGTGGTTACCTGTTCAGATATTCATCTTTTGGGGATATTCCATCCAATGAGGATTCTCTGCTAACCAGTATCTACAGTTCTGATAATTTCCTTTCCGTTCAACATGAAAGTTGATTCATCTGAAAAAAGGATAGAATCAAGGGTTACCTCATTTCTCTTCAGTTTATTTATTAATTCTTCGTAGAACTGTATTCTGCGATCTGGATCGTCTTTGGTTAATTCCTGTGGAAACATCATCTTATAGGAATGAAGTTTTCGTGAATGAAAACATTTTAAAACAGCTGGATGGCTAACGTTATTTTCCCGAGCTATTTCGCGTGAACTTGATGTTGGAATCTCTGCAAACCTTAATAAAAAGTCTACTTTTCCATCGTCTTCCACAAAATGGAGTTTCTTTTTATCGAGCGGATATGTCCAAGTTCTCTAAACTGTGAATGAATTTTGGGAACGGTTCCTTGCTAAATATTGGGCAATTCAGGATACTTCTGAAAGATATCAGCAACCTCCACTTAACTTCTAAACTTATCACCGTAACCGATCATCATCAAAATTTCTATACGATTAATCTCTGTTCAATATCTGCATTGTTTATTAAAGATAGAATGTCTTTCAAAAAGGGATAATTTACTAAAGTGTTTCTGTTCTCGTAGACGATAATGTCATACTGACCTCATTTTATTGTTTCGTTGGCTAGATTATATTTCTTTTGGTGCGAATGGCAATAAAGGTTCGTATAAGGAACGTTTTTTCCTAAATGCTAAGTGAAAAAGTTTTACACGTGTGTGTATTTCATAAATGGTTACCACGCTGTGTATATACAAATAATTGAATAGCTTTTTTAAAATATCCCAAAAATAGACATCTGCGTCATATTTTTATTAATGAGAATAGAATGCTGCTGCAGTAACAAATTTCTATTCACTGCAGCCATAAAATCTAATACTCTTCGAAGACCATGTGCGTGGATCTCTTTGTATTAAGATAGACCAAAATTTCATTTTTTACGGTACTTACTTTTACAACACTACATATGTATGCAAGTACATGCGAAAGCATCTCATATTTACAGCACCGTTGTAAATCTCAGACTCTCGAATCCGTACTTTAAGTACGTGCACAATAGATCGGGGTATCAACTGCAATAAATACGATCCCCAAATAAACAACCTTCCGCCACTTGACCAACAGGAAAAACATTGGAATTCAAAAAACACCACTTGTACGTCGGCAATTTGTCTAGCAAGCAAATCAGGATCCGGCCATAAAATCAACATGTCCCACGTCGGTCGGCGGTTTCACGAAGCATCAACCAAATGTCTGAAGAACATCCGACGAACATATGTCCGGCTCGTATTAACTGGAAAATGCGTTCGTCGAAATTTCACAGAAGGCACCGTTATAAATCGTGGAAACGTGTGGATTTTCTACGTGCCGATTCTATTATGGAGAAAGTTCCGATAACAAAGAGAGACAAATTAGAACTGGTAATTCCGGCAACAATTAGCAGCACGTGCAAGCCTATGTAAATTATCCCGGCTACTTTACACATGTTCAAATATTTACAACAGTTAGGCCAACCGAAACTAATATCTGGTCTATCTTCGCTTTATGTTAATTTACAAGAAACACCATTTATCTGTTTATGTGTCTGTGCGCATATGTTTTATTTAGGAGCCTCTGCTCGGTGGTATCCACACTGATAAACGCAAGAAGAGATTTCAGATAATATAATGTTATTGTGTTTATTTAGACGTTTGGTGTGCGGTGTGCATAGCTTTAGTATTTGGTTTGGCTAAATTTAGAAAACAATATTTACAATATGTTTAACGAAACGAATTGGAAACTTTTAAATGTATCGTTAGAATAAATACCTACGCTCCAAACAATTGTATAGTTAAAGTTGCACAAAACTCACATCTAGCAATAAAATTCACTTGTTGTTACCTTCCTAAGCTATTGTTATATCTTCTAATTGATCACCAGTTATTCTAAATCAGATAATAACCGCTCCTTCTAATAAATACTGACTAAATGCTTATAACTGCTAATTATAGGTTACTCATATTGCTGTGCTGTAACAGAATCACCATCAAATTAAAACGTGTTCTAATATAAATTAATAAAAAACAGTCACAATTAAATTACACCAATGTTATGATATACCTATATAAGGCAAAATGGGTAGATTAGGTAGGTCACACCGAAGACTGAGTCTTTGATTACAGCTCTATTTGTCGTTTTTGAAAGAAACTTTTTCTACAGAAACCTTATAGAATCCAATGGTGGATTCACACTTCGTTATTTTTCTTTTTTCGTTTTTTATATTATTTAATTCTTCAGTTCTACGCAGAGAAACAATATAACTTCATATCAACTGCTGTATCAGAAGGAAAAGGTATTACATACACAAAATTACTTTTTGACAGTATCGACGTTTAACTATTATGGTCAAACAATCCTACCTTATCCTACTAAAAATAGGTAGGTACTATGATATCTGAAAATCATAGACAAATGACATCAAATTTCTTCCACTAAAATAAGTGTCATTAGTTTTATATTTTATGATTTTATACTGTCTTATATTTACTAATCAATGGCTTCATTCAATTGTATGGCGTTTATATATACCAAGCCTAATTGAAAATTAATGTAAAATTAAAAAATAAATCATCAGCAGGTAAACCATTGACATTTCTAATTAATTTATCTTTTAAAGTAGGAGAATATCCGGAAAAATTAAAAACTGCACGTGTGATACCATTACATAAAAAAGGTTCATAGTTAAATATTGCTAATTATCGTCCTTTAACAATCGGACTGAGCTTCTCTAAAGTGTGCAAGTATGCTATGCTTGATAGATTGTTGTCACATCTGAACAAGCATATCCTTTTAACAATCCAGCAACACGGTTATAGAGTAAACTATTCCACCATAACCGCGATACACACGCGCTTTATGAGTACGTAGTAAAAAATCTTGATTCGTCGATATTTTGTGATTTCAGTCCTTTGATTGCGTTGATTATGATATTTTTCTCGAAAAATTAAATAGCTACGGAATTCGCGGAGTTATGGCACAATAGTTTGAATCCTACTTGCGTGACAGGATTCAATTCGTGGAAATACAATACAGGAACGGTAAGTTCGTCGAGAGAGTGAGGTCTCCTGTTTTGCCAGTAGATAGGAGTGCGGCCCAGGGTAGTGTTTTGGGCCCTGTAGTATTTCTTCTTTTTATAAACGATATCATGGGTGTTGTGGCTTATTACAACATAACTATGTACGCTGAAGACATTAGCGCCGTAGTCTCCACTTCCAGCACTCAGCAAACAGAACAGGGGATATCTCTCTGGATGGTCGGGCCTCCTACATTTTCATTTTCACAGAGGATCTCTCGCGCCAGTCTAGCAACCGCATTCCAGTTCTCTTCCCTGGCGATCATTTTTTCTATTACATTATCCGGGTTAGTCGGTCCCATTACCTCAGCCGCTCTAGCTCTTTGCAGGCTCCATCTCGGGCAGTAGAACATTGTATGTTCCGGGGTATCCTTCATACCGCAGTATACACAGTCGTCCGTATCTGCTAGCTTGAACCGTGCGAGGTACGTTTGAAAGCTGCCGTGTCCCGTCAGTAGCTGTGTTAGATAGAAGTTTAACTCTCCGTGAGGTCTGTCGAACCAGGTCCTTAGATCTTTAATGAGTTTGCGTGTCCACAGCGCCGCGCCTTCTTCTACTTCCCATCTTTGTTGCCATTTTCCCATCATTTCGGTATGGGCTTCTTCCTTTTTTCTACCCTTTTCTATGGTCACTCGATATTCCACCAGTAGGTCCATTGGAGGCATCCTCGCGATGACCAGCAACGCTCTAGTTGAAATGGTTCTGTAGGCGCTTACTATTCTAATGGCGGTTCTGCGCTGCACCGATGTTAGTAGCTTCCGGTTTCTCTCCCTTAACAGGGCCTTTCCCCATATGGAAGCACCGTACAGAACGATGGATTCTACCACCGAGCTCAATACCCTCCTGCTGCTCTCTCTCGGACCCCCCACACTTGGCATCAGGCGGCAAAGGTTTGCAAGCACCCTGCCCAGGATCAAATAGATTATTATTATTATTATTATGTAAAATGCAGAGGATTTATTTAAAATCACTTAGCAATCACTTGCATTAGCCATGATAAATGTTTAGTATGAGTTGAAGGGGCTTTGCGTAAAAGTTAATTTATGATAAGCAAGAATTTAGGGTGCTATTAAAAAAAAAAAAACGTTGGAATAAAGTTTCTTTGTATAGCCAGAAATATTTTTAGGCTATGCAGCGTTGTGTTCTACAATTTGTTTTGGTGAAAAAGTTTCTTGCTAAAATGACAAATACAGGTCTAATGAAAAATCCAGTCTTCGGTGAGACATGTGTATACTGAGAGATATGTGGGAATCAACCTAAAATTGTAAACATCACACAACTAATGCATTAAATAATATAGTAAAAATTGGAAAACTCAAAAGAAATAATGCTTTAAAACTGCCTTCGCCGTTAAGACAAATTTGTATATGTAATCCTTATTACTGTAATCTATTACTACTCCTTAGGCAACCCAAACTAGTTAGTACAGAATATTATAAGAAAAACAATTGCTTGATTGACAGCTGTACATTAACTAAATTAACTAATTCTAGTATAAACGAATTGTATTAGGAATGATGTCATATTGACTTATATTATTAGTAGAATCCCAGAAATAAATCAAATAAGTTTTATCACACTTTGGTATGTAGTATAGTACAATCGATAATAACAATTGCACTGCTGTGTCACATACATTATGCCGCAAAAGAAGCTTTACCTTAGCTTCCTAGTTGTATATGTTAATAGTAGTAGTTAAATTAAAAAAAAATATATGTATTTAAGGAATTCTTTCCATCAATGTAGGTTTATAAATTTTACATGCTAATATTCAATAATAAATATCAGCATCTAAATGCAAAGCTAGACGAGCTCGGAGAAATAAGTATTAAGAGATCAAAATTTCTACTTATAATCAAGAAATATTAAACACAAATGTCTAAAAATGTTACTGGTTTTCAAATAATCATAGACAAATATAATAAATGATTTTCTTTTCGGCCAACCGATGAGTGTTCGTTTAATTATTTTTACATTACATTTTAAAAACTCTATTTGCATTTGAAGAAATTGAAATCCTACGTACGTCTATAAAACCAATACAAAACAAAATATAAAAAAAACAAAGGTGTAACTTAATTATTTTTACTAAACCCAAAATATGTTCTGAGACAATGAAAAAATTCATTGTTCATAGGAATTTTACAATAATATTGGTCCAAGGAGTTCATCAAATAAATGAAAAAGATTTTGTATTAATGAAACCAAAATTATTGAAAATGAAATCATGGTTTGATCGGCTCAATGAAATACCTTATTACTGTAAATAACACCAGTTTTGCAATGAAAGTTTTCATTCAACGGATGAAAAAATCATTATATCATCTTCGTTCTTGCAATAAATTGCAAGCCATTAAAACAACGAACAGGATATTATTTAATACTTTATTGCGTTCATATGGTGAATAAGCTGTACGTAAAAATTACAAGGCGTATTCATTTCCTATTCATAATATCAACAAAATTATTTATTTGAGCGGATGAAATAATAGATACTATAACAAATACTATCGCTCGATTAATGTAAAGTGATTTGTTGTAATAATGATAACATATTTATTTCACTAACGAATCTTGTTGTTACTTAATCAGAGATCGTAAATAATATTTTATCATAAGAATGAAATATTTCGTTCTGTCAAATAAATGTAGATTATTGATATAAAACGGCCAGTATTTTTCTCAGTGCACTTTTAATAATACCAGATTACATAATAAATAAATTATTGAACGAAAGCAAATTTTAAGAATCAATTCTTTAATTACCAAGTTTTTCGTTAAAGGATAAAAAATATTTTTGGGTATTCGGCCCCTTTTCAGTATAACTAACTAGTAACCTGAATACTTCCCCGTTTATTTATGACTTCATTAGAAAGTAGGAATTCAACAAAGTAATAACAATTAAAGAATTAATAATTACATTGTATTGCAAAAATTAATTTGATTAAAAGTTGTATTTAAGCTTTTAACAAAATTAATGGCTGTAGCTATAATTGTTTAATACATTATCCCTTATTAACCTGTTAAATTTCTCTACCTGTATAGGCCAAATACCTTATTTTTATCCTCTGTAAATGTTATCAAATATAATATCTAAATTAAATCACATGTATACTAGCGATATTAAATGTGAAATAATTTTTTTACTGCATAAATTGCAATTAGTTCTACATTAGTAAACAATTGAAACAAAAATTTTACGATAAAACTAGTATAAATAAATACTTCTACTAAAATAAAAGTACAATGCTACAAATACAGTATATACCTATTAAATGAATGTTACATGACAATAGCTTTTTTCGTTAAAGTATTCTGTTCTGAGAACTAGTTGCCTGCAAACCATCCAAATCTATCAATTTGTATAATATTCTTACATTTTCTAACTATGCTTTTCTAGGTCGATCTTTTGCTTTCTTTTTCCTTGCTTTAGCTTTGCAACTCTTCTTATATATGACCATAACATATCAATTATGATCACTTTGAGAACATTAAAGTTTAAACTTTCAGGTTTCTTTTTGGGCTTGCGGGCAGTCTAAAACTTTACCGTACATATATATACATAATCTTTATCAGTTTTACCTAACCATGCGGTAAGAAAACGAAAGTTTGTTTGCTGCAATTCGTTTATTACAAGAAACAATAGTTTTTAATACATGAAAAGAGAAGTTTTTGATGATCTTTCTCCGTACTGTTTTTTTTTCCTATTTTTTTTTTTTATGTTTGAATGCAATTTGTAAATTATTAATTTTCTATTTTTATGATATCTGTTGTTGCATTCGTATTTACACTCTTTTAAAATCTTAATAGTTTTTCATGGACTTTGCCTTTTACTTTCTGTTGGCATATGATTTACCCTTCACTATCCATTGTCCATAAGCAAGAAAGTTTAGGATATACATATCAATGAATTCGGTTAAAAACAAGCAGCAATATTGCTTGCACTTATTTTGTTATTACTACGGACATTTCAGCGTAAATAAATCGCTGGCCAACCTAAACTTTGAAGAAATATTACCTCTATAAAAGCATTCAAAGTACAACTCAGCTTTAACGAGTTCTTACATATGTAAATGCATTTTATTGTGTTCTTGTCTTTTTACTGGATTTTGTTCTATTTTATTATTGACGCATATACATATTGTATTCTATTGCTGACGCCTTCTATCCAATTGAATATCAATGTATAGTATGTTGTAAGTATAGTATGTTGTAAGTGCAGTTTGTACTATATATATGTGTATATACGTTTTCCTTATTGCTCCATATGTTTTTTTTAACTATTATTCTACTATTTACTGTATTGAGCATGCAGATATCTGTCTTACGCAGATCAAATTGCAAATATATTTATCTATCTATCTATCTATCTATCTATCTATCTATCTATCTATCTATCTATCTGCATTTAGGCAAAGCAACGTGTAGATCATCAACTACAACAATTTACTCTGCTTGGCGTCTTTATTCGAAGATATAATGAAAACTGTAGTGTGATAAAAGTGATTTTGAAACGCGGGAGTGACATTTTTTGTGTTAACTTTGGTCGTATATTTTGATTAATGTTTGATTTATTTCATTTTATTAAAATAAAACGTTTCGATTGAAACAGCGAGAACCAGTCATCTGGCAGCTATACCGAGTTAACGTAGAAATACCATTCCTTCGCCGAATGACACAAGTTTGAAGAAATAACGCTTAACGAACGAATGTAATTTCGGGCCATGTAATATGCAGTATACAGTTGTCTGTGTTAATGAGGCCCGACGCTAACATAATGCAGATGATCCGATCATCTGCCATAAACACCCTGTGCGAGTTGCATATGTCGTGTCGAGCATGTGTACACAATCCAAGTCAGATGTGCGCCGGCCGCGTCCTGGCGCGTCTCTCTATCCACCGTTCTAATAGGTATTGGTTTAACTTTGACTGTGTGCCAAGCTAGCAAGCAAGCATTTGGGGCTGGCTAGAATAAGCGCGCGCGTTTTCCCAACTTACCCCCGTTCCCAGGACACCCTTGCCAGGTGATTTCCCATAAGACCGCGCACATGGCTGTACATATGCCGTCTAGTTATGACGACGACACATATGTACATACGTACGTATGAATGTGCTAGCCGAAAACGTACCGCACAGCTATTGCTAATGCCATTGGTCGCCAATGCCTATTGTACTTCCTAATTGTTCGTTTAATTTATTTACAATATGAAATTTTTATCCAGCAGCTGCGTTCGCTTGCCCATACATCGTACGTATGTGCAATTATTATGTGGACGCACGTCTATTTTTGGTAAACAGTTTCTACACCATGTGGCCCGCGTGATTGTCTGTAACTTCGTCGGATTTTCACATTTACATACGAATGAATTTTACGCATAAACTGAAAAAAAAGTAGCCATTCAACATATCTGTTGTCATGACATTTTGAAATACAGTTGAACCTCCATAACTCGAACACCAAGGGATCGGAAAATTATTTCGAGTTATAGAAACTTTGAGTTATAGAAAAAATATAAAAACATTCTTGACAATAGGTTTGTTCGCTGTGCGAATCACAACTTAGTTGGAAACTATTTCGGTTTTTCCAGTGCGCATGATTCAAAAAAGGATTGTAGTTTGAAATTAGTTTGATAATTTACTCTGCGAACACATCCAAAACCGACAATATTGCTATCTGTGTCCAACAATTGGAATTTATGCGCGCAGCGTGAACTTCGGTATAACCTAAAGTTTGTGTTTGTTATCTTACCTTTGATACATAATAATTTAAATACTGGCTTGTATTTTTGTGAAAATAACAGGATTAATATGGATGGTAAATCTTTAATATGAAAGTATTATTTATATATTTATTGATTGCTTCGCCACTCAAGAAATGTAATTTACAGGTTTCGGTATAGTCGATCTTTTGATTATACTCTCACAAACACAAGAACACATATTTCAACACGTGTTGTTTTATCTCTCTCGTTTAATGCGCATGTGCGGATTTGAAATCCACAAGAAATCCGTGAACTTTTTGGATTAATCACGAACTGTTACTGACTGCAATTTTGACACTGTGCGAACACCAAATTCTAAATTGCAAACGGTCTAAATACGTAATTGTAGCACTGCGAACGCTTAATAGTTATTACGCATGCGTCGTTCAGTTGTGAATAGTTGCTGACTGCACAGCGAACAAAGCTAATATAAGTACCATACCTAGAGTACAAAATTTATGATATGAAAAATTCATTCTTATATAAAAAAAAATGTATAATCGGTGATTAGCTTTTGACGTAAGATCTTTCCTACGCATTCTGACTTGTACGTTCGTTTTACTTTATTAAGTAAAATAAATACATCATCCAATGTCCTCTCAGTCATATAAAAAAACAACTGTATTGTTTCAAATGATTTCGCTATTTATTGGTGAAAAGGCTTTTCTCTAAGAATATCCTCAGTGTCGCACACATCCGAACTTTCCTTCAACTCATCTTGTTGACTAACACTAGCAACAAGTTCATCTGTTCATCTGTGAGAGTTTCGCTGGCAATAACGTCTTTATCGAGGTTCATAAAATCCATCAAAGTCACATGGTTCGCATTGCACAATTCAACACACTTATTAAATGACTGTTGAGAATTGGAGATGATATTTTGCTCAGTGATTATTTTTTCTTTCAATTCTGATAATGATATTTCATCCTGTTCATCATAAAAGTTGTTTTCCAAATTAACTGGCTTGTCTAAAACAATTTTTTTACTGTTTTAGGTGTAACATCAATGTTCCATACTGTAGTTACTATATTAAAGCAATAAGAGGCTGAAGTTTGGATGTCGTGTTCGGTGGAAAGAATTTTATTGTTTTTAGTTTGTAATTCAATTGTGGATGTGCCGGACAATTATCAACAAGGAGAAACATTTTCCTGTTTTGACGTAAAAAATACTTGTCAAATTCCAGAAGTCATGTTTCAAAGTTCAAAAAGGCAAGAGCGTGACTACTTGAAGACATCGTCGACATTATTTTGGAAAGGATTAGATTTGCTTCGTCAATTGCAAGAAGTTTGTTTGTGGAATTTCTAACAAAGGTTCCACGAATCCGCCGTATGAATGTTCAAGATGTGAGGATGGTGAAGACATGTAGGTGTAAACAAACGTAATTTTTTAACATTATTATTTTTTTTTTATTAACATTATCGTTATTGTGTTACTTTTCGTACTTTCTAAACTTTAATAAATATATCCTAGCTTAAACACCTTTTCTTTTAATGTTTAACCCCAAAATGTTTTAAAATAAAAAAAAAATAATTTGGTGTTAAACTAGCCCCTAAATGGTACTATACCTAACAACGTCATGAGTTTGATATTTCGTATGTAGTTCAGAAAGAACTGCACAAACAAAAATTATATATTCCACATGCGAAAGTATTACTTACATAGTGGTTGGAAATTATCCATCCCATGAATATATCCTCATGGAAAAATAATTGACAATCTAATTAATGTAGATGTACTACAATACGGCATAACCTCAATTACTCGCCAAACTTTCTAGAGAAATTCTAAGTGCGGTATTCAGTTATTTCTCACGTTAATGACAATTCAGAAGTTCATAATTAGCTAAACACATTTCATTCATTGTCCTCGTATAGTATTCTAGCGGATCGGAGATGTTTATCAACCAGGCGGGCGGCACAAAAACGACGTTCTCAAGACGTACACCTGAAAGGCCGGAAGAAACAGGTGCCAAGTGGGGAATCCGGAACTGTGCTCTGCAGTTTTCTTAAGCACCTGGTGGCGTCTTCCCAACCATGCTTCCTGAGATTGTCCAAGATTATGCGTGGATTTCTAATTGTCTCTGTTTCGTGACGGCCGTTTCAAAACGCAAGGCAGTTCGCTGAGCGTGACACAATGTGCGCGTCAATAACGTATCATTCACCTGTCTTCCTTTTCGGCGCATGAGAAAATAACTAACTTACATACGAAGCAGTCCGTGGCCTTTTTATTATCGCGTTTCAATTTACCTTTGAGAATATTCTTGAGGTCGGGTCAGACGTGAACAGGTGGCTCATGTACGAAAATATGAATAACTGTAGGAGTCGTGATGTCTGGCACAATAAATGCACGTGGGAGCTATTTTTAATTCCTATCATTTAGTATTCGGTTACGTTATTTAAATTGCGGTTTCTTCCATCAACATATGTTATCTTTTCTGTATCTATGTTTCTACAATTTAAGCGTATGCAAATCTTTAAGTTCACAGAAAGAAACACAGTGTTTTACAAAAAATAATTGCAGTAGCTTTACTGTATTAACTCATTATTTTCAGAATTCGTTTTTGAAATGAACCGAGGCATACAGTTGTGGATATTGTCCTTCCTTTCTTGCGGGGAAATACGTTTTTATTGATGAAACGCCGATAACTTGTTGATATAACATGGGGGCCGAATATTAAGATAAGTGATTAGAGTATTACTTTTCTTGTTTTATTAATATCGACTTACATTTTCTTTTCTTATTTTTCTTGAAATAAATATTTGGCTCTATGTCGGATATGGGACGCAAGTTTGGGTGGTGTCCCGTTGATTGTGTAGCAGTGCACTAATAAAACATCTTTGGGCACGTTAAAAATCACCCTACTTCTTGACGGAGGTAGTGATGTAATGTTTTACAATTAAATTCTAACAATAATAGTAATGTCAAAATTGCACTATAATCCATTGCTTCAGTGGTCAAATAAAATAATGATTCCTAGTACAAATATTCAGAACGTGAACAGGGATTACATCATATGGGTTGCAGAAGTGGTTGGGTCGCGCAAATAATGTTCGCTTCTAGAGCGTCCAACAACCGAATATGCATTTACCTATCATTCAAAGAAGTTGTTAACTCATTTATTAACAATCCCGTCATTTGCGTTGGAAATTCTTCTGGGCCTACCACCCTTGCACATTGTTGTGGAAAGGGAGGCCAGATTAACTACATTCCGCTATAGCACATTGCGAATCAATCGCCACATACTCATGTCTGTGTGGCTAACAAGCTGCTAGCATCGGTCACTTCCGACAGGATGCTGGGAATGCCATCGTACATGATGTGTATTCCACCAATGATCGATACATACTTCACTACCTCCTTCCCAAACAGAGAGGAATTGAGATATAATGAAAAAAAACTGACGCAGGCAGGTTGACGGACGGTTCAAAAGCAGAGCAGGGTGTTGGTGAAGGAATATTCTGTCGTAATCCAAGAGCTAGAAAATATTACAACCCTGGACAACACACAACGACTTTCAGGCTGAAATCTATGCAATTGAGATATGTGTTTTGGATAAAAACATCAGACACATCAATTTTTTATTGATTGACAGTCAACTGGTGCTGAAAGCACTAGAGGCGCATAAATGCAACTCGAGGCTGATCTGGAGCTGTGGAAAAATCCTAAACACAGTGGGGACGGCAAATAACCTATTCCTAATCTGGGTACCTGGGCACTCATTCATTCATGGCAATGAGGAAGCAAATACCCTTGCAAACGAGGATGCTGCAGAGCATTTCCAGGGATCAGAACCTCCCATTGGCATAGCTCCTACCGTAGCTAAACAGCAAATCAATGTATGGGCGCAGCAGAAAGTGCCCCAACATTGGAACAATTATCCTAATATGGTACATGCGAAAAAGTGTATTTCGTTTAATCATGTCAGAACCCAGGAACTACTAGAACTTGTAGTTTTCGCATACAAATATATGTTAAGCTGGAAACGATTAACTCACCAGAGTAATTAATTATTCGGTTTGAATTTGATGATAACACATTCTAAACTTTTGTTGGTACAGATGAAATTAAATACTTTCTATGCACAAAAAAAAAACCTGCTCATACACCTGGTAAATGTCCAAATACCGCTTGAAATACAATTCTAAGCTTGCTAGACATTCACGATAACACAAGCAATAATACAGATCCTACCAAATGGAGTAGAATATGCGCTTTTAAACTCACAGAGGATAACTCGGGAATGTTATTGCCAGGAGAAATCTCACTCAAAACGATAATATTGTAGGGATTACGGTAATTAGATCGAATCAAATTGTAAATTTAAATCGCCAGCTGACTTCAGCGATTCTCGAGATGTAGAAGATGTAGATGAATCTGGTAATCTGATATCGCTTAATACGTGTCTTTTCGAAGGTTCGTGTTTAATTACACATTAATTACACATCTGATTGATAAATCTATGGATTAGATTGTGTATGCCTTTTTACAAAGTGTTGTTGATTAAAGCTCTACGTGAAGAGGTCACAACGTGTCAACTGTAAATCTACACACACTGCACGCTAAATAATTAAATCAAAATCTAAACCTTTAGTTCTTCGTCTAGAGCATTATCTGAGTTCATAGTATACGCACTTTTTATTAAAAAATGTAGATGAACACTCATTTCGGATCTGATAATATTTTATTATTTGATGTATATCAATAGACGAGTTTAGTTATTTTAAATGTTTATTATCATTTTTTAAATATTATTATTATTAATTCTCTGAATTTGTTATACATCATTATTTTCTACACAAGAGCGTCGTCTTTTGAGAAATAAGAAAATGGAAATTATTAAAAAATGGGAATCGGAATTTGACAGACTAAATTAAAAAAAAACAAAAACAATTTAAATTAAAGGGCTCATTATGTTTTTTTTTTTTAAATCTATGACTTGCTTTTTCAGCACGTCTAGGTGTTATAATTCTCGCGAAATTATTATGCTCACGCAGAAACCACTTAAGTAAATTGCTTCCGCGTTTTTGCCCGAAACATCATAATCTTTCGGAAAGAGAAACAGTAAATCATAACTGACAAAACACCGGCTGGAAAAATAACAAGTCGCGGCCAAAAACGTACCAAAGTCGCGTCGCCTTCGATAAATTTATTCCCGAAATTCCGCCGCCGGAAAAAGCCGCCCGAATAGCGGCGTTGATGTGTGTTTGTATTTTACATACTTTAAAAGCTACACGGATAAACGCTTGGCGTCCGCATAAACAACGAGGAAAAAAGTAAGTGTACGTGTTTGTGTATATAAAATGTTGTAATATCACCTGTGCCTCATTGATTTTAAAACAGTTGCCGCGAAGACTGCGAACAGGTGTCGCAACAGTTGCAAGCCATAAAATCCGGTACGTTGTATTTATAGTAAATTTTTGTTGTATTTACATATTTTACGTTTCCAACCGGCTAAATGATAGAAATCACTGTGATGTATCCATAAACATCGCTACTGAATTTAGAATAATACAGTAAATAAGAGCATTCATTGGATGTTCTAGGAATCCACACATTCTATATATGTTGCATGATACATCGTAATTTCACTTTTCAACGAGGTTTAGCAGTCACGTCGAAAAATATTTTAACAACATTTCTGTTTTTATCATTGTAATTTAAACAAAAGTATAATTTTGTTCTATGCAAATGTCTTGAATTAGTTATCTAAACAATCACAAATAGTTCTTGATAATTTGTTAGAAAAGATAATATTGAATAATAAAGTTGAAAAACATCTAATTTCTTCTTTCCTTAATAATTCTAGCGCTGGTTACGGCAAACAGTCAATAACCATAATAATTATTCTGTTGATGAGTCTGCATTTCATTATTCTATTCTATTGTTAAGGAATTATTAAGCAGAAAAAGCCAAAATAAATTATTATTTGCACTACGGGTGGTAAAGAAAACTTAAATAGTTCTGTTGCATAACTCGAATCAGTATTTACTAATTTAATATTTATTTATTTATGGAAGTTTGGAAGTTTGTAAAACCTTGAAAGTGTATTTTAAATTATTTACTTTATATTGTAATAAATTTGGACAGCTGTCCATTTTTGCAGCCGTCCTATTAGAAAAAGTCATGGTCTTTTTCCGCTGTTTATTAGAATTCTCATCTATTTGCACCTATCAATTTTTGGCTAACACTCAAAAAGTCATCAACAGTGGATTTAGTAAACTTTATATTTATAATAATATGTTCATTTATGTTGAAACAGATTTATTCGAAATAAGATAAATCTGTAGTCCATATTTGGCTTAAACCCTATACAGTTGAATTAGTTTGTCGATGCGGATGCACCATAGCAAGAGAGCGTGCTCAATGAAGTGAGACACACCCCAACAAATATATAGAAATGTTACAACTCGCACGCGAGAACATACGCACCTCCATTACCTTCGCGTTTCGTTCAGAATACGAAATTCCGTTTTTTTTTGTAGTATATATCTGCAGTAGGTACTGTACGCTATACATTCAAGCGAACTCCACCTGCCTCTTCGAACTCGTGACGTACAATGCACGCGAGGGCGGGGCTTCGATAAATCTCGTCACATTTTTAACACCGATGAGGCTGGGTCGTAACTGAACACTAAAGCCGAACATGTGCTTGCAATAACGGCTTCCAAAAGTATACCAGGCTATAAACCCGAATAAAAAAGGGGGAAACAATCAGTATAGACAGCATGTTGCAGTGCGGAAGACACGTATGTATTGTATTTTAAGGAAAAAAAAAAGAATGGGCAGCAGGAATGCCACCACAATTTCAAATATCTGGATATTTAGGATTTGGTTACATTATTGTTTAACAGGACGAAGAGGAACAAAAAATAAAATCGATTTTCAATATACATACTGCTGTGTACTGAATGTACCAACAAAATGCCAAATGAAATTAAAAATGAAAAATTAAATTAGCTAGCTCAAATGATAACAATTTTTATAAGGCGCAAAAGAACAATTAAACTCAGGGTTACTATCATGAAAAGTAACATGTGGGTGACAGAAATCTGACTTTCTTTTATACTCAAAAAAAAATTTTTAAAAGGTTTAATTAAAAATAAAAGAACAGTATTTTTAATGACATAAAAATTCAATAATTTTTATTATTTTTTTTAAAAAAAAGAAAATAAAAATTAATTACAAACTTTGCAGAAAAAAAAAACCTTGGACAAAAAGGTCCTGGTCTAAATCAAAACTGCATTTGACTTTATATTACAAAAGGACAATTCAAAATCCTTTTACAAAGCAACAGAAAACAACAAGTTCAGGAAGATAATAATTTTTTTTTTCAATTCAATCCACGTGATCTCAATATTAAAACAACTAAATTAAACGTGGACAATTCAAGTAAATTATATAAATGAAAAATAAAAGCAAGCACAATGCTTTAATAAAAATAATAACAGATCTTATATCTAAATTGTGTACACGAAAATACAATATCAATTATTATTAAATGAGTGATGAACGAAATAAAATCAGAAACGTGAATTCAAAACTTGAAATCAATAATCACAAAATGTCAGCAATGAAATACAACTTTATATATCTACTTACTTTCGTATCGATCAAGGAACTGAACCTACAAAGTTAAACAAACGTATAAGTATAAAAATCTCAGCTGCGTGCGATGCAACGCACACAGATCTGTCCGCAAACGGACGAACTCGCAAAACAAGACAAGATATATACAATACCAGTGAACGCAAAATGTACACCTGACTTTTTAATTAATATAAACAACTGAACAATAAAATAAACAAATTAAACAATCCAAAACATTAACTAAACCTTATTTGAAAATAAAACAATTTGAAATTTTTCGCAACATTGACAAAGACTTAACGGAATGAACAAAAAAAAACTGAATTTACAACAACCCGGGTGCCAGACCACAGCAATACGTCATTGTAACTAGATACACCCTATTGATGTAACGATTTTGCAAAAGTTATCACACACGTATGTTGGTAGTTACCTAAATATTTTTGTTTCTTATGATCTTTAAATAAAAAACTGTTTTTATTCATTTAACAGTAACCCAAAATTATGGACAGGATTTTACATTAAAAAGATATTACATAAAACTGGGATTTTTTTTTCACGGCAGAAAAACTAATTTCCTAGACCAATTTTGTTTTTATACAATACTCTCTTCTCTACTACTCTTATCTCTTGTTAACTCAATCCATGGACACTTGTATATATCGTGATATAATTATCTCACAGGTCATTACAAACACATAGCAAATAATTAATTTTCAAAATTAAATACAAACATTTATCTAGGAAACTACAAGTATGTTAGTAATTTTGTACTATTATCTATATTCAGATATCAAATTATTAAAAGATTCAACAATTTTAAATTTAATTAAAAATATATCTGTCAAGTTGCTGACATCTAGCGATAAAACAGGAAAGTTAACTCTTCAGTATAAAAACCTGTAAGCCGAATTGTCAAAACAAAATTTGTAATTAATCGCTTTATCAAGACTTATAATGTAAAATTAATGTAAAAGGTACAATAATTGAACGAAATGAACAGCTTAATTATGTTACGTTACACGGGAAGATTCTCTGAAGGATCTGCATGAAGTTGGTTGAATAGACCTTGCTTCGAACGCAATCCAACGGCATAAGATTGTTTGGAATCTAAATCCTAGTAATTTATGGGAAGGCAAAGAGGTTTGTTGAAAAATTTGAAAGAGGAGAGTGGAAAAAATAGTGTGCGTTGCGTAGATAGACGCGTTAAAAATTGGGGATATTAAAAGTTAAGATAAAAGTATTAACTAGAAAGAGTTTAATTACCTACAAGAAAATCATTTAGTAAAGATTACTCACCCGAAAGTGACAGTGTTATTCCCGAGATCGATTCTTACTCCTAGACGAAACAAAACTGGTAGATTTATTAATATCCAGTAAAGCAGACATCAACGCCGGGAGTCCAACCAAGCCATAATTCGAATCCAAACATCGAGAAACTGCCGATTCCAAAGAGAAGGACTTCTATCCGAATACCACGCTTATAACAGAATTTGATTAATTTCAACACTATAGCTCACAGCTACGATTAAAGATGTGAAAAATCAACTGTGAATAGTGATGACACAATTATTTAATTCTTCTAGACATTATAATAACCATATAGTATCTAATTTTTCTTGTTACGCCAAATTTATTTATCGAATCTTGTTGATTTAAGAACGTTATGTGATTCTTTATATTATTCATTAGTTCAGAACTTAGAGGTTTAAAACCGGTCATTTACAAAATGTGCTTATGTATTAATCCTGAAGATTTTTTATTTATATTAATGTCAACTGTTTAATTTACCTGAATATCCACCATATACCATCACTACTTACATATATCAGATTTACCAGCAATCATGAGATTTGGCGGCAACAATTCGCTAGGTACCAACAAGTTATTTTAAAATTTCACCGTAATTTTTCAGTATCTCGAACGTAAATAGGTTTCCAAATAAGGCAGGAATAAGCTCCATTTAAAATTTACTTCAAGGCAGGTAGGCATTCTCGTACCGTTCAATCGAACCCCAAAAACGCCCTGAAAATAGATTTCTTGATATTTCGTATTCAAGAGACTGTTTAGTTTATTATTGCTCCAAAATATTTCAAACACAAAATTTTATTATGTTACAATATACTGCTCTGCAGGCCATGGAGACCTAAGCCTTGTTGAAGGACTTTTATTCTGTTTCTTGCGTATTTCTCCAAATTTCCAATGTTCATTTTCTTTTTCATCTTCCACTGCACTTAACCATTCCTTTTTAGGTCACCCCTTCTTTGTCTTTCCATCTAATACTCGTTTTTAATCCGTCTTTGTTGATCTTTCATTGGGAATCTTGCGACATATGCTAACCAGCGGAGTCGTTGGTATCTAATGTAACAGTCGTTAATGGTGTAAATTTATACAAGATATACAATTCTTGTTTAGTTCGCCTTTCCTATTCATCATTAATTTTATTTCCCTCATATATTCTCTTCGTCACTTCTTATTTCTTTCCTTCGTGTTTTTTTTTTATGATCCATATCTCGCTGTCATGTGAAACTACTGGCCTTATGACTGGTTGGGAAATTTTTACTTTTGTCTTTCTAGAGACACTTTTGGAACTTAGAGTTTTCTTGAGAGATCCAGCAATTCTGTTTGCCTTTGTTAGCATCTTATCAAATTTATCCGCCTTAGTGCTATGGTTGTTAAAATTGACACCAAAATAATTAATGTTGTTTACAATATTGATTGTATAGTCTTTAGTATCTATCAAAGTATTAATAGTTAAGATCTCTGTCCGACTGCTCGTTGTCACATCTCAAGAATTAATTTGTCCTGCTTTCATTAATTTGTAGACCCGCTTGCCTTTTTTCAAGCCCTTTTGATGTTTATGATCATATATGGTTCTGTGGGTGTGTATATTGCTTCTCCTAGGTACTAGATTAGATTAGATTAGGATTGGGGTGGCCTATCGACCTATTCCACCGCGACCAGATCTATTGTGATCCCCTTTTTCCTAGAGGACGCTCTCTAATTTTGCCCTCTTAATTAGGCCTATCATCTTTGAGAGCGGCTTCTTTATGTAGCTACTAGCTGTGGGGTTTTCCTCCCCCGTTACTAGAAATCTTGTCCTCGCCAGGCCTTGACATGCACATGAACTGGTGTTTCTTCCTCCTCTTGGCAGTATCTGCAGGTTGCATCATCTGCCAGGCCTATGTTGTACATATGCCTATTCAGTCTACAGTGACCAGTCAGCAGACCTACAATCATTTTGACAGTCTTCCTGTCTTTATTCAGTAGATCTCTCGTGAGTTCAGGCCTCTGCTCCTTTAGGAACTCTTTTGCCTGCCATTGTCCCGGTGATTTTTGCCACCACTCTCTGGACTGATTGTATATCCATTCATTGATGGATTTTTTAATTTGCGAATTGGTAGTGACGAAAGAGGGGTCGGCTCCAACGAATGGCCTTGACGAACCTCGCCTGGCCAGCTCGTCCGCCGCCTCATTTCCTCTCACGTCCGAGTGGCTAGGGACCCAGGCTAGGGTTACTTTCCTTTGGGTGCCCACCTCATTTAGGGCGCTTACACATTCCCAAATCAGCTTAGAGTCCACGCTTGAGGAGCTAATCGCTTTAAGTGTGGACTGACTGTCAGAGAAGATAGCGACGCTTTTACCCGGTTCGGTACATCTTTCTATCTCTCGGACACAGTGATGAATTGCAGCAACCTCAGCTTGGAACACAGTCGTGTCTTTGCTGAAACTTACCGAAAGAGCCTTTTTAGGCTTCTTAGAGTATATTCTCGCTCGAACGCCGTAGTCCGTTTTAAAGCCGTCAGTAAACCAGTTTGAGTCCGCTCTTACCGGGGCACTTGCCTCCCAGTCCTTCTTATCTGGTATTATAACCTGATATTTCCTATCTAGGTTCGGAGTTCGAACCATGGCATCACATGGCGTTCCTAAAAGAGGTGCCTCCTTGAGTTCGTCTAGCAGCTTTTTATAGTCAGCCCCGTGCGATTTACTTATCGGTACTTGACTATGTAAGAGTCTGTGTACTGTGGACCTTGCGGCTCCTTGTACAAAGATATGTAATGGTGGCACCTAGGTACTATCTTCAATGTCAAATTAAACAAAGTTATTGACAGAAGAAGAATCATTTTGTATTTCCTTACTCACAATTAGCTATGTGACATATTCCCATTAACGTAAATACAAAGATGAAAAAATTTTTTTTTTAAATATTCACCAAATTTGGAATGCAAGAAATAGTTGATGAATATGTCAAAGTATTCACAATTTGAATGATGATGGCTTCTGCAGAAAATGCACCTACTTATTCTAATCAAGTTATACAATATAACTATTGTTGTAAGGCTGTAAGATATTTCAATTCTTCGAATTCTCAAGCTTGAAAGAAAAATGTCCTAATCGAAATCTTTTAAGCTTCACATCTGCTCGCATAGATTAACTGCATTTTTGATTGCTGTTGCATAATTTAATGCTGGCACACATCCGGTAAATTATCGTCTTACCAGTTTCTGCCAGGAATAATCAGTCGAGTTCATTAAATTATCACACATTAACATTTAACAAGTTAATTGACAATTAAAATAGAACGGTTGCACATAATTATTGGTGGAAGGAAAACACCACCCACCGGTTACGCAAGTTATTTTTATATCGCGATTCATCATCATCGCTCGCATCCTTCTCATCAACTATTATGCCATTAAGAGATACGTATATGAATCGCGATCGTCTTCCTTCATCAACATTATCGCGATATGAGTTTCCCATGGTATGCCAACTGCATTCGTCTAACTAATGCAACCATCGATCTCGACAAAAGACCGTAATTGCGTACATTTCTCGAGAATTATTAATAAATACCTCGCTGGTAACAGTTAGTTCGTAATTTGCGCTCCGACTTTCTACCATTAGGATGGTAAATATCAGATGCAAATATGGAGAATGCAATTACTTTGTGATCTTTTAAAATTGATTGTACGTCGGATATTATCGGTAAATGTTGGCTTATAGAATTTTTATTTCCCCATTTGGTAGCGGGTTAATGAGACTCAATCAATATCCCAGCAGCTGTCGAAACTAATAGCTAATAAGTAGTAATACAAGAAGGAAATTCAATTACCAAGGACAAATCAAATGTTATTTAGAGTAATTTATTATTTCTATTTTTTTGTGATACCGTTATTGGATTAAATGATACTCATGAATCAGAACTAATATAATCTTTATTTATTTATAAAAATTATAATAGATTTCTATTATTAAAAAAGGAACAGCGTAGAAGAGCAGCTTCAAGAATTAGTATTAGCCCTTGCGTAGTGAAAATACTGTATGGCATATTGTATTATATGTATATATATTGTTCAACAGATTACAAATTCATACAAATGACAAGAATACAAATATATTGAGCAGACAGTAAATTAAAAAGATGATAGTCGATAAAAAAACAAGGTATTTTAACCTACATAGATAGTATGCGATACATAAATATTAGCAATCAAATTAGCCCAAATTTTCTATAAATTATTCGGGTTCAAGTTGGCAGTACAATCTCATAAGCTATTTTCTGCAACTCGACTTGAATGATGTATATCTACATTAATTATTTCGCATAATGAACTCACAGCGTACGCTGGAATCTCATTACAATATACATGTTATCATCTTGCGTCATAACTAACAGTGGAGAATAATAAGTTGATTGTAGCACTTGATATGAGACGCACAAGTGGTAAAAGTTACTGATTGATAAATTTTCAAAAATTGCATTAAACATGTTCATTGCTATTGTCCTCTTCAACTTCACTCTTTGCTAAAGAAAATCAGGATAAAAATTGCCTCTTGTATACAAAACTCACCAGTTGTGTTGACATTCTGGATGCAAAACGTTCTGCTTGTAGTTCAACTAATCAGAGACGTTGTTTTAAGTTTTGTGTTTAATTCCTCTTCAAAAATGGATTGTGATAGTCGTATTGTGTCCTTGTGAAAAAATGAAAGAAAAATTTTGTCCTAAATTCTATTTAAACAAACCTTGCAGTTTGTGTGTGGCCAGCAATTGAGGAGCTAACATGCAAAAACCGATAAATTCATATTTATTGATTTGAAGAAAACAGACAAAATCGTTTAGTTTGTAATCTCTTTATTATTTTGAAATAACTATTCCTTGCTCATGATCGGTTATGAGCCAAAGATATTAATTTCATAATTTTCGTACTCTTCTAAAATTTAATATTTAAAACATAAAAGACAGAAGAAGATTTGTTTCTGTAAAAGCTTACGAAATGGTGCTAGACACAAACTTTTGGTAGCCACAGTATTTTACATTTTACATTGTTGTTTTCAAATCTTTTGAATACAATCCTTTTTAAATCCAATATTCCCTTTATTTTTTGAAGATGCGTTCCAAGGCATTTCACACTAAAGACTTTCCATTCTTTATCTAATCACTTTTACTTCACCAACTTTTTCATAAAGTGTTTCATATTCTCTACACGATACGATGGTTGGATTTCGCTGAAGAATTTTTTCCACTCTACCAAATACTCGGTCTGCAGGCAGGAATGAATTTCCACAAATAGGAAACACAAGCAAAATTTCGTTAACAGAGAATGAACTGAATCGAAACCAAAATTACAAAGTGTGGACAATGTGTGCATTTTTGTTCTGCTCTCCACAGTCATCGCAGAAAAATCTGAGTGATTGCCATCTAAATCTAAGGCATTCAAGTAATTAGAATAGAATATTTATTATAGACTATAGACATACATGGCATTATCAACGTCATTGACGTTACAGAAATAATAAAATAATAAATATATGTATATAAAATCAACACTTAATTGTAAATTACATTGGCAAATACTACAAACAAACATACACATAAATAAATAAAAAAAATTGAGCAGTGCTGAGCCCACTTCCGCGGATCCTCTTCAAGCTTGGTTTTCAGACCATGTAAAGAATGCCGGGTCTATGGATTTGATACCAACATAACAGAATGCATAAAAAATTATCTTATAGGCATAGAAGACGTCATTAATCGGGGTGCGAGGGAGAGGCTATATAAAATAACAGAAAACTACAAACGATTCGTCTGAAACTTCAACACATTAGGAAATTCAGTTATAGATGTTTGGTTTTTGCTTGTATTACTTGACTTTGCATTGCTACGAAACTTGTGGATATTTCTTTATAGTTTTATTACATTTTTTTAAATTAATTCAACACTGTTTTATCAACATTTCATACAGTCAGCGTCATCTATTAAATATCATTTACTCCGCAGATATGCTACGCCCCAATTGTAAGATGACACTACAGTACACAGGTACATGAAATTCACCCCTCCACTTGTTTCTGGGTACAACGCAAACCAATCGGATGATCTTATTATCTTCAGTCCACCTTGGGATGCGGCGGAGGTGTTGTCACACCGGTAAGCCTCCGATTATTAGCTTTATCTACCTGATATACACTTTAATATCTTTACTGAAACTGTACTAGTTATTCGTTCGTGATGTTCTTATACTATAGTGAAAAAGGCAATGTTATTTCAAAGAAATTTATTTATTTCGAGTTAAATAAATGTGATGAACAAAGAAATGAATCTTCTAATGATTCCCTCAGGGTAAGTAAGTTCTTTACTATTTAAATTGTACAAAAATAAGATTTCTAGAATCTTAATCCGAACTAATAACTCATATATCTCGTTTTAATATCAATATAGAAATTCAAATCTCCCGCAATATTCCCATCATAAAATCAAGTACATCAAATAATGCCAAGTCAAACCGCTCATGCATTTAAACCCCCTACAGCATCAAACGTTTTGCTTACATAAAAAATCCACTAGAATCATTGTTATCATACGATAATATAACCTAACATTCCCTTTACGCTTTTGACGCCTGTTATAGATTCAAAAGATGATAAAATCGCTTACTTCAAGTACGCAAAACTGCTCTAATATACTCTAAATACTAATTCCAACTCCAAAACAATCATTTCAGCTTCCGAATGGTGTTCCAATGATGTCACAGCAAATAGGCTCGAACAAGGCTCTTCAATAGGCCCCAGGATTAGAAATACGCCACCCCAAATCTTGAAATCACTGGATTTCCATCATCTCGGCACTACACACGCAATACTCTCATTCTTGTAAGTAAATTTTAACAGTTAATGGCTCTTATTGTAATAGCAAATTTATAATTTCTAGATAATTATTCGAAATGCATCTACACTCAGGAAAAACCGAAAAAGAAGTCCTTCACATTTGTTTTCAACAACTTGATATCTCCTAGGCAAAAAGGACCCCAGCAAAGATGAAGGATATCGTTTCCAATGATACGACACAGCATAATCAACCCACGTTCGAACAATCAGCGAAGGAACCTAATTCCTTTAAATCCTTGGTAACCTGCCCTTTTTGAATTAGATACGAAATAAGTAAGTTTTTAGTTTAGATTTTAACAACATATGTTTACAAAATAAATAAATAAATAAATAGTTCAAAATACATTTACATAAACAATTTTATAATTAACGTTTGATGCTGTAGCTATAGGTTATGTATAGCATGATATCATAGCAGTATATATATTTACAATGGATTTAAGTGGTTTAGAACGTACCTAATTTGATAAGAATCGATAGGCAACACTTATTATACCAAAACTGGATTTATCGGCCTTTGCATGTAAAACTTGATTCGTCTTGCATTTTCCCGATCTTATAGTTGAAAGCATATACAGCAGCATGTTTTATAACTTCGACAGAAAAATCTCCAAGTGTATCTGTTTCGTCACTTTCCATGTTTCTCGTTTTATAAATACTTTACTAATTTTTTTTAAACGTTTTAATATGTATTTTAGATCTCGTATCTTTAAGCATTTATTAATAGTTTTTTGAACAATTGAAAAATTAATCTACTCACTTCTTAGTATATTCTCACTGCGCAGTTTTGATGTAAACCAACATTATGTCATTCTTAATTAGTTGCCAAATATCGTCTAATCCTAATTTGAAGATGAGGATATTCTTCATGATAAATCTATTCATGTGCAGCCAGCAAAACTAGTACTATTTTCCTGTAATTCTTCATATGGTGAAGTATATCAGTTAGGTGACGCAGAGATGCATTACTGAATTAATAACTAAAGTAAACAATTTACCCAACCAATTACACGTATCTGATTGCTCTTGTGATCAACTAGCTCAGTTTCAGAAGTTGAAAAAGAAAGTACGGCATGGCGCAAGATTTTCTCTTCGTCTTGATAGAATCTACAACTTGCACAACAAGGCCTTGACGATCCATCTTTGCCCAGACCTTGATTCCTTCAAATTATCTTATCCGTAATCCTTCAGAAATACTTCCCGTCAATACCTGTTTCATTATTTCATGCTTTTCCATCATGCCTGTCCAAGATAATGCTTTGTCTACGGTTTCACTGCAAAAGTTGCTTTAGTACCTTGTACTATTAACAAATTCCACCTTTATTAAGTATTCCCTTTGAACAAAAATCTATATGTTAGTTCGGCTTTAAACAGAAGTGCTAAAACAAAACCAATAAAGCTTCCCCATATATTGACTAATTGTAAGATATACATAGATATGTACATCATGGTTTTTCTTGCGAAACTTTATAATCGAACTTAATATAAAGAATTTATAGGCGTAAACATTGTCATTTCGATTGATTTTACAAACCAAACCTTTCAAGTTTTCTAATAAATGACGAGTATAAAAAAATTTTTAAAATTTCTTTCGTTTAAAATAGATAGTGCTTACCCTGCACGAGGCATTGATTATAATACCCTTCTTGAGAGGCACAGTTTCCGATCCTTAGCTGACCGTCGCAGGGATCATGCAGCCAAGTTTGTCTATAAACTTATTCATGGATTAATTGTTTCTCCTGATCTCTTGTCCCAAGTGAATTTCCATGTCCCTCGTCCATCTGCACGCTATTCAGTTACTTTTGCGTTACCAACTGCTACCACAAATATTTATAGAAATGCACCTATACACCGTATGCTTACAATAGCTAACTCGCATTTTTCTGACATTTTTCTTTAATTTTGTTTAGTAAGTTCTACATTTTTATTTTCATTTTTTTTTTTATACTATGAAATTCATTTTACTTTATATTTTGCAACTGCGCTAATTATTTGCTTTTTTATGCTACGTGTTGTAATCAACTTTGTTTATATTTACCCTGTAATTGTTTATCGTTGGGTAATAAAGACTATTATTATTATTATTATTATTATTATTATAAATAGTATCTCCCCAACATAACCTTGCTTATTGCACTGAACGCACGTTCTTGTTTATACTGAAACCTTTGCTTGCTCGCAGAGACTACACGACCATCGGCATCACTCGATGATGACTGATTCGCGTGGGCGTCCGCTTAAAATTCACCGCACAACATGAACGTACATATACGACGTAAAATAAAGAAAATAAAGAAAGAAAAAAACAAACGACCGGCCGTGATTCATAACATAGCAGTAAGTAACAGCAAAATGCTCACCTGCAAAAGCCGTGGGAACCGTGTCGAACACCTGCATCTCTTCCAAGAGAAATAACAACGTCGACCAGGACCGCGGCGGCGTATGAGGTTTACGCTTGCATGTAACGAAACCGGACAATTTTAAATCTAATTTAAAATTTTACTGTTATGAGAGCTATATTTATTAATAATAAACCATGGCGTCGAACGCAATTTACCGGCTGGCGGTTTTTTCGCGCATCTTGCTGGTACCATTAACGATGCAAATGCTTCATCTTGAGAAAGTTATGTCATGATGAGCGTGAGAGTTGCGCCGGGATTACGTTCGAGTTTAAATTAATTTGCATCGTCGGACGGTTAACGAGGCGCAGAGAATAATTGACCAGGAATTGTTATGTCAAAAGAATTGACGTGAATGATGGATAATTGATGCCTCTAGATATTAATTTACGCATCTTATTATTCATGTAAATTAAACAGTTAATTATCGACTAATTCGTTTCTTCTTACGTAATGAGTATTCATTCTTCTTAGTATAAAAGGCTTGGAACTGTTTGATAAATGATTATCTTATACCTTATATGACACATAGAGCGCGTACCAATTACACTGGACAACAATTTTTCACAAAGTTCATGTCTCGAAGATGAAAATACCAAATTCTTAATGAATTCGATGTGCAAAACACGAATACCACCATGAATAAATCTGGTTTGGCTCTTATTTCGGAGATGCAGGGGCGCCATGACATAATGTACTTGGCTTGAAATATCACAATTGTTAAAACATTGTTAAGAATAAATTCATTTTTGATGCATTATAATGAGTAATATATATTTAATTTGAAATGTTCCCATGCATATATGAATCAACTAGAAACCCCCACCTTGTTCCACCTTGGAACGCACCCTATAAACGAATTGAATTTTGATGCCCTCAAAATGTATTATTTTGCACACTTTCACTCACTCGTGTCCTACGGAATTATCGCATGGGGAGCTTCTTCTGAAGTGGGACGAGTGTTTAGGTTACAGAAGCTCTTTTCAGATATCGGCGTGATGACGTTGAGTGGTGTTTTTATATTTCAATTATCAATGTATGTTAAGGACAATATTAACGATGTGCCAAAACTAAACCAATTTCACTCATACCACACCAGAAACTCACACATATTGGAAGTGCCGCGGCATAGACTGGCACTTAGTGAGCGAAGCCCTCGTTATTTGGCCGTAAAGGCTTACAATAAGCTTCCAGCATGTTATAAACGAATGCCACAAAATATGTTTCGCTGTAATATTAGACGTTTGCTGCTCTCCAAGGGTTACTATACATTTAAAGAATACTTAGACGATCTCTAGACTAGTTCTTGGTTACATAGTTGTTAATTCTTAATAATATAGTAATATATCTGCTTAATTTTTGGTATAAGGAAATATGAAAGAATTTCTCATAAGTTGCCTGAGGTGGGTTGGCTGAATATGAATGACCGTAGGTTGCTTGTGAACGCTTGTACATTCCACAAAATTATTTTATATAAAGAACCCACTTATTTGTATCAAAAAATTTTATTTCGTACTGACGTGCACAATCTGAATTTGAGGTTTGGGGGTAGGCTTACACCCCCTACTCATCGTACTGCTTTATTTGAGCGATCCTTCACTTATCAAATAGCAAAGATTTATAATAAGATACCCGATCAATTTAAATTGCTGAGTGTGTCTGCGTTCAAATCTGCATTTAAACGATATCTTTTGGAGCGATGATTGTTTCGTGTGCCATTCGCAACGCTTGTTACTTTTGTTTTTTGTGCTGCTTAACTGCATATTTACTTTTTGGCTTTTAATTTTATTTTGCTTTTGAATGTGGTGGGGGTTCATGCAGAATATTAGGTAGTAAGGTAGTTTAGGTTTCACTTTCTTTATATATTTATCAAATGCTTCAAGGTGTACTAGTAGAGCAAGTACCTGTAGAGCAAGGACAGCTTATGCTGTCATTTGAAGTACGCCTTGTGATTTCTTTTTGATTTTTGACTAATTTAGTGTTCTTTTTTATTATTTTCATGTTATGCTTTTATGTCATAATCTGAAAGAATAAAACTATATTATTATTATCTAATGCTTCGGAGATCTGCATATATATACAAATTGTACATTGTTATATTGCATGTTATTTTTTTGTTTGTTGTATGCTCATCCACCATGCAATGACGTGTCCTATACTCGAGTTGTAGTCTACCGGATTAAATATATATTATTATTATTATTATTGAAAAAGATGGTACCGCCTTGCCAACGATCCACCTTGGCCCGCGTTCTCTACAAAAGGTTGAACACCCTTTGGGTTACTGCTCGCTCTTTAATTGCGTAGGAGTCTAAGATGGGATGTCAATCTATTAATTTATCTTATGTTTTTCTTTTTAGTATTTTTTAATGTTTTCAAGTTTTCAGTTTTCAAATTTTTTAATTTTCATCTTTCTTAAGCGGGTCTTTCTTTGGAAAACTCCTCACTGAATATATATTTAATTTTTTCATTTGTTTCATTTTTTTTTTCCAAATACCTCTTACTTTAAAAAAAAACGCTTCGCGTCTCGCTTTAGTGAAAATTCAACCCTACGCGGCTTTGAACAAATGTGTAATTTCTTAATTTTTTTTTAAAGCGGTTTGAATTTGAAAACTCCTTGCTGGAAATATATTTAATTTTTTCATTTGGTTTAATTTTTTAGGCCCTTTATTTTTTTTACCTTTAAAAAAACTGACGCTGCGTGTCTCGCTGTAAAGAAAACTCGATGCTGCGCGTCTTGTGGAAAAAAATGTGTAATTTCTTAATTTTTAAATTATTCATAATTTTTTGCTTTTCTATTAACGAGGTTTGGACAACTCTTCTTTTTTTTTTTTCATTTGTTTTTTTTTTTTTTTTTTTTTCTTTAAAAAAGTCTCGACACTGCGGTTTCGCTGTCGTTAAACTCGACGCTACGCTTCTGCTCGAAAAAATAATTTCTTAATTTTTGAATTTTTGTTTTTTAACGCATTTGACTTTGAAAGACTCAACACTGCGTGACTCGTTGGAAATATTGTAATTTTTTCATTTTTCTTAATTTTTTTTTTTTTTAAATATCTCTCATTTTAAGACTCGACGTTACGCGTCTCTTTGAAGGGATTGCGATTTGTTAATTTATTAATTTTTCATATTTATTTTTGTATTTGGGTATATATGTTATACATTTTTCTCAATTTTTAATTAATTTTAACTAATTTTTTTTTCAATTGGCTCTCACTTTAAAAAAAATTCGACATGTTTATTTTGGTTTCATCTCTCCCTAAAACACATAATTTCTTAATTCACTTAACTCTATAACTCATTTCATTCCGTAGGTTATAATGGTGTTTCATAAAACTACGCTCTACCTCTAAAAGGATTTTTTTTAATTTTTGGTTAATACTAGATTTACACTAAATCCAGAAAGACTGATCTCCCAAGATACGTTCGACACCCGGAAAAATTAATGTCATGAGTGCACCGCTTATTTCACCAAAGAAAATCATCTTATCTACTCTACGCATAACATTAGATATTGTGAAGCAGATGGTTAAAGCAATGGATACGAATAAACCAGCTTTTGTTTACTTTTATATGTATAAATTTCTCTTTTATTTGTTTTTGTATATGTATGTATGGTTGACAATTGCCCTGATTAGATTTTTAGGGCATATATATTTTTATTATTGTTTATTTTTATTAACAGAAGAAGAATATAATTGAAAGTAAAGAAATTAACATCAATGCAAATGCCGAGAATCAACTCAATTCGGGAATTACCCGTCAAAACTGAGGTTTAACAAACATTTAGTTTACTTTACTTTCTGACAATTTAATTTAAAAACATTTCTTTGACGATAAAAAAACGCAAGAAATTAAGTCATCAAAACATTATTCCATTATAATTTCTTTTGATCGCACACCTGTCGACACTCGTTAAAAAAACGAAAGTTTGGTATTTCCGAATCAGAAATTTGAAAGATCGAGCCACAAATACGTCAAAAATGATATATCGGCACGTGGCGCCTATGAACGTTCAAAGTGGGAAGATCAAAAAGAGAAAATTTGTGCGTGTGGGTTTTAATAAAATCGTCTGCGCGACCAGAGTAACGACCACCACAGAATATTAAGCAGCGCATGATTAACGATTCGATCTATATTCAAAACGGTCGGATTTATGTCGTCCACCTCGGTATACGGTATGGTAATTACTTAATTATTACTTGTGTTGTTTCTAACATAGGACTTGCGAGTTTACGTATAAGGTAATCCAAAAATCCAATATGTGTATACGTGTACAACAACAAGAGGTGCGTTGATAAATATCTCGGCCGTTTTGTGCTCCTGTTCGCATTTATAACTGTTAGAGAGAGCTGAGGTACTTTCAATAGAGAAATTAGATAGACACAGGGCCGGCGTGAGGCAGTTTCTGCGCGTTAGCGAAACCCGGGCTGCACGTTTTGAAATGTCCCACGGTCTACAAAAACTCATCAAAGATTTTGCAAAACCCCTTGTACAATAGATTAAATAATATATAGAATTTGAATGTGTATCCTTACTCTGGCCAGGCAAAATCTTTTAACCGGGCCCATCCTGAGATAGAGAATGTAGTGCCTGCAATAAAACAGAAACGACGTACATATATGCATGTTGGTGTATATCTATCTTTGGATTTATTAAAGACATCATTAGCTCACTAGCTACCTTTTATTAAATAGATTTTATTCAGTTAGTTAAATGTACATATTGGGCCACCTCATACGGCGCGGGCTCTATATGGAAAAGCATAGGATTTTTTTAAATCATTTTTATTTAGTTGAATTATTCGAAGAAAAAGATCCATAACAAAATTACTTTTTTTTAATGGAACATCCTGTATCTAACGGCATATTTGAAATCTAAGGGCAAGTTTGTGTAATAGTCCATATTCCTAAAGCCATCGGTTTTTGAGATATTTTAAAATTTATGAAATTGCAGTACCATATTCATCATTCAGCTAAGAAGCTGAGCAATGGAGTCAAGCCATTTTTCGGAGGACTACATCTAATACAATTTATTTAAATTCAGTACGCTTTTACATCGTTACTAAGTATGTATAAAGAATTTATCATTATTTAGCAGCAGTCAAAACTTACTTTAAAATTTATGGTTAAAATCTTTCCAAAATTTGAAAATTTATTCTATTCAAGAGAGAATCGATATAATTTTGACAACTGGTGAATGTGAAGAAAACTGTTTTCTTGCATCAAAGGTGTACGCAGAAAAATATCCGTATAGATCACATCCAGGAAAAACTGCATTTGAAAGCGTACTTCAAACGTTTCGACAACCTAAAAGCGTAAAATATGAGAAAAGCAACCGACGGAAGCCCATTATAGGACATGAGGAAAATAAGCTTTTGTAGTAGGATCTGTTATAGAAAATCCTCATATAAGTCAGTGCAAAATTAGCCGGGGCACAGAAATATGTAAGCAAAGTTTTGCTAAAATTATTAAAAAATACAAATTTCACCCGTACCATAATATCCAAATGCATAATAAACACATTACTGGGAGAGATTTCCAGCATCGCCTTGACTTACGCATGTGCATAAGTTTTGGATAAATGCGGAGAAGATGAAGAATTATTTAATTATGTTTTATTTTCGGATGAATGTTCCTTTCACAAAAATGGTTTTGTTAACCGACACAACTCTCAATTTTACAGTGATGAAAATCCGCACTTCTTCCGGATTCTAGACGAACAACACCGATGGTCTTTTAACGTATAGGTAAGAATGGTGGGGTTAAAAATAATAGGTCCTTATTTTTTTTAATTGCAACCTTGATGGACAAAAATTTCGAAGAGATCTGTGCCACCATCTCCAAAAGCTTTTGGAAAATATTCCTTTAACTGTAAGAGAAAGAATGAGGCTACAATTAGACGATGCCCCTGCACATTTCCATGCTAATGTTAGACTAAATAAAAAGGATTTCAAAAAAACCCTATGCTTTTCCATAAAAAGGTCGCACCGTATGGGATGGCCCACCCTGTATATATGCAAAATACTTCTACTAGGTGCGTCTAAGATATACTCTTGCAAAAAAAAATCAGCACACAAACAGTTTTAACACAAAAAAAATAAATATTGAGTTTGAATGTGGAGAATCCTTCTGTGTTAGTTCCCAAGTATTGTAGATTTTAGAAGGCATAATTTTGAAAGTCTTTTGATTTATGATGAAGTTTTCTACAAATAATATGCCTTCAATAGTTGTAATCCCAAAAAAAAAAAATATTTAAGGAGACCATAAAACTATGTTACCCTCAAAACCTAGAAGTTTAAAACGGTCAAATAACCTAATTTTACTTAGTTCTACAATTAAACAGAGCTTTAATTCAATTATTATAGATTAAGACGACAATTGCCTTATAAACTGTTTAATTTACCTGAATATATTTGTGGTTTTCTTGAAAATATCCATCATTTTTCTTACACAACTCACGGATTTACCGGCAATCACAAGATTTGGCGGCAACAATTTGTTACCAACAAGTTCTTTTAAAATTAAACAATAATTTTTCATTGTGTCCAATGTAAACAAGTTCCCAGATAAGGCGACAATAAGCTAGATTTAAAATTCATTTCAAGGTAGGTAGCCCAATCTTCTATCGTTCAATCGAACCCTCAAAACGCCCTGAGAATAGATTTCTTAATATTTTTAATCAAGAGTCTGTTTAGTTTATTTATTTCATACTCTTCATCTTCATCTTCATACTCATTTATTGACTCAATTATATATAAGAACATAATAAATTGGCCAAAAAGACTAAATCATCTTTCAATGTTCTTCCTTTAGCCTTGTGATTTCCTTTAATTTTGCAATGTTTGTTTATATAAACCAAGCCGTGCCGTGAATTCGTTTTCATTCTTGAAGAACTTAGGTAGACCTCTTCAATATTCATTTTGTTCTTGTTAAAGACTCCATATTAACAAACATTTTCCATAACTGCTAGGTATTTTATACTAAAATTTAAACTCTAAATTTTCATTTAAAAGAAAATAGATCAAGTACCAAAAGTTGACATTTGACATGCTAATTTTTTTTTTATATTACAATACTTACTTTGATTTGCAGAATTTGATGGTAGTTTTGTGTATTTTACGGGGAATTCAAAACAATTGAATTGATTAAGTTAGTTCTTCATTTTAGTAATCAGTATTGCTTTTGAATTCTGATTAGTTATTATACTTATTTCCTAGTTAAACCTTAACATCACAGAAGCATTCAAAAATATAATATTGAATGGTTCTAAGTCACTATTTTTATTTGAGTCACACTAATTAATATGCATCACCATGACATAGTATAGACACCTTATCCAATAATTATATTCACGATATAAGTTTCTTGTCATTGCACAAACATTTTTCAATGTCATTATGAGATTGCTGCAGACGAGTAAGTTCTAGAACGTTTTAACTAGTAAACTATGTATCTCTCATTCAGAATTGAGAGTAATTATAGTCCAGTAATTGGGTTTTGGAACCTTTGGTGTAACAATAACTATCACACTGACAAAAGTCAATGCTAGGTTTTTCCACTATCACCAAACAACAAGAAATATTGTTGTTTGGTGATAGTGGAAAAACCTAGCATTGACTTTTGTCAGTGTGATAGTTAGTAATTATAGTGATAAATAAAAAAAAAGTAGTTCTCATTTAAAATTAAAATAGTATAATAACAGTAATAGAAAATCTTTTTTGAATTATAAAATATTTTAACTTCCAAGAAAACTTTCTTTTTCAATATCAATACAAATCAAGTAAAAAAGCAAAGAATCCTAACAATAGGTGTACTTATATACTTTCTTTTATTTGAAACTGTATATGTAACCTTATATTTACATAGATGATTTGTCATTTTTTAAATTACTTTGCCTGAAACTTATTAGGCAATTGCATTCAAAAATATCAATGACTTCATTATTTTATAATAACATAATTCCAGTTTTGCATAACATCCTCTTTCTAAATAGCAAACAGAACCTTGTGGCATGCGCTTGATGTCAGTCTAACTAACGAGCTATTATTTACTACATTTAGCGCACAGGTGCGTCGGAATAACACACCGAATATTCGTTAAATTTCATGATTAATGTCAGTTACAAATTCAGCAAAAACATTCAGTCTCTTATGTTTCGGAGAAGGGTCACATATAACACAGGTAACTATTTTTAACAGAACGAAAGTACAACATGTAAATATAGGCAAACCCCTGCATCCTTAACTTAACGATCGCCAATGTTTGCGCACTGACACTACATACGAAGTATCTACATGCTAGCGCAAACATTCCTACGCACATAAATTAATTGAACTGGTTTTCGTTTCATTGAGGTTGTTCCTTGTCAGGAACGATTTAATGTGTTTTGTATATAATATACTACGTATCAGCGATTCTACTAGTAATAATTAATCGTAATAGAGAATAATGGCAATATTTATAGCAGTTCTCTTTGTATTTAATCTATGACTATGCAAATATCGTTTGGAGAAAATTAATGGAATATAGCACTTGCACAATTATTCATTATGTAAACCTAGTTAATATACACAGAACCGCTACAACTGGGTTGTCCTTTATTTTTATTCATATGAGAACACTATACAACCTCTGAAACATAAATTTCGCGTTGTGCATGGAACGTAGGAAATACAAAACCATAAATAAAACTGCTTATTATTCTAAACCACGAAAAACGTTGGATAATTAGAAAAACTTGGGAGAGCCTTCCAACGTCAAAATAATTTCTTATATTTTAAAACAGGAACATAATCTAAGGTACGCCAGTGCTCTTATTTCAGTTCTTTCGATTATTCTTTGTTCAGTCCCAAGGTGTTGTCTTGATCCGCTCTTCCAGTTTAGTTTTATGGTAAATTCTTTCGATTTTTATAGGATACGTCCCGATGTGATTACCTAACAGTTTTTTCTCTAAACACTCAGCGCGTGATTCTTTTCTTTCCAATCTCCACTAAAACATGGATGAGAGTAAGGTTTATTATCACTTTGAATAGATTTTCATTAAGCATGCAATCAGGTAATCAGGTATGGAAACATACACTAACCATTGCGCCTCAACAGGTTAATTTTTGCGGTAGACAGGTTAGTTCTTCTACTTCATTCTACTAACTCATAAGTGATGATTGGTCCCACTATTTCTATGTATGTACATACATCCAAAAGATTAATTCTGGGTTGCATCCTAAGTTCTAAGTTCTAAGATTTGTTTAATACTTCAGCGTGATATGACCTTCATCCTTCTATCTACAGTCTTCCCATGTGCAGGCAGTCCTCGACTTTCAGACATTAGATTTTCGGACAATTTATAGTTTCATGTAGTACTAGCAACTTTTACTACAAAATCAATGTTCAAACATTCGACTCGTAGTTTCGCACAAGCCAACCGGAATTTCTAATTTTGTGTACTACTGCCGTTTTGACTTCCGCACATTTCAGCTTTCGTATATATTCGAATTATGTACGAAAGTCAAGGACTACCTGTTTTTTCCTAGTCTTACGATTGAGATTTTTTTTTCTTTGGAAATGTAACTAGGGTAGCTTTACCATGGGGCAGAGTGTGTTCTTATTTTTCCCCTTCCAAATATGATTACATCATTCCTCCTTTGACCAGTGGTGCTTGGGTCAGTTAGGCTGCATAGCAGTTCATCTACTGTTAGGCTCCATTAATATAAGTAGCGATGCCATTGCGCTGTATGAATATTTTCTAATCGCACTAACTAAGGTAATCTTATGCTCTATCTGTGCGTACACCACTCCGTTTACCAGTCTTACTATATAGCCTGTCACGGAATAAGTTCGCAATGGGCAACAAAATTTTGAGTCAGAATTTCATATATGGGAAACAAACCTTGTTTAGTCTGAAACTTATTTTAGTTTACCTTAGATTTTTTAATATCAAGTTTTACAGTTTAGCATAAACTATTTTGGTTTCTGGTAAAGCACCTATTTTGTTAGCAGTATCCCAAAGTGTTACTAAGAAAAGTTGTTTACAATAAAAAGTTAAAAAATTATACAAAATTTGAAAACGTTCGGGTTTTGTCGTAGTTAAAGTACTTTCTCCGTTCAAAGTACGCCAATGTATCACTAAAAGAAATATTCAGAACGAAAAATAGTGGCGTTATGCAAATTTTCAAAAAGGTCAAGTAAGTTTCATTAAATTCGGGCACTATTATTGACAAAATCTAAGTAGGCCGATCGTTCCGAAATTCTGTATAACTTTAAAACTTTCGTTTTGAACAACTTTTTTTAGTAACAGTTTGACCTGCTAGTAACAGAAAAGGGTACATTAACTAATTTATCCTTTTACTAAACCCAAAATAGTTTTTGCTCAATTGTAAAAGCCTGTTTGATATTAAAAAATCCAAAGTAAACTAAAAATAAGTTTCGGACCAAGCAAGGCTTACTTCCCAAATGGTAAATTTAAACTCAAATATTTTTTGTTCATTTTACCTATTGTAAATTTAATCCGGAGACAACCTGTATAATGCTTTTCTGACAGCCTCATGTGGGATGCCTAATTGAATGCACCACTCCATGTCTGGAAAGGTGCACACTACATTTTCATTATTCATCAGTTCATCTTGGCTTTGATCAATCAACTAATGCTGCCTCCATATCGGTAGATACACCCATTTCATAGATATACTGACAAGAGTGCAATGGCACCAACTCCAATATATCTGTTCTGATATATTTATCTACAGACTCTTCTACAGTTTTCAGAAAGAACAATTTACTATTGGCTATTTTGATCGGTACAACTCTTTTCAACTTTTTTTAATCCTCTTACTAAAGTGTACTAATTTTAAGTTAAATAAATTACTTTCGTGCTAGACTGTTGTAACAGTCATAACCTATTAATTTTTGAAATAAACTGGTCATCTAAGCTATATGTTGTTCCATTTTCATCCATTTTCGTAGGTAGACTAACTGTATTACCAATCATGGTTTTTGTGATATTTAATTCCTCATTGTTGTCTACGCAGCTTTGGCCATAGCTTAGGTTTGAATGTGGCGTAAATGGGTGTCATCCACCGACAAACCAGTCCAAGCTCTTCCCTGATCGCTTTTTATGTTATCACTGCATTCATCTAACAATTATATTGGTTTTTTTTATGCGCAATAACTTAATTTTGTATTTCCATGCCAAGTAGTTGTCATTTAACTTCGCAATTAATACCTTATTTACCTTGCCATTCTAATATTACTTGCACACGGTTCTCTTTTGTTCTAATTTTATGGTGCGTACGATATTTTTTCGACTATTATATGATTACCAGTTACCAATAGTTATTGACGTACCAAGGCTGAAAAGTTACGTTTTACAGAACGAGTTTGGAGATTGCGAGCCGAGGCGATCAAACCAAACGAGTTGGATAAAGGCACTTTCCAGCCGTGGTGCGTACAATATTTTCTCGACAATCACATAATTACTACTTATTAAAATCAATTTACGTGCATTTGTAGTATTTAGAATGCAGATCACTTATACACTCCGCCAAAAAAGGATCGCATAATTTAGTTTTGAATCATAAAAGTATCGCATAATCTTTGTTTGTAGCATAAAGTTGTAAATATACTTTAATGCGCTCTAAGATATAATTTCTATGATTGTTTAAATAAAATACAGGCCAAATAAAAACAAGAACTCATACTTGAGATTTTTATTAAATAAGAAATTATAATTTTGGAAAGAAAAATGTCATAACAGTAGCTTTTAATACTGAGTATTGCCACCTCTGGCTCTTATGACCGCTCGCATACGGTTTGGCAGAGATTCGATTAACCTCCGTATATAAGCCTGATCCAAATTCTCCCACTCGTCACGGAGAGCATTTTCTAGTCCATGCAGGTCCGCTGGGGCAACATTTTGGGTTCGTATCCGTCTGTGAAGGAGGTCCCACACGTGCTCGATAGGGTTCATGTCCGGACTTACCGCAGGCCAATCTAAAACTGGAATACCAACATCGTTAAGGTATTCCTGGACGATTATTTCAACATGCGGTCGTGCATTATCGTGCATTACACTGCGAATAGCGCTCACCGTCTCGTCTGTACACTGAGATACGCCTATCTGAGGTGTAAAGACCAAATCTTGACTCATCTGTGAAGAGTATATTGGCCCAGTCATTAATGTTCCAATTTACATGTTCTCTGGCAAACCTTAAGCGAGCCACTCGGTGGTTCCTAGTGAGACGAGGGGCTGTTACAGCTACTCTAGCTCTTAATCCACTCTGTCGTAACCTATTCCGAATAGTTTGAGTACTCACACGAGTATTTCTGACTCTAGCCAAGTCGTTCTGCAATTGTCTCGCAGTTACATGTCTTCGACGTAATGCTTGTAGTAGTAAATACCGGTCATCTTGGCGAGTAGAACATCTTGGACGACCTGGTACACTCTTCTACTGTAAATGCCCGTTTCCCTATATCTGGCTACGGCTCTAGAAACACTTGACTGATTGATGTTCATCAAATTAGCAACGTATGCTTGAGATCGTCCATCTTCGATTAAAGCAACTATAGCAGCCACTTGTTCTGAAGTTAAATTGCTCATTTTAGTTTTAAAAGCGTTGGTACAGAACTCTGACTTCGCACTTTAAAATTTGTCCGTATAGGAAGACTTTCAATAAACAACTGAACAAACCTTACACATATGCATTTTTCTAAATGTGTTCTTTTAGGAAAAAAAAAAGTAAAAACGCTAAGTTCCATTATTTTGTTAGTGTTTTTATAGTTCACATACACGAGGCAAACTTTTTGTGAACGTATAAAAATATCTTGGTTCATAAATGCCCTTTTTTAGTTTATGCGATACTTTTTTGGCGGAGTGTATATGAATGACAGCTATTTTGACAACCGAACTCTTCACAGATGAGTGACAATTCACAGTTTATTTCTGTAAAGTGGCGTTTTCTGTCCTCGAATGAGTGGTAGTAAGTTTGTAGTGTCGGATGTGGACCTTCCAAAAAAAATGTTACCACTATACGCTAATATATGTATATACTTTTGCTCTACAGACACTACTTCCGTAAGTTCCTGATAAAAACTTCACTTCCTATTTTTAGCTCATTTCCTTCAAATTAGTTGTTACAGACGTGCCTGCTTTAAAAAAAAAATAAAACCCTATTTATTCTGTTCATAGGTTAAATTACTAAATAACAGATTGATTTTTTACTTACGTACTTCGTTGTGAATTTAGATCTATTGAAAGCACATGACAATTGTTAATATCGATCTCGCGATCTGTCTTTGGAAAATTCTAAAAATATCCCGAATGTAAATAGGCTCAACGTCCATGCACACGCATTCCCTCACTTCCCTTCGATCGTTCGTCGCCTAGTTCATTGAATGGTGGCCGTAAACGAGCCCAGCCGGACCGGACACTTGGCAACCTAATTCAATGGCCTGTCGAGGTTAGTTATTGTACAAAATGAACGTGCATGTGTGCGTGCCCCAGGCCGTACATACTTGTAGAATTGTGTACGTCTGTGTTTCACGGATCGTACAGTGACTAAGTGGCCCACCTTCGAGTGACTATATTGGCGCGGTCCAGCGGCTGTGACGGCCAGAAAGCGTCGTCGTCAGTGTGCAGGTGTTACTCAGACTCGCTGGCGCCGGTCGCGCATTCCTCGCGGCGCACACGTGCACGCTCGCTTCTCACTATGTGTAACTCTTCGATTCTGAACTGGTGTGCGAGCGTTTTTAACTGGCCGATGATGCAGCCCACAACATCACCAGATACAGATCGCAGTTCGGTCCAATAGTCCATCAATTAAGACAAAGTTATCATAGCATATTCCGAATGTCAGTGATGTAAATATGTATTTCTCAAAGTGGGAAGTGACCAGAAAGGTATCAGCAAGTCATGAACTAAACTAGAAGTCTATAGTTTCGGCAAAAGCACAAAAGTTGTTTTTGTATCGTAAAAGCCTCTAGGCATACAAAAACGAGTTTAGAGAAGTACTGGGAAGGCCAAAGTTCTTTGGCACAGTGGCGTACCTAGAAGTCATGGGGCCCCTGTATAGATTTCCGGGGATTCCTAGAAGTCAATATATCCATTAGTAATAAGAAAAACTTTTACTTTTAATATTAAGCCTTAAAAATAACAACAAAAAGACTGGGAATATGACACAAACCCTTTTACATATTAATTTAAATCATTTTTCTTTATGCACTAACGATACGAATTCAGCTTAATATAAAGGACAAGCCTATGCTCTAACATGGTTTTAGTTTGTTGCTATTAGCAGTGCGATGGTTCTTCTCGCACAGACCAACGAATATACTATTTGAGCATTTGTTTCATTAAAAAAAAATGCATTAATTCTTGTTTGAATAGAATTATTTTCAAATATGCTCCTTTATTTTTATAATACTTGCACTTTTTGTTGTCTACATACAATTTATCTGTCACTATTGTTAAATGTCTGATAATCGTTTATTACTTATCACTTATTATTACCAAAAGCTAACAATAGGAAAATTATTTCCTATTAAATCTTTTCTTAAACGTCTGACTGCGAATTTGTTTTAGAAGCGATAGTAAACACACTTCGAAACGATAGTAAACGAGATCTAGCAGACAAAGGTGTAAAAGTATCGCCTCTGTGTAACTTCTGGAGCAAAATAAACCTGTGCTTATACCGCAACTTAAAACTGCTTTAATCATTCCTACGGCAGAATGATCTTTAGTACAAAGAGCCTCAAACAAACTCAACTTCTGAAACAGCATATCCATATTTGGAATTTTATAGTATATTAAATTTCTAACAGACGTTCTATTAGTTATTTATTTTAAATAATTTGGCACAAATATCGCATAGATCCAGGACGAATCCCTATTACCTATTCTGAAAGAAATTATACTTGCACCAACAGATTCTATCATATATTATGGGCGTAACAACTCGTGCTCACAACAACTGCATTGGGTTACAGGATAATGTATGCAATCACGCTTACCGAAACCGTCAAAAATTAAGTATACCCTACTGCACATTGAAATCCACTTTAGTAACATTTTCAAATAAGATATATCAAGAAAGAAATCAAGACGGTGTTGCTTATCATGGAGAGCTGTAGCATTGAAAAGTTTGTTGGATTTTTAAAAGGTTGGTTTTAACACGTATACCTATATATTGTAATCCACATAGAGCCTTGATACATTTTGTCGTAATATTTTTTCAGTAGACATACTAAACTTCCAGACGTTTTCGAAGCAGTTGTCGCAACTTATATTCGCTCGCTCATATTATTTTCAGACCTAAGGAAAACAATCACCAATTTTGTTGAGAATGAAGTAATAATCAAACCAAATTGCTTTGGCAAAATTGCAGCGAGTAGTACAATACATCAATAGGCAGTGCATAAATATTAAGGTGTGTTACACAACCCGAAACTTTGCTCAGGAATAAACAAACAAATAATTCTAATGACGTAATAACAATTAATAAAGAAAAGACACGAATTAATGAAAACCTTACTTGTAGTATAAATTAGCTCTTATGCGTGCATCACAAACTTACTCCATACTTTGTTAATTGAAAATTTGGCCTGGGTTTTATAGATGACGCATGCTTTAACTTCAGGGAACTCGGTAGACTATCAAGTCCAACTCCAACGTCAACCTCCCTTCATCACCTCGCCTGATTGGGTGATTCCTTCTGCTACCACGAGCCCACTGTGATATTTTAATTATTTTTGGCATTTCCTTTACTGTTTCACCTCACTCATTTATAAGGAACTGCATCTATTAAAAATTTCCTTATTCACCACACAGAATATATCTGTCTGGAATTTCATCTGCTGTACCAGTATATCAAATGTGAACAAAGCTTAAGCAATATTTATTTATGCATTTATGTTAATCTTGCTAAGTACTGTACGCAGTGCATTCCATGCAAATGATTTTACACCTGCTATGTAAATGAAATTAATGTAATTTTATACAAATGAATTAAAGGTCTTGAAATGATATCCAGATAAAACCAGTAGTCACACAACCCATATATCTAGTTTATGAGCCCAGTGTAATTATAAAGAAAGGTTTTTGCTGTTTGCTTAATTAAGAATCTTAAAATTGCAAATACATATTCGCTCTGGCAAATATCACTCGCGCATGAGTACCTTCTGTATTTTTAATGGCAGTTTGAAAGCATAGGGGCTATATACTAATAGAAAGAATTCTTTAAACCAAAAGAAATATTTTTTACAGCATATTTACGTATTTCTAATGAAAAAAGTTCTTAAATAGATCACTCCTTAAATTAAAATTGTCATACTTTTAATTGTGAAAAAATATATCATTAGATAAAAAAACTAACAAACTAATATTTTCTTTAAACGCAATTTTATTTTCTTACATTTAAAGAAATATTTACTTTTATTGAAGAATAAAGTTTCTGGGTGAAATACTTCATTTCACTTGACTTTTTGTTTGTTTTATTGGACAAATTTTTTTGATGTAAATAAACTGGAAATAAAACACTAAACAATTTTAATCAGTTGCGAACAAAAACACAGATGGCAACGCAAAATACTCATACTAATAACTAGCTGTTTCCGTATGTACTTGACGATGGCACAGATTTATTTGAAAGCATGTTTGTTTTATTAAAAAAATTCTTCAAGTTTTTTTTTTTCAAATCTTAAATTTCAATTGCAACGTTGCATTCTTTTGAGAGCAGTAAATTCTTATTCACTCTTACATAATTGTTTTTAACACAAATAAATGTAAACTTTGTTTGGAAAGTATTTCTTTAGAAGAAAATTTATTATTTTCTAAGTCAAACAAGTCCTTAGTGTTGTAAGAAGCGAAACAGTTTTAACTATTGAAAACTACAATTTCTTTGAAGTGTATTGCTTTAAATGACAGAAAAAAAATTAATTAATATCAGTGCATAGTCAATAATACTTATAAAGTAAATTGCAAACTTTGAGATTGTTTATACCATCTTCCTCAAATCAAATGCGAATTTAAGCTACAATACACTACGATATTAATTAAAATCAATTAAAGTATTTGAGATTATTATTCAGTATTGCTTTTAACGAAATTAACAATACAAATGACATTTTATTTTCAAATTACCCGCCATAATTAGATATAATAAGTTAAATTTTGGCAGTGTAATACGGACGCCGATTGCAGTGATATCTACTATTATCTTAACGTGAATGGACTATAGATATGCAGGACGTATAGCTTCGGTTGCATAAACAGTCAAAGATTTGTGGAGATTAGATTCGCATTTAATTTTGGAAAGATGGTGCATTATCAAGAAATGTATATATCGGTTATTTTTGAAAATGTGTCTATTCTTCAAAAAAAAATCTAACAAGTTGTCTGAACTACATAACTATGCTGAAATCATTCACATTTAGAATGTGTAATCTATATTTAGTCAATGAAGTTTATCCAGTGGGTATACGATGCCTCCATATTTTCTAACTCTGAGCACTAGCCAAAAGAACGCATTTTGTACGCGCTATATAGTTTTCTTACCCTGAGCATCTATGCACGGACCATAAACAGTGTTTCAGTACTTAAAATATAATAAAATAATGTTGTTGCGTATAATACTGCATACCACATCTTCAAGCCGTAAAAAACCTTTAGATTTCCACATGCTTTTCTCTATATTGTATTCACATAACTCCTGAATTTTCAAGTAAGATGCCAAATTTTTTCCTGTTTCTACCGATTCGAAATATTGCAACATAATGATGACACGAATCACAATTAAAATCAACGATTTTCTTTGCCAAATAGCTGATTTGTACATTTCGGAGGATTAAGTATTAAGATCTACAAAAATCAATCAAATTACTAAGTGGTTGAACAGAGAAATGTATATCTGTAAGCGTAAAAAAAATAATTTGACACAATATAGGAAAATATATTGAAAATGTATATGGCGAATAAGAATGGATCCGAAACAGAACCTTGTAGTACCCCGGAGGGCAAATACAAAGGCAGAGAAACATCAAGTTGAGATCTCTGTTACTAATTGAATCACAAAATTAAAAAGAAAAAATATACCATTATCTATTAAGAATACATGTTTAAAAAAATATATGTCTGTCAACTTCAATATCTATGTTAACTTTCTTCCTCCAATATTGTACCGAAAGTCCCTAAATAAAGTACACACAGCACCTAGCTGCTACTTAAATCACTTATAAATACCTTTATGACCACTTAAAATAACACCTGGGTGTTGTGTGACTATATTTAGTGCGATTTCAATATTTTAAAGCGATCTCGGCCCGTTGTTGACGGAGAATGTCTTCACCTTTGGTACAACACGATTAATAAACGCTGGAATTAGAAAAGATCATTAAGTCGAGTGACGCCTATATCCCGCTTAAATTTAATTATTTTCACGCGGAAATTCATATGGCTTATCACGCATTGAAGCGTAATTACATGCAAGTGAGCGTAATTATCACTTAAATCAAAATTTGAAAGTAACGACATAACACCGATAAATAATATTAATAGCTGCAATGGGGCAAAAATTAATTCAGAGTATAATTCTTAATGTATACATCAAGAAATAGTGATATGTAGTTCATTTGGAATAAGTGTTTTTGCGAGTTGCTTTACATTCATTTACACCAAAGAGATAATCCTACTTCAAACAATCTAAAATTGCTTACAAAGACACATATTTTATATTTAGGTCTTGCTGCTTGAAAGTCAAGTTGAACTAAATATTATTTTCTTCATCATAGAGTTGTTCAAAGCAAGTTAGATATTAAATTCTGTAAAACTAAATTTTTTCCTTGTACTAGAAAACCAATGAACCAGAAACACATTGCAATAAAATTACCATACGTAATAGATAGTATCTTGTCGTACATGGATCAGTAAAAATATAGAGAAATGCGTACACCCCTACAAAGGATAAAGATTTAACAACATTGTTTCAAAGTTTATCTGATTAAAACTAACATCGGTTCTGAAAGCAATAACCTGACACTATATTTATGTGGGTGTAGCAAAACTGTGACCTTATTCGGTAGCTATTACTTACTAACTTACATCAACAGCTCTATATCGATATTACAAATCGGAATATATGATTTGCATGACCATGATTAATTGGTTGTGACATAACATTTGCTCGGAAATTGTTTTTCGCAAACTTATTACGTTTTTCTACATCGCAGCAAAGTTTATGCAACAATTTACATTACAACACACCTAACTGCTGATTTTGCGACTCCATAATCTGTTACTCCGAGAAATGCATTGTAATTAAATTCTAACCTAGAGTACAGGTAATTTATATCGATTGGCAATATGTGATTTATGTGACAATGGTTAAAGAAAATAATGCGTTTGGCTGACGACTATCATCTTATCTGGGTGATAAATTATTGCTATACACTTATGGGCATACATACATTGGCCGCTCGATGTATAGAATTATTAATCTATTTGCTATGATATTAATAACACAACACTATCTTGTATTTGCAGTACATTATTTGATATATTGCACGGTTGAACGGAAAATACGTTGAATTATATGTTTAGATTAGCTTTACAACACTGAATGTTTGAAACTGCAGGTTTCAGTTGTGATATTTATTTTTATCAAGCTTTAATCGCACGTATCTATGAGAAAGCTTACGGTAATACCTAGGTACTTCTTTTCTGTTTCCATTTGACAAATCGAGAGTACTAATCCATCGATCATCTTGGACAATCATGATAATATTAACAATTTGTTTTTAACGAGTGTTTGCAACACATCTATAAGTAACATGACAGCAAATTCGACTCGAACTATTGATAAAAATACTGAAAACTAGATCTTTACTTCTCTTAACCTACAAGATGGGAATAACTTTATTATTGCGGTAGGTCAATACAAAAACAAAAAGAAAAAGTGCGAACGTCAAACGAAAAAACAACCATACTTATAAATATACATCTGAGGTTAGAAATTCTTCTATATTGTATGGCTCAATTTCTAGTAATAATTGGTATACATATTTTTTAAATATAGATAATTTGCTCACAGTTTTAATATGTGATGGCAATTTGTTGTAGAACCTCAGGCTATTATATCCTAAATTGTTCTCACTTAGGGTAAGTCGATGTTTGGGGTAGCGGTAATGGGTCTTAAACCTTGTAGAATACTGGTGTAGTACGCTTTTTGGTGTAACCTTATTATCTGAAAGAGCAGTTTTATTGTTTTGTTGACGATTAGTTAGGTAGGAGGAAAACCAAGCTAAAGGAGTACCTCTTATTCCATAGTGGTCAAGTTTCCGTAAAAGTATTGAATGATCTATAGTATCAAACGCTTTTGAAAGATCTAATAAGTAACAGTAAGTTATTTGTTTGTTTTCCAAAGCGGTTAAAATTCTACTTGTCAGTTCGAATAGTGCAGTTTCTGTATTCTTTCCCTTAATGAAACCATGCTGACTTTTGTTTACGATGTTAAACTTATATAGAAACCCTAACCATCTTGTTAATAGACTAATAGGTCTGTAGTTCTTCAAATTGTCTACATCACCAGATTTATACATTGGGACACCCACAGCTTGTTTAAGTAAGTCCGGAAAAATCCCAGTTGTGAAAGAATTATTTACAGTGTGTGCTATAGGTTGTACGAAACTAGAATAGCATTTTTTTATGAGCATAGCAATCCAAACTTGTGTTTGATGCCTGAGGACAGAGAAAGTACTTGTAGAAATACAAATATAAGTTTTTTTCTGATGCAAACATCTATCTATTACAAATTTATCTGAGAGAAAATCACTGCAGTCGCCTTAAGATATAAGAAAATTCAACGACTCCAGCTGCTGTTCCTTGTTACACCGTGTATCATAACAGCTATCTATTTCCATTCCTGATCGTTTCCTATCGAGGCTAGCAAATCCAAATCAGTATTCAAAATCGACGCTTGAGTACAAACCTTCAGTATGTACTGCTCTCATATTTATTAAAACAATATCTACAAATTAAAAAATGGAAGGAATGGATTACATTCCTTCACACTCCACTGGTATATCCTGGCTCCCTAATCAAATTTTTGTTTGTAATTGACCATAATTGTTGGAGGTCCTATATGCGACAATTCAGTAAGCCAAGAGTTCATTGGCCCAAAAAATTCTATTTGCTACTTATATCCTATTATATACAATTTAAGCATGTGTTTCTTTAAAATTCTGTATTTTGTTGACTTTCTATGATTTTGAGACTTTTTGGGAAATTTCATTTGGAATAATAAATTTTGGTTTCCGTCAGCTGGTGAATTGAAAGTGGCGCATTGATTTGCATTTGCGGAAAGGAATCAAAACGGTGAAGATTAAACGCCTTGGTTTAAATTCCGGTTAAAGAAATGTATTTCATTTATTTCCTAAGATAATTTCTCCATATAATACTTTTTTTGTTTTTTATGTTTAACTAAAAAAATTCTTAATCTCTTATATCTAATAATATCTCTATTGATCCATCAATGCAATTTTGATTTCCCGCCCATTTTGCGTATGCAGTCACTTAATCCTTTAACCGTTCTATATTATGGACTTCAGTGGTGCCGAGGATGGATCGTTGGTGAACCCGGTCCATTTATCTCTCGATTAAATCATGCAAAATTTAATTCAAATTATCTCTACTCGTCAGATTTAAAATTGCAGCACGATGTCAACTTCAATTGGTCGCATTCTTCCTCCCGCTTGCAATTCTATAGATTGATAGCAAATCCAGGCGTTCATCGCTCAGTTGAATTTCCTTCAATTAAATTTCAAATCTGTTTAGTTAGTTAGTTTAGTTTTAAGTGCACACTCAACTACGTTGTCAATCGCCTTATACCAGAGTGATCTAGAGTCCATTTTGGTCAAAACCCGTCATTTATCTCTCGGTTAAATGTGATGGAAGTTTTTATCAAATTTGGCAAATTGACTAGTAATGGTAAATTTTTGCATATTTTCGCAATTCTTTTGTATATATGGACCAAATTTATGCATATTTCCTGAAAAATCCATGCATATATATGCACATATATTTCAGTTTTTCTTTGCATATAATCGGGTCTTTACTAATTACTCATACAAAATGCGAAAGACTACTGGTACCTACCTAATTTTAGACGTTTATCGCTAGGTTAATCTTTTTCTACTGTAGTCCAAATTTCGATAAATTTACGAGAAAATTGATAATAGTAAACCAAGGAAACTACATATGTTATCCATATTAAGCAAATGCTAACTGAAATCGATAAAAGTTGTATGTAAGAAAGAGACATATGTACAATAAGCATGGTAATTAACGTTCCTTTTTTTCAAAATACTGAGCACTACGTAAACAGCATTTCTCCGAATTTTGCAAATGCTTTCATATAACGAGTTTGGACGCCATTAACTTTGTGGGAGTTCCAAAGCAGTTTGTTACCCCGTAATATTCCTTATGACATTATGACGCCATTAACTTAAATCTAATACCTGTGCAGTAACTTGGCACTGGATAGAACAGATTAAAATTATACGGGATTCACGTGTTTTAAATTCCATAAACTTACGGACAGTCCGGAATGCGAGCCGGTGCAAATATGTATTTGCTATGTGGTTATATAAACCCTTTAAGTGTATGGTTATCGAGGTTTTTAATTAAAGTTATTGCCGAAATTGATAACTGCGCTCGTAACTAAATGAGTCGAAGGAATTCTAAATATGTAATGAAACTTTACTCTTAAATATGTACAGCCTCTAATATTGGTAAAATTTATGTCGCAGATAAAAATAGCGAACATTTAACGTTTGTTCCAAAATAAAAGTACAGGTAATATTAATTAAGATGAGTAGTGCAAAAGGAATCTGGGCTCTTTCATTAAAGTTTCCTTGGAAATTCCTTATTTGCGTCTTCAATTCCAGCTTTAAGGAAAGAAAAACCACTTTCGGGTAATGGAAAACAGCCGGCTAGGAGATTAAAAATTGGTTTACCACCAATAAGTTAAAAATAATTTTCACCTCAGCCATAGCACAATTAACAAGTGCACACAAAGAAATACGGTGTTGGATTCAACACCGATTTCTCACCGTCTGGTAGTTCCCTAGCGACCAAATGCACAAGTAGTTAACCGTGACGGAGTTGTGCAATTTAATACTAATATCCGTGCTTCGGAGTTAAATTACACTTTTACGTAGCTAAAGTTTCACTTTAGGTGTAAAATTTCTTGTGTGCGGAGTTGGTTGATATTCCAATGGAGTTGAAAGTATTTGATTTTGGAGTTGGCTTTAACCCGGGACAGTGTGATTATTACTCTGATGCAGAGTTAAGATACTCATATTTTGTGTTAGCAGAACTCCGTTACACTGTTGGATAAATTCCTATAAAGATGGACCCAGTTGCGGCTCTGCGTAAACACCTTTACAGTGTTAGGTTACGGAGTTAAATGTACTCGGCTTCGGTGTTAACTAGATTCCGCTACGGAATTCATACGACTGTTTTATGGAGTGAGGATCACTATTTTATGTAATCCAAAAAGATTCATAAAAAACTGATCTTATAAACCCGAAAAAAAAAAAAAAGTTTCTACTAAAGACATAAACATGTATTTCAATATGTACTTAAAATGCAAAACAAATTTTAGTTTATATACATATAGATGTATGGTAGAAATACTTAATGGCATCAAATTGGCAACTTCCTCTCCCTCTAATTTTACAACATATGTAACGCCACACTGACTAAACCATATAAAATGGACTAAAAGTAATAAGCTTCATCAAAATATAATACTTTTGTTATATGGTATGCCAAATTTATCAACTACAAGAAACATACATTACAAATTACTAAGCTAACTAATAAGAAATTATTAATTCTGAAATTAAACCTTTGCGCCACAAACAATTTTAATTTCTTTGTGATTTTGCATGTTCAAGTAAACTAAAAAAAAGCCTTTCAATTATTTTGAGTCTCCTATCTCACGCTCTTCGATGCTGAAAAAAAATCAACAAAAAGTTTTTATAGTAAGATTATTCATACCACTTGCTTAGCTCATGGGTTCAATGACGTGACTGAAGACATTAGGAATCAATTCCCTTTCGTGAATGATTTAATTAGCAATGTCAAAAAAATATTTTTAAAAGCACCTTTGCGAATCCAATTTTATAAGTAGCGACTTCCTGGTATTCAGTTGCCTCCTGAACCGATTATTACGAAATGAGGTACATGGTTAGAGACTGCAATTTTTGCGGCTATAATTTCGAAGGAATAAAAAATGTAATTCCTGAAATCACTATTTGCTGCACTTCTCTAGAAAATTGTAAAAAGTTAATAACATCAACAAAATTGTCACAAAACCTTGTGTATATTTTAAGTCAAATTATAGCTTTGTGTCAAGTTCCATTCGTAAACTAGAAACGCAAGGGATGTCGCTCTTGGAATCAGTCGAAATAGTAGAAGAATTTGATAAGCTATGTAAGAAGGTTAGTGGTACAATAAGTAATTCTATATAGGAAAAATTGAAAAAAGGAAAAAAATTAAAAAATTAGGGGTATTTAAAATTATCAAAATTAACAAACTTTTTAAAGATGAAACAGTAAATGATTTCGACTTCAATTTTAGTTTAGAATGTATTGCAAAGTTTAAAAATGCACCAATTACGTCTGTAGATGTTGAAAGAAGCTTTTCAAATTCTAAACATAGGTATTTTCATAGAAGACGAAACTTTCTTTTACACAATTTTGAAAAAAACATTTAATTATAAGTTGTTTTTAGAAATATGTTGTAAAAAATTTGTGTGCAATAAAGTTTATGTTTAAATTTCTGCTTTTATTTATTTTAGGTAAAATTTTTGCATATTTTCGCAATTCTTTTGTATATATGGCCCAAATTTTTGTATATTTCCTGAAAAATCCACGCATATGTATGCGCATATATTTCAGTTTTTTTTTGCATATGATCCGGACTTTAGTTATTACAAATATTCATTACACAGGTATATTATAATTATTATTTTTTTCGTTTTTAAATGGCTGCTATTTATTTGTTACTCATAAATGTAGTTTACTTATTTCTCTGTAATAAATACAGAATCTTTAAACAGCTGCCTTGCATACGGAATGCATAACAATAACCTTAAACAATAAAGACCAGGCTTATTTATCAAGCAATTATTTGTTTTACATTCTACACACTACTGATAAAGCACTAGTTCACGGAATACTTTTATTGACCACACCTGTGCTCTGTAAACTGAAATTGAGCACAAAAAGTGAACTTCGAAGCGCGCAGAAAGAACAAAGAACAGGTGAAGGAAAGAAGCGACGAGAAAAACCTGCTACATAAATTTAAACCCGTAGTCCGTGCATTAATGGATGCATACTGAAGAAGCAAACATGAGCGTAAACGCACATACGAACGTGCATGTATCCGTCCAAAGTTGACGTCGAAACTAGCCAGTTGGTATACACGTATTTATATGGATAAAGTGTTCGTATAAATGTCAACCAACTGTCGCGGTAAATGCGGTTGAACTGAGGTGTTAAAAATACGAAATACGTAAATGGATGAAAATATATCATGTCGAGAATTTGCACAATGTTCACGATTATGTTAGTTAGAGGAAAATAGAGTCAAATAGCGTGAGATTGGACCTAAAGCACGCAATAGAATATGGTTCAACCTCCATTCACAAACCCAGAATCTGGTATTAAAACTAATCTGGTAGGTATAAAACTAACAAAAGAAGAAATTAAAAAGAAGGATAACATTAGCAATTTTAAACAACAATTTATGACCGTAAAATAATGAAAAGGATCTTATACACTAATGTTGGAAAGCCTTCTGTTTTCAAGGTACAGGATGTTAATAGTTTTCTGGTAAACATTATTTTTTTTCAATGCCCCACTGTAAGCAGATGTACATTTACCAGTACTGAGACAGACGGGTTTGTTGCAAAACAAAAATTACATTCACAGAATTTTACCAATTATTGTATAAAGGTCATAGAATTTTGACCATTACTGTATATAATATTAATTCATGCTTCTAATTTATTTTTTAAAGATATTTCAAATTTCATTTTATTTAAGTAGCGTAACATTCAAATTAGCTTTTTACATCTTTATAAAATATTCATTCATCTTAAAGTAACTTTAGTAACATAAAAATTTTTGCATTGTTAGGTATAAACAACACTTTTTGTTAGATGCTGACGCAGACGTATCCGCACGGGCTGCTGTGTTGAAAGCTTAAAACATCTAGGTAATGGATCTTTAATCATCTTTTCTGAGTAATTTCAAAATTAAAGAATTGTGTTTATAAATGCTTTAGTTCCGTAAATTGTATTTTCCATTTAATATATTATTTTTACATGGAGCACATGTTAATTATTTACTACAAGTGCATTGCCTTGGTCGTACGTCGATGTTAAATATGGAACCAGACCGATATCAACTTCCGTGAACCCCGTTGTGTAGCAAAGGAAGTTTCCGATCTATTAGATGTCGTGTCAGGGTATCACATTTACCTGGAGGTCAGAGCCGTGGTCACACACTCACAAACCCGAGGCAGGATCTACCCATTTATTTTGTCTGCATATGCCACCGCAGGATCGTGCCGTTTTGTTCGTCGATCTTGTTTATCAGTCCACCGGGTTATTTACCACTAAGTGTATAATTAATTGAATTATGTTTTCTTGCTATATTGTAGTAACTTTCTTTTGTGATTGTCATTAACCTAAAGCAACGAGTAAATTGTATTATTAGTTAAATTTGTATAATTTATATCAGTACTTACACATGTTTTTTGAGTGTACAACAGTAACTTTGTTTTTTTTTTATTACATATCTATCAATATTTATAACGTCTGTACGTATTAATTGGTCGGTATAATATTAGCGTCTACGTGTAACATTTTTTGTTTTTCTTGTTTCTTTTTGTTAACGTTTAGTTATGAATAAAGGGCGGAATATATGCAAAGTGCATATATTTGCATATTTTGCATATTTTAACAAATTTCACAAAAAATTGCATATTTCGGCAAAAATAAAATTTGTGTGCATATTTTTATGTTTTTCGTTTTATCAAAAGATTAAGTGCGACCCTTGCAGGTAATTGAAATAATTTAAAAGGTGGGTAGGTTTTGTCGACTCTCCCGTTTTATTATTATATGCCTAAAATGCCGAAAGCCGCTTCGTGGATTAAACATTTTCCTGAGTTGGAGTTTAATGGGGATAAAGTGTTTTGCAAAGTTTGTGCCAAAATCACTGTTTGTGAAAAGACGTTCCAAATTGATCACTTGAAAACAGCTATGCATAAAGCTAAGTTGCAGAAAAATAAATCTGTGCCTGTTCAGCAGTGTGTGCAAACCGCATTTCAAAATGTCAAACCAAAGAGTGAAAAGGAGGTGTTTCATCAAGACTTATGCAAAGCTTTAGTCGCAGCAAATATACCTTTGAAGAAACTGCAAAATACACAATTCAGAGATTTTTTGCAAAAATATTGTAATCAAAACATCCCTGACGAATCCACACTTAGAAAGAAGAATGTGCAAACAGTATACGAAACCGTAATGGGAGAAATTAAAGTTTCACTGGGCGATGAACATTTTTATGTTATTGTTGATGAAAGCATGTGGTGGCAGACTCATGTGGTCGATATATCGCACATCTTATGATTGGAGGGCTTCAGGAAAATTAGCCAGGGAAACCATATTTAATATCTTCTAAACAGTTAGACAAAACAAATAATGTGACCGCAACTCGATTTATTCAGCAGTCTCTATCAAATTTTTTTTTACCAAATCCAGTTCCAGTAGAGAAGTTTTTAGTGTTTTTGTCTGACGCAGCGCCGTATATGGTTAAAGTAGGCCAAAACTTAAAAATATTTTATCCCAATATGGTACATGTCAGTTGTCTTTTACACGGGATAAACAGAGTTGCAGAAACTATTAGAACAGCATATCCCTTGGTGAACAAATTAATTTCAAATGTAAAGAAAGTGTTTTTGAAAGCACCTCTAAGAGTGCAGATCTATAGAGAGAAATTGCCAGGAGTTTGTTTACCTCCAGAGCCCGTAATTACTCGATGGGGAACATGGATTAAGGCCGCGATATTCTACGCAGACCATTTTGAAGCCATTAAAGACACAGTTTTAGATTTAGAAGACAATTCGCAGTGTGTAGTGCAAAGTCAAGCATTATTCAAAAATGTAAATTTAGCTAAGGAACTTGTTTTTATTAAGGTTAATTTTAGTTTTGTACCGGATATAATAACTTCGTTAGAAACTAGGAATATAAGTTTAAGAGAATCAATTAATATTGTTGAAACTTTTTCCGACAAATGCAAAGAAGTTCCCGGTGATGTAGGAAATCAAGTAAGAAGGAAACTCGACGTTATTGTGGGAAAGAATGAAGGCTTTAAGTATTTAAGTCAAAAATATTTTTGATAGTAAACCATCCAACGAAGTAATACCTTGACCTTATGACTTACTACCCAAATTAAAATATTGCCAGATCACATCGGTAGATGTTGAAAGAACTTTTTCTTTGTACAAACATATTTTTACAGGCAGAAGGCAAACATTTTTATTGGAAAATTTTGAAAAATATATCGTTATAAATGCATTTTATACTATTTCAGGTTGAAAATTTTACCTATTATGTTTTTCTTTTAATTTTACTTAAAATAAATAATTTTTGTATGAGTCGGCGTTTCTTTATTTGCATTTTTCCATGTTATATTCACGGCATATATTTGCATATTTCGACAAATAAATGCATATTGTTGCATATTTCAGAGAAAAACGATGCATATATATGCGCATATTTTAACTGAATTGACGTGCATATATTCCGCCCTTTAGTTATGAATATTGTCCTGTAACTGGTCTAGTGACTGTTGGACAAGTAAAGTTTATTATTATTATTATTAAATGTAAAGTGGTGAAATGAATGACAAAAATGAAATTTAGACCTTATAACAATTACAGAAATTAATTAAGAAATTATAATAGTTGCATAGTGGCCAAATTACTATAGATCGTTTGGTGAACACATAACATTTAATGTATAATGACACGGACTAATTTAATACAAGGGTTACTAACAAAACGATACAAATCGGTGCTTCGGTGATGTTGGTGGTTAAATTATTCTAGATCCTTCCTCGGTATATAACGAAATAGTCTCTATAAAGCCATACAGTGATCCATCCTTGGAAGGCGCTTAACGGACAGTGTAGGGTACCCATTAGGTTCTCCGAGTTAAAAAAAATATTTAGAAGCCTGCTCCGCTTACTTCATAACATTCATTGCATCACACGATCGGCCCAAGCACGATTTCTTCGTTGGATAGTCCAAAAGGGACAATTAAATCAAGAAAACCTACGGTCGAAAAAGTGGCTCTTGGTAAGTTTGAAATATTCTTTAAATTTAGTGTCATCATCCATTAAATGCCTTTGAATCAGTGTATTGAAACATCGTGGTTTACAGATGGTAGTCAATAAAGCTTGTTCTTCTTCCTCTTCCTTTTCTATTAATGCTATTGCAGCTAATACCATATTGTTCAGCCTTATTTTCAAATTACGAAGAACAACACTACATCACACAACACATTCATTATTAATAATGACACACTTGAATAAATCGCTTCCACTAATCGTTGGAATAGAGACCATGCTTGAACGACTACTCGCCGCGTTTACTCTTAACGTTTATTCGCTTCGATTAATCGCTGCAGATAGACCGTACCTTAAAGGTAACATCCTCTCTACATTGGACAGGAGGAATGTTCTCTTTCTGTCAATACTCAATATTTAATATGGCAATAGTGTATCATTGGACTTTTTGGTTGTAACATTCTTGTCAGTACAAATATGGCAAGGAGAATTTCTCGTCCATATATGGCACCTCTAAGGTGCAACTTTTACATTGCGACTGAATTCGTTAATAATTATTAGAATGTGGGCCTTTAATATCTATGTTCTCATATTCCCTTGGTTTACTCCATATATTACCCATTCGTTTTTTTTTTTTATAATGTCAACACTAACTTCATTTCCGTAATGATTGTACTTATGCATCCAGCAGTACAGCCGTATTTGTTTACAATCAATCAACACCTATTCGAGCATTCATGTTTACTTTGCGTAGGAACCACGTTCTGTCAATTTCGAAGATAGTTAGCCTTCGCCGTTGGCAATTGTTACGCTTCTTAACGTTGGAAAGTGCCCTCAAACGCTTACTATACACACACGTAGTATACAACCAGTTACCGCCGTCATATGTCAATTCCGGATCAAACAGACCGAGGGAAGCCATATGCGAGACACATTTTGTCCACCAAGTGTGAAGAAAATCACGTTTATTTGGTTAACACTTTATTCTTACGTGTCGATGACAATGTAATATCGTTTATTCTTGTTGAATATAAAGCACGGTGAATCTTGTTTATAAATAGGACGCATCTGTTCGCGAAATCGCGAGTATATCGTAACGAACCGTAAAAATATCTCGAACTACTGAGCCTATTCGGTTGGATTATAAATCATCGGCGGTGCTACGCGGTGTTTACACGATATTTCAGGAGGAACATTTATTAAATTATACAAAATACGCTTGGAAGACAAGGAAATATATTTTTCAATAGCCCGTTAATTTTTCACTGCCTTGTAAAACTTTGGAATATTGGCGTTGATCATAAAGTTATAACTTGCGTACTAATTTATTTTAGTTTTTTAATATTGCACTAAATCTAGATTCACGTCTACACAAAATTATGCACGCTTCGTTTAATAGTAAAATACGAACGAAAAATAATGTGTTTTATTATTCTTTTATTGAAAAACACAGCCCAGAAATAAAAACAATCTTAACGCACACCGGATTAGCAACTTTTCTATGTTTAATCTACCATCTCATATACATATCCTAATATCGAACAGCTTGTCTAGCCTGTCTGGATAGCAGTCTTTGCGAGGATGTTTGTTTTACCCACGCCTCAAAAATCCTACACGAATCTTGAGATTGTGCGGGCAAATATTGTCATATACTGATAAACTTTTCCCAAACACCAGAATTCTCTTCGAACAATCTTAAGGCAAATAGAAATTAAGATTAACCGCCTTACGTGTCTAGGTAAAGTAGACTAACTAACAGTAAAATGGTGTGATGTTTGTTCTTACCTATATACCTATTGTTCGCTTTTAACCGAGAGATATTGTACGTATTTATATCACATTTTGCAAACTCTCTAAAATACGGCATGGAAGCGATTTGTTCAGGTAATTGACAAAAATTACTATAAATCACTTATTTTAGTTTTTAATTAGAAAGTAATATTAATTACTATATCTTCTTCTGTAATGCAAGAATAATGCCATATAAACAGACATGTACTCCATATGACCGAGTGAATAACTTTCAATCTATACAGGGTGTCTCCTCGTTGGGTTGCATACCTTCATAGGGTTATTCCTTGTATCAAAATTAGCAAAACACTTCCAGTCAGCATAGGTCCAATTCTCAACCGTTTTCGAGATATGGGTGGTCAAAAGCGTTGAAAATCGCTAGTTACGGTAACTAATTTAGATGAATCATGGACGCAGTTGGTTCGACTGGTAACTTAGATCCAATGCACTTGACGTAGGCTTTTGGACAGTTGTCATGTAAGCAGTGTTGTTGTATTTTTTACAGTTTTGGATTTCGCTCGCAGAACATTTAAAAATGCCTCTGTTTACGAAGGAAGAGTACGCCGACATGATATTTTTGTATGGCTATTGTGGAGGAAACGCTTCAGCAGCGGCAAGAGAGTACGCAGAACGCTACCCGAACCGAAGACATCCTTGTCGGACAACCATCACGAACTGTTTCATATCGCTCCGGCAAACGGGATCCTTCCCGAAAAAAGACTAATGAGCGAGAGCCTGCGCGAAGAAACCACACTGAAGCTGTTCTTCATGAAGTTTCTGAGGATCGGAGAACCAGCATAAGAAGAATTGCTGCCACCACAGGACAGAAAAGAGCGTCGATTCACAGGACTTTACGTGAAAATGGGCTACGTACAACAAGTACAAAATCTCTTACCTGCTGACTATGCAAAACGGGAAGAATTTTGCTCGTGGATCCTAGAGAACCAATTGCTTTGTTCGCTGATGAGTTCACCTTCACTCGTGATGGGATTAACAACTCACAAACTGACGAGCACATCTGCAGCGACGAAAATCCCCAAGCTTTGTCAGAAAGTAGATTTCAGCACCGATTTTCGGTTAATGTGTGGGGAGAAATCATCGGAAATGTTATCCTAGGACCGAAAATCTTTGATGGAACATTGACTACCCATATCTACAGGAGATTCCTAGAAGAAGAGCTTCTCATTCTTCTTGAAGATATCCCCTTGAACGTCCGTAATAGGATGTGGTTTGTCCATGACCGGTGTCCGGCACACTATGGAAGAGTGGTAACCGACTTTTTGAACACTGCGTTTCCAAACCGCTGGATAGGACGGCATGGGGCTGTCGCATGGCCCCCGCGCTCGCCGGACCTGATGCCTCTCGACTTTTTCCTCTGGGACCATGTTAAGACCATCGTTTATGGGCAAGAAAAGCCGGCTATCAAAGACGAACTGGTAGGTAAAATCCAACGATCATTTCAGGAAGTTCGTGGAAATATGGAAAATGTCAACTGGATAGGAGGACTGAGTCAAAGAGCAGAGTTGTGTTTGGCAGTCCAGGGTTGCCATTTTAAACAGCTTTAAATGTTTACAGCATTGCTTGTTTATTAAAATCATTAAAACAATTTCTGCTCATTATTGTGGAAGTCAGACTATAATTTAAGTTAATCGTTCCTTAGCAACCAGCCGAAATTCGAGCCAAATGCGTCTATGATTCGGCTAAAAAAGTTACCGTAACTAGTGACTTTCAGCGCTTTTGACCACCCATATCTCGAAAACGGTTGAGAATTGGACCTATGCTGACTAGAAGTGTTAATTTTGATACAAGGAATAACCCTATAAAGTTATGCAACCCAACGAGGGGACACCCTGTATAAACCTAAGCACGAATTCAAAACTGAGAAATTAACAAAACGGTTCTAAGATTTACAAAAGAGACGGCTTTGGAAGTCACGTACTTGGCAAATTCATTTCTCTAAATTAAATAATTGAAATGTTAAAATTATAATTATTCTGGTCTATTTTATGCTCTAACAGGAATTTTGTAAATACACTTGAGGATGTATCTGAAAATACAAACACTCTCAATATTTACGATGTTATCACATAGAAATTGAGTAGACAGAAATAAACAGATTTCAGAAAATATTTTGCAAATATTATTTTAAACCTGATTTTATCGAGTCACGATAAGGATGTGAGAAACGTAAACAAATTGATATGACTATGAGATTGTTTAAGGACAGTAAGAAGAAAAACTTTATCGACGCACACATCAAAAGGAATATTTCATGATTTCAGGCACCTGAGTATATATACAATTGTTAAGCAGTTGCACAATTGTTACTGTAACTTGGTAATCCGTATTACGCAAAATTACATATGTGCCTAAGAATACAGAATAAATTGACCAACGACGTTTTTTATCTATAACAGCAGTAACGTTACTTTTATTATATACAGTGAAACCTCTGCTTGTGGACATCACTTCTTATCTATACACTGAATCACATCGGCTATATCATTAAAAAAAGACAAGGAAAAATCGAATGTGACCCCCAGATCTCTAACGACATAAGTTTTCGTTCTCTAGATAGTAGTTTTTCGTTTTTCGTGAACGACATCACATGACATGTTGAAATATTTAGATACAACTTGTTACTAACGCTCCGTTCGTGAAGCAGATCTAAGATGTTTTGTAACTTAATGGAATCACCCTGTGTCGCCACCGGCAAAAACAATTTCACATCGTCCGCGAACATTAAGCATTCACAGGTTAAACTCTTTGGAAGGTCGTTTATAAACGTCAAGAACAAAAGTGGGCCGAGATTTGACCCTTGAGGGATGCCCGATGAATCGGTGTAACGTTGGAATTATGCCCCTTATAAATAACCAAAAATTTCCGATCGCAAAGGTAAGACTGTATTAGTAAGTACAATAACGGATCACTAATGCTGAACTCCGACAGTTTAGGAAGTAAAATGCCATGGTCCAAGCGATCGAATGCCTTTGCCAAATCCGTATAGACGATGGTAACGTGACCACGCGCGTCCACGATCTCCGCCATATACTAGAGGTATACCAAATTGCTAGATACCGATCGACCACGCATGAATCTATGCTGAGAATTGTAAATACCCCCGGCAACATATCTTTATTCGCGTCATCTAATTTGAGTATGGGACACATTCTTGATAATTTCCACACAGCAGGACCCACTTTGTGGGACCGGAACCAGTTCTCCCTATTTCGTCGGCTACACTCAACACCATGATAACGCAATGGACTTCCACTCTTCATGAGAAGAGATGGAAATCCATAACCACCTGCCGTCAAGCGCGTGAGGTCATCCCCAGGCCGTCACCGAAGACAGCAAAATACTGCCTGCAGCTTTCGCGCAGTAACTTACATCAACTTGTGGGGCTTTTGACCGGCCACTGCAAGCTAAACAAACACATGCACCGCATGGGTTTGGCTACCAGCCCACTGTGTCGGGCATGCTACCAAGAAGACGAGACGCCGCAACACATTTTATGTGATTGCCCAGCGCTTGTCCAACTTAGAGGTTCCATACTGGGGGAGTACTGGCCCAGTATGGCCGATTTTGGTGGCGCCTTGCCTGCTGCTCTGCTTGAGCTCACGCTCAGTTTGGGCTGGCTCGAGTAGGCTGTGGGCGAGCGATGCCACCTCGGGGAGGTAGCACAATGGGCCCGATAAGAGTGGCCTAAGTGCACGTGTTAACCACTTTCCCCGACCTAAAATCCAGAATCCACACAGCAGGGAATGTCGAAGTATGAAGAACAGATTGCATTTGAAAATTAGCACTAAATTGCACAGATTTTAACTGTCCCTTAAAAAAATTGGTTAATCCATTTCTTAATCTCAGGAGCAAAATGAAGTTAACTTAATGAAGTTCCTTATATCATTTCCTTTTTATTTTTCCTCTAGTACCTTTATTCGAAACTAAATTAATCTCACCTGATTAAACCCGTCAGCAATGATATATGAAACATCGGAAGGAAAAGAGAAAACAAAAGGCTGAGGAACGAAGGAGACGGGATTGAGTTTAAGCGCGCGAGCGCTTAGAGTATAGCAGTTTAATAACACAACAGATAATAATGCAGTGGAATGCAGAAGGACGACCAGACAAATTTCTACAATAATATTACATAAAATTAAGATATCGTTTTACTAGTATTTAGTGAAACCAAAATTGAAAACAAAATAATCAAAACAGATTTTAATAATTGTTTGAAAAAAATAATAATCGTAAAAAGAAAACATAAATTAGCCATAATGGATTGGTGAAAAAATTGTTGCTTCGAAGTCTACTTATATTTGAGATAAACAATTTAAATCTTGCCAGGTGTGGCATTTGCTTTTGTAATACACCGCTACTTTGTTTAAAGTTTATACAAGAAAAAAATAGTGATGGTTAACCTTCATATTTTTACTGATCAGAAATCTGTTTATGTTCCTATTAATATCCTGGTATATAAAATAGTGCAAAATAAGTTTCAAATGAGCTAATAATATAAGCGATTTAAAACACAAAAAAAACGCGCTATTCCTCCGAACATAAAAGCAAGATAAACTAAACAAAAAAAAATCACCTAGTTAGCAAAAAGAAGGAGGAATTGAGATTTTTGCGATAGAATTATAAAAGAAATCAACTGCTATAAACTGCTTTCTGCTGGAAAAAGAAGTGATAATTTTGTTTTGCATGGAATAGATTCTTCAGTTACAGTTTTAACGCTGTTTATTATTATAATTTTTTATAATTAGGATTAATATGATTGTTTATACTGAGTTATGGCGTGAGAGGGGTTGTTGCTGATTGGTTTGGATCATTTCTGTCTGACCGCGCGCAATATGTTAAAGTTTCGTTTAGATCGGAAAGTGTCAACAAGTACTTTTATTCTTCTGTTTTACCGACGTGTTTGGGAGTACCTCAGGGTTTGGTTCTGGGCCCAACACTGTTTTTACTTTTTATTAATGACATAGTAGAGTTCATTGACTTTTCTTTGTTTTTATATGCCGACGACACAAGTGCTGTGGTCTCTGGAACCGATCCTGCACAGATTCGCGATCGCGCAAATGTTTTCCTGGTCGAACTGTGTGAATGGTTTAAACGCAATGAACTGCACATTAACGTTTCAAAAACTTTTTTTACCTTCTTTCACACTTCTGAATCGAGGATGAATTTTGATGTAAACATTACCTTGAATGGCAACATATTAAAACGCGAAACTTCCGCTAACCTGCTTGTGGTGCTTTTGGATGAAACACGTAGTTGGTATGATTATTGCCGCCAATTAATACATAGTTTAAATACGCCATGCTATCAGATCCGAAATCTTAAGACAGTATTGAATCACAATTCTTTGGTGACATTTTATTACGGTCGGGTTTTCACCAAAATGTCCTACGGTATCGTCTTTTGGGGCTCTTCGCCGCATGCGCACGATGTTTTTCTTGCCCAAAAACGAATAATTCGTTACATCGCGAAGAAAGCTATGCTCAGTAACATACAAAATAATGTAGAAAAGAAGCTTGGCAAAAATTCAGTAAGACTTTAAAAGAAGACGACCAAAGAAAAAAAAAAGGAAACAGGAGCGAAGAGTAAAATAAATCCAAGAGCGAAACTCGAAATGAAAAAAAAAATTAAAAATATGAAAAATTGGTATTTGCCGACACTTCAATAGCATTTAGATACCAAGAATGAACGTTAGAATCAAATTGCGATATATGGAATTAAACTATGAAAGTCATAGTTTTAGGCAAAAAATTATAAAGTTATACCGGGTGTCCACACTTAAGTGTGCACTATTGATATCTTTGTTATCTTTGGAGGTACAGAATCGGTCAAATGGACAAAGTAGTAGTATTTTTTATGGCGCTAACAATTGTGAAAACAGAAAAACAATTGAGCGTCACGCTCTCTAGATATTCGTCCAAAATTATTTTTTTTTAATGGAACGCCCGTATGTTTTTTTGCAATTTAAAAGAAAATTCCAAACTGAACAAAAAAGTCTTAGTACACTATTATAAAAAAATTTAGTTAAATTTAGTTTAAATGTTTGGTGTGGTATAATCGGATCCCGAATTGTTGGACCATTTTTCTATCGCGGTTCTTTAACAGGAGAAAGATATGTGGCATTATTGATAGAAATTTTAGAAAATTTTCTGGATGAATTAAATTTGGTAGACAGACAGATTATTTACTTTCAACAAGAGCGCCCGCACATAATCGCCGTGACACAAGTGAGTTATTAGAAAGATTATTTGGAAATAGATGGATTGGCACAAATGGTCCTATTCAGTGGCCCGCGCGTTCACCTGATATGACGCCATTAGATTTCTTCTTGTGGGGAGCAGTAAAAAATCAAGTGTACAAACATAGATATACAACAGTGGATGAGCTTCAGGAAAGAATTTCCAACATCATTGAGGACATCGACGGTAGGACAATTTTAGGAGCTACTCATAATGTTCACAGGAGATTGATAAAATGTATTGAAATGGAAGGAGGTGTCTTTGAACATTTAATTTGAGTAATTTTCTTGACTATTTTTGTATTTATTTTTATTTGTTTATTAAATTAAACGCTTTAATGAATGTGACGCTTTAATTTTCCATAGGTATATCAATTTCATGCCAACAAAGCAAAGATAAAGATTTCTCAGTAACTACTTTATTTAACATTTTTTTATACTAGTGTACTAAGACTTTTTTGTTCAGTTTGGAATTTTCTTTTAAATTGCAAAATAATATACAGGGCGTTCCATTAAAAAAAATAATTTTGGACGAATATCTACAGAACGCGACGCTCAATTGTTTTTCTGCTTTCACAATTGTGACCGCCATAAAAAATAGTACTTTGTCCATTTGACCGATTCTATACCTTCAAAGATAACAAAGTTATCAATAGTGCACACTTAAGTGTGGACACACGGTATATTACACTGGGAATATAACCCCGTTGAACAATAACTTGGTATTTTTAAATATTTCGAGATATATGTACTATAGGCTGGAGAATGCATCCAAATTATACTAGGCGAGGCAAAATTCATTCCCATAAGAAAAAAGAAATTGCACTCTCATTGTGAGCTTTTGCTGAACTAGTTGGATACTCACGGAAAGAGCAGAATGCGAAACATGGAGATGAAGTATCTTAGAGATGTCCTAGGCGTGACGAACAAAAGCATGTAACGAAAGAGTCGTTAGAGGAGAACTAAAAATAAATCCAATCACAAGAAAATTAAAAACTGTAAGGTTAAATTGCACAACCATTTAAGGCGTATGAGCAAAAACAAATCAGTGAAGGAATGTGTGATCGAGAATTTAAGCAACAAGATCCAGAGAAAGACCAGTGAAGACGTGGAAGAAAAACGTGGAAACAATATTAAAAGTGCGTATACAATGCATAGGGTAAAACAAGTGGTTAGAAACAAAATAGAATGAGCAAATTTGTTTTATGAAGAGGAATGAACTAAAATAGAACTAATATTGTAACCTTATATCTAATGATTTTGCAAGGTTTTCAATTACATGTGTATACCTTTTCAGTACTCTTGCACTCAAATGACCTTTGTTCTCCTCTTACAACTTGGGAACACAGGTGTACAAACCGTAAACACCACGTGAATAGATCATTGATTACACCGAGATAATTTGATACGCATTTCGACGACATAATCTAATTTATAAGTGTTAGTAAATAATACTTAGGATTCCAATGTAACGATGGGCAACTTCAACCCGTTTGTTCCACCTTATTTGCTTTTTAATCATATTTTCAAAACGCAAATACATACTGGTTTATATTCATTAGTAAGCTAATTGTAAGTATACCAGAGTGAAATATTGTGGACTTATAGTGCGAGCGTACTCAAGCCAGTTCTCATGCACTAATAATCTTATAGATAAATAATAAAATTTGTCAAGATTGATAACACTCGACTTCAACCGAAAAATTTTGCCATCGTAGATATTGCAGGTGTGTCCATTCAAAATTTACTACGCATTATTTCTATGAACCGGAATGAGATATTTCATATCTTAGAGATCTTTATAATTAACACAAATGTGTCACTGCTTTAGTTTGTTCAAATATAGATAATAAATTTGCTGGGATAGTCATTGTTTTCTCCAAAAATGACAGACGTACAGATATGATGCATCGATCATTCGTACTAATCATTATAGTAATTTGCTATATTTGTGGGTTCAATAATTACGAAAAGATATTAAGAATACTATAATCTGTATTTAAACAGTTTAAAATTATTACTGCAACGGGTAATATTTTTGATATTACTTTGCAGGCGTATTTTTGCGATCAATTTGGTCAAAAGTCGTCAACAAAAAGTATTACAATGCTTGTGTAAGGTTTTGTTTTATGGCACAGATGTCAGAACGAAGAAACCTAGGCTTTTACGTGAATTGTTATCGTAAGGGAAGCGATACATCACACGACCCAATGTGAGAAAAACAAAATTTATTTGTTACGTTCAATGTTTTGCTGTAGTCAAAACGTCGACGCAATTTTGATTTTCTTAATCTTGTTTTCCTCAATTGTCACTATACAACCAGAGAAACTCCATGCAACATTATAGGTGAAACATTTTTGAATTCCAAAAAGTTAATAATTAAATGCATTATTAAAAATCTGACACCAATTATTACGAAGAAAATAATTACAAATAAGGTAATTCAAAATGTCAATTCTAACTTTAACATTTTGTATCTTGTACAATCCAGAAGACAAAATCGCACTGAATTGCTATTTTGTTCTGGATTTTGACTATCCATTGCGAAAGCGGTGAAAGTGACATAAAATTACTCAAAATAAGTATGGAAATTTTTTTTTTGTATGTGGCATGAGAACATAGATCTCTCTAATATATATTTCAATATTATTCAATATTAACTTCTCACAGTTGGAGGTATTTAAATACATTTTGAAAACAGCCTTTCTAATGCGGGAAGTAGGATAGCATCAATTTGACACTAGTGCTTTCGGTTGTCTCATTTTCAGGACCACTGCTGAGTATGTTGCCGTACTGGTCTGGAAATTATTTACCACCGAAAGAAATATTTTTTTTAGATCTATTAGCGATATATTGCTTAGTTGCTTGACACGTCAGTTAGGTTTTAGTTGGTGTGAGTATTCCCATTTTATTTTTTATATAAAAAATATCATTATCTGTTTGGGATTTCGTTGCTAGATAAATAAAGCAAAAATACTTTTATTATTAATTGATTTGTTCTCTTGGCGCTAAAACAAAATCTATTCTCTTTCTGATAATTTTTCCTATGCCATATTAGCCATCAATTTCGAATCGGCAAAAGATCCCCTATTAATGTCCTCATCATTTAACTTTTTACGTCCCTGTTTTCTCACATCAATATAAACACGCAGCGTATGCTTAAAATCTCTTTAAATCCACTGTCTTTCCTTGTGCAATAACCCTTTTGTTTCTAAGAAACGTACTCTACGTTTCACAATCAGACTTGTATGTTGTATGAACAATACAGTCCGCACGCATCCAATCAACCCATGGTTACTTTAACACAAAGTTTAACTTATCCATCTCCGATTGGTTTTCTCTCAATTAAAGCATATCTGTTAATTCAACGTCATAAATGTGGCATCTTATCGTAGAAGTTTCGGAAATAGTTAAAAATCATACCATCGACAATAGTCATTACAAGTTGATGTTCAATGAAACGTTCTTTTCTTTTAAGGACCGCCAGCGTTAGCCATGAGCTTGCTGAGGTCCGTAGTCATCTTCGCTGCTTTATCCGCAGCGCAAAAAATCTGCCCTCAGAGTTACAATTTTGTATCTACTAAAATTCAAAGATATTTGACTGCAGGACTTATTATGATCTCTGCGTCCCGGACTCGTAGGAGTATGATCGTGTTGTGTGATGCGCTTTTTAGAAAGAACAACGATCTCCGTTTTATTAATTGCAAGTGCCAAACCATGTCTGACCATCCAGTAGCCCATCCTAAACAAAGACAATACGCTAAACCTAAATTATAATAAACGTAATAAAGACTACTATGCATAAAATGATTATCAGAATTTAGAGATCTGAATTCAAGAAAGAAAAAAAATATTATAATTGTTGTAGTCGTGAAGAAACTCCACGTTTTTAGAAAAAGACACGAGAACACCAGCATTAAAAAGAAAGATTCAGTATTAAAGCAAAAAATAGATGGGAAGATACTTTACACGTATATTTGATCAAGTGTTCATAACATTTAATTGGAAACATCAACATTTTGCGGTCAAATGCTTATCGTCACTTCACACTTATTCTTTTTACATTTTTGTTAACATTTCAAAAACGAAATAGTTTCGCAGAATAGGGTTCAAGCCATTGGACTCCTTTTTCAAAAAAAAAACATCTTCCAAGGTTTTTTAATGTTTCATGTGGATCAAAATTATCTGTTTTCTTTAGGAATAAAACATCTTAAATATGCAGGACTTATTATGATCTCTGCGTCCCGGACTCGTAGGAGTATGATCGTGTTGTGTGATGCGCTTTTTAGAAAGAACAACGATCTCCGTTTTATTAATTGCAAGTGCCAAACCATGTCTGACCATCCAGTAGCCCATCCTAAACAAAGACAATACGCTAAACCTAAATTATAATAAACGTAATAAAGACTACTATGCATAAAATGATTATCAGAATTTAGATATCTGAATTCAAGAAAGAAAAAAAATATTATAATTGTTGTAGTCGTGAAGAAACTCCACGTTTTCAGAAAAAGACACGAGAACACCAGCATTAAAAAGAAAGATTCAGTATTAAAGCAAAAAATAGATGGGAAGATACTTTACACGTATATTTGATCAAGTGTTTATAACATTTAATTGGAAACATCAACATTTTGCGGTCAAATGCTTATCGTCACTTCACACTTATTCTTTTTACATTTTTGTTAACATTTCAAAAACGAAATAGTTTCGCAGAATAGGGTTCAAGCCATTGGACACCTTTTTCAAAAAAAAAAAAACATCTTCCAAGGTTTTTTAATGTTTCATGTGGATCAAAATTATCTGTTTTCTTTAGGAATAAAACATCTTAAATATCCCATCTTAAATATCCCTTGAAAGCCCGTTTGGACCTCCGATTGGTTCAGCCTGACCGCTCGCCATATCGTCTACTACTCCAAGAACCCAATCCGTAGAAACGATTTTGCATATTACCTCATACTGATCACTCCTATTATTAAACAAACCTCTATAATACAAAGCAATATTTTAGTGAGAAATTATAAATAGGTAGCTATAAAAAATACAATTAAAAAAACACGATAGGACCTTGGAAACTATTCGATAGTTAAAAACACGAACCAAACCGTGCATCTGGCCGTACAATCGTTTTGTTTTTTGTTTTTTTTTTTTCAAAGTCATCAAATCGTGATTAATCGGATTGTTATTGAATAATATCTACTTTTTTCTGGTTGAGATTCTACAAAACGGCAGCTTCGAACTTTCAAAATTCCAAAAATTGTTATGCAAATCGTCCCGATTGACGTAAAACTCACATAACTAGATAAATCAACAGTTAGGCGCCATATGCAAATATGCTGCAAACTTTAAGGTTTATCGGGATTTTCCAAAATGAGTTCCTCCAAGTGTACTAGCAAAAAATCGATTGACGTCAATCGTCGCTATGGAATTCCAAGTATGAACATTTTCGATAATTTATGGCATCCACATATGAAGTTTGTCCTGTAGATGGTTGTTTGTATGAAAAAGAGCGGATTCCTTCCATGTGAAAAAAAGTGTATTATTTAAATGTAAATGTGGTATGCAAATTTGTAAGCACAGATTAGCTTTTTGTTAAATATTAATGTTTAACTAACCTATCGTTTATAGCTTACATATAATTAAGTCATTAGTCCTCTAGTTCCTTCAAAGTTATATTCAGAATAATAACAAACTGATAAGGTTAAAAGTAAAATACAATTAAACATAAGTTGCAGTATGCAGACTGCAGTTTTGAAGGGTATTGAAGAAGTTATGGTAATACTGTATATAGAGAAAAAAGTTTTTATTTCTGAATTGAACTATTAAAGAATCATGAAGTTAGCAGCAACACACTTTTGGAGACGACCTCTAAAGCATTCCGCAGCTTGTTCACAAACTTCGCGGGGTACCGCTTTGTCTTCTTCAATAATCCGCTTGTGTAGGTCTGGTAGGATGTAAATGCGCCGTTTAAACACCCTTTCCTTCAAATATTCCCAAAGAAGGAAATGGCAAATATTCAAATGACCTTCCAGGCCACCCCATATCACTCCTCAAAGAGATCAGAAAGCATTCAGTGAATTTTGAACTGTGTGCGCTGTAGCTCTGTCTGGTTAGAACTACACAACCCACAATCCTTCTTCTTCTAAGAAAGTTGTTTATACTGGGCTACAGAAAATTTTGCAACATTGCCGTCATGCATTCCTCCTCAAAGGGGTTTGCGCTAATCACACCAAATTATGATACGGCACACCACCCCGGTAGTTTAGGGATATATACATCTTTCGTGAGTAATTCTGACGGTGTTCAGGCTGGTGGTGATGATTTTGTTAATTCACATTCCACTGAGATGATACTAAAGATAGCTGTGTGGAGAGTGCTCACACAGATTTCGGTGGTTGGCGTTATCTGCTGGACTCGATTCTTGGGACATCATTATTTTGCAGGGTAGAAATTTCACGCTGCAATCTGATACCTCCAGTACAATAGCATATCTTCGAGCAGAATTATTTGGGGATTGGTCGGTCGCTGTTTTCACAAGCTAAACATTTGCTGGTGTTCTGTACGTAGCGTCGGCGTCGGCCATATGGAAACACAGAAAAATGCATTCTAAGTTCAAAACAAAATATTGTATTAAATTTATTTATCTGTATAATCTGCAAAAATGTACAGGATATCCCATTTAAATAAAAAGAAAGTAAAAACCCATTTTTCTTTGAAACACCTATAATATTCTATTTTTACTAGTGGTGGGCACTATCGATATTTTCAACTATCGATAGTACTATCGATAGTCGGACCAACTATCGATAGTTATCGATAGTCGACTATCGATAGTTGACTATCGATAACTATCGATAGTTGACTGTCGATAACTATCGATAGTTGACTATCGATAGTTGACTGTCGATAACTATCGATAGTTGACTATCGATAGTTGACTATCGATAACTATCGATAAGTATCGATAGTCGACTATCGATAACTCTCGATAGTCGACTATCGATAGTTATACTAATATACTAATTGAAATTGTCTTAACACTAGTATTTTGGTTCATTGTTTCATCATCAAATTCAAATTCAATTTATTGCCATTTGTAAAGAACAATGTATCGTCAATATATACATATATATAAATATAATAAAAATTTAATAAAAATAAATAAATAATAGTGTACTAGATGTGCACATTGACGCACATTGATATTACAAAAGAAGGAATTAGTTCTACTCAATGAGTAGTTGATGATTCATAACACATTCTTTTTTAATTAACAAGACAATATAAAATAACACAAACCATTAGGCTACTCAGAAAAGAAAAATAAATTAAAAGAATGCTTGTCGTGTTTCCATTGAATTTGGGCAAATTTTAATATTTATAAACAAAAATTTATATATTGTTTAGACTATGACCGTTTTTTGAGGCATTTTAAATATAAACAGAATTGTATTTATTTTATATATTAGAATGTTATTTACTTTTATTTTTAAATTATATTTATTTTCAATTTTATTTTATTTATTTCAATTGTCATACCCATAGTTGCTTTGTGAGAATGTGTTAACGGCAGCATTGAGCATTTACATATATCATCGGTAAGTTAGATCATTTTTTTTTTAATTTTTAAAATCAAAATTTTGTTGACTAATATATCAGGGATTCAGAAGCCGCTCACTGTAAGTACTTGTCAGAAGACTGCAAAACCATTTGCGCAAATTTTCACATAAATTATACAATATATTACTGTTATGATTGTAACGCAATTAATTATTCTCATTATATTGCTGTAAAATATAATTTATTATGTATCTACACGTTTAGTTATCTTCCCGACTTACATTCACTTACTTGTGGACCATCCATATTATCATCTAAAAGCACTTTTCACGCTATTTTTAGTTATACAAGACAGTTCTCAAAATTACATCTCGCGAAAAAAAATTGTTAGACACTATCCGTATATCAATAGACGGACCAAGTCTCATTAATTGGCTAATTTTTATCAATACTGAACTAATCCATTTCTAAATGTTCTATAAGGGATTTACATTATTTTACTGTCGAATATTATGTCATCGATAGTTATCGTTAGTCTACTATCAGCAATTATCGATAGTTCACTATCATTCGATTTCATATCGATAGTGGACTAACGATAGTTACCAATAGTCAACTATCGATAATTATCGATAGTCAACTATCGATAATTATCGATAGTCAACTATCGTTAGTTATCGATAGCTCACTATCGATAGTTATCGATATTTTCAACTATCGATAGTTATCGATAGTTATCGATAGTCAACTATCGATAGTCGAAACTATCGATAGTTAGCGATAGTCAAAACTATCGATAGTTATCGATAGTCGCTATCGATAGTGCCCACCACTAATTTTTACTCATATTCTGGTTTTTTTTTTTTAATTGCTTTTTAATACGCTTTAGATAAAATTTTTGTGGTTGTTTCACACTATGACGTGACAGGCACATGTGGAGCCGACTCAATATAAAGCAAAGAAATTCCTTCGCCCCAAATTGAATTTATGGGAGCGATTTTCTACCAGAATTATCAGCAACAGGCAAAAAACAAATAGCAAATTCCTCTTACATATAAAAAAGTTTTAAGAAGAAAATTACCTATCCTCAATATGGATACACGCGTAGAATATTAGAGAGGCGATGAAACAAGCAAGCAATAGTCGCGATGGTAACGAGTATTCTAAGTAGAACGAGTTATGTATTATGTAAAAGAAAGAACACGTGTTCTAACTAGGATCTGATTTGAATTTGTTTGCAGTTTTACGTCAGCAGACACCAACGACGGCGACTGCTGTTGCGAGTTGACGCGTATCTAAACGGCGCCAGCTCGCCTCCAAGCCACCTGAATGCTTCAGGCCAGGTTAGCACTTCACCGCATCTCGCACGGTAGACTGGTAATAATAATAGCAACGCCAACAACAACAGGGGCAACTATAATGTTAAATTCAATGTTTCGGTAAACAAGCTAGAAGGCTGAACGTGTATAATTAATTTTACATTTTGTAATCAACTCGTATATTACGCGTTTGTTCAATGCGTCGTATATAAACTAGATTTACCCACGATAATAAGGTGTCCAAACGTATGAAATTAATCGTAGGTATCAGAAAGTGCTAATATTAGCATAAATAATAACATAAGACACATTGTAATTTATAGCGAAAGAAATAAATGGAATAGAGAAGAGATTAGCAAGGAAAATATACCGACCTAATCCCAGGTGACGAATGGATAGGATGTATTCCCCTCCGTCCACTAGCAACTTAGTGACATGGTCATCTTTGCCTTACCTGAGAATATACTTGTTATCTGAAGGCTCTAGCTGTAACTACCTTAAAAGCAAGAGATGTCCATCAAATAATAATTATCTTGGACTCCTGTTGGATAACCTCCAAAATAGTTTGGGAGTACTTGCAAGACCTAAGAACCCTGGCTAAACATAACAGGGTCACTTTGGTGTAGGCGCCGGTGCATAAGGGCATAGTGAGCAACAAAATTGCAAAGAAGGCCTCTGTAATAACTTTTACTGGACCTGAACTAAATCTGGCAAATAATCCCATCGGCGATATGTGATGCAAATCGCTGAGTGAAATACACTCCGCCAAAAAAGTATCGCATAATTTAGTTTTGAATCATAAAAGTATCGCATAATCTTTGTTTGTAGCATAAAGTTGTAAATATACTTTAATGCGCTCTAAGATATAATTTCTATGATTGTTTAAATAAAATACAGGCCAAATAAAAACAAGAACTCATACTTGAGATTTTTATTAAAACAAGAAATTATAATTTTGGAAAGAAAAATGTCATAACAGTAGCTTTTAATACTGAGTATTGCCACCTCTGGCTCTTATGACCGCTCGCATACGGTTTGGCAGAGATTCGATTAACCTCCGTATATAAGCCTGATCCAAATTCTCCCACTCGTCACGGAGAGCATTTGCTAGTCCATGCAGGTCCGCTGGGGCAACATTTTGGGTTCGTATCCGTCTGTGAAGGAGGTCCCACACGTGCTCGATAGGGTTCATGTCCGGACTTACCGCAGGCCAATCTAAAACTGGAATACCAATATCGTTAAGGTATTCCTGGACGATTATTGCAACATACGGTCGTGCATTATCGTGCATTAACATGAATTCGTTTCCTATAATTGGCGCATATGGTACTACATGTTCTTCTAAAATGTCCGTTATATACCTGTGGGCAGTCAGTGTACCTCTGTCTACTGGTACTAACTCTGTACGACCTGTTAAACAGATGCCTCCCCAAACCATAATAGAGCCACCAGCGAAATTAGGTCTAGGTCTGATATTACACTGCGAATAGCGCTCACCGTCTCGTCTGTACACTGAGATACTCCTATCTGAGGTGTAAAGACCAAATCTTGACTCATCTGTGAAGAGTATATTGGCCCAGTCATTAATGTTCCAATTTACATGTTCTCTGGCAAACCTTAAGCGAGCCACTCGGTGGTTCCTAGTGAGACGAGGGGCTGTTACAGCTACTCTAGCTCTTAATCCACTCTGTCGTAACCTATTCCGAATAGTTTGAGTACTCACACGAGTATTTCTGACTCTAGCCAAGTCGTTCTGCAATTGTCTCGCAGTTACATGTCTTCGACGTAATGCTTGTAGTAGTAAATAGCGGTCATCTTGGCGAGTAGAACATCTTGGACGACCTGGTACAGGTCTTCTACTGTAAATGCCTGTTTCCCTATATCTGGCTACGGCTCTAGAAACACTTGACTGATTGATGTTCATCAAATTACCAACGTATGCTTGAGATCGTCCATCTTCGATTAAAGCAACTATAGCAGCCACTTGTTCTGAAGTTAAATTGCTCATTTTAGTTTTAAAAGCGTTGGTACAGAACTCTGACTTCGCACTTTAAAATTTGTCCGTATAGGAAGACTTTCAATAAACAACTGAGCAAACCTTACACATATGCATTTTTCTAAATGTGTTCTTTTAGGAAAAAAATAAAGTAAAAACGCTAAGTTCCATTATTTTGTTAGTGTTTTTATAGTTCACATACACGAGGCAAACTTTTTGTGAATGTATAAAAATATCTTGGTTCATAAATGCCCTTTTTTAGTTTATGCGATACTTTTTTGGCGGAGTGTATAAGGAAACGATGCTGGAAACGATGGATGATGAGGAAACCGTCACAGTGCTTTCAACCAAACTTAACTCGAAACAGTGGTAAGTCTGTTATATACGGCCATCTAGGGAAGTATCTACACATAATAGGAGTTCTTTAAAGATGAATCCTATATGTACGATAAGGGAGAAATAGAAATATTGCATTAAACCCCAGAGATTGACACTACTGAAGACAATGCAATCACCGATAAATCTGTCGCATTTGCGAGGGTATCCCATTTACTCTTTTTGATAAAAATTATATCATTAAGATAATGTCTATTTTCCATGGTGCATTCTTATAGACGAGAGATAAAGCTGGCTCACAAGCGTTCTAGTAGCTTCTACTGTATAGTCTAAAACTTAAATGAGTATATTTTCCTGTGCCGTCCTGTACTAAAAATACGTTAGAAAAAAAATTAATGATAGAACGACCATGCAAGTAACTGGAAACAAGCGCAACACTTTATTTAACCTTAACCTTTCAACGAATTATTTCTCTAAGTCACTTGTTCTTATTGTTTTTTTTACCATTTAATGATTTTAAACACAGCTATTTTTTGCAGGTACCATGGTCTAAAAGAAGTGTCTCATTTAATATTTATTAACACGCAAGACGATTATTAACTAGAATTAGATTTCTCACACACACACGTCTTGAAATGCTGTGTAATTTGTTCTCGTCTTCATTAAAATTATAGTTTTGGCGGCTACTGTTTTGGACGTATCACCTTTCCACTTCTCGCGTCGCTAAAATTTACCAAATATATGGAATATATAATTGATTTTGAAATTCTAATTACAATCTCTTGACGTCAATGAAACTGCTTAAAAATCTTCCACAATAAATAAGTGTGAAATGTATAAAAACAAAACACTAAAATTTACATTTGTGGTGTTATTCTACATGGCAATACACACAGATGGTAGCATATCATTATAAAATTAAAATATAGGCATTTAAATTTAAGATTTGTATTTACATTGTATTTACATATGTTGCACATTACCTTAAATAAATATATGAGGATACAGTTTAATGCCTAGGATCTGAAGATTCGTTCCACTAATTTTTATACTCTCCTTAAACGCAAATAGCACAAATCCGCTTCCTTGTCGAACTTCTTTTGAAGGAAAAGTTAATCACGTGTCTAGCAAAGAGAACCTTGAGTAGTCTATTATTAAAAACAGCCATACCAAAATTGCCCAACATTCTACCGAATCTACTTTTTTATTGAAAGAGAAATCGACTATTGGATGCATGGGCATTGTATATTTCATAAGACACTATACTTTCCTATGCGAGTTTTAAAATTTAATGCCTTGAGACAAGGTCATCTGGCAAAGCTTATATATTAATTAATAATTTCCGGTGCAACAAGTGTAAAATAAGTGTATTCAATGTACGCTTTCAGTGTGCTAATTTATAAACTAGTTTAAAAGCATAATAAATTTTTCTTGACATATACAAACTCCATTAACATTTTAAACGAAATTTTGTATTCATTTATTAAAGAGGATATGAGGTACATTATATTCCGCAATATGAGAATAAAACCAACAGTAAAAATAGGAATGGATACATTACATAACCTGTAAATAAATCTAGGAGGTTAGCCATAGAAGCATACTAAATAGCGCTGTCACAAAAAGAGCAATATATTTTTGGAAATATCTATCAGCACTAGCTAACTGAGATCAATACTCAATTTAACCTAAGCTTAGTTGTAAGTCAATAAAACACTAGAAAAACTGAAGAATAAGACCTATTAGTTCAGAAAGTGTTATCTAGCTTTCCTATAAAAAATACTATTATAAATCATACACTTTCTTATTGTAGCAAATAAAGCGGTTGACTGCAAAATTTTCACCTCTCAGCCAATGCTGGCTTACTGCTAACTAATGCATTTGTCGAAAAAATGAATTAATATAATATTTAAAAGAAAATATTATTGTGAAACATCATTTGCAAGGAAGATACGTGCAAATCGATTTATACCATTTTAGTACACCCCTTTTTTTTTAGCGAGAATGCTTTTGAACTTGTGTTTTAAACTAGTTTTACTTGATGAAACTATGCAATAGTAAAATCTGTAAACCAGAGCTAAGCTAGCATAATATGCCGACGATAATGACGAATACAAGCTTGCATATGTGTATGCCATCACAGATCATAGTTAGTATGGAGCCCCAGAAATTTGATCGATAATTTTTATTTAATGGATTGTAAGTTAATAACAACAATTTTATCATGAACCTATAGCTAATTTTATGTGGGCTAAATACAACCTACCTGAAACGTAGATCCTTGCTCACAATTGAGAAACGTCATCAGCAAATAGCACCAAACTACCGCTATCATATATGCTTAGAAGTTCATTAATAAACATTCGAAAAAGCAGAAGGCTAAGAATCGACCCTTGAGATACACCTCTACGAATTTCTAATGGAGAAGATCGCGCGTCTGCCCTTACCATTATCTGCTGTTGAACATAGGATGAGAACTTTTTGTGAGTGACGCCTCTCAATGCGTGACCAAACATTTTTTTTCAAGCGGAAATGAATGATCAGCCAAATCGGTACTTTGCTGAGACCCAGAACAAATATATACCAACTGTTTTATTATTTGCTATCTATCTAAATTTTGAGAAAGTCGATCAATGAACTGGAGCAATATTGGTAAATCGGCTCGAAAGCCATGCTGTTCGAGGGAAAGTAGCTATTTCGTACTTACACAAATAATCGTATATTCTATTAGAAACTATTCTCACAATGATTTTAGATGCAGTTGTTAAGATTGTGATTGGCCTATAATTGCACACGCACCCTGTAGTATCCTTCTTGTGAATAAGCACAATTCTATCTGTTTTAAAGTGGGTTGGAAATACGCCTTGTTACAGATATTTGCTTATAATGATATGAAAGAGGCTGATTAATACTTTCAGCACATGCTTTTAAACCTGTGCTTCAAAAGGTGTGATGATTTTAATGATAAAATCCGGAGAGGAAATATTTACGAAAAAAATTATTAAACGTATCCAACACATCAGCTGCACGGGTTTTCCTTAGTAATAAATTTAATTAAGTAGAAGCTTAGCCACCTTCAGGTACCGTAAGGCTTAGACGTTTTGCACCATAAAAACCTTAGATAAGTATTAGAAATAGTTGGTGACAGTAAAAAATGACGCGTAACCAAGGCAACGAACATTTTTTGACACCATGGATACCGCCAAAATCTCTGATACACGAAATGTGAGACCCTATTGCATTCAATGTTAGGAATATGAACAGTTGATTCATAAGAACAACACTATCCTTGCTGAAACTTTGGATTAATTAAATAAAACATAATAAAGTGCATGAGGCTTTCCTATCCATATTTATAGTAATTTTGTCAAAACAGAAAATTATATTTATGCTACCTATCACACCATATGATCTCTCGGTTTTAGCTTTAATCACATTTGATGTAAATGACGTTATATTTGGCCACTCTAAATTGCCGAAAAAGTATAAGTTGGTCAAATGTATGCAAGTAATCTGCCCGCGTATACAATTGTCTAGGCCAACAGTAAAATATTACACACACAAAAATGTTACGCAGTTAAATTAAACGTATTTGTAGCTTTTATAGAAACGGTGAAACTATCACTAAAAATTTGTCAAAATAACATATTTTAATCTTTTTGCAAATATTTCTAGCTACACCCCATATAGTTAGAAATTTCTAACTACAAAAAGCAGAAATAGAAAATCTTTTGACGGTGTTACTCTTTGTTTAACATCGCTCGGATAATAATAGCTTCAATCGGAAAACTTTTGGTGTAGGTCTACGGTTTAGCTAAGGAAGGAAGTTAAGTTGACACCAAAATATGGACTAGGAAACCATTATTGAGACTGTGTTCTTGTAAGGTTGTTACAACAATTCCTTAAGTTAGTAGTGATAAGACTATTTCGGACTTGAACTAATCCTAAAACAGAATAATGGCAACATCTGCTGCTAACCCCGCATAGAAACAAATTTACAGTGTAAAAATGAAAATTTTCTATGAAACATGGGTGTTAGTATCTATTAAATTATTTAACTTTGCTCGTTTTTAACTACTTGTGCATTTGGGCACCGATGGTAGTTCTCTCACGTCCAGATCGAACACCGTATTTTTTTGTGTGTACATTTAACTCATCTAGTCCGTCGTTATCTTCCAACTTCACATTATCTATTAAAATTCTACGTGCCATTTTGCTGTAAAGGCATACAAATAATAAATATCTCTACAACAGTCACTAAAACACTTCGAAAAATGGTTAATACGGCACCAAATACCAAATAAAGACTTGTTCCCCACATAACATAATTAATAATACGTCGCTGAAAAAAAGAACTGAATGTAAGGATCTTGGTGTTCTCTTTGATAGTGCTTTCACCTTTAAATCGCAAATTACATCCGTATGCAAAAGTGCTTTCAGTTCTCTTGGGTTCCTGATGCGTGTATCGCGTTACTTCACCGACATTGATCTCTTGAAGATTTTATACAACGCTTATGTCCTTAGCAAGCTGGAGTATGCGCCACTGGTTTGGTATCCAATCTATGCGTGTGATTGTTTGCAGCTTGATAGAATTCACCGTAAATTCCTTAAATTTCTATCTTATAAACTGGACGGAATATATCCGGAAGTTGGCATACCTCAGTTGGAGCTACTGGAGCGTCATGGAATGGTGTCCCTATCGGAACGTCGTGACGTGTTATGTCGTAAATTCTTGGTGAATTTGCTTGGAAACAAAATTGACTGCCCGTATCTTCTGGAGAATATCAGTTTTCACGTTCCACGTTTGAACTCTAGGAGCGAATGCACCTTTAGGCCACCTCAAGCCAGGACAAACTTAATGAAACGTTCACCTATTTCAGTGATGGCTAGGCTTGGAAACGGCGGAACAGCGGACATTTTCTTTTGAATTAACTTTTTAATACAGCTTATTATTATTATTCGTTATTATATTTCAATATTAATATTTATATAACACTTGCAATACATTACTGTATTTTGTGTCCTCTTTTGGGTCTGTACCTGTTGGACATCAATAAACGTTATTATTATTATTATTATTATTATTATTATTATAACATCGTTCTTACTATACTGTCATGAAAAACCAAAGGTCGGATTACCATAAATGAAACATAAGTCAGGAATATCTGCGGCTTATCTTAAGTAACCCTTGAACAGTGGTGCACAATAAAAGGTCTACTTAAGTCTTAAGTTAACCTCCAGTCTTTGCTTACTTAAGAAATATCACAAAGAAGTAATGAATGTCAAACAACCTTATAAACCAACTAAAATCACCATAGCCGATTTTCGCGGCGCCTAACCTGCTGCTCTGCTCGAGTTCATGCTCAGTTTGGGCTGGCTCGGATAAGCTGTGGGCGAGCGACGACGCCACCTAGGGGAGATAACACAATGGGCTTGGTAAAGATGGTCTAAATGCATGTGTTTACAACCTTCCTCAACCTAAAATCCAGAAACCAGAATACCCTTATATTTTCGAGAGAAAATCGCATATATTTTATGTTATTCCACTCCATCTTTGGGAGCGTAAAGTAGACCTAATTTAATGACCAAAAATAATAAAAGTGGTACCTACATCAATTCTATTTAATTACGAAGACATAACCTGTTTCGAATTGCTCGTCATTTTTTTGCGATCTGTCACATCTTAAAATCCAAGATAATTTAAAATTATTTTCGTTTGCTGAAAACATGTCGTTGTACCAGAAGTCGCTAGTAATTTCCTTATTTTAATTGGAATATACATTTCTATTAATGCCATCAAGCTTGGCGATCTATTCATGAACATCCCGTAAATAATTTAGCTGCCAATTTTCTTTATTGCACAATAGCAAAATCATATCACTAACTGTGATGGTTTAAGACATGGCATACTTTCAAAGGGAATTAAAATGTCAAAAAAATTGAGACAATCGTAAATAAATATCCCAAAAATCGTTGAAGGTAAACGCAAAAAACCAACATTAATATAAATTGTCAAATGTATAGTTTTTGGAATCCAAAGAGGTAAAACAAAAACCAATATAATTTCAGTTAAAGTAAGAACCATTTTACTAATTCCTTTATAGATATTGAACTAGTGATCTGCAGTACCCTTTAGCAAATCATAGCCATAATCCTATCAGCAATCATTTTTAGCACACTCACACTGGAGGAAAAAAAATCGGTTGCTGATTAGACCGTCTAGCACGTTAGTAGCTAATCAAAGAAGTTAGGTGACTTTTACCAGATCGGTAGAATCGTCAAGCGGCCGCGGACACCTGTTTAACACCTGCGGAGTCCAACTGAAATCACAGTCATTATAATACGGTAAGGCTCTCTCGCAGGTGTCGATGTTAAAAATATATGGGTTAACTGCTCTCACGTCCGCTGAAGATTTATTGTATCGGTAATTTAAAGAAGTGGCAGTTCTTTCACAGTAATACGTTATCTTCCATTTTCTTTCAGTGCCATAAGGTGCGCTTCATGCACTTATAATATAATATAAGAATAGGATTATTATTAATCATTATTAAAAGAATTTCTTACGGTCTTCTTCTTTTTGTGCAACATGTCAGTCAATCTTCTTTATGTTACACGTTAGCCTTTCTTTTTCTTCTCAGCTTCCTTTTCATTTAGTGCATGGACTTTAATTGCCCTATACACATATATAAAAGTATAACTTCTAGTATATGTATTTTATTGCAGCAATGTATTGAGAAAAGATAGCCCCCTCATGAGCCGATTAGCCGCCCGCCCACCACGGCCGCTAGGGCCTATTGTAAGGCGAATGTTATCTTTAAAGTTCAACCAAGCGGTCCAGGTCTTTAAGGTAGCTCATTCTTCTAGGGAATGGTTAACCTTCCCAAAGATGTCATACCTGATTCTCGTTGCGGCGGGGCAATGACAGAAAATATACTCAACTGTCTCTTCGTCCTCCAAACACAGCCGGCATTCAGTTTCTTCAGAGAGCCCGATTCTGTGTAGGTGCTTTCTGAATGTGCAGTGACCTGTAAAGACAGAAACAATTACTTTGACATTTTTACGGTGGCTCCTTGGTTCTGACATGATTAAACGAAATACACGTTTTTGCATGTACCATACCCCAGGACAATTGTTTCAATGTTGGAGCACTTTCTGAGGTGCCCATACATTCATTTGATTTTTAGCTACTGTAGGTGTTATGCCAATAGCGGGTTCTGGTCCCTGGAAATGTTCCGCAGCGCCCTTTTTGCAAGAGTGTCTGCTTCCTCATTGCCATGAATGAGTGAGTGCCCAGGTACCCAGATTAGGGATAGGTTATTAGCCCTCCCCACTGTAGTTAGGGTGGTTTTACAGATCCAGATCAGGCTCGAGTTGCATTTATGCGCCTCTAGTGCTTTCAGTACCGTCTGACTGTCCTTGAAAATTTTTATTGATTTGTGTCTAATGTTTTTATCCAAATGTCTCTAGCACACATATCAATGTCATAGATTTCAGCCTGAAAAATCGTGTGTTGTCCAAGGTTGTAATATTTTCTAACTCTTGGATTACGACAGAATATTCCTACGCTTTGTTTTCGAACCATCTGTAAGCTTTAACGTTACATCTCCATTCTTCTCTGTTTGAAAAGGAGGTAGGGAAGTATGTGTCGATCATTGGTCGAGTACCCATCATGTCCGATGGTATTTCCATATGTAAGTACATAATATATACAAACTATGATAATCTTTGGTACTGTCACAGATTTCAGTCGTTGCTTTTTGTGATTTTGTGACAGAGACCTTATTCTAAGAAGCCGCCAGTAATAGCAACGCTAAAAGGCAATCTCAAAAGGAAGAAGTACACCGAGGTGGAGCTTAAGGCTATTCCTAATACCTATCGATAGCATGGTAGCAGAAGCTGTAGTAAGGCAGAGTCACATCCATGCAAAATATTGAAGGTACACCAATCACAGAAACAATGTCTTCATCTCCATAATTGGGATTACAAACTCTTTTGGACTTACCACCGTTGCACATTGTTGTGGAAAAGGAGACCAGATTAACTACATTCGTTTTTTGTCACATGGCGTATGAATCGATATGCTCATGTTTGTATGACGAAGAAACTACTGGAATAGTCCATTGCCTCAGCATACAAGAAATGCCATCGGATGTGATGTGTACTCGATCTACAATTGATGGTATCAAAAAATACTACACCATTCGGCAACACAAAACGATTTTTCAGGCTGAAATCTAAGCTTTTGGGATGAGTGTTGAGAAATTCGGAATAAATCAGACACAAATCAATAAAAATCCTCAATGATAGACAGAGGGTGCTCAAGGCACTAGAGGCGCATAAATACAACACGAAGCTGAATTGGAGTTGTAAAACTGATCTCTAATTATATTGGAGACGGCTAATCTATTCCTAATAGCTAAGCACTCATTCTATCAAGGCTATGAGGAAGCAGATACTCTAGAGAAAAGGAATTCTATGGATGCCATTAGCTTAGCATCCACGACAGCTAAGCAACAAATCAATTTCCAAGTAATTCGAAAGTGCTTCAATTTTGGAATAATTGCCCTCGATTAGTACATGTGATAGAATGCTTTTCACCCAATCACGTCAGAAGCAAGGAAGTACTTGAACCTGAGCAAAACGCGACAAGAATTGCTCTTGTTTTTAGAAGTCCCTGTAAATTGAGAAAACACCTACAGCAAATCGAACTCTTTAATGAGAATTAGCGGTGTTTTGAGGAGACTGGAGGAGACAGAAGAACACATTTTGTGTCACTGAGCATGATGTTAGTGATCTTTGAGAAGGCTGACTTCACCCCGAACCTGAAGGTCTCATCCAACAAAATTCTGAACTTCCTTAAGAGCAAGAACTTGAATGCACTTTAATATGAGATCCCTTAGCCTAGCAGATTATTTAGTTGAAGTCAGTATTTTTGACATTGTCAAGACCATGTAGTATCCTTTGTTCCATTCGTATGGAATGTTGCTGTGGGGTTAGATATCTAAAGGAGCGCGCCTAAAACTTCATTATGAGCTATAAGCACAGCACATCTTAAAAATCGCTCTAGAAGCAGCAAAACTTTCACCATGGCTACTACGCACGTAAATACCTGCATCAAATACATACACAAACAATGGATAATTTTGCAGAGACAGCCACTTCATACCACCGAATCTCCAGTTCGAAGCTGTCAACTAAATACCGTTCTCTAAAAACCTACCACATTGAAGGATTTCTCCAAAAGATTGAAGACCTTAACTCTCCTTTACTTTATCTTATCCTTTTTAATATTTCGTTTGTGTTGTTTTGGCTATACTTTACATTTCTTTTGGAGAACATTGAAAATAAAATAAGTAAGTTGGCTGTTCCAAATAATCCATACTGATTTCTTATCCAACTGGGATCTTAAACAACATTTGCGCATGCATCGTCTGCGTTTGTTAGCAGTGTGCAAAATCTGCAAAAATCTAGATTTTTATACCTTCCAATATATTTCCGAAGTATTTCATAACTTTCATATCTTCAGAATTTATAAGTTTAATAGAAAGAAAAAAAACTAATGAGTGTTTTCACGTGAATTCTTAAAGTTTCCAAAAATTAGAAACCTTAATTATGTCGCTACCGCTCGTCGCATAAATAATTACGTATTTATCATTTTAAATTATTTATGATGTGAAATCCCGACTATAATCAAATAAATTAAAACGATTAGCAACAGGACACCTGACTATTAGCTACCGGTCTTTCGTTTTTATACGTTCTCTGTTACCCAGTCTGCGCGATACTAACAGAATGTTGCTTTCACAGATGGAAAACACAGTGCCTGTTGATGTGATTGTCATACCATTAAAATAGTTTACAAATAATAAGAAAATATCACACCATTAGCACTGCTATATTGTACTAATTATGGTATCTATCTTAAAGGTTGGTGTTTTTTTTCCAATCTGATAAAAAAACCAAATATATAAATGATGCGATGTCAAATTTACATTATGATACTCAATACTGCAATCGTAAAATTTGTGATATCATCATTCAGGAACTTTTGTTGGAAGTGTAGCTATACATGGTTTGGTAAAGAAGTACAAATAAAATTATTATAAGCTTGTAATCTTATACGATATATTTGATTCATGCATTTATCAAATAAATTCCTAGAAACATATAATCATCATCAATACGACGAATATGTCTTTTAAATATATGGCTGTTGTATTTTTCCAGAAGCATAAATATCATTTGCCATTGCAAAATAGCTATGGTGCAAATTCTAATCATTAGCGACATATTTCATAATGATACCTTGTTGGATGTGTTTAAGAGGGCCTCTTTCAAAATAATTAAATTATATAGATTAGAATAATTGAACCGTGAAGTGCATTTCATTCATCTTACTCGCACATGCAAAAAACTGCAGTAACTTCACCTTTTAAAAAAATGTTGGTCGCGACATATAAGGCCTACTTAACTATTTTAAAGAAGGAAGGTTTTGTAAATATGAATAAACTATTTAACAAAAGATGAAGTCAATACTCAGGAAATAATCAGATTCATAAGAAAAAGAGAGATTAATTAGATTTCGTTAGGATTGGGGTTGCCGTACACGACCTTATCAGATCTATTGTAATTTCCTTTGTCTTAGAAGACGCCCTCTAACTTTGCTTTCTTAATTAGACCTATCATTTTTGTTAGCGGTTCTACTAGAAGAGAGAGGAGACAGAAGAGAAAGGATTCAATTAGGCTCAACATATCCTCAAATATAGTTTAATTGAGGAGGCAAAATTATAAAGCGCCCTTTGGGATCAAAGGGTACACAATGGATGTTAAAAGGTCTCTGTGGTCTCTTTTGGAACTTCGAAAAGTTTAAGACCTTCAGTTATCCAATCCACTTCTCCCACACTACAGATACAACCACCTTCACCGCATCCGTTTCTTTTTTTGAGGCATCTTTTAATTAAAATGCCTTATACTAATTGAAATTCCAAATATAGCTTCATAAATTGAAAGAAAGGTTTCGAAGTGTATGTATCAACGACAGACCGATAACCACTCCTAATCTTAAAACCTTAATTCATTTCTATGCTATAAAAATGCAACAAGTGATATTTGATGCTGGACATTGTACCTGATATGAGGTGTACCTCATATCAGGGTTGTCAAAGTATCTCATATCAGGATATTTGCTTATTATGACAAACTCTGAAGTAATCTAACAAGGAGATGTTGTATGAGTAAAACAAATTAAGCGCCAACTGTTCGCTGATAAATGCAAAAAGTTCTTAGGTAAGACCATGTGATTTAAAATCGCTTGCTTTGTGTGAGGAATCTTTGAGACAAAAGGGTTAAAAAAAGTTTTGTTTTTCACTTTCCAGTGTTGAGTGTTATAGTATGGACTATGGACTATAACCATCAGATATCCACATTTTTTATTGTTTCTTCTTATTTGCGTGGCTTTAAGCCTTTGTATTAGACTAGAGTTATTCACCGATAAGGTGTAGTTGCTGATTTATGAGAGATCAGTCTCAGAATCACTTCGAGAACATACGGTGTGAGTTTATCGGTTACCTCATGAAACCTCAGTAAATTGCTTTATCCGAATTTTATAATATCTTGTTCTTTCGCACACTTTTCATAGTAGAGCCTTTAAATAATTTCTAGTAGATGTTGAAATTAAAAACTACTGATCAGTGTTTTTTATTAGGACAGTAATAATTATTTATATACCATAATATAAAGATAGGTAAATAATAAATTAATCTTCATATCATATTACTTATCACCATCAAACGGAAAATGATTCTGAAGGGTATTATATAAACTATAAGTAATTTATAACAAATAATAATTTTCATCTGGCAGAAATAATTTATGATCGTTTGACAGGACTAGGGGAGTTAACCAACATACCGGAAATTATAGAAAAGTATCTAGCAGATACGTTCCTATAGGTATTAACATACGATACGAGTAATTATAATTTAATCCCATAATTAGCTGTCTCACAATAAGTATTTCTAAGAAATTTTATTTCTTTATTTATATTTTTATTTTATGTATGGTGTAAGGAACTCAAAAGAACACTTTGTAATTATAGCCTTCGAAACAGTGTGTTAAAAGCAATGATGGCTGTTTAGCTAGATAATATATAACACTTATATGGTTCATACTTCTTAAAACGAAATGTACCAATACTGTATATGTAAGCAATGAAAGTTGCTGGTCGAACTCTAGAATTCGGCGTATGTTTTTGACAATGTCAGTATAATCTAAATAGGTTTCTCACGAAGCAAATACTTTACGTTTGCTAAAAGGAAATATGTTTTGTTTGTCGTATAACCAAATAAATATAAAATATATATAAATTTAAAAAAGTTAGGAATATACACTCCGCCAAAAAAGTATCGCATAATTTAGTTTTGAATCATAAAAGTATCGCATAATCTTTGTTTGTAGCATAAAGTTGTAAATATATTTTAATGCGCTCTAAGATATAATTTCTATGATTGTTTAAATAAAATACAGGCCAAATAAAAACAAGAACTCATACTTGAGATTTTTATTAAAACAAGAAATTATAATTTTGGAAAGAAAAATGTCATAACAGTAGCTTTTAATACTGAGTATTGCCACCTCTGGCTCTTATGACCGCTCGCATACGGTTTGGCAGAGATTCGATTAACCTCCGTATATAAGCCTGATCCAAATTCTTCCACTCGTCACGGAGAGCATTTGCTAGTCCATGCAGGTCCGCTGGGGCAACATTTTGGAATCGTATCCGTCTGTGAAGGAGGTCCCACACGTGCTCGATAGGGTTCATGTCCGGACTTACCGCAGGCCAATCTAAAACTGGAATACCAACATCGTTAAGGTATTCCTGGACGATTATTGCAACATGCGGTCGTGCATTATCGTGCATTAACATGAATTCGTTTCCTATAATTGGCGCATATGGTACTACATGTTCTTCTAAAATGTCCGTTATATACCTGTGGGCAGTCAGTGTACCTCTGTCTACTGGTACTAACTCTGTACGACCTGTTAAACAGATGCCTCCCCAAACCATAATACAGCCACCAGCGAAATTAGGTCTAGGTCTGATATTACACTGCGAATAGCGCTCACCGTCTCGTCTGTACACTGAGATACGCCTATCTGAGGTGTAAAGACCAAATCTTGACTCATCTGTGAAGAGTATATTGGCCCAGTCATTAATGTTCCAATTTACATGTTCTCTGGCAAACCTTAAGCGAGCCACTCGGTGGTTCCTAGTGAGACGAGGGGCTGTTACAGCTACTCTAGCTCTTAATCCACTCTGTCGTAACCTATTCCGAATAGTTTGAGTACTCACACGAGTATTTCTGACTCTAGCCAAGTCGTTCTGCAATTGTCTCGCAGTTACATGTCTTCGACGTAATGCTTGTAGTAGTAAATAGCGGTCATCTTGGCGAGTAGAACATCTTGGACGACCTGGTACAGGTCTTCTACTGTAAATGCCTGTTTCCCTATATCTGGCTACGGCTCTAGAAACACTTGACTGATTGATGTTCATCAAATTAGCAACGTATGCTTGAGATCGTCCATCTTCGATTAAAGCAACTATAGCAGCCACTTGTTCTGAAGTTAAATTGCTCATTTTAGTTTTAAAAGCGTTGGTACAGAACTCTGACTTCGCACTTTAAAATTTGTCCGTATAGGAAGACTTTCAATAAACAACTGAGCAAACCTTACACATATGCATTTTTCTAAATGTGTTCTTTTAGGAAAAAAATAAAGTAAAAGCGCTAAGTTCCATTATTTTGTTAGTGTTTTTATAGTTCACATACACGAGGCAAACTTTTTGTGAACGTATAAAAATATCTTGGTTCATAAATGCCCTTTTTTAGTTTATGCGATACTTTTTGGCGGAGTGTATATATGCGTATAATTTACGTGATCAAAACTGCTTTTGAAATTTCCATCAGAACTCTAAAGGTAAGCTATTTTAAGTCACAGAAACCATTTCTTTGAGGAGAACTGTTGTGCTCTTGTATTCAAACTTGAACTATTATACCTTCTTAAAACAAACACTAAAATCACATATCTTCAAATGTAACTTGCTACCTAAATTTTATATTTTCTTTATCACTTCCGGTTTTCCCGGAAATAAGAACAAAATTAAAGTTTTACATAAAGCATCCTGTATGTTTTTACATATTCGGATTCTGCGGAATTTTCTGAGTCTGAAAATATATGATTTGTTAATTTTTGTAATTTTGTAAACAAATCATATGTTTTTAGACTCAGAAAATTACGCACAATCCGAATATGCAAAAATATACAGGAGGTTCCATTTAAAATTCCATTTTTTTTTCTTATTTCCGGTAAAACCGGAAGTGATAAAAAATTATAATATAGGTTGAATAATTGGAAATTTACAGTAAATAGTACATTTCAAATTTTATAGAAAAATATTTATAAATAAGAATGCTATGGGCAGAGAGCTATGAGGTGGGACACCCGGTATAAAAAAAAATCCTTAGATGAAGATAAACAAACCTACTGCAAATAAATATTCTCTCTGATATTTTTGTTTACTATACCAGGCTATTCCGATTTCCTGGCAGCTCTCCACCTATATTAAACTCTAACAGAAACATGCGTTGAATTTTAGCTACAGCTCGGTAGCTTTCATTATGTCGTGGCCATGACGACGTAGGTGTTGTCTATGTAATGTAAGTAGTACAATATTGTTTACTCTTTATGTTTACTTAATATACTTATATTGCGTTTTTTTACCCAAAGTAAGCGATTGTTTTGAGAACGTTTTTCCACTATGAATTTTGTATACAGTCGATTTGGATCAGTTGGATGCCTTTTCTGCGGCAAAACAAAATCAAATTATAGCGGTTGCCTTCGACAATCATCGGTCAATGTGCAGATGTAGTAGAAGCACACAGAAAGTTGAGCGTTCAAAGAACAAGCGACCGACGGGGCACCGAGAGCACGGAATGCAGATGGGCGCCCTAGCGTCTGAAGCACACCTGCACACCTCGCGGCGCTATCCGCGACCTTTGCTAATTATAAGTGCGGGTCTTTCGCTAACATTCCGGACCGCGACGAAACGATCGTACCGAACGGCTGCCTCGAAACAAGCGGAGTCTAACGGCCCGCTAACATGCGATCGAAACTAGACGCGGCACAGCGTCGTCGGCCAGTTCGTCCAATAAGTCGACCGATTTTATTCGACACTTCGCACCGCAGGAATTTCAATTACTTTACGGAATTTATTTATCGATACCGTACTACGTATGTTATTATTAGATGTGTGTAAGTATCAGATTAAGCACGTAATGATTGGATATAAAACAATGATTACTGCAGATGACTGGGCTTTAAGTTTTTTAATTAACTTCTTAAGGAGGATCTGAAGCTTATCGAATTTGATATGTTTTGTAAAGGTGCGTAGTTTTTGTGGCCAGGAATTGCGCCTTCTTACTTCTCATTATTTCAATGTTTCTAACCCTACCATACCTAAATATACAAATTACATACTACAGGCTGCTATTAATGACACGGTTTTTGTTAGCGAAAAAGGGTAAACACAATTTTAAGGTTATCAAACCACAGAAGTGGGCAATTCAGATGAAGAAACGGATTACGAAGGTATCGGTCAGAACTCCGAGGAAAATGAAACAGATGGTGATGATGAGAACTATGGGGAAAGTCTACCATTGGACCCGAATCAGGAAATTCAGCTTCCTTCTCACAACCAAAACTAAGACAAATGGATGACTATGTAATTTTTTTGACTGACAGCTATTCTAAACCACAAACGTTTGAACAAGCTTTAGGGAGTCCCGACAAAAGGGAATGGATCAACGCCATGAACACCAATCTCTACTGGAAAATGAGAGTTGGTAGCTTATTGATTTAGCAGAAGGTAAAAGGGCACTTGATACAAACACTAAATAGAGCAAGCACAAAACCTGATTGGTCGTGAAGGGATACGCTCAGACGAACCAAATAATAATAAAGATTACACAGTGTCTTATTCGCCAGTGGTTAGATATAATTCTACAAGATTCCTTTGTACGTTGGCTGTAAAATATGATCTTATCATATTTTACGACCATCATATGGTCGTCAGTACGGCATATCTGCAAGGTGAACTACAAGAAGAAATTTACATTCACCAACCCGAATATTTGCGAGGCCAGAAGTTTGTATCAATTCAAACAAAGCGATGTATGGTTTAAAGCGAAGCGGGAGAAAAAACGGAATAATAAACTAAATATCATACTCAAAGAAATGAATCTTATTAAGTCAAAAGTTGATCAGTATATATATTGTCATCGTTTTTATTAAACTAAAGATATAACTATATTATCCATAACTTACTGTTTGTGAATAAATATTCTGTCATAACACTCAGTACAACATAAATAAGGATATATGTTCCAGCAAGTCTTCCAACGTAAACTCCGAAGTAGGTACTATCGAACTTCTTGAGGTGTATCCAAAGGGTAAACCGATATAAAGTCACCACAGGGCATTTTTTCAGCAATCCAAGGTAGGAAATACAGTTGATTAAAATGAACATACCTGTAGATCATAATATTAGAAACATATATTTATTAAAAGAAATTATTTTAACAGAGGGAAAATAGAGAAAAAGTGTAGATTAAGGATAGTTTAGTATTTGCTTAAAACAGTTTAAATATCATCAGAATTGTTTAAAAATATTAATTATAGGTATATACAGTTGTATTTTAGAATGGTGAAACTATGTATTTATCCTCCGTGCAATTTATATTAAGGCAAATTATGAATGCATTAAGATTAAATAATATTTTAAAAATAGATTTTTCGCAATCTAGAATATATCCTTAAATTATGACGATAATACGAAAATTATATGTTTCGTTCATTTATATTTATACCTTTTACGATTCACTCCTGCTGTGTTTCTAGCTAACAGATAATTTCTAAATATATTCATAATATAATCGGATCGTTTTAATATCGTGTAAAACGAAAAATCTATTTCATCTAAATTTCCTTCATCACTGTTAGAAAAGATACCAATAGCCGCAGGTAACGAAAACCGCAAAGTTGGCCAGTTCAATTTTCAATATAATAAAAACGACGGTAAGAGATATTAAAAAAACTGGGCGATTCAAGACATTATTTTCTGATAGCACTTACGCGACGAAAAAATACACAATATGTAAGTGTGTAATTTCCTGCAGTGATAAGATTGCTAGAAAGCCAGGCAATCCATTGTTAATCATGCACATACAAGCAAAATGTTATTTAACGGTCCATGCACCATTGGCGCCGTGATATGTTGATATCATGAGTATAATATTTGTGCAGATAATAGTAAAAAATACCTTTATTGTAAAGACTAAAGACTTGGCTGTATGTGGAGATACAAAGTTGGGTATGTGCAAACATCTGATGTCTGACGATATTAACTTAAAACGAAAAATCCCTATTCTTTACTCGACGGTTAACAAACTACATACATGTTTCCGTTCTATCACATCACAATATCCAAATGTATGTAATATAAAATATATTAAATAGATACACTCTAACGAAGATTTGGTAAAATTCCTGTATGGTTTCGGAGCAATTATATTACCCTGAAACCGTACAGGTATTTTACTTGTGCGAGTAAAACTACTTTGATGTAAAAATACACCAAGGAAATTTACTACTAGTGTATGAAAAATACTAAATAAAATGAAATTTACTGGGTAAATTTTTTACGATAAAAAAAGGTCCATAGTAAAAATCGTTTAGCATGGAAATTTTATATGAAGCTTTATTATGTATCTAGTAAAATTTCAAAACATACACAAAGGAATTTGGTATAGAAATATCCCTAAAATTTGTAATTTACCGATGAAGTTTACTACGTGTAGGTATTTTTCCGATACTACTGAAGTTTATCAGTAGAAAAATCCATACCTATGAAAATGGTTTGCCAAGATCATTTCTTTATAACATATAGAACTTCTTTCACAAGTTTTCCGTTAATGTTACACTTCGTATATACAAATTCTATTTGTCCTAAATGTGAAAATATTTGTAAATCCATCACTTACTTTCCTATTTGCAAATTCCAGTACTACGAAAATGCTGATAAAAAAGATATACCTTTCCACGAGTAAAATCGAGTAAGTATCTGATTTCAACCAAGGAATAGGATTAACATTTCATACTAAAGTATGAAAAAGGCTAACTGTATTATATATATTGTGCATTCGAAAATTGGTAGAAGAAATCATTAATGTTATATTAAGCGTATAATAGTTATTTGCTTGTTTAGTTGTTATACCTAAACGCTTTCTTAACTATAAAAGCAAATGCATATATAGGTGTAAGATAATATTCTAAGTATAAATAGACAAGTTGAATAATACATTCATAACCTCTGCTTCAGCGTAGCAATTTGACTGCAATAAACAATATCTATAAGCATTTACTTTAACATTACGGTAATACACAACCTACAATTATATTTTATATAACCTGTCGAGGCATATTAACGTGTTTTTTGGAACACAATTAGGTATATTGTGTGTTTGTGTGTGCACAAACTATGTTCCATCGTTTGTAAATTATTAAAAGTAACCCTCAGTAGTAGGAATGTATTATTTAACTACTAGACTTATTTTAAATTAGTCAGTTACCTAAATATGCCTACAGATAAAAAAAGGAACGACTTCTGCCGCTTCCGTGCGTGCTATGTGCTATCTATGCATTGTAAGTATTTGGTTTTCGTAAGTAAATTTCCTAACTGTGAATAAAATCACGAAGTACAATAAGAATCCCTGGGAAAGCATATAAATTTTAGTAATATTACGTTTTCACGTAGCACTTTTACCTAAAATTGAAAAATACTGGTCGATATGCCGGAAATTTCCAAAAGTATAGGTAATTTTGTTAAAAAGCATAAAATTACTCAATTTCTGGTGATTTTCCCCCAAATGTTACTGGAACGTTTACCAGGAATCCTGGCAAATTTACTAAAATTTTTTAGTGTGTGCCTTATTCTAGTGATGTGTACCTATTCGCAATGTTTTGTCAGTAATACCAGACCCATATAACATTATATTGCTTCACCTATACAAGCCATGAACAAATTGTACTTAATCTTTTTCAGCTATTAGACAAAAAAGCACAATTTAATGTAATGATGACTTAATAAGTCTGATCAACGCATGAAGCCGAATGACCCTATTCCTGGGGTGCTTAGGGTACATGCACTTGTCACGACAGTTAATAATAGCGGTAAATGGGGGAGTCCGCCCTAAACCACCCCGATGTTCAATCTGTCCACGCCTTAAAGTCCCCTTAACATGTTATTATCGTAGATACGTACAACTCGATCTGTCAGAGATAAAACTTCCTAAACAGAGAACATAGTCCACTTTTAATATGTTAACGATTATAAATTTAATCAACCAATGTTTAAACCTTCGGTTAAATATGTAACTTTGATGCTGCTGTAAATGCTTCGACTTCAAATTCATATTATTATCTACGAGCAATGTTTGTATAAAAAGATGTAGCCTTCAAAATGTAAAAAGAGAATACAGTGCGCAAGTGAAAGTAATTCCTCTTGTATTGACCCCGTGAGAAAAATTTTAACTCGAATTTGGAGAAATAATGATATCTACGCAATTGCAGGTTTCTATGTTCGTATTACAATACCCAATGAGATTACTTTCAAAAAAGTGGTGTTAATATTTACAGTACGTAATTCAATTCGTATACCAACGGCAAAACCCTAACATTCACCAACAGCATTCATGCAATTATTTCCAAACTAGCGGCGATGACGGGTTCAATGACAATAGCGCAATAGCGTTCCATTCAAGGCGCCGATTTCACGAAAAGGTTTCAGCCAACAAAAACACCCAATTTGGTACAATGCGAGTGCGTGGCCGTTGAAAATTCTCTCTGGAACGAAAACTGTTCTCAGGTGTTTAGGTCTGGTGGGAGGCGTAAAAAAGAAATAGCTTTATATGGTGTATTATTAGTACTCCGAATAGCAAAATATTACTAGATACACCTGTGCGCCGTAAACGAGGACGGACATACGGCTGACCGTTCGGCGAATAGAGAAAGAAATATGGCGACGGACTGTCGGGGAATGCAACAAATCCGATTCTACCTGTTGATGAACTTAGACCATGCTTACGCCTACAATCTTAAACGATAGATCGCTTCACGTTCTAAGGTGAGGGCTTGCGTTTTGTGCCGCCGGTTCTCACTGCACAAACTTCACGTTTCTCTGAGATTACGTTTTTCCTGTTGTGGGATATGGTTTTTGTTAAATACGTATGTAGTTTCTTCGGCTTGACCGATAAATAAATCAATTCGAAAAACGATTTTCAACTATCTCCGGGGAGATTTTAAAATTGTATTCATCATGTAATTTGTGGAATTTTAGGAATAAATGTAATCAATAACATAAAAAAAATAATGTTACTAAATATTTGTTGTTCATGGAAAAATGATACTATTCACATATACAACATTTTCTGCGTATAATTCAATAGCACGGTATATTTTATACGGTATATTGACTCAGATTGATCAACCGCAGCCCGCGAGTATCTCTTTTGGACATTAGATCTTCAAATTAGAAAAACATTTGAATGCATCAATAAAGAAAATTGATATCATTTTGCTATAAACTAAACAACCTTTTCACACAACATACAAGAATGGTAGACAAATCTAGTGAGGTACAAAATACAAGCAAAGTTTCTGAAAAAATATATTTTGCTGTCGTTTAAAAAGAATGGATAACGAAAAATAAAGAACAAGAAATTTGATTTGCTTACAAAATGGTGCAGATTACGTCAAATCAAAAAATCTGTTCTAATAATTAAAAGTATAAAAGAAAATATTGAACTTGATTTTTACGCTATTGATTAAAAATCTTTTCTTGAGAATTTTTCTCCCCAAATTCATGAAAGACTCCTAATCGGGCTATGTTTCTATAGTTGCACGTAAAAACGGCGTCATAACTCCCAAACTCTGCTTTCTTTCTTCCAAAAATGGTCCCACATTGTGTTATAGAGACTTTTTTGTTTTTATTTTGAATTCGCGTGTGAATACGCTTTTCTAAGAAATCAAAATTAGCGAATTATAGAAGTGCCTATGGATTTAATCTCATCCACAATTGCCGATCTTAGATAGAAATGTGTGCAACTATCATACTCTTTTTCTTTAGATCTCTAATACTTGCACTAGCTGAGACTTATGATAGAGAGGCTCATTAGTAGATACATTGTGGGAAAAGAACATCCTACTAAAATCCCATTCTTTTGACAATGACAATGAGCTTACATCTCACCTAGGGTAGGAACCTGAGGTTCATATACCCTTTCGTCGCTGATAAGGCGACACGATCAAGCCGCGGGGGGGTTCAGAAGTAACTTTGAACAAGTTACTCTGCAAGGGGAGTTGGTGATCGTACTATTAGGTGGATACTTGTAACAAGGAGTTTTGAATGAAAAATTATCTTAGTTTTGTGTGTGATTGTACGTTAGATATTATTCTAAGAAAACATCTAAACGTCTAACTGGAGAAAGAGGTGGTGGACGATCTTGGGGTTCCACGACCGCCAGAACCAGGAGGTTTTCTCTGAGTTGAGCGCGAGCCCAAGCAGCGGTGAGCATCTGCTTACTGAAGTCTCGGAGAGTCGGAATTTGCAGATCACGATGAATCTGCGCGTTCCTAATGAACCAAGGGGCCTCTGCGATTAGCCGTAGCGTCCTGTTTTGAAGTGCCTCGAGGGACTTCAATCTGGAGGGGGCCATCGACGCCCACGCTGTAGCGCCGTAAACCAGGACAGGCCTTAGGATTGACTTGTAGGGAAGCAACTTGTTTGCTAGGTGAAGGGGACTCCTTCGCCCTAACATTGGGAGTAACGAGTTGCGCGCAGCTAGAAAACGAGTGCGGAGCTCGGAGCTCTGTTTCGACCAGATGAGATGCCTCTCGAAGTGGGTACTTAATCTGGTGGCTCCACGGTAACCTGACGTTTCCCACGCGGATGAACGCGTCAGGATCACGTCTCCTCCTTGGAAATCCAACTGCTACGCATTTGGATTCGTTCAGAGACAGCCTCCACCGAGGGGACCAGCGAACGAGGCGGTTTGTGGCCGCCTGAAGGCAATCACGTATATGATGCGTATATGACTGTGTCATCGGCGTATATAGCGAGGTGCGTGCGAGGCTCTCGAGAGAGGTCTGCCAGAAACAACAGGAAGAGGCGTGGCCTCAACAGCGATCCCTGCGGTCTCATTCTTTTCCATACATATCTATGAATTCTAACTTTTCTATTTTGACGAAGAACTTATAAGGTTTATCTATAGTGTTCCAGGGGATTGGTGTGATGTAATTTTGATATTAAAATAATAACAGTAAAATGTTCGTTTTCCAATCCTATTTTATTGTTTATTATCTTTTATGTTGCTACATGTTTCAGCCAAAAATGACCATCTTCAGGCAAAATAAAATTGTCAGAGTTTTGTTATGTATTACAAGAATGATGTGTCAATTTTTTTATATATAGTTGCATCGAGAGAATAAAATTTTTTAAAAATACTATTATCTTGAATTTTAATTACTTTTTTAAAAACATTAACGAATAACTAAACACATTAAAACGTACAAATTTTAAAATTTAAGTTTAAAATATCTCCGATTATTACAAACACTAAATTTGACATATCATTCTTGTAATACATAACAAAACTCTGACAATTTTATTTTGCCTGAAGATGGTCATTTTTGGCTGAAACATGTAGCAACATAAAAGATAATAAACAATAAAATAGGATTGGAAAACGAACATTTTACTGTTATTATTTTAATATCAAAATTATAAGGTTTACTTGCAGAAGGAAACCCTGTCATCAAGGTACTGCTAATGTCGCATTTGGTAGTTTTGTTCTGGGTTCTCAAAAATTTGGTTTACTTAGCTCAAATAATAAATATTTCTTTGTTTTTTAAATATTTACTCGATTCTATTACTTTGATGTGATGCATGTTGCCCTGAATAAAAGCAACCTTTCTATCAGTATAAGGACAGAATAACGAAGTGAAACAGACGAAAACGAAACAATAACCCAGCAAACTTTTCTAACTCAAAGTACAACCTCGCAATACTAAACAGTATCAGAGTATTAATTTAACTTAAGTGAGAAAAAGCGATGCGATGCTTCAGCACAAACAAGAAATATTACTCGCCACGGTTCCTACTAACTTTCTACCAACTTCTAACAGGCAAAACTTGTTAGAAGTTAGGGCCGGTTTCATAATGAATTTAAAGTACCTTTAAAATTTAAAGTCGACTTTAACTTTAAAAATCGGTTTCATAATCTCACTTTAAATCCAAAGTAGACTTTAACGATCCTTTAAATTAAAGTCGCAATTTTACAGCTTTACGGTGTAAAAGCCACCTTAAACTTTTGACGCATCGGCGATTCTGTCAAATGTCAAATACGATTCCAGTCATCCAGTCATTTTCCAATTTGCATTTGCTCTTTTGTAAGTATTCGAGTGCGGTTGTCAGTTTTTGTGAATAAAAATACACAATGAATGTTTAAATACAACTTCGAGTTCGTCGGAAGATGAATTACAAGTAGTGGTAAGGTAAGAAGAAGGAAGGTTTACAGAAAAAGAACGGATTGTTTCAGCAAATACAACAACAACGAATTTTTCAATCGATTTCGATTAACAAAAGTAACTGTTGTTTCTTTATTGGAACAAATTGAAGAACATATATCACCAGCTACAAACTGAATTGTGTTGTGTTTATTGGTTATGAGTCATGCATGTGTTTACATTTTCTAGAGGTGGCAGCATACCTGCGATGATCCAGCTGCTATTAACATTGTGTTTCTTTGCTACTGGAAATATGGTTATTTCGCCTTAAATGTGCAGACAGTTGCTGATGCAAGTTGTGCGTTGGCCAGGCTCATGCCACGATCAAACTGTGTTCAACAATAGCCGACTGAGGCAACATTTTCTTTTACCAAGCGGGGCTAAACGCCAATAAATGTAGAACTAAATCGAAGAAAACATATGATATATAACAAAAATCCCAAAAGAAAGGTGAAAAAATCCCTTGCCACAAAATTAGATAACAAATCTAAATACGTATTTCGGCAACTAAGTTGCCATCTTCAGTAGAAACAAGTTAAGAGCAGTGTTAAACTTAGTGTTTTCGGCTAAGGTAAACCTTGGAAGACATGCTCTTCACCAAATCACTAGTGGAATAACACTCTTTTTTGTTTCTACTGAAGATGGCAACTTAGTTGCCGAAATACGTATTTAGATTTGTTATCTAATTTTGTGGTAAGGGATTTTTTCACCTTTCTTTTGGGATTTTTATTATAGTTTTTAAGCCACAGTCTCCACCCATCACAGGATATGATATATGTATATATAATGCAACAGTACGTTTACTCAATATAATTTTAGGTTGATTTTGCTCTATCTAGATAAATGTAAGACATGTAGATTTATAGAAGGATCATTTACAAATGTTTGAAGATTTCAGCTTACGCTTTAGATTAATTATAAAAATTATTCAGTATGTATAGAATACACCCATTAGCATGTAGGTTTATTGTTACATGTTCTTTAATGATGCAACACCATAGAGCATAAAATTAGATGAATATCATTCATGTTAATTGGTGTTTTATTAACTACTTATTGGGAAAATTTAATTAAACATAAATTACGCAACTACGTTGTTTCTTTGATTACTAAGAAGGTCATTGCCAAAAAAAAAAAACAGTTTGTTGCTAAATAAGGAACCAATATCCTTTACAAACCGGACCAAAAAAGATCCCCTCGATAAAAGTATACCATAACATTCAATTATTCGACACGGACTTAATATTCTCGCTCCAATGGTGTTTTATTTATAGCTCTCAAGGTGGCGCTAATATTAAAATTTGCTAGCGCCTAATATAGTATTAACTAATTACCAATCAGCGTATTCTCAAAGTCTTAAAAGGAAAACGCTTGTACAAAGAACGGACACAGTATCTGGGAGTTTATATATAAACCATGTTTTTTTGTTATATGAAACGAAAAAGGATATCAAGTTTCAGGTTACCTTGGAATTATATAGATAACAACCGTAATTGATATACACATTAATATTACATGGTCTAGCATCGTAGGGTATATGTATGTATAAGTCAATTATGTATACAGCTTATAGCAGCTCAGACACGTACTTATAACAAACACATACATATATGTATGTAGATACTTCCTTGCTTCCAGTTTGCGAATTCCAGAAGCTCCGGTGCGATCAAAGGTATTTATACATAGTACATATCTATTAATCTTCACTTATTGTATATATGTATAATTCACTTAGATTATAGACGGAGTATTAATTTTGCTTTAAATTATATTCTAACGTAGAAGTGATTGGCTCAATATAATTCTTCAGAAATAAATAGCATTTATATAAGCATCTGGATTTTCAGTGTTGTAGAAGAAAATACGGGATCTGTATTTCTCATAATAGGTTCCTTGTAGTCATACTTTCTCCTTGTCGTTATATAGGTAGTAACCCAGCACTATTAAACATAAGGCCCGCTATTAACGTTCATTAATTAAAAACGAAAAATGGGCCGAGTAGCTATTAATGGTTATTTATGCACGGATATGTCCAATGTCGTAAACTGACAAATTTCTATGTCATAAACGTCTCTTTATCGCCCTAGAGCGTCTTTATTCCCTAGGGCGATAATGAAACGTCAAACAATGCCATTATACCAAATAGAAACACTTTATACCCTTAAATAATGAAGAGTTTTCATTAGAAACCAGTAATTGTACTTTTTTTGAACAATTATTTCGAGTAACATATGTTAACAACACAATTTCAATATTTTTTTTCCATTATAATATTCGGAGGTTTAACCACTCTACTGTAATTACATATCTAATTGTCAAAGCTGTCAAAATATTCAATTTACTTTATATTTTTATAAAAATCGTCATCCGTGCATAAAGTTATGTATACACCACGGCCGTAACTTGCTTTAGGCTAGGCACAAATTGAGGCGCGTGTTGGTACATAAATAACTTTTTTTGACTACATCCGAAAGTGCAACCTTACTACACTCATTCGAGGATAGAAAGTGCCACTTTACCGAATTAAACGATAAATTGAACTCTCAACGCGTCACTTCCGTTACTTTGCGGTACATATATGAAAATTCTGAGGTTTTTCTGAGTTCGATTCTCAAAATAGCTGTCAAACAATCTGTCATTCAAATGTGAGTGATCTTTAGAGTGTTCACAATATACAATATAATAATAATCCAATGCATTAAAATAAATTGATTTTAGTACGTGATAATTATGTGAAAAATGTTGTACGCTCCACGGTGATTTTATCGAACTAGTTTGGAGATTGCGAACCTAGGCGGGCATCCAAATAACGCATAATAATTACGTATCAAGGCTGGAAAGTGATGTTTTATCGAACGGGTTTCGGATGTGGTAGTCGGAAAAAATATTATCCCGATCACAATTTACTGCAATATACCTTCAAGTTCGCTAATAGCTTTTTCTGGATTGCGTTGTGAAGCAAAATTTACGTTTGGTGTTTTGCTGTCTATACGACTAGTTTCTTCAGAATAATTGAACTATTGAACTAAACCTAACAGGTAGGATCGTGCAAGGCAAAAGGTGACAACACCAGAAGGATTATTCTTGAATGTATGCGACAATAGTCCACTTTTGGTGTGGAACGGTTTGTACCGCATGCGTCTACCAATTAGAATTGTTTAACTCCATGCGACTCGATATTTAGGTGCATATCATGTGGTCTTACATGACAACTTGACAACGCCACAAAATGCAAGCATATCATCCTTAAATATAGAAACCAGTGTGAGTAATGGTAAAGAGATGAGCTTTGACGCTGAACTTTTAGATCCAGCTTTTGGGTTGAGCTCTTAGGCAGAGCTTTTAGGTTGAACTTTGACGCTGATCTTTGAGGCTGCGCTTTCAGGCTGAGCTTTTAGACTGAGCTTTAAGACTGGAATTATGTGCTGAGCTTTTTTGGTGTTTGAATGTGTCAATATATATTTTTTAAGACAACAGCTGCCTTATAGTAATTAAATATAATAAATATCTCTTACAATATTATGTTTTGCATCATTTACTTTTCTTCTATATTCATATTACTAATTAGCGCATAAAAATTATTGTATAATTTTTATGCGCCTTCTAGATGCATTTTCCTTCAGTTCATAGGTATGCCAAGTGAATTAAGAAAATCGGAAGCACATAATGGATGCTAACGTTTTTCTAAGGGGTTTCAAATGTCACTTTTCTGCAAGGAATCGAAATATTTCGAAAACAAATGAATTTAGGAACAGGGTTCCCTACATAAATGTTAGCTATATTTTAAGGGCAATTAAAAAAAATGTAACAATATACAGGGTGTTGCATTCAAAATAAGAAAGTTAATGTCAATACTCTGCATAACCAAAAGTGCTAGAGGGTTGTGCATATTTTGCCCGATTAGGCCAAATCCATATTAGTATATACTCTTTTTTCTTGTGAATAGTCTTCCAATTAGAGATCGTTGACATATGTCGTGCGACACCCTGTATATACTAACATAGTCACAATTTTATTCATGTTCAGGTTGACCAATGAAAACTATAATCTCTATCAATTATTCTCTGTCTGTAAGCCAGTTAACTGGCAGTTAGTGTTAACTCACAGTCAGCAAACTAGTAGGTAGATACATTTAACCGTGCATTGATAAACCTAGCATTAGTTAACTACTGATTAGTTAACTAAATACACCAATATTAAATTTGCGTTCAAAAAGAATTCATTTTTTAATATTAACCTAAAAGTTTCGAACAAAGATATGATACAATTGGGTAGTATAGAGCGATAATTTTACTATACGTATTTGTGTATGTTTCCTTGCTTCCATGAGGAGAATTCTTTAATTAACTGGCACTGAATTGCTTTGGAGAAATAATATCTTCACGTCCGCAGCGGACGGTTGCTTATTCCAAACCTCATCTGCATTAAATCGCCAATCCGACCTTATACGGCTGAAATAAGAGGAATCACAGCCGTAAAATAAATCATGTGCGATTATTGTAATTGCGGCATTTATCCACAAACTCGCTTTCGAGATTCACTTGTCAGCTCGATTCGTTTGTTTCGTTACCGGTCGGGAACACACACATAACGATCGTGAAGGAGAGAGAGAGAAAAGCACCCTAGCACACGATTCCTTAACGGCGTGTAATTAAGACGCCCTGATATTACGTTCATACATCATAATAAGCGGATGGCATATTGGCTTGTTATTATGAATTGTACCAGTTGCTTTATGATGTAGAGGTGCATACAACCCGAAAAGTGGTTGTCGAATTAATTGGATAGAGATGTAATAATTGGAAATGTCCACCTTCGGAAATATGTTCACCTTTGCGATAAACAAGTATGGCTTATTATTGCATAACATAATACAATATCTTCGATAATAATAAATAAGACAAGATATAGCAAACAATGGATTAAAATTGTGTATCTTCAATAATATTTAAATTTAAAAATTGTTGGTTTAGAAATTTTAGTAGGTATGTCAAACATCTTATTTATACTAAAGAAACGTAAATTTATTGTAAAATTTTGAGCTCATATTACTTTTGTTTCAGCTTTCAGAATCATGTTGTCATTGTTGGTTGGTATAGAACCTCCGTGGCTTGTTTATAACATTAAAACACATTAAAACGTGGAAAATGTATACAGCGATCTCTTCTTACAGCTTTGTTTGGCTTTCAACTGGAACAGGGTGCAGACAGGTTTTTTCTCTTGAAGAAAAAATATTCTTTCTGCTTAGCGGGATATTCTCCAAAGCAAGATTCTGTAGAGCTGTTTTGGGTGGTAGAGTTTGTTTAATAGCCTGTCTCTGGCGCCTAATTAGTTGCAATCCTTAATATGTACCCTCCACGTCAACCTGCCATCCAATGCAAGATCAATTTCAAATATTTTGACGGTGTCCGACGATGAGATGTGATTCGTTGCAGAGAATATAAGATTCAAAAATGAAATAATGACTAAGGTGTTTAATTTAAAATAATGGAGTTTGGTTTACCGACTTTTGCAACGCTCCACACAGTTAGGAATATTTTTAGGTTATGCAATAATGAATTAAAAGAACTTCTACAGAAAAAATACTTTTATACAATGAAAGATAGAGCTGCAATCAAAGACTCGGTCTTCACTGGAACACTTGTACATTATACAGATTTCCACCACCGGGTTCGAAAAATCCAAAAGCACATAACTTTGTAAAAGGTCCGCTCTCAAGGATAATACAATTAATTAGGGAGGCAAAATTGTAGAACGGGATCACAATAGGGCTAAAAATGGAAGAATTAAAAAGATTTCTTACTGCCATACTTAATCTACCAAGACAAAAGGTTATTTTGTTGTGCTCTCATATAATCCCATGGTATAAGAAGTCTCCACACTATTCAGAAATATGAAGTTTATTAAATTGCCATGTAAAGTATAAAAACCCAACCAAACGTTAAACTTTTCAACGTAATGTTTAAATATTTTTTAATTGATAATGACTTCGTTGATTATACAAGGTGACGCAAAAGTTGTCACCCTATGTTCTTTGACTGTATTTTTTTTAATAAACGAAAAACTTGAGTTTTGCTTTTGGATTGTGTTTATTTGATGTCTAAATTTTTTGGCTCGTGCCGTATGTGCCATTGCTCCATCCTGTTGGAACCACATGTTCTCCAGTCCCAATTCGTCCAGTCTATGAAGGAGGAAGTCGTTGAGCATGGCTCTGTAGCGTTCGCCGTTCACAGAAGTCGTTTGGCCCGCGGCGTTTTCGAAAAAATAAGGCCCGATGACGCCTCCAGCGTAAACACTACCCCATACAGTAACTTTGAATGGGTGTAATGACTCTTCGTGTGTTATACGCGGAGTTTCGGTGCCCCAGAAGCGATAATTCTGCTTATTCACGTATCCACAGAGATGGAAATGGGCTTCGTCGCTCATGATGATTTTCGATGAAAAGTTGTCTTCCTCGTGGTCGTGATTCAGGCAGGCGCGGCTTGTGCTTACGTCAGTCGGAGGCTATGACAATGATCGTAGTTCTTCATATGCTCTTGTCAAATACGTTTCTATATATTTATATGTTACGAAGTAATACGAAGAAGTTCGATCAATGTTATAGCCTCCGACTAACGTAAGCACGAGCCGCGTCTGGATTCAGGATGGCTTGCGCGTAGATTACCCGCGCTTGGCGGTCAGCTGATGCACTGTCTGCACTTTGTAAGGGAACATCTTCAAGTCTTTCACCAAAATTATCTGTAAAGACCGCCGATTAATGCCCAATTGTGTGGCACGTCGTCTGGTCGATACTCCGCGGTTTTCTGCGACATCTTTAACCACAGCTGCGATATTCCCATCAGAACGACTGCTCCGGGGCCGCCCAGACCTGACAGCATCTCGTGTTGTCCCATACTCTTCTAGGCGAGCAGCTAAACGCCGCGCCGTCGTGTTTGCCCAGTTGATGTCGGACGACCGGGAAATCTACGTCTAAATTCACGTTGCGCCAACACGACGAATAATTACGCAAAAAAAATCGAAACAATTATTCCGCGTTCTTGAGGAGTATAGCAATTCATGTCTCATTGACGTGTATTTTGTATCTATTTACTTCACAAATGTCGAAGCAGACATTTACCGCCATTTGCAAAAATTATGGCATCTTCCGATAGGATGATGACTTTTGCGCCACCTAGTATAAACAATAATTTTTAACTTGTTGTTGAATAACATAGGGTAAAGTGGTGAAGTACGCCCCAGCGGGGAAAATGCCCCACTCCATCAAAGTACAACTTCCGTGACATAGATGGAAGCACTAGTTGTAAATGTGCAAGCAGACAGACATTACTGACGATGTATAAATGTTGCACGCACATTGAATCTGTTTTCTGTTTTAGAAAATAGTTTTTAAGTGAAAATATAGTTTAGGAAGTCAGCAAACTTTGTGGGTGAGTTCCAACATTTATTAATTTCACTTCAGCGTAAATGTTTTTGCAAAACCTGACTGTGTTGTGGGCAACTGGTAAACATAACCTATCAAATACACTGTGCACCGCATTGTTGGTGTATTTTTCTAGTTCGGTGGACTGCTGGGACCTTTTTCACAGCATTTTTAAAAAACGCCCCATCAAAACCAGGCAAATAAACCCCACGTAGAAATACCTTTTTCAACATCGTTTTTCTATATTTTAGTATACAAAATGGGGAAAAATTACGTGAGGAAAACAACAAGAGCCAACTGGAGCGAAAAATGGCTTTTGAATTTGCCGAGAAACTCGGAATTACCCACAGATTTTCAAGAGAAAATCGATCAAGAAAGAAAGATCAAAGCAAAATGGAAAGAAGAAGAAAGGAAATTACAGCTCCTCTAGTTCCGAAAGTGAACCAGAAATGAGTCCATCTGGCTCTGATGAGCTTTCTGATGAAGCAGAAGATTATTGAATCCAATGTGCTGAAAATTATTATTCAACCAAGTCTCGTGCTGACTGAATTCAATGCACAAAATGTAGAAAATTGCTCCACGAAACTTGTACGAGCTATGGAGATGTGTGCAATAGATGTAGACCATTCCCAAAAACGAAAACCAAGCAATTAATATAATGTTTTGCATCGGGGCGTATTTGACATGATTACAGGCGAAAACGCCCCACCTTGACTTAAAAAAAAATAATAATTTTAGAATGTAGATGTTTAGTTTTCCAAAGATTTATTTTTTTTAATAGAAGAGTACTTATATTTTGTTATACTCATGAAATAATATATTAAAATACATTACTATTTTTGAAGTTACAATTTTTTTTCAAAATGTGGGGCATATTTAACCACTTTACCCTAAGATGTTTATTTTTAGATTTGAATATGCACATATTCGTTTTCACTTTTCTTGTATCTTGAGATCGAGATATCCTATAAACCAATGATTTGAATTGATACGAATGTATTGAATGTTCAAATTCTCAAGACTCTTTAACATATACATAGGTTCAGGCTGTCCACCAAAAATTGGACCTTTGATTATAGATCTACTTGGTATTTTAGAAGGAAACCCACTCTACAAAAATTTTATGGAAGCCAATGCTACATAACCTAAAAATATTTCTGATTATACACGCTGTTCCAGAAGTGGGCAAACGCGTACTTACTCCATTATTTTAAATGGAATTTAAGATGGCTTCACTAAACTATTTCATGCCTTTGATAACAAGGTTGTTATTTACCTTTTTGAAAAAAAAAAATAGCCTCGATGCAAGACTTCATTTAAGGCGACGTAGTTTGTATTTACATATGTTTTAGATGTTCCGGATTTAAACGCCATACATACCCACCTATTTTGATATAACGCTGAAACTAAAATCAATGTATGTGCTATAAATGTATTGTAAAAGTATGCCAAAGTAATTATTATTATGAAATAATTACCTGACTCTCTGATAGCTTTGACGTTCAATTATTGTGGTACTTTGGCCTACGAAAAATAGATACATACTATAATTTCTGATAATTATAGACGAATGACATAAAATTTCTTCCTTTTTTCAAAGTATGTGTCATCAGTTTGATATTTTATGATCTGATACTAAAGTATATGCACTTATCATTTATTTAAATAAGAAGCCAACTTGAAAATTAATGGAAGATTCATTGGATCTATTTAAAATCATTAGTTTCATTGTTGTATCAAAACAAGTGTATATGTATGGCATTTAAAATATGAACATCTAAAAGAAATGCAACTGCGAACTACGCCGTCTTAAACGAAAGCTTGCTGCGAGTCCATCTTTTACAGAAGGGTAAATAATAACAATGTTACAATAACAAAATTAGAGGCTGTTCCATTTAAAATAACGGAGTAAACATGCGTTTTCCTACTTCTGGAATAGTCTGTGTAGTCAGCAATATTTTTAGGTTATGCAGCATTGGATTCACTAAATTTTTTGCGGAATTTCAAAAATGACAAATAGAGCTGTAATCAAATATCCAGTCATCGGTGGGACACCTGTAACATCTAGGGTGCTTGGATATACTGACAATGCGCATACACTTATACATAATGAGGTAAGGTATTATGCAAAAATGCAGTCTATGATTCTTTTTTCTGTCTTATAAACCGCTGTTGTGTCGGCAGTTTGTGTCCAAATATACCTTGCGTGTAACTAAAGTATTAATTGTTCACGGGGATAACCTCTGTGGAACGAAACTTTACAACATTTTAATCTCTAATTCGATTTGTAAAAGGATTTTTTTTTAAATAATAGTGATATATTGATTCATGATTAGATAATAGATCTCGATTAAAATTATTATCCTTCTAAAAATTCCAAAATATTGGTTTTGTCTGTAAAATTGCACACACAGAATTGCTATTTTTATTTACTAAAAAATTTGGACGCGCATTAATACAGAATAACCGTGACTGTGGACTGAGAAGCGACGAAAAATGGTGGAGTTATGTGGATCTCATGAAGACACAACGACGAGAAGAAAGAACAAGAGGTCTCCCGGGAGCCAGTTTTCAGAAAGCCATCACAAGTGCACACGTGCATCTTACGGTCCTGTGTGTGAGATGCGACGGCCCCGACACTCTCCACCAGTATCAGTCTTCCTCCTGAACACCTGCATTTTCACAATGACCGGGACCGAACACCTGAGATTCCGACATTCCGCGACTATTCGTGATGATCGTCTTTATTCTCGCTGACTCGAAAATTTACAAACAAAAATGCAAGCACACGTTAAAATCACGTTTTCCCTTAAAGTTATACGAAAGAAAAACAGGCTTGTAACAAAATAAATCCGTGTTTAACACGTATACGCAAATGTGTTTCAAGCGGCAGAGAAATTTTCATTGACAACCACAAAAAAAAAAAACACTGCGAGACGCATTATTTATTTCTACTTTCCGACATGAACTTGTAATCATAGTTTTCATTACCGTTCGTCCGTTGTGATTTGTTTTTATATTTTTGTGTATATCGGTATATTTATTATGTTCTCACGAGGGAGTTATAACATGTCTGGATATTTCTTCAAGCGTATCTCACTCTATTGAGCACTCCGACTTGTTATCGCGCATCCGCTAGTTTATTTTGCGTACGCTGTAGTGTTTATCGAATCGTCGAAAATTTGGAATGTTTCTAAGGATAAAATATTTGACAATGTATATATGTATTCATTTCGAACAAAACTACAAAGTGAAACTGTAGATACAAAGGTACATTAAATTTTTTTTTCTAGATTTTGCACATAACATTGCCATATAATGAAAAAGTGATTACATTTTCATTCATATAAATTCTCAGAAGAGCTGTTGTTTTACGATTTGAAAAATGTTGATATATTGTGAGTGATTGACTAGAATTAAGCTGAGTTAACAAAAAATCCGCCTCTGCGCGCAGTATACGTCACGAGCTCGAGGAGGCTGGTGAATCCTGGTGGATGGACGGCGTACAGTACACACTGAATTACACTTGAACAAATCGCGAAGATAGTGGAGTGCCTATATAATATATGTTATAAACTTATGACCGTCAGACAGGGTTATGTGTGGAATAGCAATACTTCGCGTGCGAATTATAACGACTCTCCTATTTCCTTCAGGTGTGACTCACTCCATTGAGCACGCCCTCTTACTCTCGCGCAACCGTCAACTCAAGTTAATTCTACTGTAATATATTTGGCAACATGAAAATAATAATTGGCGCTTATGTTAATAATGGAGGTGTACGAATATGTGCTATAAACTTATAACCATGAGACTAATGCTTTAGTCTAGGATTATGCGCGGTTATGACACATTCAAATACATTATTGTAGAATTTGTTGTGTACTGTTCTATTCATTTAAATAAAATTTAAATTATAGTCCTAGTAGGTATGTACATATTATTAGATTACGTATTGGAATAAAATGAATTTATTTATTCAACGTTCTGAAAAACACGGGATGCATGTAAATATTGGCATCATCACCGCGGAAAGAAGTTTTTATGACAATTACCTGCCTGTAAAATGCGTTTCAATGCTTTTCACCTGTTTTGTAATACGTCTATATGTCAATCAAATGTGTCAATTACGTGTGCTGAGACAACAACCTTTACCGCGGTAATTGGCATACGCAAGTGGTGTACTTACACTAGATCTCAACATTTCGAAGAGTCTTCTATTTGCACACGTGTATGCGGCTGCTACATCCAGCGTTACATAACTTTTAGAATAGATATATACAACTTTCATGGAACAAAACATTGTGCTTATAGGCATCACAGTGAAAAGCAACTTAATACAAAGGTGCCTTTGATAGTGCATTTAATTTTAATTTTTTTAAAAAACAGATATTTTTATGGCTTTTATTTAATCAAGTTATTTCGTTCCTTTTTTCTAATAATGATCATACATTACTGTGAGTTAGGCTCTGTTATACATAAAAAATGTTATACATAACAAAAACCAAAATTTGCGGACTTTACAAAAATATATAACACTTGAGAAAAAAGATAATATGTCGTCATTACTCAAGATTTTGTAAAATATTTAAAAAATGGGTTTTGTTTCTAAATTACAAATAAAAGATTATATCTGAATTAGCCAAATTATGGGGATTTCAATTCGCGTGTAATCACAGTAATAATAAACACGATTAGTCCATATACCATGTAAATCTTGTCTTCGACTACCATATTTGTTGTTACCGCAGGCACTGACACCTATTTACGTATTGTACTATCCTCATTGAAATTCTACCGAATCCAAAGGATTTGCAACCTACGGTAGGGATCATTTACGTCATTTTTACCTAGAATCGAAGCAGCGCCTATAGGGTAAAAAGCCAACATGCAAACCATTCAACCACCGACTGTTCTTATAATATTACGCCATACCACAATTGTGATAAATGGCGTTACTAGGTATATCTTTTTCTTTGTGTGGTATAATGAACATTGATGGTTTTTTAATTGACGAGCAAACTTGCAAAATACATTTTCTTCATATTTTCACTATATACTTCAAATCCTAGACTTCCAGACTTCTTGCTGTGAATAACTTGGCGGACACTGTTCCTGGTCATCAGCACGAGACACCCCAATTGAATGCGACAACTCTGCAACAGTATATTTTACCCGTTCGGGATTAGAATACTTTTCAGTTTTTTTTTCAAATTTTGTGATTTGTCGTCGCAGTTGACACTCGATCTCCTACAGATCAAAATATTCTTATCTCACACTAAAAAGTACAACAGGTGATACTCCCAGAAACAAAAGACAAAAACTCTTGGACCTTGGGTTCTTTATCATATTATTTCAGCTGAATGTAATACCACAGTATAACATTAAGGGCATAACTGCCGGCGCCTTTAATGATACGTTTCAATGATCTCCAAATGCAGAGTGAGGTTGTAAGCCTCTTCCCAAGATTTGAAAATAAATAATCGCGAATATAACCTTTACCAGCACCTCCATTTTTGGATATTTATATTAAGCGATGTCTTTTTCACCAAGAAAATAGGCGTCCATATTTATTCACCCGACAAATAAGCATCTAACTCAATTGAAATAATGTTTCTGAGATTGAAGTCATCGATTATACCAACCTCAAAACGGAGAAAGAGCTTGTTCTAAGTTTCGTCCAGCTTCCGAGGATGTTTACCGATTGTCTGAAATCTAGTTTTCACTGTCATCATCAGTATCATCACTGTTGTTTCCAGAGCTTAAATTTCTTATAAGGGCCTTCAAAAAAGAAGGTTTGTCTTATCACAGAAATGTTATCGGGTGAGAAAAATAGCATGCTGTAACGAGGATCCAACCGCTTCGCCAGGAAATAGTTCTTTTCCTATTTTACTTCACTAAATCTTATTTCAAACCCACTCACTAAAGTAAGTCGCATTTAAGTCACATTTGCCGAGATGAGCGCCTCTTTTGATAAGTATTTTCTCAGTCTTAACATTTGAACTGACTTCAGACATGCTTGTGACAGAAGAGCTCATCTTGATGATTTCTTCAAATGGCTTTAGGAGTATTAGGCAATCTTCTATTAGTTGCCATTGTGTGCCACTGGTTTTCAAACTTCACATCATTTTCAGAAATCCAATGTAGCTGCCCTATTTTGTTGTAGGTTCTAGCAATCAGACGAGTAAGTACTTTTCCACCTTGTTTTAACATATTGAATAAGTTGATGGGAAGGCACGCCAAGTTCGCGTTGATGTTCCTTCAAATTTTCTTGAGCTGTTTCAGAGTGGTGAAAATTAGTGACAATACGTCTTGTGTCTGCCATCATTTCACACTTTAATATTCCAGCTATATTTTACCTAGTTTTAATGTGATAATTTTGCTTTCCCACATCTTGAAATTAATGCATTGTAAATGTGTCCACATCGCGCGCGAATTATAAAATTAGTTAGGTATCCAGAACTATTTGGTTTGTCTGAATATTCGGTTTAAAATCGGCAGAATATTCGGCATTCGGCTATCCGACTACATCACTATTCGTCACATCTCTACTTACTACACTCATTCGAGGATAGAAAGAGCCGCTTTACTGAGTTGAACTGTCAAGTGTCACTTCCGTACATCTGCGAAGATTTTTCTGGTTTCGGTTGTCAAAATAGCTGTCAAACAATCTCTCATTCATATATGAGTGATTTGTATTCTGAACACTACAAATACAAGTAAATTGATTTCAGTAAGTGATAATCATGTGGTGTAGAAAAAATATTGTACGCACCACGGCTGGAATTTAAACACAACTAACTGTCGAATGCACAAGTTCAAAAGTACAAAATACAATAAAATTATATAAATAGGTTGCACTCATAAAACGTAAACAACGTAAACGAAACAATATGCCATACTGAATTAAAAGATACGATTTGGCGTTATATTCGCGTCTGTGCACAGAAACCGCTACCACAAAATTTGGGCGTATATCCGTACTGTTATCCAGTGGTAATACACACAAATATCCATATGAGGCAACAAACAGCATATTATTTTAAAGTAACGGTCACTATAAAATAAATGACTATCAATAGTCTTGATAACAACTATTAGATTATGCAACGTTTCCAACAACAGGATGCGTAAAAACCACTACGTTATATATGTATGTGTGTAGTATTCTAGATGCATTTTGGATATGTGCAACTGTTTTCTGCAAACACCGGAAGCGAATAATAAAACGCCAAAGCAGACTCACTCTTCGACATTTAACATAGACGATGCATGCGGCCAGACAGAGCATAAATACGAATGAGATCTGAGAGATTTCGAATTTGCATTGACGTTCGTACGTATACAAGAATTACTGAATACTATAGAATACATTACCATTTCCTTTATTTCCTTAATGCTCGGCTGTTTTGTATTATAAATAAACGAATACCAGACCGAATTACGTAGAGATATAGGATAGATGGAGTGTTTGCCTTAATTCGATTACAAAACAATAGGTAGTAATCAAAGTTAGCACATTCCAGAGCATTTTAAATAAAGCAGACTTCTTACTTATTTTTAACCTGGCATCAAAAAGTTGCATTTACAGCTTTCGTAAACAAGAACACATTGTTTTATTTTTTGTTACAACATCTGTACGCAGGTAACTTGCATAACATAGTATTTCACCAAGTTTCTCCGTAACTTCTGCAAATATTGATTGTATGATACAATTTCAAAACTCAAAGGAAGTTTTGGAAAAGAAGTGTAGAAATTTAGTACACTATTAAGATCGCCCATCGATCTTTGGCGCCGTCATGTCGGTTTGTTGCATACTCAGGTGCGGTGAAGTCCGATTGGATTCCCACGTGTGAACCACCCACGGACACCTAACAGAACGAACACACAGCTGTACCGCACAAAACATAAGAGTTGAGTAGATTTACCTCTCTTCTTGTTCTTGGCCAAGTAAAACCCTCGCACTTTCTTATATTCGGTCATGTTTGAAGACCGTTACGGGCTGTTCCGAATAATATCATAACCAGACGGTTGTCGTGATAATTGAATCTCTTGTTTTAATGTATGTGATCTGTAATACAAACTAGAGAACTAGAGAACTAGAGCACTTCTTATTAGGGATGTATAAGAAATAGATGATTCGACGTAAAATTAATATATATATGTACAATCGAATAAAAATTTAATCAAAGCCAAAGTTAATCATTTAAAGAGAAAAGCGGCAATTTGCACAAGTAGTCACATTATTTTCTAATAAATAATTCTTTCAGGGACGTTTTGAGCGAGTCTGCGGTTTTCTTCAAGTTATTATTTTAGAACATTTATCGATGAGCAATTATAGAATAGATAACATATAATATTTATACAGAATGACCAGAAACACTACCGACATACGATAAAAACAGATTCTAGACATGATTTTATACCGATGGACATCAAATCATCTTATCCAAACAGGTTTCCCAAGAGAACTAGAGCGCTCTGAAGATGGCATATTCGAATCAATCTTTTTCATATAGCTTCGTAACATCGTGATTTAAGAAATTGCAATTTGGCAATAAATATAATTTCCTTATTGCGACCGTAACCTTCTCATTTTCAGCGGCCAACATTTTTCACTATAATATTTTTATCTTCAACTTTTTTACAGTTTTTATGTTACATTAAATATTTTAGTTAAACATTAAGGTGCTGTTATTTGTTATTATTATTAATAATTAATAATAATAATAATAGCATTTATTGTTTCATGGTATCCTACAAGATAAAAGAATCAGTTAAAGGAAGAGCAAAAGAGATAAAGTATTCAAAACGCCAAACAAATATATGTATGTATAGGTGGATAGTTGGTACTCCGTACAAAAACGAACTCAACATGATACAAACAAAAGCAGTAAACAAAATTAAGAAGTATGCAGTAATAATAATTTTAGAATTGCTAAAAACACTAGTTCAAAAATGTACATTTGATGAGGGGCGACTTTACTTATGGAATTTCTTCTTCTGAATTCCAAAATGAAATTTTTAAGATTTTTCAAATTTTTGACATCCTTGCACTTTAAAAACCAGCAACTATTCGACTTGGTTCTTCTTGGTATCAAATAAAAGATATTAAAACGATAAGCAAATGCATATAATGGAATCTTTAATTGGTTAAGCAATTCATAAGATATCGATGAAAATATTCTAGACTTCAACAAAAATTAAATCTTTGAACTGATTCTGTGGCGACGGAAAAATAGAAACCGGTAAAAAACGTCCTGTCTTTCTTCATATATATAAGCCTGATATTTTTACGCAAAAAATAACACCAACCGATATTGGCGATTGAGCGATACATTCAGAAAATATGGGATTTAGATTTAAATCCCACATTTTCTAAATATATTAATTTTTTCGATAACTTATTGTACATATATATTACTAAGTTTGCTAGAATAAGACAATACAATTGTAATTGTGGAAAAATATGCAAAAAAAAACAACTTTTTCAAGTTCTATTCTTGCGGCTTGCACATTAAGCTTGACCTTATTAAAAATTTTGTGAATTCCAACTCAAAATCAATTTTCAAATAGGAGATTACTTTGCTTTCCTTTTCTAGAGCCTTCACAGCTTTCTACAGCAAAACTTTGTCTACACATGCAAACTATTGCGCATGCAAAGTTAAAAATGAGACTTGGAATTCATTTAAGCTGGTTGTTGCCAATTTACTTAGAAACAATAAAAGCCCTGCTATAAGGCAATTATTACCGATTTGCTGAAGTACAGCAACAAGATGGGTACGGAATGCTATTACTTTATTTCATTCTTTTTAATTTTCTCTTGTATTCCTTTTAAAAATTTCCTTGCTTCTAACAGGCGCATTTGAATTTTTTTCACACACTCTTGGTGACGTAAGTGATGAAGACGGCGAGAGATTTCACTAACAAATTAAGACAATAGAGCGACGCTATCAAGGATTTTCGGATAAAACAATATTGACAGACTATGTATGGTTTCTCGTGAGAAAAACGGGTCCCAAAACTAACCGAAGCCAAAGCAAGAGCCAAAACCATTTCTAAAATATTCTGATACACTTTGGTGTCGATGTCACCTGAAAATAATGCATTTGCGCTGGATTAACGTGTTAGCTGAAAAAGAAAATTGCAAAAGTTTTTTTTTTCGTATGTTTTTTTCACATTTAAATTGTGTTGTCTTACTTCCTCATTGTGTTTCTTATTTGAATCGTATTTATTTCATTCTTCTCCAAAAAATGGAAAAAGGATGTTAAGGATAATCTAGACATTTTTTTAAATCGTGTTACAGTAAACAATGGAAAATGAACATATTGTATTACAGAAATTGTCGTAAAGATGGCGCTGTGGCTTATTTCACAACTGTTGGAATTCTTATTCAGTGTAAATACTGTTTAGGAGATACGACTACTAAATCATATATATCTACATCTGGTGTATGTACCTGGGAAGTAATATATAAGTGCTACTGTAAATGGCAAAACCCCACTACGATACGGACCGCTTGATCCCCAGAATCACATCCTACGAGATACCGGGGCAAGTCGCGCGCTTTTTAAGCAAAAATGAAAAATATTGGAATACAAGTGTGTATTCGACCCACCACAATATTTGCTGTTATTATATGAATACTAGTTTCACCCCTGTGTGTGTTTCTTTTTCTATAATACTATAAGGGGGCGTAACACTCTCGAGGATATCTTGCTACACATCACACATGCGATTTACACTACGATAAGATACTTTGAATTTTACTAGTTTTTGTTTCTCTACTTTTACCAAAAGTACCTATCGCCGATAATCCCACGGGACGTACGCCTATGGGCGTTCGGGTGTTTTCGGAAAATGGGCCGCTATCTTTGAGCTGCTAAATTCACGCCGGTATTTATGGTTAGGTACCAGAGGAAGTACCACAGGGGTTTACGTCTGGCAACCTTGCCAGCCAAGCAATTGTGAAGCCTCTTTCGATGGAAAGGTTTCAACAAGTGTTGTTAGAAGAAGGACAGTCATCACGTAGATACCACAAGTTCTACTGAATACTCAAATTAACGTCATCTATTAAATCTGGTAAAATTTTTTCAAACAAATTTAAATAATCTGTCCCATTTAATCGTTTTGGCATTACAGCTCCAAAAATAGCTAACAAAACCTACTAGTCAGTTAAACATCTCTTGTAAAAGCACAATGTGAATGCACAATGATATAATTGCTTCTCGCTCTTTTCTTGTAGTAAATTTAACAATTTCTGACGGGATATGTAAAATTTTCATGCTTATCAATTTCTTCCATATTTTTATAACACAAATTTTAGGAATTAAAAACTAACAGTAACACATGTTTTATTTTTTCCATTTTCCGTTACCACCCGTTGATTACTTTGCTTGCTATTGTAATATTAATTGTAAGATTGTTTAAAGCTGAAAAGAAATAGTGGTACACGTTTGTTTTAGAAAGCTGTACACATAGGTTAGTTAGACGATTGGTGCCCGTTCAAAGTTGAATTACTAACTTGCATGCTAAACAAGGTAATAAAATACTGAACAAATAATTTATTTCTTTAGAGATATTCCCCTTGTGTTCGTGATGTAATAAAAAAAATGTTATATTTCCTGTATTTTACGTGCTCAGCTTGAAAGATAATTCATAATATTCAGATTCTACAGTATAACATCCCATAATGTTATTTTCTATTCTTACAAGCATATATGGATAAAGGAATAAATTGTTAGTTTCTCTGTAACCAAACATGTAATCAAACAAATTTTATGGTATGTGGAATGTTAACTCATTTTTCAAAATTTAAATTCTAGTATACCTATTGTTTACGGCTAGTGCAACAACTTGCTATCAGTTAACAATACTAGACGGCTCTGGTGAGGAAGAAATTTTGCCAGATGGTGCTGTACACTACATATATCTTATCGGTTAAAAGTAAAGTCATGGAAAGTGTCTAAAGTACATAAATCCCAAGTAGAGAAAAGAAAAGTAGCAATTCAAAATGCATGCCGTCAACGAATGGGTCTTAATGTAGATTTTCCTAGGCAAGGTTTTGGTGCTAGTAACGATGAAAACAGCCAGAATTTTTTTTTTTTTTCAAAACCAGCTTTGACCGCAGAAATAACAAGGGTTGAAGAAGAACTTATCAGAAGGTTTGCTGTAATACTATATGTACTTAATTTAGGATATGAGGTAAAATATATGGAATTTGACAAATACTGTTTAGAAACAGCAGAGTGCTACATAGGTCTATATAATTAGTATTACATGCGTACCCCGGTGCAAAAATATTAATACACGGAGCTACTATTATTGAACATCTTACTAATCCATCTTACTAATTGGAGAATTGTCCGAGAAAGCACAAGAGGCAAAGAATAAAGACATTCGTCGATTCAGGGAACATCATACCAGAAAATCGACCAAAATTAAAAATAACGTTGTTTAAGCGGTTGTTACTAAGCTCCGATCAATATTTTTAGTTCTTTTCATAACAAAGAGAAAAGCAAAAGAGAGTGGACGGACCTTAATGTTTTTTGCCTGCTGACTATTCCTGAGTAAACATCTGGGAAAACGTTATAAGATCAAAAAGACCACGACGAGAATGACGACTCTGATGCGGAAGAAGTTTGGCCAGATGCTGTTGATTTACTTTTGTTTTCCTATATTTTGTTAGCAAATTTGCTCTGTACTATATATATAAAAAGAAATCATATTTAGTTATTGTATATGAAATAATTTCCTTGTAAAAAATCAAAACAGTTGTGCCACAACAATCTCTTTTTGAATAAAGTAGTTACTTCAATCCGCCATTATATAATACGGGTCTAACTATAAAATATGTTTATTAAAAGTCACATAACGCGATTTATCGCAAATTGCACACATTTTGTCTTTATTGTTTTCTTTTGTAATTATAATTATGTAAATTGTAATTGTATTTATGAGTATACATCACAGACCTGATACACTGCCAATGAACAGTATGCGCATCGCTACGGCGCACCATCAAAAGCCTGTTGGAACACAGACGTCATTATATGCTTCATGATTCATGTAGCGTCATGCTTACGTTAGCTTTCTTTAGGAAGTATCTGCGTTAAGTCATGTTAAGTTTTTTGCAAGTTAACAAGTGTTACTGATGTTACCTAACTTTGCAGTTTGATTGTTTTATTTACTTTCTTTGCTTTATTCTATCACGGACTGTTTGGAATATTATATATTATTCACCAGATATTTTTGTTTTACGTGTGAGGCTGTGGTGTAAGTATGCATATTATAGCATTAACAATTGGGCTTATATGACAATTAGTCCAGGTAGTTTTTCCTAAAGAAAAGTGATGCCATCGTGTCGTGTAAAATCCTGCAAAAGCAATAGTTACAAAGATGACGGAGAACTAACATAGCTTAAAAATATTCTGAAATTATGATAAAACTTAGTGTTTCTATGTGTAATAATTTCTTGTAGAATGCCCAAACATTGTTGTGTGCATTACTGTTACAGGGGGTACCATAAATTCCTGCAAAAGTAAGCGTGCATATGTTTGTCCACTACATTTCCTCGAAAAAAAAATAAATAAATGATGTATAACATATATATTTCTTTAAATTTTCTTCACTATTTCTTAGGTAAATTAATCTGCCCATCAAAGGAGGTACGATATACAGGGTGTCTCTGAAATAAGAGTACAAAATATTAAAAATGGGAAACCCAAATTATACTGAATAAGTATCCAAAAATTCGTACGCCAATTGCAATATCGAATATACAATTAAAAACTCATTGAAACGTCACGAATGTGCCGCCCATGGATCCACTATCTGTGTTTATACTATATCTTAAGGTCATTTGTAAATACAGCTGTGATATACAGATAATCATTGTATGCAGCTGATACGAGTCAACGACTCTAATATTATTACGTACGCGAAATTTAAAGCAAATTTCAAAGAAGATATTGAAAGTAAAATGTGGAATCTATTAATGAATAACTCTATTCACTTGTGCGTAATCTGATCAATGACAGCTGTCTGAAATAAACATCATTGTTAAAAGTTGATATTTGATGTGACGAAGGTAATGTGCGTAATTATTTCTTTTTTTCTCTTTCATAATCAATTGTTGGTTCTGAAAAGAACCGATTTGCAAACCGGCGAAACAGGAGAAGTGTTAAATAAAATGTGTTAAATAAAATCGAATTCGCGGAGGACCATCATTTTCAGTAAGTTCCTGCACACGTTGAATGTGATACGGGTGTAACAAGTTTCTTCGAAAAATGCGGTGTGCCGTACTGCGTGACACCCCCACTTGCCCTGCAGCATCACGTGTACTTACACCTGCATTTCTGTTCACAATATCCAGCAATTCTTCTTCGGCTCGTAAAATTCGACGTGGTCTTTCACGTCCGCGACCTTCGTAATTTGGTAGCAATCGACCAGTTTCTCTTAATCTAAACACGGTATCCTTTATACACGTGTAAGACGGGGTTCTACGATTGGGGTATCGCTGCCGGTAGATACGTAGAGTTCTTCGACAACTTCCTCCTGCTTCGCCGTAGACATAAATCATATCGAACAACTCGCGTGTGGTAAAAGCCATATCCGATGTGTTCATGCGTAAGGATCCAGACAGACTGAGACTCAGAGCGTAGTTATACGTCGCGTGTTGCCTGCCCTACCTCCGTCGGTTAGAAGTGTAGTGTCTCAAATACCAGTGGCGTGACGGATATTTAATAAATATCTTTGCCATTTTTTTCCTCACGTATGCGTGGGAATTTTGGAAAAATTAATTTAGATAAAAGGTGTAATAAAATTAGGGCTTCCCATTTTTAATACGTTGTACTCTTATTTCAGGGACACCCTGTATATGCCAGTTCACCGAAAAACAAATTTCGGAAAGTAATGGTCTTGACAGGAAACATTCCACAAGAAGAAAACTCCCTAACGACTTTTGTGTATTTACTATTAAGTCATGTTCCCCAAAACATTTTTTCTAGTTTATCCCATCATTTGTTAGATATGTCACCTCTGGAAGAAACTCATGTTTCAATTTTAAGTAAAAAAAAGACGATATTATGTCTTATAGGAAAATTAGATTTCATAATTTAGCGAAGAAATTTACAGAAAAAATACAAGGAAAATCAATAAGGAAGGAATTAAGTTAACTGATATTATTTAATCATCAATAAATTATACAACTACTGCAGTATATTATTTACTCCTAAAGACAATATACAATGTTGGATTGTTATGACAAGTTGTGAAGATCTCATGAAACTTGTATTAGATTTTTCCTACGTATTTTTATATGGCGTTAAAAGAATTTTTTTCTCTCTTATTAAACCTGAAAACGAATGAAGTATATGTTATCAGTTCATCGTAAGTTTAGAAACTGTCAATAGTTCTAAGTTGTCCACAACTTTAATAAAAAAAAAAAACAATTCCATATAAAATACACAGGGTAAAATCTAACATATGCTACTAATATCATTACAAGTTGCAAGTGCTATTAAAATTTATTGATATCCTTAACTTTATTTCAATATCCGCCATGGTATCGACGCCATTGATGACGTTTGTGTTCCAATATGGCACATTTCAATTGATGGCAGTTTTGAGTTCAATATCAGCACTCTATCATCTCCATGGTATACATATTTCTACTTTTAGATATCTGTATATCATATATATTAGTTACTATGTATGTACTGTGTTTGGTGGAAACACTGTTGGGCAATAAACTTAATTATTATTATCATTATTGTCTTTTTCCTTGACGCAACCTGTGTTTTAAGGGTGCAGTGTACATCGAATGCTAAAATTATCCTTAGAATCGAATCGTATAGCCTAAGAAATATATTTGCATCAAAAAATACCTTTGCAATAAATTTTGTTGCGACGGTATAATTTTCGATCACTCACATTTTGGACTACTGTGCAGCGCCGGTTAAGAAATTGTTGTAGAAGACGCGAAAATATTGAGATTCATATAAAATTTCGCTCTTTTTCTATTTCATTTATTTATTAATTACATCAGCATGGAAACAAGGTTGCAAGACAAATAATGTGATTTTGACAGTAGAAGTATAGGTTATCTCTGAATTTGACATAGTAGGTATTTTAATATTAATATATAATAATAATTAAATATTATAGCTTAATATGACTTTGTTTGTTTCTAATCAATAACTTGTCATTTTTTGAAAAGCTGTATATATAATATAAAGAAATATGAGTGTGTAGAAAATGAAGGTGCTGGTATTAATGCTCCTCTATTGGGTAGCTAGACAGTATCTTGCTGACGAATATCAAGAATTAATTTATGGATCCGACAGAGAAGAGAGGTGTGATCATTTTTTCAAAGATTTATCGTACGTAGAAGACGAATTGGTAGAACTTGGGCAATTGATTCCGGCTTACTGTGGATTGCCACCAGTTAGTTGGAATGACCATTTTCCGGGAACGCTATGGTGTGGCGCTGGAAACCGATCGAAGCACCCTGTCGACTTGGGAATATTGCACCGAATAGACAAATGCTGTCGGGTTAACGATTATTGCGAAGATATAATTCGACCGAAGGAGACAAAACATAATTTAACAAATCCTTCTGACTACCATTACCCGCATTGCTCCTGTGATGATAAATTTCGTGCTTGCTTAAAAGAAGTGAAAGGACGTCAATATCCAGCTGCACAAAACCTTGGGTGGATTTATTTTACTTCGCTCTGCAGAAAATGTTTTAACAAGAGCCATCCAGCAAAATGCATGAAATACCATGACCATATTAACTGTGAAAGGTGTATAGAATATAAATTCGACGAAACAAGAGAAAGGAAATATCAGTGGTTCGATTTGCAGATGTGGACTCTATTTGAATAGTATTATAAAACATAAGTATATATTAGATATAATTAAAAAGTGTGAAATCGATCTAGATGACACTGTATTAAATTATTATACATAACGTAAACAATCTAAAATTGTACAAAAACCACGCCACTCCCATTTACCTAAATAAAATTTGCATTGCATGCGCTATTTACGATCCTAGAGTTTACAATTTGTGTTCTTCGTATTTTGTTCTCGCTACACACATGAAAAACAACTGATCATAGTTGCAGGAACTTTCACCTCTTTCAGACCAAATTCAATTTATTACGTTCGGTTCTTGCTTAATACAAGTTCACATACACAGCACAAACTTCCACTTGTCTTACACCGACTGATTACAGTATCCGATAAGGGATTATGTTGGAAGAATCACTTGGTGCCAAAGTGATTCTTCCAACCATTCCAACCACTAGTGTGCATCAAAAGACTGTGGACACACAATCGGGACATCGCATTAAAGTTTACAATTTTTATGCTACTAAGATCAGGTTTACTGTCTTAATATCCAGATTTACAAGACTGGTAGACATACACAATGGAGGAACACTCCCTTCTTCATCAATCGCTAATATAAAAGAGGAGGCTCTTCTCATATCACACTCAATTACAATTTGCAAGATCGCTGAAAACTTCTATAAAACAAACTCGATTAATTGCACTAACAATCAGTAAAAACATTCGAACGCTGCACCCGTACACTTATTACCGATGGTTTCTTTCATAGGTTATGTTTGTGTTGTGCGCTTAATTATTATTTGCATGTGTAATTGTTTCTACAACGTTGCCAATTGAGTAGCCTGTCGGAATTCCTTGATAAGGCTGAGCTCTACCTCTTGGGGCAGCACCTCAGGATTAAGTTTAATTTTATTGTGTTCGCTCGATGGTATGGGTTTATTAATGTCGCATTTTAAATTTTGTTTTTACAGGAACGATTAAAAAAGGACAGCCAACTTTCTTACAGAACCTTTTTGAATTTATTGTGCAAAATGCTTGTTCCCAAAAAAAGAATCGAAAAGACTTCTGTAGCAAGAAACTATAATTCATTTGCAAGGTATATATTAAAAAAGAAAAATTAGTTATTTGTCAATTCCTTGCCTAATCTTTTGTAAGAGAACAGCGAAAAACGGGCAATCGGTCATACACTATAGCTTGCTCTTAAATTTATGAGGTAACTTTTGTGTTATCGCAATTAGCTCGTTTTTAGTTCCAGATGATAAGCAGGAAATTTGAAAACCAGTCTACGTTATAGTCCAGTAAAATGTTAAATTTCGCTCATGACATTAAAAAATGCTGTACTTAATTTTTTCGTAACCTAAACGGGCTCTTGTTGAATTTAAAAACTCTAGAGTTTAAAGCAATGATTCCCAAAGTGGTCCAGGTCCAGTGGTCACAATTCGTAAGCGGGGGTCCACGAAAATGTATCTGGTTCCGATAGTGAAGAACTAAAATGTTGGCTTGAGTTCACCTATGAATGTAGGCAGATAATATTTTAAGAAGCTCAGCGACTGTTACTTGTAAAAACTTGCATATTCCATATTCAGTACAATGTGTCGAGTTTCTGGGAAGTAAAGATCCAGATTCAAAAGAAAACCTGATCAATTTGAACGCAGACATCGCGTATTTGACAGATTTGTTCAAAAAATTTAATGACATTAACTTACAATTACAAGGGGACAGTCTCAATTTAATAAAAACAAAGGGTGTAATTTCAGCTTTTCTTGGAAAATTGAAATTTATGAAGCAAAATATTAGTCGGCGCGAATTTTCCCAGTTTCCAAACCTGTCACAGGTAGAATGCCTTGATGAGGATATTCACACATACGTTCGACATTTAATTGCCCTGCATGATGACTTTAAAATCAGATTTGAAGATATTCTGACGATGGAAATACCACCATGGATCATAAATCCACTTGATGAAACGGAAGTGGAGAATGTGACATTACAAGAGGAGCTACTCGAGCTTAGCACTAATGAGGAACTGAAGGTGAAATTAAAAGAGGGTATCAAACATTTTGGCTGCAGGCAGAAATACCCGAAAGATATCCTGGACTGTGGGGAATTGCGAGAAAGCTTTTGATAGCGTTTCCCTCGTCATATCTTGTCGAGAAAAGTTGTGTCGTTACAAACCTTTTAACAAAAAAAAATGAGCAGATTGAATATCACAGAACGGGGAGATTTGCGGTTATTCCTAACAAAACTGAAGCCAAATATTGATAATTTGCTGTCAATCCATCAAGTATATCCCTCCCACTAAAATTATGACTATTTTGTGATTGTCATTGCAGAAGTTACGTTACGTTATTAATATTTAATTTTAATTACATTATCATATTACAATGTAATATGATAACAATAATAATGAATAGTGTAATGATTACATATTTGAATAAATACAATACAAGGAAATATACTATTTTTCTTTTTATTTTTACCATTCCGAATGGGGGTTTTCGAAATAAAATATGTGAGAATTGATTGGTTCCATTGCTGTGAGTAGATGTCAAAGGAGTCAAGTTGGCTTTTTTTGATTGGCTAACTTTATTTTTTTGACATCCACTCACAGCATAATCAATTAATTAATTAACCAATAACTCAGCCGCAACGCAAATTTCCATAGTTAGATCTAATGTTCACATTTTTTGTCGAATTTTGGGAATATGGTAGAAATGTAGCTGCAGGGGGTTCACCGGAACCAGCATAACTTTCAAAGTGGTCTATGAGAAAAAAAAGTTTGGGAGCCTCTGGTTTAGAGGAAGAAAACTTTTTGTAGAAAATGGAATTTCTTACATTTACTAAGAGAAAACATTTCTATCATAAATGCCGAAATAGCAAAATTAATAATAAGAGAAAGAAGCTAAAATTTTTAAATATAAAACTTTTATTTTTTTAATTTTATGAACAAAATGTATCAGATTTTTTTCTTTGTAGATAATTAAGTTTCCTACGAGTACAACAAGTCAAACACTTTTTGTCTAAATACACTAAAAAAAGAAGTTATAAGCTATGAAGATATATAGAATATCAGGCTTAAAAGATCTCAGGAAAAGACGAGTTGAAGGGAAAAAATATTGCGGGAATTTCTTAAATTATCCATCAAAAATATGCTTATTTAATAATATATTTCCGATTAAAAGTTTCTTAAAATTATTTTTTTCATCATTCTGCCTCCTGCTTCCTTGAAGGGCCTAGCTTCAGATCCAATAGACAGTAGTAGATAGATAATTCTGTAATGTTGTCGCGAGTTTGACCTCAACAGTTTTTACAACCTGCAGAGCACTTCATCTCGATCTTACGACACCGACAAGCTGCACCACCCAGTACATCGACAAAACAAATAAATTTTCAATGCCTCAGAAGATGCTGGTGGTTTTGTAGCCAGCACAGGTCAAAATTTGGTCAATAATTTTTTCCAGCCCCGTTCTTCTAGATGCAAACATCTGCCGAGATAATGTACGTATTTCAAATTTCTTCTTCTTTCTCAACCTTATACTTTTAGAGATATGTATAAGAAAAACCTTTTCTCGCCTTTTTTAAGTTAGTTATGGGGAATCTATTGATGATGGAAACTTGATTTTTAAACTCACCATCCCCTCTACTGCACAAAATATAAAACCACCCCTTCCCAGTCGCACGCGTCAGCCATTAATATAAAATGTAGCATCTTGGGACTGTCAGAAGAGCAGTTGCTTTCCATTAGGTACTATTGATAGCTACATATGTGCCGTTTTTATTCAAAATTTAAATTTCTGTGTATCGATGAACTGTTAACTAAACCATCAGCGAGTACTACTAATTTCCTCATTGTCAGTTATATGTCTACAAATAATAGTGAATATTTGGAAAATTAATTATATTTTTCTGGATTAAATGCGGAATGTTCAAGAAATGCTTTACGAATATCTAAATGTCAATAAATGACACATGCATATCAAGTACCCCTAATTTAGGCTGACTAGAAAATAAATATTGTCCAAACTTAATGGAATAAACCGAAATAACAAAGTCAAAATCATCAAGATCTAAGGTTAGCGATCATATATTTTTAACGAAGAATAAATAAAAATATGAGTATTTAAGTTTTATAACATATACTTTTACATTTTTAAAAATACACATCGTGATCAGCAATGTAGAAGCTTATATAGGGATTTTAGTGTTTTTGTGTTCCTGTCAAATCATAATATCATAATTAAAACCAAGAAATCAAATATTACTAAATTCGTTTCCGATTCTTTAGTAATTGAATAGGCGTAACCAAAATAACAGCTAGTAACTTCGATAATCTTAAGCCGCCAACTAGCGCTAACTGTGTAGCCTACCCTTGTAGTAACGTATGCTTTCACAGTATAAAAATCACTGACATTTAAACAATATTTGTCACCACCATGACACATGACATTATGTTGAAATTATTTAACACATCAAATATTACGATGTTGCTGTTGATATTGTTATCTTTACTTTTCCGTTCCTCCTTTTGTTTGTATGAGAACCCCGATATTGTTCACCTGAATTCAAATAATTTCGATAAATTAGTGACTGGTGGTAACGACGTCTGGCTTGTGCAATTTTTTTCTTCGTATTGTCCTTATTGCCAAAATTTCGCTCCAAAATTTGAAGCAGCCGCCAGAGAATTGAAGGGTAGAGTTAAGATAGGTGTAGTAGACGCAGACGAAGATCGATCGCTGCTTCGCCGATACAACGTCAGGGGAATCCCTACAGTGAAAATATATCGCCCTAAAAGCCCAGAACCAGAAAACTACGACGGTCCCCGTACAGTTGAAGGTTTGGTAGGGAGAGTTATGAGTATCAAGAAGTCGAAACGTAGACTAGGAAATAAACTTTCAAAATTCGAACATCTACCGGATGTGGACTAAACAGGTAGACTTATATTATTGTCCTTGTGGCTAAGTTTTTAAATTCCTAACGACACATATAAATTTTTTTTTAATTTAATTTAGGACCATAAAGAAGATATAGAAGCAGGTTAACTCCAAAACATGCATTAATTAAAACCTTATATACATATTATTTTTATACATATACTTTTACTTTATAATAAAACTCCAACTAAATAAGATATCTTCTAAAGATAAATTATTAAACAAGTGTATGCAAAAATGTTGTTAAATTTTTGAAATTATAAAAGATGTTCCTATGATGATTTGATATTAAAGAATTTCCATTTTTATGCCTGATTTGCATAATTGTGAAGCGTTTTACAACTCTCTACCCCAACAAACCATTTACCTTGATAAGACCAACGCCCGCCTATCCAATTCGTGAGTAGTTTTGATAATCACAGCGCTTTAATCGACAACATTACTTAATCGGGAGTTGTACCTTACACAGGTATATTTCCGTACTGGTGCAGGCAATCAGGTAACAGCGAAAGTGACGATTAAAACTTTTTTTTAATAAGGGAGACGGCCATTTCTTCCACATTTGTATTTAAAAACACAATAACAAAATACGTGCGGAATATTTAGCAGAAAAAAACTAAACATCTTTGGTTTCTTTATAATGAGAACTTAGGTATTAACAAAAGCTTGGTTTATCCAGAAATTTTCTGCATTTCCAGTTCATGTTGAGCTAAATGTTGATAATTTAAATTATTTCTAGTATAGAGCAACTGTAATTAGTTCCTTTTTCTATTAATCTCTTTATAATAAAAAAATAAATAAATAAATTTTTATTAACCCAGCAGCCATGTTCATTTACAGGGCTATATATATGAAAGATATGAAAAGATTTTTTAGTGAACGTAAGACTAAATTCAAAGTATAAAGTAACAACAACAGAACCATAAATAAACAGAAAATAAAAAAAAACAAATCATACAATACCTAATCAAAACTAAAATAACTCATTAATCAATCTAACGAATGTGGCATAATTTTGGTTGAATATATCCAAATCACAATTACATAAGTTATATAAAGCACACATATTGTATAAACGTGAACGAAAATAATTGTTAGAATTAGGTATTCTATTTATAAATGTAATTGAGTGTCTAGAGTTAACTCTAGGAATATAAAAATTTAATCTTTCTAAAAAGAATTCGCTGTGAATGAGCTTATGCAAATAGAAAAGTGAGATCACCTTGCTTCTATTGCTTAGTGAAGTAAAATGAAATTCCGTTAAGAGAGATTTATATGAAACACAAAAGTCAGGATAAATTCTATATTTTTTAAAAAATAGATATCTTAAAAATCGCTTTTGTAATGAATCTAATAAATAAATGTACTTGTGATATATAGGTGACCAAACAATGAAACAATAATTTAATTTACTTTGAATATAATAATTATAAAGTAATATTATGGTGTATAAATTGTGAAAATCTCTAGTCATACGAACAATAACACCTAGGAGTTTACAACAATTTTTAAAAATATTAAGAATGTGGTCGTTGAATAACAATTTTACTTCAAATAGTACTCCTAAATCAATAAGTGTGGTACATCTATCAATCATAATACCATTTATGGCGTAGTCATATTTAATGTTAAAATTTTTCCTAGTTTAAGGGGTCTTCCTAGCGTGACGGCCTAAAAATAAGACGATTTTTGGGATTTTTTCTTTGGAAAAAACTACTCTGCATATCAATTTGAAACTTTGTTTAGCTATATTTGAGGAATACCCAGTTTTTTTTTAGGTAAAAATATCGATTTTATTAGACGTTACAGCAGTTGTACAGAAGCGTATAAAAAAAATGTCCTTGAATGGCAGCCATAAAATCAGCTTTCTAGGTTGTCTGAAATAAAAAATTAAAGAAGATTCTTAATCTGTGTAAATGTGGCTATAGCCCGAACTAGAATAAATGAAAAAAATTGAAAAAAAATTGCTGAATTTTTAAGTCGTACATTGCGAATTTTGTGACTATCGACTTGATTCTAGTTCGGGCGAGAATGACACGTCTACTGAATATATCTGCAAAATTTCAAGTAAATTGATCGATTGGTTCTTGAGATATCGTGGCAGCCATTTCAAAAAATGTCATTTTGAGAAAAACGCGTTTAAAGTTTCGCGTACTAATCAAAGGTACATGATTTCTACCTAAGCGCCGCTCCGCTTCAAAGCCTATAACTTTTCCAATTTTTCGAATCTGGCTAAATCCCGTTGGGATTTTGTTTTCAAGATGTTAAACTGTCAGAAAATGTAAAAATAAAATTTTCGATTTTTTGGACCAGTCTCACTAGGAAGACCCCTTAAGTAACAACTTTACATTTACTAATATTTAAATTTAAGCTATTTTCACACCTCGCTGACAAATTATTAATATCTTGTTGTAGAGTTAAGCAATCATTGATATCATTAACAGTACGAAAAATTTTTAAGATCATCACCATACATTAAGCAAGAAGAAGAAAAAATCTGAGGTATATCATTAATAAAAATAATAAACAACAACGGACCTAGATTCGATCCTTGCGCAATGCCACTCACAGCAATAACGTCCCGAGATCTAACACCCTCATACTCGACATATTGCACTCTACTGGTAAAATAAGAAGAAAATAATTGAATCACATTGCAATGAAATCCGTACATTTGAAGTTTTTCTTTAACACTATATTATGATGAATGCAATCGAAAGCCTTGCTAAAGTCAGTGTACACTACGTCCACCTGTCTTCTGTCATCCAGAGCTTCCGAAACTGCTTAGCTTGAGTAAAGTTACACAAATTTGTAGGAACAGATCTTGCCTTCATAAAGACATGCTGGTTCCTGTGTATTAATGGATTAACGAATTATCTATGTATTACAAGAAGACTTGATCTCTTTCAATATAGTTACAATTTTAATGTTTTCAAAATTTACACTTATTTCTTGTTTAGTGTAATAAATAATACGTTTCTTAAGTCTATACATGTTTATTTATTTTTGTGATATTTGCTAATTGTTCGGAAATCATGAAAAAATAAATGTTTAAATATTATAAACACAATTTCGTTTAAATTTTCTATTTCAATCGATTTCGTGATTTTCTTATTTTTAATATTCGCAAAAAAATTGCAAACCAATTAAGAAGACGAAGTAAACGCAAATATGAATAATCATTCTATTTCTAATTGAAGCAAAGAACGCTTATTTCAGATTCCAACCCGAAGAATTGTTTGTTAAATATATCAATGACGATAAAAGAGAATCGATTACTAACAAACACTTCACTTTATCCTTTTCCCCAGTGAAAGTCATAAAATACGGTAATTCTAAGCTATCTACAATCCTAACTTGATAAACGATTTCAAAATGGAGTTAGCAGTTAGAATTAGTTTTCAGAACTCCTCGATGAGTGGGCGGACGGTAAAAACGTCAACTTTAGTCATCGGTCATTGTAAAGCATTGAGATAAAGCGATATCATAAAATCTCTCGAGCATTTGTGGGCTTAACTGTCACAGCAGACGACCAAATATGGTACGATGATGCAAAACGCAGAGCAAGTAGTTAAGTGAGCACCAATCGTAAATCTATAGACCGAGAAGCCGTTGCAATAGAGCAGACAGGTAGGTGAGGTTAAATATTAATACATCTATAACGTCGGTATGTAGTAAAAGTATACCTTCCAGTACTTAAGGTGACTCTATATGTATGTATGTATTCATAGTTTGTGTCACGTCGCAGACTCTCTCATTGTCTGTTTGCGACACGAAGGCGCCAGTGTACCTGGCTGGCACGCACTTGGCATAGCAATTTGCTTTTCTTAAATCATTCCGACCACCTATAGTTTCAGGAAGCAAATCGGATAGGTCAGCCAGAAAACCTGTTAAAAGGTTCAAAGAAAAAAAAAGCCACTTTTTACATTATTGGATGCTAATACCCTGGACAAAATTTGAAGTACCTAGCTGAGAACAATATTAAAAAGGTTTTGTAACTCTCATACTTTTTGTTAGCTTTATTTTTGAAACTACAGGGTAAGTAATGATAAATGTATCAAATTTGTGTAATTTAAATCTTCAAAACGCCCTTATTTCATTCAGATTTCAATTGAGCTTCGGTGAAATGATCAGCAATCTGATTTTATTTACAAAAAAATGTATTCGAAAAGATTTGATTGGTTAACTAAAATTACATTGTTTGGTATGAAGAGAATTAAAAGCGAGATTTGTTGATATTATTTTACTACGAATGTGGCAAAATAAATATTTCGGTAGGTACAAATAGCAACCAAGATATCCGTTTTGTTCTTTCCACATTTGAAAGGATGTGGATAAGATCGATACGTGATGCCAATTACTATAAACTATTTAGGATTGAGTTGGCAGCCACTTAATATATGCGCATAATGTATTTCTTAAAAGTCTCAAGCTCTATATTACGAAGTGAACATGTCGATCTATTAGTATTGCAGTCTATAGAGCCAAAAACTGAATTTATAGAAAAATAATGTGTAATAGAGTAATAATGATATTACCAATTCAAATAAGTTTTTGTGTCCATAAATAATATAACTCGTACTAGAAATTAGTAAATAGGGACTTAAAAAATAAAATGATGTTATCCATTTACAAGCTTTGAGCGCCATCTAGGAATCGGTGCTGTAAGTTCTTCTTTCAAAAAATAATATAATATTCCACTAATATAAGTTCGAATATCTTTGAATATAAGCTAGGTTAATATAACAACACTTCCATCTAAAATATATAAATTTAATGTTTAAATATTACAGATGAATTTACATCAAATTTAACAAAAGAAAAAATAGAACAAACAACAAATACAAACCTAACATTGCAGATACCTATTTTAAAATTTAAGCTACGCAATTATACTATTGCCCTAGAGAGGACGGATCAAGTACGGGTGGATATGGAACATTTTGGGAGGCTGATAACTCGTTAGGGACGGGTTTACTAATTGTGGGGTTGATTTTAATGGATGTGCGGTGCATTTTAGGGCACACTTACCGCAAGGCTTTCTATTACTTATGCCGAATAATGAATTGGTAGTAATAGGTGACTACGTAGTTGGGGTGCTGATCGATAGATGGCACCACCAGTAAAAAATTTGGTATTATGGTGAATTATATTTATATTTAGTTTACGTGAAATGGGGCTTACAGCACAGATAACATACCTAGCTTACAGATATAAATTGCGTGCCTTCAAAAGCAGTTTTTACATTGATCGTGCGGTATAATGAATGTGTAATAACACAGACAAGAAAATATTCTCTTGTCTGTGATATATAGCACAGGGAAGCAGTGGCCGACGTTCTGCGTCCTTTTATACTTTCAAAATATTATATTTAGCTGACGGTCTGGTATGTTCTCTTTTCTGCGATATAATATAAAACTGTAATCATTGTAACCACGCTTACCCGAGTTTCAAATCTATCTTGGTTTGAAACTTTGCTAAGCGCCTTAGCCGAGTTACAAGTCCAAGCAGCTTTACTAGGCGCACTTAGCCGAGTTGCGAACCCGAGGGGGTTTGATACTTGGCTAACCGAGATTACTGTTTTGGTTTGCAACCAGGATAGTGATAATCATAATAAATTCTAAATAGTTTACTGGATCATAGAAACAAAATTGAGGTTATGAATGAAATAATTACACAACACAATATAACATGTTTATTATGACTTACTGTTCAACAATTACATCAAAAATCGCTAAATAAGATCATTTATTAAACAATTACATCCAGAAGTGTTAAATAAACCAGAACATTTATTAAACGGTTACATGGAAAAGATACAAAACGGGTATAATGTACATTCACATACTTTCCGTAAAAGTTAAAAATTTAGTACGTACAATAATACTGCATATAGCTATTATCAACCTATCAACCCTAACTAGTTACACTAGAAAAAACAAACGCTAACAACTATATAACGTAAGTAACTACACAGATAACGAGATGAGAAGATATTACCCAACCACTAATAAGAAGCGTCCGGTGGGAACAGGAAGACTCAGAGCGAACGGCAACAGGACATTAGCAGGCACCTAGCCCATTTGCAGAAAGTACTTACGGACACTCTACCGCCCTTTCGTAAAGAAGTCTCGTCACTTCAGCCTATATAATATCGGTGAAAAAGGGTGAGAAAGAACCAGCTGCGAGATCTACCCCTCCCAGGATAAACAGTTAACTTAATATCTGTCTACCAAGGAGCTCTCTATCCCCGTCCCATTATTACGCTCTCTTATGCCGAAAACGCAATAACACGCTGAAATATATTTCCAAAAGAAAATCGAACCACTAATAACTATCTACTAAACTATGCGAACACTTAGATACGAAAAAAAAAAATCGGATAGACAGATGCAGTACAACAGTGAATCGCGAACAAAAGAAAAAACATGAGCGCACATATACCCCATTCCACAAAATCAAAATAAAATTAATTTAAATTATATATATATTTGAATTCTGTTCTTAAAATAAAACAATTGCTTTATTGGAATCTATCGGCTTCTTTTTACTCTACATTGTTTATAAGAATTCAAATTTGTTTTCAAACGTTTTGGCAACGATTATTGTCTTGCTTAGTGGAAACAGTGGGAAACCATATAGCATAGATTTTTAATTTTATTCTTGATTCTCGAAATTATTATAAATGAATAAGAAAAAACCGACATTCCAATAAATCAAATGTGTGTAATTTAAATTAAATTACATTAGATGTAAATCAGAAATATGGTACCTATATCCCTGAGTCATTGTGAAAAAAAAAAACTGCATAAATAATGCATAAATAATGAGAGAAAATTGCAAAAGCACAAATAAACGTTACTCCTATACTAAACTAACAATAAGAAACTAACATAATTTTGAATTAAAATACTGATAAATGGTATCCTTCTTCCTTGATGAAGCAGTTTTCTCGCAACCATTCGTCAGGCTCCCCAAGGTGAACGTCGATCTTCCTTCCTCAAAATGTTTCAAATCTAAAAAGCAGAAATATATGTTAGTGAGAAATAATAATATACTATTTCTGCAAAAAATTATAGAGAGCTGCAATAATAAATGCACATGCGTATCTCTCTTTATTCACGATTCACCACGATAAATAGGACAAGACCGATTGAATCCAGGTTTCGGAGAATTATATATATAATTCTCCGAAACCTGGATAACGCCAATATATCTCCAGAAATAAAAGCGAGAGAAATTTAAAAATCGGTACACAGGTGGGGAGTGATACCAGAAATATATATTCAGAAGCAAAATGATCTAACTGTAATAATTTCCGGAATAACTGGGAAAAACTAGTCGAACCCGGAGTTTCAGCGACATAGAAAAATGCCCATTTCTTCGGAAATAAAACCGATATAAATTTGAAAAATCGTAATTGGTTAAGCAACCATATCGAAAATATATATGCAGAAGCAGAAATAGCTAAGCTAAATTTAATCCCTTTCACGATCAATGAAAAAACCGATTGAATCCGGGTTTCGGGAAAATACCAATATATCCCGGAAATAAGAGCGAAAGAAATTTAGAAATCAGCACAGGGATGAAGAATGATACTATAGAAATCTGCACCCAGGAGAATTATCCAACTCTAATAATATCCAGAATAACTGCAAGCAGAAAAGCTAAAGTTAGTTAATACCCTTCACGATAAAAGCCAATGTATCTCCGGAAATAAGAACGAACATATTTAAAAATCGGCACAGGGACGAGGAATGATACTAAAAGTGTGTACCCACAAGGAGAATTACCCGGAGTTTCAGCTACATAAAAAAATTGCCATTTCTTCTGAAATAAAACCGATATAAATTTGAAAGTTCGTAATTAGTTAAGCAACCATATCCAAAATATATCTGCAGAAGCAGAAATAGCTAAAGTTTATACCTTCCCCGTTAAATGGAAGAAACCGATTGAATCCGGGTTCCGGGCAGTTATAAAAACCGATATATGTACCTATCTCCAGAAATAAAAGCGAGAGATATTTAAAAATCGGCACACAAATGGGTAAGTGATACCAGAAATATATATCCTGAAGGAAAATGATCTAATTGTAATAAAAAACTGGGAAAAACTGGTCGAACCACCGAAACCATAGAAATAAAATATAATGAAACCATAGAAGTAAAATGATAGATGATCGGTAACAAAACCATAGATATAAGATATTATAGAGTGCGAGTGATGAAACCGTAGAAATAAATTCTAGATAGCAGGCAGGGTCGTATCTAGGGAGGGGTTTTGGGTGTTCAAACCGCCTCCGTAATAAAGTGCAAGTATACATAATAATTAGTGTTCACCATTTTTCTGTGCACCAGGAATTGCCTTCAGATAAATTGCACCAGATCAAACCCCCCTTGAAATTTTTGTTCAGATACGGCCCTGATAGCAGGGATAATAAAAATTGTAGATGACCGGCGAGAAAATCAAATAAATTATTGTTCGCTTAGAAGAAATTATACTTCGCCGTGATGAATCAATAACAATACAATATATAAACTCTATAATTTTACATTTATGTTTTTATGATAGCTTTCTATAAGCTTTCATATCTATAGTGGAGGCAGCATAAATATCGATGCACGTGACTTTTATAAATTATAATAAATATTAAAATGAAAATATTTACGTTCGGTAATACAGTTCACTGTAAATTACATAACCTAAAATTTGGACTATTCATTGACTTGTGCCATATTTGACAACAGTGTAGTACTTGACGTAATATTCGATCAGTCACGTGCATCGATATTTATCTTGCCCCGAGTATACGATAAATTTCCCATTGTCATGTAAAATCTTATATAACCCGCGGGCTACTTTAAATAAAGAAATATAATATTTGCATTTTAGTATATCTAATAAATTTATGGCCGCCAAATGAATTACAAATGGCAGGGAATGTCATATAAGAAAGTAGTTACAAATTAAAAAGATGGAAAAACTACATTAGCGAATATTATTAAACGTCATTAATAATAATAAAAAAACACAGTCTACTTACCTCAGGAGTCATCGCCGCCATCAAGGTTATCTTCATCGCCGGGATATTCTCAATGCATATCAGCTAACCTGGGACGGACCTTGGAGTCTTGGACCACGGAACCTTGGACCTCGGAGCCTTGGACCACGGAACCTTGGACCTGGCAGCCTTGGACCACGGAATCTTGGACTACTGGAACTTCAAACCACCCTCATCAGCACCTGAAATAAGAATGTAAAACATCACTTTTCTGTAATTACAGCTCATAAGGATTAAAATCAGGGGCGTATTGGACATAACAAGTGGTGGTTAGACCCATTGTCACTTATGTATCTCTGGTGGAAAAAAACGCAGCAATGAACTGCTGTAACTGAACACAGGAAGATACTGACATCAACAGAACGAATACATTGCACATTTTCCGACATAATTTTTGAAAAGCAATTGGCCAGAGAATATATTCTAGATCTAGACAGATACATACTTTAAATCTTTTTGCTACATACGAAAAAGGAATTCTAAATGAGATAAAAATAAGGAAAAATGCCATGCCTTTAACAATGAAATAAATTATTGTTTCCATTTTTATTATTGGACAGAAAAATATTTTGATAATTCTTTGAATATTCTCTATTCATGTCGTAAGTTGTTTTTAGATGTTACTTGAAATCACAATCCACTACCTAATTTCGTTTGCAGTCACCAGATCGCGACATTTTACGCCCAATTTTTATGGTAAAATCGTCTATTTGCCTAGAAAAAAATTTGAGCAGGTTAGGATTTACATGTATAGTGCGTCAAAAAATGCATTAGGGTTGAGTCACCACTGCAATTTTTTTATAGGCTTTTATGCATTTCGCTAAGCGTGACTTAATGGGTAAAGAAATGAGAAGTTAAATATGTTTCTAGAAATCTAGTACTTACATGATGCTAACGAGGAAAGGGATTCTATCCTATGCTGTTGCCTTCCCTGGTGGGATCACGATTACATCACCTCTGGATCCAGAAAAGCAGTTATGTCGGGTGCTTCAGGGGCTTGATGGATCGCTTGTCAATTCCGTTTCGTATATTTTTAAAACAGACAACTTCAACGTTAAACATGAAATTACAGTAATAGTTATTTTAACACAAAAAATTACTACTAAAAATCATTGCGAGCATTCATGTATCTTCCAACATCCAAAAGTACTTGCAAAATCTCTGCCATCATTAACTCGAAACAGGAACCGTTTTGTCCAGACAATTAATAAAAACCTATTACATAAACAAAAAAAAGATAGCAATTGTTCCTGTAATCATTACTACCCACATACATAGTTAAATAAAATCATTATTAATAAAAACCTATTACATAAACAAAAAAAAAGATGGCAATTGTTCCTGTAATCATTACTACACACATACATAGTTAAATAAAATCATTATTAATAAAAACCTATTACATAAACAAAAAAAAAGATAGCAATTGTTCCTGTAATCATTACTATACACATACATAGTTAAATAAAATCATTATTAATAAAAACCTATTACATAAACAAAAGAAAAGATAGCAATTGTTCCTGTAATCATTACTACACACATACATACATAGTTAAATAAAATCATTATTAATAAAAACCTATTACATAAATAAAAAAAAAGATAGCAATTGTTCCTGTAATCATTACTACACACATACATAGTTAAATAAAATCATTATTAATAAAAACCTATTACATAAACAAAAAAAAAGATAGCAATTGTTCCTGTAATCCCTATACTACCCACATACATAGTTCAATAAAATCATTATCAATAAAAACCTATTACATAAACAAAAAAAAAGATAGCAATTGTTCCTGTAATCCCTATACTACCCACATACATAGTTCAATAAAATCATTATCAATAAAAACCTATTACATAAACAAAAAAAAAGATAGCAATTGTTCCTGTAATCCCTATACTACCCACATACATAGTTAAATAAAATCAAATTGAAGTAAACTGAATGCAAATCAAATATTTGTTTGGAACATTATAGTGAGTTCGTGGCGCCACGATCAATATTTTTGCATAATAATAATTTCTTTATAATTACACTAATTGCGCAAACATAACGCTAGCTATATCTAATTAAAAATATGGAAAACAGAAATCGCTGGACTATTATTTTTTGTAACTTGCATTTTAATAGACTCAAGAATGCGGAATTATAATTTCACTAAATATTTACCGGTTTTAAGTTAGTCATATTATTAAAGCGCGCATTTTTCATAACCTAAAATAAAATATTTTTACATCTTTTTAGGTATGGTCGCAATTGTTCCTATCACTATTACTGCTACTATAATATTGAAAATTAAAATGAGCATTAGTAAGCATTTAGTAAGTCAACTTTCAGTGTCATTGTCATGTCCACAGAAAACGGGATCAAGAACTAATAACCACTAACAAGAAGCGTCCGGTGGAAACAGGAATCCACGAGAGTTCGGACGGACAGCAAACAATGTAGCAGAAGTACAAGGGCTGACCATCCTGGAGCTCAATCGCATCAAGCCCATATCACCGGCACATAAGGGGCGAGTCGGAATCAACTGCAGAGATCTACACCTTCCCGGGGTAAACAGACATGATCTGTCCACCCACGCTTTCGCGAGGATCACCCAAGTGCAAGCACCCAGATGCCCCCAGGAAGTGTCTACCCCCGTCGTTCGTGTACTCTAGAAGGTTGATGAGAATACCAGTCGGCACATTATTACACTCTCTTATGCAGAAAACGCAATAACACTTTGAAAGATACCTCCAAACGCAAAGTGCTAGCAGTTACTAACCCCACAGTCACCCATTAACTGAAAATGTGTGTAATGTGCTTGACGCACCACATAGTCCGGTCGAAGTAGTAATCATGTCGTGTCACGTCATGTCATGCTCATTACGCGTCGTAATCAATTAGAAAAAAATGCAACCACATACCTTAGATTAACAATATCTAGCAAAGATGTAACAAAATAAATTTAGTCTAGGTACCTTCAATTCTGCGCTCGTTGCTGAGATATCCTCTTCATCTTCATACCTACCTATTTACGAAGATCTTGATTGGCTAACCCTGCAAGCAATAGATATAATTGTTTAGAATTTATACAATGCAGATATATGTTTTAAGTTTAAGTTATTCGGTGGCACAGCCAAGGATTTCCTTCGATGTGTTTGCGACAAATGTAGACGATCGCTTATACTTTTTGCACGCATTGACAGAAATTCTCGATAAAGCGAGCGAATGGAAACGTTACTGAGATGTGTCTGAGGCTTCACATATTACATTTTAATATATTAGAAACGCTCTGTATTACTTCAACTGATAAGAATAAAACGGCTTATTTTTTTTTTTTTTTTTTTTTTTTTTTTTGTCGCGAGAGGGGAAAAATCTTGCATAAGACTTCCGGCGGCCCGTGTCGCCGGGGTATGTCGGATTCCTACCGACTAAAAAACCCCTCTCGTTTGCGGTGCGATCTTTCTACCTCCCTGGAACTGCTGGGGCATTACTTCAAGGAGGGATCCGCGCAGATGTTCGGGCACTCAAATTCCAGCGCTAGCTGGCGTTATTTTGGATCTCTCTCTCCTTGGTCGTCAGTATGCTCGTGGCCATGTTGCTTACGTAGTTCCAGGCCTCTGCTGACGCAAGCATAGTGCTTACGAGACTTCCCGGCGTCAAAGTTCCCACGTGTTTTTCTGCAGCTCTCCTATTTTCGCTCCATCTAGCACACTCAAAAAAGGTGTGTTCCGCCGTCTCCCGGGCTCCACAGTAGTGACAATCTTCCGTGTTCGCTATTTTAAAACGGAACAGGTAGGCCTGGAAATTGCCGTGACCAGTCAGCATCTGCGTCAGATAGTATGACACCTCTCCATGTTTCCTGTCGTACCATGGCTTTATATCTCTGATGAGTGTCTTTGTCCACAATGCGGTTCCATTGTCCTGGTTCCAGGTGTGCTGCCAACGGTTGAGTAGGAGCTCGTTTGCGATGTTCTTGTCCAGTTTCCCCATTTCTGTCTCTCGCCTAGACTGCGCCAGAAGGTGTATAGGGGGAGTGCGGGCTATTATTAGTAAGGCCTGGGTCGACGCAGTTCTGTAGGCTCCAGTTATCTTAATGGCCGCTTTCCTTTGAACCGCAAGTAGAGTAGTTCTGTGAACTTGTTTTTCCAGGGCGTGCGCCCACACCGAGGCCCCATATAAGATGATCGATTGGGCTACCGACGCCAAAAGCCGACGATTCCCTTCACGTGGTCCACCCAATCTGGGCATGATGCTGTCCAGGTTTGCCAATGCCCTGGTGGCTTTCTCTGCAGTCTTTCGAAAGTGTGTACCCATCCTCATGTCTTCATCAAAGTGGACTCCTAGGTATTTAATTGAGGCTTGACTTGTGACACTAATGTCCCCCACCTTAAGTTTAGAGCCGGACACCTTCCTCCCTTTCACTAAAAGCATGGCCTCAGTCTTCTCAGGTGCTATGTTGAGCTTTTTTTCCCTTAGCCACTTGGTTACATCCACGATGGTTCTGTTTGCTACCTGCTCTATGCTGTTCACCGTTTTCTGACTGACCAGGATTGCTAGGTCGTCGGCATACGCTATCAGCCTCACTCCGTCTCTGACCGGTATCCCCAAAACTCCGTCGTAATAGATATTCCACAAAGTGGGTCCCATTACCGAACCCTGCGGTACTCCGCATGTGACCTCTAATTTTGCTTGGTCTCCTACCAAGATCCACCTGTCCTCAAGGTAACTGGCTACTATATTGTACAGGTAGGCCGGGATGTTTCTTCGGGAGAGCTCTGCTAGAATTCCTCCCCAGGGGGCACTGTTAAAGGCGTTCTGCACGTCTATCGTGATCAGCGCACACTTCCTTCTATTGGCGTAGGGACCTTGTTTTGCCTTTTCAGCCACCTGTTTTAGTTCGTTTAGAGCCGTCATAGTGGACCTTCCCCTCCTGAAACCGTGCTGCTGCTTGGCAAGTCCGCCACTTTTACCGATTTCCTGCGTAAGCCTAACCAGTAGTAGCTGTTCCAGCAGCCTACCAAGGACATTCAGTAGACAAAGAGGGCGATAAGTTTGGCTGCTTTGGTCCTTCTTCTTCTGCTTTTCAATTAAGACCAATCTTCCCACTCTCCATTCAGTCGGGTAAATTCCACTAAGCAAAGCTTGGTTCATGACATGGGCACATTCCACTGGAAACTCCCCAGCAACAGCCTTCACGACTTCAGGCGGTATTCCATCGGGGCCTGGCGCTTTCTTATCTTTAAGTTTAGAGGCTGCTAGCTTAATTTCCTCCAGCGAGAATAATGGGACTTTCTTCGCGTCCACATACTTTCGGGCCCAGGTAGTGCGGGGGTATACGGGAAAGAGCGTTTTTGCGACCTCCATCTGTTTTTCGTCCGTCATAGACACTACTGGACGCGTTCTTAATTTTTTTGAAGCTATCTGGTATCCTCTGCCCCATATATCCTGGTCTACTTCCTCCAGCAATTTTTTCCAGGCTCCTTTCTTTGCCGTCTGGATCACTTGTTTCAGTAAGTGTCTGCTCTGGGCATAGGCCGCGTGATACTGACGTTTTTTGTTTTCGTCTTTTCCTTTGTTAGTTCTCACTAGTAGCCTCTTATCTTTCAAACACTGTCTTCTTACTTCCGCCACTTCTTCAGACCACCAGTACACTGGTGTTCTGTTTCTCGCCACTTTTTTACCAAAGGTTTTGTCGCAGGCCGCCTCTATGACTTTTGTGAGCTCTTCCGGGCCCACAGCCCTCCCATCGTACCTCTGGAGCAATTTGTCTACTTCTTTCGTCATTTTCTCCATGTCTTTTTGTTTAATCCTCCAACCCTTGTTGGTTATACGGTAACTTTGCTTGGTACGGTTTCTCTCGTGGTAATCGAAGAGGATATACTGGTGGCAGCTTAAGCTTTCTTCCTCTAATACCTGCCAATCTTCGATAAATTGTGCTATACCCCGTGTGCTAAAGGTTATATCTATGTAGGTTTGGCTGCTTCCCCTGATGAATGTGGGCATATCTCCTCGGTTATGTACTATAAGGTCGTCTTCGGCCAACCATTCTGCCATTAGCTCTCCTCTTCTATCCTCAGTTTTAGAGCACCACAGGTAGGATTTGGCATTGAAATCACCGCCTACTATAATTTCCTTGTTGTGCTGCTTCATATCCTCTCTTAGCGATTCTAGGAAGTCTTCGAACATCGCGGTTTCTATGTTGGGCGACACGTAGCAGCCGTATATCACTACTAACTCGGTTTCTATCCACACGTAGCCATTTCCAGCCCCCTTGCTCCATACTTTAAGTCTTTTATTAGTCACATTGAGTGCGACATCCATTCGGTTATCGGCCAGCCAGTCTGTTTCAGGTATTCTCTTTCTAGTTGGTTCAGCCATTATTACAACATCAACATCTTTTTTCTCTGCCATTTTGTATATTAAGTCCATAGCCGCATTACCCCTGTCTATATTCGCTTGAAGTACCCTTAACTTGAATTTACTATTTTGGTGGACCATTGGTGCTATCATTCTTTCCATCTCCTCTGTTTATCGTTTCCTTGTTTTTTCCATATATTAATTTCCTAAAGTACTGGCAACTGGTTTGGTCAGCCCGATGTCCTGGTTTCTTGCATGTCAAGCAGAAGCATTCCCCTGTGCAATCCTTTGCGCGGTGGCCTTTTGTACCGCACTTCAGACATATGTCCGTGTTGTCCTCTCCCTGGCATTCTTGTTTGTGATGTCCAAACTCTAGGCATCTATAACACCGAGTGACCTTTATCCTCTGCCTTATACGGCACGGTGCCCATCCTATTCTAATTGTGCCTCTTTTGCACAGTTCGGTGGCCCACTCTTTATTCAGCACTACTGTGGCATTTTGTCCGCCGTACTGAGTTGGCCGTATTGACACTACCTCAATGTCTCGTACCTGCGCTGCTCCCCCCAGGCTATTTTTTATGGCTTGCGCAATCCCATCTTTATTCATGTCCCCGTCAATGCCCGACAAGTACACTGTGCTGTTCCTGTTTTTAATTTCCACTTTCGTGTCTTTATTTTTCTTTATAATTTCTTGTCTCAGTGTTTCCGCTCTGTCTTTGCCCCCCTGTATTTCCACCATTACGTCCCCCCTTATCGTTTTTTTAATTGTTTTCACTTTAATTCCTGCTTGATCGATGTCTATGCTGTTTTTAACTGATCTCAGTACATCCGCATATTGTTTGCCATCGGACCTAATGATGACCTTTTCCAGTTGCTGTCTTGCTCCAGGAACCTTTGACTTTCTTTCTCTTTTCATAACTAAGCCGATTTTCTTATTGGTCCTCCTAAAGATGTATTCTATACACTTTCTAAGGTAGTCAGTGTTTATGCTACCCAGTACTGCCAATTTTATTTCCTCAGTCTCTTGATTGCTAATCTCTTTTTCCAGTTTATCTAATATTTCATATAGTTTGGGAATATCATTTACCCCTCCCGGATCGACCTCATATGGCAGCATATATAGTGTTCTGGAGTTCTTCGCACGCCTTCCGCAGCTCAGAACGGTTTCCGTGTTTGTTCTAACGTATTCTATTTTTCCCTCTTCTAGTTTTTCTTCCATCAGGGTCATTATCTCTGGGAAGCTTAATTTAATATTTTCTGCTAGCTCACCGTCTAGGGGAGTATCCGGTTTTGCGATAACAGCTAGATTTCCTTTGCTTTCCCCAAAAGCTCCGGGTTCTATGGGTTGAGTGTTTTTATAGCAGCTATTTGGCCATTTCTGATCAATAATCTTAGACAGTCCTTCCCAGCCTCCACTTTCTTGTAGTGTGTTTTCTATTTCCTTGGCTAACTGTTCTTCTCGTTGTCCGGTTTCCCTTGCGATTTCGGTTTCGTCTGCCTGCACGCCTATACTGCATCTTTCTTTTGGTGTTAAGGCTTCCTCCTTTTTTTCGTCGGCCATAACGGCTAGCCTTTCCCACTCCCAGGATTTGGCTGTTAAAGCTGCATGGTTCTCTTTAAGTACGCCTACTTTCCTATTGAGGATTCCTACTAAGTTACCGAGTTCTCTAGTTATAGCCTTTATCTCGGTTTTAGTCTTGGTGCTCTCTTTTACCAACTTCTTGAGAGCATTAGTTTTGTTGTTTACTTTATCCATGTACAGTAGTACCTCAGACATCTCAAGAGCTGTTCCAGCCTCCTTTTCTGCCTTCCTTTCTTTTTGGGCTTCCCTTTTTCTCTTTTTAACGGTCGGCGTGTCGACATCAGTATATCCATCCGTTTCGCCACTCATGTATAGCTTGTAGATGGGGCTGGTTGTTATTTCTTCGTCTTGCCATGGTGAGTCCATATCGCTGTCTTTTGGGGTGTCTATGTTAGTCCGGGCTTCAGTTGTCTGACTGCTCCCCCCAGTCGCACTACTTTGGGTAGTCCACCTATCCGGTGGGGTCCTGGCTAAGGAGGATCGCCTCGTCGCAGGGTTCATTACACCTTCCCAATCATACTTGTCCATCCTCAGAACGCCGTCATGTCCCTCTCGAATCTGTGTTGCTGGATTTGCCGTGTTCGTTGCCTGTTCGTTACCATCAATTTTTCCGTCTTGCTTTGTGTTTAGGTTGTTAATACTCATATCTATTCCCACGAGTAGCGTAGGAAATAAAAGTCGACCGACGCAGAGCCCCGCATTACGCCGGCAAGGCTTCTTACTCCGGAGGGACGCCAGGTACTCCGGAGGCTCCGTACGAGACCAACTAACGTGTGGCCATCCACCCCTCGGCACGGGTCGCATGACACCTTGGGTTCCGGTCGTACCCTGACAGGGGCCCTTACAGGGTGCTATCACCCGGGCCAGGTGAACCCTGGTTTTTTAGCGAGGTTGTTACTCCTCCCCCTCACCCTTTCTCAACCTGGCTTGGGACAGGCTATGGCGGGTTTAACGGTTAAAACGGCTTATTGAGCATTATATTATATCGAATATATCAATATGGCCAACAAAAACAAAATCAAACAATTAATGAGGATTCTATTGAAATGCAAGATTTACCTCCTATTAGTCGATAAATTTGCATCTTCAGGGACAAAGAGTTATGGGCCGCGTAAGCATCCATCTAGCATAAATATCATAACTTCTAATATTGTTGTCTCAGCATATTATATCATATAAAAGTCGGTCAATAACAAATATATGACAAGCCTACATTTACAAGTGGTGCAGTGTGCAGTGTACTTCCTAGTATGTATGTGATTGTCAACGGGTCCAAAAGGAATCCGTGAAAGTACAATGGTAAAAAAAGTTAAATGTAAAAATTTGTGTTTTAAATAAAAGTGATTTGAAGAAAAACTTTTTGTTAACCAATTCCCAACCGGATTGTTTAACTTACATACATATATTTATACAGCATCTACCACATCTGTTAACTACGAATACACTAATAATGCTGCCAATGTCTGAATAATAATTATACTTTTTTTCTATATTCAAGTTGTTTTACAAAATAAAGGTATATTTTAAAATACTATATAATTGTACGCAATTAATGCGCTTCTTACAGTGTGAAATCATTAAATTAAATTAATTAAAAATTTCCATATTCCAATTAGCCATATCTGTAGTACAAATAAAATAAATATGTAAGTACTTATAGCATACAAAGACATACAATAAAATGTAACAGCTTTTGGCAAGCATGTTTTTTCTTCATATACATCTGTCGATTCTATCATTGCATTTCTTTGTAGTATAAATCAGAATTTATGCGTTGGTGTCTTCTGCGATATTTAAACTATTTTGCGTCCAAATATATTTCATTAAAAACCTAATTTTTTATACATTATTTTAAATTTGAAACAATAAAACCGATGCCAAACACAAACAAAATAATAGCTTCTTTACATTCGCAAAGATAACCATCCAATAGAATTTTGAAAATAAGATTCAAAAAAATAATTACACGAGAATATTATCTAGAAAAAGCTATTATATAATTATTTCTTAATCGCGATATATACGATTACGCCTATGTAGTAAATGTAATACAATATATTAGAGATACATATTAAATATCAGAGCGAACCACCCAGGTAGCACACAATATTTATAAAATATCTATTTTATATTTTACAAATATTATATGTATGAGAAATATTTCCAACATAAACAACACATTTATATAATATTTGTTTATAATTGGGCATATATATTTAAAAATCATATTTATTATACATAGAAACAATATTTATATCACACATTCCAAACTCAAAATTAACATTCAACATATAAGCAATATTTATAAAATATTGCGACTTTAATATTGATTACAAAATATTTTTTGAATATTTATTTTATGATGGTTTTCCAATATCTTATTTTGGTTTTACGAAAATATTTATTTAATATTATTTTACGAGTCTAACACCTATATTTATTTAATGTATATTTTATACATATTAAGCACATATTAAGTTTTCAAATATATTGTTTTAGTATAAAAAGGAATATACAACAAATATTAATTAGTTTTGAAGGAAATATATTAGTTACGAAATATATGGGAAATATTCTCATGTATAGTACACAATATTTATACAACATGAATTTAATATTTAACAATTACCATGTCTACATGGATGAGAAATATTATCAGGTTTTACCTGACCAACAAAAGTTGTGTTTTGTTACACTTTAGGCCTTGTTTATATAATAGGATATTCATGTAAAAATAAAGCACAGATTGATGGGTTGGTCATATAATTTCGATTATCTATTGAAAATGTAAATTCATGGCTTTTAAAAACAACATTTTTAATCGAATATCTTAAACATATCTAAAATGTGGTTATAAAAATAAAAGTTAATTTTATCCTGAATAAACAAAATAAAATGCATAATTAAATGTATAAAACATATCAATATATATGTTGTGTTCGTAATATTGAAAAAATTAATAATATATTTTTAAGTAAAACCTTGGATAAAATGTATGTCTATATTTAAAAAAAAAAATATCTTTCTCCTATTACACTAATTTGAATTCGAACTATTAAACTCTCTTTACAAATTTCTCACGTGTGCTTCACCAATAGAAAAGAATGGCGGGCTAACCGTCTACGTGTTATCACGCGTCGGACGTTAAGTGTCCAATCATACATGCTGTTTGAGTCACGTGCGTTATATCGTCAACAAAGAACAAGCACGCGAGCATCACGTGAGTGAGGTGTGGTTAGGTGGTCGGGTGCAAAAATGCATAGGAATATTGTGGAATGTTGAAATTGAAACTGAAGCGTTTCGTGTGGTCGGTTTTGTCGTCCATGTTTGTCAGTTAATAGTTGTGAATACTTAAATATCGCAGTGGTTATTGTCATCGTTATCACTAACTGGTAAGTATCGTAATTATAAGATGAATAGGTTAAAAACTGTTATAATACATGTGTGCTAGTGTTACTACCTGTTTAAAAAAATATAGATATCTTTTGTAAATGTATTATTACTTTTTATATATTTTCAAGTCTTCGAGATGTCACTTCCCCCCTCCCATCTAAAAAGTATTATAGCTGTACTAAAAACACTCTAATATGCAACAAATTAATAAGATCCCTTAAAATACTACATATTTATAATGTATTACCTACAAGTTTTTATTTTCTCATTTTTTACTGTGATATTCGCCCAAAATTTAGGGTGCCTGTAACATTTGTCCGTGACTGTATATGTTACATATAATCAGAAATCAATTTTTTTTTTTTATAGAACGGGTCGTAGAAGAAACGACGGTTAACAGTGATGTAGAGATTGATAGCTACAAAAGTAGCGATGATACATGTAAGCAAAAACGTTAAAGGCAATATAATAATTAAATCACCAACACTTGTGTTGATTTCAGCTATCAGCGGGTTAAGCTCTAAAAGCACGTTAACAAACTACTCCAATTTGAGTTCCCGTAGTAAGACTACTATTAGTAAAGACGTTTATATCTCATACAAAAGTTTGTGTTACAGATGTGTTGAATGAAATTCTTAAAAATCAAGTCGACATGAAGTACTTTTTAAAAGACTTATCAAAAAGAATTGACCAGATGGACAACCTTTTGAAATTTACCCGTGGTGCTGACGTCAAAGCTATAGAGGAATCGCCGATCATAAGCAAATTACCTTGTAGTAGCTTGCAAGATATCCTGACACTGGAAAATTTTATATTAGAAAAAGAAAAGTTTACACTACTGGTAAATTGCAAATATATTTATAGTTACAGTGTAATTGTCTATAATATTTTACTCTGGTAGGTGAACTTCCTATATTTGGTTGGAGGAGAGAATGAGGCGAAAACAATTTACTATATTTTGAGAAAATTATTAACTAACGAAGTGGCAGTGCAGTATTCAGGCATTGGCAAAAAAGGAAAATTGGCTTTTTGTAAATTGGAAATCTACAAGGCGGTTGTTGGTATGTAATGTTCAGTAAAAGAAAAACATTTGTTAAGTAACATTAATTTCAGCTGCCGCAAGGATGAGACAGACGCAGATTACCGACGAATGCATTAGAAAAACTGTATCGCTATACCTAGCTCAGACAAAATCCCGTATTTCTAGTAATGTGTTTGCATAAAATATATGAAATAAAGATATTTTGAACATTTTTTATTTTGTCAAGTTATTGTACCTCACAGAATTGACCTTTCAATGTAAGTTTTTACATATTTTCAAATAAAACTCACAGATTACAATTATTGTGTTGGTAGAGCGTACATAGAATCTGTTAATTTGTCAAATTGTACTAGATTAAAAGCAATACTTGTAATAATTAATAAGTGTTATGGAAATATATGTAAATTCAATCTAGTAGTAGGCTATATATATTCGGCAGTCGTGATTGCTATTTGTGAGTGCATACATATGGAGGCACAATCACATAACATTGGGTACTAATATTAGTCCATTCCTTTCAGTACTTCTTTATTTACTTATATGTTATATAAATTATACTTGCATATTTATTTAGCTAATGATCTGAGGTAATGTTTGTATTTTTTCAGGTGGAAATTATAGCTTATTTAGAACTTCAAAACCACTATACAAAACTTTCGACCTTTAATAGTGTCTTTCAATTGTACAAGTTGTAGTGTTTTTTACAACTTATACATTTGAAAAGAGAATATTAAATGTCGAAACTTTTTGTATCGAAGTTCTGAAATTTTAAGAATGCCATAATTTCCACCGGGAAAAATACATACATTACGTAATATAGATTAACAATATTAAAGCAATATAAAAAAACGGCAATTCTCAATATGCTCTATATATTTAATAATCATATATCAGTAATATAGGTTCAAAATATGAAAGGTATATAAAAAAACTGTCACTCCTGATATTACGCATATATTCGCAAGAAATATTCCTTGAATATATAATATAAATATATGCACAACATTGTTCAAGAATGTTTCGTGAACAAATAAAAATCTGTCACTTTCGATATTTATTATATGTTTCAAAATATATATTTTACAAATATTGTGTGCTACCTGGGCAGAGTTAAAGCCATTACTCACCCTCAATTAACGCGATTCACAGCAAAATCGTCCTCCCTAAGCAAGTTCTAACGCGATTTCATTGCACACGCTACTAACCACGCGTTTATGTCTATTTCGCGACTATATAGTTTAATTAATTCACCTTTAACTAATCAAAAAATGTGGAGAACCACTAGAGAACGAAAACCTACTCATTTTAAAAAGGCACGCCTGCTTTGTTAAAAATCCACGATTGTGATTGGACGTTCCTATAAACGCGCGCATATCAATGTTTTTTGTTTTTTGTCAAACAATATACGGTACATTTGTTCGTTTTTTACTCAAGTTTGGTGGAAATACTCGTTTACATTTTGTAGATGAGATGAATTAAGATTGAAGACATAAATAAACGCTTTAGAAAGTAAATTGTGTTTAGGGCCGGTATTTCAATCTCCTAATAAATGTATCTAATAACAATTTAGCTAATATATAAGTATATATATATAGGAAATATTTCAGTTATTCTGCTAATAACTATTATTAGGAACTTTATTAGGAGATTGAAATACCGTTCCTTTGCGTAATTTCATATTATAGATTAACCATTAAATTAATTATGGGATTACCAATACACTAATGATGCCAATGTCTAAATAATTATCCGCTTTTTGGCCCAATCAAACCCTCACGAAAATTAATTGTGGGCTCCACTATAATACGCGTTTGATACTATTTGATTACTTAGATAATATGATAATATTAATTTCTCAAAAAATTCAAAATTTGTTTGGAAAACGATGTCATTAGATTAAACAAGACGACGCTTGCTTTGCTAATAAAATGGAAAATGGTAATTGGTAATCGTCTCAAAAAGCACGCCACACCGGCCACCTTATTTTTGTTAAGCTGTTGTCGTAGGTAGAACTAATAAATCACGTTAATCATATATAAAATAATAAAGTAAATCAGAGTTAAAAACAATAAAATTTACTCACCGGCAATTGACGTATTTGGCAGGAAAAGGTCCTCCCTACAACCAAGTTCTAACGCGATTTAACTGCACGACTACTAACCACGCGGTTGAGTCTATTTCGCGATTTTATAGTTTAATTAATTCACCTTTAACTAATCGAAAAATGTGAAGAACGAAAACCGACGCCACTCGTTTCAAAAACACACGCTTGCTTTGTGAAAAATTCACGATTGTGATTGCACGTTCTTATGAACGTATATAACATGTAACTCGGTATCCATTGGTAACCAGGTTTTTACATATACATCTGGCGATTCTACCATCGCATTTTTTGCAGTACGAATCATGAATTTCTGCGTCCGTGACTACGATTTTAAAATTATTTTACGTTCAAATAAAATATATAGAGTATTAATTATAGATTTTTCATTGAAAACTTATTAATTTTTTATACATGACTTTAATTTTGGAACAAGAATACCGATGCCAAACACAAATACAATGATAGTTATTATACATACGTTTCAATAACCATTTAGCAGAATTTAGAAAATGACTTTCACAAAAAAATTAATGATTACATAAAAAAAAAACTATTAGATATATATAATTGTACGCAATTAATGCATATAATAATATACAGTGAGCGGCTTAAATGTTGCAACATATGGGAATTTCTTTTATTATTAAAATATGGAAATATCCTTTTTGGCAGGTTCAGCATGTCTAATAACCTTGAAATTTATTTTGACACCCGTCACGTGACCACTAGTATGGCGGGAAATTTAAAAAATGTTCGATAAATCAGCAAAAAGTGAGGTTAGATGGCGTGATATATAAAAAGGTTATTGGAAAAAGTTGCTTAGAATTCAATTATGACGCCGTATACAAATTTTTGTAAATATATTTAAAAAAACATTAAAAATCACAATTTTTTCCAAATATTTTTTAAATAAATTACATATTTCAATTTTTTTCGATTTTAAAAGTTCAATTGAGGTAAAATCTCTAAGCATGGTGATACTCATGAAATTTTATTAATTCTTCTAAAATTAATATACCTACATACATTAACATGCATAATATACATATACATAAATTTTACAGAAAATTTTTAATCTAGACTGCCTAGTGAATATTACTTTTATTGAAACAATTTTTTTTTTCTCCATTCAAGTAGTAACAGTTAGTCCAAAATTTATAACATTGGGTATCTCATCCTTCACAATGTTCATGCAACCATCGAAGGTATTTAAGTAGGTTTTGAAATCAGAAAACAACGAATAATAATAAACAACACAAAAATAATTAATAAATAAATAATCGATATTTTATTTTTAGTTAATTATGATCCTATTGGCCTAACGGTTTCCACTTCAATGCAGAAAACATAACAAAAATATTATAATTTTAAAGAAAAAGTGACGTTTACTCAATAGTTTAAAATAAATATTGATTATTTATTAATCATTAATTATGTTTATGTTGTTTACCATTATATATTTGTGGTTTTCTGTTTTCAAAACCTACTTGAATACCTTCGCTGCGTGAATTAACATTGTGAGGGTTGAGATACCCTATGTTATAAATTTTGGACTAACTGTGACCACCTGAATGAAAAAATCGAAAAAAAAACATAGTTTTCTATAAAAGTAATGTTTACTAGGTAGTCTAAATTCAAAATATCTATAAAATTTATTTATTCCTTTTGTATACAATTAATTGCAACAGCAATTGTCATACTGGAAACCTACTTTTTAGTTCTAGCTATGCTAATTTTGCTAGAATTAACAAAATTCTTTAAGTATCAACCATTTATAGAGATTTTACTTCAGTTGAGCTACTAAAACCAAAAGAAAATTGAAATATGTAATTTATTTCAAAAATATTTGGAAAAAATGTGATGAAAACATAGCTTTAAAAAAGTTTATATGATTGCAACAGTTGAAAACAGCTTTTAAGTCTGAAACAGTACACCCAAAAGAAACGTGATTTACTTAAAAATTAAATTCAGAAATCAGATGGTATGCAAGCAATAATGGGTATATATTATGTTAATTGCAACTAATAATTATAAATTACATATCGCTATATATCTGCTGTCTAGAAGACAGGGTGACATTGGGCGCATTCAGGGACGCTCAGCGGCTGAGAGGCTTAGTAAGCAATTTCCCTGAACAGACCCGCTGACCTACCGCTGAGAGACAGCCGCTGAAGTATTTCCTCAGCGCCTGAATTATAGGCTTAGTTTGTCAGCGCTGTCAAATATAGAGAGGTGGGGGAATTATGAAATAAAATTGAAGGTTATACTTATAAAATATATAAAAATAGTTTTATAAATTAAATAAGTTTAATAGAAATGAGCAGTGCTAAAAAAATTATCATTATATTATTTACATTATTATCCATGTTTCTTAGGTTTAAAAGTGTTTGAAATCATCACACCACTTATATAACCAAAACACAATTTAGCACACTGAACGTTAGCATCTCATTCAGGTAAATAGAATGGGCGACAAAATTACCGCTTATTATAAAGCTTTAGCACATGGTTTTAGTTATTTATATATTTTTCCACAAAACATAACCTACTTTTCGATCGAATTTCAAATGTCAACGCCAGATGGAGTAATGTTTAAAACAGCGGTTCATTCAGTGATTTGCGTTGTGCTGACATTCAGCTTATTTCTGGCTATCTTAGCCGCTGAGCGTCCCTGAATGCGCCCATTGTCTAAGTTAATGAACTAAAAATAGGTTGAAATCTTAGATATGGTATTTATATCTTGGATCGTCGCAAATGTGAGCAAGGCTAATATATTTATTTTTATTGCGCTTATGATTTGAACAATTATTTATTTAAACAAACAGAAACTACAGTTTACAAAATGTATGACACAAAAAATTGCAACACGTATAGCAAGCGTTGCCATACACTTTCTCCTTTTTCCTCCTTCATTCTTTGTTACAGTGGTAATAGGCATATTAGACCGTTTAGTGCGGGACTTGGTATAACATCGGGTGCCTATATAATGAGAACTCCCACTGTATATAATCACTGACCCAAGGGGCCAAAATGAACATATTTATAGCTTACCCAGATAAAAAAAAAACCAGTTACGCGCTAATACAGAGCAATTTTGTAAAGAATCAAGATTAACGTGCTTTTATTGCTGTTGCGAAATTATAACTAATTTGATCATATATACATTTTTGAAAATGTTTTATTATAAAAACCCTCATACGAGCTTTGAGATTTATTAAGATGTAAAATAAAGGTTTTCGGGTTTAGAATTTTCCTAATAATTGTAGTGTTGTCATTTTTTTTTATAAAAATTCTAGTTAAACTATTTTGCCAAATAAAAAATGTTTCACCGCAAACTCTCTTCTGAACACTGATTCTCGATTTCTTGCCCAATCTTTGCTACAGCTTTGGAATTTAGTTCTTATTGAATAAATCTGGGGAATGGCATAAACTACAACACATATTTGGGTATTCAAGCCAATATACAATTAAATTAAACTCGACAGTAATTTATAAACACTTTTATTTACAAAATCTTAAGTAGAAAACTATATCACATTTTGAATATGTACACAATAATAAAACTAAACATTAAGTAAACTACCGATCTAATTTGTTTAAACACAAATTAAGTAACAGCGATTAAATTTCTTTAAACCACCGAAAACTATTGTAAATTTACCTAAAAAAATTATCTACTATACAGATGCGAGTTTTCGTACTGTATTCGACATTAAAATAGTTAGCCAATTTTAAAATAATTGAAATATTTACACTAGGCACCTTTGGAATAGGATAGAATACATTCAGATATTAAACTATTTTTATAAAAAAAGTAATTGTATAGCATTTATAAAAAAATTAAATTTTCAAATGCTATTAAACTTTTAATTAAGTCTCTTCGCAAATAAAATGTATAAAATTAAGTAAAATAAAGAAAAGTACTGTTAAAACACAATTTGTTAGATAATTTAATACCCGAACGTATTCCACTTATTTCTGTATCATTTCTACAAAGAACTAGAAACACAAAATATAGGCCCACAAAACTATATATTTCGAATGTAAAAAGACAATTTGTTGCTTTTCAATCTGCTCTTAAACAATTAGGTGTTACTTCATGGTGATACAACGTAATTAAAATGGTAGAATGCACAGAATTATTAATTTAAAATCGCAAATGAAGCAACAACGTTATATTCACTTATAGTTGGAATTGTCTATTTCAAATAAGCAACAATTACAAGAAATATGTACATATGTATCGTATAAGCAACATAAGTTCACTAGGGATACATTTACGGCAGTTGTTCGATTCAAATGCAAGGTGTTTCATTTCCTTTGTAAACGATATAAAAATATTAAATAAGACACTTGTAATATTAATATAAAACAATTTGAAAAAGGTAGCTATTTAAATAAAGCTAACATTCGAGATGAAGTATTAAAGTACTATGATACTGTGAGCGGGATTTCTGTAACATCGCAAGACATTGTAACAAATTATTGCATACAACGCAATAAAATACAACAACCGATATCCCTAAGTGAAATATCATTATATAACACGTATTCTAGCACAATAATATAGGATTTCGACGAACTACAAAATAAAGGAAGATATAAGAGAGAAGTACGACATTCCCTGCGATCAAAAGTTAAAGTTTAAAATTAAAACTAGGTAAGATGTAAACCATTGTTTCGCAATCGTTCTTTGGTGTAAGTATATTTAAACAGTCTTCTGCAATCCATCTGCTCTTTCGCAAATCTAATTTTATTCACCATGCATAATTTCATGAAAATAGTATTAATTTAATAAACTTTTTTGAATTATCGTTTCAATTTATTTATTACTTCCACATGCATCGAGTAAGAACAATTAGTTCTGGTATATACTTCGGAGTTTGTATACAAAACGGTGGTGAATAAAAAGCCCAATAATAGCACGGTTCACAGAGCGTCGCTCACTGTTTTCTCGTATATTAAATTTTCATGATAACTAATACTAAAAACGTAATAGATTTAAATGATTCTCTAAATAGGAAATATGCAGTATTTGTCATTTATTTTATACAATTGTCTTTTATAAATAAACAATATTACAGGACCATCTAAAATGATTTTAAAAATTGCATAGCAATAACATTTTGAATGGTACAAAGAATATGCACGAAAGAGGTGGAAACAATATTTAAAAGGAAAGTTGGTAAATATCTGCATATGTTCCTGGCATATAAAAACGCTCAGATGCTTCTGTTAAGAAATGTATCTTTTGTGTGAGATGGTAAAAAAAAAGGAACTACTATATTTGATATAAAATATTCAAACAAAACTTGTCTTTTATTAAAATAAAAAATGTTAATGAATCGTCCGCATAGGGAACTGGCTGCGAATTGTTGACCGATAGTTGACTTCCGCAGTCAATGTGTTAATATATAAGGAAGCTTTCTTAAAACAAAAACGATCGATGGAAATAAAATGATGAAATAATTGAGGTTTTTGAATAGTCCCTTGCTATAAGCACTCTTAGGAATTACTTAAAACTTAAAACCCAAGCCTAGTGTTAATAAATAAGTATTTATAGTGAAAATGCGATGTTGATGCTAATAAATAAGTGAAGACTATACAAGGATGCGTACAAATATAATAAATGAATTACCGGGATCGACACCTTACAATTAAACTAGTACTTATAACAAGGGATTACTGTAAGTAATCCAGCTGTCAATTTCTTGTACGCACTTCTGCCTGATATACTGGCAGTAATTCTTTAGCAGAACGTGTAATAACAGCTGCATAGAAATGGCTATCAGCGCGTATGTTCTTTTGTTTCGGAACAATTACCTTTTAAAGTTATATATTCGAGTACACTTGGAATGTATGCAAACAGTCTCCGTTTTGCAATAATTTATGAATCTTGTAGACGACGATGTAATTTTTCCTTCCTTTGAATAGTGCCGGACGTTAGCATACAGCTTTCATAGCAAAACATAGCGATGTTTTAATACTTAGAAGTCACAGCCTACCCAGTAGCATTAACAATCAGCAAAGCTCGTCTGGATTCTCCATGTTGGTCAGAAGTTTCTTCTTCTGTTCATCTTTGGCACTTTTCCTCCTCAGCTGAGGTGGTTCGAAACAAGGCTGCAACGATAAATATGGCAATAGCATCACGTCGAAGCGCAAAATAAAAGCAAACTTACCGTCTCACAGACGTTCATGTTGCAACAATTCTCTATTGTTATCTCACACTCCTGCGTTTCAGAGTGCGGCCTGTATGTGAGCGGCGTGACGTTCTTATTAACTATTATTCTCTTATTTACTCGCGGTCTTCCTTTACTCTTCCTTTTCAATTTCATAATTAACACCAGCAAAGTTGCTACGATGATTAGCAACACCAGCGTGCAAACTGATAAAATTAAAACTTCCTTCCTCTCCTTCAGATCTTCAAGTATGTCGTAACCGCTTGACAATTTCACCTCCAACGCTTCAGTTGTATTCAATTTGTGCAGATCTGCATCAACTTCTTTACACCTACATTAATTAGAATTCATAAGTATGTAGACAAACAAAATAGGTAGGTACTTACGTGCATTCGAAATTCTCCAATTTAATTGGTTCGTTGAAGTCGCCGCTACAAATTTTGTTGCATAAATTCTCAGAGTCGATTTCGCATCGACTTCCAAGAAAACCATTCCGGCAGTTGCATTTAACACCCCAAGTTTCATTGGGCTTCACCGCGCAGGTTCCATTATTTAAGCAGAAATTATCACAGATATTTGTTTCACATCGACTTCCGGAATATCCTGTGTTGCAGACGCATTTGGGATACCCATACGCAGTAAAAGCACAGCGTCCATGCATGCAAAGATTGTAGCATAACGGTATTTCGCAAACCGGCCCTGTATAGCTTCTGGGACACTTGCATTCTGAGCCAACTAGTTGGCCATTGTTTAGACATACCACTTTCTTCTCTTCAACTTCCTCCTCCTCATTATATGCTATATAATACTCCGTTGTTGACTCGTTATATTCGTTCATCAGCTCCAATATACTTTCGCAATCTGGTGTACCAGCAAAACCCAAATGTTTAGCAATGATGCCTTGAGGTTTCTCGTCAAATTTTCTCATTTCATGAAAACCGCTTTCCGTACTGGTGTGATCCTTTCTCCGTTTCCATAAGGCATTATTATTTATATCTGTCCAATAAATAAATTCGGAATCAACAGCTAAACCAAATGGATGCTGGTGGGTATTGTAGATAACTATCTCCCTCTCTTTCCCTTCCAACGTAGCACTCTCTATACGGAAGTAAATACCTGGTCCAGAATCAGACCAATAGAGCTTCTTGGCAACATAATCTATTGCAATTCCAACAGGAGTGTGTAAACCAGAATCGATGAGAACCTCATGTTTCCTAGTATTTAAATTTATCCTATCTATGCTTGGTCTCTCACTGAATGAGTTGGTGAAATACAACTGCCTACAATAAAAGGATTTGACGGTAAATATGAAAGTGACATGGCTTTCTAATTGTACCTTCTGCAACTATCAATTGCTAAATCTTGCGGTTCTTTTTCTTCAAATTTCATGAACACTTGATATGGTTTGTCTGGATCGTTCAACGGAACGAAGTGGATGGACTTGTATTTAGGATCTGTCCAATATAAAATATCTGTTAATGGATCAATAGCTAAACCCTGAAATTAATTTATATTAAGCTTGGGGATTAACAATTTAGCCTTATTGGTTAACAATAATGGGAACATGAATTTATTTGAGATACCTACATATATGCCCTACAAAAACCGTGTGCATGAATATAAAAGTACCGGGTTATGTTTTATTAACAATTAAGATCTAAATTTTTACCTTAATTACACAAAAAAGAAAAAAAAATGTTAGTAATCAAGTAATCATCATATTCAAGCAAATATTTTATATAATAGAATTATTTCTTTGATGTTATTCGTTAAGCGGTGTTTGACTGTATCTGTAAATCCATGCACAATATTTATGTTTGGAATCGTCTCAGTTCTTAACTGCAGGCACGTATTAAAACAATGATAATATTTAAATTAATTTAATTGCATGTATACCATTGCAATCATATATTGAAATTCAATTTAAGCGACAAATAAATTAATTAAATGAAAGATATTATATTATTTACGGTTAAAAGTTTATCTGTTAAATCATATTTATGAGGATATGTGGAAAAACCCTACAATACAAAATAACTTTTTGTTCGCCAAAAACTAAAAACAAAATATTAACGATTTGAAAAAATACAGTACACAAATAAGAGTTGTTTATAAGTTTGTATTATTTTGGCATAAAGTGACACTAAACATTTAAATCATTATATAGACATACTCCAATTTTCAGATAAGATTACGAATTCTACAATTCGCTATCGATTCATTTAAATGCAGTACCCGTTTAGTTGTGCGATATGCATCTCTATATCCTATAAAAGATATATCTGTATACCTGTATATCATCTGGAAGATCTTGAACGATTGGAACGTTAGAATTGCCCTGCTCCTTCAAAGATATCGAATATATTGTGTCATTCTGTTGATTCATGTCGCTGGTAATAAACTGATGTCTCACGTTGTCGAATGTGAGCGCTTTTAGACGAGTAAGGGCTAATGTGGTGCCTACCAACGTACCGTTTGTGGTCAATAGTTTAATTTGATCGTTAATAGTAACTGCCAAATCTGAAATCAAAAGAAGAAGTCGTTAGTTTTTAAACCCTTTTTCTCAATATATGAAATGTCGAATGATTTTAACCGAAGATAAACAATGTTTGAAAAGTAAAAATAAATAAATAATATGTTATCACAGCCCATAAGAGGTCATGATAATATATACAGGCTTAGTAAAAAGTCCCGGAACGGTCGAATAACTTTGTTATTTGAAAATTATGATTTCTGAAATTTGGTATGGGGGTATAGTTAATATAAATGCATTTTATGCAATACAGTTAATATTTTTTTCACTTCCGGTTTAATCGGCAATACGTCCAATTTTTTTTTTTTTAATGGAACGCCCAGATTTTTTTAACACTTTTGAATGCAAAATAAAAAACTACATTCAGGAAGTATTAAGATGTTTATTTTTATTCACAAGAAAACAGTTAAAAAATTAAAAAAGTGTCCTAATACAGAAAAATCAAGATACCTGTCTATTCAGGTTGCGATTACAATATTTGTTCAAAATATATAATTTTGGTATATTCTTCGTATTTAATTGTAGTGAATGGCTTTAGTTATTGCTGAATTCTTTTGAGTTTTAAGATTACTATATACATTATCAAAAAGAAGAAAAGTATTGTGTTACAGAGTTTTGATTGGCTAAGTTTTTTTTTTAATTTCTGATTTTCTTCGGGAAACTAAAATGTAGAAAAATTACTGCGTATTGAAATAACACTGATCTTACATTTAAATCATTACTGTTTACTACATTCATGGATTTACTAGTTGTAATTAAATAATTTTTATAATTTAACAAATATATCCTGATGATGCATGGATACTAACAAAAAAAAATAGTTTTAATTATTACTAATTCAAGCAATTCAATTTATTATATAACCAACCCGAGATTTCATCCGTTCTCAATCCATCTATTTACTAGTCGTTTAGTTACTGCCATTAAGGGATATTAAGTGTCTTTACTACCGCCAATGTTTAGTTGAGAAAATTCAAACTGTCGCCTATACCGTTCCTACTCGGATTCAATAAAGACGACACTAATATCACTCCTAAAGGAAAAAAGAAATAGACACTAAGCAAACGAGAATATAACCCTTCTGATTTCTCAATCGATTTCACGCCACGTGGTTTGCCTGTCTTCGTGGAGAAGATCACGTACGCACTGAAATTAGAACCCTTTACGTAAGGATAAATTACACAGCTGGCGCTTGCATTTCGAAGTACGTATATGTTGTGCTTTAATTTGATAAGTTTGCATATTTTACGGACATTTTTTCCGACTAATAATCTAAAATGACTCGCTGATTTGGACTTGTCGCCAAATACGATGTCTCAGCCGACGATAATATAATTACAACATACTTCTATTACATATGTATGTACATATCTACACTCACAGACACCAAAAATGACCGATCCAATGCGTAATGTAAACGCTGTGTACTAACGCAGCCTTGCGCTCAGACTGTGACTTACGTTATACCAGACATTTTGAGTATCGGTGAGTGTACATGCATAATCCTGTATTTTCATTTTCATTTTATTAATGTTGTTATATTGTTTATTGATAAAATAAAACCAAAAGTTTAGTCTACGTTAATGTATTATTCTTTTAGATATTATACATATCTGCAGCTTAATGTCAAAACATGCAGCAACGAACATCTGTGGCTAGATTACGGTAGGTTTTACGTCTGTTTATTTGAGAATTGAAAAATAAAATAGATACCACTGATTTAAATAAGCTCCACACTTATTTACATACCTAGATGTCAACACATGCAAAATAACGTTGAAGATATACTGTTAGCGGACTTGATAGCCGTCCCTTGTACTTAGCGACAGAGATATGAAAATCAACTTATAAATGTTGATAAGCATTGTTTTTAACAATGATAATTCATTAACTCTCAGATAAAATAAATGAAGTAAATTAACACTAAAACCTTATTGGAGATTGAGTTTTATTTTTGTTTTTGAATGATATGCAGCAGACATCTTCTCATAGATTTTATATCAGTCGGAGATTAAAGCAGGTTAACCATTGATTTATGTTCCTTCGGTTTCTACAATATGTTTGGGATATCGGTACTACTCAGTTATTATTTAAAGTCAGTGGTCTTCTGCAAAAGGTTTCATCGCATATTCAGGTAGAAGAAAATGTATACCTTGGATTAAAAATACAAGCTTTGTGGGTTGCGCGCATATTGAATGCATGTTTGTCATTTTTAACTATCCCCATGCAGTAGATCTAAATATAAGGAGGAAATATACGGAAGTAAATGAGTCGTCGCCCACTCTGACAGATACGAGTGCAGACGTACAGTCAAGGACTCTCTTAATGTCCACTGTCGTTTTCACTTTACGGGGTAAGCATGGCCTGCATCCATCTTTTACCGATCGGACATTATGGGAGTATCTGATGGTACATACAAACAAATGCGCCTTACGGGTACATCCCCGGGCAGGTTGGGATTTTCATGTATCTCCGCATGAGATTCGATAGCAAAATAAATACGCGAATAACGATACCAAAAAATTAATAGGATTAATTTGTGAGAGAAGATGTTTGTGACATCAATTCTAATCTATAATTACTGTAGGTATTTGGCTAAATCTGATCAAATATGTTTCCACATACATATTTCCTTTTCTATTCGAAAATAACTAAAAAATTGTTACACATTATTTTGTACCCTTGAGTAACTTTATTTTAAATCTACTACAATTTGAGTTAAAAAACAATATCCTCCTTTTCGTATTTTTAGTTTTGTGTGAAATAACATCAAAGCTTGTTCGAAGATAAAAATAAATGTTCTTTCAAATCGGCACATACACATTCAATTAACTAATTTTATGGTTTCACTGACGTTTAAAGCAAATAATTGTTTGAATTAAAATATATAATTCAACTAAAATATGCATTTTCTTCCAACGAGGATACTGTTTTTAAATAAAATATAAATGTCTTGATTTAAACCGAAACTAGTTAAATGAATGCAAACAATTAAAAATAAGCATTTTTCTTGTAGCGACATTTTCATTTCTTTCAGTGTATATCGATTTAGCTGGCGGTCACTGTATATATTTATTGTACTTCAAAAGTATTCATGTCATTATTTCAAAATCTATCTATATGTAGCCATCAGCAGCTATTTATCAGTTCCACAAAAGAGAATTGAATTAAACTTTCAATTTTATTTTAATTAAGGTGTATGTTATAAAACCTATTAAACCATTCGCCTATACTACTCTACGTTATTGGCCAATTAGTAAAATGATCATTGTTTTACTAAACAATACTTAATTTGTAATTAAATCAGTTTTATGACATATTTCCCAAGAAGAGTAAATGCGCCATTAAATACCAATAAATTCTATTCTATAGAATGCAATAAATTAAATTGTCTCCTAATTATAATACCTTAATTAATAAGATGTGCCGACAATATACCGCAGAAGCCAGGTCAATGCCAACCACTAGCTCATCAGCATCAACCATCAATTACTTATTTTATTTATTTACATCAATATTTCAAAATTTCTGTCTGTTTGCTGCGCCTTGATTTTTGTAATCATAGATACCGCGGTATGTAGGCTCTAGAAAAAGGTATCCTAACAATGCAAGTCTGCGCGAGCAAGAAGAAAGCTATTGGATATCTTCTTACTTGCGGGTTCAGGCTGGCATCGTCCGGATACTTTTTTCTCTAATCCTGTATCATCAATCCCGTAACGAATCGTTGACAAGGCTAACCTAAGATTAGCCCGCTTCGGGAATATTCGAATGTTCGTATTCAGAGTGGCGTCTGCTGTATAAGTTGATAAATAGATGGACGAGTTCTTTACTTGTGTATAGGTTCCAAGAAGATTGTAAGATTTATATATTGACTGTTACTAGATTTTGACACAGAAAATTTATATCCTGGCTATTTAATTTAGTTACTATACAGACTTTTAGACATTGTTTGCGTTACTTTCAATCATAATATAAAGTCCCATTTGAGGTAAGCGTTTCACTCTTGTTATACATAGGCAATTAATAAAATAACAATTGCACATTAGCTTTAACGTGCAAAATATACGCATGCAAGACTTTCTTAGTGGTATACCGTGTGCGAGATACAATAGTTAATAGACGAGCAATGAAATAGATATAGACTACAAAGCCACGGAAGAACCAACGCATTAACAGTTACCAAATTAAGTCGTATAAAAAATACACCATATTTTCTTTAAATGAAACTATTAAATAAAAAAGTAAATATTGGGGCAATATATCTGCAAAAAAATTGAAAAATCTTTTTCGGTGCAGGTGCAAAATAAGGTTTTATATAAGCCGCTCAGATTCGAGTTGTTGGCGTGAGTAATATACCTACATATACAATACCGGCCAAAAGTGTTTACACACCCTTAAAAATATCGCAAAAAAAGTCAATACTACTTATAATATAAACCTTTGCTCTGTACTTATACAAACAATTGTATTTACAGTTTAATAATACAAATACGTTGATAGCGATAAAATAAAGTTCCTTTGAATAATCTCGAATTATGCAGATGGGTAAACACTTATGGCCGGCAGGAAGGATCGTTTAAAATGCAGCGAACGTCACACTATCTTGCTCACTGCAACCTCAGCGGTCATTGTTAAAGTCCACGACTGTACGTATATGCCTCTCTCATAAGTTGTGTACTGGATTTGAATACATTCTAATTTTTTTGTACACGGTATAGCTGATTACTTATATACATAGACTTGCATTCAACAATATTAAAGTATAAGTAAGGTGGGGTAGTGAATTAGTTATAGAGCATCTAGCATAGAGAAGAAAAATCAATATATTTATGTAGGTGTATGAACTCGTGCTCTTTCCTCGAACTTGGACAGTTTGTAAAAAAAATCTAAAATTGAATAGCTTGACGCAGTCCATGCATATATGTATATACTCATGGTAATATTCTATTGTTTTGTATTATTGTTGTACTGACGTCCAATTTAAGTAATTAATATGCTGTAGGTACTCAACGAAGCTGCCAGAAGAATATAATTTTCGAGAACATACATACATGTATAGTAAGAGTAATTTTTTAAAATTAAACATTTCTGACGAAAGACAAGCTAGTTTGCAAGTAGTCATAAGATATTTCAAAGCCTGTTGCATCAAGGAAAAATCACAAAAACCAAATTTGATTGGCGTTATTATTCTGCAGGAAAAAATCTTATAGTAGGTAAAGGTGTTTCATTCACATTCGTTTTAACTATTTCTCTTTAAGAAAACTCGACTGACACTAATGTTTAACAGATCCCCTTTTTATTACACTATAAAAGAGCCGTTGCTGAATCTAATGACATTTTCTGAACAACATTAATGTTTCAAAATACCCAAATAATTGCAATAGCGAAATTATATGGAAATTAAGAACATTTTTGGTTCTTACAAATAATAAAAATAACACTAACTATATCTATAAGTTAGATACTTGTATGTTTTTTAAAATATAAATAAAGAGCATGCTGAAAGTTCAATACTCTATTCTATCCAAAGAACTATATATAACTCTTGGATAAAATGAGATCCGTTATTGTCAAAGCCATAACTTGAGGATTTCACGTAACCCAATAAGAAATAAACTGTATTTCTTGAACAAACTTCATGATTAATTCATTAATTATCAGTATAAGAAAGATTTCACGATTTATAAGAACGATCTTCATTTTTGTTCAAAATTCTATAGACGGTGCATGAAGCATTCTACTACTAGGTCTGATCCTACCTATAACGAACAATCTGCATATTCAAGTTTTTGTAAAAGTTATTTGTGGTACCACATGTTTTCCTTCATGTTGGTGTCATTAGGAATCAAAGTACAATATTAATATTAAAATACATCTACACATAATTGCATAAGTAATGTGTTCTATTACTAGGTATCTCACTATAAAAAAAAAACCAATAACAATGTGACATATTTTGCATAAATATCGAGTTACTATCTGGATATTCTAGTTATGTATGAATGTGCAGTTTTATGCTATATTTAAATACAGAAACTGAATTTTATACGAAACAAACTTATTGTATTGTGTTTTTCTTTATAAAAAACAATTTCCGCGATGTGCTCATAATTGTTAAATACCAATCAGATAGAATAAATGTTCTTAATAAAAGTTGTTCCTTAAGTTATTTGCTATATACTCTGGTTTGTTTTTAAAGATACCTTTTAATACTATTTATCTAAAAAAAATTCTGGAAAAATAAATTTTGAAGGGTAAATAGCAAAATTCTGAACATTACGGTAATTATCTGTATCATTAAATCACGAATGAAAATCCTAACTTGCTTTGATCCTGTGCGCATATCACGCAAAAACTTCTGGACATATCCAGATATTTTTCGTTAATCTGCTCGTACCAAATCTAATTAACTGATAATAATTGACTAATTCCAGTATGTCTTAAAATATCAGGGGGCATAAATAATGTCAATATTTTTTTATGGTCTATTATTATTAGGTACACTGGTTTCCAGGAATTTGTTACTCACATCTCAAAATTGAATTTTTTCGTAAACTTTGCAGATTAATTCTGTTACAAAATATATAACAGCACAGATCAATAAACCCTTTTTCAGAATGAAAGGGAAAAAATAGATTGTCATATAAAAATAAAAAGGGAACCATAGGCGCAGTACACCAAAGAACAGAAAATAAATTGTTGGACAGCTTTTATGAACAACATCTCTCCAAGCGATCGGTATTTACCAACATAAAAGAACGCCCTCAACAGTCTAAGGTGCATGAAATTGTTACTTATTCATAAAATAGTCTAATTAATAATGATTATAGGCAAGCGTATGTTTATATCCACATAAGAACAATAATGGAATTATCTATAGTGTCCCAGGGGATTGGTGTGATGTAATTTTGATATTAAATAATAACAAGAAAATGTTCGTATTCCAATCCTTTTATTGTTAAGTATCTTTTATGTGCTACACAGCTTGGCCGAAACATGTAGCACATAAAAGATACTTAACAATAAAAGGATTGGAATACGAACATTTTCTTGTTATTATTTAATATCAAAATAATGGAATTGTTTATAACAACACTAAAAACAATAACGGAATTGTTTAAAAAAGGCACACTTTATAGTCTAAACTAAACTATATTAGTTACATATTTCTTTATTTGTAAAAATATAATTGTAAGTGGTAATTAGGTTACATAACAATTCAAAAGCAGTGAAGAATACTTAGGATGATCTTTTGATAATGCTATTGTTATTGGAAAGTAAGGCACCGACTCGAATTGGGTATAGCCAGCTTTCGATTATTTTTCCGTCGTAATTAAGTCTAACATGCCTTGTAGTTTTTTTTAATTTGAAGTAATTAACGAGCGCCAAAACAACAGCGTAAGCGTAAAGTACGTAATTGAATAACCATGTCCGAAACATACACAAATGTCACTTTATGAATTCTAATGGGGGATTCATTGTTCCTTTAAAAGCATCTCTGTTCCTGAAATTTTTGGGTAAAATGTTCTTAACAAAAGAAATACTTTAAGTTTGTAAAACAATTAAAGGTCATATCTGTTATTGGTTGATAGAACCAAATACTAGCTTCATTTAAAGTTGTTTAAAATTATTCATTCGTTAATGACTCCTTAAAATATATCGTGCTGGCAAGTTTTTGTTTGGGTGCTTAAATAACCTACTTCGTGCCTTCACGGGCATCTACGTCATCAGCTCGAGGAAATGCGAGTACGGTTTTGCAGATACGAATTACAGCAAAAATTGAATTACGATTTTTGAACGAATAGTGAAGATATGTTCTTACATGCGAGTAATAACATGCCTGGATATTTGTTCGGGTGTGTCTCATTCCATTGCGCATGCCTTCTTGCTATCGCGCAACCGCCAGTTTATTTTACGTAAGCTGTACACACACCAGCGGGCGAACGATTTGATAGCTCTTCATTTTTTTACCATATATGAACATCCTTACAATTTAAAAATTATTAAAAAAAGATACATCTTTCAAATGTGATTATTTAGATTACCTAGAACATATGTACGTACCCATGGTTTGATTTTGGGGGGAGCTATACTACTGGGAATTCCAGTTCATTGCTTTCCCTCGGAAACTTGTATAAAAATTGGTCTCCAGCACATACATTTTAAAACTATCTTGATTTTTTAGCATTAAATGGTTATAGTATTTTAAAACACAAGTGTCACAATGACGTTTAGAGAGATTCAAAGTACGAGCATTACATGTCATTGTGGTACACGTTTTTTACAGAATTTTTTCTAATTTGCATATTAATCGCCTATATTACGTTCCGGCAAGACTCCCCCCCCACCACGTTAATATCTCATTACAGCACAGTATGCTGTAATAGCCATATCAGCACTGCGTCGTCTTTTGTTTTAGCTTTATTACAACAGCCAATTAGAAAAAGTTGTTTAAACACTTGTTAGTTCTGCTTTTTTTAAAACTCATTTAAAATTTAAATATTATTTCCGCAAAATATAAATCTCTTTAATAAACTTAAATTGAATGCGCTTTATATATATACGTCAAAAATATATTTCGTTTCGTTATATTTAAATTTATTAAAATGAACAAAATAAATAGAAAAATAAAATAATAACAAATGGTCTACAAAATTACTTTGTAAAAAAAGAACAGTCGGTCTCTTTTGCCTAAAATTTAGATTAACTTTAATAATTTTGAAAAAATTGTTCCTGAGAAAAAAATAAAAATAACTTTAGTGAACAAAAGACCAAATTAAAAAAGGAAAAATCAAAATGAAGTTCTAAGTATCCGTTGCGCGAATAATATGCCTAAACCTATGCATTTCTGAGCTTCCGCGTTGGAACCGCGTCTTGGAACTTCCTCTGGCCGACGTATCGTCCACACTTGCATTGGTACATTTCCAGGGCTGCTTCTTTCGTCGCTGTTGGACTGAAACTGTCAGTTTTAGGCCAACAACACCGGAAGTCCAGAAGTGCACGGAAGACTACGTATAACATATGCCTAAATGACATTAAATATCAGCAGTTTACAAATTGGAATTCATTTCAGTTGCAGAACACACTAAAACAGTTGAAGTTTCGTCACACGTTCTATAAGTATCATCAGATACCAAAGATTAGACTGCACGCATTAGATGCATACTTCGCCTCTGACTATTTTGCCCTACTACATCGCTGTTAGGCAATAGTGGCTATATCTATCCGATCTCCTATGGGGAACATAGTAGAATAGATGCCTCTCCACTATTTTACTTTGCTCGAATTAGATCTTATTCCTATTGCAGCACGCAGTAAAACAGTTGAAGAGTCATCTCACCCATCTTGCTTCCAACGACCCATAAATATCATCAGAAACAGAAGATTAGACTGCACGCATTAGGTGCATACTTCACCTGTGACTATTTTAATAATTCATGCCTTTACATCCCCCAACAGCTTTCGCCAATTACAGGGGGCATCGGCCGGCCATGAGTTATTATTACGCCTGCGCCCGTGGAGCGAACTTAAGGTGTTTGTCTCTCAGCATTTGCCAAGGAGTGAGGAAAACCACGAAAACCTCACTCTGAGAGCAGGCCCTGGGATTCGAACCCCGGACCCCGTGACTGATAGCCAAGCGCGCAAGTCACTCGACCATCAGCAACACTATTTTGCCCTAGTACATCGCTATTAGGGATTGCGAGGGAACTTTGTATATCCCTTATATACGCGAGCGATACATATAGCCACTAACTTAACACTACCGTATTTTTGCGAATGTAACCGCAAGGTTATGAAAGAAGACTACACCATATACAGAAAGGAATTATAAGAAAATGAGGGGTGCATCACATTTAAAAACCTATATATAGGAACATGGGTGCGAGCTATGCATTTTGTTTGCGAAAATTTAAGTTTTGCCAGTTAGATGCGCGAAGACATTTTATATTTTCCTTAAAATTAGAGCTTCAAACTCATCTACTGACGGAGTAAACAATATAATAAGTACATATGTGGATGAAGATAAAAACCCAATATAATCGGAGATGCAAATTGCGAATCTCCGACTTGTGATTGAAGTCAATACTGGTAGGTAAGGAACCTCTTCGTAAGAGTTAATGAAAAGTTCTTTTTGATAGTAACAGCAACAATGACGCGTGCTCATGACCGGACAGAATAATAGCCAGGTGGCCCCAAATTTATACATAAACATGGCCGTTTAAGTTTAACTAATTCAGAGAACTAACCTTGAAGAATATTGACGCACCGCAAAGAGAAAAAGTCCAAACCTAAACCGGACATAATTTTTCCTTGTTAGATCTGATTCCGGTATACAATAAATAAGTGCGCCAACCTAGGAATTTGCAATCGTTTACCAATCTTTTTATTTCACTTTCTATAATCGAGGGCAATTTCAAAGGTAATTGAGTAGAAGAACCGTATCTCAAGGCTCTTTGCAATTATTTACTGAATTAAGTTTATATTCTTAATTAATAAGATACAAAAACATTGACTGAGAATTAAAATAGGATCCAAATTACTTTCTATTCACTAAAACAGTGATATGCTACTGGCACTTGTGCTGCTAAAGATATATAAAATGGATTTCTTCTGGCATATATTTGAAATTGAAAGTGTATCGAAGTTATTGATTTTTATCTTATCGAAATTAGTCTTTCTATTATGTTTTATTATCAAATGGATTTGTCAAAAATGATATGCACATCACGTAGTATGTAGTATATTCATAGAAAAAACAGCATCAAGTATTTCATTATCATTATTACCTGAAATAAGTACATAAGGTTTCGGAGATTATTTCGAACTATACGATTACAAAATTTCTTTTATGTGAGTCAACTCTGTACTTAGTATCAAGAATGTTGTGTCATAATTAAATTAGAATAGTATCCAAAGATAAGGCACTACTTTCACCTAATGAATTTAATTAGATATCACTTAAAGTATCAGTTCATCTTTCGAGTAAAGAAGCTACGGAATTGGTAAGGGTATATATCTATAGAAACTTAGGAGATTTATTAATAGTGAAAAGTAAGAAGTAAAATGTAGGGGCAATATAAATATAAGTAGTCACTTGGCTAATAGAACGTATATTAGTGTTGGTCAGGATCAACAGTAACTCTCACAAGCGCATAAAATTTCGCAACGGTAAGAACATCTGTAATGAATGAAATTATCACTAGCTTTCTCTAGTAACCTTAAAAATATTTAATTTTAGAGTTTTAAAGAAATACTTAATATAAAAATAAAACTATATGGGCGACAATATACGACAATACCTGTGATATTCATTAATACCCCACCGTCATTTCTTAAAGAAAACAAAAATAGTGAATCATATTATAAAAAGGATATCAAGGTCTAGAAAGGAAACTTTCATTCATAAAATTCTATAAATACATAGTAGATATGCTTGCTAAAAAGGACACTATATAATATCAGTCTAATAATGTATAAATTAAAGCGGGTTTTTACCAATGCTATCGAACATTGTAAAATTATAACCGCAGATTTTTTTTTGGTAATAAAATATTCTGGACACGTGTTTAGATGGCAGCATTTTTCATTCACAGATCTTGTTTTAAGCATTTACGTTCAAAGACAAAGCCCCGTAAAATACTACTACTAAATCATTGATTAAATTTCGATTTGACGTAACTTTAACCTCTTATCTTATCCAAATATTATCAGTTTTATATCATTTAATAAGTACCAGATTATAGCAATTACTTATGTTTTACAAGCCCGACGAATGTTAGCACTAATTTTTGTGCTCTAATGTTAATTTCTACTTCAGTTTTGTATCATATTATCCAATTTGTTTAAAATGTGTACCTACAGTAAACTTTCTCTTAACCGACTCGCCTGACAAAGAGGCCGAGGCATTCAATGGCGGGCAACAAATTGACTGGTTGAGCTGGGTGTACACTTAATAAACGCGTCCATAGTCACAAGCAAATCACGTTACTTAATAGTTGTATAATCTGTGATAATGTCAGTTTATGTCATTGTTGCGATGTTACTAAAAACTAAGCCCTCACTGGAGATAACCATACATAGAGAAAAAATACCTATAAGCAGGATTTATGTTAGCCACCACAATATGGAAATACGTTAATCTTCTATTTATTCTTAAATAGTACAAAAATATTTATTTAAATTCAAAATATACATGAAATTTTATCCAAATTAGATTTTGCCTAGATTTTACAAACGATATGTTGAATGTTGCCGATTGTAGAGTTTGTATATACATCGGAAAATAAAATTGAACACATTCTTACAGCTTTTGATAGTTGTCATTCTTAATAGAAATTCATCTTAGAAAATTACTTAGATTTAACTTTGATTCGTACACAAAACAAACTCTTAACAAAGTATTACCTAAAGCCTATTGCATCCAATACATATCTAAATTATCATTCATGTCAAGCTATTTCAATCAAACAAAGTGTTATTATTTCACTAATAGATAGAGCCATCCAATTAACCAATCCAATATTTAGATCTAACATCCAGGCTCTTTAAATGAAAAATTATTAAAAAAAGATTTTTACAAGACACGCTCTACAATTAAAAATTAATAACAATTGCGAATATAAATATGTAGCTTTACCTTACTACAAGAAAAAATAAACTAATAAACCATATATTCAAACCGTATAAAATAAAGGTTGCACAAAAATCTCAAATGCTATATACATGCCTATATACAAAACTCAAAAATAGAACACCAAAATTAACACATGTAATATGTGTATATAAAATTGCATTTAATAATTGTGAGCGTGTATATATAGGACAAACTTTACAGCAATTTGTGGACCGAATTAAAGGACATAAATATTCTAAACATATTATAGCGATTAAAAAATATACATTAAATACCAATCATACATTTAATTGCGAACAAACTACAATACATACATTAAACAAGGAAAAAACCTATAATGCCATGAGAAGTTTTCTAGAAGTTATACAAATTAAAAACCATATTAACGCTGTAAATGGTCGTCAGGAGATTGCAAATCTTTCCAGTAATTATTTTACAATAATATAAATGAAAATAAATTAAATCCACAATGTAATTCCTAAATTTCATGTTTTATAATTTAAATTTCATATGCGAAATCCTTGTATATAGTAGTGCATTAAAATTTTAATAAATTCTACACAAACCATTGTTTACAATGCATATAAAAATAACTATATCCCTTTGCGCAGTATCGACAACCGAAAATTATTAGTTAAAACATAAGCTCAAAGCAAAATATTAATACATAGCAAATTAAATAAAATGTGAATTTCAGTTTTAACTTTAATAATTTATAAAAAATTTCAATGAAGTAAATACATTTTAAGGTAAGATTTTTTTATTTGAATCCTTGTTAATACTTTTAATTTATACTAAGATAAATTCATCCTCAAACTTGATTATTTTCGAAAATGTAATCAATTTCAATTATTCTTATATAATTTTTCTAATTAGTTTGTAGTTCTTTTTTTATTTTGAAGAAGTTAACAACGAAACGTCAAATATATTGTGATTTTTTGGATTTTGGTCTCTTGTTTAAAAATATCCGATATAAGGAGTTGAAGAAGTATATAACATTTATGTACGCATCTAAAAGTGGTCAAGTCACATAGCTATTTGTAAATTTAGATCAGTTTTCTTATGTTGGAGATCGATAGCATTTTTTAGTTAAAATCACTTCTACCAGCTTAATATATTTTTTATATTATTCATAAACATTCAAAAATAAGGCTTTTTATCTCCAACTTTAATTGGATATTAGCAATTTAATTAAATTGATGGCATTTTATATTATTATATATTTTTGTGTCTTCACGCCATTAAATATTGCCACAGATATCAAACATTATCAAAACTCTTTTTAATTTTAGATTTGTTGTACAGAAAGTTAAAATTAATTCTCATTCATGATGATAGTGTTTTTTAGTGCAAAAAGATCGTGCCGACGCATGGTGAAACTGTTGAATTATCTTACAATAAACGAATAAAGATTATTCATATAACTTCAGCTCTCCTGAAAATGGAGTCAATAGTGAATTTACTAATTTTATATCATTGCTTTCTCATTATATTTTTTTCTAAATTGTGAAAGAAAGATACCTTAAATGATCTTGTTTAAAAGCCGAAAAATTTGCTGCTACACTGTTCAAGAGGTAGAGCTAATAATACAGAGCTTATGATGACATTATTTATCATATTCACTCTACGAATGCTCATGTTGCGTGTAGTATTTGCAAATTCTGTATGTATTCTATGTAATGTATTTATTTAGTCGTTGTATACCGTAAATATTTATTTTCATCGCGCCATTTATGCTTACCTAAATAAAAATCACCTTTCTTAGAATTTCATACCTTATACATTACGCACAATTCATTCAAGTATTTACTCACGTATTGAATTATACACATTAGGTATGTTGGATAATATTTATTCAGTTGGTTAGTTTATTTAAATTTGTAATATGATAGATCGATAGTCGGGAATGCAAAAATAAATTAATTACGGACAAGCAAGTGTTTACTGCCGTTTTCTGTAGATTTTGAGAAATAGTTAATGCAATTCCAAAAAATATAGTCTCGCGTCTTATCTTCATGCAGAAGATGAGAAGCACGTGCAACATTTGGAGTAGTACAAAATTTGATGTTGTCTTAAAATTGTGCATAAAGAGTTCAAGCATTACACATATTTGAGATGAGCAAAGCTAATTAGAATTCTACTGAGTAATCTTGCAACATGAACTGGTCTTTCTTTTTATTAGTGTTTTAAGAACAAACTGAACACATTTATTTAGAAACCATGGTTAATTTATTATACCATGATAATTGTATAAGTAGTTATTTAAATTTTGTTTTTTTCAGAGAAATACGGCATTATTTCCTTAGAAGTGCTATTACGCAAAATTTTAAAAAAGAAATATGCAATATGTAGGTATGTTTCGTTATAAGGGAGAAGCAACAGTTGCAGCATTGTATTTTGTCAGTAACTAAGGATGCGATTGTTAGAAATGAATATTTTAAGGTATATATCAAATTAAATAAAAGACGGAGGTCTTTACAATACGAGTTTTAATATATAACTGCCTTTGTTACAATTCTCAGACACCTCTATCCGAGTCGCCGTAATGTTTATAAACAAGGGCCCGCCGAGATTCGGGTACGTCGCCTATCAAAGCATTCTCCAGACGCTGCATATTAAACCGTTCGCTAGTAGATAGTCGTGGAAAGTTCCGTACATTCGGCCATCCTGACAATAGTATGTCCTCATACCATACGTCGCCAGTTTACCTGCGAAAACACAAATCATAAGTAAATGGTGAAAGGATGACGTTGACGAAACCTTGACAAAGTTCAAAATTACGTTTGAGCTCTTAGACTTGAGCTCCGATAGGCAGTATCGCCCCAAACATTCTTCAGAAGCGTCTCTCAGACCTCAACTACTTTACTCTACACGCATTCATTCATCAGTTGCCAATTTCAAAAACACGTCATTACACTTGACTCAAATAATGGGCAGACCCAACTGGTCTCGGCCACTATCATCACTGTCCCAGTGTCTCGGATGACCAAACGTCATTACACTTGACTCAAATAATGGGCAGATCCAACTGATCTCGGCCACTATCATCCACGTCACGAGTGTCTCAGATGACCAACGTCATTACACTTGACTCAAATAATGGGCAGACCCAACTGGTCTCGGCCACTATCATCCACGTCACGAGTGTCTCAGATGACCAACGTCATTACACTTGACTCAAATAATGGGCAGACCCAACTGGTCTCGGCCACTATCATCCACGTCACGAGTGTCTCAGATGACCAACGTCATTACACTTGACTCAAATAATGGGCAGACCCAACTGGTCTCGGCCACTATCATCCACGTCACGAGTGTCTCAGATGACCAACGTCATTACACTTGACTCAAATAATGGGCAGATCCAACTGATCTCGGCCACTATTATCGCTGTCACGAGTGTCTCAGATGACCAACGTCATTACACTTGACTCAAATAATGGGCAGACCCAACTGGTCTCGGCCACTATCATCACTGTCCCAGTGTCTCGGATGACCAAACGTCATTACACTTGACTCAAATAATGGGCAGATCCAACTGATCTCGGCCACTATCATCACTGTCCCAGTGTCTCGGATGACCAAACGTCATTACACTTGACTCAAATAATGGGCAGATCCAACTGATCTCGGCCACTATCATCACTGTCCCAGTGTCTCGGATGACCAAACGTCATTACACTTGACTCAAATAATGGGCAGATCCAACTGATCTCGGCCACTATCATCACTGTCCCAGTGTCTCGGATGACCTATTAAAATTGGCAACGACCTTAACATCAAAATATTTCAACTTACTTCACATCTGCTCAACAGTCATAACTATTCACTCTGATGCCATCTAAACTTGACAACAATTTAACACCAAAAATGTCTCAACTTACATAATAACTATCCAACACTTAATCTCGTCAACAGCCACAACTATTCATTCTGTTGACCATCTAACCTTGGTAAGAGTCTTAACTTCAAAAACAATTTAGGTCATAGCTACCCAATACTTAATCTTGTCAACAGCCACGACTGTTTACTCATTTGACCATCTAAACTTGGCCACAATATTAACATCAAGAACAACTTACATCATAGCTATTCAACATTTAATCTCGTCAACAGCCACAACTATTCATTCTGTTGACCATCTAACCTTGGTAAGAGTCTCAACTTCAAAAAAAATTTAGGTCATAGCTACCCAATACTTAATCTTGTCAACAGCCACAACTGTTTACTCATTTGACCATCTAAACTTGGCCACAATATTAACATCAAGAACAACTTACATCATAGCTATTCAACATTTAATCTTGTCTACAGCCACAACTGTTCATTCTGTTGACCATCTAACCTTGGTAACAGTCTCAACATCAAAAACAATTTAGGTCATACCTACCCAACACTTAATCTTCTCAACAGCCACAACTGTTTGCTCTGTTGACTATCTAAACTTGGTAACAGTATCAACATCAAAAACAACTTACGTCATAGCTATCCAACACTTAATCTTCTCAACAGCCACAACTGTTTGCTCTGTTGACTATCTAAACTTGGTAACAGTATCAACATCAAAAACAACTTACGTCATAGCTATCCAACATTTAATCTTGGCAACAGCCAAAACTGTTCATTCTGTTGACCATCTAACCTTGGTAACAGTCTCAACATCAAAACAACTTACGTCATAGCTATCCAACACTTAATCTTCTCAACAGCCACAACTGTTTGCTCTGTTGACCATCTAAACATAGCAACAATATTAACATCAAGAACAACTTACATCACAGCTATTCACATTTAATCTTGGCAACAGCCAAAACTGTTCATTCTGTTGACCATCTAACCTTGGTAACAGTCTCAACATCAAAACAACTTACATCATAGCCATTCAACACTTAATCTTGTCAACAGCTACAACTGTTCGCTCTAATAACTGTCTAAACCTGATAACAATCTTAACATTAAAAATTTATTAACTTACGTTACAGCTACCCAACGGTTCACCTTATCAACTACACAACTACGGCTACAACTATTCGTTCCGATATCCATCTAAATCTGGCAACAATTTTAACATCAAAATGCCTTAACTTACACCGTAGCTGCCCAACCGTTCACCTTGTCAACAACCACTATCGCTTGCTTCTGATTGTGGTGTTCCTCACTTAAATTTTCAATTTACCATACATAGTTACTCATACCAGTCATTGAAGGGCAACTTCATAACTCTGAAAGAACTCTTAAACTTTGGATTAAATATTGAAGTTAAACCTGTACTTGGTCCGCTTGTGACCAAATCACCCACTTGATAACGTTCAGCTTCACGTCGAGCCTTATCATAACGTTCCTTTTGTTTACATTGCTCGTCGTCTATGTGTTCCTTAACACATGCTCTTAATTTCTCAAGATGTATTTTGTCAGTTGTATCCTATAAGGAATTCAATAACTTGGCCTAAGTCATTGACTTCACTTGATAACCCAAAAGAACTTCAAACAGGGTACTACCAATACCTTTGTTGAATTGCATTCAACACACTCTGTAACTCTTTTACATGAGTGCCCCAAGCTCCGCCTCGGTTTCGACACTTGTCGTAGTCAACATCGTAACAACATTTATTGCGTCGCTCATACTGACCATTTGTTTCCTTTTCAACTAGCCTCAAAAGGATCGATGTGCTCCAAAGCAACATGTGAAAAAGGATCGGTGTCTTATCAATGGCATGCAATTTACTTTTGCTTTTTACTTGAGCAATTCTTATAAAAGGCACAATTTAAACATGCTTTCAGATATTTCGTAACAAAACATCTCAAAATAACGCAATCAACTGCCATCGCGCCGCACGGGGTACTTCTCATACTCGTGTCTCGTCTGGTAACCTCCAATAGACTTTACTGTTTTGTCAACTCATAGTACTGAAAATACTGCTTAGTTTCTGAATTTTAACACCATCATCCAAGATTCTGCAAATCAACGCTAGTTTGTCATTTTGCAATTACGTTGATAATATCCAGTTCCCTTCAATTAAATCAATTTTGTGAACCTTGACCGTGGCGGGATAGCGATAAGAGCTGCTGCCTCTTGAGGCATATGTGTTCCCGGCCGGTACTTAATCTCAAAGGTAAATTCTTGTACTTTAGCCACCATCTACCAACTGGCGGTATTAAGTCCTTTTTGAAGGAGTTGTTCTCAAGGCATTGCAGTCAGTTTCTATGGTAAACTGTAAACTCATTAAATAGATCCGGGAGTGCTGCAGAATATAAACCGTCGTTTGTTTATTAAAATAAGCCACGACACGTTGTACTCCATCGGGAAGTGTTTACAACAACACCGATCCCACTGCCTTATTTGCAAACTTTTAAAACGTTGTCACCATTGAAGGTCTTTACGTGTTAATCTACTCAGAGGCTCGACAACCCTCACAAAACTTTCCAGAACAACCCGTAAAACCAAGAAACTGATGCACCCATCTAACAGTCGTAAGTGGCGCCATGTTTGCAATAGCCGCAACCTTCGCATGCCCCGGTCTAAATCTATCGGGCCTAATTTTACAACCTAAATAATTTATCTTGGTGCAAAAACACGAGCATTTACTTAGTCTTAACGTAATGTTATATCACATAGGGCTTGAAGAACTAATCGTAACCGTCAAATGCCCTCCGCAACAGTTCTCGACAGAACAATTACATCATATGTATAAGCCACCGTATTTCTTAGTGATAGTGATAACTTTATTCATTAGTCGCTGAAAAACCGCCGGCAAATTACAAACCCCGAATGGCATACGTCATAAATCGTAATGATGTACAGGTGTAATGAAAACGGTCTTATCTAATGAATCTCAGCAAACTAACACATGATAATACCTCGAGCGCATATCTAGCGCCATATACTACTTGAACTACTACTACTAAGGTTACTTATCTTTAATAGTAATGGTATTCAGTCATCTGCAACAGACGCACATCCCTTAGCCACCAGTCATTCTCTGCACCAGAAGCACCGGACTAGCGTGCGTCGACGTGGACTCTCTGGTAACACCATTCGTCAACAAGTCGTCCAAAATACCATCTCCTTTTCATACATTAACATCCGATACGGGCTGCAAGCAATCGGTTCTTGCGTCACCAATTTGATGTCTAACATTGCGGCATCGATGCTTCCCATTGTGGCCATGGAAGTCGAAACTTGATCACTAAATTCCCATAATAGTTCTTTGCACTTGAATATATCATCAGGAGTGACATCATCATCAAACACTAACTTTAAGTCTTCGATTGCTCTCAAGTTCACACGTCTATTCTACTGCACCAGTTGCAGGCACGCACTTCAGCAGCAATTGTGGAGAGCATCACACTCAGCAAATTCAAAAAGTCGCGACCAACAATGCAGTCGTGCAGCAATTTATCGTCGTCTACCATAGTTACTCGCATTATCGCCCGTGGCTGACCCACGTATATCTCAACATCGACGTCATCCGTACTTACAATATAGCTTCCATCAAAGCTACGTAACACTGTATTTTTTTCATTGAAAAACTGTACAAACTTAGTGACCACACTTACTTCTGGTGTCTACCAGACACTTAAATCTTTCGCAGTTTAAAACACTGGCTTCTTTTCACCGCTTCATCATCATTCGCTGTTTTTTTATCTTGGCGTCATGCATTAAAAGCTCTCGAGATTGCCTCTCTTTTCTTATTAAGGCATTTGTTGGCGATGTACCTCAAACTGCTACTATTAAAGCATACCAGCACGGTTTCTTGCATTCGTGGGCACAATGTGGTCCATTACAATTAAAACACTAGCTTAAATCCTGCCCAGCATATGTCTCATATAACGCAGCTGCTTTCAATAGCTTCGCAAATGGTAAATGCTTCGAAAACTGCGTTATCAAATTCTTTTTAATCTTGAGTGTCGTACCAGCGTCTAGCCATGTTAACTAGACGGTTGGACAACGTGTTAGGTCGTTGTTAAATCATTAATTGATAATTATCCGCCAATTTATCGACGGCTGAATCGGAATTTTGCGGATCATACTAAGGAAACAATTTGTCATCCCCGAGTAATAATCAACTCTAGGCCTGCTTTCCATTTTTCGGAGACGTTTCTCCAGTTTCCTTGTATTTTATCCTATTTGCTACTCGACATAAACGGTGTCGAAAACTCAACGTCACGTTCACTGCTAGACCCGACTAGGGCAGAAGTGAAAGAAATACCATCCAATGTGCACTAACACATACACCTACTAAACACACAATAACACACCGACGTTAGTTTGACAAGTGTTTTATGAGCATGTGTGGATTCCTAAAATCCCACTTCTGACTTGTTAGAAATGAATATTTTAAGGTATATATCAAATTAAATAAAAGACGGAGGTCTTTACAATACGAGTTTTAATATATAACTGCCTTTGTTACAATTCTCAGACACCTCTATCCGAGTCGCCGTAATGTTTATAAACAAGGGCCCGCCGAGATTCGGGTACGTCGCCTATCAAAGCATTCTCCAGACGCTGCATATTAAACCGTTCGCTAGTAGATAGTCGTGGAAAGTTCCGTACACGATGTGTCAAGAGATAAAGTCCTGAATTAATTTTGAATTCCAAAACTCTTAGTTTAAATTTTAAATACATTAATCTTATATATAAGTATATCAATATGTACAGTGAAATCTCTCTCTGGAACGAACACCAACGGGACCATAAAATATGTCCGTCCAAGGGAGAACTGATTATTCTCATGTAAGGCTGCCGGGACCAGGCGAACGTGTCTCTTCATAAGAGGTGTCCGTTAAGGCAGATTTCACTGTATATGTAGTTGGCGACAGTAGCAAATTCTTAACAATTCACTTGCCTATTGATACTGTTTTATATAAATATCACATACTAATGTTATTATAGTTATAACTAGTTATGTAGCTAGAGTCTTTCGACACAGACAGAAAACGGAACAGTACTTTGAGAATATAGTACCTAATTCCAGTACCGTAGAAATTGTAGAGCATTTTCGGGTATCACGAAATGTAATCTTTACTTTACAAGTCTCATTAGTCAAAACCAGCTGATAATATCGGTACCCACGTTACCGATAAAATAATTCTGTTTTGCTTTTTGAGACACGGTTCCAAGATAATTCCATAATCATCCAGAATTTTTGATACAGCGCAATCTTGTAATGGTAATAGAATCGTTCTAGAATTTAGAACCAAAACAAACCTATTATTTCCCTTACTTTGAGAATAAATACTGAACTTCCGATACAATGAGTTTTGAAAACTTACAAAACAATCTAGCAACTAACATCTAACATATATTTCAATAAAGTGATTTGAAATAAAATGTTGATTACTGGTGCAAATATGTGACGCTAACCAATTCTTTCAGTGATATAGGAAAAAATGTAATTAAAAATTTTGGGGATAATATGACTAAAGCTATTGTTCTGCACAATTATTGAATATTTATTTATTTAGCGCCCAAAACTTTTCAAAGTACCACCGGCAACCTTATCGAACAAAATAAAGACAGAATCACGTATTAAACATTTTTCACGAGCCTAAACGAGTGTTCAAAACTGTATTAAGGCGTCATTTCTCATAAATTCAAAAATATTCAACAGAAAAAAATGAAGCATTTGGAAAGACAGCTCAATAGGTAGAATTCCTAAAAAAAAAACCTATCTATAGCTCAAGATCTAGAATTAATTAATTAAACACCAATGCATCTATAGTAGGAGTGGTACAGTCTCTATTTTTGCTCAAGGGAGCATAGGACACTCTCACGGATGTTTCTATAACTACATAAATTAAAGTTAGAAGATCATCAGCCTAACGCCAAATGCACATGTTGCAACAATCGCCACTAATTTTGGCTGCCCATTGCATATTCTCCAAACATTTACAAAAAAGAAAAAATACTGCGCGGTCGCAACATGTAATGAATGGAAATATTATTTTTTCTAAAAAAAGAAACAAAAAAGTTGGAAAAGATACAAAAACTGGAAGAGAAAAACAAAATGAAGAATAAAATGAAAATAAAAAGAAATGTCAAGGATATATGTCAAAAATAGAAATAAAAGCGAAAAAGGTATAAAAGACATATTGCATGGTATTGAAATATGTGGGAAAAGATATTTAAGAAGATATGACATACCTACAATGTTTATTTTGGAAATGCTGTGAATGAAATTCAGGCGTGATGACAACTTAGTCAAAACGCCTCTTGTTTATTAATTTAAATTTTATATTTGAATACTATGCTTCTACAAATAACAGTGAGTATAAAAGGAAATAATAAGAAAAACTAGTGTGTCTATATAGTTACATACATATTCACAATCCTTTTTTGTGGGGCAAACGTAATTGCTATTAGGTCTCATCAACTTTATCCTTTATCATTCCATAAGTTGATTCTTCATCCACATCGTAAGTTACTGTTGCTGCGCTTGTTTCTGTGGCTTTCCGCAATTCAAGGACATAGTAGTAAATATATTTTCACTTTAATATTATCCTCGAACCTTACAAGAATAATTTACACTAAGAAAATATGTATTAGAGTCTCTAGAACCGCTTACATTTATGTCTAGTAATCATGATATAGGAGAATTACGGCAACTTTAATAAAATGATATCTATATTTGCACAGGTATAGGCTTTCGAAACTAACTAGTACCTAACAAGTTCGATACCAATACAATTTATTACGTCTACTTATCGGTATATCCCTGTATATATTCATAATGCGTTTGCAGAAAATATGATGTATTTGCAGAAGTGGTAATAGCAAACAACTGCTCCAAACAGAATGGCGTGATCAAATAAATGATTTAGAAAAGTACATAAAAGAAGTTATGTGGAAATATGGAAGCTGGATCCATATCTTAGCGTTGATGATGCGTTTGAAAGCAACCTATTTAAAATAAATTGCCACATACATTGTCCAATGCAGGATTTCCGAACTAACAGTTAAAATAATGCAACATGTTGAAGGTGGTATCCTGATATTGAAATAAAACAACTCATTTGACATTGTCCAAGACCTTGTCCTTTCTACGATTAACCTTATGCTTGACTTGGAAAACGTTTGAAAAGTAACTTTTACTTCATCTGTTTTAAAATTTTTCTACATTTAGGTCAAGTGCATTAATTTTCTATTTGAATGAAATGTAATTATGCTTTTCTTATTTTGTATACAAGGTGGCCAGAGTAAAAATTATAGTAAATGTTCAAATTAGTATCCACAAGTTTCTAGATATATAGAGTTGTAGCAAGCGAATTCAACAATCAATTCAAGATATCAGAGGAAATTAATTGGACTTCTGAAGGGTTAATTTTATTAATTGACTGGAGATGTTGCATATATTTTTTTTCTTTAAAAGCCCCAAATGAAAAAGTCCTTATAGTATTTGCTAGGGTAGTCTTCTTTTGCCAGGTTCGCATTTCCGTTGTAAAACCCGAACACCATATACATACATATCAGCATATTCTCCAAAAGTAAATCTTTTATAGTGTTAAGAACGCCAAAATATGATGATTTATTGGAGCAAACAAAAGTCATTATGAAAAAACGTAAAAACTTGGAAACTTTACTTAAAAAAAAGCAACCTCATTGTATTACGTTATCATACGTATTTTTATTTAAAACATATTAATAAAGAAAACTTAAACATACAAAGTATTAATCGGTTAGTTATGTCAATGTATTTTAGACAATTCCACTATCAAATTCCATCATAACGATTTTGATAAATTTCGCTAAATTCTAGTCGTGCATTATAGTGGGCTCATGCGAGTTAAGGAAAAAAATCGAACAAATTTCTAAATTAGAATTGAGCAGAGATCTACATGATGTCTATCCGCATTTTTTGGCATTTCCAGTTACAAGATAGCTAATAATAATATGTCATTGTTATGCTGCATTATTATTATTATTGCAATATAATGACCGCTGATTGTTTATTTTTTTTTATGTACATGTCATCATGTCGTGTACTTTCCACGTTCCTCATGAAAAGCTATAGCTTGATCTTTAGAGTTAAAAATGTAAAAAGTTGCGAACTGCATTTAAACATATTCATATTCAAATATCAGTAAACAAGATAATTTATTAATTCCAAGTATATTTGTTTTTCTTTTCAAAGGTTGATAGCCAAAGATCATTTAAAGTGGGAATTCTGCGCCATTCCGAATTAAAGAATTATATAGCTTTCTGGTTACGCAAAATATTTGCGATTAATACCTCATAGGCCAGCGATATTATATTATCAAAGTGATTTAAAAATATACACTACTTGTATCAGTAGTGTGGCAATTATTTGATTATAGAATATTTGGTTCTTTAATTGCCCAGAATACCAAATTATCTGGCTAATATTAAAATTAAATATTCATAAATTACAACAAGATGAAAACCTTTAATGTAATCTATGAGTTCTTGAATACCTCCGTTTGATTTGTATTTGTTTTAATAAGATTATATACAGGGTGCGGCGTCTAAACCGTCGATTAGTGAAGTATTAGGAATTATAGGATAATTCAAATGAAAATATTGGCAACACTGAGCTACTTGCGGTTATACCGGAAATGACTATCAACTTGCTTATTTTAAATAGAACTCAGTGTATATTATTTAGATTTCTGATAGCGCATCTTATTAACAAGAAGTTTTGTTAAGACTTCCCTGTACTTACCTATCTTTGATAGTATTGAGAAAAACGATTTTTAATGAATTTTGACAAAGGAATAAAGAAAAACAATAGCAGAAGAAATATTTCAATTAGGAGGTTTAAATTTAATAGTTATGTAGTCAGTACGTTGTAGTATTGTACAAAGTTCAAATAATTGTAAAATTAACAATACAGGGTGATACAAAAGGTTATTGAAATACATATAACTAACAAAATGCAATAACTCACTTATTGGAAATATAAATGGAACATTCTGTATATTATTAATGAATATGATTTGTCTGATATAATTAGCATTAGAATTAGTTTTGTTTTGGAAATAAATTCAGCCAACTATTATTTCAGATATTACAATGATTATAAACGAGGAATACTCAAATAATGCAGAAAATATTAGAAGTGGGTATAGGGAATGCTATTTATATATTATAGAGGATAATTAGACAAATAATCGTATGCATTAATAATATACATGTTCTATTTAAAATAAGCTAGTTGACATCGTTTCCGTTATAACCGGAAGTAGTTCAGTCTTGCCAATATTTTTATGTGAAGAGCAATACCAAAAACCACCAAATACAAATTTTCAGCATTCAACTTGTAATAAATCCTAATATTACGCTAATCCACGGTTTGGTCTTCGCACCCTGCAGATGTATATATTTCGAAAGATTGATGATGTGTTAATCAAAGCATTACAAATTATAATTACTAATGGCGATTGTGCCATCTATTATTCTAGTAATTGTACATCCTGGAGGAAAGCGTCTAAAAGCGATTATGAGAATCAATCAAAAATTCATTATGCTTTAGTCAGTGCCTGCAAGTCTGTACGAATAAAAGAAAGATTCTGTTAATTTCATTTTAATAAAGTTTACTTTCTAGCGCTATTTTCTTCAAGAATTCTCAGAATACATTCAAAATCAAGGTGAGTAAATATGTTGTAAGCGAATATTGCATGTTTTAATTGTATCACAGCTGTATGACAAGGACACAATTGTTTATTATAATATTAATTCATAGATGATAGATAATTTGCTTACATTGTCGGAATGTTTAACGACTTGTCTGCTCGTTAGCAATTACTATATAATTATTATTTTATGCATGATGCAAACAAATTATTTACTTCCACTTCCTCATTTACAAAAATTATTATTTTTGATATCATTCAACGGACCATTATTACTTTAAAAATAAGGTAGGTATTCGTGATTTCTAACGGCGAATAAAAACTCTGCCGATTATGAAAATTAGCATTAATCCCCTATGTAAACTCGGCCGGCCGAAAATTTTATATTGCAGTTTCGATATGAGAACTGGGCCGATATGTATAGTGTTACGTATTACTAACAGTATTTAGAAATAAACTTCACGTCTTGAACGACTTCTCTTTTTGTAAATGCTTTATTACTCAACGTACATTTCACGTAATTGTATTACAAACTATGTCTACAGTCTACATTTTAAGACGGTTAGGTTGTATACGCTGTGCGCAAGAACAAACGTGTTGCTGCTCCTAATTTCAAAAGCCACCGATAGATATCGCTGCAATACGACCGAGTTTTAATTTTTTCAGGTCTGCCGAGTTTACATGTGTACTTAGGTGGGGCTTGTTCTAAGTACGGATTAAAATGTTATAATCGGCGGAGTTTACATATACCCATTTAAAACATGAAGCCTAAATAATAGTAAAATTTTTAGTTTTGATATATCAGAGAATCACAGGTGAATACAATAATAAAGAGTGATGTGTGGTTGGTTTCAGCGATGAGAAGTAAAAGTTAAACCAATCACGCGACTACAGCTGTATTATCTGTATATTACTGCAAATACAAAAGTTTATTTTTATATTGCAACAGACTAACATGCATATATATCTACTACTACTTAAATATAGAGTTTGCAGATATGATTTATGTATTTATTTTACCTAATATTTGGTACCCATGCATTATTAAGTAAGTTTTAAAACTTAACAAAGTTTAAAAAAGAAAACAATCAAATTATACAAAGGCAAACGTAAAATATTAACATTATTTATATATTCACCTATTTTTAGTACAAAATAAATTTAATGGATTTGACATTAAATTAGGTGACAAGTGTTATAAGCACAAACAATTAATTTGAACGAAAAGCATGAAGTTTAAAATTAAATTTAAGTGAAAGCCTACTATTTTTTGTGTCACTGTTTTACTGTTGAAAATTCAGAGGTCTGTATGACGAAGAACATCATATATCATATGTATTACATAATATGAGACTATATCCCTATTCAAAATATTAAATAAATTAATAAATCAATTATTTTAATAATTTAAAATACTTGAAAAATATACCTAAGTATAGGTATAACTTATGTACTTTTTATAAATATATTTTATTAAAAGCCAATGTCACAATGTCATCTTAATCCGCTACTTTTTTTTTTTAGTCAATACATTACTTATTATGTAATTCACTGATAAGTTCGCGGTAATTATCGGTAATAGTAATTGTAATCATTACAAGTAAACTTTTAATTGAATGCATGGTGCATAAAAAATTATAACGGTAAATGGATGATTAAAATGAGAGAATCAGTTTAAAATTTTATTAACATTGGTTTTTAGCACGGTTTGGCGTACGTGACAAATCGAATATAGTACATGGCATCCGCTAGCAAGCGCCAAAATAAATTCGCAGAGGAAGTTGTATCTTAAATTTAAAATTTCTAACATACCCCAATCCTGAATCACCGCTTGTTCGACAGTAACGGATATAATAAGCAGGATCACACAAATTTTTAGACACATCTTTGAGTAAAATCGCTATGAATAGCAAAAAATTGAACAGTAAAAGCTAAATAAATGCCAGCATACATGAACCGTGCAGCTGCGCACTTGGTGGCGGAGTGGCCGGAGCAGGAGTGATTCTATTCCCTCACAATCCCTACTATATTTGAATGCACGTGGTTTAATCGGTCTGCGCATGCATTTGAAAAGAACTTCCATTAATTAAAATAAATTAGGTAGGGTAGTAATAAACGCGATTACATAATAAATCACCTCTAATGACATTTTTTGAGATTTTGCTTTATTCACAATTCAAATATCCCACTTAAAATGAATCAAGATGAATGTATCTCTGTTCCGTCTGATGGCGCTGCAATCGGGGATTGTCAAATACAACATAATTAAATGTTGCTATTCAATATTCAACTCAAACTTGTGAGTTTATTGTGATATTTATGATTGTGTTCATATTAGTGACTATTAGTGTTGTTTAGAGATAAATAGAATATATGTAGGGTGAGTTTCATTCAGACATTCAGCCTTTAAATTTCCTTTTTTCGCATGACATAAATAACACCTGTTGTTATTATAGGTTATGTTTATTGCTGTGTACGTCCTCAAATATTCTTTGAATTTACCCATGATTTAACTGCAACAGGTAAAAGATTCTATCTTAAAATCATTTAAAGTACATATTAATTAAACGAGAGCATTTGCCTTTGTTATTAATTTTTTGAACTACTAACACACATCTTTATTGTTTATCTTGAAGCTGTTGGTTAACACAACATTTAATGCAATAATAAAAACGAAGAAACGTTGAAAAATTGATTAGCCTATCGTATGTGTATATTTATTATATTATTAATTACCGTATGACAGTTTCGTGTTAGATTAACTATGGAAGTTCTGTTAATATAAATAAAATAACTATTTTCGGATTCTGTGATGAATAACTTTATAATGTGATGTGTGTAAGCATAACTTTTGTCAATAGCTGTTGTTTCTTCTACTTTGTAAGAAATTTGTAGAAATCAATCGGAAAGAATTTAGCACTAACCATTGATAGTTAGGAATCTCTATATGTACTTATAAAAAAGTATGCAAATATTAGGAAATAGATTTTCTTAAAATTATTGCCAAAAATGAAATTTTAATAATTTATAAATTTGAAGCAACGAAAGAGGAAAGAAATAAATTGAATTTTATAATAGTCAGTATGGAGTACCTATGTAAAGTTTTGTTTTATTTTACTAATAAATGCTTTATTTAACATATTTTTGTTTGGGAGAAATTTCTATAGTAAATATTCATTACAGTTTCTATACACTTTAAATTTCTTCAGTGATTCACTTGTTTAATATCTGACATTTATGGTACAATATATTAATTTTCCCAAATATGACGCAAGTAAGTGTAAACATCCTAAAAAGCGGCGTGAAGCTAACATTTGATCAATAAATTTTGAAAGCAAACTGTTCCACTTTCATTTATCAAACCTGGAAAATTTTAAAAATTGCAAATGAGAAGGTAGTACCCTCTTTGTATCCTCTTTATTTGACTTACCTACCTAGATAGAAAAATCATTAGATTTTTTTTTATCCTAACATCATCATTATAAAGACGGACTACCATTTTGTTTGTGGTCACAAACTCTCTAAACATTGAATATTTTGAGTTAACTTTAATGAAATGAAAACCATGTATACTTATCGATATTTTACAGTAGAATTGATCGCTATCTCCAATTTAGATTTGGTAGAGAGTTGGGTAATAGAGTTTTAAAAATTTTCTTCTCATCCAGGGAAAATACCTTTAGAAGCAATTTAAATATTTTAGTTATGAAATATGCCCAACGTACGTTAATTTATAGGCTTGATTATTTTTTTTATTGCCGTTGTTTTTTGCTGTTTGGTAGCTATTGTTTGTTTCTAAGAATTTCATAATTGGATGCTACCAACGTTTGCATGTATCTAAAAAAAAAATGGTCTCTAAAAATGCCATATGTATTTTCTGCATGAGTAATAATGCAGATCATTCAATTTTCCTAGAATCAGTGCTTTTGTTTGTCTTTATACAACTTGTATACCGTGCAAGTTTCATCTTAAATTCTTAGTAACACCGATTGTGAGAAAGGCAACCGCCCTTGTGGTTTACTAGACCGATTCCGCTGGATTTACATAATTGGCATACCTATAGTATTTTATATCAAGGCCGAAATCACACTACCTGAGATCTTTGGATATGGCGATACCCCAGACTTAACAAGAAATTATAAGGATCAGAATGACCACCCACCCAAACACATGTCTGCAATAATTAAAAAAAAATTGAATACTGCATATGACTTATGGTTCTAATGTTTTCATAAGTAAAATTGACTTTACAGTTAACTATAGGTGTTACGAATCCATCAATCATATTTTCAGTGTTTATAAAAAATGTTCTTGGAATGCATGAATTTGCTTAATTGGAGAATGTCTCGTATGCAACTAATAAGAGTTTATTGGGCTATTTACGTTAGCAGACAAAGTACACTTGAAGAGATACGTCTTAAGACACCACTCGTTGTGAACCTGCCTCAAGTTATTGCTGTCTCTCTCCTATCATCTCGCGGTAGCGAGAGATATTAATAGTTTTGAGGAAGGGTCAACGCTATGCGGTGTCCTAAGATTATCCTCCGCTTCTGTACGTACTTATTAGCAATTTCGACTTCTTAATAATATATTATCTACTAAAATAACAAATTAGTATATACACTTTGTCCATTTTATGTTTTAACACTCACCATTGTTTTGTCGTAGGAATAAATACATTTTACTAATTTGGCTAACTTTCTCAAGTGCTACTTCTGAAAAAGGAAACAAAATTGGCGCTTGTCTGACAAAAACATGGCTTTATTTCATGAGTGTGCCCAGCATGTTGATTTCGCATTACCAGTAATTTAGTGGATTGTCAAAGTGCTAACTTTATATTGAAAAAAGGAAGCAAATATTGGTGTCAAATTTGTGGAAAGTAGTGAAAGATCGTGAAAATCAATAATGATCGCAGTGTAGGGCGCTAATTACATTGTTAATCCTGTTGTCTGTGTTTAAAATTGTCAAACAGTGCCGTTCTTGTGTTTTGCTTAGGGTGTCGCCATTCGCACGCATGTTGACACATATTTAATGACTAATATATTAATAGGACAGCATCTGTTAAAAGTACCTCAACACAAGATTTAAACTATTTATGCGGTTTTGAACTCATAAGCATTGATTGTTCTATAAGAGCAACAATTTATGACGTGCCTATAAACATAAAATAGACAAAGGCCAACTTTTGTTTTGGAAATTGCTTTATACTGTCGTTCAAATTGCATGTTTATATTACCAATTTTGTTAATGCTGTCAACTTTCGACAATTAGGATTATGTTTTATACATTGATAGTCGAAAAGTATAGAGTTACTGAATGTAAAAAATAAACCTTGATCTATTTTTTCTTCTCCTTGTTTTTTGTTTTTATCCCTCTAGACATACAAATTGTAGTTAAAGCCTAGAATACTTTACTAATAGTAAAAAATAAATAACCTGTTGCGACATCAGACAAGGAAGAATACTTAGTTACATAATGAAGGCGATCCATTTGATCAATCCATTTGACAATCGCCAAATCTTATTTAATGTGCATATTTTATTTCTTGTCAGTTTTTAATTGCATTAATAATTATTGTTAAATACTAATAATGGTTCTGTTACCATACAATCATGTGTGGCAGTATACCAACCCCATTTATACATTCGAATATTTCATATACATTGATTGGATGGGTAGCTTCCAATCTGTAGATCAACTGAAAGGCAAATGTTCACGTTTTACCGTTCGTTTCATTTATATACATGTCATGGTCGTGTTATTGTTTTTGTTAAATCTTATTTAGAGCAAAATCTCTCTCAGGGTTTAACGGTGCTAGTTATTTCAACAAAGCGCAGTATACCGTAAAAGAAGTAAGTTAATTATTTTCTGGTTGAATAACGTGTGGCATAACAAGTTCGATTTAATAGAAAGTTCGCTTACTTTCATATTAATTCACCGTCATCCCAAGTTTATTCACGACGTGATGACAGTGAATATTCTACAAATCCGAAAAGCTCCGTGCAGTGATCTAGTGCCGATACTTTTAACGGATTTTTGGAAAACACGATGTGGTGTTGCTGCTTCAAGGTGAGTGTATCTTTTTTTTATAACTTTATTTTGCGATAACGTAGTGATAGTTAATAATGACATTAAGAATACCTACTGCCAAATATCTATTCGTGAACATTAAATTTTTAACGTTTATTCTTATCAGTATACTCATAAATCTTATAGCAGATTCATTTAGGAAAATTTTTTAAGAGTAAGCTTTACTTTTAACAATATTAAAATTAAAAAATCTACAGCACTCATGTCAGTTGCAATTTATGCAATATTATGAAAATAAGTAAATAATAATTTAATTAGAAAAAAAACTTTTAGTGTTTCCCATAATTTATCTGCCAATAAGTACCTAAATGAAGCATTTTTCTAATTCGTTCTTTTCGAGCGCTTTTCAGAGAAAAGTTCAGTCTTCAACGTGTTAAGGTGGTTGTATAAATACGGATTTAACAGTAACATATTCTTAACCCTGTAGAATTGGTTGCATAATTCGCCGGGGGCAAATCATTATATTATGTGGCATATAAAATTTTTCAAGCGATTATATTGTTGCCTAGCTACCGATTTTTTTTTATTTTTAATTATTATAGTGATTATAGTTTCTAGTTAATTTTATGGAAATTCGAGCTGTAATTTTTTTTTTGTGTTAGTTCCAGAGAAAAACCAACACCGCGATGGCGGTTAAAAACAATAATAATAATAAATACCTTAGCCTTCCCTCATGTTTGCCATGAGTTCAATAACTCAATTTACATTTACGTCGGCAAAGTGACGCAAGATGTTTGTCTTACAAATGAAGGAATTAAAGCATATATTGCTCCATGGAAGCATCAGGCTCCGAGTACTGTTCGTTCCTATCAACTATATGATTTCAAATTAAGCTAAATTAAATTTTTATTCATGCAGGGTAGGCTAGTAGTGTGGAGAAGTATTATAATGCTCTTGCTATAACAAACAACAAAATATTAAATACAATAATAGTAATGCATCGAAAGACATCCTATATATTTTTAAAGATTTAAATATTGCATTGAAGTTTAGCTTTGGCGACGTTTCATAAAAATGCAAACGTAAGTAGACACAATTTCCACTATAATGCAACTGAAAATTCGGATTTCGTAGCCAAACGAAGTGGTCACTAATTGTTTAGGGTGGTATTGTAGGGAGTTATGCGTTTGCACCTAATTTTTTTGAATATCGCTTATGGGTTTTTGCAGTTTTGCAAGAAGATTTGAAATATTTATTAGACGATAATCCCCTCAACGTGCTACAAAGGATGTGGTTTTTACACGACGGACCACCAGTTCACCATACTAATGAATTAAAGGTATTTTTAGGTAATGAATTTCAAGAAAGGTGGTTTGGGAAAGGTAGACCAGTCAGATGGTCAGCTAGATCACCTGACCTAACAAAACTAGAATACTTTCTGTGGGAATTTGCAAAACATCTTGTATACAGGACGTAAACACGAAAGATGATATGAAAAACAGAATTCGACAAGTTTTTACATTCTCGTGGATATTCTTCACAAAGTATACAATTCTTTTCAAGAGCGTGTCACGTTGTGTGTAGAGCAAGCTGGTTGCCACTTGGAACATTTGCTATGCGTTATTGTTGATTGCCACCAGGGGGCTGTTTCATAAAACAACAAGTAACAATTTTACAAGTATAGACAATAGGCTCAGTGGAAAAATACAAGTGTTTCACCGAAATTATTTTCCTATTAAAGAAATAAAGAAACAACAATATCTTATTCGTGTTTTTAATGGGATTTATTTTTGAGTCAATGTAATACAAATGCATTTTTTTTTATTTTCTGTACTTTTGTTACTTTCGGTGCTTCTGTCGAAATAGTTACTAACCTTTGTTCCATCTGAACTCGCAAATTGTCAGATGGATATCAAACGCATGCGCATTACTCAAGTTGTTAGACACAAAGGTGTTTATTGCAAGCTGTTTACTCAACGCGCATGACGCTAACGTCCATCTGATTGTTTGCAAAAAAGACTATAGTCATACAAAGATATGATTTGCGAAGAAAGCAGAAATCGGGTATTATAAACAAGTGTTCTTTCTTATATTATCTGACCTTTTCATATATTTAAAACCAGAAATATGAAGACGTAGAAAGAAAAGAAGGACTATTCGTGATTTTATAGATTTTCAATAAACAAATTATCGCAGAGGCTAGTCTATTAGCACATTTGTATACTGTTTTCGTTGAAAGTGTGGACTGAAGTTTAAAACTTGCAAATATAAAGTTCCTATTGTTTATGTGGCTCACAAAAGAATCGTCTATGTTATTATTAATATCGAAATGTTGTTTTTAGCGCCTACATTAAAACTTTTATAGCGCGATTAAGTTAACATTTATGGATATTAAACCTTACACTAAGCTAGATATAATATAGGTACCTTACATAAAGGAAATTAATTTTAATTATATTCACAGTATCAGAAATGGAAGATTTATTAAATTGAATTACGTAGTTTGTTCATTTTTCATAATTGCTTAAATTTGTTTCTACAAGTCGAAATAAGATACTGTTGCATCACTGGGAAAGTTACTCATCCTATACTAATTATAAAATAATCTATAAAGCTTAGTGTCTATAAATATTCTTATCTTCCTTCCATTGCCTCTTCGCCTACCCAATTGAATTACTTGAATTACTTGAATTACTCATCGCATAGTTCAGAAATGGACGAATATCCACAGGAGCATGTGTAATTGATTCAAATTGCTTTGATAAATTATGAGGAAGTTTCAATTAAGCTGCTACGTATTTATTTTTACGCTCATCTTTTTTTAGCTGCTGACATTTTTATCTAGCTATCAGGGTCTACAGCCTTTTATAGTAATTAAATGAAAATTCCTTTTTTTTACAATTTAAACTCTTAATGTTTATAGGGCTATATATAATAACACTAATAACTCAACTTCTTTAATTATGGTTTAAGAAATTATGCAAATGAAAAATGAAGGTTAACATTTAAGTTCTTTGGTCTTTGTATAAAAATAACCTTATTGTTAGAGAAATTAAATGGTAATAGTAAATCGTTAAAACAGTTTGCATGTGGTTAAGAAAGGCATTTTTTTTTGTTTACGCATCTACTTAATTTTATCGACGACAATGTAGATATATTGCTCATTGTCTCCTAAAATTATGCATTCCGTAAAACAATTATGGAAGCCACGGAATTGTTCAAATTGTGTACGTACACTATTTGCACCCATAACCCATTGAGAATACAGTTGCTATCTGCGTGCAGTTGTAAAGGTTTAACTTTGTACAGGATATGTATACTTAAAAAGGAAGTCATCTGTACATCAGTATATTTGTTATCTGAATCCTATAAGATCCAATTACACCATCCATGATACTCGGATTCGGATAGTAAATTATTCTGGGATATCTGGATAACCGCTCCAGTTTTTACTGTCTTTTGAAGTTGTTTCTTACAAGTTGTTACCTACCGATAGGTGTCGCTCTAATGCGGCCGAGTTTTCATTTTTTCAGCCTGGCCGAGTTTACATGTGTACTTAGGCCGTCCTTGTTGCGAGTACGCATTAAAATGTTGTAATCGGCGTTACATCTACCCTGTTCATAATGTGATGGCAGTTGCTAGAGTCAATAGTAAATTTTAAACTTGCTGGATAAAGTTTAGGATTAGTTATAATTCTATTTGCTGCATTAAAAACCTTAGTATTACTTTGGCTGAAGACATTTTGGTCATAAGCGTTAGACGTGGAATTATGAAAAACTCGATCAGCATTGCATTTGCACCGCGATTTGCAAGACCCGCACCAGAAATGTTGAAAAAATAGTTATTTTTGCGCCTCCGTCCAGAAACATTGATTTTGCATTACTTTAAATCGGCCAGAAACTTACCATTCTCCGGCCTAGGCCGGCAAAAAGACCACTAATGGTTGGCAACATTATATTCGAATTACTGACGTTTCTGTGATTAATTATAGATTGGATGACAGATGACAGAATTCTGGTTACACAATCTCTTAATTAATTCATATTCTTTCCAATTCTATTTTCTGAAGATTTTACAGGTAATAAATGGTTAATAACTTCACACACAACCTCTGTAATATGAGCTGGGGTCTTCATTGTCCTTATTACTGATGGATATGTATCAAAACTACCAAGAAAAATTAAGATTTGTCGGCTCAAAAAATAGTGTGTAACACACGGCCAGAAACTCTTTGCGAGTATTCGCACTTGTGGGACAAAATACAAATAACTATTGTATCACTAGGCCAGAAACTAGTTTTGCGGGTATGAGTACGGTTTGTAGGACCGAGGCGAAGCCGAGGTCCCACAAGTGCTCACAAAAGACTTTCTGGCAGTGTGTTACACACTATTTTTTGAGCCGACAAATCTTAATTTTGTTGTACCTAAATCATAAAAAAAATTAATGCTAGGGAGTTAACAGTACAGGTTGGCAATACATATTACGTATGAATTTTGAATTGGAAATCAGGGTCCAGGGTTAAGATACTTTGGTGTTTTGACGTTTTAATTTTCTTGGTAGTTTTGATACATATTCATCAATAATAAGGACAATGAGACACCCTAGCTCATATTACAGATGTTGTGTGTGAAATGATTAACCATTTATTACCTGTAAAATCTGCGGTAAATAGAATTGGAAAGAATATGAATTAATTAAGAGATTGTGTAACGAGAATTCTGTCATCTGTCATCGAATCTATAATTAATCACAGAAATGTCAGTAATTCGAATTTAGTGCTGGCAACCATTAGTGGTCTTTTTGCCGGCCTAAGCCGGAGAATGTAAAAATTTTCGGCCGATTTAAAGTATTGCAAACGTTTCTGGACGGAGGCGCAAAAACAATTTTTTTTTAGTTTTAATGCTAGTTGTTGCAACTGTATGCGCATTATATATGCAGGTGCAATTGTCATAGCTATAGGTACTGCAGTTGCCTAGAAAGCGTTTTAAATACAGATTTTAGAAAATATTTTGAGAACGATATCAATTACTTTCTGATAGACGAGAAGGAGTCCCGGTGAGGTTAGGATGCCACTCTATTATCATTTTTTTTTGTGTTGGGTATATTATTTGATCTTTTCTTTTACTCTTATATGCTTGCAAGAAGCCGTATATGTCGGTGAACTAATAAAGCCGATTCATTTCCGTGACAAAAATATCTTCTCAACCAAATTTCTCCGAAACGTATAAGTAAGAACATAAAATGTTCTTTTTTAAATCTTGCTTATTTTTATCCAAGTGCTCAGTTATAAATCAAAGTTTAACGTGACAGAGAAAATAGTATAATCTAATCTAGTATATATTGTTTTCGGACCGTGTACGGCAGAAGAAATATGACGGAAGTGTAAGTTACTTGATAGCAACAATCATTGAAATAGTATACATATTGTAATAAAAATTTAAAAATACTACTTTTAATATTCCGATAAGAAATAAAACTAAACAGACTCTTGATTAAAATATAAAGAAATCTATTCTTAGGGCATTTTTGGGGTTCGATTGAACGACACGATTGCTATACTCATCCCGAAATAAAATGTTAAATCCAACCCACTTGCCGTCTTTTTTCCCACTTTTTACGTTGGACACAATGAAAAATTAGGGTCAAATTAAAACTAACGAATTGTTGCTGCCAAATCTTGTGATTGTCGGTAAATCGGGGAGATGTGTAAGTGAAGTAATTGTTATTTTCAAGGAAACCACAAATTTATTCAACCCACATTTCAGGTAAATTACAGTTTACACTAAAATAAGAAATCTTTAACATTAATACATAAACATATTTGTAAATCGCGATTCAAACACAAAATAAATAGCAAAATCAACTCTTTTAACAAGGCAATGGTCGACTTAACCCATAATTATTGGATTCGAGCTCTGTTTAATTGTAAAACTATGTACAATTAATTTAATTGACTCTTTTAAACTGCTAGGTCCTCAACCAATGTATAAAAAAAACACTGAATAATCTTAACTGATGAAATTAACAAGATTCGATAAAGAAATTTGATGTAATATGAAAAATTATTTTATGGCTATATTTATCTAGGTACAGCAAGAACAATCATATTCCAACGTTTAAGGTAAAATACATTTTTAAGAACAGTGCAAACACTACTCACTTCCAGTCCTTCACGTCCCAAACCGTAGCTTAGCTTGAATAGTCTTTAAATTAAAAACAACCCTGGTATCCTGATAGAACTTCTTTTCTGTGGGAATCGGCCGTTTCTCGATATCTGGATTCGAATTGTAACTTGGTCGGGCTCTCGGTAATGATGCCTGGATTACTGGATATTAAGAATAAGAATCGATCTCGAGTTATCTTTACCAAATGATTTTCTTGTAGGTAACAGACCCTCCCTTGTTAATATATTTTTCTTAATTGTTTTTAATTACTCAAATTTTTAACACGTCTATCTATTCACGCTACTTTTTCCCTTCTTTTTCCCATAGGTTGCTAGGACTTGCATTCCAAACAATCTTACGCCATTGGATTGCGTTCGAAACTGGATCAATCACCCGACTGCCGACATGCCGGTTCTTCGGAGAATCTTCCGATGTAACAGAACACAATTAAACTGTTCTGCTCGTTCAATTATTGCTCCTTTTACATTAATTTTACATAATAAATAAATAAAAAAAAAACAATTAATTAGAATATCTTTTTGAGAATTCGGCTTACAGGTTTCTATTCTAAATGATAAGAGTTAACTTTTCTGTTTTCTCGCCAGAAGTCGGCAAATTGACAGATATCTTTACATTAAATTAAATTTTAATTCTTGAAACTGTTAAAATTTGTGATCTGATTTTAAAGAAAACTAAAAAATGTAGCTTACAACATGCTTTAATAAAATAATGATTCAAATTTCTGCTTGATTGTGTTGGTAAAATTTAGAATTATGACAATTACTCTGATATTAAAAATTACTAAACATATCTGTAGTTTCTTAGATAAAAGTTTGTATTTAATTTTGAAAATTATATAGTTATTTATTTTGTAATTGTAATGATGTGAGATAATTATATCACAACATGTACAGGTTGTGCTATCAAACTTTTACGAATTTAAAATAATATTTGATTTCGAAAGTTCCAAATTAGTCGTGCGCTTCCCGTATATAAGGTGTTGATATAATATTTCTTTTATCTATCTAATGAGTTCCTCACATTATTTGTGGCTAGTTTTCCAATCCCTACAAGATCAACGGCTATATTAGACATTTTTGAGTAGCTTTTTTTTTTGGGATTTAACTAACAAGGGAACACCGGCGGGTGTCCCCCTCCGATTTCGATGAAACTTAACAGATCGAAAGAGTACCTTAAAATAAGAGACCCGTATTTTTTTTTTATCGGCGGAACCGCACGATTTTGGGGTACAGCCCCCTCCAAAGTTAGGACGATTTTTCAATTTTTGCAAATATTTCCTAAATTATAACAGATATTAAATTTTCTTCTTAACATAATTTGCAGCATATTGCATGGCCCTAAGGGTGGCGTCGTCCGTATTCACAAAAAGTTAATAACGGGGGACGGGGTACCACCATTTTTTTTACATTTTTTCTTTTTCTTATTCATCAAAAGAAGGCCAATTTTACATAGAATACGATGATGTATAACAAGTTTAGAAAATTAATAATTGTAAAAATAGAAAAACAATAACAAAGCTTCAAAATTATTAAACTTGTCTATTGATTGACGTCCAAACTTTGGAGGGGGCTGTACCCCAAAATCGTGCGGTTTCGCCGATAAAAAAAAATACGTGTCTCTTATTTTAAGGTACTCTTTCGATCTGTTAAGTTTCATCGAAATCGGAGGGGGACAAGTTGTTGCTTAATAACTACTTCGGTGAATGATCATTGTTTGTAATATTATAGTTGTATTTATAATATTTTCTTTTGTATCTTATTTTTTTCGTTATTAAAACATCTAATATTAGTTAAGCTGTTTACTAAATTGCAATCAATAATATGTATGTCTGTGTCCTTATGTTTGCAGGGATGCAGGGTATATTATTGTTTACTCAAAGATGTATGTATATTTTAACACTAAAAAGTATGAAAAAGAACCTTGCACAAATACACTTATACAAATTTTTAGAAACTCATTCAATAAAAAAGTTTCGTATGTATAGATATTCCCAAGACGTTACTTCTTGCTATTTTCCACACTCTGCTATTCTTGTAACGATGCTTTTTATTCCTTTTTCATCGGAATTTCGACGTCTTTCTCACTATGTCATGAACCCTTTGGCGACAATGCGTTTTACGGCATGTGTAGCACGTTTTGGTAACATACTCGCGTACTGTATGCACCGAACACATGCCGTGGAGTTCTTGAAATACCCTGATGCGCGTACGTTTGCGCCGAATATTGCCTTTAACACCAGCAGCGCTGTCATTCAGGCGAACAGCGCGACACTGGTCTCAGTTACTGTACACATTTCTCAAATCCTAGGTGCTTTAAATAGTCTAACAGTGGTTTCTAAACATAGTTTGCGTTTCATTTCGGTTTTTCCTCCAGGAAAAGGCGACGTATCTGCCGTCTCCCGTACGACCGCATGTGTGACAATAACAGATAAGAAAACTAGCTACATTATTTATTTGTGTTGTGCTCAACCGCTGCGACAGTGTGATAATACCTATTTGGATTTTCATCGAAGTATATTTATATCTTCCGCTATATCAGCTGTTCGTCATCTTTCCACTGCACAATTCCTTGGCGCTTCCCACTTTATAAGTAAGTAATCCAGGTGAAAATCTTTTTAATTTATAAGGATGATGGTATGCGCAATGCAAATGGATCGTTATTCAACTTAAATATTACGCTCACTTTGCGTCATAATGTTTAAATATGTGGATGTATATGTTTTCGTTGGACGTGTTTAGATAAGACTCATTAAATTACTCTGCGAGTGTTGTCGGTGCTCCTTTTTCGCCAAGGTTTTTTTACAAATATATTGTTTTCTATTCCTAGATAATTACACTTACGTAATAATCTGTATATGGTGTGATGGCCCCCGTTTTGCAAAGAAAAAATCTCTTATGTTTAATAAAATGTATGTATAAATGGGGATTGAAGCTATTGCACCCTCCAAAGAAAAATAGCTAGAAATTTTTCTTTACTTGGAAATTTTCCTTATTAAAACTGAAAAAATTAGGTACTATAAGCAAAATATTTGTCATTTTATACACGTCATGAATCTTCGGTGTAAATGACCAGGCAGGTCATAAAGTTCTGCTATGGTATTAGCTTAAAAAAAATCGTTTTGTATGCAAGTGTCGCTGTTTGTTCTACCAAACTTTGGGAGCGTAAAGTAGACTTAATTTATTACTTACTAAAATGAATAAAAGTGGTATGCTAATTTTAGGTTTAATAACAAAGATCACTCGCTCACACACTTAGATATCAGGTATAATAAAACCATAATTTTCTAGATTTTAATGGTTATTGCTTCACTATTATAAGAATGGATTCATATACATATAATCAGAAAAAAAATGTTATTCTGCATTATGTTAATAATTAACAAGAACATTACTCTTTATTTTGACAAGACGCGTTGTTACATTTTGGCTTGCACAAATCTTTTCCATTTATGCAATTTTGGAGAGCATTTTTAGGAACCTTGACCCCATACTTAGAAGATTTTGTGCTGATCTCTCTTAGAGATAGCTGGAAGTCGGGTACACCTTTAAAATTAAGAAAATTCTTTTGCGTTCTTGTATCTGGTGCCTAGCAAAAAGCATAAAGAGCGCGCCCAAAATACAAAAGACATTAAGAAGAACGTGAGCTGACTTCTTGTGCAATTTTTGTATTTGGAGGACGTAAGATCAAAAATGTTGTCAAATGATCTTGATCGTTGAGAAAGTATTTGTAGTTATGGTCAGGACACGTTTTCATGTCTATAAGGTCGACTTGTCTGCGCGCATGAATCTCTTTAAACAATAATGGTTTAACTACTAGCCCCCTTTTAGGGTGTTTTTGTTGTTCTTGCGATAAGTTTCAAATTACCTAGTAATTTTCTGTACAGACTACGCTTTCGAAGCTTCTTTATTTACATTTTCAATCACAACACAGTTTGGTTCACGCCCCTTTAAGCTTACAGACCTGTACGTTTAATGTACTAATGCACGTTGAAAACCCAGCCGCAGAGAAGCTAACATGTACAAATCTCTTTAAACATGTAAGAAGTGCAATAAATGTATGTTTGATGAAGTTTCTTCTAGGATACTCCAAAACAGACGAAAGTAAAATTACTTTCGATGATTCGCAAGCAGCTCATGTAAACACCATATTAACAAATATTTTTTATACAGTTCATGATTAATATAATGTAATAAATATAGCAACAACGATGTAATACTTCGTATTATCTAATTTAATAACAAGTAGTATTATGAATTGTAAATATATTTTATTAGTACCCATCTAGTCGCTATAATCGTGAGAAAAAGACATTTGACGAATGATCGAGAATACACCCTCTATATGTTCGTAATTAAATAGAATTGACTTTTATTACCCATTAATCACTGGTTCACTTCTCGCTTCCAAAGTTTGAATAAAATATTTATATTATTTCCTTATGTCTTTTATATTAAACAAATGTTTTTTTTTAATTTCAGCATGTCTACGCACAATCTCATATTTGTATAAATTTTCTTATCAAACAGTGGTCACAGAATTAAATTACATTCTTATATTTTCATGGCTATATTTACACAAGCTTATATAGCAAATTTTGTTTGAATAAACTTAATTGTTTACCATATTTAATTTCTCGTACCTATCTGGTATTTATTCCGTTTGTTATAATAAAATACAACGCAGTTTTCAAGAGCAGATAGTTACATATGCAATTGCATAATCTGTTGTTCAGTATCCATATATATTTTAATCGAGATTATCTTTCAATTACGAATCTAACTATTTTGTTGAATTAAGTTACCATATATATATGTATGTAGTTACCGACAGCGTAAACGCAACAACTTCTAATAAGAATTTTTTTATTAATCTTTAAAAAAAAAGAACTTTGCGGCGTCATTTGTTTAACAGCAGATTCAAAACAGATGTAATTAGTTCATAAATATACCCGGATATATGTAGATATACATGTGTGGACTAAATTGGTCTGATGCTTGAATGTTGTTAACATTTGTTGTGACTTGCGAATTGAAGCGACCTAAAGTAATAATAAAAAAATATGTTAAATTAGATTAGGCGCACAATTTCTCGAAGCATATTTGTGTATCTTGTAGGGTACGAATTTCGTCTAGATTTTAACGTAATTAGCAATAGACGGAGATTAAGACGATATATTTTCATTACTAGAGTCTGAATTTTTAGACATCTAAAAATTTTAATAAATAATGAAAAAGGTAGTTTACTCTGACGGAGGCAACGTGCAACTTTAAAAAAATCGCAATAAGAAGAACAAATAAACAAATTAGTTTTTGGTCTCCTGTGTATTACCTTAATATTGTATAATACAGTATAATAATAATAACAAAAATAATTTGCATAATTAACAATAAGAATTGCACTACTATGTTACATATACAATACATTGAACCAGCCAAGACACTTTTGTATATTGATATCCCAGTTTTATATTAATTGTTTTTCTATAGCTTAAAAAACTGTTTCTTTGGGTTAAGGAACCCTTTCTATCAGTACATATTTGAAGAGTTGATAACATTATTCCCTAGAGCAGGGTTTCTCAACCTTTTCTCCTTTGGCACACATCAAACTACGTTTAAAAGTTTTGCGACACCCCTCTATGTTATCCTCTTCCTAGATGCAAAAAAGCAAACACATAAAATAACTACATACAATACTGTTTTTTTTTTATTATGGAACGGTAATGAGATACAAATTTTACTATATTTTTTATTTTACGTAGGACTTTCAAATATAAAAATATAAGCGTAATAGAAACTTATGATTCTTAAGCAGGAACACAGAAAATAAACAATAACATTGAAAATACTCTCGCGGTTTTTGAGAAACGCTGGTTTGGTGCCAAATGCCTTTTCATCTTGTTTGGTATCATTTGACAATATTTCTATATGCTTCATTATAGTGGCGGTTATGCTGACCTGCGCCTTGCTTGATCTTGGTTTTACGTATTTTATTGGTTCGTGGATGACAAAAACAGCGCAATTTTTATTCTCTTTCAAATATTAGTATATTCATCTATCTCCATTCTCTTCACATGTAGAAGAGCTGTCGACGTCTAAGGCTTTCAGTTTCCTTATTACAAATCTGTCCATGATGAACAAAAAAACAAATAAAAACTAGCAAACGCACGAAATTACTGAAAGTAGCATAAAATTGTACCTAGCAGCGAAACAAAGGGCATGTGACGACTGATTATCAAAAAATAAAGGATTGCGATGCTGATGTCAACCCTCTTACATATGTATATATCGGCGATTGTAAACTCGAATGATTATAAAAATTAGCATTAACCCCCTATGTAAACTTGGTCTGTCGAAAATTTTATATTGCAGTTTCGGTATGTAAACTCGGCCGGTATATAGTATGATGTATTATTAACACTGTTTGGAAATAAATTTCACGCCTTCAACGACTTCTCTTTTTGTAAATGCTTTATTACTCAATGTACATTTCATTTCCAATTTTATTACAAATTACGTCTACATCTTAATGTGAAGAAAAATGTAAGAACCAACGCGTTGCTGCGAAGCCGACAGATGTCGCTACAATACGGCCGAGTTTTCACTTTCTCAGTCCGACCGAGTTTACATCTATACTTAGGTCGTCCTTGTTGCTAGTACGGAGTAAAATGTTATAATCGGCCGTGTTTACACGTACCCGTATATATAGCGAAGTGAAAACAAAATAATCCAAAATTTCCGGAAATCCACCAACATTTTCTACTGACGCCGCCGACAATGCCGACAAAGTTCAAAGATACTTTAGTGGCGTCTGCGCCGACAAAGGATCAGAAGATGTTGCCCCTCACAAAAATAGGATTTTTCTGGCAAGGATTATTCACGGAATAATGGATCGTTCGTTTTAGAGTTAAATGCAAAAAATATATAATTATTTTTATCCGTTTAAATGCGTATAACCTCGTATAATTGTTGGGTAAATAACAATAATACACTAATTGTTGGCTAAAGATGTATATTCCGCAAAATAAACGTCTCTATACACGATACTACGACTCTACATCAGACAGGCCTCCCTGCGTTTTCTCCCAGTGCATGCAACTCTTAAAAAATTAAATTAACTAAAGATAACATAATGATGAGTGATTTCCTGCAAATTGGGCTACTACAAGAAAGGATTTGGCGATAAATTGCTTGCTCTACAATGTAGAAAGATATTTTATCTGCGAAAGATTAGAAAAAATTTAGGGTGGATACCTTTAGTCCAGGCACTTGAGCTAGGTGTTCATTATACCGTCCCTATTAAATCTCTTACTTCCACTCGAGCAGCTTGGTGTTCTCTAGGAAGGCAGTATCTTGCCCAGTGGAAACTTGAGAACCTTCGAGGGCTCCAATAGATGCTTCCCAAAATGTTTCTGCCGGAGTACTTTCAACTCCTCACATGTGAAGATTACATGTAAACTTGTTCCCTCCTGTAGCTCACATCTTCTGCACCACAGTTCGCTTACTCGGTATGTGTTTTATAGATGCTTTTTCCGGTCCACTAAGGATCGGTTGATTGATGGCGTTGATGTGTTATCAAAGGCGCTCTCTATGTCTAAAAACACTGCAAGGGCAACTTCCTTTTGATGTAGGCTCATTTCGAGTCCTATGTAGGGCAGCCTCTCCTGATTTTCTCATCTGGTATGCCCATTGCAATGGATGCAGATGAGATCTAGCGAGTGCTCTTTCTGTAATATTGAGATGTATATTTTTTTCCATAGTCTTCAGCATGAAAGATGTAAGACTAATTGGTTTGAATGATTTCGGATGGTAGTATGTGTCCTTCCCAGGTTTCGGAATGAACCCAACCGTAGTATCTCTCCAGGCCTTTGGGACGTAACCCAAGCCGTGGTTAGCCCTAAATATCTCCAAGAGGGGCCCCATGATGTCTCCTCTCGCCTCTTGCAGCAATCTTGGAAACACTCCATCTGGTCTCGGAGATTATACGGTAGAGTCTACAGTAATTCGATAATAAATTCCAGCAAACAAATGCAAAAACCGTAATAGAAGTATATGTATGAAAACATCACAAATTCGTCTGTATGTATGTGAATCTACCACCCTTTTGAAACATTAACTTTTCTTTATTTTATATATTAGAAGTATATGTAGAAAACGTTAGTATGTCGTTTATTGTTTTCGTAGTATTATAATGTTTCTTTTGTAATTCCATTAATTAAAAATTATAGACACTTGAAAAAAATTACTCGCATTAGACTTTAACATATTCAAAAGTCGTTTCTCCAGTTCTATTTAAAATCGCTTGTAACTGTTCGTTGCTTTGCGTTTTTCTGTAGTCAAAATATTAGCATATGGCGATAATTTGAATGAATTATTAATAATAAAACGCTCCTCTCAGTAATACATTTAACCTACCTATATTAGGTTTGTTACAGGATAGAATAACATTACAGTATTGCAGTTTTTTAGCGCTGCTTGTTTCATTTGTTACAGGCAATGAATAGTATGCAGATGCAGTATTTGCTTACTTGTCTTATACTACGCCTAAAAGAGCACTATTTGACGCTTTCTTAGGTGTGAAGTATGCTCTTCTAGTAACCAAGTGCACCGTTTTATACATACTATCCAATAAATGTTGAACGGCCCTTGAACTATAAAATAAATGTGCTGTGCAATGTCATTATGAAGGTTCAACTGCATATTGTATTCATGGTGTGCTTAATACATACGAGCAAGCCTGTAGGCACTGTACGTTTCTAGTTTATGCAGACACAATAACAATAAATAATAATAATAAGATCACCATATAAAAATACGAAATTATGATCGAGCTTATGCCCACACAAAGGTTGCTGAAATAATGTAAACAATGACCTCAGCCCAGTATTTTAAAACACATACCGATATCTTATAAACACTTTCTATAATTAACATGTTTTATATTGTTTGTAATATAACAGAATTCGTATAAAATATTGTGAATATGTGCACGGCGATGGTTGGCCGTCTCTTTAAACATTGCCCTTTATTCGTATGTACGTTACAATGAAGGCTTTTATGTTGAATTTATGAGTACTTTTCAAGGTTTAATTACCTGTTTATGTGTCTTGCCAGATTAACACAGTCGAAGCTCAATTGGTATTGCATTGTGCTGAATATGACTAAAAATGATTAACCTTGTCAGTTCGCGATACATACTTATGCATTTGTAATTAAATACTGGTTTTATTTTGACGTCGGTAGCCGCACATATTTTCCAATTTGCTCTTATTAATACATTTCCAGGTATGCCTCTTTTAATATTGTAATTGCTGTGAACTTGTTTATACCAGTTTACCCGCTTAATAAATTCTATGTAAATAATCATTGTAATGGATTTTCCATCTCCGTCTGGGTAGAATTTAATAATCCTGGTTCAACTAGTGGAAATGAGTTTGCGTTTTCCACTAATTTTTGAAGTGGAGGAGGACTCCACCTTTTTGTTACTTCGTATGTACCGTTGGAAGTCCCATATTACGTGTGTATGTAGTATTCGGTTTATCACAGGTGTGTTTGGAATGCTAATATTTGTAAGTGATCGTGCCATATTGTTCAATTATTCTAGCAGAACGTGCTCCTCGTAATTACTAAATTGATTTGTTTTTTTTTTCATATCTGCTCAGTTCACAGCAATGCCAACATATTTATGTAGACCAAGATATGATTGAAATATCAATACGTCAATATGATGTTTTTGGAAATATATTTCTTCTTGGAAAAACTTGGTAAAAATCACTAGTAAATTATATAATATACAATACCGCATTACCCTTAAAATGATTCCTACACTTTCTCATAATAATCACAACTGTGAACGAACTGGTTAAAGATTTTTTTGATTCGGTACTGAGCAACAAACACAAAATTTTAAATTTTGGTAAGTGTGCTCTTTGTAAGAACGTATATAGCACATGATCGCAAATTAAGAAAAAAGGGAAAAAGTTTTAGAGGCTACCATGCCTTTCAGAATAACTGTAGGTTCTGAATCACTAAAAAATTCTTGGAAGAGTTTTAACTTGCTCTCGTTTCTGAATAAAGTGTAGTATTCCGCAAAAATTTCAACGTGCCCAGGACACATGTTTCTTCTTTTTTCTCAAGACAAACTGAACGAATGCAGTTGATTAATTTTTTTTTGCAAAATAAGTAATGACAAATGAATGTTGTTCTGGAAGATTTTCTGAAAAAATCTTTTGAACAGAGGAAAGAACATAACTTTTGATTTATAATAAAAGATTAAGTTCAACTTTTGGGAAATCTTTTTCATTTAACTATTAAAAATGAAAAGCAACCACAATTGTTAAAAACTAATCATTGGTCCAAAGAAAATAATATAAAGGTGACCTCATACCAGAGACTGAGCCCAGCAGGTAACTTAACCGTCTACACATACAAATAGATTCTTTTGAACGAAATTAAACCAATTTTGAGGCGGTTGGATCAGTGCTTTCTTAATCATCAAAGAAGAAAAGGAACTACTTAATACGAACCATCATTCGGTGCCAGTGGTTCACGTCATTGCTTTCAGCACAAATGTTGAAACCACATACATAAAGAGTTTGCCGAGAATATAAGTTTATATAAATAAAATCGCTGTGCGCACATCACGGAAAAACTGCTGAAGATATCAAAATGCGATTTTTCTAAACCTGTCTGTAATTATTCGTTGGCCATTTTAAGTCGTGTTTAGTGACGAAATGACTCGTCATATATACAGTAAAGGAAAACTTTTGTTTGTGCTGGTGAATCAGCGTAATAGTGGGAATGATACAATATATTGGCATGCCGTAGGGTAATACTTTCTGCTTCAAGTAAGGAACAGGCCTGCATTATTTGTGAACAACCTGAAGCTGTGCTATTCTGTTTCAAAATCCATTTGCTCTCATTAATAATTGATTAATTTTCAATACTCATTATTGTGATGTGTCACCATTCATTCTTTGGTATATTTATTTCTATTGTTAATATCTATTTTTAGAATATTATTTCCTTAACAGTTCTTCATAGTTTTATCTCTTCCGGTATAGATTAGATTGGATAGTTAAAAAAATTATTATAATTGGCATTCAATATCAAATTGATAGAACTTACAAAAGGGCATCGGTTTGTCATTAATCAACATGAGGCACAACAGTGGATCAAGGTTTTTAGCTGACGAGATCTGTGAGATGCAAGTATGGTCATTTGAAGAAACACGAACTCTACGCAATAGAACAACGAAGGAAATGACACAATAGGACTTACGAAATTAATACCTTATTTAAAAGAATCATTTCCAAACAAATTACCATATTTTCTAAATGAAAATATTGCATGTAATTGATTAAAACTAGAAAATTTGTTTTAAGAGTAGCGACAAAAAAAAGTTTTTATAGTAAGAAATAGCTCTTCTCATACAAAAAAAAAACTTACCTAATTGTGAAAAGAATGTGCAAAAGGTGTTGAACTCATAACACTACATGTGAAAGTTTCTGGTTGCAATTGCTTTAGGATTAAATAATTTATTTAATGCAATTAAGAATTCTTTATTCGCTAGATGTTTTTATTACAAATCTCTTTGACGGTTATGTAATGGCAACTAACTACCTAATTAAAAATCAGTTTTTTTATTTATGTATTTGTAATACTATGATATTCACAAATATAGTAAATTTCTCATGGATTGAATGATTGTCTTGTTAGTATATGGCTTTTCGTATATTACAAGTTCTTCTTTCAGAAAATTCATAAACAGAATGTATTAATAAATTAGAACATAGCTTATTTTGAATTAGCCATCGTTTTGAGCGCTTGTTGATGTAATGTGTTCTTTATTTATTTTACTAGGTTATGGGAATAGTTAACGGTGGGTTTTCAAGGAAATATTTTATTTTCTTAGGTAAATTAAGTTTCGTTTTATGCCTGTTTCTATTAAAAAAGTTTATAGTTTTCTACCTACTCGGAAAAAGATTTTTTTAAATCACCCAATTCCATGCAATCATATTTCTACCTTTTAAGTTAACATTCTTCCTTAGACAAAATATGATATGTTTCTCATAAAAGATTATTTTTAATAACCCATTAATGTCATCATAACTAGCTGTGTTGCATTGTTACCAATAGAATCAACCTTCTTTTTAGTGTTTTCAAGGTACTAGATTCTAGAACGGATATAGTAAAACCTCGATTATTCTGGGTTATTTCAGTTATTTATGCCTCAATTAACAATTCTGCGCATAACTGAAAATCAGACAGTACAGGCAAATCAAGCAACGACAAAGCAACAAACGAAGGTAACATATTATTTTGTTAATAATTAAATTTAAACTCGATTAATCTGCTAAGCTTTCTGTATAATTGAATGATATGGCCACGGGATCTATTTACTTACATGTCTAATATAAAATAAGGCTTATTAACTGTATTTTTTAAAAATTTTAGAACATATTAATGTTCATAAAAAATGGATGGTTTAGCAGTATTTTGTTGTACCCAAATCAACTACAAATCCAATTTTGTACTTATTAACAGTGCGAGAATTTGCTCTTGTCTGTTTAGATTTATCTAACTCCATCACACAGCACATCTGCTAGCAGCGGCGCTGGATAGGAGATCTGATCGTAAGGTTAGACATATTCCCGATAAAAATATAGAAGCTGCGTTTTAATATTTTTATATTTACCTTCATACAGTTTACACAGTTAGGTTCTTATGGATAGTAAATAGTAAGAAGTTTAATTTATGAAAAAGATCACTCGCTTTCACTGAATATAGGTGTTGCTACGATCTAGTCTTGTAATGGAAGTAATGAATGTCTATAAAATTCGGTGAATGGTATAAACATATAAAAACGGAATGCAGATTGGAAATATCTTTATTGGCATTCGAAGTAGTCACCCACCTGACACAACATACTTTTGACAACGGTCGTATAGCTTTTCGAAACTGTTGAAAATCCTTTTCTTGGAATCGTTGTCAGAATAGCTGTCACACGATCCTGAATCTCATGGACGCCCGCAAACCTGATTCCTTCAAGGTAAGACGAGGAAACAACAGAAGTCAGCAGGAGCAAGAATTTGGGGAGTATGGTGGATGTTACAAAACAGTTACGCCACCCTGAGGCAAAAAATTGACGTACAAGGAGTATGCGATGGTGCACTGTCGTGCAATAACATCCAATTTCCGGTCTCGATCACCTGTGGCCTAATGCGTTGCAACAAACAACAATTGTCTTTTCGTTTTGGGATCGTACTGGTAACACCAAGACTCGTCACCTGTGGCAATGGAACCCAGAGAGGACGGATCTCGATCACATATGTCGACGAAATCGCCACTGATTTAAAAACGTCTTGCTTTTTAGGATGTGCGGCACAAATCGTGACCAAATCTTGCGTTTACCCAAATCTTCATGAATGATTGCTCCCACGGTGTCTGCTAATATCCACTTTTTCTCTTTTTCCACTTCACTTTAATCGCAGAGTTAATCGCCGATCTTTGGCTAGCAACACTCACACACGTTGAATGTTTTCCCGGTGTCCTACTTGTGGCTGGCTGACTCGAACGTGGTTCGTCCTCCATCGATTCTCTGCCAGCGCGAAGGTGTGCAAATTAATCGTACACACATTTTATACTGTCATGGATTTCCGTCGCCGTTTTTTTCTAATTTGAAGCAAAACTTAATGTTGTGTCGTTGCTCCATGGTTTTTTTACGCGCATTGCTCGGAATGCATGCCAACGCATGCGAGCGACCTTGTTTCAAGCACTGAATACCCATATATTAGAAGACCATTCACCGACTTTTATAGACACACCTCGTATATTTCAATTATTCCTGCTTTCGATTATTTGTGTGAATTCATCCCCCGCGCGTTTAATGTCGGCAACCTTATTTTGTGATTTTTCTTAAGTTTCTGGTAATACGGCCTGAAAAAAATTATTATAAGTGATATTCTTTTGACATATGTATTTAATTTTTTTAAGAAGCTCTACTGCACTGGGAAAACTTTCTTCAATGTACTAATTCCTTTTTTGAACTTCTGCAGTAGCTTCTGAAGATGGGGGGTTATGCTTTTTTCGACTCAGCCAATACTTCGATTTTTTTAATATTTGACCATTGCTTTAATTTTGTATGACATCCTGAGTGCTTGGATAAGCACGGCTTTTTAACATTCTCTATATACATATTTAACTCTGAAAATGATTCGATCAGTTCGTGGTATGGTAAATGTGCCGAAAGTCAATTATAATTAAGAAGAAAAAGCGAAGTATTTCATTTTATTTAATGAGGTATTATTATGACTTTTGAAATTTTTCCATATCCCCGTATTTTGTTTACATAGAACATTTAAAAAATATTACCATCCATCATTTTATAAAATTTTATAAAAACTCGGACTTTTCCGTCATATCATATTGTGCCAAAATGTTATATTCACCGGATCGAAAAGCTCTACCTGATGTTTCTAAACGGAACATAAACTTTCAATGATTCAGGACGCCAGAATTGCGTATAATTTTCTTTCGATAAATACAGGAGCACAACTTAAAAGTTTCCATACGCGGGCATTGAGAATTTTTGGTTTTATTTTTATTGACATACATTTTTGTTACGAAAATAAAAAAGTAAACATGCAAAATTCGGGCGTTTTGTACTTTTGATATATTTAAAAGAGAAAAACCAACCCGTCGATTACGTAATATCCTAGATAGCGTGTCTAATTAATTACGTTTAGCGGTTTACGCCTAAATTTCAAGTAGGTCTTCAATATCGAGTTTACGCTATCAAAATAAACCTGCACTCCTACTAACACCCGATTCTCATTTTAGAGCTCCGGGATACGCATATGGTAGTCGCCATCTAGTACCAGTATAATTACTAGCGTGCGTTCGTTTTAATCACCTATATTAAGTTCAGATGCAGCGCGTATGGTGGCCGACGTGAAGATTGATACGAAACTAATTGGTATTTACAAGCGGGTTGCACTCTTTTGAAGCGGCAGGTAATTTTAGTGCTCCTAAAATAGGATTTAAACCCTTCATAAAAATTATATTTACTGCTGAACACACAGCTTCGTTTATAGATAATAAAGCCTACCTGGAATCGAAGAAAAAACCTGATTCGCACTCGAAAATAATAAACGTAGACCTAAATACAATATTTTTGTAATAAAGGGAATCAATTTGTATTGAAACGAGATATTCTTGAACTGTTAGTTAATAATACTGTCCAACACTATTTTTTTTTCTCGTACGCCATTAGGTGGGTGAGAAAGTTTTGTATATAGCTTTTTCAAAAAGTACATTAAATTTTACAGAATTTCAAAGTAACTCTTATATAAGCAAGATACAAATTAAATATCAAGATCAGGACAGGGGAAAGGCTCCTCACATTTGCTGCGCAAGGTGTGCTGTTATTCTGAGGGGCTGGCCTAACGGTAAGAACAGCGCTATGCCATTTGCAAGACCTATGATTTGGCGTGAACAAACGGACCATTTGTCTGATTGTTACTTTTGCTGCACGAAAACTTTCGGGTTCTCCAGCAAAAATAAGTTTGTTAAGTTTGTATTAGTTATGATAGTGTGTCTTCTGTCACTCGTCCAGTACCTCATTCAGAAGCCTTGCCAGTACCAAGACGTAGAGGTGTTTCGAGTGAAGAATATGCCATTATAGATGCAGAGGAAGATATTTCCAAGTTATTATCGACCAGCGTTGATGAATATGTGCCATCTCTAGAGGACGGACCTCACGTAGTAAATCAGTCAGAATGAAAAGAGCTTTTCATTCATTCATTCATTCTTAACGTTAGGGTGGACACCTTTAGTCTAGGCACTTGAGCTAGGTGCTCATTGTACCGTCCCTATTAAGTCTCTTACTTCCACTCGAGCAGCTTAGTGTTCTCTGTAAAGGCCAGTATCTTGCCCAGTGGAAATTTGAGAACCTTCGACGGCTCCAATAGATCTTTCCCGAAATGTTTCTGCCGGAGTACTTTCAACTCCTCATATGTGCAGATCACATGTAAACTCGTTTCCTCCTGTAGCTCACATCTTCTGCACCACGGTTCGCTTACTAGATCCACGGTTCCTGGATTAGTAGGATGCCAATATCTTCAGCCAGCTTCCTTTGGCAGAGTGCCGCCGTGGCTCTCTTCTTGTGCTGAAGATTGATTTGTACAATCTTCAGCGCCATTTTATTTCCCAAATGTCGACGCGTGAGGTTCCCCAGAAGTTCCCTCTTCCTGCGTACTGGATTTTTTTCCTCTCTAAGGTCACGAAGCTGGCTCTCTGGTCACGATAGTACGGTCTCCAATTAGACCGTACCAACGTCTACTCGGACTCCTTGTCAATCCAGATAGTCCCGCATTGTGTTGAACGAGTCCTCTTCCGCACAGATTACTCCATAGTAGTCGTCCATGAGGCGATAGGATTCAAACCTCGGCGCCCTGTCCGCCCTATCTATGATGACCATCAAGGTCTCTCTTATAACTCCTACTGATTCCCCAGTCACCACGCTGGTCGGGTAATCCTTCAGGATTATTGCTGCTTTAATCATCCTCTTAAGGGCATCCTTGTAATTGGCGGCCTCGGGCGCATGTTTCGTCCGTTTGGTCACCTTCTCCTCACGACACTATAGCTGGGCCGGAAAGACCTTATTCGAGATCTGAATTTGTCAAAACCTCAAGCAGAAATACTAGGATCTAGACTTCAAGGATGGAAGCTGTTAGCTCCGGGCACACATATATTTGTATATCGTAATCGCCAAAAAGAACCGTCACAGTATTTTTTAACCGAAGAAGGTCTTTATTCTGCAATAATATCGCTGATTTGATGCTGATATTAGGTCATCAACATAACCCAAAAGAATGGCGTCTTTTTCCTCATGCTTCGAAATTGAGTTTGAAAGCTGTCCTTCTTCACATAGAAACCTTTATCCATCCATCCCGGTTAGCTACGCAGTCCATATGAAGGAAACTTAGAAAATATGAATCGTCTTCTCGACAAAATTAATTACAAAGTGTACAAATGGCATACCAGCACTGCAATTCTACTCGGTTTACAACTGGGATAAACAACGCACTGCTGTTTCCTTTGTGAGTGGACAGTCGCTCGAGAAATTCCCACTACGTTGTTAAAGATTGGCCAGTCAGTGCTCAATATATTCCTGGACAAAAGAATGCACTTCATAAGGCACTAGTGGAACCTCTTAAAATATTTATACCGCCATTGCACATCAAATTAGGTTTGATGATACATTTCATCAAAGCAATGAATAAGGGTGGTCGTGGATTCCAAACCTTCAACAAAAATTTTCCAATATTTCAAATGCAAAACTTAAAGAGGGAATTTTTGTAGGACCGCAAATTAAACGTCTACAACAAGATACACAATTTGAAGAGACTTTAAATGACTTGAAACGTGGCGCTTGGAATGCCTTTAAGAGTATGACCCAAAATTTTCCAGAAAACAAAATCTGATAATTACAGTCTCTTCCACAAGAAAAGAGGCGATGTTTCTTCGAAAGTTATCAAGATATTTATTCCAATTTTTTTTACATGAATGTACAAGTAAAATGCAAGGGCGCAATTGACTAATATACAGTATAATCTCCTCCTGCATTAAGAATGGCATGACACCTCCGAGGCATACTTTCAATGAGATTTTCAGCATAACTCGTCGGAAGAGCACGCAATATCTTCCGAATCACCGTTGAAAGCTGCTTCAAATTGTGAACAGGCCTGCCTGCAAGCTGGCGCATCATAATAGCCCACACGTTCTCAATTGGGTTTGCGTCTGGAGACTGGGAGGGCCAATTAATGGTGACAAAGCAATTTTCCTCTTTCCAGGCGCGGTGTAGGCGGCTCCGATGCTTCGGGTCATTGTCCTCTTGCAAGATCCAATTTTCATTATCGGGCCCGAACATCTTAGCCGATTTTAAAAGGCCACATTTGTAAATATTGAGCATTTTGATGGAATCCAAATTTTGCGTGAAGAGCTTCAAACAACCAAAACCGTGCGATGAGAAGCATCCCCATATATTTATTTTTACAGGCTGTTTGACGGTGCGCTGAATGAAATCGGTGCTACTTCTTAACCAGGCACGCTTCACCGGAACCCACGCCCAGAAAGTCGCTTCATCCGAGAGGATCACCTTCGTCCAGTCGCGATATTTGTTCTCGCTAGCCCAGCTCAAGCGTTTCTCGATGTGGGTTATGCTAAATAGAAGTTTCGAACTCGTAGGGCGATATAATAGTTTTTCTTCGTTCAAACGTCGCCTGATCGTGTTGAGGCTAACACAAATGCCCATCTTCGCAAGTTTAACCTGGACTTCGCGCAGGTGCATAGTGGGATGATTCCTGAACAACTGGACAATCACTTTGTCGTGCTTCCTAGACGGTGCTCTCGTTTTACCGTGTTCAGGAAAATCATCAACATTTTTAACTCTTTATAGCGCTTCACACACATCTCAACGAACTTCTTTGATTTTTTAATAACTTTGGCTGCAGCAGCATACGTCAATTTTGGTCCTTTTCTATGTGTGCACAAGAAGACATCCTCAAAGCGTTTTGTTATACACGGAACTCATTTTGCCAATCGACCAATTGAACATTTCGAGCAACACTGACCTGAATTTGTAATGGCGTCGTAGCCAATCGATGCTATGATCGCGCCGAAAGAAAAACATAGAAATATCTTTCCTTTTGCTACCAAAAACCTCGCCTCCTTTCTTACTGACTGTACAGACTGTACATAGCAATTGTTAATGAAGTTCTTAGAAGTCACCATGAACTGCGCTGTAACATGCGAGAGATTTCATTAAGACATTTCTGTTATTGAAAAACGTTATCAGAGCAGGTGGAACAGTGGAGTGTTGGGTGATTATTGTTGAAGTTTGATATCAGAAAGTACCGTAGAACAGCAGAAATGAAAAACAGTTTAAGACAGAACCTGAAAAATAAATTTGTTTTTATAGTTATTATTACGATTGTAAGAGAAAGTAAAACTGTACATAGTTACTAAAGAAAAAATAAAAACATTAAAATTTGTTGCCTAGTGTAATTTGTCGGAGCTGTTTACCCAAATGATGCAGCGTTGTTTATTAAGGTTTTGTGGAGGCGGATTATAATTTATTTACGTTTATTTTAGTGAGATCAACCTTCACATAATGGCGCCTCAGAAGAGAATCTTTCAGTACGTATTTCCAAAAATATTTCACGTGTGCACGTACCCGGAGAAGTAAGGGTCTTCCTGTCTATAATTTTTATTTTTAAACGCCTATTACACTTGACGTCAAATCTGTGTGTACCGGCTGTATATATGGCGTATGGATCTAGTACTGAGTTAAATTAAGGTCTGACGGTCTTTAATATTTTAGTGCGTAAACCGCACTCGAACTCATTGAAAGCAGAATTGCTAATGAAAATATACAGACCGCGTAAGATCGCTACAAAAAAAATGTGTGCTCCTGAATATCGTATTTCTATGTGAGAGGGATATCTTGCAGCTTTCCTATACTAATATTTCAAATTAGCAAGCACCAATATTCAATATTGGTCAATAATACCGAAAATTACAACTTCACGGTGAATAATACAATGTTTATATAAAAGAAACAATATCCACATACTTTCCGTTCATATTGTCTAGTGTTTTGATGAGGTCGTCGTACTTTCAGCGTATATTAATCCATGTGTAAACTAATAGTGTATATATACTCTATATCTACATACTTTTTTTTATAATATAGATAATTTACCACAAATTACTTCCTGAAGTTTCCAAACTGATGTATGTATGCGTACATATCTGCATGTGCTTGAATATACAGTTTAAACTTATTAAAAATAGAATGCGATTAGCATACAATATTTTAAGTTTAACTTCTTTAATCAACGAATACCGATTTTTTACTATTAATAGGCGAATTTAATGAGTGTAAAAATAATTTAACTGGCTAACAATTTAGATTGGAATTGTCACAAAATAAACTTTATACCCCTGTCAAATTTTATTAATAATTTCAGTTAGTTATGTATTTACACCTTTTACGATACAAATATTTCGTATGAGTGTGCAGTGTCTGAGGTCGTAAATATAGTTTAGTACACATTACAATAGTAACACGCTAGTCAATTTTACGGCTAAACTCCATAGATTTTATTCCTTTGTAACGTCATAAAATAAAATTACTAATATTAATATTTAGTTATGGTTGCTAAATTAATTCAAAGAAAATGTAACGTAGGTGTAACGTAATGATGCATTACAGCTTTAAGGCTATACAGATTCGGATCGTTTTAACATAAAATTTCTCGTATTTTCTTTTAATTTTCTTCTAAAATAAATTAGCAAGTACTCTCAATTTTAAAACTGGCTCAATTTCTTTTTGTTGTCATATTCATAACTGTACAGTGACTCAAATAAGTGATTACATATTATTACAATAACGCATTTCCTGTGGAACGTCATGCTCGAAATATTAATCAAAACCATTGGGTCACTCATGAAATCAAGAAATCTAGTCAGTCTTTGCGAGATTTGTTCATATTGCAAATATCATATTCTACCCTTACAGAATTGTATCAGTTGGAAGAAGATAAACACAAGGACTTGATAAATAACATTAAACGAGCCTTCTATGACAACATTATAAATAATTCCACCAATAAATCAGCGGCTATATGGAGAGGTCTAAGAATGAGTTGTGGCAGTTTCAAACAGCATAAGAACATGCAACCACTGGAGAACGATACCCTTATTCCTGAACCCTATGATGTAGCCAATACTTTGAATAAATCTTTTCAAATTGCTGCTGTATATATAACTGCGGATCTATCTAACACATTAATTAGTAATAAATCAGTTATGAAACAAGTATCAATGTTCATATTCTCCTCTTGAGAGAGGAGGTACGTAATTTTATAAGTAAGTTAAAAACCAAAAAAATCAACGTCATATTTCCTGAAGTGCTTAACATATTAGCCGTTCTTCCGATCCACAAAAACGGAGACACTAAGAATGGTGCCAATTATAGAGCTGTTGCTCTCACGTCCACAATCGCCACAATACTGGAATATAGTATGCTTGACCGATTACAACGCTTTCTGAACAAATACGAAATTATTACGTGCAATGAACATGGCTTCCGAAAGCAGAAATCTACTTCTACTGCGCTTGACTTTTACAATGAATTATTGGTACACATTGAACAACGCGAGAGTCCCATTAGAATTTTTTGTGACCTACAGAATGCGTTTGATTGTGTGCAACATGACAAACTTCTTTACTAAGATGTAAAACTACGGTATTCGGGGTAACGTTGCTAACTGGTTTGCAACTTTTCTTAAAAACAGAATGCAGTTCGTGAAACTAACTTTTTGTGATAAATATCAAATGGTTTCTGCTAAACCTCATCATCTTCTAACACTGAATGGAATACCCCAAGGCACAATACTGGGGCCTATCTTATTTAATTTGTATGTAAATGACATCGTCGCATTTCTTAATGATATATACATTGTATGTATGCAGATGATATTTAAATAGTGATATCTGGTGACGCTAATGTCGTGGATAGAGTAAATGATGCTTTGGATATATTGCATACATGGTTTTCAGCTAATAAACTGGCGTTAAGCACTCAAAAAACTAATTTCATGACTTTTCACACTAGGCAAAGACTGATAGAGAACTATAACTTAGAAGTGAACGGCCACTCACAGCGTCAAGTTTTTAGGACTCCATATACCAGATACCTAATCTTCTGTGCATGGAACATTACAAACTTGCCTTATTAAACTTGCCTTCTAAAACGTATATTTTCATATGTTTACGCAAAACTGTATGTCTTAATACCCTTATTTCTATTGTCTCCAAACAAGTATTCATTGCACAACAATGGTGGTAAGAACTATGAAACACATACTCGTGCAGACCAATCGTCTTCCATCTAGGGTTTTGTCTGACAATGAGTATAAATCGTCTTCGCGTACAAAGTTAAACTTGTTCCTTCACTGGATCTGTCAAAATAGATGACTTATAAAGACATAAAATGTTGATACTATGCCTTGTTATGATGCAACATCCTATTCGCGGTCTTCAGTTTTGGTTATATCCAACATACGGATAATGATGTAGTATTTTTGAGAGTCCACAAAGTAAAAAACAAAATTTAAGAATCCTCATTGCTGTTTTATATTATGACGCACGGAAATACGTACGACTAAACTACAAACAGGATGTTTGGGATGCATAAAAAGGCAAATTGTATTTAAAGCAGCCGGGTTTGGGAACTCCTTATTAATTGTCTCCTTATAACACAGTCTCAGTTTGTAATTTGATGCCTAACTAAAACCAACATACGTCTATTTTAGTCTTACTTTTTTCTCGAACTGCTTCCTTATTCTGTATAAACCGAGCAAGTTTTATATGTATGGGTAACTCATCAACTTAATAAATTTTCCCATTATTTTAATGCTACTACAAGGAACTATTGTTTACAATTTTGACGTGAAATTGAAACATTGCATACACATGTAATTAATAATAGTTTTTCATCATTTTACGGGTAATTTGTAATTCCAGGAAAAATTTCAAGCAAAATTTTATGAATAAGTGGGATAACTGATTCATTAATGGATATTAATGACAAAATTTTATCTTTAAAAATACTCAAAAATGAGATATTTTATGTATTTAATGTAAATATAAAATACGTTTCAATAAAGTAAATTTTGTGTTTTTACCTCTAGTGTATATTAAAGCTACAGTAGAACTAACCTGAGTTGGCGGAAACTCCACCTCTACGCACAGTATACGCCACAAGCTTAAAGAGGCGGGCGAATCCTAGTGGATGGACAGTATACAATACACACTGAATTACGATTTTTAAACGATTCGCGAAGATAATGGGAGTACATATACCTTGCATGCGATTTATAACGATTCTCCTAATTCCCGGGCGTGTGTCTCACTCTATTGAGCTCACCCTCTTGCTCTCGCGCATCCACCAATGCTGTACCTATATTTTTTATAAAAGAAATTGTTAGCTTTGCACCCACACACTTTAACACTGATCTTTAATACGACTTGTTGAATGGTGAGTTAAAAACTAAACGTTCTAGCGCTTATTTTAAGTTATTGTTGAATGTTCATTACTGGTAACACACAGTGTGCACTACCGACGCAGTGCTCCAACCCCTCAGGTGTCACATCTGAAAGGAACGAACAATTTTTTTTGTTTTGGATTTGTTTTCTAGTATCTCTAGTGAGTGAACATTACCTCAAGAAAAAAGTGCCAAACGGATTCAATGCAACCAAAAGATTAAAAGAGCTAATGCAGTCACTCACTTACTTAATACTATGGGTTTTTCATCTGTCTATTAGCGCAGAGCTATGGAATTGTGTTTTAAGCGTCTCTATATGTACATTGTCTTTTGCTAAATTCTTTTGGACCAAGTTATATTTCTCTTTTCAACTATTCTAAACTGTTCTTGTTTCCTACTTCTTGGGATTGTTATATCCTCTTGACTTATGTTGTTTACGAATCATTATATACATATGTATATGCCCAAGTAGTCTTATCGTTAGTTAGTGTTGTTGTATTTGTTTATATTGTATTTGTTTATATTTCTTTTCTCGAGTTTAGTGTTCAGTTACATATATTCTGAATTTTTAATTTTAATTTAGTCAGATAATCTTTTCTGAGTTTTTTGTTTTAACTTTCCCTAAAATACTTTTGCTTACACGTTAATTGTATAAACAGTAGATCTGTTGTTGGTTAGGATTTACTCCGTGTGTGAGAATATTGTTCATTATGTTTTTTTTTTCCGATATTAATTTGTTTCACCATTAGCTGTCTAATAGTTCTCCAGTTTTTTTCTGCGTTTCTTCTTGGTAGCGTTCCAAAATCCATGGTACTATCAAGAAGGGTATGGTCAGAAAATCACAGTGTTTAAAAATACAATTTTAACAATATTTAACTATTTGCATATATCTAGTATTTATCATTTACAGAGAAATAATTTTTTATTTTGAATATTTGGTACCTATTATCCACATCGGTAAGAAACCTCTTCCAAATTAAGGCAGGGGACCCATGAGGATCTGCTTAAAAAATAAGTTTTTATGACAAAACGTATTACATTAATTAATACTAGGTGGGGTGAAAAGTAACCTCCTTGGGAATGAACAAAAAAATTTTTTTTAATGTTTTTTTATTTTATTCAATATAGTCCCCTTTTAGCTCGATACACTTATTCCAGCGATTTTCCAACTTCTTGATCCCGTCCGAAAAGTAATTTTCCGGAAGGTCTGCAAAATACTCCTCCGTGGCGTCGATGATTTCCTCGGGTGAGCTGAATTTTTTTATTGATGAACCATCTTTTGAGGTTTGGGAAAAGATAATAGTCCGAGGGAGCCAAATCGGGCGAATACGGTGGATGCGACAGCAATTGGAGCCGTAAGTCATTGATTTTAGCCGTGGTTGCGTTGCTTTTGTGCGCCGGTGCATTGTCTTGCAAAAACAAAATTTTTTTTTCGCTTCATGTGAGGCCCTTTTGCAGCGATTTCGGCCTTCAATCGCTCCAATAATGCACAGTAATACTCGCTGTTGATGGTTTTTCCTTTTTCGAGGTAGTCCACGAAGAGTATGCCATGACAATCCCAGAAAACCGACGCCATAAACTTTCCGACCCATTGAGCCTCCCTCGGCCGCTTTGGAGCACTCGTGCCGGCTTGAGTCCACTGCCAGGCACTCATTCTGTTTTCTGGTGTGTAATAGTGGATCTAGGTTTCATCAACAGTTACCAATCGACGCCAAAAGTCCGCCCGATTCCGCATCAGCAAGTCCAAACACTCTTTCGAAGTGCTCTCGCGTTTTTGGCGCAAAATATGGCGTATGCGCTCAGTACTAATCTTTGTGGTATCTGCTAGCTCGCGCACCTTCACTTTTCCGTCAGCCAACACCATTTCATGTATTTTTTTGACATTGTCCTTTGTAACCGCATCGGAGGGCCTGCCGCTGCGGACTTGATCGGCAGTGGAGTTGCGGCCACCACGAAACTCTCGAAACCAATATTTGACGGTGTAATCTGACGGAGCATTAGCCCCATAATATTTATCCAACTTCTCTTTTGTTTCCTTCGCCGTTTTACCTCTCAAAAAATAATGTTTTATGAGAGAACGAAAATCGTTTTTGTCCATACTCAACATGATACCAAACACGTCAACAACAATCAGCTATCAAAACAAAACTAAATACAGTATCACACTGAAATTTGGCATGTCTGCCTAAATATGAACGGACTTCAAGGCACCATAACCTTTTTTGCAGTAGCAGCGCATTCTGGCGGTCAAGGAGGTTACTTTTCACCCCACCTAGTAAGTATGTATCAAAACTAGAATAAAAAAATAAAATAAAACATCAGAATACTAAGGCAAATCTTAATTTTGATTTCAAAAATCAAAATTTATACCTAAACATGTGGTTGGTAACACATATACTGTTAAACTCCCTAGCGTCAATCCTTTTTTTTATTAACAAAATTAAGATCTGTCGGTGCAAAAATAGTGTATAATACATGACCAGAAACTCTTTTGCAACCCCCGGCTTCGCAAAATGCTCTTTATGGCCTAGTAATATAAATAACTGTTCTAGTATCTTAGGTGTTATGATAGTTAGGAAATGTTTTTTAGTGTATTTTTGGCATTCCATATTGAAAAATAAAAATTAAAATTTTTGGCAACCAAGGAAACAAAAATCAACTGTTTTTGGGACTGAGCAGATTACGTAGAATTAAAATAATTACCTGTGCCTAAATATACTGACAATGAGTGTTCCATTTAACATTTTAAATATTATGGTCAAAATTAAAATTATTGTAAAAAAAACGCTTTGTCAAATATGTTAAAACTATGAATTGGTGACTTCTGTAAGATAAAACATATCAAGCGTAAAATTTAAGTTAAAATGTTAATTTAAACATAAGGAGTTCGAGCGGCCAAATATCAGTAAAATTTGAAACAAAAACGAAAGTAAACATTAGGTTGATTTAGCCGCTTTTTCATTTTTCCATTGTGATTACTATAACCATGAGGGAAAATTTAAAGAAAGATGTGATAGTTCGTGGTACTAAATTTCGACCACTCTCCAAATGCAGAAAAGCAATGAATGCCTTTAAAATCTCTATAATTACCAACATTAAAGTTGAATTAATATCGAAATCTTATTTAGTGCCATAGAATATAGAATCATCAAAATGCATTACATGGCATCATTCGTCACACACAAGGAATAACGATTTTTTCTTTATGGACCGCGTTTCCTTTTATTGACCGCGTTTCCTTTTATTGACAAATGGCGTATTTTATTTACAGAGATGTTATTTTATGGAGACGTGAGATACGTATCCAATATTCTCACTATAGGTAATATCGTTTTCATTTTCTGTTCATTTACATCTCATTATTACACCTACACGTAAATATAGTCTTAAATTGTGGTCATTCATAGTAAAGCAATAACCATATAATCATCTGATATGTGAAGATCTTGAACGACCTAACCAAAGTACTTTATGACGCACTATTTCTTAAACGATATGCATAATAATATCAGAAAATCTAATACTGTTTCACTGCTTAAAACGATGCGTTTTAACTTTCTTTTATTTCTTGCAAACATTACGTGCACGGAGAGAGATAAAAACAACCTACTTTTCGCCTTGTGATTGTTTATCGACTGTACACTGTAATGGCTTTATGAGAATCGAAACGGCTTCTAAGTAGATAACATTGCATGCAAATAACTGCAAGTGCTTCACGGGTCACACATTTTTTCGCTTACACACATATTACTTTATCGGTTCTGTAACGGGAATGTTTAGTTCACATATTCTTCAATCTGTTTTCATGATGATCAAGAAAGTTATCTCCACTGATTTGTACATCTGCATAACTGCCACGTGCGATTCGTCATACTCTAAATAGGTTTACTCAAAAATAGTTTTACACTTTTCCCTTACCTGTAACCTGCAACATGAAGTCATCTTCTTATCTAGAAAAGAAGTTTCGTAGAAAAATGTGCGTTTCAAACTGTGTAATCGCGATTTTGAAATAGTTTTCCAACATTCTGTAAATAAGTACTTACAAGCTTATTATTTATCTATTGGTTTTAGAATACCATTACGTTTTGTCCTTTAACAGTCGCGCCTAAGTAAATTTCTTTGCTTATCGATATAATCCATTTGTAGAAGTTATCGTTCTAATCTGTCATCGTATACCTATGTATGTAATAGGAAATGCAGTTTGGGAAATAGGTAAACGTCCTCTGTTGGAGTTGCTATATATCACAGGTACGACGTCTTAGAATTATTTAAATTCAGCTGCCTACTCTTTTTTTACATTAAACATTCAACACACGCGGTCACATTGCACAAAGCGTACGAGCAGACATTCGCCTATCGGAACTCTTTGTCATCCTAAGTCTTTATATCTTCAGTTGTATTTACGTGCTTCTAAAATGTAAATGTATATACATTTTGTCAAGAGGTTTGTTGGTTTATTCTTTTTTTTTTAAACAAAAGAAGTGTATAAACAAACGTTCAGATTTCTTTTGTATCATGTTGCAACTACCTGCTCGTTTTGCAACTCGCTACACTTTGGCCTCCTATAAATTAGTACTTAATTACATGTACCGAAACATTTATATTTGTAGGGAATGTAGAAATGTTATTACTTTCGCACTTGGCGGAAGCTTTTCACAATACTTAATTTAGGTCAAAGCTTTTGTAAGTCTACTTCAACACAAACGAGGTAAAATTATATAGATTTTATTTTAGAATTTAGGTGGCAAGTGACGGTGCTTGAACAATTTCCATTTGTGAATAAGTTATTATTAATTAATTGATCAATATGTGTTGGGATATGCACTGATGATAAGCAGGTCACGTTGAATGCTGTGAAAGCAAATAGTTTTGAGTCTAGGCTGGTATAATGGGAGTGCTTAAATAAGGTAGTGCGGCTGGCTAAGACAAACACTAGTATAGGTGCTAGAGCATTCTCGCATTAAAGGTAACGAGACGACTGATCAACTGGCCAAACGAGGGACCAGCAGTCATTTCTATGGACCAGAACCCGTACTGGTGTGTCTCCAAAATTCAGATTAGAGTTGAGCTCCAACAATGGGAGCATGAAAAAGCGATATCCCTCTGCAAAGAAGGGTTGGCCCCTTGGCTAAATACTAACAAAAAGCTATTCAGACTCAGCAAACTAAGATTCTTACTGACCTATTTACCGGTCAGTAGTTTCTGAGATATAATCTCAAGAAGATAGGTAAAGCCGAGACTGACATATGTCACCAGAATATCATCCGAAGTGATCAAAATGGCAACTCTAAACCCAAAGATTTGCGTTAAGCACGGGTGTTATTGATTGGTAAACCTAGATCAAGGTCTTTCATAACAAATCGCTTCGGTCTTGGTGAGCAGAGGTTTCCGTGTTTCAACCCACAGACCAGACACTCAAAGAAATACTGCTATGAGGAAACTACCATCGGTAGTTCTTTTACGACCAAATGCGCAAGTAGTTAAGGGCGAGCGGAACTCGTGGCGTGAATACTGTGAATGTTTCGCAATAAAATTTCATTTTTACAATGTAAATTTTCTACTATGCGGTGGTAGCAGTAGGTGTTGCAATTACTCTGTTTTGGGATTAGTGCTATCAGTACACTTTGCACAGTTAAAATACAGTCGTATCTACTAACTTCAGGAATTAACTTTCACTATTCGTAATTGTTTTAACAACCTTAGGAGAATAAACTATGATAATGTTTTGCTAATTCACATTTTAGTGTCACAACTCCCTTCCTTAGTTAAGCCGTTGATCTAAGCCAACAGTTTTGCGATTGTAGTCATTATTATCCGAGAACGATGTTAAACAAAGAGTCACACCGTCGAAAGATATTATATTTCCGCTTTTTGGAGTTGAACATTTTTAACTACATGAGGTTTAGTTAGAAACATTTCCGAAAAGTGTAAAACATTTCTTTTTAATCCTATGTTGACAAATTTTTAGTGATAGTTTATTTGTTTTTAGAAAAGCTACATGTTGATTACATTTGGGGGAATTTATCTGGATGATGATTTATTTAGTATTTATTTAACAGAAATAAAGTAGATTTTATATTATCTTTAGTGACACAAAGAAAATTAGTACATTAGCACAGTATTATGCGAACTTAATACGGTGTTTACACCATTATGATACGCTTTGAAACTAATGCCCAAAGCGATAACCACGAAAGGACAAGATGTGATAGATTATAATATAATAATAAATTAGGTGTTACAACCTTGATATATAGACACAACATGCCATATTCTGATGATGATTATATAATAGAAGAAAGGTAACGTAGATGTGCCGAAAAAAAACATAAATAATGGTTCAACATTAAAATCAAACAAATTTGCAGCTGCTTTAGACGTGAAACTGCACCTTATTTATCCCGAGGGTAAGCAATTTATTAAAACTGGCATTTTTTGTAGTAACCTTTCTCTATATTGTAATCTTTTTTAATTTCCTTCTAGTAACTACTGAGCGTGTTTTGATAATCTATGTATTTTGAAAAATTCTCAAACATTCCAATTGTTTAAATAGTTTATATGTGGCCTTCTAATACGATATTATCTGTCACGATTAACTATTCCAACTAGATTGACCAAATCTTCTTCCACAAACTTCTCGAAGTCTTCAAAAATGCCTCTGTTTCTGGTAAATTTTTTTGGTTGTGTTGGCGACATTTAAAGACTTTGGATTAGCTATTAAGATTCTAATAGTGCTTACTGACTACTTCAACCACTCAGTAACATTACTATAATTCTTATAGTTGGTGGCAACCTTTATTGGGAACTTTGTTAGGAGATTGAATTTCCGGCCATAGCTATAATATCATTTGCAGAACTTATATGTTTGTTATACATCGTTATTCACCAATGCAGTACCCCGTTTAGAATTGGTATAGTGTTTCTATTCAATTTGCCCTTCTAATGCTTACTAAAACAAATGCATACAAATAAAGGCAGGCATAAATATGGAACAAGTATTACTTCATTTCGTATTTGCAGTTCGATTGATTATGTCATACAGATTAAAATATCTCGATTAAAAATCTGTCGATCTGGTAGGATTCTGTAATTAACTTATTGATGAAAATAGAGATATGCGTAGGAAATCGATGTTTGTGGGTGTATGGCGTTTCCTTTCTAAAATAGAATTTATTACGTAATAACAAGGACGGATAGAATACACTTCCTGATTATGAAAGGTGAGCTGTTAGATGCTAATTTAATGAATTGCAGGTAGAAATAGTGTATACACTAAAACTGCTAGTCAAAAGTATTATTTTTCTACTAATTCTATGTTATTTTTCATATTTAGATGCCTATTTGCATTTGAAGGCAGCAACAACTCACATCTGCTCAAGATAATTATGTCCATATTTCAAGCAATTAGTTGGTTCCTCGACTTATTAACTTAATTACATAGAATCCTCACAAGCGCATTATAATAAGCCATTGTGGTCTTTTCTTTTTGGAGAAATATAATTGAATATTCGTGGAATTTATGCTCTAAACACAATAGTAAATAAAATATGTTTTAAAATTGATACAGTAGGTATATAGATAGACTTATGTGAGATGACAATCTACATTACTTATAGTATAATTTACTGCATGCTTTCTTACTATAAAAGACAATCCGATTAGCTACATACCAAATAAGTCTAGCTACATTTTCTTATAGCAACCATATTGTATACATATTTTCATATTTATTGAATTAATATTCCTGACACGTTATATTCCAAATTCGGAGAATAATAGCCGCGTGGGAACATAATTTAGACAGAAAATAAAAGCAATGTGCTCAGATATTGTTTAGATGCCGACTGATTGCCTTTGTTTGCTTAACCATTAGGAAGTGCTGCATTTAGAATCCTTAGTTTGTTTTCACTGAAGTGTTAGTAAAGGTTTGCAAAAAATAGATAAATCGTTATAAAGGTAATGTCCAGAATAAAATGTGAAGAATAAATGATGTGGCTACTTTTAAGTAAGATTGACTTCTTTTTCATAGTGCGGCGAAACCTGTATATCTTTACTAATTTGTTATGAAATTCGTGCTTATTGGTAATTTATTTTGAGAACTAAAGTGGAAATATATGCACCTGAATCTAATTTCGATTTAACCGGACTCCATTTTCAACTTTGAAACTTTGGTTTCTGATTTTCGTATTTTGCTTAGTTCATCCCAAGCTATTTTTTTCGGAAGTTTTACGGATGCAGCGTGTGGCACCGAAATTATTGAATTTAGACCAAAAAAAAGTACCGAAGGAACATTGTCCAGAAGTTGCAACACAGGCTAAACCACGAAATTGTGAAGAACGTGGCTTAGGCGGGCTAAAATTTGAAAGAGCATCCGTACTTTGGTACACATGCCAGATGACTCCAAGAGGGCTCAAAGATGGAGCAAGGGGTGGGAGTCGGAGTTTTCGGCCGAGTTGCTATCTTTCAATAGCTTTGGAACAAACCGCAACGACCTTTCAGGCAGAGATACTTGCAATCGCTGTTTGTGCCTAACATAACCTCAGGAAAGGCATGAAGTGAGCTAAGACCACGCTGAGCGTTCTAAAAGCAAATAGCTTTGAGTCTAGACTGAAATGGGAGTGCTTAAATAATGTAGTGCAGTTGGTTATGACAAACAAAGTCACACTAGTATGGGTGCCAGGGAAGTCTCACATTAAAGGTAACGAGATGACTGATCAAATGTGCAAAAGAGGGGTCAGCCATCGTTTTTATGGACCAGAGCCGGCACTAGCGTGTCTCCAAAATTCAGATCAGAGGTGAGCTCCAACAACCGCAGCATAAGAAGCCGATATCTCTGTGGAGATAAACTATCGTACAACTTGTAGTCAAAAGTAGTAGTTAACTCTTTGCTAAATGCTAACAAAAATCTATTTAGGCGTGGCAGATCGGAACTAAGGCGATTTACTGGCCTACTTACTGGACATTGGTTCCTGAGATATCATTTCAAAAAGATAGGAAAAGCCTGACATATGTCGGTTTTACGAACGCAAAATCCAGACTTCGGATCACATACTCTGCTTTTGCAAAGGTGTGGCACCGCAAAGGCTGCTACATTACGAACAGGACACAATATCTCCCGAGTAATAAAAATGTTAGCAGCAAAGAAAACCGTCAGATTTCGTTAAGGACGAAGATTGATTGGTAAATTTAGTTTAGGTTCTTTCACAATAGATGATTTCGGTCGCGGTGAGCAGAGAATTTTGTCCCCCCAACCCTGTCACATCAGAAGTTGCTGAATGTAATCTGCCACAATTCAGCAATGCTGAAACAAGTCATAATTAATGATGAGACGTAGGTGTATACTGTATGGGTATGACGTTAAAACTAAAGTCCAATCCCCCAATGGAAGCTTTTTGATTAGCGAATACTAAAAAGATTGTGAAATTCGGATCATTATTATGAAAGTCTTGCACATACACTGTTTTACGATTTCAAAATCGTAGTGTATTACAAGTTCTGACCACCTGGTGATACGTTTGCATGAAGCAATCGGAATAAAATACCCTGATATGACAAAATAAATCATGTAAATTGCACCACGATGATGCACTTCTAACATTTTACAGCTTGTTTGTACATTTTTGGTTGAAACACCCTTATTATACCTTAGCATCTATATTTGTCATATATGACTGTCAGTGACTACTTTCTGTTTTCGGCTCTGAAAAGGATGACTCGGCGTTTTAATAATATTGGGAGATAAACTTGAAATCATTGAAGGAAAAATGTTGGCAGATATGTAGGTATTATATTTCATGGAAGTACTCATATTGAAGAATAAATAGATTTTTTTTTTGACTAAAACTGAAAGATCTCATAAAAATAGACAAAGATAATAATTCCCGACATTATTTCTGATGATATCATTATCAACCCCTTGAGGATATCTTTTTGTACATATCAGTGCGCCCTAAGGAACAGTTGTGTACTTTGTGAAATGATTTTGTATGTGTTAGATATGTTGTGGTTTTGCTTTGCTGTTTGATTAATATGCCGCCGTGGAAATATGTACATATATTTACTACACAAGTCTACTTAGATACACGTGGAATAATGTCTTTTACGTGCCTATGTGTAGTTGATTAAAATGTATATGTGAATGGTGTATAAAAATGTAAAATTAATACTTTTTTTTAATGTTAGGTACCTAAGTAGTTATTTCTAATGCGAAATATAACGGATGGTCCCACCATATAGGTCCTCCGTGCATATGCAAAATACATATAACTTTTCGTATGGTTTTTGCAGTATATTAAATAAAGAAAAGAATTGTATATAATAATTATAAATTCTTCTTAAAAGTCATGGGATAAGATTGCATCGTGTTTTTGCATAAGAAAGTTAGAAGTTCCTTTTCATATAAACACTGGAATTGACGCACGGATTACACATCTCTAAACATCCAAACTTTAGGTAGAAGCTATATATGTAGGTCGAAAAATATTTACACCGAGTATGCGATCGTTAGAATCTCAGAGTTCCTGCAATGCGATTGAGTAATCTAATACACCTCCGGTTTATGTCCGAATTCTTGCATGCGTAGTCGTAACTCACATTTGAAAAATTAGACATTGTTGCTGCTGTCATTCTGCTCGGTATTATTGTCTTTAGGTAACGAAACTGTTTGTGTGATAAACAAACATCGTAGCGAAGATTGACGGGTTATTTACCTTCATAGATCTTTCTTCAATAACTATTTTTGGATCCTCTATAACTCTATAAGAAGCAGATACTTTGGAGTTACCTATTCGAGCGGATTGCCTAACATTGTGTATATACATAGCGTTTTACTGTTAAAGGCAAAGCAATCGTGGATTCAACACTTAATCACAAAACACATTAGGAATGAGGTCACCTTAAAAATAGTTTCATTCAGTTCCGCGCGGTGGTTGGTTTCTGTTTAAATGTGTGAATTTCTACAGAAGAATTTATTACTTAACGTTGATTTCCATCTCATCTTTTTTTGTCTTGTTAGGTGGTGTAACTAAACACATGCAATATTATTAGTAAAAACAAAACAGGACGTTTTGTGATATAAAACTTCAACTTTCAGATCTCCTTTCGGTTATAAAAGTTAAGGTAGGCTATTTCAGCTTTAGAACAGGACATATCCAGAAACGGCTATTCTACGTTATAGTTAATAACTGAGCAGGCCATACTGATGAGTTTTTTGTATTTTTGCTCAACTGCCATTTATATTTGCGAAAATTCAGGAAGGAACTACTAAATGTTTTATATGATAATATTTTTATAGTTTTAGAAATTTGTTTAGTTTACATTGTTTCCATAGTTATTTCCGAAAATAAATATCAATATAGCAAAAGTATTGCATATTTTGAATTTATATAAGCTTTGTTCCATCTGAACTCGCAAACTGTCAAATGGACGTCAGACGCATGGGCATTACTTAATTTGGTCGACATAAAGGTGTTTATTGCAAGGTATTTACTCAATGCGCATGTTTCTGACGTCCATCTGACAGTTTGCGAGCATGATGGAACAAGGCTATAATAAACTCTTTCCTTATTTCTTAATTTTTTTCAACAAAATATAATTTCTAGGACGTATTTATGAGATTTTAAGAAAAAAAAAAAAAAAACAGAGACTAAAGTTCATAAACAAGATTTTTATTAAAAAACAATAAACAAAGAGAAATGTATTAACTAAATGCAACAATTTACATTAGCTGGCATTCTTCAATTGACAAAACAATCTTTAAAGTTAGACTTAATAGCGCGTATTGCTTCCTCTAGCGTTTAATATAGCTTGCATATGCCTTCTCATTCCAGAAATCAAATTTCTTACATATTCCCGACGGATTTCTTGCCATTCTTCCTGAGCTGCTATCCGCAAGTCTTGGAGCTAGGTTCTTGGAGCCGAATTTCGTTTCTTAATTTGTATGTTTACGTAGTCCCATACGTGCTCTATTGGGTTACAATCCGGCGTTTTTGCAGACCAGTTCAGTTTTTCAATTCCAACCTCAGTAAGGTGCTGTTGTACAACATCGGCAAGATGCGGACGGGTGTTATCATGCATCAAGATGAACCTATCATATCTAACGAAGCCAGCATGTGGGAAAACATGCTCTTGCAGGATTTGTGTCCCAAATACCAAAGGCCTGTCATTCTTTGAGTGATCGCAATAAGTTCTGTACGCTCTTTTGAACTTATTCAAACAATGCAGCTTTTCCCAGAAGCTACATTTTTCGACAAATTACATGGTGCAAAAGGTTAATTTCTTCGCCTGTACACTAAATTATGCTCATCTTGATGATACAATTGAATGTTTGTTTCGTCACTAAAGAGCACAGTGTTCCATTGCTCGGCAGTCCAGGGTAAATATTCCTAAACAAAGTTCCGCCTTTCTGTCCTGTGGCGTGGGGCCAACTCTGGAACTTTCGCAGGTCATCTTGTTTTTAAGCTAGCTTCTTTAAGCTTCCTATAGACCGTAAATCTGCTTACATTCTTTCCAGTTGCTGCTTGCAGATGTATACTAAGCTCAGATGCTGTTACAGCACAATTTCTTAGAGCCATCAACCGCAGTAAACGGTCTTCTCCTACACTTGTGCATCTCGGTCGATCTTGGATGGATCGTCTGCTGAATCTGCTGGTTTCCCTGTGGCGTTTTTTGAATGCGGGACGCAGTGGATTGGTGCATATGCTAGCTTGCCGATATTTCCATTTTTTTCACGGCAACTTCATACAAGGCAACGATTTGAGCAGCCATCGGCTCGCTCTAGTTGGCCCTTGGTTTCATTTCACTAATTTCAGTATGTCAATGCTACCACAGACAGCAATAAATTGACCTTATTTCCAAAGAAACGCTGTAAACAAAATTAATGTAGATAAAGAAATTTTCTTTTTTAACTTGGGATTCGAATGTTTATCTTAAAGGGGTTCATGATAACAATTTTCATTGCTAAAAGGAATGTATTTATACGTTGCGACTTAAATGTTTATAAATAAACAGAACTTTTCAGTTACTAGTAAATACTAAAAATAAGCAATACTTTTGCTCATGAGTCTAGAAGAAACGCATGCATAACACCTAAATAGATTTTTTTTTTTATAAATAATACACTTTAATTAGTGTTTTGTTATCCCAAAACTATCTGTTTAAGTAGGAACAGAATATTAAACGCTAGCATAATATTTTCAAGCATTTTATTAATTATATTTGTTCGTTTGAGTAAATCATACACAGTAAGTATTAAAGAACGCATAAAATGAATGTTTTATTCCTATTGCATAATAATCTGGCCTGATGTCTATACTGTGATTCTTTATGTTAACATTTTTGTGCGACTCAAATAAGGAATTATAAATTTGGCAGATTTTATATCGCAGAGGTTCAAAGGTGCATGAAAATGAGATTGCCACCATGTTTATACTAATGCTTTTCACCTAAAATGTTTAATATATTTAAAAAGAAATCCATCGTTTTGTTGTTGCTAACATATTCTTTAGAATAGTTGAAGAATTTTTCTAAAAATATGGTTGTTACCTTATTAATTGTCACAGCGTCCTTATAACAACTAAATTGAGGGAACGTGCAGATATAGAGACCTAGAAACGCTATTTCTCAAAAACTAAAGCACTAATATATTTTGTGCTAAGAATGTAAATCAATCCTCCTCCCAAACTTCAGTTATACATATTTTCGTGAGCTTCCAGCTAGCTACCACTTCACCGCAACGTTTTCGCGGCATAATACTTTTGCCTATATGCATGTATACGCACCTAAAACCACCGTATGTCGTCGATACATGCATAATATGTACTATATAAGATCTACGCATGTTTGTATATGAAGATAACTCGAAAAGAATCATTCAGACAGCTGTGGCATTTTTCAGGGTGGGGTATAAGGAAGGTAATCGTTGTTAACGTGTGCCCGGCCGGCTTTTGAGCGAACCTCACTCAGCTCAGATCTTCAGCTACTTTAGCGTGGGTCAGTAGTAAGTCATGGTGTCCGGATCGCATAAACAGTGTATGTTACGCGTTGTAAACATCACCTATGGTTAAAGTTGTTTTCGTTACACTTATCGGTTTTGTTTACCGGCGAAAGTGATGGCAGATGAGAATCAGGATACTTGAAGTGGTGGGATTTACGTATTAGCAGGATCGTCCGGGAAAAATATTAAGGCTTATGATAATCATTCATTAAATCGTCCAAAAAATGCATAAGGTAAATTATACATGGTTGATAGCGCATAGATTATAATTTTATTACGTGAAGCATTCGGCTATTGTTTTTTTGGCACAACGAACTTCACAAAATCTTGTGAAAATAATAAGAATAATTGGAGCAAAGATTTGCTTAAGCTCATTTTATTACTGAGGCTTTTTGTTTTTGAAGTTTTTTCTGATCTTTCATTGCGGAAATATAGATTGTTTACATTATAGCTTAATATCCTGACATTGTTCATGAAAATTTACATTACACAATAAAGCCTGCTATTTTCTATTAATAAATAAGTCTAATGATTCCAATAGTAATTTAATAATATTTTAATGACTGCTATTAATGTTTATGAGAATTATCTTCGGAAATTTGAGAACGTAATATTATTTGAATAGTTACTTAACTGCCTTTACAAAAATTGTAGCATAAAAGTTATCCCTAATACCTAACAAATACTAAGCAGAATTATGTTTTATTCATTCGGTGTTGTTGACATTTTAGATACGCTGCAAAGGAGGTGTTTGCTTTTACGACATAAACATATTTATGATACCTACTCCTGACCAGAATCCAGATAAGGCTTTATGGAGTTCGTCTTGTTGTGGCCTGAATTGCTTTTTTAGAATTGTAATTTCTGCCACTTAACTGATTATAGAGATGACCTATATAAATAATTAGTGAGCGTGCTTTTTATGCATTTTACATTTCTGAAGAATTTTGTTATCCAATTATTTCCCGTAACAATTTTTACATTAAATGAAATAATTTTAATGATAATTCAATTTTAAAAATAATTATTGAACAAAGAGTTTCTAAGTGTTTAACCAATCTAAAAAACTTTCAGTTTTCGTCACAAAAGTATTTAAAATAGATTAAAGGCACTCACCTATGTTTTATGAAATCCAATAGGAACTGACTTAGGGCATCGGGCCCTCATCCAAATAGAAAAATTGCAAATTTATAATATCCCATTTTCTTAAAAACGGTCAATGCCGATTTTTTACAACATTTTATCAGGTGGCATGATCATGAAAAAACCCTTAAGGTAATCGACTTTTTTTCGCGATTTGGGACATTTTATCAGAAGCATCAGAATATTATTCCTCTATAGCTTTTTTAATTTATATTGGCGTAGTACTGAATTATTGTTAGCTGCATTGTTTATTCTTGAGCTTCCTAAAGCGCATTTTTTTTTTGTTATTTAACCAACATTTTTTCCATTACTCAAGTGTTTCTGACAGAATTTTTTCTTTTAAATTTTAAGGAAGCCTCTTTGCTTATTCATTATCATTATTTTAACAAGACACAATATTTCGAATTAAAATTGGTCAACGTACCAATTTTATTCGAAATATTTATATAGGAATGTACGTTGTAAATTGCGTCGGTTTTGATATTATGTACATGGGAATTTTTTAAAAATAAGGAAGTGCATTCATCAAAAGGAAAGAAAAACCGTAAATTAATCTTATTTTCAACATTTTCTTTGCAAATATTATTTTGTTAAATTTTCTTCGTTAGCTCTAAACGGAACAAAAATGGCTTGAAAATACCACTTACACAATTAAAACTATTTACCTGTTTTTGCATCATAATTGAGCGAACATCAGCAAGTAGTGTTACACTTCAAATTATATCCCAGATTCTTAAAAAAAACCGAGAAACAAGAAAACTATAGCACCCTGTATATTGAAAACTAACACCTTTATCGACAGCGAGAGAGAGACAGTCTTTTTTAAAGTGAGACCTGGCTGAAATAAATAAATAAAAAGAACAAAGGATTAAGAAAATTAAAAAATTAAGAAACTACAATTTTTTCAACGAGAAATGCACGATTAATTTTTTTTTAGGTAAGACGCATTTGAAAAGAAAAATTAAAAAAAAAATGAAAAATTAAAAAAATTTCAAAAATTAAGAAATTATGAAAAGTTAAGAAAAGAAAGTTTTTTCAATGAGTGCATAGCGTCATGTTTAACGAAAGCGAGACGTGCAGCATCGAGTCTTTTTTAAAGTTTTTTTTTTAAGAGGCGTTTGAAAAAAACAAAAAATTAAAAAAGAAAAAACAAAAATTAAGAAAAAATTAAATTATTAAGAAATTAGAAATTACCGATAGTGGGACGAGTTTTTCAAAGAAAGATACGCTTACAAAAATTGAAAATTTAAAAATTTAATAGGTACTTGAAAACATTAAAAAATAAAAAAACAGATGATACATAAACAAATTGCAATTCTATTCTAAATTCCCATGTGTCTTATACGCGATTAAAGAATGAGCTGCTACCCAAGGGCTACGCACCTTCTGTAGTGAGCGCGGGCCAAGCCGCATCGCGAGCCAAGGCGTACCAACCTCTTCAATAGGGTGCGTTCCAAGGTGGAACGCGGGCTTTCTAGTTGCAATTCTAATTGATTAACCTTATTATAAACAACAGAGCAAGATGATTACGAGATGTGCCTATACCATTTGCAATTTTTTTTTTCGTAAAAACATTTTGTGTTTAGATTTTAATATTCTTGGATCTGGCATCTTCTAAACCGAGTTCATTTATTCTCATGTGAAATATAAAAGTATTTCTTTGTTAGTTTTTATATCCAGGTGCGAATAAAAAATAGCTAATACAGATAACAATAGATTTTATAATATACAGCCTACACATATACATTAAGGCAGAGAGCCACATAATTCAAGAGTGTGTAAAGCAAAAAAAAGTGAAGCAAAAAATAGCAATTACTTTTAAGCACGTCATTCCTGTTGCCTCATTATATTCATATCCAGGCTTCGACATTGTTGTATAATACTTATGAAACCTATTATTATTAAACCGAATTACACGTCAAAGGACTTGCCATCTATTTCACTTTTAATAAAGCCCTGACCTTGGTCGGTTCATTTATATACCTTATAGAAGTAGTTCTGTTTATGCTATGGTTGGGATCATTCAGAATCTAATATTCTTTATATTTAGAGAAGTACATACACATCAGTAATGTGCAAAGGCGAATTTTCGTACGGGAAGTTTTTTGTTAGATAAATAGATCAATGATTGATAGCAGTAGCGTGATTTGGTAGTCATGTTCTTGGAAACGCAGCTTTTGTTGACGATATGTCGACTTTAAATATTGAAGTTTACATATTATATGTGTATGTAGGTGTCTCACCGAACTGGCTAATTTGGAATTTGATTTTCTGATCTTTTTAAAGAAAATCTTTTATAACCGGGTTGTTGATATTGACTTCAAATCGAATGGGGCAATATTTATGAATTCAGTGTTTGTGATTAGTTTGCGTTAATGTTCTTTACCCGTAAAGTAATATAAAATTATTATATTAATTATTAGACATTAGCAGCTATGAGTTTTATCACAAGTAACAAACGCATACATTGTTTACGTTGTTTGATAGCACATTTAAGTCCTTTGTAAATTGTTTGAAAGAGAAGCATCATCAATACAACAAAATATGGCAAATTTTCAAAATCATCAAATCAAGACATTTTACCTATACACTTGCCTGTAATGAATAGAAAAACAAAACAAGAAAATAGAGGAAAATTGTATCCATCTTGGAAAATGGAAAACCAATAACACTGTCAGAAAACCGGTTCAGAACAACGAAATTGGATGCTTCATTTTGAAACATGGTTTACACAGTGTTCTGAATGAAAAAATCAGTTTTATCTGGTTAAAACTAGGAGCTTTGGTATATTTCTGGCGATTTTATGAAAGAAGTGTTAATATTTCAAAAATTCAAGAATAGATATACCGAAACATAATACCGACCGATGCAGAATTTTACGCTGCATCCACCTCTGTAAAGAAAAACATCGCGTTCGATTAAAAAAAAAAAAAATTTAAAGGTATTGGTAATTGGTATTGCACAAGAGTTTATGAACACGTAGTGTAGGATTTTGTGGCTACTGGTGCCGCGATTAATACCTATAACTGTATTTTTATCTACATTAGTATGGTATCTTATAGCATTTTCGACTTACTGCACTTTTATCCACTGATTGTATTTCCATCTTATTTTAATACACAATATTAGTAAGGGAGATAGATATACTCCACGCGTAAAGTGCAATAAGTCGAAAACGCTATTAGTGTCTAATACCTTATGAAATATTTAAGTTTATTGAAAAAAGTGCAAACCTCAAAATTTTGATAAAATTGCAAATACCTGGGAAATTATTAGGTTTACGGATAGGGAACATTAATACAAACTGATCACAAATGATCCAAAAAATAAACTAGATACGTACTAATAATTATATCAACACTTATACCGAAAGGGCTATGTGAAAATTGTACCAGTAGGAGAGGAATGATTTTCTCTTTTACATGAACGAATTCAAAAATTAATTTCATAGTATATATGTACAATAAAGATACATATAATGCATCATAATTGATTATAGGTATATGATTTTCCTTAACTACATAATTTTTAAGAAGCAATAAGCAGAGTTTTTGTACTTTTTTAATCATCATAATGGCAATATTCAAACTGTACATATGTACATACATAATTTCTATCTTCATAACATTTATTTACCCCTATGCGTAAAGTGCAGTTTTTTCCATTTGACATCTATTTACAACATGTGCGAAATTCTTAACGGGTGGTGACCCAACTTCCTTCACTCTCAGTGACTAATAAATTTAATTTTTCATTTTATCTCTCGGCTAATAACCATTCACTTTTATTACTTATCATAATTTATTATTAGCCATTGTTCTCAATCAATTGAGCTTACTATACGGATGCCCTTGTTCGAATTATCAATTTCTATTAGTCAAACAAGTGAGGTCGTTACTGTGCCATCTAAAACATCATGCAGAAGAAATGTTCTTCATAATTTTTTATTTGATGATTAATTTTAATTATGTTTTTTTCTATGTAATAAATTTTATACGGAACTCGATATTAATTACAATGACATACGATTATTTATTGAAAAAAAAAGTCTTATATTGCCTTTCGTGCGATATACTGGGTGCCCCAAAAGTTTATTATTTCTTGTGATTATCAGCGCCATCTATCAAGTATCGAAAAAAATGTTTCAAGTAAAACTCTCGTATTTCGATATGTTGAATCCGAATCTCTCAAAAAAAAGGGGGTTGCCATGTAAGATTTCAAAGTTGCCGCCCGTCCCATTGGGAGTATGTGTGGAGGGTCATCTTTGATGTCTTTGGATAGATTTTTGAAAATGATTAAAAGCGTGTTTTTTTGGAACTTGATGTATAGTAGGTAATATTGCCGTAAATGAAAGAAACATTTTGAGCACTTTCTCGATAGATAATTGAGTTGCTTCATTTTTCCGCTAAACCATCGGTTATTTCGAATTCAATATTTGGAATCCCTGCGAATAAATCTGATAGTAATAAATATTACTTTATATACTTAAACATATGCACTGGTAGAAGTGTTTACTTGAGACCAGAGTGTCTGTTTTAATCCAAGACCGCAGTAGTTTTCATATCCCACAATAGAATTATTGTTTTGAATCAAGCAAATTATATTCTTAAAAATATTTTATTATCTGGATACAATTATGTTTTTAGTGCTAGACAATTCTAATGTATTAATGTAAGTAAATGACAATTTGAAGCAAGAAAATATTTTATAAAATTAAGACAGAAATTATTTAAAACAAAACTCCGATATATATTTTTTCTTAATGTAAAACAATGTAGTTTTGTAATCATACTTTTGTAAATGTAGGTTTCCTCAATAAAATTACAGGGTAAAGATTGAAAAACGGTGGTATCTTATTTAGAAAATATTTTATTTCAGGTAACTATAAATAAAGGAACAATTGAATAATCTTTCAAACAATGTCGTTAAAAAATACCAAAATTTTGTTCGTCTATTTTATGTACTGTGGATGTGCTATAAGAATTATTAAAATTTACGACTTTCTTTTCTGTAGTATACTCAATTTTGTATGCTCTGTAATGTAAATTAAAACTTATAGTTTTTAATACTTCGTATACATACCTTCAAAAGATGTTTCCAAAATTTGTGTTGTGTAATGTTTTTACAAAACTATCCATTTTTGCAGTTCTCTTGCACGTGCTTGTACTAAGCATAAATCTTTTTCCGCGTAGGAATCACCAAAGGAATATGGTTCCGCGTAGGAATAATGAGCGGGTGAAATTTTGATTGGCTAAAACACTACCCATAATGTAAAGAAATGACCAAATAAGGGATTTTGAATCGAAATAGTACGATTCAAACCGATCTTGACCTATGCGGCTTCCATCATATTTTCTATTACCTATTGCACATATTGTTTATTTTATTATGCAAATTTTACGGTATACTAGTAATTTTACGGCCAATAACACCTCCAAATAGTTACTTAACTAACGTAATAAGTCATAATCAAGTCCGATTTGATTTATAAACTCATGATTTACCTACTTGCACCAAGGTAACGGTTTTAGAATACATTTTAAGAAAAATATTTTCTCAAAATAAGATCAATTGTTGAATTTGATTCAATATTCTTTGTTTTGAAACAAAACGGATTTTTTAAAACAATACATTTACTTATTTCAAGAAATCATTTCTACCAGTGTAGAATATCATTTTATTTATTGGGATTCAGCAGTTTATACAAGTATAGCGAAGGAGTGTCTATACCTATTCTTATTCTTTATGTTTCGCCTTACTTATTTTAATTTCTACATTTCTAGTTATTGAGTTAAATTGTGTTTATTATAAAATTACGTTTTCTAAAATATAAAAGCCTGTTTCCATTCTCATCATTATCATTACGTGTATTATTTTTTTCCCATACTTTACTTCTTAGTACTTACATTAACCAATTAATTATAACTCTCTTAAATAGTTGGGAGATGGGTGGATACTTTCTTAATATTAACAATGCAAGAACACTTAGAACCTGTGGTACTTTACTAAAACCTTTAAATTTATATATAGAGAAATTCACTAAAATTATATACATATTTGGGAGAAAGTTTAGGTATTGTTTGGAAATCTGTTCTTTCCCACTAACGCATTCTGTGTATTTTACTGTAGGTATATAACGTTTTACAGTGTACCGTTTATAAATTAACACAAATAATTTTGCGTGCGTCGAAATGTAGGTTAAGAACTTCGAAATGGGCATTTGTTTTTGTGATTTATGTCCTGACCGTAGATTTTAAATGTTCGGGCGGTATTATATTTGTACAATGTGTATAACTGCATACATACACGCGCGTACATATTGGTGGAATGACGAACAAAAGGACAATGTCTCCACGATATACAAGTAATATCATATACGCTCATGTCAACACGGGAACGCCATTATGTTATTGTACAATACAATCAGATTCATAATTACCTATTCCAGACGGGACAGACGTGCCTTGAACTCCTCATTTCCATTCGAACTTCGTAGCATGCTACTGCATTTAATATTCTATAACAATTTGATGAAATAATTTACGACGTATACAATATATATATTATGTTAGAGTAATTTAATTCAAAATTACTACTTATATACTAGGGGCTCTAAGAGGTGTGATATATGTTTTATTTACATTTATTTCACCATTGTTAGTGCTGTTGTCTTTTAATAGTGTGATAGTATTTTAAAGACAGGATATATGGTCATTCTCAATAGGTCTCAGGGACCTGTTAGGCTTAAAAGCATTTATATGTAGGGATAGTCAACAGACCTTAGCAGAAGAGGGTATATAAATAGCTACTTAGTATTCGAAATCAAATAAACCGAAGCTATTCTGGCTGTAAAATATTTTTGTTGACAGAATTGCTATAATACGCAAACATGAATTACCAAAGTTACAATTTTCTTCGCTACGCAGGAATAAGGAAAAAACAAATGCGCAAAAACCTTCGGTTCAATTCGATTTCAATCAAAGGCCCCATGTATAAAATTCATATATTATTTACTATAGTTACAATATATATACCGGGTGTCCACATTTAAGTGTGCACTATTGACAACTTTTTTGTCTTTGGAGGTACAGAATCGGTCAAACGGACAAAGTAGTAGTATTTTTTATGGCGCTAACAATTGTGAAAACAGAAAAACAATTGAGCGTCACGTTCTCTAGATATTCGTCCAAAATTATTTTTCTTTAATGGAACGCCCTGTAAATTTTTTTGCAATTTAAAAGAAAATTCCAAATTGTGCCAATCCATCTATTTCCAAATAATCTTTCTAATAACTCACTTGTGTCACGGTGATTATGTGCGGGCGCTCCATCTTGTTGAAAGTAAATAATCTGTCTACCAAATTTAATTCATCCAGAAAATTTTCTAAAATTTCTGTCAATAATGCCACATATCTTTCTCCTGTTAAAGAACCGTTATTATTGCTAATTATAAGTATGATATTTCAAAATCATCTACTGGTTCTATTTCGAGAAATAAAAAAAATGTATATTTTTTTTATTACATTTGTTCATTGGCGTTCCTGTCATTGTTATTGTAATCATAAGAATTGGTTTGACATGAGAAGGGATGCTAAGTCATATTTCATGGGAGCGGCACACTTCAGTCCAGCATTTATGCTCTAACTCCATACATTTTTCGGAACTACTTTTTGAGAATATTTCGTATAATAATAATAAAAAAATACGTATGACTGTATTTATAAGCCTGGCAGGTACCGAGAACTTGCGAAAAAAATTAGGGGTTTTATTTAAAAAAAAAAAAATAAAGTGGGGTAGAGGGGTAAAAGGCTATGTATACGGGGTGTGTTATAATGGTATAACTTGATGTACAATGTCGTCTCATTTCCACTGGATTTTATTGCAACCTTTTATCTCTATTACTTTCCAAGTAAATGCGTGGGAAAATCGCATCCATGAATTTTTATAATGTTATAGATCTATGCTATAGACATAAAATAGAGACGCCACGGCACTACACTGAAATGTTTAAGCAGTGCTTTTCATACCAAGTTGCCACTGTCATGAATTCTGTTCCTTTCAGTTACCACAGTTTGTCGGTGCATGTATTCAAAGCTAAATTCAGGGAGTTTCTATCCTTCAGTCATATGATCTGATTAATTTTTCTTGTTCTGCCGATTTTTGCAACATTCTGCCAGGTTTACATAAGTATAAGCAGCCTTCATGTATTTTAACAGTATTACATGATGTAGGAAATGTAATTATAATTTATAGATTTATTATTACAGGGGTACATTAATAACAGACAATGTCTGACGTACTCCTTTTGATGTACTTTTTTGGAATAATATGTATATCAATAAATGATTTATTATTATTATTATTATTATCTTCGACAAACATTTTTGATAGAATATTTTAACGTTCAATCAAAACGTTAAAATCTCGTAAAACATGGTCTATTACACTATTGAATATTTTATAATAGGTACTTTTTAAAGATCTTTTATAGTGTAATTACCATCATATCCCATATTCGCCAGGAAATCTAATCTTAATATTTGCACTTTTCATTTACGATATCAAGAAATTTTGCAGATGATTACTATATTTAATTTAATAGATGAATTCTACATACCTTTTCCAATGTATATGGTTCGTTTTATTCATATCATCCAATATTTCCTGTAATTGATCACCATGTATAAATATTTATATATGTGTAAAGGATATTTCAAACTAAGATATTAATTTCCTCATGCCATAATGATTGTTAAACATGAAAAAAGCCATAAAACATCTTAGTAACCGCTTTAAATCATATTAAAACCTCACTAAACATACACAGTAAAAAAAGGGTTTTTTAAAAAAAATTGATTGTGACAATAATCGAGAAATTAAGCGCCTTTGATTGAATAATTTCTAAAATTAGGATTGTTGTGTATTAGCATTTTCTTTTAGTTTAAAATAAAATTTTATTCTGAAATTCACATAAATGTGCAGTCCTTTTTTGCTTCTTCAAAAAGGAACCAGCGAATTGTTTTTCTACTTTTCCCAGCCTATAGCACAGAAAAGTTCAAATTAGCCCTTTTGATCAGTTTCGCAAAAAAAATAAATTGAGAATACCTGATTTTGGTTAACCTTGTATGTATTATAAATCCTATAATATTTATTCCTTAGAATATTTTTTTTGAAGTTATACAACAAGATGAATAGACAGTATTACCGATGTATGTATCCATTGTCGGATAATGAGCGTACTATAGCATGAAGGTTAGCAATTACAAGACCTTGGGTCAATAAGAAGTATATAATCAAGTGCTCCGCTTATTTATAAAGTCTAAAAACTGGCTGTTGTCTTTTTGAGGTAGACATCGTCTATGTATGTTATAAATGTTAGGATGTTTATTTTTTTCCGTAATCAAACTTTTATTAAGTTAATGTAATTCATCAGCTCTTTGTTGCTTCCGGCGAATATCTGTACATATTTCGAGTTTCCTTTATCAAAGTTTAATGGCTCTTTGAACTGTAAAGGCAGCTGAGTTTATAATTAAGCCGATTATTAATAGAAATTCACTTACCTAGTTCCAGATGTAGTTACATTGGCGCCCACGAATTACAATTGCTCTTTTGTTTCTCTTATAAATGGTAGTTATATTTAGTAGCAATGGTGAGGAGTATCGCAAAGCACATGCATATAAATATTGATTTTATAATTTAATTTTTCCATATTGCCCCATGTAAATATATAAGTATTTCAACTCTCATGCCCAACAAGGAGCTGAATTCTGCAACAAGTGTTTATTAATGGACGTCTTTCAAATATCTATAGGGTTGTTTTCCGGTTACCATTTGCCCGTTTAAATGCTGAAATTTTGAGTGAAGATTATGTTATCTCTTTACAAATCTTTCGTTTCCGGTGTACTTGAAGAACGCTAAAATAACTTTTACAACCCTTATCTTGTCAAATAACATTTGAAACGTCAAAGCTGCATAAAAATTGTTGTTTATTGCTTTTTCGGAATTTTACTGTAACTTTATACTACCTTCTCTAATGGTATTATAGTAAAACCTTTAGCGTTACAACCGCAACACGGAAGTGATCTCCTTTGTGTTATATAGGAAAATATATAGGAAGGACAGAATTACACTAACTAGAGAGGTCAATTTTAGGAGTTTGCAGTTTTATTGTTTTATGACAGAGGGCGTTGTGCTAGTCAAAAGACCAACCTAGCCTGTTACGCTAATGAAAGGCGTGAATGCTGTTTTCCATTTGCTTATATGTTGTCCCGAATAATTAAGTATGCTTGATGTGTTGCTATAGATTATTTAGGATCTGTTTGCAATAACTAATTGCTTTAGTAATCGTTTTAAGCTGAATAGAGCTTCGGTATCTCAGTTACAATATAGAATGAGTTATAACAGGCGCTAATAGTTAATTTTATGGGGGATCAGACTATAGTTATAAGACTGCAGCGATTATGTAAAATTTAAAGTTTATTTAAATTGATGAACTGTTTGGACTTGGAGTTAAATTTATAGAACTTTTTGCCGTTAGGTCCTCGGACGATTTCATTTTAAAGTTTTTACTGAGTTCTGAACATTTATTATGTCAAGCAAATTTTATCCAGATCTCTAGGCAAGAAAGCTCTGCGCCCATGCTTTTTTTTAAATAGGTAGTTTAATAATCCACCATTTCCATCTGTAAAGCAACTTTACTGTTTCCGAAAACATCTCGAACTTCACTTATCAATTCACTATTATTCTGTAGAGGCAAAATATTGTAAGAAGCTTCTATAACATTCTTGCTTTTTAAGTCGGGAGATATATTCTTAAATTCCGATTTAAAATCTTTTGCTTGGTACATGTTGAGATCAATGTCATTATTACTGCGCAATTTATCTTCAATATCATTAGACTTTGTCAATTTTTTTTGTTCCGAATGGATCTGATCCACCTGCAAGACATCTACTAGAAACTTTGGAGTCCCCATCTTGCAGCGAAGTAGAAAGTCCAGAGGTTAGTGTACAAGAATGTTATCGACCTGAAAATACTTTAACGCCATAACAATTCGCTCAACCCGAACTGAACGATTTAGTAAGAGATCTGGGTCTTCCAAAGTATGCGACTAAAATTCAGGGATTTCAATTTCTGGAGATGAATTTACTTGCTCCAGATATATTATTTTTTGTTACAGAAATTGTGAAAGTGAATTTACGCAGTATTTTTTTTTACAAGATGGTTTTCGGGTATATTGCAATGATATCCCAGGTCTAATATGTACCTTTAGAGCTCCATCGTATGTTTCTAGGGAATATAGAATATTTCTAAATGCGTCTAAAACTAGTTTAAAGAGAATTCTCTTATGTAACGGGTATAAGTATACATCCGTGCTAGTTGCTTATTCAGTCCACTTGAAAAAAAGGAAGCATGACTGAAGCTAGAACGCTGCATTGGACATAGAATGGACAATGGCGGCATAAAAGTTAATGAAGCCGGATAATATACTTTTGCTCCCATTGCATATGAAATTACGTACAGGGAAGCAATTTGTAAAAGAATTGAATGAGGGTAGAAACTGGCTTTATAAGTAGCTTTGTAGTAAATGTTGACCAATTTGTCTGAAGCAAAACTTAAAGCGGTTATCTTCATTGGTCTCCAAATTAGAAAATTGGTTTTAGACGATCATTTTAAAACTACTATGACTGAAGTTGAAAAGAAAGCCTGGATTGCTTTCGAAGCTGTAATGAAAATCTTTCTACGAAATCATAAATTAGAGAATTATAAAAAGGTTGTTCAAAACATGCTGCAAAAGTGTTGCGATTTAGATTGCAATATGAGCACCAAGATTCACTTTTTGCATGCCCATCTTGATTTTCTTTTATCGAAAAACTGGAGCAGAGGTGCAAAGTTATGATGGAAGACGAACTGTTGGTATTAAAAAAAAAAGACATCCTTTCGTGATAAATAAGTTTGCAATCTCCACTGTTTTGTTAGCTTTCGCCTAGAATAGCAATTGGTGACTGCTGTTTTATAGAATTCGATTTGTTAAAGCTCTTAAACATCGTTTGAAATAAAATCAGCATTTTTATTAATGCTTTGCATTAAACTATATATCTTTTAAATTGTTTAGATATCATTAGATGGCCTGGAATCTAAATTCTTGTATGCTGAATAACGAATTAGAAATGTCCCAATCGTATGCTAATTATAGTAAGCTCGCATATTGAACTCGATTACAAATCGCAGAATCACGTAACCACATATTTTGGACGCTTTGATTCTTGCATATATTCATAGAGTTATCTAAATTATTATAAATCTTACGAAACCTGATTTTTTTTTTTAACCCACACATTTTATAGCACGAGACTTTCTCCGATCACTAATTTTGTTTTTCGTTGCCAGACGAAGAGAGTTTAGCGGCCACAGTGGGCTACACCTTATCCATCAATTTATTTTCACCGCCCCGAGCCATATGTAAATGTCCGAATTCATTTATTCTCGTTTTGTATAGACTACTTGTCTCCATAACGTCTCGAAGAATCCAAACGTTCAGCACGCGTGTTCTGCGTAGTAGTAAGATCGTTCTTTGTGTGTATAACTTAATTAAATTCTTGGGAGAATCGATTTGTGTAATTGCCGTTATAATGAAAGCCGTAATAATGCTGGTAATAGAAATTTCATTTTGACCCACATCTCGTTGCTATTGTTGAATATCTTAAAAAGGAAAAGTATTGGAAATTGTAACACTTTACTATTTTCTATTGTTGCAGAGATGGATTTCTGCAAGTCACATATTTTACTGTTAGAAATGCGAGAATGTCAACCTAACGTTGTGTTGGGAAAATCTAGAGGAAATACAGTTACCATTAACATACTTATGTTTATTTATTTTGATACTGTCTTGGATAAGAAAAAATAGTCATTCCAGTCGTTTTTTTTTTTTTTTGACGGGGGAAAATGCTTAGATGCACCATCAAGCGGGCAAAAGGCGCACACTGTGGGACTTCCACCCACAAAAACCCCCCTTTCGGACATAGCTCCACTCCGGTACCGTTTTGCACATATCTTCGGAGTGGTGTCCCGTATTTAACGATTCGTCTCGCTTTTCTTGGCTTTAAGCACTCCCTCGATGAATGTAGAGATCCTCCGCCAGGTTTCGGGGCTCTCCATCATCTTTTGGATGATATTCTCGGGCGACAACTCTCCCAGCTCATTCTCCAAAACGTCTCTCTCCGGCCCCCACCTCGTACACTCAAAAAAGGTGTGGTGGGCATCGTCTTTATCGGAATCACGATACGGACACTGGGCACTATCCATTTTCCTCATTTTGAACAAGTAATCGTGGAAGTACCCATGTCCGGACAGGAACTGGGTGAGATAGTATCCTGTCTCACCGTGCTTTCTGTCTATCCAGATTGACAGGTCTTTTATCAATCTGCCGGTCCATCTTCCTGTCGTTTAGTAATAATAATAATAATAATATATATATTTGTCCATTGACCTTATAAATACAAAATTGTATGGTAGGTATAGGATAAGTCGGTAAACATATTTCGAGATAAAAAACAAGAGAACAATAATAATAATAATAATAATAGAAATTACAACTAAAACCAGTTATTTTGTTAGTTTTGATTTAAATAGTTTTAAATTCAAAATTGACCTGATCGAAAGATCCAGATTATTAAATAACTTAATACCCATATATATTGGGTTCCTCTCAAATACGCTGGAGTTATGCCTAGGAATGACAAAGTCTTCCACTCCTCTTGTGCTATAACCATGTAAATCGCTGTTTTTTATAAGATTGCAGCCACCTATTTTTATGTACAACAACACTTCATATATATACAGTGATGGGAGTGGCAAAATATCAAGTTCGCGAAAATGATTCCGACACGACTGACGCCGCGGTACCCCTAACATAGTACGAATAGCTCTTTTCTGCATACGAAATGCTCGATCACTAAGAGTACTTGAGCCCCAAAAAATAAGTCCGTTCCTAAGCCGCGATTCAACACATGAGTAGTAGTACCTTTTAGCCACCCCCACGCTAGGAACACCCAAAAGTCTGTATAGAGCGTAACAAGACTGTGAAAATTTAGAGCAAAGATCATTCAAATGAGTTGACCATTCAAGATCACAATCCAAATGCAATCCAAGAAATTTAACGCTTCGTACCTGCTGGATGGATCGGCCTTCAACCCTTAATAGGTTACTGACATCGAAGTCTTTTCTTCTTGGAGTAAAATTAATAAATACTGTTTTTTCAATGTTCAAACGCAAGTTGTTTTGTTTAAACCAATGTACAAATCCATCCAGCACGCACTGCACATCCCCCCGCAATCCCTCTTGATCGCCATTAGCTTCCACATAACTATTATCGTCGGCGTACACCACGAATCTACCAGCAGTACATGTAAGTGGAAGATCGTTGACGAATAATATGAATAGCAGTGGTCCCAAAATGGAACCCTGTGGTACACCCGAATCTGCCTCCTTCCCGACAAATAAGACCAGCAATAAATCATGATCGACAAGATCGAAAGCTTTAAAGAGGTCCATAAACAGACCCCAGCACTTTCCCTCACTATTCAACCCTTCATAAATCATGGATAAAAAGGCATGTATAGCGGTATGAGTCGACCTGCCTCTGACGAATCCGTGCTGTGTAGTATTTAAGATGCCGTATTTAATCAAAAATAATAAAATTTTATCAAAAACTACTTTTTCTAAGACCTTATAAATCCTGGACAAAATTGAGACAGGTCTATAATTGCCAAGTAATTTCCGATCACCCTTCTTAAATATTGGCACCACTTTAGCTGTTTTAAATAATTTCGGAAAAATTCTCTCACTCAACGAACAATTAATGAGGCTTGCAAATGGATACGCCAACACATGAGCACACTTCTTAAGAATATTGACATTGACATGATCCATACCAGTAATGCTGTTAACTGCTTGAACTCTCGAAACAGTTAGGTTTCAACCATGTTGGCATTGTTAGATTTGTTGTTGCCAATTTTGGTCCTAGAAGATATTTTTTAACTTTATAAGTAAATAAAAACCATAAATTTGGCCTTTACTTTTCTCACCGATACTGTTATTTGACGTCACATTTTGTTTTTCATTATGTGTATTAGGTATTTCATTGTATTTAATTAATCTGGCCAATAAACCACTACTACTATTATTATTAAACATAGGAGCTATATAAGGTGAGTATGATGAATGCTTTATAACCTCGGGATTTGTATTGTAAATTGGGTTTAAGGAAGCGAGGTTTTTATGCATTACAGAATTGTGTAGACGAGACCCAGGTGACAATATTCCTGTTCCTTCTTTAATACGAAGATGATTAATTGGTGAGGGTTCGTGATTGTAAAAATTGCATCTCTCACCTTACTACGGGTTGAATCTTGTCCTTGCTATTGGCTGCGGCTGACCGCCCTCTTTTTTTAAAGAAACAAAACATAAACACGACTTTTAGCGCATGGTTGTTTTTTCATGAATATCGCCAGTGTATAAGAAAAAAATTACAAAATCTCAAAACCCTAAAATGATAATTTTAAGTTTAAATCGCAACTTAAAAATCTCCTAGTTATGCCCTTCCTGCTAATATAGTTCTCAACCATCACCGAACCAGACAATTGTGATGTAACACTGAGCGGAATCAATGTGGCAACGAGGCAATATGATCGTAAATTATTATTTGAAACAAGTAGGCACTAAATATATAAAAATAAAGTACTGCAAGCCTTAGCAAGTTTCTTTGCTCTCACATCAAAACTATCTGAAATGCTCACAAAGCATTGTTCTGATTTAAGAACAATTAACAGGACACCACCAATATAAATTTCGTTGAAAATTTTGTTCCTAAAATTCAAATTAGGTGAAAATTGGTTAGGATGGACTAATAATTGCCGTTCCCCTCCTCCAGGGCAGCCAGATATGCAGCAACATTCCTGCACATACCTACGATGAATTTAGTATTCACCAAAAACTGGCATGTATTTTAGCAGGAAATCAACTTACACATAGTATATACGAGAGATCAAATAAACAAATCCAAAATAGAAATGCATTCATAAATATCCTTAATTCGTAATTTTTCGGATAAAGTTACTATAAGCTCCCACAGCGGATGCGTGTTCGTTACGCAAGATCGGTAGGTGAATATTTGCTCTGAATATGCAATGCTCATACGAATCGGGTAGGTGCATATTACATGTGTACGCGAAGCGTAAACAAAACTTTTATTTTCGCGGTAAAAATGAAATTCGGTGTCGGATTTCAACATGTCATTGACGATTAGACTGCTGTATGATAAATCCATTTCTGGCCGGCTTTCCGCTAAACTATTCCCGATCTAAATCCGTACTCCAAGGCTGAGAAGCAGGCATACGTTATATTTAAAAGCGATCTGCGAGAATTTAACCGTATGGACTTTGTTTGCTTTCAGTCTATAATGGATCCCTCGCCTGTCAACTAACGGATAAGAAAAATGTTTTTCTTTTACGTGCTATCGTCATGACAATTATATAGTGATAAAATTCGTAATGAGTACCCGATAACGTAAGTCGAAATGGTAAGTCAACAAAACGCTTAGAAGAAACACGGAACAAGAAATGGTAATAAATCACCATCTGTTTTCAAAGATTACACAATTGGATAGACATACATACTTAAAGGCTTTCTATTTTTGTCAGAACACGGCATGTGGCTATATACACGTTTGTAGGGCTATTAGAACTTGAGAGGCCGTAATATTGATGAACTAATTCCCGGCCACTTACACTAATGCCGCTAATGTTAAGGCAAACATTTGGAAATAAAATAGGGCACTAAACCTAAAAACTTTGGATTTGCTCTAGACACAACTGAAATGGTTTTTTCTTGTTCTTGGTATTCGGTAAAATCAAAAAGAATTTACAAGAGCAAGTTGCAGTTATAGTATATATATTATTATATATTATATCTCCAAAAAAAGCAGTGGAAAACATATTTTTATATAATAATATACAGGGTGTACCGACGATCCCAAACCAGTCACAGATGTAGACAGTGGGTTAACGGAAAGTGTTGCGGTCTGGCTGGTCTGCCAAGTTGTAGCGTGAGTGGTGCGTTCCAGGTGGAGCGCGGGCTTTCTACTTTCTGCCGAGTGGGGGCGGTAAGCGGACATCAAACGACTGATTAGTAAGCCGGGTGAACCGGCCCGATTTTCTAGTGAGATTCTATTTTGTTAGTGATTTTCTCCATGTGGCTACATGATAACGGTGTTATCCAACTATGTTGTAATTGTATGTAAATGAACAATTGATTGAACATTTTATAAGTAACTTTCAGCAAGTTGCTTTATAAGGTCGGAATTTTAACAGCGTCCTTCACTTTGATTCTTATCTCTGAAATCACTATAATCAAACCTAAATGGGTACATAGTTTAGGAAATACTTATAATTATTATTCTCTTACTTAACCTTTACTTGAAATGGTGCGAACTATTATGGACTTGGAATATTTTCCTCCGTCTAACTCGTTAAGCTACCGCACAACTTTCACTTGAAAAAGCAATTTTTTTGCTTCCGCAACAATACCTTGTTCCCGTAATCGAAAATGTTATCTTCGTCTGCGTGGTATAATCACGAGGAATACAGTAGCCGATTGGAAAGGATATGAGAGGCCATTGGCACGCTAAAGAGATTTAACCGGCTTACTTTGCTCGTATTCCACACAAAAGGAATCCCGCTAAACGCCTGCCACAACATTAGTCCGACGCTACTATTGATCTGAATAATAGCGGTGTTAATTCATGAAGCGGTGACAGTGACCCAGTTTATTAGCGTTCGTTTTACGAAGAATCGGGATGAAGAATGTGCTGTTGCACATACATATTGTTCTCACTTCGCTCTATATATTTCAACGAAGTATTGACGGGCAAATACACCAACGTTTCAAAGTGGGTCGCTGTGAAAACATGTGATCTAATTTTGAATCTGAGATGAGAGATATTATTTTATTTATATATTCTTAATGTAACAGCCATTGGTTACGTCAAGCCATTTTGATTTGATTCGTGTTACATACTGGTATTTTTATATCAAAATAAAATTTTATTGATATTATTCCTGTTACACATGTGTGTATAAAAAAATTTAGCTTTGTTAACTTAAAATGGTCTGAACTAACTTAAACAAAATAAGCACAGAAGTAAATTCTCTTAACGTTTGATGTACAATATAGTGAACAATGGGGCAAGTAACTATTCTAGTTATTGTATTCCTCAATTTGCATGATTCGCGTAGAATCTTGTTTATGTCGCGTTGCCAATAAAAACGGCTTTGGTTGTAGTATTCAATGTGTGAAGTCATTGTCATAGGGATAACAAAATTAGGTCTCTTACTTCAGAAATTTTGTTCTAATTTAATTTTTTTAATTCTCAAAATGAATTTATTATTTATTGAGAGCAATATAAAGGTTTACAAATAACAATGTTTAAAACCATAAATTTGTGATGCACCAACAAAATAAAATAATTTGTTTAAGGCGGTGCAATGTGTGCAATTTACGAAGCCAGTGTCCTAAACCATATTACCTACCTATTAAATCGTACCACTTTATCATGCTTTCAATAATAATACGAAAAGAATTAAAAAATAAAAACATGAAAAATAATTTATTTGTAAGGCGTATTAAGTAGATACTAAATTCTATAAAAATATAGATACAAAATGAAACAGTAGGCATAAACAACAATTTTAATTAATTTTAATAAAAGTGAGAACACTAAGCAGTTTCTTTAACTGAAAAGATCTAATATTTCAGATATTTTTAGATACTTACATGAAAATTTAATAGTTTTTCAAAATATAAATACTTAAACACTCTTAAAATATAACAATAGTATTGGGCCGAATGTGAGTAAAGTTTATCTATTCACATTTTGAACAAACAAACTATTTAATTCTAGCTTTTGATCCTGCACAACGTTCATGGACCCAGTTTTTACATAGCAAACATGGCACCATGTCCTCAATTACATTTTCCTCACACATGAAGCAGAACCATTCTTCTGGTTGAACTTCAAGCACAATTTCGCCCTGTGTTGAACTAGACGCTTGGTTTAAAATGACGGAACGTTGGTTTGTTGAACTGTACTGAAAATCTTTAGCTTTCCGTTTCTTTGTAAGCTCTTTAATTTTCGTCTGAGCTACCTGTAACTCTTTAGCCAGTTCAATGTTGTTTTTGTACTGACTGCTTGTTAAAACTACAGCTTTTTGAGTTTGAGTTTTCGTAACATACTTCTTACTTTTGGGCTTTGGGATTGGTGGGATATCTTCAGTTGACACGTTTAGTTTAGGACTTTCGTTTTTTGACTGGACAGGATAGTTTTTAGTGGATTTCTATTCAAAATATGTGTGCTTGAAAACAAATGGGTTGATGGGCGTTGCACCACTGCACTTGAAATCTTGAACCTTATTCTCTACAGTTGCAGCCTTGCAAGCTTCAGTTATTAGTTGCGATATTCTGCAACTTTAAGACCAGGATTTGTTCTCAGCCATTTTTTCAATTGCTTGAGCCTGGTATCTCTTCATTGGTTTGAGGAAGGACCTGACCAATGGCTGAAGCCAATGAGTTGGCACAGCCTGGTAGCTGGATAATGATCACGCCCTCATTACTGACAACTTGCTTCTAAGGTCTTAGAGTGGGTAGAGTATCCGTCGAGTAAGATAATAATTTTTTTTTGCAGTATCAGATTTTGCGGCGTTAACGAAATGTTTAAGCCACTTCACAAACAAGTCTGAGTTAATTTACCTTGTTTCTGAAATTTTAACCAAAATTTCGGGTGGAGACCCAACTTTAAGATCCTCAGATTCGCTTGAATATAATCATTGGGGGAATGTAAATGACCTGTTGCACTTATAGCATATCACAGTCGTATATCAGTTCCCTTTCGCCACTAACTAATGTTCATACTGAGCGTTTCCCTCTCGCACCTAAGCCCTTCTGGATGCTCCAGTCTCGTTAACAATATAGATACGGGTAGCATATATATTTTATTTTAGGCTATGTTTTGTTTCAGAATGTTGAAAAAAGGGAAACTTTTCTGGAACCTTATTTCTTATTTTTACCATTGATTTTATGACAGCTTCGGAATTTTTTGTAATTCTTCTCTTTATATATATATATATATATATTCGGCTCTGCATATAATATACAGTATTGTGCCTTCATCATTCATGTATTTTGTCACTGGTAGCTCACTGTCCTTTCGATATTCGCTTTTCCATTTTATTTATAAGGGAATTTAGAACACGCAGCTCATGTGTATTTCAGTTGTATCGTTCCAACTTGGAGGTTAATTAAATGTGTAATAAACTGGTTGCGAATTAAATTGTTTTGAGAACTTACGGACCTTGAACAGTAGACTATATTTGGAATGGTATATTTTTTTGCAGCTACAACATACGTATGTTATGCGAACTTACAATATCTGTGAACTCAATTCAAATATCAAAATTTATTCGTATTTCTAACTCCTTATTGCGATAAAATATATTTAGGCTATATTTTAACAATGCTGATTTAAAATTTACGTTTTAATTATTTGAAAACATAAAATTTTAGCGAAAAACAATAGGTAATCGATTCACAAGATATTACACTGAAGATCATAATTTTTAGAGTAGTTATGGCTATGGTACTATGTTTAATTTTTCTAAAACGATAGAATTCGTGGCATATAAAACTGGCCACTTCACTCTAATATAAATCAAGTGTCATCACATATTTTCTAGTCAAAAATACACTATATTTACCTTATTAAGCAAGAGCATTTTTAGTTTAGGAGTCGTTTTGATTGAGGATGACATCTAAATCCAATAAAACTGGTTTTTTACGCTAAATAGGTTCTAACACAACTGATACAAATAAAAAAAGGCATCTGGCAACTAACTCATTTGAATTGCATGTAGTTGGATCTGATCAGCTGTGTTGAAGATTTTGGCTCAAACTGCGGATATGTACCTATCCTTGCCCCACGCGATTGTTATAAATTGAAACGGCAAATAATGACACCAATTGCATTCGACCTGTCGGATTTTCAGAAAACATGAATGAATTGTCCATATGTATGGAATGGTGGCATTAACTCTACGTAGCAATTGTATAAGCTTGTGCTAGTGCTAGTACAGACGCATAAATATATTTCAAGATTGGTTGGTGTTGAGGTATTTTTAAACATCTTGGCCTACCAGCGCTGCCAAGTCATTTCGATTAGCGCGCGTTTATAATTAGATGCTGGGGGATATTTATTTGAAGGAAAAAAAATTAACAAGCCAGATTATTGCGGTATTATTGTTTTTACTACCGTGTAGATGATTTTTTTTCTGTAAATATTACTTCCCAATAACACGCTTCTGTTATATTATAAAGATTCGCGATTTGTTTGCATTGAATCAATATTTAATTTATATTAGGCGTTACTGCAACGTTATTTTTATGCATAAGCGTTTGAAAACCTTGATTACCTAAAAATCCTTGAGTATGTATATTAGGTCAAACACCTCGGACCATAATTTACATTGTAGCCAGTTGTTTTTAATTATGATTCGTAGTAATTTTATATTCAAGCTGTTATTCCCTGTTTTAAAACTTCAAAAATACTGCTCGAGAAATTTCCCGTTTACAAACCAATTCCTGTGCAATTAAACCAATCGATAAGAAGGACATTAAAAACAAATTTTAGGTTGACGTTTTAAAGAACCGTTTTTTCCGCCTATACCATCCTTTTCAATTTAAATGCGAATCGAAAATCTTACAAATCCTCGATCTTTTATGTAACTGAAGTTACACATATTCCGCATATGCGTTATTCGGGTATTTTCGCAAACAATTTTTAATTAATATTTTATATATAAATAATAATATAATATCTTTTGCTATTATGTCTTTCTTTTTTATAATTTTTATTTGCATCTACGCAATTATAGCATTTTATGGAGAAATAGCAACATATTTGTATAAAAATTTCAAGAAATAAAAAAAAAATAATGTGATGTATTTTCGTCATGTCCAAGGAGTTAGTTGAAACGAAGCAGAGCGCGTGCATGTGAGAAAAGGATGCATATATAGCTAAGTGTTGACTGAGGACAGGAACTTGGGGGAGTTCGGGGGTATCTATTATTATTTGTATATTACTAAGGACTGAAATACTTATATCCAGATGGTTTTTGGTACTTCATAGCTGGTTTCATAGTTGAGTCATTTTTATTAACATATTGTAGAACTCGTAAAGAGAAGTCAATTTACCAAAAATCATTTACTTATATAAAAGTTGCAGAATAACAGAATTTACGTAATTGTAGTTCCTAGTTACAATAAAAATGAGAAAAATGCATATACGGTCACCGTTGTTACAAATATTGTTCATAATTGCCGCCATTTGTTCGGTAAGCCCAAAGTCTTGCTCGGCGTATCCATGGCCCACCACACGCTTCAAAAATAAAGTGCGGCTGTCCACGAATAATATCACAAGCGTTTTCGATGCGCCGTTGCAGTTCGTCCATAGTATTTACTTCCCCATCGTGATAAACTAACTGTAACTAAACTAAATAACCCCACAGAAAAACATCGCAGGGCGATTGGTCCCCGGAGAGCATGCAGGCCGAGAAATGGGCCCTTTCCATCTATTAGGGAACTCATTTAATTTAAATATTCGTGAATTCCCCGTTTAAAATGTGGCGGAGCTCCATCATGTAGAAACTACATATTTTGTCTGACATTTAAAGGAACATCTTCTAATAATTGTGGCAAAGTGTGTTGAAGAAAGTCTAAATAAATTTCACCTGTCAGTTGAGTTGGAAGAAAATAAGGCCCAATAAGCATGTCAGTTACTACGCCAGGCCAAACATTAATTGAAAATCTATGTTGAAAATGCGTTCTTGTCACAGCATGTGGATTTTCTATTGCCCACACATGGTTGTTGTGAGAATTCTTAACTCCATTTCTTGTAAATATGGCCTCGTCAGTAACTAAAATAAAGTCGGTAAAATTTACATATCTGTTGTACTGACAAAATTCAACTCTTTTTGTAATACAATTCTCTTGTACCTGTTGATAACGATAGGGTTTGTTCTTGTCGTATAGTCTTCTTTATTTACAGAGCATTAAAATTTTTAGCTAATACAATTTCGAATATCATACATAATACAAATTAACACAAAAAAATCTTTCTTATTAAAAAAAGTTTATGAGATACTTTTGACAACTGCAAGAATCACAAACTTGCTTCATTGGATGTTGTGTCACTCTATACAAACATTACTGTTGATCCGGCGATACGGTGAATACGTAGCCATTTGTATGTGCTTCAAAATTTTACTACCTTACCTAAAACAGGATTTATTAAAGCATTAGAGATCACACTGAATACCATTTACTTTCAATTCACTTATTATACCTAAGGAAACTTCCGTATGTGCTGTAGGTGCACCAATTTGAAGTGTGATTGCTGAACTTGGCTTCGAAGATCTTGGAAAAGATGCTATGTCCAAATTAAACGTTAAAGTTTTTATAAAGATAAAATGGATTATATTGTAAACATGTTCAACTCGTATTAGCCACAACTTAAGTTCGCTATTGAAAAATTAACAAATAAATTTTCTAGATTTGACCTTAACCGAAATAAAACCAAAATTTTTACCAAACTTCATCAAAAACCAACAGCCTCCAACAGATATGTAAATTTTGATTTTATACAACCCAACTCTATTAAGCGCAGTGTTGTTTTTCGCTGATAGAGCCATTGAATTGGCAAGTCGAGGATACACACCAGAAATCTTACACACATAAAAGAAAAATTTTGTATACTCCATTAGATGTCATGGGATCCCTAGGGTCTTTTGCCGATCGCAGCAAATCTTTTAATTGCGTTGTCGTTTTTAAAACTACCTTAACATTATGTTTTGCTACCTTAATATTACTGTTGAACGATTTGCGGAACTACAGATTAAAATATACATATACTGAATATTTAATACAAATTATCAGGCTACAATTTTTATATCTGATTTTAATTTTTCAGGTTGCCACTAATAACGGTCCGAGGACTTGGTCATCGTATAGCAACATCACGACGAAAGATGACCGAAAGGATTTTAAAATGAACAGCATCGAAAACATACTGGAATACAGGAATCTCAATAGCACGTATTATTCGCCCCCGTTACTTCGAAAAACGGCAGCTACTACTTACGATTTTCCCGAACAGCCAGCGAAAAAAGACAAAAAGTGGTCCTTGGGCAGCCTCTTCAGGAGAAAGAAGAAAGAAGAGAGCGACAGTACTACCGATGAGGAAGCCGATCGTAAAGGTTTCTTGTATAGAAGGAAGAGGAAATCGGAAAAAAAGAAAAAGACAAAACAAAGAGCCACCTTCGATCATGTGATTATACCAGCAACAGGTGCTCCTTTATATAGTAGTTATAATAATCACGATGAGAATGGAATTTTATCCGATCCGACTGGAGGTTTTGCTTCGTATGCCGGTAGAGTGTTAACGAGAACGCCCAATCATAATAGAAAAAACAACCAGCAGTTACAGGGGTCCAAGGAATTAGTGAGCAATGTAAATGCCAGTCGGAGTAGTTTGGGTTCTGCTGATAGCCTTTACAAGAACACTCGAAGGGTGCAAGTTAAAATAAGGGCCGAAGCTAGGCGGGAAACCAACATATGCGTTAGTAGTTCGGACGAAGATTCTCAAAGATCCGCTTCGTCATCACGCATACGAAGCGACGAAAGCATAAATAAAGTACACGAAGTTACTACGAATAAGAAATCGCGTACTGCTCGCACGGAACGATACATACGCCGAATTTCTAAAGACGAAGAGCTCCCTCCAGGTTTGCGACTGTCCAAATCTGATGCAGAGAGCAATATAAGCCGTTTAATTATATCCGACGAAAAGAAAGAAGTAAAACGACCTTCAAGCAGAAGTCCCATGCTGCAAAATAATGCCAAATTAAGAGTTGCTTCACAAAATTCAGGCTTATCAACCATACCTCCTAGTCACTCCAGTCAGAAGAAGAATAATTTAGATAATCTACACGCGAAAATCCAAAGACCACCACCTATACTAACTCATAATCCTAATAGATATAGTTCGTTGACTAGTACCGAATCTAAAGATAGTTATCCAAATTATCAGCGTAGCATCTCTTACGACGCCGATATACACAAGTCCACCTCCCCTGACGCTCAAAACGAAATTATTCATGCTCAGTTACCTTTAGGTAAACCTAGTCATCGATATAGGAATCTCAGTCTTGTCGAGCAACCAAATAATCCTTACAAACACCCACCTCCACCTCCGCCAAGAGATCCTTGGCGTATTGGTACGAGTGTTCAACATGCGGAGCATGCAAGACCGATGTCGTACTGTTTTGAGCGGAATCAACGGACAAATGATCTGGTAAATAATAAAAGCAGCCCGGTATCGCATTCTTTTAATTGGCGGTCCAATGTTCGGTCAACATCCGAAGATCACCTTCCGTTGGAATCATCGCCGGTACCTTTCCATCCCAGGCCATCTTCGGCAACTGCTGATCATCCCAATCAAACATCGTATCGACAGAATCAAGAGCCTTCTGCTAGCACCACTGCTGATCAGTATCAGTATATGGCGGATAAGAATCCCAGGAGTAGGAAACCGATCTTCATACAATCCTTCAAAGAGGATAATAAGAATGAATCTCCAAATGCTTTAGAGTTTTGGAAAAATAAGAAAAATAAGCAAGAAAAGTCTGACGGCGTCAAGCAACCGAGCGATGCGCAGAAAGCTTTGGACTTTTGGAAGCAAAAGGAAGAAGAGGGGAAACAAATGGACAAAAAATCTCCATTACCTCCGAGTCCGCAAATATTCACAGCATCTACTCATGTTCGGACTAATATCTTTCTACCAAGCGTTTTGAAATCGGATTTGGAAAATAACGAGGATTATAAGAGTACCAGTCCATTTAAACCGATATCACCGCAAATTCTTCCTACCGATGATACCTCAAGTCAGGGAAATACTAAAACTTCAACCGAAAACGGTAAATCTACATCACCTGCGGCAACTGAAAGGAAATCGTCTAATTTAGAAGACGCGTTAGATGAATTGGAAGCTATATACAACAGTTTAAGGTTAGGCGATGAGGATTTACTAGAACGTGCGGAAGAACGGGAGAGATCCATAGCGGCGAAGAAGATTATGGAGCTGAATTCCGAGGTGTATCCCGAGGGATGGGTATCTGGTATTCCGCGTGGAGCGGTTAGCGATTCTAGTTTTAGTTACGAACCTTTCGAATCCGTCGAATCGCCGAAGAGGAAACGACAGTTGAAGAAATATCGACATTCTGATCGAAAGAACGACGACATGGCTGTACGAAAATTAAACAAGGAGAGATCTAGTACGATTTCAGATCCGAAAGAAGTTATTTCAAAAGTTAGTTACCTATTAGCTTCTCCTTTACATGGTGTATCCGATGATATAAACATAAATCCCGGCAGGAATCACAAAGAACCTGATATTACTTACGATGATGTGGTGTTTAGAACGATAAAGCATTCAAATAATACTTTGAAAGTATCCGATCCTCAGCCACCGTTCGGTATACCAGTGGGACCAATATTACCTGCATGCAATAGCGATTATCTGCATGCTACTCCTGATGATACCCCTCAGTATACAGCGAAAAATAAAAGAATACCGGATATAGTTAAGGATGATTTAGCTTATCGGAATTTAAGAAAAGATAATGTTAAAGATCCCGTGTTACCACCGTCTATGTCGGATGATTTTCTCAATAATAATAATAATAATAATCACCTTGCGAGCGTACCAAAGTTTACTTATAATAATTCACTTAAAAAGAAGCGAGCTGTTAGATCTTTATCTGCCAATATATATAACCTTATACAAACTGAACCTTTCTTAATACCAATTTCTGAGAAGAAACCAGCAGAACAGCCCAAAGAGAAAAGTAGCTTAAACGACATAGCAGACGCCATGGAAATAGCAAGACAAATTTTGAAGGAAAAGGAAGAGAAAATAAGCGCTACCAGAAAAGCGTTCCTTAGCGATACCGAAACTAAGTACAAGAAATTTGAAACTGGAAACAGTTATCTGGCGGAATGTAGGATGAATTTCTTAAATAACATGAAATCTAAAGATAACGATAAGGATCAGAAAAATGATGCAAAGCGGATGGATCATTACGTAACTAGCAAGCCTCCTAGAGGAATAACACCAGAAAAGAAAAGTTCTAAGGAATCATCCTTATCACCGGGTGATACTATGAAGGTTATATCATTCGAGAAGAAGGATCAACCAAATTCCGTAGCGAATAATCTGCTCCTATTTAACAATAGCCGTGTTGAAAATCCTGTAAATTCCCCGGTGGAAACAGCTAATGTGGAAACCAGTAAGAAGGAATTGTCACCGCCACCTGGGGATTTAAGTAACAGTTTGCAGAAGAGTTCTTTAGAAGATCTATTGACTGCGTTTGCTGTAGAAGCCCAAGAAGCAAGTAGACGTATCGCAGATGAATTAAAGCAGTTGGAGAAAAATATTCATTTTAACAGAAACGTATTGGAAACATCGCAATCGGCAGCTGTTGAAGAAATTAAATCTTTCGATGAAACAAATAGAGAGGAACTTGAAGAATTGAAGAATATAGAACCATTGGCAATCACACAAATAGCAACGGATGTGACGGAGGAAGCTGAAGGCATAACATCTCATCCAGTTTCGATAGCGAACATAGTTCAAACTACTTGCGAGGCCGCTCCGGTAGATGACAAACCAGTTATCACAGAAGTTCACAGCGATTCGGAACACGATTATGTGAATATGGGGTCCGATGCTGAAATTGAGAAGGCGATTCCTTTAATCGACGAATCCGTCACGGACAGTCCTGGTTGCAAATCGCCCTATGAAGAAAAGAAGGCAGATTTGATCGCTGGATTTCAAGAAATTAAGAAAGTCGCAAGTGATCCGGAACTTCTCCAAACAGCCATGCCTAAGCTCGATACGAATTGCGATGAAAAGAACAATGATGGGGACCTGAGTGGAGGAGGTGAGGAGTGTGTTTTGAAATGCGATAATGCTTTAACAATTGCTGAAAATACTAAAGAGTGTGCCTTCTTAACACGTGCATTTATTAACGTTTCTGAAAACGGATCGATCATTACGTCTGGATGCAATATCGATAACGAAATCTCGGAGACCGTGGGAAAAGACGAAATTCGCTACGAGACAAAATTGTTCATTGACAGACATCCAACTTCCATTTCTGAATGCGATATATCTGGTCGTTTGTGTAGATTTTCATTGAGCGGATCCCCTCATAGTTCAGGGTTTCATAGCAATTCTGCATCGGATGCTGATCCCAACGACAATGATATTATAAATGATTGTTTTAAACTACAATCATTTTCCGCGGAGGATGCCGCTTCTACTTTAAAATCACCGAAACTCGTATTAGATTCTACGTTAAATTTAAAAAGTAGACATCGTACCTGCGGTTTGAGCGATTTCAATGTCTCTACCGACTCGGCTCATGATATATCTTCCGCTTCTTCGTCGTTAGGTAGTAGCAAATTTGATGATAATAGTAATTTCAAACCAAATAAGAAGGAGGCAACATCAAAAAATTCGGATGATAATCAAATTTCCAGTGAGAGAAGGCACACTTTAAACGAAAATCAGGACTCAAGTGCTTTTTGGTGTATTGATCCTTTAGTGCTAGCTTTTGCATGTTCTTACGGAGTTGCATGCACCTATCAGTTTGTCACTGCGGATATTGTCACAATATTAGGGTTACTATTTATTTGCATATCATTTATAGCAGCGTTAATTTTGTAGTAAAATACGCTAAAATACCACTTACCAATTTCGATTTTTTAGAAACCTTGACGGGTGCAGAATTTTGTTTTTGTGAAACAGTAGGAAATATCAATGGGGTCACTATATAAATTTTTGACGTAAATATCGAATATTTGTACCAAATACTTAATTTAGGTGTATATATTTGTATTGTAATTTATTTTGTACGTGTAAATAAATGCATTTCCAAAATTTGTAATGCTTTTATTACGAAATAAAATTAAAGAAGGGAAATTATACTTGTTCAAAAAAAAGTTTTCCGAGCATGAGTGAGCTGCTGCTATATGTTGTAAACAAACAAAATGCATGAGTTTTTATACCACCATTGTTCTACCTAAGCATGCAAGCACCACTGGTGGTATTATCAATATCATTATTAAACTATATTGCTGCAATCTTAAGAAATCTTATATTCATATCTATAGATCGTGAAAGCTAGTTATTTTTCTAAAAAAAAAAAGCGAATACCCAATGATTTTGTTGTAAACTGGGATATTATGAGCTACAAAAGCTGTAAATAAGGTTCTAAAACATGCATTAGATGTTTAAACTTATTTTCTCAATGTCTAAATACTCTCAAAATTGCTTATAGTATTTTATTTTTTATGAATGTATCTGTGCACTGCCATTATATACCTATAAGATGCATTTTCGCCACATAATTTTGCTGCAAATAATGTTACTATATTATTTCGCAACGGATGCTTCGCGAGGAGAATTCGCATGACATCTCTTAAATATAATCCAACATAACCTGGTCCAGAGGAGTGTTTGTTGGTGTATGTTAAGAAGAAGTAGAACTGGGGGTGAACTTACTGAACACAGCAAACACCCGGATTATATAAACAAAAAATCGCCTTAGGTAGATATTTTTTTAATTTAAATTTACTGTAGTATCCTGAAGCTTATGGAAATGGTTAATTTGATTATAATCTTATGGATGACACATCCATAAAAGTATTAGACTATTATTATTGATTTTATCAGTAACTCTATAAATTAGGGTTAGTTTGCTTACCATTGCTTCGATAGGTTTGTTTCTATTTACTCACTGGAAGCACTTCACATGATCGCTTATTATTATTTTTTTCAATTAGCGTTTTCAATAGATTTTTAAAAACATTTAAATGAATGCGTTTATAACCATAAAGCAAGCAATAGGTATTGTGTTTACAATGGCAAAAAACATTTAGTGATTGGTCACATTAGGTAAAGTCATGAATGTGATAATTTGAAGTTATCAACAACTACATTCCCTATTTGTGAAATGTTGTCTCCTTTATTAAAGGAAAGGTATTGAAAACACTAATTAAAAAAAAATAACATCAAACATTCGCGGTTCTCATTTTTTAAACTCCAATACAATTACAAGACTAATTTTTAATTTTTAATTAATGTATATACTGTCATGAATCCAGTTTTTTTTTTCTAATATATAGGAATAATATTTTACAACTTCACAGAGATTTAAAAATCAGTTAAACTTCTGCTATAAAATTAATAAAAAATGTTTTCTTTATTTGGTAGACTAAAAAAATATACAAACAACCCCTATTAAAATTGAAATGGTGGCTCATGCATAACACTTTATTTTGATCATATGACCAGAATAGTTTGATTTTAATTAATACTTATAAAAATATTAAGATTAAGAAACTGCGGATAAGAAGATAACTCGATTTACATAGAGTGGAAAACTGCTAATACTTGGATGGAGTTTCTTTGATATTACCAACCTTTAAAGGCTATTTTATTTATAATTTATCTACTGCTGCAGCCACAAATATTTCATTTACATCAAATGGCTAAAACCGCTAAATATATTTAAATACATAACTTCGTTTTAACTCTTCTTAATGCATTTCCCTCTACTTTGTAACTAATTACAGTTGATTTCCGGGGAATGTAATATCATTTGAACGCAGCAGTGTAACTTTGCAACTTCATTTGCGTTGGGAAGTTTGTCGCAGCTATATACTCGCTAATTATATTAGCCACCAAGTTTGCTATTACCAAGTTTTCATAAACTACGTTAAATTGCGTAGATTGGCAATGGAAATATATCATACTCCTACATACCATAAAGTATGTATACCTAGATAGAGTTGAATATCACTGCAAACGTTTATGATATACAAATATTAACTTATTAACTAAATATGACTAAAATCAACCAATCCATCAAGAAATGATTCAAATTGTGTGTGCTTCGCTTAAATAGTGCAACAGATCACATGACACAACTAACAAACAAGCCGCATACTCTAACATCACTACGCACATGCAACCCTATAATCAAATCACTTTGATCAACAATTTTTATTTGGTTATAGGTGTTGTTTAAAGAGCTGCCACCCTCCTCCACTCGGTCACCACCGTCTTCAGGTAATATATACCATCACCAACCACAGGCCAACGCTAACTGCCCAATCAATTTTACTAAAACAAATCCAAACAACGTAGTTCGATTTAATAGATTCTATAGTACTTACTAGTTTCGTTTTCTTTTCTCGACTAGTTAATTTAAACCAAAGAAGTGATATCCCCAGGGTGTTTCTTAACAGTAGCATTTTTAGTTTATTATACAACTATTTCTTTGTAATATTGCATTAAATATGTATTTTCATACGGAAAAGTAATTGTTATAATATCCAATTTCCGTTTTAAATGTGCTGTTTATACTTACACTTTATACTATTTATTACTATCATACCTACTGCACCTTATTGTTACTCGAATAGAAACAGGCAGTATTGAATCTATATTGAGAGAAATTATCTAAGTGCCTTTGTATTTAAAATTTTATCCATACCAGAATTTAACTCTATTTATTGTAATCTATTTAATGTTTTAAATTTTTAATTATAATTATAAACTGCGTGTAATATATGCATATGCATCAGTATACAGAATGTGATTCTATAATTCTTGCTTTAGAATACTTTAGTGAAATTTCCTTATATGGCGGACTTCAATTTTGAATACCCGAATGTAGCTCACTATGTCTATTATTATGTACTCTCTAACTAATTCAAATAAATTAATATATTTATTTATGATGAACAACATTATTTATTAAAGAATATCGTAATTGCATATTAATTGAATATTTGTAGATATTGTAAATACATATTTTTAAATAGAAATATATTTATCTACTTCTTGCTTATGTTTTATTTCATAAATTTGGCCTCACGTATAGGCAGCCTATATCGCAAGGAATTCTCTGGTTGTATGTACTTCTACTAGATGGAAGCAATGTATTTTGTTTGAAGTAAATGTGAAAATTATACATACTGATACTATATATTATATATAGTTCACGATCAATATAAAGCTGTATTTTAATATCGAACAAATTCAGATTCTTTCAGTTGCTTTAAGGATATAATAATATATACAAAAGGAACAAAATAGCTTGCTTTAATACAGTATAACGCATTACACATTCCGGAAATATCTTCTAATTTTTGTGCCAAAACAAAATCCATTTAGAATACCTTAAATTAGCAAAGAAAATTTTTGTTTTCGCTCTAAAGTTTTCGTGTCTTAGGGTAAGATTATATGTCAATAAAATGGAATAAAGCAGCATCATGATTTCTCAGGATAACATATTAATCATTCCTTAAATAGAGCATATATATCTTTTAAAAATTAATATAAATAAAGCTTGAAACTATTAACCCTTCACAATAGAGGCATTTTTAGTAAACAAAGTCAGACACATTATTATCAATCTTAACTTTGTTCATAGTAGCTCAATCCCTACTATTTTTGTGCTTGCATAAAATATAAAATGAACGAACATACATATGTAGATGTTGTACTTGTTACCTAATCCTCAATTTATACTTGATTAAACTTAAAACCGAGAAGTTGAGAAACAAAGATAATAGTTTTGTTCGAACTAGGATTGGCAATCGTTACAAACGGGCGGAACCTTGTGCGCTTTAAAGTTTTGGACACCAATGTTAAAGTGCCCCAAATATTGTAAATCATTGTTTGAACAGAGCTAATATATATTTATCTTAAGCTGGAAGCTAATTCAAAAAGGAAGGAAACCAACAAGACATGCTTCTACCAGAGACAACTAAAGAATTTTTTCTTTTTAAAGTAGTATCATTAAGGTAAGGTGGAGCAAATGAATTTTGTCGAAAAGAACATGCAACTCTTTTTATTTATATTTTTCGTAGTCAGATGACGTTCACTGCCAATATAAATTTCGTTTACACGGTGTACTATCTGGGAGATGCTTTCAAACGATTGAGAAACTATAAAGAAATATATAACCAAGGGTACAACCCATTTTAAAATGCCATTATCAAGTTACAAGATGTGTGACATCTGTTGGATATAACCATTGTTATAATTTACTTTCATAATGTACTGGTTTATAACATAATGATTTCTATATTTGTACCATCGACTTCATCTAACGACACTCTCATTGCATTATTTTCTGCTGAAATTTTTTTTGTAGTAAATCTTTCCCTTCAAATTCTTATATATCGTAATAAACCTGAGTTTGGGATTGTTTAAATTTTTTGAGAACATAAGACGTGCCCTGAACTTACTCCACGAAAATCTTGTGGTAGAGCAAAATCAGGGAACGTAAAAGAGGAAGTACCAGTTTCACTTGCCCTATTTGGTAATCGTGATGCACATTAAGTACCTACGAACTTATTTTTGGTAGTGAATGGATCAGAAACAATCATCTCTGATGAAGTTTATAAGTAGACTGTGGATTTCTCATCGCTTTATCGCTGGACGAGTGAGATAGTCAAAGATCGAATAGACTACCGCACACAACAAGACAATAAACAAAAAAAAAGAAAAGAAGAATAATAGAAACACTACTACTACTAAAGCCGGGTCCATTCACCCAGCCAATTCAATAGTCGTTTGATGACCGCTTACGCCCCAACTCGGCAGAAAGCAGAAAGTCCGCGTTCCACCTGGAACGCACCCTATTGGAAAAGTTGGTGCGCCTAGCCCCCGTTCTTAATTTTTTTTGATTTCAATTTTCTTTTTCAAATGCCTCACTTTTAAAAAGACTCGACGCTTCGCGTCACTTTAAAATGATTTGCAATTTCATAATTTTTAAATTTTTCTTGATTTATGTTTCTTTTTTTTTTTAAACGCGCCTGTTTAAAAAAGACTGGACGCTGGCAGTGAGAAAGAAAGCTTTTCTGAATTCAAATGTGATGGTTAGTACTCGTACATGGTTAGAGATTCCAGATGAGCTCAAATACTTGGGATTTTACATGTAAAGAATGTTTGATGGACTAGCTAGAAGAAGAGAATCTCTTTAGTTTCAAGGCAATAGATGAATTGGTTGGTTGCGACTAGGGTATAATGATTTTTGAGAAAAGCAAAGTCAAGGTATTACAAATGAGTGGTCTTCAGTTTTGGTATTACACTTCATATGTTTAAATCGATCATGATCATATTGAATTTCCATCTTTCAATAAACGAAATTATCATCAGGGACTAGGTTATTTTAATCATATACACATTTGAATTAGGTACTTGCTTTCGTTCAAACCGTAGAATATAATGATTAGGTATGCACTTGGGAGGCAAGTGCGGACAAAGAAAAACATTTTTGCAATTTTAAAACTAGAGAATAACATGATGATTTTTTTTGCTTACTTGGCGCAAAGAAGAATCATCATATGTTGTTATTAATGACAGATAGAAGTTTTATTTCTATCATACATTAAAATTTGTATGATACGAGCAGTGCTGGCTCAAGGGGGAAGGAAAGGGGGCGAACCGGGCAGGCGCCCGCACTCTGAAAATTCCGGGAACGTCAAAATTACCCGATTGTTACCGTAAAAATAATATATAGGCAAAAATGTTATAAATATCTGGTGTTTAAATATTTCTGCTAAATTATGTATACTATAGAAAATCTTATTTATTGAATTCAAATGATTGTTGATTGTATAGTCTTACTTTATTTAAAAGTAAAAGGGTGGTTTACATATTTTATGTTTCTTACAGAAAGTAAAAGTCACTGAAATTCCAAAGTGTTCTACGTCTTGCGATTGTCATTCTTTAAAGGGGTTTGAACACTTCAGACTTTTCCTACATGATATCTTGGAAAGTACTGAGCTAATTTGTCTTAAAATTAATGTCATTTTTGCAGAAGCGTCATCTCAATAATTTAATATATATTATATAGTGTTTCAAAATAATTGTCTGGAGAGGTGAACAATGAAGTTATTTTAAAGTCGACCTTTAGAATACGGGCATATTTATATTCCTTTTTCTCAGGCACCAGTGAATATTTTTGAACGATTCTTGTTATGTTTCATTTTCATAAGTTAAATGAAGGATGTCTCAGGAGGGTTTTTAATTAAAAAAAAAAATATTTAGAACCAGATGAAAAAATCTTTAAATCTATAAAACAAGACGAAAAAAATATTACACATATTGAATTTGTCATAAGCAATGATTAAGTAAAAATTTTAAAATCGCTTTTCTGGTGGCTCAGAAAAGCATAGTCTGAAGCGTCCGAATCCCCTTACTTAAAGGTGGTTAGAGGAAATGCAGCGAAGTCCTGTCCACAAGCTATTTTTTCACTTAGGGTTTTTCAACAATATTATCACGGCGGCGATATGCAGGTAGAAAACTGTAGATGGAAATCTGCCAAATTTCACAATCAAATTCATATGTGAAACTCGTTAGGAAAGTCGAATTCAAATGATATATCCAATTAGGTCGCAAAGTAAGATTACCGAATATTGTGAGAATGATTATGTATGATGTATGTAGATATAAAAATCGTGATACATTTATCGAAATTATGGTCAGAATATACTAGAGACTATCGTACTAGCAAGGATTTGAAAATGCCAGGACTGAAGCTACATAATTAACTAAACTTCTAGGAATTGATTTGGTACTTTCTGAAAAGCAAACGGCTTTATATTTATGTATGAAGCAGAAGACGATAATGGTCCCGGTATAACTATTGATTTGAAATTAAACTATAAGTAGATATCATATTAATATCACATGAGCAAAGATTTATATAGATGAAATACTTTGGACTATTGAAAATAATATTTGAAAATTTTTGTTTGATTTAACTAACATACCAGAAATGAGGAAATTAAAACAAACATCTATAAAAGGTTATTAGTGACTCGGAGTAGTTTTAAAATAAAAGAGAGATGCATTTTTTAATGTAATATATCAAAATAATTCCAGCAAGTCCTATATCATCCTTTCAATTTCTAAGAATAAATAATTTGGAAACTGTGATTTTAAAACTTATACACAGCACTTAGAACTTTGCTGACAGTTGACAGTATCAATACAGTGGCTGCTGAAAGGAGTTTCAGTAAATTAACATTTTAAGAGAAATTCTCAACTAAATTCTTTGGCAGTATTATTGATGCGAAACGTGATTGCTCAAAACATATAACCAAAAAAATATTACTGTCAGAATTATTGTTATTATCTATATTTGAATTTTTAAAAAGGTAAGACACTTTTTTTTGCGATAAATACATTTCCATTCATTTTCGTACACAATCAAATTATATCTGTCTTAATTTTTTTATTTGACAAAGCTTGTTCATTTTGAATTTTATAATATTTTGTTTCTGTTAAGACGTAAAACCAATAGTCTTTGCGTTAAAGTTAAGCCATTAAATATCAAACTTTCAGTTTTTTTTATTAGCAACGATTTCGGTATTTAAAAGAATATTTTAGAAATGGTTTTTGCAACGTTGACGGTAAGTGCGCACATTTAATCTGTAAAAGAATTGAAAGTAATGGGTATGCAGAGGCGGGAAAGTTGTGCCCGGTATATAAAATCACCTCGAGCCGGCACTGGGTACGAAGAAGTGAAACTCCATCAAGTAGGACAATCTTACCTTATTTAATTTAACCTTATTAATTATTTTATATTTTGGTTATGAATTTTTGCTAAAGTAATTTAAATTATTTCAATTTCCTAATAAATGCCCTTTTATTGGCTTATTACAGCTCTTTAGCTGATTCAAAGGATAATTAAAAAAACTGATATCTTGACAATTAAGAATTGATGCTTTAAATCCTGAAGCAGATATTAATTTCTATCAATTTTAAACTTTTTACCGGTAATGTATTTTGCTTATTTCCTAAGGTATTGATTGCTGAAAATAATTTTAAGTTTAATGATTTATTGTGCTACCCTTTTCTCATATCGCCTCTTACAATTTAAGAAATAACTGCTGTATGCACTCTTCCTAGATACACATTGCAATAATTTTATTTTACACCAGAAAAAGCTACAAAAAATAGTTTTTCTTGTCTTGCTTTCGTTTTCATCTTTACCGTTAGTATTCTATCGGTGCAACTCAGATGAATGTGTGTATTCGTCAAACGTTTTTGTATTATTTTATCTAGTATTTATAAGCATTTATGTATAATTATATTAATATATTTAAAATGTGCCCACCATGTGTATTTTCCAGTAGAAGTCTGGGTAAGTTACAGATGAATCATAATTGCTTATGTAACTTACAATTAATTGCATTACTGAAAGTTTATTACTGTGAGAAATATTACAAAATCAACTTGATTGTTCTAATTAAGGTAATTCGTAAATATCGTTTTGTTGTGCTTTCCGCTTCCTTGCAGTATTTTTTTTTATGAAGATATTTTTATGTCTCTAACGAGCCAATTTGATCGTGTTTTATAAGGCATCGTTAAGTAAATAATGTGCGACTAAATCTATCATTACATTGGACCACACAACAAATGACCGAACGTGAAGCTGATTACGTAAACCAATTTGCGTAAAAGTGGGAAATTACATCGGCAGTTTGTCTAGTGCTGTTGTAAAAACAATCTGGATATTAAAATTCATAATTTGGTTCATGATTTTATTACATTGGCTTCTAACAGGATTTGCTTAATTATTATGCTATTTTTTTGCGGGTTTGCCGTGCCTGAAATAAATTGGGTATTTTTTAAATAAAAGAAAAAGCGCTTAAAACTGTACTTTTCACTAGAGAATTTGTAGACAGAATAAAATTATGTCAAAACAGCACATGCCCAAAAGAATTTATTGTTTAACAATATGAAGTTCAAGCAAACAACGCTTTTTACCTTGTTCTCCTGTTTATATGGAATTCTCGGAATTCTCTTAATGTGATCATCACTTGGTATATTACCAGCTATTTCATACCGCAGGTAGGCTTACAAGGGGAGATCGGCAGATGATAAGCCTAGTTTTGATTCCAGCTTAAAATATCAGCCATAGATGGCCAGAGGTTTATTTTTTTACAATTTGTTAAAGTTTACAGTGGTTGATAGTCTCATTTAAGTACACTTGAATAGATAGGTTTACAACCTTCTAGTGGCGTAATCGAGGGCGTAATGGTAAGGCACAGTGATAGTATGCGGTAGAACCATGGTTCGAATTCCGACACGATGGAGCGAATGCTTTCGTTTTTATTTTTTCATTATTTTTTTTTTGTTTTAATAGTTTCAAGTTAAATATTAGAATGATAATTAAGGTACAAAAATATATTCAATTTACACAGACTGCCTATAATATCAGTATTTAATTAGAAGTGTTACAAAATAATTAATCACAAATAAATGCATTTCGGTTAATTGCATTGGATGGTAATATCTGTGGTAATAGGTTCATTTATTTCGTTAAAATTAATAATAACACGTTATACAAACATTTCATCTAAAGTAAATATTAATTCGAAACATTTCAATGTTTTCCATTAGTTGTATTAGCAGAATTATTATTACCAAAATGATTTTCAGAAAATATGCTATCTGTGGAAGATCACAAATAAATGACCCAATGATTGCTCTCCACTTTTGAAGACAACATTTGTATAATCTCTTACTGTTTACTTTAACCAAAGAAATTAACCGCAATCCGATTATTAACATATACCATTAATAAAATGTATTTAAATGTGATACATTAATATTTGTATAATCTGTTATTGTTAGTTATAAGTAATTAAATTAACCGTAATCCTTATATTACCCAATACAATTAACCCAAATACATACTTATTTTCGAAAACACCTGTTACATGCTGATATTACGCTGGTAAAATTTTCATTGATTTTATCAACACCACCAAAATATGTTCTTTCCGGAAACATCATGGAAACTTAATGAAATAGCCGTTCTTTTATTTATAGCAGAATATTTAGCTTTTATTCGCCCGCAAAATTTATTGGTTACCAACTTGATTCGTGACCGACTACTGTTGAAATTTTAAGTTAAGCTAATGCACCTGGTGAAATTGTCTTCCAGTTAAGGGAAAGATATTGTTCGACTATCAACAAATTTCTCCGAATACATAGAACTATCAGATGGGTTAGAATTAATAGGGAGTTTTTTCGTCTTAAGGGCTTATCTTTTGCAGTTTAATTAAGAATCTTTCTGACGGTAATAATTACAGGTAAAAATAGTAGACAAAAGAAAGCAGGGTATGCTCCTTTAAAGTGGCAAAGTTAAATACTTCTGCCACTTGGCCTAACGACATCCCTTTTTTAATTTCTCTCATTCCTTGGAGAATTTTTCGATATTTGGATTTTCACTGTTTTGCTTTAGTTTCTCCATTATGGTAATGTTATTTGTTTCTCAAAAAGATTCCGCCCCTAAAAATGGAGCCATATTATTACTTATTTCATTTCTATATATCCTGGAATCCATTGAAAGGTAGCCTTGCTTCTTTTGCTTAGCTCTCTTAGTTTTCTTAGGGACTCCCAAACCATCTTATTCCACGTTACATGTAAGTTCAGCTCCTTGGGCTACAACACATTATGAAAATCGCTTGTTTTGGCTAGTTCGTGTCAGTATTGAACTGGTCACATGATATACTTGAATATTTGTCAAAATATTCGGAACTATATAATCCTATCCGAATTCCTTCCATCGTTTTGGAGCCATCCGCATACCATTTGATAGCATTTCTATTAATTATCAAGGTATTGTCTTAATCGTTCTTCTTGCAGCTAATTGTAACCTTTGTAATAATTTCTCCCATTCTTTTTTTTTCGACATGCCGTATCCGGGGGCATATACCAGGTTATTATACACCCTGAGGACTATGCTTAATTGCCCTTTTCTGGCTGTGCACTTTTCGTTATACTTTCCATTAAAATGTGGAGAGGCCTAAAGTTATGCATATACGGGCTACTCCTTGCATTTTGGAGAGGTTTGTCCCCGCGGTAGCAACATTATTTTTTCTGCCCCAAGTTACTGCCGCTTGAGCGATGATTGGTGTCAGTATTACTATACATATTTAAAGTAATATTTTTAGATTGCATCTCCAACTTTTTCACTAGGGCTTATAGCCTTGTCGGTCAGTTCAAGGTGGTGCTCATATCAGAAAAGCTTATCTGAAATGAGGCTTAGGTATTTTTGCAATTTAGGTCTTCCTCATCTATTATTATGATCTACAGATTTTAATTTTCTTTTCTTTGTAAAGCTATTCGGGTGGGCTTGGTGGATTGACCTTGATTCTCTTCGTAAAGCAAAGTCCTCATTGAACTATGTCAGAGGGCATCACCGAATTTTCTTCAGGTATATGTAACTACTATTATCAGCAGCCGAACAAACCGCATAAGAACTCGCCTACCGCCTTCACACAAGTGAGGATGCAACTCTCGTTGTCTACATCTTCTGCTCGTATCTGCTCATATAAGATGATCTTATGCCCCACCTCCACCTCCACTAATCTGGTAGAAAGTAGTTGTGCCATCCATTTAGCGGTCATACATTTTTCTAAATAAACGCTGTTGTTAGAAGGGCCTTCTGTCTTTAGAAAGGCATACAGAACATTTAGTTTTTAAATTTCTTGCCACATACATAAGTTGTCCTCTCCAAATTTCCCTCTTTTTCTAAGGGTCTTGACGCTTTCATTTTTTGGCTCATAGTAAGGCCTTTATCCCTCGGATAACAAAAAAAAAACCTGTACCCCTCTTGTCTATTTGTGTTACTCCTGCATGCAAACAGGAACATTACACTCTTTTATTGGATGTATTATATTATCAGCTCATATACATAAATATGAAGTACGTAAATATCTTCTAAGGCGGGATTTCTATGGAATAATTACAAGTATTCATTGGAATTATATGCCAGTTGTCCTCTTCCTCTTTATTGCTTGTCCTAAAATTGCCGGACAATACTGATAAAGTTTTCTAGTAATTGGGTTTTGGAACCTTTGGTGTAACAATAACTATCACACTGACAAAAGTCAATGCTAGGTTTTCCACTATCACCAAACAACAATTGTTATAATAGCATTGACTTTTGTCAGTGTGATAGTTACTGATAAAGTTTCTTTAATAAATTTTCAGATTATATTATTCGCTTTTCCGTAAAATTTACGTTGTAGCAAAGCGGATAATTTCACCTATGTGTAACTCATCCTATAAATCTGATTCATCTATTTACATGAGCATGCTCTCATTAAACAAAGATGTTCTACTTTTACATTATTCCATTTTAGATATACCAGTATATACACACATTAATTATCTTCGCCTGTGTGAGTTCTGTTTCAGAGTCGTGCAAAATTGAATTAATTAAATGTTCTATGTTATCTTTTTTTAGCACTTCTTATTTAAAACTTCAAGTCTTTAAATAGTTACATATGTATGTATTATTTTTTTTTTGTTGTCGATATTTCTCGTTCCACTTACAATTACTGACAGGGAAAGTATCCCAGTACTAGAGAAAATTTGGTTTAAATAAAATGATGGAATTAACTAGAGCTGATAGGACTACATATATATGTAAAAATCGTTACATTTATTTCTTATTAATTCATCTTGAAGCTAACGCTCATCATCGAACGTTGTATATACGTACATGAAAGATCAAGTCCTTGAGATACGGTCCAGATAGGAATGTTTACATTTTTCTGAATTGTAATTGATACTAATGCTTGTGTTAACAACCGAGTTATTGAGTGTTTTTGTTATTTAAGTGAAAGTTGATAGTATTATTTACCTTACAGCTACAATCACTTTGAAATTTTCCAATTCTTGTGTTGCTATGGTTTCTAATGTTATGTGAAAATATTTTTGAGAAATTAACAGCCTTATAGAGATTAGTGCTAAAAATATTATATGAAGAATATCCAAGGAATTGATTTTGTCTTGCTTTATACCCTTACATATGTTAGTTGATTAACGCAATTTTTGTTTTTGTGTTTGAAATAATCTCTTTTTTATATTCCAGATAATGCAGACCAACAGAGTAAGTATCTTTAAGATTTATTTAGAGTAGTTACCTACATCTTAGTGATTTGTATTGTGTATCAAAGAAACAGCGCTCAAATATTTTCGCGCTTTTTCGCAAAATGTGGTATTTCTTCTATCATATTTAAATAATCGAATAAGACTTGTGTTCCTATACTCTAAGTATATATAAAAGTTGCAAAGTGTCAACCATTTACAAAGTACGATACGTAATTTTAATCTATATTTAGAACATGCAGCAGTAAGATAAGATAGAAAAGTAGGTTTATATTATGCACACATTTTAATGTACTTCTTATACCATTTAACCTCGTGGGATTTGAGTAATCGTGTACGCTAAAGCTTGGCACACTGAGATATTTATAGAACATTTGAACCTAGAACTAGCTTTAGACTTTCATTTAACTATGTTCATTTTTGCAAGCCTACTTAGATATATATTTTGTAACACAAACCCATGTACGAACTCAATTTGACATGCTCACACTACTCATGATAAATGGATGGTACCTACAGATGCGCCAGTAGAAAGACATTTCGGACTTGCGGGGACATATTTTATAAGTCCGCTATAATACTTGATTCAAACAACAAATATTATCTTTAGTATACAATGGTAAAAAGGAGAACCCTCAAATGTTGGTTTCGGTCATAGGTTTGTCAGGTGGTAAAAAGGGATCTCTTACAGTACTTTTGGTAGCTGAAGTCTAAGCTATGCGTGCGCTGAATTCCATGCCAGGCATACAGATAAGCCTCTTTCAAACCTCGAGTTTTTAAGGCGCAATTTAGAAAAACTGAGCAATGGGTAGTGTATGTCCAAGTATTTGAAGAAGAGACAAAAATGGTGTCGTTGAGGAAAATATTCTTCTTTGCACTGTGGAAAATCCTGCAAAATTGCACAGGAAGTGTGTTTTTCTCAGTCAAAGGTGTACAAAGCACTGAAAGGAAACAAATTTCACCCATACAAAATGATAAGCGTTCAGGAATTGCATGATGACGATTGTGGTAGGTGACTGGAATTTTTCGAGTGGTTTTTAGAAAAAAGGAAGCCGCAGCTTGGTTTAGAAAATAATATATTGTCATAGTGACGTTGTTATTTAAACGGTATGGTCAATAGACAAAATTATAGATATAGATCTGATACAAATCCCTGTTGATCTGTCGAAAGGAGAGCGCAAAGTAATCCTAGAATTAACGTATGGTGTGGGATCTACAATAAAAAAGTCATAGGATTCTTTCTATAATAATTATAACAATGGCTTAACTCCCCATGAGGGGTAGCGCCGCTGGCGCTTTCTAGATCCTCTTACCTGGGGTGGATTAGTCTCCATCCATCATTCAGAGCTTTTCGCCAATCACTCTCCACATTTTCCCATTGCTGGTTTACTCCTTCCGATACACCACACCCTCCCTAATAAGGTCCTACTCCACCTGATCCAAGTACTCTGATCTGGGTTTGCCGCGTCTTCTCCTTCCTCCCGGATTCCACTGCAAGATGTTATAAGTTATTGCCTTCATCCCTCCTCTCCGTACGTGTCCCAACCATCGTCCTTTGATTCGCTGCCGTTTTATTCTTTTTATTGTGTCCTCCCCTTTCAGTTCCTCCAAAATTTCATGGTTCATCCTAACTCTATATTCGTTTTCATTGATCTTTACAGACCCCAGTATTGTTCTTAGCATCTTTCTTTCTGTTATTCTTAGCTTTTCTTCTCTTTTTGTCAACGTCAGAGTTTCCGCTGCGTGCGTCAGTATTGGTCTTATTGTTACTGCATAAATATTTAGCTTTGTTGTTTTTGTCAGTACTTTACCTTCAAACTGTTTCATATTAGCATAGTAGGCTCTATTTGTCGCTAGTACTCTTTCCGCCACCTCAGCACCCCTATTTCTGGTAGGTACTACTAATCATGACATCAAGGTATTTAAATTTTTTGCCTTCTTCAAACTCATGGGATCCAATCTTTGTACTCTTGGTTACACATGCTCTTCCCAATCTCATAAAGTTTGTTTTAACTTCATTTATTCTCAGCCCCATTTTTCTTCTATAACTATTTCATTCAGAACACTCTCCATCATTCTTCTTTTTTTTTTGTAACAATTACAATATTATCAGTGCTATTATTTGACTGCCACCCGATTTCAAATTATCATTGTGCAGTTCTCTCATAGTGTATTCTAAGGCAAGATTAAATAATGTTGCGGACAATGAGTCTCCCTGCCTTACCCCTTTATTAACCACAACTCCTTCTATTTCACCTTTTTGTGTTAATACACTGATCCTTGTTTCACACATTGTCATTTGGATTAACCTTCTTCACTTTGTGCCCACCCGTTGTTCTTTCAATGCTCCCATCAGCTTACCTCTCTTGGTAGAATTGAAACTGAATCTTTCTATAACAAAACTTAAATGGTGAAGTTTATTTAGAGTTGTTTTGAAATGAACTTACATACGCTTTGTACGTTTGTTGATGAACTACTGTTAACGGAAAGCCGTTCTACTTCCAACACGACGGGGCACCACCTTATTTACAAGAAATGTAACGAATTATCTCAATGAGCAACTGCCAGAAAAATGGATAGGGAGAAGGAAGGAGTCCAATTGATTGGCCTGACCTCACGCCATTAGACTTTTTTTTGTTTTTTTTTAACTAAAATTCACGTAACTATTCTGAAATCTGTTGATGACCTAAAACAATCCATTAGCCAAGAAATCAACAACATTACACTCCAGATATTAGAAAATGTTACAACATTACATTTTTTACATTGGTTTTATTAATAAATTTATTGTTTTCTTTTCTTTTCTAAAGAAACGTGTGCTATTATTACTGAAAAATTATTAATTTAACATGATTTCATTGTCACAATTTAAATAGCAGGTTCAACAAAAAAGAAATTATATAATATTTTTTATTGAGAATTTTGAGAATTATGTTAAAAACATACAGTGTTGCCATTTACAAAAGCACGTGTTTAGTAACTACTGGGATATCTGTCAACACTGCAATGAAGTTATTTGTCAAGTTTTAAGAAACTTACACTATATATAAGTGCTGTGCGCCAATTGTCAAAGAAAAAATCTAATTTAGTGCAAATTTAACTCTATACATATTCCTAATATAAGTTTTATTGCCCAACAGATAATAGTGAATACTTCCTTCACTAAGGTTTATAAAAAGTATACTTTGCATTTTACGCTTAGGATCTTGTAGATATCTTACATTTAAAACAGGGGGACCTACGTTCACTCTAGCTAGATTAAAAATTTCATTATATTCTTCGAACTTACATCGGACACCCGGTGTAATATTTGTTCTTTATACACATATAATCATAAATTGAATAAAACTTATATATCCGGTTAGAAATGAGGTAGTTAACGAAGGTTTAAAACTATGTCTTTATAATTGAAATTCTTATAATTAAGTTTGTGATGAACATTTTGCGTTTTTACTTAAAAGACAACTGCTATTACTATCTTTTTACTATGAAATATTTCTTCCAAAAAATTGACCTTCATTTCATTATAGAGAAGCGATTAAATAATCCAATATTCATTATTAGCTGTGATAGGGAATGTGCGTAGTAATTTACATTTGTTATTTACATACTTACGCATTATATTACAATTGATTGTGAAGGAGTTTAGACAAATTAACATTTCTATTGTTTGTTTTTCTTTAGGTCTTGTGTTCTCAATACACGAGGAATTGTTGTCATTGTCCATTGGAATTACAAATATTTAAAATTAATTTCAAGGGACATGTGAAATTTCAGGCACCATTTATTTGTTTTCTTACGAATAGTTGTCTTGCAGTTTGCTACTTTTATGTATGTGAACTTTTATTGGGGTTTCTACTCTGGTTTACTTCACCGTGTAGCAAAAGGGAATTCCAGGAATCCCATCACAATTCACAATAGAATGTGTTTCATCTGCTAGGGTAACAGTGAAAATACTGGAACATCTGCTGTTGTTTACATAGTATGTAGGTTTAATGCGACAAATGCGCTTATATGTGCGTATGCCTACATTGCCTACACAATTTGACAATATAATATTGCAGGCACCTTAGGCATAAAACTGTTAACATATATACTTAAATATTAAAATGTGTTCTGGTTGGTCCGACATTAATTATATGATGCAGTTAAATATCAATACATAATTTATTTAAGATATTGCAAGTAATTTGCAGTTGAAACTCCTATTGATTTTTTTCTTCTCTTCCACACCTTAATAAACTCTTATCGCACTTCCAAAGGCAATATTTTTTAACGTCCATTTTCATTCCCTTGGATCGAGTCCAAAATACCTGATACAATTACAATTCTAGCAGCTTGTAGTAGTCTAAAAGCACGATTTAAACGTATTTCATTTTTCATTGTAGATAAAGGTAGTCGTCGCATAACCGCGCAATGTAATTATTTAATCCTTTTTGTTCGGGTTGACCTCATTTCTTTGGGGTTATAAAGCCGTTATTTTTATATAAAATACCCGCAGCCTTACGTAATAACCTGTTAAGTGAGAGGTAGCACATTAGGTCGCATAAGCACCTTATACGCGAATGAACTCAGGTGACATAAGAGCGAAGGCGCTGAAAGAGGTTGTTTTGCAAAACTAGTTTATTTCGTTTGGCAACGACGCAACACACGTTGGAGGATCACATAATTGCCCGACAAGGAATCGTACTTTCTCCGTCTGGAACCCTGAATCTTACTCTAGAAAGTTGTGTATGGTTTCGGGTGTTGCCGCAAATGGATTTGCGGATATGTGGGAGAAGCGAAAGAATAATAAAACCGTTTTTCTATAAACAGTAACAAATAATAAACGCACTAACGAAGCTGAATAATACGGGGTATTAGGAATATATGCAATAGTAGTTACGGTGCTTTTTATTATGTATAGTGCCAGCTAAAAGTTTTAATAGCCAATATTGTAGGAATGTAATACAAAACTGTCAATGCAAATTATTAAAACGTATAATATTGATAATTATCGTTTTATATTAACCTATATAGTAAAGGTTATTTAAAATTGATAAATTCAGTATTTATAAGTCACAGCATGTATCCTGGTACCCACAGAAGGGTTACCTTGTTTCTTACCTCGTTTAGTTTTCCTAGATACTTACACCATTATGTTAGAGCTAATTACATATGAGGTCAACATTATGGTAATGAACGTGTAGATGCAATAAAATTCGGCAAAAATATAAAAAAATATAATATAAAAATAATAAAAATTCTAAAAACTACCGGTTCCGATGATATACTATCATCAGGCGAAAAACTTAGACTAGATGTTAGAAACCTAGTAGCTTTCATATAATAGTCAAAAAATAAAAGATAAGGAACATAGAAAACTAAGTAAAAATTGCGTGGTGCCCCGGGCGAACCCTCTCCGACACTAACGCTTTATGGCCTGCTCCCTGAAGAGTTTTAAACTCTCAAGAGTTCTCGTCCAGGTACAGGTCCTAGATTTGGTCAGCTTCAAAAGGTTGAGGCCTATTTCTAGCGGTTTCTTTCTTGACCATTCTGGCTGTGATCCTTTTCGGTACACTCTCTACTCTAACATGGAAGAGGAAGGAGGTTTGATACCACTCCAATAGCTGCCCGTGGGCAGGTTCTCATTAGCTCAATTACGCATACCAACACTGGTCTTTGCACCTTTAGAGAGGTTAGTTCAAGGGGTAAGTAGATTAGCCCTTTAGTTCTTACTATTGATATATACATCCAAAGCAGTATTTTGGGTTTTAACTCCAGTTTTTTTTCCCTCTAACGTTTCTGCACACCTATTAGGACTTTTTTTGGCTTTGTTTTTCACGCATAAAGGTGATACCACTACCCTGCGACATAAATGATGTATTGTGTTTCCTACCTTTGCTGCATTGTAGCTAACCTTCTAACCCCATAGCTTTACAAGGTGCAGATGTTTGAAGCACTAGTTTAAGTAAATCTAGCTCTTCAACTTCATTTTCTTCCATTCCAAAGATCCATTTACTGAGAGAAAATAGCGTAGGAAAGGATCTGCTTTTATTTAGGAGGTTTGCTATTGGTTAATACCGGAGGCAGAATTACACACGCCGAAGAAAGTGCGTATCTACGAAATTTATGTTGAATAAAATGAAATATTAATGATCGGTATGTTGTTCTTGTAATTGTTAAATTTCTTTGTTGCTTTTAGTTGTCCGTCTGGTTGTTTGATATATTTCTCGTTACATTGTCCTTATTTCAAATATTCCATTCAAAATACTTCTTGTTAAAACTCTATTAATATTATATTCATGGAAAAGGGGCACTTTTTTGACTTGTTTCGAAACAAATTGCCTGATGCGATGACTCACAGGTAAAAGTTGTACTTTTGGAGCTTGCTAAAGGCTAAATAACAATCTGGCACTCTACGTAATCGACGAGATGGTAGCAGAAACTGGTCGTATAATCTTAAGCATTGCAATTTAAATCCAGTATATATAACCAAAATTATATAGCTAATAAAATCGAGCGTAGTTAGTTACAATTTATGTGTTGGCTTGTTACATAGATCTTACAATTTGTCCTTTTATTACGTTTGTTATATAGATGAAATTTCGCACCTTCAATTTTATAATTATTTTAACTTTGGCTTTTATATTTTTTGACTAAATTTCTTCTGATAGTAATTCTGGCCAGATGATGTGTGTTAATATGAAACCGGTCGCATGATTTTATAATAAAGAATTTATGAGACGTTATACCTAATTTATTTATTATTCCTCAATTCAATTGTATTTGTCTTTTTTTGCTATTCATTGTATTTTGATGTATAGTCCCTAATAAAATCTTAATGACAAAACTACTCAAAACTGGGGCACCGATAACACTACACAGCTTAAAAAATTTCACTTCTGGATAGTTCAGTTTTACTGCTGATGATGATACCTTTTCTATTGAAACGTTCGTCCATTGAAGTGAAGTTTTTGGTAAGGTGTTTGAAAGTGTGTGGTGAATAAGTTCTTATTCTTATACAATATGGGAAGCGCAAATTAATTCCGCTCATGCATCATTGTATTGTCTATGTAAATTTTATAGTGAATATAGTGGAAAAGCCGAAATGATTCGACAAGAAGTAATTGAATACCCTCTTTGGTTTCGAAACAAATTCATTGTAATATAAACCTTATACAAAAGTTTGTTGGTGTTAATTGTGCACATATGTATACGCAACTCTTGTCTAAATATAGTATACAAAAGCCTTGAATGTTGTTGTTTCAGGCAAGTCTTTTAAATCATTACTTGAATAAATATGCCTATTTTAATTTCTAACGTCAATCCTGCAAAAACATCAAGCAATCACATTGTTTTTCAGCAATACATTGTAGTTTTTTAATAAAAAGTGGCATGTGTAAACCAGGAATAATGATAATCTGTACAGAATCTGTTATTATTTTAGCAAGATTGTGTTGATATAAATGCTCCAGTAAAGAAAGTAGAATAGAAAAAGAAACTAATTAACTTTACGATTTCTATAGTGTTGTGGTTATTTAAATTAATATTGTAATTCAATGGTGTTTACTTTAATTAACGTACTAATCCTTCATGGTCTGACTACCGAAATTATGAAAATAATATGAGCTAATGTAAATGCTTTAGTTGTTACCTTCCAGGTCAATAACTCTTTTTTTTAAGTTTAACATTTTTCTTTTAAAAATAGTTCATTTTTACATCATTTTGTATTTAACTGGACTTCAAAAAATCATTTTACCTGCGTATTACGATGTTTGATCACTTTCACGAATCCGACTATCATACAGATATGCGAACTAAACTAAAGGTAGTAAATCGTAGGGAAAAAGTAGAAATCGCTTTTATAATAATTGCAAAGTTCTCTGTTTTATAATTTAGAAAATAAATCAGACGTGAGAAAATTTCGCACGTAATGAAGATAACATGTATCCAAAATTTATTTTGATTAAATGAAAACTACAGTTCAATTTTGTTACTAGCTACTCGCTTCGAATACATTGGCAGTTAATCCTCTAGTTTCACCAGTCTTATTGTTAGTTAGTAGTTCCTAACTTACGCCGCATATGGTGTTTTCGAATTTACCTGTCACACATAAAACCACTCACCAGAAGGTTGTTGGTTTCGGGTGGAATTGGTATAGGAAGAAAGATTCTTTAAGTATTGAATCAAGTATACATTTACTAGATTTTGGAACTATTTGATTTACCGTGTATCGATAAATTAAATAATGCCATACTCTGCTAAAACAATGCCTCTTTTCTTGTCCTACAAGAGGCTAACATGAATATGTTGCTTTGCCCTATCACCGATAGAGCTTGGTTCATGATAGGTCGAAAGATTCACATGCTTCCTAATCTTCCATAATAAAGTTACAATTAGAACCGTTCTAGGAGGCGTTACAGCTTTTTTGTAATAAACAGAAGTTTATAGATCATTTTCAGGTTCATGGTTGCCGTATACTAAAGAGCCCTGCTATGAAAATATTGCTAGAAGGTAGTGTGATAGGGATATAGCATTGTCAAAATTGATATTTATAAACGTTGAATATCAACCTTAGCAATCTCACCAGAATGACTAGTTTTGCCCCGTCTTATTGCGGTTATCGTGAAAGATCATTCATATATCTTTGTATTTCGACAGTACGTGTGTTTTGCTGTATATAGGTTAAATTTTACTGTATTGATCTTTTTTATCATAGAACGTGGACTTTAATTTTATTTTCTTGTTAAACCTTGCATCTTTAGGAGCCCACTCCTTGCTGTGTTATCTAGTCTGAGTTCTCTTAGCCCTGTGGTAGAAACCTTGTCTTTGCTATTGCAATTACATCACATGGATTGGGACTTCCACTTCGTGTTGGCAGAATCTGCAGTTGTCAGCCTCTGCCAAGCCTATGATATATTTTTGCCTGTTTGGTCTATACAATAAATATTTCCTCACAGTACGCCGTTTATGGTAAACCTGAATTTAAGTTTTTGTTTCTTCAAGAACTGTTAGTTTTTACTAATTTTTTCTTGGTCCGTTCTACTACTTAAATCATCAAATACACCATTAAAACGGATGCTCAGGCGAATAGCAAAATATATTCCTTCACGTTTAAGTCCTTCTTAAACTCCATCAATTTCTAAATAAAAAAATAGGTGTTTGTTATTTTCAGTAGTAATATCACAAGAGAACAAGAATAAATTGAAAATGGTTTGCCAGAGCTTCGAATACGTGTTACCTGGCAACAGACACTGGTATGAGCTATTGCCAAATGGCAACACGTTTGAGGAAAGTTCTGTCCAATTATTTTCCAATTTTTCCACCTCTCCCGAGATATTCAATGAATTATTTTTTGACCTTATAATCAGGGATACTATTGTAATATAAGTATTGAATGATTATGTACTAAAACTTTCTTGGTCCGGTTTTACAATTTTCATACAAATTTATGATAGACGGCAATTAAAAAATTATACATTCAGTATAAACAAATCAATACTTCAAATTATTCTCGCGACAATAATGTAAGTATAGATTACTCCAGTTATTATAATAATATTTGGTTTTGCTAAAAGGCTTGTAAATGGCTCAAATTGAAAGTTTCTATTTGTTTCTGGAAACGCTTCAGTGAGGCTCTTTATTCATTTTGGTATTTTTCCTTCTTAATTAACTCCCAAATTTCTTCCAAGTTAGCATCTTCCCATGGTCGGTCACCTACTGGTTGAAACATTTTCTTGTTAACAGTACTCTTTTCTGACTTTGACGCGTCCATTGAAACTTTCTGTCATTTTGACAGTAAACAATTTTATTCATTAAAATCAGGCGACATACAATCTGCGATAGCCTATTCTGCGACTTTGTTTTTGTATTTTAACCAATGAAACTAATCAAAAATGTACCATGTGACACGTGATTTATATTCTCAATACAATGGAGTTCACAAGTGATATATAGAAGGTAGTTCTTTTTCTAAAACAAATAAAAAAAAATCTTTTATCTCTAGCACCTTTATTTGGCCTTTGCAGAGGAAAGCTAAAAACACATTCTTGAACTTCTTCTCCAACTTCTATCTAATGGCGTACTTGCTATTTTATTTGTAATCTCAAAATATATTCTTCGTCAATAAAGCATTTATACATGGTCAGGAAAAAAGTTTAAATTCAATGTGGCACCCGTGAAAATACATAGAGCATTGATGATTATCGGTAGAAAACGAACCGTCATACAAATTTCAAGTCCATCATTAGATACGAGATGAAAAATAGCCTTAACAATGTGTTTTTATCTTTTCTTTGTAAGGCCAAGTAAAGATGCTAGACGTAAAATCCGAATATTAGGGTAAGGACGACAATGGTTGGCAGGTAGATAGTCATTGGCACATGATCACATTTCTATCTATAATGTGTTACAACAGATATTGTCTGCGTTAAGATTTTATTCAAACCAAAGTTGACTCTTTTAGTGTTATAATTCATTACACTTCTCTGCAGAGTTGGTATCCGATATTTATGGGTGCCCACGGGTGCCTGACGACCTATCGATGACAGTGTCATATTGTCAGATACACTTGTTTTCACGGTAGATTAGTGTTCGAGAAATTGTTATTTTTATACTTGCAAAAGAGTAAATATAGGTATGTAGGTGTTCACCATGGATGTATATTATTAGTGTATGTACCTACGTAAGAAAAACTGCCTTATGAATAAGTTATAGTTTAAAAATCTTGATGCCAACCACCATATACTACTATGAAATGCAAATTTCATTGATTGGCATATGGATGCCAATAAGTGTTTCATAATTTTTTCCCAGTAATTCAATGGTTGGCAAGATGATTAAAATTGTTGACAAAAACAGAAGTCGTTCAAGGCGTGAAATTTATTTGCAAGCAATGTTAATAATACGTAACACTATATATTGGCCCAGTTTATATATTGAAACTGCAATACAAAATTTTCGGCCGGCCGAGTTTACATGGACACAGGGAATTAATGCTAATTTTCATAATCGGCCGAGTTTACCAGCGCCGTTTACCCCGGCGATTGTAACCTCTTTTTAAAGTAGTTATGCCAATTACTATATTCCCACATGCCAACAACTGTGGCTTCCCTGCCAACCACTATGAAATATAACTATCTTTATTTTTCTTTAGGATAGCTCATGGTTAAACAAGGGTAGGGTCTAAACAATTGACGTAGTTCGAAAGTACTATCTTTCCTGTTACGGATGGCTTAGTTATTATAGATCTTCCTACCCGGAATACATTGTGACCTCTATATAAAAATCGACACAACCTAATTGGGCCAACAACTGTCACCTTTATCCTATCTTGAAAAACTTTAACCAACCTTTTAGGGTTTTGAACAAAGATGCAAACAATCTGACATTAATTTCCTTGGCCTTCAAAGAAACACTAACCTAATCTACTTATTTTCACTATATAAACAATTTTTCCCACCCGTATCCTATTTGAAATACTTACCTAAACGTATCACGTATTATTTGGCGCGATTATAGAGCTCTTACGGTGAAGTGAAATTCCGAATTCTAATCGAATGACACAATTGAAAGTGGTTCCGCAGGTATACAAAGTGCGCGCCCACCACAAAAGCGCTAAGATCACCTTCTCTCTAATAGGACGTTGCCAGCGATCCCCCGGTAAACTGAAATGAGTCAGCGCAAGGTTGCCGGAGTGCATGCGAGAGCCACAGGTTGGACGGGCACAGGCCCACCGCACAATCTCGCCGACCGCTACCGAACGTTGTTGTTGTATGGTACAGCTCGTTGCTCACTTGGCGCGGGTTTTAGATAGACGTGTGCTCCGTCACCTTCGCAGGACGTTGAGACACTCGTCCTTATCAGCTGGAAACAAATGAAAATATCACCGCGTGGACTGGAAACTGTCGACATCAATTTTACTTTTTATTTTCAACTCTTTAGTGTAGAACATTGACAGCAAAGTGATAGTGATCTTCAAGTTTGTTATTTGTTTCGCTACACGTTTATTTTTAATTTTAAATTAGTCGTTTGAACATCTGTGGAATCGTGAAGTTTTAAAGTAAGTTGTATTGTTCCGATAATTTTTTATTGTCCGATTAATTGTATTAATACAATTCATTAATGTCTTAGTTACGGTAGGATTTATATTATAATACATGTACAAACACAATTGCCAGGATTAATAGAATATTAATTTGATTCTCTATCTAGATCTCTAATACGTTAATTCTTACAATGCAAATTGGGAATATTGTTTAATGTTTAAAATATGTTTGCGTAAATGTATGTCGTAAACAATTGGTTGGTGGAAACAATCGGGCTAAAGCATGTTGACATACCAATCTATGCTTTGTTATTGTTTAAACAACGGACATGCTACAAACTGTAACAAATGTTTCTTCATTGAATAGCCCAGAATTGCCGTAAGGGCAACATCAACTCTACAGGTTTATCTACAGTCCAAAATTTGCCTTTATACCATGCACCATAGCACTAAACTTTCCATGGGAATAATTGATTAATATTTAATTTTAATATACATAAATGAAGAATGTACTTATTGTTAGGGGATCCCGATTTACAAGTTTTAAATCTTGTTTCATCATTTCGTTCAAATCTTTCGGTTGATAAAACTGATAGCTTTATTGATGTAGTGATTCACTTTTGCACGTTTTATTTAGAAAATATTGTTTTAGTTTTCGATTCAATTCTTCGCTAGATTATCAGGATTGGATTACTAGATTGAGATAAGAGTGCCTGTAATGTACGTATCGTCCATACTCTAAATTTGATCTCTAGAATGGCCGAAATAAAAATGTATCTTACATATCATCTTCTTCAAATAATCTTTGTTCCATTGTTTATTAACAACAGCCAAGCTTAAAGTTTTATTAGAATCACCATTGCTTAAGATAAGAAAAGGTTTTCAGCATTTTTGCCAAATCTAATACAAAAATAAGTACAAGTATAGAAAATTAACAACATTTATTTTTAACACACCGTTTGCTTTTCTTCAGTTACACAGTACACATTTAGAAAAGTATTTCATTATGTCTGACAGTGTAGCTTTATGCTTTGACTTGGTTGTTTTGAAATGTTATTTTACTCGCCAGACAATTTCAAATAAATATTGATGAGGAAATTTTCTTTTTTTGAATACTGAATCGAATTTTCATTCTCCTCATGAAAGAAATAATTCTGCTTTAGTAAAATGATTAGTTTTTTTTTCTCTATAAAGTTCTGGCATTACAATGGAATATATTTTTTTCAAAAACTTTAGTTCCAATCACTCCAGTAATGTTGTTACAGCTACAGAAATTGCTATGACGCCCTATTTCATTTTCAGATTTCCCGCCTTCTTGAAAGTATTTCTGGAAATGAGTTATTCTTGCAAGATCGCTATGCAAGCAAAATGTGCAGTTTGCAAGCCTAATCCTTAGATAGCGGCAGCTGGTAGGTGCAACTTTTGCATTTCATTTCTTATAAACCCCAAACCCTAAAATCTGGAACGAGAACTCAAATTTAAATTTTCTTTGATTTTGGATTCGGCCAAGGATAGAGTTTGTAAGAATGGTGGGCCAGTTGTAGAAATATAGGCGACCTTAAATATTTGCCGATTAAACTGAATGGACCGTGGTTGGGGGAACTTGTTGACAGACCCACTGTGAAAAAATATTTTTAATATTATCTTCAACACAAATTTTCTATTTCGAGTGCTAGCACGTATGGTATGGTCTACTTTCAACAACAGAAACAAGCTCCTTCGAGTTCTTATCACCAATACATATATTGCTTATATCGCACTTGGTAGTTTTATTCTGACCCCTCAAAAATTTGTATTATACGGACAATTTTAATGTCTCCTCTTGAGCCAATAATATTCACTTGGCAATTACATTTATATATATTTTTGAACAACAGTTATTCAAATAATAAATATTTCTTTGTTCTTTTTAATAATATTTATTTGACTCTTGCCTTGAACGAAGGAAGCAGATATACAACGAAACAATGAAGTCAAACAGACGGGAACAAAACTATATCACAGCTGCAGCTAATAGAGTACAACCTTCTCGCAATATTAAATAAAACGACACAGTGTTAATTTATCGATTTGAGTGAGAAAAATCGATTTAAAACGTTAGTACCGGTAGAAAATATGTTCCCTTTTGTTGAAACTGTCGACCATTCTTGAATAAATTAAATATGAAAGAAAAGGTCGACAAGTTGTTGCCTAATAAAAACTGCAGAATTTTGGGTTAACTCTTTTTGTTTAGAAATTTAGACCTATGTTGGTGAAGTCTATTCATTATCAGATGCAAAGAATAAGCAATGACAAGTAATTACTGGGAACATTTCACCTGGTTACTATATGGGGTGAATAATTAAAGTGTCATCTAGATGAGTATTTTGATGTAGGATTTATAAACCAGTACTAGAAAAATTGCAAAATTTAGGATATATTATTATTTTTTGTCGCCCTTACAGGGTGAACCAAAAGTTTAGAAAATTTACAAAATACGAATTATCTTTGGAACAGCAACAGATACCAATTTACGATTTCGACATGTTAAACTGTCATTGGGTTCTCATTTTTCTGGCTAGGTTATAGTGATACTAGTCTATGTATCTAAATGTTTTGAGGAAATCACACCCATAGGACAAACTAATAAGTAGCGCTATTTAGTTTCCATTTAAAGCAATAAAACAAACAGGAACGCTCTTCATCTATTTGATCTTTTCTTTACAATGAGTTCCAAGTTTTTGACAATCAGTTGACACTCACTAAGCTGCAGGGACTTTTGTGTAATAAAAATTATGGTTCCCCCACTACTTTATAATAGGTACAATCTCAAAGTGTCATGAACCAAACTTAAGTATAGATAATTGTGAACTGCTTATTTTACATTAAATTTATTTTTTACTAACTTTAATAACGGCAAATTATTAAAAAGAATAAGAAATATAAAAATAACAGGAATTACGTCATCTTACGAGAACTTCAAGTGGTCACCCGTAATGAATCACCCTGTACAATAAATTTTCAAAAATAATCTCACCTCATCAATATCACGATGCAATTAGTTTATCTATAATGCCACCACTCAGCAAGTAAAATTCGCAAGTATTGAATTCTTAGATATATCTCTTGATTTATTGATTTTGGTCATGCGTAACTACTGATTGTTTAAATTAAAAGTAAGAATCTTTGACAAGACTCGTGTAAAATAGTTTAATGTCACTACAAAACTTTATTATATTATCCCCTTGATTTATTCTTTTTTAATTAACGTTGTTTATTTAATCGCCTTTTTGATTCAAATTTCGCATAAGCCGTATACCAAATAGCCGGTTACATTTCAATAGATAACTATCAAATCTTGTCTAACAGAATCACTGCTTTAATTATGCGCGGATAATTATCCAGACTACTAAAGTCTAGTACTAAACGCTCCCGAAGTTAGGTAATAATATAAAAACTTTTTCGGTTTAGCACAGCGCAAACAGGGTTTATGATCTGACAAAACTCTCATTCGCACAAATGAGTAGAAATGTTTAAAACTTTGGCAGTCTAAATTATATGAGGAATTAACTCGATAGTATAAACGTCTACCACATAAAGTCAAAATTAAGCTAAAGGATAATCTAGGCAGACACTAAAACTTTAAATCGTTAGAGATTTTTATTTTATTACTACTTGGGTAAACACTAAAACTAACCACGTAACAGGCAATAGAAACATATTATAATTAATATTAATATCTTGCTTTATATTCACCTTCAAGATTTATTTTAAGGACTATAATTTAAAAACAAAGTTAATTGATATTAAAGCAACTGAATTAAAGCAGTGACAATGTGAAAGCAAAACCAACCATATAATATTGTAGCTTTTGAACTTTGCAATTATCCCGAAGCATTTACAGATTTTATAGAAACCAACTGGATTAAGGCAAACAGCGATTCAGTAGGAGGAAAATGAAATTTGCTTTCGCTTATTTACACCTACCTAACTTTTTTCTTGTTCAGTAAACGCGTTTCAAGCGAAATCCCAAGGGAAAAGATAAACAAACACGTTGATTGAGTTGTCAGGACTTCTATTAAATTATTATAAATATAGCTTTTATATGAAAATAATTTTCCATTATCGTGGGATTGCCATTTTTCATATGTTGCCATGCTGACACGAAAGTTATTATAGCATTATTATGGGACTATGTCTATATAATTTTTTTTTTATTATTTTTGGAACAATTAAATTATGTAAAGTTAGGCAATATACATGCCTGCATAGTAACGCGCAATATATGTGTATAATGAAATAAAAGAGAAGGTAGGAGTGAGTGCCGAATGTGCCACACCAGACATGGACAGTACCGTTTCGAACTTACTAGTTTTCATCAGCGTGCCACAGGCTGGACACAATCAATAACACTCCACCAAGCAGCTAAATCCACTGCTGACTAGAAGATGTAAATGAAGAAAGTGCAACGCCATCTACCGGTGAGGGTAAGATGCCTGGTGGCCTCCACATAGCAAAGCTATTAAGCAGTAATGGAGTATAGTCACAGCCATCGTCCACCAGAGTGCACCATACACATTTGATAGCTTTGCTGATGTGGAGGCCACCAGACATCTTATCTTCACCAGTAGATTGCGTTGTACTTTTTCCATTTATATGTATACAGGGTGTAACACCTAAGACGTTTCGGACCATACCTCCACTATCATACAAGATATCGAAAAAAGTGTAAGAGCAAAATTGTGCATAATTACCCTCGTCATCTCTCTAAAATACTTCCGATTAGCAGTGGCGTGCGTGTATTCCAGAGGCGTATCAAACTTGTTTTTTCTTTTTTTTAAACGGGGCACCCTATATTTTATAGCAGATTTGGAAAACTCTGGATGAGTACTTTTATTTTTATGGAACATGGTATACCCCTAGCAATCCTCACAATCGTTTCATTGTTCGTCAAGATCACCAGACCTCACTCCCATTGACTTCTTCCTCTGGGGCTACATCAAGATATCAAGAACGAGGTCTACAGAACGGTACCAACTACAGCCGAGGATATGCGAAAGAGGATTCGCGCGGCTCTCCGTGGTGTATCACCAAACTGGCTTTGTTCTAACTCTCGTTGCTCGATGAACAGTTCCAGTAGTTGAAAATCTATCCAACACTCTTTAGAATGCACGTGGATTTGGATGCGCTCTGCCAGGCTACTTCTCAGCGTATACCTACTTGTGACGCCAACAAACAATTCTTGTAACATTCTCCAAGAATAAACACCATGTCAACCATTTCTTGAGCTTGAAGCAATTTCGCAACATTTATCAGAGAACATTGTTTCTACTGTCACTTGTTTGTTATTTTCACTGTTTTTTTTTTTGACAATTAGACTTCTTTTGTTTTATCATGATAGACTTAATTTCGGAAAAAGACCGACATAACAACTTTTTCTTTCTTAAAAATTTCGTTATAAAATGTATTGTTTTTTGGTACCAATGAAAAATTTCGAATTTTCGCTATCCAGGGACGTACTTTTTTTTTGAGGGGTGCCATTTGAAATTTTTACGCGCCGAGCCAATTTAGTTCTTGCAAAAAAAATTTCAAACAATGGTCAGATTGTAAGGAAAACATTTTATAACAGCGAAAAGGGGTATACCATGTTACATAAAAAAATAAGTACTCATCGAGAGCTTTCCAAATCTGCTATAAAATATAGTGTTGTCCCATTTAAAAAAATATAAGTTCTTAGACTTTCTTCGATATCTTGTATGATAGGGGAGCTGTGGTCCGAGGCGTCTTTGGTGCTACACCCTGTTAATGTCTTCCAATATTAGTGAGTTAGATGTGTAACTGGAATGAGTAAATACTCAGAGTTTAAATTATTTGTGTTGGGTGTGTGATTATTTCACTCATAGATCTGGGTGCTTATGTCAAAAACGTAGTTGTAAAGTATAAAACGGATGTCACAAAATATACGTAAATTGTCACTAACGAACATTTTGGAGAAATTTGAGATAATCATATCTGGTTTGGAATTATAATATAATATACCAGTATATAAAAATAACTTACTTAAAGAAATTCGTCTCAATGTAAGATATAAAAAGATATTTAAAGACAAATTCTTGGAAGAATTAATTATTATTAATTATCACATGACCCTGGCTATATATAATTTATTGGTGAATATAATAGTGTCATGACTCACGAGAATTTAGCATAAATGCAATGATTGGTTCTTTTGTATTCAACATTTTTTTATGTACATATGTATGTAGAAATGCACTGCTTGTCCCGACCGCGATAAAACAGTTTTTTGAAGCAATGCCATGAAGTTAAAACTATGTTTCCAACTTTTCTAAAGGTCAAAAGAACAGTTCTAAAATTATAAAAAAAAAGTATACAACTTTACCATTATTTTTTTTTGTCATCCCCAAATGAAATGTAATACCTAATTTTTTGCGCTGTTGTTATTCTTTAAAAATATATAAAACAATCAGTAAGGTTAAACTCATTCCTGTTTTTTAATGTATTTCTGTAAGGAACAATAGTCCTCCCCTAACGTTTTAATATAACATGAGCCTTTTAAGTATGCATTACAGACTTATCTTGTTTCAAATTCATTTAAATTCTTACTAACAAGAAGCCAGACATTTGTACGACTTACTTTTCCTAAGCTTTTTAAGGTTTTAAGATATAATTTTTTCAAGTTTCGCAGCTACATTAGCTAGGTGTTTACATAGAATGAATAAATTGGTCCACATTAACAACTAAAAGGTATGATAATAGAAGTAATTTAATTATTACGACCCCCAATATAGGATACCCTATTTGATTCATCTTTTTGATCTAACAAGGAAACAACGCGTTTAGATTAGGTAGTTTCAAGAATAAAGTAAATCAATCAGTGAAACATATTTTTCCTATTTCCTATCCATAAACGTGTTAAATGATTAATGTTAAACAATTTTTTGGCACTACAGTAACCGCTTGCATATGTTAGCGTACAGTCATAACTATTATAAGATCCACCTATTAGTACGTTATAATAGAAATAGATATTGAATCACCATGTAAGACAAGTGCAATTAATTTTATAAGTGCGGAGATAATTTTGCTTTGTTCTTGTCGAGTAATTATACCTATTTAACCATTTATTGTAGATTGTACGCCGGCATGTTGCACTGAAAATGGTAATAATGTTACGTATTATAAAAATATCCTCTGTATATGGAAGTATAAATTTTAAATTTAAAAAATATGAGGCCTTCAAAATATTGCTGTATTACCAGGGAGCGTTTTTAAGTTCGCGGAATGGTGGAGTTGGATTGTAATGTCTCTGAAGTTGTGATGTGACTCATCAATATTATAAATATTGAGTTTTATTCTAATTGCGTGGTTAGTCTTCGAACTATTAGTTTTGTTCGCGGAACACAATTAGTACTGATTCAGAACTAATACGGAACCAATTTGGGATTGTTGTATGGCGCATGCGTGATTATGGAACTGGTTCAGGACTTTAATATACTGCGACCGATTTCGGAACAAGCCAGAATTCTGAACTGCTTGCTGTCACATTTCTGACCTATGTTTTCTGGGTCTGTTAATTTTTGATTTAAAATAATTTGTAGAAGTGAAAGTGTAATGACTTCAGGCGATAAATTACTTAAAAAAATTGGTTACTTTTCTTATGTTCTTGAGTACAGTACTTTTACTTATATTAAAACGATCAGATACATCCCTGTATGAAGCCGCTTCATTTGCCGCAAACCATAAAGAAACCGTAATACACTTCAATGGCGTTACTTTTTCAGAATCTCCTTCTTGCTAGTGAGTCAGCAAAGCGTTGTGTAAATTCTTGCGTAACATCTCTGCTTAACCGACAATGTTCCAGATATTGTTCTGCACTAAACTGGGGCACGATTTCCTCAAAATAATTTTCGGTTTTAGGAATTTCAACTATATCCAGCATTTCCTCTAAATCTTCTTCACTTGATGATAAATGATCTGACATTATGGTATACTTAAAATATTTTATTTACGTTTAAACTAAAAAGTACAAAAACGTGCATTAACCTTAGATCATATGTATTAATCGAGAATAATCACAGTACGTTAAACGTCAAATGTCGTTATGCATAGAACTGCGCATGCCTCGAACTTACAGTTCTTGCTAAGGTCATAGAATCGGTAGAACCAATTCTGAAGTGATTTTGAAATGAATTTTACATATGCCCGAACGCAGAACTGTCACTAGAAATTCTGAATTTTATGATCCGCGAACGGCAATGTTTCAACTGCGCGTGCGAATAGTCCCCAATTAGTTCTGAATCCTTACCGCGAACAAAGCTATTCAATCAGGAAGAATGTGTCAAATATGGAAAATCGAGTAAAAGTATCGCGCCGTTGTCATGTTCCTTACAGAGCAAGGAAAGCAAGGAAAATCTTTTGAAACCATACTGGAAAAGATGTCATCGGTTTTCAGCGATTTTTGCCTAGGAAAAACTATGCTTTATAAGTGATACAGTCTTTTTTAGCAAGACAGGATGACCCACAATAGGAGCTGCGGCGTATCCATGTGACTGCTTGAGAATTTACTCAAAAACTGGAATAAGTAATATACGCTCAGCTATAGAAGAAACAATTTGCAGAAATTATTGGAGTACCTGACACAAGCATTGTTAACATTCTTCATTAGGGGTACAATTAATCCCTAAAATTTCAGTAATGATGGTACAATACGTCAATAAAATACAAGGCGTATCCTAGTAGAATGCTCACGCCGCCGTAAAACCAACAGCGCGTGTAATGTTCCTGTGCATTTTTGGACCTCTGTAATGATTATAAAGATGTAGATTGAACCAAACTATTAGCGAAAATGATCTCATCATTGTAGACTTGAGTCTAACGTAAGTAAGACTCCATGCAGTGGTATAAAAAGGCACACCATCATCACCCCAAGAGATTTTTGAAACTCAGACATCGTGTTCCTAGATTAAAAAGATAAAGATGTTTCAATAACTGAAAAGAATACTAGGTTCCAATCTTTGAACGGTTAAAAGAAGTTATTAAACAAAAAGAAAAATAAATATGATGAAGGAATGTTCTACTCTTGCACGACAATGCTTCTGGGTACAATAGTAGTGTTGCCTGTCCTGCATAAGGTTCGATATTTTGAGTTACCCATCCTGTTATCCATGGCTGCTCCCGAGATTAGTACCTATTCGCAATATTGAAAAAAAAAGAACTGTAGAAAGAAATCTACGAATAATACATAAAGCAAAGGACGCATTTTGGGCAAATTTTTTAGACAACGATAAAACCACATAAACTAATTGAAAGATCTGGAAAGTGTATTAGGGTTGCATGTGTATATATTGAAAAAGAAAAAGAATTTTGTATTTTTGTTTTCTATTTTTATCTTAAAAACGTAGCCTCGTATTACTTTCCATTTATTACTCTTATGGTGTGGGAGAGAAATGGTTTTAGCCTGATGTATACTGGGAAACCTACTTTCCGGTGGCCCTTGTTTTGTGCTGTGTTATAAGTGATAGTAATCCTGATAGATCTCTAAATGTGAAATGAGTGCTCTTGTATTACACGTCTTGGCTCACCATCGTTCTTTAATTTGACCTTTAGTTTGGTTATTATTACATCTACTGGGTCATATGGGAGCTAATCCTAAAGTATCCAGAGCAAATAAAATAAAAGTTCAGGCAAAATTCATGACATTGCTAAGGAAGTGCATCTATTTACTTTAAAAGCATACAGAGGAAATTACATATCAGAATTAGAGTAAAGGTAGCAGTAAATTACATCCTTTGTATGAATTGGTACATAAAGGTAATAGCTTTAATTAGATTTCAAAGCTACAACGAGCTTTTAATTTAATTAAAAATGAATTTATTTCTTCAAATGTTTTAGTTTATTATAAAATTATGGTTTACCACTAGTTGTAGCTTGTGATACTAGTGCATATGAAATAGGAGTAGTTCTCTCGCATTAATTGAATATCCATCAGGTGAACTTCGCCCTATTACATTTACGTCAGGGACGCTTAATTCATCAGAAAAACATTACAGTCAAATTGCAAACGAAGCTCTAACCACAATTTATGGAATAAAAAAAAATAATCAGTATTTGTATGCTAGGAAATTCATAATATTAATGGATCATAAACCTTTACAAACAATTTTTGGTAACAAGATAGAAATATCAATTTTTGCAGCCAGTCGTCTCCAACGATGGAGCGTAATTTTATCGCCATATCAATATGATATTAAATATATAGATTCTTTTAAAACTTGTATTGTTGACAGTTTGTCTCGTTTACCTAGTACTGAGATAGACAACAACAGTGATAACGGTTCCCGTTATTTATTTTACATCGAAGAAAAATTTCCAATAAATTCATAGTGCTCCCAAGATCCACTTTTATCTAAAATTTATATTCACTGTTTTAACAGATGGCTCCCTGGAAACAAACTAGATTTAAAAGTCAAACTGTTTTAATAAAAAGCAGGAACTTGCATAATTTCTGGATGTGAATAAGGATATACCTAAAACCTTACAAAAACAAATTTTGAACGAAATGGATCTTATTTCTTGTCAAATTTATAACCAGTTTAGAAAAGATCCTACTAGGAATTCAATTGTTTCCTGACCTCATGTTAGTAAACCATGATGAAGACTACATATTAATTTTGTGGGTTCTTTTCATAACAGAAAATATTTGGTTGTTATTGACTCATATACAAAATGAATAGAAGTTTTGAAAATGTATAATACTACCTCTGCTTGCGTAATTAGTAAATTAAGGGAATTGTTTTCCTGATTTGGAATTCCTGAAACGATTATCCCGGATGGGGGTCCGTCTTAAAAATAATGGAATTTCGCATTTATTCTCATCTGTTGATTATCCATCTAGTAATGGCGCAGCAGAAAATGCCGTGACGACGTTAAATATTATATTTAATATATTGACACATATACGTATTCGAATTTATTCATTTGATTACAGAAACACTGAACATTCAACTACAGGTGTAAATCCTGCAAGTTTAATGTTTGGTCGTAAATTAAACAAACAATCATGATTAGAGACAGAGGATTTAATTTAGGTAGCAATGTTATTATTAAAGATTATGATTATACAATTTCATCTAGTTCTTTATGCATGGGTAGATTGGACTATTGTTGATAAAGTAGATTCAATAATGTATGATGCAACCCGGTACAGGTACTGTTTACCTACAACGTAGACATTCAGATCAAATACAACCTAAGTTAAGTAAATAACACTCTTTACTTATATACGCATTGCTGTGTACTGAATGTACCAACAAAAATGCCAAATGAAATTAAAAATGAAAAATTAAATTAGCTAGCTCAAATGATAACAATTTTTATAAGTCGCAAAAGAACAATTAAACTCAGGGTTACTATCATGATAAGAAAAATGTGGGTTAAAGAAATCTGACTTTCTTTCATACTCAAAAAATATTTAAAAGGTTTAATTAAAAATAAAAGAACAGTATTTTGAATGACATAAAAATTCAATAATTTTATTATTTTAAAAAAAAAAGAAAAGAAAATTAATTACAAACTTTGCAGAAAAAAAACCTTGGACAAAAAGGTCCTGGTCTAAATCAAAACTGCATATGACTTTAAATTACAAAAGGACAATTCAAAATCCATTTACAAAGCAACAGAAAACAAAAAGTTCAGGAAGATAATAATTTTTTTTTTCAATTCAATCCACGTGGTCTCAAAATTGAACGTGGAAAATTCAAGTAATTTATATAAATGAAAAATAAAAGCAAGCACAATGCTTTTATTCACCCCACCCGACGTTAATAAATAATTACAAATCAGAAAAATTAACAACGAACAAAAAAATAACTCTTTAAACTTAAAATATCTTCCTGCACGTAAAAATAATAACAGATCTTATATCTAAATTGTGTACACAAAAATACAATATCAATTATTATTAAATGAGTTCCGTGATGAACGAAATAAAATCAAAAACGTGAATTCAAAACTTGAAATCAATAATCACAAAATCTCAGCAATGAAATACAACTTTATATATCTACTTACTTTCGTATCGATCAAGGAACTGAACTCACAAGGTTAAACAATCGTATAAGTATAAACATCTCAGATGCGTGCGATGCAACGCACACAGATCTATCCGCAAACGGACGAACTCGCAAAACAAAACAATATATATACAATACCAGTGAACGCAAAATGTACACCTGACTGAAATTAATATAAACAACTGAACAATAAAATAAACAAATTAAACAATCCAAAACATTAACTAAATCTTATTTGAAAATAAAACAATTTGAAATTTCTCGCAACATTGACAAACGCTTAACGGAATGAACAAAAAAAAAACTGAATTTACAAAAACCCGGGGTGCCAGACCACAGCAGTATGTTAAAACTCGAGAATCTGAAAATGTAACAACTGTTAATACCGAGAGTAAAAATAATGAAGCATTAGGTAATGAAGATATTCCTTCAGTATCGGATTCTGTAGTTAACAATGAAAATTCAAATACTCTTGGCGATAGATATAATTTGAGACATCGAATTAGAGTTACTAATTAGCTAAAATTCAATGTTATTTTTAATACTTCTGTTCTTAACCGGCTTTAAATATATCACAAAGTGTAATACTATGTATACTGACAGCATTATTTTGAGATATAATCAGAGTGGATGTAGTTGTGAGTTGAATATATATTTTTTTTTTTAGACAGTTTTCTTTGTGTCCATATATGTATGTATTACAAGTAGAGGCAAGTGATTTTGAAATCAGTACTAAATAAGATTATTTTAACTACTCTTTGCGGCTAGAATTAGACGTTTAGTAGTCAATAGAAAATAAAATAAGTAACCTTCTAAGACTACTACTTAAAAGGGTAGAAAGTGAAACAAAGAAAGTGGTCTTCCAAATAAATAAAGAAACTTAAAAGGGTGAAAGCGCAGTTTGAATTTGATGGCTAAACAAACAAGAATGCATTAGTTAATATTATTTTTAATTCCTGCTATACCATTAAGCTTCTAAGGACAAAAAATGTAAACAACTTTCATTGTAGTGATTTCACTATCTTAATTACACCACAAAATAAGTATATGTCCTGAATTTATTAAGGTGTTGGACGTTAAGTTGACCTTAATTATTTGCAGCAACTTGTTTCTAATCAATTAGTGCTCGGACCGTTGAGATAATTTCAAACTAATTGTAAATGGCATGTGGTTACTACACTGGAATTATTTGCTCTTAACGTAGGCGTCACTAAAGATATAAACAAAGCAATGGGAATATTAATGATAAGGGGTAATTATGGTTTCTTAGTGCATTTATAGTGAAACCAAGTCATTGTTTCAATCATTAGCGGTACTAAGAAGCAAATGTTTATGAAACAAATACAACGGCGTTTGTGTTTACGTACAGAAACTTAATGATAAAAATTAAGGACAATATTTGTCATAAACATACGTGAGTTAACCTGTAATAAAGCAAAATATTCCTATTTTGATATTGCAATAGAAGGAACAAATGACACTGTCATTATTTTAAAACAGATTTTTGTTGGATATAATTTTGAATAGCATGTGGAAATGCGTCCAGGATGACATTTGAAAATAATCTTCTTTATATATTTTAATAAATATTATCAATGCACTTTAGCTGGGGTGAAAATAATAGGGCGTTCCTTTATTTTGCATTATGACGAATGACCCGAAATACTCCTCTAAACTTTGTTTTGGGAATATATTGAAACGATGGGATGAGAAAACAATATTTCAGTTATTAAATTGGTAAGTTATCTGATCTCGACTAACAATTGACCTAAAACATAGCCTATCCGCCTCCCAATATTTCTTTTCTTATTAAATGTTGTCTAACTTGGGAAGAATGTTTTATAACTCATGCAGTGTAAATAGAATAGAACTTACTTCATATTTATATATGTATATCATTTCAACTGGGTAACTAATTTTGGTTGGTAGTGCATACGTGTATACTGCGGCAAATTTAACCAATATTGTAGGAGAGGTTATCATTTTATTAAAAAAATAACTGGTATTTGCAAAACAATGTTTTAAAATAGCATTTTATATCTGTTTTATCGGGTTCTTAGCGCTTCCTGAATATATACTAAATAAAATTCATGATGAATTGATGAGTTAATTAATTTTGTAGCTATTTATATATATATTATAAATATTTTCCTGTATATCTAAATAGCTAACAAGAAACTATTAATTGCTAAAGGATAATGAAATCGAAATATATCGAAGAATTTGTTTATTGAATATTAAACCACAATTTATTCATTGAAACTGGGGCGAATTCTCCGAAAATTTTCCACCTCATTGGGATTCCCAGCAAATTGTTATCGATTTTAGCTTGATGTTCTCTGCAGCTCGCAGTAAAAAGGTGTATGTGCAATGCAGGTAGACGATCGTAAGGCTTTATATGCGTGACTCACAGAAAAGTTCATTCACTTGAAATACAAATATCAAATATGTATTCTTTTTTAATGAATAATGCGTTTCGGAAATTTGTGTTTGTAAACATTTTTATCATTTTCAGGTACCAGTGAATCGATTCAATTTATAAAATATTAGCAATTTCATTATTTATTATTGCTATGAGTGTGCTTCGAGTAGTTTTGCAAGTATATTTCGTAATTTTATACGGGAGAGTTCGTTTTAGTAAATTGATGAATGTTCATTGTTTCAAGATACTATGTCGGTATGTGTGCATGGTTAAAATTTTAATTCACCCTTATTAGTTTTTTTGTAAACATAACTTTTATCTCCTTGTTTGTTTAGTTCAATTTTCCTACAACTGAAATATCTGATTTAATAAATAAAATTAGTAGTTTTATACAGTTGAAAGAACTTCTTACTGATTATTAGTGAGACCACTTTCTATTACTTGGAGACGTGAAATTTCTTCTGCTAAAGCTCGCGTGCCAATTACCAGTCCTTTAAAATGATTCCGTAGCATTGTTTTAGAAATTTTGTAAATTGAGCTGACATTCGACCGTCGCAAGGAGAGATTCTCCAATTTCATATTATTTTTCCGGTAGCATTTAGCTTTTTGTATCCTTCTTATATGATATTGTTTATAATTGATTTCTGGACATTTTCCCTTTCTTAGGTTTTAAATTTTTCGGGAAAACTTGATCAAGATATTTTTGAGTTTCTTTGTAGTGAGAAATGCTTTGTGCTGTCAAACATGAAGTTTCTGATTTTTTCCAAACCTTCTTGCGCAAGAGGGACGGAAGTCAGCGTTATGCATCAAATCATCTTGGGCTGTCACAAGCCAACATCCACGGGTTCATTAGACCATACAACGACACCCAATCTTGCTGCACATAACCAGGAACGGGTTTTACGATGTCGACATTTGCTTAAGATGATCGATTTTAGGAGAATGACAGTAGTAGAGGCTAAAAACAGACTGGAAGAAGTTCGGGAAGTCAGAGTATCTGCGAATGCTGTCAGAAGTCGTTTAAAGGACGTTGACTTGTCTGTTCGAAGACTTGCTAATAAACATCACCGACACCATAGAGTAGAGCAACTTCAGCTTGCACGAACTCACGCTGAACGGCGTGTCGAAACTAGAGCCAGATTCTCTTCAGTGATGAATGCGAGTTCTGTCTTAAATGATCTGATGGTCGAGGATACACAGAAGAGCTGGAAAGCGATACTCCTACTGTAATATAGTACCACGACTAAATTATAATGATCGATCTGTGATGGGTATGGAGTGAGACTTCTACCTAAGCTCGTACAGATTTGGTATTGCTACATGGGGGTGCAATAAATGGCTTTAGTATATCAGACATTCTACAAGAATATGATAATGATTATATTTTAATGGATGATAATATCTGAATCTAGTCGGCATTCAAGGGATGGTACTCACTAGCGCACGTTTGAGACCTGCTGGGACGTCTAATCAGAGCTCGTCAGTTTGCTCTAGAGACGCCGAACGAATTGTGAAATACAATACACTGATACAAGAATGGGAGCAACTGGATCAAAATGTCATTGAACATTTGACTGAAGGGATGCCATAACGTAACCAAGCTGTTATTCGAACCCGATGTGGCAATGCCCGTTACTAATCTTTATTAGCACAAAATATGAGTGATTCGCCTTTTGTGGAATTTAGTGTATTTCCGGCATACAAAGTTTTAAATACAAAGAAATCGAAATCTCTACTTTTCCGCATTTTTGGTCGCTTGAAATTCCTGGCTTTATTGAAATCTATCTGGGCATTAAATTATTTAAAATTGATTTCTTAATTTCCTTTCTAAGGGTTTTCTCCGAACTCAACCATTTCCCAGATATATGCTTCAAATAGGTTTGAAGGAATCAAATCATTTATTTTCAATAGCGCGCTTTCCTCAGTTTAAGTTACGCACTAGCCTCAAGAGCAGGACGTTCTTGCATTTATTATTGCTGTCTTAGCTGTGAAATTAAAACGATTGAAGAAATTAAAAAAGTCTGAATAGACGCAAATGCAAATGTTTAATAATCAGATGAGAAAGGTTTTAGAGAAAGGAAAAAACATACAAAAAGAGCTTTCTTGTAATTATTATGCTAATCTTAAAAGCAAATTTTTTGGACCGGCTAAAAAAAATTCTTTTCGTTAGTCCATGGTCAATTAAATATGTTATAACTGTGAATAACTAACAATGTTTCAATATTCATAACTCCTACAGACATATTTTTAAAACGTTAACACCCTTGCACCTAACTCGCACTTACTCCGTCTTACCTTCAGCGGTTATAATTATGAACTTAAAGTGAAGGCATTGCAGTTTTAAAAATCAAAGTAAATTTCCATGAAATGTAATAGGTAATTGTGTATTACATACATACGTTGTAGCTGGTTATTATATGTGTATATTGGTTGAATGTAGTAGAAATATGATTTTTAATGTAATGTAATCATTCTTAATTGCAGCAATCGTAATTCAATGGTAACTTTTATTTTTTGAGGTTGTTATTTTTTATAATTGAGTAGTGACGCAACAGAATATTGCTAATTATAAACAAATAAAGCACGCATTTACTGGCGTACATGTTAACGTTTCTAAAAATAGGATTGAAACTATTTGCACTCGCGTCCAAAAGTTAAGAAAGCTATTATTATACATTTATTATTGTTCTTATTATTATCTTTATTTTACTCATTCGCCACATACATAACATAACGACATTCTATATTTAAACATAATTGATATAAATATATAGATGCCCCCAGATTGAGTTCACAATAGGTATAATAAACAAACAATTTTTTAGTTGGAATTTCATCTTTAGGAAATAAACACTGTTTGGCCTGAAAGTTATTTTTAGTTTCCGATTTTTTAATGTCAAATAGGCTTTTATAGTTGAGCAAAAACTATTTTGGTTTAAGATAAAGTATCTTTTTTGGATACCACATCCGAAAGTACAACCTTAGTACAGTCATTCTAAGATAGAAAGCGCGACTTTATCGAATTAAACTATGCATTGACCGGTCGCATCACTTCCGTTACTTTACTTCCCATTCACGCTAGAATAAAAGAACTACATACCGAATTGACACGTTGGTATGTCACTTCCGTTAATTTACCGTATACTTCTGTGAAAATTCTGTTTTCCTGGGTTCGGCTGTCAAAATAGCTATCAAACAATCTGTCATTCAAACATGAATGATCAGTTTTCTGAACATTACAAATGCAAGTACATTCATTGATTTTAGTAAGTGGTAATCACGTGCTAGCCAAAAAAATTTCTTATCGAACTCGTTTGGTTGCTTGCCTCGGTTCATAATCTCCAAACTCGTTCAACAAAACGTCACTTTTCACCTTGATACATATTTCGCTCATTTTAGCCTTATTTCTGTTAACAGTAGGTCAAAATGTTACTAACAATAACAAAAGGTGTTCAGAATGAAAAGTCATGAAGTTATGCAATACTTCATAATATTCGGCCTGCTTTGATTTTGTCAATTTCGTCACAGATAAAGTACTTACTTTCTGCGTTCACAGTACACCAATGTGTAATTAAAAAAAAAATTTTTCAGAACGAAAAATTATGACGTATGTAATTTTCCAAAAAGATCAAGTAAGTTTATTAAATACGCGTGGTATTATTGCCAAAGTTAAAGTCGGCCGATGTTCTGAAATTTTGCATAACTTCATAACTTTTCACTTTAAATAACTTTTTTCTAGTAATGCTTTGAGCTACCGCTAAAACAAAAGATGGTTTACCTAAACCCAAAATAGTATTTGCTCAACAGTAAAAGCCCGTGATATTAAAAAATCGGAAGTAAACTAAAAATAAGTTTGAGACCAAGCATTAAATATTAAATTTCAACACGAAAAGTTTTTGTCCATAATACAAATTGTGAACTCAATCCGGGGACATCCTATATAAAATACGCCTCATTGTTACTACCTATGATAAATCTGAAAAGGTCATGGAGAAAATAGGCATATATGGTCACCACAATCCTAATTTAATCTAATCTAACGTAATACTTCCTTGGAATCGTTAACTGGAAACTAGAAACACGTTTAGCATGAGTGGTAAATAATGTCAATTGTAGACGAAAATATTTTTTTGTTGGAAATGTGGCTGGTGATTGAATAAAAGATTTACATTTTTAACGTTTCGGCTTCTTTATTTATATAATGTCAATCACCATCGATGAACGCCATTTGTTCATCTTTCAACTACAAACGAAAAGAAAATCACTACAAACAACTACAAACGATTCCAAAGAGAACTGCGAAAGCGGATTTTTTATATCTCAAAGAGGGGTGCGGTTGATTTTTTGAAGATCCTATAATTATTAATGGATGGAGCTACAAATGATATTATTGTTACTGCAAACAACTACAAACGAAATACTAGCATTTTCTATAAAAAGAAGTTTATTCTTAAAATGTGGGGTGCTAAGTTCACATAGGTGAATTAAAAACGTTAATTATATTTATTATGCCATAAGTAGATACCTTATTACCCAAAAGCATATTATTTTAATGTGCTTAATGTAAAATAGTGGAGTAGACTATAGAAAACATGAAGGATACTCGTTAGGAGGCTGTAGAATTTCTTAAATTAGGATGCTTTACTATTTTATAGACAAATTTAGGTAGGTAAGTTGTGTACCAACTTTTATAGAAATATTCTAGCCGGAAGGAAGTATACCCACTAAATTCGATAATGCTATCATTTCCTTAACAACGTATGCGCACATGAGCAGAAAATGCGATATACGGTTTAGAAGAAACCACTACAATATGGGTATGTGTTATGAAAGAACTAGGTTGCTTGCGGGCATTTTTAATTTAGATAATACCCTTATCTCCACATTTCCTGATGCATATACATATGTATGGCCTTTGTGCTATAATTGAAATTTCTCATTGTATTTTAACTTTCTTCCATAGCACATTCGTTTAACGAATTCAAAATTGTTGTATACTTAATCCGAGGTAGAGATACTGAAGAATTTAATCTAAATAGGCAACTGGTATATAAACTATAATTATATTATTATATAATTATTAAATCCATAAATAAATGCATTTCACATTTTGTACTGCAAACATGGTAACAACCGCCTTCTTAATTTTGTGAAATATCTTTATTTTTATATAGGTATATGCAGTAATCACAAGGTGGTTCTTTCTTTCCCATCGTTGACCTTTTCATTTCGTATTTCCGGACCATTTTAATATTTGATTGTTTACCGTATTAGGCGTACAATTATTTATTTCCCATTTTACTGCTATAATGCTTTATCGCTATTTTTCCTTTCAATGTTAGTACAAATACTTAGGAATTGTTCCCTAATCCCCTTGTCTTTCGCGTCAGTTGCCATGCAGTTTTATCATTCTCTGTGTCGATAATTACCCAACAAGCACATTTATTATTTGTATCTTTGTTACTATCTTGTCGGTGAAACTATGGCTGAATATGCAATATTCAGTCGTTAATAATAATATACATATTTTCATTGCAAGTTACAAAATAAAAGTAAGATATAAATACATATGTATAAAATCGATAATACATCTTACATCTAAATAAATGAAAACTTATTTAAAAACTATTGTATACTTGACAATTTTTTCCTATTGAAATTGATGGAACCACCATACAAATACAAAACATAACTATTGTATTGTTGTATTGTTTCACAAACTAAATAACGTATATTTTTAAGGGCTTAGGATAATCTGGACAACGCTTCTCCGGTAGCTCCTTTATCTTTAATAACTTGGAAAGAACTGATCCAATCATCCTAAAATTCATACATTTTGTTCACAAGTGTGTTCTGAATAATTTGGTATATATACCATCTTCCAAATGGTTTATTTGAAAATATAAGGGTAAGACCAGACCAGGCGGTTTACAAGCTGTGTCGTTAACAGCTGAAACAAATCAGATCCACCAAATTAGGCTGTTTACAGGCTTTTTAGTAACGGTTATAGGTCTGCAATGGCCGAGCGTATACTATTATGTCAATTTATGTTATAATGTAACTACAAAGATATATACATACATACTATTATATGATACATTTCAAGTATATATCGCTTTCGATTTTGCTAGCTCGCCTGCCTACACAGCATCTAGTTGCAACATGGCCACCGTAACCATGTAAAGGGTTTTCCAATATGGGCGGGTTCATATTGAAATGGAATAGAACAATTTGTGTGTGAGGTATTACCGACATTTTTTTTTTTATTTGAAAGGACCGTGTACGCATTATGTATGGAATACAACATCGTTTAAAAGTCCGCCGCGACTTCTCACGGCGCTCCGGCACTGATCCGAGTGGACTAATTTTAAATGACTCTGTTGCATAGATCCGGCTGAATTTGAGCAATGGCCCGGGTTATGTTCACATCGGTCGATTGCAACTTATTGGCATAGACTTGCGACTTCAGGAAACCCCACAAGAAAAAGTCTAGCGGGGTCAAATCGCACGAACTTGGTGGCCAATTCACGTCAAATCGTTCATGCAGAATGTCCAGTGTGGCGCCTGCTATGTGGCACGTAGCGCCGTCCTGCTGGAACCACATGTTGATCTACGTTCATATCGTTCAATTTGGGCCAAATCGGTTATCGTCGTTCTGTAGCGTCCGCCGTTGAGGGTGATGGCCTCACCAAAGTCGTTTTCAAAAAAAGTACGGATTAATGACGCCGCCGGACCAAAATCCGCACCAAACAGTAACTTTTTGTGGGTGCATTGCCTCCTGGTGAACCCCGTGTCGTTCCATATACATAGCCATTCATTCAAAAATGCGCCTCGTCGCTAAAGATGATTTGTCGGCCAAAATTGGGGTCCTCTTACAAACACTTCGAAGCCCAGTCAGCGAACAAACGGCATTGCCTATGGTCATTCACTTTGGATCAGTTGGATCTTGTACGGATGTAAGCCCAAGTCCCGGCGCAAAATTCGCCAAGTTGAAATTTGCGAAAAGCCGAGTTCTTGTGCACGGCGAGAAATTGACTGCCTGGGGTTCTCCTGCACACTCTCATGGACCGCGGCGATGTTCTCGGCCGATCTGACTTTCCTTTGCCGTACGGATGTTGGCAGCTTGTTTATGGAACCGGTCGTCTCGAATTTGTTCACCAAACAAACGTTGGAGAGTCGACATTGAAGGGCCACCTCGCCTGCCTTAAAATGGACGCCACGCGCGCAACGTTTTCACTAACGAACACTCTTAATAATAAAGTTTTATCATTTGGACGTGCTGCTCAATCGTTTAACTTGCCATGGTGGCATCACTGACTGAATAATAAACAACGGATTAGACAGACGCCATCAAAACAACATGGCCGCCACAGACTGCCAACATCGACCCGCCCCGATTGAAAAACCCTTTATAACAAATGTAGTTGAACCAAGCTTGCTCTGCTTGCAAAGTGCATCTTCTAATTTTGTCGTAATGTTATCTGCTATGATCGACCTTTGGATAAGGTCATCTATATATTCCTTCTTCTCAGAAACCAATGAATATTTTTTAACGAATTTTTTTGTTTTATTTTGAAAAGTCTAATGAAGGTACCGATAAGATTTTTTAAAATTTGAAGCTAAAACAAAAATTTAAGAAAAAGATTTCTGTACACATTGGAGCTTTTTTTGGTTTTGAATATTTTTTTTTGGAAAACCACTCTTGGGATCTTGGGAACGTTAATTTATTTACGCATAGGTATGTTTAAAAAAAATTACCTCGACTTATTGAATTGGTTTTGAGAAGAAGGAGCATAAATGCGAGAGGGCGCTGCCTTTCAGGAGAAGCGGTTTGTATTTGACTATTGCAGAATAGGATCTATTCATCTCTTTATAAATGATCTAAAAGGCAAAGCAATCATATAAACATTGGTGAATTAGGGCTTCCTTTGGCTTTTGTGTGTTGTACCCATAACAAAGCTACATTTTAATATCCTATTTTATTTACTTACGGCAATTGATTCGATATCCTCAAAAAAAAATTCTTATTAACCAAAAATGCCCGGATTTGAGCTATTGAATTCAAGACAAGTTGTAACAAAATAAAAATACCAAACTGTCCCACAAAGACTGCGAATGTCGAAGGTACTCCAAAAAAGCAACTCATTAGGGGCACCCACATAGGATTTATAGATATAGTAGGCAAAACTCGTGTCTAGTAGAGTCGTAGGTGCGCTTTTTTTGCAGTTTCAAGTGTACCTCCAAACTAATATATTTATAATTTGTAGGTATTATAGAAAAGTAATTTCTATACCCAAAGAAATAAACTTGTTAGCAGTGCAGTTTTAGAAGAAATTATTTTACTGAGGTTAATTTAAATAGAAAGATGAATATACAAATATAATTAAGATCTGACTAAAACATTGAATAATTATGCTTCTATTTTATCTGAACATTTTTTTTTTATATTCAGCAGATTACGGCACTAACATTCGAATGGTCATTTATTTATGTTTATACATACAATTATGCTTAGAATTTCCACATACATGAGTGTGTTACACATATGTGTAGTCAATGCGTACAAGTGTATATTGAATACGTAATACCGTACTTTATTTCCCTAATACTCATTAAGCCATTATATAATAAAGCAGTTGCAAAATAGAAGTTGTTCAAGAACATGTGGATTTATTCTCTTGGAAATTCTCGGAACTAGTAAAGAGAAAGGCAGCTTTTACACCTTTTGTTACACACTACTTATTTGTTAATTTGAGATTTACATATCTAAATACTATCAGTAGTGCACTTGAATCTGTAGCATCTAGCATTCATTTAGTTTAAAGTGATAATTTTAAAATGTGGACACTATTGCAGTTAAAACGAGGTAATTGATTAACTTTACGCTTTTGGGCATTTACGTATTTATCTATGTTAGATATAAAGCTACAAACAATTATTTCAAAAGGCTATTACTATAAAAAAAGCATATTCGCTCAACTGGTACATTTACAAAATATGTTTTATGTTTGTTGACTTGTGAATTTGATTTTCATAATTCATCCGTGCATCTAACAAGAATTCCAACGAGAAATTATTTGAGGTAATATTTTAGGATGCTAATTAAAATGCGAGGGAAGTATGCAGTACCTACTCCTGACTTAGGGAATCACGGAAGTGCATATTTCCTTTGGCGTAGCGTTGTAAGCAAATGCCGAAATTTACCAGGAATGTGCGGATGTTTGCGGAATGTCCTTGTGAAATCGCCGTCGAAAAATGACAAACTCCCTATGCGGTAAATAGATAACTCACCTTGTTTGCATGTTCCGTAAATGAGACCACGGGGTCGATAAACTTTTACATACGTGCGCTTTTATTCGCATCACGAACGCGCTCATTCGACGTTGTGCTTTTATTATACGCGCTATAGATTGTTTTATGACGTCCATCAATGGAGTTTATATTTAGTTGTTGTGGATAATAAAAATTTCGTGATATTTCTCTAAACGTGAGACCAGGAAATTGTGTAGAGGGTCGCGTGTGGACCTAAAATAGACGAAATCGTTTTCAAGGTTCATATAGATTAGATTTGAATAACAGCAGTGCGAATAATGTGAACTTACATACCATGCTGGCAAATGTTCGTAATAATGCCAAAAAAATCCAATCCATTTTCAATAAAGTTAGTAGCCGACTAGTAGCGTACGCCATTTGGCAACTCTTCACGTAAATCTCAACACGAGACCTATGTTTACCAACACGATATGTGTCTTGCATAAGCTGATACTGTAGGATCTATATAGTGCCTTGTGTTCCTGCTTCACGATAAAAAAAACTTGGTTTACTTAATTATATAGAGTGACCGGCATAATTGTTGCAATATGGCGAATTTTTTTTTGGCTTCAGTAGGATCGACGGTTTGTACACTTCTAAAATTATAATTTATTTTTCAACTTAAATAAAGTTTTTTTTAAATGAACAAATTTAAGTAGAGGACGTATTTTCTTCTTTAAAGATGCGATGCAGTTTTACATGAAAAATCAACTTCTTTTCAGAAAAAAAAAAATTAAGGATAAACATACATCCTGTTCAAAATTATTCCTGATCCTCAGGGGTAACGAGTAACCAAAAATTATAGTGCTAAACATTAAGGAACTAATGTAAATATTTTTTTTATTTCCTATATTTATTACTTCCTTTGACATAAACTTGTATGTCCTTGTGTCGTGCAGAAGGAATTGATCAAAAGTGTGATGTGTGTGTGTATCTTAATAACTTCACTTAGTAATTTAAACATAAACAATTCGATATTCAAGTAGTAAAAATAAACTAATTTTGCTCTTGGATTTGCACAACAGACGAGAATTTACTTATACAGAATTTTTTCCTCTTTCACGAATTTTAGTATGCGGAAGCACACAAAAAATTATGATAATGTAATTAACATGACTTCAAATATTAAATAATGTTGAAGAGTTCCAAGACTTTAGACCAGTTGTGCCAATATAAAATCTTCAACCGCGTAAACAGATTTAAATAATAATAATTAATTCATTTAAAACAAATAAAAAAAAATTAACTTTTTAATAATTCTGAAGTAGTATCTTTTTCTAGTTTTGTCTAGTGTTACGTTCCAGGGATCTTTGTCAGTCTCCTGGATTCCTATCTTACTTTCATCGTTCTTTTTCTTGTTTTTTATTTCCTTTGCTTTCATGGCATTTTTTTGTAGTATGTTTACATTTCGGTGTTACCTTTTTTCTTTCCTCTGCTTCTCTGAGTTGTTTCCACACTTCTACTGGAGTGGCGACACTTCCCCAAGTGTTTGTTGTTTTAATCTGGGGGTTGCTAATTTCTCTGGTTTAGTGTCAAATGTTAAAGATTTAGGTTTGACGACTGAGTATCATCTGCTCCCCAAATGGGCAATGGCTGGACATCTGAATCGGTTTGAGATAAATTTGTTTGAGCAACTGTAAATGGAGAGAAACTCTGTTCAGCATGGCATTTTGACGATGACATGACAAAACAGTTTAATTTTTCTTTGAATACACTTTTGAATATGGTCATTGTTGGTAGAGTTTTGCTATTCGCAGATACTCATGCAATAGATTGAGTTCAGCTATTCGGAACCAAAACTATCCGGATATTGTAGGATCCGAATTCACTATCCGAATCTCAGTATCCGGGTCACAGGTTTCGGATAACGGATACAGCTAGCATCCCGATTCGGATATCCTAATAGTAAGTTATCTGCAACCGCATAGCAACTCTATAGTTTTATGTTCAAATCAACTTGCAACATTCGTTTACCCCGAATGCCTGTTTAAATGTCTCCCATAGATATGAAAAATGGGGGTAAATGTAAACATCTATGTAAAATTTTAGCTCTATGTCCTATTTTATTTAGGTATTTGTTCTTTAAACCCTTACTTTAACTAACACCATGCATACTACATTTTATGGAATACCTGCTGCAAAAAATTGCTTTATATAGGGAACAATTTCGTTACAATTCTAAATCGCACTGCTCGGACAAATGCAGCATTACAAAATGGCGGGTTAAAATGTCAAACAACGCTTGTCTGCGGTCACAAGCGAAGCGGCCCACAGAAACAGAAACCGTTCGTAACCGCTTTAAAACGTATACTACAAAATTTAAAAAATAATGGCTCAGCTAGAGCTACAATCCGAAAAAGAAAACCTATTCTTGATAATTATAATACAATAATTGCCATTATTTTTAAAATTTCGTAGTATACGTTTTAAAGCGGTTACGAACAGTTTCTGTTTCTGTGGATGCCGTAGGGCGAAGGTGTCACATGTTCTTGATATTACTTTGTTACATTCTCTATAGATAATAAATAAATTTAACTAGTCTTCGTTTGTGTAGTCAAGACGCGTTGGCATTTTGGTTTACACAATATTAACAGTTCTACTGTAATTCTTTTTGTGTCATCGCGAGCATGGCTAACTTGGCACCTTTTTTAAAATGTAAGGAAATACTTTTCTTTCAAATAACTCAAAAACGTTTGTCGAGAGATATAGGGAACCTGATAGTAAATCGCCCTTATTTTTAGGGGAGATCAATAATAAAGAAGGATAAAGAGGGTATTCCATTTAACATTTTTATCTTTTCTGCATTTTTAGGAACTAATATTTTAACAATTTTCATGCACGCCCTGTATAAGATACAATAATTTTTATGCGCCATCTTGATGCATTTACCTTCAGTCCATAAGTATGCTAAGTGTATTGAAGAAAATCGGAAGCACATATGAGATATTCATGTTTCTGTTATGGGCACGAATTCGCGAAATGTGTCACGCACGAGGTTTGTTAAATATTTTTTGTACGAATAACACGTCCTTTTAATAATAATACTATCAAATACCGTTTTTGCGCCTCCGTCCAGAAACACTCATTTTGCATTACTATAAATCGGCCGGAAACTTGCCATTCTCTGGCCTAGGCCGGCAAAAAGACCACTATTGGTTGGCAACACTATATTGGAATTACTAACATTTCTGCCATTAATTATAGATTCGATGACAGATGACAGAATTTTCGTTACACAATCTCTTAATTAATTCATATTCTTTCCAATTCTATTTTCGGAAGATTTTACAGGTAATAAATGGTTAATAACTTCACACACAACCTCTGTAATATGAGCTGGGGTCTCCATTGTCCTTATTATTGACGGATATGTATCAAAACTACCAAGAAAATTAAAACGTCAAAATACTAAGGTATCTTAACCCTGATTTCTAATTCAAAATTCAATCGTAATATGTATTGCCAACCTGTACTGTCAACTCCCTTTTTTTCATTATTTACAGCAAAATTAAGATTTGTCGGCTCAAAAAATAGTGTGTAACACATGACCAGAAACTCTTTTGCGAGTATTCGCACTTGTGGGACCGTACTCACACTCGCAAAACTATAGTTTCTGACCTAGTGATACAAATAACTATTAAAGGGCAGACATAGGTACCTGTGATTTGTAAAACTATTATTTTTTTTATTATTCCGTATTTTATAAACCTAATATATGATTACTACTATTGGTAAGTATGTATGTATATTGATGATAAACATTCGAAGGACTTTTTGAGACCAAAATATAACCAATTTTAGCCAACTCAGCGATAAGCTGCTTTATTTTGTTAATATCAATTAATTAAGAAAAGAAGTATTATTATAACTTATAAGTCTAGTAGTACGTTATAAAAAGTAAGTAAGCATCACAAATTGACAGACCCATCAAAACTGTTAATTAAATTATGCCGGATGTTGCAGCAAATCAAGGGAGCAAATATTATACACATTTAGTACCTATATTCTATTTTAAGATTTTATTTGTTAGCTTATTAACACTTTATAACTACCATGAGTACCACATTAAGGTGCTCAGAAAAATGTTCACTAACGGGCGCGGCATGTGTGTCTTACCTAATGGCTTTAAATTTCGCTGTGGCCAAGAAATGCAAAAAAATGTACATATAGTATATGATATGATGCAGTTAACGTGCTAAATAAAATGTTTATGTAACCGTTGTTACCAAACTGTTTCCTGACAATATGTATATTTGTTAAGTCTTTACTGCATATATTCAAATACATTGAATATAATAATTATTATAAAAATGTACTCCAACTGATTTTTATTACTTATTTATTTATTTATTTACTTGAGGGGAGTGGCTGGCTCGATATTTATACACATAACTTACATAACAGATTATTTTTCCTTGCGATTCGCCTAATTTAAATGGATACATTACACAGGTATCTGTTTACTAACCATGCAATCAGTATCTGCGTCAAATTACGTTTGATTAAGCGATTACTTACGTCGGTCGGACATGTAATTATTAAATCAATCGAGTTTTTTTAAAGTTACGATATCATTTATCCACACGTATTGATTTAACGGTGCTTTAAAGAAAAAAAACATTTGTATACGCCGTTATTAAATCTCTCCAGGCGATGTTGTTAAAATAATGAATATAATACACAAGGAATTTAATGCTGGACGAATTGAGAGAAGGTTCGTATGACCTTGATTTATCATCCTATCTAGAATCCAACATCTGCACAAATATTAGCGTTCGATCCGTTTTATCTTAACAGCGATTGGAACCAAACAGGGCCTTATATTTGCACGTACTCGCATATATCGTACTTCCAATTACAGCGAAGCGATTTAATTGTTCGGTCCCTCGACCTAATTAATGGTTAAGCCGAATATACGAGGGCATTATTATTTTGCCCACTTGAAGATATGCGACACCAGTTTTCATTGACATTTCGTCGGATTTTCTTATTAATGCTTTATTGACATGTGAATACTACGCAGAGTTCGCACGGGATTTTCGCTTTTTTATTTTCGCCATGTGACCTTATACATGGTTTTCCACGGTAGCCGATCGTTAGAAGTTTCCGAGGTTAGAAAAAACCTGGAACTCTGAATTTTTGGAATCCGGAGCTATTCAAGATTCTCTTTCATTTTAAAATATTTTCAGGGTCTTACCACTTCCAGTTATACCGGAAGCCGCCATAAATTTTCTTATTTTAAATGGAACAGCCTGTATATTATTTCATTTTTAAATTCCTGAGAAAATTTTATGATGAGTTCTAATAGGTTTCGCTATACCTATTTTCAACTGCTACTTAGATATCTTGATTTTTTTGAAAATTTTGAAAGGTGTAGCGTTATTTGCAACACAGTATCTTTTGCCCATTTTCGACTGGTAATAAACACTTCTAGGGTAGATGGAAGCACAAGAATGACACTTTCGAAATCCACATTGACAATTGATTTGTCGCTAACAGGGTGTCCAAATCTGCATGACAAATTACAAAATCTTCAAAGTTGAAAAAGTTCTTTTTTTCAAATGGAACACCCTGTATATTATTGGATGATCAGATGCAGAATTTAATTCTGCATCGATTTGCTATGACTTTCCCTATACCTATTTACAACGGTTTTCTTGTTATGTCAATATCTTCTGTTTTAATGTGATTTTTGACAGAAACTGAAACATCGTATATGTTTCATTTTAATTAGAAAATGGAAACAAAACATGAACATAAAAAAATTTGAAACGTAGTAACAAATGAAAAACAAAAAAAATTAGGAACATAATGACAAGAAAAAATAAAATAAATTGAACGAAATAACTACAATAATTGTTCTATGTGACCACCGTTTTGGTTCAAACACTGAATCACTCTATCATGTACTCCTCGCGAAACCGATCTCCGAAGTTCGTCTGGGGTTATATTGGTGAACGCATCGTGAACACGGTTCAATAGTTCCTCTCTCGTTAATACAGGTGTAGAGTACACTTGCTCTTTTATGCGACCCCACAGGTAAAAGTCCAAGGGCGTCAAATCCGGTGATCTGGGTGGCCAGTTCCAGGGTCGCTGGGGACCAATCCACCGATCCTCGAACATCAACGTCAATTGTTGATGTACAGCTAGTGTGGAGTGCGCGGGAGCACCATCTAGTTGATACCAACTGTTTGCTCTCTCTCCTGGAGGTAGAGTATTTAAAATATCTCTAACAAATACTCTAAGTATCTCTAGATATCTAGCCCCATTTAAACTTTCATCGTAGACTTGATATGCTACGCTATTGTCCATAACCAGACAAAAAACATTAAAGTTAAACCGGTCCTGGTGATTATTCTCCCTTAAGGCGTGTGGATTATCTTGTGCCCAGTAGTGAATATTTTGACGATTTATAATTCCTTGCCTGCTGAAGTCAGTCCAGATAATTTTATAAAGGAATCTTGGATCTTCTGTCACTTTTGTGCACATGAACTCGCAAAAGGCTTCATCACCAAGGCGTAAGCCTTGTACAGTTATTTCACAAAAAGGATGCATTTTGTGTTTTTTTAATATCTTATGAATTGCTGCTGCTGGAATTGAACTCCGTGGATAAGCTTGAAAATAAGCCAAAACATTCACCTCGTTAGCTTCATTATCTATTACTGGCTTTCGGTGATTACGAGTTGCCTTTACCCTCCCAGTTTCCAAAAACCGAGCTTCAATTCTTGCAAATTTTCCAAGAGTCATTGGTGGTAAGTCCGGATATCGCTCGTTAAATAATCTACGTGTGCGTCTGACAATTCGTTCACATTCACCGTGCGTATAAAACAAATTTAGCAGATCATTATTTGAATATTCTTCAATATTCTCCATTATTAACTGTATTTCATAGAATTAGCAAAATAGGATTGTACTACTTTGACATAAAATCAACAACTGTCAAGTCACTTGTTCTAATTCCTCTTATAATCAATGCTTACTGGATACGATTTTGTAGTTTTAGATTTTAGTAAAAAATATGGAATAACAAGAAAACCGTTGTAAATAGGTATAGGGAAAGTCATAGCGAATCGATGCAGAATTAAATTCTGCATCTGATCATCCAATAATATACAGAGTGTTCCATTTGAAAAAAAGAACTTTTTCAACTTTGAAGATTTTGCAATTGGTCATGCAGTTATGGACAACCTGTATGCGACAAATCAATAGTCAATGTGGATTTCGAAAGTGTCATTCTTGTGCTTCCATCTACCCTAGAAGTGTTTATTACCAGTCCAAAATGGGCAGAAGATACTGTGTTGCAAATAACGCTACATCTTTCAAAATTTTCAACAAAATCAAGATATCTAAGTAGCAGTTGAAAATAGGTATATGGAAACCTATTAGAACTCATCATAAAATTTTCTCAGGAATTTAAAAATGAAATAATATACAGGCTGTTCCATTTAAAATAAGGAAGTTTATGGGGACTTCCGGTATAACCGGAAGTGGTAAGACCCTGAAAATATTTTAAAATGAAAGAGAATCTTGAATAGCCCCGGATTCAAAAAATACAGTGTTCCAGGTTTTTTCTAACCTCGGAAACTTCTAACGAACGGCTACCGTGGAAAACCCTGTATACTAATTTATGTATTGGTTTCTCGTCATATCTTCAGCTCGCTTTTCATTGATTTTTGCTTCTCTCTTAACTTCAATAACTTGTCGCTATGTTAACATTGTATACTGTAACCAATTTCGTCTAAAACTGTGGGATAAAAATCTTACGGTTCACATGAATTGTAAATACAATCAATAATAATTTCCTATAACTCCCAATCGTTCTGTTTGCTTTCTAGATGAACTGTTTAAGTCAAAGCTAAATAAATACTAATTTAATCTTGAAAAGGTTAAGTATACCCAACTCTAGAATATACGTCGATACACCGACGGAATATTATTTCAGTTTATTTGCAAATACCAATTTTCTAAGGGATTTCATAACAGTGATAAATCTTATTCGATTACACAGACGTAGTTAAGGGTTGGTTGCTATTCGCCTCGATACGTCAGAAACGTGTCACCGTTATTGAGTGATGTTTCTATGACTAGGAAAATTCCCGGGCATCTTAGTTAAGATTCATAATTTTTATTCATATACAGTATGCATCAAGATAAATTCCATAAATATTTTCCCAAATATATCACGAGTTTTTTATCATTTCTATGTTGAAAAAAAATAACCTTTTTGAAATATTCCGACGGGGTCTCCAAAGGATATGGTAAACTTAATGCATGGATTTATAATTAGATACACTATGTAAAATGTATGTCTAGCGGAGTTATTGTTTCGATAGTGTTTAAACTTTTTAACCACTCTAGAACTTTCATTAATTACTTTATGATGATAGATTACTTAGACATTGAGATCTACAGAAAGTTTATAGGATTGAACCAAAAAACCTGAATTTTATCCTTAAAAGATATCTTTTTTTTTCTATTGCAATGGAATTGCACAGACTTCAGAGGTATATAATACTACCGATTTTATTTACTTGGTGTAAGTACAGGGATTGCACTGAACATTTTTATAGATGCACTTTACATATATCAGGAAACTGCGATAAGGAAAGTGAGGTCAGCCGCAGAGTAGTGAAATCAAAATATCAATTTATATATTCGCAATTTAGAATATATAGAACCATCTGAAGACCAACAGTATTCCTCAAATAAAATAGTGCAGAAAAGTTAAAACGTTCGGACTGGAAAAATACTTCGTGGATAGAAAATAAAGGAACGCGACATAAGAAAGACTATTTGGAAGATATATTGAGTTTGCAAGAGCCATAGAGTAAATGATATAGTATAATTAAGAGGATTTTAGTCATTTGAAAGGAATTGAAAATGAATGAGTGGTAGAAACGGTAGTATGGAAAAAACTTACAGAAAGAAGAAAGGCACCGAAATGGATAAGTATAGATAGATAGATATATATTTATCAAAAAAATACAAAAGTATAGTGGATAAGTCAGACATACATACATATATATTATGGCGTTTAATATAGATATATAAATTAAGACAAAAGACATTAAACATTATTGTACCTCTGGAATAACCAAATACTCGTCAAGCGAGTAAACGCAATTTTCAAGCAAAAGATTTCGCAAAGCAGATATAAATCTCTTTAAGGTTTGTAGTCCCTTAATAGCATCGGGCAACAAGTTAAAGAGGCGAAGTCCAACCGAGATCGGAGATCTTTTGGTGATTTCAAATCGATTTAGAGGCAGTCTGAAATTAGCTCTACTTCTCGTGTTATATGAATGAACATCAGAATTTAGCTGAAATTTATTGCTATTTTTCTAATCATACACTAGGGTTTCTAGAATATATACACTAGGTACAGGCAATATAACAAATTTCCTGAACCATGGTCTGCATGTTTGATTGCTACTTATGCCTGCGATGCAAGGAATTATGCGTTTTTGGGCAAGAAAAACATCGTGCGCATGCGGCGAAGAGCCCCAAAAGACGATACCGTAGGACATTCTGGTGAAAGCCTGACGGTAATAAAATGTCACCAAAGAATTGTGATTCAATACTGTCTTAAGATCTCGGATCTGATAGCACGACGTATTTAAACTATGTATTAATTGGCGGCAATGATCATACCAGTTAAGTGTTTCATCCAAAAGCACCCCAAGCAGGTTAGCGGAAGTTTCGCGTTTTAATAGGTTGCCATTCAAGGTAATGTTTACATCAAAATTCATCCTCGATTGAGAAGTGTGAAAGAAGGTAAAAAAAAGTTTTTCAAACGTTAATGTGCAGTTTACTGCGTTTAAACCATTCACACAGTTCGACCAGGAGAACATTTATACATTGGAGGATTAAAGCAATGGATTAGGAGATATAGAAGAAAATAAGAGTTTGATATTGCTTCAATTATAAGCAATTATTATTGTTAATTGAATTATATTTAGTTCTATTAGAATATCATTATAAGAAAATATTTGAAATATATCAAAATGTGCAGCCAAATTACCACCAACATTTTAAGTTTAATTAAATTGAATATATTTGTATGTCTTTGTAAACAATAAAAAAATAATTAGTTTCCTGCCATAAGTTTTGTTTAATAACAGTTCTGTTTATTTTCTTCGTATTTTTGTTGAGATTTTTCCACCACTTCATTCATTCAGAAATATTTTATCACCATTATAGTGTTTTTCCTCTAGGTTGTCAGTTCTGGGTCAGAGAACTTTTCTCATGTCATCGATTATATTAGCAGACCCAGCTATGCGATGTTTTCTTAGCGATCAGTATTGATAAACGATTCACTTTATCAGCGACCGCAATGCTATCAACTCTTGTGTTTCTTGTTCCTGCTGAACTAACTAACGTCCTCGCGTCGCAAATGGTCCATTTGGCCGAAATATCATTTAACATCACCAAAGCACTTTTAATTTTCCATTCAGCTTAAATATCACTTCGGAGCATCTTTAGATCTTTAGACGATAAGTACTCACAAACCAGCTATTGAAAACGGTAAAGTTTGTTAGTTTTGTTTGTCTTTCTAAAAAGCTTCGGATATTTTATTATTCAGGTTTACTGTAAGTAAAAGAAGTAATTCCCCTTAAGGTGTTAAAGGCTACATTAAATTCTCAAATATTCTTATTGAAGTGATGCCGCATTTTCTTTTAGCACTTTGTCAACAACTCTTTTGCTCAAAACGGTATGTAGTACATTATATGGTTGAGTAACGTTTGCGGATTAAAGTGAAGAAGAGAACCAAACTTGAAGTATAGTATCTGTTTTTATTATTAAAGTAGATACTTACTAATTTTGTCAAATACTGCAGTACCTAAACCTACAAAAATTTAAATAGTAGGTGTGAAAAATTCTCTTCGATAGTTTAAACCATGTAATTATAATTACTGTATGCAATCACTGGAAAATTAAACATGTATTAAATGATAACACGTTACAGAAGATTAATTTGTGCCTCTGTGTTTTTCATTCATATTTACAATCTACAATATATATACAGTTTATGAAACGAGAAATAATTTGTGCAAGATATAACTGGAAACGAAATTAGTTACTGCACTGCGTAAAATAAAAATAACAAATTTATAAGAGACTATCCTCGTTGATGTCTTACGTCTTATTGTTGATGCTGAATATTGAAAATTGTTCAATTTTATAATCTTTTAATGTACTGTTCTTTAGTTTGACCTTTTTTTTTTAAAGTGATTCGTGTATATTATGATCTAATGTAATATAGCTTTCGCTAACGATTTCCATAAACGATTTTAATAATTGTTTGTCTATTATATACGTAATTGCAGATAAAATCTATAAAATACGATTCCATAAATACTTATGGTCATAATAGATGATTCACGATGAATATGTCATCAAATTCTTTAGTAGTATTTGAAACGTTAAGATATCTGCAGAACTCATTGCCTGTCAGTTTGATATGTTAGCGAGTTAGTTAGTACTGTTCCATATTTTGCAAAATAAATGGTAATTTTGCATCTCATTTTAATATAGTCTCATTTCAGTTAATAATATTTCCAACTGATCGGGATAAATATTCAGGATACGTTCGGCGTTCGTTGTTTTCATTTTGCAAATTTAAAATTCCTAATCTGTCTTATTACATTTTGCTGGATACATTTACATAGTGTACGATTTTTTTTTAAGTTCTGGATGGAAGTTGTAATACACAGCAAATAAATGTATATAAATACACAAATGAAGCTCGAACCTCGAAGACTTTGCTCCTCTTCAAAATAAGTAGAATATTTCTGAAGTTTCCTACCAAAGTTTTTCACTAATGCTGTATCAAATTGATAATTTTGATTTGTTTTTTTTTCTCGGTAATAATAATAAAAGATTATAGCAACTGTTTTCACAAGGAACGATTATGAAATAAGCGTAGCGCCTCAACAAACATTTTTAATTGCTGATATTAACCGATCGTTATATATTACCTTCAATAGTTATTATTGAATACATCATTATTTAGAGGCATGTACTTACCTATTTGATATAATGCATGTAATAGGTACATTCACGTAGTATAAACTTCTTTTTTTAGTGTATAGCACATAAACAGACTTATACTCTATATACATTCAACATTTGCATACTAGCAAGTGAAGGCAAAACGACATTTTTTCTAAATTCCTTTTGCGATGCAGGACCTTGATGCTCTATAAATCGATACCACATGTAATACTACCCACATTTAACCAGAAAGAGCAGCGGCGGCGTATGTATTACCTACGTCGATGATAATTATTAGGGAATACCTTACATTGCCAATTTATTGGACTGTCATCTCATTTATTATTTGCTGAAAAGTTCCTTGTACTCAATTCGACGACCTAAATGTTCCCGAACATCGCTGTCCTTTATGTACATATATAATAATAATAATAATGATAATAATATAAGCCTTTATTGTATTGTAATCAATAAACATAAGAAAATAGAAGTACATGTTTTTATATCTAACCCTAATGCTACATAATTTGGCAGCGTTTCAGAAATACCTAACAATAACTTAAAACTAAAATTCTATTAATCTATTAATACAATAATGTATTAGCAAAACAACAAATATAAGTAACCTTATTACATTTAGTACCAATATGTCTATAAGTACGGTGTACAACATTCATAGACAGCGTATATTAATATGATATTTGAATATAGTAAGTTGCGTAATTTTACTTTAAATTGATTAATTTTGCATGTTTTTAAAAATGTCAGAATGCTGTTATATTTATTATAGATATTGATGTAAAAGACCTCTCTAAAAGAGCTGACTTATGGTTAGGTGGAGATATCTAACTTCTAAAACGCGTAGTTAAATTGTGAATATCAGTTCTAAACCTTATTTTGTTATATAGGTAAGGTGAACTCTTAAAAGTAAGTACTTTATGATAAAGAATAAGAGATTTCAACCTAGCCTTAAAATTTTGAATCATGACGTGTTCTTTATTTAGACGGCCATGTAAATAAGGAGCTACAAACCATGCCTCATGTCATTGCCGCTATTAAATTCACTTACATATAAATTAAATATTTGATACTTAGAAATAATTTATCAATTTCCATATTGGGATTTTTGTATCTACGTATAGGTAAATATGTATACACTTCCAGGTTTATTCGTATCTTTAAAATAGATACATATTCCAATGGATTTTTATCACAAATATTTATTTATTTATGACACTGTGGTTGTTCAAAAGTAATAAAAATAATATCCTGTAATACTAATGAGTCTAAGAGCCAAATTCATAGTCATCACTTAAGTAAAACTCATCATCACCTCATCTAATGCTCATCTCTTGCTCACTCAAGGAAACCTTATCGTGACCTCAATTTTGGTATTCAGAAACATGAGTAAGCATCTTCCTAAGTTGAGAAAAAGATGAGAAGCCGTCGGGTTACCGACGCGCTGTTGCGTCAACGTTTGAATGACGTATGGATGACGTTTCGTTCCGTTGAACCAATTGTGTGGCAGATGTGAAATACGAAATATTTGATTTGAACTGGGCTCTGAATTTTATTGCGCTAATTATCCCTTATTTTACCTAAGTATTTTCTGAGAGGGAAATGGTCACTTTCTGTGCAACTTTGTGCTAGTCGTGTTCAATATTTAGAAGTTTTTAACGAGATGGCTTCGAAAAGAACGTTCTTTACTAGCGATGAGAAAGTTTTTTTAAAAGATCTCATTAATAAACATGGGGGCATAATTGAATAAAAAAAGAAACAGATTGTATAAGCGTTGGGGAAAAGAAGCAAACTTGGTATATAGAAACGCAATGCCATGCATAATTTTGTAATTGGAGGTATGGGTAAACCACGCTGATTTATTGGCTATTCATTTGGATATGCCAAATCTAATAAAAGATGTTGAATGGTTTGCCTTGAAAAACGGTACCGTTGTAACAGTTCAGTGTTACTATATTTTTCAAGAGGGTTTTTCATATCTCTCACAATATTTCTATAACCAAATCGCGTGTCACAACTCAAAAATATTCATATCAACAAATTCCCAGAAATCATCCATGTTCCCCATATACAATTTATAATATATATATATACAAAAATAAAAAATAGGTTCTGAGGAATAGGTAAGGAAGGTACTAGCAGACCTTAACTTTTCCTCACTCTTGACTCAATTATGAGTCGGATTTGACGAATAGATGAGTTACTAACTGTTTATGAATTCCGAAATGTGAGAAATCGGCGTTATGAGTGTGAGGTGACGACGAGGAAGCATTAAGTCGCGTCTATGAATTTGGCCCTAACAGAAATATTGTTTGCCCATTGATCGTTATGCTAAAATTATTTTTAAAGTTTCCATTTTTCTTTGTAACTTTTTTGTTTGTACATACATCGTAAAGTGTAGAAATGGAGGAAGCTCTTTATCTAATGACTTCATATTCCGTATTTCCCAACGCAGCTAAGCAAATTTGCGACACATCTTATGTTTTCCAACTAGTAATGGTTTCCTTACAATTCATCGCTCGTTTAAGATATTGAAAAACTATGCGTTTAATATGGAATCTCTATAGAGAATTATTGCAATTTTCATTTTATCATTTTGCACATTAATTATTATCTATTACTGCTATAAAAGTGATGATGATTTGAAATTAGGGCACGTAGTGTGCATATTTTATGTACTTATTTATGCATGTCTACAAATCTGAAACACGTCCCTTTTTCTGGATAATGAAAATATTGTTCGGATTTGTTCACGTCTTTTGCAGGTATGAATAGACGGTTGCATGCGTGGAAAAGTATTGAAAACGTTGCTGATTGTGAGATATATTTCCGTCTTTTATATGAAATATTCCCTACCAGATACAACAAATTCACAGATTTCATTGTCATTGTCGCTAGACTTATAACTAATGATCATATGATTCAAGGTCTACTTTTTTTATTATATAATTATTGCTATTGCTGGTCAGTTGTTTGAATTGATTTGCTATATCAGCAATCACATGAGTCTAATCTAATGCACGGTGTAAATATTTTTTCAAAAGTATGTTATATTCTGTAATCATATTTTATATTACGTGTTGTAGTATTTGTACAATTAGTTTTTGTTGATAGTTTTTTTCTTTATTAAATTACTCTATTAGAAGCAGCTAAATAGTATTATACAATTATCGATTTAATACGCATATGTTCAAAATGGTTTAATGGTGTTAATTATTTGTTCTTATTACTTCGTATAATAAAAGTAGATTAGATTAGAATTAGCGTGGCTTCGTAGCCTATTTCAGCGCGACCTTTTCAAATCTATCTGATCCCCTTTGTTCTAGAAGGCGCCCTTTCATTTTGCCTTCGTAATTAGGCGTATCATCTTTGAGAGCAGTTCCTTTATGTAACTATTCGGTGTGGGTTTTCTACTGCCTGTACTAGTAACTTTGTCCTCGCCAGGCCGTCGCAATAGCACAGCACATGAACTGGGGTTTCTTCCTCCTCTTGACACAATCTGCAGTTAGCTTCTTCTGCCAGGCGTATGTTATACATATGTCTAGTTAGTCTACAATGACCAGTCAACAGACCTATTATCATTTTGATAGTACTCCTGTCTTTATTCAGTAGGTCTTTAGTAAACTCAAGTCTCTGTTCTCTTAAGAATTCTTTTGCCTGCCTTTGTCCTGGTCACTTTTGCCAGCATGCCATTGGACTTGTTTTGTGTCTATTCATATATTAAATGTGACAATGGAATTAGAGGGGCCCCATCATTACATGTTTTCTGTTCTTACTACTGAAGTGGTATAAAACTTTGCTATAATAGGGGTTCAGCAAATGTGCTTTATGGACTGAAAACTAGCTTAACCTATGACAACGCCGGGTATGCCAAGCCGGTTCGGAACAGCATAGCAGTAAGAAAGGCGCCAATGTGCGCTACATTTAAAATTGCACAAAGAAGATTGAAGAAGCGTTTATGTACCGGAAGCATAATGATATAGATTGGACGGCACTGTTGATAAAGAAAATGATCTGCGGAGCAGAAGATGATTTTCTTGGGTCGGCTTAGAATGCCTATCACCTACAAATGTCTCAGACAATCTATTTCCACATGCGCATCCCTTGATTCCCTACAATTTTTTCGGCCACAAAGCATAGTGACTTGTACAAACTTCATGCGATTATTTCTAAAAACAAAGTTATCTCAGAATTAGTAAATCTAATGCACGGCTTAGGGATGCTACCAGGTTATCAAAATTGAACAAATACATGACTGAAACAGCAATAATTGCTAGACGTAATACGTATTTAACATGAATGATAAAGGTTGTAGACTAAACGTATATAAACAGCAGATACGTTTTGCCAAGAAAGGCGAAAATGGAAAGCATATTACACCAGGGAAATAAACGTATCTGTTGTTGCCTTCGTGGAAACACGGCTGGCCAGGTACTTCCTCCTCTTATTTTAGTGAAAGGAATTAGACAAAAAACCAAAATGGTTTGCCACTTGGTTCTAATATCGTATAAGTTTACATTTTTGTTTTTCGGAGTTTCTCTTTATTTTGTGACGTGGTTATGCTTCTGACATAATAAAGATTTGGAAGCAATTTGCGTTTAGTATTCTATAATCTATATATAATAATAGACATATTTTTTTAACTAAAATTTAAAACTCTGTGAATATATACACATTGGTTCGAGCACTCAGCTCGCATGAAATCTTCACCTACGTTTTCGTCTGCTTAACACATGCGCATATCTACGTTGTTTGCTCGCTCATACACATTGGAAGCGCTAACTTTTTAGCCAAGTGCTCGGCTGATCTGTATATAATATAGGCTGCTCTGTGAAGTATGTGTAGAACCTCATATCCCTAACAGCATTGGTAACTAAAAATATTAGGAAAGAATTCCCAAATATTTTTTGGGACAGTTAAAATTAAAAGGGATCTTATTAGACACACTTAACTTAGTTTCCCTTTCTTAACTACCCTTTTATTTAATTTATATACTGTTAGATCCTCTCGGTAAAATTTCAAGGAGCTGGTAATATGATACAAAATATTATGCTTTGGTAGAATCTCGTAAACCACGCTTATAATTAGCTTTATACACTAGTTAGTCGTTTCTTACTCCACATTTTTATGAAATTACCTTGAATATTCAGCCAGGTATAGTATAAATTAAGCACCTAGCTATATTTTTACTTTTTGTTGCATCTTACCATGTCCTTTACTAATTAGTTTAGACAGGTGTAAATAAAGGAGTTGAGTAGGAAACGAAAGCAACCAATCTAAAATTAGAGAGGTAATTTCAAGCGTGTTTACGACTGTATTTAAAATAGTAAGTTACCAACTGCATATCATCATACATAAAAATAACAAAATATTCACTTACACCTAACTTATAAATATCAACAGCTTGACTGGCGTACCATAATAATTTTAAAAGCAGACTTTCCTATTTCCTATACTGTAGAATTATCCGTAATTAAAACTGCCGTATAGGTTTGTAAAGAATTGCGCCTTGCTGTATTAATTAACGTAATTGAATAGGTGGCTTCTTATACATTCCAGGCATATTTAATAGCCCTTTTCTTGTGCGCTCGCGAACGTAATCTATGCTTAGATGATCAGATGTAAGCATTCGTGTATGTACAGATGTATTACGGATTATTGATGTTTTGGCATAGTAATTACATACCACGAATGTGTATTATCGATTATGCGATATTGAATTCAATTTGAATGCGTCCTAGGAAATTAATTTTAGAGAAGGACCTAGCTATATTAGGGTTCAAATAGTATTTAACGTTCCATTTAAAATTCTTTACTATCCATCAAATTAATGTAAATTTGTTCGAACTTCAGATATTTTATCATATTCAAACAATAAGTTGGAGAAACTTATTTCAAAAGAGCTATTAATAATTCTAGGTATCCAATATTAACTAGACCCTTAATAATAGTAAGCTATAAATATCATATAAGAAGCTTAGTTTCCTCTGATGATGTGATCTATTGCGTAATTAGATAAATATGAGGAACGTATACGGCTTTATAACGTTTCTAAATTTTAACATTTTTTGAGGCACCTAAGAACATAACTTCTGGCCCTCTGACAAAGAGATATAAATAATGCAACATAATAACAAAATTCAGCCTATATAAACTGCGGAACTTTAAAAGTAATCGTCCCTAGACCATCAAACACTTCCATTTGTGATTAGATTGTTAGCAGACCTGATGATGTTGGTTGTTCCCTAATATTAATATAGTTCTTCTTTTTGCAATACAAAACCAATAATTTCCAGAGTAAAAGACAACCAATAATTCTACAGAGTTGCAAAAAAGTTCTTCCAAGTTTAAAAAGTAAATAGACCAAATTTCTTTTGCTATACATAACTACAGGGAGCGGCAAAAAGATCTGACGGTTTTTAAATAAAAACAATTCAAACGTTTAAAAAGATACAATGTGTTTTATTGCATATTACAGATTGGTATTTATGTAAATTAAGAAAAATACTTCAAGAAGAGCCAATTTCATCCGTTTAAGACTTGAAGATGACGTCTTTTAAATGATGTCCTTCTTGGGCCATGCATTCTTCCAATCTTGCGGTGAAATTTTCGAACACCTTCCCTACATACACCTACGGCAAAATATATTAAATACCCTAGATTTTGACCGAATAATCAAAGTAGATTGAGTAAAAGATGCAACTCAAATAATTTTTTTGAAGGATCTTAATATTATGTTGCAGCACTTCGTGCTTTTATTAACATATTATGAAAAGAAACTGATCTCTTTGAAACTATAAATACTCATAAAGATTATTACATAAGCCACTTAAAATGTCTCCTGTGGCGATAATCCCAACAACATGAAATTGACAAAATTTACCAAAGACATCCAACACATTTGGTCATATGGATTAAAACTCTATTTCTTCTGTACTCATGCGATAGGTGTCGGCCTCTTACGGGTGTGTGGTGTTCAGGGGGGAGCAATGGCCGTTGCTATAGCTTGCTATTTTACCCTTTGAACTTAGCTGGGGGGTGCTTGCACCCCACGGTGAGCCGGTGTTCTGGTCGCATATTGTTGAGCCCGGACAGCAACACAGCCGCTTCTCCCCGGGTATACCCTAACGCCTCGGTACCGGATGTAAGTAGCTTAATCGGTTGTGAAGGACAGCTTTCAAACTCAATTTCGAAGCATCGATAAAAAGACGCCATTCTTTTGGGTTATGTTGATGACCTAATGTTACCATCAAATCATCGATACTATTGCAGAATGAAAGACCTTATACGGTTAAAAAATATTGAGACAGTTCTTTCTGGCGATTACGATACACGGAAATATGTGTGCCCGGAGCTAAGAGCTTCCATCCTTGAAGTCTAGATCCTAGTATTTCTGCTTGAGTTTTTGACAAATTCAGACCTGGAATAAGGTCATTTAATTCTGACTGATTTACTAAGTGAGGTCCGTCCTCTAAAGATGGCAAATATTCATCATCGCTGGTCCATAAGAATTCTGAAATTTCTTCCTCTGCGTCTGTACGGGCATATTCTCCACTCGAAACGCCTGTAGGTGTTGATATTGGCAAGGCTTCTGAATGAGGTACTGGCGGAGTAACAGAAGACACACTAGCGTAACTAATCAAATGGCATAGCGCTGTTCTTACCGCTAGATCAGCCCCCTAAGAGTAACAGCACACCGTGCGCAGCAAATGTGAGGAGCCCATACCTTGTCCTAATATTTAATTTTTACAACAAAATAGTGAAAATATACATTTTTAATTAATGGCGTAATATTCCATTTATATCGTTGGGTAATGAATTCTCGACATACATAACAGAAACTGTTGGGATTATTTGTACGCACACGGGACATTATGAAATTACAAAACTTTGTAAAAATCCTGACGTGAAGGATCAAATTTAAAATTACACCTAGTGGCGTATGAGAAAGCAAACCAACACTATGGACAGTGTAATCAGCTGTAAATATTTATTTAATGACGTTGACAGAAGAAGGTTTTCATTCACTAGTTTTACATGCAAAGCCAATTCGCTATTACTGCCACAAGCACAATATTTCATTCAGGAGTATTTGTGGAATCATAGATAATATCTAATAGTATTTGTCTAGTACTTTAGCTAACTCTAGATATAATAAATTATCTGTAATATTTTTTTTTTTTCAAGAGACTAATTGTAAGAAGAAGTAAAGCTGCTACCTCACGAACAAAAAGTACCTAGTAATTGAAAAGCTGCCGGCTATGAAGAAACAACCATATACATAAATTGTATTTCAATATCATATATCATCGATATTTCATTGTTTTTATTATACAAGGTATAAACCAAGATTACACGTTTATTTTATTTTGGCATTACAAACGGTTATTCAACCCTTAAGATGCGAACCGCGCGTCCGTTTATTATACGACATACATTATTGCTTAAGTAGCTCAAGTTGAGGATATCAAACTTCTGAGAGATACTGTTGAAAATGTCTTCTATATTAGTTCACCCGATTTTTGATTTTGTCGTACGTATTATACATCTTACGAAAGTCAACTAGTGTTTGAAATGAATTTATGTGATTTATATGTTTATACAAATTTCACTTGCTGTGGCTTCCATCATAAAATTACTTTCTGTGAGGTTTCAACAACTTTTATTACACCTTCCAGGAAAATATTCTGCATTCGCTTTTAATCTGTGACATTTGTGTTTATATCCACAATTTCAAACATAACCAGTATCTGCAGATTATCGTTAAGCATACCTCTTAAACTGGATATTGTGATTTGTGATACATGGTAACCGCCGAACAGACTACCTTGCAATCAACTTCTTAGAAAATTTACTGATTCATGTGTAGGTATGTGCCGTATTCGTCAGCAGATTCTCCACTATATGCATCATGTTTTGCAACTATACATCAATAAACTTTCGTATAACTGCGATTGATAAAAATTATTGATTATTTTCCCATCATTCAATATGTTAACATTGTATATCCCCGTGATATCTTTATTGCTGGCCAAACGTTCTCCTTTTGACGTTAACATTTTACGAATTTAGATAAGATACACATAGCCTCCTGTTTGCGCTATCGGTGAAGTAGCGGTTCTACGAGGACATAAAATTTAAACAATTCGGCATTCAGAAGACAAAGCTCCGAATCGAAATATTAGTTCGTCTATATCCGCTAAATGTATTATTTTCGCCGTAGTTTGACGTTATATCTGCTTGAGATTAACCGGCCGTCTGCCCTATGTTTTCCTGTTATTGTATACAGCTTCGCTTTAGTTACCTAGACTGCATTTATAATTATATATGAGTCAGTTTATGTCGGAGGCGTTATAAGTCAAAGTGAGCAGAATTTTTTTGTGTCTAGCGTTTTTAGTAGACTTGTAAAAGGATTCGAAAGAGGGCGTTATACGCATAAAAGCACTATTGTGTTTATAACTACACGAAACGTTTAGTTAGTCACAACAGGTCTAATAATTATGAAGGTGGCAAAATTTCAGGTGATTTTTATATATAATTTAAAGTTGTTTTCTTTCCTTTTATTAAAAAAGACATAAAAACGTTTTTTACAAGAAATAACATAAAAACATAACAACTAACAAATAAGACGTACTCATTAATTAAAACATTCGTTCTTTTAGACGAAATTAGTTGTTTTTTAGCAGTAATAAGAGCATATCTAAATATTGAATTAATATCTAAATAAGTATTCTTATTTTATTATATCATTTTAGCCGCAATATGATTTTTTTTAAACACTTCCCGTTTGAATCGTGAAAATGTATAGCGACTAATTAGACAAAATACACAGTATTGAAAATGTTGAAGGTGCTATTTTGATAGCACTTGAAAAGAAAACAGAATGGTAGGAGCAACTATCCCTAAGGGTGACTATGCAGATTTAGACGTGTTAATCATAACATGTTTCCTTTCTATTAATAAATAGCAGTACAATGTTCTGAAATGTGGAAAACCCTTCTTTTTGCAAGAGAATGTACTTGTAATCAAAATATGTGAGTATGGAAAAACAAAGTTGTATCCTCGAGAATATCTGCAGCAGTTATTTTGTTTATTATGTTGAAACTAGATAAAATATTGAAAGTATCTATACCATTTGACCATTCTTTCCGTTGGCTAGAGCAGTAAAAGGCGCATATTCTACACAATATTCTACTGTGCCAAATTGTACTAGTGAAAGTATGGCTTATTTCATCTTTATCTTACACATCGATGATCCCATATCTGTGTCCGACACATTAGATTCCTTATGATTCCGACGATGGTGGTCAAAAATCAAATATCTGTGGTGAATGCAACTGCTATAACAACATACTGTTGTTATCGCATTCTTACACTTGTAAATGCAGTGCCATCATGATCATCTCGAACGGCAATACTTTTGCCGACATGCGACAAAGATGCCGCTACTTTTTCGGCTTGCGCAGAGATTAACATTCGCTGACCTTTGTAGTTGCCACCAAGATTTAACCAAGATTAAATGTAGTAGGTAGATTTTTAATTTCCTTGTTTAGGCCGAAATTTTGTTCCAATCAATTATGTTATGTCGGATTTCTACCGACTAAAAAGCCCTCCCCCTCTACATGTACACGCACTGCACCGGAACCGCGTTAGCATTACTTCAGCGCAGCTGTTGTCCAGGCATTTTACGTCCCCAAGGTTCTCATTAAACTTTTCTTTGGTCTCAATTATGTGCCTTATCACTGCGTAAGCGTTATTCCATTTCTCTTCACTTTCTATCAGGCTTTGCATCATGTTCTCCGGCGTAAAGTTCATTCCGTTTTGGGCCAAGTAAAGGCTTCTGGTCTCTATTCATCTGTTGCATACAAAAAGTGTATGGCCAACGTCATCTCTGTCCTGGCAATACGGGCACAGATCTGTCTCGGCTTTCCCTCGTCGATGAAGATACTCTCTAAAGTTTCCGTGACCCGAAAGTAATCCGTCTCTCCAAAGGGTCTGCCTATCCAAGACTGTATATTGGGGATCAGTTGGTAGGTCTACCGGCCGTAGTTTCCATTAGTCCAGTTTATCTCTCAATCCTTCATTGTTTTATCCGCTATTATGGCCTTAAGTTTGCTATTTTAACGTTCGCTACTTTCTTTAACAATAAGTTCTGTCGGTGGAATACACGCGATAACGTTTACCGCTTCTCCAGATATACTTTTGTATGCGCTGATGGCCCTTATACACAGCGTCCGCTGTAATCTCGTAAGCTTCTGCAAAATCCCCCGGGAGTTAACTGCACCGTGCCAAACGGGAGCGGCGTGCACCACCTGGAAGTGGATGACCCTAACTAGGGTTTTGCGTTTGGATATTCCCGAATCTCCAATGGTGGGCATGAAATACAGAAGTGCCGTCATCGTCCTCTGTTCCTTCTCCACAGTCCTGCTTACGTGTTCCGCAAACGTGAGCTTTCTGTGCAGCCACACTCCTAGGTACTTAATGGCGTTACTTGGGATTATAGCTGCTCCTTGGATATTGAAGGCTATTTGGCGCATCTTTGTTCTGGTAGTTAGAAATACTGCCTCGGTTTTCTCTGGCGCTAGCTGGAGACCCTGCTCTGCCATCCATGTTGATATCCTTAGTAGGGCCGTGTTCGTTACGTTTATCAACATATCTGTCATGTCTTTGCTACCACTACTAGCATTAAGTCATAGGCAAAACCTATGGTCCTGACACCGCTTGGCTGGTCAAGTCCATAAATTGGACCTAGCTCTTGAATTTTATACTTATTGAAAGATATTATTTATGTATTAAGTACAACTTTAGGACTTGTGGAATATACGAGCTTATACAAATTTATAAATGCTCCTTGCGCTTACACGCCTCACTTAATATTTTGAATGGACTGAAATGTTTAAAAAGCTTATTATGTCCAGTTTACGATGATATGAAAGAGCTGTCTGTGTTGTATTTTTGTTGTCTAATAAATTGAAGGAGTGATATATCAATCATATAAATTGCCATACTCTAAGAATACGCACGCAAATTGGGCATTAATACAAATACAGCTATTATTTAATAAAAAAATGGCAACCAAGAATTTTTAATGATAAACTGCATATTCTTTTGTATGCTTATAGTTTTACATATACAGCATGGACACATCTGATTCGAGCGTTTCACATTAAATGCATAGCGTACATGCTTTAAGTAACAACAGTTGGGAAAATTATAGACTGAAAAAGAGTAGATATCTGTTACGATCATGAATGAAAATATACACGTATACACAATAGTGGATAACCAATGTTAATGCTTACGCAGATAAGAATCAATCAAGTATATAAAAATCTGATAAGTTGGATGCACTAAAGAAAACCTAGAAATAAAATAAAATCAAACAAACCTGAAATTTACCGAACTTGATAACACGTTTCTTCAGCGTGTTTGTGTTTTACCCCTCTCATACCATCACCAGTAAATTAGGTATGCTCTAAGTGCTAACAATAACCTTTTTATAATACAACGATAGGAACGGCGTCATACGAATATGCCATGTAAACGCCAATTGCTGTAATAAATAAGTATAGTGTGCGAGCCGATACCGTCCACTCGGTATCTAAATATAATTATACATACATAAATCTCAATCCTGACGCCCGACTGTCTGATATTTCTGAATTTAAAGGTCACATATGTGAAATCTAATCCTGCTTATACATATATTCGTCTTTGTGTGTATAACAAACAAAATGTTTCACTATCCCGGCAATCTACACACATGCCGACATTATCAGTTAAGTACATATTACAATATTTTTAATGTCTATTCGGCAATACAGTAAAAGAAAATGCGGGTTGATAGTTTATCACGGAAGTATCACTGCATCCTCCACTTTATTTTTCATGTAATAGCAAACCTATGTGACCAGAATGTTACTATAAATTACAGGGTGAAGTTATCAGTCTGGTGGAACGCAATTAAGCATGTAGGTACTGGCCTGTTTTAGGCCCATAATTTCAATCAATCACTGCCAACAAAGGATTCACAATTAATGTAGGTACATGCGTGCTGTAACACGGTTTGATCGGTAATTACTAATGTTCAATTTACAAACCTTCTAACTGATTGCTCAGTGTAGTGTTTCAGCACTGTGAACTGATATAAATTATTTTTGTAACAGATGTTTAGGTATGTAGATATGTTAGAAAATGAATTTTTTGTGTTATAGTAAAAAGAAAATGATAAAGATACAAAATGTGCACTGATAACACTACACACAAACACTTTACCAGAAACTTCACTACACCGGGCGTACATTTTAATAGCAGCAATAGGTATAAAATCTTTTCAGCCCTTCTGATTGTGGGCCTACAAGCAATCCTTTTGTATACTTGATCTATATTTTCAGAGAATTGACCGTTAGTCGTCCTTTACACCGATTGTCCATCGTCTTTACAGCTATTTGAATTCATTTTGTTAGAACCTCTGTCAACTTCTTTTATGGCCATTGACTTACTACATTTTTGATGAAATCGATGTTCACCTATATCGTATATTTTTAACTAATAAATGTGCGTACTGCCTATCAACTTTCTAAAGAAAATAATCCACTTTTACCTCGTTAAATCTACGTTTTCGACTTACATAATTATGCATTAAAATGTAATAACAATGACAAGTGACAAGAAAAATTATGTAATTTGGACATTAACGTACCTAGGTATGTAAATATTAAGTAGTATTGCATAAAATATTTGTACATTTTTAAATGTAAAACGATTTCTATCGTTTTAAAGTTTACAGCAAATAGTTGTAGCATCTATGGCTGTAGAGTAGCGATATTATCGTTAAACGAAATTGCAGTTTGTAACAGCGTAACATATTAATGGCACGTATGCTACTAGTTGAACACTGATGTATATAGAGTTGCATATTCTGGAGTCGTTCAGATATAATTTATGTTGCATCTTTTTTACAGGAAGTCGCGATTTTGAGCTACCTCGTCGCCATAGATCCTTATCATGCGGACAGCCGACATTAACCACCATGTCTGATGCGAACGATGAAACACGAACACAGCGCATAGCCCGCTACAAAGAAGAAAGGCGCAAGCAGTATTCGATCAAGTACGAACGTCTGCTCAGTCAGAATAGTCTCCAGCTCGAACAGCATCAGCAACAGCAACAGAAGAGATTAGCTATCAGAGATGTAAATTCTAGCACCGCAGAAGGACCTAGACTCAATCGCGCTTCAAGGTTTAGAGCCGCCGCCACCGCTGGACAGGATGCAATTAAAGAGGTACGAACGAGTCTGTGGCATGCTATTAATTACCCAGGTATTAACGATGAAAATGTTGCGGTATTGGTTGCTCGGCAATCATTTACGTGGGCACCCGTCAATAGCGGGTAATAATTGTTACTTGTGTATGCAAATGTGTTACATCGGCAAAAAGAGTTATTACTCAGCTGCGATATAAATCCACAGTGGAACACGTTTATTAGGTATGTCTAAAGGAGAAGATAATTATTTATCAGATTAAGAACACATATAGGTGCCAATTTTAATTAGGCGATAAATATTGAAATGCTTTGCCTTTTCATTTGCAACTTTTGGTTTAAGGACATGACGTAATGGTATCAGGTCATCAGATAAAGAAATTGATTGCAACTTTAACATATTTATTTTTATCGAATCTCAACTGGTTCGATTTTATCAGGAATTTATATGTATAGATACATAACCATACTCAGAACATACTATTGAAACAACTAGTAGTCAAGCATAAGAGAAATCTAATTTTATCATCTTATCATCAATTCGAAGGATCAACTTCATAGAATATTATTCAAAAATAATTAAAAAGAGAGAAGCCACATGTCATCGATTTCATGCTTAAAAACTTCATTAATATTAATATTTACACTACATGGAAGTTATAATTTAATGTCTGGTTGAATTCGTTTTCAAGTACATACCTGACTTTCAAATTCACGAAATTTAAAAAAAGAAGAAGACATTTAGAGTTCTTTTTTATTCAGTTACAATGATGAATGTTTTACGTTATCTTATTCATTCTTCTATTAAGGCTGATAATCCTTTGGATTATGGCTAACACCCGGAAACCTTTAAAACCTGTTTGTTGAAGTGGATGAATTTTCTTTTTTGCAGTTCACATCACGCCACAGTTCGTATTGGCCATAACTTCATTTATTATCTTTCTCCTGTATCGACATATTGCCTTCCTATATGTTGATATCATTTCACCTGGTCTTTTTCAGTTTGCCTCTTCTTTTCGATTGTAGTGGAATCTTTTATGGCCTTTTTCAGTTTGCCTCTTCTTTTCGGTTGTAGTGGAATCTTTTATGTTGCCTTCCTCGTTTCAGTTGACTTCCTTCTTATTGTGCCTTTATAGGGACCCTTTATTTTATCTTGGAAGTCACATAATTAGAGATTTTATAAGCTTATCAGCATTGTTGTTGTGGTGAGGTCATAAAACCACCATTTGAATCAACATACTAATAAAATCTTAGTGAATTTATTTCCTTAGTGATTGAGTAGAAATAACACTCAGTTTATTAGCTTGGTCTTAAAAAAAAATTTTTAATCATATCTATATGTTTTTGCATTTGTTAAATTAGCAGGGTGGATCAAGTAGGATGTCGACGGTAAAGAAGGCGAAAATAAAATAGTATAATAAATACGAAATGAATCCCACCAAAAATTGTATTCTGGTTTTAATCTATTACAGCGTACAGATATGAGGTTGAAGGAATATGATTGAAAATACAAACTACATGCTATTATGTAATCAGATATTCTTGATTGATCTACTTTTTTAGAGATTTATTTTATCTAAAAGCACTTATCGTCCTTTTTCATCTGAAAATATAAAGCCAAACTTAACAAAACATAACTAAGTACATAATGAAATAACTATGCATCTTAAATAAATAATTATAAATTAAGCACTAGTAAAGAAAAGCAGGCAGATTCAGGACAATTAAGGAAAACATTAACTTAAATGCTTGTCAAAAGGACTTTTATACAAATTTGCATTAAGATTCTGCTACCACACCGTTGTCAACCCAAGGGTACACATTTATTTCGAGAACCTCCGGAGAAAACTGTCAAAGTCATCAAATAGGTCGTGATAGGTCGGTTTTTAACCAAGCTTCTCAGTAACAAAAATATTGGGCATCAAGACATTCGAAGCAAATACCGCAAACAGTGTGGAGAATCGACATTCTCAAAGACACTGTTAAAATTGGGCGCCATTAGCGTCGTCCAGGAACAACCATCGCTTAAGAGAATAGCACACATCACTAACAGCTGATTTTTACCAAACACTTTACTTTAGTCCCAGAAGTTGCATTCTCAAAAAACTGCTGCCCAGTGTCTTCAAAAACTGTTCAAGTAAAGAACAGAAATGCATGGGCAAGTAAGGTGCATCGATGTTCTTTGAGGTATGCTTATCCTGCGATGGCATCGATAGTTTACGTTTTGCACTGCTTCCAGTCCTCCACGGAATTCTTTGCCAAAATTTTACTAGCATCTTTGATAATGGTGATTCTCCATATTGCGTGTACAATCTGTTCCAAATTTCATTAGGCTCAATATTGTCCTTGGTAAGAAACGTAAAGTTCTGCAACAGAAGAAGGAATTTTCCTTTCAGCAATTGTGAAAGTTGAAAATGGAAATTTACGCATTTCTGAAGCAATTATCTCGAATTGATAAAAATTATGTAGCGCGGAGTGGTCGGGTATCTTGTGGTGAACACACAAGCTTCAAAAAAAAAAAAAAGAACTAATGATTAGATTAGATTAGGATTTGGGTGCCTTTGCGACCTATTTCACCACGATCTTTTCAGATCTATTGTGATCCCCTTTGTCCTAGAAGGCGATCTTCTTTGAGAGCGGCTCGTTTATGTAGCTATTCGCTGTGGGGATCCCTACTGCCAGTATTAGAAACATAGTCCCGCTAGGCCCTCGGAATGGCATAGTACATGGGTTTTTTCCTTCTTTTGACAGAATCTGCAACCCTTATTTAGTCTGCAATGACCGGTCAACAACCTTCTATCATTTTGATAGTCTTCCTGTCTTTCCTTAGTTGGTTTTTGGTAAACTCAGGCCTCTGTTCTCTTAAGAACTATTTTACCTGCCTTTGTTCTTGTGACTTTTGCCACCATTCCTTGGACTTGTATTCATTCTTTGATAGGCTTTTTAATTTGCGATTTGGTAATGCCGAAGGACAGGCTAGCTCCAACATTTCCTCGTTTCTCTTCACGCCCGTGTGGCTGGGAAGCTAGGCCAATGTTAGTTCCCAGAATTAACGGTGCTTATTTACTTCCATAATAATAAAAAAAAATCTAAGATGGCTTAGTTTTTTTGTTTTGATTTTTTCCCTCATAATTTCTTCCTACGCTACGGTGCAATAAAACAGTTCAAAATGCATAAGAAATTTTGTTAGTTAAGTTAAGACATACATAAATACAACACACAGTTTGAACCATTGATTTTACTAGAAAATGCTAAAGATAATATTTTTATCAAATAAACTATTATTAACCGGGGGATATTGTACTTTACTCGCATAATTTCGAATTTGCATATTTCAAGTACGCATAAAGGGCGACTCCACTGTATAATGCGCTCCTCTCCAGTAATTCTCTCTGCCCCTAATGTGGCAGCAAGTTAATTTCACCATTTAAAATTTTTTAATTCACTTCTCTTTATTAACTCCACCCCCATGCACTCTTGCGAAAAAATACTCTCCCTCTTAACGTCTTTCCCTCGCTTCCCAAAATGAAGGGCTTTTGCATTCATGGTGTTACTAAAAGTATATTTCTTCAAAAGTGTTGAACTCTTCAATTCGATTCTTTTTTCTGGATTTTATTTATACAAATATTGCTTTTCTGGAATACTGTGGCTGTATAAAAGTGAAAGAATTTTTTAAATCGGACGAATAAACTCACATTTTCTCTTTATAATATTATTAATATAGATAGTACAAATTTAATATAATTGCATTCTAAAATTATAAGCAGTTTTATAGAAACCAAACCGTATTATTTATTTGGTACTTGTAATAAGGCGTTAGTTACTCTTATGAAATTGCTTGAATTTTTTAGAATATGGAGAAACTTTCTTTATATATATATACTTATAAAGATACTTCTTTCATCATGTTATCAATAGTATATCGCTCTGCCCCTTTTTATGCACCAGGCTCTTTATCATGTTATGAAAATAATAGATATCTGCAGGACAAATAAGTTATTGTTTTGCAGATGGTTTTGCTTGTAATTGTTGGTATGCATTGTATAGACCTACTTATAAATAACTGCGTATGTTTAAGCACCATCGATGCAATTGCTTTAGGTACAATAAATAAATCAGATGACGTAGCGCTCTAGTATATGAAAATCATATACCTGATATGATGGCGAGAGCCTTCTTTCGAAGAACCACTCTGTGCAGTGGCTGTGGGCACGATGACATTTAGAAAGCGTTCATTTCGATTATATGCATCCGTTGAGTTGCGCAGGTGTCACCGTGAACAACGTGCGTTTGTTTATTTATGGTATCGCAAGGTGAATGTTCTTTGAGGAACGGCTTCTTTCCCTCCTCGTTTGCTTACCTAAGCTGCTCTAGAACTGCTATTTGTTTTGCTCTTTAGAGGCGCGTGATTATGCAGTCCACTGAGAGGTTATTATAGAGTAACACTAATAGGTGTTTCAAGGTTGAAGATTACTCCTTGCAAGCCCTGCCTTTAGCACTGATAATTATAATAGTTTATCTTTCTTTGTGCGTACATGGGGTCATTTAAATTTCCAAGAATATGTAGCTTTTTGAATTATTACTGAATTAAAACCAAAGCATAAAACCTTAATTATAAGATCTTTTTTCATCGTGGAGCATTTGGTTTCACACAATTGGTTCCTAAAACTTTTAATAACCAGTAATCTCTATTATTAAATATATCTCAGCTATTAAAATATTTCGTCAAATAGTAATTATTTTTAAATAATATATTTTTAAATAAAATTACAGTTACATAGCTGTGTACCTGCCTAAATACGCCTAGGCCTAATGTAATGTAAATATTCCACTAATTGCATATATCACCTACTTTTCGATATAAGTGTTACAAAACTAATTAGAAACACATCAATTACAAATCAGATTGAATGTCAAAATGCTTAAGTAAGTAAATGGGATAATCTAGCGTCAGTAACAAATCCTGTTTATTGTAATGGCTAAGTTATATCATTTAAAAATAGATCAAATATTTTGAAAGAAAGTGAAAACTTCCGCATGTTAGTGTATTCATAAAGTCAAGTCAGCAACGGAATACGGTAGGCAGTGGCGTGAAAAATATTAAAAGCTATTTTAAATTATAAAATAATACTGAGACATACAGTATTGTAAGAGCATGTTTTTATGTACTTGTAAAGGTGGTTGACTAGTCTTTATACTTGATCCGAGAAAATTCGAGATAAGGGAGGCATACTGACGGAGGCAGATCACACTGTGTAAACTTTTGCAAATTATTTTTTTAAATATGAGAAAAAGAACCAACAAAGTTGATTGGTCGGCCAAAACAGTATGTATTGCAGTTTGTAAATAATAATTATGTAAGTAATTTACACTGCGAAGGCAGGCAAATTGTCGAGATGAAACATTGGTAGATCAAGGTTATATTCACATATATACATACTTATATGAAGTAAGCGAGAAGTATTTATCCGACTATCAAGAGGGTATGAAATTGACTTTCTTTGAGAATTAATGTATATTCGAATTTTTACCCAAAATCCCAAAAAGTCTGTCGTCTTGCTGTATAACTCGTCCTATCACAGCAGAACATTGGAACGATTGCATGCTGGAGCTTTGGAAGGTAGTTGATATACGGGTATGGTTGAAAACTGTAGAATATCGATAGATATGATACCTATAAGTAATATGAAAAGGCACTGGTCAAAAGAAACTTGATTTGTCTTACAAATTCGCGTAAACCGAAATACAGGAAAATCGGCGAATAATTTGCCAAAGGTGTTCGCTAGTCGAATGTCACAATGTGTTGATAGGCGCCAAGGAGTGCTTGTTAACATGCTTTTGAAACACACTGCACCGTCACCATAAATCTGGTACTACTGGATTTCTCGCTCCCTATCTTGCCTTAAACGGATTTTGAAGCCATCTTTCACTCTTTTCGTGTACCAAACATATCAAAGCGCATGTTCCACAGGATTAACTTCACGTAATTACTATCAATGATCTATGGCTGTTATACGAACACATACCTCGGAAGTAAGTGACTAATATCAAATTATACTATTTGCGCCCAAATATGTACCATCACGAATATTGGTAATGAGAATTTGATAACGCTTAATACATTTTATTGACACAAACTACGCTTACTCCCGCTTGATAGAATAACGTTTAGCCGGTAATGTGTTTGTTACTATTTTTGATTAAGCAATTTATAAAATATAATGAAAATTATTGAATTTAAATGCATTTTAAATGATCCGGCTTAATAGTATTGAATTTAATGAAGCTTATGGTCAACAACAAAAATTATATGTGACCGTGCCAGAAGAAAATAGATGATGACGAATTTGACCGATTTTGAGTTTTGCATTGTTTTGATATCTCTAAACCCACCTCTTTCGAATATCTCTAATTGGTTCCAAGTCGCTAATGTTAAAAGTCATAAAAAATATAAGCACATAAAAAGAATAGTTTACTTCTTAACATAAATTATAATTTGACAAGCGGCAAATAAGCGAACTAACATTAGTCTACGTCTTGCTCTGCAGTACCCTGATACACACTTTTTGCCGGTCTGTTTTGATGGTTTTTAGTATGCGATTTTAATATTTTCGCTTGTTTTTGTCTCTTACATTTATTTTCATCATTTTAAGTATAAAAAGGTTTTTACTAAAGGAAAAGTTGCCTAATTTGTGCTTATGGATTGAAGACAACAAATTTTTTAACATCATCCGTTAGTCAAAGGAATATTTTCTAAAATATTTTATAATGGTTAAACAGGAATCTTTGAAAGATGTTGCTCTTATTATTCTACCCTCTATTCAGTTATATGAAGAGGAACAGCAAAAGTAATAAATTTAAATATCTGATATACATATGTATAATATATTTGTAATACAACTCTAATTGTTGTTGTACGATATGTCAACAGAAATGAGCCGCGATGGTTCATCTTTGCATCAACAATGGTATTTGCACAAAGAAATTGAATCTTCAATTAATTATCCCAATAAAAAAGAAAAACAATTTACGAAAGAGCTGGTCGAAAAACTGCATAAAAAGTCGAAAAATTGGGTCGTGAGAAATAAGATGAGATATTTTTTTTATTAAAAGTTTTTGTTTGCATAAATAATATTAATACGTATTTCTGTCTTTTAACGTTGCAGCTTCAAGCATTTTTTTTTTAGAAATCCGATAGTTTAGAGATAAGATATAGACTGCACTGGGGCAAGTGTGAATTGATTTCTAGTAATGGCCTATTTTATTCTAATAGTTTGAGGTATATACTCTTTGAAATAAATGTGTGACACCTAACATGTTTGCCAGACTTAATAAAAAAATTCGATATTTTTTTCATACCAATTTTTCACACTTACCCCGAAAAGGGGAAAGTGTAAAAGTGACTTTAGTAAAAATAAAGTTTGGAATTAATACAAAATAATGTTCGTAAGCAAAAACAAATTCCAATAATCTCATAAAACCTTTCAAAAGTTTCAAGTAACTACAAAATCCTTATTTTTCGTATTTTGTTTGCGGAACACATTTGCAGGTTATGTATGTTTATGGTCGTTTAAGTGGGAACTTTATTATACAATCACCGCATGTTGTAATTGGTTAGAGTATGTTGAGTTCCTTATAGAGACATATATCAAAATAGCGTTGCACTTGTATACAAAGAAACCAGTTTGACCCTTGTCCCGTAAATCAACAGCTTAGAAGTCTGCCTTTTCTTCTACCATCGTCACATAGGACGTTATATCTCGCTTTTATTCATTATGTAATTATATAACTTATGGCATAAAGAAAAATAAATCATTCCAATATATAATGAATTTGGTTAAAAAAATTGGGTGAAACTGGTTCTTTTTATGAAAAACAAAAATCTGGCATACCAAAAACAACTCGTTCAAATGAAAGCATTGAAACTTTGATGACAGTGTCGCTAACTGCCCACCAACCACATCCCATATCGATCTCAAGAATTGAGCATTTCTTACGACAGTTTGTAGCGAATTTTGCATAAAGATTTACATTTGCATGCATACAAAATTCAATTAACACAAGAATTGGAAGAACGTTACCATTTGATATAAAAAATTTCGTTGATTGACAATTGAACATTGATTCAATTGATGCATTGCTTTCACGCATCATCTTCAGCAATGAAGCTCATTTCACATTGAATAAACACATCAATAAACGAAATTGTCGCATATGGGAAGATGAACATCCGAGAACTATCACTTCATGAACAAAAACAAAAGTTTTGATCGAAAGGTGTCTTTTTCGAAAACGAGAATAAAGGTGCAGTTACAGGGAATGGTGCACGTTATAATAAAATGGCTTTTCATTATTTAATAATAACAATAATAATAATATACTTTATTGTGATAAGTTGCATTTACAACAATCACATTGTCACAATATTAAAATATCTACAATGATTACAAATTAAAAAACAACACAAACCAAGAGAGAAAAATAATAAAAGGTGAAATAAATCACTATCGTTCACATGCCAGATACTCATCAACGCAGTAGAAACAATTCTGCTGTATAAATGATTTTAATTTTCTTCTATAAATTGTTAATGAAGAAGCCGTTCTGATCCGCGAAGGCAAAGCATTACAATATAATATATATAATAATATAAATTTTGATTTTCAAATTGATGTCTATAAACGTGGTCGTAGTGATCATCAGACTTATTAAGATTTACTTATTGAATGAAAACAGTAATTAGCATATAAACACAAGGATATCTCTAATAGAAGTACTTAATAACACTAATTATTAATTTGTATCCCCTAATAATACCCCTCTATTAGCACATTACTAATGCTCTAAAATGCAAGTATTTATGTGGGTTCTCAGCATTTCAAGACTTTTCGATCAAAAGAATTGTGTTTTGAATATTCGCTATTACTGTAGAGCTCAACAGTTTTGTGCGAGATCTTCCTTATATTTTCATTTTTAAAGGTAAAATACCCTGCGTTCGAATCATTTCATTCATTAAAATTGTGCTTCAAACTGTTCGTTGCTGGTTCGACCTTATGTATACATAATATATTTAATTTTGTTGTAATTTACCTAATACCTTTTTGGACGAGATATTTGCTTATATTGTTTATATTTATATTGCGATAAACTCATGCTAGTGGGCAGTGATTCATAAATTTTATCTGCATGTTCATGCAGCTATCTCCTGGCATACATCGACGCAATATCGAATTATTTGTGCTTATCTTCGAACAAAAGAAACAATAATTCTCGATAAGGTGTACCAACAAAAATTTTTATCACATTTAACCGCAGCATTTCGAACGGTATGCGTTTGCATGTTTGTCTCAGTTCCGGTAAAAGAAAAACATTTAACTAAAAAAAAAAATCTACTAGGTAGTATTTTCAATCATGTGTAATATTTAAAGGAAATATGTGGTATTTAGTGCTGTGTGGCATTTTATTAGTTTTGTGCGTATACTTTATGTATTTAGAATTTAAGGTATCCTTCCAAATATTTCATATTCTAATTACTAATGGGAATGCAATGATATATTCCAGAAAGCTACAAGCACGTCGATAGTCAGTAGCCAACAAGATAGTGCAAGCTTGACCGGTGGCAAGTATGAAAAGGATAAGAGTAGTAAACGCAAATCTAACCTTAATCGTTCACTGGCTTCAGAAGAAGTTCCACCGAACGATGCTCTTGGTAAGTGATTTTACAATTATTAATTTCTGTATTCGTTGTGGAATTTTTAATAAACAACTCTAAGCGTTTTAGTATGACTAGGATTCTTATAAGTTTATTGGTTAATTTCCATTTTCATTATGAAGGAAAAATAGACGCAACTTTCTTTATCGCAAGTTCGCAAGGCACTTTGTTGAGCAATATAATAGCCAATATAATATAAATGAAACTAAAGCATGCAAATATGTTTACCTTATCATAACATTGCCTGAGTTGTGACAATATTATGCTAATTTAAAAGTAATTAGATATTATTTGCCTCTTAATTAGTCTATTGAAACCTGTAATGCATACAAAAACTTTTAGTATGTAATGATATAGTGAAATAAATTATGACTAGTTTAGTGCCAGTTATTGAAGTATTACTTGCTGCCTTAAAGTTCTACTGTAAAAGCGCATTAAAATGCATTGGTTCAACGTCATTCATACTCTTATATTTCAAAGACAGAGGTATATCAGAGGTAAGTAATGACGAAATAATATAGTTTAAATTCTCACAATTGATGCACGACTGAAACATATTTGTAAGCGGAAAATATATGTTATAATTAAACTAATTTTTATAGCTGTTTTGTGATTTCAATTCCTTTTTAAGGTGTAGAAAAACGTAAAATGCGTGCAGTTTGTTTATTAAATAACGTTAAACGGGATAAAATAAAAATTTTGTATTTGGACAAAACTCGATTTTTTAAAAGATAAGTCAATATTTTGTTATTTAGTTTATAACATTGTCAGAAGGAAAAAAATTGAATATAATAATAAAAATTAAATCGTTTTATACGTTAAATTTAGTTAAAAAGTCTCAATTAGGTAAACTCTGTTGGTAAAATATTTGCCGAGTAGTATAGACCGCACTTCGCTATGGTATAAAAATGTCTTTGAGGTATTCGACCTACTTTCATTAAAACCACAATGAACGTCAATATTCAATATATAATCTAAATAAATAGGTATAAAACTATATTAAATTAACTTTCTGTAAAAAAATAAACAAAAAAAACAATTTTAAAGCTCAACCTGAAACTCGTATTCCTTCGAGATTTGGCTTCACATTGTTTTCAATATTTTGTTGGGAATCCTTTATTCGCCCATCTTTCAATTTCAGAACATTTTTGATCAATCTTGTCTTTAAGTTGTCCTTTATTGGAATTTTTTTGTTGCCGTTCTAGAATTTTTCATTAGTTCCATAAATTTTCAATAGCATTGAGGTCTGGAGTAGCGAGGTTTTTAAATTATAAAGCAGTCTGAGTTTTAGTGTCTTACGTTTATTATTATTATCTTAGGTAAAATTTAGGTGACCTCTCTATTCCCAATTTTAAAATGTCTAAATTTATGCTGTGATTCATACTGCCCTCAATAAATGGTAGGTTGTACAACACTCCAAATAGAACCTCTTTAGCGAAGATTATGGTGAAGAATCTACTTATCTGAACTAAAATTCCAGAATTTACGCGCATCCGTAAAAATTTCCAAAACCCAAAATCTTTTCTGTTTTTTATCTTACTGATCTAAGGTCCTTCGAAGCTACTCTGCTAGTTATCTTATGGTTTTGCAAAGGATATCCAACTGTTTTGAGGATTAACAGCTTTATTCAAATACTTTTTAAAAAGTTTTTCAATTTTGGGATAGAAACTTTCTCGTCTTTTTGTGTCTTCCGTTCACCATTTTGCGCTTTTGTCTAAGTATTTTCCATTTCTAAATTGGAAGATTATTCATTCTCTTTCGGCAACATAGGTTTGGCCGTGATAACTCCTTATTTTGAGATTATAAATGTCTTTTTGAATGTTTCCAGTAACGAAACGTAATTATGTATTTTGCACAATTGTTACTGCAAGAGCTAAAAGGGCATGTTGAAGTTGGAAAAATATCCATGTTACGAAACTTATATTATACACAGATAAATAGCCTTAAAATCTAAATAAGTATACGAGGTCAACTTCCTGTTCCGAGGTTACCAGCTTCCTAAAACTTATATTATAGCTGTATCTACAATCATACTATGATATAATGTATATCACGCTTGTTATCGTCTCCAAATAAGGAAACATTGAGGTTTTATTATTCAACCGTTCCTCGTTTAATATGTGGACATGAGATATTTCCTGCACATCTGTATAGATTGGATTTTATAGAATCATCGGTCTGTGAATGTGGGTATGAAGTTGCCGATTTGGATCACTTAATTCTCGGTTGCCCCAGGTATCAACAGTTCCGAACCCAGTTAATTCGTGATTTGACAGACCTATCAGTAACGTTTCCCACAAGGGTAATTAGTCTTTTGAGTGAGAATAGTCATAAAGTTGACGAGGCTTTGCTTAAATTCATAAGTGCGAGGATCAGAATTTAACAGCGTTCTATTCGGTGTTGTCAGCTCTTTTCCCGGTGGCTGCTATCTTAAGTTTATTTTGATAAGTCCCGAAACGTTATGTCTGATTTCCTAGTTTCTTTCATTCACTTTTTTTTTTATCACTAATAGTGGCTGATGGACAGAGATCCCGAAAAACAAAAAAAAAATGTGAGCTTCACGCTACCGTTTGCTTTATTTCTTGGATCATGTGTAGTTCATTTATTTCATAATTCAACTACGTGATAGGATGTATAGAATTTGATTGGTGATAATAAGACAATCGTTAACGTAAACAGACAACAAATATACGTGACAATCTCCCGTTCTCTAGAATGTCCATTAATTCTCGTTTGAGAAGTTAACGCACAACTTGACTTTATAGTTCCAGTTTATCATCTCATAATTGTACCACTTTCTTAGGTGATGTGATGCATTCAGTTAGTGTTCTAAATTGTCAAGTATTTTTGTTTATGCTTTGTAACCCATTTCATCTTGCAATAAGTGCATCACAACCATCATTATGAAAGCTGGACTTCGGTGAATCTATATAGTCAGTTAATGTTGTACGCTGATTGCAATATTGATGGATATTATGGGCCTATCGTAAATTACAGGTAATTATTTGAAGATTGCTTTGCCTAGAAATGTGGGGTAATATCTCTTGATTTTTCTTTTTCTTTTTTAACAATACAGTTTGACGTTTTAGAATATCTTAGAACTTTTTTTGGAACATTTTGAAAGTACTCTCTACGCTAACTAATTTTACATAAATCTCGATTTTAAGTACTAGAATAAAATTTGTTTTAACAAAGATTCTGAACTGATTGCTAAGGAAAATAACGTTTTTTGTAACTTTTTTGCTACAGGGAATTTGTTTAGTTTTTTACACAACTTACATTTTTTTAATAATAATAGTAATTATTATTATTACTATTACATGTTTCTAATGTACAATAAACAATTATCAGCTTGAAGAAATTGCAGTAGCAGTCCAAACGCGAATAATTTATTACGAAATAAATTAGAATTGCTCAATCAGCGCTCTAATTTTTCCTCTCTTTTCTATGTTTCATTTTTGAACGTAATTTATTCATGCAATTGCACAACAGTGGCATTATGTATTTTCTTCTGAATGTCATAGAAATCTTCTGCCAAGAATTTATTCGTAACTATCGCTTGCTATAGAAACTGCAATGTAACTGGTATCTAAACATAGAATAAAGTATATAGATGCTAACTATGTTACGGATTTAGTGTATAACTATCTACCTTTGTCCTGCAATAGATTTCTTCCCGCAATAGATCCATTAACTGGACATTGATCTCTTTTAAAGGGAGTTGCATTTCCATCCAAGAGCCTGATGAATGATCGTCTATATAATGAAATCTCCTCCCACCATTTCTTATGTATTTCTTATGTTATTTGTTGGTTTATTTTGCAAAAGCTCATCAACAATTGCTGCTCGTACGTAAGCCCACATTCATATACGACAATAGCACACAGCCTAGTGGTGGAACATATCGTTCGAAGAATAGTTCGTTTTACGATCGTACTTTTTATAGATTAGTACATTCAATTAATTCAAAAAGAAATAGCTAGATCCATTGTGGATTTTGGAATTGCCGGTTATTGATAGTCCAACTACGAAACGAAGTCAATATTTTAATTTTTTAGTCGTAAATTCTTCTTTTTGACTATTTCGTTTAGGTTATTCCACTAATATAGACAGTAACAATGACAGAGTATGAAGTATGATCATGAAACCACTATAAGCTTAAATTAAAAAGTATTTTGAAAGAGAAATGTGCGACTCCAACTCCTTCAAACAGCATACGACAGGATTTCAAGAATTTGATATGAATTGAACGTCGATAATATTGGATAAAATAAAAATAAATAAAAATAGCTATCGGAGATCAGGTATATTCGCGAATAATTCTTTATTCAAGGTTCTGTATGCATAATTCAAGTATGGCCTTACATTTTTGTATTGTCTCACAGTAAAGGCTTCATTCATTCATTCATTCATTCATAACGTTAGGGTGAACACCTTTAGTCCAGGCACTTGAGCTAAGTGCTCATTGTACCGTCCCTATTAAATCTCTTACCACCACTCGAGCAGCTTGGTGTTCTCTATAAAGCCCAGTATCTTGCCCAGTGGAAACTTGAGAACCTTCGAGGGCTCCAATAGATCCTTCCCGAAATGTTTTTGCCGGAGTACTTTCAACTCCTCACATGTGCAGATTACATGTAAATTCGTTTCCTCCTGTAGCTCACATCTTCTGCACCACGGTTCGCTTACTCGGTCTGTGTTGCATAGATGCTTTTTCAGGGGACAGTGTCCAATTACCAGCCCAGTAATGGTTTTAACTTCTTTCTTGCTGCGTCTAAGTAGGTTATCAGTGAACTTAGCATCCCCATCCCCTATTAGCGCTAGTAAAGGTTTTTAGATAATTGTTCACCATATAATAACCACCACAATTATTATTTGAAAACAAAAACGTGCTGTAAAAGTGAAGCATGAGTGATCATAATATTTCTGTATAGATATTGCCTGGAGCACCCCCACGTTTAGAAAAGCGAGCATGAGTAATCGATTAAGATTCAAATGCCACTGGTGAATATACATCGTTACTATTATAAATCTGAAAAAGCTGGTATGAGAAAATGAAAAGTCTGACAAATAAACCATATGTTTTGGTTCTCAATCTAGCGTTTTTTATAGATATCATCAACAATAGGTTTATGCTTTTGGATTTTTGTTTTAACCGTTCCATGTAAAATTTTAAATTTGCTCCTCTTTCCGTTCAAACCAGGGCCCTATGGGATAGAACACCTGGTATACTTAAATAAATGATGACTGTTAGACTCTCGAATTTCTATTAGTTTAGTTTTAAAAATTCGATAATAAAAAGTTGACAAGTTACAAAGTGAACGTATAATATAAAACACTACACGTTTATTTTGATTTCACAGTTAAGAATTCTTAAATTAATGTTCTTATATTGTTAGCTAGATTACGCAACTAAGTGGAAAGTTAACTTGACAGGTAATTTCGATTTAATGCCCCAAAGAAGCCGACTACTCGAGTTTGATTATAGTAAATGCAAAAAAGTTACTTTGCCGGCACAGAGCTGTATCGTTATATAAGTTCACCTTTTATTGCTTTCGTGCACCTGTCACCTTCGAGATGATAGCTTGCCAGCGAATCGAAAAGTAATGTATAATATAACTTGATTATTTGCGTCTGGCGTATTCACCTGTTTCTCGGCTCTTTGTCCGGGGGAGGTCTACCGTCATAGCAACCGACGAGACATGTCCCCGTCCAAAAGCCCAGACGAGTGATTGCCCGATCCGCGCTTTAGAAATGCCCTGAAAATATGCGAGCGAAGCGAAGCTTTTTATAACTTTACACTCAGTGCCCTTCATATTGTACATACACAGTTAATTAAGGAGTTTAATGGATTAAAGCTGGGTGTTTACTACATTCACGCATAAAAGTGTTTTTTTTTTATGAGCGACCCAAGCTCGAATTGAAGTTTGAAATATTGTTTTTTCCATAATATACTCTCTATCAGAGTATGTGTGAAATGTCGTTTTAATGGTCTTTCCCAGAACGTGCTGAAGTAGTTATATGTATGTATGTGCGCTTAGAAATTTCCAGCTATTATCTTGTATTAAGGGTACGTTACTCTTCTTACGTCTCGTTCTCCCGCAGACGACGCGAAAAGCAGACGCCGTCGAAGACGCTTTTTCCCTCCAGACGTGCTTCAGCAGACCGCGTCGTACTCGTCGTGTTCTAACGACGATCGGCTCAAAAGTGATACTTCGTATACTGCCTACAATATCTCACCGTTGTCTTCTCCTATCACTGCCACAGCAACATCGACTCGTACATCCCCGAAGAGGTCCCAGTTAAGCGTACACATGGAAAACGCCCGCAGGTCCGTCATTTCTCCAGCCGTGGACGCGGGAAAACTGAGTAGATCTTCACCGAGAAGTAGCATCACATCCAGTCCAAAGGTAAGTAATTATACCAAGTCCACTGAATTATTGTGATTTTAATTTCTAAGTTGTATAAAAGAGTACCGTCAAACTTGGTGAATCGGGACAAATAAGTTTTCGGATAAATAATTGAGAAGCCAATGTTGCCAGCTCGGATGGTAGTCAGAACGCCAAATAAACATGCTGGCTTGTTTGCTTATGCCAGCCACGTGTTAGTTTGATGCTGCATGTTAAAGCTAAAGGTGCTGCAAAAACTTAGAGTGAATGCCAGTTTTTTTATTGGTGAAATAACTTTGTCTGGAAACCACATTAGCATAACAGGTAGGTTTGCACCTACAAAAAAGTACCTCGCACAAAGGTGTATCAAAACTAGTGTTCAAACTTTACAAACGGCACTACGACAGATTAGAAGAGGTCAAATAAGCATACCGGACGTTACTCAGGTTTATGGCTTTCCAAATACAACATTATCAAGTCATAAAAGAGGTCAAGTAAAAACCAATTGAGGTCCGACCGTTCTATCAGAAGTAGAAGAACAACATTTGGTTTAACCTATCATAGTGGCAAGCGAAAGGGGTTACCCACTTGATAAACTTGATCATCGGTATGCTGTCAAGGGCTACTTAGAAAGGGTGAGAAGATCAATAAATTCCAAAATAATCTTCCAGGACTGGACCGTGCCAATAATTGTTTAATGCGGCATGAGGCTGTCCTTACTCAGAGTCTATGTGAAAACATTAAGAGGGCTCACGCAGCCATCTCCCATGAAACATGAATTCATATTTTGACAATTTGTAAACTTTATTGAAAGATATACAGTCCAGCTCTTGGGTCAACTACGATGAAACTTGTTTCGACCCTGCACGAAAAGAATTCATAGTAAGATGAACAACTCATTATACTGAACGTATCATAGATTCTGCAAAATAGTTTATGGGCTTAATTCAGGAGATACTAAATGACAAGCTGCTCAGTGTAAAGTTCCTTCGACCTAATAGAAAAAGGGAAAATTGTTTCCATTTTCCTTCGGTAGACGACATCTGTGAAGTTAATAAAAAAGTTGTTGCCTAAATCGACCATTTTTCAAAGAGGCGGTTACGAGTTTCCCAAGAAATTGAGTTGAAGCGCATTCAATCAATAATCATTATTTTTTAGTTAATCTTTGTGATTTATTTTGTGTTTATTAGTTTCTTTATGTTCATGTAAACATATTTAACTACGAATTGCGAACTGCTAAGGATAATTTTGCGGATACAGTTTATTTGAGTCTTAGCAAAGATGTGTATGTACATCTCTTTTAACTGAGTCGTTCGCGAACTACACATCACTACTAACAGGTAATCAACTCTAAGATGGTTTGAGGGTGATTAGGAATACTGAACGATCTAGGCAAAAGGAACACAGCCACCCTTTGTGTGGGACACAGAGAAACGGAAGAAAGTGAAATAATAGATAATCTTGCTTAAAAAAGAGTGATGGAACATCATTTTGTAGGACAGAACCCATTTGCGGAATATTAGCAGTACAATACTGGAGAAACTAGAAAATCCAAATGTTGGGAAAATGTCCTAGAAATGAAGCAACCTAAAACTCTTCAGGGATCCCCTAAAGGGGAGAGATGTATAGAAGGCGTCAAGATAAGTTAATGTAATATTTGTATACTAACTCTTGAATTAGCTTCTTTTTTTTAACCCTGTGTAAAATTTTTATTAGTTAAATAATACGATATAATGATGATGTCACCATCTATAATTATAGGCGCCTTCTATTTATATTTTCCGACAAATTTTGATTTATTTGTTTTGTCACTCTGCGTCATCACGCCAAAATCTAGCTGCATAACGCCATGTAAAGTTTTTATGCGCAAATTGTTGACATAAAACACCAGATCTTAGCTTTAGATCGTCTAACAGTATATTGTCGATTTTGCCTCGACCTGAGAATGGCTTTTTTAATGAATTTAATAGCAAGCTATTACATTATTGTATTATACATAAAAAGCATGTGAGATAAATATTTGGCAGTTAAGGAAATTGAGGAAACATTTTGTTGTTACTCCCACTAAAGTAGAAACTGTAATTAGTACTTTGAAGAATACAACCGCAGTAGAGAACGGTCAGTTCTTGAAATACATATCTGCATAAAAAAAAAGTCTATAGAGGTAAGATCTGTCCAAATTTGTGGACATTGAATATAACCATGACTAAAATATGCTATATTATGATACCACACATTTACAGAAAAGTGTCAGTATTAATGGGATAGTTCGGTGATTAACAAGTAACCACCGATAAAATTCAAATCGTCTAGCTTCATGTCCTGCATTGAATTTGCTGTAAATGATAATGATAGAAGCCGTGTACAACAATAATCTCTATATTTTTATGTGTACAACACTCATACATATCGATTTCTTCGTGTGCTACCTAAGTACACCAGCGACCAGCCTATTGTTCATTTACACGTTGAGAGCTGTTTCAGTAGTCACTCTGAAGTCTGGTATCCCGTGGTTAGGAAATCATGTGCGGTATTTTCTGAAATCAGACAAAATATTACCACTACAATATTTGCAAACAAATACCATATCAGCATATTCAATAGGTATGTGTAAACACCTTGCGGGATTTGTATGAATTTGTAATACAAACAGCCTTAGATTATGCAACTATTGGATGTTGAATGTCTACTTTAGACTGCTGGGAGTTTGCTAACTATGTCAAACATGTGTTTGTACCTGATTTTCTAAGCAAACATGAAATACCCATACAAACGAAAGTTCAGATATACAAGAAGGCAACTACCTCTGTACTCAGAAGTATGGACAACGATGGAAAACCGAAAGAAAGCCAAGAGGTCCAGCTAAGATGAGTAGAGAATTTTGTATGTATTTAGGATGAATTTAAACAGAGCAGTGATGAACATATATGAGGCGCCAACAAGAAATATGTAGGACAAATAAGACATAAGACAACTGGTAATGAAGAAATTAGAATGATAACTTAGAGGAGGGGGATGTCCTGATGTGAATTAAGGTAGAAAGCACAGCACTGTAAACACTGGAGAGAAACGTAAGCCCAATAGATAAATCAGCTTCGTATCGGGTTCATACCGGACAAATTCAAACACCTGTGTCTTTGTAACTGGTACTCCATATTCTGAGATATTTGCTATTCCCTCTGAAACACGCTATATATAATTTGTATAAGGGTCTATTGAAGAATATATGTTTGCTCATGTTTTATTGTATTTGTTTAAAATTCATTGATATATGTTCGTTAAATAAATATTAATCTCTTGGAAGATTGGGTAAATTAGATATCCTGTTTTTTTCTTTATAAAGTAAATATTAGTGCATACCTGATGTAGAAAAATAACCCAGAAACAACAAAGAATTTATAGACAATTTGACTTGTTTTGTCTACAACAGTTAAATTTATTGTACCTTGATAAAGGCATGTATATGCCAACATTTACGTTTAAAATACACATGTTTTGTAAATAATTACTGTTTTTCATTTATTAATACCGGATTAATTCTGGTATTATATCAGTACATAATTACTTTACTACAATTAACTGCGTATATAAAAATCGAAATGCCAACTACTTTTCTTTTATTAGTTGATGATATGGGTACCTACGAATGCTATAATTGTTCATAGAAGAATCACAAACTAGTCACAGCCAATCATATACTGTGGAATCAGTCAGAAAACTGTTTCAGATTTCTTTTAGCCAATCGAATCGCGTCTAACTAGTTTATGATTCTTCTATGAACAGGCCTATTAACTATTATAGAAGAATGCTGTTTATATTGATCATATTGAATATATGATTTTATTTCTTTAATTATTTTTATTATTTTTCTTAAAGGCTCTGACCCCCAAACCGGAACATTCTAAATCACCTATAACTAGTTTCACATCTAACGGAAGTATAACTAATAAAGAAAATATTAGGAGGAAACATAATGAATCGTTAGTTAGTAGTAGGGTATCAACTAATAAAAAAGTGCCTCCCACCAGTAGTAGCGAAAGGAATCAAGAAAAGTACTTTTATAAAAATGAGAAATTACAAGAGTTACTTGATCTCACGAAGGAAACTTTAGCGCGAGTAGAAAAACTTACGAGCAAAGGCAAACCATCAGCTAGAAGATCACCAGATCCAAAGTACAGGAGTAGTAGAAACAAAAGCAGCTCCGAATCTGGAACAGATACTAAGGAAAGAAATAAAAAGGTCCATCAAAAGTCTCAAACACCTATCGAAGACAGGCCACACAATCACTCTATATTGAAGAAAAAATCTGTAGAAGAACACGAACCGATCGTTTATCATCCAAGTCCGTCTGCTCCCGTATCAATCTTAAAAAGGAAAGTATCTCAAGATGATTCTAAACCATCGGCGACTTCAACACATACACCTCCGGTTACCTTCTCACCTAGTGTTGTCGAACCATCCACGAGTAGTAGGAAACAAGGCATTCTTAAGAAGAGGAGAAGTTTAGACGAATCTCAAGTAATGAGGCATAGAAGTTGTAGCCCGGACGTTGATAACAAGTCTGACTCTCGCTCAATCTTGAAAAATCAACGGCGATCTTCTTTAGAGGAGATCACAAGGACCAGGTCGCCGGATATACACTTACAAGGTATATTGAAAAGAAAATCTGCGAAAAGCGATGAAGATCCAGAGAACTCGCTAAATTCACCTCAGAGTATTTTAAAGAGACGATCTGGGGCCAGCAGCGCTGGATCTACGTCTGGTAATCAACATGTCTCTATAGCCACAGCAGTTATTCTTGCAGCTGCAGGTGGTGCGGAAATGATACTGGATCACAACGATCACGTTAAGCCTATATTGAAAAAGAAAAGCATCGAAGAACAGTCTGGTAGCGATATGTCGTGCGAGACATTGAAACCTATTCTAAAGAAGAAATCTAGTACCGATACAGATGATGCTGAAGAAAAACCAAGACCCATTTTAAAATCTTCCAGGGGAATGTCTGACCATTCAGACAGTGATACGACTCGCTATAATTATAGGCATAGCTTCCAGCATAGTAACGATTCCAGTTCCGAGTGTGAGGTTAAACCTATATTGAAGCAAAGCAATTCGACTGAAGAATCTTCCCGTTTGAGGCTATCGTTTCATACTGGTGAAGATAGTAATGGTGATCTAACAGGGGCACGCGCTCGACCTAAAAGATCCGAACCAGTTTGTATGGAATTCAATAGCAACGCAAGTAAACTTAACGTTGAACCTGATCGCGATCTGCGCCGTCCGAGACCGACATCGGTTTCAGAATTGGTTATGAATTTTGAGAAGAGCCGGACGTCTACTGGAGCAATTCCGAAGAAGTCTAGCTTAAAGAGAAACGACAGAAGCCGCACGCAACCTGTCACCTTCAATGAAATTGAAGCTAGGTATGTATATTTTTATATAAATAAATTATTTATGTTACATGTCCTCTCTCGATATCTGCAGTTACTTCCTTACATAAAATAAAATCTCCTTTGGAGGTAGCTAGTTAAATCTAATTTCCTTGAACCCGTTTTTTTCAAAAATATTTCAATATGCCGTGTGAACTCTCCTACAAAACGACTTGTTTAAAAATGATGTGTTATTGAATTGCCAGCAGTGCTGTTTTTAAGTCATTTTTATTTGAAATATCCTGCTTCGGGATATTTATTTTTAAATAATGCCATAAATGTTCAATTACATTCAAGTCTGGGAGAATCATTTGCAATACCTTCGAAGAATGTTTGACCACATAATTTGGATTTTAATCAGAATGAAATTTAAAGTTTTAAAATACCAAACTTTCCTGCACTAACATTGAGATTTCTTACTATGTTATATACTTGTATACAACGTGTATATATATCACTTGCCCAATGTAGTTTTAATAACTGCAAATTCCCTACTTCAGCTGCTGAAATACAGTCGCGTTCCATAATTAATCTTGTTTAACACTATTCCTTAAATTTTTAACATTAACCGACGTAAAGCAAATGAGGGTGCTTTATACCACAGCATAGTCCTTCCATCTGATAAAAATATATTCAACTTACTCGCACCTGTGCAAATTACATCTTTCCGGTGATCGAAATTTGCATTTCCGTATTGAGTTACAAATTCCAACTTTTTTTTTATATGTTTACTAATATCGCAAGACAGCTTTGAAGCATGAATGAAAGGGTTGATTTGGAATTCTTTTTCGACTTTGTGTCTTCCAATTTGAGGAAAACGTTTTTTCCTGAATTGCAATTGTGAAATACTATTCGTCATTCACCTGGTGTTTTTTGTTTTATTTTTACAATGAAGTTAATTTAATCACAACTAGCCACGAGCACTGTAGATATTCAACTAAATTATTTATATATTGATTTGGAGCAAGAACAATCACCCGTTTTGGTGTTATTTCAGTAGTTGCCCTTTATATATGATTTTTGCTATGAGCTGCAAATGCCTGAGATAAGAACGTTCTTTTTATTTCGATGTGAATATTTGGACTTTTTATATGTAGATTGGATATGCGTTGATTCTGTGAATGCTTAAAAGAGTTTTAATAACAAAAGTAAATTTTTTTTTTATTAAAGCTCTATGATTTTGACTGTGCCTCACGATATGTACAAAAAATGGTGACGTTCATTACTTGAATACGCGGGCACGAAGTAATTTTATAGTTCCTCTCAATAAATTCAAAGTAACCAGTGGAGCACCGCTGTCAGATCCCACCCGGCTATTTAATTTCTGCCAACTAATTTCAGGGGATATTCTAATATAAATAATTTAAAAAATTAAGCATTTTCAGGCTAACCGCTGCACGGTGTTATACAGCACACGAGAGCACACAAGATGACAAAAATAATAATTACTGTTATACTAAATGTCAGTTTCATACCAAGTGTGAAAAGAATAAACGAAATGACCTGCAATTCAATGGGCACATAATTTTTGAAATACCAACCGTCATTTTTATTTGTCAGCCAACTTTTAATTAAAATATGGAAATTTTTATTAAATCCTTGTAACTTCTAAACGAAAACGAATCGGACCCATTTTCATTGAGAAATTTTTTTTTTCTTGGAATCAACTCAGCTATCATCTGCCAAATTTTGTCACAGAGCTCGCAGAACACCTGGTATAGTGTCCAAGAGTTTAGTGATGCTATTAAAAAAACGTATCGTCGATTCTTGACTGCAGTTACTGGTTCATGCCCGTGTAGCGCTCTTACATGTTGCAGGTGCTGTAATTGTACACTACGTTGTAGTTAATAGAGTTTTATTGTATTTTATGCAGTTTGCACTGCCGGGATAATACAGATTACTCATTATACGAAATTTATTTCATTTTAAACAAGTATTTCCGTAATCTAATTATATTTACAGGATCCTTTTCTGACTTCAAACAAAACAATAGTCGTTGTTCTAATTTATGGTACTCATCCTGACATTTAAATGTAGAATTTGTATGGTTATAGATAGAATACACATACACTGATCTATATGCGTAGACGCGTGTAAGCCACACGAAAAGACACGCACCGTAAGAACGTTAGTACCCAATATTTTCCGTTGCCAAATATATGCACTAAATTTAGATTTAGGCGGGCTGTTTTTGACAGTAACAATTTAACTCTTGTAACGACCACCAGTTCTGCTAAAACGCGTTGTGTAGGTGATGTTTTTATTATTACTAAGCCAGTATTGTTGTCTTTTGTTACATACAAGGGGACAAAATATTAATTCCCCGCTTACGTCTTTTTTTTTACTAAAGCGGATTGATTTATTAATAATGTTATTGCTTCAATGTGACCTTAATACACAGATTTTCGCGTCGTACTCGCGCTTTTACGCGCGTTTTAAAAATACCTCGATTCCGCAAACCGTTCCTAAAGAATCGACGTGATCTAATATCGTTCTGTGTGCATTAATGTGTGCGTTTATTTTAATTTAGTTTAAGCTTCGTTCAGAACCCGTCCGACGAATTTACAAAGACTTCTTTGTCGTCGAATGTTGCTCGTAAAGTAGAAAGCAACAGCGCTCAATCACTTTTTGACCTCACCTCTTCTTCTTCCTTGGACAATGGTAGCCGCGTGAGTTTACTGACCGCATCCATCACCAATATCAGTATTGATAGTGGAGTAGGAAAGATGTCTTCGGATTCCGCCTTTCAATCCTTGGGTGACGGCCTGGAACTCGAAGACGATGATACGCCACAGCCGTCTCTTCCATTATCACCTACCAAATTGGACGCCACGAGGTTACAGATGAAGGCTATCGTTGATGAGGCAAAGAAGACGAAATTGGGTAAAGGTACGTTTAGGAGCGTAGAAGTTGCTTATTTAACAGGGTTATTATTCTTTCCTTTTTGCTGGTTGTAGGTAGTAGTGGTATAGAAAAATATAGAAATCGTCAAACTGGTAATACGTCAGCCAAATCCAACACCCAACGTTATTCAACACAACCAATTACATTTGATGAAGTGCAGGAAGCGTCAAAGTTTAGCAAAGATGCAGAATCAGGTATGAATTAACTTTTTCTCCAAATATATTCTGATATTAAGATTTCATTTCTGATTTCTTTTCACTTTTTGCTTCTAATTTGATATTTTAAATATAGTTTATCCGCAATTTTTTATTTGCATTCTTTTTTGTTTACGCTTTTTCATCACTACAGAAAAAGACGAAGCCGATCCATCCAAACTAAGTCTTTCTGAGAGAATCAAGATGTTCAACACTAAGGTGGCTGAAACTAATTTCCTAAAGCGGGATGTTTCAAAACGCAGGCAAACGCGTTTCCAAACGCAACCAGTCACATCGGAAGAGGTCGAGTCAGCAAGATGCGTTTCTCCAGATAACTTAAGCGATAAGGCTTTAGGTGTGCTGCTTATATAGCTTTAAATTTAGAGCATTTTTTTTTCTTTTAAGTTAAATTCCTAGCGCAACGCACAAATATACTCACCACTAATTATGTTTCTATACTTTTAGATCATGAATTGCCATCGTTTGCCGAAAGAAAAGGCATACTCAAATCCAAATTGGAGTCGTGTGGTGTCTTCAAGTATCCGTACGAACAACATCCCCGTTCGGCGTTGAAACATTCGGAATCCATGAAGCTCTCCAGGGATAGGCTGAGTCCCAAACCGATTCTAAAGCCCGAATCGATGGACTTCACTTACGACGAGGGCATTTCTTCCAACGATTCGAGTTCGGACTCAGAAAGTGGTTTGAGAAAGACAAAATATACCGGAGACGATGATTTATCCCGTGACGATGACTTTACTTGCGGTCGGTTCGCGCACGTGAATATCGAAAAATCGCCAAAAAGTTCTAGTGTCAGTTGTAGTGAAAATCATACTTCCGATGAGTCTTCCGGCGGTCGTGAAATTAGAAGTATTATTGGCGGTGACGCCGTATCTAAAAGGAGACACCACCGTGACAAGTAAGTGAAATTATTTTCGCATAGTTAAGTCTCGTTGAAAACTGTTTATACTGCATAACAGCAACTCATTCTGAAATCATAGGTTGAGAAATATTTATTTTATTGGAGGTAATGAATCTATTTTTAGTCTGCCCATAGGTAATAACCTGTGTTTTGAAACGGGTTAAAATAGCATTGTGTATTTATTCAAACGTTAGAACTAAGCAGTATTTTGATATTTTTGTTAATAAATCCAAATATTTGTTTATTATAATTTTGCGAAAAGATGATGTTGACTACTTTAACTTGGCATGACGCCTAAAAAGTTCTGAAGTCAGAAAAAATGTTTAAAACTTTTACACATGAAGGCGACTTATATTGTCTTGTATGTATATTTATTTCCTATTGTAATTTCATGTAGATACGAGATCGGTCACTATGTTGAATATTGTTGCTATTTGAAGTTTGTTTAATGTTGCTTTTTGAAACTCACATCAAATAAATGTCTGCCCCCGGCTAATATATTTTTCAATTATTCTTACGGCAATCTAAAATAACATTCATCAGGGCTTTTATATCTTTGATGTTAGTCAAGTATACACCACGGCTTTGATCACAAACAGAAATGTTTGCTACAGGAAAGGCAGATAAGTAGTTGCACACATGATTAAACTCACCACTGACGACTGTAAAATACAAATTTCCCATTTTTTTAATTTAATAATTAAACTAAATGATTTAACATATTACATATTATACATAGATTAATATAGGCAAATATGTATCACTTTGAATAACTAAATTATTTTAAAGAACTATATATGTACGCATACATGCTTCTGTCCATTGACATTTGCGTGAGGTTTGAGGTTTGCGGCGTTCGTTTGATTATTCCTTATTGAACACATATTACTACTTTGTTATATTGCTTATTTTATGAAAATTAACTCATATATTGGCGTTAATAATCACGTTTCTTTATTACAATAAAACCGAAATAATAAGTAGTCGATAATATAGTACCTATATCTGCAATAAATAACATAACCTAAGATTTATCTATTGACAAATGATAAAAAGAATTTATGACGTCATTTCTGCTTAAAGCCGTAGTATTACGTTTTTTATTTCGCCTCACACCTTATTAAGGTAATAGTACAAATTTCCATTTGGTAAATAATCTGAAACATGTAGTATGGGTCACAAATCTATGCAGTTTAGTGCTACCTTCGGTGTACCACAAGGAGCAGTTCTCGGTCCACCGCTTTTTTCTATTTATATTAATGACTTGTGTGATCATTTGCACTATTCCAAATTACTGTTTGCCGATGATTTGAAACTATTTGCTGCTCTAAGTACGATTGATGATTTAACCTCCAACGTCAGCTTGATTCACTGCAGATCTGGTGTCTGGATAACAAGTTAAATTTAAATGCAATTAAGGACATTGTGGAAAGCTACACGGGTAAAACAAATCCCATACAGTATGCATATCACTTGGATAATCATGTATCAACCAGATGCGATTCTTTAAAAGACATACGAGTTACCTTTGATGCTAAACTGACCTTTAACAGTCACATCTTTAATATATTTATTATACTTTTGTGCGCTCCAAGCTAGAATAACCCTCGTTAGTCTGGTGCCCATTTTATAAATACTATATTCACCAACTAGAGGGAGCGCAGCGGCAATTTTTAAAATATTTATATTATAGGAGTTATGGAATCTATCCGGCCAAAGATATTGACTCTACAAAGACTTCTCTCCAAGTTCATAAATTTATTTATTGTTTAAATAATCGCAAATGCATTTCGTGTGCACGCCACACACTATAGTGCACTGATGATGTGTGCGGTGTATAAATAAATTGACGAACTTGAAGAGGTCTTTGTTTTTATCTTTATTTGTTACCGTTCGTGAGCTCGAGTTTAAGTTTTAATCTTCTTTCTACTGTTACGGTCAGGCGTGCGTGGGGTGCGAACGCAGTGTGTGCTACACCTGATGTAACTTGGTAAAAAAGAGCGGTACACACGAGTATGACGCTTGGAGTCGCTGTAATGATTAATAAAACAAAGAAAGATCCAAAACGTAACGATAACTTTATTGTAATAATAAAAAAAAAAGAAAAAGAAAAAAAACTGGCCACGTGGTTGCTGATTTTTGAGGTTAAGATTAATGTAAAAGAAAACAACACGTGTTTGCTGTATTCTGGTATTAGAATTAAGACAAAGGAAGGAATAGCACGTGGTTAATTTAAAAGTGAGGCAATTAATCCGTTTCTATAAGTAAATATGTAAATGACTGCTAGTGCGAGAGCAAAGTTACTGGCAATTAAAAGTTAAAAGTATAAATAGCAACAGTAATGAAATACAATAAGAGAGAGCGATTGATACGTTTTGAATAGTAGTACTTAGCTGTAGCGTGAAGCTGAGTTCGACGCTTTTTGGGTATGCTGCTGTTCCGTGGTTTTCGGTGTTTCGAGTTAAAAAGGATCGTTGTGACGGCGGAATTAACTGAAGAGAACAGAGTGTACTGAGCTCTAGCTTGAAACAAATGGGGTTTCGGAAGCTGCGGGGAGCACGTGGCATCTGTGTTTTCGAGTCAAGACGAGTACGTCACACGGCAAATCAACTGAACGCGAACCGAAGAACCGAGAGACAGAGGGTGCGTTTTTCGTGCACAGCCCTTTTAAAGGCTCGGTAAGTAGGTACAAAAAAAAAGGATGAACCAATAGCAACGTCCAGAGACGCATACAAAGGATCATAAAAGACGACGCGTCTAAGAGTTGGCCCGTAAATGAATGAATTTAAAATAAGCAAGTTTAAATTCCGTGGCGCGTAAGTTGCATACTCCCGCGCGAAAAGGAACCGCTAAGTGACGTAACGGTTTTTCTAAAGTCGTAATTGCAATTGCCAGATTAAAAGTAAAGAGAATGAATTTAAATTTTGCCTTCAAAATAACGTTTATATCGCTGATGTTGTCTATGATTAAAAAGGCGAAATCAATTATTGAAATCAATGTCATTTTCGGTTCAATGCAAAGTGTAACACTACATTTGATGCCAATCAATTGGACCTTCGCCTTAAAAGAACTGATTTCAAATTTCTTTATGGCCTTTATGATCGATGCACCAATACTGTTATAGAAACTTTATTTTCTAGTTCCTCGTCTAGCCGGCAGATTGCACCATACATTTTACTGTACTAGTCCTACAGCAAATGGTGTGCTTAAATCACCCGTTCAGAGAATTTGCAATACTTATAACTCCATAGCTCATCACACTACCGGTTTTTTTTGTATTTGTGAAACTTGGTAATACTGATTTAGAAATGTTTGTTATATTTATATTTTCACTTTTTTCTATTATTGTATTATGTACTATATTAGTTAATGAAGCCCTAGAATAATTGTTTTTTTCATTATTTAGTTCTGAAGGCTTTACATACGTATAGTTTTAGAGTGTCCTATAATTGGAAATTATTTCTGTTGGGCAATAAATAAATATTGTCGTTCTAAGAGGTCTAAAATCTATGACCGGATTGGTAAGTTTGCTAGAGCACTATAATGCTACTGGTTGTCTGAATTTTGCACACAGGACAATAAATATAGTATTCAGGTGGTAGGTGCTCCTAAATTAATTTTACCAACAATTTAGTAATTGTTGGTCTAAATAGAACAATATTGCTTAAAACCTACATAGCTAGACAAAAATCAATTTCCTGTTAAGACAGTTGACAGAACACTACCTAATATTTAACCCAGGATGTTTTTGTATCTCGTTGCCTTAAACGGCAGGACTTTTATAATCACTAATCTATAGTTGATCTTGACATTGGGATGTATTTTGTATTCAAGTTTAATCGAATTATGGCTATGAGATTTTCATAACACGTCAGGCTTGAGAGAAGATTTGCATCTGCTATACACGTCTTGGTTCCCGGGCTGACACCGAGCCTTGGAACTTCTTCCGGTGGAAGTCTAACACTCGTTTGGGACATCATCAGGGCTGTTTCTTACGCTGCCGTTGACCTGAAACTGTCAGCCAGAAGAAGATCTAGGACATGGTTTCAGCCCGCGAACCAAGCAATGTATAACATGGACAACGAAGTGCTAGGTGTAGGTTTAAGTTTGGAACGTTTTTATTTGAAAGTTTTAAAGTTACATTACTCTCCTAATTATTAAGAACACAAATCACATTTTTGTAATTTTATAATGTATAACTTTAACTTTTATGTGCATACAACATGCCAACAATCTTTTTTTATGAATACTTTATTAACTTAGCGCCTTTATAAAATTTTCAATAAAATGTTAATTACACATACTGAAGTAATCTGCTTCTGCACATCTCCCATCGTTACATCTTATGAATATATCATCTGCGCTTAACGAATGTTGCCTCCAGACATATCATTCGTATTCGCACACTATCAGATTGCGCCATTCAACATCGCGAAGAGCACTTACCTCGCCCTCATTTATCTGTTGTTTTCTTTTCCCACCCGGCAGTTTGGTTCGCCGCAGCTATCAGATCACCTATCATCCTTTTGGACTTTAAATATAGGCCGCGCGTAATCAGCGTGTGTGTTGTCGACGCGTCATAGTTTTCGTGATTGTTCGTTTTAAGCAATTGAATCGATTGTTCATGATGCAATTGCGACTTGTACAGATGAGAGCGCGCAAGTCTTATAATATCTCCACGGGAATTATCGATGAATGGTATTAGAGGTAGGTACTCCTCTATTACAAATCCCAGGCGGCCCCATAAGCCATTATCGTGTACAACATGTATAACGTACATACCTGGTATTAACAATATAAAATAGGAGTGTCTACCGAACGATTGGAATCGGTTTAATTTCTGTATGCGAGCTCATCACGCCAATTTTCGTTCGGTGAGCACTGTTGTATTGTTATCTCTTCGGCCGTACGAAGTGGTTCGGTTTCTTTTCCAATTGATCTGACGCAACGCTCTGGTGAGTAGAATGCGTACTTTTTAATTTATGATTGAGTAAATTGCAGTGCTTAACTTTGATAAGCCTCATCATAAAAATGCGTAATTAAATTCTAAGCATTCAGAAGTCGTATTCTGGAAATATTGTACTTAACTTATTGCTCGAACCTAAAACAGATATTGTTGAACTTTTGCCCACATATTCAAATTAATGCTTTGGAAATCCGGCTTTACTAAAACCGGGTAATCGATTTTTAGTCTAAACCGGTTTAAATCGATTTTAAAACTGGATACTAAATCCGTTATGGTTTTTACTTTTAAATGTAATCCCATTAATCGCAGCATCTATTAGGTATTAAAAATTACAATTAAAGCGATTAAAAGCAATTTCAAAACCGGTTAAGGATAATTTCTTAATTTTTAGTTCTATAACACTACATTATATATTGCAAAAAGAAAACTGTTGCATTATATATCTTGAATTTTGTTAATTTTTTGGGAAAAATGTTTTGGATAGGGTTTTAATGTAAGAAGGGTGTGAACCTGTGGATGTCAAGATGTCACATAAATGTCAAAAACATGCAATTTTGTTTTAATTTTATTAAAGAGCACGTTTTTTTTCGGCTACCACATTCGAAAGTACAATCTTGCTACACTCATTTGAAGATAGCAAGCGCCATTTCATCGAATTGAACGGTCAAAGTATCACTTCCGTTACTTTACCGTGAATGGACAGAATACAATAAGTACATACCAAATTGATGTACCGGCGTGTCACTTCCATTACTTTACCGTACTCTACTGTGAAGATTCTGAAGTTTTTCTGAGTTCGGTTGTCAAAATAGCTGTCAAGCAATCTGTCATTCAAATATGAGTCATCTATATTCTGAACACTACAAATGCAAAGAAATTGATTTTGGTAAGTGGTAATCATTTGGTAGCAAAAAAAAATTGTGTACGCACCACAGCTGGAAAGTGTCTTATCGAACTTTTTTGGTTGATTGCCATAGCTCGCAATCTCCAAACTCGTTCGACAAAACGTCACTTTCCAGCATTGATACTTCAATAACTATTGTTTTTCATCACTTTGACACCCTTTGTTAGAATAACTATACAGGGTGTCTCTGAAATAAAATATTAAAAATGGGAAACCGAAATTATACTGAATAAGTATCCAAAAATTCGTACGCCAATTGCAATATCGAATATACAATTAAAAACTCATTGAAACGTCACGAATGTGCCGCCCATGGATCCACTATCTGTGTTTATACTATATCTTAAGGTCATTTGTAAATACAGCTGTGATATACAGATAATCATTGTATGCAGCTGATACGAGTCAACGACTCCAATATTATTACGTACGCGAAATTTAAAGCAAATTTCAAAGAAGATATTGAAAGTAAAATGTGGAATCTATTAATGAATAACTCTATTCACTTGTGCGTAATCTGATCAATGACAGCTGTCTGAAATAAACATCATTGTTAAAAGTTGATATTTGATGTGACGAAGGTAATGTGCGTAATTATTTCTTTTTTTCTCTTTCATAATCAATTGTTGGTTCTGAAAAGAACCGATTTGCAAACCGGCGAAACAGGAGAAGTGTTAAATAAAATGTTCGAAGTGTCCTCCTTCAGCTAGCAAACATGCATCTATACGACGTAAATAGTTCTCACGAACCCGTTGAAAAGGTGCTTCTTGTCTAATGCGCTGTGCTGCATTAAAAATTCTTTGACGTAGGTCTTCTGCAGTTTCGATATCACCAGCACTGTAGACAAGAGTTTTCATGTAACCCCACAAAAAAAAAATCCAGTGGATTTAAATCTGGACTGCGAGGAGGCCACGCAGTGGGACCTCCTCGTCCAATCCATCTGGGATATGTTACATTTAAAAACTCACGTACCCTTCGGGAAAAATGTGCTGGCGCTCCGTCGTGCATAAACCACATCCTTCTGCGTATGTCAAGCGGCACATCGTCCAGAAAGTCCGGCAAAACGTTGTCTAAGAAATTTAAATAAGTTTCCGCATTGAGCCGCTGAGGCAGCACATACGGCCCTAGGAGAGAGTCACCTATAATACCTGCCCAGACGTTGACCGAAAAGCGATGCTGAAACCGATGTTGTCGGGTCACTTGTGGATTAGCATCTGCCCAATGATGAGTATTATGGAGGTTCATAATACCATTTCTGGTAAAACAGCATTCATCTGTGAACAAAACGTTTGCAGAAAAGTTAACATTTTCTGCTAGACGTTCACGACACCAGGTGCAAAATCGAATTCGCGGAGGACCATCATTTTCAGTAAGTTCCTGCACACGTTGAATGTGATACGGGTGTAACAAGTTTCTTCGAAAAATGCGGTGTGCCGTACTGCGTGACACCCCCACTTGCCCTGCAGCATCACGTGTACTTACACCTGCATTTCTGTTCACAATATCCAGTAATTCTTCTTCGGCTCGTAAAATTCGACGTGGTCTTTCACGTCCGCGACCTTCGTAATTTGGTAGCAATCGACCAGTTTCTCTTAATCTAAACACTACGATTGGGGTATCGCTGCCGGTAGATACGTAGAGTTCTTCGACAACTTCCTCCTGCTTCGCCGTAGACATAAATCATATCGAACAACTCGCGTGTGGTAAAAGCCATATCCGATGTGTTCATGCGTAAGGATCCAGACAGACTGAGACTCAGAGCGTAGTTATACGTCGCGTGTTGCCTGCCCTACCTTCGTTGGTTAGAAGTGTAGTGTCTCAAATACCAGTGGCGTGACGGATATTTAATAAATATCTTTGCCATTTTTTTCCTCACGTATGCGTGGGAATTTTGGAAAAATTAATTGAGATAAAAGGTGTAATAAAATTAGGGCTTCCCATTTTTAATAGGTTGTACTCTTATTTCAGGGACAACCTGTATATAGAAAGATGCTTTTGTCCAGAACATTTGTTTCTAAAGCTGTTTGAGATTATAATTAGTTAAAATAAGGACATTCGCACTGCATATGTAATAAGTATTTTTTTAATAATTGGAAAAGTAAAATTTCTTTCTTTCTGGATTATTATTTTGTAAATTGTTTTTTATTATAGAGCAATCATCTGCAATTTTACTAATAAACGCGCTGGTAATTCATAAAACTGTTTATTATTAGAATAGTACAATTCTTTAAACATTTATAACAGATTATAATATATTTAATGTTTTTTATCATGGTATATTCTTTTGTATGGCGAAATAGCGTTGGTAATGGTGTTCGAAACATTTGCAAAACGACTGCAATCAGTATCCATACTTTCTAAAATAATGAGAGCGTCGTCAATTTTTTGAAAAGCTTCAGCCAGTCTAGTTTTATCAAATTTCCTAAGGATAGAAGCCATATACAACTGTACATCAGTATTGCTTATAGTAGTTTTCGAGTCGCCCAAGTTGGTACGTTGGTCCGGCTGACTGTTTTCTTCTTCATTAATAGTTTGCTCTTCTTTAATAATTTGTGTTTCATTAATTTCTTCTTTCGGCTCAACTTTAAGTTCTTCCGTTTCCATTCTCGTTTCATCTTCATTGCTTGGTTCGTCATGGCAGTTACTTTCAGGCTCTATGTATTTATGGACAATGTATTTATGTAAATTAATTATGTCTTGAACGATTTCATCTGCAACTGCCTGAGAGTCAATTATATTGTTAACGAATGAAGCATACGTCTTTTCCCAAGCTGCATTCAGTACATTTTTGTAAGTAGATGTTAACTCGTCCCAGCAATACTTTACATTCTTGATGCAGCTATAAATATTATAATCTCTCCAAAATTCTTCTAGTTGAATTGAGTGCTCGCGTTCCTGGGATTCGAGCATATTCGATAGTAGTCTTCGTACATAAATATTTAGAAACATTTGGGCATAAGTCACCCTCATGGGTAGGACGATTGACGCTACATTAGCTGGTATTACAACCACTTTAATATCCGGGTGAAAATCATCTAAATCCAACGGATGTGTTCGAGAAGATCGTAAGAGGAGTAATATCTTAAAAGGAATTCTATTTACTTCACAATATAATTTAGTTTCCGGGATAAAATTTTTGAAATACCATTCCTTAAAATTTTCAACAGTCATATTACCGTTAGGACTGGACGCCCAAATCAAGGGTAATGATGATTTTGTAATGTCTCTAAGCTCTGGCGGCGTTTCTGCGTGATGTACGAATAACGGTGTAATATTACTATCTGCTTCAGCATTTGTAGTTAGTAACACAGTTACAGTTTCATTGAGATTTTGAATTTTATTAACAAAGGGCAAACTTGTATACTGTATAGGTATAGATTTCCATGGAATTACGATTTCATCAAGATAAAACACTTGCCTGGCACTATAATCATTTTTTTCTATAATCGTGTTTAATAGATTTAGTACATCCTTGGCACGTCCTTTTTCGGCTTTAGGTTCATTGAACATAAGATTTCCGTGACGACGACGGAAATGACCAAACCATTTACTATTCGCTTTAAATTTCGGTAGTTTTTTGCCGCGATGCGAATCCTTCAATGTAGTGTATATTTCCATAGCTTTTTGCCTTATACTATATTTATCCATAGGAACTTTCCATAAACCTTCTTTAGTCATCCACAACGCCAACAATTTTTCAACCTTCGCTATGACATGATTCTCTCCGGAATCTAACCCGGTTTTGGTTGTCGAAGATTTCCCTAGCGACGAATCATACACTGCTTTGTCTCCTATTTTATCTTTAAACTTGATAATAATCCCTATCGTTGCTTGCTTCAGGCCGTAACATTTTGCGATATCCGGTATACTTTCTCCATTTTCGTAGCGTTGTATAATATCTAACTTTACTGTTAATTTCACCGCTTTTCTAGGGGTTTTCGTGTTTGTTGTTGTCGCTTTCGATTTGCCAGCCATTTGTATTGTCAATTAATTTCGTTTTACACACACGCCAAGTTATTAAACTACTAATGATTTTCGTAATGCATCAAGCATCATACTCGATAGAATGCCAAGCGTAGTACTGAATTTGTTGAGTCATCGCGGTAGGTGGCGCTGTTTGTTGGGAAGCGTTCAATAATATACCACTCCTAGCGCAACCGCTGAACCGCTCGTTTGTATCATATTATACATAACAGGTAGATCCATTCCGCTATGATATCGCTAAACGAGTAAATAAATAATGTTTCTAGCCTACTTGAATGTGTTAATGAAATACTTATATGTATTAATTTGTATCTTTAAAAATATATATCTGTGCTCTAGTAAAATGCTATATTTTACCCCTGACTTTAGGATGGGACGGACTTTCAATTTTTTGTATTGTAAGGGAGTTCTTGTTGAGACTAAAGCCAAGTTTCTTACCCTGTCGTTTAGGCGCCAACAAACGCTGTTTGTCATAAATATCATAATAAAGAAGTTATAAGCTATAAAATTGAAACGTAAGTTAAAAAAAAATATAGAAAACAACAAATTAAAGAGGAAAGAAATATTTCAACTATCTCTTAAAACTTTCACTGATAATTGATATTTTACTAAAGAACGTTTATTTATTTGGTATTATATATTCGATTAAAAATTTCTTGAAACTATACCTACGAGTTCTGAAAGTTGAATACCGGCAGCTCAGTGCATTTTGATTTAATTTCTTTAAAAAATGATTTTGTAAACAATTTACAGTTTGGCTATTTGCTATACCTCTGCAAAATGATACCGTCTAGATTCGGAGCCAGTCATTCAAAAGGGCAGAAGACAGAATAGCTAATAAGTTATTGTAATTTTAACGATGTTTTGATCAGAAATATATTCAATAAATAAACATTAACTTTTTTTAATTTTTCGTTTTTTACAATTTTTTTTAAACCTTCTACTATAACAAATATACTATAGTTTTCAAGCCACAGTCTCCACCCATCACAGGAAACCTTCTACTTTTAAATGCATAAAAACTAGTGCTGCAGATATCCGACAAAATTGAGATCCGGATATCCGGATCCAAAACTATCCGGATATCCGAATCCTTGGATCCGGATCCGCTATCCGAAACCTCGGATCCGGACCCGCTATCCGATACCTCAGATCCGGATCCGCTATCCGAAGCCTCAGATCCGGATCCGCTATCCGATACCTCAGATCCGGATCCGCTATCTGAAGCCACAGATCCGGATCCGCTATCCGAAACCTCGATCCGGATCCGCTTCTTGAATTCGGATATACTATTCGGTGCTGGGATCTAGATCCGATAACTATACATAAAACATACAAATTATTATCGAACAACTGAATGGTAATTACTAATTACTTTAATGGTAATTAATTTAATGGTAATTACTATTACCATTCAGTTGTTCGATAATAATTTGTACGGTTACTTTAATGGTAATTAATTTAATGGTAATTACTAATTACCATTCAGTTGTTCGATAATAATTTTTACGTTTTATGTTAGTTATCGGATCTAGATCCCAGCACCGAATAGTATACCCGAATTCAAGAAGCGGATCCGGATCCGAGATTACGGATCCGGATCTGAGGCTTCGGATAGCGGATCCGGATCTAAGGTATCGGATAGCGGATCCGGATCCGAGGTTTCGGATAGCGGATCCGGATAGCACTCAGATCCGGATATCCGGATAGTAAATTATCCGGATCCAAAATTATCCGGATCCGGATAACAGCTCTAATAAAAACTGTGTGCAGTAAACTTGTACGAAAGTTATTTCTTATTATAAATTTGGAACACATAGAATTGAAATATAACATAGGTATGTAAGTATTGCATGAAGATTTGAGTTGATGATAACTGATAACTTAATTAATACAGTTATTCTCAAACAAATTATTATACATATTTACAGAGCGTACTTTGTTATCAAAGGAACAACACATGGGTGTTTTTTTTAATACTGTGGAATACTCAAATACTTCAACAGAAAGAAAAATAAAAACAAGCAAAATGTTTCAATTAAACTTACTCGAATGCTTTTCCATTCGAAATAACTTCTTTTGCAACAATTTCAGATTATTATATTTCTGTTCTATTAAAATAAGTCTCCAATTTCGTACATACATTTTAATAAACGTATAACTTGCAATAGCTTAACATTAAAAAATATATAACATAACAGATAATAAAAATAATGCATACAATTAATTAATTTGATGATTAATATCAATAGTTTTCGTCGCGATATATTTTCCTATATGGTAATATAGCGTCGGAAATACACTTTGCAGCGTTTGCGAAACGACTGCAATTGGGATCCATACTTTCTAAAATACTCAGAGCATCGTGAATTTTTTGAAAAACTCGGGCCATTTTAGTTTTGTCAAATTTCCGCTCGAGAAGAATCGAATTTGTGTCGACACCAGCATCGGCATTTTGTGGCTCACTCGATAAACTAGAGTGTTCTTCGATTTGCTCCTCATTAATGGCTTGCTCTTCAGTATATTCTTCTTTTATCTTGAACAGAACAAGTTCTTCAACATCCACTTTCGTTTCATTTTTGTTACTTGGTTCGTCAGGATCCTGCTTTTGAAATATGAGGTTTTCCAGGTAATTTTGTATGTTAATTACATCTTGGACGAGAGCGTCTGCAACTGCTTGACAGTCAGTGGTATTTTTAACGAACGGAGCGTGCGTCTTCTCCCATGCCGCATTCATTACATCTTTGTATGTGGATGTTATTTCGTCCCAACAATACTTTACATTTTTGAGGCAACTGTAAATATTATAATCCTTCCAAAATTTTTCTATTTTCATTGGCTGTTCGCGTTCTAAAGATTCAAGAATATTAGACAATAGCCTTCGTATGTAGAGATTCGAAAATATTTGGCTGAAAATCCCCTTCATGGGGATAACGGTTGTCACTATACTTTGTGGTATCATAATTACTCTAACGTCTGGATGGAAATCGTCTAAATTAACTGGATGCACTGAAGAAGATCGTAAAAGAAGTAATATCTTAAACGGAATTTTGTTTAGTTCGCAGTATAATTTAGTTTCGAGGATGAAATTTTTGAAAAACCACTCTTTAAAAATTTCAATGGTGATCATTCCATCTACACTTGAAGCCCAAATCAAGGGTAAGGATGATTTAGTAACGTTTCTAAGTTCTGCTGGGTTTTCTTCGTTATGGATGAATAACGGGGTAATATTACTATCTCCTTCAGCATTGGTAGCTAGCAGCACTGTTATGGTATCATGAGAATTTTGAATCTTTTTAACAAAGGGCATACTTGTATATTCTATAGGTATGGATTTCCATAAAAGTACAAATTCGTCTACGTAAAATACTTGCTTAGCACTGTACTCATTTTCTTCTACGATTGTACTCAGTAAACTTAACATTTTTTTGGTATTCATTTTTTCAGGTTTGTCATTTGTAGTTTTATGAAGGATTAGATTGTCGTGGCGGTGTCTGAATCTCTTAAACCAGCCAACACTTGCCTTAAAATTAGGTAAATTGTCAGCGCTGTAGGCTTCTTTCAAAGTACTGTATATATTCATAGCCTTCCGCTGAATAAGAAGCTTATCCATAGGATCCTCCCATAAACCTTCTTGGGTCATCCACACTACTAACAATTCCTCCATTCTTTCCGCGACAGGATTCTTTTTTCTATCTAAACGTGTTCTAATTGATGAAGATTTCACCAACGAGGAATCCTTTGCCACATATTTTCGAATTTTCTGCTTACCTTTGATGATAGTCCCGATTGTTGATCGATTCAGACTGTAACTATTCGCAATGTTCGTTATACTCTCGCCATTTTCGTACCGCTGTATAATATCTAATTTCATTTTTACTGTAATCGCTTTTCTAGTTTTTTTCGACACACTTCCAGAAGAAGTCGTCGCACTCGGATCTTCAGCCATCCTTTTCGTCGATTGATTTTGATTTACATGCACGAGAGGTTATTAAACTAATAACGATTTCCGTAATACGCCGTACTCCGTAGAACGCCAAGCGTAGTACTGAATTCGTTGTGTCATCGTGCTAGGTGGCGTTGTTTGCGCGGGTAACGTTCAATAACCTGCCGTTCGTATTTTGTTCGTATAGATGCGTACAGCCGTTATTACATCGCCGCGCTGTTAACGATGTTTAAAACTTTCTCGCGGTGTAGACCCAATACGGATTCTCACCCAAATCTCGAAAACAATTAATCGTAGCTTCAAAACGATTATACACAAAAATGAAAAGCATTAAATTTTATACAAAAATAATCCTATTAATTGTTTCATCACTGAATTTCTTGTCTTATAGAAGGTTTAATGCTCTCCAATTTTGTATATAATGCTTTTGTAACAGATTCATTGGATAACTTCAGCGATAAATCATAATCTATAATGAATTATTCCACAATTAAACGCGGACTGGTGATATGTTTCATAGACTATATGTAAAATTATTTAGAACTTTCTAGATTCGTTTGTAAGTCATTTTATTTTGAATAAATAGTTATGGATGTTATTCAAATAGTTATTGAAATTAACTTTTATTCAAAATTGTCTTTCTTTCAAATTATATAGCTTATGTTAGTTCTTCACTTCAACCGTTGTTTCAGGCAACCCCTTATACAGTCTGTTCGCATTGGCGACGTCGTTTTCCGTTTTCTTTATACGTTTGTATGTTCATATTGAATTACAGCTGTGATAAATGAACTTATGGTGGTATAGTGTTGCGTAGTTTGCTATGTGCAGGTAGTTCTAGTTTTCGTATTTGGAGTTTAAAATTAGAGTATTGTACTTTTTATTTAAGGATTGGCGTAAAACGGATAACCTTTGGCAAGTTACCTGCATACACAGGGTTAGTTAAAAGTATGGAGACGGCAACTTATTGTCTTTAATACTGATTTTAGAAAATTATGTTCAATATAAGAAATTTTAATCCACATTTCAGAGTACTTGAATTTTTTTTCTACATTTGTTTTTAATTTCTTTAAACAGAAACTTGTAAACAATTGTTTACAATAATATTTTTGTTTTTTTTACGGTTATGTTTATAATTAAAAAAAAATTACCAAAAATACATCGGTTCAAGTATTTAATAAATGTTGGGTACATCAAATATTACGTCAAATATTTAACATAAATATTTTAACTGTGCAAATTGTTGCTGTTAATATTAGCAATGGCTAGTTTAAATGATCGTGAAAGAATTGAAATACTTGTGATATGTTAGGCTATAGAGATAGACGCAGAAGTTTATAAGAGGTTTGCAGACAGGAGACTACAATTTTGTGAGGAAATGTCAAATATTTGCAGTAATAAGAACTTGATCAACAATATTCTTTTCTTAAACGAAGCCACTTTGTGCATTATCGGTGCAGTAAACAGATATAACTGCAGATACTGGTCAGGGGGTAATCCTTTCTGGTTTTTGGAGCACCATACGCAGTACCCTCATTTGGGGGTTTGGGTAGGCATTCTAGATAGTCGGTTCGTTCTTCATCAATCGAGATTATACCTGCTTGTGCTACACTCTATCCAGATGAAAACGATGAAAACATTCCCAATAATACCATCTGATTTCAGCGAGATGGCGCCTCACCACATCATGGTGTAAATATCTAGACAACGTTTTTCCTAACAGATGGATTGGAAAACGAGGAAATACTGAATGGCTGTTCATTAGATTCAACCCCTTTAGATTTTTTTGTTTGGGGATACGTAAAAAATAAGGTTTATAAAGATAAGCCGGATGGCATCGAACATTTAAAAATTCGAATTGCGGGAACGTCAAGAAATTTCCCGAATATTTTTTTACAGAATCTTGTTTGGGGTTTTGTAAATCGATTGGATCATTTTCATCATCTCATACGGTCGGATGAAGAATGAAGGTAAAAAAAGAAAAACAGCGCGTGGTAACGCTTACTGTAGGTTTTACAATTTCTTGTATACATATGTATCTTTGTAGAATGTATAATTTGTGTTTGTTTAAATAAAAAACCCTGTATATTGTATATTTAAACCTATATCATATAAAAGATTTTTTTTTCTAAATAATGAATTGATTTATTTATTTCTAATTGTTCCATTTCTGTATATACAGGGTTTTTTACGGAAGTGGCTAGTTAGAAGTTTTCAGGCTTAACCCTTTCGGGACGGGCTGGAGTGAGATAATTAACGTACCCGTACGTTACACGTCGCGAAAGGGCTAACGGAATTTAACAATTTAAAAATGGGAGGTTTGTCACTTTCTTCCTAAATTATTTCCAAGTTTCTTACACTTGCGGTTAACCAGAAGTCGCCATGAACTTTGTTATTTTAAATGGAACGTCCTGTATATTATTATATTTTTCAATTCAGCACAAAATTCTAAGACCATTACAACTGGTATTATACCTGTCTTCAACTGTTTCTAAGATATGATTTTTGTGAAAATGTTGAGATTGACAGCATTGTACGTAATTGATTATTTTTCACTTGCTGTAGGTGCCAGGGCTTTCCTATTTTAAAACTACCACCTTCTAAAATTGTTTCACCAAAACGTAGTAAAACTTTCCCTTCATCTTATACAGGCTGTCCAAAAATTAGTGGTATATTAAAGAATTTTTAAAGTTGTAAAACTTAATTTTTTTAAATACAACACCTGATATGTTTTCATATTTTTTTGTGCAGAATTAAATTCTATACCGATTTGCAACATTCTCGATACCTATCGTTGCTAGTTTTCTTTAAAATACACTTTTTATTAAACTGACATGTCAAAAAATCATTTATGAAGAGGTTGAGCAAGAGAGGTCCTAAACTTGAGCCTTGTGGGACACCTCTATATTTCGTGCACACATATCCGTTGTAAGAGACATAACACTCGCGTTTACTTAGATAGGGATCTATTAGACCAGCAGTAGATGGAAGAAAACTAAATGCTTCCAGCATCAACACGAGGAGTGGGTGGCATATCGTGTCAAAGGCACAGGGGTTTAGTAAATTATGTATGTGTGTATGATAAATAAGAATCAGTAACAAGAATTTTTCATACTAGCTTCTATGCTGTGAACATTTATTTTACTTTAAAAAATATGGGTTTCTCATCATAACTATCTGTAGCACTTGTAAGATTATCTATAAGTCTGTAAGCATGTGTTTGGTATATTAATTTACAGATGAGATAATTTTAGGTGCGCTGCAGATACGTATAACATATAGAATCTCACGGAAAGATGCAAATTGAATTGATTATATATTATATAGGAAAATATTAACTGGGTGGGTTTCTCCTTGTTGGTGTTATTTCTTTTTAACTATTTTTTTACAATTTACTAATATCTCCTCGCATTACACATTCACGGATATTAGACATTCATCAATAAAAAAGAAAATCTTTAAGGCAATCACATCAACGATATTTATCTTCTAGGATCCTTCCTTTCTCTTGAAAGTATCCAAACATTTAGATAAGAGTAGGCGATGCTAGTGCAGATGTTCCATAATAAACCATCAAGGGTTAATAAACTCGCCTTACTAATTGACAGACTAAATACAAACTGTTTACTCGGTAGTAGATATGTAAGCATATACAAACATGCAGACGAATATCCATAATGCGATACGGTGTCGCGAAGAAAACAGTAGAAACCGTTTCTCTTAAAAGCGCTCAAGGTTGGTGGGTAACAGTGATTCTGTGGGGCAAACCAGACGTGTTTTGTTTATCGTACACTGTTATTTGTGTAATGGAATAAGTATTGGATGTGTGCTCGTGTGCCACTCTCGCTTCTTTCGCTCGGCACCTGTTTTATAACTATTGCGTGTCCTCATTTGCACAAATACACACACCTTTTCACCATTTTAATAGCCCTGATGTCTCTTTGTAATACCTATTTTTATCTGTGACGTCTAACGAAACTGCGATTTAAATTTATTGAAATGTGGTTTGTTTAATATCATATCATATCATTATCGTCATTTATTGGCACAATTATACAAATGCACCTATATTACATATAAATTGACCAAAATGACTAAATAATCCTGGGATTCTGGGATGCTCTTCCTTTAGCACTCTCTGTTTCAAAATAAGTTATTACTGTCTTTGTTTATAGCTATACAGTTTTAACTTTTACTACTGTAACTTTGTCCTCTTATTGGGTATTGTTATATTAGATAGTTAAATTTAAATATATCAGGTTGAATATAGTAAAAGTTCATGTATTGTTCATTAGTACTATATTGAAATTCAGTTTACTTACATGTTTCGCCTTGTGAGGGTCATATTGAGATCTACGTCAAATTCAGGAATTCGTCTGATAATATGTTGAACAATCAACTTGAATTTGACGTAGATTTGAAGATGACCCTCATAAGTCGAAACATGTAATCTGAATTTTAATATACAGGGTGTTTTGAAACATCGTTTAAAGATTTTAAGGGCATGTAGTACGATCGAAAAGAAGGTTAAAAGTCATAATAAACATATGTCCACAAATTAACTGTTTACGAGATAACAGCGATTTTATCGCAAATGCAGAATAAGTTTGCTTTAGCGGTTTTTTATTAAGATGTTATTGTATTTTAACATAAAATAGATTATAACTAAAGAAGATGTTCAAAATGCCGTCCTTCCATTTCGACACAGGATCTACATCTGCTTTCAAAGGAAGCGCGCACTCTTTCAAAAAACAAGGGTTTTTCTTGTATTATCTGGCAACAGTGTTCTATTCGTTGGCGCAACTCTGGAAGATCGTTTACCAGTGTTGCGTACACTAAACTTTTCAAATAACCCCAGATACTAAAGTCCAACGGGTTTAGATCGGGAAACCTTGGAGGCCAAGCAATGGGACCTGCTCGCCCTATCCATCTCTCAGGAAATTCATTGTTAAGATGTTCCATAACAGCACGCGTAAAGTGCGGTGGAGCTCCATCTTGCATAAACCAGAGGTTCATTCTTAGATTTATAGGTAAATCTTCCAAAAGTTCAGGTAAAGTATTTTCCAAGAACTCGAGGTATGCAGGACCTGTTAAGCGTTGTGGCAAAATAATCGGTCCTAACAACCGTTCCCCTATCATGCCTAACCAGATGTTTAGAGAGAAACGTTGCTGGTGCCGAGCTTCAACGGTAGCATGAGGATTCTCGTCACACCAAACGTGATTGTTGTGGAAATTAAATATTCCATTTTTAGTAAAACCAGCTTCATCAGTGAAAAGGATGTTATCAGCGAAATCTGGCCGATCAGCAGCTGTTTGCAAAAACCACTCACAGAGAGCCCTTCTCGCTTGATAATCCGGAGCAATAAGGGCTTGTACCCGTTGGATATGGTAGGGGTATAGGAGTTGCTCATGAAGAGTTCTCCAAACAAGATTGCTGCTTACACCCACTTGAGTCGAAATTCTTCTAACACTAGTTTCGGGATTTTCATCAATAATATTCAAAATTCGATCTTCTATCTGTGGAGTACATGCTAATCTCTGCCGTCCAGTATCAGAAGACCGCTTCTCAAACGAACCAGTTTCTCTTAGTCGTTGAAACACCGTCTGAAACATCACATGCGAAGGCAGTTGGCGATCAGGAAACGTTTCAGCATAGAAGCGACGTGCTTGTAAAGAATTTCCATTAGCACGACCGTACATGAACACCATATCGCTCATTTCAGCATTAGAATACGCAACCATTGTAATTGCTACAAATTGCACAAAACGTCAAATTAAACTGTCATAAAACAATAGCTGATAAGCACCTGTTTACTGGGATATGTTATATCCATGTACTACTTGGAACACTCGCTGTTATCTCGTAAACGGTTGATTTGTGAACATATGTTTAATATGACTTTTAACCTTATTTTCGATCGTACTACATGCCCTTAAAATCTTTAAACGATGTTTCAAAACACCCTGTATATCCTAACGCTAACTGATACCTCTGCCGTTCTTTAGATTCATAATACAAATTAAATTTACATTAATATTACTATGGTCAGATAAATAATTAAAGTACACATGCAAGCAATAGTCTCGACTTACTTTGAAACAAACCGCATGATTCTTTCAAATGTACAAGTTAAAAGTGACCATTTTTATGTGTAGATATCTGTTTTATCGTACCAATATACAACTTTGTGTACAGCGACTTTTAAGCTTCTTAGTTAATACAAACAACTCGAACCGTTTCTTAAAAATTGACGCGCTTTGAATACATTTTGCGCGTCATTTCTTTTACAGTCAGCAGCTCTTTACGTAATCAAGCACAAAGGCGCCCGTCTATTCCGAGACCTAAAGACGACTTTAAATATACTTCCGCATGATAGATGTGCCTACTATTCCGTAATCTCATCTCTGTACAACTATACCAGTTAGACAAGAAATTCTTTTGTGAAGGCTAGAAACTTTCAAATTCCATTGACAATAATTATTCTTCTTGCGAACAAAACAACGATAGTGTTCTACCTGTGTAGGGTTTAGGCTGTTATTTATGTATGTTCCTGTGAAATTTGCAATTTATATCAATTCCAGAATTGATTTACATATTGGTAATTTGTTACTTTGTTGCATTTAAAATATGAAATATATTTATTTATGCCTAGGTATATGGTGTAAATGAATTCAGTTTCGAACACTTGGTTTAAATGCCATTTGTGTGCTCATTATTCTATACAGGATGTTATGAAATCAAATTCATTCATTATTTATTCATATTCTCGTTGGAATAAATGCACATTTAATGCAAGAATTGAATTACTCATCCACATAACACATAACAGTCAAAGGCGACGTATAGGTACAAGTGTTATCATAAGTATTGTCTGAAAAGAATATACCCTTTATTAAGTCTAAAATAATCAGATATTATCATGCTTTTAGTAAGAAATATAATTGGGATTATACCATCTACAATCAATACCATATAATGCCAAATATGCCTATTTCTGACATCTTATATAATAGCTTGGATATATAGATACGTAAAGATATTGTTTCTAGTTATTTGTATTTGTTACTGAGGAAATCTTCGGGAGGAATTCCAATCTCTGGTAGCAATTTTTACGTGATAAACGCCACATTGGCGGACAGCTAAAAGCCAAAAGCTACGCCAGTAAAAAGCGAACATGCAAACCGTTCAACCACCGACATGGCAATTCTTATAAGTGTGAGTATTATACCTACACAGAGAAAAATATCTGGCAGGGTCTGACACCAGTTGAAAACACGCTAAATATATTGTATTACATAAATCGTACAGATGGCGCTACCTCTTATTTCACTATCTACGTAATGCATCTTTAATATAAATTGTATTGCAGGCACGGGCAAAGCATATTAATCCAGTCCACTATATAATACTAGGTGAGGCTCTTAGAGGAGCCATAATAATGAAGACAGCAACTCCTACCTCGCCATGACAAGTTAGATCACTACGTTCATGTAGTGCGGAAGACACATATATTGAGACTTATTATAAAGATATTTTAGTCTGTAATGTAAATGATTGCCCCACACTGAGAAAAATGGATTGTAGAAATTAGATAGTAAATCTCTTTATGTTAATTAGTAACATAATTATTGTCAAAACGACAATATGTGGGGTATTAAGAGTAAAATAACCAGATGTTACCATGCTTATAGTAAGAGGTAAAATCTGGATGTTACCAGGTATTCGATGCATATTCAATTTCTAACATAAATGTTCGTAACGCTCTTCCCACCCCTTGTTCTATTCATTGTCGATCTTTACCGAAGAAATCGACCAATAAGCTGTATTGCCACTCACACGTGTTATGTACGTGTGATACAGGTGTACGTATTCGTGTCGGTGCATGTTTGTGTCTGCACAGAGAAAAATCCATGTTGTAATATTTACACTTCACTGTTTGACGGAAATTGTAGTAAGAATTCCTACTATTGTGCAAAATTTTAGAACAACGGCGTTGCATTTTCCTATATCACGGTTACAAAAAAAGCAATGAAATTGTTTAAAAATATTGTGTGACAATCTTCTACAAAATATAGTGAAATGTTTTACAATATTTTACAACAAGTGAATATAATAAATTGCATATAATGTAGTGAAGACAGTTATAATAACAGGTGTAGCAAATTTACTGTGTTGTGTTTATTTAGGTTAGGTTAGGTGCTTGCAACAGTCACCTTACTTTGATTATTGAAAACGGCATTAATAATGAGATGGAATGAAATGAATGCTGTATAGTTTTATATCTATATAGTAGGAATATCATAATACTCATAATTGGTTTCGCTACATAAATATGTGATACTACAGCTTTTGTCGTAAAGATGGCGCTACGCTTGTTTCATAATCTTTGAAATTCGTACTCAATGTAAATTGTGATCGGTAAATGTGGCTGCGTCATATCTATATGATGCTTATACATGGTTAACGTCGTGTAAAAAGTACTGTGAACAATCGCCCACAGACGAGAATTACGAGGCGCTTCAATACCGGTAGTACTCTACAGTACACGGGCCGGTCCGATTCCCGCAATCCTGCCCGATACGACGGCAATTCGCCCGGCTGTCACCGACTAATCAAATTATATTAATTAATTATAATTAAAAATTATTAAACTATATTTATTATAGTTTTCATTGTTAACAGTTATTATCAAATATAGTCAGCGCTACTAGACATTTTTTTCACATTTACTAACATGTATGCTCAAATTAATAATACAAATATAGTACACTTTACCATACGAGTTAATAATATACAGATATTGTCACCGGTAATATAAAATATGATTGTCCCTATAGGAGCTATAAAATATATTAAAGTATACTATATTTATGTTAAAGAGTACTATCTATTTCTCTCAGTGCATCAATATAATGAAATATGTTAAGTTTTGAGAAAAAGATAGCATCCACAAGGGTGTATTATCCGTTCCGTCCACCGCGGCCGCTAGGGCCTATTATAGAGCGGATGTTACGTATCATCCAACAAGTTCAGGCCCTTGAGGTAGCTCAGAATCTCTTTGTATGAGGTCTTTTTCAGGGCTTCTAGGGCAATCCAAAAATGTCATACTTGATTCTCGTTGTGGCGGGGCAGTGGTAGAAGATATGCTAAACTGTCTCTTCATGCTTCAAACACAGCGGTCATTCAGTTTCTTCAGAGTCCGATTCTGCGTAGGTGCTTTCTGAGTTTGCACTGACCCGTAAAGAAATATTTGCATATAATACAATAATAGATAATTGAAATATGTTACATATATAGATATCTAATAAGGATAGAGTCTATTTTCTTCAATGTAGCATTCCATGATATGATAAGGGGTGTGTGAAGGGAAAAATGAAAAAAAAAACGTTTTCATATTGGCTGATAAGTAATACAGGTTGTGCTGTATCTAGCGATGTCTTTAAAAGTCTGCTCCGATTATCAGAATTCAAGAAAAAATAATGAACATGAATAGTCATGAGCAAATTGGTAAAAAATGTATTTGTTTTACATTATCAGCAATTTCTTTGTACCAAGTAGAGTCATGTATAGTAATAAACAAAATATTAAATAGCATTTAGCTCATTTTTTGTTAATAGAAGGAAGTTGCCTTCAAGCTTACATAATTTTCTTGAAGCTTCAATATTTGTTTTTTGGGCCTTTTTAGTTTTTCCATTTTTTGAGAGCGTCACAGCAGAACTGTCTGGTGCTAGTTCTATATCGGGTTGTTTCCATCGTTAAACATAGAAACAGTATCATAAACCTAAACACAGTAAAGTCTTATTTGCTACAAAAGTCATCTTTGAAACACGAATCTAAATTATGTTGTATTGCAACATCCGCTTCGATTTTGGTTTGGTCATGAACACACTTTTGTAACAAGTCCGGGTAGGCTAGTTGCAAAAATATAGGCTTGATATTTTCAACAATGATTGACTTGCATAGCTTTTAAATACTTGCAACACGAAAACAGCGCTGGACTCTCTAGGTAGTTCCTCTGGTATCTCCTGCATCTATTGCCTTTTGTTCCAATAAATACGGTTTTCTTTAAATAATAAAAAAAAAAAAAAACGTCATAGTCTCCTACGAGGCAACGCGAGAGCACTAGCCGATCATCGAAGATTCTCCACACTAATGGAAATATTTGTTTTAAATCAATATTATTTACGCTAAGGAAACGGTTATTTCAAATGATTTCTGTTTTTTTTTTATTTTTATTTAGGTTTATTTCTTTTTTTGTAAAGAGACCCTGAATTAAAGAAACCTTTTTACACCAGGGTGAGAAAAGAAGAAGAGAGGAAGAAATTAAGTCAAACAGACGGACACAAAACGATAACATAAAAGTGTTTTTAGTTGGAGTATGGCTTTTCAAAAATTAAAAATGAAAACACATCTTTTGTGATATAATAATACAATTTGTGTACTAATACATTGTCGCAAATGTGTTTTAATTTTCAACAAGCTATACCCCAACTAAAAACAAAAGTTTAAATTTATTGGCTAAATAATATAATACACGAACATAATTTTTTTTATAACGAAGGAGAGCTTAAAATCAAAGGATATGTTAGTATGAGTTTTCTGCCTCGTGAAAAAATCACGTTTTTTTCTTCGATGTAAAAATTTTGACAGAATTTGCCACATATTGTTTTAGTACATTATCATATACCGGTGATTGCAAAGGTGTTTTAGGCGACTGTCGAAATAATTACTAAAAAAAAAAAAAAATGTAGGAATCCATTTAAAATAAAAAAATTTAAAGTAGCTTTAGGAATTTGTAATTCCCTGTATGTTTGTAAATAATTTTACAAAATGCGTGATGATATATGTATATAAATACATACATAATCTACAAAATTGTACTTTTCTCTCTTTGGTAGTTTTCATGATAAATTCCGCTCATACACCAATAGCGCACCCGGTATACAGTCACCGACATAAGTGAGTGGACATAGTATTATATTTTATTATCAATGTATTTGTTCTGTAATATTAGTATGTTTTTGGATATTATTTATGTTTAACTAAACTAACTATTTGATCTGCTTGAATATTATATGATTTTGTATATCATTAAATAAGTATGAGTAAAATTTATAGTTCAATTAAAAATCGCTTAGTGGTCACTCAATTCTGTCGGTGACTGTATATATGGCTTTAATAATTATTGACGGAGGAAACTCTGAACACAACAGTTTAATTAATAGAATAGATTAGAACCATAATAGATAAATCTAATCAATTTAATTTTGTGTCCCCTTTATGTGTATGGGTTCTTTCAGAACACGTTATAAATAAATATTCGAATACTGCATAGGTGGATGATCCTATAATTTATACAAATTGTTGTATTGTTACAACCCATGCTTCTAAGAGATGTATGTATGTAATGGACATGTTATTATTTTCTTTGTTCTGGATTGTAATAAACCCTTCATTCTTATTATTTCAACATATTAGAGTGCTATCAATAAATAACTACATATATGTATATTAATTTATTGATATACTCATGACTGTCTGAGATACTTTATACACAGTATTAATGACCTTGTTATCTAATCTCGTATTAGATTAATTGTTACCCCTTTTTAATTTTCAACCATTTAAAAAAAAAAAAACGCATGGTTTGTTACATCTATAAACAATGTATAATTATCTTGATTTACTTTTCGATGGTAATTGCGCGGATTCTGCTAATGGCCCCTTTTAATTTGGATTACTAGATCACCTCGCCATATGGCGTTTGGTGTTGCGGTGTCGATATTTCGCTACTGGCAGCATCGAAGATACACGTAAATGGACCGCTTCTCTAGATTTATCGACCTCTCATACATAGGTAAGAAACAAACACGGAGAACATACGTTGTACTCGAGCCTATGTATAAATATGGTAGGTAAGTGTTGGCAAGGCTAGGTTACAAATTAACTATCGCGCGAACATGGTAAATAATACATTGGGTTAGCATTAAGTGAAAGATTTTTATTAATCTTTTGCACTCACATTTTTAAAAAGCTGCAAAATTCTAGTATGTAAATGTGAAATGGATTTATTATTTATTACTATTGCAAACCCCATAAATTCTAATAATGATCAATTTAGCGGATATACTAAACTTTTCAGTATTTTTTGGACTATTTTCATCTAGTCTAAAGGTGGCGAAGTTGTTGCACGTTTGTATGTATATTAAAAGGGTAACACGGCGAATATGTGTCACTATCGGCTAACATAAATTCTTGTTTAAAGAAGGATAGGAGTACACTGTTGCGAGTACAACATCAGGTCCAAGAATTACGGATATTGCATCTTCTCTTTACATCTCCTTGGTTGCTAACCCCGTAATTCTTGGACATGATCAATTCTTATTGTTTACTAGAAAGCCGGCGTTCCACCTGGAACGCACCCTCTAAAGAAAGTGGATACGCCTTTCCCGCGGTCTACTTAGATCGCACCCTCTAGGGAAGATGCGTACCCCTTGGGTAGTAGCTCGCTATTTAATCGCGTAGAATTGATATATATGGGAATTTCGAATAGAGTTTCAATCTATTAATTTCTCATCTGTGATTTTCTGTTTTCATGTTTTCGATTATCAAATTTTTTAATTTTCAATTTTCTTAAGCGTGTCTTCTTTGGTAATTTTTGAACATTGATGTAGGTGTTCCGCAGGGCTCAGTTTTAGGTCCATTGTTATTCTTATTACTCATCAATGATCTGTCGGAAAGAATAACTTGCGGGCTCCCTATTTTATTTGCTAACGATATTTCTGTAATTGTAAATGCCCCTACGTTAGATGACATTAATTACAAAATTGAAAGAACAATTGAAGAAGTGACGGGCTGGTGTAGTAAAAATAGACTGATTTTAAATGAACAAAAAACAAAAACTATTAATTTTCATATACGGAAGCCTATCAAAAATATAAACAAAAACTTTACTGACAATGCATCTGTACTAGGTGTAATATTAGATAAAAATCTCAGCTGAGAAAACCAGCTAGATAATGTATGTAAAAAATTAAGCAAAACCTATTATGCAATGTTACAATTAAAAAATGTCATAAAACAGCAAGATTTAGTAAACATTTATTATTCATTGGTGTACTCAGTGCTTTCCTCCAATGTCGTTATCTGGGGTGTGGCCACCAACTGGGAAAGAATTTTTATTCTACGGAAATTTTTTATACGATTGATTTTCAACCTACCTTATAGAGGCAGTTGTAGAGAAACATTTAAAAATAAAAAAATACTGACCTTCCCCTGCATTATTATTTACAAAGCATTAACATACATTAAGGAACACATAAATGATTTTGAATCGTATAAGACAATGCATTCGCACAAAACAAGACAATTAAATATTATGAGAATTCCATCACACAAATTAACATTAACAAAAAAATCTCCGGCATTAATGAGTCTAAAACTCTATAATAGTCTTCCAGGCGAGGTACGGTCAATTGGTTGCTCTAAACTTTTTAAACAGCGCGTAAAGCAGATGTTATTGGAGAGGGCATTCTATACCATTAGCGAATACGTAAATGAACGTGTGTTTATTTTTGTGTAGTTAATTTTATATTTGTGATATATTATGTGTTGTAAATGACTTCGTATACAATTGCTATAATTGCTTTATATGTTTTTGTTTTTATATGACGATTCAAACCAATGTTAGATTGGCATTCTGAATAAATATATATTATTATTATTATGAATGATCTGGACGATTCAAACCAATGTTAGATTGGCATCTGACTAAATATATATTATTATTATTATGAATGATCTGTGCTTGCGTGGTGGTGACCAGATGCGGATAATATTTCTATCACTGTCAATACTTCTGTGGAGTTTTGGTTGCTTTGGTAGTTGAACAGTTTTGCGATTGGTGTTCATGGAACTACTTTAAGCTGAATATTAGTTAGACTACAGCTGTTAATTTTTACAACCGTATGAACTATGGCTAATGATTTGCAGTTTTTTCGAGCCGCTCTGTTAGAATTCTGGATGTCCTAATCCATGGAATTATTATTATTTTTCAACAACCATATTGACAAGGTATCTTCGCTAATAAATAGAGCATACTTTGCATTGTTAAATGAAAATCAGTCTTATCCCTAGAAAATCTAAATATTTATTATGGTTCAGTCTATAATATTATATAACATATTAATACGGAGTCGCGCTACAGATTGAGATAGAATGTTTATTTGTCGAAAGCCTGCGCTCAAACTGCCTTTTTTTAAAAAAAAGTACAGCATATTTTACTTTATAAAACACTGCCTTTTGGCAACTCCTTGTCCATTTATCCAACTACAATTAAGGAGACCAGAGTTTGATTAACTATACCCAACATAAAGTTGCAAAGTTTAAGAAATCACCAGAACATCCTTAGTTTAAAAGAAAATTAAAAGACTTCTTCTCGGAGAGTGTTTTTTTCTTTATTCTATTTCTGAATTTTTATTATATAACTCTGTAATACTAATTATTTTATTTGCTATTGTATGACTTTCCACATCTGCTTTTCCGAAGCTTTCGTGGACAACAGTGATTAAATAAATAAATTAGCTCTGTCCAAAGGTGAATTAGTCAAAAGTCTTGTCCTTCTGCGTTGCCTAAATACTTTCTAAATTACTAATCTAGCACTAACAATAAAAGCCGACCGTAAAACGTACACACATGATGCGTATAAATGCGTAATATGGACGTTATTGACCTCGAAAAAAAAAATTACATGCGATCTGCTATGTAAAGCATTTTCGCTTGAGTTACCCTTTACAATGGCAGCCAAGGATGACTTTCACGAGTAACTAACTCGGTCTAGGCTCAGCAAATACTGTGTCTTTATTTGTACATGCATTGGTATATGAATATGTGCTAATCTGTGGTTATGCTTTACTTACAACGAGCGAAAACGGGTGCGCGCAATCTTTTGATGCAATCTATTTCGCTCGTGTCGTGTTCACAATAAATTTCGGATGAATCACGTTGCAGAACGTGGATGCACGGTTCCACCTGGTACAATATTGATATGGTATTTGATCAATACCACACTGGGGAGTAAACAACTAGATTGGCCTAAATTCATGGCATTATGTATGTACAATGTATAGGCAATCTCTCTGCAATTACATGTTATATGTATGTACATTCCCAAAGTAATAGTCAATGCGTAAATTATCCACACCAAACTATAATACAATGTGTAAACTTGGTTCTAATTGTATATTAAAAGCCTGGTTTCATAAGACACACTTTGATGTACGAATCTAATTTGTAAGTTTAAAACTCGAGCGGCGAAACTATGGTTGCCTTAATATAATATCTTATAAATTCCCTTTCATGCTAAATTTTGCAATTTCCGTTTCTAATATTTTTTTTAAACAAAAGAAAAATAATTAAAGAATTCAATAATGTGGGGGAGTATAATAATGTATAATACTAATAATTATAAGTATATTTTCCAACGGGAAAACCCAAGTACAGGAAAAATTTATAACGTATAACAACGAATACATACATAAGAAAATAAAATAATGAAATAAAAAACGTATTATTAATTATTAAATAACTAATTATTAATTATGAAGAACATTTATACACTGATTATGGACTATAGAAAACTTATAATAATGCAAAAGTTTTCTACATCTTTTGAAATCAACTTGAGACTCCTTGAACGCAATTTATCATCTATCGTATATACACAGTGAGCACTGAATGAAAAAGGCTTATTTTTTCAATAGAGGAAAAATATTAATAAAGGTTGTTCGGAATTGAAAAATATGAAGTCACCGTCTACTATTTTAAAAACAACAAAAGATTTTCTAGATCACTCTTTATGTATTCCATATAATATCTAATTTATTTAAAGTACTTATTCGTAATTCTGTGATGGGTGGAGACTGTGGCTTGAAAACTATAACAAAATTCAAAGAAGTGAAAAAATCCCTTACCACAAAAATTAAAGATACAAATCTAAATACGTATTTCGGAAACTTTTTCTTTTGAATTTTGTTATAGTTTTCAAGCCACAGTCTCCACCCATTACAGGATATCATGACTTCCCGGTCTACGGAGTACAACAGGTTCCACAGTCTAAGGAGTAAGATTTTATTGTTGAAAGCTGATATTAATTTCTTGAAACGGTGCAAAAAAATAAAAAAAAAAAAATTGTTTTCTACTGAAGATGGCAACTTAGTTGCCGAAATACGTATTTAGATTTGTATCTTTAATTTTTGTGGTAAGGGATTTTTTCACTTTTTCTTTTGAATTTTGTTATTCGGAATTAATATAACTAATAAATAAACATAAATTGATGGTACTCTTTGTGTTGTTAACAAGAATTATTGAAATTTATGTGAAAGCCCATTTTTGATACATTGTGCCAATCTACTTAGGAAATTTGGATATTAATTGAAACTACTCTAGAAATGCACTTTCTTAATAACATTTTCTTCTTCTTGTAAAAATAAAGATCTTTTTCTTAAGCTTTCTTCATTTTTAAGTGCCAACTCTGTGTGAAATTGCGTTCAAAGGTCCTCAAGTTGATTTTAAAAGGTACTCACATTTTCTGCATTATTACAAGTTTTCAATAGTCTATAATGAAGAAAATCCCCTATAATGCGGGTATATCAGTAAAATAACGCACAATATTCATAACATCATTAAATTATTTTTATAAAAACGCTGATAAAATACATCAATTTTATTTACTAGTTAACGAAAAGAATATATATTTTTATTTCCTGCTTTCCGACTAGGACGTCATTATTTATATGTTTAATTTTTTTCCAACAGAAATAAGGTACGATGACGTCCCCTCACTCTAAGACATTTTCTTGCCGTTCATTGTATTCTGAAAGAAAAAAAATTAACAATTATTTAAAACGTACCGTGTATTTACCCACAAGTGATTTTCAAGTTATAATAATAATAAACGCTGCCGTTTGAGTGCCTTTATTAGAAACGGCAGTTGCAAAAATTACTTTTAATGTTGGTATTATGTAATATTACATATATTTGCTGTGATTATTCTATCTCTGTGATACCAAAGGCGTTCATTCAATTTGTTGCAATATAAATGTGGCGTATCTCTTTGCTAATTTTAATTCTAGACACGGCTTATTACATATGCACTTTGTTTTGTATACAGACAATGAATAAGTCGTAGTGACATAAGTCTTTGGAACTGTTTGTCTTATACGAATGTCATTAAAAAAATGATAACGTGCTTATAGCTGGTTATCAAAGTGTAGGTACCTAAATAGAGAGTATAAATTATTAAAACGATACTTTTGTTAGTCGTTTAGAAGGATAGACGCCATTAAAAAGCATTGTCTTAACATTGTTTAGGGAGGCCAATGACCCAAGCTTTTATTCCTGCTACTAAATATGTGATTTGAGCCTTTCTATTTCACTACATTGTAATACAAAGGAAGAAATATAAATTCAGCTTTGACGTGCTTCTTATAGGATTGAGGCGAATCTGTGTTTATTATTACGATGTAGATTTTGCATCCGCCTTCTGTATATTTTAGCTGCATGTGTTGATTAAGGCTGCGGAATATATGTTGGCAACGCAATGACAACACGTTATAATGCAATTTTATTTATTTATTTATTTTTCTAGGTTGTTTTCGTCTTTGTGGACCAAAAATACTTATTATTATACAGAAACTAACGAACAGTAAGGTTTGAATTGCGGCTAGCAAGCATGTAGTTGATAAAACTGCTGCAACTCGGCATTCTGTGCGAGATTTTTATACTGGTGTTGATATCATATCAACTATTAAATCAGTAAACATATAGAGAATACTTAAAAACCGTAAGCCAAATATTACCTTTATTGTTTGTTGAAACAGTATTTTTCCTGGAAGAATTATTATAGTGAATACATGTATCTTATCTAAAAGATAACTTAAATTACTCTATATATTTCAATCGATATTGTATAACATGATTATATAACTTATATAAAGTTTTTAATATTATGATCGATTGATGTTTGAGAGAGAAACTGCAAGTAAATTACAATAGTATCATTCACAAACAGCAAGAACGCATGTTTGAAATATTTCTGAAACTATAACGCGCATACATATAGAGTTTGTACTCGACTAAAGACTGAGTTGGTTGAAAAAGACAGAATCGCTTTACGCCAACGATGGCATTTTGGTTTTTCCAAATACTCTTTGGAAAACCGAAAACGATATATCGGTTATATTAAGCTGTGATAGAACGCATAGATATCTGTACAGTTATAACCAAAACTACAGCAGAAGACAGCACAGGCTCATGTATACACACATTGCAGAAAATGATCTGTTTGAAAATGACAGATGTAATGAGCAGTTGCCGAACATATGCTATGGAGATGAAACTAAACGTTACCTCTCCATCTACAAGTAAAGAGAACCGCTGCCCTCAGTTGCTCCGGCACAACTCCAAAATTGACGATCCAAAAGAACATTTACCAATTTTGCATGACCTCAGAACAGAGGGAGTATTGTCAACAGACGCAGTGCATGTTAAATCTAACTCTAAGCATCCATTCAAAGTACTGTTTTCATGCTGTGACGAATAGAGTTTAAGGGGACAAAAAATTCGGTAGTTTTATACACAAATGCATCCAAGATGGTACAAGGAAAGGGTTATTGTTAGAGTTGTTAGTCCGAAATATTGACTCTCGATAGTGTTTGAGTAAATGCAGACCATCCTTCAAGCAAAACTATTTGGGCCCAACAGATTTTCATGCAAGGAATGGGAAGTGCAAAAATCCTTGTATGGACTGATATGAGACAGTTTTGAGTCTAAGCTGGTTACTATTGCTTGACATAGTAGTGAATCCACCAATCATATTAATGTCAATAATATGGCCGACTAAATTAGAGATTAGCAGATCGGTATATAGTCCAAAACCGGTTCTGGACATTTTCAAAATCGAGATTGAAAACTAACTGCACTAATAGGGGCATAGGAAATTAGCGTGATTTTTGGAAAGAAACTTATGGAATAATGGTAGCAAAAAGTTGGACAACCCTTTGCTAAGTATCAAGAAGAACTTGCTCAGACCCTGCAACCCAGAATTAAGTAAAATTGTCTTGTCAGTCATTACCCTTTGAAGGACCAAACGGTGCCGGTTGTCAAAATCATGACTGACCCTTACCTGATTTCGCGGTTCGAAAATTGAAAACACGGAACACATTTCTGCTATTGTAGAAATCTGGCACCACAACCCTGCATTATGGACAGGAACCGATAATTCTGGAAATGAGCAACATGACAGCAATAAAGAACATTTTCAGATGTATGTTAAGTACTTGGTAGAATATAGATAAAAACGGCTGCGGCGATTACAGGTTTTATTGCAGCAATAGAGCAATATAATACAACCCATCATTTATATAAGAAAAGAATGCTTATTTTGGCAATTGCAGCAATTGGAAAAGCTAATTGTGTTTCTTGTGATGTTCTATTGGAAACAGATTACATCAGGACAGTTTTCACTGCAGTGAGATAAGAGTGCATTTTCATATTCTAGCTTATAAATGCATAGTCGACGAGATACTCCTGTTGAGATGATTCAACACATTTACGTATAACCTTTTTTTCTTCTGAGCATTCCGCGCTAACGACTTCCTTATAGATTATAAATATGTAAATATCTACATATTTCTATACGAAGTTTATCTTTGCTATTATGTTAATTATCTGATGCGTATAATATGGCGTGCTAAAAATATTTTCTTTCGTTATTATTGTCATCAAAGTAATCCAAGTGTACATCCTGTTTCATACCGACTGGAATCACGAAATGTCATGCCGACATTTACGTTTTAAAAATATAATACTTGTTAATGTCATCAAATAATGCTAAAGTGAATCATCCTTATATAGGTGTAACATCTCTCAAAGATTGGTTAGGAAAATATTATTATTTTATGATTATGTAACATTGATGTATTGTATAGTAAAAAAAATTAAGTAGATATTTCTGAAGTACGCCTTATAATTGCATATTTAAGGATGGTTATCTTTTCAGTCTTTCTTTTTATTTTGACGTCAGTGGAATGTGACCTTTACATAAGTTTATTCTTCACATATTTCAGAATATATAATTTGTAACTGTATACTGAATAATTCAGTAATAGGTATTATTCCATAACAGCGTTGATGTTCGCAGGTAATTAATTTGGGGTTAAACATTTCGAACTCTTTTACGAACACCAATTCCTTGCTTCAAACGGTTTTCCTTTTTAACGGCATAAAGTACACTGTGCTGGACAAAACAGCCTTCTTCTCGGACAGGAAGTAAAGCCGTAGGTCTCGCGTCAACTCAATGTTTGGCACGTTAAAAATCCCTACCAAAAGTTTGGATTCCTTCGGATTTGAAAAAAATTTCAGTGGAATAGGTACAATACGTCAATAGATGTTATTGCCTAAAAGTATCAAGGAGGGGTATTCTACAACTCGAAGCTTTTGCCAATTTTATTATCATTGTGATTTTTTTTGGTTGAACAAAAAATGGATAATAATTAACCAATAAATAGCGTGATAAAATTTAACTGCAAACCGTACATTTTCACCTAGCGGATGCGCGATAGCAAGAGGGCGTACTCAATGAAGTGAGACACACCCGAAGAAATATAGAGAAAGTTATAACTAGCACATGCTAACACTATTTTCGCGATTCGTACAAAATACGAAATTCAGTTTTTATTATAATAGGTATCGCAGTACTGTACGCCAGCCATTAACCGGGCTCCGCCCGCCTCTTCGAGATGGTGACGGAAGATGCGCGTGAGGACGGGACGTCCGCCAACAGCCAGTGCGTGTTCTGTAGTGGCATTGACATGTTTCAACGTTTTTCAAGAAAATTTCTTAATGACCCAGTTATGCCTTAGTTTTCTATAATTTATGTTAATTGCTCTCAATTCATGCGTATCATTTATAAGTGGTTGCTAAACATCAATTAGGTCTGTTTGTTCCTTCAAGAGCTACTGAGCTAGTCATCACATCTCTGCTCAATATCTGACGTATTTTCACCATTTTTATGCGCATGGAATTATCAAAAGCCAGTTTAGACGACAAAGATTTCGCATTAAACAACTTTACTGAATGCAAATTAGGACTTAATTTTTCTTTTTATTACCTTGTTTGTCTGCTTAATGATATATAGCTGTCTGAAAGTTATAATTCCGATAACTAAACTAATTGTACCAATTAGCTGCATATCCAGTACTACTATGGTTAGAAACCACTAATATGATCTTTGGTTTTCCGTGAATGTGGAGAAAATACAATGTAAATATTTTGAAAATATCGATTTCATATTAGCTACTGCACATTATCGACCAATAGGTGTATGTGCTTCCTGGTGTAGTGTATAGATAATACATCCTGCGCCATGTATCATCTGCACATTACACCAGAAATTACTACACCTACATTGCAATCTAAATAATTTGTAGAAATGAAATTATTGTCACATAAAAACAATGTATCTTTGTCTTGTTTTAGATGTACAAATATGCATGTGCATATGTGCAATAACCTAATTACTATTTTATTAATCGTGCACTTATTTAGTGGAGACCGCAACAGCGATTCCGATAATTTGTTTCACTTAACTAGGGCCCTCGTGCGCACAGTAAATGATGCTCCTAGACGGAATATTGCACGTGGATAAATTCATTTCCCCTTCTAAACACAGACGAATGCGTTGTGTCTGATACTGAATGGAAGCTTACTCAAGAACAGCAACGCGTAGTATTATAGAATCTGTTCAGTCACTGTTTGACCCTCTATGCGAACAGTCGTTAGTATCGTGTGGCAGCTGTCGCTTCTGCAACTTGTGCTCTAACGTGCGTGCGATTTTTATTTACACCGTTACACTTCTATAGACTCGAAATCACACTGTGCTTCATTAATAACACTTTCGTTGACGCAAAATCGACGAATCCAAGTGAAGTAAGCCTTGTTGTTTTGATAGACGAATGCGAATCGATAAAGGCTAAATCGGTTCAAATCGAAGGAATTACAACTCGATTTTGTAAATAAAGGATTAGCAGGTATTAACTTCGGCAAAATAATAATAAAAAAAGATGAGCGAGATTAATAAGTCCAGTTCACTTTTATAAGAAAACCTGTTATGTGCACCTTCCTATACACATGAATGATTGTTTAGTTTTCTCTTATCATTAAATTACGTGGTAAATAACAAAAGGCGATAAGTCAGTGTAATGATAGATAATATTTAGATTAGTCTTGCAATTAGTTTTTACACTTCCTAAATAGATTATTATAAATTCTTTCAAGTACAACCATACAATTTTTAGGAAGCTAAGAACATTGGTTGTCTCCGAACAATAAAGTTTTTCCTCCAGTGTTATAAAAATAAAGTTGGCGACAAGGGAAATCAATAAAACCCTAAAGTTAAGTCAAAATTTTACTATCCCACTTTTTGCTGGTTAGGTTACATTGTTAAACATCTTTGGCAACTGAACATTTCAATACTTATTTTTTTTTTTTAATAATTCTGATCCAGTTATAAATACCTATAAACATAGAAATTAATGAAGTAAAATCGGTAATTTGAATTACATTTTTAAACAACAATGGAAGTATAATTATTTTTTCCATTAATTACTCTACATTACGCTGAAGCCAAATTTAGAAGCACAATTTGGAAGCCATCAAATTGTACTTGCTTGGGTTGATATCGGCATTTGAAAATTCCTATTTGGACGTTTACCCATAATTCTTGATGAATCCGCAACATCTCCATCCAGAAAATAGCATATTTGTTTGTTTATACATATGTATTTGGTTAATAAATATTGGGCATTCCACTTTTTACCTTGAGTAAATAAAATCTATTTTGCAAATGATACAGTTCCAATTTTCGTTTTTTATTGATATATTTTTTTTTGTAACTAGCGTTTTTAATTATTACCTATTTATGATCAGGTCATGGTAAACAGTCAAAAAGCCTTTTCATTTCACGAATATTTCGCGGAACTTTTTAGGCTTGTCACGTAGATTCAATTACTTTGACATTATGTTAGCGTGACAGTTTGAGGTTATGGTTGAATTAACAGTTAAAAAATAAACGGAAGCCGTACATTTTAATTTTAGATTTAGTTAAAATAAAAATTTCAATAAAATACCTATCATTTTAATCACCTAACTCAAAAATTCAAAACTTACTAAGGCAAACACCATGTAATTTCCTGTATTATGAAATTTTTTTTTATTATTAAAAAAACGATACTAAAACCGCTGATTCCAAAAATAGAAAAAAAAATATTAAAACACCTAATTCATTCATTAAAATAACTTTGCTACATGGTTTTTAAATTTGAGTTCGTACTTTTATGAAACTAGTTTTATTGTGGCATTGCTTGACAGCACACTAATATTAATATTAGTGTGATCACAGGTATGGTGGTCGTACTTTTCTTTAAGTAAGGCCTGAATAGGGTCAGCCATAAGTAACTTAATTTTTAACAAATCGTCAAACTACCCAGTTTGACCTGGCACGTGCCATTTAATTAAACTTGACATACTTCTAAAAGCTGCACATAGACTGCTCGATGTTAGCTTCGACGCAGTATTGTTTTAGACCTGTTAATTAATTCTGAAGGCATAGAAATAACTAGCGATCTATTTTTAAGGGAAATTCAAATGAAACGAAAATAAAACTAGCGCTTCCATATGGCTGCTATAGCTGATATACCGCGCTGGCAAGTTTTCATTGGGATGATTCGAAAACCAAATGCATTTCATGAACTGTAGTTGTCACGTGTATCCAGCGAACTACTTCACTACACCCATTCGATTTGACAGTTTTGAATGCGTTATAGGTAAAGTTCGACTCAAGATGTTTTTTGCCAGCACGATACATAGCAGATTGATGAAGATATCTTGGGTATAATAAAAACTTCATCCAAGTCAAAGATTTGCACAATTGGATTCATAAAGTATCCGTCTTTTTGCTTCAACTTGCAATGTCCCCTCAAAATGGTAATTTTTTGGCGGGAAGGGAAAAAAATCACCGAAAACATACATCAATTATATTTATATATTAAATTTTGGCGGACATTGGAAGTTGAAGGAACAAAATAAATAGTCTATGAATAGAATTGTGCAGATCTCTAATTCAAGCACGTCTAAAGATGTGAACCATTCCTATAAACGACACTTTAAAACTAAGCGCTTCCATTCTTATGACAAACGCCAAACACTGTATGCGGAAACATTCAGGGAACTACAAACATTTATCGAAAACAAACTTCACTCATTGTGGGACCATATGAATACATAATATACTTGCCTGCTACCCAGCTGCTAATTATATAATTAGCAGAAATTTGTGTGTGTGTGCGCTGGCGAGTGTAGCGATTATATAACATGAGTATCGTTTATGTTATATCGTTTTTATTGTTTGGATGTGATGTACTGCGCGTTTGCAGTATTATTGAACGTTTTTTTTATATTATAGGATCCTTAATAAAAGTATATATCACACATAATATATCTATTATCCCAGAACTTATGTTTCTTGGAAATTTTCTATATCAGATAATAAAATCAGTTGCTACATTCATTTAATGTTTTATTTATACGTAATAAAACAAGATATTTAATTGCAAATGAAAATAAACTATAAAGCCTGCGTGATTATAGCCAAAAATTGGGCTTCTGTCACGATATCATTGAGTATAAAAGTTATCTTTATTAATAATTATTTTTAAATTCTATGGGAGTTATTTCCTTAATTTGATTAGTTACTTTACATTAACGAAGGTTTAAGGTATTGATCAATCAATTTACAGGCAGAAAGAATTATTAATGCAGATTTTTTCAAGGTTCAAACTGCAATAAATTATTATTATGCTACTTTTCGATAATGAGCTGTATTTTCAGCTGTTTTAAGGTTTAGCAACTGCTACCATTACTATGCTTTTACCTTTTTAGCAGTCAATTCATATCAGTTACATTCTCGTCATGTACTTGTCAGTCCTAATGAATATATTCGTGTATTCGTACATTCAAATGTGCAGAAAGATTTAGCTAAACTGCTCTTCGCGGATTGCGAGATTACACGCGGTTTTTCCGTGTCGCATCGATTATACGTACTGGCGGCTGCATTATGGCTATTTTGCAAGGTATTGATCGTGCAGCACCGTTTCTTCTCTTTCTGCTGTTTGCTAGTGCTGTAGTCTTTTGTATTCCTTCGCGTGCTACAAATATTGACGTAACTTGACTTTTCTACGTTTTCCTCGTTCTATTTTCGAGATTCTTTATTAGTAATTTAGGTCGAAGTTTATTGATTTATTTAATGAGGGTCCGTTATACCCGTATAACATAAAATTATGTGTCTTAAAAAGCTTTTGTTATCGCCAGAGCGGAGATTATATGCAAATGTATACACACACTTTGATTGCTAATGTTCTGGATGAATATAGCCCTAATTTGTTTCGGTATAAATTACCATAATTGCTACGGTCGCATGTGTACTATAAATTCTGGGAGAAAAATATAAGCTTATACAGTTGTTTTTTTTCTCTGCATGTATTGCATTAATTAGACAAAGGAAATCATCAGGTTAAGATAGCGGTATATTTAAAAATACTTAGATATATGGCCGATATTGATCAGAAATCATTATTGGCTTTCGGTGTTCAATAACATGTAAAATAAATAAGAGCACTTATAATAAGCAGGATAACCTTCAAATATACAGAAAAAATATAGAAATACTCGAAGGTTAGATGGAACTACAACTAGAATACCAAATATGTAGAATTTAGGTAGAATTATGCTTGAAAATGGAGGCAATTTTATAACCAACATTTACATACATACACTTAAATTATACGAATGAGTTCTGTATATTTCAGTCAGTGCAATAAATTGTCAATGTTGGTCATTAAAACGTCAACTCCCTAGTTGCTCATGCTCATGAAATCAGTAAGTAGAAAAATAACTGACGCTTAGATTTACAAGTTATTTAAAAATTAATGAATATAACAAGAATTTTTTAAATATTCATTTATTTTTTGGCTCTTGCAATCCATTTACTGTCATACGCCGATGGAAACAAGTCCTTAAGCCCAAAGAATGTTATTTTAAATTATAAATATTTCTTTGTTTTAAAAAAAAAATGGTATTTAACTTTATTGAAAATTACTATTTTCTTGATATAAAGTTTATTGCTTTACACGAGTTCTCAACGAGCGTATATAGTAACAAAATAGAATGGTATGGAGATCATTTTATTTTTTGTTAGTTTCTTTCAATCTCCACTTAACTTCAGCCATTGCTTTCAAGACTGCATCCGATCATCCAACACTGGATTTACTTCTAGTTAGATATTTTCTTCTATTTCGTTTTTACTGTCGATTTTTATCCCTTATTTTCTAAAGACCTCGTCATGTAGAGGCACTATTTCTAGAGAAAAATTAATCAAAAACTCATGCTCTTCATATCCGTCTTTTATTGGTCCATAAATTTTTCATAGGATTTTTCTTTTATCCATAACTTTTTTGTTACAGCAAAGTATCGTGGTTCTGATTTCCCATATAAACAAATACACTAACTCTTTTAAACGTAAAATCTGTTTGCTCCTCCCTATACTTTTGTTAAGAATATCTGAAATTTTTATGTTGCCCCTTCAAACTTTCAACGATTTGGAGAAATGTTTGCGCATTGATCCATTTTTTATTTTTACACAACTATACGTTTGATCTATAATTTTCTCTTATTTGTGAATAAAACACTTGTTTACCAAATTAACTTTAAATAAAATTTGCTAACATATCTGTTATTTCCTTTGTAGATATGCTCAACTAAAACAATTACAGCGGTTTACCGATCTAATTAAGTTAATTGTTTGAAAGGGAAGGCTATGTTTTTAACGTAAATAAAAAGTTAATACAAGAGTACTTTATTTTTTATTATCTCGCCATTTCCCACTAAAGAGATTGTGGTCAGATATCGGGTATTCTAATAAACGATTAAAATTGCGTTTATTTGATTAACTGCAATGTCTGACCAGAAATATTGTTGCGTCACAACTGATAGTAGTCTAGTATTGAAAAAAAGAACACTTTGTTCTTAAACTAATTTGTATTTGAAAATATGTTTAATTATCTAAAACAGTGTCAAGATGTTTCTACTTAAATATGGTCTTTTAAAACTAAATTATGTAGTTTATCATCAGATATGTAAATTTGTGCGCAGGCAGGTCATAAATATTAACCTGCGCCGGAAGCTGGATATTGTAAGTGCTAAAAATTAACCAACCATTAAAAGTGTTATGTATATCCTTCGCTACAGCATAATAAACGTATGCACTGTTCGCTCCTGCTACTAAATTCCAAATTATATGTATAATACACTGTGGCGTAAAACAACGTTTTTTTTTTCTTTTTCTGATAACCCTTTGAGAACTTTTATCAAATCATCTACGTATGTATATCCTGTCATTGAAGTACACATTTTTTACATATTAGATTATTAGATATAGTAAATATATTTTATCCAAAATTAATGCGTATGTGTGTACACTCACTCGCAAAATTGAGCGTACACCAACGAGAAAATAGAAGCAAGCGTGTTTTATATAACAACAAATACAAGTAATACTTTAATACATGTACAAATTCAACTAAATGAATACTGTCAACAAAAATAAAATACAATGATATTAACGTAAACTTAAAATAAATACATATTATGCTATCGCAAAATTAAGCGTACATTTAAGTTACATTTACATCAGTACTTAGTACTGTAACCTTAGGCATCAATGACAGCCTGTAGTCTAGTAGAGTCTACAAGCTTCTGTGTCACTGTCTGGGAAATATTTTCCAAAGGTTCATTATTCCACGTCGCAATTCCGGCTTGTTGCTAGGGTTAACATCCTTCATACGTTTCTTTACTTTAGCCCACAGGTACTCAATCGGAGTTAGATCCGGGGATTGAGGCAGAAACCTTGGTACATTATATTAACCATTGCCTAACTATATATGGGGTATGGTTAGGGTCATTGTCTTGCTGAAACAAAATAGACCCGTGCATACCGAGCTTTATAGCTGAGGCTCTCAGATTTTTTCTTGAAAATGTCACGATATTTTGTCTGGTCCATAATAGATCCCTAAAAAGGTATGGAATCACCTCCATGCTTCACAATGTGTTGAATGTGTTTCTGGGATAATTCTGTTCAACGAAAGCCTTCAATATCTAAAACTGTGGTGAACGTCTGGAATTTGCAAAGAAGCATATATGTAAATCATCCTCTAGATTTTTGGCAAAGTGTTATATCCTCAGGCGAACCAAAAATAAATTTATTTGGCTCCGATGGTAGGCAAATGGTATAGAGGCAGCCACGAACAGAATTATCCCAGAAACACATTCAACACGCTGTCATTCATAGTGGTGGTTCCATACCTTTTTGGGGCTGTATGGCATTGACGGTATTATGGACAAGACAAAATAATTATTTATAGATATTTATAAGACTAAGGTAACACACGTGACTTTCTTAAATCTATGGTATTTTTAGAAACAAGTGTTATATACCGAGTTGAGCTAAGAAACGTGATTAAAATGTAAAGTTAAAACAAGATGTTTTATTTATTACACATGATAATATAAGTAAATGATGTTCTGTATAGATATATTGTATAAGCTCGTGCTTTAAAATGTAGCATAAGTATGCAAGGTGTAAATATTTTACACTAAACACTAAGTTCAACAGGCAAGATAAAAATATGCATTCTATTTTTCGAACGATGTAAGATAATTGTTATTTAACCAACAAGTTTTGGTAATGAAGACCCCCTGCTTTTTTAAATATCAGATTGCATGAATACAAACCACTCTTTCTTTCTTGTAGCCAATGAGGGTGCGTGGGAAGTACACAACTCTTGTATAATAGTGACAGAGTGAAGAATAGCAAATCTAACATTGCACAGTTTTGAGCCAAGCTCTGGTGGTTACCTTGGCAATTAACGAACGGAGAATTTCTTCTGTTGCACAATATACTGTTTTACACCAACGAAAATATTAGGCCTAATGAATTTGGGCAAGAATTTGCACAAGCAGTATGGAAGACCAAGATTTTGGCAAAAGATTTCGTAGAGGACGAGAATTAATGCAAAACGTTAACTATTGATGCCACCGCGGGATAAGCATACCACAAAGAATATCGATGCAGAGACAGTATTTCTGTTCTTGAGCAGCAATTTTCTAATACTGTAACTTGTGTGACTGAAGTAAAGTTTTGGTAAATATCAGCCACTGTTTAGTGACATGTAGCTTTCATGAGGTTATGAACTGTTGTACTCTTAAACAACGCTGGTTCTTGGATGACGCCGATAGCACACGTTTTGCACGACTTCTCGCTTTCCGCCAAGTGATGTAGGCACCTTTTAGAATCTCGAAACTCTGTTTGCGCAATTTGCTTCAGATTTCATTGTCCAACATGTTCGTTGGTGAGAAACTTGATTAAACAGCGTTGTGCGGTAATATAGAAATTATAAAATGCATGTTCCCTTTGGCGGAGTAAGCGTGTTATGTATTATCTCACCAATGCAACAATCTACTTAATAATTAGTAGCATCTGTATGTTTGCAAACACATAGTTACTTTTACATCAGGAAGAGTACTATTATTAAAAGTCTAAAAGGACAAAAGGATGTAATTGAATTATCATTTGTGTAACCTTTCGAGTTTAAATTTAGGGCTAAGCTACAGTTCACCATATCATTTCTTAATTAATAGTGATTGTGTAGTATACATAACTCGAATCCAGTAACTTACTTTGTAATTTGTGTAATTTGAATTATAGGGATAATTTTATACTCATTAACAAGTGTATAGATACAAGGTGGCCGGAGAAGCTGTATAATGTTCTAATATCCACATTTAGATGAGAAAACAAACATAACCATATCATTCATCCTAGGGGAAAAGTTAATTAATTTGACCATATCTGATATGTTTGACTAGGGAATCTGAACGGCGTTGCTCGTTAGTAACTTATAGATTTACTATATTCCAATTAAATAATAATCAGGTAGTTGTTTCATATTTTTGTAGCCACCCTACCATCGCAATGCATATTGTGTTTTTTTTATAACTCATTCCATATAAATTACATTAAGTCTACGTAAACGTGATACATATTTCTTGTCACTTTTATTTGAAAAGCCTTTAAATCTCCGTTCCCATAACATAACTGGTAGGAGCTACCAGATACCATATAAAAAGTTTTGTAATCTGATACTCTCACATCAGACATTTACAGTCATCTTTATATTGTGGAAGGTATATGTATAAAGAGAGAAGGCATAATGAACTGTACAGACATCAACTTCTGAGCTAAAAAGGTGTTATTGGACACGGAGGTTTGAATATCATGCGTACTGAGTAATAAAAGAATAGGTTAATATTCCTAATAGTTAGTTTATTTGGTACAAAATAGCATCCTTGATGAAATAAAGTACAGTTTAAGTTCAGCAATATTGCATGCTCCAAGTTCTTTAAATATCTCTTGAATTTTACTTTCAGTTGAACAATGTGATAGAAGCACATATAAGAGAATATTGTACATGCCAGAGGGGCATATTCGTTATTCATGCATCCATTTTAGCTATAATTAAAAATGATCTATCAGCTGCTAATGACGGCATTTAATATACCTTGAGCCGTGAAGATGTGTTATTATAAATCTTAATTGCTACTACTTCGTAGGTATTTAAAATTAATTAATTGTATATATTTACTATACAGCAAATGTAAACGTTAGTTAATTCAACAGATTCATCTTCGTATTAGTACAATCATTTAATTAAAAACAAATCCAAAGCCAGATACAGCAAACAATTATTTATTTTTCTTATAGAATGCTTTCATATTTATCCACGGATTTGTTACTTTTACTTTTCTCTTTCACGCATTTATGAATCAACCGTAACTATTTACGGCTTATATAAAATCCTTTTTGTAGCCTATCACCTATTGCTATTGTATTTAAAAGCTCATCAAACCGTGTAATATCGACTGTGCTAGTAAGAATTTTATTCCAAAGCACTTGTAAGGTTATCGCTTTGGATTTCCTTGAAGATCGATTTACGAATGTGTTGCTTTTCAATCAGTAGCTATTGAGCTATTGTCCTGTTATCTACACTGACCGTTTTGCCATGCGGAAACGTATCACTAGTTCTACATACTGGGTTAGTTCTCTTATTGATATCATCAGTGTAATATGGGTTGCCTACATTTGAATATGGGATGCAGTATTGAATTTTTTAGAGTAACCTTCAACAATAACAATCTACTATTACGCCTATATAATTATTAAGTTGATGCTTGGATTGTATGTATTCATGTAATATATGCGCAATAGAATTAGTCATAAATGTCACATTCCAGTTTTCTTAATTACGTTACATGCCACAATCATTTTCACTTTTCTTAAATATATTCTTATTAAATGTATTGGAAAAAACATGGTTTTGATGGACAGATTTGAAATTAACGTTTAAATATCAATCTTTTTACATAAATCATCAAATTTATATAACATCTCGGACGACTTAACTGGATTATCAGAACTATTAAATCGTTAAATATTCACCAGATGTTATTTATGATACATTTACGACGGTCGTAATATTTTTTTGGTATATCCCAAAGCAGCTTTACATTTCTGTATGTGGTTAGTTAAAAATTAAAAGCGAATCGTTGAAAATTTAATTAGCACTAACATAGATGCCACGGTTGATTGGCTAAGTATATATTTGAATGTATAATCGATATTTATAGCTTCTCACAGTTTCATGTAATAGGTTTTTAAAATGCATTATAATCCTTTGTAATAGAACCTTGTACGTAAATGATGTTTGCAGTTTGTGCTTGTAAAATCAGCACAGTTAAATCTAGCATAATGTATTTTTTTTTATTCGAGGTTGATGTTTTCTTGCCCTTATCTTCTCTCTCCACTTTTTCCGGTCTTTTGTCATTTCTCTCTCGGTCAATGCTTCCCTTATCTCATCGTTCCATGTTCTTGGTCTTTCTCTTGAATTTTTCCCAGATATTTTAGTTTCATAAATTTTCTTAGTTATTCTTTCTTCTGACATTCGACAAATATGTCAATACCATCTTAGCTGTCATTCTTCTATTTTCATTCGTATTGGTATCACTCCCAATTCTTCCCTTATTTTCTCATTCCTGATTCTATCTATTCTCGTTTTATTTACTACTTTTCTTAGGAATCTCATATCCATGGCATTAATTCTGGGTTTATGTTTTTCGTTTAGCGTCCAGGATTCACAGCTGTACATCAACGTTGGCCTTACTATTTTATTTATTACGTCGACTTTAACGTTCTTTTGCACCTCTTTTTTTCCTAGGAATGTCTTTTTCATCGTATTATATATTTTTCCACCTTTCTTCATCCTCTCATCTATTTCTTTGTCTATCATTCCATCGGCTGCAATTATCGTCCCGAGGCACTTGTATTCGTTGAACTGTTCAATTATTTGTCCGTTTATTTTAATGTTATGTTTTGTTTTCTCTTTTGCCACTATCATACTATCATATTTGTCTTATCTGTAATTATTTTCATATTAATTTTTGTAAGTTCTTGATTTAAGTTGTTTATATTATGTTGCAAGGTATCTTCGGTCTCTGCCACTACCACCATATCATTGGCATACATCAACTTTGCTATACTAGTGGGTTTCATTTTTCAATATCCCAATTTTAGTTGTTTCATTTTTTGTTTTGCCTTCTTTATTGCGTCATCTAATACACAGGAGAACAAAATGGGGCTGACAACACATCCCGGTTTAATACCTATTTCCGTTTTGAATTCTTTCGACTCTTCATTATTTATTCTTACTATATTTATGTTATCCTTGTACATTGATTTTATGACTTCTACATTTTGTTCGTCAATTTTTCTCTTTTTTAATGACTTCCATATATCATCTCTCCTTACCCTATCAACCGCTTTGTGTAGGTCAATGTAGCATATATGTAATTTTTTATTTTTGTTAATCACTTTTTCACTGGTTCGCCTTATTATGAAGATTAAGTCTTGCGTACTTCTCCCACCTCTAAATCCATATTGCGTATCTTCAATCGTGTCTTCCACAACTTCTCGAATTCTTGTGTCCATTACTCTTGCTAATATCTTTCCCGGTATACTTGATAGCGTTATTCCCCTATAGTTTTTGCATTTCCCTCACCATCCTTAAAAATAGGCAGAATTATCCCCGTGTTCCAATCCCTTGGCATTCTTTTTGATCTAATTGCGAGGTTCATTATTTTTTGAAATTCTTTGATTCCTTGGCTAGAGATAATTACTGACCGATTAATGCAAAAATATTCTATTGATTAAGAAGATTGTTTTTTAACACGTAGGTACATATTTATTCATCATACATATGTATGTAAACGTATTTTTTCCCATGATTTTGTGAAAGCTCTGTAATCTTCAGTGGATAGATATATGCTTGCATGAGCAAAGACTTTTTGCTTTTCTTCAACTTACCTCCCTTGTCATTGTTTTCCACTGTTCTTTTGTTGTTAAAACTGTGATTTCTTCCTCATTGAAAGATTCATTTTTAAGATGTAGTATTGATTTCTTTCTACTTCCATCACTACCTCTTCATTATCTGAACGAATCGCATTCTCACCCAGTTTTTCGATGTCTAACCAGTTTTTTTTTTTTGCATTTTACAAACGTAGAGAGCAGCATTTCTCGGAAAGTTACAACTGATATATAGATCATGTCCTTAGTGTTAACTTTTTTTGAGATTTCTAGAAACCCCTTACTTTCATTCTCCAAATATCGCAAAATGTCCGAAATAAAGATAAGCCTACATCTTTTTCATGCATGATCCTCTTGGTCTATAGATTGTATTTATCTGGTCCCATTAGGAAGACAGTTTTGTTGTTGTCACAATGATCATGTATGGTTAGTACAAAATCCGCACGCATTGAGAAGACATTGTTTTCAACACAGATTGCCAATTAACACGTGGTGTAGACTTCTTAACGATCATCTACCCCCAATAGAAATTTTGTCGTATCGTTTAATTGTCGCGTCCTACTTGTAATTTTTGGATAATCATTATCAGATCATCTACTTGCATTGCGTAATGTGATGTGGTATCAACACGATGGTTCGCCACCACATTCTGCAAGAATTGCTAAACAACCATTTTAATGGAAAATGTTTAACTTGACGCGGTCCAGTTCAATGGCCTGCTAGGTCGCCAGATCTATACTGGATTTCTACTTCTGGGGTCACGTATAACAATTAGTTTATACGGAGGATATTCACAATGAAAAGCAATTACAAGAATTATGAACGGTGCACTTAAAATTTTAAATGAACAAGATTTTGCTGCAGTTTATAATTCTGTGCATCGCGACTGGTGCTAGACTTTTCATGAGTTGTAAGTTAAAGTAATGATTTTACTGCTGTGTATAATCGTTACAGTGATTAAATAAAGTTTTCATACGGCTTACTATTAGCTTTTTTTGTGAAACTTGAATTTATATCTTTCACAAGTTTGAATCTCGATAATTTCGAATTTTTTTTTGGTTAGAATCCAATCTTGAACATGAATTTTCATTTTTCGCTTCCTGGTATAAATCACCCTGATTTATATTTAGTATTTCTAATTTGTATCACATATTGATTGTGGATATATCCAAGAATAAATCATATTCAAAAACAAAAATTTGTCGCAAGTGATATGTAGGTTCATTTTCTCTAAATTCTTGATGTAACACAAAGCAATAAATTTAAATTATATTCATTGCCTCATAACAGACGTGCACTCTAAAACCTACAGTTACTTCAAACCTACGGGAACTGATTTAATACAGACTAGTTTTCAGCATAACTGTCGGCAGTGACCGGAAAATATTAATCAATTGCTCACTATAACAACCGGATATGATCAAAATTTTTCGTTTTCTTTCAGAAATAACGATGGATTATTCAAGAGTAAGAGTCACGCTCATGTAGGCGATGAGTTGGATACGACATCCCCCCGCGTTCGCCGTTCGATGACGCAGGCTGCGATGCCGCGAACTATCGGCGAAATTCAGGCGAAACTTAAGCAGAGCGGGGACAGCGATTGGCGCAAGAGGATCCCGAAATTGAACAACGCGACCGAAGAATTAAGCTTACTGAATGCCAAGAATTTCTACAATGTGAGTATTTGCATGCATGCCAAATTGCATCATAAGAATAAGCGTTCTTCTCTCTAGTAATACATACGTTATTAAAGAATCTTTGCAGAAATTAATTGCGCAATTCTATTGTTTGTAGAACTTTCTGCTTATACTTTATAAGAATCTTTATCAGAATCCAAGCAGTTAAATACATGATACCAAACGGTGCACAAAATTTTATTAAGCGCTTTTATCTACTCTATACCTATCGATAAATAGAAAGTTTTAAAGTTACATTTTGGGTAACTTTTTACTATTTACAGACATTCATAGATATTATGGATTTATACAGGTTTCAGACAACAAGAATTATTGTTCTTTATTTTAGATATTATTCGAAAGTTTTGGTTTTTCGTTATTACATCTGATGACAACCTATTTATCCGAAATGTAGTTCTTCGTAAATTCGCATATGTATACAGGCTGATTCATTTTCGATCCTCACCATTGAGATCTCGCTTATTATTGACGATAGACGATAGGTTCAAATTGGGTAAAGTTGCTAAATTTTGTGGTTATTATGATTCCGCAAAGAAAGTAGACTTAAAACAAATGACGTTTGAGATTTTTTTAAAAAACGGAAAAATCTCATTTTCTTATTTTGCTTCTAGCACTTTTATTTGGCCTTGCAGAGAAAAACTAAAGACACATTCTCAAGGCCACTTTTAATGTTCTATGTAATGTTGTGCTTGAAATCTTTATACGACGTTTCGTTTTCTTCTGGTCATCATCAACTTTCTTATTTCTTATGGGCGCCATATTGAATTTTGACACGGTTAGAAAGAGTATTTTTCTCTGATTTCAACCATGTGTAACATGTTGACAAAAGTTTTTGAACTATTAAAAATAACGTTTACAAAGGTGACCTTCCACATAATATTGAACAACTGCGAGGTAGATTCGAAAATGCCTTCAATGCAATTCCTAGGAGAATCATACAAAGTGCAGTTCAAACAGCTCGAAAACGTGCGTATTGGTGCATTAATAAAAATGACGACATATTTGAACATTTACTGTAATTATTGTTTTCTTTATATTAATTTAATTGTTATTTGAATTCATTGTTACAAATAAGATACAAAATTAACATAAACTTTGCGAAAACGCACATTTATTATTATTATTATTATTATTATTATTAATGGCCTCGGCTTTCACCATTAGCCACGTACATGGATTAAAAACCCTTAACCAAACGCACATTTAATTTACCATTTGTAAAATATGGCGTTGATTTCTATCCAAATTCCGGTTACCATAAACATTACGTGGCTTGGTAAACGATACATACTCGACTAAGTTTCTATCAAAATCTAGGAAAATGGTATGATATGGTTGTCGTCGTTCAGGATACAATTGTAAATATCGTGTACTAGCTGTTATTGCATTTCAATTCGATGCTTAAAGAATACATAACATATCTCGTTTTCTCTTCGTTGGTATACAACATTTTTCCATTACTAATGCAACGATAAGTGATTGACAGTTGGAAACTTCATAGCTACCTTATTTAATCTTTGAATTGAATTCTTCGTCAGTTAAAGCATAATATCAAAAACTTTTGTCAACATGTTGCACATGGCTGAAATCAGAAAAAAAAGACTTTCTAACGGTGAGCGCTGAACATTTGGTTGCATAAATTGACTTTCTACTTTTAGCACAGTAAAATTTTAATAAACCATACACTGTGTATCAGCCAAATGGAATAAATTCGCTAATAAATAAATGGGTGCGTGTTTGAAGAAACGCTCGGACACGTCGATTGGTATTTTTAGTAGTTACAAAAACTGTAAATACTTTTGTTTACTTTTATTTAAAACGACCGGCCTTCGCAAATTGTTGTGTACCAGCATGACAGTTTAGTTGTCAGTATTTTAGTCGTACGAATTTCTTTAACTGCATATCAGAAAAATGGTTCATTTAACAGAAATGCACAAAATAACAATTCTACAGATGATTGGTTATGGAGATAACACACGGACACAAACTGAAGTTGCTCTCTTATTTCATGAGACATTTCCAAATTTGCCGTCTATATCCCAAAGGACAATTAGTAAAATAGAAAAGCAGTTTCGCGAGCTTGAATATGTAAGGCAGATAAAAAAAAGCAGCTGCCAATACAAGGTGGGGCAGAAAAACCAATCCGATTTCAAATCCCTTTTTCTCAGAAGAGGGAACAGGTAGAGTAGTGGGGTAAAAACCGTTAGTAGGCCGGTTTTATGCCATTTGTCAGTAGTCAACATGCCTTGGTCTGGTGAACATCGCGCTTTTGTTATTGAGCTGTTTATCGAAAACGGCGGTTCGATAATTGCTACACAACGTGCGTTTCGAATTCATTTCGGACTCGGGCGTCATGATCCTGTTCCACATCACGCTACGATTAAAGTGTGGGTGTCAAATTTTCGACAGACGGGATCAGCATTGAAAAAGAAGTCGCCTGGACGTCCCAGGACAGCAACAGGACCTGAAAACGTGGCCAATGTGCGAGCCGCGATTGAAGATTCCCCGCGTCGTTCGCGCGAAAACATTCGCTCGCTTTGGCGATTTCCAACCGCAGTATTCGGCGAATTTTGCACCGGGACCTCAAAATGCATCCCTACAAAATGGTTGTTGCACAGGAATTAAGTGAAAGGGATTTTGAAACCCGTACGAACCTTTGTCGCGATCTCCGAGAACTCCCAAACGACGATGTTGTGCTCTTCACGGACGAAGCCCATTTTCACCTTTGTGGCGCCGTAAACAGGCAAAATTTTCGATATTGGAGTGACGAAAATCCTCGGGAAATACATCAGGAACCCCTCCATAGCCCAAAAGTGACTGTGTGGTGTGCTCTTTCCCGCCTAGGCGTCTAGGGGCCTTACTTTTTTGAAGAAAATGGGCAAACCGTAACGGTCAACAGCGAGCGCTATTGTTTCATGCTGCAAAATTTTCTTCGACCCAAAATGGTGGAAATTGGCGTGGAAAATGTGTGGTTTCAACAGGATGGTGCAACCGCCCACACATCGCGACGATCAATGGACGTTCTCAGGGAAATGTTTCCCGGACGCCTCATTTCTCTGAGAGGTGATCTTGGCTGGCCGCCGCGCTCACCGGATCTCAATCCATGTGACTTCTTCCTTTGGGGTTACCTCAAATCGAGGGTATTCCAGCATCGACCAAGGACCCTTCTTGCTTTACGAAGGGAAATTGCTCGGGCAATTGAAGAAATTCCTGTGGAAATGACGGTGAAAGTCATGGAAAGCTACCGCGAGCGCCTAAATCTGTGTATCCGCTCGCAAGGACGACATTTAAGTGATGTGCTTTTCAAAACTTAAATTTGAAAATGGCATAAAATTTGCGATATGTTAATAAAAAAATTTTTTTGTCAAGTTGAGTGGTTTTAATTTTATAACGTTTTGAAATCGGATAGGTTTTTCTGCCCCACCCTGTACAATAAGTGATGATAACAAATTAGATATTTTACTTGAGTTTGATGAAAACCGACATGCTTCTGGTCAACAAGCAGTCACAATCTTCGATGTTAGCCATTCATCGAAGATTAAAAGAAAATTAAATGCATTCCTATAAAGTGATACCAACTCAGGAGGCAATGATGGCAATGTTAGATAACAATATGACCCAATTAGAACATGTTTTGTTTTCTGATGAGTTAACTTTTACATTACACGTTGTCATGCTAATCGTCAAAATTGCCGCTATTGGTCGAGGAAAAATCCACACTGGATGAGAGAAGAACATACGAAGTAGCCTGTAAAGGTTAATGTTTGGGCGGGAATTGTTGGAGATCATATCATAGGTTCCTTTTTCTTCTTTATATCCTGATCCAACAAACCCAGTGGTTCCAGCGAATATGATATGGTTTCAGCAGGATGGAGCATCGTCCCATTACCAAATCAATAATAGCAAGGCGAGAATCGATTGAATGACCATCACGATCCCCTGATCTGACGCCAATTAAAAATTTGTTATCGCATCCAATTGGCATATTAAAATTATTTATAAATGTTTCAGAATATTTTGTTTGTTGTGCTTTGTAGTTTTTGTGTCTGCCATATCTCTGTTTATGTATTTTAATGTATAAAAGATCCGTAACCGTATATATAATGACACCAAGAAATTCTACCTGCGCGAATGACTGGGAAATTTGTACTGGCTGCGATTTCATTAAAACGGCATAGAGATACGGTACGAATTCCTCGTCTGATTGAAACTTCTGTATATTACCTATTCTGTGGTAACGTAAAACTATTCTACGTCTGATTAGTTCCCGATTCTGATAGTGGGCACTCCTCATTTAATAAATGAATATATATATGTAAGTATTCAGTGGTTCAATCCTAATTAGATGATTATTCAAGATAATTGCAACCCTACTACAGTTAGACATAATGGTCTTTGCTTTTATGCAGATGGTTTTCGCATTCTAATGCCGAACTTGTATGATACGCACTTCTTTGCACACTCATACGTACGCCTATACATTGACTAGAGTTCACTTGGTAGAAGTATTAGATTCACTAGCAAGTACTTAAGGAAGTAAAAGCGATTTAACACAGAAAAGCAATTTGCGATAGCTAGTCTACCGCAAATAACTCGTTCATTTGTATTTTAAGAAATAAGTGCAATATTTCACTAGGCGTTTGATGAAGCAAATTAAATTGTGTTGTAAATTTAAAATTGATGAAACAATTATAATTTGTAGGATATTTATTAGATATATTTCTATTATCTATTTATACTGTATTTGCAAGGGTATTTAAAACCACGTTTCTGTTATAAGCTGATTTAAATATAGAAGTTTCGAAGTAACATATTGCAAAAGAAAAAAGCACACCTCAATATATATGCGTTCATAATGGGGCATCTAGTTTTGGTAGTAAAAAATATAGTTATAATATTAACCCAAATTGAGGTGAACAACTAGGATTGTGATGGATATCTTATCCCAATATAAATAAGATAGATTAGATATTCTGATATGATCATTACGAGCTCAATAATCGAACATACAGCGTCGCACTGGAACATCAAAAATAATAAGTGCCGATCATGAGCTTGCATTGTTCTCACAATCAGTTAAACGTGTGTGTTAATAAAAGAATACAATTATCTTGAAATCGATATTAGTTTATTAATTATTCACTGACACTCCATCTTTATGAAGTTTAAGCAGTTGAAATAAGTAGAATCATTACCTCTTGATGTATAATTAGTATTTACGCTCGTGCTAAATTGTGTAGTTTACTTAATGAAAAAGTTTTCGAGAACCGATGCTAGAGATAGTGGATAATCTGGATGAGGTAAGATTGAATGTACGATCAACTTAATCCTTTTTGATTGGTTAGATATTTGTTTTAACAATAATTAAATTTATTTGTTTTAAGAAAATTTTCGTGAAACTGTAAAATTGTTTCATCTTTTAGTTATGACCATTTCAAATGCAGCTTTAGTTTCATTATTACACTAAATGCGCATTGTAATAATTAGTTCTACAATATGAAATATAGTATTATTCTTTAAGTCCGCATCACTCTCGATAATATTAATTTGTTTATTATTAATCTTACGAAGTCGATTAATCTCAAATATCTAAACAATTATGTCGATACCACTCGAAAAATTACTCATCTCGAAGATTATTTATTTGAACAACGGAAATATACGTAATATTTATCTGGGAATTATTTTATTCATCAATAATTTCTACTTGCTAGTTAAATATTAGCTTTGTTCCAACTTCGCGCTCTCCCTATCAGATGAACATCAAACGCATGCGCATTGCTTAATTTGTAAGATAAATATATTTATGCTTCTGTTGTCCATCCATGTATACTTTAAGTGACGCTCCAGAAGTACATTTTTTTTATTTTACATATCAATCTCAATTGGCAAATCATTCGCTGATAACAGAAATGTTATTTATGCCTGATGCATCAGAATATAGATTATGGTTTTTGTTCTACAGTGATGTACACATTATTACATTTCAACTGTATAGGTAATAGAGGTGACAAGCGGTCATATCATACGGTCATATAGTAGACCTCACTAGCGTTGCGTTTAATCGTACTCTGTCTTACTGAAGATGTGATGAATTAACTGCGAAATGTACATGTAGGTTTTCAATAAACTTGATATTTTAATGCAGAAAAAGATTTTTACTTCTTTTTATTTTACTGGTTCTATTCAATAAATTTCCGACGAAGAGGAGACCATCAAAAAGCATGGAGCTTAAGATCAAACACAGTGCGTTGGTCATACATCGCGATGGTCAGACCCATGATCACTTATGCATCTCTGATATGGTGGAGAGAGCCTCCTAGATCTCCCTGTTCTTTCTCCAGTTGGTGATAATGGAAGAGGCAAGAATGGGACACCTCAGATTATAAGAAACGCAGATATGCAGGATTGGGACACAACAATATTGTGGAAGGAAACCTTTCGGGTATGAGATCAGACCACACGACTTCGACATATCTATTTAACAGAAATTTCGAAAATCACGGATCGAGTAAGTTGAAATCAATCGAACGGCAGAGACAGGCTCAATGAACGGATGAAAAACCGAAACTCGGACTGGCAGAGGCATAAGCAATATTGTATTGCGGAACAGAAATTAATCGGGAGGTTCATCAAAACAAGCCGATGATCTGTATTGCGACAGCCAGGCGATAACTGAGGGCATTAGTGAACCCTAGGATACAATCAAGACTGGTTTAGGAATATTTTAGAAAAATGAATAGCCTGATAAATCGCAATAGAAGGTATCCGGACATTTGGGAATCGCAGGCAATGAAGAATCTGTTCTAGGAGTGTCCAAATACACAGCACGAGAGGAGGTGAATGTCAGAGAAACACGAAGAACACTGGAACCATACAACCAGACAAATTCATGGAAAGACCTTTATCAGCAGACCCTCAAAGAAAATGACTGAAGAACTACTACAGCCTGGCAGGAATCATCTTTGCATAGTAGCAGATTTCATAACACCACATTGTGCTACGTACAGAAAATGGGAGGTATCCACTGAAGACCATGTAGTAGAATGACAGAGACCGCATACCACATCCTGTATGAATGCGAGGATCTAGACGCAAAAAGACAGGCAATTTTTGGCAAGTCAAATTATCCCAAAGGATTATATTAATAGGTCTCCACCTGTACAGACTAGTACAGGGCGGCAGGATATTGGAATGACTTGCATAATTTAATACGTAAGGGAAATGGGAGACAATATAAAAAGCCAAGATGTTCCAGTGTTGCCAGAGACTTCGTGTCAGACGGCTCCCACTACAATTTTTTTTTATATCTAGTAGATATCTTCTTGTCTTAAATTCAAGAAACAAAGATAAATTTTGCAAGCGTTCTACAATTATTAATAATCGGGTGCTATATTAGGAAATAATCGATGTTATACATTATTGAGTGTTAGGAGCGCTGGTTTAAAATTGTAGCTTCGGTGAGTACTAATAGATGGCGGTAACGGACACTAGATTAAATGGTTTTTTTTTGTATACAACGTGTAAATAGAAAAACCGGGATTAGTGTGAGAAGAGTCGAGATGGCTCGAGAAGTTTCTAGAAGTAGTCGCGTGTAATTAAATACCTCGCAGCGATTGGGTACTCAGATAGTAGTGTTGGGCAATATCGTTCCTTTTACAGACTAGTTCCTTTCGGTCCTTTTGTAAAAAGGAACATATACCGTATCGATTATACATGTGCATAAGTTACGTATTAAATAATATACCCAATATAGACTTTATTTACTATGGTAGATGCAACTTGTCAAAAAGAAAATAAAGAACGTTTTATTTTCACTTAAAAACACGTCCACAGTCTACAGTCAAGTCATATAAACACACCAACAAATCGTTTAATAGCGATAACAGTTTCTTGTTACATATACAAGAAACTGTTATCGGTAATCATAACACACCGACTGTGGACCGAATTCAGTATATGTTAAATTCATTTCGTTCCGATCGAACTCGGTTTAAAGGAACAATGCCAACATACAATATAGGTACATTTGAGTCCGAACTCGGAACGATATAGCGGACTCGTTCCTTTTAGTTCCATGTGCGGACTAGTTCCTTTGTACCGAGTCCGAGTGGAACGACACATCTCTATCAGATAGTTCATTGGAGATAGTCAGAACGAAGAATAGTTATTTAAGTGTTTTATTAGTAATTCATTTGATTACATAACATTTAGGTTAAGTGATTTCTTTGACTTTATTTAATTTATAAATAGTCGTAAGTGTGAAAATAAATCCATTTAACTTAATATATCGCCTGTGTTGCGTCTTTAACTCCCGATAACGTGTTAATATCCGCAAACGTTACAATAGAAAGTTTTTCAAATAAGGTGATGGAACTACTCCTAAAAATGTAATAGAATTACCTTAATCGTCTCCTCGCAAATGCAGTGAAATCAATTTTATCATGTTTTATCTAACTTATCGTAAACGTATGTAAACTATTGATTAATTAATTAATTTCCAGCAAAACATAAACCGGGTATGATTTAATATTAGTAAATTGCAGATGTTTTCTACTACACAGATGTGTAGCGATGAGGTGGTGACCTTTTACTTTATTTGTTTAGTTGGTTGTATATAAAAAAAGGCAAAAACGAAGTCAAGTGCATTATTTTTACTCTTAAATCGTCTATAAATATGTTCAAAATGCGTTGGCTTTGGCCAGTAAAAATAGACCTCATTTGAGAGATAAGTGAGGCGCGCACGGAATAAAGTGATACACTTTTGAATCGCGATCCGTAGTTGCGGTGTATGTTTAACGTTTTGTCAAACCGATTAGGTACTAATCAATCGTTAACCTGCCTATAGAGCATCTCGGTAACGTATGTGCGTAGACAGTAATAAAAATAATAACGCTTAACTAATAAGAAAATTCATACCACTTATAGACCGCGTACTGCGCGAGAATATGGAAACCGCATAGAGTAGCGAATACTATCGTACGTATTTCCGGTTACTAAACAACTCGAAGTGTTAACATTACCATGAACACTTATAACTGCCTCGTCAGCTGACAATAACAGTCACGTTATTCCAATCCTGCAGACGCATCGCTATCTTGTGGATACGTGTGAAAATTTATCGCCACCCTGCTTTTGTGCATCGACAGTGGCATAATAAGAACTAAAGAAATTCTGCGGAAATTGCTCGTAAATTATCGTACGCGGAATGTTGCTGTATATCGCCAGTGCTTTGGTTATCTTTACCGTGTATTTCCTAACGAGACGTTTGTTTAAACAGGAAGAGTTGTCGGAGAAATCCATACTCTCGGCGAAGAAAGATGAACTCAACGCGGCTTCGAAGCAGTGGAAGACGCGCGTCGAGAAAGCGGACGCGGATAAGTTTTCCGTCGCTGGTCGGATGGAAAAATCGGAAAAACCCATGATCACCATCAATATCCCCACGCCGGATAAAGAAAAGAGAACGCCCAAGGCGAAGCGATTTAAAGGAAAGGAAGGTGAGTCAGAAAGCCGTTATCAGTAGACAGTGCAACTTATCTTAAGCTGCTGTCGTTAGTTTGTAATGTTTGTAACGTTGTCAAAATGTAAAATTATTTATTTTTTTATGGAAATGTAACAGAATCTCAATACCTAATTAATTTAGTGATTAAACAATGTGCTAAAAATAATAATAATAATATTTTCAACATTACATGCAAATAGTGGAATTGCCAAAATACAAATTCTGATCACTAAACATTATTTTAATTTCGTTGTTAAAGTGTTCATGGAATAAATAAAAACATTTTGTTAACCCCCATGACTTACTTAATCTCTTGAATTTATAATGTAAGCTGAAAGTTTTAAAAGCATTAGGGAGTTTGTTATAAATTTTTATTTCTAATACATTGATTTCACCTTTAAACAATGTTGAACGAAATAAATTTTGAGATCTGTAATATTGTAATAATAGCCCAGCATCCTTGGTTATTATTTTGACTTATTTATTATTATTTTTATGAACGGAACAACTAATTTCTAAAATATATAATTCAAAGTTAACATATTTAACGAAATAATAGGTTGGATATTCCATTTACAACACATCAAGAAAAACAGAAATGTAATAATAAACAGTTAATATAAGTTTCCAGTAAAATGTTTAATTTATTTCACTTTGAAGCAAGTAGATGTTGTCTAATCTAATCAATTTAACTTGAATTGACAAATAATTTTATCTCTATTCAATGTGTCAGAATGCTGATACTGGCGTGATAGTTAAAAAAAAAAAACCAGTAACAATGAAAGTGACAATTCTAATATTTCACGTCGAAATTTAAGAGTTGATGATGAATGATTTTTTTGTATAGGGGTTATTAGTAAATTTTAATGAATTTTTAGCTTGTTTACTAAAATAAAACCACTCCCTACACAATGTTGTCGTATACATATTTTTGATATTAATATTACCCTGTATTAGCGTTTTTTTTTTAATGCTTTCGTTTGAAACGTTCGAAATATTTTCCTCTTTATTAGCGTATAGCAAGTGCTTTCTATTAATGAATACTAAAACTTATGAGTTTAACACAAATTTTTCAAAGTAAAGGATAAGGAAATAAATGGACGAAAACAATATTATAGTTACTTTTTAACGGTAATTTTTTTCCGAATTCTAGTCTATGTTTGCCAACTTAACCGGGCTAAGGCTTTTTAGTAGTCTTTTTTGTTTTTCTTCAATTCCTTTTGGTTCTGTGATAAGTGTAGGTTCTTCAAAAATTCCCTGCTTAAGTGCTGGATTTTGCAAAAATCTTGTATATCATTCATTATTAAAAGAATATCTGCATTTTAACGATACATTACCTCTGCTTGCAGTAATTTAAACTATATGTGCTATGTATCACTTATGCCCGTTTGCACCGACACGTTAAGCTTGGTTTAACTTTAACTAACACTTTGAATGTGATATTTTATATTTAAAACATACAGCGAGTGTCACATTCTAAGTATGATTTAAAGTTAAACCCAGCTTAACGTGTCGGTGCAAACGGCCATTAGAGAATATATTTTTTTTTATAAAATGGAAAGCTTAATTTATCTCCTTATGTTTTCCATTTTTTCCTGCTGATTCATGTACATACGTAGATACCCTACGTTTAAAATTCGATTTTTATACTTACTGTATTCTTGACTGTAGTATGGGCATATAAACCAATTGTTTCGTAGGTTTGTTTCGTTTTCTTGTTGTTTGTTTTGTTTTCACCGATATTTGAGAAAACTTTGCAATTTCTTTAAGGTTAAAGCACGTAGTGATGAAAATTGGTATAAAACATCACCTAATATTCGAAAAAAAAAAAAAAATTAAAGGTCTATCTGAATTTATACTTATTTCATTATAACTACATTCTTTTTTTTTTAAAGACACAGAAGTGTCTACTAAAGAAACAAACACCGGTGTGAAGTTAGCAATAGATTTCAGCAATAGATTTTTCTTTGGTGAAATCCATTCCAAATGTGATACAATCATGTTATTTAAACAAAGTTAGTTCAAAGAGAGTTTGAAAAGGGTGAAAACACAATATTATTATAAAATGACGAACTTCCTAACAGTTGCTAATCGTCCCAATAAAATGCATGCGCCGCCGTAAACTTTATTTATTTTGACATAGTTCACCACGTTTTAGTTCAAATTTCTTTTTACAGACGTGTTAAGAGAACATATGGAAAAAATATAGTTTCACGTAGAGGAGGAAACATGGAGCAAAATGCAAAAAAGTGTACATATCTACGTATTTTAAGAAGCAAATACTGCAACAACTGCCACAACTTACCTATACAGTCCCAAGCAAAATTAAAATAAACGTAATAACGTCTATAAAAGTGTTCCCCGAGTAAAATCAGTGGAACGTCTTTGCAAAGGCTACGTTATATCAAAATTTCAAAAGGAAAAATGATACTACTCAAGTTGTAATATACTTGATACATATAAAGAACCTCGTGATATGTGGCTCGATAACTTTACAATCGATTATTGTTTAAAAATAGTTTGCAATGGAACTGACTTTAAACCAGTAATGACCTAAGAGTCTCTGAGTCCTGTAAGGTTCGATAACTCATTAACATATAAAAAGAAAATTCCAATTATAGAAAACATGCATTGGATGTTGCTCCTTGCCGTTGTAACCAATAGGTGTATTTATTTCTTTGATTCCAATAGTCGAAATAATACTAATGTGCGGGCTTCAAATTATATCAACAAAATGCAGCAAGAATATGAAGTTCCAGGATCAAATCTACACAACCCAAAAAGATTCCTATAATCGCAATGTTTTTATACTGTATTATGCAGAAACAGTAGTAAAAAAAACACAAAATTGGCCTCGGCTTCAATCCAAGACTATTTAAAGTGGCGAAAATTGGGGAGAACTAAAATGTGAACTATGCAAAATGTATTGCCATTCTATTTTTGTGAATTCCACGGTGACAGCAGAATATGTATGTGATATTTTTTAAAAAAAAATGCCAAAAATATTAAAATATTATTTCTATCTTGTGGGAATTTTTCTCGTTTTGTCAGAACTGGCAAAACTGTCAACTCTAATAGCTTTTTATATTTTTTCCATGTGTTCCCTGGGATGTTAACACGTCTGTAAAAAGAAATTTGAAGCAAAACGTGGTGAACGATGCCAAAACAAATAAAGTATACTGGCAACGCGTGCGCTTTATCGATACGGTCAACTTTGATTGTTTATAAAAATTGTTACAAAAATATTGTCATTTTTATATTTTTTCTATATGTTTTCTGAACATTTGACAACAAATTTGACCTAAAATGTGGCGAACGATGTAAAAATAAATAAAGTATATGGCGACACGTGCATTTTGTTGGGACGATTAGGAACTGTTAGGAGGTTCGTCAATTTCTAACAGGATTTTGTTTTCAACCTTTGGAAACCCTCTGTGAACTAACTTTGTTTAAATAACGTGATTGTATTACATTTGGAATCGATTTTACCAAAGAAAAATCTATTGCTGAAATCTATTGCTAACTTCACACCGGTGAAACCAACAAACAAATATATCCCCAACTTGAATTTCACTAATTCAGTCGGTACTTAACTTTATAGATCTTATAAACCATCGGATAAAAGTACACTAATTAGGAATAGTTTGATGGATTTATCTTAACGACTAATTTGCGGACTTGTATACTTTGTGTAAGGTACCGTACGCAAATGGATTGTTCTTACCTTTTTTTTTTTTCTTAAGTACCGTATGTATCAGCATAGTAAGACCTTAATATTAAAATCAATTGAATTCAAAACGATTTTTTTCATTTCGGATAATAATGAAATAAATAAAGATGAAATGATACTAGTACTTTATTATTTGTTGTTTGCACATCTCATGCATGATTCATAAAAGTTATCACCTTATTATTCACATAATAAATTCACGTCTTCTGTGTTGAAGAGTCATTTGTCACATTTAGCTACATATGCAAATAATACTTTAGAATTCATTGATCATATTTTTATTTAGGGCACAATATTAAGCAATTGTAACATCATACGTTATTTTGCTCTAAATGAATTTTAATAATATTCTAATAACGTTGAAAGATTAGAAATTACTAAATAATGGGAAAATTCAATTTAAAAAAGCACTAAGTATAACAATTTGATTACTTAAATTTCAGTCGAATTGCTAACATTGCAAATCGACTACAGATTATAAATAGAGTTTTCACAGCAATCCAATTCTCCCTTTTATTTACTAAAATTGAGACGACATAGATAATATATTTTAAATTACTACAGATGTTCCAGTACTAATTTTTACTACAAGTAGACCTGACAATTCTAAACAAATATCTTATTGAATCTTCTTCTGACTTATTTTAGATAAAAAGAAATAAAATGGGTCAACTAGAAAAGGATAAAAGAAAAAAACATATTACCAACATTTCTATAGACTATAGTTTATTTTATAGTTTAATGTTACCTCAGCCCATCCTTTTGAATTTGTTTTGTGATGATGTTCATATCTAACTTTTTTTAGATAATGGTGTGGCTTTTAATAAGTTCATATGCTTAAACAGATAGATCAATTAGGACCAATCCCTTGCTATCATACCCTAAGCTGTTAGAGCTTTGGATCAGATCAATAAGTTATAAGATCTAGGTCGGCTCCTTGAACAGCTGCTAAACATCAGATAAACGTCATTCTTGCACATAATATTAAAAATTGATTTTATGCTTTCTCCCTGGATTTTATATTCTAGGAAAACGTTTAGCATCCATAAGACGATCAGCTCTTAAAGAAACATACCTATAATTTATAAACTATAATTTCGTCACTTTATAACCAACCTAAGATAATTTTAAGTAAATCTACCATTATTACTTCTTTATTGCATGCCAAAGAAACAAATGAGAGCAGCACTGTAATTATTGCCAGAAATTATTAAATATATTATAATTGGTCAGCACTGATAATTTAAATTTAAGACAGTACTAATGTAGTACAGTTTTTATGCTTTATGTATGCTTTCACTATATTTGAAAGTTAGCTTTAAACGAACCAAACACACCAGCACTTAATTAAAAGTATAAAAGTTAGGGCAATGAAAGTTTTATTATGTTGAACATTAAAATGAATTACACAAAAGTGTGTTTATTATGATAGTAACATTACTTCACTGCTTATGTAATTCTGTGATTATATACCACTATACTACATCTAACTGTACCTAATAATATATTCAGTATTCAAGGATAAATAAACAATTTATAGTTCTTATATTACCCATTGAATTGATAATCGTAAACATTATATATGTGTTGATAATTAAAAAAATGCATTGCCGATAGTAAATATTATAGTGGTTAAAAGCATCATTTCGAAATCCGTAGGTGATAATAAAGACTCCAATTCGGGATCAGTTTCACCAGAAGACGTAGGCGTTGGTCTAGGTTTTAAACGAAGCATCTCAGTGCCTGGCAAAGCTAATGAGGATTCATCAGGTAAATACAAAGTTATAACCCACACTCATCTAGAATAATTATACGCATCATTCATCAGTGTAACACATTGCTTAACATTTAAATATTTTCAAACAAATAGGTGTTTAAAGATTGTGAAATATACGTCGAAGAGATTGAAATTGATGTTTTCCCATTCCTGTTATGTGCTTCGATATTTCATTTGTTACATTGCGTATTATTTTTTTAATTTACTTATAGTGTCTGAAAAGTCTTTGAGATCTTCTGGACGTAAAGTGAGAATACTAAAACCGGATGATGACACTTTCACGAGTTTCTTCAAGACTTCGGAAGAAACCACAAATGTGGATATTGTGGATTTATCGCTCAACGATCTGGACGCCATCGATAGTCATAAACTGTTAGTCAACAAAAAGTTAGTGAAGGTGCAGAGAAGACGAGAAGGTAGCAAGAACCCGTTAAGAGTATTGGCTACCCGTTCCGATATAGTAGATGAATATTTCGAAGTGAAAACTGACTTAGCTGAGAGAGAATTAAAAAGACTGAATGTGGAAAAATGTAAGTACAAGCAGAAACAGTGTAGGTACAGTCGCGAGACAAAGAAAGCTGCCTGCCTAACGCTAGGATTTGTTGTACGTTTTTGGAAGTGTCAAGGACTTTCATTATTAATTAAAGGGGAGGAGTTTATCTATAGTAACGATAATAAAAGCATTCGCTGGATTTTAACTTTAGGTCGATAACTTTAATTGTTTAGCCGGTGTACCTATAAATATTTCGTGTATGTAAATATTTGCGCCCAGATAATTCGGTATCATTTAGTAAACAAGAAAGATTAACATCTCTTATCATTTGGGAACGTTTATACATTCGAAACAGTAAGCGGAAACACAAAATAACTATTAGATTAATTCTTTTCTATATTTTTAGTGTCAAAAAGTTCGAGTTTCGCCTTGGAAGCATTGGCCGGTTTAGCCAGTAAAGAAGATTTCAGTTCCGTATTGTTAAAGAAATGTTCTCCAACTCCAAACTCATCGTACTTACCCTACAAGGATCTCATGCTGATACACGTGAAAGGAAGGCGACATGTTCAAAGCAGACTCGTAAATCCAATAGTATCAAGTATTAATCAAGGTGATAACTATATTTTAATCACACCTAATGCTCTCTACAACTATGTGGGGCCTTACTCAAATATCATTGAACAATCTAGAGCTTGTGATATTGTGAACCACATACAACACACTGGAGATATGGGGTGTAAAGTTGAAAAGACTATTACCATCAACCCCAAGAAAAGTAACTTCTCATCAGACTTGCAGAAGTTTTGGAAATTATTAAGAACGTCCGGGGATGTCAACGTCACCAACGCAGGTCATCCGGACGAAGACGAGATATATGAGTCTAATATTTTGAGCACCAATATGATTTACGCCCTCGAGAACGACGAGTTGGCACCCCTCGATGACTACTGGGGTAAAATACCGAAAATCGAGATCCTTCAACCGAACAGAGTCCTAGTATTCGATTTTGGTACAGAAATGTACGTTTGGAGTGGTATTACTGCTTCTCCCGATGACAAAAAAAGAGCACTAAAACTGGCAAAAGAATTGTGGTCCGAAGGTTACAACTACGCAGACTGTGGTATCAGCCCGCTTAATATAGCTGAAATGATTGGGGATCGACCGAAAAAGGAATCATCGATGAAATCGGATGAGAGGCCGGAATGGGCTTTGTTTGCTAAAATAACTCAACATAGGGAAACCGTACTTTTCCGTGAGAAATTCTTAGATTGGCCGGACTATAGCAGAGTTATAAAAGTGAAACAGAACGCCGAGAAAGAGAAAGACGTACCTGCGGACATCAATCCTTGCGACGCTGAGGAAATGAGAAGGACCGATCATCTGGAACCAGATTTTCAAGTCGAAGGGACGCATTTGGGCAGAGGAGATTGTTATTTCGACGAAGAAACGAGGAGACAATATGAGATATCCACACTTGGAATCAAGTGCTGGAAAATCTTGGAAAACACCTATGAGGTACTTACGAACGATCTAATAGGACACTTTTACGATTCAGAAACGTATGTGATAAGATGGCAATTTCGTGTTACTAGTACAGGACGTGAGCTTAGCGGCAAACCTTCTAAGTTTAATCAAACAGGACGTGATCGCTGTTTATATTTCTGCTGGCTTGGAAGTCATGCGACGATCAACGAAAAGGGTGCAGCAGCCCTGTTAACCGTAGAATTAGATAGCGAGAACGCTAGACAAATTAGAGTGCCACAAGGACATGAACAACCTGTCTTCTTCAGATTGTTCAATGGCAAAATGGTAACGCATATGGGAAAGAGTGACAATAGCGGCTCTATCACAAGGCAACACAGATTGTATATATCAAGAGGGGAAATCGAAGAGGAGGCATCTCTCTTGGAAGTGCCATGTAGTATGCGTAGCTTGCGAAGTAGATCGTCTTTTATATTTATTGATACTGAAAATGGTACCGTAACTATTTGGCACGGTTGTAAATCACATAATCAAACGCGCAATATAACGAAAAATTTAGCCGAAACACTTGTCAAGGAGAAATCTAGTCATTTTGGATTGAAAAATTCAGATTGTGATACGATAGTGGAAATTGAAGAAGGCGAAGAGAGTGATGACTTTTTAGAAGTGTTGGGAGATAAAAGACTTTATATGAGTTTACTGCTAAGTTCTATGGAATATAAAAGTACACCTAGATTGTTCCATTTCAGTAGTGTCCTCGGTAGTTTCACAGCAACAGAAATTTTATGCCCTTATAGAAGCTCATGCACTACACCATATCCATTTTTACAATCAGATCTCTACACAGCTAGTCAACCAGGTAATTTTTTTTATAAAAGATGCAATATTTAGTTTATAAATAATAATAATATTGCTTACAGCGTTATTTTTGTTTGACAATGGACACGAATTATGGTTATGGCAGGGTTGGTGGCCCGAAAGAGAAGACGATTCAGACTTATCCGAACAAACGGGCTCAGGAAGGGTTCGGTGGCAAGCCGAAAGAAAATCAGCTATGGAAACGGCCATTAATTATTGGAAACAAGATCACAAATCGCCAGCAGTCATCTACTCAGTTTGGGCTGGATTAGAACCGTTATCTTTCACAAATCTTTTTCCTGCGTGGCAAGATAGAGATGATATTGCGGAATTGAGTATTAAGGTATACATTCGGAACGTTCTTGTTTATTTGATAAATTGGTTAATATTAATAACTTTTTAGGATGGCAAAAAGCCTGGGGAAATGGTTTCGGTTGAGACCGAATTGAGTCAATTGACCAGGACAACATACCCATTAGCACAACTACTCCAGCGGCCTCTCCCGGAAGGCGTAGATCCTAGACAGTTAGAGATTTATTTATCGCCAGAGGACTTCGTTGAATTATTATCGATGGCGCCTGCTGACTTTCAAAAACTCCCTGCTTGGAAGCAAACCGCCATCAAAAAAGAAAAGGGACTCTTTTGACCTCTGTTTCTGTTATTTCTGCATAAACTGGAGAATATCATTTATGGCTGTTACGAAAATCTTAAATCGTTAAACTGTTAGATTTTCAGGTATTAAAGGTTTAGAGGAATTTGATTTTCACAAATCTAGAAGTTTTAATTTTAATTCACTCCTACGCGCGTCTAAAAGATATGCACAAAGCCGAATTAAAATATAATAACGACCGTGTTTGACTTTTTTTATATGTATTTCCAGAAAAGTATGAAATTTAATATAATATTTTTTATAGTGTTATATCATATATTTCAATTGTTAACTAGTATTCAAGGACTGTTTTTTTCTTTTTTTAAAATGATGTAAGATCAATACGAATTTTTGGTTCTATAACATACATTATATGTATACTCTACCTATATGATTCACTGATGTACTTATTTTAATAAAAATATACATTTATGTAATAAGATACAGCCTTTCTCCCAATTAGTAGTTACATCATAATTCTTGTAACAGTAATATCCATAATCGATAATGATTATGGATCTGTGGAACGAGATGGTATATAAACACCATCTTATTCCATAGATCTTGAAGTCAACATTGCATCAATTTTCTTTTCACATTTAGGTGAAATGTTTTGAGTTAATTTACCTGTAGTAATGAATATGAAAAGCTTTATCAAACATTGTTTCCATCTTAATATTGTACAAAAGACTATCCTATTACTCATATCTGATTAATTTTTTTATTACTTTTCCATAAAATATTAGCGCCAAAAGCATTATCTTTACTACTTTCATATTAAATTGGAATATTCTAAATGAAAACACATTTAACATACTGTGATTATACATCATATTTGTGTAAAACGCGGATTTTTATTGTGGTGCCTTTAAGGAATTGAAGAAAATTGAAAACAAACGTAAATAGAAATAAAAAAATACCCTTTTCTAGTCCTCTACATTTAAACTGATGGCACTGTAAAATATAATATTGTCCGCGGGTTTGTAAAGAAGTTTTCTATGTACCACATGATAACTACGCCTTACTAAACGTCTCCAGTTATTTGTAAACGATTTATGTCGATCGATTTGACAATATTTTCTATAATTTTATCTCTTACACCCCTATAACGTCACAATTATACATACAATATATAAAAACATATTACTCTTAGCTTTTATACTAAATTAATATTAATGTCGTTGTTTTATTGTGTAATTTGTGAATGTACATAACTTATAAGTAATTTAATAAAGATTTTCTATAAATGTAAATGGAGTTTATAGCTAAAATCAATATGTATTACCCTGTTACACTTTGCTCGTCAACTTTATATGACAGACTCGACTGACAAACCACAAGCTATAATGTCATCTAGAATAGGAAGGAAGCTATTTTATAATAAGAATACGCGGCAGATTTTACGAAATTATTGATTTATTAACAAAATTACACGGTACATATTACAAACTCACTTATTTTACCGATACACTATCAAGTTTTAACATACGATTCTTAAGTTGACTAATTCGAGTTCAGTTTACAATTAGAAGTTTACATACAATTGCAACGTAAAACCGCAGCAGAATCATGACTCAGTTTGGTGTTTCAAACTTGGAGTTATAATAACTATACTATAAATACTGCGCTAAAAAGATGTAAAAGTGCAAAGTTCAATAAATACCCAAAGTTGTTTAAAACAAAATATTGTTAAATCATTTCTAAGATCGCTTATATACCGACAGCGGAATTATATGATATGTCATATATAAAAATATTATACAAGTGTAATAGGTTAGCTTTTTTAATTTTTGGAATATATGAATCAAGGAATTAGAAACACAACGGTAAAGTATTATATGGAGAATTCGATAAGAGAAAACATATTTCCGTAGAAATCATATCAATATTACTTCCCTGGAAATTTATACTAGCATGCTGATGTTTTGTAATAATGAGTAGGGGAGAGCGTGGTTTAGGCGTTTGGGCAAATAAACGGATTTATTCATGCCCACTTCATAGGCTCTTCCTTCGGGAAGCCGCGCAAGCTACACTATTCAGTTCGATGTAAAATAGTAATTTCTGCACGTGTTCTTCGGTCGAATAAGTCTGTTTATCCGATTCTTATCGGCCCAGTCGGCCAAATCTGTTTCTGATCGAAACTTCGCTGTGAAATATCGGTTATTCCTATGGATTACAGTGGTAAGGATACGAAATATATACAAAGAACAATCGACAATTTTTACATCGTAGAACTAGGAATTGTATTTGTTGATACATGTCTTTTATAAATGAACATCCCAGTGCAAGAACCAGACATCTCCACCTTTTGGCAAAATTGAAATATGTTTGGTACTGAATAATTAAATATCACGTCTATCGTTTGGGGGCAAGAATCAGACTTCTGTCTTGATTTTGTAGGGGGTTATACGTCATAACATGTTCAGTGCCTTGTTATTGCGCAGTATGCCGTATATTTTGTCGTTCGGTGTAAGAACAATGCATGTGGCTTTATGTCTGTTTCTTGCCCAGTAGGTTGTGATTGTAAACATGAACACGTCACAGTTAAGTGATGCTACTGAATCCGATCCATACGCGACTGATGCCGATAGTAATTATGATCCAAATGATAGTGAAGGTGTGGAAGAAAGTGGTTCTTCAAGTAAGGGTGCAGAACACAGAAAACGAACAACACGTGGTGGAAGCTGATTAGTGCATAGAGGTCAATGGTCTCGAAACATACGGAAAGTAAAACGTGGTTCGGAGAAAAATATTTAAATACATCAAACCGTATTGTACCAGAAAAAGTTGTAGGAGCCGCTTGTTCATGCCCAAGCAAATGTTTCGAAAAGATTGACGTGGACACTGTACAAGAGATTTTCAATAGTTTTTACCAGTTGCAAAACAAAAATCTTTAAGACTCTTATTTGGCTGGACTTATTACAACTGTACCAGTAAAACGCAAGAAAGTCAGTCAGAGTGTTGTAGTTAGTTTGCTAAATCATTTTATTGTAACTAAACGAGATGCAAGAGTCACAGAGTTGCACATTTCTTCAGACAACTGCAGCTCACAAAACAAAAACGCTGTTATGGTGTAGTTTTTGTACACCCTGGTAAAAATTGGACGATTTAAAATAATAATTCACAGACCGGAACCAGGCCACAGTTTTGTCCGCTGTCATGGAACTTTTGGGAGGATAAGAAAAAACATGAGAAAATTTATTTACCCCAGGAATATGCCAGAATCATTAACTGGGCCTCGCGTAATTTTCAAACTATTACTGTCGATCAAGAAATGTTACTGATTTGATTGATCATTTTATTGATAAGTTTAAAAAAACTACTACATCACATGAAAATAAATTCACAATTTCGAAATATCGCCTCTTTCGATACGATAGACAAAAGATTCCGGTGATTCAAGTGAGCGTTAGTGTCAGTACTCCCATATTTTTAGATTATATTCTTGAAAAACCTAACCAACAAGCGACACTGCCTAACCCTGAGCAGAAACTGTTATAATATATGTATATAATATGTTTTGGTGTGTTTTTGAAATTTAAGCCAAAATCATAATAGAAAAGAATAAACAGTTTTTCCTTGCTTTCTAACATTTTACTTTGGCGTACTTGTCTGGTTCTTGCACTGGGGTGTTCAAATGTTCCTCGTATCGCGGCCATCGCCTTGCGCCTAAAACACGCTTCCGCTTAATAATGAGACATACAGACTAACTTTTAGATTTCTATGTCAAACGAGTTTGGCCTCATCTTTATTCAAACCCTCAGGAAAGATTTTAATTTTTCTTTTTTTGTTAAGGATAGGTTTTTTTTTATTTACCTATTTATAAATATAAATTAAATATTTACATGTTTGTATTTGTCAGCTTATACAAATAAATACACTGCAAGTTGTTTGGAAACTAATTAAATTAACAGTTATATCTAAATTAAAGTCGCCATTCTTGATTTTGTACGGAATAAGTTTCTCTAGAAAACATTTATTCATTCTTATACAACTTCTTTCATTAATAATAATGCAAATGTTGATGTAATTAATTAATTACAATAATTTTAAAATCAGTACCATACTAATAGAATGAAATAGAGATGCAGACACCGTTGTGAGACAAATGTAAGTGTAAAACCCTTCCACTTAAGAGTGGGGACGCCAAAGCATAAAAAATATCGTTGCTGTCAAGATAGTTTCAAAAACAAACTTTTAAAACGTAGATGGCACTGTCCTAATATAAAAAAGTATATGATTTTTTTTTTTATATTACCTTTCAAAAATAGGTTGTGCTAATTTGAATGTACTGTACATGATTTAAACAAATCTACGCAATGAATAATTTCACAACTGCAATTATTAATGAAACTTCAGTGGCATAATCTTGGAACAAAGTGCTATATTTTTATATTCTCTATAAATCTTCCAAAATGACTGTCTATTTTATGTAATCATACACCGCTCATGAACAAGTGAATATTTTCAACATTTTCTTACACATCCCTAATATACAAAATGCTAAATTTGCAACATAACAAAAGTTTTGAAAGGGAATTTAAATTTTATTGTTGACTCTAACTATTGCGCCCCCTAGTGGACATGTTTAGAATTTAAGCATATTTTCATTAACTTTACTTTTGCCACTTTAGTTATGTCTTTTATTCCGATAGCTATATAGCCATTGTAGTTTCCATTATATTGCCAGTCTCCATTCCTAATAGGATTCTATATCTCTATATTTTGAAAAGGCTAACTTATAACATTCTGTATAGATGGAAATTGTCTTGCTATACTTGTAAAAAATTAAATTTAAATATACCGTGTACATTATAATTAAGATATTTTGATTCAGTACATTTGATTAAAATTATTGAAGGGTACATATAAGAATACATTAAATTCTATAACATCACGAATTATTAAAACTTTGTACTCAATAATACTGTTTCCATTTATGCGTTTTATATTTGCATTGTTTAATATCTATAAGAATACAAGAAATACATGAAGTGCTTTAATAATATGGAAACCTGGACCACTTTAAGATAGAAAGGAATATTTAAGGCAGTTAATTTTTGTAGTTGGATAACATATTAAAAATCAGGCCAAAAGTTTATTTATACTTTGAAAATTCTTAGAAAATATTATACAAATTGTACAAATCTTGGTCCTTTATTAAAAAGAATGTATAATATATATCAAAAATTTATATGAATTATCAAATCTCTTGCATAAATCTTACGACTACTATTTATTTAGAACACCATTAAATCTCTAACAAATAACCAATCTCATATAATCTCTTCTAACACATGCATCAAATACAAACCATCTATATTGTTTTCTACTACAAATTAAACCTCATGGAGAACTGTGTATTATAAGATCATATCTGATTACACTACTTTAATATAAATAAAGTAATAAAACGTTTGGTTTTATAACTTACTAAAACTACTCATCATGATATAATATTAAATTCTGTGGCCTACCACCATTGTTTAATAACTCTTCGAGTTTAACAACTTTTCGACGGAGGCGACGATTTGATTGTTGCAATGTTTTTATTGTCTTTTTATGTTTCTCTATCGTTTTTAAAGCTACTTCGAAATTTTTTTTTATTTGCTTTGGTGAAGAGTGTTCGATAATTTTAGATATACCCTGATTATGTAATTTATACTTTGAAATTGACTGAAAATCATTAATACTGCGAGTCAATTGGCTTTCTCCTATAGTAGAGAATGTTGTGGGACATGAATATTCATCATTCGAACTAAGTAAATCTATTGCAGGAATATTACCTACTTCAACACCTGTCGGCATTGAAAATGATGAAGTTTCATCCATAATTGGAACAGAAGAAACTATTGTTTGTGATATATTTTCAATCTCAGCTACTGTAGGCATATTCAGAAACGTTGAGCATTCATCGATCATTGGGAGGGTAGGATCAGCTATGCGATTCTTTTCTCTTTCGTAACATACAGCATTTATAACAGATTTAGTCTCTTGATCAGCTAATGGTGTTGTTTCACCATTAAATGTTATTTTTTCATCACTGAAAGTACATATTAAATAAATTAAGTAGGAATACTCAAAATCAACATCTAATATCAAAAAAAATAATTTCAATAGAATTTTCATATGGGAATACCTTCTTCTCATATATGGAAGCTTGTTTGGTAGTGAACCTGGCATCAGACGAGGAACACTAGTAGCTGATTTTGAAAAACATGTTGGGTGAAAATGAGCTGCACATACTTTAGATTTAGGTTTTTGCTTCAGTGCTTCCTCTGTAAGATGTAAAACCTCCAGCCATTTTTGGCGATCAACAGATCTTTTTGGAAACCTGCAATTGCATTACATATATTAATACAAATACATAGAGAAGTAAAAATTATATTTACGCATGAAGAGATAAGTTGGATACATCTTCACATACAATACAATAGGATGTCCTGGGAATCAGCCGAGGCGGTAGTGGTAATTCCATTACTAATTACTACACCATATTATTCTAGCAAAACGTCCATCTTTATACCATGCAGCTAAACTGAAATATGTGCGTGTTTATAACATTTTTGCGAATTCTAACTTGAGATGACATTTCTATTGTTTCCCTTATCCATTGTTTTCATAATTAGTATACACATATGTGTGTAACTGCGCCATAATTTTTGTAAAATAATAAATATACACGTTATCTGCGGTTTCTAACTTTGCATAAATTAACCAAAAATGACAAAACAATTCAACACTGCACAAAACATCAAAAACACTGTCAATGCTGTTTTCCAAAGTTGGTCGGTTTGTTAGAAAACTGTATTTGTTTAAAAATGCTTGTTAGGTCTCTTCGTTTTGTAAAATGTGTTTCATAAAGTTCCACTAATCCGTTAAATCGTAATACATTTAGAAAATTGTTATTATGTACATTGAATAGCCCTTTTGATTTTATAGAAATCAAATGGAATTATTGATTTTAATTTGTACAGATATCTGTAATTATAGTATATTTTTACTGCAACACCTTTGCTGCTTAATAATATTGCTATAAGGTGTAAGGTACACCTTTATAGAGTATATGGTTTAGGCCGAGAATAAATATGTTTGGAATTTTTTATAAGAATGCAAGTTTCGTTTCAGGCATTGGCGAATAGATGGCACACTATTGTCAAATTTACAACGGTTTTACATCCATTTTAAACAAAAAAAAATAATAAAAATAAAATAAAATTAAATGAATCTTATATCACTTCGAAAGCTTCCAGTAGATGACATATAGCAATATATGTAATTTAATGAATTTCCTAATTAATTTGTACTAGGTATAATTTGCAAATTGCTTTAGCTAATTAGTCAAATGCTTGTTATGATAAAATCTTAAAAACGTTTTTTTTTTTCTTTAATAGAATCGATATGCTTTATGCGTTAAATAATATATTCATATTTTAAATACATGCGAATGTTAAGTATTTAGGGTATAAATCTAAAAACTAAAATAAATTGGTGGCATAGCATAACAGTAAAGAATGTGTGTAGGAGTTATAATCTTAGTTTGTTATAATTATCATATAAATCTATTAATTAACTCTCAGAGCCATATACTGATGTGAAATCAGTCAGAAAACTGTTTCGGATTTTTTTTAGTTAATTGAATTACGTCTAACTAGTTTATGATTCTTTTATGAACAGGTCTCTAATTTCTTTGACATGAGGTAAGTATAATATTTTCTTTTTCGTATAAAATATTTACTCATTTATATGTATCAAATAAAATTGCAATTAATACTTAACTTATTTTAATTTTCGCCACAAAATTCTTTTCTTTTTTTGGACTACCTTCTCTAAATAATTCCCTCTACAACTGAATCGCTCCTGGTTAGTATTTAAAAGGTCATGAAACTTTAAAACGCTAGAGTCAATTTAAGGTACTCTCTTCGATTTGGAGAAAATGTAGGTCTAGATTGCGGAAATGTTGACCTCCGTTGAATTTTTAATGTTATTGCTAGGAATGTTTTACTTTGAGAGCGAAATGAATTTAGATAACATATTTTATTATCTAAGACGGTCTTGGTTTTTGACTTATTTTTCTTAGATAATATTTATATTTACTAATTGCTAGGGGAGAGCGAGATTTAGGCGTTTGGGCAAAAAATGGATTTATTCATGCCCACTTCATAGCCTCTTCGTTCGAAAAGGCGTGCTCGTTACTCTTCAGTACCATATAAAATAGTAATTTTATCGCTACGCCGATGTATTTCAGCTGCACGTGTTCTTCGGTCGAGCAAGTCTGTTATTTATCTGATTCTTATTATGCTAACTGGCCAAGTTTATTTCTGATCGAAACTTCGCTGTAAGATATCGGTTATTTGTACGGGTTAAAGCGGTGGGCGTATTACGAAAATATACAAAGAGGAATTCAAATTTTTTTGCATCGTAGAACTAGGAATTGTATGTGTTTATACACGGCTTTTATAAATGCTTCTAGTACCCCGGCCATTGCCTTGCGCCTAAAGCACGCTCCAGATTACAGTTACAGTATTACGGCATTTTAGATGATACCAGATTTTGCATTTTACATGTTGTCTTGTGGCTCTTTTTGTGCAAGCGTTTTAAATGCGTAAGTGTCAACCCATAAATCAGATTCTTTTCTGGGTATTCAATTTGCATATAGTCCATTAGATTGAAATTGTATCGTCCTATTTTAGAGAGGAAAAGAAAACACTATATAAGTAAAGGAAAATTCTGTTTTGCATTCATACAATGGATGGCAATTTCAAGAAAGCCAGAAACGAGCCGAGATTCGGAGACAACTACCAACTCGTTTACGAATTGTGAAGTTCATAAACGTATGCTAATAACGCTGATCAAATTTATGTCTCCTTATAAAAGTTTACACGGAAAAGTTTGCCTTTACTTCATGCCCGGGACCGAGACTTTTACGCTTTTGTACTCTTGTATATTCTCATTTTTTGCATATATTTACTGTTCATCTTGCTTCACTTGCAAATTTTATTTGAAGAGATGAAAAGAAATATCAAATTAAATAATGTTTATCTTTCTTCTTTTGCTTCTTTTCCGCCGTGGAACGCTTCAGAGCTGGGACTTCTTAAAGTTTAATGAGATGATTGATTTGCTATTGCGTCGCAGGGTGGTCTCACTTAGATTTTAACGATATACGGTGGCGGTAGTTCTTAAATATTCTGCCATATTCTTTGCCACCCTTAGATTAGAGATTTTGCAATGAAGTTTAAAAGTAGATTTTATTTTTTAATTTTGTTATGAAAATGATACCCACGTATTAAAGTAAATTTATCTTGAATACGATACATGTTACTCCAAACCGATGAGGTACATATATGGAATTGTGTTGAGTAAGAGAGAGATTGAAAACTAATTTTCAAAAGTATCTAAAAACTAGACATGATGATGATATAACGCGACGCATAAGGATGACGGTCTGGAAAGATAAAGTGAATAGGGAGGAGTCGACGTTACGTAGAGAATCCCGCTATGATCGTTCAAAATAATGGAGAATCGAACTTGAGGTCTACATTTTCCAATACCTATAACTAACTGCTTACTTTTTTGCGCTCATCCAGTAAATGCGACGCAAGAGACAGATATTTTGTGGTTTCTGTTCATTTGCTGACGATTTCAGGAGAAGTACGAAAAGTCCACAAGCAAGAAATAATACAAAATGGCTGACCATTTTCAATTTTTATTCGTTATACTAGTAATGAAGTATATCTCTTTAACATGTTGTAAATTATTTTGTAACTGAATTAGTGTTGGTAGTTTAACAATGTGGCAGGTAGAAATAATGAAAAATATGGATGTAACATTGTCGAGGGAATTAGAGGCTTACGAAACCATATACATGAGAAAAGATTATTTATTAAATTGGGAACATGCTCATCTGCACCATTCAGTGTTGATTAATTTATTGTGATAAACATATTTCTTTCTTAATTACATATTTCTTTAAGTTCTTGGTATTTAGTAGATCAGAGTAGGCGTCGAAGGAAACACTAGTAGGTAAAATCGCGTAGCGTGGAATGGTCTGATATCTTGTGTCTTGAAAATATGTTTGGACCATTTTCCATTTTTGTTCGTTATTTCACGAATAAAGGTAATCCCTTTAATATGTTGTCAACTCATTTTGTAATTCTCTCTAGAATAAGTTATAATAATTATAATTTAAATGTTGCACGGAGAAAAAAAGATGTTACCACGTATTATAAATATAATGAATGATATTAACTCAAGGACAACAATACGTTATCTAGTACCCAGTATTCATCCATGTATTACTGTTTATTAGGAAGATGGTACGCTCTAATATAATTATAATACAACCAACTATAAAGTTAGTTGTCCCTATTGTTACTATCTATTTTTCTCAGTGTGTGTATATTATAAAATATTGATATACTTACTGTTATGTTGTGCTGTAAATAATGTTATTTGGATTTAAAAATAAAATAAGACACCTTGTCGTTTTGATTAAAAGTCTTTTAAAGTGATATGTTTCGGTTTAAAACCACCCTCAGACTTTAAAAACGTAAAATAAAATATATCGTCAAACATATAAAGAACACTGTTTATTGCTCGTACCTTGTTATGGTTGCTCTAGAATTCAGTTTATGCCTTATTAATCAGTCTGATTGCCGATGTGAGATCCCTGTTGTATGCAGTTGCGCATTAACAACATCTATCTCCTATGCAATTCCAGGGTTTATACACTGATAGCCTCTGGTGATGTGACTATGTATGCCGCTTCTTTTAATTTCCTTTTGGTTTGTCCATCTTCTTTAGATAGGGTGAAAGTATTTTCCCAATCTATTCTATGAATTATTTCCCAAGCATAGTGTCAATTTTGATTTCTCTGTTTCTCCTTTCTTGCAGATCGTTCTGTGTTTTTATACTTTTATTTTGAGCGGTCTGCTTGTTGTACCAGTGTATGAGCGCCCACATTCACATGGAGTGCTGTACACACAGTTTTTGATTCGTTGGTTTATGTTGTCCGACTTTATTCTAGTTAAGTATGGTCTTGTTGTATTGGAGGTTCTTCTCTTTGCAACTCCAATTTTACGTGTTGGGGCTGATTTGATTGGTAATGTAGGTGCTGCCCTGTGTAAGTTGGTTTTCTGTGCACACTGGTTTTTGTGTTTCCATCTCTCATTTTCTGGACTAGGACATCTAGGTATGGGATGGCATTCTTCTTTTTCAATTCCATGGTGAAGGTTCTATGTTGTTAATGTGTGTAAGGTATTCCTCCAGAGCATTTACAGAATGTGATTTCCAAAGAAACCCAATACTGGATATAAAATTTATTTCCTGTCACTATACATAATAAAAAATGTAATACTTGATATCTTATTTCGAACGTCACTTATTGTATAGTCTTCTCTGTGAATATCTGGAAATAAATATTTGATTAAGGATTTTATTTTAGTGTTTTTTATGTAGTTTGATACTTTGCTTTAATATTTTCGAATGTATAATTACTGAAGGCGCAATGATTTACTTAAATGGATGCAAAGAGGGCAGTGCTAAATTGCGACCGGATTCTTTGTACAAAGAGGAAAAATCATATCTAGACTTTTCACGTTTCCGGGTTCGCTTTCATAAATAAACGAGTTGTACTAATAAATCAGGGCAGCCGCTTATTAAAATTTTAATGAAATATTAAGTTATTTGCTGGAGTGCTTTGCGTAACATTTACGTCGTTGTGTTTTTGGGCAATATTTCGCAATTAACATTTTAATGAATTGATTAAAAATTACACAGCGCGCGCGCGCCCTCTTTATTAAAACGGTCCCTGAGAAATTAACGTTTCCCTGAACGTAACGACGAAATGATTTTTCTGCGACCTTAACAATTTCGACAGGGAGGCTGAACGAATTAGCTAGTCAGTGGCAAATTTATTTTCGAGATAAACTTTTACTTGAACGCTCGTTAGTATTAAAAATAAAGGATGGACACCAAAAGAGAAACGAATTGGAAAATTACATGGTGCCTCAGCAGATATAGTTAAGGCGTCTGCAATTTATGTTAATATTCTTTAACATAGCAATACTTTCTACACAATTATAAATACTTTGATGGAACTTGAAGATTCAAATTCTGAATTTGTTTTTATGATACAAATGCGCTACTTATAGCTTATAGGTAGTAATTTACGAATGCCATCTATGAAAGTATAGAAACTACCATTATAACTAATTTATTTTTCTTGTCAAAATTAATATTTTTTTCTAACCATTACACATCTACCATGAGCGTTTACAGAAGGGAGGAGAAAATAGCAACGTAACTCAGTTCTTGACATGCATTAGGCACTCATATTTACGATGACACTCAACTGGATGGATAATATTGGCCCTTTTTTCCCTTACTCCGGACACGCCTGACTCTTGGTCGTTGAAAAGCACTGCAGCCTTATACAGACTTATTGTGGAATGTGCGTATTTCATACAACCAACTTCGAAATTGTAGTCCCCTCTACTAATTTGTGTAGGTCTCCAGGAAGGTACCTTGATGGAACAGCAATCTTGAAAACATGAGCAAGGAAGTCATGAAAGAGTTCGATAGAGCTAAGAAGACGTCAGTCTGCGATGAATATACAAAGGCCCTTACCGATTACATCAAAGTTTTGAGAGATTCGAAGAAAGATTCCTGGAGGAGGCACTGTGAGGATATTGAACAAGCTCTAGATTGTGCCAGATTAACGAGGATGTTATCCAGAAAACCTCCAAGTTCAATATATACTCTGAAAACAGAAAGAAGAGGATACAAACGGCAGATGAAACGCTAAGAGAACTCTTTCGGGTCCATTTCCCCGGATCTAGAATCATTGCTGAACTGCAATAAGGCACAACTGGAACCGGAGACGCGGGCATCCGGGGAGTACTGGCAGATAGCAAAGAAAGTGGTAAATGTGAGAAAGATGAAATGAGCAATCAACTTATTCAAACTATATAAATCGCCAGGATCGGATGGCATTTATCCAATTATGCGAGAAAGGGGTCCGGAAATTTAGTTGCAAAAATTTAGCCTGTTACTCAGAGGAAGTGTCGCACTGGGTTACATACTAACTCTCTGGAAGGTGAGCAGAGTTACTTATTCCAAAACCTAGCAAAACGAGACAGGGTGGAGCAAGGTCTCTGAGACTAATTAGTCTGATGTCTTTTAAAGACTCTAGAAAAACCGCTAGACAGACACATAAGGAATGAATTACCATATCAGCCACCGCACCAAGACCAGTATGCGTATCAAGCAGGAAAATTCACAGACACCGCGTTATACCAGCTCGTACAAAGAGCTGAGCATACCCTGCAAACCAAGGAAGTGCTTTTGATAATACTCAACATCAATCTCCAAAGTATCGGGGAACAAAGGGATTGATGAAACAAGCTGCAGGTGCATGAATAGACCGTATACTTAAAAGGAGATCAGTTTACACTACCATCATGGGATAAACACTGATGGCTCGGGTCGAAAAAGGATGTCCGCAGGGTGAGATGTTATTGCCTCTGTTGTGGAACCCGTTCGTGGACGAGCCGCTAGTAAGATTGGACAATGAAGAACATAAAACTGGGATACGCAGCTGATGTTGTGATTCCGACCCAGGGTAAATTCAACAAATATGTTGTACAAGAATGACCGAGGAGGAGGGCCTACATATTAAAGGTTTGGACTGAAGAAATAAAGCTGCCTGCGATGGTGTTATTCTTGACTCCAAGATTACTGGGAATCAATAGCTTCAGAGAATTAAAACCAGAGCAGAGCCAACACTTATGTTAGCTAGAAGAACCCATGGAGAAACGTGGTGGTTAAGACAAAATATGATGTACTGGACATCCATTACGGTGGTCAGACCAATGATTCACTTATGCATCTTTGGTATGGTGGACAAAGGTGCAGCAGTAAACTGCTAGAAGTGAACTCGGCAAGATACAGATGCTTTCGTGTTTAGGAATAGCAGGGGCAATGAGGACTGCTTCTACAGCCACAATGAAATGTCTCCGAAGCTTCCCACCCCTCCATTTGGTGAAAGAAAAACCAAAACTAGTTTTACGCCTTCAGATTACTTTTGCTTACTTCTATTGTGTTGTTTTTTGTCATTTCCTCTAATGGACTAATTGTTTCGGAAATTCGTGGATTTCCATTTGAAACCGAAGACCATTCGAACGAATTTCCAAACAATTGTCCCGAATTAATAAAAGTGTGTAGCGAAGAGTGATCGGATATCTTATGAGTCTGTTATTACGCTACAGTCCTTGCATATCTTTGTTTATTTACTCTTGCATTTTTATATTGTAATAAAGATTTATATGTTTATTATAAATTAAGTACTTTCTCAGGTAAGAAATAGCGGAATCCGATTTTTATTTTAAACAATAGTTTTGTTAAAGTACTTGTATTTTGCTTATCCGGTATCCTTTCGGGATATTAACTACCAGTCGTTCTATTATCGAAAACACTGAAAGTGCTTTCGGTTGGCGAAAACTGAACAAGATGACGGGTTAATACTTGGCGGTGCGATGGTTCTTTTCGCGGGGTAATTGTTATTAAAGGTATGAATTAGGAAGATTAATGCTGGCCGAATAATGAACTGCAAAGTATAATAATGATGGAGATGGTCGCTTCATTTTGTAATTCGGCTATGACAGAAACGACGACATCTCAATTTGGAGAATGACTGAGATAAAAACGGATCATTAATAACTGGTGACGTCAGGAATACGAAGAGTTCGTTGCCGCGTCGCCTTCCAGGGACCTGGCAACCGATACCCGCACCTAGTCATATTAATGTTTTGTAATTTGAATGTTGGAATTCTACTTTAGTCATTTCGGTCGTGTACGTTGAAAAATATAATTGATATTAATGTAACATAAATTTAGTAATAAATCCGTGGTTTAGGACAAAACGGTACACTTGAGTATTCAAATCCTTTTATGTCACTTAAATTGCTTTTATCTACTCTTATAATAGTTTTCCAGTAATAGCATAAAGAATATTAAAATGTAAGCAATGGACTCAGGGTGTAATTGAACGGATTGGTAAAATAAGCGTATAAGCAGGCTATACAGGCGTCTACACAATTTTTTGGTGTACGTAGTTAAAGAGTAGTTGGAAAGTGAATTCACAAAGCAAGATATGAGTGATGGAGGGAAGCATGCTGGGAAGTAGTTACAGCAAAAGTGTTCCACGGAAGAAGTGGTTGAAAACTGAAAACTGGGAAGATTCAAAAGTTCATAGGGAAGCAAGAAAGTAGAGGAAAAATACGATAAATGGAACAAGATATTTATGAGACAAATAATAAAAAAATAAATGTCAAAGGGCTAAAAATTGGAGCTAATAATAACGGACCCTAAGAATACAGACAATAAAATATGCAACAATTTCTCGAAGGAGGATGTCACCAAAACTTATGAGGATAATAGCAATTGCGATGATTGGACCCTGGACTAAATTAAGAGCAAGTGCCGACGAAACAGAAGCATTTAGGGTTGGATAGATCATCAAAACGAGGAGGCGCGCTATTTTCCACACCAGTCGATATGTCATTTTCTACATAAACTGGAAATGTAAACAAAGGAAGTGCGGGAAGCGGAGATGTTTAAATGGTCGCCTATCCAGATAATTTTCTCAAACTGGCGAAACTCATGATAAATCCAGATATACAAGAAGCAGAGAGTGAAATACCGGAACTAAGGGTCAACCAAATAAAGTCGAAGCGCAAAGTAGGGTGAGAAGGAAATTTCCCCAGTCTACCAATAGGTGATTAACGTCATTTATGACCGGTACAGCAGGAAGAAGCTAAACATCAATCTGAATAAAACTAAGACAGCATTGTTCAAGCAAAGTGGAGTATTTCGTATTAACCACTGTGTAAAACTTTTACAGATAATGTAAAATAAATGGACATCTCATTTGGAATCCGTATAGAGAAAGGATTTTGGTTACAAGGTAAAGTTATCCTAATGGGCTTGTCGAAAAATATGTGTAAAACTTTGGGAAATATCCCTAAAACTAATCCATTTGCTCCAGGTGATGGTAGTTCGTCTAAACATTACCTACGGAACATTAGCATGGTGGCAGAATGCGCAACAAATCAGAACCACAACAAAATCTCCACATTCATTTTACCCGCCATTAGCATTAGAAACTCTTTTAGACCTACCATTCTCATACATTGTTGTAGAAACGAAGGCCAAATGAATTACATTTCATCTTCAACACATAACACACCAGCCGCCACATACTCACGTCGAAACAATCACTTTTGACGTCATACTTGGAATGGCATCAGATATGACGTATATTTGACCTATGTTCGATGCATTCTTCACTATTTATTTATTTATAAAGGAATGAAAATCTAGAGGAATAAAGCAAAGTGTGAATGCAGAAATATTTTGTCGTAATTTAGGAAGATACTACAGTCCCGCGAAACAAATCAGATCTTTCAGGCTAAAATCTTTGCCATTCAAAAATTTGCAAAAAAAAATTGCCAGGTGGTATTGAAAGCACTAGAGACAAATATGTGCAACTTTATGTTGATCTGGAGCTGTAAAATTATATTGGAAATGGTCAACATTCTACCTCTAATCTGGGTACCTAGGCACCCACATTTTCATAGAGACAAGCAGACGTCTTTCTAAGAAAGGCGAGGGGCGTCAGGAACCAGAACCTGTTTTTGGTATAGCAACAGCCAATAAATATCAGGGTAAATCAGAGAGTGCTTTAATATTGGAACAACTGTCATCTGGTTTGCCATCTGCAAAAAAGTATATTTTATCTAATCATGCTAGAAAGAGATGAACTAATTGAACTGTAAAGTGACAAAGTGATTGTTTTTGTTTTTACAGATCACTACAGACCGAATGCTGGTTTTGTTTGGAGGACGAGGAGACTGTAAAACACATATTCTGACAGTGCTTGACTGCCACAAGAATCGGATATGTAATCTTTGGGAAGGTTGACTTTTTCCTGGAAGATCTAAAAGCATCTGAACGAAACTGTAGTTGTTGTATAAATTTTAAGATAACATCCAGTCTACAATTAAGAATTAATCTAACCATGTCGATGCTATCTTTCTTTCCAATGCTAATAATACCTACTAGTACGCGCAAAAAAGTGGATAGAAAGTTAACGAAAAACAGCAAGCAGCTTTAAGCAAAAAAACCTATATCAAAGGTTTAAAACGGTAACTTAAATTCTAAAACAAGGTGATATTACTACTGTTTTAGTATAAAATTTACTCCGTATAAAACTCACAACGTAAAATATTTTTTTGTGTATGCAAAAAAGAAGAATAACTCATATACCTTCAAATTCTAGAACTAATATTATTCAGATATTGTTAAATAACTCGTAAAGTTTAGTAAGATACCCAAACAATGCTGGGACATAATACGTTTAATGTAAAAGTAGGTATATTTCCCGCAAATAATGAATTAATAATAAATTAATGCAATATAGGGCGGTATAACATTAATCTTCTAAGATATTATATTACATGATATATCTTTTGGATTTATTTAGTTTTACTTTATGAATTTCAAACCAACTTAAGTTTATTCCATTTTATTTCTTTCTTTCTTTTAGACTTGACATTGTGCATAGAAAATTACAAAGTAAAATACCACTTAATAGCCCGCCACTTAAATCTTGAACCACGATAACGGGTGCCATGGGAGGGCAGGTGTAACCTCTAGCTTTAAGATACCGTAATAAAGTTCGTCGTTTCTAAATCAGTAAATCCTGTTTGGGGAAACTTTATATACTGATAGATCTCCAGAAGCTACATTTCGCTCGTTTCTTATCCATAAGTTTTGCCATCGTTACAGTTGCGTCTCCACTGCGCAAGAAAGCGGGCATGTTAACTCCCTGAGCTTTGTGAAGGTCATACGATCCTGAGGGCGCATTATATTCAAAGTAAGCGGTCCATTGTCGGGATGTATCCGGTTAATATTCTTGTGGCGGGAATATTAGTATTAGTATATTAGCCAGGAGGGAACAATGCGAATGGGAATTAGTGTTGCGTAGCTAGTTTATGAGCTAATAGGTTTATTGGTATTTAAAATGATGCATTGTTTAATTTTGTGTCTTAGAATATTTGTTTGAGGAAGGGTCTTGTTTGACTTTTAAGATTTTTTATTGTGTCAAATATTAAGTATTAAACTATTGAACCATCAATTCAATCTCCTAATAAGAGTATCTAATAACAATTCATCTAATATGAATAGAAAAAATGTAAGGTTATTTCGGTTATTCAGTTAATAACTTTTATTGGAAACTTTATTACAGAATTTGTTACAGAAAATGAAGTAACACAACTTATTTCTAAAATGAACAATACTCATGCTACTGGAGTTGATGATATACCACTTCAAATTATCAAATGTATTTCCCATTTAATAAGTTCACCAATTCAAAATATTATTAATAGTTTTATTGAAACCGGCACCTTTCCAGATATTTTCAAAATTTCAAAAATCATACCATTATATAAAAAGGGTGAAAGACATCAAATTGCAAATTATAGGCCAATTGCTATTTTGCCAGCCTTTTCAAACATATTTGAAAATGCATTACAATCTCGGTTAATGAGTCATCTAATTAAAAACAATTTAATTTCAAAAAATTAACATGGTTTTATAAAAAAAAGATCTACTAGTACGGGATTGGCTGATTTAATGGATTTCACTCTAAATAACTTGAATGCCAACAGGGAGGTAGCTTGTATTGCATGTGATCTTTCGCGAGCTTTTGACTTAGTTAACCATAATATATTATTAGAGAAATTATCTGCTTATGGTGTACGAGGCACTGCACTTAGTATTTTTGAATCTTACTTGTATCAGCGAAAACAATTTACTGAAATTAAACATAGAAATAATAATGGTAATGTGGAACGATATAGATCTGAAACAATAGACAATTCTATTGGAGTCCCACAAGGATCAATCTTGGGTCCACTACTATTTGTTGTTTTTATAAATGACTTGCCACAATACTTGTCTGGTAGTGTTATGATGAACGCGGATGATACTGTAATTTCAATTTCTGCGGAAACCCGGGAGGAGTTGTTAGAAAAGGCCCGTCTCGTATTCCATGAAATGATGGTATGGTGTCGAGAAAATAAACTAATTCTAAACATTGAAAAAACTAAATTAATTCTTTTTGGGAAAAACAGTTCGCAGCTAGAGTTAAAAATTCAAAATAATGTATTCACTTGGGTATTGGAGTTAAAATTGTTAGGGCTAATTATAGATAAAGACTTGAAATGGGATATTCATATTAATTCAGTTATTTCTAAATTAAACGAGTCTTTATATGTTTTAAGAAAAATGAAATCAAATAATTGCGATATTAGTACATTAAAAACAATATATTTTGCATATTTTAACTCACACTTGACATATGGTATATTATTTTGGGGGATCAATTCACATACAAATTTAATACTTAAGATACAGAAAAGAGCTCTTCGTATTATTTACAATCTGCAAAGGAGAGATTCCTGCAGAGATTATATCATTGAGCTGGGTGTCCCAACAGTTTATAATCTTTATATACATGCAGCTGCCTCCTACGTTCGCAGTAACATAAATAAATTTCAGCTGAATTCGACATTACACTCCTACAACACGCGACGGTCAGATTTTGTTCGTTGTGATATTTCTAGATCAAATAAATTCTACGCATCTTATATTCGACACAGTATTCGAATTTGCAATGCTCTACCTGATGCTCTGAAACTCTGCTCTCATGCAAGGTTTAATAGACAATTGAAATTACACTTAAAAACCAAAAATTCATTCGCAGAATATTTCATACAAGAATGATGGATTTGGCTCTGGATGTTGATTTATGTAGGTATTCTATCCATAAATTTATTTAAATTATTTTATGTGTATTTATTATTATTATTATCTTAACTTACATTTTATTTACATCATCAACATTATTATTATTATTAATACTTTTATTATTATATTTATACATCTGTTATGCTACACCACAGCTAAAGCAATATATGTATCTATCTATATGTATGTATCTATTAGGAGATTGAAGCCTTTAAGTTAATTGACAAATGAGTAACTAACTAAATCATTTATATTTTAAATTAATGCAGTTACGTATGGAAGTACGGGGTTGGAAAAAGAAGTATCCAAACAATGGGGTCTAAGCGAGCCAAAAGATACAAGTTCCTTTTAATGTCTCTTATTGCTCGCACAAGTTCGCGTCATTAAGATACTTTTTTTTTCTCCGGCCGAACATACCTAAATATGTGTACTAATTTGGTTCAAAATTTTACTTTGACTCGCTTTGATGGGGAGAGTCTACCACAATGGTGTATCCATAAATTTATCTTCGTTAAAGGTATGCGTATATAGCAATTTACGTCATTTCCAATAACTTGACAGATGTTTCTTTTTCAGAAACAACGGATCCAGCCGGATATAATTTACGACGTATTATGCGCTCAAACGTAATACCCCTCGCATTATGCCTTCCATGCAAAAAAGCCGTTTCATCATTAAGACGTCTTCTTCTGCTTGAGTAGCCTACGCACGTAGGCCAAAACACGTCCTCCGCGAATTATTTACGAATAGACGAAAGAGAATTTATTTGGAAATACCTCTCGACGAAAGTATTTCTGGCAATTTTCAAAATCAAACGGACGACTACTAATATTGTTAGACTGTAGGGAAAGTAATCCTGACAATTTTATTGGTTTCACTCGAAGACGGGCAGGCGATATTTTTGCCTTCAGTATTTCGACTATTGACGGTTCAACTTTACATTTATTGACGTTTTTGTTCCTTTGAACTACAAGTTCTGCGTGATACTGACTACTCTGTTGTTAGAAATATGCATGTGGTGACGATAAATTTATTTGCGCAATGTAAAAATTTGGATTTATACGAAATTTCACGGGTTTATAGTTTATCAATTTTAATATAAGAGCTGGATGATACATTGTCATTTGATTAATTTAAATAGATGTCTAAACAATGTAGTAAAAGTTAGCCTTTCTGAAATTTACATAATAATACACCAATGGAATTAAATTAAATTTATTGTGTCATGACCTCATGACGTTTCGAGCTCTTTGTTAAATGTTTAAATGTTTCTGGATTTTAGATCGGGGAAGGTGGTAACCACATGCGCTTAGGCCACCCTTACGGGGCCCATTGTGCTACCTCCCCTAGACGGCGTCTCTTGCTCATAGCCTATCCGAACCAGCCCAAAGCGAGCATGAACTCAAGCAGAGCAGCAAGCAAGGCGCCGAAAAAATTGGCCATACTGGGCCAGCGCTCTCCCAGGATGAAACCCATGAGTTGCACAAGCGTCGGGCGTCTTCTGGTAATATGCCCAAACCCCAAGCAGTGCATGTGTTTATTTAGCTTGCAGGGGCCAGTCAAAAGCGCTACAACTTGACCAAAGTTCTTGCGAGAGAGCTGCAGGCAATATCTTGTTGTCTTCGATGATGACCTGAAGATGGCTTCACGTGCTTGACGGCAAGTGATTATGGATTTTCATCTATTCTCGTGAAGAGTGGCAGTTCAGTGGCTTTATTAGGGCGTGGAGTGTAGCGGACAAAATAGGAAAAGCAGGTTCCGGCCCAACAAAATGGGAGCGCGAGACCCGACCCTTCAGCCCATCGGCAGCCTCGTTACTTAGATTTCTTTTATGACCTTTAACCTACTTGAGTGTCAAGACATTATCGATAGCGACCGCTTCTAGGGTATAGTGGCACTGAATTACTAAATTCGAAGTGATTCTATGATTACCAATAGTCTCAAGAGCAACTTGACTGTCATTATAAAGGATAATACGCTGTCCCTTAATGCCCCATACTAAAATTTCTTCGGCACCATGCAACATCGCCAGCCCCTCCGCTTGTAAAACCATGGCAAATTTGTTCGTTTTCGATCCATCTATATAGATGGCGATCGCCGATTGTAGTTTGACCTTGGGGTCAATAAGAACGGGAGACACAGCATCCTTTGCGGCACCAAAGAGAGGCGTCCTGCCGAGGTCTTTACAAATGATGCTCGCGCAGCTACGACCTTGCCTCGCCACGTCCAGAAGACCCCGGAATTGTAATCTTATAGCCTGGATTTGATATAACTACCTTTATTTCTCTCCATGCCTCAGCTACGTATTTCAAAGCCATGTACTCCCTAAATAAAGTCATCAACAGGTCGAGTCCATGCCCCTACTCAGGTGGTGCAGGGAACACCCCATCCGGACCCGATGAATTGAACGGTGGAATCTTTGAATTGTCCAGCAAATCCGGGATTCATCACCTTTTCCGCCGTAGCTCAGTCCTCTTTTATGTCGGTGGCCATGATTGTCTCAGTTGTTTCTAGGGAGGACGACGTAAGAGTTCCGTCCTCCTGTTTTAACGGTCCTAGTTGGTGACTCGTATCCTTACCTAATACTTTCTTTAGACGAGCAGCAGTTGTGGCAGATTCGACGGAGTCACAGCACTTTCTCCAAACTCGTCTCTGACCACAATGGATTTCCCTTTTGTATTGCAGACCCTCACAACAGCTCAGCCTTTGCAGATCAACCTCGGATTTCGGTATTCAACTTTATGAATACTACACTCCGCCAAAAAAGTATCGCATAAACTAAAAAAGGGCATTTATGAACCAAGATATTTTTATACGTTCACAAAAAGTTTGCCTCGTGTATGTGAACTATAAAAACACTAACAAAATAATGGAATTTAGCGTTTTTACTTTTTTTTTTTCTAAAAGAACACATTTAGAAAAATGCATATGTGTAAGGTTTGTTCAGTTGTTTATTGAAAGTCTTCCTATACGGACAAATTTTAAAGTGCGAAGCCAGAGTTCTGTACCAACGCTTTTAAAACTAAAATGAGCAATTTAACTTCAGAACAAGTGGCTGCTATAGTTGCTTTAATCGAAGATGGACGATCTCAAGCATACGTTGCTAATTTGATGAACATCAATCAGTCAAGTGTTTCTAGAGCCGTAGCCAGATATAGGGAAACAGGCATTTACAGTAGAAGACCTGTACCAGGTCGTCCAAGATGTTCTACTCGCCAAGATGACCGCTATTTACTACTACAAGCATTACGTCGAAGACATGTAACTGCGAGACAATTGCAGAACGACTTGGCTAGAGTCAGAAATACTCGTGTGAGTGCTCAAACTATTCGGAATAGGTTACGACAGAGTGGATTAAGAGCTAGAGTAGCTGTAACAGCCCCTCGTCTCACTAGGAACCACCGAGTGGCTCGCTTAAGGTTTGCCAGAGAACATGTAAATTGGAACATTAATGACTGGGCCAATATACTCTTCACAGATGAGTCAAGATTTGGTCTTTACACCTCAGATAGGCGTATCTCAGTGTACAGACGAGACGGTGAGCGCTATTCGCAGTGTAATATCAGACCTAGACCTAATTTCGCTGGTGGCTCTATTATGGTTTGGGGAGGCATCTGTTTAACAGGTCGTACAGAGTTAGTACCAGTAGACAGAGATACACTGACTGCCCACAGGTATATAACGGACATTTTAGAAGAACATGTAGTACCATATGCGCCAATTATAGGAAACGAATTCATGTTAATGCACGATAATGCACGACCGCATGTTGCAATAATCGTCCAGGAATACCTTAACGATGTTGGTATTCCAGTTTTAGATTGGCCTGCGGTAAGTCCGGACATGAACCCTATCGAGCACGTGTAGGACCTCCTTCACAGACGGATACGAACCCAAAATGTTGCCCCAGCGGACCTGCATGGACTAGCAAATGCTCTCCGTGACGAGTGGGAGAATTTGGATCAGGCTTATATACGGAGGTTAGTCGAATCTCTGCCAAACCGTATGCGAGCGGTCATAAGAGCCAGAGGTGGCAATACTCAGTATTAAAAGCTACTGTTATGACATTTTTCTTTCCAAAATTATAATTTCTTGTTTTAATAAAAATCTCAAGTATGAGTTCTTGGTTTTATTTGGCCTGTATTTTATTTAAACAATCATAGAAATTATATCTTAGAGCGCATTAAAGTATATTTACAACTTTATGCTACAAACAAAGATTATGCGATACTTTTATGATTCAAAACTAAATTATGCGATACTTTTTTGGCGGAGTGTATTTTGATCGATCTGAAAACAGATCCATCTGATGATGCTGCCAGTCTAGTATATTGTTTGAGATACCCACCGATGCCAATGTAATGTCAATTACTGTCTGACACCGCGATGTGACAAACGTGGGTTCGCATCTTCTGTTGAATATGTGAAGGTTGGTGGAGGAAATAAACTCACTGAGGAGTCTACCCCGATCATTTATGTCACGACTGCCTCACGTTTCGTGATCAACGTTTCATTAACAGGCTATAACTAAGTGTTTGTTATATCTATCACAATGATCCATCAGCTCCACCAGAAGACGGGATAGGACTGGTTTGCCATTTGCTAAGTATACTGAAGCAATCACAATTGATTTTTGCCTGCCTTGTTGATGTTGATAGTAGAATTGCAAAAAACCTTCATTTTCGTTATACAGTGAGTTACATTTTGTAGATCCCTGAACTATTTATTACTATACATTATTATAAATTGAGTTTAGAGTTAACTAATTAATTAAGTGTTTGTTAAGTAATATCTGTTTCTTTTGTATTTTTTACTTCAACCACTCATTTGATTTTCAAGTGCTATTGCTTCCTTTTTATTAATTAGCGTAGTGCCATCAGAATCTAAATTTGGAGTGTTGGAAATTGAATTTACATAAAGACCTCTTTTCAATTTTTTTGAAAGGATTTCTTGCTAACATTAGTATATCGTAATAAAAGCAGAATTTCGTCGTTCTCATATTTTGCTCTGGATTTTATTCTCTTTTGAATCTTTTATAATGAGCACCAATCACGTAATTCTTTTTAGGTTTCTCTAAAGTGGATATACTGACGTGAATTGGCGATTTAAATTCTAGTCTTTTCCAAACATTTGAATAAGTAATGCTGACTATATCGTACGCACTGAAAAAGATGTAAAGCATTTCTATGGGCTTAGGCTCTCTCCGAAATTGAACCGGTAAAACGACTAATCAACCGACGCACTGGGAGCAGCTAATAATTTAAAACCTCAAAGGTAATTGAGAAATATCTATATGTCTGCCGTTGCCTTGACGGCCGTTCCGCCCCTCGTGTAATTTCGTATCAGTAACCGACCGGGTCCCCATAGGAATCTCCTTTGCCGGGTAAATATATTCGCGAAGGTTACGTATCGGATTATCGAGAAAACGGCGAGTGTACAGCCCCTTTGAGAGCTGAAAATTCGGCTGCCATAGGTCCCTCTCATAAGTATGCGGCGTCAGACATCCAGGATCACTATATAGCTATATCCTTTTATAGGCGACCACTCCACCTGTCATTGACAGTGAAGCGTTGCAGTATTTGCAACCATTTCCCGGTTCGTCTATTCGGACCCCATAGCATCATTGTATAGTCACGTACGTACAACGATGGGTTTACGGTTTATTTCTTTTCTTTGTGATATTGCTTACATTTCGGACTTCTGTGTCGGTAAAACGTTTACCTATTGCTTCTCTCTTCGTCGAATTTCGAATTTTTGGGAATGTGTACGCATGTCACGATCGCATAGATGGTGATAGCCGTTTACCTAACAGATTTTTAAACAGAATATGGTGTGTAGCTTTCTGTAAATAAAAAGAATAAGAATATAATCAATAATTTCATAAAAAAATAACAATAAAGGTTTACAAGTTCGCGAGGATCCCTGACTTTTTTTATGCGTGGAAATAGATGTAAGCATTTTAATGTTTGAAAATAATAAAACCAAAGTTTTAAACAAAATAAAATATGTTAACATTAACTTGACAATTTATAAAAGTAAAAGATGAATGACAAAATCCAGAAGTACTTTTATTGACTATAAATCCAAAATGATCAAACGTGTTGAGACTCTATAGGCATTATTGAATCACACAGTCAAAAAAAGTTATCAAATGAAGATAATCTGTCATCCCATGTCAGACTAATTGTAAGTCGATTCTAAATCTGAGGTTTTATGTAAATATTGTAGAGCGTGTAATTTTTTACCTCTTATTTAGTGCAGAAAATCTCACCATTTGGCTTAGATGAAATACATTTTCAGTAACCATGTACAACAACTCTCACAATCGAATCCTTCATAGTGTTAAAATCAATTTATGTTAATCCGAGGATATGAATACCAAATGCATGCTGAAATCAAAATATCGAATAACTACTGAGTCTCCTTACTTGCTGTGTACAAAACGCAAATGTAGTAAATCAATACGACAATGGTGTGTTTCAGAAAATTTGTTAGAAGAATTATATGTTATAGTATGTATGTAAGATACATAACCTAAAAGATCTATTACGTCTCCCTTGCAGAATGTTCAGCTGGCCGTTCAATCCGATCCCTTTTAAAAAGTGCAGAACGTTAGAAGACCTTAGGTAACTTGGGAGCATGTGAAACTGAAGGGGGTGACCTTCAGTTTCACATGCTCCCAAGTGCAGGGTCCTTGAGTTTCACAGTGCAATTTGAGAGGAAGTTTTTCAACCTGTTCCTCACAAAATCTACATACGGCTTCCTTTGCTATTCCAAGCCTACTCAGATATTCTTTCAGTTTACAATACCCTGATATAATATCTGTTAATATGCGACCATTATTTTCATATACGTTGATGTATTCTATAAATATCTTCCGGTTATAACTTCCCAGAAGAGTTCTAGCTCCCTCATGCCTTTAGAGATTTTTCCAATATTTGCTCTATTTCACTTTTAAATTTCTCCACTAGAGACTGCCGCTTATTTCGCAGAAGGGTTCGGGCGCTACAAATTGTATTCCAGTATTTTTCTTAACAAAATTAGCTGTCATTTCATTTCCTTCCACTCATGTGTGTCCCGGAACCCACCAAAAGTTTAGCTAGTTCTTTTTTCCTAGCTCTGTTAATTTTTCTAAACACTCCCAAACCATCTTAAAGGTGATTGTATTTTAGCTCAACGCCTTGATGGCTGCTTGATCATCAGACATTATCATAATCTCTTGCTTTTGATAGTTTATGTCAATATTGAACTGGACGTATCTTTCAATAATGTGTGTTTTTGCTTGGGAGATACTCGGGTATCTATTTTGGTTTTAGTGCCATATATTTCTATTCCAGTTCCCTATGCTATCCTTATACCATTCGATGGCATCTTTGTTGAGTTTCATTATGGTGTCTCGTTCTCACCCGCTTTTGTTGCTAAACTTGGTGGTAAATCCTTTCACAAAGCTGAACTTTTTTTGGCATATCGTTCTGGGCTACGTCCCAGATTTTGCCACTGCCTGTATTTTAAGAACGTTAAGCGTAAATGCGACAGTGTTTAGCAAATCGTTTGTTTGCCGTTATTGCTTATACGAACAAATAAATGTAGCATAGTTCAAGTGTTAAAAACAGAAAAGTTCGGTGTATTAGGAACTTATCTCCAGATTTTTGTCACGAGTTTTCACTATGATGAGAAAATTGGGCCAAAAATGTCAAAAGTGCGATTTTGAGGAGAGCATAAAACTTGAAATAGTGTTGCAATACGTACATTGTTTTTGATTTACTTTTCGATCATATTCTGTGATTTAGTATAGATAGAAATTCTACGTTGGTAAAGTTGCAGAAAGGAAACAGATTGTTTTAGTCTAAGCTGTTTTGTATCTATTCGGTACAAACACAATCCTCAAATTCCACATAAAATATTTTTTTCTAATTGGATGTTACAATAAAGCTAAAACAAACGACGACATAGTGCTGAAATGAATATTACCGTACACTGTGCTGTAATGAGATATTTACGCACTGGTGGACTTCTTGCCGGAATGTAATATGGGCGATTAATGTGCAAATTAGAAAAAAAAATTCGTGTCACAATGACTTGTAATGCTCCTACATTGAATCACTCGCCGCTCGTTATTCAAACTTGTACTCGCATTAGGTAAACGTCATTATGGCAGTTGTGTTTTAAGAGTATTTTAAAATACAAGTGTCACGGTAGCGTGGCGGCGAGAGATTCAAAGTACGAGCATAACAAGTCATTATGGCACACGTTTTTTAGAGTATTTTTTCTAATTTGCGCTATTGTCACACTTTCACTCAACAAAAAAAAAATTGTTACTTCATTTTGTGCAGAAAAAGTTATGGTTTCATAGAGAAAAATAGAAGTAAAAAATTTGTTTTTCTTTATTCCTTAATTGGTAACTCTCCTTATTAAAAATGGTTTTAGCACAAGCAATCTGATATGACTGAAAAAGTTCTGTAGGCATTATATGTATTACCAATCGCCGAAGGAAAATGTAGCAGAAAGTTATATTTAATGGTAAATGCATGAATTTTTATAAAAAGGAAATTTGAAAGAAAAAAGTGAAAAATATGTATCAGCTATCAATATCTTTGAAAATAAGATTCTGCAACGGCTATTATATCTTTTTACAAAAAGGTTTAGGTGAATCAGAAGAAAGAAGGAAACGGCATGTCAGATAATGTTTTGCACATACATACATCCAAAGTAAAATTTACGATAAACTAAAACAAAAAACAATATTGAATAGGATCTAATGGTGAAATAAAGAAACATAAAAGTGAATAAAATGAGGTTATTTATTGACTTCATTCCATATGCTTTGTATAGTAACTAGCGAATTAATATTATTCGCTCTTTCAGTGCCGTAAATTGTATTCCGTTCTCACAAAAGCCCTGGCTAATATTGTCTAAACAAAAACCGGTATTTTCGCGTGCGTCAATGCTCATTTCGCATAACGACCGACGCTTGTTAGTCAGCACGTTCTAATTGTTTTCAAGCCAACGCATTTATTGTCCGGCCGGGTAAAGTGAAAAAGAAAACAACCCTATAGTTGGCAAGCGGCAGCGCAGCTACAAAAGAAAAGCGAGAAAATAGACGGAACCCTTTGATCCTTCAATTTCAATTGTAAATTTGACCACTCTAACTCAAACACGGAGCTGAAGGAGCCAGTGCAAATATCGCATATTGTCTACATGGCGTTGTAACGCTGGTTAAACTGTGCGTCCGCGTTCGTCATATTGGGTTACGCGGCTATTGTTCAAAGACGTAACGCTAGCGGCAGGCGTTAGTCGCCTAATGAATTCTATTTGATTTATTGAAGCCGGTTTCATTTCCCCTTTTGCCAGTATGCAGCTTTACGTACAAGATGCAAATTTGAAGATATATACTCTACTCTAAAACTAGGAAGCGCCTAAGGCAGTAAACAATATTGTTAAAGATAAAATTATAAGTAGAGTTGAGTATTGATGTTTACTTTGTAACGATACGTTTACTGTGTAGTGCATACTTCTTACTATCTGCTTCTCTTTTACTTATGTGCTTTTCATTTACTTACTGATTTTCTGAGAGCTTATCACCTATTATTACCTAACTTTTACGACGACTCCGGTATGCCTAAATCTTCGCGTGCGGTCTCGCCTCGTGGCTGCATCGCGGCGCTGGCTGTTGCGTCTTAATTCGTCGTTATAATAATGTTTCGACCCTGGAGTGGTAACTGTTGGGGTGAAAGCGAGGCACCGAAGGTTACAATCGGGGTGTGCGCAACAATTTAAACAGTGAAAGTGTGTTTTAAATCAAGAATTTATTACTGCAAAATAGGTGTGAAAGACATCAAGCATGCACAATGACAAAAATATGTGAGTAAGAAAAAACATATGTATATACACTTGTAAAGAGAAACAACTATTCGGGAGGCGTCGGAGCGCTTTTAAATTTAGAGGCGGAATTTTAATGGTTTAATTTTGGTGATAACATGAAATCAGATTCTATATACCGCGCCATGTCAAAAATGAGCGAGAGGTTTTAACGTACAAGTTTAATTCTATGTCGGACCAGAAAGGTGTGCCGGCACCGACCTTACGAAACGAGGCTGACTAGGAATAAATCTCTGGGTGCATCAGAAAGCTTTGCCGACATGACTGACAGAGCGAGGAAGGCTGCTAGAATGCATGTGTCAGGAGCTGCGTCGACAACAACTGCCAGACTGAGGATGGCTGGGAATCTCTGCGTACATCAGAAGGCTGTGCCGACACGAATGCCAAAGTGAAAAATGCTGGTAGAATACCTTCGTTGTACCAGAAGCTGTGCCGACGCCAACTGCCAGACGGAGGTATAAACCAAACATAAAAAAAGGAGAAAGTACATTGTTACAGAAGAAAATCTTGAATGTATAGGCATTTTGTAATTAGTAGTTTTTTTTAGCTTATATTTAAAAGTTTTTATATTATCGTCTCTAAGCTCTCTGGGAACTTGATTGTAGATTTTGAGCACTTGCGTCACTTCACCTTTATGTATTTGAGCATAAGTTGTTTGCGGAAAACTTAATGCGGCTTTTTTGAGCTGTCGGGTATTGTAGTTGTGATTAGTCTCGTATTGACCTATTAATTCGCTCTAATGTTTTTTCGTGAAACACGCACATTGATGATAGATGTATAATCCCGGTACGGTAACTATGTTTTGTATTTAAAATACTTCTTTACATGTTTCCTTATTTTTTTTAGCCTGAAGACGCCTCTTAGACACGCTTTTTGCAGCTTGAATATTCTATCTATCTCGGATGAATTACCCCAGAAAATAATCCCGTAACTTAATCTGGCCCCCACATAGGCATAATATTGTCAGAGCTGCTCCTGTATGAACTTCTGTTGATATTGTTCTTAGTGCGTAGACCATCCCTGACAAATTTTTGGTTAGTATATTAACATGTTCTTTCCAACTTAGGTGGCTATCTAGCTGCACTCGTAAGAACTTTATATTATTTACTGATGTTACTCGTTGTTGATCTTAGCCAAGTGTTGTATTGTCATATCTTCTTAAATAGAATTTTATAATATTTGCTGTGTTTACGCTTAATAATAAATCGTTTTTCTGGAACTCTTTAATCATAGTGTCAATAGTGTTGATAATTTCTTCTTCGATTCTGTCCGTGTGTTCCGTAATTATCACCGATGATGTATCGTCGGCGTTTACAAAATGGGTTGTTGTATCAGGTAAGTCATTCGTGTATAGTTTAAACAAAAATGCTCCCAATATTGAACCTTGAGGAACACTCCAGTCTGTGTTCAGCCAATTCGATTGTACTAGGTTATTATTGATGTTCAATTGTAGGCACTGTTTGCGATCTGTTAAGTATGATTTTAGTAAACTAGTACTTTTCCTCAGAAGCCCATTAGTTCTAATCTTTTTAATAGGATTTCTTGATTGACGCTATCAAAGGTTTTTGAAAGGTCTAGGAATACTCCCGCAACATTCTTCTGATTGGAAATTATTTCCTTTATTTTACTAACCGACATATATTTTTCTCTTATGATTGACCTGCCTTGGATATATGCATTTTGTAAATTAGTTAGTAGACTACAAGATTCTGTAAACTCTATTAATCTCTTTAAAATTGCCTTTCCCATGATAATTGCTTTAATAGAAGTTAAGGCGTTTGGTCTATAGTTTTCTGTGTTATTTTCGTCATCTTTTTTATAAATCGGTTTTATTATCGACGGTTTAAGGTATTCAGGAAACGTACCAGTTTTGAAAGAGAGATTGATCATACTTGTTATGGAGTACATAATATATCTGCACACTCCTTGAGAAGTCCTCCTTGGTAGTCTATCGGGTTCGGTAGCTGGTATATCTTTCAAGGAGTTTATAAAATTGAAAATTTCGATGGACCCTACGTCGTATAAAAACATGGATCTTTCGTTGAAGTGATTAAATTCCGTGTAAACTGATTAGAGTTATGAATGAAGATTTATTGCTCCTTCAAACACAATCAAATACATATATTGATTAACTGCCAACAAAAATACAACGCATATATAAGGACGAATGTTCCGTCCAATATGTCATTATTTTTATTTACCTATCTCCATTCAAACTGGATTAATTTTGGACATACCGTTACACCTTTCCGAATTGTTTGGCGAATTTTAACGTATGTAAATGTGGTAAAATTGTCACGTCCAACAATAGGGTATAACGTTTCCAGGGGACGAGAAGTAATAGATTGTGGATGTCCGCAACAAAGAACCAACACGCCTATTTGACAGTCAATTTAAACGTAGAAACGAAAACGGGATGTTTGGATTACATTATCTGAATTTGCAACTCCGATATTAACAGCTACCGCAGATGCTATGTATTCCGAGCGAATTTATGTGCCTAATACATTGTGCATACTAACTAGTTGTTCCCTCTTACGTTAGAATGAAATTATGAGAGAAATGCAGGGTGGTGATTTATCGCTACACCCAGTTATTAGGACGTTAAAATATCTGCATATCTATCGCGACTACCAATTTCAGATACCGTTGTTGGAGAAATTTATTGTATCATCTATATTGTTCTACCTAAATATTTTTAGATCCTCAATATCTGCACCTACAATGCATAACACCTCTTCTACTGATTTTGTATACAATCCAGTGCTTAATCCCTCTTCATTGTTTATTGAAGATGAACTAGTTTTCTGGTTTCAGTTGGAAGCGTATAATCGAATTTGCTAATTCGAAAGTAAGGAAAGGAAAGATGAAACGAATATGGATAACTGACGTTTATTTGTTCTCACCAGAACATTCGTTACTTAAAAGCAAATTTATAACAGCCAAATGGAAGTTAGAATTGTTAGAATGCGAATGATAACGCCTTAATACCACATTAAAGCCCGCAAATGTGTTTGACGTATTCGATAATGTTACTAGTGGTTTATGTTGTCGTTTGCAAAGCTCTTCACAAAATCATTAGAGGGGGATGCCAGATGTAGGTATATGGATAAGAATCTTGAGAGTTCAATTACGCGTTATAGATAGGCAGTTATTATATCATACATTCTTTCATATCTTTTTATAAATTATGCAAATTTATATTGCCTAGAACATTATCAACTAAACTTAATATTATTGTCCGAACTACTGTTACGATAAACATCTGCCATAATAACGATCAACCTCTTTGCTTTCCGATACCTATAAATTATTTCTCATCGTAGAGATTGTCAGGTTAAAATCAATATTATTGTGGCTGTTTGCTGCGAGTTAATTGTTGTCACTTTAGTTCCCCTTTGGAGATTTCTGTTATAGATTTCTATGCGCTAACGTTTCGTCGAACTAAATAGGACGTTGATATAGTAGCTGTCAATTCCTCTGCGATTTAAATGGGAAACCTTGGAGGATTGATATCGGATACTTTAGTATTTAATGCACGAAAATGATATTGATTTTGTGAATCGAGAAGTTTTTATATTTAATGTGCAGACTATGAGAAAAAAAGTATCTGAATGATACGAATCTGAGCGAACAAGAGAGAAGATATCGGCCCCTGGTAATAGAAGGGAACCAATATCTGGTTCACGCGCAAGTTTGCATCGTTACAATACATTTTCCTCCAGCTGCGTCATAGACTGTTAGTTCATTTTATTTATAAAAGGCATAAAATATATAACTCGTAAGCTGTAGATTATATCAATGGCTCACGTAGTATACAATGAATTTCTTTACAAAGAAATTTTGAATCCCGTCTACATTTAGTTTCTAGGAATATGTCAATAAATTTCTTTAGACTAATAATATTTATGCAAGTTATCACTTCGCGCTACATTATTTCATTGTCTCGCAGTTATTGTTTCCATTTTTAACCGAAGATTGAATGAAAAGAAAAGATGCAGCACCTACACAGTAATAAAAATTCTGTTAAAATTAACATATACTATTGTTGATAATCTTGTTTTCTCCAATAGCGATAACTAGCGTATACCCAGTATTGTTAACTGACCAAAACTGACGTTCAATTAGTCTGGAAGCTTATAATAAGTAGAATTATAACTAAGTTAAATGCAAGCAAAACAAACTTACTTAAATTATTAGGAATAAAGTTATGTAGAAGGATAACTAAAACAACAAAGGAACCTTTAAAATCTATTTACTTAAAAATAAACTAAGCAAATTGGAGGGTCTATAAGACTACCTGCTTCCACAAACTTTTGTCATCCAGTAACGACGGTCTCTCATATCAGCAACTACAAAAATTAGAATTTGATAAGCAGCAGTCATTATTAGCAGACGCGTTTCGCCTTACCAAGGCTCATCATTTCCACTGGATGACATATTGCATCGTACGAAGAAAGTCGTATATATAGCAATGACAAGAGTATATAATGGCCCAAGGCTTGGTGGACTAATCCTCTCCACATCTGTCTATCGTGCGCCATCCTTTTCCAATTGACTGCTCCTAGTTTTCAGGTCGCCCTCTACCTGCTTCTGCCATTGTACTCTCGGCCTCCCCTTTCCTCTATTGTCGATCATCCGTCTATCCATAACCCTTCCGATCATCCTATCTTCTCCTGCTCTGAGAATGTGACCCATCCATCTAATTCTTTGAGCCTTCACCAACTGTGACACTTTCGGTTCTTGATATAGATGGTATAGTTCTTGATTGCCTCTCCTCTCCCAAGCACCATCCACTCTCTTCCCTTCAAATACTTTCCTGAGCATTTTCCTTTCCCATATGTCCATGCGCAATTCCATACTTTTTGTGAGCGACCAGGTTTCACTCGCAAAACTCAGTACAGGTCTAATAACTGTTTTATATATTCGTATCTTTGTATTACGAGTTATTACCTTTGATGTTAATACTCTCATTAGGTTACCTGCACATCTAGAGGCTGCCTTCATCCTCTCCTTAATCTCCTCCTCATTAGCCCCGCATTCATGGAAGACTGATCCTAAATACTTGAATTTATCCACTCTTTCTACGACAATTTTTCCGCGCTGCTCCCCTCTTTCAAATTCAAAATTCTCTCTCCCTCCCTTTCCTGCTATCTTCCCTAACTCCATGTATTTGTTTTTTTCGTAATTAATTTCCAGCCCTACTCCTTTCGCTGCTTTCTCCAGCCTTTGAATCACCCTTCCCAGTTCCTCCTTTGTGCGTGCCAAAACAACTAGATCGTCGGCATAAGCAATACACTGGTGGCTCTTAGTGTAGATAGTTTTCTTAATTTGAATTTCACCTTGCCTTATAACCGACTCGAGTATAAAATTAAACAGGATCGTAGATAGTGGATCGCCCTGTCGTAAACCTCGTCTCACCGCGAAGCCATCTGATGTTGAATTCTCTATCTTGACTCTATACATTGTATTGGCTAACGTCATCATTATAAGCCTTATTAATTTTCTTGGTATTTTAAATTCATCTAAAATTCGGTATAACTGTGGTCTTCTTACCGTGCCGTACGCTTTCTTAAGGTCCACAAAAATTGCATACACTGGCATCCGATGTTCTTCACTGGCTTCGTGGATTTGTCTTAAGATATGAATCTGGTCTATCACTGATCTGTTCTTCCTAAAACCCGCTTGATAGTCTCCGACCAAGCGTTCCATATACCTCTCCAACCGCTCCTTAATTAATACAGCTAGGATCTTGTAAATAGTATCCAACAAGGCAATACCTCTATAGTTATCGCACTTTTTGTTATCCCCTTTTTTCAATAGCGGGTGTATAATGGCTTCACGCCACCGATCGGGCATTACCTCCTTTTCCCATACCTCTATTATTATTTTGGTAATTTGCTCTTCTAGTTTTTTCCCTCCATGTTTTACCATTTCCGCACATATCTGATTATTACCCGGGCTCTTATTATTCTTTAATTGCTTGATTATGTTTTTTATTGCCTTTGTATCTAGCTGTTGCAGCTCTTCCCATTCTCTGTCCTCATAGGTTCCTACATCTTTGTCGTCATCACTTTCACTGCCATACAAACTTTGGAAGTATCCTTGCCATCTTTTCTTTTTTCCTTCAATATCCCCCAGAAGGTTACCGTCCTCCCCTTCGATAAAAATTGTGCTGGGTTGGTATTCTTTTTTTTCGCTCCTCAGTTCTTTATAAAATTTTTGCATATTTTTTTTTTGCATTCTATTTCTATCCTTTCTAATTTTTCCTCCACATATTTTCTTTTCTTATCTCTACATACCTGTTTACCTATTCGTCTTGCTGTTTTATACGCTTTTATATTCGTTTCCGATGTATCTTTTAGCATTTTTTGTCTTTCATTTTCTCTTTTCTGTATATATTGCTTACATTCGTCGTCGAACCACCCATTGCGCTTTTCTTGTTTCCTCCTTTGCAAAACTTCTGCACCGTGTAGTATAGCTTCCTCCAGCTTTTCCCATTTTTCATTTATATTCCCATTGGCATTAAATTCTTTTAAGTTTTCATCTATACGGGCTTGAAATGCTTCCATTATGTCCTCCTTGCTCAATAGATTCACATTTTATTTCTTCTTTCCACTTTGGTGTTTTGTAGGCGTATTTTTCGGAATATTCTCGTTTAGTTTTAGCAGTACTAAGAAATGGTCTGAGTTTACATCTGCGCCCCTAAGCACCCTAACATCTGTAACGCTGCTTCCACATTTTTTTTCTACCAGAAAATGACAAGAGTATGAATGAGAATTGAAGATGGAAATTTCTTTAAATTCGTGAAAATATTACGCTAAATTGTCCAACCGTTTCTACAATATGCTTCTAAATAAGAACACAATATTGAAGATCGACGATAAGCCACAAAATTTGTGTTTAAACTAAACGCTAATTAATCAAATTAAAATTTGATAAGTAACAGTCATTATTAGCAGATGAGATTCGCTTTACCAGGGATCATTAGCGCTATATATATTCTAATGACAACTGAAAGAGTATGAACGAGAAATAAAGATGGAAATCTTTTTAAATTCGTAAAGATATTACTCTTAAGTTGTCGAACCATTACATATATATTATATTATATAAAAATATTGTGTCAGTTGCATAGATTCCCCGCGCTCAGTAGAACGTTGCGAACGCTTTGCGCTGGTTGTTGCATTGGTTTGAGCTCACCTTTAAGCAAGTAATGATATGATCAATGCAACATGTGGTTGTTACTGAATATGTATTGCTACCGTTAAGATAGATTCACTATTACCTAATGTTACCTATGTAGTGTAGGATAAAATTGATTTAAAGTTTTAGTAACTTAATGATATTTACAAAAACTATTTATAATTGTACGATTTAGACGACCATTAGAACATTCTGTCGTTTGGTTAATCACATTATATCCACTCAAAATGCCTGTTAACGTAGTCAAAAAGATAGTGCACATAACAACCACTGAGCATCACCTACAATATTTTCGTAAGCTTAATTTTATTAGTAAATAGTTTTAATGGAGCACTCAATTGTGCAATATCGATTTTTAATCGACCAAACTTTAGAAAGTCTGTAGAATCTAATTTGTTCTAGTGAGTATGGTAGCATTCATGGCACTGCTGAACTAAACCACATGGGTTAAACTGATTAACGCGTGACAATAAGAGTGTGCATTTAATCAGTACTATAAGTACTATAAGCACTGCATGGAAAATGAAGGTATGGACAAAATGTGAATTAAAAATGTACGTAGGTGAATTAACGTCGCTTCGACCTGAAATATATATTGGCAGAAAATATTTTATAAATATTTGATGCTACCTACCTAGGTTGTGTTTTGAGAAACGAATTGTAGAATGATGTGGAATACATTAAGCAACTATAACTCAACATTTGTCAAGACACAAACTGTATTAGCGCGTGCTTCTGTTATCTTGAAGGTGTGAAGAATTCATGATGCGAAATTCTTGACGATTTATTAGAAGAACATGAGTTTGAGTATTGTTCGGACAGTTTCCATCGTTTGTTGGATTTTGTAAATCCAACGTTTTACTGCCGTCATCAGGGTAGTCGTGATAAGGGCCATTAATTGATAATTCCATAGTTTGCTATGGGCGTACTTACGTATCCTTTTGGTTAAATATGTATTTTCCTTCTGTAATACACAGTGCATACGCTGCATATTGCAATCGTTTACTGGCTTCTCGGAGGAATAGGTATGCTTGGAACTTATATTTATATGTATTGCTACGAAACTTGTAGATAATTCTTTATAATTTTTATTAAATTTTTAAATTAAGTCAAGACTGTTTTTATTCTACTTTCATACGGTCAGCGTCATCTATTATATTCTCATTTACTCCACAGATATGCTACACTCCATATGTAAGATGGCATTAACAGTCCACAGAGTTTTGGGTACACCGCAAACCAATCGGATGAATATTATTTTCAGTCGACCTCGGTACGTACTGAGGTCATGTCACACCAGTGAACCATCGATTATTATCCTTATATACCTGATATACAGTTAAATATTTTTACTGTGACTGTACTAGTTATTCGTTCGTGATGTTCTGATACTACAGTGAATAAAAAAAAAGTTATTTTAAAGAAATTTATTTATTTCGAGTTAAATCAATCTGATGAACAAGGAAATCAATCTTCTAAAGATTCCCCCAGACTATCTTAGTTACACAAATATAAGATTTCTAGAATCTTAATCCAAACTACAAACTCATATTTCTCGTTTTAAATATCATAAATAGAATTCAAATCTCCCGCTAAATTCCCGTCATAAAATCAAGTATTATCAAATCAATGCCAACTTAAACCGCTCGTGAAATTAACCCACAGAATCAAATAATAACCTCACAATATCAAATTCACTAGATTCACTGTTATCATACGATAATATAACCTAACATTCCCTTTACGCTTATGACGCCAGTTATAGATTCAAAACATGATAAAATCGCTTATCTCAAGTACGAAAACTGCTCTATTATAATCCAAATAATAATTCTAACTGCACAACAATCATTTCAGCTTCCAAATGGTGTTCCAACGATGTCACAGCAAACAGGCTCGAACAAAACTCTTCAATCGGCCCCAGATTAGATGAACGCCACCTCAAATCTCGAAATCACTGGATTTCCATCATCTTGGCACTACACACGCAATATTCTCATTCGTGTAAGTAAATTGGAAAAGTCACGGACTTATATTGTGATAGAAATTTAAAAATTCTAGATAATTATTCGAAAAGCAACTCAGCAACTCAGGAAAAACCGAAAAACATTTCCACATTTGTTTTTTCAACAACTCAATATCTTCTAGGCAAAAAGGACCCCAGCAACGATGATAGATATCGTTTCCAACGATACGATAGCATTAGAAACCCACGTCGAACATTTATCGCAGGAACACAAATACCTACCCTAAAAATCCATGGTTGCCTGCCTTTTTTGAATTAGATACGAAATAAGTAAGTGTTTAGTTTAAATTTTAACATACTTTGACAAAATAAATAAATAAATAGCTCAAAATACATTTACATAAATAATTTTATAGTTGCTATTTTATTCTGTAGGTTCTGTGGCATGATATATCATAGCAGTATATTTACTTGAATGCATGAAGGTTTTCTGCTCTGTAGTTTCTCTTTTCCTTAGAAGCTGATCGTCGTGGCTTTTAAAATCTGATTCTAGAAAAACTTTCATACTTTTGTTGATCTTAAGAACGTAGTTCCCCATTGCTCGTACCTTAATAAGGTATAAACTGAATTCTACAACCAATACAATAAGGTGCGAGCAATGAAGAATCCGTTCTTAAGATCAATAAAAATATAATGAAACTTTCTGTAGAATCAGATTTCAAAAAACCTCAACGATCAGCTTCTAAGGAAAGAAAATCCACAGCGCAGAAAACTCTCATGCCCACAAGTTTCCATACATTATATATAAGTATAGGTTCCTTGGAACCCTGATGACGCCAGCAGAACCACTGTCAAAACATCTTATTTCTAAAATCCAACAGACGATGAAAACAATCCAAACAATAGCAACTTTTCATGTTGAACGAAGAATTGCTAAGGTGATCTGAAAAGAACGCTAGTTCAACCAATCAAGTGATCATCTTAAAGGATATCTGACTATAATTAATACAGAATTTGTTATATGAATTAAAAGTCATGTGTGCTAAAAAAGGTAAGTATTACAAAAAGTTCTTTCTGAATAACGATGGTGAAAGAAAGAGAGGTAGGTGAACACATTGAGAATATTGTCAGTGTCTGCTTATTATTTTATACTTTAACAACCAGTTCATTACTTTAGAATATTTTGGAAGAAATATCACATATATTGAGAGACATACTTACCCTGGCTGGATGTTGCTACAAATGTCTCTTTGGAAAACGAAATCATTCGACATATGGACAAAGTGTTTGAAGGAACGTTTTGCTAAGTTGATTAGAAGCACACTTTTTCTGTACTTTTATTTCATTGTTTCTGTATGTTTTGTTTTCGAAAAGCAATGACAGTATATGCGATAAAGAATTATTACGATACCATTAACATTGTAACAGTCGAAATTTATGAAATAAAAAAAAAAAGTTTTGAATTAGTATAATTATCAGTTATTCAACTTTTATGACAATATTTTACCATTTGTTATACAACTCAAACTATTACTTGTATTATGACATTTTATAAAAACATTTTTTATATGTTATTCAGTATCGTTTGGTTATTTGGTTGAAGCTGTTATTTTTAAAATTCATTTTAATGCATCTTCGAATGATTATCAATTACAGGTTTCTGATCAATAGTTTACGTTGCTGTTGTTTGTCTGTTTTTTAATTGAATCAATTTCTTCATAATATTTATGGACAATTACTTTGTTGTATGTATGCATAGCAGTTCAGAATTGGAACACTCCTATAACAAATTGCAAAGAAAAAAGACAACATTACCTACCTACATGTGAGCAGCATTAATTTCTGTAACTTGATTCGCCCTACTATTTCGTAGTTCCGGACCCGAAACCGCTTCGGGCGACAACAGCCGGCCGGCTAGCGCGTCCTGCGACCATTTGTTTTAATTACTAAAACAGAAACAAGAATCTGCGGTCCCTTCTCTTCTAAATTCTCCACGATTTATCATCTGCCGGTCGGCCTTCTGCGTTCCGTTGTCCTGCGAGTTGGATTATATCGCCGTACATTATCAGGAAATAACATCTTTCTGGCTACGTCTCTCTTGCTACCGCGCGCCATTCCTGTTGCTCTTTTTCTACGCGCCAGCTTGGTGTGTTTACGGCGGATTGCGAACTCGGAATCATTCAAAACTTTGTTAATATATAATGAATACCGGTGCAACTTTGGTTATTCATTATGCCGGGTATACGGCATCGGGACACGGATCCCAATAATTCGGCATTTAATGCAATATTTATGAGAACGCTGTATGGTTAATTTATAAGTTCGTTTGTTTCAAGTTCATTGGCAATCGATAACCTATTTTCTCGTTTGAAATAGATTCAATTCCAGAAATGCGGTGAGAAGTGTTGAGGAAGTAAACACTTTATCATTTGGTAAAAACAAAAAACAAAGAACGTATTAACAGTCCTTTTTCTTTTATCTTTTTTCTGCATTTAATTTGTAATTTCAGATTGCCATGTTTCAATTAAGTAACAACACAGCAGACACAAGAGTAAAAAAAAAATAGGTAGATGAAGAAACTTTTGCATGATATCTATGAAGGATTTATTTGAATATGATTTAGTCGCATATCAGCTGAATTGGGAAAAAATAACTAATACGTTTAAAAGAGAAAATAGACATCAATTTCGGTTTTTCAGAAAGATGCTTCCATATATTTGGCACGTTCTATAATAAATTCTTATCCACTGTGTGTTGCAAAAAAGTAATTTTAGAATTAAAAAAAAAAAAAAGATTGCAATGCATTGTCTGGTTATAAAAATACAGTAACTAAACATTTTAATATTAACATTTATGTTGAGGTAAGCACATAACAAGTTTCCAAGGCATCTCCTTGGCCACTGGTGAAATAAGTGCAATACATATAATAACCACCTTGTATTGTATTTATTAGGCAGCAAAGATACATATATGATAGCACATAATTCCTGCAAAATAAAATACATATACATATTTAAAAATTATAACAAGATATTCCATAATTTATTTGAGAAAATATAAATATGGACATTTATTGAGAAAACATATTTAATTATTAAATAATTGTGTAATATGTTTACAACAATAATTGATAATCCAGCTGTGCTACAAAGAAATACACCGAAAAAATTCAGGTAGGTGCGTGTGCAAAAGCAAAAAAGAAGCATGTGTGTAATTAACAAACATTAGTGGCATGCATTTTTACGTCTGAGGGAGCCACAACATAGAAAGATTAACATTTTAATGGTATGCTTTCAGAAGTCAATAGTAAATAGAAAACCCTATCTAACAATAATAACCCCACAATATCAAATTCACTAGATTCACTGTTATCATACGATAATATAACCTAACATTCCCTTGATGCTTATGACGCCAGTTATAGATTCAAAACATGAAATAAAAATAAAATCGCTTACTTTAAGTACGAAAACTGCTCTATTATAATCCAAATAATAATTCCAACTCCACAACAATCATTTCAGCTTCCAAATGGTGTTCCAACGATCTGACAGGCTCGAACAAAACTCTTCAATCGGCCCCAGATTAGATGAACGCCAGCCCAAATCTCGAAATCACTGGATTTCCATCCTCTTGGCACTACACACGCAATACTCTCATTCTTGTAAGTAAATTTGAAAAGTTATGGACTTATATTGTGATAGAAATTTAAAAATTCTAGATAATTATTCGAAAAGCAACTACACTCAGGAAAAACCGAAAAAGAAGTCCTCCACATTTCTTTTTTCAACAACTCAATATCTCCTAGGCAAAAAGGACCCCTAGCAACGATGATAGATGTCGTTTCCAACGATACGATAGCATAAGAAACCCACGTCGAACATTTATCGAAGGAACACAAATGCCCTAAAAATCCATGGTTATCTGCCTTTTTTGAATTAGATAGATTCAAAATACATTTTCATAAAGTGGCATGCATTTTTCGGTCTGAGGGAGCCACAACATAGAAAGATTAACATTTTAATGGTATGCTTTCAGAAGTCAATAGCAAATAGAAAACCCTATCTAACAATAAGTACTAAAAAAATTGAAATTGAAAGACAAACATTGACAAAAAATAAATTAAAGAAGTCCTCCAATTCTTTGTTAAATTTAGACAAAAAGCAATTATACTCGGCTAAACGAGATTCAAGGATGACAATAATTGAGGACGATTGCAGATTTAAATCTGAAAGGTTAGAGTTATCAAAGTGTGTAGTTGTGTAGGAAAAACTTGTTTTAGGTGTTGAGTGGCAAATAGATCCATGAATGATGATATTCCTAGTTAGGGTTATTCAAAATTAAAAGGTAATCAGCCTAAATTTGTGGTTACGGAACACATATCCAACCAACCGCACGTAGTAGAAAAAGTAATTTATTAACGCCGGCATTGGAGTAACAGTGTTTTCTCTTCTGACGATTATGGTGGCAGCGCTATGTGCGCCGAAGTGTTAAATTGTGGAGAACGCCTCTTCAAAACGAATCAATTAAGCGAGGTGTAATTTTGCTGACCAAAATGCGGTGCAGACCGCGCCATGTTTGATCCGGCACCACCGTTTGTTATATTTCCTGGGCCGACGTAGTAATTGAAAATATTGCACTGCCGCCATTAAGCGCATATGCAGCAATAAATCTTTCGCGTTTTTTGGGCTTTCCATTTTCAGTACTTTTATTACATATTCGTCATCATAATTTAGGATACGCTAAATTGCCCGTGCCTGAAATTACCTGAATTACAAAGCGAAGAGGTAAATTATTGCGCTGTGAAGATGTATAGATGTTGGTTGTCTCTAAAATAAATGAAAGTGAAAAAAGAAGAAATACACATCTGGGGTGTACAGGATGATTTACGAAAGTGTGATGATTTTCTTTATTTAATTATGAAGTCCTAAGCTGAACAAAGTTTTGGTATATTTTGGCTTTAAATTTTCTCATTATTGCATTGTATTATATTGTAACAGGGTTGACGCACAGAAGCCACTGCTTATCGCGGTCTATTGTGAAAGACCCTGATCTACCAATCAACCCCCGCGCTTACCCCAAATCTGAGGGTTTTTTTTGGTGCTGCCATTTTTATCACTCCGGGAGATATTTTCTCCTGTTCGTAATGTAGGAGCTTCGAGATAATCGTACGCTTAGATCAAGGCGGAGTCCCATCGTCACTTGCGACGGAGTGGGTAGAACACGATAAAAATCTTTTCAGACCGCATGCCGAAAGCCCTCATCATTGTTAGCGAGTGGTGCTTGCAGCAAGAACTTCTAGCACTCGATAACAAAACTATAGCTGTACCATTTACGAACAGTAAGAAAATATTTTTAAATAAAGGATTCCTGAAAGACGATCAACTAGAATATTCTAACGAAGTAAATTATATGAAGATCGCACTCGACCAAAGATGAGATTTGAACAAACAATTAGAAAGAATCACCCATAGAGTAATTATGGCATATTGGTCCTGGGCAAAGACTCTTTGGCCTTCTTTGGGAGAAGTAATATATATTGGCTGTATCAGGCCGTTATAAAACCTATGTTCACCTACGCTTCCATAGTATGGTGGCCAATGCTAAAAGAAAAACAGCTCAGGCTGAACTGCAAAAACTACAAAGAATGGCCTGCTTGGGAATTACATGGGCAATGAGGAAGGTGGTACTAAATACTGCGCTACTTCATCTGTACATTAGGAGGACGGTGGTCCTCAGTGCATATAGGTTAAAGATGACACACAAAAGTGAAGGCGGTGACCTTACACCTCACAGTCCTACACTACGCCAAATCAGAGGTAAGGTCACTAGTAATGCCGACTGACATTATGCTCGTTAAACTAAACTTCAGGACCAAAACCATTCAAAGTGCTGGTTTCAAGTCGATATGAATGGAGCTCAATGGGGTGAAAATTTGAAAGAGGATCCCTAATGTGGTACACAGACGGATCCAAGATGGGACAAGATGTGGAAGTCGGAGTTTTTGGGTCGAACTGCCGTCTCTATAGCTTTAGGCTAAACGCCAATCATCTTTCAGGTAGAAATATCAGGCAGAAAGAACATCTCAAAGAGAAAGGATGAAAGGAGCTAACGTTTATATATGTACTGATATCCAAGCCACGCTAAGTGCCTTAAAAGCAAATAGCTTTCAGTGTAGACTGATACGATATTGCTTACATATTGTAGTACAGCTGGCCCTCACAAACAACTAATCCTGGTGTGGGTGCCAGGGCATTCTCATATTAAAGGTAACGAGGTGGCTGACCAACTGGCCAAACGAGGGGCCAGTAGCCACTTCTATGGACCAGAACTCGTTCTGAGTATTTCGAAAACCCAATTTAGAAGTGAGCTCCGACAATGAAAGCATGGGAAAGCGATATCCGTGTGGAGTTAAATTTCTCGACAACTCATAGCTAAAAGCTTGGTTAACCCTAGACTAAATACTAACAAAAACCTATTCAGGCTCAGCAAACCGGAACAAAAGCTGCTTACTGGCTTGCTCACCGGTCATTGCCCTCTGAGATACCATCTGAAAAAGATGGGTAGACAGGTGTCGGTTTTGCGAATGCGAAATCGGGACTGCAGGCTACATACTCTGCTATTGCAAAGGTCTGGCTCCCAAAAGCTGCAAAAGATAAGCCTAAAAAAATAATAATAATACAAGAAAAAGAAATAACTACTTGCTAACTAAAAAGAATTCTTCTTATGTTTAAGTAAATAAGTAAGAAGTTTATTTATGTAACACTAAAGTATACATTAGTTGCCGAAAGAAAACAAGCATGAATTAGAAAACATAATTACAATTCAATTAAGAAATAAAAATTATTTTTAGTGTAGCTGGAAATATACACAAAATATTCGTTGAAAAACATGGATACATTAGACACAACATGAACGTGAACATATATGAAATACACACATATTGTGAGTTTCGCTTTATTTTTCGTTTTTTTTTTCCTTGTTTTGCTACGAAAATCAAAATATTATTGTAAACATGTATACATAAGTGCGTCGTGGGTTTCAACATATAATTTAAATTTATAATTGCAAAAATTCCTTTATTGAGTAGAAAGTTTGTTGGAGGAAGTAAGCTTTCAATAGTTTTCTGAACTGCTTACTATTAATAGATATTTTAACATGTTTTCCGGTAACTTGTTATATATGGAGACTTCCAAGTTGACAGCCCCAATACCGGTTACATTAAGACTGCACTTGGGTGTATGAAAGTGATTTTTAATTTTGGTATTGTGTTCGTGGACTTCATAATTGTGTTTGTCACTTTATTTGTTTGCGAACATATAAAAAGCAGCTTCGAGTATATATAAGCATGGCAGAGAAAGTATTTCTAGCTGTTTAAATAATGGTCTGCAAGAATCTCTTTATGAATGTGTAGTATTCTTTTTTTAATAATACAGATATTTTTGACCTGCAAGTACGCTTCTACCCTGCAATTTACTACGTTCAAGTTGGCACTAACAGAAGGACACCCAAACTATACAGGTATTCTTTAACAATTTATCATTGAGCAAAATTTGCATAAAACATGCTAAAATTTCTAAAACAGTACTTCAAACTTTTATTATTCAATTAGAGCCTTACATATACCTTAAATGAGCTTTTAAATAGACAAACAATGTAGTTTGTTATATTTATTCTTATATCTTTGGGATTATTCCTTGCACAATTTCTGTGTTTGTGCTACTTCTTACTTTTTGGTCTATTACAAAAGTTTATATTTTCATAGCATTTCTGCCATTTGCAAAACGTATGTATTGTTGGTTAAGTAATAAATAAATAAATAACAAAAATGTTATTATTACTATTATTATTATTTCGAATTCTAAAATTTTGTTATTACTAGTCTCCCTTTTCTTGGAATTTATTCTTACCTTATTGCGTACATCCTAGGCGTACAATATGCCTATCGGATAACATACTTCGCATATGGGAGACATTTTAAGCTTTTAGGTTCCGCAAAAACACATTTTCCGAAACACTCGTGGGAATACCAAGAGCATAGGCCGCAGGCAAATATATATTTATAGGTTATACGTGTATTCTCAGGTGCTCTAACTGGTTTAGTGAAGACGTAACGCGGAAATTGCACGAAAGACGTTTTATTAAATTCCGTCCTTTTACCCTTCGCGTTTTCCGCGATGAAAGTGAAGAAAAATTCCAATAAGTGATACTTCAGGCCCAAGATGCATATTCAAGTTGATGGATTGATCCTGAGTTTTATTATTTTTTTTCTACAATAGGCAACAATAATAGGTATGCGCAAATTTTCCTTTTAAAGTTTGGGAACGAGCTTCGCGAAACTTATTGGATGGTAAGATGGTAGATGCGTATGTTGTACAGAAGAATACATATAACATTCCTGAAGATGAAATAATATTTTCATAACTGAGGTATACTAGCAGCTAAAATTTTACCTTCCACACATTTCGTAAAAATTCTGGTGCAGGCGGAAAAATCAGCACGCTTTTTTTTTTGTTCTGCACAAAAAAAAAGATATTTAGGACATGGTTGGTTTCCCACAGAATTTAACATAGCCCGCGTACGATTCTCCACATGCCTGCATGAAGCCGAACAATTTCGGATGTAAATAAATGCAAAAAGGGTTTTAGCAATCGAATCCTCTAATTACACTTGCGTTCATCATAACTTTGATGCTCAATGTTCATTAGCAGACGAACAGCCAGCCAATAACCACGCATTGAGGTACCTAATCAATAACTAGCTTGTAAAATATCTGGTTTCCTATTCTGTACACGGTATTTAGGTGCTCTTTTTTTTTAGTATTGGATGTAATTTGTAAATAAAGTTAATACGTGAGGTCCCTATAAGTCGATGTTAAGGATATTGTTATGAATTTCTTGAAACAGTAAATTAAAAGGAACAGTAACAAAGTTTATTTTTGTAAAATACTGTTGATGAGTATTATTTTAACATGTAGTAATGTCGGCTTCAATAATAACTGACTATAATACAATTTTAGCTGATATATATATATATGTATAAGAAGGTTAATGAGTTTTTAATGAGCAAAAGTGAAGTTGACGCTTTTTGGAAAGTTGATTAGTAAATGATAAAATACTATTAGTCTAATTACAATTGAAAGTAGTGAGATAAGAAATATGAATGCATTTAAATATATATATTGATGTAGTTCTATAACAATATTTTAATCCACATAGTTTACTGTTATGTTGTAAAATAACGCACTTACAACTCAAACAAGTGCGTTTATAACTTTTTATATACATTTAGTAGTTTTCAGTTGCTTATATTATCTAAGTAATCATGAATGTGGCAATTTGAGATTATATTTATAAATATGATTAATACGTTATCAACCATTTCTGAATTCCAATATCATCAAATTTCCTCTAACCAGGCCATTAAGAGCGCTGGTTTTTTAAACTTACTGCTTTAAAACGTATCTTATGAAACTAGTTTCTTAATATACTACTTTGACATTGCTCGCACTCATCATTTAGATTGTTAGATATAGCAGGATAAGTCAAGAAGGAGTGTGTTTCAATTTAAATTGGTTGCAACAGTTTTTCTTTTATCGCGATTGTAATTGAATATATGCCCCAGACTCATATTATCTAAGTGTCAACTATCATTAGCGATCAGGCCATATTGCTCAGGATTCTGCTTCCTTTCATCGCTATAATAAAAATAGTTATTGGATTTACAGATAGTTGTACTAAAAAAATTGATCTAACTGGAGTATGTCGGAGATCATTGGAAGTAGATTGAGTTCAATATGAGATAGCAGCCACATTATTCGATCACCAGTAAATGGGGCTAGTGCGTCCTCTAGAGCCTTGTTCAATGAGATATTTTTTTGGTCTTCCAGAGAAATGTTTGCCTTCTCAAAGATTATATACCTGATTCTAGTGGCGACTGGACAGTTGCAGATGATATGGTCTTTCCTTGTTTCGCAAATACAGCTGATTCTGTCTAATTAAAGAAGATTCTGTCTAGGTGCTCCTAAGTCTGCAGTAACCTATAGAATAGAAATAATTGTTTTGATATTTTTACTATCGAATCCGAGTAATTCTTAGATTCTGACATAATTGGGTGAATGGTCACTCTCGTATGTACTAATCAGGACGATTGAAACAGCTACTTGCTTCAAGTTGCACTAAAAATTATAAAATTTTAAATTTGATAATACAAGCTGTAGTATGATATTATGATATATTCAGTATGATATTTTTTTATTACAAAATTATTTATTTCATAGCACTTTTTCCGTTTGTAAATATTAGTCCATCTATTAAGACTAGTACCATTTTAAACATGTTGTAAATGTGTCGAGGAAGAGAAAATAAAATGGGAAGGAGCCATGTTTTACATTTTTAAGTTACTTTTAAGATGCAGTATGATGTGTATACTTGGCATATATTGTACTTTGAGTGAGTACTACTTACCTATTGTCCAAAATGTCTGCTGAAGCATAAATTTAGTTATAATACCCAGTGTCTATGATCCATTTTTATTTTTAGATATTAAGTAGTTCAACATGTAAAATCCTGTGGATGTATTAAATTCATCACATGTGTTGTTGTCTGAGAAACTGCATTTCCAAAATTAAAGAAATTTATAATTTTTTTAAGAAAAACTCGAAAATTTATAAAAAAATATCACCCAGGAACAACTGATATCAAATGATAAAGCGCAATCTAACCCAAAGATTTATTAGCGTTTGAATTAAAATAGATGTACCTAATAAATTTTGAAAATGATGTGTCCAAATATACCTTGTGATATTGAAAGAGCTACAATGCAGTACCACGCGATAGGAAACCATAAAATAATAAAGAAGGTTTGATACACCAATGCCGTAAGTCTTTTGTTTTTAAAATATAGTAGGTTAAAAGTTTCTTGGATAATTAATTTTTTTCAACTGTGAAGTCAAAATTATCGTATTTACTGCGAGAATTATTGGAATATAATTATATTATAGTAAACGTTTATCAAAGAAACGTTTACCTGTAGGTAGCTATGAAATTATGGCATCCGTCAAATTAATATTATAATAATGTATACCGATTTGTTGTGTTCCTGATTATGTTTTCGTTTAGTTTTGTTATTTTTCGTTTTTCAAAATTGCTTTTATAATGGTTCTGTACACTTTTAAAGAATGTAGGGCATTATTGTAAAGCTAATCGCAAAATTTGAGCGAAATGGCCAAGTTATTGGGGTAAAACTGTCAGTTCGAACACGTACCGTCAGGTTAGCCCAAAATATTGCTGCTGTAGCAATAGCTGAAAGTATCGTAGAAAACCAAGGTTTGTCTATTCCAAGACGTTCACAGCAATAATTGAAGATCTCATAGATCAGCCTTCATCATATTCCGAATAAGGATCTTAGCCTACATGTTTATAAAGTGCACCTGACACAGGAATTAAATCATAAACTGCGCCGACCTTTCGTTTATTGAGTGCTCCAAATGCGGGTAGATTTTCCGGTTTTTTTTTAGAAAATCAGTTAGGGACGGAGCCCACTTCCATCTTAGTGGAAATCCATAGTCGAGAAGTCTTTTTATTAAGTTATTGTTTGGTTAAGTTATTGTTTAGTGTGGTTTTTGTATCGGCGGAATCATCGGATCTTACTTTTTTAGAATGTTGATGGCGGATATTGTGGAAAGGAAATTAAAATTAAACACTGGTTTCGTTTGGTTTTTGATTTATTCTCGTTTAACAAACAATAATAATTTCGTAATAAATCACAAATCTTACAATAAAGGGTTAGACAATTAATTATATATCACAGCAATTACAAAGTCCTTTGTCAACAGAGAATTGAACGGAAACGGTTCACTAAAACTAAACGTAAACAGATAACTTCCGTTATGTAATTACGATATGATTATTTGATTTGTCTGGATATCAAACTGTTGAATTGCTAGTATGCGTTCCGTTGGGGTTTTCTCTTCTATAACGTACTAAAATAATAGATACGAAAAATGATGAAACATCGAAACTTCCAGTCATCTCCTTTCCAATCGTTTTAATATATTTTAACTATTTGTCAACATTAATAAAATAAATACTTTTTGAATGTCATCATGGACGGTGCATAATACGGTGACTTTATTGTAGACGTACATATCTTTAACTTAATTAATATTAGTGTTAAGTTTACTACATCCTCGAAGCAGAGTTTCCAAATATTTTTTTATAGAAAAAAAAAGGGTATAATGATATAATTAAGACAGCAACAACTACAAAAAAATATGACTACCACAAAAGCAGTTTGTATTGTAATAAAAACTAATTATAGCCTCTTTCTAAATAAATAGTTTTCACAGGGAAAGGTGAAGTAGTGGTATTATTGAATCATAACCATCACTAACGAGGTTGCATTGTATCAAATTGTATGTAAAAGTGGTATTTCTCAAAATAAATGAAGATAAAATATTGAAATTATTATCGAACAAGGATCTGTAACGTCCAAACCCTCAACGTATACGTTCAGCATCTGTATAATGCTTGCTGATATATTGCAAGTCATCGTTCTGATCCATTAGGTGATCTACCGAAAGTGCTTTCCAAGATTACTCCTTCTCGCACACAAATTCACACACTCGCACACATATTCGCCCTAGATACGGGTGTCTGCCTAACGATCTCAAGCTTACAAACCATAATAGCGTTCTTCCGGATCGCAGATTGCGCCTGAAAAAAGTTAATAATTTCGCAGTCAGTTGGAAAAAGCGGCGATTAACAAAACCCCTAATTAGTTCGTTTCTCTTCTTCCGAACAAAGTAATATTCTGTGAAACCGTTGAGTATACAAAACAGTTTATAAAGTGCATTATGGCTTAGAAATTTTGCGTTGATTAATCAATCATCTTCTACTATCCGTCATTGCTTAAATGTATGAAACGTCCCACTATTATGGATTATTAATTTTAGAATGTATGCAATATTTCTTTTAAAGCAAGTCCTTTAATATTATTTTTTACAGCGCAAGCGTGTGGGCTCCATTAATCTTCCCATCGCTGAGATCATGTGGACAAAAATTAATTGTGACGGAATAGTTAAGTTTAGCTGCAATTGAATGAAATGCTTGCTTGTATTTCTGTTTTCGTATAAAATTTATGACTTGACTAGTATGAGGTGAAATGGCAAATTCAACTTTTAATATTTTAAAAAAATAAAGCGCAGCGTTTGTTTATACAGTTTATACAAATAGATATTGGTATCGTAACTTTAAATACAAGTATTTTTTCTAATCTGATGCCATAAAAACGCAATTACTGCATCGAAAGCGATGCGTTCATAACCTATAAAAGCACAGTTTATAGATAATCTAGTTCAATTTAGTTTTTCGAGGGTAGCCACTTGTAATTTGTAATTCTAATGTCAAAATGAAAAAAAAAAAATCAAAATGGAGTCTATATTTTCAATGTACGATGTGTAGAATATGTATAAAAATGAAACGAAGTAAAATATTTTACAGCTATAGCAATTTTTGGGGACGATATCCATCGAAAAATTTTTAAATTTCGATCTATTCTTCAACAAGAATCTATTCAAATATTCTATTTTGAATTATGTTCTTAAATTTTAGCATTTATAGTAACACCAGGCAAACGTTTTTATTTATTTCCATCAATTGTAGTGGTTTCGTTTGTAGTAGTTTGAGATCCGAGCATGTGAGAAATTTTAATTTTTTTGTTTAAGGAGGATTCAATGTAACCCTCAGTCAGGGCTGAAGACTTTCAAGTATATTTACAACTTTATGCTACAAAACAAAGATTATGCGATACTTTTATGATTCAAAACTAAATTATGCGATACTTTTTTGGCGGAGTGTATGTACACTGTTCTCCTTTTCTAATGTCTCCCCCTTGCGACGACCAAATATCAATACTACTTTCCATATAGCAAGGTCAGGTACTTCGGCTGAGCTCGGATTCGCAGGTATAAAGCGAGTAGAAAAGAACATTACCATTGTTGAGCAGGGCGTAATTACATTTTCTCAACATATTTAAAGGGGCAAAGGAATTTCACCAATAAAACATTTGCATATATTAATCCCTCCACTATTATTGGAAATTTAGTTTAGTAGGTGTAAATTTGTATCTGTACCTAATCTTCTTATTGTTCGTTCATATTCGTTTTTATTGTATACATTTATTTATTTCTTATATACATTTGAAATGCGTTTGTATAATACTATTATATCGACAGGAAATGCGGATAAGAGATAATCTTTTTCTTAGAAACAAAAGTACTACAAGGCTAGTAAAACTGATTACCAGTAATATTATTTGTGAGGATTTATAAAAACAAAATGTAATTTTGTTTAGTTTCATACAATAACTTATTGTTAGTTATAAGTATATGGTAATTATATTTATCTCGGTATATTGTTTAATATAAGATCTGGTTTAAATAAATATAAAATACAGTAAATACGAAATAGAGAAGAAACAGTTTATACTCCTGAGACAAATTACAATTAAATATAAAAATCCTAAATATAACATTGCCCAGCAAATATCAATCAATATCCACTATTAAAGCAACTTAAGGAATATCTGAAATATATGTAACTGTGAGCTAATATTTATTTGTTTATTTTGCCGGTCACACGTAAAAAACATTACATTTATCATTAAACTGCGGCATTCTGTTTCATCTTTCTATCTTGCATATATTTGCATTATGTAAGGAAAAAATACTGAAAGATTAAACAAAACCATAATAATTGAAATTGTTTTTAATTCTTTTATTGATACATTGGGCAATTACGTAGCTATAATATAGGAAATATGTAACTGTGGTCACAATTTTGGCAGGCAAAAAATCGTTAATAACACTGTTCTGATATCTATTTATATGAACGAAAACTTTTGACTGCAGTTCGGGTCCCTCATTATAAGACAAACAATTTCTGAGTGCAATTCAGATACACCAATTCATTGCACGTCCTATGTAACTGGGGTTACTTTTACAACATGCAATAAAAGCACATCAGCACCGATTTTATCAGGCATACTTATCTATGAATCGTAAACTAAACCCAGGGTGAATATACTTATAATATAAATTATATCTGCTACCTGCTACGCGCGGGTTGGAACGTGTAATAGAAAGTATAGATACATTGTTGCAAGGGGAAGACAGTAGAAAAGGAAATTGCTATACATCCTTATATATAGTTAGAGATCCTCAGCATAGAGTAATTTGTCCATAAAGTAGATGATTATTAATTAAATTACAAAAAATTATCAATTAAAGCGTCTTCTAATATAACATGAAGTTTTTTTTTCATTTTATATTAAATTTAAGATGTGTCAAATATTTAATATAAAAATCGCGATAAATTCAGATTTTGAATTTATGTCAAAAGCCATAATGATTATTTTTATATAAAAATTGATTTTATATAAAAATAAGAGGCAGATTAGATAGAATAAAATAAAGAAGCCTTGTCATAAGACACTTATTGCACGCGGTCGTTAAGACTCCACGCACGTCGTGTTCTAAACTTGGGCTCATGCAATAAGACGTGTATTGTAACACTCGTACTTTAATATACTATTACTTTATGTTTGACTTTAGCCAACTAGCATCTCAATTTTGTTTCTTTAATTTTCGAACTAAAATTTGAAGCAACTTCAATCAACATTTAATAAAAAAAGTTGTAATAACAGAACTATTTACACATTGTTACCTACTTAATTAAAACTGTTGCATTACCTATACACTTGCAATAAAATAGGTACAGTTAAAATATACAATAACGATACCTATCGTCCTACAGTGTGAACATATAGGTCCACACAGTTATGCAAACTCAATGCGAACACAGAACTAAAACGAACTGTGTTAATAATGGAATGCTCTTTATTACTGCGAACCGTGCCCTCCTAAAATATTTTGTCATTCTATTTAGGTTCGACGGTGCGCGTATTATGTTTGTGTATTCTCCCTATATATTCCATTAAACGAACCACAAAAATGTTTGAAATGCCTTTGAGTATTTCCATTACTTTTTTAAAAACCGTTGCGCGGCTATGTCACCGATCTCGCAGATTTTTGTTTTAGGACAACTTCGCGCAGAAAGAAGATTTTTACCGGAGATTGAGCTCGTTTCTTCATCTGGGAAACGCAGTTTTTTTTTTCAGATATTTTCGTTCGGGTAAACCCGAACGCTTCGCAACCGAATTGCTTCTTTTTTGGGGAACGCCTCGGCACTTGACTCTACAATCGTATATATAGATTTCTTTTTGCACAAAATTTGGAAAACCGCATGCGACAATATATTACCGAATAATCAATCAATTTGAAAGTCGCGCTATTTACTCTCTTTTTGATTAAATGAGGATTTGTTAATCTCATTATTTAGCTTTTTAAATATATTTTTGACAATTTCAGATCTGATACCGAAATATCTAAATCTGTAACAAAAGACACTGGGACAAAACAGCTTCTTTTCAGAAATTAATTAAAATCGTCCTTTTCTATCGGATAAAAACGTGCAATATTTTAAGAGAAAACTGTAGATACTGTTGATTTTGACAAAAAAAAAATATGTTTCAAGCAATAGTTTATATATCTGTCATCTGATGGTCTGGCATTTTGGTTAATTCATAGTTCGAAAACAGGGAGAAGAACGATGGAACTTATATCAGCTTATGTGACGTGTTGTCGATAATGTTTCGCCATTTTGATCGTCAAATTAAGAAAAGGCTACAGAAACAAACTGTGTACTTCAATGTTTGCACATATATCCACAGATTGATAAAACGAACCTCAAAATAACAGAGATGTCGATAGAGCACCACCTATTTTATCGACAATACGTCTTTAACAAAGAGTTGAGACATCTGTGAGTCTCTTTCGAAGTCGGTACAACACATAAGCTGATATAAGTTCCATCGTTTTTCTCGCCATTTTCAAATTCTGATTGCTCATTTCTTGATAATTTCCTTTTTTTTCTCGTATTATGAAATCCGTCATCGTATACAAACGTGCCCTCTATGAATTGGTTAGCATTTCCTTTTGTCCGATAGAAAAGGACGCTAGGTCACTGCATATTCCGCCAAATGCTACAAACGGGTGAAATAACTAATTTCCTCTCTGTTTATAGACATGTATTGAGAATTGCGCTACATTAAAAGATTCAACGATAGTCCTCAGAGTAAAACCCAGAGTAAAAATTTTTAGGAATTGTTCTACAAACTTAAAGTTAATTCTTTTCTAAATCTAAGCCGATTTCGACTTGCAGCACATGAGATATCATAGCTCCAAAATAACCAATTTTTTAAAAAGGACTGTCTTGTAAACACAAGAAGTCAAGAGGCTGCAATTTCCGGAGAATCCATGTCAAATGATTTTTCAATAATAAAAATCCAAAAGAACAAGTGAAAAAATCCCTTACCACAAAAATTAAAAGATACAAATCTAAATACGTATTTCGGCAACTAAGTTGCCATCTTCAGTAGAAAACAAGTGAAGAGCAGTGTTAAACGTAGTGTTTTCGGCTAAGGTAAACCTTGGAAGATATGCTCTTCACTGTGTGTGTGTTATTCCACTAGATGGCAACTTAGTGTTTTAATTTTTGTGGTAAGGGATTTTTTCACTTGTTCTTTTGGATTTTTGTTATAGTTTTCAAGCCACAGTCTCCACCCATCACAGGAAATGGTTTTTCATCTAAAAAAAAAAAAATAGTATGAACTCGTTACACAAAATTTTTGAGATATATTAGAAAATAGATTTTGTTTCTAAATTCCAAATAAAGAACATTGAAAATGTTTAAATTGTTTTCGAAATTTTCAAGAATAAGAGAGGTATACCTATAGAGAAAAAATTAATATTCGTAAAAATGCTGAAAACGGTAAGATAAATGGATAAATTTAAAATTCGGTTTCACCAACGATTTCATCTAGAAAAGGCAGACCTGGACTACCTATCTCATGTATTTATCCATTACGTACATAGAATTTGGTACACCTGTACAAGTAGCCATTGATGCTTATGTTCTTTATGAATCACTTTAATATCCTGTATGTTCATACTCATCATTTCTATCTTCAGTTAATAACTATTGCAAATATAAAAAGTTTATATCTTCATGTTACTTTCAGTACATAAACTATGAATCCATGGGACGAAACTTTAATAGAAATTTTTATACTCCGTTGCGGTAGATTGCTATCACCACCGGCATCAGAGGATAGCCACAGAAATAAAAGAAAACCCAGCTTCATTGGCGTAGTATACGGTATGGAGTTCAGTCGCTCGCAGCGACATCTACTTTACACTATCCGTGCCTTAGATACATTGCATGGATAACGCGATAGGCTATTTACGTGACCGTATTATGCACCGCATCCTATGTATATTTCATATTACGTATGTATATAAATATGCTTGTTATATAAGTATGATTTACATAAAAACGGATACCGCCTTAAGGATCGCTTTTTAAGTCAGTGGTTCTTAACACCATTATGACGTTTCTGCCCTTTCTGTAAAGAAAAAGGTGATAAAGTCAGAAAGAGATTAACATCACTCCAACTTGTTGATGTATGATATTGAATTTTTAAAAAAGGTTGCTTCATAAATAGTTATCCAATATATCTATCAAAATGAAAATGTTATATTCATCGTATCCTGTATGAAATGTAAGAAAGTTTTAATGCCAAAGGGTTTGCGTCTAGCATGACGGAAGTTTTGTGATTATTGCAAAATAATTAAATTCTGGATCATATACACAGTAAGTTTATGTGATAGTTAAGAAGATTAAAGATCTTCTCTGACACAGCAGCAAAAAATGTTACCTTTGACGCTGCACTTGAAAGCACGTTCATTCCGAAAACAAATATAAGTACTGAGTATGTGCACAGAAAATATTAGCTTACAAGTGGATGTATAAAAGGTTATACAATCCAGAAAATGCAAAAGCACTTTCGCTATAAAATGGCTTTGAACATGTCTTTTACATTTTATATTAAGTTAAAATAGATAGTTTTATTGTTTATTATTTCTTGTTTTCGTGTTATTCCAATTAATAAATATATAATTCATGACATTTTCTTTAAGTATCTATATATGTAATTTGCTAAATATTTCTCGGAAATTATGTTGAGTTTAGTGTCAATCGATATTTGGATCTTCATAAAAGAAGCAATATAATACCACAGTTGACAGCATATTTTCGTTTGTTTAATTAAAATATCCTGGTGATTAGTATTTTAGTGTAATTTTTTATTTTTAGTGTAATAATTTTCCCAATAGGAATAGACAGTTTGTTAGTTTACCAAAGTAAATGAATAGAAATTAAATAGAAGCTTTAAGAAATGCTGCAGGTTTGAAAAGTAGCAATAAACGATTGTTTGAGTGTAATGAATATCATTATGCGAATCAATTTAGAAAAATTATCTTTAAACAGTAGGAAAGTAACGACAATTAATTGCAATTTGTTCAAAACGCGTTAATAGAAACACTTTCTAAAAATTAGCAACATAAATAAGTTGTACTTCAATGACGTGAAGATTAATTTAAAAAATGAGAAAGAAAGCTGAAGTTAACCAATGCTTCATTCAGAACCGATGAAGTGTTTGTAGAAATGACTCTCTTTATTTATTTTAATAAACAAGTAAGTGCAGCGGTAGATAATTCTTTAAACTGTATCTTTGGAGGTAAATCTAGTGTTTAAATGTTCTGTACCACATAATTTAGTGTCTTAAGTATTAGGGCGCACGCACATTTATATATTGAAAGCTGAGAGCATTGCTTAAGTTTTACTGTTTCTTAAACAATACCTTCAACATTATGTACCGTCCATTGAGGTGAATCGAGGCAGAACGAAACATGAACACTAACAGCACCAAGCATCGACAAAATCTAATAAATTTTGTACTTTTGCCATATATTGCGGGCGCACATTGAGAATTTAGTGAGAAAATAGAAGATGTTCTAAATATTCCGTTCGAAATTTACAAGAAAACTTTAGTGTATGATACTTATCGATATGTTTAATGCTAAATTTAGAACAAAATTCCGTACTAAATTATGTAAAAATGGCGTAGGTCTAGTATTGCCCTTGATACAGAAAAACAGATAACATTAACATATGTATATGCAACAATGTGTGAAGAACCACTGGCTTGAACATACCTATGAAGTCTTTTAGAAATTATCCTTCAAAAGGTTTAGAATATACTGTTGCCATTATGACCTCTATTCTTTCCATTACTTAAATGAGCAGGCGGTCATACGGCACTTCCGGAATAACCAAAAGTGTTCGTTCGCTTACTGTAATCGGCGAATCCCGTGTCTTGCGGCGTCTGGAACGTCTCTATCTTAACGCATTTCTTTTTCGCTTTCTGGTGCTGTAGCGTTTTGCTACGCGCGCAATATCCGACCCCTGAACTATTCGAGCTACTCGAACCCAGATCGGAGACGCCGAGGAAACCCTGGTGAAGAGTGGTACCGCCACCACCCGTGCCCGAGTGCGGTAAGGTACCGTATTTATTAATCGAAAAGTTCGTGTACGACGATAAGGGCGTTTGATGGTGCATCGCTGTCGAGCCGTGGAGATTTTTAACTGTTATAGGAACGGTTTGACCCACTAGCGAGTTCGTTTCTGCGAAGTCCCCGTCGATAACTTCAGATAACAAAGCACTAGTCGTGTTAGTGTCAGTGGTGTCCGTGAAGTCGATACACTTATTTGTGGTACACACATCCGGTGGCGTCTTGTTGAGTAGTGGGCCGCACTCTGCCTCATACTTGGGACGGTCTAGACGTATCGAATCGTACTGTTGACGCTGCTGGCTACTGCAGAGATGTTTGTCCATACATTCGGCGTGCAGGCGCTGATGTTCGCGTAGTTTCCTCTCCGCACCGGGCACCATAATCCGCACCTGGAGCAATTATTCGCAGCTATTAATAGTATAAGGACAAGGGAAGGCAGGTGTGTACGCCCGTTATGAACGTTTGTGTGTGGGTTAAGTCCGGGAGTTAATTAGTTCGTCTGAGAATGCGTCGCGGATAGGTGGTTCAGGAAATTGGGAATGTCGGAAACTCGAAAACGGTCTTGATTATGAGTTAGATGAGTTTACGATGTGCCTCTATTCAAACATGAACATTATGAATTTTAATTATTAAACGTAGTGTTTGTAAGGATAGAAAGCTGAAAAGTAGAAGTTTCACGCTAGACTAATTAATATGACATTGATTGTAATTTCCCTAAAATTGGTAATATTAGGCTTAAATTTAGCTTCACAGAGACCAGATGCATATTTACTATTGAAATTTTAAATGATGTCGGAAAATAAATAATCTTCCATAATGTTATTATTTTTCACACATTACCAAGAAGGTGATTTTTAAATAAATTAAATACAAAGTAGTCTTGGAGGAATTTTAGAGATTTTAAGTTATTTAAATTTCCGGAATATAACTTATTGCGTGCTGAATGGATAAAAAATGCGGGTAAATACGTGTTGTCTTTGTTACATTAATACAAGAATTCAACAGTAAAAACTCACGACAATATTGCTCTTGCCATCAACATACATATATTGATATTGTAAATTATAATTAAATATTAAAACATCATCAAAATAAAATAAAATTGCAGACTTAGTTGCAAAAAAATTGTACCATATTCAATTATTAAATTAAAAATTAAAATACCAAACGTCACGATGTATAGGTATATAGGCTGTTTTAAATCTGCGGGTCATTATAAATTATAGGGATTTTGTTTATTAAAAGAAAGATACAACGTATGTAGGTTTAAATTTGACATAGCTAAATTTGACAGGTTTTTGATTTGTGCTTATATCGTCTATAAATTTGAAATTGCCAAAACTAAAGTTTTAAACAAAAATCTGTATTCTATCGAAAATTCCACGGTAGTCCGTGAATTTGCACTTGCAAATTATACGCTTCTGCTTTGTGACGTGGATATATAATTATATTAAGTTAGGGAATTTTCTGCTTATACCTAAGTTTAGACTATATATTTTTTTTTGCAGTAGCCGAGATGACCCTAGCACTACAAATATTAAAATATGTATAGTATACTTTTAAAATATACAGGGTTATTTATTATGCAATATTATGGCCAAAACACGTGACGTTCAAAAAGTTTTTCACTTTTGGGATGTATGGGGGTTTATTGTGGTTACTTTTTAAAATTACTTTCATATTATACAGAATGATCCAAAAGCAATAAAAGTATCAAAGTTCTGTTTTTTTTAAATAGATCCCTCCTCTGTTATTGCACTTCTGGATTGTCTGATCAAAATAGGTGTCTGTTTTAATAAGGTTTATAATAATTAAACCTTAACGTTTTTCAAAGAATTTAAATTTTCGGAAAATCTCATCTAATTTTCTTCGAAGCTTATGGTAAAGTGTAACAATAGACCATATTATATAACTCAATTATAATAAACCTGCTATCTTATTCAAGGTGTACAAAAATTAAAACTAATCGAACAAGAATTGTAGCTATAACGTGATTAATTTAAATAGAACGCCATAGTTTTTAATTTACCAGCAAATCTACTTTTTAATTACTTATCGAATGGTATTTATAGGTTAAGCTTTAAGTCTTCGCATTTGAATATGCTAATTAATCGTTTTTTGCACCATTTGGTGTTTCTAACCTATCTAGGTGCCTATATAGTACTAAGAAATGTCAGATAATTTACAATTATAAGAATAATAATGAAGAGTATCTTTAGAAGTGCTCGGAAACTTTACGTAATTTATAATCCAATCCCCTATAACAACAATAATGGTAATAACATATCAACGATAGCATAAAACAAAAGCAAAATATGCATTTAGAACAAAAAAGAACGACAGAAGAAGCGATGAAGAAAAGGATAGATCAAATATTACATCGTTGCAAAAGGAGAGTAAAAATAGGAGAACATGAATTTTAAGAAGTGTAAAACTTTAAAAGTCTTGGAATTACGATCAATTGTCGAAATGACAGAAGCACAAAAACGGCGCAAAGAATACAGGCGGGGTATATCATTTATGTTTATACAAATGGAAGATAAGTAGAGCTACAAAACCTAAAATCTATAAGACTGCAATTAGACCAGCAGTAATCTATACGGCGGAACCATGTGCCTTACAAGGAAATACGAGAAAAACCTCAGAACTGTTGAAAGAAGAATAATAAGACGCATTTACGGACCTAAGAAGATCAATGCAGAAGAAAATGTGACTCTATATCGAGAGAATAAACACAATTGTAGAAGGTGAAGATATAGTTAGATTAAGGAAGTTGCAAAGGATAAAATGGTATGAACATGTGAATAGGAAGGGAAAAGAAATGGCGGTACGGAAAATAATGAAGTTGAAACCACTAGCAAGTAGATGGACAGAAGGCTTAAAATAAGATTGGAGGAACAAGTAATCAATGATTTACACTCACGGATACCTAAAATGTCCTGTCTAATGCGTAGTGTGTAACTCGGATGCAGGGAACGTTGCCCTCGCACTGTGACTTAGTCCGGACAATTTGAGTGTCCGTGGGTGTACAAAGCCTTGGGATAATAAAATGGACGAGGAAGATTAAGAATAAAGAAGAATGGTATGTATATCGTAGGATGTAAGAAGGAGTAAGAATTTGTAGATAGATGAAAGAAAGAAGGGTGGAATGATCAACCACCTTCGCTTTGAAGGTCATAAGAACTCAATAGGAGTGGTTTTAATTCTGATAGAAATGTACAGTCGTGGACTTTAGGAATGACCGTTGAAGTTGCACTGAGCGAAATAGCGCTACACTCACTACACGTACTAGACAGGTTTCGCCGCAATTTAAGCGGTCATGCCTAAAGTCCACAGCTGTACATATGGCCTTATATATAAGGTCTTACCGAAAAATATGCAAACTAGATCAACTCATCTTGTTTACACGATTCATTTTTCATATATACATTTTTCTGCAGACATGTATGCTATGCACGGCCCTTAGTGTCTCCGTATATATTTTATATGAGGCATTTACAACGGCACAAAGATGTAATCTGTTTCTATAGAGATTAAACCGATTTTCCGCAGGAAATCTCGACAGACTTGTACCGCTTGTTTACGACCTTTCTCTCGACGTTCCTTCCGTCATTCTCATGCAAATGTTTGCCATGGGAATGCTTTATTTACTATCGAAAATACATAAATATCTATATATTCGTAATATCGTCGCGGTACATTGGAATAGCGACTCGAAATCATATTTACGATCATTTGTTCCTCGAAGCGCGACGAAAACGCGGATGAAATAAACCGCTTGTGCATTTTATTGATATGTTAAGCTTCCGAGCCCCGAGCGCTCTTTGACGAGATAACCACGATCCAACACAATAAAGAAAGCCACACAAACAGGAGATGGGGAGAATAGGATTTCCGTCTTAAATTAAAAAAAAAAAAGAAAGGACGAGGGGACGGAGGGAAAAGTGCGATTTTCCACGGAATTTCCTCTGTTTGTTTTAAAAGTAAAGAGAACAAATAAATGAGAGAAACTGGGGCTGAAAATTGAAAGGGTTTTATGCTATTAATCTCTCGCATTCATAAAAAATGAGGCTCGGGACGAATCCTGGTAAAAATTCCAATTAATTCTTCAAGTTATAAAGGCGCTTCTTTTTTTAATTTCATGCGGACAGATTTCACATCGGAAGGTCTCCTATTTTAAATAATGGGTGATCCTATTCGTGCTCCATATATTGGCTATACTGTAAATGAGGCAGTTGCCATTAAAGGCGCGTGTTTGACACATGAACTGTCATAGTCTAAGAGGATAGTTAAGAAAACTTGGCAGGCGTCTCGCAGCTGCGTCATAGTCATCGGGTAATCCTTTCTTAATGCCATATTCGTGTTTAGCATGTTGAATTCATAAATATTTCGATACTTTCACTGATGATGCCATTTTATTGTTGTCCAGTGTAATTGGTATATGATAAACGACATGTTATACCACAAATATTTGATCTTTTTATATCTATTGCTTAAATATACGGCTTTACTAACAGAAAACTCTAATTACAATAAATGTATGAATTTGAGTTGATTGATGATTTGAAATGAGTTTCATAGTACTGTTTGGATATTCAGGAAATCTTTTGGGAAATAGCAAAAATATATAAAATCCGTCCCAGTTTCTGTAAAGCAAGTACCTAACGTGTTTAAATCAATTGCTTGTTAACATGCCGAATTATTTATTGTCCATATAGAGACTTTAATAACGTGTTTATTAGTTAAGTTAATAATTAATCACGCAATCTGAGGAAATGCCTTACTTACAAAATTTATCTTTTTATAAAGGAATTGAAGAATGGTGGTTAATTAGATTTGTAGGTAGCAATAAAATAGTAATAATCTTCAATTTTAGTTATATAGATTCGATAACTTCCCCAATAGCGAGTCCCAATTGCCAGAATAAACACACGGAGAAAAGGTTTCCCTTTTCCGCTCAACAAACTCGGAAAAAGGGCAAACTGTAAACTTTCTAAATGTGAGTTTAATTCAGAAATATTTACATTACAATCGAAGAGGGTGAAAGGGCAATACAACGGAAAGAAACTGATTTCGTCAATATCATGCACTCCAAGTTCGGATGAGATATATTTAGGTATTATACGGTTGGAATGCCGGATATACGTAAGAGCATACTTCGTGTTTCGACCTTTTCTTCCTTTCACATATTTGGGGCGCTTATAACAATAAAAGTGCCATATTTTTATTCTTATGTGACCTTATTCAAATAGAAAATCTATCAGGTGACCTGTGGTATATGCTTCTTGGATTGAAAAACTACATTATATTATTCAAACATGTCGATAGCCTACTAGGGAAAAATTGGTTCTCGACAGTGAAATTTGAGTTATAAATTGAAAAGGAGGTTGAACATAAATTCATTCGTTTATCGTTGCTTACTTTATTTTTCTGAAGGATGTAATAGATCTGGTATTTATTGCTGATAGAAATAGTTGCAACTTTGCTGGAGTAATTCTGGGCATAAAGTGATATTTTTTCCAAGACCAACACCAATTTTTATCTTATAGTTCAGGGGTGGCCAGACTTTATCCTGCCAATAGCCAAAACTCTTTAACTCAGAATTTTGAGAGTCGTAAAGAGATAAACGTCTTAATTATGTAGTATTTAAATTTCACGGTCTTTATTTTCATATATAAAATATTTTAAGAAACACATTGAGGTATACAAATACAATAAATATAAGTACTTATAATAATTTTTTTATTCTTTACTGGTAGATGGTGTATGTGTTTGTATTTTGGCTGCAAATCGTTGAAAATCTAGTTCATAAGTTGTTAGTGCCGTACGAATAAGATCAGATAAATGTTCATTTGTCAGCTGGGAACGCTGCTTCGATTTAATAAATTTCATTGTTGAGTAAAAAGATTCGTAGCAATACGTTGTACCAAATATCGAAATCAATTTACATGCTGCATTCTTAAGACCAATTTCCAAAATTCTATTTGGGATTGTAATGATTTATGGTAGGTACATCTCCAATGCCAGGTCCTCCTGAATTCTCGCCAGCTGATTTATCAGGGAGTAAATACTTGAGCAGTGTGAAGTCGTCACTAATTATGTCAATTTCAAATGGATTTACAAGAAAATTGATACAAGATTTAAAATTGTTTAAATCTGCAAATCTTAATTTGAAAATTTCCATCAATTCCTGTAATTTGGCTTGGTATCTTCGAGTTGTGAATTTTTACTTTTTAATCGAGGAAAGATTAAACGTTTTTGTCATCAAATCTTGTTCAAGTAGTAGCATTTTTTTTTTTGGAAACTGAAAATTGTTTGAGTAAGATCAATAACAGTTTTTTGTTCGCCCTGTAATTCTAACAATAAGTTAAGTGATTGTAAGTGTTCCATTATATCAGTCAAAACATTAAATCTTGATTCCAGTGATTATCTTCTAACTGTGGATAGTGCTTTCCTTTTCTTTAAGAAAATTAGTAATAGGGCCGATTAAGTTGACGAAGCGGCTTAATACATTATAGGTGTATAACCATCTCACTAAAGAATAAAATGGTAAGTCATTGGGATGATCTTCGAGATCCAGTTCTTCAAGAAAGTTTTTAAATTGACGATGACTTTTTGAGCTTGTTCGAATATAATTCACTATTTGTAAAACGATTATCATGACATTTTCATACTTAAAGAATTTTGCTACCAAATTTTCGCGATGTATAATACAGTGAATAGGGAAAAAATCTGGAATTTTGCATTTAGAAGACCTACAAGACATTCTACATGTTTACCCTACATCGCAGGTGCTCCATCGGTTGCCACACTTACAAGATTCTTTAAAGGTAAGCCAGTTCTCTCTATAATTAAATCAAGTGCATTTTTGATATCGATACCGCGAGTGGTATCTTTAAGTGGTACTAAATCTAATAATTCTTCATTAACTAACAGATCGAATAAATACGGTTAATTGCGGAATATCTTGAATATCCGTAGATTCGTCAAGAGCTAAACTGAATCCTATACTCTTTTTTATGTTTCGTATCAGTTGTTCTGCACAGTCTTTACTGATTTCTGTAATGCGTCGTTCAATTGTATGACGTGAAATGAGAATTTCGGATATTAATTTTAAGAGTTTGGTATTACTGGGATCCAAAATCTTTACAACTTGCTCAATATTCTTCTTTAGAAATTTCCCCTCTGTATATGGGCGTTTAGCGTGTGCAATATTCGAAGATATGGCAAAAGTGTCCACGGACCCAGTATCATTTTCCTTAAAAAATGTTGACAATAAATTCTGCTGAGCACGTAGCGCGGTCGTTAAAGGTTTTAGTTTGTTGGTCTTTATGGTCGAATATCCACATAGGATATTGGGCAACAAACTTACCATAGTTTTGTTCGTGGTGCCGTTTCAAATTACTTGTTTATATTATACGTCTATTTCTATCTTTTCTTTTGTACATTTTATTAGAAATGCAGCTTACAATTACCTAGTAAAAATTACGCACAAGACGCCTTAAAATATTTACAAACCTTTTTCTTTAAATACTTATATGTATAGGTAAATCTAAAGTTAAATAAACCATATTTAAATTTTTTTCGGCATTGGCTACAGCCGCATTGAAGACCTAGGAGAGCCGCAGTTTGGCCAAGTATGTAATAGTTGGTAAATATCTATTTGTAAAGAGACATTAAATTAAATTTGGAAAATATGTTGAAAATCTTCTTTATTTCCTCTTGAATAAGTTTCGGCTGTTAGGCGATCGTCCATTGAAATAATTAGTTTATGTCAATTTAGTAAAGTTCGTTCATTAATTGATTATGTGGTTAAATGTATTCAAATTGGATGAAAGTAAAAAACTTATAATGAAAATCCCACAAGTTAATAATATTTAAATAATTAAGAATTGAAAAAGAAGAAAAATTAAATATAAAAAATATGAAAATTATGAAAACTGAGGAGAGAAAAAGATGATTGCTTGCTGGTTGGGAGCGAATAAGTTAATTTCATCCTTAATCCGCAAGTGGGGCAAATGGCAGGCCTGATGAAAGTCTCAACAGAGCTCAAATAGACAGGAGGATTAAATATTTTATACATGCAGAAAGTGACTGCATTACTGGCCTACGCTGCGGTCGTCCGCGGGTTGAGAGTTTGGCTTGTGTCCCCTAGGGAGCGCAGATCTAAATTCTTGCTTGAGATGCGATAGCGACGAGCGTGGGTTTGTTCTAGGATTCATGCTGATGACGTCTAATAGGCTAAAACTCGAGTCCGTTTCTAGGGTTATTCGCCTTTCATTACGTTTGCTAGTATGTTGACTCCAACAATTAACTATGAGCGATGATGGCATTTTTCGGTTCTAACTGTATTTTGGGCAGTTTTTCTTTGATACAGAAAATAAATGATCTTTCAAGAAAAGTAGAGATGTCACCTCTAATATTTATATTATTAACATCTATTCTGAAGCCGATCTCCTCGTGAAGGTAATGCATGCCGAAAGCCGTGATTCGGCGATAAACTGCTCGAAGTGTCACAGGGCAACTTTTATTCATTCCCTAACCATTGATCGGCTATGGCCTGGTACTAGAGAATGTCTTCAATGCCGTTAGGCAAAGGAAACGGTCATGCATTCTTGGTCCATGACTGATAATAACGCCGGATGGTGGATTAGTACCAGTTAAGGTGATTTGGAATATCCCTGAATGACAAACCACCTTTACGCAAGACAACAACTCGGCCTCGGTAATTTCTACGGTTGGTGTAGTCTACGCATGATTAAATCCTCAAAATAAGTTAAACCAAATAATGACAAGAGAGAATGGTGAAAATTGAATAAAAAATCGCAACAAATCCACCTGTGAATACTGTCAGAATAGGCTGCATAAAGTGTCAGATTTGCAATGACCACTCGATTTATAGATACAAAATTGTAATCAATTACCTTTGAATGGTTAAACGTTTCTGTCAAGTTTAGACTAAAACATCAACAAGGGGTGCTTTTGGTGTTGTAATTTCCATGTCTTATAATATGTATTGATCTGATATTTCCAAGGTCATTACATTATCCAGCGCAATATATTCGATTTTCAAAAGAATTCGTTACGTAAAAGCCTTTCTTGTCTCTTTGGCGCACTGAAAGTAAAGTGTGTTTGAGTATCACTACTGACAAGCGTTCTATATATAGCAGAATACGTTATCAACCGCGATGTCAAAACCATACCAAACTGACATAGCTTATCTATTTGTTTATTGGGACATTCTTTTTTAAAGTTATTTGTTACTTTAATGTCGTCATTACTGTCCATGAGGTTTGTCTTCTTATAAATGCATTAACCAAAAAATATGATCTACCATTCACGCTTCAATAACCTTATACTAGATATAATGTTGAACATATTCTAAAAAGTGTTGCAAACGTTAATTGACTCATAGTCAATTAGCAGGGAGTAATGGGTGTACTGACGTCATAATAGCGGCCAGATTGAGTAATCGACTTAATGTACCGTTGTGATACCACAAAGTTGTTGAATTTCTCACAAGGAACTTTGCATGCGACCCCATTACATAATCTCAGCTTAGCACGACACTAACCTAGCCAATTATTAAATTTCTAGGTGAAGATAATTGGAATGGGTACTGGCATATAGATGGTCTTGTGGATAGATACAATATTTGCCGTCATTATATCCATCGGTGAAGGAAATGGAGTTTTATTGCTGTATCATTAAATTGAATGTTTAGATTCTGTATACGTAATTGAACATCGCACATTCACAATACAATGGATATACACGCATCCTTCCGTTCTAAGGGTGTAGATACAAAGATGTGTATTTAGCAGTCTAGTAGTTCCTGGATTATTTTTTCAGTTAGGACGTTAATACAGTTTACTTTATTTGAATTCTATTACCAGCTCTTTTCAAATGCAATAGAGGTCACTGTGGTAGAGCATTGCTCTAATAACTTTATTTGAACGCATGATTCTGTTATTTTAACGGTTTTGTTCATTAACCTACAACTTACGCAAAATAAACTGGCTGATGTGCGATAGTAAGAGGGCGTGCTTAATAGAGTGAGACACACCCGAAGAAATATCCAGACACATTCATATTCGTTCAAAAATCGTAATTTAATTTTTGTTGTAATTTGTATCTGCAGTACCGTATGCCCGTTACCTCGACCTAATGACGTAGATGGGCGTGAAGGCGTGTCTTCCGCCAATTCCCTGTACATGAACTGTAGTTGCCACTGATTCTGTCAGCGGGTTATAACAGTTTGCTGCATACATATCGATTCTTCGATATATATTATAATATGTTTAATGTAGGCAGTATCATTCGTCAACTCTGCTCATAGGTTTCATTTCATCTTATTTTACAATGAAACCCTGAGGAAGCTGTTGGAGGAAGTAAACAAGAGTTATTTTTTCCCGATCGTATGCCTGTCATTCGTTTTTGGAACTTTGATATAAAAAATTAGGAAAAATGAGCTTGGGTGCTGTCGTCCCACTTGCTCGTGGACCGTCTATCATTCTCTATGCTCAGCGCTAGAAACTTTGATCTCGCCAGGCCTCCGCAATGACATAGCACATGTACTCGGGTTTCTTCTTCCTCTTGGCAGAATCTGCGGATAGCGTCCTCTGTTATACAAATGGTTATTTAGTCTACAATGATAAGTCAACAGGGTCTACTATCATTTTGCCAGTCTACCTAGCTTTACTCTATAGGTCTTCAGTAAATTCAGACTTTTATTCCCTTGAGAACGCCTTTGCCCGTCTTTGTCATGATGACCCAGCCACCATTCCTTGGATTTGTTCTGTATCCATTCGTTGATGGACTTTTTAATTTGCGATTTGCTAATAACGAAGGAAGCTCCAACGAAGTACCTTAACGTCTGGCCAGATCGTTGGCCACCTCATTTCCCTTTATGCCAATGTGGCTGAGAACCCAGGCCAATGTTAGTTTCCCTTGGGTGCCCATGTCATTTAGGACGCACCCCTACTACTAAGAAATTATAAAGGAACAAAGAATATTTCGTGAAGAAAAAATTGGGCATATCTGGGATAATAATCTTCGAAAAACATAAATTCTTTTGATCTCCGCAATACGGCTACCGGAAGAATACATCTACTATTAAGGCATTAATAAGACTCATTGAAGACATAACGAATGCTATTGACACAATCCAGAGATTTTCTGCTACTTCATTAGATTTAAGTAAAGCCTTTGACTGTGTTAACCATAATGTTCTTATAAAAAAGTTAGAATATTACCGTGTGGGAGGTGTACCTTTGTAATTATTCAAAACTTACTTAAAGGATCGTAAGCAGATTGTAGAAGTTGAGCAAGCGTTATCTTGTCCGACAGAAATATCTTTAGGGGTTCCACAAGGATCCAAACTTGGCCCAATCTTGTTTATTATTTACTTTAACGATTTACCTTGTAATTTGGATCATTGCAGTACTGTAATATTTGCTGACGATACCACTCTCATCAGTAATCAAAGTACAATAAATGGCTTAATTGATAGTGAGGAAATATCTATTACGCAAGCTAATAACACTGGTCAACAGTGAAATTGCTTCTTAGGTGAAAGTACCCAATCCTGAATGAATTCAACGTGCTGAACACGAATATCACATCGAAAAAAGTTGATTGGCTCACGTTCCAGAGATATTGACGTTTTGTCCATTGTATAGATGCTATTGCATAATGTAATGCAATTTAGTGAGAAATTACGAAATTTTGCGTCTGGTTGAGGATATGTTGGCTTTGTTTCATGAATTCGGCTGCAATATGTCCTTAAAGATCCACTTTCTTGATTCCCACTTAGATTTCTTTCCTGATAACTGCGGGCAGGTCAGCGATGAGCACGGCGAACGCTTTCATCAGGACATTGCCACCATGGAGCAACGGTACCAAGGCAAATGGTCTACGTCAATGCTAGCTGACTATTGTTGGACAATCAGTAGAGATGCTCCACAAGTCCACTACAAACGGCAGGCCAAAAGAAGTCGAACGCCAGAAGCAGACTAATGTTTTCTTACCATGTATTATAATATTGACGTAAGTACACTTTTTCTGAAATATGCGTACATATTACAGAAAACCCGTAGCCAATTCAGCTTTTTCTTAGTCATTTTCGTGTTCAGCACATTGAATTCATTAAGAAATGACTATTTTCAGCTTGGAAGCATGAACTTTTCGAAAATTTGTTGCCCAGTGTTATTGGTATGCTGCTAATAAGTTAAAATTGAGTGAGCGTAAAACACAAAAAATAAGGTTTAGTTTGGGGCAGGGTAATATGTGTTCTCTTAATCTTCTAGGTGTTATGTTAACTTCTGATTTGAATTGGAAATGTCATATTAATCAACTATGCCAAAAATTAAATTACACATGTCTACCAAATTAGAAACATAGTGGATCTCACGAGTGGATAGGAAAACAGCGGTAACGCTATATTATGCTATATTTTTAGTTTAGTCAATTACAGTATTATCTTATGGGGAGGTTCTCCTCACGCTTTAAGAATTTTCAAAATCCAAAAAAAAAGATAATTAAAATAAATAACAAAAAGTCACCAAGAGAGCATTGTAAACAATTGTTCAAAGAATTAAAAATACTGACTATACCTTCTTTGTATATTTATAACTGTTTGATGTATGCAAGAGAAAATTTAAATTTGTTCACACATACCTCGCATTTACATGATCATAAGACAAGAAATCATAGTAATTTACATGTACCCTACCATAGAGTAATGTTTTTGTTTGCACTCTTTTTAATTTTTATTTCAATTGTTGCTGATTATAGTCAATATTCTTTTTTGTTGACTTTCTGAATGTAATGTTGCCATTACTTGAAGAAATAAAACATATTACTATTATTATTATTAATAATAAATAACGTAGCTCTCTAAATAGTTTTATACTTTAATCATTTCAGTTCATTTCCCATTTAACATGCTTTATTTTTCCTGGAGTGTATGTATTACTTTCATATTAGTACTTAGTACTTAGCATTTATAACATCCTTAAGCAGAGTTTTTACAATTCCCGGAGAGATGTGGAATTTTATTTTATCAATACAAATAAAACTTGTAATCAGCTAAAGGTACTAAAACTTACAACAGTAATAAACTTGTTTACGTTCAATATCCTTTATGGAAAAGCATAAACAGATCCGCAATAACGTAATTCGGGTTCCTCAAAAGTATACTGCACCAATTATTTTTAATTACCTTCGTCATGAACCATGGAGCGGCGCGGCATTCTAGATTACCATGAATAATACATACGCACACTGAAGAAACTACCTCGGTACGATAACATCGGGTTGCCGTCGCGAAACAACAACTTTCGCGGCGTAACTGGCAGGTTATGTGGGTGCGCGAACGTTTACGGGATTCATTCACCTACGTAATCCTTTTGTTGTGCTTTGTTTTAAAGATGTTATCGCCCGCTTAGAACACGGGCGAATTAAGATTACTGGATATACTGCGGCCTTATTGTATGCAAGTTTAATCTAGGAGAACGCCAAGCACCTGAATTATGACGATTACGGCGGTTCTGTGTCAAGTAATCGTTCGGTGTTCCCGCTGATAGTCAAGTTTCTTGAATATTATTAAGAAAATCCTCACGCAAAATTAACATGTTTCACCGACCGAGCGACATATTTCAGTTTGAAATGGGTCGTGAGATAAGTACGTGACTCAAGTATCCCGGTAATTATACATAGGTAGTGATTCTTTTTAATGTCTTTTTGCATGCCACGAGAGTATCTCTAGTTGTGTAAACCAAGGCATTAATGTTTTTTTCCCTTCCTGGTTGGACGTTGCTCCAAAATAGAAGAACGCTTTTGTAAAATCTTACCATGGTATGATTATATAATCACAATGAATAAGAACCGAATCCTGCTTGGCCTAGCTAATTATCTAATTTTCGCGACTTACCAATAAATAATATAGCGACTAGTAAATGTATTTTCGTGGATTTATGGACTTAGTTGAAATAGTCGAGTCAGATAAGTAGAATAAACAACAAGTGAGCCATTTATGAGAAGCTGAAATGGGGCTCAGATATAATTGTTCACGCTCAAAAGCCACCTGGAACAATGAGTGACATGTAGTGATATTGCAGACATCCTTGCAAAAAGGGGTGCTGGGGAGCTTTTCCAGGGACTAGAACCTGCCATTGACATAGCACCTACGATTGCTAAACAGCAAATCAATGTATGGGCGCAGCAGAATGTGCTCCAACATTGGAACAATTGTCCTGGCATGGTACATGCGAAAAAGTGTATTTCGTTTAATCCTGTCAGAACCCAGGAACTACTAGAATTTGACCGTAAAAATGTCAAAGTAATAACTTCCGGCTTTACAGGTCACTGTAAACTCAAAAATCACCTGCACAGTATCAGACTCTCTGAAGAGACTGTATGGCGACTGTGTTTGGAGGATAAGTATAAGTAGATTTCAAAGTTGGGATGCAATCAATCGCCTAGTAGCACTGACGAGCCTTGGTACGGCAAAACGCGTCTGCTAATAGCGGTTGATTGCAAATTAATTATGTCTACTTAAACGGAATATACCGAGACAACAAAAAAAAAACCTTTTTTCTATTGGGTGTGTTATTTAAGAATCCCATTTTTTGAGGTATAATGCGCGACAATAATAAAAAAAAGTATCCCCAGACATATTTACTTGTTTTATCGCCGGAGAGGATTAATAACGATAATAATAAAAGAATACAATAACCGAGATACAAAATTCGGGATGAGAGGAAAAAACGATATTAAAAATAAGACATTATACGACGCGCAGCGATCGCTATATATATATACAAAAAAGGGAAACCACTCCGCCCTTTCATAGTGCACAGTGGCGGTTATTTTTATGGGTTGTTTATTAAAGCGGCGTTATATGACAGTGAACTGTCAGAAGCACGCATTTGACAAAAGATATATTATTCCTGAAGCGTTCCCGTCCCCGTTCACCCTAGCCTCTTCCGCATTTTTGAGGGCGGTATTACGTTGGGGGGTAAATGTGCCTGTTTGGAGGTATGTGTTGACGTTACGAGATCCGCTGATATTGAGGCAGTCCGGATAGAACAAAACGCAAAGCAAAAACAGAAATATATAGCAGACAATAATAATTATACTTCACAGGAAGGTTTGCTCTGTGGGTTTTATTTTTACAGATGCTCTCTCGCATCACGTTATCTAAAGTTCCGATGAAGATACTCGCAGAGGAAAGATTCTTTACATTTTTGGACGGAGAAATTCTTAAAGTTGATAGGTGCTCTACTACGTTTAACAAGCAATCTTAAAAATGTTCGCAAACTTTTGTATTGTTTCGTTAATTCGTTTTTACAAAGTTTATATGTTTCCGAAAGCTTTATAAACTGTGATGATGATGATCAAGAACGAAATAAAATATATAATTTCTGTATTTGTTCTTTTTAAAGAAATATCTTACACGAATTGTTTTCAATCACAACAGATACTTTTGCTTTTTTTTTTGCTGTGTAAAATATAAATAATATGGGGGTCCAACAAATATTGTTTTTACTTCGAGGGATTACAAATTTCGAAGAAAAAATGCCACTAGGCAAGCCTCATGGTCTATGGTTGGAATCACCAGCAAAAGTAACCAAAGAGAAATAGCATTAGAGACGGACTCGAGTCACTCCGAATGCAAACCCACTTTCATCGCTATCGCATCTCAAGTTATATCCGCTGTTCTCCCTACTATGGAAATAAGAGTTTAGATCTGCGCCCTCTACGGGACACAAGCAAACTCTCAATCTATTAGAGGGCCGCGGTGCAAGTCGGTAATGCGATGAAAGTGAGTTTGCACTCGAAGTGATAGATAGATAGATACATATATTGCTTTACCTGTGGTGTAGCATAATAATAATAATAATAATAATAATGTTGATGATGTAAATAAAATGTAAGTTATGATAATAATAATAATAAATACACATAAAATAATTTAAATAAATTTATGAATAGAATACATACATAAATCAACATCCAGAGCCAAATCCATCATTCCTCTGGAATGAGTAGTAATTCTTGGTTTTTAGGTATAATCTCAATTGTTTACTAAACTTTGCATGAGAGAGAGAAGTGTTGCTGACGATGTCTGGTAGGTAGAATCTCGACTTTGGCTCTGGTGCTATTTACCCTTTCGGTGCTTTTGTTGGTATGGTTATTCAAAAAATAGACCATGAGCCCCACCTAGTGGCATTTTTCGGTACTAACTCCATGACAAATTTATTAAAAAAAATTGTTGTTCGCATAGTTTGTTCGGTAACAAATTCCACTTGAAACACTTGAAGATTTTTACTTCTTTGGGGTAGTGCCTGGTTAATCTGTTTTTTCCTTCCAAATACTGGGCTTATCTGTGGAAAAAAATGGATTTAAACAAACCCTCTAGTTGTCTTTGTTGTAAAACAATTGCTATTTTTATTATATCTTATCATATTATTATTTAAGTTTTCTTTTCTGGTGATGATCGAAGTAGTGATTAATATTAAAAGTTAAGAAAGCGTGAAGTCGTGTCGAAAATTAGTGAAGATGTTAGAATTCGAAATTCTTTCGATACAATGAAAAATATTTAATTATATTTCTTGAATCTAGTTGTTCATAAGTACCGTGGAATCTGCTGTAACAGTTTCTTTCCGCGGAAAGACAGTCTACGTTGTTCAAATACAGTCCTTGTATTATCGTTATCTTCCACCTTGTCTATCACAAGCAAAATTTGCTGATCAGCGGATCCCACGATACGATCCGAAAGGTTATGTGAAGTTCGGAAAAAATAACGAAAACGGCATTGTTGCGCCCTCTTGTGGAGAGGTAGAACGAGCAAAGCGGAGTAACGGCGTGAATTAGTTTGCATAAACTCTGACGTTGTTGTTGGAGAGGAGTCAGAATTTGAGTTCGTGGATCAGCTTTTGAAAAGCTCGCGATCCCCATGATTACCGGGCGAATCTAAATTTTAAATTGAATTCAATAATTTTTCTTTTTACTTTGTGGTTCTGTAAAATTCCGCAAATATCAAAAATTCGAGCAGGAAGTAAAAGCGTTCCGTCGCGCGAAGTGATTTTGTGTTAAGTGAACGAATCCTTTTGTTTCATATAAAATTAGAATGCCTTTAATATTTGGATTACGAGAAGAATAAGCCCACATTTTGGCTGATAAGATGAACTAAAATTTCGCTTAAAGAACTAACCATCGCGAAAGACCTAAATACCGTATATCGTTCTCTCTCTCTCTATCTCCCTTGTTTTCTGTTTAAACATAATTTCTAAAGTTTTTGTTATCATTTGTTTTATATATTATTATTTTTTCTTTTTTTAATATATTTGTCAAAATTACTAAATCCCTTTTTTTTTCTAATTCACTAATTTTATCCTCAACAAGTGTTCCGGAGAGGAACCCTTAAGGAGAGAGACGACCAGAGTGAGGAAATTTTGACAGTCTTTAGTCAAGTAACGGTCTGTTCCGACCGATCGAGAAATAACACCGTGGCGGAGAAATCTTTGGCTAAGCACTCAAACTAATCGCTACCGAACAAAAAGATCATTTCCCAGCGGTGGTTCGATGATCAAAAGAGCAGGTTGGGTTATCTGAAAACGAAGGGTGTGGTTTCGCATCAAATATTTTTAGCGGACCACCCACCTACTAGATAAATAACCAGTGACCGTTACAAAGACCAAATTGAAGATAAAATTGTTAATATTTTTGCCGTACTGTTAGGAATAATTTTAAAATGGGTTTAATAACATCATTAAGGAGCGTATACTGCAAAGTAGTATATTATATAGGGAAAATGCACAATAGCATACTTAGCTTCACAAAAAATAATATAAGATACTTGACTAACATTCTGTACGAAAAATAGAGCACTAATTTCAACAACCTTTTTAATCATAACCAAGTTTATATTCTTAGTTATCTTGAAAATACGGTTAAGTTAAAGGCAATATCGCCAAATACTTTTAGCCACTGGTTTGTCAATGTAAAATCAGAACTAGAAGAATAAAGACGTAAAATCAAGAACAATTTTGAATATGGTGTCTAAGCTCCTGGAAATACTCCAAACAACTTTGTTCTTTTCTGTAGGAATGTAAATTAAATAGTTTATACGCATAGCTAGTTTATAAATAGGTATATAAATTTCATTTATCTTACTATAAGAATTTGCTGTAAATTTTATTGAGATTATTTTTGAAGTGGGCTTTGTACATATTGATCTAAGCTATATTACTTCTAATATATGTTCCTGCACCAGGAAAACGAAACAAATGTTACAAATAGATATAAAAATATACAGGCATAATCTCAGCAAAGTAAACTTGCTGCTATAAATTTAAATTCAGCGCACACTCCGCATCTACAGTTATTCGCAACAATGCTGGCGCAGAGCTGTGTATGTACTTTGTACGTTCTACTTGATGTGCTAAATGAATTAGGCTGTGTAAGAAAGCTACTAGGCTATCGCTTTGTAGTTAGAACAATGCAGGTTTGTTTGTAATTTATTATAAAAAGGATTAAATCGCAATATGTATTGCGCTGCACACTTACCTGCATACTTGTAAACTTGGAAAGTATAATAAAATTTTTAATGAATCCTAAGTAAACGGCAATGTAATAGTAAATAGGTACGCTGAAAAATAATATTATGCTTTGCTCCTGATAAGAAAATAAAAGTAATTCTAGTGAATAAAAGCCAAAATTAAAATGAAAGGATAAATAAAAATGAACAACTCATTTGCTCGAAGTATTTGTTGGACAGACGAAGGCGATATGCCTAAATCACTTGAAATATTAGCAGATGACAAATTATAGATACTAAAACATAGGTTTCATCAGCAATTCTACGATTTGGGAAACACTGTTTTAAATTATGTAGGTATGGAACCGTTACTATATAACCCTCAATTTAAAGATTGTGACTTTACTGAGGATAAGGTTGTTGGTGTATGGTTGACACAAATAAGTCACATACGCTTTGAAGAGTGTTGCCAGTATGATACTACCTAATCTTGTCAGCTCTCTCTTCCGCAGTATAACGAGGCATTTTGTGTCCGAAAGTATTTGAAGTTTCATCTCAACCACCTCGCTTCGAACGGCCGATATGATCAAAGACTAAAGATTAGACTTTACGCGTTAAGTGCATACTTTGCCTGTGACTATTTTGCCGCACTACATCGCTGTTAAGTATTGTGGGGAAACATAGGAGAATATATGCCTCAACGCCATTTACTTTGCTCAGGTTGGATCTAAATATAAATATAATGTTATAAATATAGGAAATAAGGGCTATTATTATTAATAACGAAATATTGCGAATGAATAATTGAGTTTCTTATTTACAACAGACCATTAAACAGAGCAGCTTTTATTCCTTAACGCTGCGCGGTCGATACTTCTTCTCCGTTATAAACTTTTGCATTTGTTCTACTATTTTCATAGTCTTCGTAAACCAATCGATGTTCAATCAGAACTGCCAAGGAATGACTAATAGAATTGCTATCCATCAATACACCTAGAGTATTTACTTAACATAATCCTGTTACAAAATAAATTACATTTATATTTTTTAAGACTATCAATCTATATGAGTTCATGTCAAGGCTGAAAGGAAAACAAAAAATCTCGTTAGTTACGAAGGAGGCAATGCGGTGTATACAAAAACAACACCGAGGAAGAAATGTTTACGTTTCATTCGCCCGTTCGAAATTATTAAACGCAAGACCATTTATAACTACACGGAATTGTAATTTGTCTGGGATAAACGCGAGCTCTGGTTGATACAGTCCCCAGGATTAATTTCAGGCGTCATTCTGCGACATGTGTATTTATTCCCCTTTTGCGTTTTTTTGTATTGTTTCGTTTAACGAGAATTCTGCATTAGGTTCTGACACGTCGTTAGCAGATACATTATGTTTATACGGAAGAATCAGGAACAGGGCAAAACACCAGAACCACTTCTCTTGATATAAAGAAATTAAAAGGAATCGTGCTGAATGTAGTTGGAGGAGTATGCTAACCATTCCTCTGAGATCTAAGAATGACTACCCCAAAAAGAGTTGCATTAATTCTGAATATTTAAAAAGAAATAAACAAGAACCTTTCAGACACCGTTTTACGTTTAGAATATACCTGTTCATTTAACTGGGAGAGCATGTATATTGAAGCACTATTTTATTCAGTGTGTAATGTTCGAGACAAGGATCTTTCGATCACAGTTTTAATGGTAAAGTTTTCACTCGAAATACGTATGTTAAGAAGATGTGTATGTATGAGGCACAAATGTAGGATCCACTGAAAACGATAACCCAGATTCGAAATGGTGGAGAGACTTTTACATCGACGGGGAAGATATTCCGGAAGTGATTCTCTGAAGTACTATTGCTGATGCGGAATTGTTCGACGGGGAGAGGGTGCTTTTCGCGGAGCTAGTTTTATGTTCGGTAATTGCTATATGAAAATTCCTCCCGGTAATCTATATTCAAACTAAGCTGAAATAATTTCTTAAGTCGATACGATTTATATGGGATATGGATAGTCAAGTGGGTTCGATATTTTTGTCTATGTTTAAAAAGATATAAAATGACATGGAGTTTTCTGTTTAATAGAATAGGAATTGGAAAAGTTCTAATATAAATCAAAGAATATGATATGACAAGAAAAATCTTAATATCTGCGAAATCATAAATCATATCAAAATGGTTAAAATAAATACTTAACTGATAACAATTTTACTCTCTCAATTGGATGACGCTTATCTAAAACTCACCAACTGTCAAATTGCGTTTTTTAAATTAATTAATTTAAAGGTGCCAGATGCTCGAGACTACTGAATATTAGTTTATTTAAAAATATCCAAACGCCAAATAGCTGGCATAGATTCTGATGGTACAAGGCACCAAGTTGCACGACACAAGATATCCGTTTGATAACGCTTATCTAAAAGGGATCAACCGCCAATTGGGATTTTAGTTTTGTCTAAAAAGCACCGGAGATCATTTAGAATAATAGTCGTTGCAGCATTTGTTTCTCTTTGAACTAACATTAAGGTGTCGTTTAGGTCAGTGTAAATTGAGTTTAAAAAAATGAAATGCCTTAAGTTTGATGTTGGTAAAATTAGTAAAAGGAGGGCTTTAATTCTAAATTTGGCTAAGGGTAAGAAAGAGCTGAAACTAATAACATGATAAATTAACAAGTGCTTAGGCCATAAAACACCTAAGTATATTCAGTGTTAATTTTTTTAGCATTCTGCTGGTTGTGATATTCTGCATAAAATGTCATCAAATGAATCAAATTGTGTTTGTTTAGCCTCTTTGGTATGTATAATATTACTGGAGAATTTTATTTTAATCGCGTTTTGTTGTTATTCTTGATCTTGCTAAAATAAAATCAAACCGTCGTTTTGCAGACATAAAATAATACTGTTTTTAGCGTCGTTCCTTTATCAGTGGCATAAATATGCTTGAAAGCACTGGAAATAAGGTTAACGACACAAAAATGCGGCATTTTATTTAATAAATTTCAAAATAATGAAAAACACTTGGGGAGCTTTGGTGATTTTGAAGATTCTGGAAGAGAACTCGACTTTTGAGATCTATTGCTTAAAGGTTCTAGTTCCGACTCTACGTTGAAGAGGAATCTAGAGGTGGACGAGACTCGACGAAATTTAGAACTACATCAGCAGAGGTCAGACTGGAAAGGAAGGGCTAAGAAAGGAACAAAACCAAAATATCCAGGACAGACCTTTAAAAACAAAAAGAATCTAAGAGATTCCAAGAAAAAACATTACACTATTAAAGGGAACTTGGTAGACTGTTTCGTAAACTTCTTGTGCAATTGTAGGTTGAGATCAAATGAAAGCATAACACAAGAAATACGAAAATGAAATATTTGAATAGTTTTGGAGCATTGAGAACTATAACGTATAGTCGTGGACTTTAGGAATGACCGCCTAAGTTGCAGTGAACGAGATGGATGTCCTAGACACAGCTCGCTGCAATTAAGACGGTCATTCCTAAACTCTACGATTGTACAAACAGCATTTATAGCAGTCACAGCATGGATTAAAGAGAAAACGGAACGAGAAAGTAACAGAAGACACTATACACATGTCTATGAATGAAATAATAATACAAAGTCTGTAAAGTAATGTATATAAAAACCTTACAGCTATGAGCAAGACAGTAAACACAGCTTACTAACTAAAATAAAAGCTGGTAACATTAAGGTTAAAGAGGCTTTAAGTGTGGAGGATATAATAAGTGAAGCGAAGAAACAAAAATTAAGGTAATAAATCAGATTTCCCACGTATATTTCTCACTATTCAGAAAACAAACTGAAGCAAAGCTTTCGGCATTCGACCTTACATTAAGCAAGACTTTTAGTTTCTACATAAAACAGGAACCAGATAATAATGTGGGATTTTCCTCTTATAAAAGCATCTTTTACGGAAACTTCAATTTACGACGCAATGCCCTTATCAAAGACACGTGCAACATGTGTGATAGTTTTAATGCCAAAATTAAACATTGCATACAAGGCGATATAAATAGAGAATAACAACAACGAACAACATTTACTATAACCGAAAGAAGCGCGGGAATTTTTCTATGTTTCTAAAATATTCGTCCAGCGTCCCCGAGCAACTAATAATGATTTTGTGCAAAAATTGTTTCAGTTATATTCAAATGGAAAAGTAATATCCAGGAAAAAAATTGGCGAATATTAAAAGACTCATGCCTCTGATTCCAAATGACGTTAAACATTTTTACAGAAATTTAAACGCAGTTGATTTTGATGACGATTTTGAGGTATTTAGTGAAAGTATTATTTTATAAGATGGCACAAACTGTTTTCTTCGTATATTAGTTAAAAGTGTTTTTTTTTAGAAATTCATTAAATAGCAATTAAAAATGAGATTAAGATGCCGAAATGTAAAATATTTATTTTATTTTATCTCCAACCACACGTTCAAAGAATGGAAGAAAATAGTAGCCTAAGAACTAGGGCGAAGAACAGGCAAAAGTGGCAAATGTGCGGTATGATTTGACAGAATTCTAAAGTTCAACTAAGCTGAGACTATATAAAACAATTCTGTGATTGGCCTTCTCATTTTATTTTGAACTATGACAAAGAAAGTGAAAACCTATGGCTTGGGAAGGAAATATGCCATGGAAAGTTAGTAAAGCAAGATGAAATGATTTGGAATGGAAAAGGAGAACCAACAGTGAATCATATATTTGTTATATACAGACCTTCAAGTCTCATCACGTCGAAAAGACGGAATGATTGGGTCATCCAAAGATTTGGCTTGGGTATCATGTGAAGATAAAAGGAAAAAAAGGAAAAACGTGACAGAAAGAAATAATGTAATGGAAGGAGGCTTACCAGAAATAAAGAAGGATTAAGAAAAATGTATAAGCAATAGGTTCGAAGACCTGGTATGCTTAACTTGTGCATAATGCTAAAATAATTAAATGTTGAAGTAAAACATTTTCTAATATTTATTTTTTTACATTGATTTGTATTAAGCGTGACATCCTTATTACTGATTTAGATATAATCTTTTTTTTTTGCAATAACATGTTTAAAACTATCATTAACGCAGTACAATTAAGTAATATGGATGAAGAAACAAATGTTTTGAAACTAAAGCGTTTTACCATTTCATCAACAGACGAAAATCTGTTCAGGTATCCCGATAAGGAGAAAACGGCCGCCATCTTGGTCATAATAAAGGCAGCACCGGCGGTGAAGAAACACCATCCGTACCTATAATCGTAGATAGGGCCCGAAGGTGGTTCTTTTCTGTACTGGGTCGTCTCCAGCACCGTTTCAGATAGAGCAGACGCGAACACTACCAGTCCAGTGCCGAGGAGCAGAGCTGAAACACACATCAAGGAAAACTAAGGGATTAGCAATTCCAAGAACGCAACAATAAAAGTGGAAAGACGGAGCTTAGCTTACGAAAGTTTTACTAGTATGTAAGCGTTTAGTTTCGCCTTTTCTTTCTTAAAACATTTCTGAATATTGTTTCGGTAATTTCCAGGCTTTATTTCTTTTTTTCGTCATTTCACAAAAAAACGTTCTGTTATATAATTTTTTTTTATTCCTTTAAAAATGATTATAGTCAGATAGTATTCGTGAATCACGTTTTTGGTGTGTCAATTTACATTCACGCATAAGCAACATTCAGGCATGCATTCTCATTTTGTCTAATGTCTCTTCGCTACTTCTGTTTTCGAAGTTAGAACTAAATTTCACGAAGTTAAGACGATGTACACACATTAGAGTGAAAAAGTTTTACTTTTGTCATTCAGAGAGGCGAGGACCCAGCAGGAAACACCGTGCCCGGTAGGGAAATGGAAATGAGATTTTCTGTTTTCTAAGTAAGCGTTACGTTGCTCGTTTTGTGGGGCCCGCTTAAATATGGAAATGTCGTCATGAAAGAGGTGGAAAGTTACTTTTGAAAAATGCCGGAATGTTTCCCGAGTCACCGGGGGGTTTCCGCAAATAGTTGACATTAAATAAACAGCTACGCTGACACAATCGTAAGTTTAAAATTATAGGAGGGATTAATTTAAACGACATCTATTAAAACTTTCGTTGCCGAAGCTGTAAGCCATCTATTATAACAATAACGATAACATATACGACAGTACGGATATTTTTTTTGCGGTTCATATTAACATTGTTTGTCAAATATAAAAGAAAGGTTTTTTTTTTATATATTTGGCCAGCGGGATCTAAGCCCATATGCCACTTTATTTATTATTATCTTGAGAGCTATATTTAACAACACACATATAAGGATGACACAAGGAATATACACTTCACAGTCTGGGGCCTATCAGACTGACTTTGAAAAGACAAACATGAATTCGGCCATCGGTTCAAGGGTTAACCCACAGAGGAGACATAATGGATGCAGTGTGCTGTAAATAAAACTATATCAGCAGTTTGGACTTTGTTAAAACATCCAGAAGTTTGTCACAAATTGTTTTGCTGTCTAAATTTAACAGAGTTACTACGCTGGTTGGTAAGGGAATGTAACTCAAAGCTAGGAATTCGTATAATTCATTTACCACACTTAAATAATTAGTGCAAGCTAAGATGATTTAAATCAGCCTGCTCGTACCCACATGTACATTTTGGTGACTCTATGATATTTAGTTTATGCAGATGGGCAGAATACCTTCCATGTCCAAATTTCAATCTGGATAAGGTTGTATGGTAGTATCTTGGTATTGGACATTCTAGATACCATGAATTGTTATTAGTGGTAGGTTGCAAATAAGCATATTGTGTGAAATGTGCGCCATATGTATCTTTCCAAAATTTATCCCAATCCGCTCTTAATATATTTTGTTTAGCATGTGCTACTAAGTCAGATATGGTTAGAACGGGCTTATACAATTCTCCCTCTTTCCTACTTACAAGGAGTAGGCAAGAACTGCGAAACACGAAATTAAATGAGTCGTATATCATTTGAAGGAGGGAGTTAAGAGTAGAAAAACTGTAAACGGGTTTGAGTGCATGGGCCTTAATTTTTGAGATATGAAGAATTTTATTTAAAAACATTAATGCGTGTAGCTTAAGAAGAATTATATGTACACGGCTAATTGGTGTCTGTGTAGCCCAATTAGTTGAGTGCACGAATTACGAATTTTACCAGGAAGTGGAATGGGTTCGAGCCCATCCTAGGGACATTATTTTTCTATTATCAGTATTCATTTTTTTTTATTTTTATTCGTAATATATGTGATTACTAATAATCACTAATAACATATACAACTTTCACACACAACATTGGAAAAAAAAACAATTATAATACAATGCAATAATTATTTATTAATAAATAAAAGAAAGAAAATGAGGTACGAAATCGTCGCACACGCGAACTTTTGTAGATATTTTGTATGTTAATAGTTCCTTGGTTTTCTAGCTCTTTTTTGTAAATAATAGTAATGAAAATAATATGTATGCACGAAACGCGTCTGCTAATAATGATTGTTGCTTATCAAATTTTATAATAAAGATATATTAAAACTTTTCGGTTTTAACAAACCGAATACTAATCAGGTTATAAATCCATTAACGTGCTATATACACGCTTTCTTTCTTAAGTTACAAGCATTAATAGTTTTTTAACATTGTCTAAAATTAAAAAAAAAAAAACAGCACAGAAAAGTGCTTAAAACTTGTTAAAGATTAATCGCATAGAAGTTGCTCGGTATTTATTTTCTAACCAACTCATTTTTTTTATTGCATTCCCAGAGGTTTTACTTTTCTATGCTGTTCCATATTTTCTTTAATGTCATAATATTTATAGCTACATATAATTACATTATATATTCCTTACAAATTTTCGAAGGAAATCAATTTTGTAACTGTAAATTGTAGAATAGTAGTAATGAGTTACATTATAATAAAGAACCTATAAGAGAAAATGCATTAGAGTTACTTCTTTGTTTCTATATGTTAAGAAATACTGATGATTTGTGAACTCTTACTTTATCACAAATAGGTACTAAAATAAGAATACAATTGTCGGTTAGTATAATATGATACAAAACGCCAAGAGGCTGCAACGTTTATGGAATTCATAATTTCATCAGTGATGTGATTTCTTTTTCGGATAGATATCGCACTACACGACGATTTGAAATTTTATATTCTTTCATAAATCTGACACCCACCTGGAAGATGCAACAAATCGAAAAATGCAATTATTTTCTGTATCCTCATAAAATTTGGCAACGGCAGCCATAACCCACATCTGCAATTGCCATCTTGTAACAAGCTGTTTTGTACTGCGTGTTTCAACAAATTGATTATAAACATAATTTTTAATCCGAAATACTTTGTCACTATATGTACCACCTGCCAAAGCATCTCCAAAGATCACCTGTGCGACGATTTCGTACATCATTTTCTTTCTTTTATTTATTAATAAATAATTATTGCATTGTATTATAATTGTTTTTTTTTCCAATGTTGTGTGTGAAAGTTGTATATGTTATTTGTGATTATTAGTAATCACATATATTACGAATAAAAATAAAAAAAAAATGAATACTGATAATAGAAAAATAATGTCCCTAGGATGGGCTCGAACCCATTCCACTTTCTTGTAAAATTCCTAATTCGTGCGCTCAACTAATTGGGCTACACAGACACCAATTAGTCGTGTACATATAATTCTTCTTAAGCTACAAGCGTTAATGTTTTTAAATAAAATTCTTCATATCTCAAAAATTAAGGCCCATGCACTCAAACCCATTTACAGTTTTTATACACATAATTTCCTCTTTCAAATAATATATGACTCATTTAATTTTGTGTTTCGCAGTTCTTGCCTACTCCTTGTTAGTTTGGCCAATTCATCTACAAAGTCATGAGCTTGGATTCCACAATGACGTTTAATCCAATACAGTTCGACGGTACTAGATTTTAATCGTAGTTCAGTAATAGTCTCTATTATGTCTAGCGTAAGTGGATGCAAACCAAAGATGTGTTTTCTTTCCTGGATAGATTTTAAAATACTCAATGAATCAGTCATAATCACTAGATGTTTGTAATCCGTTGATAATCCATATTTCAGCGCTTCCAGAATTGCAACCGCCTCAGCTACATACACACTCGCTTCCGGATCTATTTTAAATTTTACGGCAACCTGATATCTGCCATCCGAGTAGGCACAGCCACAACCATCTATACTTTTAGAGCCATCTGAGTATCGCACTAACGCATTCGGGAGGTTGTTCAAAATGGAGGTATGTAACATCCTATCATGGTTAGGCTGTCCACTATAGCTGGGTAGAACTATATTAATGCAGTTTTGGAAATCAAAAAAAGAGATCTTTGTTGGATATTGACGATATATCCTATCGTGAAACGTGGAAGAATATCTATATGCGGAAGCGAGCAATGGGAAAGCTTTCTGTTTCCAATATTTCGTAGTCAGATCTTCAATTGAGATTCTGCACACTTTATTAAGTATTCTGCATTTATTATTGCATAAAAGTTTGTATACATATTTGACAGCTAGATATTTTCTTCTTAGAAATAAAGGAGGTTCTTGGCTTTCGATTTGTAACGCTGCAACCGGAGTAGATCTCATAGCCCCCACGCACAAACGCAAAGCTTTATTCTGAATGATGTCGAGCCTTCTTAAATTATTTTTGCTTGTGTTAGCATAAATACAACCGGCGTAATCTAAAACGGATCTTATGTAGGCCTTGTAAACATTAATGGCGGTAAAAAAATCTATGCCATAAAATACCTTTACCATTCCCCTCATTAGATTAAGAGCTTTCTCGCACTTGCCACTAATCTCGTTTACGTGTGTGGTCCATTTTAATTTATTGTCTATATGCAGCCCTAAGTGTTTGACCTTACATTTGATATTAAAGTCAGTATCATCGAGTGTTATTATTTCGTTGGGTAGATTCTTTGACCTTGAGAAGAACATGATGTTTGTAAAAGAAAGGTTCATGAGTATATGAAATTCTTTAGAATCCCCAGTTTTTTCTTGTTTAAGATATCAAACCTGTCTTATATAGTCAGATCATAGTAAGGAAATGTTAAACCGCTACACTCCCTTCTATACATAAAAAACTGACTGGTGTGATATCAGAAATGTAGTTTTTCCATTTCTCTTTGGTTTCCTTATCTGATATTTTCGAATTTTATATATACCTAAATATTATAAATAATGCTTCACAAGGTCGCGATATTAGTTTAGATGTGTTCAAAAAATTATTTTTAAAATTGTATTGCAATAATTGATTGAAGTGGACAGCATCTACGTGGGCAAATAGATTTCTTTTAAAATATGGTAATTTTCTTTTTGCGGATAAGATTGGTATGTCTACAACCCCGAATGTTTTATAACACATAAAGGTTAGTTTATTTAATTCATTAAAAATGAAAAGCTGTGATGCAAGCCGTAAAGATGGAAATCAGGCGTTAAAAAGAAAAACAGCCAGCAGAAATTCAGACGACTAACGTTTTCTTAACGAAAGTAAGAAACAAAATCGCGATAAAATAGTCTTATCAGAAGGATGCTTTGTACTAAATCACGTTACAATCCCTTAACTTAATTAAACCGAATATAATATGTTCCTAATTAAACCCTGATCCCCTCAAGATCCGATCGTAAATTTTTCTATTCGAAGTCTGTAAATTTTAAATCCTATTTATTCTTTTTTTTTTCTGCGTCCTTTAACGTCTTAATGACACTTAATTGAATGAGCGAGCTCTCCTATTTCGCCTTTCCTTTTTTTTGTCTTCTTTGAAGATCCATCCATTATCTCGGATAAGAAATAATAGCCTTGCGCCATCAGTAAAAGTTTCAATTATTTTTCCTCTCGAACTGAAAAGTAAATATAATACTCTTTTACTCTAAACTACAGAGCCAATTCAAGTTAATATCTCGCGGCTATTGCATTCCTAAGTATTAATTATTTCGGTCTGGTAGGGTACATTTTTTTTTGCAATTACGAAGATGGCAACGGAAGACCATCCTTTTCTATTTACATTTTGCACATTTATTTAATTAGCAGTATTGACTGAGAGCTCACCAACGCTGGCTTAGGTTTTGCCGCCCTCGTTTGTCAGTGACGCACTTTAAAATATTTAATTAATGGCTATGAAGCAGCCGCATCTGGGACGTTCCTTATTTGTGTTCGACAACTTTAGTGTTTACGCGAGGTATACAAATCCTTATTTAACTTTCCATTTTTTTATTTGTGCTACTTTTGCTACTTTGCGAAATGATTTTTAATCCCAGTCAGTTTATGATATAAAATATTCTAAGCATAACCCAAAACAAAGCAAAAGTACTAGAATTTTCTAAAAAATATATCGCACCACCACATTTTGGTATCAAATTTTGTTTAAAATTGTCTGCCTGCGAACAAAGGAATTATCATATTTATTCATTATAATTTTAATATAGCGACCGTATACCTTAATTTATGTTTTTAATTGAAAAGGTAACTAATTGTTCTATCAATATATTATAAATATGACATGAATTTTCGGTTGAACTTTTTCACGTGTTGTATGTACGCAATATGTAGGTGGTCAAGTTTGACCGTTGCCAGCGAAAGCATATGGTTTGTTTTTCAGTGAATTTCCAATTTTTACAAAAGCTTAAATAACGTTTCAAAACGCGTACATATTTTAGCTTTTGTTAGTTCGTTCGGCTATCATATAAACTTCGTTTTTGAAAAATTAACAGAAAATTCAGGCAGTGTGCCTACATACACATCACGTATTTGTAAATATATCTCTCTGTTATTGATCTTTTATTTTATATCCAACATTTGTAGCTTTAAATAAAAATAACTCTCAATAAAAAATTTTTTCCTTGAACAATAGTAATACATATTGACTATATAACTTATATGTAGGTATTATATATATTTTATCTTTTCAATATTAGTATAATCCTTTGAAATGTTTGTTTTCTAATTGCGAATGTTGTCACTTTTACTACTTACTTAGGAATTGACCATTGAAGTGGGAGATTATATGAACTTTCTTATATATATAAATATATACAGATATGCTCAAATGTATTAGACACCTATATTTTTTGCGAATAATCAAAGTAAAGTGAGTACAAAATAAAACTTAATTTGGATGCGTTATAAATAGTACTTTAATAAAGAATCTTAATAATCTGTGGCATTCCTGTAAGCTTTTAATACAGTTGCAATACTTTTTTCAGTGCGTAAAAAACTGACATCAGAAACGTGAACATGCATAAAAATTTAATAGATCTAGGAAAAGTATCTATAAAAACTGTTGTAAAATCATAAAAGCAAATACCTAAACACTTAAATTAACTGCCACAGATGTAATGCCAAAACACGAAATTAATGGTAAATCATAGAGATGTCTTTTATTTTTGAACATAGCTGTATTTTTTTTTTTACTTTTCTACTTGAACTAAATGTGTTACTGAGTTTATACATATATAGCTCAAATGTTGGGTTTAAATTACAGGGTTAGTAAATAGGGATCTGTAATTTTAGAGTTCTAACATCATGGATAATTTGATTTGTTTGAAATAGAACGGTATAGCAATTTCCACACAACTTGATGTTTAGATTTTATACATTTATCATTGTGTCTATCTCTAGAGATACGCCCGATTTTTCAGTTTTCCATGATAGAAACGTATTGCGAAGAAACAACACGTCTATGAAAAATTAAGTATGTTGTTTATTGACATAAATTTGTGCATTTTTTGTCTGAAATAAGTAGGCGTACTTAAACGGAGAATATTTGGTTAAAAGAAAGTGAATTATTCACTGGAAGAACTTATTTATACGATTTTTGAATTGAGTGTGAATGAGAATTTTACCAACGGCCAATTTTATATGAAACTAAATACAATTTTAACGCATATTCCTTCAATTGTTTGGATATATTCAACATGTTTAATCTACAAAGAAATGACTTATAATTTGAATACTAAGTTTTGCCTTTAAAAAAAGTAACTTTTTATGGAAAAGCCGTCAGATTGTACTTTGTCAGTTGATTGTAGTTGGCGTATAGAACAAGAAAATGTATCATTTCTAGTTTCTAGGTGTTATGTTGACAGTTAGGAAGATCTTTAGCGTGTATTTAGATTGAAAAATAAAAATTTAAAATTTTGGTAATCAAAGAAATGACAACCAATAAATCATATGTTTCCAGACTCAGCGCAAATTACGCAGAATCCAAATGTGCAAAAGCATACAGAATGTTCCATTTAAAATTTTGAAGTGATAAAAATGGTAAAATAGGTTGAATATTCGGAAATTTACAATAAAAGGTACATTTCGGATTTTATAAAAGAATATCTATAAATAAAAGAGTTATGGGCCTATGATCTGGGGCACCCGGTATAATTAATTTAATGGTGGAGGTGCCAGTATTAGCACATCAAATCTATGGAATAGCTTACATTTTAGAGAAATTAATTGGAATTAATGTTGATATCGGTGGCTATCACTAATCAATTGGAGCCTGTCGCATAGCTTAACTCGATGACGGACGCTCCATTGGGATCCGGATGATAAGTTACGACACCTGAACGTCGCTGGCTTAATGTAACTTATACGTTGCTTAGCGGCCAGCATAACTCGAAACGACACCGCCGGAGTTGTCTGAGAAGATCTCGATCGCGGAGTCTGTGGTGGGAACTTGGAGCCGGCTCGTTACTAAGTGGTCTGGTTTGTATTTATGATAACAAGGTTTTAACGATCATACATTGTAACAGCGCGTTGCACTAACGAAGGCACATTGTAGATGGGCCATGGTATATATCGCCCCACTTTAGTCGTCCATTACTGTTATTACGGTTGTGTTAATTGTCATGTAGTTTAAGTGAGATGTAGTATACCAGAGGTAATGCATATTAATCGCCACTGCTGTGGATTTTTGTTTTTGCGGTATGAATTTAAGGGATGACTAATGCTTGATGAATACTTAACAACATTATTGTTGTGCGTACGCTATTTCTCCTATATAATACAATAAAGGTTTGCTATTTAATTAGTTTGTGCTGTTATTAAAAATAATTTTATATTAAATCATTTTACAGCTAATGTGTAGACTGCCCATCAAGTAAATCTGATGCAACTTGATTTTGTAACAACATGATATGACAGCGATTCCGGGGCGTTTAAGTATAATCAAGAAATTGTGAACAGTCGAAATAGAGACTGAGTGGTCAGGGAGTTGCCTGTTTCAATACGATTGTGGTTTTTCACCAAACAGTCAAAACAGAAACAAAACTGGAATTCATTGTGAAAAAAGAGCCAAAACCATTATTTTTTACAAACCTTTTAAAGACTCCAGTTCTGGGTGATTTCTGTGGTATCCCGAACCAAAGCAGTAAAGGCTGTTTTTAAACAAGCGCATTAAGTGTTGAGATTGAGTTTGTGTTTTTAGAACAAACATAAAACTAAGGGCAACCTAAAACCCTTGTTTCCACTTAGCGAATTACATTTTAATTTAACGATGGTGGCGTCTTTATTTTTTATTTTTATTTAACAACAAATTAACATATTTAGAGAAAATAATTTTCTTTGTCTTAGTTTGGATTGTTTTATATTGGGTTTCTTAGAGAAAAAACAATTGTTGAAATACTTTTTTTTCGTTATTGTGGGAGCCGTTTGACATAGTCTCCTAAAATACTGCAGCCTTTTTGTTTTTGTATTATTCCTCCCATTTCCTTTATCCCATAAATTATCCAATATTCTGGTGCTGTGTACTAGTCTGTACAGATTGCTGGCTGCTTCATCAAAATGATCCTCTGAGTGCATTTTTGGCCAGTCAAAACCTGCTTGTCTTTTTACGTCCAAAGTATGAGATCTCTGTCATCCTATTACTCAGACTGCATCGGGTATCCCCATTTTCTGTAAGTATCCTTTTAGTGCAAAAACGTCTTGCCAGGAAATCTGTTACTATGCAGAGATGATTCCTACCAAGGTTTAGTGGGCCTTCATTCTTCTTCTTTGATGATGCCTTGGTCGTCCCATGAATTTACCTGATTGTGTTGTTCCAGTATTCTTTGTATTTCTCTTGAATCCAACTCCTTCTTTGCTCCCGCATTGTATTTTTTGACACTCCTAGTACGGGATCTGGACATATAAATGAAGTCGGTGATCCCTTTCTTGCAAACACGTCGATTTTTCGCTTCCTTGATTCCTAAACGTCCGGGCACCCACAGCAAAGTAATTTTATTGCGGTTTGTCAGGCTATTCAGTTTTAAAATACATTTCCCAACCAATCTTGATTATATCTTGGGATTCACTAATGCCCTCAGTATCACCTGGCTGTCCGCTGCAGCACAGAACCATTTGCTTTTATAAGTCCTCTGGTTGATTTCTGTTGCACAATGCTATATTGTGTATACATCTGCTTGAAAGACACTGACATATTTTCTAGCGAAATTATGATCAATCCATGCAAATGTGTGTAGTAGCAATTTAAAAATAATAACAGTTATACTGGTCTTGATTATTATTACTTTAAGATAAAAAAAGCGACGCCAGCGGAGATATTTGGTTAGATTGCTTTCATCTATAATAAATGTTTGTTGTTGCTTCTTCGGAGACAACTACAATAATATTGAAGAAGTTTAAATATATAAGTAACTACAAGTTTGCGGACTAAAAACTCACATATATATAATAATGAGGCAAGCGAAAAAACACACAAAAAAAACTAATACATTTTTTGTTTCGTAACTTAATATGAAAGTTTATTTCACAGGAAAACAATATTTTAATGTGTATCTAGTTAAAAGTTAAATAACTTGGTGGTGTAGAAACACGTCTAATGATTCATCTAGAAAGCTGCAGCAATTCGTTACGTGCTGTTTATCTTTCACGTTTTTTTATTGTCTCTAAAAAGAATTATTGATTAGATTTTGATTACGTATTGCCCTTGACTTCTTTTTACACCACTGAACCTTCGCGTTTAGACGGATTTTTGAGACAGGGTTTAATTTTAAGCGGATGGCGGCCTGTTCCACCTTTTTTATTTTTTACCCTCGCTGCTGGCTGGCATTCTGGATGATCGGACACACAGATGAGTTCCAGGAGTCGAAAACTTAATCGCAAGCGTCTTTCGTTTCGATCTTCATTTGCTTTTTTTTTGAGAACTGAATAAAGCGTTATAAGTTTTTATACATTTCAGACAGTTAGCATCGTTGGTCCTAAAGCGTATACCCTCGAACTTTGTTAGCATGAATATATCATAAAAGATCAACCTAAACATCTAAAAACAAGTACTTTTTAGTCCATAGCAGTTACACCAGATATACAGTGTGTCCCACATCTATTTTCCCAAGCATTTACTCGGAAACTAATAGAGGTAGAAAGTTGCAGTAAAATCCAGTGGAAATGAGACGGCATTGTACATCAAATTTGGCTATTATGACACACCCCGTATAAATAGCCTTTTACCCCCCTGTCCCACTTTATTTTTTTTAAATTGCACCCCTAATTGTTTTCGCAAGTTTTCGGTAGTTGCCGCTTATAAATACAGTCACATGTATTTTTTTTATTAATATTATGGGAAATGTTCTCAAAAACTAATTCCAAAATCCAAAATCTATGCAGTTAGAGCATAAATGCTGGACTGAAGTGTGCCGCTCCCATGAAATATGACCAGCATCCTTTCTAATGTCAAACCAATACATATGATTACAATAACAATGACAGGAGCGCCAATGAACAAATGTAATAAAAAAAAATAAACATTTCTTTTTTATTTCTCGAAATAGAATAAGTAGATGATTTTGGTATAGCACACTTATAATTAGCAATAATAATAATGCGTGTTTGAGACTTATTGTTTTTCTAATGTTATCAAAATTACTTTCCATTTCTGTCATATTGCACGATTGACATTTATTGTTCATTGACGTTGCTGTCATTGATATTGTAATCATCTGGATTAGTTTGACATTAGAAGGGATGCCAAGTCATATTTCATGGGAGCGCCACACTTCAGTTTAGCATTTATGCTCTCACGGCGTACGTTTTTCGGAACTACTTTTTGAGAACATTTCATATAATAATAATAAAAATTACATATGACTGTATTTATAAGCCTGGTAACTACCGAAAATTTGCCAAAAAAATTAGGGGTGCAAGTTAAAAAAATAAAGTGGGGGAGGGGGGTAAAAGGCTATTTATACAGGGTGTTTTATAATTGCGGAATTTGATGTACAATGTCGTCTCATTTCCACTGGATTTTACTGCAACTTTTATCTCTATTACTTTCCGAGTAAATGCGTGGGAAAATAGATGTGGGACACACTGCATAAGACGAGTGTACCTAATTAGATATTCTACAACACAAAAATTCCACTGTCAACGTTTAGAAATAACTATACTACCTAATCGTAATGCTTTTATTCAAACGTTTTTTTTTTCTACACCGGTATGTCGAAGAATAAATAAATCAAAGAGATGAAGATAAAGCGCTCTAAATCCTCTTCTATTCTACTAACATCATACAAAATTCAAATGTTGAATAAACCGCAGTTAGTGATACCCCACTTCTGAAATAGTTTGCGTTATACACGCTGTAAAGTGTTCACTTGCTATAAACGTGTTGTTAAAATATTGTGTATTGTTTCCACCGTGGTATGCTAGACGAAAGTTGGAACTTTTTTTTGAATTTATGCATGCTGTACATAGTTCCAATGTTTGCGAGGTACTAAATGAATAATCGAAGTTAAACACAATAGGAAACGAACAAAATACTCCGAACTCCGACAGGCTTAACAGCAATTTTGCTGAAATACATACGCTGGCAGTGATAAATACGACTAAGCTCGGCTCGTCTACATATATATGTATATTATTGAAATAAATTTAGCAAACTGACCAAAAGTTTGTTGGGTACGGAAATTTATTGCTTGTCGGATAAAGCCGATTTACGTGCAAGCACGGCCGGTTAGCTTCAAACATTTTCGATAATAGCGAAGTTGAAAATTGTTTAAATTAATGAGTCTAACAAACGAAGGAGCTGTTGTTTTCTTTGAAAAGTACTAGAGATTGCTCTGTATGTTTTTTATATTTAATCACATCACAAATAAATAGAGCACCTACATTTTTTTATAGGTAATATGTTAATTTCATATTCACCTTAAAAATACCTTTGCACTTTTATGTTTTGAGGGCATTTTTTGTGGTCTTCATGCACTTCGCCAGCAATAAATTTAAAATTATAAAGAGCTTAGCATTGCCGTTGACGTGCTTCGCAGCCATTTGCATAATTTTTAGGTATATTTTTCCATGCGTTCCCACTTACTACTTTCCCGTGGTTTCGCTTTGACAAGAAGGTAAATTACATGCGGACCTGCCCAACTCACAAACCAAATTTATGTGCATCAGTGAATTTTTTTCGTTCATTCGCCTGCGCTAAGTTACGCATTAGAACTTCTTAAAATGCTAAATATCTCAAATTTACTGTCATTATAAATAATTAAATATACCTACTTTTGTAGTACTGCAAATATTTTGCGTTTTGTTGTTTTTATTTTCGTTCCTATCGCATAATGGTCAGATAGGCTTGTGGTGACAATTTATATTTTTACTACTTCTTTGATGTTTGTTATTGTATGATCTAATGTAACATGGTTTCAGTAGTATTTCTTCTCAGTGGTATTTAAAATCATTAATTAACTATGAAATCGTGCATGAGGCATCATAAATGTTTAGTATGGATTGATAGGGTTTTGGGCAAGGGTTAATTTAGCACAAGCAAAGGTATAGTGTGCCATATAAAAAAATCAAGTTACCTTCGATTAAATTTAAGCAAATGTTCAGGACTATAGTGAACACCTATATACGTTACATCGATTTTAATTTCAATGTTGAATCAGACTAAGTATGTATGTATGATATTTAAAATATGATTGTCTACAACAAGTGCAAATATAAACCACGCCGCCTTAACCGATGCTTTGCATCGGGACTACTTTTGACAAAAGAATAAATGACAACGTTGTTATTAAAGATAAACATATAGTAGTTTATATAAAGTCGTGTTACTTTTCTACGTAGAATTGAAAAATGAAATAATATATAAGCTGTTCCATTTAAAATAACGAAGTAAGTGTCCGTTTGCCTACTTCTGGAACACTCTATATGGTCAAAAATATTTTTAGGTGATGCAGCATTAGATTCTATAACATTCTTGTCGAAATGCTTTCTTTCTAAAATGACAAATAGAGCTATAATCAAAGACTTAGTCTTCGGTGGGACAGCCAGTATATTGTGTATTGTTTGTTTGTAGTTTTTGTTAAATGTTGTTTTGGTTTACTCCTAGTTGTTTTAAGTCGACCATTTATTAAATTTTGATATTTTGGCTTGTTTCTGTTTTTCTGATACCTAAGTTGTAATTCCTGGTCCACGCCTACTTTACTTTATTAATATACTAGCATTACAATCAGTTTTCAGTTGACAATCGTTTGAAGTGATTTAGCCCATATCCTTCTGGCTTTCAATTCCTCTGATTTTCGCTTTGCCATTGTGAGGCTGTTTTCGTTTTTTGTGTCGTTCCTGCAGTTTTTAATGACAGTTGCTTCTGTATTCATATTTATTTTTGTAGTTATATCTTGGTCACTATCTCCTTGTCATGTGTGTCATGTCTTCCTTTCGAAATTTTAATCACTAGTACTATATACACTATATACATATCATCATCAGTATGCGGTGCCTATAATGTTTAATGTGTACTATAATAAATAATTGATCACGTTATTGGGATAATATATATTTTAAGGCAAACATCTATTTACATTATGCAATAAATATTACAAAGATTTTTTTCATGTTTTAGATTATTATTCATTGCATAAACTAATAAAAAACCCATACTTGCAATACCTTTCATATTAGAAAATTTGATTATAATCAAGCGGAATTGTATTTGCTAATTGTTAAAGGAAGCCGTGTTACTTATTCTGGATATATTTATATGTATAATATATGATATTTTTTTCCTTTTCTTTGGGTCTTCCGGTTTAGTTACAACAACAATTGTTTTTTTACGTTTCGGAAATTATATTTTTTCCTTTTTCATATTCCATTATTTAATTTTTCCATTTTTTCACCTTTGCGGTGTTGTCAAAGTAATTTTTTTACTAACATTTAGAATGTTAGAACAGGTATATGTTTGTTTGTCGATTTGTAATATGTATTAATGTGTCGTTTACAATTTTAAAATTTTGAATTCTAAATGTTAGTAAAAAAATTACTTTGACAACACCGCAAAGGTGAAAAAATGGAAAAATTAAATGATGGAGTATGAAAAAGGAAAAAAATATAATTTCCGAAACGTAAAAAAACAATAGTATTATTAACTAAACCGGAAGACCGAAAGAAAAGGAAAAAAATATCATAAGAAATACACACCGGTTAAATAATCTTGAAGAAATATGTATAATATATATATGCTAGAGGTCTAGAACATCCTTTAAAAAGTCTAACTTTAAGCAGACTTAAAAGACATACAATATTTATTTAATATATTTTCCCATAATATTGCCCCTAATATTTAAATAAAAATTGCACTTAAATGTAACACCCTGTATATTGTTCAGTACTTTGTTGTGACTTGTAATTCATACTTTCTACTTGAATGGATAAATTGCGATGAAAATAAAAAAACAGTCTGTTGTTCTAGTCCAAGCTATATTTGAAAATTTCTGAGCAACATGTTTCGGACACTTAAAGCCATCCTCAAGCTTATAACCCCAAAATTTGTAAATAAGATCAAAATTGTCAAACATGGAGAATAATGGGATGACTATAACTGACATTACAACAATTTGATTGATATGTAAACTCTAGTAGGTATGTATATTCTACTAGTGGGAGTTTGAATGGTGTATGAATGTTAGTTGTTTGTCTTTAGATACATCTAACAGATTTTATTTTCATCGTCAATTGTAATTGTTTAGAGAAAGCTGAAAATTGGTGAATTTTTTAGTGCTGTTTCATCTCTTCAAAGTGCATTTACAGCGATAAGGAAAAATATTCATTGTAATAGATCTAAAAGTACTCTTCACAACTAGCAAGTTTTATCAAATCCTTATTTTGACACTTTGAAAGCGCTGCTTGTAAGCCAGAGAAATGCTGAAATATTTGTTATAGAATGCCTTTATTTACTTGTTTGATTCAAGCCTTTTATTTATTTATTACCCCTACTATAACTTTCGTTACCTTTGCCAGTACCTTGCTCTTTTCTATATTCTTTAATCTTTATTTACAAAAGCACATATAAATATCTTGCCCACTTTATGTAAGTGTATCCGAAAAATAAAGCTTAGTATGAGATCTGAAGAATATGAATAGTACCTAGTATTTTTCAAATTAGGACTAGAAAGAAAGTGGTAAAAGTACTTTGCATTAATTAGCAAACTGACCGCAGGTTTTCACACTAATACAAGGGAGACCAGTTACAATTAACGCGAGGTGTACGTAGAGAATAATTCTATGTATTTAGATTAATAAGCTTAGGTGTACGGTTGTCGGTACTTTTTAATGAGTCCGCAGAAATTTGATTGCATTTTATGAAGAGTCGGTCTGTGTTACGTCCCTATGCAAATACACGACGTGCCGGTGCACACGGTTGTATGAAAACTTTATGAAAATACCCAGTGATGATTTTAATTAGAACATAACTGCGAGCGAAGTCAGCCGAAATTAATTTTAGGAATACATTCGGGCACATTATTAATGTAAATACCGATATAATAACTGAATATCCTTGAAATATACCGCAGCGGTATATTTTTGAAACTTTAGCGCTCGTCTGGCTCGTGAATGACGCCTCAGCATTGAAGTGGTCGGATTAATATTTATTGAAACTTTGCATCTAAATTAAAGCTTCCTATTGAAGTTCATTTCTCGCAAATCGCGCTGTGCACATGCCATAGGTTTGGTGAAGCTCACTGGGACGAAATCTGACGATGAATTGAAGTAAGCTATTTAACGAAAAATAAATTAATGGTGCCTCAAGCAGTTGCAACTAAAATTATTGGAGTTATCCTAGTTAGAAATGTATATAGTTGTCTCACGGCAAATTAGCGAGCGATACAAGGAAGACAATACAGAAACATCGCAGAAAATCTGTAAATTTACCAGGGAGTGAAAGGGAGGTGACGGGAAAAATTCAATCAACAAACAACTCTCAGTGAATGTGTACATTGATTAACTTGACACTTGTGCTGAATTCAAATAAACACATTCCAAATTGCAAAACTCCTCCACAGACGACATACATAACTTCTGACTTTAAATAAGTATTCAACCTTCATAGACTGTAAATGGGTGAGCTAAACTGTTTGTATGCTGGCTTTAGAGCATTCGCCATTTTTAAGATAAGCTTATCACTATGTGAAGGCGGAGGCTATGAATGCGATCCTTAGCCTGAAAACCAACAATTTGTGGCATCCCAATATTAGGGTTGGAGGGCACACTAATACTACGAGTACGATACTGGACGGGCCATTGCTGCAAATGCCCACGGACAGTATGGCACCGAAATTATCTTTACTGAAAGGTGAAAATCTCCATACCGAACAGAGACCAGGTACGTAGGGTTATTATTGCTGTTAATGATTGGTTCACGGACAGATCCAAATCCAGCCAGGGCACAGGAGCCGGTATTTGCGGACCGAGCTCTAATCAAAGGGTACCCATAAGCCTGGGGAACCACACTCTAAAAAATGGGTGTAATTTTACCCATGAGTTACAGTAAAATTACATGCATTAACAAAGCAAATTCACATCGATATTTGGTGTACTTTACAAATTCCCCGTTATTTGAAGGAATTTCAAGACGTAAACCAGTCTCGATGTAAAATTAGGCAAAATGTTAAGAAATTTTCCATGAAAACCTAAAGTTTAAGACTTGCACGGAAATTTCCTTGAGTTTTCGAGTAGAATTACAAGCGCCATAGGTAATATTACCGTCAAACAATTTTTTACAGTTTTAAAATACCGAGTGATGTAATATTACATCAGTAAAATTAAAATATTTATACTTATTTGTCCTTTATTATTAATTATGCAAATTAAATCGTATATGTTGCTTTATGTTGCAACAATATACCTATCTTGTAACCCCATTGATACATATCAACCCCATATTGGTACATAAATTGCTTATTTGTAAAACAATGATTAACTCCCCTCCCACTTTGGACACGTCCAATTGTTTAGTATGTTAAAATAATGACAAAGTTGGTAGTAAATATGAAGAACAAAATACCATTAATTTAATAAATTGCAATTAACAACCTGTGAAAAATTACGAACATTGACTGAATATTACTTGCGTAATCTGGTAAACATGTTCTAACATATTCGGTTTACCGGTATCTAACGCGCACCTACGCGTGACTTGTGCGAAGTGCAATTGGTTGATTAAATCATGTGACTCACGTGACGTAAGCACAAGCACTGTAAACGGTGTATTTGGTTATTTGCAGTACTTCCAGTTGCATATGTGAATTTTGTGCACGTACCTGTAGAGGTTATTTACATGTGATAATATATAATAATCTCTATTAAATCTAAAATCTCTAAACATGCCTGTAAACATAAGGTAAGTACTAATTTACTCTAGCCCTCGAGTTGTAGCGGGATTCCCTATCACAGAAAAACCAAATGGTAGTAAAATACATATATATACAATCTTCTATGTGTTATATAAGATATTGCCGAATACTGTTTTGATAATTAATCTGCTTCTAGTGGTTATTATGTATAGATTCCAGAATATATGTAAATAACAGCCGATTGCTTATTTATAAACATTGGCTATTACTGCATCTATGAACCCTAAACAATAAAACTCAGTTATGAGTTTGTTTGACTTTCGTAATAAGAAGAATTTTGATGTTATTACTGGGTTTCCTCTGGCAAGCAAGCTGATGACCATTAATCTTCAAGCACCTTGGTGAAGTAACTGCTGCGTTTTCTAGGTGGAAAAGGATCTTAAAGTGAAGGAGTAGGGAGAAAGACAAGGCTCGACATGTTTTGCTCCACTGGGAGATTCGGTGTACACCAAGAGTAATTTTACGTTGAAAGCATTCAGGATTGAGATTTGAATAGTGGTGTATATTTTAGTTGTAATATCATTATATTACAACGAAAATATATACCACTTTTGAATTTTACTTCTTCAAATTTCAATCCTAAGCGCTTTCAACGTAAAATTACAACACATTGTAATTTTACAACCTTATTGGTAGTTCTACAACTGAGAAATACAATTGCGTTCAGTAAATTTCATAACCGTTGTATTTTTACTATGGAATTTTACAACAGTCTGGAATTTTACAACTGAAAAATACTATCGAGTTCGCTAAATATCTCAGTGCTTGTATTTTTACTACGTAATTTTAAAACGGCCCAATAATTTTACAGACGCAAAAATACTTACAAGTGTAAATTTCGGGGTTGTTATGAAATTTACAAGTGTTGTTTAATTTTACCGATGCCCCAGTAAGTTTACTCGTAAAATCGATGGTAACAAAGTTGCCATCGATTTTACGATTAATTTTACAGAAAAATTTTTTTGAGTGCATGCGACGGTCTTCCAGACAGAGGTATTCGCCCTTGCAGTCTACGCAGAAATGATTGCCAAGGGGGAAAACAAGTATAATGACTGATAGCCAGGCTGCTATCAGGGCAGTCTCGAGCCTTGTAACTAGGTTAAAACTAGTTACGGACTGCAAACAATTCCTCAATTCACTGGCGCAGGATCACACGGTGTCGCTGATTTGGGTGCCGGGATATGAAAACATAAAGGGCAATATAATAGCCGACGAACTACCCAAGAAGGGCTCTAAAAGACACTTCATAGGTCCAGAGCCCGTGTGCGGGATTACTTTAGGATTCTGCTAAAAGGGAGATCTAGACCAAAGTACAAATAAATGGAGGACAACTGAAGGTCAACTCCATACTAAAGCGCAAATTGGGGATGGGGATGCTAAGTTCTCCGATAACCCACTTAGATGCAGCAAGAAAGAAGTTAAAACCATTACTCCCCTGAAAAAGCATCTATACAACACAGGTCGAGTAAGCGAATCGTGGTGCAGAAGATGCGAGCTACAGGAGGAAACGAGTTTACATGTAATCTGCACATGTGAGGAGTTGAAAGTACTCCGTCAGAAACATTTCGGGAAGGATCCATTGGAGCCTCCGAAGTTTCCTCAAGTTTCCACTGGGCAAGACACTGGCTTTTATAGAGAACACCAAGCCGCTCGAGTGGAAGTAAGAGATTTAATAGGGGCGGTACAATGAGCACCCAGCTCAGGTGTCTGGACTAAAGGTATCCACCCTAACGTTATGAATGAATGAAGCTTATCACTTTTGAAATAAAAAATAGTGTTTCCAGAGTAAAATATTCATTTTATTGATATTAGTTACCTATATTTGACATGTAGAGTTGGCAATCAGTTGCACTTCATTGCATACTATTTGAATTTTGATGATCACTATTTTAATCACTTTAAACTATTTATCTGGAGGTTGTATTTGTTGATTATTTACGTAAAAAACTCTCAATCATTTCTTTTTTATTTGTTAAAATCTCACTATTAGAAACTTGACCTGCCCTACATAATATGTTCGCGATTGTTTTTGCCACAAAAACCATTAATCCTACATATGGGAAATGCTATAAATTTCATGCATTACATTTATAATACTTATAGAATCTTTAAGTTTCCTATACTGCAAGTTTTAACGTATATGTATAAATCCTCTAGATGCCCCAAATCATTCGATAGGTCTATTAATTAAATCTATCGTAGCTGGGTGTATGCAAACTCCAATGAGCATGCACAGAACGTAAGCTATCGAAACCATAAATCATTAAGTTTATGTACCGTAATAAAATTGTGCGCTATCTTCGTTCAACACAACGACGCATAAAGTTAAAATACGAAGTAGCACCAATAATTTTATATCTGGTATACGGTATTGCCGCATGACTGTTCGGAAACGAAAGCTGCAATTGCGCTTTTGATGTCATTTGTCACAAAGAACGCGGATATTAAATCACCAGCACAGCGTAATATCGCACGTATGAAATGCAATTTTGTGCTAATAATGTTGAGCATTTAGAATGGAACTTTTCCCTCGAATGTGTCGAAAAAATGGGAATCATAGAATACTTGAAAAGGAAACCGTTTTAGATGTAACACCTAAATACTTATAATAATTCAACGGAATTATGTAGTTTAACTTTTGGGAGAATAGAGCAGGGTAAATCTTTCCTTAGAAGGAACTTCTGCTATCTTGAATTCGAGCAAATTAAGAAGGAAAGGATGGGAACATTAACAAGAAACAAACGTATAAAGGGATGGATATAAAATAAAACTCCCTAAGTAACTTCTAAAGCGGCCAATAGTTACTTTTTTTCTTTAGTCTATTGTATAGAATTCTTCGTATTTCAGAACTTTCCCGTTGCATGGTTCCCGCTCACGAAACTCGCCTTAATAACGCCTTAATCACGTGATGGAACGGACATTTGCCGTTCCCCGAGTGTTAGTTTTGATAAGTTACTGGAGGAGCTTAGGTGCGGCCACGGCGTTGCGAAAGGGGATTTACTCAGAGGATTTTCTTCCTTCCTCGGCGTGTCGTTCTTGTAGTTTTTGCTGTAGCTCGGGCAAAATTCAATATTGACGGATCGTCCGTAAAACATAAACCTATACTCTTTCCAGAAGGGTAATCGTGGAGATTTAAGTGAAACATCGTGAACATTACGTATGCACACAAAGATTATGTCTTTATACATGCATATAGAGATATGCATGTATAAAGCACACAACCAAAGAAGAGAAGAAAATAAGATTTAGCCAAGAATTTCTTTATAAAAGTATTTAGTTTTGTGTTTTTTTTTTATACCATGCTTCCAAATTAGGACCACACAGTTTGCGCTTGTGGCCGTCCAGGGTTGTTTCTTGAGATTAGATTCAGATAAGATTAACTCGGTAAAATCAAATCTTATATTTATATATCTTATAATTTTTTTGACTGCTTTCGAGTAAAAATGATTTTTCTTTCAATTTCTATTGTCGTCATAACTTTCTTATTATTTAAAATGTCAAAAAACGATTTAGATATTTGTAATTTTGTCCTCTTCGTCTAATGTAATATGTATTTATTTTGTAGGGCCTGTATCTATTATCCTTTCAAATGTAGAAGCTGGTGGTTTTTGACATACCACGTAAATTTGAAATAGCTCTGTAGGAGGGTCTCAGAAAAGCTTTTATTAAATACTTCTATTTTTTTTATTTCTGTATTTATTGAATAAAATATTCGTATTTCCAATGGCTATCTACTGTGTCAAACAAAACCGCAAATAAAATCCGTTGTAGACTTCTACAATTTTTAAATATAAAAATATTCGAAAGATTTAAAATGTATCCTACATGATGAAGAGTATTTTAAAAAGAAACTATCCATTATTTCTGCATCATGCTGGAGAGAAATAAATGAATGCTACATGACATTAAGAAACCAGATAGAGTGATGAACAACCTGACAAAATGGGATAATCAATATGTCAGCACCTTTGATTGAAATCCACAAGAAGTACATGTATTTTACGAACTAACCACTAACTGACCTTGACTGTTGTAACTATCGCACTGACTGTTATTGTTACACCAAAGGTTCCAAAACCCAATTACTGGATTTGACTGTTGTGAATAATCTCTGAGGAACAGACAAAGTTGCTATCACACCCTTTATTGATGTTACAAACACAGGGTATAACAAACTATTATTAATTTTCTTTTATTTGTAAATTATTCCTCCTTATATTGCTTTTATAGAATGAATTTGTATCTGAAGAAGTTAAGGTAATAAATATCCTAACAAATCAAGCATTCATGTTTCGTAAAAGACAACCACACTCGAATTAATTGTTAAAAGAACTACCTACATATATTGTTTGAAGGATACTTCAGCATGTCTTATGTTATGGATTTTAAAGCGTTTACATTGTTGAGCGAAAATAATCCAATCAGACGACATTTTTATGACACACATTATTAGGTTTTTTTTTTTTTAATGGAAGCATGGTCTTTTCATGGAAGAATTTATAGAATTGTTTAAAGTAAGAATCCCACAGATCAATGTTTTTCTCTAAACGCACTGTAATTGTGATATGCAAAATACGTATATATGAATCTGAATGATATAAAACGAATACTTGAATATACTAATCGGAAACTATTAACTCAAGACCGTACAGTATATTTTGAATTTAGCGCATCAACAATTTCATTTAACAGTTGCCGTTTTATAGCGTATTTTGCTATTACTCTTATTTTACTTGAGCAAGTAGTGCGCTAGAAAACGTTCATTTTAACTGAAACCGTTACTCTATGTTAACTTTGAGAGAGAACATTACCCCTAAGCTAATATCTAGACCGTCAGCTAATGTACGAAAGGGACCTTTGTTGAAGGAATTGGAATGGTTTATTAAAGAACAGGCTTCGAGACTTACCTCCCAAAATAAACATTCCACAGGCAATCAGTGTTTTATTGTCACCATTACAATGGCCTAGGAGGGCGAAGAAAAATCCCAGCAGTAATAAAACTAGAGCAGCTCCTGACAGCACCGTGCAAGACCTGGAATATTGGAAAGTGCTTTATTCGTTGTTTGTCTACAAAGAGTACAAGAAAACATTATGAAAGCTTTGATGTTTTTATAATACTAACCAAGTGACATTTTTACTTTTTAGTGATTACACTTTGTGTGTTTAACTCATATAGATTTCATATTGAGCAATTAATAAAATTTCTTTATGTCGAAAAGATACGCTTAGATATGGTTCTGATCTTAATGATGGCTTTAAGAGAGATATGCAGTTTATTCAATAGGTAATAAGAGTTTTCTTTTTCTGTGAAAAAGTGAGTTCACATGTGGAGACGCGTTCTGGAGTGAAACCTCTTTTTGAAAATAAAAATAAAATAAAGTTATTTTAGATGCCGAATCTCAGGTTTGAATCTAGTTTATGGTTTAAAGATGATTGTTTCTATAACCATATTAATCATACATTTTAAACTTATCGCATAGCTAAGTGGTTGATCTACACATTAAAATGCAGTGACACTCTCTCACAGCACTTGACACTGAAGCGATGTTTCGAGAGATATTTTACATCCATTCTTTGAAGTTGGCAATTTTTGATCCACACTGTAGGGCATATTCCTCTACGTAGGATGACTATTCGGTGGATGGGCTTAGTTTGGTGCGCTATTAGCTGGTGTAGTATTTTATTTTCGATTGGGTTGTATATTTTGGGAAGCTTTTATTTGATTCATATGAGATTCCAAGACAGCAATGTTACTACAGTTCTGATCTGATTGTTGCCAGTTCTATAAGTCCTAGGACAATTCCTTGAGAAACTAGGAGCTGTTGACCAAAATGAATGGGTTGTAGATCAGCATCCAATCATTTACTTGCATCATAAAAAAGTGTCTGTGTTAATAATTTGGATTACGGTAAAGTTTCTTTAGTTTTCCTTGGAATCCAGTGCCACATTTTGTCAAATGCTTGTGACATGTTGTCGAAGGATGCATAGAGTACCTTTTGGCGTTTAGATCCTGATTAATTAGGTATACTTATCTATGAGCTTGTTCTATTTTCCGCATTTCCTGTCGAATCTAAACTGATGGCTTGGAATTCTTCTTTGTTATTCTAATATAATGTTGGGTCTTTTGCTGTACAGCGCCTCAAAGAAACTTATAAATGGCCTGCATGAAAAGACATCTTTTGGATTTTTCTCTGGTATAAGAATTATAATGGTTTCTGCTACTTCAAAAGTATACGAAAAGTAGTTTACTCGCAGTATTATATTTAAGATAAAGCCTATAAGTTTGTTATTTTTTGACAGTTTTTGTAATATTTTGCCAAAAAGATAGATCGTATCTAGGCACTTTCTTATTTTGATATTTTTTTTAATCAGTTGTTTACTTTTAATGACTCTGAACTTTCAATCAGTAGATTTATCTTTTTGGTTGGGGTTATCTTCGAAGGAGAAAAGTTTGCATAAGTTATTTAAGTATCTAGAGAGGGTTTTGGCTTTTTCTCGATTGCTTCTTGCCCTTTTGTGTAGTTCCTATTTCTAATGGAAGGATTACGTTTCTTGGAAATTTTAAGGCTTCTTTTTGATCTGTTGGTGTGAGATTTTCCAAGTGCGTTTGAATATCTTTATTTTGTTCTTCCTCTATTAAATCTTTAAATTTTTTAGTTGCTCTATTAAATTTTCTCTTGTTCTCTTTTGTCCTAGCATGCTATAATTCTCTCTACAGGTGATTTTACTGTAATTTTTCTTTAACTGCCGATAATATTTCACTCTTTCCCTGCAGTGTTGGATACATTGGTTGTAGAAGAACGATGCTGCCTCTTGTATATTCTTCGTTGAATTTTCAATCGCCGTAACTATATTATATTTGGTTTTTAGTGGAAGCCAAATTTTCTGAATTTTGTGGAAGCATTCTAATCGCTTTTACTGCTGTGCAAGGAGGGTGCATTCTGTTAACACAAGACTTGTGAATGAACGGATATAACAACCATTAAGTGATCTGATGAAAAGTTGATGCACTTCCTAACATGGTCCATGGCATCCACAATTTTTTTATGCTTGATGACCAGTGGGCTAGTTGGTGAGTAAATAATTATTTTCTCTAAGAAGTTTTCTACCTTTTGAAGATGTTGTATTGCGCTTCATGTTGAGTTGCTCCTGTTTGTCGTTATGTTTAGGTGGTAGTAGAGGGCCGATATGGTTATTACTTCATGTTTTTCAAAGTCCTTAGTGGATTTTTCTTTTTCGTAGTACTTCTCTTGCTATCATCAGGCGATATGAGAGAGACAGCAATAGGTTTAGGCAGGTTTACGTCGAGTAGTGTCCTAACACTTACTTCTTTAAGCGTATCTTACCATCAGGGTGTTTCATGTGGTGTAGGTTGTGCTTGGAATCGCGTAGACAATGTTTATCCATGAAATGTACCACACAATAATATCAACATTATATTCATGAGTGTTCCTGTATATGGTACTGAGGATCATTTATATTCTACATAGCTATTTCATATATTTTATCAACAAACAGACTCTTGGTTAGATAAGCGACGAAGGACTTGCTATTAGAATGAAATTCTTACGATGCTCTGCAGGTGCAGGCGTAATAATAACTAATACCAAGTTGGTATAAAGGCATGAATTATTATTATTAGATATACTTAAAATCATTTTCAAAAACGGATGAGTTTTTAGTGCAGATATTTCGGCATATGCTACAAAGATAGTTTTTATATTCGCTACCAATAAAAGCTGATCCACCAATCAATCTTGTTTCTGGATTAAAATTAGGTGTGGAATTTTTTAATGGTGGAAGGCACCACACAGTCAGAACGTAAATAATTTTGAGCCATTCAACCGTCTTTACAATTGCATATAACCGTTTCATTTGGAGTGAAAATATGTGCCATTGAATTTCAATATAAAGTGCGCAGAGCGTCGAAACTGAATTATGTTCATGACTTTCCATTCCCCATATAACTGAATAAATTCTCGTCCAAAAAGGGATAGGATACGTACAAGCTCCAATTTTATCCATTATAAACCTATAAATGGAACATTATTGCGACCTTTATGCGTTGGCTTACGTACGATTTATTCGAGGTAATTTGAGATATTGGCCGCCCAGGTAGCATTGATATAGCTGTGGCGGCGATGCGAAAAATTTTATGCAGATTATATATGCGGCGGTGCGATATTTTGATATTTTCCCGTCGTATTTTTCCCCGCCAGCGTGAAAAGAAATCAGATTTCCCTTATAAATAATCGGTATTCATGGTCGGAGATGGAAAAATGAAAAACAAAGAGGAGCGGTCGGGATTATAAAACAACAAAAAAGGGGCAAAGTGAAACGACAGCAAAAGTTTCCGCAATCGATAGCGCTTTTAACAATCGCGAGTCTTATTTGAAAATTATCTGCATCTCTCCTCTTTAATGAGTTCTTTATGTTTATCGAGATGTAGGACGGAGATTAATACAGATTTTGTAATTATCAGGAAGTGAAATTATTTAAAGGTTTTGCACAAAAGAATTTTTTTCTTTGAAAAACTAAGAAAAGGATTTGGAGCGAATAACGAAGAACGTAAATCTTTCATCTCAATTTTTTTCAAACGTATTTCTTTAGATTTCTATTTATAGTAATTATAATGACGTAATATAATACTTTTGTTTTAATCATTTTTTCATTCAAGTGCATTTTCTTTTTGTTTAATTGTTCCTAGCCAAAAGCTGCTATCACTCCTTCCGTTACAGATTTTCTCTTAACTTTTGTATTTTTCATCTCATAGTGTCCCTGCCCTTTCTTCCTTCACCACTATAACATACGATTATTGTAATGTGTGTGCAAGCTTTGGAATGTGCCAGACTCAATAGAGTTTCATTCAAAGAACTTCAGAACTTGAAAGCCAAGGGCAAAATCTACACCAAAATAGAAAGTTTGACTATAAGGAACTTTTTCGAGTGTATTTTCAGGCATCTGGAGCCACCAATTCATCACTGATGAACTGCAGCAGGACAAAATTAGCACCCGCAACATATACATCTATGGAGCACTGTCAGGTAACCAAAAAGGTGGTGAATGTTGAACTAATTCAAACCATATAAATCGCTACGATTAGATGGCATTTATCCTGTTATGATGTTAAGATGTTAAGTGTTAGATTGCAAAAAAAACTCCAGGTGGTAGATATGCAGGATTGGAGCATAATAATATTTTCCATCATGTGGAAAGCTTAGAGTGTTTTTCAAGGGAATTCTCATACTGGAGTACATACCAATAACCTCTCTCAGATTGCAAGAAGCTCTAACTGGCAAATATGGAGCATTAGGGCATGGGCATAATAATACTATCCACATGGAAAGTAAAGTTTTGGAAACGAGATTGGCTGATCTCTACATAATATATATTTAACAAAACCTTCGAGATGGATATTATAGATCTGATAATAAGCTGGAATCAATTTAAATACGGAGACAAGTTGGGTGAATTGGTTTTGGTGACAGACGGTTCAGGAATTGTGAACAAGATTGAAGCCGAAATTTATAGTGACACGACAAATTCAATGATCACCATTCCAGTAGGAAAATATGCCATTGTTTTTCAAGCAGATGCTTACGGAATTCGCACTCCCTGCACTCATTATTACTTCCAAAAGTAGTAGTAGAAGTAATCTTCATTAATGATTTTTTCCTTATTGAAGTTAATTGAAATAATCTTTCTGCATATCGCCCAGGGGCATCAATACCTTGCCCCCAGTGTATATGATTACAATATATAAGAAGGTTTAACAAACTCTGTGAAAGAGTGTATTCGTTATTTATGTGTTATCTTGTATTCGTTATAGATTCAATTTTGTGGGACTCTCCAAGCCAGTATTTGTATAAAACAAACGGGGGTCATAAATAAATTTTTATTTGACGCGTCATAGAAGTATACAAAAGTTAAAAGGTGTAGGTCAGCCTTTCGGAATCAGCACATTTCTAACAATCGCACCCTGGGTGCGAGGGCTCTTTGTTGGAAACCGCTGTTCGTGCAAAATAACCACCAAAAGCGAATGCTAGAGTATATGTGCGAATATGTAACGTGGTAGTCATTGTATAAAATGCCCTGTTTATTCTATCCAATACGTAAATGTGAACTTTCAATTTATTTTGGCTTCTTTCTACGAATATACGGCAATAGAGGTACGTATTTCACTCTACATACATATGTGTGCATACCTATCTACGCATGCCAAACATATCTGCATATTATGTATACTGCATTACCGCAACAAGGAATGAGGGGAGCCATTCCTCTTCCGGCGAATGGTTTCAATGTTCCCAACGTATACAAGCCATAATCATAACAGTTACCGTTTTTCACCTTTCTGAATTTTTCTTTAGACCGCTTCCGATCGTAAACCCTCTCATCATATAGCGCATTTTTCCATTGAATGGATGCTTGTCAATATTTTTCATTTTTTTGCCCGCTTTTGGGTCCTCACTTAATCATTCTCCCAGCAAATTTCCGACAGATCCCGAGAAAAAAAGCGGACATGTATTTTTAAAAGGAGTGAAGATTTATTTACTTAAAAAATGGTCTACCTCTGACGTGAGGTAACACGAGCAGATTTAATTTTACCTCTTGTTTGTTTTCTTTTTTTTTGAAAGCGCAAGATAATTTATATTTTGCAAAAAGTTACTAGGAAATAATTCATTATTTAAAAATTAACTACTCATCTTGGTAATTATTATTAGAGAGAAGCATCGTACTGGGGATGATTTATATACTGCCTAAAGGCACAATAATCTACTTGATGAATTAACCGAAGAAATGCCACCACGGCGGGGCACACGATCTGTTGTTGGAATCACCATACTAACAAAAGGAATCAAAAGGGAATAACCATTCTTGTTATTCCCTTTTTATTCCTTTTGTTAACTCGAGTTTCTGCCCACCAGGCGTTATTAACATCACTCCTAGTGCAAATCCACTGTCATCGCTATCACATCTCAAGCTTTATCCGCGATTGCCTACTAAGGTATCAAGAGTTTAGATGTGATAGCGATGAATAAGTTTGCACTAGGAGGAGGAAGGCAGAAACTAGAATCTGTCTTTAGTGTTAGTTCCATTTCACTACTTTTGTTGGTGTGGTGGTTTCAACCCCCCCTCTATTTGACCTTTCTTTGGTTAATTGTTTAGGAATTTTTCTTTGATGTTTTGTGTTCGCTGAATGGTGAAATGATCATCCATGCGCGATGTCTCCTCATCTCAGGCATCGTTTGTATACATTTTATTTATTTAATAACTTGTATTGGACAGATGTCTTTACAAATTACATAGTTCAAATACGCCAAATTGTTACATGACTAAATACAAACAAATAATTAAACATATTTTAAGTTTAACTAAGTCAATTAATTTAAGTAATAAATCAGTCTGTGAATCTATTTCTTCCTTGGAGGTTCATAAATGGGACACTTTAAAAATATATGTGTTAAGATTTCGGGTTCCTGGATGTTGCAGATAGAGCACATCTCGGATGTATTTATCACATATGAACATCCATGATATAGTCGAACCGTGCTTTCGTTTGAAACTCTCAGCTGACTAACTAAACGGACTTTCTTAATTGATGTGCGGAATCCCAAGTAACTTTCGTTCCCACACAGTGACCTGATTTCTCTATACAGTGGTGAATATGTAGAATTTATGGCTCTTGATGTATCTCTGCTGAAAGTATACTTCCCCAATTTTTTTAAAAAACGTTTTGTTTGAAAGTCAAATTCTATAAGAGCAGTCGAGAACTATCCAGTAAAGTATTTTCCTCGTGATTGAATGAGTCTTTACTCGGGTGCACCAGTTTAGTGTTTCTATGTTATTTGGAATGCCGTTTAGGTATATTAAACCTTCAAGGCAGTATCGAGGCAATCTGGTGTTTGGCATTTGCAATATTCTTCTATACCATCCCATTAAGCGTTGCAAGGTCTTCATTTTGAGGTGAGGTGGGCCAGATTCCGATTTGACAATATAATTTGGTGTGGTTCCCGGCCAAGAGAAAAACTGTTTCATAAATTTTGTTTGCACTATGTCTATTTCATTTAGATATTTCATAAATAAAATTTCGAAGCATAACAACAGTGTTCCATGTATAATGGATTTTGTTGGTTTAATTTTGGTTTCGTAAGAATCGGATCTGGAGCATACTAATAAATTCTTCACATTAGCTGTCGTATTATTGCTTTATGAATATAGTATTGTTCTGCTCCCCCAAACATACCAGAGCTGGAGAATGGTATCTTTAAATGTAACTCTTCAACAAAAAAATCCTCTCGAGCAATGCCCTTCTTATAAGTATACCCTACTAGCCAGTTTGACTGCTGCCATGAAGTCCGTATTTTATGCAGTTACCTAATAAAGGGAGTCACTTCTTTGCTTTATACAATCCCTGGTTTGGTGCATTAATGGCTTCCGGTATTGTGGCTAAGAACATATACCGCCTCTCTCCTTTTCCTTTTTGTTTGACTATCATCTTTGAATAGGATAAATGTATTATACGCTCTAATTCCAAAAGCATGCTTACTCCAATCCTTACATTCCAACTCCTCATTTTCCGCTAATCTTTTTGTTCTGTTTTTCTCTGTTACTCCTTCTAGCCTTCTATTTGCGTCATCAATGTATGAGCATCGACATTCACATGAAATGTTGTAAACACAGTTTTTGGCCCGTTGGTTTATATTGCCCGGTTTTGTTTAAGTTGAATATTAGCTTGTTGTATTTGAAGATATTGTCATTTTGAATTATATTGGCCTATCCTTTTGAATTTCCTGATAGGCCTATTTTCCATGAAGTTGTGGTATTGGTTTAGTAATTCGTTTCGTTATCTAGTTGCAGTTGTCTAGTCTTGGCGCTTTAAATTACTTCCAGGTATCCGTTTTTTCTGACCGCTGGTGGTTTAAATTACTAACATGTGGTACTTGCTGCGTAAGATATGTGGATGGTTAAATAGGCAATATGGATACTGTCCTTATAAGTGGTACTCACTGGTTTTTGTTTCCATTTGCCAGTTCCTGGAACACGGCATCTACCTCAATAGAACATTCTATGTGATAGATACCAGATATTCTTCCACGGTATCTATTGGATGTGGCATACGATGAAAGTGTCGTCAACAAATCTGAGCCACAATTTTGGCTTTAGTTGAGGTATTAGCATTGCTGCTTGTTAAAATTGTTTCCTATGCTCGCATGTTGTTCTTATGATTCCAGTTTTGTGGTTGTAGAGTTTAATCCGAAATACGTTGTTTCTATTAATTGCTGTATTGTTGTTAATAGTTCCATGATGGTGTTTAGGTTCAAGGTGGTTCTAGGTGGCAAGAAGCTGTTTTGAAGGAGTTATGCCAGTAACACCAAATTATTGGTAGAAGATGTAATTACAGATATTGCCTAAACACATAATTTTTGTTGCTTTATGTTTTCTCGTCTACTTAAAATAAGATTGAATAAACGAAACTGTTACCGTAGTGCAAGCATTAGAAAATGATTTAGTTCAACAGAGAACATACAGTTTGTCGTACGAAAAAGAGAATATATAAGTATCATTTATGTTCAGCAGTAAATGTTTACTGTACGCGTTCATAATTGCCTCTGTGAAGTATGCTCACGAATACATTTCGTACGCACACTAACTTCAATGAATTTTAACCTTTTAAGGAACGTCTGGATACACCCCCGCTAGAGCAACATATTTTCGTGTCAGGTATTGCAGATCGGTCGGCGAAATTGTCTGTTAAGGTTGCTGGAGGTAGGTACGAGAGAAATTTGAAATTTCACAAGCAAATCTCAAGTTTGATGGAAATATAATTCACGCGTGTAACTGTAAAGTTATTACGGTAACACTGAAACGGAGGTCCTGTTAAACAGAGTTCGCCACAACTTGAGAGTGTGCTCGTCGAAGTTTCTCTCGGCATTGTAGTAACGGAAATTACAGAAATAGCTGTACCGAACGTTCTCCTTCTATTGTCGCATCACTGTCGCTTTTCTAAACTGGTGTACAACTTAAAATCGCTTTAATCGCTTTGGCGTTTTACTACTATTCACCAGGGCAGAAATGAAATGTAGCAACTACTATGGACTAAGTACATTTAGTGCGGGTGAAAGTTATAGCTGTTGTCAATTGTAATTGTTAAAATTGGTTGTTGAAGTTTTTGAGTTGGAGGTATCCTGAATAAAGTATACAGCGAGGACACGTGGGTTGGAACAAATTTATTTAAAATTCAGGGGTTGGTTTTCTTGAAAACATGCTCGGACATGACAACTTTTATTTTTGGGTGCGGATTTTTTTACCTCCGTGAATTGAAAGAAATTTATTTAAAATTCAAGGGTGTGTTTTTTGGTAATTTATTAAAAAACAAATTAAATGTTCAAATTGTTGACCGTTAACTTCTTGAGGGTCGGCAAGTCGATATTAAATTTTTCGTAACACTTCAGTTAACGTGTGTGGGTGGATTTATTGTGTTCGGCTCTAATTCTATTCTTCAATTCTTCAATATTTTCCGGATTATTGTCGTATACCTTGGATTTCAGATCACCCCATAGATAAAAATATAATGGGTTTAGGTCGGGTGACCTTGCTGACCATTGGATATAACCTTTCCTTCCGATCCATCTGCTTGGGCAAATATTATGAAGGTAATCTCGCACTGTTCATGAATAGTGTGAGGGCGCTCTATCCTGTTGGAACCATATCTTGTCATATAGGTCATTGTGATGTGCAGAAGCAACGAATCTAAATTTTGATGATGGTGGGATATGGCGACAAGACTCGTTGAGGATTGTTGGGTTTAGGTATAGGACATGGTACATGAAGCATACTTATTGTTAGGATTCAATGAATAATTCAAAAATGAGATAGAAAATTAGTGTTTCCATTTGAAAAAAAATGTAGTTGTAGTTCATTTATAGAAGAGCAACCAATACCAATAAATAAAATGATCGTCCGGAATGTGGATTGTTGGTTTCTGCAGTTAACCTGAGCTGGCCCAAACTGAGTACAAGCTCCGGCAATATGGTAGGTCAGGCGTGGTCAATACTAGTCATACTGGGGTAGAATTCCTGCACGATGGAACTTCCAAGCTGGACTAGCGCAGAGGAATTACGAAATATGTTCCGGCTTGTCATTTTCAGGCAACATGCACGAAAGAGTGGGCTGCTAACTGGTGCAATGCAGTGTATGTCCCTATTAAACTTGCGGCAGACAGTCAATAACACCACAACTTGCCGCGAGCTGCTGCGAAAAAGTTGCTGGATTCTTGTTGTCCTGAAAAATAGCTTGAGGATGACTCTATGTGCTTGACACCAGGTGGTTATGCATTTATATCTATTCTCGTGTAGCGGCGTGGTCCATTGGCTTATTAGGACATTGAGTCTAAATAGAAAGAACAGGTACCGATCCCTTATAAGCAAAACACGAACCGCATTCCGCCAGCTTATCGGCACTTAGATTTCGTTTATGGCTTCTAACCCACCTGGCTGTCAAGTGATTGCTAATAACGATTGTTTCTAAGGCATTGCAGCACTGAAGTACTAAACTTGACCTAATTCTGTAGCTGTTAAGGATTTAAGGGCAGCTTGTCTGTCACTGACACTACGCAGGTCTCCAGTACCTCTTACTAAGGTATCTCTGGCACTACGCAGATTCTCAGTACCTCTTGCTAAGATATCTTTGGCACTATGCAGGATCACCAAAATTTTGCTTTGAAGATCGTGGATGTGCTATCTAGCACTTCTGAGTTTAGTTTAAGATCCGGAGAAAAGCCTCCTGCATCCGCTCCTGTTTTTGTCTTCAATCTATCTGTATAGTATGTGATTGAAGGTAATGGTTCTGCGTAGAAGGGAATATGCACACAATGATGTGTGCGAAAGTCAAACTACGGAAGAACAACGCCCTCGCAAGTGATCGTCCTCGCCTTACCGCGGCCCTCGACTACCACCTCCTCTCTAATTGCCGCCTGGTCCACGAACAAATCCAAGGAAAGGACACATAAGAGTGCTTTCATTGCCGTCTGCCATACGCATGTGTTGTGAGTATTCCTCTTGCTAAGCTGACACAAGCGATGCGGTGCACATATGTATGTCAGGTCGTTCGTAGCTGTCACTCATCTCACCCTTGGCCACCAGACGAGTAAGTTAGCATGAGCCCAATTATGGCAGCGCACAGCCATATGGTAATTCTCAAAAAAAGCCACGAAGTCTTACCCAAAGCGCAAAGACACTGCTGAAATGCCATTGATTTCTGTTTATAATATACTTCAGCACAGTTTTCTGTGAGACCCAAATATTTTATTTACTTCAGCTTAGAAACGTAACAAACAACGCAGGTGCGGGGTTTGTTTATTTTTCTTTTGTTAGTAAAAGAAGTTAGTAGTAACAAAAGAAAAATAAACAAACCCCGCACCTGCGTCTATAATTATAGAAATACATACATAAGTATTATCATCATATATACTAAAAGGACCGAATCACAGTAGGGTGCTCTTTCTTCAGCGTTCAATGGCTTCAATCACGTCTTAATTTCTACAGTTTTAACCAATAATATGATATATTTCGAGACACGTTCAATTTTTCCTTTATTCCATTTCTTTCATATCTTCTGCATGTTTACAATACTCTATATTTTGAGCATTATTTTGGGAAGTATATTATAGTATATGTATATTTCCGTTTCCTGTGGTATATCTTGGTTTACCAACAAGCCACGTACTTACAGAGTACACTTATGAGTTCTTTATTATTAAAGACACTGATGTAAGGTTTCACAAAGTTTGTGATAAAACAAGGCCTTCAATTTTGACATCTCTTATTTCTGCTGTCGCCTGCTTCCACATACGGTGTACCCATCCTACAGTAGTTCACTCAAGATCATGCCTTGCCAGAGTGCTAACAATACTATTGACGATAGCTTTATCATCAACACTCTTTATATTTACGAATGCACTCAGGATAGATATTTTATTCTTCAATGATTATTCTGTTCTGTGCACCACTAAATACAAGGCAGATTCGGTGGACCATCCTGGAATGTACGAGTGTTTATTTGTGTGAAGTGGATACAGTAATTCTTGCTTCTTTTATGTAGTGGCCGCACTGTCATTCCAATGTTTTAACAAAAACTTTTTAGGCTTATCGGCCAGTATGGTTAAAATCGTCTTGATTATTAACAGATTATAAAGTACGTAACAAATCTAACAAAGAATACAGTATATCAAAAGCAAAGGGATCCATAGTTGCTCTTCCAAAAATGTCGTCTAGAAACTTGAGTTTCCTACACATTCTTGTATTTATCTCAATAACAGTTGGGGATCAGAAGGTAGTATACTTATATATTACCTTCTTGCGGCTTGTCAGTACTCATGTATATAACTTTTTCAAAAATCTCTTCTAAAGGACATTCAATCATGATTATTCGGCTAGACCCTTTGGGATTATTGTAAATGAAATACTGTATTAAAGCAATTTTGTGTACAGCAGACAAACAAACATATGTTCGATTCTATTTAAAGATAGTTATGTATATAAAATAACAATATTACAGTATATAATTTTGAAATTCAATTAATGTGTAATTTACTTTACATCTGTGTAGCATTTCAAATAACAAATATTTATTGTATGCGTAATCTGATACGTAATTGTGAAACTATTATTAATGATCAAAAATCATTTGCGTCCACATCGATAGAGGAAACAAAATTTTGTGAACACCAGGAAATTCACACAGTCCCTTTTAATAGTAAATTTAATTTCACATATTTACAGCGCCCTGTAAAATTTATTTGCGTGTATGGTTCCATATATCCAGAGAAATAAAAGAATTAGATATTTATTTTGGTAATTGTTTTAAATTAAACAATCGCCTCTGTTCTGCTAACTAAATTTAATATTAAAATATAAATTTATTCATTGCATCCACATCTACATAAATATATGTACATATGTATATACGAAAACTATTATGTAGGCGGCAACATACTTTACTGTGAATAAAAATGTAATTATAAAAGCCTCATTTCACCAAAAATAAACTTAGGGTTGAATGTAATATCGACTTTATGAATTACTGCAGATAAGTGAGAGAATTGCGCTATTATCTTGAATCTATTAAATCCTCAGCTTCAATAATCGTAAAAGTAGCTGAATTATATATAACTGAAAAGTTCGAGTGGGCAGCGAAATATCCTGTAATACTTTAAAGACATTCGTTTATTTTTGTCCATTAGTTGTATTATTGCTTCCACCGCTATTCCTAGTACTCAACGCTTCTTTAACTTCCAATTGTCGTGAAGAGAAGTGGCAGTTTCATTTAAAATGGGGCACGATTACTATAAAACTGTGGATATTTGCTATCTATTTATGGATCTATAGAGTTTAACATTAACATATATAATGTTATTCATGCGAATATTAACGTAAGTACTTTTACAAATTAGAATAATTTTCTGTTTTAGTGGGCAGTCGCAATTACGCGAAGATGATTTGAAGTTTCGCTTTTCTTTCGAGTATTAGGTATTTTTAGTTCACTTAGTGTCTTTTTATAAACGCATCTAAAATGCATTCAAAATATCTTTCAATTTCTTTCATATTTAATCATAATTAAAAAACTTAAGTTAATTTTATTTACATCTATTTCTAAACGTAAAGTTTATTATGGCAGTTATGGTTCTTAAGAAACAACAAGCGAATTCAGCCGTAGCGGTAGAGTATTAATTTGATGTTTTCTCACCTTTTTAATTTACTTGAGTGTATTTTATTGTATTAAAATAAATTAAGCATCATTTCTTGAAACTGCATTTTTTTGTTCTTGAAGAGCGATTAAATATTCCTCATTGTTTTTTTAAGTACTTTCCAAGATACGCTGGTAAAGAGTCTTATCAGCAGAGATGTGAATTGAGCCCACATCGAACACTCGTCGTTCGAAATTTTATTGCTCGGAGTGTCCATTCATACAGTCTCTCGCGTCCCCGCCAATTATTTGTGGCGACTAGGCTGGTGGGGACACGACAGACTATATGAAGGGACACTCCGAGCAATAAAATTTCGGACGGCGAGTAATTGATGTAGCGTTCAATTCACATCTCTACTTATCCCTAATTTTTGTTGTTGTTGTCGAAAATGTTTTTAATTACGGTTAGGATATTCTCTCTTGATATTATTTCTATTGTTTTTTCCTTTGTACAACAAGATTCTGAATTAATTGTATTGTAGGACGATACAAATGTGTAAACTAGTAATTACAATAATTTTTTTTCACTATGCTATCAATTAGAAAAAGTTTTTTTTTCAAAATTTTGCCTTAAACATTATCAAACAGTTGTTGTCAGTCTAACGCAAAATTTAGTATTAATGGTGAGATTTTATGCACTAGAAAGCGAAGAAAATAATGGGTATGCGTTCACATAGGCCTAGCAGGTAGGGGGTGTGAAACTACCGTTGTTTGCCCAGTTTACATAGCTTATATTGAACGTAGAAAGATCGCTACATAAATATCCGGTGTACCTGCGCAAGAACCCTAGCATTTTTTGGTTTATTTAGAAATTTGTTATGTGATGATGTTTTCAAAGTATTGCTATTTGTATCGGTTGCAGCAGGAGTCATGTTAAATACATGAAAATTGTTAGAACAATTTCCCAATGTGTTACACTTAAAGTGTTATAGGCACGCGCATAATATATGGTTGGAACGAATTGACAGAGCAGAATTGGTGTCAATCGACCAGTTGAAATTGTATAAGACGGTAATCATCTGCGATAGCCATTTCTCCTTGTATATTTGTACTGTATAGTTATGTATTTATGCGCGCACAATAAACGATTTCGTTCTTATTTTCATTTCATTTTCTGTTCATATTCATTAAAATGTAGCATGAACGAAGCAATATATTTCTTAATTTTCTAATAATTAAACAGTTCTTGCTGACTAACGCTTTCAAAAGGTTTGGAACTTTGCTTTTGTCGCGTACACATCTATTATACCTATAAATGTATATATTTATTATATATGAGTTCATTATAATGTACGTATGTTCGTTGAATAAAAGCAGTGTGCTAAAAAACAAAAAGTGAGTCGTACTGTAAACTAACACCAGGAGCAAGCAGGCGTCTTTTCATTTTATAACAATATGATCCATCATTTATTTATACAACGCACCTAAGCGCGTAAAAGTTAGGTTAGTTTTCGTTTGGCAAGCGACAGTTCGCCCAAATAATTTCCCCAGGATTATAAAAACAGGTATTTAATATCTTTAATGATATATGCACAACAGATCAAGTAAATAATTCTGAGTACTTATTTATAGATATATTCCTTGTGTTAAATAATGCTTTGTCTAATATGAGGCAATTTTTATATTAAAAGTTTTACCTCGTGCAGGATTTGAACCTGGTACCTTCCGTTCACCGAACGAGTGCTTTGCCAATTGAGCAAACGCGGTGTACAGGTTTGATTTATGATTTGAATCACATCATATACAGATCTTATAAAGCCGGCAGGACGGCTATTATGCAGTTAGTGCACTTCTTACAGTGTGAAGTCATTAAATAATGCTTTTCTTCTAATCACTGTAATTAATATGAGACAATTTTTATTTAAATTGTTTTAATTTACTGGTTTCAAATTGTAAGAAGTGCACTAACTGCATATCATATGTGTATTCAACAGAAAATTTAACTTCCAATCGAAATTACGAAAATTTAATTCTATTACTGCTCAAAATTGGAATTCTTCAACCGAACGAACTAAGTTTTATACCTGCAATAAACCTACCCCAGAGTAATCTCTTTAAAAAGTTACTTTCCACATGTACTCGAATAAGCTACGTACATACATACCATACCTTGCATATGCACTAAGAAACTTAACATCCCCTTTTTTATGGCTAAATATGCTTATTTATACCGGATGCGTTAACGTTTAGCCAGCCGTCTTTCTTTACGAGCGCGGTCATTCAATGCGTATAAGTTCAAGGAAGGTAGCGGGAAACATTTACTGTAACCTATTTATCTCTGTCAGTCGAAAATATAACGTTTACCTGCGCTGCCGGTGGGTATCACTTTGCGGTAAAAGGGACGGAAGAAACGCAAAACGTAAACAGCACAGGCGAATTCGAATGTCACTCGGAAACAAATGTAGTGAAGTCGGCCGGTGATGGTTCGGTGGAAATTTAAGTCGGCAGAATGAAAAACAATTGTTTCTGGCATTTTGCTGACGTGATACTTTAAGTGCCTTTCTATTGTAACTGTAAACTGATTCGTGTTGAATTACTGCTACAGAGATGGCGTCAAATTTCTCAGTGAAGTTTATATTCTAATATAAATATCTTTTGTGGCCTTATATCGCCGGTAAAGAGCTCCTAAAAAAGCTACGACACCTAGTTTTAAATGGAACTAATTCGTATTGAATAATTTATTTAGAAGAGGGTATTATTTCTTCCTATTTCTACGTGTATTTCTGAAACGCGTAAATCACATCAAGGCAACCACCTTTAGCCAGGAACTTTATAACTGTCCGTCCCTGAAATGCTAGTACAAACCTGAAAGACAACTGGGACTTATTTGACAAGTTCTTCCACATTGATCGCTGACCAACGTACTAAAATAGGGAATACTGTGTTCTAGTGATGTTTTATTGAATGGTTAAAATCACATTCTCTTTAAAGAAAGAAAGAAATTATAATTAAAAAAAAGTCTACGGTGAAAAAATCCTGAATAGCAGAAATTGTAACGACGTTTACTTACTACTATGTGCTGTTGTACTTCTACTTACTACTACTGTGTTTGTTTACTTCTTTTACTTACGTGCTTCTAATTTTCTAGAGTTCGTTCCTTACTCTTGCGTTGACCCCTGTAGGTCCCAACCTTTGCGCGTCAGCGGAATGCCGCGAGTGGATTTCATAGGTGTCGCGCCTGATTTCGTCGTTACAATAATGTTTCAACCCCAGAATGGTAGTTGTTGGTGTGAGAACGAGGTATCCCGGGTTACTATCGGGGTGTGCGCAACAATTTGAACAGTGAAAGTATGGTTTAAATTAAGAGTTTATTACCATAGAATAGGTACGAAAGACATCAAGTGTGTATAATGACCAAAACAGGTGAGTAACAAAAACAGATACAATCGTAAATATAAACAAATATTCGCGGGGCTTCGGAACGCTTTTAAATTTAGACGCCGAATGCTATTTAATTGTGGTGATAATGTTAAATGAAAATTTATATACCGAGGTCAGATAAAAAACACGCAGACGTGACGCACAAGTTCGGTGCTATGCCGGCCAGAAAGCTGTGCCAGCGCTGACCATACGGAACAAGGATGTCTAGGGATAAATATCTGCGTGTATCAGAAAAATGTACCGACACGACTGCCAGAGAAGGCTGGTAGAATATCTGCGTTGTGTCAGAATGCTGTGCCAAGACCAATTGCTAGACTGGGAATAACTGAGAACCTCTACGTGCATTAAAAAGCTGTGCCGACACGACTGCCAGAGAAGGCTGATAGCGTGCCTGCTTTGTGTCAGAATGCTGCGATGACGCCAACTGCCAGACCGGAGTAGATTAAAGAGAATTCTTAGAATGCTTCTCTTATTGCCAAACGCGCGGTTTATATATACTACAGAGCTCCCCAACGCGGTCGTGGAGGGTCGATTAGTTGACTCGCTTTTCTCAACTGTAAGGAAGCTTGCAAGTTACATCTGCAGTTACACCAGATGAGAAGGGCTAGGAGAAATGCATTCGAAGAACAACGGACTGAAATTGGTATACAGACGACTCTAAAACTGATTATGGCGTAGGAGCTGATGTATACGGAAAGAAATCAAGAAAGCCCCTTCCGATAAAATACAGCAAGGACACGGGGATATTCCACGTTGCTGCAGTTCATCACTAGACCAGATAAGTTGAAACCGAGTTAGGTAGGATCGCTATTTCCTCTGAGAGCTAACCAACACTTAAGGCGACCAGTTACGCAAGTATGGACCCTAAGTTGGTTTGGAACTGCGTAAGCGGCCTAAATGAGACAGCCACCCAAAGAAAATTAACATTGGCTTGGGTTCCCAGACACACGACCGTAAAGCGAAATGAGGTTTCGGAAGATCTGGCTAGACAAGTTTTGCCAAGGCCATTCGTTCGAGCTGGTCCTTCCTTCAGCATTACCAAATCGCAAATCGAAAGGTCCATCAGTCAATGGATACATAAGAAGTCCAAGGAATGGCGGTAAAAACCACCAGGAGAAAGACAGCCAAAGGAGTTCTTATGGGACCAGAGACAGTTTAAAGATCTACCTACTGAGTAAAGATAGGAATGATAGTAGGTCTGTTAACCGGTCATTGTGGACTAAATAGGGATATGTATAACATTGGCCTGGCAGATGACGGTATCTGCAGATTTTACCAAGAGAAGGAAGAAACCCCAGCTCATGTGTTGTGCCACTGCGATAACCTTGTAAGGACAAGATTTCTAGGATGGGAATAGAGAACGCCATAGCTTAAATACAGTTATCTCGAAGATGAATGGTGTAATCAAGAAGGCAATGTTAGTGAGGGTTTTCTAGGACAAAGGGGATCATAATAGATCTGAAAATACATCTGTGGTTATATATTAGACATCGTCTCTTTCAATCGTACTTTCCATCTCATTGAATGTATTCGTTTTAATCTTCATGTTATTTTGCTTGTCACAGTAGATTGAAGTAATTGGTGCGATTGCAGTGCTATATATATTGGCTCTCGCCAAAGCGTAAAAGAAGATAGAAAACAAACAGAATAAAATTTTTATCAAAATTTAATAAATTCCGGACACAAAGGTATTAATAACAACGTCAGTATTTTGCGCTATTGTGACAAAGGATATAAATTGAATCTACTCGAAACATACCAAATTGAAAAATATAAACGTGATGCGAATTTAATACTGTGAAGTGAACGATTGAATGATAGCGCCGGATCTATATTTATCTATCTGGAGTAATAACGTTATATTAATCCGTAAAATATTATTTTATTATGATTGCTTTTATTTCCATTTAACTTTATTATTAAAATAAATTATCAAATATTAATATAATTCAAAATTATACCTTTCATATTTATGTAATTCTGTAATTACTAGGTACTCATTTATTGTACATCAACACTACCTACTAAATTTTAACTATTAATATACAGCAATTTAAGAAGCAAATATCATGTTCTGAAAATTTGATTTTTAATTTTTATAAACAATTGATTAATACAGCATTATACGAAGTTTTAACGTATTTAGTTTGATATAATGGATTATTTTATAAGTATATGAAACTATTTATATAGTGTCTTGTGTTTCGCGATACTTTTTTGTGTTATTACTAATTGTAAAGTTTGAGATCCTCATACACTGTCAGATATTGTATGTTTAGTATCTTTACATCTTTGGTATAATACATACATATATTCGCAGTAAAAACAATACTTTATATAAAAATTTCCTCTAAATACTAAAATATTTAAAATATTAATCATTTCGTTAAGTTTTATTCAGTAGGACATCATGCGAGTTAAAATATTACTTGTTTATTATTTTCTTTAATTAATTGCATTTCATAAATAATTCCTACAGATTACCTGATGATAGACTAGGCCGAAACCGGTTGTATTATTTTAAAAAAATGATTTAATCCAACAGCAAATTAGTGCAATTGTTTCATTTTAAAAACTAAACTGTCAAAATGTAATACTTCCCCTATTTGTTTAAAAATTAAGATGTAATCTATTGTGGAAACCAAACTGTGAATGCATCATAAAATGTATTCATACATGTATTGTTTCGTAACTTGAAGACAATCTGAAAAACTGGTTTCACTTCATTCTTCCGCTTCTTAATTTTCACGCACAGCTATACATGCGACTGAAAACTACCCTATAGCGAAGATGACTATTGTTGAGTAACGGACAAAAACAAAAGCTGAACAAATATTGTAAATTAAGTTTTATTTGTTTTGTATAGTACAAATTTGTTCAACACAACCTAATATTTTTATAGTAGCGCATATTAATATATAATGTACTGCTACGAAACTTTTAGATAAATCTTTTAAATTCTCAATTAAATTTTATTAAGTAAACAACTGTTTAATTTTGCTAAACACCACTCAGAGTCATCTGTAATGCTCTCAACAGCTTCAGAGTTAAACCATATCTCAAATGATAGAGGGCAATGATTGGTAATTCTGCTCCACTCTAACGGCTTCACGTCCACCCTTAACGAAAAGGAAGACTCCTTATAACAACCAATATGGCAACTGACATTTAAGTATCTTTAATGTTGTTGTATAGTTATTAATTAGTGATGTTTTTCTATACGTTATATTAAATGAAAGGCCAATTACAAGTGAAATTAATTTATTTTAATAAGTGCCCAGAATATAAGAAATAAATAAATCTTCTAAAGATACTCTCAGGTGAGTAGAATCATTTACTAAATAAGAAATACTATTAAAAAGATTTCTATTATCTTAACTCAGACTAAGAACTTATATTTGTCGATGTAAAAACCCCCTTCCCCCATTTGCTTTCAACAAACTTCTATTTTCAAGACGAAACTAACCCGGCAACCTTAAAATATATATCGTTTTCTACGATACGATTGAATTAAAATTCCCAACGTCCAACATTCATCGGAAGACACGAACATACATAGCAGTACATATTACTATTTCTAAGCACATTCTATAACATGTGTACAACAAAACCATAATATAATTTTATAGAATTTGGGCTAGTGTTTGCTTGACTTTAAGAATAACTAATTCGAGCATTAGAGAGGGTTGCTGTTGTATACTAGGTTACATTATTAATCTACCGATTAATTTTTTGATTGTCAGTATTCCATGCATGACTGTTAAGAATCCTGAGGTACGAAAATTATGTTACCTAATTCATATGGCACTCAATTTGAAATTGGCTGTATACAAAAAGAATGTGTTTGTGTTATTAAAATGTTTTATCTCCTTAAACTATTTTAAGTCGTATAATACCTGTACTTCTAATTTTTGTAACATACCCGACCGATAATAAATGCGTAGGTGGTAGATAATACCAATTTTTATTAGTTATATTCAAATAATATTAATCAATTTAAAATTTGATAAGCAACAGTTGTCATTAGTAGAAGCGTTTTGCCTTACAAAGGCTCATCAGTGCTACTGGATGATATGTTGTATTATACGAACAAAGTTGTGATCACAAGTTCTCATAGACACTCTTTCAATAATATTAATAAAAATAATTTTTGCTCTCAGAGCGCAAGAATATGCCTGAGAGACCATGTTCTTCACTAACTCATAAAAGAATTACATAATTTAATACAGAATAACGTTAAACGCTTGCAGATAAACCGGTTCGGTTTATTTTAAAGCTTAATAATATAACTCGCTTCTTACTACCCACCAGTTAATTATATTTCCACAAACGCTCAAATTTCTTGACAAGTTTTGATTGAAATACTTTTACTATATTTCGATTTCAGCCTCCATGCTTAACAAGGTAATTTAACAATAAACGTTATTGGAACAATGGAAACCTAACACTACAGCTCCGCATTCCCATTATACTGAACTTCAGTCGTTAATCTTTATAGACGACAATTAGGGTCTCCAGACTTTTCCTCTTACTTTCCGCTTTAATAACAAATGATGTTTTACGGTAATTTATCTTAAAGATTTATTGTCGCGCAGTCGGCGTGGTTGTACGTTTGAATCATTCGGCACATCCTCTCTCATCAATGACTATAATAAACAACTGAAGTATCGCAAGGAAAGCGGTCGCTGAATTTCCGACAATAATCGAGGAATGGCTGGGTTGCGATATTTGGAGAAGAAAAAAAGAACGAAATATTTGCGCTTACAGTGCATTTTCTTAAGTTTATTTGGCTATTCAGAATAGTAACTTAATTTCAATATGTAAAAACATCATAGATAATATAGGTTAGGAGCCCTCCTGATATTTGTATTTAGTTTCTATACAAGGGTGTGTCACTTAAAACTTCCAGGTCAAATATCTCGAAAAAAAAACACTTTAATGCTGTAAAACGCACTTGCTAAATAATGTAATTGACTCCAATTTTTATCATATTTGTGTTTTTATTACGTGAAAATAAAGATGGCGCTACGATCAAAAGAATTTTTTTGATCGCTAGAATCTTCAGTTGTTTTTCATTTGAAAAAGTAAGATATTAAGATTAAAGCAAATTTTATTACTAATGTATGCTTCGAAAATTTAACAGTTTCATGGATATTTGTGTTTCAAAAAATAGGAGTAATATAATTTTTTGTCTATTTTTCATAAACATTTAACTTGTAAGGACAAAAAACCAATGAACATATTCACAAAATCCTCTGTAGAGAGCAGTACGCTTATATGCCCTACGCTTTCAAAACAGGCCTCTACCAGATCACAAAACGTTTATAGGTCTATGTGCAAATCTCAGAAAGTATGGTAACTTCCAAAAACCAAAACGATATAGACAGAAGACAGTAAGAACTGATGCAGAAATATGTTTTTAAGCTAGTGGAGCCTACATGCTACCGATGTTAATATTTCCACGCAAAAAGAGTTTGAAATTGGCTTACCTCGGGGAGGATGGGGGAGTCTTGTGCTTCAGACTCAAGCTGGATGGCTAGCGATGTTTCTAAAAAATGTTTTTTAAAATTCATCCAGTTTTCTAGGGCAATAAAAGAAACCCCAGTTTTGCTTCGTCTGATACCAAAAATCTAGAAGTAATAGAATTGCCATGAAGGCATGGTATCATCATGATATCTTTGCCTCCACATTGTTCGCACCGCTTTCAGCCTTTGGATATAGCCTGCATGAAGCCGGTAAGTCTCCATTATGAAAGAGAAGTTACTCTCTTCGAAATTTGATCGTTATTCGGACAAGATTTTCTCATATATGCTAATATGAGAACTGCCCTAAACGGATTTGAAGACAGGTATTTAGAATGTGTCACAAAATATTTTTACCAACTCAAATTTCTTACGATCTATGACAACTGATATAGAGTCCATCAACTGTCTTACCTACTAATGAAAATCTTAGCACTGTTTCAAAAGATAAGGATACTCAATGTGCTCAAGAGATTACAGAGATTACAAATAGAAACACTGAAAATACTTGTAACATGGAACAAACACGTTATAGTTCATCGATTCCTCACACTGCCGTAACAACTAAAGACAGAACAAAAATTTCATTCATTTGTGTCTCGCTGCTTAATGTTCAACCAGGACAAAGAAGACTTCAAAGGAAAAGAGGCAAAACTATTATTTTAACTAGCTCTCATTATAAAACCGAATTGGAAAAAGATACGAAGAAATCTGAAAAAGTTAACCACGATAAACTGGAGAGAATTATAAAAAAAAAAGTTGAGTTGAGCGATACTACTTCTAAAAGCAAGAGAGGTACAGGAAAAAGCAGAAAAAAACAAAAATAAATCTGTGTATTACATATAGTGCAACCTTAGTAGCTGAATATCGAATGTAATTAAAAAAAACATATAACACTAATTAATCTCCTCTGTAGTGTCGTATGTCATGTGCAATTTTAATAATAAAGAATATGCTATGTTAGGTATAATGTCGCAAAGCTTTATTTTATGATTACATGTTAAAAGTAGTCGCTGAGTGCGATTGTCTCCATCTTCTTTGATTTCTAATTCTACGTCATTAAGGAAGAAATATAAAAATTTATTATCTTTTAAAGCGCTGATATAGCTCCTAACCTTTTATCTCTTATTTTCGTTCCAACGATATCCATTTTTATGTGAAGGCACTCTTCATAATTACCCGTTTAATTCATTTCACAAAGCGATAGTTAATTAATTTACGTTATTTATCTTCTGGCGTCAGCCGGATATAAATTATGTTAAATTTAGGAGAGCGATAAATTCCGGTTGCGCGGAAATTTGAACAGAAACAGCGTATAATAATCGTTTAACTGAATCGTCATTACGGCGACCTCCTAGCCGGCACAAATTTTATCGTTAATCGACAGGCGTACTGACCTCATGCGGGTAATGAAGACGGGAGCCAAGTCGAGGGGATCCCATAATCCCAAATCCGAGGGCCTCACTTCCGCCCAACCGCTGTACTTCACCAACGAGCAGGCCGGAGATGGTACAGCTGTAAAAAGATATACACGCCACCGTAAATGAGGTAACACACTTATGCATGTCGTACTTAGGGTACATACATTCATATTAATGCAAGTTCATGTAACACTTACGCAAATTTTTAATTAAGGTAGGAAGAAGTGACGCTTATTCGTGTCTAAGTAAATTTACATGGAACGTACCTACGCGAGTACAGTTAAAGAGAGGGGTGCGAATGTATTTTATGAATGTCCGCTGTGATTTTTTATTTATCAACAGCAGCGTATTTGTTGCAATGGTAATTTAGGTTGGAATTTTGACTTACCACTTAAAAAGTGCAGATGCAAATAAATTTTAAAGATTTTTACACATAGAATTTTCACGAAGTATTTTTTACTGATGCTTGTTGGATTTAATAAGCAAATACCTAGTACAAAAGTTTGCTTCATCTGTTTGACCATACATATAATGAATATGGAATCACATGAAAATTTTAAGATGATTTGATTGCTGTATATATTTGAACCAAAGATGTACTTTAAACCGAATATGGTACAGATGTGGAAAAACCTCGAAAATATTATTACAGCTAACAACTAATAAATAATTGGTGCTAATAATAATAATAATAATGCTGTTTTCATTTGATTTCCCAAAATTTTCTTTCTCTAATGCTCCAAAAGTTACAACCGCGAGTGACTTCGGAAACATCTGATATAAATTGCCTGGTTGTACATTATTGGTTACTAGCAGTATACCACGTCACACTTGTAACTTCTATCAATCCAAATGAACTAATTGAAAACACGAACACATAATTATCAACAAATACTAAAGAAATTATATATTCGAGAAATGTATGTAGTACTAACTAAAATAAATAATACTAAAAAATAGAAAAGTAGTGATAACGTTTTTTTTTTAATGGGGTAGATGAAGCCTAAGCAATTAATGTTTGTCAGGCACCCATGCAGAGCTAAATCTCCCTCCTAATCGTCATTACGACCCCGGAAAAAATCGGTTATCGCCTAGGCTATCAATCGGGTTAAAATAATTATTTCAGAGAATTGATATCTTTAATGAGAGCGACTGTATTTTGCAGCATCACGTCCTTGGTGCAAGCGATGTGCGGCACTCTAGCTCTACGGTTGGGCGTAGCGGACAAAGGACAAATGTTTTCTTTTCATGTGGTCACAAAAATAGAATATTTTGACATAAAGCTTAAAAACAAAATATTACACTATGAGTTTATTGAAATAAAAGCTCTTGAGTTAGTAACACTATTTTAATTAATTCATTTGTATAAATCTAACATCATTAATTTTGGTTTAACGTTTAATGGTTTTATTTTTGTGTTTCGCCAGTTGGATGAAGTACTTTTAGACAATTACAATATGTAGATAATTACAACCGCAAACATCTTAAAAGTAGACTGGTCCATTAGGAACTATTATCTGAAATATTGGTCCGGAGCACACACAAGAACATGAAGAAAGTATGCAAAAGAAAGAAATTAGCGAGAAAGGAATATATATATATATATATTTGGACAAGGAGTCTTTGCCGTTGGGGTAAATGAGTGTATGGATGATTTCTTTTTCTATTCTAATGCCGCTACCCAAGAAATCATCCATATATATATATATATATACTGTATTTGTGTTCTTAGCCGTGTATAATATTTAATTGGAGTTCTTTTTTCGTCGGTTGTAGCGGCTTTATGTAAAGATAATTAAAATGAAACTTCTTCTTACGTTTCGACAACTATATTTGTCTTACTCATAAATAATATGGAAATGTCATAATAAAAAGTCAAAAATAAAAACTAGACCGAAAATCGATGTGTTAAAATTTTGAAGATAATTAATTATAAATTTGATGACTTAATTTTATGAGATATAAGTACATGATTACTTGTAACTAATAAGTAAGATTTTAAATTACAAAGTTTGTTTTCGTTGTTTCATTGATGAGAGTAATTACTTGTAAAACTCAACCGACGAAAAAAGAACTCCAATTATATATATATATATATATATGTATACACCTATGTATGTGTTACAAATTATGTAAATTTTAGATTATAATTTTAACAATAAATAATCATTTTAAACAACTTTTGGTTATAAAATTTTTTTGTAGCTCTGAAGATGTCAATACACATTGACGAAAGCTTGGACAATTTAGAGAGTTTATCTAAATATAATTATTGTAAAAAAAATTACATGGGGCAAACAAAACAATATTTGAAAGAAAGAATAAATGGACACAACTTTTCTAATAACATAACTGCTTTAAAAATCATGAATTAAACACAAGTCACCATTTTAATTATATAAAAACTGCTATTCTCAATAGATTTAGAATCAAAATGCTGAGTTTGCATTATAGAGTTTTATGACATTTCGAATTGCAAAGATTTTTTTGACATTTTCAATGGTATGAATTGCATTAAATAGTATAATTACAATGGTGAAAATCTTGTCCACCCAAATTTGATCCTCCCCAAGCACATTTCCAAGATCAGTTGTAGAATCTTCGTTAAATAAGGCATTTTTCTTTACAGATTGGCTCCATCAACTTCCGATACCATAATTATAATGTTTTGGACTATTTCAGTAATTGAAAATTTAGTATTAGAATATTTTAATATTTTTTTGTTCGATTTTCCAGTGACTGTATCGCAGTATCTCGATTTTATATAATCTTCTCTGAACATGCATTAATTACCGCATCCATCGCATCGGCAGCAAGTTGTTGATCTTCTGATTTGGAGAATTCTGTTTATTTAAAGTTCTAGACCAAATCCTAACAGAATTTGGAATAACCTCCAAGATTCTGGGTATATGGACAGCATTGTCGTCGCTACTACGCCCTGAGTTAGTATATATCAATATCTGTATTTTTAAGTTCAGAATGATTGCCAGGGTGACTTAAGATCTTCTTCACTTGTTATTTCTGACAATGTATCAAGAGATGGCAAAAATATTTTTAAACCCATTTTAACTCTACAGCCAAATATGTATCGTGCGACTACGAGATATTGATATAATCATATAGATAACATCTTTTCAATATCTTGTTTAGCTCTTTCAATTATACTTTGTAATTGGCTGTGCTGCAGCTGTCCATGTAGAATTTTTGGTTCACTCCATATGTGACACAGCTCTTCAATTACTTTATTAGCGGATTCTCGCCCATTGTCACTGTGCAATATGCCTGGACCTCCAAATATTTAGCGTCATCATCAACTCACTTTCACTATGGCATCTGAAGCTTTATGCACTATCGCCTGTTAGGGAATCAAGAGTTTGAATGTGCGCTCCCTATGGAACACAAACTAAACTCTCAACCCACAAGACGATCGCAGCGTAATGCGGGCGACTGGCCGCAGCGACTAATCGTAGTCACAGTCGCGCTGAACAAAAACGTACCTTAACATATGTACAGTAGAACCCCTTTTAACCGGTCTGGTTGGGACCGAGTCGTGGCCGGTTACCCGTTTGGCCGGTTAATCCGAGGTTCCCGTCAAAAATCGATTTTCATTCAAAAAGAGCCTATATCATCAGATATCATGACAAGCAAATAAGACGTTATTGCAACTTATTTTATTATACATATGTATTGTACTTACAAGATACATGAAAAGATTAAACATTATGAACTTTTATAAACTTTGAAAACTTAATCACATACACATCATTGTTTGAAAAAATCAGTTATTTGTTTCTGTTTAGTACCTGTTAAAGACTTTTTGAAAGCCAAGTCTCTCCATCTTCGTATGTTCATCACGTCCAATGCCGTTGAATCTTTTTGCTGCTCAACGTATTGCAGTAAAATTTCGGCAGCTTTTTTTGCTTCTTCGTGACCTATTTTTTGGGAGTCCTCCATGTCTGTATTTTCGCCATCGTCTTCGCATCCGCAGTCAGCTTTACTGGCAGTACCGATTATTTCTTCGTCAGTAAAAAATTCGTTTTCGAGTCCTTCGTCACTTTTTGTCATCCATTCCTCCACGTCTTCAAACTGCATTTGGTTCCCACACTCCCCACCAAGTAACGACTGCAGATCGTCTAAAATAGCTTGATTATCTATTTCTTCGTTCTCTGAATCGTTACTCTCGACCAAATTTTCTATATCAGGCCAAACCTTCCTCCACGATTTTACAAAGGTAGACGAAGGCATTTCCTGAAAAGCACTGGCCAACATAAAAATGACATCCTTGATGTCTATCTTTTTCACGTTTTCCAAGAGAGACAAGTTTTCATTCTCGCACTTAAATAAAATTTCAGAAGAAATTTAGGTCTGTATCGTCTTTTTAAACTCTCTATCACTCCTTGGTCCATAGGCTGTACCAAGCCAGTAACATTTGCAGGCAAAAACATTATTTTTATGCCATCCACCTCACTCAAGTAGGAGTGAGTTGGAGCGTTGTCGAGTAGAAAGATTGCTTTCATTGGTAAATTTTTGTTCGTCAAGTGTGCCTTCACTTTTGGGACGAATTCGGAGTTAAACCATTCTTCAAACAAATTTGAGTTCATCCTGCTGATTTTTGGGACCTGTAGTACACAGGAAGCGATGATAAATTGGTGTTCTTGAATGCTCGTGGTTTAGCTGACTTTCCTATCACTAAAGTGGGATTTTATGAGACCCAGCTGCATTACAGCAAACACCAATGGTGATCCGTTCTCTATTTTTTTTTAACCCTGGCGCGGATGATGTTTCGCGACTTGATACAAAAGTTTTAGTTGGCAACATCTTAAAATTAAGCCCAGTTCCGTCCATGTTGTACACCTGCTCAGGGACTAGGTTATCACCGTCGATCACTTCCATAAATGTTGTCTTAAATTCACAAGCAGCTGAATCATTTGCTGACATTTTTTCACCGCTTATGTGAGCGAAACGAATCCCATGACGCTTTTTCCAACGATCAAGCCATCCCTGGCTAGCAGAGAATGCTGGTGCATTCTCGATTGAACACAATTAATTTTTTTGCGCTAAATATGCATTTTAGACTTTTAGACCACTGTGGGCCGGTTAATCCGAGGACCGGTTGATCCGAGGCCGGTTATAATAATAATAATAATAATAATAATAATAGTTTGTTTATTTCTATCATACATACAGTGTAGAAAACGTCAAATAAATAGTTTGTCAAACAACACATTAAAAATATATGTATACATAATTGTCACAAACATACTACACATACACATACGTGACATACAATAATAATATATGGTGTACATATAAGAGACAGTAATCAGTGCACAATTTCATCAAAAAAGTGATCTATTTCGTATAAGGCTTTGTTTGTTAAATATTTCTTTAAGTGAGACTTGAATCGATTATTGTGTAAAGATTTAATATTTTCTGGTATGTGATTATAGATTTTGATACATTGATGAACAACATTTTTTTGAATCTTTGTCAAATGAGTAAACGGCGGTGACAGTATTTTTTGGTAAGTACCTCTCGTCTCATGACTATGCACTAATTCGTATGTTTGAAAGAACTCACCATAATACATCTTAACAAACAAAGCGCATTCTAAAATGTATAAAGATGGTAAAGTTAAAATACCCTTGTCTTTAAATACACTAACGCAAGAGTCTCTTGGACTAAGGTTAAACATTGATCTAATACATCTTTTTTGTAGTAAAAAGACTCTGCTTGCGTCGACAGAGTTTCCCCAGAATACAACACCATATTTAAGTCTAGAGTATACACCTGCATAATAGGCGGTCATCACCGCTTCAATGCCAACAGTTTTTGCAATCGATCTTAATGCATAACTCTGAGAGCACAATTTGTTTGCAGTATTTACCACATGTTGTTTCCAGCCTAATTCGGTATCTATAGTCCAACCAAGGAATTTTGCTGCTGCAGAACAGGTAAGGTTCTCACTTTTTATCTCAATAGTTATATTGTCTTTACAGTTGAAGCTAAGCACTTTGGTCTTATTTATATTTAAATTTAAATTGTTATTGTCAAACCATTCATTAAATGACGCAAGCATTTTTGTCAAAGCAAGAAGTAAGTTCTCTATTCCTGTACCTCGCACTACAGCCGATGTATCATCCGCGAACATCAAAGTCAAGTTGTCAGTTGTACCAGGTAGATCATTAATGTAAAGTAGGAAAAGCAGTGGACCTAATATCGTTCCTTGCGGAACACCTCGTAGTATTTGTTGCCATTCAGATCTAATTTCTTTTCCAAATCTGTCAAACGCAACGACACTTTGATATCTTAAAGATAAATACGATCGAAGCCAATTCAACGCCACACCACGAAAGCCCATACATTCAAGTTTATCCAGTAATAATTGATGATGAACGCTGTCAAACGCCTTTGTTAAATCCATGAGAACACAAATTGCGGATTCTTTCCGATTTAATGCACTTATGATTTCTTGCAACAGTTGGAACATTGCACGAGTTGTGGAACGGCCCCTGATGTAACCATTTTGATTCCTATCGAAGATATCATGCTTGTGCGCAAAGTTCGTTATTCTCTTAAGTACAATTTTCTCGAATATCTTAGAAACGTTCGACACTAACGCTATCGGTCTATAGTTTTTAAAATCGCTTTTTTCGCCATACTTATATATAGGTTTTACAAGCGTATATTTTAACGCATTGGGGAATGTACCAGTTTGAAAGGACTTATTTATAATGTCCACTAATGGGTGTGCTAAACTTTGAGAGCACTGTTTTAATACCGAAGTGGGTATTTCGTCATAGCCCGTTGCAGCTGTGTTATTTAAATCTTTTATTATGTCCAGTACTTCATGGTAATCTGTCAAGTACATAGAAAATGATTGTTCAACGAATTTTATATTCTCACTTATTTTGAAATTATTTTGACAGTTGTTATCTGCTGCATTAATAAAATACTCATTGATCTTGGACAACATATCCTTCTTATCAATATTGTAGCTTTCAAACAATTCTAAACTAAAAGTATGTTGTTTATTATTTTTACCTTGAAGGTGGTGGATAACATCCCAAGTGCCTTTAATAGTGTTTCTCGAGTTCATTATATGTTTAGAATAAGTTTCCTTCTTCGATTTCTCTATTTCTTGTTTAAGATAGTCACAAAAATTGCTATAATCTTCACGTGATATTCTCTGGTTCATCATACCTTCATATAATTGCCTTTTGATTTTTGATAGTGTTCTGATGTTATCTGTTAGCCACTCACACTTGAACGAATTATTTGTGCTAGTTGTGATTTTTCTTGCATATTTCTCTATTGCGGCAATTATTATATTTTGAAAGTGTTCATAGCTCTCGTCTACACTACTAGCTTGATATACGCTATCCCAGTTCTGTTTTTCTAATTCAAGTTTCAATAATTCTACTGCATTTTTCGAGAAAATTCTTCTACTATTTTTCTTTTGCGTGCAATAATTTTCAAATTTATTATGAACAAAACTAACTATCTGAGCCGTATGGTCCGATAGCATTGATATTAAAACTTTGCCACAGAAATCTTCTGCATTAGTAAATACATTATCAACCAGTGTTTGGCTTGTGGTTGTTACTCGTGTTGGTTCTTGAATTGTATGGATCAAGTTATAACATTTAAATAGGTCTTTAAGTTTATTTGAGTGCCTGTCATCACTGAGTAAATCTATATTGAAGTCTCCACTAAATAAAATTTTGTATTTCGTGTTTAATTTTTGCAGGATACTTTCCAAACGCTCAAAAAACTCTTCAATATCCCCATGGGGAGGTCTATACACGTTGATGATAATGATAAATAATTTGGTAAGTATAACTGCACTACATTCTATGATCGATTCTACACTATATTCTTTCAGGTCAGTCAACTCTTTATACTCTACTCCACTCGCAAGGAGGATGCAGGATCCACCGCCTTTTTTGGATATTCTGCTGAAGCATGACGCCATATGATACCCTTGGAAGCTTATTGTTTCATTTTGCTCTAGCCAGTGCTCACTCATAGCGATAGCATTTATATGTAAATGATTATCTTTAATAAAAATAGTTAAATCATCTAATTTGTTTCGTATACTTCTTATATTCTGGTGGAGCAATGTAAATATTGGTTTATCTTTAATTTTCATTGGAATATTTGTTAATCTTTCAGGGTAGCTGGTACGGCTCTCCGAAAATTCTTGGTCCGATATGGTCTAATAATAGTGTTAATAGGCCATAGATCAGGATTAAACATTTCTTCATGCAAATCCTCTTTAATCGCGATTTTAAAAGCAGCGATTTCCTTATTTTTTATTTCTAATTTGTTACATTGCAGAATATTTATATCGTTTTCTGACAAGTATTTTACAACATCATTTTCAGAAGTAGTTTTGACTAGTTGCGATACAAATATCCATCTTCTATTTTCTTCAGCTTTAATCACGGTGTCTTTTCGTTGCCCTCGAATTGTTTTCGTATTCCTGCTTGCTAATGTTTTCGTCATTTGTTTTTTCATTGGAGATTCCGCTATTACTTTGTCAGTTGCGTTTATATGTATCGTTTCCGTATTTATGCTTTTTTCGGAAAGTAGTTCCTTATTTCTTGCAAGTCTTGTATTTATTTTCGCTTTTTCTAGAGAATCCTTAGTTCTTTTGTCTTTCTCTCCTTCGCCTTGTTGCTCACTATTTGTAAGTTTTAAATGTATCCTAGAGAACTCTTCCGTGACATCTATGGCCGAAGATTTGGATCTAGTTGTTGGACGAAGTGTGGTCTCTGATACCGGTTTGGTGCTTTTCTTAGGTTGTTCTTCAGATTGTAGGTAAGATAAGATATTATGATGTTTTTCAATTTTAGTATTTTGATCACTTATTATATTCATAATAGTGTCTAACTTACGGTTCATATCTTCTAATTTTAATTCATCACTTTTTTCGCTTTTTGTCTCCTTCTTATGTACACAACACTCATCACAATACCACTTGATATTTCTTATGTTTACTTCAAGAAATTTCAGTTCTGTCGGTTTAAATGAAGTACACGAATAATGAATAAAGTTGTTACACTTTCCGTGACACTTAATGATTTTTTCAAGTTTGGAATCTTGTAATAGATTGCACTTAACACATTTGCATTGTTTACTGTCCGCCATTGCGGATGTCTGTTAAGAGGGGTTATACTCTATATATCAAATATAAAATAATTATATTTTATTTGAATATAGTCTATTTTTGTACAATTGTCTTCCGTGTATGTAAAGTTTTCATTTTACATTTATTTAAAATAAAATTCCCTCGATAGCTCTGTCGTTTCTTTTACTGACAGTAATAATGCTTGTATTATCATTGTAGGCGTTCTTATTAATAATAACAGCATAACAATGAAACGAATAAAAAAAAGTATTGTAAAGCGGGCGTGAAAGAGCTATGCGTCCTAGATTTCCTCGTGACAGACTGTTTGCCATGAAAGGCATTGTTCTTACTTTTAATTTCGCAAATGGAATGTGAATTCGAGTAAGTCGAGTAAGAATGAGAATGAGTGACGTGACACGACCTTTTTCAAAGTTTTTGGTGATTATCTTTTGCGAGAGAGTGTGCTGCTACTTCCATTTCTTTTTCTCTTTATTTTTTCTTTTTTTGTATTACATATATGTGGGCGTAGATACGACATGCTCGCGTAGTCTGTACGTGCTTCGCTTCCGTACACGTGTGCGCAGATAAGGGTATGCACTGCCTGCAGCTCTAAATCCACCGAGACCATAGAGCGAATCTCGTATTCGTTGTACTTGAAGGATTACTAATTTTTCTTTTGTTAAATTAAATCGTACGGGGGTCCCATCTCAATGGAGCCGGAATTGCCACGTAATAGCTTTAGACGGAAAGGAATCTCCGACATTCTCTAAACGCTTTTGAGATTTTACTGAGGTACAATGGGTGAATTGTAATCTTAAATGGAGTATGTCGGGATGTTAACTAGGGCGTTTAGGGAATATATGTGAGAAAAATCTACGTGAGGAAGCTCCCTTTTTGTGAGCGCAGATATATGACTTTCAAGATTAATCCTTTCAACGTTCAGAGCTGTAAAGCTGCTCTATGAAATAAGATATCCAAGTCTTTGTTCTTCTCTGTAGGAATGGAGTTGTTATAGGAGCATCTAAGCACGGAGGTGTTTAAGTATTTGAAATAGAAGCTTTGTAATTGTGCTATATAAATACAACTCTATTACACAACAGTTGATTAAACTTGAAATATTTTCTCAAATGATATCGTGAATTTTAAGGAAACTTACAATATTTGAGTACGGTAAACTCTTATAGAAATCAATCAAATTCACCTCTTGTGAAATTTTTTAATGAGGTAATTCATATTATCAGGCTTAATATTGTATTACAAAGAAAGATTCTCTTTAATAACTTAAATAATAAGCTTCATTATTATCAGTAAGTATTGGTTACGATGAATATAAAAATGTTTGTTAATCTGATTAAATCGTACTACAACCCATTAAGAAATAACTTGGTGGTACAACATATCAGGCAAGCGGATCCATAACGCCGCATTGACATTATACTACTTTACATTTAACATAAGTATTGCTTCCTCAAGAGTTGTGATGTTTCTCCAGTTCCCTTCACATCATACCCAAATACTGCACTGCACGAAAGTCCAAAACCATACAACTTCTTGGCCAAAGAGCCGTGGCTTGTAAGAACACTGGTACGTGTGTGGATTTTTATTGCATGCTACACGTGGGCATCAACTAAAGGTAACAGGGCCCTTTCCAGGCGAGTATAATCTCTCCTTGTACCAACGGTCTCTCAAAGTTTTCTAGCAGTACTTTATTTTCGCAGACAGTTTCTTTGCGGCTCTCTATTTTAAATTCACATAGTTTTTACAGCCAGTACTGTACCGCGCTTTTAGAACATTTCCAGGTGAGCTGGATTTGTGGCCGGAACCTGCAGAGCTTTTGTCTCTTTGTTTTGCGCGTTTGTCTCCTAGCTGTCCTCGGTCTGGCAGTTGGTGTCGGCACAGCTTCTGACACAACGCAGGCATTCTTTCCCAGCCTTCCGCGCTCTGGCAATTGGTATCGGCAAAGCTTTCTGATATGCGCAGTGATTTATTCCGAGTCATTCTCATTTCGTAAGGTCCATGTCGGCACAGTTTCCTGGCCCGACATTGCACCAATCTTGTACGTTAAAACCGTCGGCGCATTTTTGACCGGGGCCGGTATATGGATCCTCGTTTCATTTTATCACCAGAATTAAAGAGTTAAAATTCCGTGTCTAAAATTAAAAGCGCTTCGATACCGGCGAATATTTGTTTATATTTACGATACACATGTTTTTGTCACTCACCTGTTTTTGTCATTGCACACACTTGATGCCTTTCGCATCTATTTTATAACCATAAATTCTTGGTTAAAGACACGATTTAAATGTTTAAATTGTTGGGCACACCAGATCGTAACCCGCACTCACACCAACAGCTACCACTCTTGGGTTAAAACATTTTTTTTTGACAGCCGACTTGTACAGCCAACGCCGCCGTGCGGCAACGAGGCGAGACCGCACGTGAAGATTTAGACATACAGGGGTCAATATAAAAGTAAGGTAATAAATAGTAAGCTTTAGAAAATCAGTGAGTAATTGAAAAACACGTAAGTAAAAGAGAAAAAGGAAGTAGGACGTTGTTACAATCTGAAGTGAAACGTTAAAGAATTTGGCTGTCACGAATCAATTAGTAGGAATTAGAAAATCGTGCGCAAGACGAACCAGAGAGACACACAGAGAACGGTGCGTCCATCTCTCTTTCCTCATTGTTTCTTCAATGCGACTATTTCTGTCCTTTGCTGAACCCTTACCATCTCTATATAAGTGTATGTATTTTGAAATTCCTTTCATATAAATTCTAAGTGGATTGGATACCATCTTATACTCATGGAAATTATCAAATATTCATATTTAATACACTTACCTACGCATGTTTATTTTAATCACAGCATTCTCAATCCGCGAGCAGCCATCGCCTTCGCGGCAGAAGCGTAAACACAAACTAGATAAATATAAATTGTAAAGTTACGGCGTAAAATTAACTACGCCGAAGAAGCTGTTGGAACACTGAGTGTTGAAAGCATTTATATCCGTCAGAACTTCAGGTAATTATTTTTGGTAAACGCGCAAAGTGAATTCGCTATATACATTTATAGTTTTGATGGAAGGACTCTCGGGATTCTCGAGAAAGAGCGAGTACGTTTCAACTTAAGGATTAATAATACCGCTGTTGCGTGCAGTACATCTCTTTCAAAATAATTCTTATAGCTCTTATGGCCTTAATGTCAACAGTCACTTGAAATTTAACGTGCTTGTTACGTATGTGTGTAGCTCGCAACGATATTTCAAGAATTTAATATATCGATCGCTTAGTGTTGTTTGTTGAAACTTCGAAATACTCGCTGATGCAACAATCATAAGAGAAAATATGTCGGTAAAATTTATATCTGGATAAATATTTAAACTTCAACTGCGTTATTATTTTTTTTTAACATTGCCAATCAATAGAATTTCCGCTATCCAGGGTATATACCCCTCTCTTATATCTCTTTCCTTTGTTTTTTTTTTAATGTTGATATTACACTATTATTTGCCATTGAGAGAATTATTCATTTTTTAATTTTCGTTTGCGTATAACAAGAAAGGCTGTCAAAAGCAGGCCACGTCGGTTTTGCAAATTTAATCAATTGACAAACAAAGTTCCAATACGGCAATTTTTTCTATAATGGAATATTTAGCTCCAGTTGAGATAAAATCCTTTCAACGTTAAAATGGATTTATTTTAAAAGAAACATCACAATGTTTGTTTTTTAGTTAGTAAAATAGTTTACCTTATGCTAGTTAGTTTTGAATTAATGTAGAAATCAAGAAACGAATATTCCGTGGTGTGAGCTGCCTTTTATTTGAGCTTCATCACTGATCATTTGACCAGGATGATTAAAAAGTCTTTATGGTTTAATACATTACTGACTTCAATCTTCACTAGAATCAAAATGTGAGAGTGTGAGTTTGTTCTTTCGAACGTAAATTCTAAAAGCGCTGAAACGATTTCAAATATTCTTTCGTCTTTATAGAGCTGAAAAAAGCTAAAAGGACCTAATAAAAAAAAATAATAAAAATACAACCAATCTTTTCTTATCCTGTCTGCTTGATCAATCTTATCCAAGAAAACAATTCTTGCTTTAAAACTTTTTCTCTATCTGTTACCGTTAGCGAGTTATGCACATCGGTATAATGCAAAATATTTCATTTTCAGACATTTATTTCACCTACTATATGTGACCTACATGTTCCCAAAGTTTCATATTATCTTTTGAATTTCTAGATTCGGGATCTTTCCCTATGATTATTATTAATATCCTCGGCTTACTACTCGGCTAGCCATAAGGAATTTTCCCTTGTTAGTGGTACCTACTTACCACTGCATATGTACGTCATAGTAGTAGCACGTATTACCGCGACATAATTTTGTGGTGTTATAATGCAGTCAATTTCATTTTTATATTTTACTCCTCCTACTGGCAGGAGGGCTCTCAAAACACGCAAAGTACTAAGATGAAAAGGGTGCAACGCCATCTACCCGTGAATGTAAAATGTCTAGCCTCCGCATCAGAAATTTAGCTATTTAGCAGCGGCGGAGTACAGGCACAGCCGTCGCCCACCAGTGTGCTCCAGTACATTAATAAATGTGTAAACAAACAAAAAAGAAGATAGGAGTGATTGTCGAATGCGCCACCCCATACATGGGGAGTACTGTTCCGAACTTATTAGTTCTCGTCAGCATGCACTCCGGTGGTCGATGGCTTTGCCTATACTCCACTACTGCTTAATAACTATACTATTTCTGACGTGGAGACTACCAGATATCTTACATTCACGAGTTGATGGAGTTGAACGTTTTCCATGTTCATCCTTTTGTCAGCAGTGCATTTGGTGGAGTGTTGTTGATTGTGTCTCGCCTGTGGCATGCTGATGAGAACTAATAAGTTCGAAACAGTACTGGCTATATCTGGCGTGGCGCATTCGACAATCACTCTTGCCTTCTCTTTTGTTTATTAGTTTACACATTGATTAATGTGCTGGTGCACTCTGGTGGGCGATGGCTGTGCCTGTGCTCTGTTGATGCTTAATAGCTTTGCTATTTCTGATGAGGAGGCTACCAGACATCTTACCTTCGCGGGTAGATGGCGTTGCGCCTTGTTCACCTTCATCCTTTTGTCAGTAACATCCTGCAACATAATGTTGACAAAATTATGTTGCAGGATGTGTAAACACAGCCTTATCGCAACATACAAGATGGGGATCTATCACCGATTAAATAAAGCCCAACATCACCTGTTCTCCAGGAGTGTATGTTAATGTATTTCAAGAAGAACTAAGTAAAACTTCGGCAATAATCGAACTTAAACCAACATATGCCCAGACTATGTTGCAAAAAACTGTCTTTTTACTCTGTTACTTTTCTGTTATGTATGTAGGTGTTTTGGCTATCTGTCCTATCTTATTCATGTCAAACGACAGATGACGTTGATCTAGCACAACTAGATAACACTGACTTCATTATCTCTGTAAGGCATGGTTAAATAATATTTATGAAATTCACGTACTCCAGAAAACCGATACAAGTTAATACTATTCTTATGATGTATACCGCTACGTTGTTAATCCTTAGTTTCCAATCTCAGTAGTTATATTTTAAAAAGATAAAAAAACTGCTTTCTCTGATGAATGTTGTAATTTGACATTACCTGGAATCCAAACAGTAATTTTTCTCTTCATATATAAATTGATATCACTTTTCTTGTGCATAAGCTATCTCTTTACAATTACATCCAAAAACACTTTAAAGAGCTTTCGAAGAAGATATTGGCCTGCAACTTTCATCGTTATTTATATTGCTTTTTTTCTTGTTTATAGTCAATTATGCAAGGGAATTGGACATTGGGTTTCTGAGAGGGTTTTATTTATTCTATGAATCTAAGGTATTACGCTAAAAAGATCTTGTAAAGAATTCTTGTGAAAAAAAAAATCAAGAGATGAAGATTAGGTAACCTAACTTGACCCTGCCTGTTATATAAAGGAAATGAAAATAATATCTCAGTTCTACGTGCCATAAGTTTGTAGAATAAAGAGCCGTTATTGTTTGATGATCAACAAGTAAAAACAATGAGAATCGTTTAATTTTGGTATTTTAATATTAAAAAAAAAAAGATCGTTAAAGTCATAAACGATCCGCTATCAGTGGCTTGTTTTATATAACAAAATCGTTGTAGAGCCGCAACTTCAATTAATGTACAATTAAATCTCTGCAATTCACAAAGTTCTCTGTTTCTATTAATACCGTGCATAACACACATGTGTTCAAAGCAATTATACTTTTACAAGAGAGGCACGGAATAGATTGAACAGAAATGCGCCGCATTCCCGTCAAGTGCGTTGTGTAGTGTACGGCTACAATTTACAGTAATGGCGTCGAAACTCGGCGGCTGTCCGTTGTTTCGCCTGGGGCGTGCGAATTCTGAGCTTCTCATTTCGTTGCGACATCGTCATCATGACACTCCAGTCACGTGACGTGGAGAATGCCGACCCAGTCTATTTCGCTCGGCACGATACATTCAACATTATTATCGAGCTTGCTCCGTGTAGGGGTTGGGTACGTACTCGAGCTTAGAAGAGATTTTACCCGTCATATCGACGATGATGCGATGCGTATTCTAGTGGCCGTAGTACAGTATGTGTTTATGTATGTATGGTATGCTTATTAATAGATGAGAACATCGTTTCAATTGAAAGATATTTACACATGTATACACAAAAAAAGTGGAGGGGGGGAGGGAAATATGTACGTTTTTTATGAGCCAACAGTACTTTACTTAAAAAAGCGAAAGTAGGAGTGATTATCGAATGCCACAGGCGAGACACAATAAACAACACTCCACCAGGCAGCTAAATGCACTACTGACAAAAGGATGAATAGAAACAAGGTGCAACGCCATCTACCTATGAAGGTAAGCTGTCTAGTAGCCTCCTCATCAGAAATAGCAAAGCTACTAAGCAGTAGCACAGTACAGGCACAGCCATCGCCTACCAGAGTTCACCAACACATTAATAAATGCGTAAACTAGTAGACAAAACAGAAGGTAAGAGTGATGGTCGAATGCGCCACGCCAGATATAGACAGTACTGTTTCGAACTTGTTAGTTCTCATCAGCATGCCACAGGCGAGACACAATCAACAACACTTCACCACGCAGCTAAATGCATTGCTGACAAAAAGATGAACTTGAAGAACGTGCAACGCCATCTACTCCTGAAGGTAAGATATCTGGTAGTCTCGACGTCAGAAATAGTATAGCTATCAAGCAGTAGTGGAGTATAGGCAAAGCCATCGACCGCAGGAGTGCATGCTGACGAGAATTAAGTTCGAAACAGTACTGCCCATGTGTGGGGTGGCGTATTTGACAATCACTCATACCTTCTCTTCTGTTTATTAGTTTACACATTTATTAATGTACTGATGCACTCTGGTGGGAGATGACTGTGCCTGTACTCCGCTGCTGCTAAATAACTTCGCTATTTCTGATGCGGAGGCTACCAGACATATTACATTCACGGGTAGATGGCGTTGCACCTCTTTCATCTTAGTACTTTTCTTGTTTTGAGTGCCTTCCTGCCAGTATTTTAGAGTAAAATATAAAAATTAAATTGAGTCTATAATAACACCACATTATGCCTACTGCGACATTATTAAGAGGGAACAATATTAGCTGATCAACTCGACAGTAAACAAGCGGACCTCTCCCGGTTCCATTTCACTATATAAAAGTGACCTTTACTAGTGATGAAACACACGCATCGTATGCCTTTGTTGTCTCTGTATTATACGAAAGGCGTAATTAGTAAATTAAGATGCACGTATGAGATCGGTATCAGTCGTTATAGTTGCTAGTGATATTCACCAATACAAACGCGTATAGGTAATTGAAGTTGATGAATTGGATTTATTTTTCACGGGGAAATAGCCGATGGTAAATTTGATTTTTAGCAAAACGTTACTGCGAAACGCGAAAATATTGAGATTCATATGAAATTTCGTTCTTTTTTTATTTTATTTATTATTATTATTTTGTCACTAGTAGCTAAATTTTAACGAACTGATTTTCCGATTTAATTCTCTGGATCTAATATTAGATATAGGAAAAATAAAAAAAAAAGAGGAAAAGGAATACATTTCGATACTTATTAACATTATTACAAAGATTTCTAAAAACTGTTATTTTACTTATACATACTTATGCAACGAAAAGTGAATATTAACACTAGTGTGTATCGAAAGCCGTGAGACATTATTGTTCAAAGTGCAGTTATTTATTAAACAACGTAAAACACATCATCATGAAATTATAGTTATAAAACACCGTTTACCGTTCATAAACAGATTGAGCCTAAATTGACCTTGACGACATTGTATTAAATTATTATACATACATTACATACCCAATAATTCGTAGTTACTACACACATGAAAAACAGCTGATCATAGTTGCACCAACTTTGGCCCCCTTCAGACCAAATGCAATATGTTGCATTCTGTTCTAGCTTAATAGAAGTTCACATATACAGCACAAACTTCCACTTTTCTTACACCGAATATGTTCCGTAGAATAGACAAAAGCACCTAATGATTACACCTTCCGACAAGGAGTTATGTTGACAGGTCTTACGATATGGTGGAATCAACATAATCATGATGAATCATGTTTCTTAGCCTCTGGTAGTACTACGAACCATTCCAACCAGCCAATAGCGTACCATCAAAAGACACACACTCAGGACATCGGCATCGTATTAAAGTCTACAATTAATGCTACTAAGAAAATTTATCAAAAGTTTAACTGTACTCGTATTTAGATTTGCAAAAATCGTAGACATACATAATGGGGGAAACTCCCCGTCTTCATCAATTCCAAAGATAAAAGAGAAAGAGAATTCTTCACAGATCGCACTTAATTACAATTTAGATTAAAGCTGAATACTTCTACAAAACCAATTCGATTCATTTCACTACCAATAAACATTCGAACGCTGCACCCTTACATTTATTACCGATGGTTTCTTTCTTAGATAAATTTTATAGCGTTTTCAGCTTACTGCACTTTTATGCACTGAATGTATATCCATCTTATTTTAATACATAATATTAGTAAGGGAGCTAGATATACTCCACGCGTGTAGTGCAGTAAGCTGAAAACGCTATTAATATTTGTGTTATGCCTTTGTTATTTGAATGTGCAATTGTTTTTACAACGTTGTCAATTGCCAATCGAATAGCCTCTCGGATAAACTTTATAGTAAAATACATTTTACGATATCACTAGGTTATTTCTTGTCGTATATTAATCTTTTTATATACAAATATTTAAAAAGTCACGGGCAATGGTTGAATACTGCTTATTTTTGTTTTATTGTCAAATTAAAAAAAAAAGTGCAAAGAAACCGAAGAAGGCAAAGTTGCTCCAAAGTATAATTTATTTTAAAGCACTATAATAACATAAAAAAAGGTATTTTGCCAATTGTTTGCTTAATTTGATAAAGTAGAACAGGAAAAACCACGCAACAAGTCACACACTAAAGAACACTCTTAACAAAGGTAACTATCTAAAATACAATAATAGATCATATACAATAAACACGCATTTCCATCAATATACACATCAACTTTTCTCAATTTACAATCGCTTAATTGCCTACATTTTTCATAATTACGACATATTTTTCCTACTTGACGTTTTTATGACCTGAATATGGCAATTGTTGAAAGAATTTTTTGTTAAGATATCACGCTATCTCGATCTTCTTTGAACACCCTACATAATATAGGCACTACAGATTTTATATAAAATATTATAAACGAGGCAAACGATCGCTCATAAACTATTTTAATAAGTCAGTGAAATTGTACTGCCATTACAAATAACAGCCTCGCTGGAATATTGATAAAGTTTCGTTGACAACTAGCTTGCAGCACAGATACACAATTAGTAAATATTAGAGGAATTTAATTACAAAACTTTCCAGCGAGAAGGAGCGAAACGCGGCCACGATGTCCTACTAATCCCAAAACGCCCTAAAGTAAAGCGAAATATTAAAATTGAAACAGCGATCTCAGCACTTCATTTGCGACCTATATTACCATAGTAAATGTTAGACAATCAATGTCATTATTTTTGCGTTGTCAAATAAAGCTCTTATAATTTCAAAAAATATCGTTCTGCAGTAAAACTTTAGTAAAAGTACTTCGCTTTTTCATGTTGCAATATTCATTGCGCTTAACTTTTCGGTTGCATAAATGCAAATCAGAGGTACCAGACTAGTAATTTTTCACGCCACGGAGTCTATAATAAAAAAAAAAAGAAACTGTGCTCAACAGAAATTGAGTCTCCTAATATATCCAACAGTTAATTCGGTATTAAAAATACCAATCTAAATATGCAAATTCGTGATGAAACTTCAGTGGCATATCAAATAAAAACCCATTAGCCTTTTAATGTAATCAACCGCTGGGCATGCAATAATATTTGTATTTACATACATCCATAGATAGTACCTTAGGTATAGTAGGTACTTACACGCATATGCAAATATACAACAGCAAATATTTACAAAAACAAATAACACTTCTGTGCAATAGTAATGGTAATGAGTTTAATAATTCTTCTTTTTTGCGAAAATTGCTATTCACAATTATGCTCACAAAGCATTCTTGGAGATACTAATAGTGATATGTTTTACTTCAAAGAAGTGGTTTAAAACTAATATATATTTTTGTTACTTATACCAAGAATTTGCTGGAATCAAAGAATGATTAACTTTGCTGTAAAAATTAAAATTTATTATGCTGAATGTTCACGTATACAGTAGAACTTCCACTTTATAGTAGGCAATGGCAATGATTGCAGCTTCCAAGCACATTTCTGTAACCACGTATCTAAGTATCCATTTATTACACCATTTGAAAATAGGACATACATGACGGCAAAAATATACATGTCTTTATCGATCGCTTATTTTCTTTGGTTAAGTTCTTTATAGTGTCACATATCGCACTTGAATTAAAATTTACAAGATTGCTGAAAATCTCTATAAAATCAACTCGATTTATTTCACTAATAAGAAGTAAATACACTCGAATTTGCACTAGTGCATTTATTGGTATTGGTTCCTTTCTTAGGTTATGGCAGGGTTATGCTTCATATTTGTGTTGTGTAATTCCGTCGGAGTAAACACCTAACAAAAAGTAAATCTAATAAAATAAGCCTCAGCCTAACGAAATTCTGGATTTTGTTTTAACTCGGGAGGGCTTAATGTAGATTGTTTAGAAAGCAGTATTATTTTAGACATCTCTCATTTTTCCAGTTGCTCTTCTGAATATGATCCATTTGAAATTATACGATAAACCAACTTTGCAACGCCCTCTGGACAAATTAGCACCCTTTTCATTTCACGCCTACGTAAGCCCGACCTCTTCCAGAAATAATCCAAAGTAATCTAATTATAACTAGAAACGCGATGAAAGTTTTGTTTTGAGGGTTAAACGTACATACAATTTCAACTAATTTTGAAAGATAAAATCTAAAAAGAAGTTGAAATTATGTGCTAGTATAACAAAAAAATAATAATTTATCACTTTGAAGTATCCGATTAATGAACAATTAAGTAAACTAAATATTAATTTTTAGTTAAGATATACTTAACTTGAAAGACAGATTCTAGCAAAGCAGATTTTTACATAATCCACTGCAATTTTTTTTTTTTAGGAATAGCTAATGGAATAAATCAAATTTTAGAGAAGGGCCCTGAATTTTAATAAAAACTGGTGAAGGGTGTGCCTGTCGGTGAAATACTGATTTGATACATATGGAAGTGACATCTAGTGCCCATATTTTTCAAAGTTAATCCCTTTTTAATACGCGAAAAATAAAATAATGAAATAAAACAGATTTAATATTTTGTACAGGCATAAACTACTAATTGGAGATGGCGCTCATTAAAAATCACACACAGCGGGATTAGGGCATAGTTATAACGACTACAGTAAATTAAGCCTGGAATGCACAGCCTAATTAAATATTTTGACGTTTATATATGATGAATTAAATGTATTTATAGAGCATCTATTTTTTGCATAAACTGGGCGATCTAAATACAAATATTGACTAGTATAAGTAGAGTTGATTTAATTTCCAAATTTCTTAGTTTCTATTCTGGTATCAATTTATGAAGTATATTACTATAAAGAATGTAACAAATTTTTGGTAGAAACTAAAATTAACATTTCGAAAATAAAGTACGAAGAATTTATTATTACAAAGAGATTGAACACCAATTCAATACTTAAAAAACTACACATGGATTATTACAAGACTGTACTCGAGAAATTGTTATGTAGTAACTATAATTGCAAAATACTTTATAGTAGGAAACTTCCTTTTTGTTTTTGACCAATTATGTTTCGTTGTTGGAGAAAAAGCGTAGTAATAATATTATGAAACTTCAGTCTTAAATGATAATATTAAATCATTGTAAAAAAAAACTAACAAAAAATTAAACAAATTTTAATATTTTTTAAAAACGATGAAACATAAGAAAACCATCACTATTTTTAAAGTTTTGAGCTGAAGTTTTAAAATTAAAGAAATTGGACCACTAACTTTATGTTACAAATAGCAAAATACTCTCCTAATGTTATGTCGTTGAGCTTACTACGTTATTAGGTATAGTATTATGTAATATACCTTTAGGAATAAAGCGATATAAATTAGTAATAATACCTTGCTTCAAAACAATCTACCATAAAATACTCTAATTAGATAAGAATTGTATTACAGTATATAAATACTTTATTCATAATGGTGTGCGAAATTTATTCAGAGAGAGAGAGTTGAATATATTTTAACTTCCTATATAATTAATTTAAAAAAATCAAAATAAGCCAACACCACACAAGTTATATTAGAACTACTATAGATCTTCAAAATGTATGAATCTTAATTTGTTGATCGCTATTAATTTATTTTAGATTAAGTTGCATCTAGTAACAATTATGAATTTAATTATATCCCAATCTCAAAATAAAAATAAAGATTTGTAGCTGTACACCAACTTACAGCCATTATTTCTGTTGTACAGTATGACACAGATAGTGTGGAATGACTTTTTACATTCAAATTCGTAAAAAATAAAGAATTTATTTATCCCCAGCGTATTAAAAGGTAATGCAAAGGTGAGTCGCATGATCTGAGTGGCAAGCAGTTTACGTCATCGTGCCGTGCTATAACTCGAGCGGCGTTTTTTTAAGAGAGTATATAAATCCTTAGCATTTACTACCTATTGTAATTGTAATTGACTTGAGTTTTGAATTCCGGACCTCACAACTAATAGCTAAGTGTGCAAGTCACTAGACTATCAGCCGGGCTTAGTTTATAATTTATTGGGATTTAATGTAATAGTTTCGCGCATATGGCATGTGGTGTCGTCCTGTTGGAGTAAGACATTATTTCCATTAGCTTTTGCTAGTTGTCAAAACCGATAATTCCTTGCTAACTTATCGAAGTGCTCTCCACTCATATCTGCATGATCTTCAGTGAAATACGGCTTAATTGCTTCCTGAGATCACAGAGCACACCATAAAATGACTTTCTGCAACACACCTTGTGCATGATATGCAAATTCCCATCAGTCCAAATCCTACAGGCTTTTTTTTATTTACTGAGCAGTTTACCCAAGAAATGTACCGCATTAGACAAGGTGGTGCCTTTCTAAAATTGCTAAATACATTGCTATTAGTTTCAGCAACTAACGCGCAAATTTTTGGATGCAGAATGGTGCGTTTGGAAGACTATCTTGACTACAAAAACTGGGTAACTAAACGTTTGTCGTATCAAATACGCATTTTAAAGAGTGTTTTATATATCTTTACATCATAGCATGCCAAAACTTGATGAACACGACTGTTATAAAAAAGGATCAAGATTCAAATTTTAGACTCCGGACTTGTAGTGCTTTTATTGGTACACTCAACACATGGTTTTTTACTTGTTTAGCTAACTGATGACGTTATCTGGTTGTAAGAACACAACAGGAATTAAAAATTATTTGGGAGTAATCTTAAGTCAATTAGGGCGTTGTGTGGTGAGATTTAAATAAATACTCTTTGTCTCCGACACCTTAGATCAATAAAAAATACCTGAAGTTATGTATTTTAGTTCTCGTGTATGTTTCAGATCTCTATTCATATTACCATTTTATTTAATCACGCATAATATAAAACAATTGTAGAGCGCATTCTTTACCTAGTACCACACATTACCAACACATATTTTAGCGAAACATATATACGTCTAAAATTATGCTATTGTATTAAAAAAATAAAGAAGAAGAAAATGTGCAGCTGTCTTACAGTATTTGACAATAATAGATAATATCACTTGGGTAGTTACTGGAGTTTGAGAGCACTTACCTAATTTAACTGTAATAATGACTAATAAATATTTGACCAATTCATGCATGTATACCTTTGATCGATATTTGATATATTGTGTTCAACACTTGTACCTAAGAAGTTAAATTTTACTTATTGCAATTTGACAGAAGAGCAAAGTGGTGAAATATTTTTTCTTTACTTAAGCCATCTTGTCACGCTAATGAATTGGCACGCTTTTTGGACAATAAGACAGATAATTATTTAAATAAAATAAATTTGAATTTAAGCTAGGCGCGATGCAGTAGAATTTGAAGGCAAGTTAAATAGTACTCTAAACATGCTTCGTAGTTGGGAAATGGTGTTGGCATTCTATTACCAAATCGCAATTATTTGACTAATATCACTATTAGATGTTGATTCGGTTATGACTTCCACACTGTATCGGGTGTGAACTGTAAAGTGGAGCAAAGGGTTCGCCTGTTAAACTCCAAGCTGATTATTATCTGTGATCTACGTATTTATATCAATAGCCTCAGGTTTATTCTCGACCGTGATTTGTGCGTAGTTTGAACAGAGTCGGTAACTATTGAGTAGGTATTGTTGCGGGCCGATTGTTCTGTTTCGGAAAATTCATCTGACGTTTTATAGCATGGATGAAGTGGGTTTACGTACTGCCGATGTTTGCTAATATAATATGATTCGCTGAGACCCCCTAGTAAGGATATAGACGCATTTAAACATTTAATCTTAAGGGATATTATGACGGCGTCATGTGCTACAACAGAGGGAACCGCCTGCAAAATTTGTAAATTAATAAGGCAGGGATAATTTGCTGCTTTGGGTTTGAGCTTCATACACGTCATTTCGTAGTTTATTACTGTGAAATTCGTAACAGTGAGATTTGCAAGGTATTTATAGGTTCGACGAATAGAGGAATGTTATTATTACAGGTAACATATTTGAAAAAGCCAAGCGTTGAAAATCATTTCGAAGTAAATAAACAAAAACTATGTCTGCAAATACAAAATAAATTGAACCATAGAAAGTAATCTCTAAGTAATTTAAAATGGATTAATGCGAAACTCTTATCTGTCTACCTTTGAAGTTGTATGAAGGATAGATTAGCATCAAATATATACATATAACGATTTTAACTTTTAATAAATATTCATATCTTGAGACCTATACGCTAACTTTGTTATTTTTTTGTAATATTTTATTAATATCAAAATATTTGACAGATCACACTAACTAGTGTTAGATAAGATATCACATTTAAAGTCGACGCCCTGCCAACGCATCAAAACTGGTCAGTAATCCCACGTTGAAGGTTTATATGTTCCTTTATTACACCACAATTGGGGTGTTTTGTTGTGGATGTGTTTAAATAAATGTTTCAAATATGGTTCCAACTACTCCTTAAGAAAGATTTGTCCACTCGAGAACCGTCACTGCTGTGAAAAAAAAAATGGCAGCTAACATATTTTACTTTTTACTTTTAACACAGGGTCAATAGTAACCGCCACCAATTGAACTGCATTAGTGTAAATTGAAGCGTTCAGAGACACCACAGTGTTCAGATTCCTCATCGTATGTCGGCAGTTGCCGTAATGTGCTTCTGTTGGTAACCAGAAACTAGTGATGGTCACTGGTGACCCAGTGTGAGAAGGCACTATAATTCACTGGAATCAAAAAACATATAAACAAAATCGTAACCGATGTGCGCGTATCATGTAAAAACTATAGAAATTGTCCAGATGCTTTTTTTTAATTGCTCGTAACAGTTCATTGATCATTTTTAGGTTGTATTAGTGACAATATGACTACACTGAGTCACTCAAATATAAAATAAAAGGAAAATTGTCACTTTCCCGCTACCTCCAGCAGTAAAACGGATCCTCGCCGCTGCAGTGCTGGCGAATCAGCGAAATAGCGCGTGCATAAGGTGGAGTGAGAAGGAGTACCGTTTGCTTCATCGTAAAGTAAGCAACAGCCGCGCATGATTTGCGCAAGCGAACTGATGCTTTGCAGTTTTGTTTCAGAATTCAGTTGCCCTCATTAATGATATTATTTTTTTCAGAAAGAATTGATGTGATATCACCATTTGTTCAACCTTTACTATTATTTACCTTGTTTATGTATATTTTTTCTCGAATATTATTTCCTCAGTATTTCTTAATAATTATCTCTTTCTATATGATATTATTAAACTAAAATTATTATACGTTAAATACGTATGTATGAAACAGTTATGTACCAAACTCCAAACAATCGACTAACCTACGTATTAAACAAAATCCTTTTTCTTTCAATTTTAAGCCTTCAGATTTAAGAGAAATTGTATCTAAACTAAAAAATAAAAATTCTGTCGGTATTGATGAAATGCCGTTACACCTTATAGAGAGCTGTTTTCATGAAAATGTGGAACCACTCTGCCTTATTATTAACACTTCATTAATAACCGGCCAATTCCCTGCTCTCTTGAAACATGCAATTATATTACCTACATACAAAAAAGGTGATCACAACAATTGGAGAATTATAGGTCTATTAGCCAATTAACAACATTTGCAAAAATCTTTGAGTCTGTGATTTGTGAACAAGTTTTTTCGTTCTTCGAAAAGCATAGCCTCATAAATAAAAAACAGCACGGTTTCGTTACTGGGAAAAGTACTAACACAGCCTTGTTCGAATACACCAATTGGATATTACCTAATTTGGAGAAAAATAACGTAGTTTGCGGTCTCTTTTTAGATCTTACTAAAGCATTTGACACTATGTATCATGCACTATTACTTGAAAAACTACAGTGTTATGGGGTGAAAGGTGTTCCGTTGGAATGGTTCAAATCATACCTAGCCAATAGACGACAGACAGTTAAATTAAACAGTGCTGCCGGAGTAGCATATTCCAATACGCTCACTGCAGGTATTGGTGTTCCTCAAGGTAGCGTACTGGGGCCACTTTTATTTTTAATTTTTATGAATGACATTTTTGTAAACGTCTCGTGTTACAATCAAAAATTTATTAATTATGCAGACAACACAAACTTGCTGTTTGCTGCTTCTGATTTTCCATCTTTAGAACAAACTGGAACTGACTTATACCGTTCCGTAAAACAATGGTTTATAGAAAATAAGTTACAAGTAAATGAAAACAAAACATGTTGCATACTATTTAAGACAAATGAAAGTACAAACACATCTATTTATATTTTTCTAAACAGCACTAATATAAAATTAACAAACGATTGTCGTTTTCTGGGGGTCAGTATAAACGATACACTTAGAAGGAATAACCACGTAGAACATGTGTGTAGCAGGCTCAGTGGTGCTGGCTTCGAACTAAAAATATTAAGTACCTACAGTCTGTAATTATGTAACTTTGAAGGCAGTATACCACTCATACTGTGTTTCAATAATCCGTTATGGGATGGGAGTGTTCCTCTGAAGCTGAGCGTGTATTTGTTTTACAAAGATCGAAATGGATCGTTGAGTAGAGGAACAAACACGAAAACTAAAACTATGTATATAAAACCAACAATAACCCAAAAAGTTAGAGGATAAAATTCTAAATGGCTGAGATCAATTATCAGGATGCCGGAAAACAGAGTAGCAAGAAGCTTTACATGGAGGAGAAGGAGGGACGAAAAGAAACTTACAGAAAAAATAGTATCAACAAATGGCAGAGGATATACAGGATATCGGAATTTGGGACTGAAAAGAACAAACAAGGGCCGAAAAAAGTGAAGTAAAGTAGTGAAGAAAGTGGAAGCCTGAATATTATCTCTGAACGTGCACCTTTTTCCCATGTTGAGTAAAAAGTGGGAAGGATGATGAAAGAGGATTAGAACTGCTTTAATAAATAATTTTTTGACCTAAGGGTGAGGGAGTAGAATGAAACCTGTTTCAAATGATTAAATTATTGTGAAAGTGTAATTTTCTCTCACTGCTTCATGGGCTATGCTTTATGATGGTGATATGGAAAAAATTGATAATGCATTGTTATACCTAAGTATTCTCACTAATCTGTTAAACGAACTGACGTAAAGGCTTTGTGGGATTTCGTTCAAGATGCCTATGGGTATTTTCAAGTATTTCCTCTGTTAGAAAAGAAGGGCGTCCAGATAACATATTGTCTTAGAAATACCTGTCTGAAGAAAACGTTCCACGATTCAATAAACATGCCGTATAAGGGGCTAGGCTTGCCAATTTTGGAAAATTGGGCAAAAAAAAATTCCCCAGCATAAAATGATGCTGAATATTTCCAGCACCTTTGTTCATATCGTACGCCAATTAGGAAACAAACCTTCAAAATTAATTTCTCTAGAAGTAAGGAAAAATTCTTTCTAAGAATATTGTACAGACAAGAGAAGTAGAAGAAGGGAAGAAACATAACGATTGATAAAGAAAGAAAATATTAAGTGAAGTGGAGTGATGATCTATTTTTACATTAGCTTTTAGAGCCTTTTGGGGTGGCTGCAATTGACTGGAATGTATAGCTTACATACATAACGTGTTCGCCTAGTAACGGTACACCACTCTTGTCAATTTTATTGCCCAATAATAGAATGTGTAGCCTGCAAGTAACAATGTGTGTACCCAAGTCATCAACACTAACGTTCATCTAATAACCATCGATCTTTAACAGCACCTTTGATCAAAATCGAAATTTACTAACTTGGGTGTAATGAATACCGATTTAATGTCCAAACGCTCATCAATCGCCCATTCAGGATATTTACATTGCTTAGATAATAGGATCTCCAATATTACAAAAGATCTACATGTCACTAAGACGAACGGGAATTGAAAATCTGTATATACACAATCAGATAAAAAAAGGTTCATTATTCATGAGGAGATGCTTCACTATTGTTAGCGAAGAACATGATAAACATTCAGATGATAGATTAGGGAATACGAGAAGAAAGTTCTTAAAGCACTTTCCGCAGTTAAGCTTGCACCTAATTCATCAAACAAACATCTCTAGTATTCTACAAAAATGCTAGAAATAGAATATAGAATTCCACATTAAACATTCACAAATATAAAGAAACTATAATAGTTAATTTAAAACCATATTAAAAACCATGAATCACATAGATGTAATATAAAGAAAGAATAAAAAGATTAGAAGTGAAACGACCACTTCGAGTACGTGTGTGATAAGTGTGGCTTTGTATTGGAAAGCATAGGAGAAGGATAAAGGAAATGGTACTTTTCTTTTATTACGAACAGGGGATGTTTAAGTACAAAAAAGGGGGAGCGAAAAGATAAAACAAATTGATCCGACATCAGTGCATGTAATCTGGAAGCGGGAAATCTAATTAGGGAGATGTATTTTTTCCGAAGATATTCAGATATTCCCATATTCGAAGGGTTTAGCGTCAAATCCACTTAAATAAATTGAAAACAGGGTCGCCGATCCAATAAAATGGAGGACTTTTATCTCTAATAGTAACAGGGAATTTTTAGAATCGCCTAATTAATTAGTTTATTGAAGTAAACTAATGAATGGCCGATAATCCTCAATAGAATGTACAGTGCAATTTTTAAATATTTAATCAGCTGCGCATCCAATCAAAATTGGATATGCAAATTGAAAAGCTTTGCAAATTAGTGAACAGGCTCTCAAGAATTTAGGTCTGTGTCTTTTTCTCTGGAGATTAAAAGATACATTTTACCGTTTTAGTTTAATTGGTTTTTCTCTGTGTTGCCATTTCTTTAATATATTGATTTAGTGATTACCAACTCTGGGAGACTAGGATCGGAAACCGTGCAGAATGAGGCAGTATTTTACCCTCGATGAATTATACGAGAACACCTAACTTATCTTTAAAAAACGGTTAGTAATTAAAGTTCTGGTTTACTTGTTCATCGTACTCCGTTTAGTAGTAATATCACGTAGTACTGTAACTAAATGTTGTAATTTACTGCTCGTGAAGTTAGTGGGAACACTATTTCAAATAATTATACCATACAAGAAGTTTCAATTAGTAGATTTTGAAACTGCATCAATTAAGACTTTTTCCAAGAATTCACTAAGTTATTAGTATTATAATAAAAAAATAAGCGCAAATGAAAATAAATAAATGTGCCTGTAATTTTGCATAAAATTCACTCGTTCACCTCAGTGTTCGTGCAACGAATATCTGCGCTAAGGAAACTTGGGTGAATTACACAACTGTATGTTTTGGGTTGCGTTGATGAGAAGGTGAAATTACTTAGAACTTTACTCGCTTTTTGTAAATAGTTTGCTAACGTTTCAGTGATATGTTAGTTCTTTGCTACTACTAGAGTTAAACCCAATAGTTGGTGTGGTATACTCTTGCAATATATTGCAGGAGTAAAATTGGAACGATAAATTTGATGAATATAAATGTAGTAACAGTTTAACAGCGTAATACTCAATGATATTCAACTAGAATGCTAATGAAATAATATTCATGATGTCACAATGATCGGGGATGGAAATGTTAGTATTTCTAATACTGGTTAAGTATTTTCTCTAACCTCTCTTTTCCTTTAAATTAATTTGATGATTTACTTGAATTATACTTTTAAGTTTTCAATAACTCCAGAATTTTGAAAATCAAAGAAAAAAGGAGTATTTTCTAAGTTTGTTAAGAATTTCGTTAATTATTGAATTAAGAAAGTAGAGAAATGTGAACTACCATAGCTTAAAATTTAACTAATTTCGAAGACTGGTGCACTGATATAATATTGGCCCTGTACAAGTAAATTATGAGGCTATCCAACAAATTAAATTGCCTAAATTTGTCTTAAAATCAACTTTAAAGAATATTCTAGCATGAATTTCAAACTTGAATTAACTTAAAATTAACTTTATTAGAAATGTTGAACCATTTCTAATAAAATGAAGTTTACGACAAACCCTGAGTAGCTTTCATATTGCTAACAATGTGTGATATGGATCGTCTCTATGTTTCTAGAATCAGAAATCATGAGAATCTTCTTCACTTGCGCTATCACAGAAAATTTTAATACAAATTTTTGAGCATATAGGGACGAGCACAACTTTTCTTAAAATGTCCTACAAAACTGTTGACGAAAATTACTGCATTTTTTGCAACAAATTGTTCAACTTTGTTATACAATTTATGTTGACAGAAGCAATATACATTAAAGTAGTATAAAATACAGAATACCGAGTCACTCGAATAGTACATTTACGCCAGTGGTAATAATTTATTGTATCTACTGATTGCAAAATATTGTAAATCATTTTACCATATTTTGCAGAAGATTGTCCTACAATATTTTCTAACAATTTTTTTGCTTTTTTGTAAAAGTATAGGAAACTACAGCGACGTTGTTGTAAAATTTCGCACAGTGGTAGAAGTTATTAGACAGTGGAGCGCAAATTTTACTGTATGGATTTTTCTCTGTGCAGAATTGGATCTATCCGGACTCGATTTAGTTTGAGTGTCTATGGATGACGGTGGAGGTCTCGGTTCTGAACTTTGAAATCGGATCGTTTAAAATTCGATCAGGTTTGGCATGAAGAAAATCAGGAATTCTGGCACCTAAGCTTAATAATTAAATTCCTTTATGATAGATTAAAATAATAAACTATTTCAAATGTAACCTTGATTTTCCAGTGTAATTATAAAAAAAGAATGGGATAATTTAACGTAGATACTGCTAAAAGGAGCGTTTGTTGATATTTGTTTAAATTGTAAATAAATTCTCTCAATTGTCGTGAATTTATCGTACCCTTGAAAGTTTAATGATCATATAAACATAATCCTGCATCGGTCAATTTTGGTGCGCGATGCTTTTGATATCACTTTCTTAAAAAATGTAATTTTAATCACAATTTTTCCTATTTACTGAATCTCAAACTGTTCAAGCAATTGTTCCTTGACTTCATAGATAGCGTCTATTTGTCAAATTCGAATCATTTCATTTTAATTTAATTTCTTGCTTATTCAGTCTGGTTACAATGAAATGGTGAATTTATGTTTTTAATAAAATGCAGTTTAAAATTTCCTTTACTATTTTGTTATGTGTTTTTCGCTTTTTTATTGAACGTTGAGAAATCTTTTTTTAACGTTTGATCTTGAATCTCTTATATGAGAGTGAAAAGGTATATGTTAATCTTGCTTTGCCATCAAAATAAAACGTAGGTATGTAGTTTTTTATAAGTATATATATGTAATGCAATAATTTCATTAGTAAAACAATGCGTTGAATAAACTCATAAGTACATTTCATACAAATTCATAATAATAATAATAATAATATATATTTCACCTCATAATGCTTACAGAGCGTAAGAGATCGTCAACAGTCAAAAAGATAATGATAAAAAAATTTATAAATGTAATAATAAAAGCTAACATATATGTAAATAAGACATTAATACAAAAAAATAAAAAACACAAACAGATCTATGTCTCATTAAAATATATTTTTTCTGTGAAAAAGTCACTGACGTTATAAAATATTTTGTTACGTAGATATTTTTTTAGTGCTTCTTTAAATTTTTTGGGTGGCAAGTTTTTTACTTCCACTGGTAAGTGGTTATATATCTTTAAGCATTGAAATAAACAAGACTTCTGTATTTTGCTCAATTCGGTTTTAGGTGGCAAGAGATATGATTTGGCTGTACCCCTAGTGTTATGACTATGCACCAACTCGTATTTAGCGAAGAGGTCGGCGTAGTTGGTATATGTAAAAACCGCACTTTCTAGTATATAGAGCGATGGTAAGGTTAAGATGTTATAGTCCCTAAAGACATTTCTTACATGAGTCTCTTGGCTTTAGACCAAATACAGCCCGCAGACAAGCCTTTTGCGCCACAAAAACACTAGCCACGTCTACCGCCTGTCCCCAAAACACAACACCGTACCTTAGCCTTGAGTGCACACTAGCATAGTACAACTGGAGACCCGCATCACAACCCAGATTGAGAGATATCACTTTCAGTGCATAACACAAGCCAGTCAGCTTCGAAACCATGAGGCCGACATGGGATCCCCAAGACAGGCCGCCGTCCACTCGCAGTTCCAGAAAGGTAGACCACCTTTCTTACCTGTACGGAAGAGACCCTTCCGTACAGGTAAGTTCCCCACCTATATGTTGGATATTCACATCAAGATCAATGTTGCGGTTAAATATCATGAGCTGCGTTTTAGAGATATTTAGTTTAAAGTTATTTTGTTGAAACCACCCATTCAGGTCCGCCAAAGATGTCTCGATGACTCGAGCCGCCTCCACCGAAGAACCGGCCCTAACAACAGCTGCCGAATCGTCCGCGAAAAGCACCATCAAGCTCTCAACAACCCCCGGCAAATCATTGATGTATAATAAGAACAAAAGTGGACCCAAAATTGATCCTTGGGGAACTCCAAATTTTACGCTGCACCATTGAGATCTCATCTGCGTGCCGGACACATCATAATCCTGTATGCACTGCCTCCTATCAGTTACAAAGGATTCGATCCAACGCAATGCAATCCCTCGAAATCCCATTCTCTCGACCTTTGCCAGCAAGATGTTATGGTCGACGCTATCAAATGCCCGGGAAAGGTCTATGAAAATTCCAGCAGTTACCCCACCATTGTTCAAACCATGCACTATCTCCTCCAGAAATTGAAAAACGGCACGTGTTGTACATCTTCCCTTTATGTAGCCGTTCTGATTTTTTGTTACAATATTTTTTTGCTCTATAAACTTTAACATTCTGTTTTGTACTATTTTTTCTATAACTTTTGAGATAACAGATGTTAGCGCTATTGGTCTGTAGTTAGTTATATCAGATGCATATCCTTTTTATGGTTCGGTTTAACAATGGCGTACCGCAAAGTTTCGGGGAATCTGCCCTGCTGGAAAGATAGGTTTATAACGTGGGCCAACGGCCTCAGGTTTCCAGAGCACTCCTTGAGAAGTGACGATGGTATTTCATCCGACCCCACAGCTGCGGAGTTATTAGGTCACATATAGTCCTTTCCACCTCATATTCATCTGTCAGAAACAAAGAGAAAGTGGCGGGTACATACGTCACTAGACCAAGTGGCAGTTGATTATTGTTTCTTATGTTCTTACATGCTTCTACAAAATGCTCATTTATTCGTTTCAAAACATCCTCGCTTTTTTCATCATTTTTTTTAAGATCATTAATATCAAATCCTTTTTTTAGGTTTTTTCCTTTTAGTTGATTAACTAGCTGCCAGGTTATCTTAGCTTTCTCTTGTGCGGTTGAAATTATTTTCCGATATTTCGCTTTTTTTGTTTCTTGTATTTCTGTTCTCAGTATTTTACAATACTGTTTGTAAGCCTCATTACTAATTCTACCACTAAGCACACCTTAGTACAACCGCCTCTTGGTAGCTGATATCCTCTTTATTTTATCAGTAATCCATTTTTTTGCATTATCTTTGGATGAGCTAACAATTTCTTTTTTTACTGTTTTGTCAATAATAGCTGTTAATATATCACTGAATAAGTTGTAACATAAATCTACATTACTTTGATATTTATGAGATATGTAAGCAGTAGCAAAAATATCCATCTTGGAGAAATAGTTGTTAAAATACTTGGCATTATTAGGCTAGGAGTTACTGCGTTGTTTATTTTTAACGATCGTGGTAATATAAAAATGGATAGCTAAGACAAGAGCAGTATTTCAAGGTCGTTAACAAAAACTGGGTAATAATCGTAAGGTTTAATGTACACGGTAATTTATGGATACAGAAAACGCTTATCGGATAGCACTAATGCGCGCATAAATATAAGTCAGAACTCTCAAAAGCAGTTGCTCCCCTGAAATATGCTCATATTACACAACTGTTTAACCTCTCACAGTTTTAAACAGGATAGCTTCGTTTCATGTACTTATCGGCATAAAATTTTGAGTGATATGAGCTTTGTTTGCTGTGCAGCCAGAAGCTATTCAAAACTGAACGACGCATTCGTGATAACAATTGTGCGTTTGCAGCGCTACAATCTCGTATTTCGACCGTTTGAAATTTACAATTCGCTGTTCGCACAGTGATAGGATTGTAGTCAGGAACTGTTAGCCATTAGGTCGTTTCATGGATTTCTTCTGGATTTAAAATTCGCACATAGGCATTTTCAAGTAAGATAAGCTCTTCTGCAAGCTACAAATACTATAAATACAGACAAACTTAATTATTTAAAGTAAGTTTCTATATTTAGTTTCACATTAATATTAGAAGAAATTGATAATAATAAGAAGAGCGTTCAAAACACGTTGAGAATAATAAGAAAGTCAAATGAAATACAATTATTAACTATGTAGAAACAAACAATTAATTTTAAACATACATATAACGAAGTCAGAATACAAATAAATACTTTCTGTGAAGCAGTTGCATATAAATTAAATATATATATATATATATTAGCTTCAAATACTCTGGCATATGATTATGTTAACAAACATAGTTCAAAATATTCTCATTTTGTGTTATAAAATAATGTTTGAATACTTGAGAGTGACCGCAGTACATAACTTGTATTTGTATCACCTATTTCGAACGGGCTCTTGAAGTCAAGTCGCCTGGAGCTTCAAATTCGTACAATTGACACGGCCAAATGCGACCAGTGTTTACTGTCATTCCAAAATATTGCATGTTACCTAATAAACAGAATGAACGTTCAATTTTGGTTTATATCTGCTGTAATAAATTATAACACATTCATGGAATAGAATGTTGAAATATTACAGCTTATATATCAAAAATTGATATATGATAAATTGTGTAGGTGTGATCATTAAACCTGTTGTAATGGGGAACGCTGTGTTATTTACCGATATCTTGGAGGGTGGAGGTCATAAAAATACAAAGGTGGGTGGCATGTTTTTTGTATTTTTAATTTAAGAGTTGAGTGCTCACCTTTATTTTCAAGTCAAAAATTGAAAAACATGCCACCTACCTTTTTATTTTTATGGCCTGGGCGCTGCAGGTTATCGACAACAAAACACATGTTGACTACAATAACATGTTTAATGATTCAAATTTGTTATCTTGCGGACACACACAAATAAACATTCGCGATGCAATATCGATCAACAAATAAAAACGCTTATGACTATTTTAAACACGTTTAATCTAAGAATCCATTAATTCTCCGGCGTTTTCTCAGAAAGGAAGTTATCCAAGTGTGTCCTCTAAAAATGGTAGCAGCGAATAACATCAATATGCAATAATAGCTTTTACATAAACCGTATATTGCTATATGTACTTTTTTTTATGGAAAAACCTGTTATAATCTAGAAGCAACAAGAAGGTTGTGTGCTGAATGATTTCAGTTCATATGATTCCAACTACACGCGTAATTTTAAGGGCAGTGCTACTGAGGAATACCGAAAATGCTTGCCAATATTTGAAGGTCGTGGCAGCGAAAGAAACAAGGGTGTTTTAACTGATGAGGAACTGGTGCTGGATATGGTCAATGAAGAACCTAGACTATTTACACGAACTATCGCGAGTGCTGTGAATGTACAATGCAGTACATAGGATTCTTCAAAGCAATTTATTGTATCCGTACCAAATCTAACGTCTATAATATTTAAGCCAACAAGACTACCAACAAAGGCTTGGTTATCGTGCGTGGCTGCAAAAATTGGCGCACGAACCTATTTTTTTGTTTGTCGTTCTTTTCACTGAAGAAGAGTACTTTACACGTGATGGTATTCTTAATTGCTGTAATATATATTATTGGCGTGACTTAAATTTCTATGTCATTCATCAGACACGATTTCACTGGCAATTTTCTATAAATCTGATGACACACTGTTTCGTCCATTTGTACTACTTATTTAATTTTTTGCGTGCAGATTTACACCAACTTATGGACGATGTGGCATTGGAAACGGGAAAGCAAATATTTTTTCACCACCTCATGTTGCTGCGGCTACACTGGATTTTTTAATAACAATATTTCATGAAAAGAGGATCAGAAGGCATGGACCTATCCAACGCCCTACACGAAGTCCATACCTCAAGCCCCTTCTTTTCAGGTCGCTGTACACGTGCAAACAGTACTCATTTTGACCAATTGCTGCAATGCAAGCTATAAAGAACTTAAAATAGGGCCTTGTGGAAAAGAATGTTTACTTAGTAAGTTCATAGATTTCTTTTGTATAAAATGTTTTTGTTTTACTATAATATTTACCACACACTCGCACAATTACATCCTTAAACCATCTTACCGTGAGTATTCACTATATCGGGCCTCTGTGTGCATTCGCTACGGTTGCGCAGTGGGGAATGACTTCAATCGCAGGCGCGTATTAGGAATGATTTGATGAGACAAATGATCATAAAATTTGAAGTTTTCATTTCTGTATTGTTGTTGGACATAGTCATTAAGTTTTCCAATCATTATATTTATGATACCTCGCAGATCGGAATTAATCTGTTGAAAGCATTACTTACATTTTCGCGCAGTTCTACAAAGATGTTATCCACGGCAAAAATCCAGTGGTGTTAGCCACTATGTGTGGGTCTATAACATTTATCCATTTATAGGGAAAGTGTGCGTTTAATTCGCGCTTTTATAAGGCAAATGTGTTCCACCCAACAATCTTCTCATTTCAGCGCTTAGACACAGAAACTGAATAGCTTGCATTTTGTAGGTTTTGTATCGGTGGTTTTTTTTTTTTTTAATACGGAGACTGTCGGTTTTTCGGACTATCACTGCATTTTGAATTGCTCTGGAAGAAGTGCATGGAAACGCTTTATAGAATGTCAACGGCTATTGTTAAATACTCAACAAAGAAATTAAAGCAATCGGTGGAAATACAGGGTGAGGCAGAAAAAGTTAAGCCGTTTGGAGGGCTCAAAACACGGATATAGGCTGGTGAGTGTGGTCTCATTCCATTTTGTTGGTCACCCCATTTCACTCATCAAGATGCCTTGAACAGGAACACATGTTTTCACATACGCGCGTATTTCGAAAACAATCGGTCTGAAGTCGCAACACACACAGCATTTCAGCGGTACTTCAACATTTGGCGCAACAATGCTGTTCCTAATAGGAAGACAATTCGGTCTGGAGTTAGTCAGTTAGTGTAATCTGGTAGTACGCTGAAAAAAGACGGGCACGTGGCCGGCGTAGGTCTATCAGATCACCAGAGAATGTTTAACTAGTGGGAGTAGCAGTCAAGCAATCCCCAAATCGTTCAGCTCGAAGACATGTCGTTGCACGTGGTATATGATACCGCGGTTTTAGGAGGATTCTGCACTTTGATTTGGAATTTTATATTTATTGCCGTCTAGGTTAAACGAAGAAATCCGCGGTGGCCGAACATGGCCCCTCCCTGGAGGGGGACCACATAATTAATTTCGCTAAAATCGAAGTTCTGTCCACGGTGTCGCACGAATCTTCTAGCGACTCATGCGAATGACTGGACAATGGAGGATAGAAATTATTTGTATGGTTTGCCATTTCATAACTGAAATTTCTTTTTTTCGTCGTTTAGCATTCAGATCTCATTCCTGATAATGTTACCGTAGGTGTGAGCGAAACTATCGGAAAAAATTCGCGAAGACCACGGTACCATAACCCGGAAGAAAATGTATCATATGTTACAGCCCGTGAAAACTTACATTCTTTGGTTAAACATATATTTGTAAAGCCCGCAACTTACTATTTGGTTATAAACATAGTCTGCTATAGCTGGCATTAAAAAAAGATGATTACTTATAAAAATTTTAGAAAATAGATTTTGTTTCTAGATCCCAAATAAAAAATTACACCAAAAATAATTGAACTATGTTTTAAAAATTTAAATAAACTTATAATAGAAATTACAAAAATCTAGAAAATATGATAATATAAATTTCAAATTTAATGTCACCTATCTATATCACTTTTGGTAAACTCTGTACATGATAAATTTGAGTGAAGTTAAGTGAAATGTAGGTGGTGCGGACATTTTACAGTATATTTATTGGTCGTGATGTACCGTATGGATTCGTATTCTATGTATTGAACTTTGACTAACAAATCTTAGTCCATAAAAAGTTTACTGTTATTACGTAATAGCTATTAAAATTTCTGAATTGTCATTAATAACTTATTTCTAGAGCTAGTGTAACTGGCAGTTGTGAAAGACGATCTATAGATTTCATAGGTTTATCAATCATAATAACCGTGACGTACTATGAGTTTATATAAACATTTCCAGTAAAGCCACCATATGCTACACATCCTTTGAGCTACATCATTAGTATATAGCACCCGCCGGCGCCGTATTTTACGCAGATCCTTTGTATTAATAAGCCGATCCCGTACAAGGCCCTCTTTCTTATCACAACACCTCACACATTATATACTTCGTTCGGTCGGTTGCAAACTAGCTATTTGTATGACGGTAATGAAATTTATGCCGCCGGGATAAGGGGTCAATAATAATTTGCAGGATGCATATTGTACGCCGTTATGGCTTCCAGCCACCGACGTCCTGGGTAATTGGTTTACGCGGGCGTAAATAGGTTATAAATTTTTAACCGTGCTTCGACCCAGTCGTAATAACCAAGTCGCATTTAAGGCTCAACGGTTCACGTTATTATTAAAACATTATACGTAGGTGATAGCTTATATTAACAGGAACGGATAATTACAGGAAATCGGGTCAGCAGTAACCTTTACCGGCCTCATAGTGCTTCGATGTAATAATAATTCAGTTGATTTATGTAGGCAAACTAAAGTGTTCATTAGGTGAAAAGTAATTATTATCACAATAGGCTGCGAAATTTATTTTTAAAGAGTGAGAGATTATAATGAATGAAAATATTGTGGTTGAAGCTCTAAACATAGAGAAGATAATATGGAGATGTTTCTCTCGTGGTGGGGGTAGGTCGTTAGTAAACAGCGCCGCAGTGGCAATTGTCCTGAACGAAAATTGAAGAGGCGGTATTTCCAAATTTAAATTATATTAAATACGAATTATTGAATTATCTATAATCAATAAAAAGCACTATTTAATCAAGAGGAGTGCTTTTAATTGATTATCAAAGTGTTTATTCAAATTTATTGAAATTAAACAGAAAACATTATATTACTAATTAGTTAACATACTAGATAATAGAACAGTATAATATCGTCAAACCAGTGAATTTATACTACTCAGATTTATATGTATAAAGGTAAAAACAATTTAAAATTAAAAAAAAGTACATACAAAATAATAAATTGTGAAAGTACACAAATTCTATAAAACACAATGCTATAAAAAACATCTTAAGATATATTTACAAACATTACACACAGATACAAATAAAATACAAAACTACATTTTAATTATCTACTTTTCCTCATTTTTAAATATTTTTGATATGCTGCAGTTTTTATTTAATCAGAACAGTTTGTTGACTTTCCTTTAAGGATATTATTAATATTCTTGACCCAGCAAAAAATAAATAATTGGATGGTGTGATTTAAAACAAGGATTGTAAACCATGTTCCTCACAACTAAAGAAAGTCAAATCTACATGTTGTCGTAAATAGGATAAAATATACTTTTTAATGCCTGATTTATTTGCCAAAAAGACAATCAATTTATTTATATAATAACTGCATTTGCAAAAATTTTTGGCAGCGTACTACTTGGTGTTAATAATAAACCGGTTTTAAAAGCTCTTTTCTGAATTAATAATTCATACTCACTTTCATTTTTAGAAAAGAGATGCTGCCTACATATTCTGCAAGCACCTGTTCTTTTCATTATTACTCATGCCACTGCACCTGCGATATAATGATGAATATTCTGGGTAATAACATCGCTGCTCTCTACATATAAATCATTGTCGGATTGTTCTACAAGAAGGTTTACAATAGCGGTTTTACTTGCAGTTGTTAAAAGATTTTGTAAGGAATCCAATGTTCCTTCGGATTCATCCTCCTCACAATTCGAATATTTTGAAGGTGGTGCCATAATATTATTGACCAATAATGGTTTAAAAGAATTCCTAAATGCAAAAGCGCTTGGATTAATATTGCGATGACCATGGCTTCTAATGCAACTGAAAAAATTTTCCTGTGGGTCTTGATTTATGTTCTTGGCGCAAAGGTATTGAAAGCCCTTTTTATTGACAACCTGCAAAATCAATTTAAATTCCTCAATTGTTGTTATCCAATTCTTTTCTGACGGCGGTATCGTTAACTTATTAGTTTTGTCGACGAATTTCAAACTTTTCAAAAATCTTACTGCAGTCGAGTTCCAAAAATCAATATGTGGAGAATTCCTGCTGATTGCGCCTTTCAATTCTTTGCCTGTCGCAGCTGTGAGGGTGGAACTGTTCATACTCTCGAACAATTTATCGAAGAATATAAAAAAGTCTGCTGTTGAATTTGCTGTAAAAGTAAAATAAAAATGAATTATACAATGAATAAACTCTTTAATATTTAACATACCGACTTCCACAGCAAATATCATAGATGCCGAAACTCTCTGGCTAAAAACTTGTGCAGCATTCTTTACCTTCATTTTAGGTATTTTCTCGGCTATCACATGTGCATCAGTTAGTTTGGGACAAAGTTTTCTGTCGATTGGAAGATTGTCTAATTTATAAAATGACAGCACATCCTTACAAGATGCACGCTGCCTGTCCTTGCCATCAATTTTAAAAATAGCGTCCTTTTGTAAAAGATTGTTGCAAATACCTTTTAGCAAATCTGGCGGATCGGTATAATTTGGTTACCATCTATTAAAAAGCCCTCGCTATCGTGATATATTGTGTTGGTTAGCATATATATTAGATTCCTCCTTCAGATGTTTTATAGCTGCCCTGTTGTTTGATCCTTGATCGCACAGTTCTTCAATCACTTATTATCCAAAACACAAACAACCATTAGCCGACAACGTCTAACAAAGTGCAACTGTGCTTGATGTGTGTGACAGATTCTACTTTTGCTAATCATTGTTTAGAACTTAATCATAATTTTAATAATAATTTTGATATTTTGCATGTTCATAAGAAAAGTAAGAAACTAGACTTATTTGAATGTTTAGAAATTAATAGATATAGTAAGTTAGGTTTAGCGCTCAATGAACAAAAGGATTTTAATTATTCTCCACTCCTAGGTTTAAAAGTATAAATAGTGTGTAATTTTATATTCTGTTTAGTTAATTTCATCCACCTGATGAAGCCACTGTGTGGTGAAACAATATTGTTGTGGACTACTATTTCAATATATTTTTACTCCTTAACGTTTTTGTGTTTTATTTAAATTTAATGTACTTTAAGAAATAACTAAACCTTTTTTGCCGTGAGATTCATATATTTTGAGATATTAAGCAAAACCTGAAAAAAAGCAAAATATTAGCGGTTGCTTTGTTGTTACACAGCTCGCACCGATTATCCAAAGCTGCAAACTTGGATTCTTAATATTGGGTTAGGTCCCTACATCACTTTTAGCAAGATCGAATGTTCAATTGGACTGAACTAAAAATAATGCAGTCACTTTACTGTAATATCACAAAATGTGCTGTCTATGATCTCCAAATCGAATAAGTCTTTGTGTGTATATGGAGTTGCACAAAAAAAAAATACAATACATGATACCATATACAATATTAACTAATTAACAATATTCAAGTGTCAAGATGATTATTAGGAGTTTTAATTAAAATTATAGCCTTGTTAGGTGTGCCGCCTGTCTAATTGTAAGTAGAGAGTAATATTGGATTACGTTAAAGAGCGTTCATAATTATAAGCAGCCGTATTAAATTACGTTGTTAGCAGCTTGACTACCTTCTTTTGAAGATATTCAAATCGATCGATGTAGAGATTATACGCGCTACTTCACATTGTTAACGTGAGTACTGCAAAGCGTGGTAAGTGGTTTCAGAGCAGTGTTTATTGTTTAGAACAGTACTCCAAAATCTCGAATTTCAGGAATAGTTTGCCGTAAAATATCTACCAGATTGACGGTTTGAAGTTTGTTAATTTTCGGTGAAACACAGCAGTCAACAATCTTAAGCAATAAACTATCTTCACAAAAAAAAAAAACTTAAAAACCATAGATTTGTAGTAAACCAAATATTAATGGAATTGTCGTTTCTGGTATATATAAGTAAGTTAACGATCTTAATATATAAATGTAATGGAAACGATTTTCTATATCCAGCTCAAGGCAAGAGCCTTCTTAATCATCTCGAAAATCCGATTGCTAGTTCTCCGTCTCTCGGGTTTCGACTTGGCGAATCTCCAATACCTAACACGGTTCTACGTTTCCCACCGCTCTTCGCGTCTCTACGAAATGTCGAAGTACGAAGTCGAAAGGTTCCTGGAGACAAGAAGAGAAGGACACGAAAATGAGAAACTGAATACTTGATGCAAGATGTAACCGCGACATACGACCCAATAAATTCGAACTGTGCAAGGAATTTAATACCACCTTATCCCTTATGTATTGATCTGACCGGACGCTACTCCAACCGGAAGGGAATCGTGGCATTCCGGGAGATTGAGAAAATGCGCTGACAACACTATATTATTTTTTGTCACGTACGGTCGATCTCGCAAAGACGTGTATGCGTTGCCGTATGTATGTGTGAAAGGATTCTATGTTTGTGTGGATTTTTTTAAAGAAACACTGCCCATGGAAATACAATACCAAAGCTACTTTGTTTGTTTAGTATAGACATAATGTAAAAGTGGTTTAACAGAGGTATATAATTACATAACAAATTCTAGTTCAAGATGCTTTTTGAGTTTTCTTTTTTCCAAGAAGCCAAGAAAATTTGCGTTTTTTAAATCTTCTTGCTATATGTCTCAAAAAATATTAGCCTTACAGCAAAAAGTATATTGTAGATATCTTTTAAAGCACATCAAATTACCTAAAACTTAGTGCTTTACTGGACTCCGTATGTTCAATATTCTCTAAGATACAAGCTCTACAAAGTTGAAAAAAATTAGAAAAAATTAATAGGTATGAGAAAAAAGCAATGAAAATTTAAAATAGTTTCAATACCACTTTTAATAAAGGAACGTGTAAAACTTAAAATATACATGTACTGGTAAATAAATATGAAATTTAAGACAAACGTCTACGTACTGATCTAACATCTTAACAATTTGAAATTTTTAACTTACAAAACCTTTTTTTGCGCCTCCGTCCAGAAACACTGATTTTGCATTACTTTAAATCGGCCGGAAACATACCATTCTCCGGCCTAGGCCGGCAAAAGATCACTAAAAGTTGGCAAGACTATAATAATAATAATCAAATTACTGACATTTCTGTGATTAATTGTAGATTTGATGACAGATGACAGAATTTTCGTTACACAATCTCTTAAATAATTCAAATTCTTTCCAATTCAATTTTTGGAAGATTTTACAAGTAATAAATTGTTAATAACTTGTTGCGCAAGCTGTGTAATATGAGCTGGGGTCTCCATTGCTCTTATTATTGATGAATATCAATATGTACAAAACCTAACCAAGAAAATTAAAACGTCAAAATACTAAGGTATCTTACTCCGGGTGTCAAACTCAAATGTCATACGTAACATATATTGCCAACCTGTACTGTTAACGCCCTAGCGTCAATTTTTTTATTATTATTTTTAATAAAATTAAGACTTGTCGACGCAAAAAATAGTGTGTAACACACGGCCAGAAACTCTTTTGCGAGTATTCGCACTTGTGGGACCTCGGCTTCGCCTCGGCCCCACAAACCGCACTCACACTCGCAAAACTATAGTTTCTGGCCTAGTGATACAAATAACTATTTTGCGCCTCCGTCCAGAAACACTGATTTTGCATTACTTTAAATCGGCCGGAAACATACCATTCTCCGGCCTAGGCCGGCAAAAGGATCACTAAAGGTTGGCAACATATATATTTGAGTTACTGACATTTCTGTAATTAATTGTAGATTCGATGACAGACAATGACAGATGACAGAATTTTCGTTACACAATTTCTTAATTTTCATATTTTTTCCAATTCAATTTTCGGAAGATTTTACAGGTAATAAATTGTTAATAAGTTGTTTTGCAACCTCTATAGTATAAGCTGAAGTCTCCATTGCCCTTATTATTATTGAATATGTAACTGCCAAGAAAATTATCAAATACGTCAAAATACTAAGGTAACTTAACCCTGATTTCAAATTCAAAATTCATACGTAACATGTATTGCCAACCTGTACTGTTAACTCCCTAGCGTTAATCCTTTTTATTATTTTTAACAAAATTAAGATTTGTCGGCGCAAAAAATAGTGTGTAACACACGGCCAGAAACTCTTTTGGGAGTATTCGCACTTGTGGGGCCTCGGCCACACAAACCGTGCTCATACTCGTAAAACTATAGTTTCTGGCCTAGTGATACAAATAACTATACTTACCTTATATTTTATATTGTAATTTTATCTGTCATGTCATGACATCCAACGCCCCGAAAAATTTTCCTGGTTGGCGGCGCTTTCTCTGATGTGCAGGTAAAGACTTATCAGGTCCATCAGTAAATATAGGACAGTCATCTTCATTGCCTGTGTGTAACCTTTTTGCATTTACAGGAAATCATGTGCAATAGAAATGCAGAGAAGTAGGATTCGTAGTGGCGGTCACACCCACCAGCGGTAGCATTTGTTACACATGCAGTTGCTAGATGCGACACCTATGTACCATTTGGCCACGGTAAGATCAAGTTTGCCTCCATCCTGTACAAGAATCCACACTTCGTGGAGATGGCCGAGGTTCCCTTGCAGTCAGGAATCGATTGCAAAAGCTGGGGAGAAATGCTTCTTGACTCTGTACGGAGATAATTTTGAAAAAGATACTTTGAATAGCCACTGCAAGTAGTTATTCGTTACATCCGAAGCCAATACCACAATTAATTTTGCCCGTTTACCCCCAGCAGATGATGCTGCAAATTAGCATACATACAGAACGTATTAATATGAGTTGGTGTTGTTTGGACTATTTCCATCCTCTGTCTGTTGAATTTTGGAAATCCCACGTTTCAGCAGTGGTTTTACTGCCGTCTTCAAAGTGGCTCTGATAAGGACTATTGCTCGTTAATTCCATGGTTGTTGTTCTGGAATTATGCATATCTCTTCTCGGGTAAAATGCCTTGTGCGTATTTTGCTTCTGTAATATACAGTGTACACATTACCGAATATTGCAATCGCATACTGGCTTCTCCGGGGGTAGGTATATATTGTTTGGAACCTATGATTGTTGAGATTTTTTGAAAGTTTCATTATGTTTTTGTTGGTCTTAAGAACGTACTCTTCATTGCTCGTACATTGTTATTGGTGGTTCTAGAATTCAGTTTATACCTTATTAACCCGCCTGATTGCCGATATGAGTTCCCTGTTTTCTAAATTCTAGAAACACCATAACAAGGTCGTTCAAAACTCTCCCTAAGCTATCTACCGTGACTGCCATTGCCGTGGCCTATCTCTGCCACCTACAACTTATCACGGGATCACCTAGAAGAAAATCACCTTGAAAGTGAGCCCAGTGTACCCGCATAGTTTATCTACTGATATCATTACACTATTCGCTTACAGCTAATGTTTTTTAAGATATTGAGCAAGAAGATTAAAAAACGCAAGGATATTTAATGTACTTTAAGAAATAACTAAATATCTTTGCTGAAAGATTCAGACTTTTTGAAATATTAAGCAGAGAGTGAAAAAAACGCAAAATCTTAGCCGATACTTATTTGGTGTTACGTAGCTCGCACAGATTTTTCAAAGCTGCACACATAGATTGTTAACACTGGCTTAGGTCCCAACAACATATTAAACAAAATTAGAACTGCATCACCTTATGCAAGGTCGGATTTTTAATTTGACTGAACTAGTTGACCGTCTTTGTAAAACCAGATATCAGATCTTATTGATGGCAAGATTCCCCTATTTTCGGTTAAAATTTTGGAGGTGCTTATCTACTTATGTCATTCGCTGCTTTTTGTAAACAAGTCTAATAGTGGGAAACTGTGGACAGAACTTCGGTGCTAGCGAAATTAATTATGTGTTGTCCGTCTTGGAGAACATGTTCGGCCACTGCGGATTTTTCCGTTTGGTCTAGACGGAAATACCTTTTGTGGTACATTTACTAATTCACAAGAACATGGTGTCTTATATACTACAGTTAATATTAGATTTTTGGGATTTTTTGTAAAACGTAGCTGATAATCAGATGACAGCGGAGTTTAGGCTTTTGAGAAAAAAACGGATTTATTCATGCCCTTCGTTCGGGCAGGCACGCGCGTCACTATTCAATACGATGTATTTCAACACGTGTTCATCGGTCTAGTAAGTCTGTTTATGTGATACTTATCGCCCCAGTTTCCTATGAGATATCGGTTATGTTTACGGGCTATCACGGTAGGCATACCAAATATATACAAAAAGCAATCGAAAATGTTTGCATCGTAGAACTAGGAATTCTATGTGTATATACACGCCTTTTATAATTATTCCTCGTATTTCGACCATCGGTTTGCGCCTAAAACACGCTTCAGCTGACATAATTGAGGCGTACGTTTATAAATGATCCTTACTTTATGTCAGTCTTGTATGCTACCAATTCGATCTGTAACATCCTTAATGTAGGGTAGGAGTACCAACCTTTGTCTGCCTGCGGAAAGTTGGTGTTCGGTGGCAGTCTATTCTTTATTCCATAGCCGTATTGCTCTCTTAATTTGCCGACATCGTACCCGTTAATTTGTAAAGGTTGATACAAGTCTTGTAACTCGTTGTTAGGGTGTTTCACAGATCCATGAAGCGCGATTCACTAATTATTTGATCAACGCATGTTTCTGTTTTGAATTATGGTTAGAGTTAGGAAGATAGCGATCGGTGTGCGTTAGCCTTCGATGCACCCTATGGCCAAGTATACTATCCCTGTTTCAGTGCACCAAAACATCGAGAAATGTCCATCTTTTCCTGTTTCCATTGTTAACTGTATCCGGCCTCATAGAACAGATACATAAAATGAGTTTCTGCGCCATCTTAATTCTATTCACGCGCGGATATAGTAATTTATTTGATATTATTAGATGCACGATTCTAAATATAAATTGAGATACCATATCTGATCAAGAAGAAAGAAAATAGAACGAGGAAAATTGCACAGTGGATCCTTTCCACCGGGAATCAGCTACAAGAGTTTCAATACAGATGACGGGTGAACTGATATATCAATTACCAGAACATTTAGGGCGGGTGACTGCAAATGACACAAGTCACTTTGGATAAATTATTGCTGTAATGTTGATAGTTATAACGAACGTTATTTATACATCTAGAGTGTATTTACATAGCCTGCGTGTGCAAGTGAGTGCAAGAATAATTGTGTATTTTATTTACTGCAAGTATTATTAGTATTTTTCATAAAATCAAACATACAACAAAAGTATTAAAGCAAATTATAAGAAATGCAACTCTGAAGTGTTAGAGTATGCATACACAGCCTTGACCGTTGATGTTGAACATCGCAATAGTGTAATTTCTTACAGTGTGAAATCATTAAATATATAATATAAAAATTGCTTCATATTAAAATTACAGTGATAACAGAAAAGCATTTATTTAATGATTTCACACTGTAAGAAATTGCACTATTGCATATTTGCTGTCCTGCCTGCTTCCTAAGATCTGTATTTGAGACAATTCAAATTGTGAAAACCAGAACACCTCGTTAGCTCAACTGGTAGAGCGTCCACCAGGCAAGCGGAAGGTGTCTGGTTCAAATCCTACACGAGGTAAAAAAAGAGTTTTTGATATAGAAATTGTCTCATATTAAAACTACAGTGATAGCAAAAAAAGCATTTATTGAATGATATTGAACATCACTATAATTTGCCATTAATTTAATGTTTTGGCATTATCTCTACGGCAGTTATTTGAATTATTTATGTATACGTCGAGTAGACGTTTACCTAAATTCAGAACGGGTTTTATAGGCGTGCCTGTAATATTTACCAGATCTAATTCTTTGTTAAAAAAAGCTGTAATAAAACATACGGTGGTGCGATAAAACCTTTAAATTTCCTTAATAGGACATTATCTGTAATGCATTTAAGCTGCGGCTTTTATTCCTTATTCATTTTAGTAGAGTAACAATGCATTGCTAAAAATACAGAAAGACAAGGTAAGGAAAATGCCTTATTATAACATATATAGTTGGCATTGATCTGAAGAAACGAGAAATTCTTACAAGGTTTCAGGAAATCAATTTTTTTAGTTTAGGTTAATAAATTACAGTTGAGTTACTAAATTTTCCACCTTTCGTATGTATAATCAATTTCCTGAAATTAAAGCTTTCGTAGTTAATTATATATCCGCACTCCCATTTTTAAGGTTACAACGTAAAACTGCACTAACAAATGCAAAAAACGGTGTTGCCTTCGAAAGCGTTAGGTTTGAGGCAAGTGCGTTTTATTATACTGACAAAGTAAGAACACAGACAGTCATTCATAATTTGAATGAAACTGGGCGTTCAGGAGGTCGTACCTAACCTGCAAATTTTATCGATTTTTAGTTTTTTTTTTGGTGATTTAGACCGTTGATATCAGAAAATAATATTAGGTTATATATCGTCGTATTTGCCTTTTATAGATCTATCAAACTACTGCAGAGAAGATTTTTTTGGCGTAGCACGACTAGCTTTCATCCCTTTGCTGAAAGAGAATTGAAGTACAGACGCACAACATCTAGGTATGATATATATCGTCCCTTACTAACCCTAAAAATCAAGAGAAACTGAAAGTGTATGTTTTGAATGTGTATATATGTATACAATTTTATTCAAAATTCCAAGATTAAATATAAGTGTATAAGTAATTTTAGTAGTATATACTACAGATTAGTACTAATATTTAGAATAGTTATTTACATTAGAGTGCGGTAGATGTCATTTACGGTGCGACAACTTAATTTTTGAAAGAGTTGGAGCGCCGTAAATAACCTAACGCACGATGTTTGTATCAGATTTTTTGGCTGAGAAAATATTGAAGGAAATTATACACATTTTAGATTGGAAGTAACTGTTAAATGAGGAAAAGTACGTACAGTGGGCGTGAGTGCGGTGTAGTAAAAATTTTACCGCATTAGGGCGGTAAAATGGTTTTACTACAGCGTTGGCGCATTGAGTATGCTTAGAACAGAAGCAATCCTGTCGCTTGATATTATGTCTATCCCATACGATGATCAAATATCGATTGTTGTGCAAAGTATAATAATTATATTTTCTTGACATATTTAAAATACAAAAGAGTTTTACCTACGCAACATATCATATGTTGGTAACATTTTTATCGCTAAACAGCAGCATTCGGTGTTTCATATTTTTATCTTGCATGTTATGTCATGCATCGAAATCGAAAAGAAATGAAGATTAAACAAACCATTATAACTAAATTATTTTTTATTCTTTTAGTACTCTATTGGACATTATGTACATATGTATAATATCCACAACATGTAACTCGAGTTACTTTTATAAATAAGGTAAACATCGATTATATCAGGCGTCTATAAATCGTAAACTAAAACTAGGGTAAATATATTCATACATAGATGTACATAGATCATATCTGTTACTTGGGAATCGAAAAATAGTTCAAGCACCCGGCTTGGAGGGTGTGTTAGAAAGCATAGATACATGGTGGCAAGAGGGAGAAAATAGATCTGGAGTGCACTATACGTATTGACAAATCTACACATATTCTTACCATGTTTAAGAAAGCTATTGGTTTATTTCAAACGCGCGCTGTATACGGAGTTCGTACATTGAGGCAACTAACCAAAATTCTAATCAAACTAACAAAGCAAAAAAAAAAACAAATGGAGTGAATATTATTTTGTTACTTTTTTATTAATTTAACAAACCCATTGAGTTCATTTGAACAATAAGTTCTGTTCATTTAACAGAGTAAGCGGTATTAAGAAAAGGGTTAAACTAACCAAAATTGCAGTTGATTGAAAGTAATTACAAATTACCCATTTCCAAGTTTTCTGCCTATATGTAACAGCAAAAACATTGAGTTGTCGTAAAGATGGGGCTTCTCTTATTTCACATTGGCAGTAATTCATACCCTGCGAAAATCGGATGTGCAGCAGACAACGTGATAAATTCTTTATGTCGTGTATTTTCTAAATATATATGTGGACACCTTATACGAGGTGTGATCATTAAAACTGCGAAGGTCTGCCACACCACCGGCGGCGGCTTTTGACCGCTGCGAATCAATAATAAAAATATTCTACACTTTATGTTATTAAGGTATAACGATAAATGATAAACATAATGCAGCTGTTAGTAAATTAGTTTATTTGTTCCAAATTTGAAGTTTTATTGATCTAGTCCAAATATTTACATTAAATATCTAATACTTACAACACAAATACATAGTTGAAAAAACGGATAACACTTGTTCATTTTAACTTAAAATGTCTAGTTAATTTAACTATAAAATGCTAACAAACGTGTTCTTGTTGAAGTAACATAACTTGCTGCTTTGCTGTATTTAACCTTGCAATAGTGTTAACGTGACCAAAATTTGGTTCATTTCACCCCTATCATTTTCTGAGTGTATAAGTATAGAAACACACACAAAAACATTTCTTTCATCCTGCAATATATGCTTTTGCACTCTACGACGAAGGATTCATAAACTCAGTTTTTGTTTTCACCTTTCATTACCACGAGGTAGAATATTACATAATGAATCTTTAGCATAACATTTTATTTTTGTAAAAGTAACACTATAGATACATATATTTAAACTTTGACTAAAAGCGAAATTCGTTTTCTTCTTCTTCTTTTGGAACTGTACTAACTTATGTAGAATAAGATTGTTTTACACTTAGGTATACGTTAGAGTGAGAATTTAGTAAAACGATAGACCCTTTCTAATGTATACTACGAGATAGTATGAGTTCATCGATTAATAGAACATTATATCAAATTACTTAATATCAAGCGTTCTTTTTGCGTAGGTACCCACTTTAATATGTTGTACTTACAAATCAATCATAATAAGTACTAATCATATAATATTGCAGTACGTAAACGAATTTTATGAGAAAATAAATTCGGCAAGAGGGTGGAATTTAGCTGTAATGGAGTTACAAAACTCTCATCTGCGGTAGTTTTATGGACCTGTAAAAGGCTACTTCGATGCTATATGACTTAATACTGTTCGATTTTACCACAGCTTTCTGAAAATATGTTTCTTTAATAGTTAGGTTTCAGTTATAAGTTCAAATGAGCGCACACATTTCTCAAGATGTGGTTATTTGCTTAAGGTTCTAAGCAAGTGCATTTTTACGTTTTATAGCGCTTTATTATTTCAAGTATAGTTGGCATTCAACAAATATATACCGTGTGTACCTGGAAAAGTGAAACGCCTCTTGTGAAAGGTAAAAAGAATTGATTTAGGTAGGGTTCTGGTCAAACCCAATTTCTAATATGTTTTGATTGATTGAGAAACAAGTCGTAAAAACTATTTTGGTCCCACATAAAACACCTTCTTTCTACATAGTACGCCAGTGTTACTAACAAAAGAAGCCAGGTAAGTGATGGTGACCGATTTAAATAAAACTTGGTAGGTTTATATAAATATATAAAAAAGTAATTATATGTGTGATCAATCGCTGATAGAAATCAATTGAATGGGAATGCAATTTTCCATTGCATGCAAGAAAAATCGCGAACTGTATACAATGAATTATATTTCAAGCAGACTGCCATGGAATAACAGAATTGTTAACAATGGTAATATGTCAAACTTGTCAGTCAAACAATATTTAATGATATATACTATTTTTGGAATAAGAATTTTGTTATTCCATGGCACTTTGTTTGAAATAAAATTTATTGAAATGGGATTTCATTCAAAACGGGCGATCATTCCGAAAATTTTCATTTGGCCTTCATTCTGAGGAACTTCACTTGATAATACTTTGACGCACTACGAACGGAGAAGAGGATTTATCACTGTCAAGGTCGACTTAATTCTCAAACAACCAAAACATTTAACTAAGCGGAGCTAAACCATAATAAATTATAAACAAAGCTCGGTTGATAGTCTAGTGGCTTGCACAGTTGGCTACGAGTCGTGAGATCCAGGGTTCAAACCTTACTTTGGTCAATTACGATAACCGGTGCCTGATAAGCACTTGCTGTTTAGGCTTTATTAACCCTCTTAAAAAAAATCGATTTATGTTTACACAGTTGCTTCACCAGTTCAAAAAAAACCAGGTTAAGCAGAGAAAAAGTTATTCCTTTAAGAAAAATCTGATATCAAACTCAAATTGGACTAATATGAGTATGCACTTGCCACACCTTAGCTTACCTAACGATAATTTATGTTACAAGTATACAAAATGGGAATACGAAATAGTTCAGAATACATAGCATTCGCTATGAAATATGCAAATATGTGCTGCAAAAGTTCTTAATAGACATGAACTGCAACTCATCTCTTGTAACAGCTGCGCTCGCTTTAATCTACCATATTACCTTATCTGTTGTAGAACATCTTTCCCATTATATATAATGTCATATTATCTTATAAAATCCAACAAAAAAGTCGTTTCATTCACTCCAAGTCTAGCAAAATATCATCCAACCATTTTAGATATTTGTTTCACCAACGACTCGTTAAGCTCGCTCCATAATTTACGTATAAGCGCGCATTGCACAATCGTACATTTGAATTACGAGAGAAATGAATTTGAAATTTAATTTTCTTTGAAACAGCGAGTCGTCGTTCCCACCGAAACCAACGACAGAGGTCGCTTATTGAAGCAAACACACTCGTACACATACTCATGAACACACAAACGAGATAGTTTAACCTCTGAGTTTATGAGCTATTAAGAGCGGTCGGTGTCGAAAGCGGCAACAAAACGGAACGAAATTTCACTTATACAGCGTGCACGTCTAGACAGCTCTAATTGTGCAGGTTATATAATTTATTGGTAACACTTAAATAAATTGGAAGCAATAAATCATATTATACACTACGGAACATTTGTACTCGCCTTGTTACAGTTATTATCTGCTGTGTTTGATCTTAATGGCAGTTGGTAAATAGTTTGTCGCCCGTTGTACTTCCTCTTGCCGTTTGCGCTAAGCCGTGTAGTGGAGGAGTGTTGGCAACCGAACACTATGTAGTACATTGTAAACCTTATCCACGCAAACTGCTGCGGTTAATCATAAATGAATAATTTATAAGGACCTGCCGTACAACAAATTACAGTAATCAGAAGACGTGGCATCCTCTTGTCTGTACCATCCCGAATTTCAGTTCCTTCTTTGATCTCCGTCCTAGTATTAGCTATTCTCCAGCCGGTGTAAAGAGCAACCCTCTCACTCCCTCGTCTAATTGTTGTGAAAATCGTGCGGTATTAAGTTTCGAGAGCGCCGTGTGAGCGAATACGAGCCGTAACCCTGAAGGATTAGCTAAATGGGAGTGCTCGTTTTTGGTACATCTATGCTGCGAAATTGAATTTTAACCCGTCATCACGGATAAATACGCAAAATTTCCGGGCCACTTTTGCGAACGGCTCATTTGTAATCGGCTCGTGTGGATATAAGTGTTTCCCGCACTGCGCAAGGCAACGTGTTGGCAGCGACAATGACACCCGCTTTACTTTAATGTCGAGTTTCGGTTAAAGCGTGTTATGCTCGTCTGATACGATGCCAGAGATTATAGGACAAAGAAAAGTTGTTTACGAACATTGTCTATGAAGGCAAGCTTTACCTACTAGACAGATTCGGCGGAACAAGATAATAGTGTATGCACAGGGCATTTGAGAAACAAGATTCTTGTTCGGAGGAGCAGGTGCGAACTCCACGATTAATTAAGTATTTTTTATTTTATGAATAGCACTGATGTATACAGCCAAACATAAAACTCTTTGTACAGCCCATAAACTGCTGATTTTTTAGACCAATAATGTTTTTTCGCTTTTTAATAATAATTTATTTAAGTGTGCATAGCTTATAAACTACACTATAAAAAAAGGAATAAAATTTACATAAGAAACACATATCGCGTGAATGAAGTTTTACATCTTAGGGTATGTGTTCTTATTTCACATAGTACAAAATGGTAAAAATAATTATATTATGTGAAAATGTGGAAATATACAGAAATTTAATACGACTTTTACTATATTTCCACAAAATCACATAATTTTACGTTGATTTCCTTGAGATCACATAATTACGGTAAACTTAGGCCGCCATTTATGTAATTGCGCGCAGGTTTTTGTCGTGCGCATGCATGCACAGTGCATCAAGAGTGTCTTTGAAGCGTCACTGTCGTACATGTCGTTACGTGAATTCAAAGTGTACCTAGTTTAAATAAAAAAAGGTGAGTGATAATGTTTATGTGTTCGTTTTGCTGTATTTCATGTGACACTATAGAAAAATATAATTTTCATCAATATCTACACAGAAATATTTGCCGACGATATAAATGCATCTATAATAATTGTCCTATGATTTTTTCCAAGTATTCCGCTTATAAAACACATATTGTCCGAATTCATTCTGCATATAAAAAACCATATATATACATATTGGAACAAACATATAATAAACAAAGACATTTTCTAAACGATATTGAAAATTTACCTACAATCAAAGACATACGTGAAATCTGGCCAGTCCTTTTGAAAGAGAATGTTATATATTGGCATTTCACAAAACTAACAGGTGTACAGCTTAAAACATTCAATGATAATCTGGATGTCAGAGTTAAGAAGATAATTAAGTTTGCTGAAGAAATAAAAATATTAGGTACCTATCGATAAAGAAAACAGACAGTATGACGATGACTTTGAATACTCAGTCTTTCTTATAAGCACTTACTTTAAAGAGGACTTCTGCGATTTTTCGTTCATACAAGTTAAATATTAGATTTTACTGAATGTTAAGGATATTTTATTAATTAATGTTAGTGTTTTCAGGGGCTAGCCTTTTATTAGTGACGGTAATAAGGAGAACACCGTGCCTGAACCAACTATTGTTGAAATCGGTAAGATTTATGAATATTAATAAGTGATTTTGATGTTAGTGAAAAAGTATTATCCTGGGAACTGAGGTTTAGCTTACATTACAGATGCATCAGAAAAAATGTATTATTTAGTAATGGAAGAACAAATACTAACCGAGTTACAATTTCCGAGTTTTATGAAGGCAATGGTAGCATGCTTCTGCTTATATTATAATTTTAATCTAAAATATGCAGCAGCAATATCGGCCACGTTGGAAATGATTCAACGATACCATTTTAAGATACACCCTGATGGGACTGGGACAAAGGGAAGGAAGCGGGTATGCAGCAGAGGAAAGATTTTAACGCTAATAAATAACTTAAATAAAGTTGAGGTGTAAAGTTTTGCATCAGAAAATGTTCATACGTAATTACTATATAGAAACACATTTCATTTGTTGCTTTATTTACATTTTTATGTTAAATGTTACCGACCTAAATATAATATACTTTTAAAGTTTATTTCTCATTTTATTATATTCAGCGTTATTATAAATTCCATGAATAGATATAGGCACTATATCGAGAAAGCGTAGAGTAATTCAATCAAGGTCTTCCATCAGCCGCCTATAGGAATTAATAAATTAAACTCATTCATTAATACACAATATTTCTCAATACATATTCCAGATTCTTTTTAATCAAACTTTTCCGAAATGTTGAAAAGACTAAATTCTTTGATTGAATTTCTCTACAATTTCCCTGTTTATCGATCGTCAAATAAATTCTATCTTGTATAGATATATACAAGGTGTTACGAAATTCGTGGACATTATTTAATATTCAAAAGTCTTGCATATTGTATTTTTCATTTTTAAAATCACTGTAGGTCAGTGTCACTATATTTAAAATAGTTTTCATAAAATTTCAATTGTAGAGAACACTTTTTCGCGAATGTACATCTGGTAATATTCAAGTATTGCAGGACTTACGTTACGTAGGTAGGTATATGACATATGATAATTGTTTCTTGCTTCACTGTATATTACTTCAATTACACATTCTATACGAGAGAAAGATAGGCATAACATTACAGAACAAATACAGTTATTTTAGTCATTGCAATGCCTAAATTCACATTATATGTAATGTATTAGTATATCAAACCGCAGTAAATTTAAATAGCGGTTACTCTACGTGATGTGTACTAATACATTTAATTCACAGTTTCTTACAGTTAAAATTTCATATTATACACAACCCGTTGAGGAAAATTGATGTAAATATACTAGAGTTTTCACCTATTTTTCCATAAAATTTCCTAAATAGGTTAAGTAAAATAAGATCTGTAATTTTACATAATACTCTGTAAATTTACATTACATGAATTTAATTTTACACAACCCGTTATGGCCACATATAACCCATGTGGCATTATATAAATTTACAGAAATGTGTTTATAGTGTATAACAGAATGCACGCAAATAGTAGTCACTCTAAAACGACAACAATAGCATTCATAAAAAGGAGAAAGTTAGATGGTCTAGCACCGCTAAAGCTCCGGAATAAAGAAATAAAGCTGTCTGAGGAAGTGAAATATTTTGGTGTCATTCTTGACTCCAAGCTTTCTTGGAACCGATAACTTCATAGAATTAAAACCCGGGCGGAGAAAACGCTCATGTTAGCTAGAAGAGCCCATGGAAAAACGTGGGGGTTAAGCACCGAATATACATCACAGTGGTCAGACCCATGATTAGTTATGCATCTCTGGTATGCTGGGTAAAGATGCAGTAGCAAATTGCTATAACTGAACACTTATGTGTTTAGAAATAACAGAGCAATGAGGACTACTGCTACAGCGGCAATGGAATGCCTCCCAGGTCTCCCACCTCTCCATTTGGTGATAATGGGGGAAGAATCGGACATCTCAGATTGTAAGAAATACCAAGTGGCAGATATGCAGGATTGAGAGACTACAATATTGTCCATCACGAGAAAAGCAACCTCTTAGGAATAAGATCAGACCACATTACCACATGATTTCGACATATCTATTTAACAAAAATTACGGATTGGATAAGCTGGAATCAATCCAACTGCAGGAATAGGTTCCTTGAACTGATCTGGTTCACACACGAATATTCCAATATTCAAACTCCCACCAGTAGAATCTCCACACTAAACATTTTACATATGAATCAACTTTTTGTGGTGTCAGTTATAGTCATACAATTACCTCCATATTTGACAATGTTTATCCTATTTACACAATATCAGCCTGAAGATGGCCCTAAATAGCTGAAACATGCAGCTCATAAATTTTTAAATATTTGGACTAGAGCAGATTTTTATTTTCATCACCATTTATCCATTCAAATGGAAAATATGAATAGTTAATTTGTTAACACTTTATGAGGAACAGCGTCACACATAAATGAAATAACATTTCTGCGCGAATATTAGCCGGAAATATGGTCGCCAGTAACCTATATCAAATTTTTGTTCTGTTTATATAGGATCAAATTTCTATAACTTAAATTCTTAAGCGTTAATTATACATGTATCCATTAATTTTAAACTGAGTAGAAATGAGGGTTCTAATTTTCAGTTTAGTTGTATTTACAACGTTCGTACATGATCACAAAAATAAATTGATTTCTAAACAAAATTGTACATATGCAAGAGTAACAAAAAAATACTTTTGAACTATTCTTTTACCACAAGAAACAGTTTTGTTATGTGAGAAGTCTCTTGAAAATCAGAATTGTCTCTTTACAATAGGCTTCCATAAAAGTTCCTTTAGTGTCGTAAAAAAGCACGCCTTGAAGGTTTTGAGAGCGAATAAATTATTCAGTGCACTAGCTTTTGTAAAGAAATAAATAAGAAGCAAACGTCTTCCACTAAATGCGCATACATACTGCTGTGGTCTGGCACCCCGGTTTTCGTAAATTCAGTTTTTTTTTGTTCATTCCGTTAAGCGTTTGTCAATGTTGCGAGAAATTTCAGATTGTTTTATTTTCAAATAAAATTTAGGTAATGTTTTGGATTGTTTAATTTGTTTATTTTATTGTTCAGTTGTTTATATTAATTTCAGTCAGGTGTACATTTTGCGTTCACTGGTATTGTATATATATTGTTTTGTTTTGCGAGTTCGTCCGTTTGCGGACAGATCTGTGTGCGTTGCATCGCACGCATCTCAGATATTTATACTTATACGATTGTTTAACCTTGTGAGTTCAGTTCCTTGATCGATACGAAAGTCAGTAGATATATAAAGTTGTATTTCATTGCTGACATTTTGTGATTATTGATTTCAAGTTTTGAATTCATGTTTCTGATTTTATTTCGTTGATCACGGAACTCATTTAATAATAATTGATATTGTATTTTTGTGTACACAATTTAGATATAAGATCTGTTATTATTTTTACGTGCAGGAAGATATTTTAAGGTTAAAGAGTTAATTTTTTTGTTCGTTGTTCATTTTTCTGATTTGTAATTATTTATTAATCACTTCGGGTTGGGTGAATACAAGCATTGTGCTTGCTTTTATTTTTCATTTATATAAATTACTTGAATTTTCCACGTTTAATTTAGTTGTTTTAATATTGAGACCACGTGGATTGAATTGAAAAAAAAATTATTATCTTCCTGAACTTTTTGTTTTCTGTTGCTTTGTAAAAGGATTTTGAATGGTCCTTTTGTAATTTAAAGTCAAATGCAGTTTTGATTTTTCTGCAAAGTTTGTAATTAATTTTTTTTTCTTTTTTTTTTTAAATAATAGAATTATTGAATTTTTATGTCATTCAAAATACTGTTCTTTTATTTTTAATTAAACCTTTTAAAAAAAAATTTTGAGTATAAAAGAAAGTCGGATTTCTTTCACCCACATTTTACTTTTCATGATAGTAACCCTGAGTTTAATTGTTCTTTTGCGCCTTATAAAAATTGTTATTATTTGAGCTAGCTAATTTAATCTTTCATTTTTAAATTTCATTTTACATTTTTGTTGGTACATTCAGTACACAGCAATACGTTAAAAATGTTCTCCTGTTTCCATTTTTATTTGTCCTTTTTCACTTGTAATTCAATATATCTGTTTAAATTCAATATTTTGGTGAACAGCATTTAGTACAGAAAGCCGACATCCTCAGTTACTTGCGTTTAATTACTACCATCATTGCTTTGAAATTAATATTGGGAGCGTACCTGGTAAATGAGGTCATTCCATCTACCCACAACCGTCTGGTCCATCCGCTCGCACACAAGTTCATTGTCAGCTACTCTCAAAATTAAATTTACAAGTTCATACCGACACTCAGAACGTAGACCGGTCGTAATGTTCCCGCAGCTCTGGCCGAGATCCCCTTACTTAATGTGGAGTCATTAGACATGTTAGAAAGTATATAAATCATAAGCAACTTAGCAAATTGAGTAAACTTTGTCATCGAAGCCATAAATCGAACACATGACACTAAACCCCATTAAGGTACAAGAACAGGAGATCCGGTAAATGCGACGCGTTAGTCTTGGTAGATGGCGCTGACGTAGTCGTCCTACTGATGCCTCAGGATTAGAGAATTTATATGGTGGATGCGACAATGCCGGAGAGACGTGGTGTGGGTAAATTGGAGAAAGGAAGGAAGAGGTACAAGGAACTGAACGGTAAGTTAAGAGTCTTTACCGGAAGATATTCGTTTTATTTTAGTACATTAACTCGGTACGAGACGGTACTTTACAATCGAAATTTACCTCTGGGTCCTATATACGTTATAAGTGCACTGTATGTCACATAATCATTTTGCAGCGGTTTAACAACATAGCTTTTAGAATATGTACGGAAATAATTGATGTATCTAAGAAAAGTGTTCGGCGCGGAATAGTTTGCAGGTGTCAAATTTAGATTTTGATGAAATTAATGAGGCTGTAGAATGTATTCAGATATGTATAGGAACATTTTTCTTATTATCGGTAAATGACTTTGAGGGGGTGGAAGACCTACTCGAAAACTTTTACGTTTTTATATAAAATTCTCGAAAATACTAAATATATGGATTTGGAAACAATACAAGACGAAATAACCATACGTTACTGTTAAAAGAAGATCAAAAATCAAAGGGAGCGGGTAGAGAAAAAGTGAACAGTTTTATTTATTTGAAGTCAGCAATATAAATGGGACGTAAGAAGATATAAAATAGAAGGTTCCCAAGGATCTGCATCTACACACACATACAAAAACGTGTCAAAGTTCAGGGTATGGAAAGCAATTATTGTAGTAAGTGGTATTGCTTACAAGTTAAGCGTGAGCATTAGAAAAGAAATATATGGAGGAAAGAAGGAGAACGGAATATGGGCAAAGTAGTAAAACCTCAGAAAATTAGGTGGTTCGGCCATGGTTGCACCCCTGTTAAATGCCTATTAAATTCGAAAATCCACTGAGACTGCATTAGTGAAACTGCAGATCAAATACACGTTGCACTGACGAACAAAGAAACTTTAGTGTGCGCCTTTGACTACAATACATATGAGGTTATCAAAAAAGCATTAATTATAAGAGGAGTAGATGGGGCGACCTCCACAAAAATATTCCAACTGCTTTCTATCAGGTCAGTGGAAATCTCGGTTAATATCATCAGAGAATGTCCACAAGGAGGAGTTACTTCCTCACTTGTATAATATTTGAGCGGCGATAAACTCCTATGCGGTTTGACTGCCCAATGCATGTCCTGCAAAGGGTATGCTCATAATACAGTCATATGTGCAAGAGGAAATTTTGCGAATATCCTCTGTAACATAATTAAAAACTCAATATTAACGAAAAGGTGGTGTCAATCAATGAGATTTGATATCAACCCCACTAATGTAAGGCTACCTTAGTAGCATTCATAAAATAGAGAAAATTCAATCTCAATACCACGGGCGAGGCATAGATTGGAGGATGAAGATGAAATACACCTCGATCTCATGCTAGATAATAAACTTCTGTGAAGTAAGCATGAACTTGCAATAACCAATAAGACAAAAAAACTCAAATTGTTTGTAGAAGCATTGCAGGTAATAACTAGAGATGCAACCCAAAAGTACTGTTCTGGATATATACAGCAATAGTGAAACCAGTCATGGCTTGGAATAAAGGAACTAATCTGGTTACCGCGAGAGGTAATCTCTCTAAAGTGCAAAGATTACCATCAAGTGTATGCATAAAGAGGGCAATGAGAACCTGTCCAACAGCCGCTATTGAGGTAGTACTAAACCTTATCAGTCTTATAGTCAAAAGGAGTACGCGCATAATGACCAGAGAAGGAACGATTACGCATAGCCATTAGCCTCCTAAACGTAGCAAAATCTGGGACATACTTTATAAAAGAACTTATCACAAAGATTAGCAGCAAAATCAAGTGGGATTACGGATGGCTATAGAACGGCAGAGGGAACTGGAATAAGGATATATATGGGTCCAGAACCAAACATTTCGGAACCTTGCGCACGTATCCTAGTATCTTCCAACCGGTAACACACGCTGTTGAAAGGATGCGTCCAGGTCAACATTTTCAGAAATTATCAAAAGCAAGAGATTATCATAATATCCGATAGTCAAGCAGCCATTAAGGTGCTGACCTCAAATATAATCAGCTCTAAGATGTTTTGGGAGAGTCTAGAAAAGCTAAACGACCTAGACAAAAGGAGCAAGGTAACACTTCAGTGGTTGCCGGAACACATAGGAGTATGAAATGAAATAAGTGGTAGTCTCCTGAGTTCTTTTGCAGGATAAGTAGCGGTACACTACTGGAGAAATTTAAAAGTGAAGTAGAGCAGAGAAAATCCAAATACTGAGAGAATTTCCAGGGAATGAGGCAAGCTAAAACTTTTCTTGGAATTTATAATCGGTAGAGATCTATATAATACATCAACCTAAGTAAAAATAATATTCACATATTAACAGGGAACCTTCAAGCTATTGTAAGCTGAAAGAGCATCTGAAACATTCACCCACCTCCTCTCAAACTGAGCTGCACTGTACGATTCAAGACCCTGGGAGCATACAAAATTGAAGAGGGAAAATTATCTAACTTAGTGCCGTCTGACATTTTGCACCTTTTGAAAGAAATTGGACTGGACGGCTAGCTGTAAACACAATAAGAATAGCGCAAGCAATAGATCTTTCAGGTGTCAGTGTATCATCATCCTCATACATACAACGATATTATGAGGGAATATATGATTGGAAGTAGAAGTAGAAGGAGATGCCGAGTTACAAGAAAGAAGCAGGTAAAGAAGCGGCTGTAAAACCGATAACTTCAAGGTATTGAAACGAAGGAAGCTACTGTGGACAGGCAAAAAATGGAGAGACGTATATATATAGTTTTTAATTTAAATTAGTATTAAGAAATAGAATTCGAGATTATAAATTACTTAATATTTTCGCTCTAATCAAGGATTATCAAGATTGTTTATTAAAGTTGACTTTTCATCTAGCAACACCAAATCACATGCAATAAAATCTATTAAAAACGGATACGAAGAGTGATGAAAAAAATTATCCATTCAAATACAGATAAACACAGTTCTTAAAGGAATAGAAACCTAAATTTACAAAATATCTACTGACAAAAGACAAGATAATGATAAGTAGAACGATTACCGGCCACTGTAAACTAAATAGGTATATGTATACTTACCCTAGCAAACGGTGCCAGTTGCAAATTTTGTCAAGATGGAGTGAAAAGCCCTATCCACGGTTTATGTCATTGTGATGGCAAGGACAACTATGGGCGCGAAGGTTTGCAGAACAGATATCTCTGTCAAAGATGATAAGTTTAATCAAGATGGCAAAATTTGAGACCAATTTCTGCAGAAAGAACATCGGCGAGATGACAGTAGATTTGAAAAGATTGCTGAGAAAATAGATCCATATAGCCACTTAAATTCTAACACAATCTAATTTAGAAGCAGCGGTAAATTTCAATTTGAACAGCTATTTGTGCCTCAAAATTCAGAGGTCTGTCAGAAATCTTCAAAATTTGATTACACCACCGTTTTGTGCAAGTTTGGTGCTGATGTGTGTCGTAAAGAAAAAAAATTGTGCGCGGTGGGATTAAAGATGGGTAAAAAAAATGCTGATGTGTTGTGCTGATTTGTGCTGTTAAGAAAATAGAAATTGTTTGCTTTCCGGTGTCAAGATATTTAGGATTAAAGGGCGGGTGAACACGAGCTGATTACCATGCGCTTTTAAATTTTTAATATGCGATCATGTTATGCTCGTTTTGTACTGATTTGTACAAAAAAAGGAAAAATAATAATTCTGTGCTAAGCAAATTTTATATTTTGGCCTAGCCAAATTTTGAAAATGTAAAAGTGTGATGGCTGTAGTTTGACCTTTAACCTTAAATATCTCGAACACGAAAAGGACACAATTTGTTTCCTTTCCAGCACCGAAGTAGCACGAAACAATGACGTAATCAAATTTTGAAAATTCCAGACTGTGGTAGCCATCTTAAATTCTTAAAATCTAAAATTCAAAACCATTTCAAATCGTAAATTTGAAATGTATAGCAACACCTAAAATTTCAAATTAGAGAACGGTTCCAGAATTGAAGCCCCGGATAAACCCCACAGTAGTTACATTATATGTGTAGAATAGTAGAATCAATAGTTATTCTGTGAAAACACATTAGCACGTGTATGTAAACATATACACAATTAGAGACTATTTACATGGGCACACAGGAAGTAAAGCGGGAGAACGTTCACGTTGTTTATGCTTACGTTGCTAACGGGTTTATTGATGATTGTTGGTTGATAATACCAACGCCTGTAACTTCCTTGTTTATGCGACAAAAGCCAGTATATTTGCACGTCGCCAAATCCAAATATAATATCGGCAGGTGGTTATATCAGAAATTTAATCAAAATCCAAGATATCACTCGATTACTGTACAGTTCTCGCTTTAATGATACTACTTAATTTACATATTATGACATATTCACCACAGTACCAACATGTAGTGTTCCTATTTTCTGGGCCAACTCATTAAACTTCGTCAGATCACATCGACCTAGGAATAGAACTACCAACTTTTTTTTTATTTGGGAAACAGCAATTTATATTCAGAAATCGTAGCCGTTACATTAATTTAAACTTTAGGCTAGTAACACGCGCTCACAGTAGAAGCAGTTGGCGAAAACTGTTACTGCTATTGAGTAATAAACGTGAACAAAGCACAGAAAAAAAAATGAGAAGTTAGCAAGTTCATAAAACGTAAATTAATTACAAAAGTTATTTGCAGCATTTAGAAATATTATGTTAAATATTATAAAGAAACTGTAATTGAAAGTGTTTGAGTTTATAGTTTGTTTCTTCGCATCTGACTGGCAAGAGTATATATTGCTACGAAACTTGTAGATAAATCTTTTAAATTTTGATTAAATTTTATCAAGTAAATAACTGTTTTTATTCTACTAAACACCACTCAGCGTCATCTATTATACTCTCATTAATTTCAAAGATATGCTAGATAGAATGATATACTTATTGTATTCAGTCACACTCGGGACGAGGGAGGATATTGTTACTCCGCTTAATCACTGATTACTATATCAATAAAGCTTATAACATTTAAGTATCTTTAATGTGACTGTAGTAGTTATTAGTTAGTGATGTTCTTGTAATACATCGAATAAAAGAAACAAAAATGTAGTGTAATTTATTTATTTCAAATCCCCTCGGATTAGATTACAAAGAAATGAATCTTCTAAAGATTCCCTCAGGGTAAGTAAGTTGTTTATTATCTGAGATACACGATAATAAGATTTCTATAATCTTAATCCAAACTAAAAACTCGTATTTCTCGTTTTTAATATCACAAATACAATTCAAATCTCCCGCTAAATTCCCGTCATAAACCATGTATTACTAAATCAAATGCCAACTTAAACTGCTCGTGAAATTAACCCACAGAATCAAATACAACCTCACATAACCAATTTCACTAGATTTACAGTTATCATTCAATTAATCGTGTTTTCGTTTAAATTTAAAGTATTATTTGATATTTCAGCAAGTTCTCTGATTTACATTTTCAATCAAAGTAACCGTGTCAAAGCTTCATTGTTTGCCTTATTTAGAGAAGTCTGTTTCTCATGTGATGTTAAAATTTTTTTAAGGCCAACCAACCAATAGGTTTCTTGCTGCTGTAATATTTTTATGTCCTTGAAATTAAGTTCTTAGATTTTCTGTTAAAATTGAATAATAATAATAGAAATGTTTACATCCTAAATAAATTTAACTCTTCATCCTAAAAAACAATTCACTTTAGAAAATGCTAAGAATGATAAGAGTTACGTAAACAATTTAAATACTATAGATAGATACCTGGATGTGTAAAGAATTCGTGGGAGAAAAAGACCATTATATCTCTATCCTAATGTAAAATGAGGAATCTGTTCTACTGGGCGACTGATGGCGCCAGATTTTAACACATTCGATAGATATGCTAAGAAAAACTTGCATAATTTCAATTCTTGGACAAGATTATTTAGTTTGTTTATATAACAGAATAGCATTTAATAGGAACGAATTCGTCACGAATGTATTCCCGCTTATAATATTTTAGGCATTTTAATGTATTTTTGTCCGTTTCACCACAACAAGAAAAAATCAAAATATTTTATCCTTTGCCGCTGGTGCACCCAATTTACGTTGAAACTACATTTCATCATACACATTTCAGTTCTTCTAGTGTAGCAGGTAGCAGGAAGGGCATATGTCTTTAAGAGAAAAGAAATAACAGAAGAATGCGCGTTGAAGAACGCCTTGTCGGGAAAACCAATAAATCACGGTAAGTGGGTTGCTGCCTGTTATATCCTCGTAATCAATAGGATGTTTCGAAGGCAGGATATATTGCATACTAGACGTACAAAGACGTTAATACAAATGTAGGCATTTCAATTTATATTGGCTCTAAGTTTTACAGAAAGATGGATTTTGTAACCCGTAATAGATAGGTTACAACCAATTTCTTACAGTTTGTATAGTAGAAATTGCAACATACTTTTTCTTTGCTGTTGTTTTGCAATTTTCTTACTTTAAAATACCTTCACCACGTTGTCAACACTTAAGATAAATTAAATTATATTAACAACAACTGATCAATAATATTGTATTTTTGATAAAGCCAATGCAAAAGTTTTACACCGGGACACAAAAACTTTAGCAATGTTTCATTGACCATTAACTATATGCTTAAATCAAGTTCCACTCGTATTATTGCGTCTGGCGTTGAAACGGTCCGCATCGAAATGTCCTTGCGTCGAAACGACCGCGTCAAAACGTCCTAGACCGTGTAGTTCAACCAAATTCGAAATTGCTTTTAAATAACATCTGATTTTCGTTTTATTAACTCGCAAAGTTTTTGGAAGAAGAGGTAAAAATAAACTTTAAACTTAATTTTACATTGCAATAAAAAAAGTGGGGCTAATTTGAATTTTTGGGCCTTAAGAGATAGCAAAAGGCCCCTTATCTCGGTCGACTTAATTTCACAAATGATGCCCCAAACACCCTGTATATCTATGTATCGGATTCGTTGGTGCGTGGGCGTAAATACACTAAATGGAGGTTGCGTTTTCATTATTCAGCCATTATATATAGCACAATTCAACTAAAGCCTAATGGTAGTAAAAAAAATGTCTTTACTACTTTGCGGATATATCCAAACAAAAAAGGAAACAAAATAGCACTTTTAAACTCATTTAATTTAACACATTTAACTAACATAAGAACAGGTAAAAATTGTAGACACCATCTTCTTTCTCCATCTTGAGAATTTCTCCTTTCTTCTCCATACTTAAAAAATACATAAGACGAAGTATGCGGACAGCGCAAGCGTATATGGCCATACGACAAATCTGTCGGTAATGTAGCTACCGCTAACTTCGTGGATTTAATGCAGCCAACATAGATGTCGCGCGAAGTTGTAATTAAAATAAAAATAGTAAATAACAGAATGATTTCAAAACACCTAACATTAAGAGACATTTCATAACAATTTAAAAACTGCTTTGTTCATAACGATGCGGTGTGCATATATGCTCCTGAACAAATACAATATCACCCACGCCAACCCTCGCTTAGTAGGTGTCTCACTAAATGAAACGATATGAGGTGGGAGTCAAAAATCTATAAATGTCGCCCTCTAGGGATTCTATTTACGTCAAATTGCAATATTTTTTTCTTGAAGAAGATATATCTTGCTGCTCTTCGGTTCTCGGGTTCTCTGCCGTGTAGAAAGTTTAAATTACTTGACGTTTCGATCATCTTGTCGTGATCTTCTTCAGAAGTGAAGTGACTAGTTTGTCCTGATCCGGGGTTTATATATGGTCCTGTGTCCGTTGGTGCGTAATCATTCCGCTCTGTTGAGGCGTGTCCGTTGCTCTCCGTTGGGCTGTGAAGAATGATTTCCAGATACTTGGTAATTGTAGTCCGTCTTCTCTGTTGATATTGTTCGGATTTTTCTGTATTTCAATAGCTTCTCTGTACAATCTTCTCCAGTAATGTGGTTCCGTTGCTAGTTTCCTGCATTTGTCAAACTTGATTCCGTGTTTCGTGTTTGTTGAGTGTTCTGCTACTGCTGATTTGTCTGTGTATTCATACTTAGTATCTCGCATATGTTCTTTTAGCCTGATATTGATGTTTCTGCCTGTTTGTCCAATGTATACCTTTCCACAAGTGCAGGGTATCTCGTAGACTCCTGGATTTTGGAGCGGCGAGGTACGATCTTTCGGCGAAGGTAATTTTGTTGATAGTTTTTCTGGAGCATTGAAGATTACTTTGATGTTGTGTTTGCGCAGCTTTCTTCCAATTTTGTCAGTGCATCCTTTGATGTATGGCAGGCAAGTCGTTCCAGTAGTAGTTGTTGTTTCTTCCTGTTGTTTTGGTTGTTTGTTGATGGTAGCTGTGATGTCTTTGAGTCTGTAGTCGTTCTGTTGTAGTGTGTTCTTGAGATGTTGGAGTTCGGCTTCGAGGTGTTCTTCATCTGATATCGTCTTAGCTCTATGCACCAATGTGTTTAAGATTCCCCGTTTTTGTGCGGGGTGATGGTGAGAATTTGCATTGAGATAGCGATCCGTGTTGGTTGGTTTACGGTAAACCTGGTGTCCCAGTGTGTGGTTCTCTTTCCTCTTGAGTAGCACATCCAGAAAAGGTAAGGAGCCATCTTCTTCGAGTTCCATGGTAAACTGTATTTGGGTGTGTTGTTTGTTGAGGTGTTCCAGAAATTGAGGTAAAGTGTCAGTTCCATGCGGCCATATGACAAAGGTGTCGTCAACGTACCGATACCAGCACTTCGGTTTTAGTTCACTTGATGCAATGGCGGTGTCCTCGAATGCTTCCATAAAGATGTTAGCTAATACTGGAGATAAAGGTGATCCCATCGCGGCTCCTTCTACTTGTTCATACACTTCTCCGTCGAAGGTGAAATATGTTGAAGATGCGCAGAGTTCTATTAAATTTATGATGTCATCTTCCATGTTGATTTCTTGGGAGCGTTGTCGGATGATGGTGACAGCTTCATCTATCGGGATATTAGTGAACAACGATTTGACGTCGAAGCTCACTAAAACGTCATTCTTCTCCACTTTGACATTCTTGACTTTTTCTATGAAATGCGCCGAATTCTTGATGTACGTCTCTGTTTTTCCCAAGAGTGGTTGAAGATTCTTGGCAAGGTATTTGGCTAAAGGATGCGTAGCCGAACCCACTGCTGATACAATAGGCCTCATGGGATTTCCGTCTTTATGTATTTTTTTTTTTTATCTTTCCCAAGTTTATGTTACTTGCAATATTGTGTCTTCAAATGTATTATTATCATTAAAAAAGCAGAATAAAACAAAAGTTCAATATCCTTCCATATATTAAATTGAATATAAGATTACATGTTTCGATCCGTACGGGTCATCTTCAGATGAAGATCTAAAGAAGAAAAAGTATCTTTAACACAAAATATTAGTACCGTTTTACTGTATGCGCAGCTGATAATAATCTAGTGGCTTGCACGCTTGTTATCAGTCACAGGGTTCGGGATTCGAATCCCAGGGTCTGCTTTCCGAGCGAGGTATTTGTGGTTTCCTTCATTCCTCAGCAAATGCTGAGCAAGAAACACACACTAAAAAATATTACACTTTTCCTACGGAAAATTTCTGTAATGTATACGGTAGATTTACCAAAAATTGGGAAATTTACTATAAAACTTTAGGTAAATTTCCCAATTTTTGGTAATTTTACCCTATACATTACAGGAATTTTCCGTAGGAAAAGTGTGATTTTTTTAGTGTGCAGCTTAAGTCATAGTAATAATAGTAATAAGTAATAATAATTCATGGCCGCCCGATGTAATTGGCGAAAGCTGTTGAGGAATGTAAATGGCACGAATTCGGAAAAAGTGCATAGGTAAAAATTAACAGGCTTTATTCTTCTACCGTAATCCTACCTACACACTGAAAGTAATAAAACATTAGCGAATAATTGAGTATATTTACGCATCATTAGGATCTTAAACTATGATTACAGCTTTTAGATTACAGCTTTTACCGCCTTCATCAAAACCACTCAAACGCGTTCAAAATACATTTTCCACCGAAAGGACGGATTTGAAGAACCTCATACGCAGTAAGCATCAAGCTATTTGTTCACATAGATTATCCATTAATCTTAATAGTAAAATCCATCTGGCAGAAAAGGCAGGCGAAAAACGGTATTAGGGCTGTCCGGACGAGGGAAATTGATTAATATCGCATGGAAAATTAAAAAAAGTAGAAACGGGAAAGAGAGAGGGAGAGAGATAAACAGGAAGAGAGAGATAGAGAGTGTGAGAGAGAGAAGTTAGAACTTAAGATGAAGGAGCAGCGAAAGGAACAAGCGCCGGCAATGGATAAGTTGTTGAATCGAATCATGGAGAGGACTAAGGAGTTTGGAGGACCGAAATCGATTACCCCTCCCGAGGCAATATCTGCATACACATTTTGAGACTATTAATGCGGGCCGCGAAGGATGAGTTTGTGTGCCACCACACACATAACACCTCGGGGAATTGCTCTCGCACAATCGGTGGGCGTGTCCGGGCCGACGTTTTGATTTATTGCGGCAAATTTCAATTTCAAATTTCGAAGCAATTTCGTTTACTTAATGTTATCTTTGACCTCGTGATGCTGTCCGGATTTTTACCCTCTATTCATTAAGTTGCATGCCGTCGGTTCCGTTACAGGCTAAAAATTCCTTTCGGCCGCATATATTTCGGAAATGAAAAGCAGGGTTAAATAAAAAAAAAAAAAAGCGGTCATGGGCGTTAATAAATTTTAAAGCAGGACGGCCGAAAATAGATGGTGATTACTTTTCGGTGGTTTATTAACTATGGGCTAGTTAAAAGTTGCTTAATTAGCACCAGTAGTGATAATTTATTCTTCTCCATTACATCTACTGATGTACAATAACATATATCATAGATCATAATCTTTATTCATCTCATTTTTAACAAATGTGTGTGATAAGTCAGTATACAAATGACAAATTACGTAACATAATTACACAATACAATAAATGACAAAACACTACAAACACTGATCACATAATTTGAAATACTCATCTAAAGAGTATAAACAGTCTTGTAGAAGGAATGTTTTAATTCTATGTTTAAAAGATGATTTACTACTTATGGATTTGATATCTTCAAGTAGAGCGTTGAAAATTTTTAAACCTAAAATTCGTGGTGACTTTTTAACTAATTCATAATTAAACTGTGGTATATAAAAATCAGATTTCAGTCTAGTATTATGAGAGTGAACGTCACTATTACATAAAAATCGTTTTTGTTTCTGAATACTATAAAATTAACAATTCGTATATAAATATTGCTGACAATGGTAAAATGCTCCACTTCTTAAAATATGGCCTACATGAATGCCTCTCGCGTAGTGAGTTATATCATTAATAAATATCAGAAACAGAACAGGTCCCAAAACACTACCTTGAGGAACACCCTGTACAACCAGTATGGTTGTTGATTTTATAAAATTGACTTTACCAGACACCTTGTTTAATATTAGTAAATTGAGACCTTCCTTTTAAATAACTTTCGAACCACTTTCTGATAACCCCACGTATACCACAATACTCAAGTTTAGCCAACAGAATATTATGATCTACACAATCGAAGGCTCGGCTTAGGTCACAGAAAATCCCAATAACCATGTTAATTTTTTGATAAAATATTATTTTTATTTAAGTGCCCAAGCAGTCTGCTCAACATCGTGTCCTCAAAAACCTTAGAAAAACTTGAGGAAATTGTTAGTGAACGATAATTACGTATCCTAGATTTAGAACCTTTTTTGTATAAAGGTATTACCATAGACTCCTTAAGTTTTTTTTGAATACGTACCGGTTTCGAAAGATAAATTAATCAAATATGTTATTGGTTCAATTATATATTTTGATATTGTTTTTAATAAATCAGATGGTGCACCATCCGGATCTGCAGTAGACTTACTTTTTATTTTCTTAAATAATTCACGTACTTCATTTTCATCATACGGCATAGCACACATACGACTAGAGCAGATAACTATGTTGTTATTTGTTAGTTGATTGTTTACAGTATTTTGAGATATAATATTATGGACAGATTCAAGGAAGAAGTTATTAAATAATTCAGCAATTTCTTTAGAATCATTTATTGTATTGCTATCATCTTTTAGTACTATATTTTTAGGTATATATGCATAAATATAATTTGTAATGTATAGTCTGTGTAGTAGTGAGAAAGCTTGGGACGCAGTTTGGTTTGAGTTGAAAATCTCTGACCAGTCTTATACTAAATCTGAGCTAAAATAAAAGGAAAATGGAATGAAAAAACCTAATAACTCTAGACAAAAAGTTAGAAACATTAAGTCGTTTTGAGGCCGGAGAAAAAGCCGCAGATATTACAAGAATTCTTAATATTCTGTGTGTGTGGCTGATGGTCCAGTGACTTGCGCGCTTGACTATCAGTCACGGGGTCCGGGGTTCGAATCCCAGGGCTCTCAGAGTGAGGCTTTCGTGGTTTTCCTCAGTCCTTGGCAAATGCTGAGAGACAAACACCGTAAGTCGCTCCACGGGCGCAGGCGTAATAATAACTCATGGCCGGCCGATGCCCCCTATAATTGGGGAAAGCTGTTGGGGGATGTAAAGGCATGAATTATTATTATTATTATTATTATTCCCGTCACGTCCATTAGATCTATACGTAATCGTGATGCAGAAAAAATCAGAGAAATTGCAAAAAATGCAAAAACATTGATGGCACCACAAATTGTAAAAAACAAGAATTTCTTAATCGTGTTAATGGAATCTCTCCTTACTGTAAGTTGACTATGCATTCCACACAAAAATCATCTTTAGCGACGAGGCTCACTTCTAACGGCTTCATTACAATAGAGATTCTCGAGTCTGAAGGATGAGGGTCTACACGCCTTTGCAAGATCTTTCGGTGCATCCTCAAAAAGGGACACTCTGGTGTGCAATGTGGGCAGGAGGGATAATCAAGCCAAGCTTTTTTGAAAATGATGAAGGTGCTAGTGTGACAGTCAACAGCGATCGTTATCGTGACATGTTGATAAATATTTTTGGCATCCAAGAATTGGATGGAATGGACATAACTGAGATGTTGTTTCAATAAGATGGTGGTGTTGTTTCAACAAGATGGCGCTGTTGCAAACGTGTCATCTCTCGTTTTGGAAACAAAAAATGGCCACCAAGAAGGTGCGCTTGGACAACAGATTTTTTAGCAATATTCACAGTCAAAAAAAGTGTAAAGAAAAAGTCCTTATAAAATGTACACGATTCAATGAAGTTCCAAGTTTGGAAAAGTCAAATTTTTAAGAGCGCTAATAGCTTTTCATTTAACTATTTATAATTATGAAGATGATCTTCTTCCAGAAGGTGATCTCAGTAGATAACTTAGCCGCTTACGCTTCCAAATTAGATTTCTGAGAGATAAACAATTTTTTCAGGCATGTTTAAACAACATGATGATCATTCTTAATATTATTTAAGAATATTTGCATCATTTTTATACATATTTTATGAAATACAAAACCAGTAGTAAATTCAAAAATAGTTATTTTTTATATGCATGGATTACTAGATTTTTTTTGTTTTGTTTTAGCACTTTTACCTGTTGAAACTTAATAATACATCTACAATTAAGTTTAGTTAGTTAATATAACCTTAATATATATAATTTTATATACAGTCAAGCGGTTTTCAGGCGGTGCTAAATCCGCCACCGCTATATATGAATGACTTGTAACATCTTGTTTGTTTTTTATTTCCAATGTCATTAATAATTCCACTGTATCATTACTGTGTTCATTTTGCCATAAATAGATACGCAAATTTATATATAATAATTCATTATAATAGAGATAAAATGTGTGTTGTAATTTATATCTATTTGCCTTGGATGCTCTGTTTGGATGTGTTTGTAAACAGTACCTGCCCAAGCATAATTTTCCGACTTTGGATATTACATTATGCCTCACTTAGGCAAACGGTAAAACGAGCCGTCCACCTTATACCCCGTTTGCTTGTGACCGTCGCTAATACTATTATCCGTTAACCATTAAAACAAAAGGGAATGGTCACAAAGCCATTTGCAATATTGACTAATTACCTGTGTTAATCGAATCAACGACAAAGCCAGATTAACAACAAAGAGGCAACTGCCGATATGGCTAACGTCAAATTGCAGATCAGAGCGGCGTCCATCAAATAACACAGAGGCCTGAAATTAACACGTCCACCTGTGATCACGTACATTAATTAGTATGTCACGTCTGAAAAAAAAAACTGATGCCGGCGATAAAAAAGAAAAATTGTGGAGGCAAGGTTCCATTGTCTCACGAACAGACTAGCTTACTGCACATACCTGTAAGTAGAACTTCACTTTGTCATTGCCACCCTTAATTGGCAATAAAGATCGAAATAAATCAGATCGGTATCACCAACCCATTACTGCATATTTCTCATATCCACAATGAAACACAAGAAAGTAATAATAATGAGTGCTCAGCAGATAAATATTCCTTGTTTTCCTATTGTTATTGGTACAAAACATTTATACACACTTGATAAAATCAAAATATATACCCGTTCAATATTAGAGGTCAACGGATTTGAACGAGGTCACCAAGAGCTTTAGAACAATTAATAGATGACTTTGAAATTGCTGTTTCGCAGTTACGGGAACTAGGAATGTGGCTAAGTTCCAATCAACTTTGGGACGAAATCGCAGTAGTTCGCCTTTCAACAGCTAGTTCCTCCATTAAAATATTTCGGTAACAGTATATAGATTAAATTTATGGGTGAATTACTCTGAAAATAAATTCTACAATTTTAAATTCTTTTTACAGCCAACCGTTTTCGTAATGGCTTTGCCGTCACTACAAATAACTTTCATTTATTAGCGCGGTGCCCCAGCAGCAACTTCAAATACTAAAGTAATATATACAGAGTATCGCTAAGGTAACGCACAATATTTATATCTTCGTCATTAAGGGATACTGATAGATAAAGTCTAGTTATAATCTCACCATTTTTCTAACAGGAATAAATTCTATGATGCGTACAATGTACACAAGAAAAGGATTTCTTCTTAAAGAAATAAAAATTTTTGGAACAAAAACGACTAAGTATTTCTAATAAAAATAATTTTAAGATCTAATGTGGAAGTAATAACAGTTATTGCAGCCCGCCGTTAAAGAATTCGCCTTAATTGACATTTGGATAAATTATTAGATCATTTTGACCTCATATATTCTCTATTCCGTTTGAAACTTTATACCTTAGAATTTGGATCATTTAAATTTTTTGATTTATTAAAATATACCCTCGTGATTAAATAATACAGAAAAAGATTAAATAGATACAGTTTAGTCTCCTTCCCGAGTTTTGTTCTAGGACCTCTTTCTTATGTGAATATTGGGAATATTACTTAACAACATTTTCCACTAGATTTCCTCATGTGGCTTTATTTGAAAATAACAAATGTATTCTTACAAGCCCAATAACTAAACAAACTCAAGCATTCCAAAGTAAAATGGGAATTATCAGCACAGAAATAATTTGCCCAAAATGTTTACGCACGCGTGCCCTTGATTGTCAAATTTTTAACAATTGTACGAAGTTTTATCACCTTTGTTCTAGATCTTTAAATTGTTTTTGTCAAAAGTGAACATTATCGTTCACTTCAAGCAATTTTCACTCACATAACATTATATATGTTATACTCGGTAAAAAATTGACGCACAAGGTAATAATAAAATTGAGACGTTTCACGCGTTTTTAAAAAAACCAACGAAGTTATGAATATTGTGCGGGCTACTTATTTATCGTGAAAAATAAAAATCTCTTGCGCTATTGAAATCATGGCAAAATTTCTCAACCTTTCTTGCGACATAGTGGATCCCAAGTAATTTTTCATAAGCCGCAATTTGCTAAAGCTTCTTTCTCCTGATGCGCCGGTGCAAAGTCAAAAATTTTCTAATAGCTATTGATAAGTTAAGAAAAACAAGCCACAATATCGTTTTTTATTATGTAATCAAGAATGCCTTCTGGACTCTTTAAAGTAGGCATAATTTCTTTGAGAGACATTATTTGATGGTAAAGTTCATTGCAATCAAAATCCTTCTGAAGAGTATCCTCTTCTGTATGTTGTAAACATTTGTCACAATCTATATAACATTTTTCTATGTCTTCTTTTTCCATCGCATCAAAATCATATAAAAACTTCAATGAATTGTTACATTGGTTTAAGCTAGAAAACCTTTCTTGAATTGACTGCATAGTGGTATCTAATATACTAAAATAAAAATTAAATTTTAAAACTTTGAAGTTCATTTAAGACAGGCTCATCTTTCGACTCGTAGGAATATTGCCGTGGAACTCTTTTTCGTCTTACAAGAGGAAATTCAGGAGTCACGTTAACTTTTTCTTCTAATGATTTCATTTCTTGAATAAATTGCTCAAATCCTTACCACTTCTTATTTTTTAAATGTATTTGCACAAATTGTTTAAAGTCTTAAGGCACTGTAAGAGAAATGAACATTATATTCGCGTTTAGAGCATAGAATAGAAGGAGAAAGAAAAGTAACACAATTTAGCACTTCAGCACTATTTCATTGGGTAATTCCCAGATAAAAGTGTTAACGCTTGGTAGTTGGTGTTTTGCTCGTGATTCCTCGATTGCACCTATTTACAATTGTATATGTATTTATAAATTGGAGAACTAATAATGGCCGGTTTATTAAAAATTAAAGTGAAAAGCAAATAAAAGTATTATTGTTGTAGTATGTACCTAGTATTATTTGTTTTAATCGATTTTATCACTACGCATATTGACAGTGATTTTTTAAATATTTTTTTCTCCTTCATGCCGCCCCCCCTGATTTTACTGCCCCGTGCAAGCGCACATTCTGTCCCCCCGTACGGAACGGCCGTGTATAGGTAGGTACCTAGGAGATTTTAATTTTCAAATTATTTCGAATATTTAAAACTGTTCAAATTATTCGAATGAATATTTATACGAACGCTTATTTCTAATTAAACAAAAAAACACCTCAATGTTACTTTTTTAAGCCAATCAGTCAACATTTTTTTGTAAATTCTGGATCAATTGTAACATATAAATACCCGTGGGAGATAATTTGAAGATCTTGTTTGCACTATAAACCCGTAGAACCGTGCGCGTGTGACATGAATAATTAATTGATTGGTGTAATTTAGTTTCAGATTCAAGTGAATCTGATTTCGATGCTGTCAGTGTATGTTACTTTAATTAAAACCGCTACCGTTCTGAAAAGTGCGAAATACTCGGAACTATATAAAAAGATCGCCGTGGTGCTGTTGTGCAAATTCTATTACCTATATACCTACTCCATTTTCGCATAAATATGTTGCATAGCTTATGTTTTTATTGGATCTAGTTTATTGTTTCTGTAGTGTCTTTATACGATGAAGAATATAAAACCACGAATTTATGAACACAACAGTGGTCTTAGACCGCTAGGAGAATAATAAATGTTAGATGGAACATAAAATCGCGATGCGGTTTTAAATCCGAGCAGTGCGCTTACACTGTGAACACCATTTTAATACTTTTTGACAATTTTGACACTTAACACACTAAAGCTTTTAACTTAATCCCTTGTTTTGATTTTTAAGCAGTTCTGGATAGGTATGCCAGGACTGCGACCAACAATCTTCAACGATAATTTTAATTATTTCCTTATTCAAAGTACCCAAAATGTTTAGATACTGTCATTTTATTAGCATGCTGAATACATTTGGTGCAACTATATATAAACACAAACTATTAGATTTCAGCTTATTGTTTCTCTTTATGCGAGTCTAATAGTACCTTTAATATTAATTAATTGGCTAAAAAGTTTTTTAATTTTGGAGCATTTGGTTTAAAACTGTTCTTTCTTGCTGTGAATTCTTCTATTTCTTGTTACAATGAATTGTTTTTTTGACTCTTTTGGTAGGGCACATTCATTAACAAAGTAGAATCAATAAATCATTAGTTATTCATGATTATTTTAGCTTAAATTTTTATAGTAATAAAACATTTTATTTTGAAGAAAATGCTGATTTATTCAATTAAATTACTAAAACGAAACTGTATATTAAACCACAATAAATGTAATTTTTTTGACAATATTTTATAATAATATATTTATAGCTGTATTTTTCTAAATTATTTATAATTAACCTACAAATATTATTTATCAACTAATTTTCATTAGTTTTAAAACTTTAGATTCTAAAGTAAATAAGTGATCATCATTAACTTCTGGTGCAATATTTCGCATGGACTCAGCTAATGAGCACACATATTCTACGTTGGTTCCACTCGGTCCTATCGATTTAACAACTTGCTGTGCAATGCTATCCAAATCAGCCTCCCCGGCAAATTGAAAATTATCAAAGGATGCATAATATACTATCACCTCAAATGGTGCAGATCCATCTTTAGGGTAAAACAACACTTCTTTGCGCTTATAACCACCCTTTTCGCGATAATCTAAGTGAGTAACAACATTTTCTACATCTTCCGCTTTTATTTTGTATGCAATACCCCAAACGCAAGCCTATAAATTGATGAAAAAATAATGAGTTTTTTCTTGTTTTGAATGGGTGACATACAGCTTTCTTTTTAGAGTGCATTATAATACCTCGACGTTATCAGTAGGAATTAAAGTTACGACTCTACCAGGCTAAAAAATTTAAAATAAAATCAAAGCATGAATAAAGCGTTTGCTTATATACTGTCATTACCATGTCAGGAGTGCCCCTGTGGTCAGTGCTGTGCTGATAAAATCTCCTATCATATCCCTTGATGTGGCCAACTAATTTGTATTCATAGGGAAAGCCAACTTTCCATATTAACGAGCCATAACCAAACACCCACATATTTAATAATTTCTCTAACGTATTCGGTGTTGTCGAAAAAGTTTTGACAAAGTTATTCACGCGTGTATTCTTACACAATTTAGTTGTCATTGGCGAAAAGTATACATAGGTTAGGTTACTAAAAACCCAAACGTCATGTCTCATCTCATTTGATCGGGCTTTCGTTGGTTAGAATTTCCAATGGTTAGAATTTCGATTGATTAAACGATGTCTTACCACTTAAAATACTTATAAATAAATTTATACGATATTGATTTATATGTTTTGTAACGATATTAGACTAGGTTTTAGAATTAATTATGCATACAACAAGCAAATATACTTTAACTTTTTTTGAAACCGTATGATTCCAACTTAAACATTTTTTATTTAAAAAGAAGTAACTTACCACATTATTTAAAAATTTTGTAAAGGTGGAGATAATGCTTGCTTTGTTTTTATATATGTAGATACTACAAAATGCACCAATTAAAAGTATCTACATAGCTTTGGGTTATTGCAGGTTCGTAAAGAAATTAAAAAATTAAATAATGTCGTGCAATGTTACACTGCAAACTTTAGTTTCCAGAAATTATTTAATGAAGTAGTTCCAGTTTGCCGTTGGTAGTTTAAATTTTCTTTTATGAACCCGCTAAGGGCCGAAAATTAAGATGCATTTTGAAATGTGTGAAGCGAGTTATGGCACCATTTTTATATAATGACCACCTACTTTAGGAGGATACATACCTATTACATATATTGTGATCCGAGGGTGGCATTCCTAAATTTAGGTATGGAGTTATTACAATTACAATGTCAACAAATTACTTTGATTCAAGATTAATGTGGTTATCAATATGTCTCAATTAATATTAAATTATATGATTAACAGTAGGTACGTATGTAAATAGGTACATATAAAAAATAGTATTTTCTTTGAATACCTGCCGTTATGTTATTTATCTACCTCAATCTCAATATTGAGGTATTACAACTTTGTTTTGAATACCTAGTAGCAAAGTATACAACTGACCGCATACATCCTAACGCATGACGTTAAAATCTTGGTTTTCGTTGATTCTCGTCCGATGGGTTGTTGTACTCCGACGTTTCAGCAGTAGTTCTAGTGTCGTCATCAGGGTAGCCCTGATAAGGGCTGGACTTGTTAATTCCGAAGTTGGAATATTATGCAATAGGTATGTGTAAACTTATAAGCATGAACGTTTTTCTTGTAGTTTTTCCTTTCTTTAGAAGATTTTCTGTGTTGCAGGTGGTTTGATTGGTAATGTAGATTCTGCCCTGTGTAGGTTGGTTTTCTGTATACACTAGTTTTTATGTTTCTGTCTCACATTTTCTGGGCTACGACATCTAAGGATGCTATAGCATTTATCTTTTTCAATTCCATGGTGAACTTGATTGAAGGTTCTATGTTATTGATGTGTGTAAGATGTTGCTCCATGGCATTTATGCAATACGGCCAAAGCAAAGGGTATTGATGATTTATCTGAGCCACAGCCTTGTTTGAGAACGTGTGTTTGTTTTGCTCAAATTGCTTCATGTATATGTTGCCCAGAATTGATGAGATTATCGCCATCCCAAATGCCACCCTGATGACGGCTGTAGAACCACTGCCGAAAATACAGATTTCATCAATCTAACAGACGATGGAGACAGTTCAAACAAAAACTCATATTCTACTCACATTCTATAGCAAATGTGGTCAGTTACAAACACCTTAATTAATTTAGTTTCTTTTATACAATAGATTGCATTGTAGAATTTGTTTGTTTCCTCAAAAGTTTGCTTACATTTTTCTCTTATTTTTTGTGGAAAATGCTTCTGATGAAGATATTTTTCATTCTCTTGGAGTCATACTACTTTTCGCCTTAAATCATCGCAGCTTGAAGTGGGATAACTTTATTTAAAGGTCAAAATCATGCGACGTTTCCTTAGCGATGAGTTTAGATAAACAATTCAGTATTTCCTTGACCACAATACTATTAAGACGTATTTTTCTTGTTTCTACTACGGTCCAAATTCTACATTTCCTATCCTTGACACCAACCAGGACAACTAATTTGCACTTGTACTATATTGCTTCATATGCTGACATCTTTGGAGGCTATCCGGTGACTGATTCCACATTTTTCTTTTCTAATTCCTTCTCCAGGTAGTTTATTGTTAAGTTTAATCGTAAACAAAAGAAAGTAATTCTCCTGAACTATTTAGAATAACACATATAGGGAAGATAATTTTGTTGCCTTGATGATTTGGGAACATTAATTAATATGATTTATAGCAATATTGCGACTACAAATTGGTACTTGGTTTGGTTTGGCTGGTGTATGTGCTTGTTATATTTTTTGAGAAGTTTTATTCAAACCCGACTGAGAACAGCATTTTTGCAGGAAATTTAAATATTAGAATTGTATGAGTTAACGTACTGTTTAATGTAATAGTTTGTATTATTAAACGGTGCCAGTATAATTTGGAGATTTTGTAAATTGTGATTTTTATAATAAACGTTGTGTAAAGAGATTATAAATCGTTGGCTTTTCTTCATTACACTTTGTGATTACAAGGAAATGCCGTAAAATATATTAACTTTTCAAGCAAGAAAAGAGTGAATTAAAAATAATGGTCAAACTAACCTCCATATGTGTCTTATTGAAATAGAAATAAAAAAATTTAATTATAAATAACCTACATTAGAACATTGAAAAATAAATGGATTATCTTTGTAGATATTTTTGTAAATGTGCCACGTCACAGGTGCGAGTTTATGGAAGATATATATCTAATAGATATTGCTGTTCGTATTCTCACCTCAGACTTTAATGATTTATAGTCGACGTATTGTGGTTTCCCTGACTTAACAGTCAAACTAAACCTGACTACTCCTAATTTTGTGGAGAGATATGTACATATTAATAAAGCAATTACTTTATCAAATTAATTGGTACATCATTTTGACAGAAAATACAACATCCTCTATTGCATTATATATGGTGGATCCTATATAAAGAAAGAAAACAGAAATTCATCGTATGACTCACTACACTGTGTAGTAAAATACTGATAAAGCTCTTTAGCAAGTTTTATTCGGAAAAAGCACAATACACTACACACTTTAAAATACCTTACCAGCACAAACTTCACTATATTGGATGCACGTTTCAATCATGAGCAGTAAAACTGAACTGAGTTGACATTATTGAGATTCTTCATGTAAGTAATTAGGTACATTTCGTCGTTAGCTCTTTTCGATTAACTCCTATTCAAAAGTTTCAGTCGTATCCTTCTTTTCTAAATCTTTAGTTTTAACAGGTTTCCTTTGTCCACATCCGTAAAAATTTAACGGAGATAATAAGGAGGTCTTTGAATACATTTGGTTTCAAAAAATAACTGCAGTAGCCGAACGCAACATTAATACTTCAATTCCAAAAAGATATTAAATTTATTTTGTTCTCTATCACGATTCCTAATGAAGAAATTGCTTCTGTTTACTCTCAAATCGGTGTTTTTGTCAAACAACTGACAATTACATAATGAATTTACTTTATACATAAGACACACAAACCATTATTTAAAGGAAAGTAATCCTTGCTCTGTTAAAGAAGTTATTTCTTTTCTGTAGAGAGCGAAATTGTTTCATGCGTTTTATACATATGTGTAGCATTGAAATGATAGAATATTTACATAAAATAGATTCTCTCTTGATAATTAGTTAAAAATGGGAGATTATGAATATTCTGTAGTTTTATAAATAAAAACAATACCGTTAATTTACTAATTGAGATTTTGTTCATGCTTACAAAATTATGTTATATGACACTTATTACACACTTTAATTGTTAAATTTGACATTTTCTTCTCAAGAAACTGTAAGATATTGTATTGTTTCTTTTTTTTTTTTTTTGGAAATGTCATATGAAAATGTTATATTTTTTTTTATCAATTTGCCAATTTTCAGGACAGGATTTTTGATTTTTGATTCAGTTTTCAATTCTATATAATTAATGCAAGCTTGTATAAATTTCATTCTTTCACACAAATGAAACCCTATTACATTTGATGCAACTTTCTTTGTTCTGATTATTAAACAAGCTGCTTTATTAGTATTTCCTTTAAGCTATGTAATTGCAATACAATAAATGGTATTATAAAAAGAAATATCAACAAAAAGCTTTCAATAAAATTTAGCAGCTCTTATAAAGACTACAATAAAATCAATCAAAAAATTATATACAGATGGTTTTCAAAATCGCAGCAAACCGGCAATATGTATGCATAGAAATTTAGCGCTCTTCTTCTATTTATCACGGGCTTATTATTTGAGGTTGATTGCATCCACAATGGCTGTTATACTACTATACTAACATAAGTGACGTATTTATAAAAGTTTGCATACGCGTGTTTCTCCACCATTCTGGAAACCATTTATATAAAAATATGCCATGCAATATAATTTGTAGGGTGCCTATAAGTCTATCATTTTTTGTTCGACTTTTGGTTTAAAATGTTTAAGATATTTTTATGGGTACTTGCTCACAATTACGAGTAGCAGAGAATGACCGAATTGAGACACTGTTCAGTCGTTGTTTGTCAGTTTTAACATTATAATGTGCAAGTAATTAGTAATAAATTCAAAACGATGAATTTTGAATTCTGACTTGTTGACCTTGCAGTCTTGATATCTTAGTTTGCTTCAATTTCGTTCTCTCTGGATTGTATGCTATTTATTAATTTATTTTTGCAATTAATATTTCGCAGAGACAATTCTGTTGAGAGGGTTACTATTACCATCCCTTTAACATCCAAAGGTTTATGAACTACACCTTGTGAATTTGCATTTTATGTTGTTAAATTAATTTTGTTTATACACTACAGCATCGTAAATACGAATTTAGGTTATCAATACTATAGTTTAATTCAGAAATTGCCTCAAAATGCCTATACCAAAAGTAATAAAATGAAATCGTTCTGTTATATTATCTACTAACCCTGTAATATTGTAATAAAATCCGTATGGATCTTCCTAAGCACGCGTCCAATATAAATCTCATTTTATACGTAAGATACAAGTAGATAAAGGGAATCAATTTAATAGTCGGGCATTAAAATAAAATATTCGTGGCATAAATCCAGGGATATAAACTTCATTAGTGTAACCCCGCAAAGTTCTTCAACTTCCGCGAAGTTGCTGTTTTATTGATCATATATCAACTTGCCCAATAGCGTCTACTTCAAAGCGAGAGAGATGGAGGCGAGTTGGCTTACTATATACGTGTGCGAAAACGACTTTTTAGCATACCCTTAATAAAGTATCCTAAACAAAAAGACGGCGCAGACGAAAAGCGTCTTTTCTAAAAGGATGAGGTGTGTATGTGCTTGTGTGTAGAAGTGTGCGACTGATGCACCACTCTATATATGGCTCTTCTTCTACTTGCCACTCACTAATGATCCCTTTTCTACTTTATATATTTTGCTAGCTGAAAGGAACTCACTGCAAATAGACCGCATTGTATCTTCTTTGATGATGAGAAAAAGCGTCAGCTGTAGGAAAAAGACACGAAAGGGTTATTTGTATTTAGATAGTCTTCATTGAAATTTTTGTTTTTTATAAATTCTTTATTATTTACCATTACTCACCGGTTTATAATTTTCGATCATGATATTTACTGTAACTGAGTTATTATACAAGACAAATTAACATGTTTTTAGTGAGTTTCATGGTATAGAAGAAAATATAATCATAATAAGATTACTTTTAAGTTTTATAAACATCTCTTCCAGCAAGAAATCTTTTAAATCGGTAATTTTACTTTTATTTTAAACTACAAGAAGAACAAAGGAAGAACAATATTTTGGCGCAACAGATTGAATTTTTTATTTTAATATTTCGCATTGTATCAGGACGAACTAGGTTGTTACGTTTATCCCAAATCCTATTCGGTAGAGCAATTGGCCCTAAATTGTATGGAAAGATGCAATCTGTTACGTTCCTTCGGCAAATTCAAATATCTCGATTTAAATTTAAAATTGCTGAATATGGGATATACTACCAGAGCATCGTTGAATTCTTACAGATACAAATTACAAAGGAGAATGTATGCTCCTACATATTTTCTATTGGATCTTATCTTTCAGTATCCTCTAATTTAATTCTATATATCGTTGCAAGAACAGCTTCAACAGGAATTCTTGCGATTTGTGTAGCTAGTTAGCTAGTATTCTGCTCTTCAACTATAATTAACTAACCGCTATTGGTAGTGAAATTGTAAGTAAAAATGCAGATTAATGTAGAGCAGTGGGGTACATAAAAAAGAAGATAATTGCTCAAAATGGATATTTAGGAAAAAAATCCAAAAATCCGTAACTTTTAATTTTTCATGTAGTTTAAAGATTATAATATACAAGAACAGGGGCCAGAAAAACTTATGTTCTTTTACCCCCCTAACGACCTTGTGAGTGCGCCACTGTTTTTTTAATTTAAAATTTACGGCTCTTAACAAGAAACGATCTGATCTTTGGCCGATATCTAAAATGTTGTAAAAAATGTGTTTTTGAAGGTAACTTTGATCTCCTATTACATCCCCTAAAACAAAAAACGGGACGCTAAAAAAAATAGACGTCAAATATTTTTCGGTATTCTACATTCCCACCAAATTTAATCAAAATCGGAGAGATGCATATATTTGGGTGGCTTCCCTTGTAAGGGAGCTACAGTGCTCTGAAGCTGACAGCTTCAGAATGCCTGTTTTAAGGAATGAGAAACTTACAACACCAATTAAGTTTCAAACATTACGACAATAAGCTCCTCGTTTCGAGTAGAGGGCATTTTGAACGCCAAAATATTTATCTTTGTTCTTTTTACAGTTTCTGTGTCACGCTTAAATATTTTAGAGCTTTTCCCAAACATGAAGGTGTTCTTATTTGTTGTCGCACTGACGTACCGGTTTCGAGATGCAAACTGATTTGAACTTTTCGTGTTTTCTAGCACAAGTTCCCTAATGAACAGCTAACTCATTATTAATAATCATACTTAGCTTTGGAAAATAAACAAAATAAGAATTGTATGTCAAATAAAATAAACAGAAATTCGCTCTTTAATGCTGCAGACTGTTGACATTTTTTTTTTGCATGACGAGAAAGCAGTTAAATGTCAATAACGTTTTTTTCTAGCATGGTTAAGGCTGTCCGATCTTGATGTAGTACTCCATTACATACGAAGAAATATGGTGTTATTATTGGTAGTTCCCTCACGTCCAAATGCGCAGGTAGTTAAAAGGGAGCAATATTTAAAACTAACACCCATGTTTTGGAGTAAAATCCAAGGCCGGGTTAGCACTATGAACAGCAATTTATGATGTTAGTTCATGCCTGAAGTCGTGTTATCGGTAAAGCTGGTACTACTTTACTAATATCAGCGTCGCCGGACGTAAAGAATCGAATGGTTACAATATCGACTATATCCGGGATCTCGGAACTTTCGCGGTTTTTCAATGCGAATCTATACTCCTAGCTAGCAGCGTCAGTAACTGACCGTGAGTATATGTAGATATGGAATGTTTGCGCATTATTTTTAAACTGCTATTTTACACTTATATAAAGAAAAATATGTCGTACAATATTTTGGAAATTATAAAAACATTTTACCTCACGACGAACATCTTTTGCTGAGAGAACTGTGGAAACGTGATGCTGCAAAGATTTTATCCAGTTTGTTATAACGTTGCTTCTACTTCATCTAATGTTCGATAATTCCCAGGAAATGCCGCTTAAGTGGATAAGTGATTTTTACAATTATGAGCGATTATTTATTCTATTATTTACTTTCTGCTATCGTACTTATTAACAGTAATATAACAAACATTTACAAAGGTACGTATTGATTTAAATATCAATTTATAATACACATACAAATAGCGCGCAAACATATTACGAGGTCACGGACATAACCGACAAACCTACTGGATTATCTACGCTTGGCGTCCGGCGACGCTGGTATTAGTAAAATTAGTGTTAGCTCTAGTTATCAGTACGTTTTGCAGAGTTAAGATACAACAGTATGCACTAACTTAAGGAATTAGCTTTCACTTTTCGGAATTGTTTCAACAACCTTACGAGAATAAAGTCTCAATAATGGTTTACGAACTCACCTTAACTCGCTTCCTTAGCTAAACCGTTGATCAACACCAAACGTTTTCCGATTTGAGTTATTATTATCCGAGAGCGATGTTAGACACGGGCAGTGCCCATCTCGTCTCATATTAAGCCGCCGTGGGGGGTAAATATCCCGTATCAGATAATCCTACTATCCAACTCGTCTCAGGACATTTAAACTCGGAATATAAGTTGTTTGTTTACACAAACGTAATTACCTGGGTGTACTATATAATATACATATTCTCAGTAGTAGTAGTAGTACAGTTCTTTGGCGAGTTTCAATAGATAAACACGCAAAATTGTTGTAGTACGTAAAGTTATAGTGATTTAAAATACATAGTTTCCGAAACAATGCCTGCAGACGAAAGAGTTAGAGAATTTGCAAATTATCTAGTAGATACCTATGTGTCACACGAATCACTGTTTCCGCCGCATGTATGGGCTGAAGCTTCCGCAGCATTAAATAAAACAACGAATGCTTGCGAATCTTACCACTCTCATCTAAATAATTCATTTTATTTTACACATCCATCGATATTTCTTTTTATTAAAACTCTAACAGATATACAGACAGAAACATACATCAAATTTAATAGTATTCACTTCCCTTATAGATTTCAAAACACCAAATCAAAAAAGAAGCATGAATTATTAGTTAAGAAAATTGAAGATTACAAAAGCAAAAGAATTTCACGCTTGGATTTTATTAAAATAATGTCACATTTTTATGGAAACATGTAATTAAAATGTATATGCATACTAGCGTGTGTACATATATGTATGTATAAATGCACCTAATATGTAAATAACTAGCGTATATGTAACTGAATTGTATATATTAATAAAGTTCTTGACAAAATATTGGTTTTATTGTATACGGCTTATACCACCATATGAGACGAGATGGACACTGCCCTGAGGGTACATAAAATAGAATGAGACGAGTTGGGTACTGCGATTAGTAATGTAGCCTAACATTGAGACGAGTTTGACATCGCCGTTAGACACCGTCGAAAGATCAGATTATATTTCTGCTTTTTGCAATTGAAAATTTCTAAGTACATGGGGTGTAGTTAGAAACGTTTACGAAGAGTGTAAAATATTTTCTTTTAATGCTACTTTGACAAATTTTTAGTGATGCTCTAACTGTTTCTAGAAGAGCTACAACTTCGTTTAATTTAACTGCATGATATCCGTAACCCCTGCCAAAGCACGGCAATCCGAAACAAATTTAATCAAGATAATAATGTTTTTTATTATGAAATCCCGTATTTTATTGAAACATTTGTTTAATTTCGTTTAAATAAAATGTCGCCTTGCGTGTGCTTCTTTCCAGCAAAATTGATTACTTAAGCCTCTTCGCACACTTGGACTTTCGCCGTACGAACATCAAGATTTTCTTGCTACACTATAGTTCCATCTCAGACATAGCTGTCCCTATATTTGCAGTATGCTCATCAGCGCTATTCGAAGTAACGACTATGGAGCTATCGTCTGCATAGTTTATTAAACGCCCACTTGTTATATAATTTTCCAGGTCGTTGATAAAAATCAGAAATAGCAGCGGTCCAAGCGTTGATCCCTGGATAACCCCCATATTGATCGAATGGTCTCCCGATCTTGCACCACCAGTGGAAACACGGAACTTTCTGTTCGATAGAAAGGATATCATAAGGTCGCAAATGGAGCCGGGTATGCCAATCGCAAGCAACTTTTCCCGAAGAAAGTCTTTGTTGATCGTGTCGAATGCCCGCGAAAGGTCATAGAATATTCCACTCACCAGTTTACCTTTATTAAGGCCTTCATACAACTCCTGGATAAAAGAAATTGTTGCCGTCTCGCACGAGTGACAGGGCCTAAAGCCATGCTGGTTTTTGTGCAGCAAATTAAACTTTGCTAAGAAACCGGATACTATTTCGGCTATGATTTTTTCAAATATCTTCGAAAAAATACTGAGCATTGATATTGGTCGATAATTATCGGTATTTGTGCTGTCTCCCTTTTTAAGCACTGGGATAACCCTGGCTGTTTTGAGACGATGCGGATACACTCCTTTCTCGATCATTAAATTTATTTATAAGTGGTGTTAAGATCTCGACACACGTAGATTTGACAATCTTTGTGGTAATATTATCGGGTCCAGTTGAATTCGTCTCCTTTAAAGTAATAATCGCTCTGCGAACATGCTCCTCAGAAATGTAAGTGACAAAAAGGGAGTTCGGGGATATGTTGGGCTCAGTGCACTCTTGAAAACTCTGGAAAAGCCGTTCTGAAAGTGTTGTTGGAGTTTGTTTTCAGTTATAGTGGCAAAGTATTCGGCAAAAATATTGCTAACTATTTGAGGACTACCAATACAGCTATAAATGACAGAAATCTTTTTTGAGCAGTCTAATTTTTGTCAGTTTTTTTTTTTCCAGTCCTTCCAAATTATTATATCAATTTTGTATTGTATGACATTTAAATATTTTATCCTATACATTGCTGAAAAAAAAACAATAGTTGTGAATTAGAGTTGGCGACGAGTAGTACTTAAATATCATTTTGAAGTACTTTCTTTACACTGCTAAATATAAGGGATGACAAAATGATTTCGGGGCATTTACTTTTAGTAAATCCAAAATATAATACTTCTCGTGACTTGTGTATCTCCCATTTTGACAATTTGAATCTAACCCGTGATTAATCAAACGATGAAATATACGAGACTGTGGCTTTTTATACATATGTCACCAACAGCAATCACATACAGCTGTGAGTTAGATTTCGATGTAACCTTAATGACATTTCAATAATTTGCTTCTCATTCACGTATACCACCTACATTTACATATATATTTATCCGACTTCCATATATAAAGTACGTATTTGCATAAGCAAAATTTGCAGCTATATAATTTGTTTATCCATCTAATCATCCATTGCAGAAATTTGTTAATTTAAACATAAAATCATTTTGTCAAATTCTGAATTTGTTACGTGAATCCCCTATACAGTCAAAAGCCTAACGTGTTATTTTACATAAAGGAAATGAGCCTTTCATGAAAATTTGACGGGTGCATTAGCATGTGCATGGGATAATTCGAATTTAAATTAATTCCGTAATGAGAGGTTTTAGTTTGAAATAATATACAGTTGCGTTGCATGCAATTTTATAATTCATCAGGAACAATAGAAGGTCAATATAATATTGCTTTTCTATATACATTAAATTCACCTGCAATTTAAAATAAATAATGTTGTTTATAATTGCATGTTATTATGCATTACTCAAATTAACGCATTATCTATATTATGGTGTAGCAATATAATGACTTTTGGATTTGGCGATTTCATTTTAAATTATAAATTGAGTCCAGTACTTTAATTATCTGATTTGCTCCCGGCTTATATTTAAATTAGTAGAATAAGATATCGTTTATTATCTTCACTCTATAAAAAAGCATTCCATTTTCGCAATTATTTACAAATATTATGTGAAGAAGTTGTAAATTGAAAAAATAGACAAAATAATAGAACAAAGTGTGCTTCAAATGCTTTAAAATACTATAGTAAATCATTGCTGAAAATTCTAAAGTATGCGTTTTCCGTACTGTTCTTTTAAATTGGCCATTATTCCAATATCCAAACTTATTTGATCAGTGGTTGTATGACGGATTCCATCATAGTAGTTGTGGGCAACACGCAGTGGATCGAAGTTGGTTAAAAATCTGACATAGCGTAAAAAAGCCAATCTTCCAGAATCATAGTAAAATGTGTATAATTGTATAGTAAAATAAGCATTAGATATGGAAATCACAGTACAAACAAGTAGATTGACGGAATATCGAACAGAAGCAAGTCTGAAATTAGATAGAGATGTTACGCTAAAAGTGTATTTCGACCATCCTCTTCAACTACTAAAATCTTCGGAATTAGAAACGTTACGAAACTGCAATTTGCTCAGAATATACGCTAACTATGTCTAATTCAACCGGAAAAATATTAGCAAATCATATTTGTAACTAACTATACAATTACCACTTCTTGAAATGGTGTTCTATGATTTTAAATTTCAACTTCTATTAGCTTTTTAAAAAAATACCCAAATTTGTCCAAAAAAAGGAAAACTGTTTTGTCATCTAGAATCCTTCTAGTACTTGCTCCAGCTATTTCAGGTGCTACTTCGCGCAACTTTTTGAAAAAAGACGTTTTGTTTATCGCATTACCGTTTCTAACATTTTCATAAATGCATGTTAATTAATATTTCTATCAAAAATTTGTTAAGTTATGTCATTTCAGTGACTAACATTCGATGTATGCTTCATAATCTCTTAGTTCTTGGATTAATAAAAGGTATAAACTAATTAGCATAATTATGAATACCGGTTATACACCTACATTATGAGATCGAATATGCTAGTTCTTTAATATTCGCTGCACTTATTGTATCGTTGACATTGTATTATAATATTAAGTTAGAATTGTGAAATGTGCTGTGTTAGCTTATAATAATCGATTAATAGAAGATAAAAAAAAAAAAAACAAGATGAGGTATTTTTCTTTATATACTTGGTATGTTTAACGTCTTCGGTTCGCCTACACATTCTAAGAGTTATTCTCCATTTAATTGAAATGTGGCTAATATTCATACAATTTATGTTCTACTGTAGGTGCACATAAACAGGGAGATTATCTGTATCATTATCATAAATGTATCAATGTACCTACTTGTTAAAGGTAATAAGAATATCACAGAAAATTAACACATCTACTCGCATAGTAGAAATATGTGGGGGATCAATACAAAATATTCTAAGTGAATTGACATTTGTCCCAAAATGCTGATTCTACGGTAGTTCTGGGCTAAATCCATATAAACAAACATCTAAAAATACGTACTGTAGCAAACCATACAAGCATGTTTATATCAAGCTATAACAGTTTCAATAACCGTCCTAGATGCAAATGTAATCAGCAGATTCGCGATAATCTTGCAAGTGATTACTACAGGGAAAGAAATTGATTGCGAGAAGGAACAGCTGAAAAATTTATAAATGTATATGGTTTGTACTATATGCTAGCCCCCATACATAAAATTCTATTGCATGGCGCAGATATCATTCAACATGTTACTTCCTATAGGCCAACTTTCAGAAGAAGGTGCCGGAGCTGGAAATAAAGACGTTAAACGCTTCAAGGAAAAATAGCAGAAAATGTAGCCGTTCAGCTACTAACAAAGATACTTTGAAAAGACTAGTTATCACATTCGATCCATATATTTCCCATTCAAGACGAAAATTAAACGAACATACAAGAAGTGAGTTATTACCAGAAGCTGTAGAATTATTAATTCTTTACCTAAAATTGAAAAAATTGTGTTAAGTGTAAAGTAGGTACTGCCACTGTTTCTCAACGACATGTTATCAAGAGAGGTAAGCGTATTGTTTTACTATACACAGAAACGTTTACAACACTGTTTAGAAGAAATTTCTATACAGAGATACATAATTTTACATTATATACGCTCTTTATCTCTGCTTTAATAGTGTCGACACATTTAATCTATTAAGATACCAAAGCCAATGTTTCTATCATAAATGTATTTAGTGATCAGAATATTTTCCTGTTACATAATATTGTAGTCTACATTATAAGTTGCATCATACAAAAACAGCTGCGAAACTTATATCTATATCAACAAATACGCTATTTCTTCGATTTATACAGTCTCAAATACTATATACTTTTAGCTTTATTTTAATAAACAAGTAGTGACGGTACAACAATATGTTTTTTACTCGATATAATATATAACCTTACCTATTCGTTAAAATTTTCTTTCATTGATTAACATTAATTTTTAAGCAAGTTATTACTATTTCAGTCAATGTCCGCTTTTTATCGCTTTTCGATCCACTGTGCGACGCCGACGTACTCATCTCTAGTACAGTGACAAATTATAAAGATACCAACAATTTCAGTGATTAAATCATGATATTTTTTTTCAGTTATTGCCAGTTTAATTCGTGGCGTCTGGTTTGAACCATTGCGCACAATCTTGTGGGCACAATCGTGGAATATTGGAGTTAAACTTTTGTATGTTATGTATTTTCAGGAATAGTGCACGCATTCCAAGTACACCAAAATATAATACTGATGGTTTCTTGTAGAAACAGTTATATATATTTTCAGCGTATATACATATTTGTTCCTACCTTAGAATCCCGTATATGTGAGTGAAAGTGTGAGGCATATTGCTTTGCCGTTTCATGTGTTGAGATTTATTTTTCTTATTGCCTGTGTATCAAGTGTAGGTACCTTGTTCAATTGTTTATGTATGAATTGTTGCATACAGAACATTGGTTTACTTCGACTTTCTTCGGATTTCCAATATATTTGCAGCAATTTCTTACTTTGTGCCTCCTGTTAGAATGGAAGTGTCATTTGCAAACAAACATATTTTGTTGCAATTTCCACATACTGATAAATCATTAATACATACGAGGCACAGAAACGGACCTACACACAGCAAAATGCATGCTCACCTTACATCAATTTGTCTTGGACCAAATAAATCTATGTTTTAAATATCCGCAAGACAAAAACTTCTTAAGGCAAGAAAAACATTTTCTTAACAGGATATTTAGAAATTATAAAATTGACAACATATCTATTTGGAATCAAAATTTCCAATATCGGATATTCTCTATATTTGGAAGCAAAATTACTGAGATCAGTATAACAGTTCTAGTACATAATTCCTCCTACTATATCTGCTAAACAGGTTCTATTAATTTTGATAGTTATTCCTAGTTTGTAAAAATGCAACTTTTTCGTACTAGAGAGCGACACATTAAAACCAGATGAACTTTTTTATTTACTGCTTTGAATTCTTGAATGGGTTAATTAGATATCCTTTCTGTATCTATATTTGTTGGTAGTAAACATTTTTCGTTTTAGTAAACGGCATAACCTTCTTATCTCATACTATAGGTATATAAGGTAATAAAATATCCATGGATCTATAATTACTTAGATTAGTTTTGTCTTCATTCTAATGGATCGCGTTATTTTGGAAATTGTTCATGTTGCAGAGAAAGCGTTTACAATTGCCCAGTAATAATTGCTGTAAGGGAATCTGCTATAAACAGCTATGCTGTGACATTTGATAATATCCAGTGACAGCCCGCATACATCTCGAGTTCCTTTGTTTTCAATTTGAGAAGCATAGTACATATTATTTATCTATTTCTATTTTTTGGTTTATCACTTTGCACATATGTTTTATTATGCGTTACATATGTGTACCTACTATAGGATGCTTTTTGTTTTCAAGTTAGGTGTTTTCGTTTTTCTCAGCTCCCGTCGGTTCTATAGATTTTTGTTTTAGCGTGTTATAATAAAGTCTAAACTCTGGTACTGTTCATTACTTGCAGCTTAGTAGCGATTTATTAAATTTTAATTTGTTTTTCCTTTCAGGCAACACCATATTGAGGATGGTCAGGAACAGATTATGGAATTTCGAAAACATATCCAGATTAATCTATACTAATCTCGTTACTGACAGACATCGATGTTTCGTCTTATCCAGGGTTCTTCAGTGTCATTCGATGGCATGTCCTTTCACGCACAAAGCGTATATATGCTTTCGCACTGTCAATCATAAGCTATTATATAAAATGCAGAAAAAATGACAGACATGAATGTTTCGCCTTGTTCAAGCAAATATCTTCGCTAAAATAATGAGTTTGAAATTGTATAACTCCCATACATTACAGACTGTAATGAAAAAGTGCAAAATTGAATTTGAATTACTTTTATTTCTTGCTCTAAATTTTTCCCAATTATTTGCGGTATTGCTAATCACAAACAGATGATCTGAGAAATGCAGAATCAGAATATCCTTAGTTGAATGACACAGTCTCGCATTTGTCATAATATATTCTCTTCGAGACCACATTGTTTTCATAACTCTGGATTAAATATACTCTGATCATTGGCACTGCATTCATCTATTGTTGAAACAAGAGGCTTTAATGCAAGTCCAAATTGAATCAATAGTATGATTCATGAAGCATACAGGTGAGGTGTTATAAAAGTTCCTCGATATTCTTATGTAATATTGGAAAAAATGTGGAAAGCAGCTTTTATGATTAATTTACATCCTGAACGGAAACTTCAATCGCCATTGTTAGCGCTGTTGAGTTCAATTCCATTGTCGAGTTCGATCATAAATTGGATTATTTAAATCTAGAGCGAATTTGGCTTTATAAAAGATTTTATAAGGGTTTTTATTATTGATTCCGGTGGGATACGTGACGTACAGGAAATAAAAACCGTTATTGTGAACGTTTCGACAATAATAAACGTGATTCTTTTCAGTAAAGACCTTTCGACAATGAAAGAATTTTTTAATCTGGTCCGTTCGAGGCCAAGCGTCGACTGGGGTAACTGCGCGTATCCCAACGTTGAACAATGCAGAACTCAATGTGTACATATTTAGGCGACGATGATGTTTGACAAATGCGAACAACTAAATGAGTTCCCCGTTTGGGTATTCAATTACGGATTTAATAAAAGAGTCCTCATGTATGTACGTGACTTCGTGTTATTTATCACGGATACGGAAATGGAACAGTGTTTAGGCGAGCAGAAATAGTTCTATGCGGACCCTTCTTCCTATTCCCAATACAGTTTGGTTTGAATTATAGACCCGTGGAAGTTTCAATTTAGCCGTAAGCTGTAGTGTGAAATTTATTGTAGGCAGACACAGGGAACTCTTTCATTACAAATTATGAAGCAGCCATTTTCCGCTCAACGCCGGAAACTAGAATCTGATTCAATTTCTTTTAATTTTTGATAATAGCAAATATGATATTCTACATTGAAGCTTTCAATGCGCTTCATTTTTTCAGAATGTCGCCTTTCTTATTCAATAGATACCAACGTTATTATATCTCATTTATGTGAGGAAAAAAAACTAAATGTAATGATATTATCCAAAATTTTCAGACGACCACACAGTTGATCAAATTCGAAAGCAAAGTTCTAGTTGTCTTAGTTGTCAAACAAATAGATGGTAGCCAGCTAAACCATCACCTAATGATAGTTGCGTCTTATTTCAACGACCTCTCTTGCAAATTCTTCTGCCACCCGGAGACCAGACACTAAAGTATATTTCACATTAGCTGGAATATTCCAATGAGCTAAAATGTCTTAACCACGGACAGTAACATAGAAATATATAGACAGCGCAACAATTGCATATTATTCCTATCAAAGATATTTTAGATTAATTTGTGGACTACATCCCAATATGATGTAGATATATGACGGCACTGGTTAAACTGCAAAGACTGCAGAAATTTGATAGCTTGAGAATTACAGTTTTAGATGTATTCTTAGATATTTCGTCCTTGGTAGAGAAAACGTCTGGTCTGAGTGCTAACATATTAATAATAATAATAATAATAATAATAATAGTCATTTTATTATCCAACAGGCATCGCCCATTTACAGGATAATATATACAATAAATAAGGTATACACAATACATAGAAAAGGATAAGTAGAGTACAAAAAAAAAATAATAATAATAATAATAATAAGAAAAAGAATCAAATCCAATTAAATAAATCGTCTTCTTGCCTATTAGCCACCTTCGAAAGCGTATAAGTTGGCGCTCGTCTCATGATGTCTGTCCTCGCAAACGGAACAAGAAAAGCACTGTTATGTCTTGAGCTCAACCTTGGCACAGAAAAATTCATACGTTGAAGAATGAAGGGGCAATCTATGTTGTTGTTAAGTAGTTTCCGGAGAAATTTCTTGTAGATCTCCTCCCTTCTCACGCTTAATGCCAACATGCCATGTTTTTGTAGTAATTCGTCCTGAGGGACTCCTCTCTCAGGATAGATTCCATCAGATTTATATGACAAAAATTTTAAAAATCTACGATGGATGGTATCTAAATATAGAGAGTCACACGCATACAATGGATTCCAAATCAACGCAGCATATTCAAGCTTACTCATAACATAGGCATAATACAATGTCTTTAAGAGGGAAATATCTTTAAAGTATTTAGAGATACGTATGATAAAACCAAGAGATTTCATGGCCGCAGAACAAATGTCAATGATATGAAATCTGAAGGTAAAGGTACTATCAAAAAGTACACCAAGATCCCTATATTCAGACTTGCGAATTAAGGTGCTACCTTTGATGCTATAATTCGATAAGTATGGGGAGGATGAACGAGTATAGGTGAGTACACAACATTTTTCAACATTTAATTTAAGTTTGAAGTTGTCACACCAATCAACTATTGTATCCAGTGCACGCTGCAGTCGACATGCATCATCAATAGAAGAAATTTCCGAGAATATTTTAATGTCATCAGCATAAGCAAGTATAGGGAGATCAATTTGCGAAAGCAGATCATTGATGAAGAGCACGAATAACAGGGGACCCAGATTAGAGCCTTGCGGTACGCCAGAGGTAAGAATAAAACTATTAGAGCTGTAACCGTTATAGGTGACATAACATTTACGCTGTTTTAGATATGATCCAAGCAAACGTACAGCAGATGGAACAAAACCCAAGCAACTCAACTTGAAGAGCAGGATGCTATGATTGATCAAGTCAAAAGCCTTAGTCAGATCGGTGTAAATCACGTCCACCTGTCCGCGTCTGTCCAAGACCTCACTGATGAATTGAGATGTTGATGCAAGGTTGGTAACTGTAGATCGACCTGAGATGAACCCGTGTTGACAAGGGGAAATGCAATGGTAGGTGGAACTATAAATACGATCATACAGCGCCTTCTCATAAACTTTCGCAAAATTGGATATAATAGAGATGGGCCGATAATTAGTAAGAAGTTCCCGATCACCCTTTTTATGCACTGGTACAATTCTTGCGGTTTTCCAGCGTTCTGGGAAGATACCAGATGCGATTGAGAGATTAATGATGATTTTGAGAGGATATGCAAACACAAATCTACAGTCACGAACTAAATAACTGGGTAACATATCATCACCTGCGGAGCGTTTGTTAGTAAAGGTAGCCATTAAAGATATTAGTTCATCTGTAGTAACTAAAGGAAAGGAATGAGGTAAAGAGTCAAGTGCGATATTAGGCAATGCAGTGTCATGAGACGAAGTAAAAGAAGAAGAAAATGCGTCCGCAAAAGCATTGACAATATTATTTGGATCAGTGTAGTCATTCCCACACCCATCATGCAGCCTTCCCGGAATCCGCGTAGACCTATTCTTTGTATGAAGAAATTCCCAGAGTTTCGAAGGTGAGGATTTTATAGAATTTTGGATTGTATTGAGATAATCAATGTAAGTGTCATTTATTTGATCCTTTATTATTGCTCTGATACGTTTAAATTCATTGTAATAAATAACATTTTTAGTCTTAATCCATCTCCTGTGATAGAAATTTTTGGTTTTGAGATTCAGAATGATAGCGGATGTAAACCATGGAGGATAGTAGTTATTAGAATGAGATCTAGAAGGTACATACTGATCCAGAATTGCGTATAAAGAATTATAAAAAGCGCTCAATGCTTCATCCACATCTGTATAGCCTTCAAGATAGGACCAATCACAATTGAAAAGGTGATTATACAGTAATGGGTAATTAGCTTTGTCGAAGTTGTACCGCAAATTATTGGCAGAAGGGAATCTTACCGAAGAAGAGGCGTGCGTAAAATAAAATTCAATGTCCAGGCTAGGATGATAAGGATCTTCGGGTACAAGCGGCGTTTCTGATTGCTGAACTTTAAAATCATGGTTAAAATTGGATATAACAAGATCCAGCCTCCTTCCATCACAATTCTGAACATTATTGTGTTGCCTAACATTAAGAGCGTCCAAAAAGGTTTGAAAAATTACACTTTTCCTGCATTGCAAGCGATCCAAGCAATACAAATTAGGTACATTAAAATCTCCAACCAAAATAAATAGTTTCCCAATTAAGATAACTTCAAGAGCTGATGTAAATATTTCAAGTTCATCTAATGATATATCAGGAGGCACATAGACAAGCGCAACACAAAAAGAAGAGCCACCAATAAAGCATTTACAAAGTACTAAATCTACAAGGGGTACCAAACTAGTAATATGGTCAGTATCAACGATACTATAAGTAAGATGATCTTTAAACGCAATTAAAACACCACCACCTTTGGAGCGATTAACAGTGATAAAATTTCTATCTTTACGTACAACATTGTAAGTATTGTTAAAGAGTTCACCATCAAATACTGATTCATTTAACCAAGTTTCCGTGATTAGCAGTATGTCAACAGAAAAGTTCAATAAATTATTATAAAAAACATGAGTTTTAGTATTTAGTCCTCTAACATTTTGGTAATACAATGTATATGGAGTAGAAAACCTGTTGGATCTGTTTAGTTTCCCGAAACAGAATCAATATGAACAATTGTTGGCATACCATTTCGATATTTAATTGTTAAGTTAGTCTCCCCCCCAGAAGTGCGCTCAGCCAGCACCGACCTAACAGCCTTAAACGCAGCTCTCTGCTTAGGAGTGCGATCAGATGAAACAGATAAACCAGCAAAACGCCCATCAGTTTTGATCTTCTTAAATTTGCGGAGAACTTTAAATACATCATCCGGCGAGGAAAGACGTACACGAATTGGTCTTGAACGATTTAGTTTGGTAACATCAAATTTTCCCAGTCTCGTGGGCTTTACCCGGTCAAACTCAACACCCACTTGCTGAAGGACACTCTGCACTGTTGTTGCATCCTTCTGAATCTGTTCTTGTTTAGAATTTGCCTCCTCAAGGCTGCCATAAATGATAATATTTTGGGAGCGCATGTTTCTATCCAACATTTCACTAAAGATCTCTTCAGTAGAAAGCATAACTGAAGTATTAGAAGGTACTGCATTGCCAGTACTATTCTGCAATTCCGTGAATCTCTCATTCAAATTTTTTATCTCCCTTTGTAAATCATTTACAAGTGCTATCAATTTGGGAATTTGGTTAACACTTTGCTCACATTCAAGACAAATGTATTTAACCCTACGCCTAGCATTAGGTCTTAAAGTAAAGCATTTAATCTCGGCATCAGATAACTCGGAGCACACAATATGAATAGATCTATCGCATACATCGCATTTAATGAATTTATCAGTTCTTTCATCAATTAATAAATTACACTTAATACATGACATATTTTAACAACAATTAATTCCTCAATAACAGCGATTATGATAAATAAGTATGAAAAATGTATTGATATTACGGGGAAAAAGACAGGGACACACTTCACAACGACCGGGCCGATAGCCGTTGACTAACAGACAAACAAGAGGGCCGCGGAATAGGATGCCAGGGAAGTGAAAAACAAAAGGAAATATCAATACATGCAAAACTATTACGATTGTTACTCTTACTATTGTGTTAAAATAAAAATACCGGCAATATTTAGGAAATGCAAAACAATAGAATAGAATAAAGTTTGAAATAACTAAATGGACAAAAATATAGCACTATGCGGAAACATGCAGATGGAGAGTAAAAAAAAAAGAAAAAGCAAAAAGATAAAAAGAAACTCACGTAAAAATTCACCCACAGGATTAAATAAAACTAAAATCAGAGTGTAACTATCACACAAGAGAAATCCGATTCAACTGGAAAGCACTCAGAGATTAAGATTGTACGTGTATACACTGCGACAGTCAGTGAGAGACTGGGTTGTGGAGCAATTTTAAAGCTGGGCACTAAACTTTAAGCAACTATTCAAACTGATGATCCCTAGCCGTATTGAATGAGGCGTAGGAGTGTTAAAGTTCGAAAGAAGATCCCTGATATGCTAGACGGATAATCTACATTATCAACTCTCAATAGCGCTGGGGCAAACTTCGACTATCTTTTAGGCGGAAATACTTCCCAAAGATGTTTGGTTTGCGCTTGAAACGGGATGGGAGGTGTTAATTTCGATATATGCCCTGATAACTATACTAGGGTGTCTAATTAACGTGGCGCGATTGGCTATGACAAACAGAGTTACTCTGGTTTGGGCGCCGGGCCACTCTCACATTGAAAGTAACGAGAACGCTTATCAATTGGCCAAACATTGGACGAGCAGTCTCCTCTATAATCCAGAACCCACTCTGGGTCTTTCCAAATTTCAGATCAAGGAGAAACCCCAACAATGGGAGCGCAGGGAATCCTTTATTCTTTTTGAAGGAGTCTTCTGGAAAACTAGAAGAAAAAGACTGCTCAATCAAGTATCAACAAAAACCTAATCAGACCCGGCAAGTCGGAGTTAAGTCTACTTACTGGTCTATTTATCGGTTCCTGCACTCTGAGATCGATAACCAAGACTATGGAATACATGCTCTACTGCTGCAAAGGTTTGTCATAGCAATAGCTACTACACTATGGTCAGGAGGCTATATATAACTTCTGAAATGTGAAGATGACAGCACCAAAGAAAACCTTCAAGTTTACGTTAAACACTAGGATTGAATGGTAAACCTAGTCAGCGTCTTCAATGCCTCAGCCATCATATAATAAAATACAAGTTATATACAGCTTTTTGTAGAATGACCTTTACATAAAGCTACTTTTATTATCACCCTTTAACTGTTACTCATGGAATTTTTTAACGAAGTAATTCAATCATCTTATCATTTAATCTTTAGACTTAAAAAGCAATTTTTGTGGTACAGTTAGTCATTTGTTTAATATAATAACTATACCCTTTCCTTCAATATACCTACTTTAAGTGTTTCATAAATAACCGTGCAGTTTTCTTCATCGGCCATGCTTATCTGTAATTTTCGCTGATGATAAAGCCATATTGTTATCCACACATAAATTTCTTAGTCACTGATGTAGTTGTAAGTCACACGAATTTGTTGTAGTCTCTGGAATATCTCATGGCTTAAACCTGGTTCCCATACTGTTTATAATATTCGACAACTGTTTGCCATGCTTTCTATACGTCCAAATATGATTTCCGCTGATTATTTTAAACTACATCCTGAGGCAAATATTTAGAACGGTATTGCGATGCAATATTATCTGGGCGAATTAGTGAGATGCATATTTTAAAATGCAATACTGCAATTTATTGGTTGCTTATGTTCATACTCTATGCATCAGATTTAGAATCAGAAGAATAACTTGAATTCATTAATTGGTCATGCACAAAGTTCAATGATGGAATCTTACTTTAATTTGCTGGACAGTGCTACGTGATTTTAAAATTATGGATTTGTGTTTCTTTCCGTTATTCACACAATTGAATCAGATTATATTTATATACAGGCGATTTCTAAAATACTTTTCTCTTCGACAAACCATTGTATACACGTAGCACGATATGTTCGACAACATATTGGGTACAAAGTATTTCCTATCAGATGGATAGATTTTAGTAGAATCTCATCAATTACTTTTTTACCGCAATGCATTAGATCCGACAAATCCCCACGTTGTCGTATTTTTACCTGTACGATCATCTTGTCGTATTTTTATACGGCTAAGATCTTTGGCCTCCCCGCGTTTTCTTGCTTTACAGACGTTTAACCGTCTGTTGAGGATATATATCTCCTCGTAATCTTGGAAATTCTTGTTTCATACGTTCGTATTTTATCCATAGTTGATCGAATCTCTCTTTCTTCTTCTGCTGCGATTACATTGGCTATTTTTAGATACTTCGGTATGTAGTTTAGTGTTGACAATACTGCTTCTCTCTCCATTTTTATTTTTAGCCACAATTTATCTCGTTTAATAAAATCTAGCTTCTCTTGTTTGCTGGTTTTTATCAATGTCCTTGGCAATATTTCGCCTTAATTCTACGAACATAATTGATCGTTTGTATGTTACAAAACATCTCTCTAAGTCGGTAGGTACAAAATGATAATCAGTGTTGTGAAAATATTTGATATTGTTTCGAAATAATATTTAGTTCTAAAGTGGTGGGAACTCATGTATGTTTGAGGCTCACCTAATAATGAAATAAATAATGCGATTAAAGAAAATGTTTTTAGAGCTTTGCTTATACTGACAATGAGACGAAGAGAAAATGATTTAGCTAATCAGCACTACTTGGGCCTTAAGTTATGACCACTGTACTTTAAACTCTCCATTGAATTCAACACACAGAGATATTTATTATTACCTCTGATATTTATTGCTTACTTTTGTACAGCCCCCCGATGAATAGGTTGTAACATATTCAAAGAGAAACAATTTTGCATTAGTCAAATATTTTGTTTTGGTGTTCGCTGGTCTCGTCAACATATTTAGTAAAACGATGCAAATGGTTGTGTAATTAGTGTACCTGTCCAATGGCAGCTATTGATGTGGAACTAAACCTTACTCTTCTCCACATTCTGGTGCATATGCAAAAGGACTACACGCAGAATTTCGGGGAAGGAATGATTAACTGCAGGCCTACTGGAGGTGACCAAATCTGTGACATGTCTCGGGGCGATATGCCAAAAAAAAAAATCAGCTTTATGAAGGAATTTACTACAAGGCTTAGCAACAAAAGCGAGTGGGATCAAGACAGCATCTTAAAACTCAACAGAAATGCCATCAAATGGTATACGGATGGCACCAAAAAGACAAAGGGAACTGGAATAGTGTTATATAGGCTTAGAACCAAATATTTCGAAAGCTTCGGCACGTAGCAGGCGAAAATACACCGTGTTGAAAGATGTGTCCAGTTCAACATCTACAGAAACTAAGAAAAGAAAGAGATTATAATAATGTGTGATAATCAAACAGCCATCAAGGCGCTGAGCTCAAACATAATCAGCTCTAAGATGATTTGAAAGTGTCTAGATAAACTAAACGAGCTAGCCAAATGGTTACTTTCTTACCCTTTTGTGGGTTCTATATATACTTCTATATATAATATTGGAAAGGAATGAGGCAAGCTAAAACTCTTCTGGAAACTTGTAACTGGAAGAGATCCATAGAATACATCAACCTAAGTAAAAATTATGTTCGCATATTGACAAAGATGATTGATGTTAATATTTTTCTAATTATCCAGCAATTTTGAGCTAATGAGCAAAAGTGGTTCCTGTGTTTAATTTAACGCATCAAATATGGTAAAAATTAAAATACTGCAAAAATGGTTGAAGTAACAATTTACTTTTCTTTACCATGCTTCCTTAGAGAAATTACAGACTTTTCAATGTAACTTATTGTCTGAGCTGATTTTAAGTTAAATACAATTTAATGGCATAACGTTAAAATCCATCCAACTTTATTACCAACGATATTAGGTAAGTTGCAAGATGTATAGTCTGAAACATTGTTACGTAAACATTCTGACCGTTCTGCTAAAGTGAATATATTTTCATATTCTCCGAGTGCGCAGATATTTCATACAATAAAAGCATAATGGTGAAAACAAGTAAGCTTTGTTGTCCTATATTTCAAATGCAAAAATATTAGAGAGGGTCTGCACGTGTAGTAAAAACTGTGAAAAAATCCGAACTACTAGCGAAATTACGGAAATAATTTAATTATCTCGTGTTGCGCTGTTTTATACCTCACGTTATGTTGAGCGTAACAAGTATTTGTCACAATTTACAACGCAAACAGTTTGTAATAGCTTCTAGACGTGTATATGGATGTTGTACATTCCACTGTCCGTATTTGCCCAGTATTTTTTGTGCCACTGTCAGTCTGTTTGGAGCAGGCTTTTGTTTGTCCAGCATGTTTTTATGGGAAGATAATTGAATGGCCGGACACTGTCAGAGTTATCTGACTTATTAATAAATGTAATTACGGCGGCGAGATTTCCTTGCAAGAACTTTCGTGAAAATTATTACTGCAAATATTTGCTCTACCAGTTTTTGTTCGGTTGGTGATATTGTCCGAGTTGTCAAGTTCAGAACATTTTATCCGCTGTGTGACAATTAAATCAAATCCAATTATATAAATTCGTCAAGTCATAAACAAAAGCGGTTTCATACATACATACTAATCCGTCCTCTTCAACCTTTCTAAGGTGTAGAGGGGTTTCATATAATATTTAATTAAACGTTTAAAGTATTATCTAATTCTTACATTTCTTGTTTGGGAAATTGCTAATTTAATTTGTTTTTGTTATTTAACTGACAGCATTTTGGCTAAAATGTAAGCCACAATATCGCGGTACATGTTAACATACCTTTTGTCTCTACTTAAATAGTCTGGCTTAAATTACCTAATGACGTTTCACAACCAGCTATAGTCTCATTAATTAGCCTTGACATTTGCTTTGAAACATTTTATATATAAAGGAGCGTCGCAGGTCAACCGCAGTGTAATTACTGAAATTTTGTGGACATTCGCATCTGAATATTTTAAAGTTAACTCATGTGAATAATTTAAACATGCCCATCCTTTATATCTTGTATGAAGCCTATGGCTATACATGTTAAAAATTCATCCTTTTCCAGTTTATTAAATCGATGAGATTGTTTGCCTTTTGTTCTTTGTTTTATCTACTCGTATTTGAGAAAACAGAAGCAAGAAGGATTAAAGTAAACCACGAAGATTTTCATCGAAATTTTGTTGCATTAAGTGAATTATAGCCAGCGTAAAACATTCAGAATCTATCTAGTGCCCTATTTATATTCAAACTGAACTTTAAGCCGAAAGATCTTGAAACTATTCTTTTATGCATCGCATTGCTTTATCTTGGAGATATAAAATATTCATACGAACTGTGCTTTTTCAAAGAAGTAGAAAGAACGAAGTTGTTCAAATGCTATTTGCTTTTGCTCGGATGCACAAGGAGCAAAAGGACGAATAATATCCCAGGTCTTGAATAATTTTCGCATTCTGAAAATACAAAACATTTATTTATTATTGGTATTGTACTAGCAGAATAACAAGAATATATTTACCGTGGTGGTGCTTTTATTTAAGGATATCTTATTTTTGATTTTTGTTAGTTCTTTTACATAACTGACACAGAGTATGAAATTCGGTTTACATTATAATTTGCTCTTCCTGTCCTTCCAGTTCCAAAATTGTTCTAGAATTATTGTTGCCGATCAACTCCTCTTCAAACTTAATTTTAAAGTGCCTCGACTATCATCTAGACACGCCTTTCACACGACTGCGATATGTTTCGCTCTAACTTATTCTGCTACACACGCAATCATGTTTCACATCAATTTATCTGCAAACTTTGTTTTTTTTTTTAGTACAATAATTTTACTTTGTTACAATAATTATTATCTTTAACTTTTTAGTTATAAGTTAACTATAGTGTATGACGGTTGCCTGTTTTTCGCTGTTCTCTGGTATAAGATTACGCAAACAGTTGACAAATAACTCATTTTTCTTTTTAATGTATACCTTCCAAATGAATTACAGTTTATCGCTACATGTGTTTTGTCTAATTGTTTTCGGTTTCTTTTTTTTTTTTTTTGAAGAAAAGCATTTTGCATGTTAAAACCAAAAAATGCTATGTTAGAAAATTGGAAGCCGTTTTTCAATCATTTCTGTAAAAACAGAATTGAAAATACGATATTAATAAAGCCATATTATCTAGCGAGCAAAATAAAATTAAATATAATCGTGAGGTGTTGCCTCAAGTGGAAGAACTAAGCATTATCAAGGAATTCGGATAGGCTTCTCAATTAGCAACATTGTAAAAGCAATTAGTGTGCAGATTCGTTCATTCTTAGATACGCATGACTTTTTGCCCTTGAAGCAATCGGGATTTCGTCCGGGATATAGCTGTGAGTCTGCGTTGGCTAACATTGTTTACGATTTATTGCGCAGTATCGATGATAATCAAATTACAGTTTTGATATTGTTGGATTATTCTAAGGCCTTTGATACTATTAATCATGCTCTTTTGCTCAGCATCTTAAAGTATATAGGTTTTTCTCAAAACTCTGTCGATTTTTTCTTTTCTTACTTATTCAATAGATCCCAACAGGTTTCTTATGATGATCGTTTATCTTCTCCACTCCCAATTATATCAGGGGTTCCCCAAAGCAGTATTCTGGGACCTTTACTTCATGTAATTTACACCTCAAACATCATTAAGTGCATGCAATATTGTAATTATCATCTTTATGCTGATGACACACAACTATATTATACCTTCAATCCTGGAGACATATATGAAGCCCTATCATACATAAATAGTGACCTTCAGTCACTTGTTAACATGCCTGAAAAACATTGTCTTAGAATAAATAATAAAAAAACTTCTGTTTTGGTTCTTGGCCGTGAAAAAATCCGAGCTGCGATTTTGAAGGATATTGAAATTAAAATCAAAGATGATGTTTTCATTGTATCTGATTATGTGCGTAATTTGGGCCTTTTCCTTGACACCAAACTTCGTTTTAAAGAACACGTTTCACATTTAATTAGATTGGGTTACAGTAGTTTGAAGGTTTTGTATGGTAGTAAAGACTGTTTGGATGTCGGTTTGCGTAAGGCCTTATGCGAATATTTGGTTTTTTCAAGATTTAATTTTTGCATAAGCGTTTATTATTACTGCTTCGACACCATTGACAGAACTAGACTACAGCGTTTGCAAAATTCGTGTCTTAGATTTATTTATGGGATACGTAAATTTAACCGAATCTCTCATACACTCGATTGGGCTGGTTGGTTAAATATCTTTGCCAGAGCTGAATTTTCTGCTACCATCTTTTTCTATAAAGTTATTTATTTCAAGAAACCAAGTTATTTGTTCCGTAAAATTTTGTTTAGAACAGATGTGCATAATATCAATATGAGATACGTAGGCTTATTAACTCCTCCAGTTCACCACCTTGAAATTTTTAAAAGATCGTTTGGATATAATAGTGTTAGACTTTGGAACAATATTTCATTAGGTATGCGTTCTTTGAGTCCGCTTTCTCTGTCCCATCAATTTCGAAGGAGTGCTTTCTTTAACAAGTAAATACATTTTAATTTTCCTTTATAACTTTCTATTACTTTTCTCTTTATGCTTTTTGCGCTTAGATTTGAATTATTATTACTTTTTGCTTATGATTTTTTGTTTACCGGGTTAATGTTATGCGGCTTATGCTTTAAGCAGCTGATTCTGCACCCTTTGGCATGTTGGTTGAATATTTAGCTTTTACTTACTTATTTTTATACTATGTTTGATGCCAATAAACCGCTGTTATTATTATTATTATTATTAATTACACATTACTATTTATTTATTAATAAGCACACAATACAAACATAAAACATGTCTTTAGATGGTACGTTAAAAACTGGCTGGAATGGTTGGTAGTGCTACCAGATGCAGAGAAAAGTAATTCATTATTATTATCATCAAGTGCGATATGTGACATTACAGAGAACTTAATCTAAAAGAATAAAGGGATGCATATTGCAATATTGTGCTATTTTCAATAGGTGTAACAGGTAAATGTTGAGTCCTTCATATCGCAGGACCTGTCACCATGACCTCTTGTCCGATACTGTAATCATTAGGTGTTTCTGTCTACTGTGCGGAACATATTTGGTTTAGGAAAAAATAGAAATGTGTGCTGTATGCATGAACTTGTATTAAGCAAGAACAGAATGTAATACACTGCGTTTAGTCTAAAGGAGGTGTAAGGTGCAACTATGATCAGTTGTTTTTCATGTGTGAACCAACTATAAAGTGCGAAGAGCACAAACCAAAAACTTTAGAATTGTTAATTAGGCTAGAATTTGTTGTTGTTCTCGTGGTGTAAATAGTGCGAGCAGTGCAAAAGAACACACATTTGTTTTGGTAAATGCGGGTAGTGTGTGTTTCGTGCGATTTTAGACTATGAAAACGATGTTGTGTATGTGTGTTAGTATTCACTTTTCGTTGTATCGTTGAAATATATTTGTTTGCAATTACCGTTGTAATAATGTTAGTAAGTATTGAAGTGCACTCATTTTTCTCGTAGTATTTTTCCCTATATCTAATTTTAGATCCAATGGTTTATAAACGTAGTCCGTTAAAATTTAGTTACTAGTAACCTAATAAATAAAATAGAAAAACAGCGGAATTTCATAAAAATCTCAACATTTTCGCATTTTCTTGACCGGTACCGGCGCAGTGAGATTTGCTGAAAATTAAATTTATCATCGTCTATTTCTCAATGAAAAATAAATCCAATTCATAGAGTAGGGCGTGGCGCGCGGCCTGTTATTGCCTAATCTTCAACTATCTGTATATGCGTCGTATTGCTGAATATCGGTATATATTATATCGATTGTTACCGATCTCATACGTGCTTCTTAGTTCATCGATTACGCCTTTCATATAACACAAACACAAACAAAGCTCTACGATGCATGTATGTGATAGTAGAGGTCATATTTATAGACCTATACATATATTGAAATGAAGACGTGGGGGGTTCGAATCTTGGCTGTCAAGTTGATCAGCCAACATCGTTAACTCTTAAGTTGGTTTAGTTAACAATTTTTTGTATTTGCTCTTTATGTGGACTTTTTATACTATGTTTGCTGTTTTCTTAATTGCTAATTTGTATCTCTGAAGGAGCTAATAAATAAGCGAAAACTTGGATTGATATGTAAATGAATCATTTCAACTTTTATGGGATAGAAGTATTGACATCACCAGCGTGAAAGGAATTCTTTATGATTATTTAAAAGCTTTTTGTACGGGTTCCGTTGAGAATCCAGAAGAAGCATCTGTAGGAGCAGGGATGATCAATTCTATCAAAAACTTTGTTGGAGTCCCTACATATGACCTTTACTTGTTTGTCATCGATATTGTCAATAATTGCTAAATTGGTTGTAATAGATGTGCTTCTCAAAAGATCATCTTGTTCGTCGGATAACTTTGATAACATTTGCGGTTAATATGTGAATGTCTAATTTTCACGTGTCTGTCGTTGTTCCTAAAGATTGGTATCACCTTTGCGGTATTTCATTTCATTTAAAAGAACTTAAGTTATTTTTTGTCATAAGTAAATAACAGTATATACAACATGCCCAGTGATAGAGAGATTTTTTTTTTGGAACATAATTTCTAAACCAATAGTGTTTAATTAAATTATCTTTGCGTATAGTTTAGCCTGTAAGACATATGGAGGAAAACAAAATAAAAGACAAAGAACGAAATAACATTATTCCTGTTTTCGTCGAACTTTCAAGTTGACTATCTAGGAGATGCAATTAAAACTTCAAACTCCGGTCTTAATTACGCACTTTGAACCGTATATAGTTTGAATGCGATAACAACTTCTCGCCTTCTACTTTACTTTGAAAATAGAATTCACTGCAGCTCGTTTGCAACCACCTCATATAGCTGACATTCTATTAAAATTCCTTAACGAGATTGGGCTGTATAAGTGAACACAAGTACACAATACAAGACGATAGATTTTAATAGAGAGCATCATTTTGTTATAATACTGAACTGTAATACTGTATTTATATACAAAATAAAGTAAAACAAAAAAAAAATGCTTCCCTGTTACGTTCAGCTGCTGGTGGGTCAACGTAATAGTAGGAATAATGTATGGGATGAGCGAGAATATGAATTGATTCATTGTCAAATAAACTGTGGAATTCTACTTCAGGATCTAAACCAACATTAGGACTTTTTACACATTGATATGACGTATTATGTTGCCATTATACCAGATTGTCATCAAATGGCAAAATAGGTAGAGAAGGGGCGTATAGAAATGTAGTAGGTGGAAATATATCGGGTGAAAATGTGAAAATTGTAATTTAGAAAAGAATCTAAAAATAATGAATAGATACTTTAAACGTAGAGTGAACATAAAAAGAACAAATTGACATGCTAATAGAGTATAAATATAAGGAACCATAATAGACATTAAAGAGGAAAAAAAAGAGAGAGAGAGTTCGGCTTGTGTCCCCTAGGCAGCGTACATGCAAACTCTTGATTTCCAAAGAGGCGATAGTGGATAAAGTTGCGATAGCGATGAAGGTGCTGATGATTGCCAGGTAGGCAGAAACGTTCTTAGTGCTATCCTCCTTTCAATGCTTTTGCTGGTATGATGATTCTAACAATAGACCATGAGTTCCGCCAGGGTGCGGTTGAGGAAAGCAACCTTTATGGCAAAATATAAGTAGGAGGATATGCAAGATAAACCCATACTAGTTAAAATACACATAACGGAATATTTTATTGATGCTGTCAGCTACATATGCCGATAACCAGACCAAAAATGTATCAAAACTTCATTAGAATCATATTGCATTTAGGACGAAAGGGCAGGATTGCCGATCAGAGAATGTAAATAACTTCTATTGCCTTGGATTGATAATAACGTGCCATATAGAAGCCTGAGAATGCATCATAAAAAGCAGTAAAGCAGAGGATGCTAAACATAAATTGGTGTTAGATAAAATAGGTGGAATGGCAAGGTATGGCGGCGGGTGGAGGTTAAGAATCAACAGGTAAATAAAGAAAACATTTAGAAACTTATTCATAACGGGTTACGTAAGTGTCCGAAGGGTTAAATGGCTGGGACATCTGAGCCGTATGCCAGAGTACAGACAAACGAAGAGAGTGATTGAGGGAAACAAAATGTTGCTGTGACGGTTGGGCATTGAATAAGAGTATATGGAGGACTATGGTGATGACAAAGAAATTTAACGGAAACTGAGGTATAAGTCTTAAACAACTTGTAGGGTTAAACTATATGATATTAATTAAATGCCTTGATTTGACTTCATTCACTGCAACCACTTGAACTATTATATCATAAAAACTTTGACTTTGGGAAATGTGGAAATTGCAAAGAATTATTGGTGTACTTATATATAGTTGATAAAAGTTAGCCAACATTTATGGTAAAAAGTTTGTAAATTTTTCCTATAAACCAAAGCTAAAACCTCTCTTCTGCATATCATTTTTTTTGCGTCTGAACACACAACTTCCATACAAAAAGTAATAAAATATGTACTCACGAATTGATGAATTAATTCTTTTAATGGACGGGCAAACTCTCCAAAGTCCGATCCGAAACGTAACACTCGTGGTGATATCGGAATTTTGCAGCGTAACAGGTTCTTTGGTATAGATCCAGGAGCCGCTGACGAAAACTACGAGGAGGGTAACCAGTGCCACCAGTCCCCACAATACTCCCAAACGGGACAGTCCCTTCGAATTGCAGCACATTACAGCACGTCGCCGGCAGTGCACCAGTAATAACAGCGCCAGTGCCACCACCTTCGTACGGTCGGCAGCAATTTTAATTCCATTTTAGGTGCACAACTGGTAATTGTGCCGCTGAGTAATGGAGAAAATTGAATTCGTGCCTTATATTTATTATTAGTCGGGACTTTATTAAAAACATTCCTTCCGCTAACTCGATTTTCCGATTCTCTGTCCTTTCGTTCGCCGAGATATTAGTGCAATGGCTTTGGGAATTTTCCGTGGAAAATTTTAATTGCTCTCTTAGAGACCGAGGATTCCGCATTTACAACCTTGAAAAGTCATAACTTTAATTGAAACTTCTGAGAGTTAGCGGTAGATCGAAGTTAGTTCTGATGGAGGGAGATTCAACAATATCCCGCGGCGAAATTCCAGCTGTAACGGGAAGAAGATAATCAGAAATCTAATACTTTAACAACGTTATTAGAAACTGCGCTTTCACAAGATTCAGAATATTTTGAACTTAGGTGCAAATTGCTGTTTATTCCTTAGTATCCCTGTTAATAGTCAAATACAATCCAATTAATTTTGCTTTCTACTTGTTATTTTATCTAAAACGCATAGGACTTACTCCTAGTATAATAATATAGTACAAAATATACATTCCACGATTTAATTGAGATAATACCCACGGCATAAAAATACGAACATTTATAAATGAATAATTTATTTACTGCAATTAGCGTTAGGCCATTAACTAATCGACTGAATTGAATACACGACTGTTCAAATTGATAGTATGCATTATATGTGATCAGTTACGCGTTAGGATATATGTTGTACCTGTGCACTGTCATATATCTCCATATATATATATATATAAACATTAAGTGAATTGTGCAACGACAGGGATAAAGTACTAATTTATTATAGGATACAGTATTAATAGATAACATTTTTATACACTATTTATTCAGTATAGTATATAGAAATTGTTACACCTAGGGCTTACGAGGGCATGCAAACTATCTTTTTTATACGAAATTAGTTCGTGAAAATCGATATATTTTTAGTACTGCACTCAAATTAATAGCTCAAAATTATGAAATATGACGAACTTTTATTTGCGCCGTCGTCAACCACAAAACAATCTAATATCCTCAATTTATTGTATTTAAGTGAATATCTGATTATTTCACTATTGCGATATTCGTACCCAAATAATAAATAGTATTTTTTTAGATATGTTGTATTGCATGTTATTTATTTAACTTGATACTTTCATACATGTAAACAGCGTTGACATCGATGTTCGTGCATTCGTATGCATGAATCGCCAGAAATAAACTGTAGAGTGCACTCAACAAACATTTTTTATTTAATTTATATTGTGTCAGACACAAATAGTATCAATTAAATCCTCACCACAAAATGTACTTATTAACTTTAAAATATAAGTATCAAGAAAGTACATAAACTGTCAAGAGGTTTTTCTAATAAACTGGCAAACAGTGAAATCATATAGTTTATTTACGTTATACATTATTTCAAAATAAGAACTGGCAAAAGTAGGTCGATTTACCCATTAAAATTTTGACACAGTCAAATAGATATTATTACACCAAATAAAATATTAGAAACATTTCTTTAAATGAGAATTAATCAGTTGAGTACCTCACGAAACACAACATAATACACCGACAACAATATGCATTCCAAAAGAACTCACAAATAACTTGAGCAACATATGATTCAGTAAACAATTTAAAGAGAAAACTAGCGGATCAGAACATAGTGGTAATTATATTTTTGGCATGAAAAAAGTCTTCGACACTATATCAGATCCAAAACTAATTGAGGAAATAGAAATCTTGGGCATAAAAAAATGGATTACACTTTATTAAAGACCTACGTCCTAAGTTTTTCTGGGTTCGGTTGTCAAAATAGTTGTCAAACTATCTATCATTCAAATGTAAGTGATATGTATTCTAAACACTAGAACTGCCGGTATATTAATCTTAGTAAGCCGAAAAAATATTATAGGCACCACGGCTAGGAAGTGTCTTTATGGAACTTGTTCGATAAAACATCACCTTTCAGATTTGATATCTAAACAACTATTTAACATTTTCTTAAATACTTCAATTTTGTATTTGTTATATTAAATTTTTTTTTTGTTATTCACCACTTGTCTCTTTTAATTTAAATCTGTGTTTAAAATTTACCTATTGAATTCAATGGCAAATGATAAAAATCCAGAATTACTGCCACACAAAGAATTGGGATTTTGTATGCTTATGCATAAGTCTTTAACAGCAAAATGAATCTATAATGTAATAATATATTAGAACAGGGCTGTCCAACTTGCAAGGCCTCAATGGCCAAAACTAAAACCTTTGATGTGGTTGCGGGCCATATAATAATTTTGTTAAAGTAATAACAAAATAACGTGGGGTATAAAAATAATTACGCGGGCCACAACTAATAGCATCGCGGGCCGGATGCGGCCCGCGGGCCGCCAGTTGGACAACCCTGTATTAGAACATAAGTTTCATAAAAGGTGCTTTTGTAGCACGGGGCCTAGTTTGGGAAACGAAAGAGTTTTCTAAAAGTCGATTTATTATTTTTACAGTGCTATAATGAGCTACATCATAACACTGTTTTCGTAGCAAAGTTATTAACACATAACCATGAAAAACTTATGAGAGGTAACAGCTGCACACTATATATCAACCCCACAATTAAAAATAAATACTGAAAGCAGTGCTATGATCAGTTTCATTGTTTTCGAATCGCTTCATTATGGCACCGAAATAGAAAAATATATTTAAACGGTAGATTAGTATTTGTATACAATTCAGCAACCATGTCGGAAAAGTGCCGAAGTGGGCGTGACGTCTAGCATCTTAAATCACGCACTGGGTGGTCTGTTAACGTAAACGACAAATAAATTCACAAACAAATTTCGTAGTATTTGTAGACAACCATTGAATATGCTTAAATGAAGAATAACCACATTTTCATAGGACGCTACATCGCAAATATGGTTCGCAAATAATGTTTTAATCAGAAATAATAAGCTCCTCATACTACAACTTAGGGGTTGCCAAGACAACATGTTATCATAACTGCCTTTAGAATTAACTAATGATGAAAATCACATGAATGGATTTACTCTACCGAAATTATATGAACGTATTTCAGTGCTATTTATAGGAATATTATTGTTGTGAGTATAATGTTGTCTGCCTTGGCTGAAGCGTACATATCACGTGCTCGTAATAATGCCTGCACATAATGAGGTTTATAGTACCCACGTTCATAAACCTAACCAAGTTTGAAAATATACCTAACAGTATCTTTGCTTATAACATTAACTGTATGACCAGAATATAAACAGGATTTCATGAAATCCAAATGACCTTTAAATATACTTATATAATAATATAGAAGTTTTTTTTGTTAAAGTTTTATTTATTCGTACATACAATTAGTCAAACTCTTTCATTTAATTTCAAAAGTTATGCACAGTACATTTGAATTTTCACGTTTGGTATAAAGTCTTTATATTAAAGGAAAAGAAAACTGATATTGCGTATTAATGCAAAAGTTTAAAAATTTAATGACTGAATATATTAGAAGTACAAGTTCCAAATACAAAACTAGTTTAGAGGAACAGAATTAGACAGATTTAGTGAGATCTGCCGGACTAGCTTCGCAGAAAACAGTCTTTCAAAATGGCATAGTTAACTAAAAAAAATTATAATTTAACTAAAAAAATATTTTTTTTATAAGAAGTGTATGGCCAACATTATTAATATTAAATAGATTTTCTTCTCTGATTATAATCTTAAATAATTAATTGATCCAGGCGAACTGAACCATTTCTCGAAAGAATTTTTGCTATTAATTTTTTGATATTCCTTTACATTTTCTGAAACCATTCTTAAATTGTAGTATTTGATGTTTTCAGTTATATCGCTGCTCTTTGTGTAAATATATCTTGTATTTTTTTTTGTAAATATGTTTTTGAAATTAACGAGGTACACGCGAACGCTCCTCTACCTTGGATAGAAAAAAGTACTTAGTTCGTGTAATGCTACATACGATTGTTTGATGAATGGCATAAAATTGGATATTGGAAAAGAATTAAAAAACGTTTCAAGCTACAACAGTCTCTCCTACAGTTTTTTGATGCTTTATAAACGGTATTAAATATAATACGATAACTGCTAATTTATACTTCTTTTGCTCTAACTGTCATTCAGTTGTAGGATAAATAAAATGGCATACAATCTCTCAATCTAGAATAGTACATTCTTTGAGTTCCACAATTTTAAGGTTTGTAGTATAATAATTATTGCTGTGTTATTTGTGTAATGTCTTTTTTAAAGAATTTTTTAACCATTTATTAATTAGATTATATATATAGTAGCCCATGATTAGGTTGAGTCTAGTTAAATAAGTTTTAGTAAGTAGTTAGTAGTAGTTAGAGTACTACTTTTGAGAGTTGGTTATTTTTAAAGGTGGGTGAATGTCATTGATGAGAACATAGTTTTTAATTCTACTCAGCTTCCTTTTATAACAGCCTCTAAGATTCTTTTAAGTAATGGTAGGTTACTCTTCTACAAAATTCATATTTCTGCAGAAACTGTGTTATATATTATGTGTAACCTTAGTTACATAGAGGTTATTGATATTGTGAATTGTCTAAAAAATACAGAACATTACGCTCCAATAACGCTAGTAGCTATTTTAGACTGGTTGGTATAAATTTTCCAAGAAATTCAACCATGCCAAGTAAACGTAACACGTCCGACTTATTTTGTGAAACAGGTATATTTACTATAGCCTTGATATAATTCTTGTTTGCTTCTACACGTTGCTTAGAAAATATTTGACCCATAAATTTTACGCTTGTAGACTTAAACTGAATCTTAGACTTATTAAACTTGACATTATATTTCAGTGCTCTCTCCAATACGGCTGTCAAATTTAGATCATGCTCTTCTTCAGTTGAACCAGTAATAATTAAGTCATCAAAATATATACCTACACCTTTTATATCCCCAAACATTTCATAGGTGCGGAGCTAATTCCAACCGGAAGTCTACAAAACTGATAGCGACCGAATGGTGTCCCGAATGTGCAAAGATCTGCACTATCGCCATCAATTTTAATTTGAAAATATCCGTCCTTCATATCTAAAATTGTAAAATACTGTTTTTTAGACAGCTGACTCGAGATTTCTTCAGATGTTGGAATAAGAAAATGCTCCCTTTTAATTGCTTTGTTTAAATACTTTGGATCAAGACATAGCCCCAAATCACGATTCTCTTTTTCTACTATGACAAGCGAATTAAGCTATTCTGTTGGCTTATTAACTTTCCTAATAATGCCTTGAGTTTCAAGTTTCTCTAATTTACTTTAACACGATCATGCAACACATGAGGAATCCTTCTTATAGGTTGCACGCATGGGATAGCATTCTTCACTACCGTTATATGGTGATATGAAGGAAAACTACCTAACCCTTGAATGACTGAAGGGAACCTACTACCTAGATTATCTAAGCTGCTAAATTTCACATTAACATTATCAACTCTCTTAATTAATTTTAGGTTAATACATGCTTGTAAACTTAACAGAAACCTTGTACATAACTGAAAAAAATTGACATACAATACTTGGGTTTTTACCATATAAACCATATAGTGTTTTTTTTTTCTAAAATTAATAATACAAGTGGATACGCTGTACATGAAATTTATTATTTTGGCGGGGTAGAGAAATAACACAATCTCATATCTTTTTTTGTTTTTGTTATCTGCGGACACGCGTATTGTGTGGAAGGATTGTATAGAACTGTTTTTTTAGGTTTGAAACGCCCAAGCTGTTATTACGAATTGAAACATGGGTAATAAATTCCCGTTTCAATTAATAACATGTGGGTCCGCTATCTTTTTATTAATTTTGCCCGCTGGCGCGGAACGATTGAGATAAACCTGGAGCGGCGTTGCACGTTATTGCAAAAAGGTAAGGGAAATAAATCCTTTGTAATCAGAGGTCGTAAAAGATTTAGAGAGACATACACGGAGCTTAAGACCTGACCCATTAATGTTTTTAGCGAGCGTCTGGCAGCTGGTGGACAAGGGTAGAACACACGAATGAGATCTATTAATCTCGGCCCGAAAGGTAATTGAGGCAATATTACACAGTCCATTAGCCGCACGGTGATGTGATACATGCGAACCGCGGCGGCCGAAATAGATAAACCGGTGCCAGGGAGGGGATGTGCAAGCTTTAAAAGTTTTAACTGGCGAAAAAAAGATCGGGTGTTTCCCCTTTTAATCGTCCCTCTGCTAATACTCCACCCTCAGCTATCCCATTTCGATTCTGGCGTTTCCTTTCTTCGCGCCAACATTGGAAAGGCGAGAAAGTATTTTATACGTTCATTTGGGTAATTCACTTCGGGTAAGTGGCGCCCTTTTTTCTTCTCTGGGTTTCGCGTTTCTCAAGTTTATTACGAGGACAAAAGAAAGTAAATTGGGCTTCACTTCACACAGTCACAGAGGATCGTGATTCATTAGGTAGATATGTTAAAGCCGAGAGTCAAGCGGCGCAAAGAAGTGGTAGATATTGTGTTACTTAGGTGTAGCTTCATCTCAAATTTGCAATTACCTATCTTTGTGGTGAAACAATTCATGTTAGAATTAAATTTATGAAGTAGGTGCTGAAAACAATAATTATCTTTGCTTTCGTGTTGAGAAAATCTATAACTTGCAAACCACATTGTGAGTCGTATAATAAACAATAGAATGTCCGCGCCATAAACGTTGAATATTACACTGAGATAAATGCTCGAAATTTCATATTTTACAATAATGGCAATCATTTTGTTTATTAACTATGATTAAATAGATAGTCATTGTTAACCCTAGAACGTATACTGGGGTTACGAGTTACCCCAACACTTTTAAAATTTTCCGCCAAATTTTCTAGTTCACGGTAGATTGCGCTGATTGTCCAGACAAAGTTAGTCGACTTCCAACAGAATTAGCACGTGTGTAGAAATTTGCGGTACCGCTTGTCGTTTTTGCAATATAAATTGTTTGGGGTTGTGAGCGACCCCAGAATACGTTTACGTACTGTGACTTTTTATTGCTTCGAACTGCAAGTGATAAAGAATTTGTGGAACATGTTAAAAAAAACGGTTAATTTATTAGATTCGTACTATGAGAAGACTCTGTTAAAATGGTACGATGAAGTAGAGAGTCATGACAATGATGCAGGGAGTGACTGTGAGGACAATGTGGAGGAGTTGTCAGAGCACAACAATGAAACTTCTTCTGAAGAAGGGGAATTCGAAGAAACTTCATCTCAACGTATAGAAGTTTTGAGAGGTAAAAATGGTTTCACTTGGCGCTTACGAGAACCTGCAAAAACAAGAACTCCTTCGAGAAACATCGTGGTAAAGGTACCTGCCCTAAACAGTAGTCACTGTAGAAAAAGATGCTTGGGACATTTTATTTAGTTCCACAATTTTGAATGCAATTGTAACTCACACAAATGAAGAAATACAAAGACAAAGTGTCAATTACCAACCAGACACGAAATATATACATCCAACAGATGCTGCAGAAATCAGTGCCTTGATAGGCCTTCTGTATATCGCTGGTGCTAGAAAGGATGCACATTTATCTACACAACAGATGTTTTCTCCAGAGGAACCTCGAATTTATAGATGTATTATGCCTGAAGTACGTTTTAAATTTTTATTGAATTGTTTAAGATTTGCTGATAAAGAAAACCGTAATTGCGATGACAAATTTTCGCCTATAAGAAAAATATGGGAGGCATTTATAGAAAATTGTACCAAGAACTACTCTCCTTATTGTTACGTCACTATAGATGAGCAGTTATTTGGGTTTAGAGGCAAATGTCCTTTTCGCGTATATATAGGGTCTAAACCTGATAAATATGGAATTAAGATTGTATGTATGTGTGATTCGCGTACATATTACATATTTGATTTTCACAATTGAACGTTGGTTGGTTTGCACGGAACAACTTGTGAAGTGAAGCCGATGAAGAGTTTGATTTAGCTGACTTCTGAAGTGTACGAAGAGTTAGATTGTTAGAATGGCTTGTTGTTGTTTCCCGTGGATTGCTTTTATATGTTTTTATTTGCTGATTTTTACATTACCGGATACGCAATATTATCTTGTTTTGCAATTCAACAAAGCATGTCTGGATTAAAGAATTACACAAATTGACCAAAAAATAATTGTAAGTCAAGTAAATGTTTTTAGTTTACAGGGTAGATTTAACGAGAAGGTAGATCTAAATAAGTCAGTGTGGGTATCAAATTAAATAAATTATACACTCCGCCAAAAAAGTATCGCATAATTTAGTTTTGAATCATAAAAGTATCGCATAATCTTTGTTTGTAGCATAAAGTTGTAAATATACTTTAATGCGCTCTAAGATATAATTTCTATGATTGTTTAAATAAAATATAGGCCAAATAAAAACAAGAACTCATACTTGAGATTTTTATTAAAACAAGAAATTATAATTTTGGAAAGAAAAATGTCATAACAGTAGCTTTTAATACTGAGTATTGCCACCTCTGGCTCTTATGACCGCTCGCATACGGTTTGGCAGAGATTCGATTAACCTCCGTATATAAGCCTGATCCAAATTCTCCCACTCGTCACGGAGAGCATTTGCTAGTCCATGCAGGTCCGCTGGGGCAACATTTTGGGTTCGTATCCGTCTGTGAAGGAGGTCCCACACGTGCTCGATAGGGTTCATGTCCGGACTTACCGCAGGCCAATCTAAAACTGGAATACCAACATCGTTAAGATATTCCTGGACGATTATTGCAACATGCGGTCGTGCATTATCGTGCATTAACATGAATTCGTTTCCTATAATTGGCGCATATGGTACTACATGTTCTTCTAAAATGTCCGTTATATACCTGTGGGCAGTCAGTGTACCTCTGTCTACTGGTACTAACTCTGTACGACCTGTTAAACAGATGCCTCCCCAAACCATAATAGAGCCACCAGCGAAATTAGGTCTAGGTCTGATATTACACTGCGAATAGCGCTCACCGTCTCGTCTGTACACTGAGATACGCCTATCTGAGGTGTAAAGACCAAATCTTGACTCATCTGTGAAGAGTATATTGGCCCAGTCATTAATGTTCCAATTTACATGTTCTCTGGCAAACCTTAAGCGAGCCACTCGGTGGTTCCTAGTGAGACGAGGGGCTGTTACAGCTACTCTAGCTCTTAATCCACTCTGTCGTAACCTATTCCGAATAGTTTGAGTACTCACACGAGTATTTCTGACTCTAGCCAAGTCGTTCTGCAATTGTCCCGCAGTTACATGTCTTCGACGTAATGCTTGTAGTAGTAAATAGCGGTCATCTTGGCGAGTAGAACATCTTGGACGACCTGGTACAGGTCTTCTACTGTAAATGCCTGTTTCCCTATATCTGGCTACGGCTCTAGAAACACTTGACTGATTGATGTTCATCAAATTAGCAACGTATGCTTGAGATCGTCCATCTTCGATTAAAGCAACTATAGCAGCCACTTGTTCTGAAGTTAAATTGCTCATTTTAGTTTTAAAAGCGTTGGTACAGAACTCTGACTTCGCACTTTAAAATTTGTCCGTATAGGAAGACTTTCAATAAACAACTGAACAAACCTTACATATATGCATTTTTCTAAATGTGTTCTTTTAGAAAAAAAAAAAGTAAAAACGCTAAGTTCCATTATTTTGTTAGTGTTTTTATAGTTCACATACACGAGGCAAACTTTTTGTGAACGTATAAAAATATCTTGGTTCATAAATGCCCTTTTTTAGTTTATGCGATACTTTTTTGGCGGAGTGTAATTTCAATGATATTTTTTATGAATTTATTGTTCTTTAAAATACTATACTCCACTTTAAAAATGTGGTGTTTGATTTATATGAAATAGATTTAAACTAAATTTACTGAGGATTAGCAATAAATAACTCATAAATACACGCGCTACTTCCGTGAGCTACTTAAAAGGTTGGAGAGTGATTATTTATTCCCGCAGCAACTCTAAATTCTTAATATCTAAAGTAATTTTTGTGAGGTGTATTAAATTCCAACCGCAAAAAGCTATTTGCCTGCTGCGCCCGGAGCACGCTTTAATTTGTCCTAAACGAAATAACTTCTGAGAATATTGTTTTCCGTAGGGATATTTCGTAAATGGTGGCTCGGATGACATGCAAGAGATTGTTTTACTTCGATTTTCAGGAAAAGAGTCATTGAATTTGTGGAAAGTGTAGTTCAAGGCGGTGAAAACTAATTTAAAGTTTTTCAATAAAATCAAATAAACTGGTTCGCCGGTAGCTGTTGTGTTTATTTTATGGAAAGTGTTTGCCGTGCATTACGTAAAGGAATTTAAGTTTACTGCGAATGTCAATTAAAAAGTTTCAATTTTTATTTTTCTTATAGCACTTGTACATAAAGTTTTTGGAGTCCATTATCTTACAGGTGAAATTGTGGACGACGAGTATTTGGCTTGAGGGTGATTCGTCTAGCTTGACCTAAATATTCTCACAATTTGTGTCAATGAAAATATTCAAGTTGCAGTAAGTGGTGGTCAATATCCCTGTTCTATTACTGATGCTTTTCATTCGATAACTTAAAATGTAAAGATAAACTATTAAAGATTGATAAAATCAACATATAATATCAATAAAAACACAAATGAAGTAATTAGTAATCAATCGTTATTAACAGGTCAATTTCGCCGTACCAAGATTTACCAGTGCTATTGTAGGGTTGATTGCATTTTGAGATTAACGTCTGTATATACTGGCCTTAGCAAAGAATATGTGCATGAGAGTGTTAAGATTATGCATTAATATTAGGCACACCATATTGTCAAAACTTAATCTACAAGTTTGTTCTCTTATTAGATTAGGAACTGGGATATAGATCGACGTTACTCACTGAAATTCTGCTTGATTAGCGCAGGTAAATGTTGGAACAAAAAAAAAAGCGCTTGACGTCGGAATGCAATCAATCGCCCAGTAGCACTGATAAGCCTTGTTAAGGCGCAACGCGTCTGCCAATAGCGATTGATTCCTAATTATTTCATTCACCTGCGCGCTAATTAAGGGGAATTTTAGTAACTAACGTCGAACTACATTCCAATTCTTATTAAAGGAACAAACTTATAGATTACATTTCGATAAAATAGCATTACCCTTCCTAATATTAATGAGGTAGTTACATCGTAATTCTCATAAAAATAAAGTCATTTAGCAATTCATATTTGTCTATTGATGCTACGTTATCAGGAGATACGAGTTTACTTAGAATTATTAGACTTTACCAAGATACAGACATAGATGTTAATAAATAAAATTTAACAGAACTTATGAAGTTGAGCGCACGAGTGAAAGCAAGATTGATGTAACTTTATTGACATAGAGGTGTGAATATTGCCATATATTACGATATATACCTATGCTAACAGCAAATAAACTGAAAGTAATCTATCCATGCATAACTTAATAATCTATACTGTACTATATAAAGTCGCGTGGGTGTAGGACTAATACATTTAAGCATTAAAATTATCTCTCTCTCAGGGTCTTATCTGGGATCGTGTCGGTTGTTGAGGTAGATTTCAGAAATTCTTCGAATTTTTTTTTTTATTTAAGGTAAGGATTCTTTCTTTAATCCGCGTTAGTGAATATCCGCCTGAACGATTTCCTTAGTTTCAGGATAAAATTTTAGGAAAGATTCAAACAATATTAAGTGAGGTTAGAGGTGACTCAAACTGGCGGTAAACATACGTCTTATCTGCTTCACGACCAAAAGCTAATTGAATTCCTCGTTGCTATGGGAATTGGCTTCGATTTTGTAAAATGCTCCGCTGTGATTGGTTGAAATTTCCGCGTCTTTTCAAAATAAAAGAGCAGCGTTTTGAATTTGGGAATTAGGAGAAATATCTTGGAAATTTATTTTTGAATAAGGTTTTCATTATGAAATTCGTTTTCTACAAGTAAAATTATGTATGTGTGCCAAATTTTGTAAATTAATAATCTCTTTTTAGATACCTGTCAGTGATGTTTTTAAAATGAAAAATTCTAACTTAAAAGGAATTATATGGATAAAATAGTATTTCAAACCTTCTTTTGATCACCTGAGGATCTGTTAATTACATCTCGATCATTCTGAAAATTGTTTTCTGTAAAGTTATCACGTATGTACACTTTCGAAGATGCTTGACAAGAAATGTGAAATTTTCACTTTTTACAGAGGTTTTATACAATAATGAATTTACAACACTTGATTGGTGATTTGTGAGCTTCGAGATTCTGGTATTGCTAAACGTTAAGAAAAATTCCCTTTTCATGCTTCCGAAAGAAGTGACATAAAACTTAGCCAAAATGGCTGTTAAAAAGTATTTTGTTAATTATCAAAGTGAGTAATTTGTGATTTTCTATAATATTAGTGCCTGTTTTGACTGAAGGTCTTAAAAAAATGAATAATCGATTACTGGATGCTCGGTATGTTAAAATTTTGAATGATGTCGCAAGAATGTGTGTGTTTAAGGATGTCTTAGATCTCTTGATCGGTTGCAGGCGTTCATACGACCCTGTGGCTGGTGAAATCCGACCGTCCTTGTCGAACACAAGAGTACGTATGACTGGCCGTCCACACGATACAATCGATCGGTGTGTGTGTGATTGATTTCTAAATTAGAGCTGTGTTTGACCCATTACAATACTTATACATATTTAAATAAATTGGTGTTTGTTTGGAAAATATCTGCTTTTTAAATAGTTCTTCGTCTCGTATCAAGGCTGGAATTTTTACAGTTTTCAAATGATTACCGCTTTAGAATACAGATCACTCATATTTAAATAATTATTGACCGCTATTTTGACAACCGAACCCAGAAAAAACTTCAGAATCTTCAGAGAAGAGCACGGTCAATGGCCGGTAAAGTAACGGAGTGGTGCGTTTTTAAACTATTGAAATACTAATTCAATCTATTTTTACATTTTTTATTATCGACCTATTTTTCTTTTTGATTACATATATTCGTTTCTAAATTGTGCATGTTACTTTGGTTTTACGGAAAAATGAAGTTCCCCTACAATTTAAATCAAACAACAAAATTAATTTTTTTATTAATAAAAATGTTCATGATTATTAAAATATGATTGACTTCACTACGATTGATTATTTTATCCTTTTAATCAATACAAGGCAAAAGATGACGCCTATAGCTTAATTATTAAGCAACAATATTCTCAACTAAATCTTTCTAAGCATGCTTGCATTTTTTTATTAAGTTTCTGCTCCCAACAACCTTCAATTCGATTTTTGTTTGTTTTTAGTAGGATTTCGAGTTTAGCTAACGTGTACGATTGTGAATTACTTTCATTAAGAAGCTTTTCTGACAAAAAGATGCAATGTTGCCGTTTATCTTAAATCAAGTAAAATATGTAAATATAAAAACCCGTAATAAATTCGCTAATGAGTTATGTATGCTTGAGAATGAAAATTTATCTACTGTTAAAATTTGACATCAAGGTACCAAAATGTCAAAAAAGGTAAGAACTGTCATACCAAAGAAAACAAACTGATATTATCACACCATATCTTATATTTTCAAGTGCTACATCGAAACACGTAGAATTGAAATTGGAAATTGTGGTGCTTTTAGAAGTAGTTTCGCACATGTTTCAGTTTTATATTGGATGCTATTTTCTGAGTAGGTATGTGAAGTTATTGTAAAATCTATCCATCTCAGCATTCAAAGCTTGAATTTCAAGAACACACAAGATAATTAACACCATTGAAAATTTTATTATAAATAAACAGGAACACTCGAATGAAAACGTTCTTTTAACAAGCTGCAATAACATTACAGGCATCCGTTGCTTCGTTGTAAGTATTTCTAAACAGCACTCAAATTAACGTGATAATTTATCATGGCATCAGAAAACCAGAAGACGTAAAGCTGTTTCTCAGTGATGGCAGGGTGTATACGAGGTATTTACCTTTCTGGAAATGTGTGTTTATTTAGCGCTTAAAATTTCGTACCTGGAGCACTGAAAATGTAGATGTTGGCGGCATAAAAGGAGAAAAATTTGTTTACATAAACGAAAGTAAAACTTTATTGTCTTACTGCTTTTAGTGTCAGAAAAGAACAAACGTAACTGTCTTTTTGAAATTCGGCTCGGCTTCATTAACGTCAAGGTTTTGTATGTTTGTATTGAAAGGGAAATGTGACTTGTAAATTGCGCACATATATTTAAAACTCATAATAAACTGCACAACCCATATGTAAAAAACTCGATTTGGTGTTTCAAATAGAGAAATTATTATTAAATACCATTTTATTGTTGCAATATTTGCCTAAACTTTAGTGTATAGGTACATAAATTTGACGTATTTGCATACAGCAAATAGGCGCATATTATATCTGTGGATTGTTTTGAATGAACATTTTTGGTTATGTAGACTATAAGTTGTGTTAACAGTAAATCTGCGTTTTTAAAATATGCATTCTTTTTTGTAGAATTTTTTGTTAGAAAAATATTTACTTATAAGACGTCTGTTTAAAATCAATGATTAATAAATGAACTCAACCACTGTTAAATTATGGTGCAGAATATGTAATGAATAAATTCGACAATAAATAAATGGGTGTCCGAAGAAACGCTCGAATAGGTCGATTGGTATTTTTAGTTGTGCATTTTTTTCCACAGAAACTTTTCAAACATGGACTGCCATGTAACAGTGGTAAATACCAACTTTTTTATTTTAAATGCTACACCCCGTATATTATTAAATATTTGGATTCTTCAGAAAGTTCTAGAAATATTTCATGTACATTTTCCCTTACCTGTCTTCAACTGTTTCGGAAATATTTAGTGTTTTCAGTTTTTTTGTAAAAAATAACATTAAAGAAAAAAGATTACAGAAATTCGCTACAACACACTCAAAAACTAATAAGTACCCTGTTTATTTCTTGATATTATAAAAAGACAAAAAAAAACCATTAATGTCAATGTAGGAGTCTTGGCACATCCTAATCTTAAATAGAAATTTCTTCTAACTTTACTCAACATCCCAGGCGTGACCGATCTACTAGCAAGCGTTATTTGTCTTCTTAAGTCAGCTAAGTCGATTGGTTTGGTTTTATATACAATGCTTTTGATATATCCCCATAAGAAGTGTAATGGCGTCAGATCAAGTGATCGTGCTGGACATTCAATCGATCCTCGCCTCTCTATCCATTGATTTGGAAATATTCGATTGAAGTACTGCCGGACATTGATTTGGTAATGGGGCGGTGCTCTATCTTGCTGAAACCATATTCTATTCGCTGGAACTAGTGGGTTTGCTGAATCAGGATATAAGTTTATCAAAGTTGGCACGATATTATTTTGCAATAGTGCTAAATAATTATCGCCGTTCAACTTGCAATCAATGAAAAAGAGACCTATGATATGATCTCCAACAATTCCTGCCCAAACATTAACCTTTACAGGTTAGAAATAGAAACGATTTTATAGAAACGATTTTATTTGTAAAAATAAGTACAAATCCTTATAATAGCGTCTATAACATTATATTATCCTGAGTTTAATTAGTCAATTTAGAAAATACCGTCAGCAGTCACAAATATTTACTTGTTATTTTATTTATTATGTACAATATGACACACCCTCATTTTAAACACTAGTAATTTACAATACAATACAATACGAACACAATCGCTCGGTGAAATGCTTCGGACACATTTGCAAGAATTATCTGGGGTAAAACAACAACAAAAAAAAAGATGTCGTTCTAAATTAAAGAAAAAAAAGTTAGTAAAAACAGCGGTAATCGTAAACGGAGAAAAGTTTCAACTACATAAGTCTTCGGTTCCGCCTCACTTCAAGTACTGTAAAAACTACTGGGATCTCCGTATACCGGCTCCCGATTTGCGTAACAACTAGTCAGATTGGCAGCGTAAGAGGCGTTGGGTGATCGTTGCCCAAAACTCGTATTCGGTTGTATCGTTCTCAAAATTGGGGACGGTGGTGCGCCAGGAGTACCCGGGGTACCGTGAACACTACGACTAGCGGACATTCCAGGTCTGCCACCGGTCAGATATATAAGTATTTTTTTAGATTTTCCCTCGACCAATAGCGGCAATTTTGACGATTAGCATGAACGTGTAATGTAAAGGTGAACTCATCAGAAAACAAAACAGGTTCTAATCGGATCACATTGCTATCTAACATGGGTATCATTTGTTCACAAAAATATGTTCTATCAAAATCGTCTTCCATGAGCCCCTGAGTTGGTATCATTTTATAGGGATGCATTTTATTTTCTTTTAATGTTCGAATAATCGATGAATGGCTAACATCGAAGATTGTGGCTGCTTCTCGACTAGAAGTATGTTGGTTTTCATTAAATTTAAGCAAAATATCTAATTTGTTATCATCACTTATTGTATTGGCAGCTGCTTTTTTTTTATCTGCCTTACATGTTCAAGCTCACGAAACTGCTTTTCTATTTTACTAATTGTCCCTTGGGATATAGGGGGCAAATTTGGAGATTTTTCATGAAATAAAAGAGCAACTTCCATTTGTGTCCGTGTGTTATCTCCATAACCAATCATCTGTAGAATTGTTATTTTGTGCACTTCTGTTAAATGAACCATTTTTCTGATATGCAGTTAACGAAATTCAAACGACTATAACGACAATACTGGCAACTAAACTATCATGCTGGCAGACAACAATTTTCTAAGGTCAGTCGTTTTAAATGAAAGTAAACAAAAGTATTTATAGTATTTGTTTATTTCATATGGGTAAAAAGAATGTTTTTTTTTGTTTTTTTTTTTACAATATCAAGAAATAAACTTAATAAATAACTTTTTAGTTTTTGAGTGTGTTGTAGCAAATTTCTGTAATCAAATAAATTTCTTTCTTTAATGTTATTTTTTGAAAAAAAACTGAAAACACTAAATATTTCCGAAACAGTTGAAGATAGGTATACGGAAATGTACATGAAATATGTCTAGAATTTTCTGAAAAATCAAAAAATTTATTAAAATACAGGGTGTAGCATTTAAAATAAAAAAGTTGGTAACCGCCACTGTTACATGACACACCATGTATGAAAGGTTTCTGTTGAAAAAATTGAACAACCAAAAATACCAATTGAAGTATCCGAGCATTTCTTCAAACACGCACTCATTTATTTATTAGCGAATTTATTTCATTTGGCTGGGACAGTTTGCAAATAAATTATATTGAGCCTTTATGTTATTTCAATTTTAACTTTATTTTTTCATTAAACTTAGTTATTGTGTTATAAATACTCTCAATTAAAAGCAATGTGAAACACACTTATATGTATGTATGTATAAAATTATCCACATGACTTTTCTTACTTCTTGGTATTAACGGAAAATATTTTAGTGTTTTTTTTTATCTGTATGAGTTCTAAGTAAAATGCCCCTTCTTTATAATTTTGTTCTTGTAATATTATTTTAGTATTGTCGAAATCAAATTTATTGGTTTCATTAGTTGCATGTTCTTTTTTTAGAGCGGTATATTATTAGGGTATTTATGACCCCTTAAGACCAAAGTTGCAAAAACTGATGTTTCTCTTCGATCGATTGTATGTTGCTTATAAAGCCCTCTTTACAAATTATTTATCTAAATTTTTAGCTTATACAATTTCAAATATCACACATAATACAATATAGAAAATTCTTTCCAATTCCAAAGGATTATGACGACTATAGCAATCACAAACTTGCTTGATTGGAAGTTGTATCATTCTATGCAAATATGCCTGTTGATCTGGCGATACGGTCTATACGTAGTCATTGATATAAGCTGAAAAAATTTACTACCTTATTTCAAACAGAATTTACTAAAGCATTAGAGATTATACTGAATTCCACTTGCTTTCAATTCAACAACAAGCAATATAAGCAAATTTAAGAACGTGCTATGGGTGCATTAATTTTAAGTGTGATCGCTGAACTTGTCTTAAGATACTGAAAAAAATATTATCTCCAAATTAAATTTCAACCGTAGTTTTTATAAGCGCTATCTTGATGAATGATGACTGTTTGATCTCTGCGCCAGAAGATAATATGGATTATATTGTAAATATGATCGTAATTCGTATCATCCACAGCTTAAATTCGCTATTGAGAAAGAAAACAGTTCTGAAATAAATTTTCTAGATTTGACTTTAATCCGAAATAAAATCAAAATTATTACCAAACTTTATCAAAAAACAAACAACCCATACGCAAATAAAAGAAAAAGTAAAAACATAAATAGTTATCCTGAAAAATTCATTAATACAATTTTTAAAAACGGTTACCTAAATTTTATAACAGTTCTTTCAGACCTCTACAACAGATTTTAAATTCTCAAAGTAAATACATAGCTTTACCGTATATACAAAAATTACTCACAAAATTAATAAAATTTAACACATTATAATACAAACACTGTCATTAAAACAACAACAATTAATTTTTTATAATCAAAGTTATACACACAATACAAAAAAAAACAAGCTCACAAAGGATAACAATAGTGTGTATATTGAACAGACTAAATAGCATTTACCATAACGCTTAAAGGGTCATAAATATTCTAATAATATTACCGCTCTAAAAAAACATGCTACTAATGAAAACCATAAATTTGATTTCGGCAACACTAAGAATTCCATTCTCATATCGTTATCTTGTATACAATATAAAATATTATAAAAAAAAACATATTTCTTCGTTATAATTAACGCTTCAAAACAATTTTAGGGCTTCTCTTTTATAAGGACCCTATATATATGATCGAAACTTCGAATAAAAATAATTTAATTTCATCAGAGTCTTTTTCTTATTAATATGTTTTCCATTATTACCAAGAAGTACCAAAAAATCATCTGGATAAAATTTCAAATGTACAAAATATATATAAATATCGAAATACATACTTTTCTAAAGTTTCTTTTTGTAAAAAAATAACTTCCTTTACAACACTACAATAGTCCCTTTTCATTGGGATTTAGTACAAAGAGTAGAAGTTAAGAAATGTCAGTGTCAGCACTATTCAACTTTAGTTTTCGCGGCGTTTTCAGACCGTCATATAATTGAAACAGACCGCGCGTAGCGGCTGAACGCATCGCATCGTCAAGCAAGCGCCGCGGAACCCGACTAAGCTCGCGTAAAGCTCGAAACTCCGGCGAATTCGAAGAGGGAGACCAATGCCGGAGTACCAACGCGCCGTCGCCGATGGTGGTTGCCTTAGTCGCCCCTGAACGTCGTCGTCGCCATGGTCGTCGAAGTCCCGTCATCCAACAGGACGCCGTAATTTTTGCTTTCGAGTCAACATTTTTGATTGCTAATCGCGAATATACCGCACACGCTGCTTTCGTTTTTTTTTTCTTCTTCTCGGTCAAAGAAAAAAAAAACCTTTCCTTCCTATCTGCCATTTCGTTTACCTCCCACTGTCCGGTAGATTCGTAATTTCGACGAAAGTTTTCGGTAGTTAAAAAGAGTTGCCGATATAGACGCCAAAATTATTCTCTGTCGAAAAAGAAAGACTTGGAGAGATCTCGAGATTGCCGAGATTTAACGAGGAGTAGGAATAATGGATGAAACAAAGCATTGTTCGAGTGATAAATAGTAATTTACCTACTATCAAAATGGAAAATCTGGGCTGCTTTATGTATGATATCTTAAACAAGAATTCAAAGAATAAAGCCTTTATATTTCACGAGTATTCGTTCTTCAACAGAAGGATAATAGATCTATGTTTAAAGTTACAAGAAGAATATATGGAAACCCTTCCTAGCTATAACAAAAATCCAAAAGAAAAAGTGAAAAAATCCCTTCCCACAAAAATTAAAGTTTTTTTTTAATTTTTGTGGTAAGGGATTTTTTCACTTTTTCTTTTGGATTTTTGTTATAGTTTTCAAGCCACAGTCTCCACCCATCACAGGCCTTCCTAGCTGTTACAGAACTTTTGGGATTTTGCAGAGAACTTGTAAATATTTATGCTGCGTAAGTACAAAGAATACAAGCTCTCTCATGACATGATAGCTACATCTTGAGAATGTCTTGCTGATGCAATTTCAAGTCAAAAATGTTTAATAAACATATGTCCAAAACCCATACGTAACTGAGCTACAAGCATTTTGGATAACCTTACTAAAAAAGTCTTTTTAAATATCATATAAAAAGAAGTCGTTTTGTTGAATTGATCGTTCAAAAAATGTCCGCCCAATTGCTTTAAACACATTCAAGCTCCTCTTATAATTGAAGACGTAGCTATGTTAATAGTCCCAGAATCAGCACGCGCAGCCTCTGCGGCATCCATAATTTTCGTAGCAAATTGCTCTCTATTTTCAGATTGTTTCTGCAGGAACAACACTTTTAAGGCTTGTCCATAAAAAACAACCAACGGATTTAAATCTGGTGATCATGTTTACTAAGTAACTGCTGCTGCTCTTACAATCTGGAGGTTCGCATAACTTTGATTAAGAAAATCTGTTACTTGTTTACTAAAGTGAGGAGGTGCGTCGTCGTGTTGCATCCACATTCGTCGTCTTACATTAAGAGGAACGTCATCCAGTAATGTTGGGTCATTTTCCAGGAAACATAAATGTTAAAAATGGGATTCTCTAGTTTAGCGTGGATTTTCGAGTGCCCAGCCTGTGAATTCTGACTAAATTCAAGTTTTGCTGCGTAGTTGGCAGTTTTTAAAACTTGTATAGGTAAGATATCGTACGGGTACAAACCGAAATTGTGTAAAGTTTTCCATACTCTACATTAAATCTGTTGGATATTGTTCAGATACTAGCAGAAAGTTGAACCTCAATCATATTAAGTATTGCTTCTGTTTGAACAATTTCTTATTGCACGGGACTTTCAGAAATAGCTACAGGAAACTTCTTGATGAAGCATAGCCACCCTCACATTTTAATAACAAGGAAATCAACAACGGTATCTAATGCTTGCATTAAGGTTACCTAAAACTTCAATTGCTTGTAGTTCAGTTACGAAAGAATTTTGGGCTTATGTCTATCTTGAAATTGCTTCAGCAATAGATCCCTAAACTGTCATTTTGGGGGACCGTATATATTACCATAGTCAATGCACAAGGAATAGGAACAACTGTAGCAAATATATTCATTTAGAGTTTTCACTAGCTGGTGGATATACATATGTTTTTCAAGGCAAATGCTAAAATAAAAAATTATAACCTAAGTGACGAACATTTTTCTTCAATTCCAAAATAATTAGTTTAATCTACTGGGGAAAAGTTGTTCCTTTTCCAAAATCTAAGCGAAAATTTAATTTTTCTCATATGAAAAACACAGTTCTAAAGTTGAAGTAGTCCAGTTTATATTTTGTTTGTGTATTTTAGAACTTGAAGAACAAATATACAAGTGATACAAACCCAAAACTCTTGTTTTCACCAATTGGATTACATTTCAATCTAGTTTTGTGTTTTTCTTTCTTAATTTGCTTGGAGAAAATAACTTTCTTGATAAAGCTGCAGTACAGCCGAGTTAAGAGTTGTACCGTATTTGATAGTCTTTCAAAATACGCGATCAACATGTATATAGTTGCCTTTAAGTTTTGCATTTATGCAGCTGACTCTTTGCAACTTAAAATGAATTCTGCTTAAAACTTTAGAGGGTTTTCCAACAGTAAATACACATCTACACCATATTTTTTTGTGATATATAACAGATTTTCGCACATTGTGTATATTTAAACCGTGAAATGTTTATATAGGGTGTTTGGACATGCGATGTAAAATTCAGGGGATCAGTGAGGTTATTTGAACGCATACTACTCACATTCATCTTATTGTTAGTCTAAAGTTTAGTGAAATTTAAGGTATTTGAACTTCAGGTAAATTTTAATTTTGCGACAGACCATTAGCAATTAACAATCCGCTTCATTTTTCTGATAAACACAAAAAGGTGTTTATGAAGGTGTAGTGCATCTTTCCTGGAAAAGGAGCAATGGAGGAAAAGGGAATTACTACTTTCTTCTGAGTGTTATATCTTGAGACAGTGAGCACGTATTTTATATTTAGAGATTAAGTCAGGGTATATAGCTGCCTGTTATTAATTATGTAGCTGCAAACTTAAGTGCCCGCACGATCTCTCACGATGAAAATGGTGATGCACTTCTTTGAACGAAGCGACTCAACCATACCTCCACTATATGACCTTGCAAAGCAAGCTCTGGCCTAATATGAAAAGAGTCTAGCCGAATAAGCATATTAATCCTCCTTAAATTCTTCAGAAGATCAGCTTATATTAATTTGTGATGGCATATATACCCAACACCAAAAAAGTCAAAATCTGTTTTCGAGTATTCAACGTCTTCTAAATTATTAAATTTTTCCTGCAGCAATTAAAGATATTGTTTACTGGATCCTACCAATTCTCGTAGGTTGTATTTTATTTGGCAGAATTGATGGATGAAAAAAGCAACACTTATATATAATTTTTTTTACTTTTTTACATTTGATTATTTCTTATTTTTGGATTGAAAAAATAAGAAACTTAGAAATTTTATACTTAACGGTACTTTAGTGACGATAAATAAAGGGTGCATAATGCAGTAGATATGTACATATATACAATAGGAATACTAATGGTCACTCGCTTGTTTAATATTAGCACCATTGTTTTTAAACAAGCTTTATGACTATGGCAGATAGTAGGCTTTTCTCGCTACCACTTTCGTACATTGATATTACATTGTCAAAAGGTCGACAGTAATGGAAAGTAAAACAACCAGGTAACGAAATGAGCAGTATGACTGTATCTAAGAACCAAAAACTACATTATCCCGCAGAAGGTCAGTTACCATGCAAGGCCACTTACCATGGCAGGTCACCTATCGCAGCAGGTAACTTTCCACACATGGTGTCACAGTCGCTATGTCGGTTATACTGACGTTTACATATGTTGTCTATCACAAATGTGTCAGTTGTTTTTTTATTTTTATTAAATATTAATGTATAATTATTGAGTGTTGTGTTTGTGGTGGCGAAAAAAAAAAAATAAATGCGCATCCTTGTAGGGTAAGTTCTTTTTTATTCTCGGTGGCTTGTGGTCCACAGCTCCGCTTTGGGCCACGAACTGCTACCCTGAATAAAAAAATATATTTATCCCTACTCGGAACGCAAATAACTATTAATATTTTTTTTATGATTATCACTTGATTCATGATATTATAGGCACAAAAGATTAACAACAGCAGATAGGGATAATAAGCATAGATATGGTCATAACTCGAATTTCTTTTTTTAATATGTTGTACCCATTATTTTTAATCAAACTTATAGGAGTTATAGTATATATAATTAGTAATATTTTGTATTTTTTTGGTGATTGTCGCTCTGAAGGAACCATAAAATGCATAATTTTAAATATTTCAAAATAATTTTTTTTTTTTGATTTTATGAATGAATTTTTTTCAAAAAAATATATAATGTACTACGGTTCAATATCTAACAGATGCCGGCAGCGCCGTTTTTCTAAAGAGAATAGTTTTCTATGAAAAAAAAGTTAAAGATAGGCCTGTTTGGGGCACATTTTTCTGATTATTTCAAGGTCACTGGGGAGTCGGGGCGTAAAATACTCCTATATTACCTATTATGACTTGTCAGTGCCCATGCATAACTTTTTTCAAAAATCCGTTCTGGGGGCCAGTTCACCATGCTTATTCGGCTAGACCCTTTGTCAAATCCATTTAAACCTATTTTTCAGAAAAGGCATACGATTAATACTACTTGAAAATGGGATATGGCAGAGGTGATACTAACTAGGAGAGGTCGCTAGATAGCAAGAAAGAATAAATGAAAAATAAAGCATCGCCTCCGTCCGGATTCAAACCATAGTCTGGCTTGCAAATCTCGATCGTATTCGAGCGTACTTAAGCGAGACTACCAACCACTGCAAACTTTAAAAGATCGTCAAAAATAAACGCCTGGGCATTTATGACTAGTATTTGACAGAAGTACTCCAAGGAGTACTGACTAGTACTACCAACTGACAAAGCCGAGATCAAAACTGAGCTTAACATCTTGCGACCTCCCCTTGTTAGTGTGTTGTGTAACCCTTATCTAGGCGAAACTCTGTTGCTTTGCTAAAAGGATACTAATGGTATTTGACAAATTTGGAATAATAGATGTGGAGATAGGCACTAGTCTTGGCACTGACGCTAGAGTATAACCGATTTTAAATCGTAGAGACAATAAGGTAAATACCCAGCCTTAAGGAATTAGCTTGACAAGCTGTTATTGAAAAAAATATGAAAAGTAGATTTACGTTAATGAGATAAAATAGGAGGACTAAAATTATCACTATGTTATGGAAAAAAAAAGAACTTAAATTGTCAAGTCGGAAGCTCTGTCTTGAGGAGTGCAACCTTGTAAATATTCAACATCTAGTGGCACTGGTTGTGGTATGTTGTGGTGGCTCAAATCTTTATAAAATACTATGGAATTTAGATTAAACCAAAATATATCACAATGGTAATATCACATCAACATCTTGCAGTTTTTGACCTTTGACTGCAACTCTTAGGGAAATATATTTCTGCAGATGCTTTTCAACATTCTTAGATTGCTTTTACAAACATCTCCTCTTGCATGAAAAAAAGTATTTCCTTTTAACAAGTACCGTATGGTGGAAAGACTATTGCTATTTTTTATCTGAAAACTAGCAAAGTTAAAACTTCTGCTTTTTCATTCTTTAGTACGAAAATATAAGGCTTTATAACGTAGCTTGTGCACCTTAACTTTTGCTGAATATATGAACGAATTAGAATAGTTTTTAGATTAAAAATTACAGATTCATATTTCTCTCTAAAAATGATTAATTTTACCATATCTAACGAAAAGAATTAATGCAATTAACATTTGTGCTGACCTTGTAAACAGGTATTTAACTGGTTTATAACTTTGGGTTAATATAAGGGAGAGTATATTCCACTTATACTGCATAAATTTAATTTACTTTATAGCAATAAAGTTTTAAATTTTAAGTTAATATCGAGCAAATTCTAGTTTACAACTTAGTTCGCGGAAATAATAAAGAATAAAGCGATAATTTTGTTATGCTTATACAGTTTAAAAAGAATGAGTGTCTCAACTTTGTAGTTTTTGCAAGAGTGTAGTCTTGCTTCTTTCTACTTGGACGCTATGGATTCCATCATTAAAAATTAATTATATAAACTTGTATTTTGTTTCAAAGTGACTAACGTAAAGCAGAATTGAGGTCGTCATATATTACTTATCACTTAGCGTACAGACGAGTTCAAAGTCACTTTATTATCTTCTTATTTATAAGCTGGAGCAATTATTTCACAAAACGAGCTAGCGGCAAAAACGAATAGCCCCACCGTTGGTCGGTTCTCTGAGACGGACGTAAAATTATTATGCAAAGCCACAAAACCTTCGAAATTGAATTTGCTGTCGTAAATACCCGGCCAACTGGTTACAAAAACAAACTTATCAAATGAAACCAGGCAGAGCTGGCGGCCGAACATATTCCAGTTAAACATTTTTCAGATATTTCCGCTTCATTAAGCGGTTAGTGAGAAAAAAAAGAGTAGAATGCCTTCAGCCACTTTTCAAGGCTTTTATCTGGTAGTCGAGCAGCCCCGAGCAGTGATAGATTTCATTCCGGGTCTTCAGTTTTTTCTAGATATCTTTAGCAGGAAATCGTTCAACTTGTTATTTCGCCCGCACTAATGACGTAAGGGGTTTTCCAAAGGCGGAGCTAAATTTTATTTTTTAGATTAGTTTTGTACGGCAATGCAAGAGCATCTGAAAATAAAGCATCCATAAAAATGAATGCTTTATTAGATCTGACATAATTATTTGTAATTGTAAAGTAAATTAATCAGTGAGTTTCGAATAATTTTATTATTAGCACCACAATGTTTTTCATTACAATGTGGTTTCATTACGAAAATGGAAATTCATACATAACAACTAATTGGTAGAGGATGACAAGAAGGGAGATTACCGCCTTAATGAGAAAAGCAGGGAGCAAAAAAAGGTTTTTGCTTTTATCTTGTATGTATTATATCAAAATTGCTATTAAATTTGAGATTATGTTCTAAACAATGATTTGCAAGGGTGGAGTCAGTTTTTTAAGTGGAAAGCTTCTTCATATATTTAGATATCCAGGATCTAAAGGTTCTTCCAGTTTCGTCTATGTATATTTTATTACATTCACATATCAAGTTATACACCTCCGGCTTCAACCTTCTGTGTGTACCACCTCTTTTTTTATAACAAAAATCCAAAAGAAGAAATGAAAAAGTCCCTTACCACAAAAATTAAAAAGATAAAAAATCTAAATACGTCTTTCGGCAACTAAGTCCAAATCACTAGTGGAATAACACTGTTATTTAGTGTTATTCCACTAGTGATTTGGTGAAGAGCTTATCTTCCAAGGTTTACCTTAGCCGAAAACACTACGTTTAACACTACTCTTGTTTTCTACTGCAGATGGCAACTTAGTTGCCGAAATACGTATTTAGATTTTTTATCTTTTTAATTTTTGTGGTAAGGGATTTTTTCATTTTTTCTTTTGGATTTTTGTTATAGTTTTCAAGCCACAGTCTCCACCCATCACTGGACCTCTTTTTTTGTTTTTCTTTACTGTACTTTGATTTTACATGTAACATGCATACCTAACTCTCATCGGAAATTTTTTTAGAACATAATCATAGTCTCCACAATTTTTTTGATGTAGTACGTATACAAAAATCTTCATCTCTTAAAGTACGAGTATGAAAATCAATCGTTGTATTGGATAGATTTTGTTGCAATCAGGAAGGGAATCTCTTAGACTCTTACTCAACGATTTGAATGAAAACATTTGTGGAACCTACTGAGTGTTGTAAATTGCCGCTTTGCGTTTATGCGAAAGCTTACGTTATGGGCACAAATATAATTCCGACCATTTTTAATTTTCTAGTAATTTATACTGTTGTTCTAACGCAAAGAATAATGAGTTATACATTATCGAATTTGACTTTTGAAAGTTTATCAAACTACCGTAGTAGAGATTTTGCTGGCTCCGTTATTGTTAATCCCCACTTACTTGCCGAGTGGAGGTTGAACAGAAACGGGTAAAATATATTCACGAGTAAATATATTGCTATATTACCCTCAGCTATATTGCTCATACATATATTTCTTCAAATTTCTTTAATATACAATATTTCTTTATATATGCTGTGACTGTATTGCTAAAACTGTACGACGCCTTGTTAACTTCTATAAATACAAGTGTATTTTTAACCATTAAAATATAAATTATTTATTCCTCATAGCATAAAAAATAAAGAATCAACGTTTGGATATTAAAGCTTGTCAACAATTTCTTAATCTATTTATAAGCTCACCAGAATTTAAATTTTAACCTGAAATAATAAAGAAGTTACAGAGTGTACCCACTTCCCATTGTCAGCCGGTGTGTATAATTCTTGAATAATCTCTATTTCTATTATTATCTTTTAATTTTTTTGCAGCGATGATTTCTGTGGAGAATGTCAACCTCTTTGTAACACGCATGTGTACAGATATAAGCAGTGGCGTCTTTTGTTGGGATGATCGCCAAATTACAGAGTTACAAAAATTAAATGAAATTTTGTTGGCCGGAGACATAAGAACACTACCGTTGCACTTACAATTAGTTTAGTAACTATGCTTGCTTTAAAAAATTGTAATATCACTTAAGACACATTTTAAAATTTAAATTTCCCGCCAATATAGGTAACCGCCTTTTCGCAACTCAACACACTAATATGTAAAAATAGAAATTGCCATACATTCAAAGAGCATTCTTCTATGTTAAATCATACAAAAATTACTGTCACTCATTGCGCAAGCTCATTGTCGGAAAGTATTTTTCTCGAAAGACTATTATTTGTCAGAGTTTAAAGACAATAAGGGCCCCCAAGTTGAATCTAGCAGTGGTTTCGAATATTAGACAAGTAACTTGGAAGTATAATATATAAAGTTACTTTTCTGGTATGCAGATGTTACAATAAAACGCACCTACATATATAAAATAAAAGTACTTAACACTAACAGAACTTAATTCTGTCTTATTAATAGGTACATTTGTATCTTTTTATAGTATACTTCGGAAAATGTACCTCGTTTTATTAAATTCTTACTGTAACATTTACTTTTCGTATCACTGAACGAAAATGAAAATAAAGAAGAAAACGGTGAAGCCGATTGAGTAATAATAGAGGTCTAAGAGAATTTTATTCCAATGACTAAACATCTCCAAAAGAATAAAGAAGGAAATTTCGCCGATTTTAAAATGAAAAATATTAATTATCGACAAATATACAATGTTTTTAAATTAAATATTTATTGTGTAGTAGACTACCTCATAGCAATACAAGACTCAAATGAAATGCTGAAAACAAACATATTGATCACTCTGCTCATATTTTATGGAAGCAGACTTGCCACAAGTAGAAGGTATAAGATCTTCATCGCAGCGTATAAAAGCATATTTTGCGAGATGAATGAAGTGACCCAGTTTAGTTCCTATATAACCTGTTTTATACCAGGAATATGAAAATAAATTGTAGTAGTTGGTCAAACGAGAGTTGATTATGCAAAGATTGCAACTTGATTATATTAGTCCAGCGATATAAATCAATTTACATATTACTAAGCAAAGCGTGATCTGAAAAAGTTTTCACAAATGCTTTTTATGTACGAAAGTCGTCTACATCCAGCGATTGATGGGAATTGTAAGGATATGAGTAGATTTGTCAACAGGTATATATACGCCCCGTAATTTGGCGGGATATTGTCCACTCCAAGAGTCAAGCAACAGACTTGTATCCATCCCAATAATTATTCGACACAAAGACACATCAGTGAATCATCTTGTAAATGTTTCAAGTATTATCTGCGGTAGTGAGAAACCTACAAGAGAGGAATATGGCGATATATAGCTTAATATTCTCTTTTCACAACTACAATGTAAATCGGAAAAAAATTAAGGGTCGTCGAACTTTCAAGAGTAGATTTGATTTCTTGTAGGTGAATTTTGCCAAGATACAGAAAAAGGGCGATCTCCTACACTCAGTATAGGTTCTATAAATGTGCCAATTTAATTTAAATTGCGGAGTAACAGTCTTAGAGGTTCTCCTATAAGTCTAAATGAACAAACACATTTCTATCACTTTCTGGTTTTCCCATTAAAGTTGTGACCTCCAGTCTTTCCGCCCTCTATCTATAAATTATGTTATGTTTCTACGTTCATCCATCTGATGAAGCCACAGTATGGTGAAGCAATTTTAACAATAAAACTATGTGAAACTAAATGGTTTACTTTAGTATTCCGTCATGGAGCTTCCAACAGTAATCCTGTTAATTATAATTGTTTGTAATAGATTACTTGCGATAAATGCGTTTAATTATTATCATTAAAGGCTTTATGTGATATTACAGACGATTTTAAAATGTTCTAAACTTTCTTTATGAGTTTTTTTTTATCGCCACTCAAAATTCACTTTATGTCCAATCGTAAATACAAAGCTTATATATATTTACGAGTCTATCTACATTGAGTGTACACAATATTCGACAATAAAACAAATTGCCCCGGGACGTTCTTTTGAATTAAAGAGAAATCCGTTTTGTTGCTTTTACATTCTAGGCAGTAATACAAACGACCCTTATGCGCACGTAAATACGAATGTATACTTTATTACAGCAATCAATACGGGACTGTTTAATAAATTTTTGATTCTGACGTTGTTCCCAAACTGTAAATAACGCATGTGCGTTTCGGATTCTATTTTTTTCTCACCGATTTTTCCTCTCTCCTAATTTTTATATTTAAAGTAAGACCAGCAACCTACGAAAACTGAATTGTTTAAATCCCCCGAGAGTTTTTAAATCTCGTGTTCTGGTCTTTGAATTTTTACGTTTGTTGGAACGGGAAAATAATTTTCTCCGGATTGAATAAAATACTTTTACAATTTCGACGTTCGTTTTGGGAAATTAGAAAACGAATACGGCAGAGTACAGGGACAGCCAGGATACGACGTTGTCGGGAGAATCGTCACAAAAAGGAAAAAGAAATTGGAATCCTGGAAGGCGACGGAATTAAAATATAATTCTGTGTGATCAGTCAAAAAAGCCGTAGAACTGAAAGAGTTGACCCGAAATTAAATTTAATCTCTCGTGTGGATGAGTCAGTGGAGAACCATATACTAAAAAATGAACGCAACAAAAGCACTTCGTCGAGTGCCTGTGAGAAATAAAAGTTGGATTGGAAAATTTTGTTTGGCTTTGAGGAAAAAGTTTTTGTTTTTGATGGAGTAAAATGCAAACAGGCCAAAAATTCAAATTAATTTCTGTGTTTCTCTTAAGGTTTGCAATTTTAAAGTAAAAAAATGAAAGAGTGGAGGGAGTATTAAAGCGCAGATTAAATTTATTCCTTGGTTAGTCAGATAATTGTTGATCTATATATTTCGACTTTATAACCTGCATTCCTCCCCACGCAAGTGATTTTGAGCTCTTAAACTTGTTAATGTGTGACCTTCTAATCATTCAAAAAGCCTATCATATCGGCCACTACATCAAGACCAGTATGCGCATCGATCAGGAAAATTCACAGGGACCGCGTTACATCAGTTTGTACTGGGGGCTGAGGATGCTCTGAAAAGCAAGATGGTTCTTCCGGGGACATTTCTGGATATACCGAGAGTACATTACAACATCAATCTCCAAATCGGTGAGGAATAAAGGGATCGACGAAACAAGCTGCAAGTGGATAGACTGCGTGCTTTACACTGTTTGCCTTGGTTTGAAAGAGGATGTCCGCAGGGGTGGAGTTTTGTTCTCTCTGCTCTGTAACCTGGTGCTGGACGAGTTATTAGTAAGACCGTCCAATGAGGGGTATAAAACTTTGGGATATGCAGGTAATATTGTCATTTTGACCCAGGATAAATTCAACAAAATGTAAACTCTACATCAATGGTCTTTAATCTTTTTCAGATTGAGGGCCAAATTTAACTTATTTTTTACATGTTTTCAAAATAAGCATCAACGATTCTTGTTCTTGCTTTCAATTTGACGTTTGTCGATCGACAGAACAATTGCTCACATAGATATGTGGTGCCGAAAAGTGAAGTCATCCTTAATACATGACCTCTGATTTTAGGAAATTCTGCATTGCAGATATATTTTGAATAAAATTCCAGCAGGCCTACATTATTAAATTTGCCTTCTACATTAGCATTGCACTGCAGATCAATCAATTCGATTTGGATTTCGTCAGGAACATCTTCGACAGAAACACTAAATGGGTGAGCAAACAAATTCATGTTTTTTTTTTTAATTTTTCGGAAATCAACGAAACGTGATTCAAACTCTGTTTTTAGATTCAGGAGAGCAGAAATATACTTCTCGATGTTTAAAATCTTATAAGACGAAAGATGAAGAAATGAACAGATCCAGCTTAAGTTCAAACGCTTTCAAAGCGTCAAATAATTTAGGAATGAGATTATCTTTTCCTTGCAGCTCGTTTAAATCGTTGAGATACAATGTTATATATGACAGAGACCGCATACCATATCCTATGTATGTGAATGCGAGGCTCTAGACGCTAAAGGCAGGCAATTTTTGGCAAGCCAGAAATGAAGTCAGATCATTGCTTCGATTGACCAACCAGGTACCCTGTACAGGTTAGTACAGGATACCAGGATATTGGACTGGCTGCCATAATCTAATGGGTAAAGAAAATTGAAGATATAATACGAAGGCTTTTCGTATTATATCTGGCAGTGTTTCCGCAGACTAACCTGGGCGGTTGTTTATCTTTGGAAATCATTTTTCTTTGGATATCCAATTAGAAGCATGTATCCTATGTGGAATATTTGGCTTCCTTTATGGAAAGGGCTCCATAAATTGATATAAAACGGATTTCTCTTTCTATCTGGAGATCGAATAAGGATTGTAAAACAATTTAGTCAATTGAATTTTTGATGGGGAAGGCATTTTCGTCTTGTCACCCCCTGTATCAGAAATATTAAAGCTTTTGGCTGTAATACCTCTCGAAATGATTTCAATTTCATCGGATCGAAATCATGGAGGTATAAAACAAACCGGGAGAAAACAGCGAAAGAATAGTCAGTGAGAAGGCGGATACACTTTTTGTCAGTATCGTTTGATTCGCGCGGCTTTCCGACGTCGAATCTAAATATCCAAGGATTTACACAATAAAAGCGAAGGTCGATTGTCGGACCAGAAGTCCCAATTGTCGTATCGGCAGGGCCGGCGCGAAAAAAGCAAGGTTGAGGAAAAGAGGAGAAACGACTACGAGGGACAGGAGTTACTGCGATGGGTAACAAACGGACAGAAAAAAAGATTACGTCGCACGTACACAGTCCATAAACGTAAGTGCTGACAAGACAGAAGGAGAACCGGTGCGGCCGTTAAAAAAGTGAAAGCTTTTACGACGTTTTCCCCGCCCGATGTAACGTGGCTCTGGTAGGTTGTAGAGTTTGCCGTCGGCAAGTGTAGGTGCGGAAGTTCAGGTCTACAGTGCCAATAATCCTAATTATGTAAGAGAGTGTTCGAACGCGTTCAACTAAAAGGCACTTAGGGTTTTATTTCTGGTAGGTAAGGCGCGCTACGAGAACGTTATGAGCGACAAGTCCAGATGTTCCTAATATAGGAACACCCCCTTCTATAATGTATCTGTTAATATATCCTAATGATAGCAATCCGAATATAACGCGGGGGATTTTTATATTGATACCGGGAAGAATCCGAGGCTCTGAGTTTAATGCGGCCACGTACCCACCTTTAATAAGCAATAGCAATATAGTTTTAAGCCGGAACGTGATTCATATGCGATATCTCTTACAATAGTTTTTGACGATTATGAGACACACAGATTTACTTGTTAGAACTTGTTTGTTGCCATCAACTCATTGCAGGATTGCACTGTTTTACAAAGCAACAAATTACAATTTTACAGGTACAGGCACCTGTAATGCACAGTACAAAAATACAAGTGTTTCACCAAAATAATTTACAATTGTAACAAAATTCCTAATTCCACAGGGGAAAGTTGCAGGCACGTTCTGATAGTTAGGCGAAACTAATGTCAAACAAAAACATCTCAAATATGTATTGACAGTGTTGTGCAATAAGATGTTCGACAACTCTACCTGCGAATATTGAGTGGCTAAAAAAAAAAACGGACGTATTATATCGTGAACCTGATTTTATACTTACATTTCACTAATGGTAAATATGTATAGGAAAATTGTACTGTGAAGTAAAAGACAACTCTTAATAACATTCAAAATCAAAAAAAAAGAACAACAACATAATATAAAATACAGCCATTAAACAAGCAGTACATTCAATCTTTAATCATATTTCCGTTTGCTGCAATCACTTTGTTGGTAAAACACCTATTCTTCAGCAAGCTGTTGACCGTGAAGATGGAAAATGTCTTTCCATAACAGCTTTCCTGGCTGTAGTAAAAGGGTTTTCCTTTGTAATTTAAGAAGGCCGCATTTTCAGCCACAACGCTACTGCTATGACGTCCAGAACCAAATTTTCTTGCTAAAGATCCGTTCTGCGCACACCGCGTTTTACACTACAGACGATATTCTTATTTAAATTCAAATACGTTGCAATTCTTCGTATTAACCAACTATCTGGCTAGATATTTAGCGTGTTAGCGAAGAGAGCTGTCACAGAAGGCCGATAGTGTCAGGGGGCTAATGGCTGGAGGCTGTCCGCAGGGTGGGATGTTGTTAACCCCTGCTGTGAAATATGGTCATCGATGGGTTCCACGTTGCCGCTTATGCGGACGATCTGGCAATACTAATAGACTGTAAGTTTGAAAGCATTTTATGCGAACGTTGGCAGTTGCTCTGAGGGGTATGGAAATGTAGTGTTCGGAGCAGGATCTTACGGTCAATCCAACTAAGACACAAGTGGCACTGTTTACCAGAAACTGGAAAATGAGATTGCTACGGGCACCCAAACTTATGACTGTACCACTGATCTTTAGTCCGGAGGTTAAATACCTCGGTGTTACCTCCGACAAGAGGCTCACGTGGAACTCACATATTCATCAAAGAATAAACAAAGCTGAAATCGCGTTTTGGCAGTGCCGTAGGATGCTGGGGAGGACCTGGGGTTTTTCTCCTAGCGTAGTGATGTGGATGTACTGAAATCAGACCGATGCTAACTTACGGTGCAATTGCCTAGTGGTCTAGTACCAGCAAGGTCACAATTTCTCAGAAGCTTACGCAAATCCAACAAACCGCGTGTCTAAGTATTATCAGTACACTAAGAACAACACCGACAGTCATGTTTTGCCTGCCACCATTAGAACTTTATGTCCACGAGGTGGCGTTGACAACCATGATTAGGCTGATGTCAGTTGGCATCAATAGAGAAACTGTCGTTGGGCTTCCGGATGGCCGACGTCACCTCTGGGGGTTCGCCTGCAAGAAGGTGCCCGTCCTGGAAGCTGGCACAGATAGTATATCCCCCGTACTTGTCTATGGCAGACCCTATAATGTTTCTCCAAATTGAACGAGTAGTATTCACGCTTTGGACTCCATGTCCGTCTACGTGGGCGGATCCAGGACACAAAAAGGAACGGGGACGAGTATGCCATCCAGGAAACCCCACCTTAAGAAATTTTGGCCGCCTGGGGATGGGTTGTTTGCTTTCCAAATAGAGTTGACAGCACTTATTTTAGCGACCAACAACATATCTGAACTCAGGATTGAGGACAAAAAAATTTATTTGTATACAGATACAACAAACAACTAGTGTCAGCTTTGAGGGAACCGAAAATAACCTCTGGACTGATGCTGGACTGTTACAGAGCTTTCGCACAGATCTCTGTAAGGAATAAAGTCACGATTCGGTGGAATAAAGGACTCAACGGCAATCTGGGCAATGGCTAGGCTGATAGGCTGGCCAAACGCGGGCGGGTTCGGAGCATTTCTGTACGGTCCTGGACGGTTTATAAGGCCTGTCCTATCCACCTTGTGTGACCAGAGTAAAATAAGTCTGGGATAACAACTATGCGTGCCGTTTTGCCAGGGGCACTTTATCTTACCCTGATAGGCAAACGGCATCAAATTATCTGAGGATGTCCAGGGAGAAGCTCCGTTTAGTGAAGGGGATTCTAACCGGACACTGTCAGATCCATTAGGAAAACCATACTTGGGGACGTTCGGCTTGACACCGCCAGCGTCAGGATAGCTCCCCTGGGAATGGCCTAGCGTTTGTAAAGACAATAGGCTGGTTGACAACCTAGGTGGGGCAACGTAAACGGAGGAAGCATAATGGATCTAATGAGGGCTAAATGCAGTGGCAAAGGCCACCCTCCAAGAAATGCAGAATCCAGAAATAACCAACCATCTTCCATTTTGGACAGAATTCGGGTTTTCATAAGTTGGTTTAATTGCTGAAGCATCTTTTAATGTTTTTAATGATAGAACTGACTAATCTCTGAATATTTTTGGAGACACATAACTCTGACAGCATATTAAGGAAATCGATTTTCTATGACAACGAGACCTACTTTATACAACTTAAGAATATTTGTTCCAGATTTTATTTCACAGCTCTGAACATGCGTCATTGATCACTAAGTCGTTTGACTTCGGCATTTTTCTGTTTAGATGTTTTATATAGTGGTTTGTGTATTGGGACAATGACGAAAATTTACAAAATAAATGCGCACAAATGTGTAGGTGTTTAGATTAGTGTGCAAGCCAGTTAAGGGTACCCCACAATTTTAGTTTTAACGTGAGAGCATGGTTTCTATTCGAAACTTCCGTTGAATGCGAATATACTTTGAAGCAGTTGATGCGTTGTCGAAAAATTCTTCTCCGTCTATGCTGTTGACGTCTCATTCCATGACGACATCCGTATTCCCTTTCATCCCAAGATGTTTCCCGCAATGTTCTTTATAACAAATTAAAAATGGACAAACAAAAGGAGAAAACTGCTTTAATATTGAAATCAAATGACGGCAGTTTTCTACCATATACAACAGAAATTAGCAAGCTAGGAGAAGTAGGTTAAATCTTGGATGTTTTGAAATTATCGGATTGTAGGAGAAGAAACAGGATAAGTTCACTTTCTTAATGATCCACCTAATTCTCGCAGTATCAAGGTAATGGCGGGAAATATGCTCCACTGCCTCATCGTCTTCCAAACAATGCCAACATTCAGTCTCGTAAGAGAGTAAGATTCTGTGTGTGTGCTTTCTAAATCTGCATTGATATAAAAACAAAACAAAAGTATTCTGAAACTTTTCTCGCTAAAATCGAGTAGTTCCTTGGTTTTGGCGTGGAAGGCATTTATTGGAAAGCTTGAAGAACATCACACTGAACAAGATTCTCAGCTACTTTAACGGTCTGAACATGTTACATTGCTGACTCGAGGATAAAATTCACTCAGTGGGTTGAATGATTGATCTGATGCCAAAACCAAACACAGAAAAGCGCATAAACCAAAAAGTAATAGAAATAGGAAGAAATGGCTAACCTCGTGTTCCATATTAAAGTATTTTATAAAATAGATTGCACCTAATGTAAATTGTTAAATAATTGAAAGTTCTTGTCATATTCCAAACGTGTGTTGTACTTAAGGCTATTTTGTTACATTTCCCTCTTTATACAATAGATTAATATTAAGGTCTTATAGAAGACGTTCCGTTATCTAAGTTGCAGGTTGGTTTGTTGACGAAATATTTATTCATCACATCATCTACATAATTTTAGACTATATAATTCTGAGGAAGAGTCAAAATATCGAGAAAGCAGCAATTCTTCTTACTTTCGTAGAATAAACTTTAAAATAAAGCTCTTATGGATTACGTTTCCTCTACGAGTGGTAAAACCTCGCAATCAAGGCCGCCGGTTAAGAGATTTATTTTCTAGATGTTACAGATAACTAAGGCTGGCATCCCTGAGAGAACTCCAAACAAAGCTAATTAATGTTTATCTTCTTTGTTAACTTGATAAACTAGTTTGGTTTTATCATTGATTAATTAATTATTGGAATTTACTAAAGTTACTTTGCTAAAAGATAACGCTCTGATAAGTATAGTGAAAAGATAACGTTAGATAAATGAGAAAGAGATTTCCATAGCATGGAAAAGTGCGGAGGCAATTATAAAATCAGATATTTTCTTGCCATATTGAAAAAATGATGTGATAAATTATCTTTCGCGGATTAGAAATTTAATTCGAAAATTTCATCCCAAAAGAAAACCGCATTCAATTAACATAAAATACAATCTGGACTGAATAGTATATCAAGCTAAATTGAAACACCGCCACATTGTAAGAAAAGTTTTCCCATAAAATAACCAAGTTTTTTTCGTAACTGAAATTATTACCTCATTCGTTTGCCTATTAAATTAGATTGCCCGAGAATATTCGAAGTGCGATAGTATTAATAAAGCCCTCTTAAAAAATCGCGAAAGCGTTACACGGGTAATTTATGGTGGATTTTTGTGCGAAATTTCGTCGCCTAACTTGAGGGCGCTATTATTTCGTTTACCCCTGAGGGTTCATATTCGTCTCGGATAAAGTAAAATTTTATTCGAAGAAACAAGAACGGTAAAACTTTTCAGTTTTATGTTCATATACACACGATATGAGAAAGAAGAGATATGAAAAACGCAAATGTGCTTTTAGAATCTAACTTCATAATAGAGCGAACAGGAAACGGGAAACTTGAAACCATTTGTCAACTTTCGTTCCTTTTTCTTCTTCTCACATACCGTCAAAATTGTTATTTACAAAATGCAAATAATGAAAAATTTCTTTACCCAACGGACACGATTATTTTATTTCAAGAATTTTCCTGCAGGTCATATTGCTTAGCAACACTTATTCGAAAAATATTTAGTATTATCATTACTATAAAATTTCTAGTGTTAAGTTATTTACTAATTCATTATAGTTACTGTATCATTAGAAGAACGTATTTTAAACTATACGATGGGGCGTATTTGAAATAAAATAATAAGTATTTAATATTAATGAATTTAATACAAAGCTGCTAATAAAAATTATTATAACGTATAATACTGCCAATTGTCCTCTAATTTTACTACGTATAGTAAAATTTATTTAAAATTAATAAATTATTTTGATATTAAATAATAACAGAAAATGTTCGTATTCCAATCCTTTTATATTTAAGTATCTTTTATGTGCTACATGTTTCGGTCAAGTAGACCATCTTCAGGCAATAAAATTGTCAAAGTTATGTTATGTATAAAGAATGATGTGTCAAATTTTTAGGTGCATCAAGAGAGTAAATTTTATACACTCCGCCAAAAAAGTATCGCATAATTTAGTTTTGAATCATAAAAGTATCGCATAATCTTTGTTTGTACCATAAAGTTGTAAATATACTTTAATGCGCTCTAAGATATAATTTCTATGATTGTTTAAATAAAATACAGGCCAAATAAAAACAAGAACTCACACTTGAGATTTTTATTAAAACAAGAAATTATAATTTTGGAAAGAAAAATGTCATAACAGTAGCTTTTAATACTGACAAGGAGTAGGCAAGAACTGCGAAACACAAAATTAAATGAGTCATATATTATTTGAAAGAGGAAATTAAGTGTATAAAAACTGTAAATGGGTTTGAGTGCATGGGCCTTAATTTTTGAGATATGAAGAATTTTATTTAAAAACATTAACGCCTGTAGCTTAAGAAGAATTATATGTACACGACTGGTTGGTGTCTGTGTAGCCCAATTAGTTGAGCGCACGAATTACGAATTTTGCCAGGAAGTGGAATAGGTTCGAGCCCATCCTAGGGACATTATTTTTCTATTATCAGTATTCATTTTTTTTTATTTTTATTCGTAATATATGTGATTACTAATAATCACAAATAACATATACAACTTTCACACACAACATTGGAAAAAAAACAATTATAATACAATGCAATAATTATTTATTAATAAATAAAAGAAAGAAAATGATGTACGAAATCGTCGCACAGGTGAACTTTGGAGATGCTTTGGCAGGTGGTACATATAGTGACAAAGTATTTCGGATTAAAAATTATGTTTATAATCAATTTGTTGAAACACGCAGTACAAAACAGCTTGTTACAAGACGGCAATTGCAGATGTGGGTTATGGCTGCCGTTGCCAAATTTTATGAGCATACAGAAAATAATTGCATTTTTCGATTTGTTGCATCTTCCAGGTGGGTGTCAGATTTATGAAAGAATATAAAATTTCAAATCGTCGTGTAGTGCGATATCTATCCGAAAAAGAAATCGCATCACTGATGAAATTATGAATTCCATAAAGGTTGCAGCCTCTTGGCCTTTTGTATCATATTATACTAACCGACAATTCTATTCTTATTTTAGTACCTATTTGTGATAAAGTAAGAGTTCACAAATCATCAGTATTTCTTAACATATAGAAACAAAGAAGTAACTCTAATGCATTTTCTCTTATAGGTTCTTTATTATAATGTAACTCATTACTACTATTCTACAATTTACAGTTACAAAATTGATTTCCTTCGAAAATTTGTAAAGAATATATAATGTAATTATATGTAGCTATATATATTATGACATTAAAAAAAATATGGAACAGCATAGAAAAGTAAAACCTCTGGGAATGCAATAAAAAAAATGAGTTGGTTAGAAAATAAATACCGAGCAACTTCTATGCGATTAATCTTTAACAAATTTTAAGCACTTTTCTGTGCTGTTTTTTTTTTGTAATTTTAGACAATGTTAAAAAACTATTAATGCTTGTAACTTAAGTTAAGAAAGAAAGCGTGTATATAGCACGTTAATGGATTTATAACCTGATTAGTATTCGGTTTGTTAAAACCGAAAAGTTTTACATATATCTTTATTATAAAATTTGATAAGCAACAATCATTATTAGCAGACGCGTTTCGTGCATACATATTATTTTCATTACTATTATTTACAAAAATGAGCTAGAAAACCAAGGAACTATTAACATACAAAATATCTACAAAAGTTCGCGTGTGCGACGTTTTCGTACCTCATTTTCTTTCTTTTATTTATTAATAAATAATTATTGCATTGTATTATAATTGTTTTTTTTTCCAATGTTGTGTGTGAAAGTTGTATATGTTATTAGTGATTATTAGTAATCACATATATTACGAATAAAAAGAAAAAAAAAATGAATACTGATAATAGAAAAATAATGTCCCTAGATGGGCTCGAACCTATTCCACTTCCTGGCAAAATTCGTAATTCGTGCGCTCAACTAATTGGGCTACACAGACACCAATCAGTCGTGTACATATAATTCTTCTTAAGCTACAGGCGTTAATGTTTTTAAATAAAATTCTTCATATCTCAAAAATTAAGGCCCATGCACTCAAACCCGTTTACAGTTTTTCTACTCTTAACTCCCTCTTTCAAATGATATACGACTCATTTAATTTTGTGTTTCGCAGTTCTTGTGAGTATTGCCACCTCTGGCTCTTATGACTGCTCGCATACGGTTTGGCAGAGATTCGATTAACCTCCGTATATAAGCCTGATCCAAATTCTCCCACTCGTCACGGAGAGCATTTGCTAGTCCATGCAGGTCCGCTGGTGCAACATTTTGGGTTCGTATCCGTCTGTGAAGGAGGTCCCACACGTGCTCGATAGGGTTCATGTCCGGACTTACCGCAGGCCAATCTAAAACTGGAATACCAACATCGTTAAGGTATTCCTGGACGATTATTGCAACATGCGGTCGTGCATTATCGTGCATTAACATGAATTCGTTTCCTATAATTGGCGCATATGGTACTACATGTTCTTCTAAAATATCCGTTATATACCTGTGGCCAGTCAGTGTACCTCTGTCTACTGGTACTAACTCTGTACGACCTGTTAAACAGATGCCTCCCCAAACCATAATAGAGCCACCAGCGAAATTAGGTCTAGGTCTGATATTACACTGCGAATAGCGCTCACCGTCTCGTCTCTACACTGAGATACGCCTATCTGAGGTGTAAAGACCAAATCTTGACTCATCTGTGAAGAGTATATTGGCCCAGTCATTAATGTTCCAATTTACATGTTCTCTGGCAAACCTTAAGCGAGCCACTCGGTGGTTCCTAGTGAGACGAGGGGCTGTTACAGCTACTCTAGCTCTTAACCCACTCTGTCGTAACCTATTCCGAATAGTTTGAGTACTCACACGAGTATTTCTGACTCTAGTCAAGTCGTTCTGCAATTGTCTCGCAGTTACATGTCTTCGACGTAATGCTTGTAGTAGTAAATAGCGGTCATCTTGGCGAGTAGAACATCTTGGACGACCTGGTACAGGTCTTCTACTGTAAATGCCTGTTTCCCTATATCTGGCTACGGCTCTAGAAACACTTGACTGATTGATGTTCATCAAATTAGCAACGTATGCTTGAGATCGTCCATCTTCGATTAAAGCAACTATAGCAGCCACTTGTTCTGAAGTTAAATTTAGTTTTAAAAGCGTTGGCACAGAACTCTGACTTCGCACTTTAAAATTTGTCCGTATAGGAAGACTTTCAATAAACAACTGAACAAACCTTACACATATGCATTTTTCTAAATGTGTTCTTTTAGAAAAAAAAAGTAAAAACGCTAAGTTCCATTATTTTGTTAGTGTTTTTATAGTTCACATACACGAGGCAAACTTTTTGTGAACCTATAAAAATATCTTGGTTCATAAATGCCCTTTTTTAGTTTATGCGATACTTTTTTGGCGGAGTGTACTTTACAGGCTAAGAAGAAATAATACCGATACAACATTATACTAGCGTAGTTCAAGACTTCGGTATAATTGACATAAGACTAGTTCGTCGAAAGCAAACCGTTGGAGGCAGAAGGTAAAAGAGTAAAGCAATTAGGACAAATTCCATAAGTTATTACAGAGATCTACGCCGAGAACAGTAATATGGGGTTCTTAGTGGCTGTTCAAAACACACAAATATAAATGCTCTTTATGGTGATTCCCAGTTTCCTACACCAGGCTTCCTTAATATACTTTTCCGTCTTAGAGTTCAGATCTCTTTTTAATTAATCAATTAAGTAGGAACCGTTTAATTAAGGTGTTTCTCTAATAGCATATTGCAAAAATTAAGTCCGTTAGCTAACAAGTAAGGGCAGGGTCTACGATTAATTAAATTTTGTATTTCTTTTTCTTGTTTTCCCCAAATGCATTATCCTTAATTGTAAGTATAAGGAGATTGGGGATTGAAGTATAAAAAAACCTGCCTGCATTCCGGCGTATAGTCATGTGATAGATTTACCTCAATTGCCACACAAATTGGACGGAAACTAAACTAAGCGCACCAATTAATGCTCTTTTCCTAACTATTAGTATTTACTCAAACTGCGCAACGTCGACATTGGAACGCATCTCTACAAAGCTTAATCAAAACAATTTCCTACTTAGTATAATTAAAATTACGAACCGTGTGAAGTCAAACGACCTCGTACCGGTTAATTTCGCGCGATCTAATTAGAATTTGGTGAAGTGCCACCCAGCAATCTCTAATCAGGAGGACAAGTTAATTGCCATATCAGATTTACAATGCGGCCATGAAGTTTATAGTTAATTAGCCGTGTATAATACACTTCAGACAACATATACTAACGTGTTTCTTGTTTACACGTTTACAATATTGGTATTGGTGTGGCTGTTATAGGTTCCTCGTTTTCTGGAAATATTTATCAACATTTAGTATCTAATTATACGCTCCACAAATTAATTAAATTAACACAGAATTTATGTAAGAGTAGTAGTAGGTCAATTATGTCAGAAATTATTGCTGGTATTGAATTAAAAATGTGGTTCAACTACAGGCCTTACTCTTAACTTTTAAAGACTTTAACAACTTAATGATCGCTAAGGTTGATATGCTAACTATTGGTAACATCCTTTCCAAGACCAAGGACAGCACTCCGATCCTTAATCATAGTTTAATCAGAGCGTAGTTCACAAAATCCCCTGCCATGACTCCTATTATTGCTACATAAATGACGCAACTTAGATGTTGAAAAACAGACTAACTCAACATTAGGGTGATAATCGGGAAGTATTGTGTGCTTTGACTTCTCTTTGCCAATTGATATGATAACGCCATCACTCTCCAATTGAAACTAATTACAAACAGGCGTTGGTTTTCAAAGATAATTCAACATTCAATTGATTGCTATGACTTTATTAATTTGAAACATGCATACAATATCTTAGGAAATTCTATTGTACCTCTTTAAACAACAAAGTACAACTTTACTTTTTGTATAAACCCTGTAGATATAGCACAAACCTGGAATGTGAAACTGGTTGTATTATCGAAAGTCAAAAGTTAAAGAATGTCAATACAAAATAAAGATTTGAAACCAACCAAACTCAAATGATACTGTAAATTGTTTTTTCGACTAACACATCCGAAAGTACAACCTTACTACACCCATTCGACGATAGAAAGCGTCACTTTACCGAATTAAAAACTGTGAATTGCTATGAGTTGAACTGCAAGTGTATTTAAACTGCGCGCTTAGCACAACTAGACAGAGAGTCCCTCGGTACCTCCCAGTTCGCTCTGGCTGATGCGTCGGCAAAGCTTCTGATACACGCCGAGCTTCTTATTCCTAATCTGATTGTAGCGCTGGCAAAGCTTGCTGGTGTAACACAGGCATTTTACAGATTTTCTCCGTTCTGGCCGTTGCGTTGGCATAGCCTCTGACGCTCCCAGAGTTTTATTTACAATCATTCCAGTACAGACAAAAGAAATGAGTATAATTGTTTAGCATAGTAAATAAAGCTACACTTACATTGGGATTTTGAATAGTCCTTGACTTTGATATGTTAACATTCAACTACAAGTTTATAAATGACTAACGCTTCTCTTGGTTACAACCACTGTTTTCACATTAATCCAAGTTTGGTTATTATAAAGAGTTTTATAAAACCTAAGCATATCAATCACATGTTTTGGAAAGGCTCACCATAAACTTGATGCTATCAATTTTAAATCACATTCCATACAGCCTCCTGGCTTCCGTTATTGTATAACAGAAGTATTATATAGTAATGTCGTTATCGGCATGCAGCTAAGACTAATGGAAGCGCATAATTTCTAGAGGAGATTTCAACGGGTGTAGGAGTGATGTAAGAACCACAAAAAGGAAGAAAATGTGGACCAATCTACCCCGAAAAATGAATACAGAGAACTTCAAGGAAGCGTCACAGCCTAATTAGGACATTTAGCTACTGTATATATGCATATAATTTATTTTATTTTTTAAGAGGATTGATAAAGCCTAAGCAGCAGGTGCTTGTCGGTATAATAATTGTCTAAAGATAAAGGAAACGATTTTAGAGTATATTAAAGCAAATTAAGTATATTTCTGATTAATCTGCCTCTTATGCTTCTGTCTCGTTTCTTTTAAGGTTAGCAGTTGTTTTCTACTTTCCATTACCACTTTCTTAATCTCTCCTATTTTCTCTAATTTTAGCATTGTTCCTATGTTTCATGTTTCTAATATTTTTGCTTCTGTACCCTATTTTGCTTATTGCCTTGCATTTATGTTCCCCTGCTTTTCATCTACATATCGATTGCGGATTGTTATTGTTCTTTTTCGTTCCACATCGGTCTATCAATTATGTTATTACTGCATATTTATTACTATGTTATTATATGCTATGAAATATTCAACAAGCGCGCAGAGTAGTAAAATTGTGAATTACACTCAAATATTCATCCGACTCTCCAATTCTGCGTAGGTAATACCCATATTATACTCGGCTCGCTTTCTGTTCCTAATTTAAGCTATATACATCGGCAAGTATGGCACTTCAACATGTAGGCCGCTGCTGCTTCTGCAGCAAGCTCTTACACGGCGTTGGTTCGATTCATGGATTGTTGCTGACAGTTACATTACAGCGCTCATGCTTCATGTGCTGGAACTAATTGAGTTGTGTAAGCCGCGCTACATTGCAAATCTAATGATTCGGGGGCACACCGCCGCCTTCGAAACCTTTTACTTCGCAAGTTAATTCAATTTCGGTATTTATGCGGACGCCGGTCGCAACAATTTAATGTCAACACATTCCCATTAATTGGAAAGTTTGTGTGAAAGAGTGTCGCCTTTCAGTCCATTAGCAGCTTTCAGAAGAGATCTGTTGAAATGATTCTGTTCTCAGTTCTTTATTTTGATCAAATAGGAAAGTAACTTTAATTTATATCCTTATGTATTGTTTTTTTATTTAAAGGAATAATTTAATGATTGTGTTCAAGAAGTCAATATCAAATGGTTTATTAACATTCAAGAGAACCTTTTTAAATAGGTTTGGTGGAGGCGCCGGTTATTTCCAATATGTCTCGTTTATCGTCGACGAAATTTAAATTAGGGTCAAATAATAATATTGCTATGTAGTGGGTGTTAATTAATATTGTACAAAAGACTATAATATGTTAACTGAGATGAGGTTTTAAGGTGCGGAATATTACCTACTTTAATGTATGCGCAAACTTAAATAAAATAGGTAGAAAGCGTGGGATTGTCAAATGATGAAATAAATTACAGAAGAACAGGTTTAGTATTACTTAAGTTGAAATATACTAGTTATTGGAAGCGAATTAGTAGGGTCTAGTACGTTTCAGCGCCGCCGTTTCATCGCCACCGTTTCAGCGCCGCCGATTCAGCGCCAGGACATTTCAGCGCCGGCCTATTCATCGCCGCATTATTGAATGGTTAAGCTATAGATAACCTGATGATTTATTCTCACTTCTTACTTTTTTTTTATCATGTATATTTCGTGGTAAGCTACATATGCAATATTTTTCGAATTTATTGCGATTGGTAACACCCCTTTCCTGTCTGCAAACATAGTCTAGCAACTAAAATTTAAGTAAAATAATGATATCTTATGCAGGTAGCCTCGTGAGCTTCGATGAATAGAATGATGTTTTAAGGAAAAAAAACCTTTCAGATTATATCTAAAAGAAAAACCACAGTTAAAACAATTTTTTCTCTTATTGAGTAAAATATTTAATTTAAATTGTGTATTTATTTTTGCAATTCATATAATAAAAAATTGCTCTCTTTGAAGTAATACTGTTTGCTTGATGAATTAGATATTTAATATGTTCATTACACGCGATGTTATCAAAGGAAATATACTGTATTTTTCACACCACTTTCTCTCTAATAAGTGCTTCTGTACATATTTTTAAAACACCAAGTGTTATTAACGTAACATACAATGCAAACATAACAACAGTGAACACAATAAATGAACATCATAGTATTCATAGTTTTTATTCAAAGTAAATAAATGCCTGCCGTCACTTTGTGCAGTAGTTTACGGTAAACGTATTTTTTTCACGCAATTTGCATCCAAATTCAGGATTAAGTCCGTTATATTATTGGATTTAATTTGATATTTGAATGCGTATAATTGATTTTAAATGCTCGGAAATTTCTACGAAAAATAGATGATGGTTTATTAGATGTACCCATCATTTTTATGAAATTAAAAAATAAATATCCTTACTAAAGTTGATTCTTGCTATCTCTATGTAACAAATGTGTATTGTCTAAAAAAAATATTGTTTTTAAATTAAATGCTATGTATTTTTATCCTTAAAATAACAATCTATTCATTGTAGCTAGTTGCTAGACTATGTTTACAGACAGAAAAGTAGTAGCAAGAAAATAAGAAATAAGAATAAATCAAGGTTATCTATAGTTAAAATAGTTTCTGCAAAATTAACGCACGCTTAAAGAAGGCGTGTTTAAGAAAAAGCATTTACAAATAAATAGTAGTAGAAGAAATAGTCGACTTGGTTTATAAGTATTATCGGTAAGCAACAAGTGAAACTATTAATTATCCATGGAGGATGAATACAAAGGAAACTATAAATACTTCAGCCTTTTAAATTTTAAGTGGGTTTGCTCTGCTTTCGTAGTAAAATGAATGGACTACTCTTTTATAGGTCGGCCTCTAATTATTTATTTCAGCAAATTGCATTTGGAATGATTCAATGCCGTTCTTTATAAAGAGACACCCAATATTCTTTAATATGAGTATGTTATTCTAATTCTTTTTCCAAATCTTTAACTAACAGTGAGTACGCATGAGTGCTGTGCATTTTAACCGGATAACGGGTGATAGACACAAGACGGTTATAAGTTATTGGCAAAGTTATGATCGGTTTACCGGTCACGAGTGTTCATGCTGACCAAAAATATAATTCGTGTTGTTGATGATAACGGAAACTGCCTATAGCTCAATACATCTTACATTCATAATATGTGCCGTCTAACGGAATGTCGCTTGTAAACTTTATCGGAGTTACGTCTTGATTTGCCGTTACAATAATGGTTCAGCCTCAGAGTGGTAGCTGTTAGTGTGAGAGTGAGGTATCCAGGGTTACTACCGGGGTGCGCAACAATTTAAACAACGAAAGTATGTTTATATAATAATTTGTTACCGTAAAGTAGGTGTGAAGGTCATCAAGTATGTATTATGACACAAAAAGAAGTGAGTAGCAAAAAACGATATGCATGTACAATCGTAAATATAAACAAATATTCGCGGGCCTTCGGAACACTTTTAACTTTTTAATTTTAATGGTACAATTTTGATGATAATATGAAATGAAGATCTGTATACCGGGGTCAGGTCAAAAATGCCCGGACGATTTTGACGTACAAGTTCGGCGCTATGTCGAATCAGAGAGCTGTGCCGGCAGCGACGAAACGATAATGTCTAGAAAAATAAACTCTGCGTGCATCAGTAAGCTTTGCCGACGTCCAGACCGGGAACTGGAAATCTCTACGTGTATCAAAAAAGCTATGCCGACGCAACTGCCAGAGCAAGGAAGGTTGGTGGAATGACTGCGTTGTATAAACATGCTACGACGATGCCAATTGCCAGACCGGAAGTAACTGGAGAGAATGGCTAAAATGCGTCTCTTATCGACAAACGCGCGGTTTATATATACTACAGCGGTCCTCCCGCGCGGTCACCATGGTAGGAGTTACCCGTGCGTGAGCGGACGTACCGTCTGCGGAGACGATACTCGCGTCATAAACAAGAATAAATAAAAAACTGAATGAAGCAAAATATCATGCGGCAGTAACGATATTTAACAATGGGAAAATCAATCAAAGGAAAAAGATTAAATGATTAATTCATGATAAACTCAACTAAATTTTACACTAAAATGGATTTTCCAACAGAACGGCACGTTACAATGTGTGTTCACACGTAACCGTTCGCATAATTTATGAATAAAAGAAGTTGTGATACAAAAACCCTAGTTTACTGATGTTCGTATATTATATAAAAAATAAAACTAAATCAAGACAAATTAGAAGCATTCAAATTACAATATTTTATTCAAAAAGTTACACATACATTAATTTCTCTTGAATATTTAAAAATTTTCAACAATAACATTCAAACATGTTATTCTTTAGTCACGCCGCCGTAGGAATTTTCAGCGAGCGCTGTATCAAATAAGATTTTGTCGTGCCAAACCGAGCATGAAAGCGCCTAATTCATTTTCTTATATATGTAAAATAAATATACCGACGGCGAGACGTTTCTCTATTTAAAATAAATTTCGGAGTACATTAATTCAATCACCGCCTGCGAACAAATCGACTACCGCTCGATCGTTCGGGCATTTCTCTCGCCCATTCAACACGTCCGCCCGTGAAACCCGGGGCTTCAACGCTATCCCCGATTCCGGTTTATTAAGTCTGTACTCCCCTCTGGCACAACACAGGTCACAGAATGGAGTGGAAGGCAGCCAGCTAGCGTACACGCCAGTAGCTGACGGACCGAAACGAGAGCGAAAACACTGATTTTCCTATCACGTATCGATATACAATCGGCAACTGCCTGGCTCAATCCATACGGAAAAGGAATAGAATAGGAGGCGGGAAACGGTTCCGGCGAGAAGGTTAATGGTTTACCAGGTTTATAATGTGCTCGGTATACAAACGGAGCGGACGGTACGTATTGTATCTGATGCTGCCACGTTTTTCTAGAAATTACTTCCTTTTGTTTTATTGTTAAGAAGGTGCTGTTGGATGCCTTTGGGCTTTAACACAAACAAGAACCAGATTTAAAATTAAATGGAACAATAGGGACCATATATAATTGAAAATATATTATTAGTTTGACAGTCATTACTAGGAGTTTCGCCTTACTAAGGCTCATCAGTGTTACTACAAGCCATATTGCATTATACGAAGAAAGCGTATATGTATTGATAACAGTACATATACGAGAGAGTGTGAGTCCTCCGTTCTTAATTCTCATAATTACTTAGAAATATGTGTCTCAGCTTTTTAATTGTAATGTGTTCTACTGTATGTTCATGCTAGTTATTGCTCACAGCTTCCTAAAATTACCTTTCAAAAAATAGGAATCTCTTGTTTATATTTTATAACACTATTGCTAGATATCCGGGCTTATTAAGTAATCCTCATCGTAAGCATATTTGTCATTCGTATTTTGCTTTTGTTTTTGTGGGAGCCGTCTGACATGGAGTCTCCGGAAACACTACAGCCTCCTGGCTATTTGTATTTAACCTCCCATTTCGTTTACCCGTTTACTGAATTATGCTAGCCATTCCAATATCCTGGTGTCCCATACTAGTTTGTATAGGTTTGTCTGGATAGTTGATCGATGTAATCCTTTGGTTTCATTATTTGCTAGCCATAAATTACCAAATTCACACAGGATGTGGTATGCGGTCTCTGTCATCCTATTACACCGTCTGCAGTGGGTATCTCCAGTGTTGATCGCAATTTTCTATAGATGACCATTCAGTGCACAGTGTCCTTTTAGGGGACCTACTACTGTGCGAAGATGATTCCTACTGTGATTTCATAGTTCTTCAGTCCTCGTTTTTAATGGTCCTTTGATAAAGGTTTTTCCATGAATTTGCTGGGTTGTATTACTCTAGTGCTTTTTGTGCCTTTCTTTGACCCAAATCCCTTATCTGCTCTAGTGCTGTGTCTTTGAAAACTCCTAGAACAGGTGTCATATATGAAGTCGCTGATCCATTTCTTGCTAATTTATTAGGTTTTTCGTTTCCTTCGATTCCCGAACGGCCGGGCACCCACAGTAAAATGACTTTATGGCGGTCTGTCAGCTAATTAAGTTCTTGGATATACTCCAAAACCAGTTTTGATTGTACCCTGAGGTTCACTAATGCCCTCAGTAATACCTGGCTGTCGGCTGCGATATAAACCTAGGGTTTGCAGTTGATGAAGTGCTTCATCAAGCTACGCTATGCTATCTCACATCAAATCAAATCAATTACAAGAACATGGCCGAAAGAAATTTGGTCCACATGTTTTAAGGAAACTGGTATATTTTTGAATATTGTAAGCCTTATTTCACATAGCTTTCCACATCTTATATTATTTTACAATTTTGTGAATTATATTTTTGTTTGTCTAAATTTTACTGCTCTCTAACATGACATAAATATCTGAAAGAATTATACAAAGTCGGTAGATTCTATTTATTGGGGGAAATAGTAGAAAAATTAACCAAAATTTCATGATGACAATGAGTATGCCTCTCCTCACCCGTAATTATTCCAAAAAATTCAATACAAAAATTACTTTCGCAGCATTCTAGGCATTACAAAAGCAAACGCAGGTCCCTATAAAATTTAAAAGCATCTGCATAGCGGTAATGCATTTTACCGAGGACAGTCACGTTTCCGAGACAATTACTTTTCTTTGTTTTATTACACAGAGGTGTTGTTAGATAATGCAGCCACCTAATAACGTTTTCTGGCTCTTCTCTTCTTAGTAGTTCTTTAGTTGAGAAGAATTATAAAATTTTTGTATGAATGATCTTGAAGACAAATAGATGTAATATTTACGCATTAGAATACTCTGTTCTATTATTATTATATTGTAATAGAACAGGGGAAAGGATTTTGCTGGTTTAATTTTGTTTTTCTCAAAGCTATTTTTTTCTTCGGAACGTCTTCTCTATCCTTCTGGTTCTATCTTTCTATTACGCATTGCTATATAGCATAAATCATGCAAGTCTGACTTGGGAGGAAATAGTTTACGATATATATTGTATATATATAACTCTCTCTCATTATGTTTTAATCGTCGATCTATAGTAAATTCAATCTATTTTAATATTTATATCCGCAACGATATTATTTAGTACTGCACATAAATTCGTTGATAAAACATCATTTCCGCTTTAACAAGCGTACTCGTACCTTAATTAATAAAACATTTACGCGCATGAATCAGAAATGCATATGCCAGAGCCGATATTATTTGCATATAATTAATTATAGGTATAGAATACTTATCAATTGAAACACAAAATACGAGCAGGATACAATTTTAAACGGAATTTGTTAGTTTCAGAGCGCACGTATTAGATTTTTCAACGCGCACCATATACGGTTACTTTTGATATATAAAGTATGAAATAAAATAACTGCAAAACTTGTAGCGTATGTGTTTCCCCGTATCTGTATAAAAAATATCTATATGAAATTTTAAATTTTTAATTAAAGCGGAATCCGCATACCACAAACAAAGCACATCGTCGAGTACGTATTTCCTGCTTTATTTCGACAGGAGGAATGCAACAGCTCGGTGTAGTTTTTTTTCCATTACGTTTACATACCTACGTTCGGATATCGTGCACGCGAGCTTGATTGATTGTAATGATCCCGACTGCATTCAGCAAAATTAATCGCCGACTCAGTCGGTGAAAATTTTCAAGGGATTTCAGTCCCTCCGTAGGTGTAGCAATTCGTATTTGGCATCGAATTGAAATAAGTATTATCTGTAAAAGCGATATCTTTTTTTCTAATATGTCAATTTTGTACATAACCTCACACTAAGGTGAGTGGCTAGCGAGAAATGAAGGAAAAAGAAACATAATCTTTTTGTATTGGCTTAAAAGGCTATCCAAGTTGTGCTGCGCTTAACAATTGTATCTCCAAACCTGTTGCATCAATAGCAGTGTCAAAGAATATTTAAGTTAAATGGTCACAGCCCATTAGTTAACAAATTATGAAATTGATAAAATACCTTCATTGTTTCACATTTTCGACAACTTCATTGCAATACTTTTTATTTCTTTATATAAGATGGAGTGGAGTATAATAAAAAAAATTCTTTTAATAGACGGCCGGCGTAAATCCGTACGAATACACTTCTTTGTCCGGTTGTGTGTGGTTGAATTTTTTCGCTAGAGTGTGACATACCCGAAGAAATATCGAGAAATGTTATAACTCGCAACTGAGAACATTATCTTCGCTATTCGTTCAAAATACGAAATTCTGTTTTTATTGCAATATGTATCTGTAGTACTGTACGCCAGCGAACGACAGGGCCCCGCCTGCCTCTTAAAATTCGTGAAGTACGATGCGCGTGGGGGCGGGACTTTCGTCAGTAGAAAATAGTTCTGCTGTAATTACATTACTTGTGCTATGGAGAGCGGACGAGAATAAATTGCAATGCAAAGTCCTTTAGTTCATCCACCTAACGGTAGTTATAGATTCATCATCTTCTTCCGACAAGGTGGGAATTGAGAGAAGAGAAAGATAAATTTTGTCAATATTTTCGAATATCTGCAAAAATTTTCGATGAACATATTTAATTTAGATGCGCCTAGAAAGACTTGTCAATTGCTACTGGTCGTGTGAATTATACGGATGGAAACAGGAAAACGGGAAGGCACCGATATTGCGTAATAAACTAGTATAGCAATGGACGATTGTCTGTTCGTACCAGCTCCGGATATCTGCAGTAACGCACCGTTGCTCTGCCGGCTAAACTAATAATAACACTATTTTTTGTGAAATTGGTTGCGATGATTTAAAATTTAGATAACTTGTTGTATGCCATGTTTAGTATACAATTTAGTTAAAATTTCGTTATTCGAGGTTAATTTAAAAAAATGCAATGCTGTTGTTGTCCTCAAATCCAATTGTTTTTAATCTGGGGTGGCAAGAATTGAATATTTCAAGTAATACTGCTACATTTTCTTTCTAATGTTATGAACTCATCTGCATATCCTTTAAAAAAATATATTTCGAAATCAATTTTATTTAAATTTTCTTTTCTATGTATTCTAGAACAATTTGGGCTATGATGTCAGAAATTGGTGAATCCAAAAATTTTTGTATTGAAAATATGTATGTATTAGTGTTAATTCTATTACATTTATGAATTAACTTAGTTCCTTATTAATTGCCATCTTTCATGTATAATTTGCTTTGCTAGTTCCAATGTATGCATTTTTGTATAAGGAGACTACATCAACAGATATTTTTCTTCCTTTTAGAGCAACAATCACGACAATACAGTCGAATTAATAGCATAATATGACTGGGTGTTGTTTGGACTATGTCCATCATCTGTTGGATTGTAGAAATCCGACGTTTCGGCAGTGGTTCTACTGCCGTCATAAGGGTAGCCCTGATAAGGATTTTATAGTTGGCTATGGAATTGTACATATCTTCTAGTGTAAATTGTTTTATGCGTTTGCTTCTATAATGTACAGTGTACATACTACTGTATATTGCAATCGTATTATAGCTTCTCCGGGGGATAGGTATATACCTACTGTTAGGAAATTGAAATTATATTTAAATAGTGATAGATAAATTCTAGATAAATATCCGAAAAGCAACCACACTAAGGAAAAACCGAGAAAGAAGTCCCCCAGATTTGTTTTCAACAAACTCAATATATCCAAGACAAAAGGACCCCGGCAACGATGATAGAAATCGTTTCCAACGATACGACAGCATACAAATCCCTCGTCGAACATTAATCGAAAGACATACACATGCCCTAAAATCCATGGTTACAAGCATTAATTGAATTAGATACGAAATAAGTAAGTTTTTAGTTTAAATTATTACATGCGTTGACAAAATAAATAAATAGGTAAAAATACATTTACATAAACAATTTTATAGTCGATATTATGATTCTGTGGGTTTTGGTTAGCAGGAAGTAACATAGCAATATATACAATACATGGGGAAAATAATGGATTCTGAGTGTGTCGGTGAATTAATACCGGGAATACCCGGAAGATATGTTGTCTAAAGCAAGAAATCCAAGAACAAACGCGACCAGACAAGACACCGAAGTCGAGATCACTGCAACCATTCCATACATAATGGGCGTATCAGAACAAATCAGGCGGATAGGCAACCAATACGACATCAGAACGGAGATGAGAACCTGCAAAACAATAAAGTCATACTTAACTAGAATGACACCGGACAACATAAACCAACGATCAAAAATTGTGTGAAAAGCATGTGAATGTAGACGCTTATACATTGGTAACAAGCAGACCGCTCGAAATAAGAATAGGAGAACACAAAAAGATCTGCAGGAAAGGAGAAAAAAAGAAATCAAGATTGGCACAGCAGGCTTAGGAAACAGATCGTAGAATATATCGAGAAAATGCTTTCATTCTATCTAAAGAAGATAGACAAACCAATAGGATATTATGAAAAATAGCATTGATAGTCGCGTCACCAGTGGCCATCAGTGCACCAAGTCTGGAATTGCATAGGGTATGGATGCCGATAGTGCGCGCAAACGCAAAAGGCAATCTACCCAAGAGGATACGTACGGTTCTATAGTCAACTATGGAATTAGCAAGTATCAGTCCTTATCAGAGCTACCCTAGTAACGGTGGTGGAGCAAAAGCCGAAACGTCGCATTTCTACAATCCAACAGGTGATGCAAACAGTCCAAACAACACGAACTCATATTCTTCTAACCCATCGTCAATAAATTCACGTCACAAATTAATAGCATGCTTACATGAGATGCAGAAAGTGGGTCTCAATGTTGTGCGTACCTTTTTCATTGAGATCGAAGTATTGAAATGAGATACTGGTCTAGTCCAGTCCATTAACACGTTTTACGCGACGGAAAGTCTGCTGTCCTGTCTAGTTCAGTAAGGTAGTAAAAATCGTATCTATTAAACGGTTTGCATGTGCACTTCTCACCAAAGCGTCTTTACTTCCTAAACAAACTAAAGATGCTTGGAGCCGAAGTACAGACCTACGCGGACGATGTTTTAACACTTTTAAGATGATCACGTGAGAAAGAAATTTTCGCAGCCGTCAAACAAGTGTGTCGACGTTCTTTGTAGCAAGTTCACCAGATAGACGCTAAGCATTGATCCGAATAAAATAGCACGAAAGACTGTGAAATTACCATTTGCAGTAAATGTAAAATATTTAGGAATACTATTGGAATCCGCATTTGAAGATTTTCCGCAATGTAAGACTTTCTGTATGCACGTCCCAATGTATGTGGGAAATCTCAGGGCAGTCACCAAAGCAAATCCATTGGCATTTAAGTGACGGTAGTATGTCTAATCATTATCTATAAATCGATAGCATGATGACAGGAGGCGCCTCAATCCAAAGTAACAAAATTTACATTACATGCATGGCGATAACGAAGTATTGTTTTTTATCGTTTTTAGGGCTAGAAATCCATCAGCTATGATGTTGAAAGTAAAATAACGAAGAAAGACAGCGGCCGTCTGAAAGTTGTATTTACATTGTTAATAGTGTAGTCCGCCACTAGATGAAATAATCTTAGATTATTTAACTTCTGTGTATAGAATCTTTAACACAAAGATGAAAAAACCTACTTGTGCGCAAATGTTTTCGCTCCAATATTTTTTAAACGTTTGTCAAAATCTAATTTAAAGTAACGCAAGATAAAGAATTTCTAATTTATTACAGGAAGGAGAGAAATTAAACGCGAATGTTTCTTCTGCGAAACGGGATATCCGTCTACAAAAATCGGACAAGCAAATTATCGTTTGTTTTATTATACTGCCACGTTTTATGACTGTTGTTTTCGTAAAACGGTTGAGGAAGGCATATTTCTCCACCTGTGATTTATAACCTTCTTCTGCTCCTCTTTCGGTTTACCTTCTTTTTTTATTCATCTCATGCTAACAGATAGAGAGATATAAAGTTTAAGTCCGTAGAATACAAGTCGAGTCAAACGTTTTAATATAAAATTTAGATTCTGGTAGAAGAGAATTAATGTTATTGTAATTGTAAAACGAAATGAATGACTAATTAATTTGGCATAGAAGGTTCTATAACAGCGGTCGGCCATCTTGTAGCTGTTGTGTGCTAAACCAATCTAACACTATGAATCAGATTGCCATGCGAATTTGCCCCATAGAAGTTTTGTGTTTTGAGGCGCCAGTTCTTTTTTAGTTATAGCTTGAAACATACGTTGTTAACTATCGTTTAATACTGCTACTTTATAACTTTCATTTACCAGTTTTAGTTAACAAGCCCTGGCAGCACTAGTAGAAAGTGCCACTGAGAATTGAACCGCGTAGATATTCTGACTGGCTCGGCTCTTAGTTCTGCTCTGGCAAAGTATCTAATCACAATGACCAGAAGCAGTTTGAAATTCCTTTCAATTTATGTTTTTCGTACCAATTTTGGGCTTCGATTTAAAGATAAAGTGGTTAATTCATTGACGGAGTAGAAGTTGACTTTCTTTTATTTATCTGCCTGTTCATTTCGTGACGGATTTATGCACGTCTGTAAAGAATTATAAATTCAATTTCTTGGCTGTGTTTTTTGCAGTCACAAGTAAAACCTAATCGAGGTCCACGTTGCTGTTCACAAAGGGAGCTACTATCTCGGGTTACCGGTATTAAGGGCCTATAGTATTTTCGTGTTTCTATAGTCGAGTTTATCGCTAGAATCGGTTCAAGTCCAGTAAATATTGTTTCAGAGCTCTTTTTTGCTAGCAACAACAATATTTACTGAACTTAAACTAAGTCTGGCGATGACGAAGGCTGCCATACGTTGTGCAGTAGCTTACAAAATAGGTTATAAAAAGAAATACCAGGTACACTGGAGCAGCGTGGAAGGGCAGGTACATAGCAAACGAATGATGGTACAGCCCATAACAGCATTTAGCAGCTCTAGGTGTGTTGTCTTTAAACCGAGTACACTATAGAACGGTGATGAGTCTGTTAACAGGACACGGCTGTCTAAGGATATATTTATATAGAATGGCCATTTTTAAAGATGAGCCTATAAATGCATTATGCAACGAAGAGCAGGAGTTGTTTTTGACTGGGTTTCATTGGAACAACAGAAATTGCCATTGCTGGAGTAGCCACTTTACTAACATATCTGCCGGAAAAAGTTTTACCATACAGGCTATTAAACCTAGTTAAATAGACTAACCTGTTTATATAAAGAAATTTCCTGGGCTAATTCCTTAATCCATTTGCTTTATATGATGGTAGTACGTCCAACCATAACCTATGGAGCGATGGCATGGAGACAGAAAGCGCAAGACGCAAGAGCTACAGCAAAACTTACATCCATACAATTGCAAGTATGGTAATCACAGGAGCAATGTCTTCTTTCCCGTCATTGGCATTAGAAACTCTTCTGGATTTACCACCTTTGCACATTTTTTGTGGAAGGAAGGCTAGAATAACTACATGTCGCCTATGGTATATTGCGAACCAATCGTCAAATACTCAAATCTGTGCGGCTAACAAGCTGTTGGCATTCCCCTGATACTGTCGGTAGTGATTACCGACAGTATGATGGGAATGCCATCGGACATGATGTGCCCTCGGCCACTACCTCCTTTCTAAAAAGATTGGAATGAAGATGCAACGAACAAACCCTGACGCAGACAGACACCTACTGGTTTAAGGACGTCTCGAAAACAGAGCAGGGTGTTGGTGCAGGAATATTCTATTGCAATGCAAGAGTTAGAAAATACTACAACCCTGGGAAACACACAACGGTTTTTCAGGCTGAAATCTATGCCGTTGGGATAAATGCAACCCGAAGCTGATCTGGAGCTGTAAAAACTCTAAATATAGTGGTGCCGGCACCCACTCATGCATGGCAACGAGGAAGCGGATACTCTTGCAAGAAAAGGGTGCTGCGGAGTATTTTCAGGTACCAGAACCTGTCATTGGCATAGCACATACGGTAGATAAACAGCAAATCAATCGTTGGGCACATCAGAAAGTGCTCCAACATTGAAACAACTGTCCTGGTAGTAGTACATGCGTTGAAGTGTATTTCCTTTAATCATGTTAGAACCAACTACTACAATTTGACCATGAAAATGTCAAAGTAATTGTTTCTGTCTTTACAGATCACTGCAAACTCAGAAAGCACTTTCACACAATTAAACTCTCTGATGAGACTGAATGCCGGCTGTGTTTGGAGGACGAAGAGACAGTTGAGCAAATGTTCTAACACTGTCCCGCTGCAGCAAGAATCTAGTATGCGATCTTTGGAAGGTTGACCTTTTTCTAAAAGACATGAAAGATACCTGATCCAAAAGAATTCTGAGCTACCTTAAGGGCCTGAACTTGTTATATGAACTTTAAAGATAACATTCGCTTTAATGAGCTATTAAATAGTTATCAATGTACCTACATTGGTTTATCAAAATTACTTGGAACAAACATGCTAATGTCCTTTACTAGACCTTCAAGTTTACTACAGTTTTAGCAAAACTAAGAAGTAGGTAAATTCAATACGGACTTTTGCGTTTTTACGAAATTCTGAAAATACCTCCTTTTATTTTTAATTCAACGTTTAACAATGCCGCGAACCAAAATAAACTATTTATCCTAAGAGTACATCTATTTTGTGAAGGATATCAGAAAAAAGTAAATCGATAATATCCTATATATAAAAGAACTACTAAGGTCGTGGTGTCTAAAGTCAAATCCTGTATGTATTATTAAGAATGGATTGCTTTAGCCAATTCAATAACATTAAAATTTATTGTAATAATTTCAATTATATAATTATTACAACACTTTTTTATTTATTCGAAGTATTTCTATTACGAAAGCTCAGTTAGTAACGCAAAAGTAACAGAATAGCCTGCTGATGGAAGAGGGACATGGAAATTTACCTGCGATAAGAGATCAGAGGAAACAATTGAACCATGAATAAGTTTGTAGAGAAACTTGGCTGCATGATCTCTGCGACGGTCAGCCAAGGATAGGAGACTGTGCCTTTCAAGAAGGGTATTATAATCAATGCCTCGTGTAGGGTAAGCACTATCTATTTTAAATGAAAGAAATTTTAAAAATTTTCGCTGCACCTGTTCAATAGCAAGTTCGTGGCACTAATAATAAGGTGACCATACTGGTGATGCATATTCCAAGGAGCTAACAACCAAAGCAAAAAACAGTGCCTTCAGAGTAGTGCAATCATTAAAGTGTTTTGCCGATCGCATTACAAACCCTAAGTTCTTCATGACTCGTGAGCACATATATGGAATATGTGGTATAAAGGTGAGGAAAGGATCAAACCATACACCTAGATCTTTGAAGGTTGTACCTTTCTCTATAGTTTCGTTACCAATAATGTACAATGAATTGATGACATTCCGGCTTCTGGAATATGACGATGTGTAACATTTGCTTACATTGATCTGCAGCGAGTTGATGGCGCACCATTCAGTCCAAATTATGCTGTAAATGGATAAGATCTTGCGGAGAATTGATGACCCCATATATTTTTATATCATCCGCATACGCTAATATTTAGCATTGCACGATGTTAAGCAAGTCATTAATGTAAGCTATAAAACGCAGAGGCCCTAAATTAGAGCCTTGGGGTATTTTTTTATTAGAAGTGTTATAGATCTTATTATAAATCATTGATAGAAATCTATTGATAATACCTGAAGGTATAACACAATAGATGAAAGGATTTGCATTATCTTGTAATAGCTGTTCCTGAAGTATATCTGCATTTCAAAGAGTTTGAATGTGTAAAATTATTTTTTTAATGAAACAGCACTATTAAGTCATTTATCAATACCAAGTAAATGATACATATAAGCCTGTATATAAACTACTAACGAATAATTGTCAACAGAGAGCTCATTGTGTATGTTTTTGTAGACACAGACTTGGGTGTACGTTTCATTTAAAAAGAATAGACGCATTCTTTTCCGTGCAAGTGTGCTTATATTGCAAAAAGGCGTCTGAAAATGAAAAAGTTGTGGGTTAACTGTAGGATAATGCGTAATTCAAAAGCGCTTTGAAAGTAATAGGCAGGCACAACTTTATATACATTTTTTTTTCACGCCCGTTAAAATCGTACAGAATAGCACCTCAAAGGGTATCTCTTCCGACCGGTACGTTTCCGTCATCAAGTCTAACCCACATTATGCCAGCCATGTCAATTTCTATGGTCGGCGAAATCCCTACTGTGAATGCTAAAAGTGCCATGACGCACGGTGCGGCTGGCAACAATCCCTTGAGTTCATTCCCCAACTGTGCGAAGCTATCCGAAATGTGCGGGAGAAAATGGAGATTTTCTTTCCTGTTTCCAGCTGATGTGTGTAGCTCTGTGTATATGTGTGTGTGTGTCTGTGGGTATGCAAGCATGTGTTTCGGGCGGTGGTCCCTCGTACGCCGAAAGCGAGAGCACAGCGCTGCGCTGCGTTCGTGTTGCCGTAGTTCTTGTCACTTTGGGGACCGCAGAAATTCGAACTGGCCCGCTTTATATACATTTTAATCTCGTCCATGACGTCTTCTATTTCCCAGCGCAAATTCTCCTTGTCTGACAAAGCTACTTTCAACAAATTATGACATGTAGATTTTCCGCAGAGTGCTAGATTTTGTTTTATTCCACACCAATTTTACCATTCTAAAGAAACAAGTGGGGACTATTTCGTTTAGAGACAGAAATATTATAATATTAGTTGGAATATTGCATGTTCACTAATGTGAATTACTTTTGCAATTATATCTGCTGGATAATTTATTTGTTTCATGTATATCCAGACAATTGAACTGTATCCTAGGGTACTGAAACGGTATCTTACTCAAGTAATTGTGAAGCCGAGCTTCAGGTAGGCAATCATGATTAGGGACGTTTATCTATTTCTTTCTAACACATTATGATATATCTCAAGATAATAAATGTCAAAAACCCTTCAAATTAACATAAATCGTAATCAAAACACATATACAATGTTAACATTTAAATATTTTTTATATTTGGACGTTTTGTTAATGTATACAATAACTTTATCAACAACAGAACTGAAATGTTAATTGTATTCTGTTAACTGAATTATAAATACATTTTTCTTTCATGGTTTTTTTTGAAATATACAAAATTGACATTAAATGAAAATTTTGTTTTATTACATGACTGTTACATTTTATTTTAAACTTTTCTTCTCTTTAAATTAGTATTGCATATAGATTCAGTGAATCACTGTATAATTCACTGGGCGCTCTTGTTGAGAGACTTAGATAGTAACAACAATTTGAACGGTTATTGTACTTTTTTTCAATTAAGTAACGCTATTTTGAATTATTTGTTTTATTCACTTGAAGTACTGTTTATAGAGCCCAAGATAAATCTAGATTATTGCCATAGAAACCATTATTCTATTTGCTTGAAGTGTTTGTTTAATTTTTTGATTTGATTTGTTATTTTAGAATAAACAAGCTCATGATGTACCATAGTGTGTTTCAAAATCAATCATCTGACAAATGACACGAAATTCAACCTAGGTTGCTATTTAAAAATATGCAGATGGCTGTTGCACGCAGAAGAGCACAAAAGAAATGAAACTCATATCAAAATATGGGGATTTATATATCATTTATCCACACCAAATGTCAAACGGTTTCTATATCATCCCACAAAAATAACTTCAATTTGTTACAGGCATCCTTATTAACTCAATGTCATCAATTTAAAATTACTAACTATTTCGTAAAGTTATAAACACGCTTGTTTGAGTATACTTTACGCTAATTGCAAAAAACACTTTTGACATATTTTGACATTTGCTGTGACTTGTACCAACTTAACATTTTGTTCTTCTCGGTGAAACGTCAATATGACACGCGACATTGAACACAATCCTAGGACAACTTCCTTAAAGTAGTAAACATACATACAAACAAAGTCATATCAAATTTATCCACTCAACGTTTGTATATGTATCAAATTTCTACCAACAGATTGACGTCAATTTCCTACATATTCCCCCTAAAATGATTTAAGCTCCCGAGAAGAATTCAATCGAAAGGACGTCAGTCTCCCGAAGGACGGACTTTACGTCCGATTTAAATAGAGGAGTGTGAGGAAAAAAAGCGAATCCATTACTCACAGTTTTATCGTTGTTCCGAATGGTCCGTCTCTCGGCTTGTGTCTTGTCCTCCGCGTAATGGATGTTTTTTTTTTTTTCTGGTTTCTCGGATGACATCGCCTTAGATGGAGATTTCGCGTTCATGTCACAGGCAACTAAGAAAGCGGCGGAGGAATCTTTGTTTACCGCCGAAAATTGAATCAGGGGTCGGAAAATCGGGAATGAAATGTGTGCGGAGAACTTTGTTCCGGAAACAGGAGGGTTAAAGTATCATAAGAGTAGTACCGTTGAGCTATGCTCTCCGCTATTCAATTTTATGTTACTTGTATCGCATGGAATACATTCGTGTTTACTTAAAAATTATCCTTCGTAAATGTAACAGGAACAAGTGGACTGAAACTGGTACATACATTGAAAAGTTTTGCTACTATGGTTTGCGTTATATAATACAAAACCGAATAAATAATTCAACTTTAGAGTCGATGAGTGACTTTTTTAAAATAATTTGCTTTGTAAATATGAAATTTAATGAATAAGTACATTCTTTTTAATAATGCTACTAGTATGTATGTATGATGTAACTAGTAGTTCCATCTTTAACCTTAAACTACAGCCTATTATTATTATTTTTCTTAGATTCATCAATTTTACGCGAATTTTATTCGCTACAGAACTGTTATTTAGGTATTCTGTCAGGAATAATTGCAGTTATATTTTAGGATAGAAACAATGCTAGAATACTATACGCTTGTGGATGAATTTTATGTAAAATTTTATTTTTGATTCCTGCGCCAATATTTTTTTTTAATTTCTTTTCATCTTCCATAAAATATAAATCTCGCTCCCGAATAAATTGTAAAATACTGGGCAGTGAAAATATCTAGCACTCATGATCGGATTGTACATGTATCTGAATGATTCTTTAATAAAACTTGAACAGGTGTATATTGCGTGTCTAAAACTAACCAAAAACCTTCAGAGTTCGCCGCCTCAGCTAGACAACCTATATTCCTAATTAAATTTATTGAAAATTGTTTGTGGTGTATTGTGACAATTTAATTCATATATCAATAATATTGCAATTTAATCATAATTTTAACACGCGTTATGTCAGTTTGAAACCGCATATACTGCTATTAGGTATCATCAAATAAATGCTTGTCTGCTATAACTGTAATTTTTTTTTAATATGAGGCAATTTTTTATATTACAAATTTTACCTCGTGTCGGATTTGAACCAGGCCCCTTCAGCTTGCCGGGCGGACACTTTACCAGTTGAGCTAACGAGGTGTTCTAATTTTCACAATTTGTCACTTTCGATACTTTATCGTACTTTTCTGCTGAGATTCTGAAGTTTTTCCGGGTTCCGTTATAAGAATAGCTGTCAAACAATCTGTCATTCAAATACGAGTGATCTGTATTCTGAATACATCTTTATCGAAGTCGTTTGGTTGTTCCCATAGGCTCCCCTTGTACTAGCAATTTCCAAACTCGTTCAATAAAACATCACCTTCTAGCCTTGATATGGAAATAATTATTACATGAAACATCAAAGAGAGAATTATATAAATACGTACGTCGACCGTCGAACCGTGCACACATATTTACAACCTTTAAAATATACTCGCGTGTACTTGGCAAAATAAGTGTATATACTTAAATATACATATCAATAATGCCACCGAACATCCGTTCCAATAGTGAAAAAAACGGTGATATTGTGAACTTCATCAAAAGCGAAGAGTTTGAAATAATATTAAAAAATGCGGTGAAAGCGGAAGTAAATAATCTCTGTGAACAAATTAAGGAACTGAAATCAGAAGTAGCGATATTGAAAGAGACAAACATCGAATTAATAAAACTTCTAACTAATAAACCAAAAGAAGAAGATGCAATAAAAGGCAAAATAAATAAGACAACAAATCAAACATTTAACCGGCAACAAACACCTGCGATCGAAAAAACCAAGGTGCCAATACAAGAAGAGGAGGCGGCAAGAACAGAATTCCCGAACATAAATAACTCTAATATCACTGAAAACAACCAGTGGACAGAAGTAAAACGAAAACAAAAAAGAAATATGATAAGCTCTGTACGTGGTACGGCCGAAAATACAACAATTAAAGGCGCAGAAAAATATTCATATTTCCATATACATGGACTTGAACCGCAGGTCACTCAAGAGGAAGTGGAACTATATATGGAATCTAAGAAGATATACAACGCTAAATGTGAAAAAATGAACTCCAAGCGACCAGAGGAATACTCCTCCTTTAAAATTTCAGTACCGGCTAAATATAAAACTCAGATTAATGACCCAGATATCTGGCCGGTGAACGTCTGCGTGAATCCTTTTTTATTCAGATTGGCAAAAAGAACAACAAACCAATAAACACTACAATCTCACATCAAAATGTATGTTGTCTAAGTAATAAAATGATCAAACTGGAGGTCATGCTATCAAAACATTCAACGGATATACTGCTCCTTTCCGAACACTGGCAAACGTACGAATCTATTCAAGCAGCTGTGATCCCCAATTACAAGCTAGTCACAAGCTTCTGCCGACTCCAACACAAGCATGGAGGTGTTGCAATCTACGCAAAGGTGGGAAGAAAAATTGTAGCTCGCGAAGATTTGAACGCAATATCCATCCCTTTTCAAATTGAATGCTGTGCAGCTGAACTACCCGAAACGAAAACTGTAATTGCAGCCATATATCGACCACCATCAGGTAATTTTAATATTTTTATGGACTGTGTAAGTGATCTTTTAAATAAAATCAGTATAACAAGCAACCGTCTTATTTTGGGAGGCGATTTTAACTTTGATTTCATGAGTGATAGTTACAGAGTTAAGTGCTTTACAGATCTATTACTGTCACATAACTGCCGTATCGCGTTGCACACTCCAACTAGAATCGTAAAGCAAACTGCCTCTTGTATAGATAATTTTGTAACTAATTTACAATCAGATTGTTATGTAGTGGGAACAATTGATGCTAACATATCAGATCACCAATGGCAATATATGCAACTATACAACCCTGTCAATATGCCGATGAATAGCTATATTTATAAACGCAATTTCAATTCGAACAACCTTTCGGATTTCAAACGCCTTTTAGATAAAGAAAACTGGTCGGATATATATAATATCACTTGCCCAGATTCAGCATTCACTAAATTTCATGATATTTTTATGTACTACATAGACCTATGCTTTCCGTACAAGAAATTTTACATACAACAGAATAAAAGATTGCAATGGATAAATGCTGATACCATAGAAATGCATGATAAATTACTATTTCTAAAAGATATGGCAAAGAAATACCCAACTTTCAAAAATGAATTCAAAAATTTTGAGACTCTATATCAGGGCTATATACATAATCAAAAACTTATACACAATGAAAATTTTGTAAATAATTCAAAGAATAAAAATAAAGCTATGTGGCAACTCATCACAAATAACACCTCAAAAAAAAGCTCTCATTCACTTCCGGACACATACCAGACACCACATCACCTGTCTAACGCTATGAATGCACACTTTTGTAATATGGCTACAGCTTTACTAGATAGTTGCTATGAAAATCGTAACATGGACATTCACAACATTGACAAATACCTAAAGAAGCTTGACGCTTCATTTTTCATTACCCCTACTAGTGATGAGGAGGTCAGGCAATGTATAATGAATTTAAACAACTCCAATACCCCAGACGATAATAACATTACATCTTTCATCTTGAAACAAAGCATCGACTATATAGCAGAACCACTAACATTTCTCATCAATCTATCTTTTGAGAAAGGTATTTTCCCCACAAGTTTAAAAAAATCGGTGATTGTCCCTATTTTTAAAAAAGGTGACGAAAACTGTTTCAAAAACTACCGACCGATCAATATTTTGCCGATATTTGCGAAACTATACGAAAATATAATGAATATTAAACTAATTAACTTCTTAAAAAATAAAAAAATACTTACGGAGGAACAACACGCGTACATCGCGGGAAGGGGTACGGATACAGCGCTTTTTTCGATTATATCCGCCGTCTGTGGGGCTTTGGATGGTCGTCAGCCGGCATTAGGTCTGTTTGTTGACCTATCCAAGGCTTTCGATTGCGTGATCCATAAATACCTATTGTACAAATTAAATTGTGTGGGAGTTCGTGGGGTAGCACACGATTGGTTCCAGTCGTACCTCACGGGACGTTCATGTAGCACGCGCTGTCAGAACTATAGTTCGCAGTTGGCGCCGGTGAGTGTGGGAATTCCACAGGGTTCGGCGCTCAGTCCGACACTCTTTCTGGTTTTCATAAACGATTTGTCACATTTCTTGACAGAGAAGGGAATACCTATTACTAAATATGCTGATGACATCAGCATAATAATCACGGACAATACGATAAATAATATAATTACAAAAACCCGGGCTGCATATGAATACATTCAAGAGTGGATGTGTGACAACAAATTAATAATAAATACGGAAAAGACCGCGTGCATATTATTTCGTACAAGTAGATCGTCACTTAGCACCAACAGTATCGACAATATACAAATTGGAAACGATAGAGTAAACACAGCTGAAAATAGTAAAGTTCTGGGTATATACATTGATGCTCATATAAGATGGGACTCACACATTGACTTCTTGTGTAAAAAACTGGCTGGAGTGTGCTATGCGCTGCGAACGTTAAAAAAGTCTTGTAGCTTTCATGTGCTGAAAACTTTCTATTTTTCAAATTTTATAACAGTAATGAGATATGGTATAATACACTGGGGAATGTCTACCCAAACGGATAGGGTTTTTATATTGCAGAAATATGCATTGCGACTAATATTCAATTTAAATTACCGAGATTCCGTGAAACCTGTATTTCAAAAACATAAACTTCTTACTTTTTATGACATCTTCATATTGGATGTTCTTTGTTTTGTCCATAAACACCGAAACACATTTGAAAAAGAAAATATATCCCACAATATTAATACGAGACAAGAACTGTTCTTGCAACCTCCCAAACATAAGACGGCCTCATTTCAAAAATCCTTAAGCTATATAGGATGTAATTTATTTAATAAACTACCGAAACAACTTAAAACACTAAATAACTTTAAAATTTTTAAGAAAAATATTACAGAATACTTACTAACAATTAATTGTTACACAGTAAGTGAATATTTAAATATGTAATTTTTTTCCTGTCTTTGACTTGTTTCTGTCCTGCTCATGTAACATGTAGCATGTTATGGAAATAAAAGACTATTATTATTATTATTATTATTATTATGTAGCTATAACTTTGTCCACTCTGTTGTATATTAAAATAAAAATTACTGGGGAACTCAATAATAAATCTTTTGTATTTTTCTTTTTCCGTAAAGAATGATAAAGATATCAGTTTTTTTACAAATACTTCTCAATAACTTCTTAAATGGTCATCATTCCAGTCTTATTTGAACGTCAGATTAAGCTATGTTCGCAATAGTTATAAATCTTTGACCTATTCCTCATCACCTGTAGTCCCACAAGGATGGAACTTGGATACTTTGTAGTATGTTTTGTATATCCGTGATAATTTGATTTTTAAGATGATAAAAAAGAATGTTTAGAAATTAACAGTTCTTTAAATCTTTGGTATGATGTTGCATTTACAACGAACGATTTATTTTATTTCATAAATATGCTTTACCAACAAATTGAAATTAAAGATCAGTAATTGTTTTTGCATATCCTATACTCGAATAAACAAATTATATTTACTGTTTTTTACTTGGTTGCAAATGAAAATTTAAGTTGATGCAACTAAACACCTGGTTGAGATATAGGTGCCTAAGAACATACACATATATACTGACTTCCAGAAAAATTGCAACACCTAGAAGTTGTCGAATGATTTTATTGAAATTTTCAGGAAACGTTTATTTTCATTAAACAAATTGATGATTAAAATTTGAATAAAATCTAGCCAGTGGTTTTTTTTTTTGCAGGTTGTTTCCATAGCACATAGTAACTATAAATTTGAAGTATTAGACCATTTAGTAACTGTCAAGTTTGCAAATTGTTGTTGTTACGTCACAATTTCATTCTGCACTTGATAACAATGCCGAGAGTACGTCAGCATCAACATTTTGTCCAATTAAGTGATTTTGAACGTGGCCGTATTATTGGTATGAGAGAGGCCGGACTTTCGCTAAGAGAAATTGCTCGTCGTGTAAACCGAAATGTTTCAACGGTATTGAGGTGTTGGTCCAAATGGTCCGAGGAAGGGGTTCAACATCGTCGCCGTGGATCTGGACGTCCTCGAAGGACTACAGATCGCGAAGAACGTCGCTTAAGACTTTTGGCCACAAGAAATAGATTTTCAACAACTCGATCAATTGCAAATGATTGGATGAGAGGTACAGGACTCAGAATGTCAATGTCAACTGTTTATCGCCGGATAAGATCTTATGGATTGCGTTCATATCGTCCATTTTTATGTCTTCCTCTTACACCACTTCACCGTCTACGCAGACTAGAGTGGAGCAACTTAAGGGTTAATTGGGCGCAGGAATGGCATCAAATTGTGTTTAGTGACGAGTCCCGATTTTGCTTGTGGACCCACGATGGTCGTAGGAGAGTCAGACGGATGCGTGGAGAACGTAAAAATCCAACATTTTTTGTGGAACGCAACACAGCCCTCACTCAAGGAGTTATGATATGGGGTGCAATATGTTATGGTAGCAGATCACCCTTGGTCTTTATTGACGGCAACCTTAACGCAGCTGGTTACATTGCTAATGTGCTACAACCAGTTGGCCTTCCATATCTTCAGGGGCTGCAAAATTCCATTTTCCAGCAGGATAATGCGCGCCCTCATACGGCAAGGGCTACAACACGGTTTTTGGAAGAATCTAACATTGTCGTCCTCCCATGGCCTGCTCGGTCGCCTGATTTGTCGCCCATTGAACATGTATGGGATATGATTGGAAGGCGAATAGGTAATTTACCGCACCCTCCAGATAATTTACACGATCTTCAACAACGGATTCAAGAAGCTTGGGACGATATACCACAAGCAGCTATAGATCACTTGATTAATAGCATGCCAAGGCGTCTAGATGAGTGCATTACAAATCGTGGCGGAGCAACTCATTATTGAAAAAACTATTAAAGCTTTTGTTCTTTTGTTTTTAAAACTTAATCATAACTTTGTTTCATAGAAATAGACGTTTTCTGAAAATTTCAATAAAATCGTTAAACAGCTTCTAGGTGTTGCAATTTTTCTGGAAGTCAGTATATATGGAATCTCAACCCTGTTATTGAAACTAACTTGGATTTTCTGTTTTCAACTCTTTTATATTTTACATAAGTGTGAAGGCCCGAAGAAATACGGTTTGCAGATACGGTATAGCTTTCGAATTTGAGGAAACCAAGATGTTTGTCCGAATGGCCCAAGTAAAGCTAGGATCTGCCTTGCAAGGGTCTGGACCTGGGAATCGCGTGGTCAGTATCTTAAGTTTTCAAAACCTTGAGTAAACCCAAGGTACTTCTCCATCGAATTGATGATACTTCTGACTGCGCCCCTCACAGATGCTAAGTTTCCGTTATTGACAATTGAGGAAAAAGTTTTATTAACATTATCATCGGGTATCACAGATTGCACGCTTTTCTCATTGCGCAGCGTAACATCCCTGTAGTCCGTATTCTGGGTGGTAATACAACTTACGTGGCGTGTTGCCAATATGCATATGCACAGTAGTTTGTTAGCAGTTTGTTCTACGTACTTTCGCCTTAGAATAAACTGTTACCAGATACACGGTCATTTCTTGATCTTTTCTTGCAAGCTCGACACCTTATTGCCGGCAGCATTTACTTTATAAACATTGCGCAAATATACTAAGCTTGCATAAACTCCTTTTCGACATGTCGTAACATAGTCAGAGTATTGGCCTGGTGTGTATAAAGACATAAAGATAACACGTGGTGATAGGTTTTTTCTTCCATACGCTTATCGAGTTGGTAGAGGATGAATTATCCTGTTTATACACTCCGCCAAAAAAGTATCGCATAATTTAGTTTTGAATCATAAAAGTATCGCATAATCTTTGTTTGTAGCATTAAGTTGTAAATATACTTTAATGCGCTCTAAGATATAATTTCTATGATTGTTTAAATAAAATACAGGCCAAATAATAACAAGAACTCATACTTGAGATTTTTATTAAAACAAGAAATTATAATTTTGGAAAGAAAAATGTCATAACAGTAGCTTTTAATACTGAGTATTGCCACCTCTGGCTCTTATGACCGCTCGCATACGGTTTGGCAGAGATTCGATTAACCTCCGTATATAAGCCTGATCCAAATTCTCCCACTCGTCACGGAGAGCATTTTCTAGTCCATGCAGGTCCGCTGGGGCAACATTTTGGGTTCGTATCCGTCTGTGAAGGAGGTCCCACACGTGCTCGATAGGGTTCATGTCCGGACTTACCGCAGGCCAATCTAAAACTGGAATACCAACATCGTTAAGGTATTCCTGGACGATTATTGCAACATGCGGTGGTGCATTATCGTGCATTAACATGAATTCGTTTCCTATAATTGGCGCATATGGTACTACATGTTCTTCTAAAATGTCCGTTATATACCTGTGGGCAGTCAGTGTACCTCTGTCTACTGGTACTAACTCTGTACGACCTGTTAAACAGATGCCTCCCCAAACCATAATAGAGCCACCAGCGAAATTAGGTCTAGGTCTGATATTACACTGCGAATAGCGCTCACCGTCTCGTCTGTACACTGAGATACGCTTATCTGAGGTGTAAAGACCAAATCTTGACTCATCTGTGAAGAGTATATTGGCCCAGTCATTAATGTTCCAATTTACATGTTCTCTGGCAAACCTTAAGCGAGCCACTCGGTGGTTCCTAGTGAGACGAGGGGCTGTTACAGCTACTCTAGCTCTTAATCCACTCTGTCGTAACCTATTCCGAATAGTTTGAGTACTCACACGAGTATTTCTGACTCTAGCCAAGTCGTTCTGCAATTGTCTCGCAGTTACATGTCTTCGACGTAATGCTTGTAGTAGTAAATAGCAGTCATCTTGGCGAGTAGAACATCTTGGACGACCTGGTACAGGTCTTCTACTGTAAATGCCTGTTTCCCTATATCTGGCTACGGCTCTAGAAACACTTGACTGATTGATGTTCATCAAATTAGCAACGTATGCTTGAGATCGTCCATCTTCGATTAAAGCAACTATAGCAGCCAGTTGTTCTGAAGTTAAATTGCTCATTTTAGTTTTAAAAGCGTTGGTACAGAACTCTGACTTCGCACTTTAAAATTTGTCCGTATAGGAAGACTTTCAATAAACAACTGAACAAACCTTACACATATGCATTTTTCTAAATGTGTTCTTTTAGAAAAAAAAAAGTAAAAACGCTAAGTTCCATTATTTTGTTAGTGTTTTTATAGTTCACATACACGAGGCAAACTTTTTGTGAACGTATAAAAATATCTTGGTTCATAAATGCCCTTTTTTAGTTTATGCGATACTTTTTTGGCGGAGTGTATATGTATTTGTAACTTGTCCTATACCCTTGGGTCTATTGGATAAATATATTATTATTTTGTTTGATACTCTAGTTTTAATTTACTTATGTGTTCTTTTATATTTTGGTTTAGTTCATTCATCAAGATCTTTTCCGGTATCGTATACCAGCTATTTAATTTATGCATTACCTTTCATAAGCTGAAGCACTCCAATAGTTTTCTCTTGAGGTAACGCCAAATAAAGCTTCCCAAACAACTGGCTTTAATTACCCTTGCAATGAGGCAAGTTTAAGCCCTCTATTCATCACATGTTTGGGTAATTTCGAGTCTGCAATAATAGTTAAGCATCGTAAAATAATAAGAAAAATAAACTATGTAGATATATTTAGTTATTCGAGGTGTACGTTTCACTTTAAAATAAATCCACCTCAAACTTCGAAAACCTACTAACTTTCTGTTTGCTAGCGCAACAAAATTGATATTGCTATTCCAAAGTTTGGAGCGATTAAATTGCTTGTCTCTATTCCGTGTTTATATTAGTAGCGCTAATGAATTAAAATTCATGCATTTCGTCGTGTCTTAACTCTGTTTATGCTCGTGGCTAGTGAAAAATTATGAAGTTAAGTTTTACGGGACGTTAATTATGCAATATGAGTCTTTATTGTGCCAGACGAGTTCTGGTGGTTGGAATTTATTAAATTTAAAAGCAAATATAAACAAGAAAAGGTAACAAAAAGTAAAGGTGTCCAGGAATATATTGCTATGATATCATGCAATACCTAACCTCTACAGCTTACATCATCATACGTTAATTATTAAATTATTTATATAAATATATTATGATTTATGTATTTATTTATTTTTATAAACATATTGTTAAAATCTAAACTAAACACTTACTATATCGTATCTAATTAAAAAGGGCAGGTTTCCATGGATTTTAAGGTATTAAGTTCCTACGCTGATCGTTCGAACGTGGGTTGATTTAAGGTTTCGTATCGTTGGAAACGATAACTTTCACCGTTGCTGGGGTCCTTTTTTCCAAGGAGATATGAAGTTGTTTAAAAACAATTGTAAGGGATTTCTTTTTCGGTATTTCCTGAGTGTAGTTGGATTTTCGAATAATATCTAGAAATTTATAAATTTATATCACAATAAGAGTCGTTTAACTTTAAAATTTACTTACAAGTATGAGAGTATTGTGTATGTAGTGCCAAGATGATAGAAATCCAGTGATTTCGAAGATTTGGGTGGCGTATTTCTAATCCTGGGGCCGATTGAAGAGTTTCGTTCGAGCTTAGTAGCTGTGACATCATTGGAACACTAATTGGGAGCTGAAAAGATTGTTGCGGAGATGGAATTAGTAATTGGAGTATAAGAGAGCAGTTTTTTGTACTTGAAGTAAGAGATTATTCATCTTTTGAATTTATAATCGGCGTTAAGAGCGTAAAGGAAATGTGAGGTTAGATTATCATTGATAACAGTGATTTCTAGGGATATTTGTATGTAAGTAGACGTATGATGCTGTAAGAGGTTTTTGTGTTGGGATTATAATAAAATATTTGATTTTATTACGGGAATTTAGCAAGGGATTTGAATTCTATTTTGATATTTAAACGAGATATATTGAGTTATTAGTTTGGATTAGGATTCAAGAAATCTTATTTTTGTCAACTTAAATAGTAAAGAACTTACTTACCCTGAGAGAATCATTATAAGATTCATTTATTTGTTCATCACTTTTATTTAACTCGAAATAAACAAATTTCTAATAATAACGTCTTAATTATTCACTATAATATAGGAACATCACAAACGAATAACTAGATAGTCACAGTAAAGAGATTTCAGTGTATATCAAGTACATATAGGTTTTAATCGGAGGCTTACTTGGGCGACCACATCTCCTACTACGTCCCAAGGGTGACTGAAGATAATTATTCGAATATTCAATATTCTCCATTATTAACTGTATTTCAAAGAATTAGCAAAATAGAATTGTACTACTTTGACATAAAATCAATAACTGTCAAGTCACTTGTTCTAAATCCTCTTATAATCAATGCTTACTGGATACGATTTTGTAGTTTTATTAGATTTTAGTAAAAAATATGGAATAACAAGAAAAAGGAATAACAAAAAATATAGCGAATCGATGCAGAATTAAATTCTGCATCTGATCATCCAATAATATACAGGGTGTTCCATTTGAAAAAAAGAACTTTTCAACTTTGAAGATTTTGTAATTGGTCATGCAGTTTTGGACACCCTGTATGCGATAAATCAATTGTCAATGTGGATTTCGAAAGTGTCATTCTTGTGCTTCCATCTACCCTAGAAGTGTTTATTACCAGTCGAAAATGGGCAAAAGATACTGTGTTGCAAATAACGCTACATCTTTCAAATTTTCAAAAAAATCAAGATATCTAAGTAGCAGTTGAAAATAGGTATAGGGAAACCTATTAGAACTCATCATAAAATTTGCTCAGGAATTTAAAAATGAAATAATATACAGGCTGTTCCATTTAAACTAAGAAAGTTTATGGCGACTTCCGGTATAACTGGCAGCATTATTTTTATCTTAACACGGTTATTAATATACAGATTGAATGTTTCTTGGGGTATGGCCATAATGAAGCACTGCACTTCGCACCGTACTTAGCATGGCACCATAGTATCACCTCTGCTTCGCACATAGCATTGCCAGCGAAAGTTTATATTGACGCACCGCACCTAGCATTCCATATTGTTATTCCAGTTTGTTTTTAACCCCTAAACAATGCATTTCAAATATGAGTTCCTAACTGTGTCGGGGGGCTAGATGGGAAACATATCCGAATGCGCTGTGCGAGTAATTCTGGATCAATGTATTTTAATTATAAAGGGTATTTTTCCATTGTTCTTCAAGCCCTTGTTGATGCAAATTACAAATTCATTAACATTGATGTTGGAGGCTACGGTAAACAGAGCGACGGTGGCACATTTAGAGCATCTGCTTTATATAAGAAGTTGACCACTGGCACATTAAATTTGCCTGATGATAGTCCTCTACCTAATTCGAATTTAATTATGCCACATGTAATAGTAGCGGATGAAGCTTATCCACTGATGAGAAATTTATTAAAACCATATAGTAGACACGAATTAAATGCACAAAAGGAATATTTCAATAAACGTTTATCCCGTGCCAGACGAATGGTAGAATGTGCTTTTGGCACTCTGAGATCAAAATGGCAAATTCTACATAAACCTATATTGACCAGTGTTGAACACGCGGGTAAAATTATTAAGACAATTTGTCTTTTACACAATATAATTATCGACAAGGAAGGAATGGAACATAATCTATGGGATGTTGAATACATTTTTCGAAACGATGGTATGCCAGCACCAGCAGGAAGACCAAACAATGAAGCAAAACACATACGAGACGCGTTTACAATATTTTTTTGTAATAATCCTATGTGAAAGTTAATGTTAAAAGAATAAATAATTTTAATTCTACCTGTAGTGTTACATTCAAGTGCAACATCCTTCCATAATTTTGTTAAAAGCATACTATTATGGTGGTTCTTGCTATTTTTGTCCCATAATGCCTCTCTGATAAAGACACTAGCTATTAATTTTTCTTTGTCCATTGCGCAGCAGTGCTCCGTGCGAAGGGTCGAAAAATGCTAAGCTTGATTTTGCAGTGCGATGATTAGGTACTATACTTAGTGCGAGGCAAGGGGCGGTGCGCTGTTGTGGCCACGTGCATTTCATTCTACAGTTACATTTGCTTCGCACAGTGATACCAGAGTACAATGCTAAGTGCGGCGCGAGGTGCGGTGCTTCGTTATGGCCGCCCACTTGGATAGTACTTATCAGAAACGTAAAAGAATTAAATCATATTGTTATTTATTTTTATACATGTGCAGTATAAGTACTTTAATATACAAATGTGCATTCTTTTCTTCCACTATTACCTGGCATATTTGATTGTAAATGCTCTTAATTATTGAACCTTGTTCATAATTATACACAACTCGATACTTAGGTGTGTTAATTACATGACTAAACATAATCTGTTTCACGTTAGTTCTAAAACTTATTCACTACCACTGTGGAATGCTGTTTCTAATTAGGTTACATGTAAATAACAGAGCGCAATAATTAGTGCCTTCAGTACCTGGACCGGCTGGTGTGTAAACCTCCATTCAAGCCAAAACTGTTGCAACTCCGTCAGTATTAACAGTAACTTGTACTGACGGATATTATACAGTCAAATTTCCTTAGCTATGTGTATATGTATAAACATATTCTTCATAATTTACATGCAAATGGCTGATATGACGATTGTAATGAGACAATTTCCTTCCTATTAAATAGCATATTATATCAGATAGTGTAGGGATATATTTGCATAAATTGACGCATGTTTGTATATTATCGAAATACTGCTTTGCTTTAAAGGCATCAACCCTATCTTTAGGGTGCTAATATAAAGTGCTTATCAGCAGTGGTGCACTAGACTAAAAATGAAAAATCCTTACTGACTGATATTCTTAAACCTCTTTGCTTTTTCTCAAAATATAATTTATTCAAGGCGGGTATATTACCGTATCCAGAAATGCAAAAGAATTACGCTAAAATTATTTAGAACATGCTTAAGAAATCATGCAACATTCAAAGACTAAACTGCACCAACTTGCCTCAGAACCAGGATCAAGCTAGACCGATTCAGTTTTGACACACGGCGAAACCCGGAAGAAGTTATCAGTAGCAATATCGCAAAACAGTCATTGACGCTCGTGCGGTATGTGCCGTCCTGCTGGAACCCATGGGTGTCCCACACCCATTTCTTCAAGTGCTGGCAAGAAAAATTCTTGAACCATATTGACATATCGGTCTGAAGTCACAGTGACTGTCTGGTTGTTCTCTTCAAAAAACCATGGACCAATTATTCCAACTCGCGATATCGCACACCAAACACTAACACGTTCCGAGTGTAAGGGACATTGATGAAGTTGTCTGGGGTTGTATGGGCTCCAATAACACATGTTTCGTTTATTGACACATTCCGAAAGATGGAAGTGAGCCACATCAGTGAAGAAAGCTATAGTGTCCTGAGGAATGTTGAGTAGCGCCTCACATGCATTTTCTCGAGCAGCAAAATCACGAGGGATGAGATCCTCTGCCACTGCCAATTTGTAGGGATGGAATTTCAGTTCCTCATGAAGGATTCGTCTGATTGAACGAGCAGACATTCCAACAGCAGCTGCATGTTTACGTGCAGAACGCTTAGGAGATTGCGAAACAGAACGCCTTACCATGTCAGTGTTTTGAGGTGTTCTCACTGTTCGTGGAAGTCCAGGTTTTTTCTGCATCACATCACCAGTTTCTCTGAAGTTTTTTACCCATAAAACAATTGACTCTCGGCCAGGAACACGGCCACGGGGCGCAATATTGAAACGGACACGGAATGCACGTTGCGTAGCGATGATGGTATGACCATTAGAAAAGTACGCCTCAACTGCGAATGCGCGTTGCATCTTCGTCCACTCCATGATGGCAACTGAACCGAATAGGATATAAACTTTAAGCCACGCCCTCCCGGATGACCTTACCCCCACACTCGTAAGAGCAGCCGTCGCTTCAGGACTGCCAACTGAAATAAGCAAGTTCCTCTGCCCCACCCTGTATTAATTAATTGAAATATTTTTTTTCAGCATTAAATACCTGGAAACAAATACGTCCGACCAGGAATGATCCGGTCAGAATCCAAAGTAGATGAGACTCCAAATGGAAGATAGCTCTGATTGCAGTGGACTCTTTCTTGGGAAGAAGGCCAAAGGTAAGGAAATCGTAGAATTAAAATATAGTTAAAAGATTTTGTACAGAAATTTGGATGATACTTATTGTTAGAGATGCTACTTATAGAGGCTAGTTTACAGAATGACTATAAAACAGGACTGCTTACACAAAGATCAATGAGAAAGTCAGAAAAATTAAAAATTCGAAAATTTGGATTGTTACCGCCAAGGAAATTTATCTAAAAATAAACCTTCAATTGTCAACAAAATGACAACTAATAGAAGAGAAATTGAAATTGTAAATTGCATAAAGAAGTACAGAACTAGAATAAAGGCGTCCAATACGATTATAATCAAACTAAAATAGACGACGGAATCCTAATTTAGTATAATTTAAAATATGAATCTTTTATGGCTTTCATTATTGGTATACAACCTAGATAGACAGCTGTGAATTATTGCATACTGTTTGAATTTCAATAAAGAAACTTCAGACTAAATTTATTATTAGTAGTTAATCTTAAATAAATAAAATTAAATTAGAAAATTCATTCGTTACTTAAAAAAGATATTCATTTATCTGAACAGTATTATAAAAATTTGAAAGTTTCTATTTCATTGTTGCAGCAATTGTTTATCTTACTTTCTTGGTATAGCAATGTATGGTATATACATTTTAATGTAGATTGTTAGGAACTTGGCGTATCTTTTTACTTCAGGTGTATATTGCAAAGAAATGTAGTAAATTTATAAAATCTATTGCCCTTCAGAAAACATTTATACTTACATGAACAATACACGCTGAAATTAGGGTCTCGTTGAACGTCAGCTTTGTCTTCTTCTCTCTTGAGTTGCGACATTGAATACCTATATTGTTCAAGCTCCTATTAAGGTGGCTTTTTCAATGAGGTGCTTTTTAGATCTTACAATGAAATGCCGGTTGTTACAACGATTATACATATAATTTCTGTGGCTTATATGCTCTAGTGTCTCTTCATCCTCCGAACACAGTCGGGATGCACTCTCATCAAAGAGTCCCATTCTTTGTGCGCGCTGTCTGGGTTTACAATGACACATAAAAACAGACAACTATTTTAACGCTCTTGATATGATTAGGTGAAACCCATGGGCCAAGAAATTAACACTGTCCACTTGTCACTCAAAATAAAGATTTTGACTAACGTTTTTGTTCAAAATCTCTCGAGTATACGTCCCAATTACATAAATTTCGGCTTATTTCTGTATGTCCCTAAAGCTGTAATATTTTACAATTTTTGGGTTGCGACAAAATATTTATTTATGTCCACGCACCGCTCCGACTTCTCGGAGTGCAAACCAAAAAGTGTGTGTCTACGTCAATGCATTCTTATTGCATCCCCATTCCTATCTGTTCGGAAAGGAAGTAATGAAGAATATATTGATCATGGCACCAGTACACATTGTGAACAATGATATTATCAGCATGTTGCCAGAAGCACACGTTTCAGTAAAATGCCCCTATTCTATTATTTGGCGAAAATGGGCTGTGATTAATCTGATCTCCTTTTTTTACAAAACAATTATATGCAACACTTACAAAAAAAGACGAAGAGGACTTAAGAATCGTAGAAAGAAAAATAATGAGAACAATTCTAGGACCTGTGAAGATTGGAGATAATGAGTATGAAATAAGAAGGAATGATGAAATAGCACAAGAATTGGGAGCCGAGGACATAGTGAGAAGAATTAAAAGGCAGAGAATAAAATGGTTGGGACATGTGTGGAGAGGATGACCGGGAACAGTAATATATACGATGTTGGATTGGGAACCGGGAGGCAAAAGCGCAAGAGGAAGAGCAAAAACAGGATGGTTGAAAGAGGTGGAAGAAGGTCTCAGAGAGGCCGGATTTGGCAAATGGAAGAAGAAGATAGAGGACAGAAGCTTATGGAGACAAATAGTGAGAGCCATTTAGACGAAGAAAATGGGGATTGATCCACCCCAATCTGAAATGGATCTAGAAAGCTTATATAAGCGGCACAACCCCGCAAGGGGTGTTAAGCCATCATATATATATATTATATGCAAGGGCGAGAAGTCTAGAAGGGTTTCTAATGCAAGTGAAGGAGGAGAAGACACTGTTTCTGTAATTACCATGTTTTCAAACCATTATGTAGATATAAGTTTTGGTGGGCTCTAGCTTGCTGTGCTTTTACCATCACATTGTGATTCCATAGATAAAGTTGGGTGCACTATCTCCGCATAAAGCTAATAGAATAGTTGCGGGGATGCTTTTTAAAATTTACCACATATTCTTCGCTTTTCATGGCTGAACCATTTTACTTTTTTCCTCTCTTGGGGTCCTGTTACTTTAAAAAGTAGTAATGGGGTTGAGGAGACTCTACCGTACAAAAGAAAACGAAACGATAAAATCACTGATATGAATTAAACTTGACATACTAAGGTGTTAATTTTATTTAATATATGTTTTTTTTTAAACGTACTAGATAAACTTTAAACATTCAATATGCTTATCAGGCACCCCCACAGAGCCAATTCTCCCTCCTAATCATCATTACGACCACGTAAAAATTATTATCGTAATTGACCAGAGTGAGATTTGAACCCTGGACCTCACGACTGATAGCCAAATGTGCAAGGCACTAGACTATCAGTCGGGCAATAGAAATTCTCGACAATTGTTATCAACAAATCAATTTCGCGTAACGCAGGAGTAAACCGATATTCTGTCTGCCTGTTTGACTATAGTTAGTTAATAACCAGTTCTTATGGTAGCAAACGTTATGCACGTAATGTTCAAGGAATATTTTAATGATTAGGTTGCTGATTAACAATATTCATAATATAATGTAGATATTCGTTACAAATCTTTGTTTCATTTTTTATTGGCTAAATACTGATATCTTGTAACATTCCTATGAACAAAAGATAACAAGAATGCCTTAATTGGATATTTAAAAGAAAATTTTAGTGTTTTAAACACGTAAAGTAGAATGGCAAACAGCAAGATGGTGAACATAGCAGATAAACCTCCATTTGACAATTGAATCATAAGGCGTCCATATAAAAGATGAAGCGATAATCTCACTTACCACACATAACTAAAAGGTATTTCCATTGAGAAGTGCCAATCTAGATAATCCAGGTTTGTCTCTCCTAAGACATTCACAACAATTCAGGAGCACACAGATCATCCTTCATCGCATACTGCATAAAAATTTTACTTACGTGCTTATAAAATGTAGCTGACGAAAGAATTGAAGCCGGCTGATCACGGAGAACGCTGAACTCTAATTTATTGAGTGTTGAAAATGCAGGCAGGTAATCCTAACCTTAAACCAGAAAGATTATGTCTCAGTGATTTCGTCAATAGATAGAACTGGCAGATTTCGGATTCCAAAAATTCAAAAGCAGTAGCAGAGAAATATCTTTAACCCCAACGGGTTACTGTTTGGTCTGGTATTTGAACCGCCATAGCCATCTTATCTTACCTTTTTGAAACTGATTATGGTACTGCGACTGCGCTTAATACGGATTGCTATCGTAGAATGCTAACTAAATTTCTTTGGTCTACTCTGGACAATATGGACTTCGATAATTTTTATTTCCAGCAGAAGCAGACACAAGCCGTGAACCACTTGCAGTGCTGCGCGTGAAATTTTCTATAAATTAATCTCCCAAATTGTGCGATTTAACTTTGCTGGACTCTTTTGAGGCTACGTGTAGGAAAGAGCCTATATACGCTAATGCCCTTAAAAGCCAATATGCGAGCTATTATTAGCCAAATAGAGCTACAATTGTGCGAAAACGTCATGTAGAGCTTCCTCAAAAGCATGCAGGTAGAGTCGAAGTGGGTATTTACTGGATATCATTTGGTACGTACTACTTAAAAATAAATAAATGTCTCTTCTAATATTAAAATAGAACTTCTTATACTAGACAACCTTTTATTTATAAAATGGGCGAAACTGGCAACAGAGGGAAAAGAGTAAAATAAGAAAATCAAGCTGTATATTCCATGTTTTCCATCTTGGGTGAGCAAGGAGGAAGGATTACATGAATATCATTCATGAAGTCGCAAAATAGTAAGCATTAATCCCGTTTGAATTATTTCATTTCCAGAAAATAACTAAGAGTTCGCAAATCGATATTGCACCTCATAACGAATATCACTTTATTACAGTTGGTTCGAGCATATATTCCCTAAAAGAACACACTTGTCTTGACAAATGCAGAAGGACTGATATTATCAATTCAACAGTGAGAAACTACTGCGGTGCCAAACATCAGCCTGCGACAATGTAGAATATAAAATTTGCAGCGCAGGCCACATCACTCTAGACTCTAGACGCCTTGAAATATGCACGTCATTCCGTGAAGCAGAGAAGAAGATAAGTCACCGCATAATATATGTTATTTAACTTTTTTATCGAGTTCCCTCTATCGTCGTAAGACGGTAGCTCGGGGCAAGGATCCAATGAATCTTAGCACGATATTCTTACCCGGGAGGACGATTATGTTTATAACTCGCAAGCGGACTGCGGCGTAAGTGTACTTAAGCGTTATGTGAGACTGCAGTCCTGCAATCTTCTCTGTATCGTCGGTGACCTTTCGTATCAAAACTTTGATGGCACACATTGTTATGCTTAATGTTAGATATTAGATTAATGTTTAGACATTAAATACCACATAAGCACGTGTTACTTCCATTAAATACGAAAAGAATATTTATGAACCATATAAATTATTTATTTAAATTATGGATCATCCCAGAACTTGTGCTTTGCAACACCTGGTTAATAAATACCTCAGGCTACTTCATTCGAGCAACTCGTGTACTACTAAGTACTTATTTTAATTTACCAAGTTTCTGTTTTCTAATTACCTACCTAGATAGGTGAAATTAACCGTATGTACTTCTTGAAATATCCTGTGTATGTTCGAATACTTAGTAGCAGCGTGGAATGAAACTTGCTCATGAGTTTCGAGAAAATTGCATTTCATCGCACAATTTTCTGCGCTCTTGGAAATTAGTTTTAGACGAGATAACACGGCGAAAAGGAAAAGTTTCAGTTGAGTTATGAAAACGAAATAAATTTTTGAAGTGCATCCGTGCCATTAACGGTCATATTAGATTTTCCTCTCTAAATAAATACGTCGTATACGGAGACCTTTTCATCTTAAGTAAATGGTTGCGCTAAGCGGTATTTGGATGAGATTAGCCTTTTTTAAATTACTTCCTAAAAGTATTCATGAGATATTAAAATTGTCATCTTAGATAATATAGTTTCTGTATACATACTGCTTTGGCAAAATAGGCAACCTCATACACTCAAACGCATTGCAAAGTAGCATTTCATATAAGTCTTAGTCTTTTTCAGATATTGAAAAAAAAATATGCCCCAGGGATTATCTGGTTTGTTTCAATTGATTTCGATAGTGGGGGTAAATTAATATTTAGATTACTATTAGATATAATAATTTTAGAGTCCATAATTAGGTAAACAATAGTTTAATGAAAAATACATACTTACTAATTGTTTAGAATAATCTTTATTTACTATATAGTCAACCTGCTACTGGTTTTGGTTTTCACCATTATCAGACAACTTAATCAGCTTTCTAGATAATAATCAATAATTCTAGACGAGTACAACCGAGGATACCAAAAAGGTGGAAAGTAGTTTTTGAGCTAGTTTCTTTATTTAGCCGTACAGTGTATAATTTTCTTTAGAAGTTGGTTTTTTCGAAGTATGGCCTATAATTTATTGTTGGTATATGGATATACAGAAGGTTCCAGTAGATTTTGGTACGTTTATCACTTGTTAGTAATATGCTTTCCATAATCTTCAGAAATCTGCAGTACTGTACGCCAGCGAACGACCGAGCCCCGCCTGCCTCTTAGAACTCGTAACGTACGATGTGTGTGGAAGCGGGACTTTCGCCAGTAGGAAATACTTCTACCGCATTTATTCACGAAAACTATAATTCAACAGTCAGATAATTCAGCAAAACTGTTACTAAACCACTTTCTGCTTGAGTAATGTTCTAGAGAATATTACTTTTAGTCCAGATTTTTTTGTATTCATAGTATAATTTGAATGAAGTCCAACAAAGCACGCAAGTGACATGGTTTTGCACAATAGAGGATAGCGATGTTGGAACTGTTACCTATTTGCTCTAATTTTCAAAACCTGGACAACTATCGTTTTGTAGTATTTTAGTGTAGACCTCTATATTATACAATAATGAGCAGAAATTGTTTTAATGATTTTAATCAACAAGCAATGCTCTAAACATTTAAAGCTGCTCAAAATGGCGACCCTGGACTGCCAAACACAACTCTGCTCTTTGACTCAGTCCTCCTATCCAGTTGACATTTTTCATATTTCCACGAACTTCCTGAAATGCTCGTTGGATTTTACCTACCAGTTCTTCTTTGGTAGCCGGCTTCTCTTGTCCATAAACGATGGTCTTAACATTTCCCCAGAGGAAAAAGTCGAGAGGCGTCAGGTCCGGCGAGCGCGGGTGCCATGCGACAGCTGCATTCTGCCCTATCCAGCGGTTTGGAAACGCAGTGTTAAAAAAGTCGGTTACCACTCTTCCATAGTGTGCCGGACACCCGTCATGGACAAACCACATCCTATTAAGGACGTTCAAGGGGATATCTTCAAGAAGAATGGGAAGCTCTTTTTCTAGAAATCTCTGTAGATATGGCTAGTCAATGTTCCATCAAAGATTTTCGGTCCTAGGATAATATTTCCGATGATTCCTCTCCACACATTAACCGAAAATCGGTGCTGAAATCTACTTTCTGACAAGGCACGGGGATTTTCGTCGCTCCAGATGTGCTCGTTATGTGAGTTGTTAATCCCATCACGAGTGAAGGTGGACTCATTACCGAACAAAGCAATTGGGAGGAGATCCTGGTTCTCTAGGATCCACGAGCAAAATTCGAGTAAGAGATTTTGTACTTGTTGCACGTGGTATGGATGTAGCCCATTTTCACGTAAAGTCCTGTGAATCGACACTCTTTTCTGTCCTGTGGTGGCAGCAATTTTTCTTATGCTGGTTCTCCGATTCTCAGAAACTTCATGAAGGACAGCTTCAATGTGGTTTCTTCGCGCAGGCTCTCGCTCATTAGTTTTTTCGGGACGTATCCTGTTTGCCGGATTGATATGAGGGAGTTCGTAATGGTTGTCCGACAAGGATGTCTTCGGCTCGGGTAGCATTCTGCGTACTCTCTTGCCGCTGCTGAAGCGTTTCCTCCACAATAGCCATACAAAAATAACATGTCGGCGTACTCTTCCTTCGTAAAAGGAAGCATTTTTAAATGTTCTGCGAGCGAAATCCCAAACTGTCAAAAATACAAAAAAAAACTGCTTACATGAGAACTGTCAAAAGGCCTACGTCAAGTGCATTGGATCTAAGTTACCAGTCGAGCCAAATGCATCCATGATTCATCTAAATTAGTTACCGTAACTAGTGATTTTCAACGCTTTTGACTACCCATATCTCGAAAACGGTTGAGAATTGGACCTATGCTGAATGGAAGTGTTTTGCTAATTTTGATACGAGGAATAACCCTATGAAGTTATGCAACTCAACGAGGAGACACCCTGTATATATATTGCTATGATATCATGCAATACCTAACCTCTACAGCTTACAGCATCATAGGTTAATTATTAAATTATTTATATAAATGTATTATAATGTATGTATTTATTTATTTTTGTAAACATATTGTTAAAATCTAAACTAAACACTTACTATATCGTATCTAATTAAAAAGGGCAGGTTTCCATGGATTTTAAGGTATAAGTTTCCTACGCTGTTTGTTCGAACGTAGATTAATTTTTTAAATGGATCGTATCGTTGGAAACCATATCTTTCATCGTTGCTGGGGTCCTTTTTGCCTAGGAGATATCAAGTTGTTGAAAACAATTGTGGGGGACTTCTTTTTCTGTATTTCCTGAGTGTAGTTGCATTTTCGAATAATATCTAGAAATTTATAAATTTATATCAAAATAAGAGTCGTTCACTTTAAAAATTTACTTAAAAGTATGAGAGTATTGTGTATGTAGTGCCAAGATGATGGAAATCAAGTGATTTCGAAGATTTGGGTGGTGTATTTCTAATCCTGGGGCCGATTGAAGAGTTTCGTTCGAGCTTAGTAGCTGTGACATCATTGGAACACTAATTGGGAGCTGAAAAGATTGTTGGAATCAGTATTTGGAGTATAAGAGAGCAGTTTGTCGTACTTGAAGTAAGAGATTATTCATCCTTTGAATTTATAACCGGCGTTAAGAGCGTAAAGGAAATGTGAGGTTAGATTATCATTAATAACGATGATTTCTAGGGATATTTGTATGTAAGCAGACGTATGATGCTGTGAGAGGTTTTTGGGTTGGCATTATTTGAAATATTTGAGTTTATTATGGGAATTCAGCGGGGGATTTGAATTCTATTTTGATATTTAAACGAGATATATTGAGTTATTAGTTTGGATTAAGATTCAAGAAATCTTATTTTTGTAAAACTTAAATAGTAAAGAACTTACTTACCCTGAGAGAATCTTTATAAGATTCATTTCTTTCTTACTTAATCACAATTATTTAACTCGAAATAAATAAATTTCATTTATACAACATTGTTTTTTATTGACTATAATATAAGAACATCACAAATGAATAACTGGAGGGTCACAGTAAAGAGATTTCAGTGTATAACAGGTCTATTAAGGTAATAATCGGAGGCTTACTGGTGCGACAGCACTCCTACTATATACCAAGGGTGACTGAAGATAATCAGTATCATCCGATTGGTTTGCGGTGTACTCAAAAACAGGTAGAGGGGTAGATTTCACGTACTTGTGTGTTATAGTGACATCTTACAATAGGGGCGTAGCATATCTGGGGAGTAAATGATATTTAATAAAATTATAAAAATATCTACAAGTTTCGTAGCAATATATATAGATAATTAAAGCACCTAACTACAAAGTCTTGGCACATATTTGGTAAATGAAACAAAAGGAGACCAGCCTGTGTAGAAATCCTCAGTAATCCATACAGACTATAAACATTAGTTGGCCGTTTTCATAAATACACAGCCGTCTAATAAGTAAAATTGATTTGTTGACCAGTTATACGTACACAATGCACGAATGTGTATGTGCCCTCACGCTGCACAGTACAAACACATAAATCGATAAAGCGTCGTCGTAATTGATGAGTCAGAATCTCTATATTCGATCCATTCCACTATACTCTCGTAAATAACGTATAGTTTATTGTTAGTTCAAAGTGATGCTGCATCCGAAACTGCGTAAATGTAATTGGCAAATATTTATTTGCTGCTTTCTGATCTAGATGACTAGCCGCTTAGTGGAATTAGTAAACAACAACAATGGGTAAATGAAATGCCATAGATTCTGCCAACTATAAATAAGTCGACGGTGATATTCCATAGGAGAAGGATTAAGCAGGTAATATTTTTGTTTCTGAACGTGCTTTTGAATTCTGTAGGTTATAACATCCCACTCAAACTTTGTCACAATAGTAGCATGTTTACGATGAAATGCGCCACTCTATTTCTTTATCCTTTATCACTTATGTTGTCTCAATTACAACTTTTTTGAAACAGTTCTCGATACTATCGTACTTTTTTATATAATAACTCCCGCGAAAATTGATATATCCTTCCCACGTCCCATGAGTTACTAAATAAAATTCATTCTAGTCGTTGATAGGGGAGCGAAATCATTTCATTTGAGAGGGGGGAAAATATACAGCCAGGGCCACCTGCAAATTGGGGTTAAGTTTATTTGTGAATTTGTAAAATAACTAAACAGTTATTTAATTTATAAAAACTATAATTAAATTTAAAAATTATTGACCATTCTGGCATTCCGTCTGAACCCCTTATAAAAAATACAAGCAACATTTTAGAACTAATGCAAAGAGCAGTGAAAACAACAGAAGGTTGGTGTATATAAGAAAACCTGAAATTAAATCCTGCGAAAACAACACTAGCCCCGTTCACGAAAAGAAGAACGCTAGATGGTATTGAGGGCATAAAGACTGGAAACTTGAGAGACCAGAGAAGTTCGAGGCATGCCAAAATTATACCCTATCTTTGAAGTGAGTAGTGATATGATGATTTCCAAACTCTCCTTGTGTAAACCCTACAAGGTTATCCTGTATTGGTGTGATTGAAGAGCAAAACAAAAACCGGAGATTCGAATCCAGATGGGTTAAAAAGGATCATAGGTTCTGGAGCTGGTACATATAGCGAAATACTGAATCATAAAGAAAGTATATGGCATTTTGGTAATATACCACCGTATACTAAACGGATATATAACAATAGAGACATGTGCTCGAAGGGCATTGAAGGAACAACCAAAGAGTCAACTGATTCATATCAGTTGGATCTATTGGATAGTCAAGCGGCACTAATAATATAACCTCAAAATTAGCTTGGGACTGTCTGGAAAATGTTAGAGCCCTGGCTGAACACAAGTCACTCTGGTGTGGGTGGCGGAGCATAAATTCGTGCCAGGTAGCAAATTGGCAAATAAGCTAGGAAGAAATGTCTCTGAAACAGTATTTATTGGACCTGAACCTGATTTGTTGACTCCAGATTGCGATACGTGGTAGCTGACTGAATTACAGAAACAGCGTTGAAGAACAGGGATATAGCAAACTTATGATGGGACAGCCATCACGGCACGCTGCGCATATGTTGGCTCTCTACCGAATACAGCTTAGAAGGTGACGAGTCTTTTAACAGGACACGGCTGTCTAAGGAGAAACCTACATAAAATTGGCATCATTATTGATGAGCCTATTTGTAGATTATGGAATGAGGAGGAGGAGACAGTCTACTATGTTGTATTCGAACGGCAGTGACTGCAAGGGCTGACAGATCTAACGGGAAAAGGTTTACCACACAGGCTAGCAAACCTAGTTACAGGGAGTAACCTGTTTATATAAAGAAGCTCACTAGGTACAAAATAATACGTAGGCCTCACGACGTGGTGTTAAAGGAGTGATTAAAGGACTTGACTCGTGCTCAGTGACAAATCAAATCAAATCATAGCCTCAGATTCCTACAGTTTAGGAGATTTTGATTAGGTAAGTGAATCGGTCGAAGAACTAATTAGTTAGATCGTAGAGGCGCTGAAAAGAAAACTGTTCCAGACTATAAATTAATAATTTTTTCCGCAGAAATAATTCGTTTATCAGTAGTTAACCAAGCAGTTTATAAACCCCTTTATAAAATCCATTAAGAAATCAATATAATATAAATTATCACGTGAAATTGATTAAATTCTACTAGTAAATTAATCGCCATTAGTTATCCCGGTGCCTCCAGGCAAATACAAGTCACATATTTGTAAAACTAAGAATTGGTTCCCCTGACATAACAATATATTATTTCCAGAGCTGTATATTGAATTTGCACTACTGCATTTAGGATAAAAGTTCTCTTCTAATTATACTTAGTAGATACAAAAAATAATGTACATCTATACAACAGTTCGAAAATACGAAAGAAAAAAAAACTAATAGCGCTACAATAAAAGTCGCAACAATGCCTGCCTCGCATCACGTTTGTAAGCGCTGTATTTTAAAGTACAACACCCGAGCTTTATACAGAAATTGCCTGCGTGATTTTTCCAATTTAAAAATTCATCTGCGCTTATACCCGCTAAACTAACGCTACTTCCATTACGATAAGTACGCCTGTTAAATTCAACATGACGGGAATTCAAACGAGGACTCCATGTTTACCTTATTTTTTTTTGTTGGACGTAGTTATGTGCAATGTATTACCGTTTGATATCGATTTATGTATGTACACATTTTAATCTACACATGCGTAGTTTTTGTTATATTATAATTTTGTTGAAATATATTATTATTTAAATAGTAACTCCAAAGTCTAGTGGAAATTATACGTTGTATTTGATATTCCATTATAAAAAGTCATACGTTTCGACAGTAATTTCCATCTTCGTCAGTGAACGATCTACAAAAAATATATTTATAAACTAAAAAGCCCGCGTTCTACCTTGGAACGCACCCTTTTGAAAAAGTTGGTACGCCTTGCCCGCGATCCACCTTGGCCCGTGTTCTCTATAGAAGGTTGAAAACCGTTTGGGTAGTAGGAATGTAAGATTCAATTTATTAATTTTGTTATATGTATTTGTTTTTATTTTTTTATGTTCTCAAGTTTTCAGTTTTCGAATTTTTTAATTTTCAATTTTTTTAAGCGTATCTTTCTTTGAAAGACTCGACTCTGCGCGTCTCGCTGTAGAAAGCTCGACGTTACGCGCCTCGTTGAAAATATTTGCAATTTCTTAATTTTTCGTTTTTTCTTTTAACGCATTTGACTGAAAACTCTATATTTAATGTTTTCATATTTTTTTAATTCTTTAATTTTTTTTTGAAACGCCTCTCATGTGAAAAAGACTCGAAGCTGCGCGTCTCGCCGTCGTTCAATAAAATTGTAATTTTTTAATATTTGAATTTTGCTGAATTTTTCTTTTTTTTTATGAACGCGGTTTGTCTTTGAAAAACTCCTCGCTTTTTAATTTTTTAATTTTAATTCTTTTTGTTTCAAGCGCTGTTTAAAAAAGACTTGACGTCCCGCTGTAATGAAAACAACGCTACGTCTCTCGTTGACAAAATTCGTAATTCGAATTTTTCTTAATTTTCGATTTTTTAGACTTCTTAAACGCGTTTGGCTTGACGCTACGTGTCTCGATTTGTAAATCAAATTTTCCAATTTTTTCGAATATTTCAATTTTTCAATTATTCCAAATATTCTATAATCCGAATATATAATTAATAATAGTTCAATGATAAAAAATATATTATATACCTGCACAGCCAACTATGAAATTCTCAGTAAGTTGACAATTATTTGAAAACTTCAAATAAATTTGCAGTTATTTATTTATGCTCTAGCACAAGGTCTTCCCGTTAGTCTGATATATCGCTAAGCAAATCATTATTGAACAATATAAGAAATAATGGGGTCACCATTATTTCATGCTGAACTCAAACGCAATCTGTGCTTCGTTATAAGATATTGTACATTGTATATAAAAGCAAATTTGTTAATACTCTTACCAATATCTGTATAAAGACATTCCTGTATAAAACAGGAAAGTCTGTTATTCTACTTAAAAAAAATTAAAATTATCTTTTAAAAGAATAATCCCCATGCGGAAAACTTGAACATTAATTGTATTTTAATGGAGGTAATTTACATCAGCGAAAAGGACCCATTTCGCGATATGAATAGCAAAACGAACGGCTAGAAATAAATTAAAATTATTTTTTAACCCGTGTAGCAGAGATACCATTCAGAGGAAACATCATGTGCGGCTGAAAAGCTGGGATTTCGCCCTCGCCGTTGATCTGCTCAGTGCCCCTAATTCTTCCGCTTACGTGAATACATATTATTTTTTTCCAATTCTACGGTTACTGTATACGTTGCTAAAGCGTTGGCTCCGTTGCCTTCGGAAGCTGGTCTGAAACGACGAATTGTCCCTCGCGTTGAATGCACTCACGCCGAGCAGGCAGATGTGTTACATTCATGACTCCCCTTTAAAGAAAATTCAACTGACACCGGAACTTCGAAAGCATTTTTGTTGGGCATTGTACGCTCCGAGAGGTTTTCCTGCTTATTTAAGAATATCAATCTTTGTACTAGTTGACACGGTTGGTTCGTTTTGTTTGGTGTAGACTGTACCAAAGACAGGTTGCTCAACAAATACATCAAATAAAAAAAAAGCTAATCCATTTATTTTAAACACTACAATAAATTGCTAATAACCTTGCAATCGTTATAACCTTACTCCTTGTTAGGATTATCTACCCTCCATTGACAAGACAATGATCAGAGATTATAACTGAGTTACTGGGCTTGTTTAAAACTAAATGGAAGCGGAAAACTGTTCGTTGAACTACAATTAAGTATCTAATGACCTGTGACTGTACCGCCAAGTGATAATTAATTGATTAATCAAACTCCATTGCAAGACAAGGTTAAGTTAATCTTGGTAAATTAGATTATTTGGTTCTTTTCCCGGTTTCTTAATTGATGAATTGATTATCATAACGGATAAGGTTTGATAAAACGCCGAAACTTTTACCGTTAAAAGCAAACTTCCCACATTTTGATAAATATGATTTAATTTTAAATTTCAAAAGAAGCAAGACGTTTCTAAAAACTTTTTTATCCGCTCTGAAAGTCGGCTCAATAAATTTAATAAAAGGTGGTTTATATAAACTCCTTTTTTATTGTTAAATACGATAATATCTAGGGGAAAATAATCTCTATTAAATATAGTATTAGAAATATATGGAAGAAAACATTATTATTTATTACATTACTATGAAAGGTAATAAGCCATACTTTTTGTTGGTATAGTATTGATCCAAACATTCTACTTGAAGTTCATAAATTTATGACATTATTTTTCTCAATTTGTGTTGTAAAAACTTTTCTAGAACCTTTCTAAATTACATTGCACTTTATATTTACTCGTTATTGATGTTTGACCTGGGAAAATCGTGGTGTATGCTCTGTTTTCATTATATATAGCTTTTGCAGTTAATTGTCGTTATAGAGATGAATTCAATGTGTTAATAAGTAATCTTTTGCCCAACAGTTCTTGCAAAGACTCTAATGTTATTAGTTTTAAAAAATCGAGCTCAATAGCTTTTTTGTCATGCGCTTGTATACCTCTCTAGATCCTACCGTCTTTCTATTTAAGCTAAAAATAATTGAAAGATGGCGGAAATGATAAGGAACTTTTTCAAACTCGTTTCTAAAGTTTAATGAATAAAAATAAACGACCGGGAGCCTCGACGCGAGAATTAAGTTAATGCAGGAATGAGCATCTTGTTGACGAACTTCACTTTGCAAATGGAACATTACGACTAAGCAAATCACCGTTATTCGACTAACATCAGAGGAGTCTCCGCAGTCGGATTTTCCTTTTTCCCTTTCGGTCTGATATTCTCGCCATTTTAATAATCACCTTCAGTGAAGATCTCATCATGCAAGAAATATCGTAAGGGGAAAATTAGTTAGCGTGAAATCTACGTTTTTATCTATATGATCGGCCGATTCTTTAACGTGAAAAACACGAGACAATGATAGGATGGCGTTGTGCACTCGGTAGAAACTTCTACGAAGTTTTCAGTAATCCAACACAATAAATTGAATAAGTCTGAACATCCACAATGGGATTTGTACTTTAATTTTCTCGGATCCTTCGTGGTTTGATTTAGATGGTTTATTTACTGGTTGCTACTACTGTTCGTGAGAAATTAAAAACAAAGCCGTTGGATTTTCTACGTAAACTGGAGAAAGCGTAAACCTTTTACCGAAATTATATTATTTACCCGAGTTTAAAAATAGACTTTTAATGGATTCTATGGACATAAACATGTGATATTAATTTAAATTTTTACGATGTGAAATGTTTTAAAAAAAGTTTCCTGCAATTTCAATTACATGATGTTAAAACCTCAAACGCATATATATGATTCACACCGTTCAAAACGACAAAAAAAAAATATTAAATAAACAACAAATAGTCATATGAATATTATTTAGTTATAGAGACAAGCACTGATTTTTTTGTTATAAATAATTCAACCGAAGTATTAAAATACATGCATGCTTTATAGCTCATTTGAGTAACTTCAGTATATCTACAGTAATTAACTGATTACGAAAAAAAAATCAAACACATACTTTTCAATATTATAGTTCTAAATAAAATAAACTTTTGCATTTGATTCTCTAAAATTTCAAAATTTTATATTTTTACTGCACAAAAAAAAACATAATTTCTTATCTTAACAACAATCAAAACCACAGCACTCTCCTCATGCTTGCATCTAAGGCACATTTAACCTTCAATACAACAAGGTTGTTCCATACAACTAGAATGAAACTGGACAACATAAGCCAACGAACCAAAAACTGCACATTCCGTATGACATTCCTACATTGGTGAAACCAGCAGACCGCACAAAATAAGAATAGTAAAACACAAAAAAATCTGCAAGAAAGGGGAAACAGAGAAATCAAGGTAAGATAATAGAATCAATTGTGAAAATGCCTTCACCCTATTTAAAGAAGATAGGTAAATCAAAAGAAAATTGAAAGAAGTGGCATACATAGCCACGACACCAGAACACCAAGCCTGGAACTGCTTAGGGTATTGAAGCCGTTAATGCGTAACTGCATAAAACAGGTATGTGACATCGGCAATCGGACATATTAGTAAGGTATGAACTGAATTCTAGAACCACTATAAAAAGATGCCACCAATGAAGAGTGCGTTCTTGGAATTAACAAAAATATTACAAAGCCTTCTGTAGAATCAGATTTCAGAAATCTCAACGATCAGATTCTAACGAAAGAAAAAGCCACAGAGCAGAATGCTCTCATGCTCATAAGTTTCCATATATTACATATAAATATAGGTTACAAACACTATACACCTTCCCCCGGAGAAGCCAGTATACGATTGGATATTACAGAAGCAAACGCATAAGGCAATTTACACTAGAGATCATACAATTTCATAGCCATAACTATGGACTTAGCAAATGACAGTCCTTAGCAGGACGACCCTGATGATAGCGATGAAATCTGCCAAAACGTCGGATTTTCACAAGCTAATAATAAATGATGGAAACAGTCCAAGAACACCAACTCATATTCTTCTAACCCGTCGTCCAGAATTTCACGTCATAAGCAAAATGTTAGTACGCTGATATTAGTTGCTAGTAACTTAGTACTCTGAGCGACGAAAAAATATGTGTAATTAGCGTAAACTTTATAATTTAAACTTTGATTTTCAATTGTAGCAGAGCTTTGTTCGGGGATATTGCTAATAACATTTATTTGGTGCGTTAAAGGTATGTTAAAAATGACTCGAAGTCAGTTACTACAAACATGAGGAATACGCGCGTTGTATGCACCACCCAAATTACTAATGGAACTAGCCTCGATCTTTTGAGGTCGTATCTGGAGAGAAGGCTGCAATATGTAAGAGCACAAGATGGTGGCGGTAGGATGATTTCATCTTCATGGGAAGCGGTTCAAAAAGATATTGCTTCAGGGGTCGGTATTAGGACCGTTATTATTTTTAATGTATTGAAACCGTCTATGCCCACCTTATTGTCAGGATATAGGGCGCGAGGGTGAACATCTTCCTTCTACCGACACCACGATGTCCTATGGCTAAAGATTAGTGACTGCCTAAAATAGAAAGCACGTATCGAGCAGGTTTCTGCAAATGCTTCTTTGATGAGGGTGGTCGCTAGTTTCAGTGCGTATATGGCATACGTGGGGTCCCGCCCTTGTTATGGACTGGTTTCTTGGTGTAACTGCAGAGACATAACACGACTTTTTATCATTCAGAAGCATTATACAAAAAATATATACAATCTGAAAATTGGAGACTCTTGCAGAAGCGTTTTTATTAGCCAAAAAAATGCAGACACGTACCGGTTTATATTTTATTGAGTGTGCAATGTTCGTTTGTAAATATTACGATAAATCTTTCAAACAATATGAACTCACTCACATATACCCCACCAGAAGTACTACTATCAAAAATTTTCTATCTGAGCCTGCAACTGTGGAAATTCGTGAGTTGGCCGATACGAGGCAGTTTAAAAAGAAATTGGAAATAATAATATTCCGACATTCTTTTCATTCTTTGAACGACTTTCTTAATTGTCGTAAATTGATGGTATAGGCCTTTGTTGTTGTATCTGTTATATATGTTTTTTTTACACATTGTTGTTTACAAAGATATTGTCGTTTAGTTTATGTTACAAAAGAACAAACAAAGGTATCCATGTATCTATCGATCTGCATTTGATAATTACTGTGCCTCGTTTTAATTTCGCAACCGCTATGTCTTGAAACTGTTTGCTTATATCTGAATATTAACATTGACGTTCTATTCCAAGGCATATATCATGATACCCTTACTTTAAATTACAAAGAGAAAGGAATAAAATTTCAAAGGTTTTCACTCTTAATATTTTTGCTACATTAAACACACTTACATATATACATCATATCAAAAGAATCAAGTATTTTATGTTTCTTTTACTAAAAAAGACGTGTAGGAATAATATTTTAGGGTTTATACATATTTTCACACTTTTTTCATGCGGACACCCTCATATATATTTCAGTAAGTGTACCTACATGTATCGTTGAAGTTCTGCATTACAATTGCGTACACAGGAAGAATTATGATCGCGGTATATATTTGGGCTTTCAAAAACGTAAGTGACTTCTTCCTGAATAATAAATATTAATAGTTCCTTCTCCTTTTGCTACAGGGCTTTTTTATCGACTTATATTTCCAGTTCGGGGAAGTATATCAACGTTACATCTTTTCACATAGATATATATTCCTTCTTTGTAATTCAGCGTTGACTTTGGGGCGCGCGGCAGTCGTTTTTAACGGCCGTGATTCGTACCTTTGTCACTCGCAGTATAACATTTCGTTTGTCATAAATCAAAATTTTGTTTCGCATTTATTATGTGGTGCGTGTTCCTTCTTTCAACGGAATATCAGGTGATGTACCGTTTCTCATGCAAATATTTTTGTGTATCTAGAAAGTTTATTTATGTATCTTTTTTTAAAGAAAATGTCATATAGGCATTTTTATGTTGAAAATATGGTTAACATGCGGGAAACAAGCTTTTATACCGCTCACTTTTAAATGTAAATCAATTTATTGCGAATAAAACCATTTATGATATTTCGAATGCAAACATATTACGAATTGTAAATTGTGTACTCAAAACTCAATTCGTTTTTTTTTTTCTAAAATAGAACGTGCGAAACTACAAATAGATGGTCGGTGATGCCACATTCGCTAAAAACATAACAAAAACAACTAACTGTCCTAGTTAAAATGTCGGGAAATAGAAAAGTGTTAATGTAAATGTGAGGCACTATGGATCTTTTTAACTATAGACGGTCGAAACAACTCCTAGTAGTACCAAACATATTTACTGTCGATAGTTACCCATAATCAATCGATAGTGAACTAGTTCAATTGCAAAGGTTTCTTAAAGAACAAAACGTTAGAAAATTACATTATCCAATAGTTATCAATAGTTAAAACACTATTTTAAGTAAAACGATGCTGTTCTACTTTTTACAGACAACAAATTAATATTAGCTGAAGACAAATATACATTGAACAGGTTATCGGAAAATACGGTAAGCGGGGATTAGTGATTAATGCAAGCAAAACCATTCTATGGGAGAAGACATCGAGAGGGAAATTCACGAGATCAATTGAGCATGCCAAGAACTATGAATATCTGCGAGTTACGAGAACAGACGGAAGAACCTGAAGGCGGTAAACCAAGGGCAAATCAATAAATGCATGTAGAATAAAAAGCTTCCTAAAAACCGAGATCATTTATATATAATGGTAGAGATTTTGACGAAGTACAAACCAGAAAACATTTAAGACGTGTAATTAATTCCTAGCTGAGGATAAACACCATCTTCTTTAAATGAGAGGTACTTAAGAAAACGACTTTGCTTTTTTTCAAGTGATAGCTGAACATAGACATAGTGGAGAGACCACACTTGAGAGGAATACTCCACCTTCTTTACAACGAAACTAAAGTATAATATAATCAAAAGTTGAGTTCTCCGGAAAGATTTGTAGGAACGGATGAGAAATCCGAACGTGTTCGATGCTAACAAGCAAAGATTACTTATGTGTAATGCAAAGCTGATGGTATGGTCAAACAGTACCCCAAGATCTTGTGCTGATTCAACTTTCTGCAACACAGCATGATTTAACAAGTAGGCGGAAGCAATTGGGTTAATCGGTCGAGTGTACGGGACAAAGCAGCATTTACTAATATTTAATTTTAAATTATGTTGAGCACATCATTCAATAATATAATCCATCTAAGTTAGCAATTGAATACATAAATTTTAATGTCGTCAGTATAAGCCAGAACTGGACAAAAGAAATTTTGCAATAAATCATTAATATGTAAAATAAAAAGCAAAGGTCCCAAATTAAATCCTTGCGGGATACCTGAAGATGGAATGAATTCATAAAACTTGAAACCATTATAATGTACATAGTTAGATCTATTTGTCAAATAGGATTCTATTAATTGTAGCAAGGAAGGAGTAAGGCCAAAGCAGCACAATATCTGAAGTAAAATTCGATGGTTAATGCTATCAAAAACCATACTAAAATCCGCATACACCACGTCAACCTGACCTTGCCTATTCAACTTCCTACAAGTGAATTGCGAGATACGAAGGGCGCCCATGAACAACACCATGTTGATGAGGTAAAATAAAAGACTTAAGACGTTCATACAGATGGTGAAATAAAAATTCTCAAAAACTTTGGTGAAGTTGGATGAAATTAAAAAAAAATAATAAACTAAAATCGTGACTGTGGATTACGTATATATCTGTTCTATCAAAGAAAGGTAGAGCAGTTGCTCTTCTATTGAAGACCCGGTATTCAAAACTCTGTAAGCATAATATTGTCTGGATATCTGAGACGTATTATTATTATTTCGAATGACCTCGTATTCAAATTTTAATTAAATTTGGTCGTTCCAGCTACGATTAGGTCTTCGTACAAATTAAAAATGCCAACATGATTCAGCTGGAAACACAATGGAGAATTTAATTAAAATCCAGTCTGCATACAAAAGCGATTAATAACGGGCGAAACGATAGTCGCGAAGAAGTACGACGTCACACACGTCCACAACCGAAGCGGAAAGAGTTTATATTACTGGCAGTATTCAACAAGTTCTCATCAGGAAAGTACAAACGCAGGCATGTTCCATTTTGTGTGATTCGGGAAGTTATGGGCGCGACCGCATACGACTGAACGGGAATCATAACCTAAAACAGATTGAGGTTAATGTAGCGGAAAAGAGGAAGAATAGAAGTCTCTCTAGTCGGCCGCCAAGAGATTTGGTAAAAGAGAGAAAAACAAACGTCACATAATAGTCTGGCATAGTTTTAGCTGGTGAAGTATTGATTTCCGTAAATGTTACTTTGCGGAATTAACCTTAACCAGATTACGGCGAATATATATTGAATCTTACATTTATTTTTTCATTCTGTCGTCTGGTGCGACGTTCTTATTGTTTCCGACAACAGCTATACGACTTCCTATTCACTGAATTGCTTGTTTCTATGTTGTAGTTTCTCAAAAGGTAGAAACGGAAAAGTGAATTACACTCGGAACCCCTGACAACTGCGAAATCCGGCGGTCAAACGGTTTCGTAATCGATACAATCGAGGAACCTATCAGTATCAGCAATACTTACAAAATTGGAATTTTAAATTAATAATTACATAATTCTAAATATCATATAACCAATATTGATAATAGTGCCAAATCAAATCTGAACGAACTATGGAGCTTCATCAATCAAAAGTGTACCTATGCATATTTTCTGAACATATGATTCAAATGAATATATTCCTCTACATGATGTGATGACATAACAATATTTCAAAATCGTTTTCAGTTTGCCACGCATCTAATTTTATTCTCTTGAGAAAGGAAGTCTTCTTAGTTCTACAATAGATAACTCCTGCGTCTGAAGCAGAACAAGGATGACATTTATGACAGTTGTCAATTTTATGTAATATGGAATTTCTCTAAATTTCTAATTATTTTATGTAAGCTACCCTTTGTTCATACCGTAAAAAGAATTGTCAACTTTCCAGCATAAATTTATACTGCATGACGTGGATATTCCAACAGCAAGGAGGGATGCAAAGTTTTTGACCAGACTTGACAGAAACATCAACCTATTCAAAGATTAGGTAGTTATTACGTATCAAGGCTGGAACGAGTTTTGAAATTGCGAGCCGAGGCAAGCAATCCAATGAATTAGATACGCCATTTTCAAGCGGATATGGTAGCCGAAAAAATAATTGATTAAAATTTTTGTTGCTATGTATCAAGTGATCATGACTTGTTCGACACTCCGTGCAATCCTTTCGATACAATTTTAATTTTTTCTTCTTTTGGTAGATTTCGTTTATCTTGTCTCTCGGGTTAATAATACTTGCGGCCACATTAGCGCCTGTTGAACATATTCGACAGAAATCGAATTGTTGGCTTGCGAGATCGTCGTTTTTCGTATAGAAAAACTGCACACCGCTGTAATCAAAATCAATCAGTCATGGAGTCAGGTGATCCAGAAACGTCGCCAAGACGAAACCTATAGCTGAAGGAAAACCAATGAGGTGCCTGAGCGCCACCTTCACCTAATTTCATGGCACTAAGAGACCGATTCAGTACCACAAGGTCAATTGCTGAGCAAAGGTCTATAATGAAGGTCGTCCAGGTTACCCTTCGTGTGTTAGATATGTCGGCTTGCTATCTCATCGGCCACAACTTGTGTTAATACTTATAGCTCAACACTGACAACAACGTTTAGAGTAGAGTAGGTTGCGCATGCAATGGAACTTTGAGGGCCATTGAATGATGTCCTGTGATGAATTCCAATTTTATCCGGGGGTGGAGAGTTGAGGTGAAGATGTGAGGAATGTCCTGATATGCAATTATCAGCTGAAAGGCATATGCATCAAGCCGTAGTAGTTATAATATGGGACGCCATAGCATGTTGGCGCAGCTCTCAATTATAACTAACGCTGTATATGAGGTGATGTGACTCTACATTTTTTCGTATCTACAGCAGATCCAAGGCATCATCTAACACGTGTGGGACATTGAAACAATTAAGAAAGTTAGCGAACTCTATAGAAAAATAGTAGCTATTTGGCATGAATAGCAAATTTTTTGCGATAGCATACCCCAAGACGATATAGACCACCTGCTGGAATCAATGTCCCGAAGAGTGAGGGAGTACGAAACCAATATGGGAGGGGGTAAAATATTATTAATAAAAATAAAATTACATTGTGTTAATCTAAGTGCCAGTATATAGAAGAGAGTTCACGTGCAACCAATCCATGTCCTTTTGCGTGTTATATTTCCGAAGCCTTCGACAAGTGATAGCAGGTTAAGTTAGTGCAAAAGCAATGCAGATTATTTCTGTTTAAATGTTATTATTACAAGCCTACACATAGAGAAGAGATTATCTAAATCAAAGAAATATTTCTTTGCTGCTATCTAAAATAATCATTTTTTTTTCAAACAATACATATTTCTTTTAACTCAAAATAATACTACTTCATTGAAAGAAATACGTATTAACTAAAAGAAATATGTATTAACTGAAAGAAATGACTTTTAAATAACGCCAAAGAAATATTTCTTTCATATGCTATGGTTTTAAGTAGGAAATAAGACTTATTACAGACCTGGACACTTTTTTGGTTTGAAAGCAAGATTTAACAAACACTTATTGGAAATATGTAGTCAAGCATCTACACTAAAACTAACAATTTGCAGTCAGTTTGCTTGGAGTACAACTTTCAATACTTTTATTCCTTCAACGTTGAAATACATTTAAATTGCATGGAATTCGTAAAACTATTTCGCAAGCATACTGGAGCATAATGTAGCCAAGTTACAGTTACAGCTACAACCTTTTAAAGAACTTATAAACGAAAGATCATATCGCAAATTATATATGTTTCTTTAACTTTGAGTACTTAAAAAAAGCTGCTGTCATTTCTAGCTTTAACCACAATGATCTTCGTGCTTGCCTCCCCATTAATATATTTGCTAACGGTAATAAGCACGTACGATATGGTGTTAAAATTTATGTCTACAGGATTGAAAGGAAATACAGAGTAACTTATTCTAGTTCTCCAAGTTAGAAAGTTAAATAGGGTGGATATGTATATAAAGTCCATATAACGCACATTGCCTCCCCTCGAAGCTTTAGATTCCAGGAGGAAGTTGATGTGTAAACTCTAGTTAGGACAGGATAATCCACAGGAAAACACTTACCAACATTAGCAACTTTACATCCTTTACAACGAAGACATTGTTGAGTCAAACAATACCCCCCTAAACTACTAATTAATTAACTGGAGCCGGTTGTATTTCAAGATTAATTACGAAAGAAATTAGCACGTTGTATCATCACTATGTTGTTTACTTTTGTTTTTAACAAGTTTCAAATTGCAAACAAAGTTTGTACTCGTAGCTGGTGATACCTATTGTGTTGTATGGACGAAGCGGTACATTGCATTGTTATTCCTTTATAATAATCCGAAAAGGGCTGGTATAACTTTCCGTTGTCATTTTATATAAAGTATCATTATGTATAACAGTTATGAATAAAGGCAATGCTTTTTGAAAAGAAGACTGGGTAGTTATTTAATTTTAAATACAAAGAAAATGAAGGAAAGGTATTTCTCCAGTAAGAGCCAATATTTTCTAACATATTGGCGTAATCTATTACGCCCTCTGCTTCCTCTGCTTTTTATTATCTATACCGTTTTTCTGCTATCGTTAGTAACAACTTGTAAGATCTCTGTGCATGCTTATGATATTCAGCTTCACCATTCCTCTAACCTTTTCTAACAGAATTATATCTCTCTTTTAATTCCATCAAGTTTTCCGTTAATGATATCGCGTTACCTGTGGTGGACGAGGTTAAAAATATGTTATTGATTGTAACTTTAGATTTAACACTCAGGTGTTAATGTCATTTAGAAATGCTTATTGTTTCTTAAAATCCCCATTTATGTTATAAAATACAAACAGAGTTATGTGGGTCCTGCAAACAAGATAGTTCTATTTCACTGTCGGTATCTCTAAACCACCAACATATTTATGTAATAAAGTCAGTTTTCGTACTGATTTTTATCACTTGGAGTTGCGACATAGGAATTTATTACCACTCCTTTTCATAAACGTTTGATTTTCCAACGGACCTTTTCTTATAATATTTCGAAATTCTATAACAATTTAGTGCGGAATTTAAAGATTATTCGTTGTCTGAATTTAGAGTATGGATCCATGTTTCTTTGTTCGCCAGTCAACGCTGAGTTCCATCCCTGTCTCCTATTTGTGTGTCTTGCTCTCATAAGTGTGCTACTCACTATCAGTTGCTTTATTCAAACGGGCGTTGCTCTTCTTATTTCATTTATATTATAAAAATACATACCATTAATTAAAGAGAATTTAGGTTTAAATTAGAGTTATACGTCATTATTTCATTTAGCAATTATTGCGTACAACAGATGAAGACCGGTGATGTGTTTGTGTCTTTTTTTTTTGACGTCATCAAATTTATTAAACTTATATAATTAAGTAATTAACATCATCAAATTATCATGTTTAATATGTTGTGTTTGTGATTTTTGTGAAAAGTGAATACCTATGTATATTTTTGAATTTCACAAATTTAGACTTTTTATTCTTTGATTGGGACCTTGAGGTTATGCTTTATGAAAAAGTTTTGGAACTGTAATAAAAAAAAAAACAGCTACAAGAGTTTTCCGATTGAAACAATGTGCTTCGTCATAACCAATCATGATTTAGAAAAGGTCATTCGTATGAAACTGTTGTGGTTATAACTGGTCACAAAAAATGGATAAGGGAAATTTTGTTATAGCTGTGTTCTTAGACTTTCGTAACGCTTTTGAAACTACTGATAGAAAGCTGTTAATAATGAAACTAGAAATGTATGGTATTAGTGATAAGGGTAATGATTGGTTCATACTTAAATAATAGAACACAAAAAGTAAAATATAATAACAGGATATTCAGTGGTTTAAATACAAATAGTGGAATTCCATAAGAGATAGTGTTAGGTCCATTTTTGTTTAATTTGTATGTTAATGACTTATTGTTCACAAATCAAAAAAACTGTAATATGTGTATGTTTGCAGATGATACTATGTTGTATATAAGTGATAATAATGTTAGCGATATGACAATCACTGTAAATGAACAACATTTATATTACATCAATGGCTATATGAAAATAGACTAACAATAACTACTAATGTTAATAAATCAAAATTTATTTAACTAAACTGTCTATCTATCTATCTAAAAAAGAAACTGTTATTTTTGACTGCATTGACATATCACTTAGTTTTAAATTTGCTATTATACAGCCTGTTAAAAAAAGGTTGTCGGATATTTTACCCAATTATAGTACTGGTGGAAATAAACAAAAAAGTCTTAGTCAACATGGGTCCGCAATTCAACTGTTTTTGACATAGTCGATTGCATATTTTAAAATAAAAAAAAACATTTTTCGATTTTGAGAATAGTTCCCTTTGTCAAACAACTGATTGTGACTTAAAATTAGTTCTGTCAGACATCTGTCATCAGATTATTTATCATTTGCGTCAATTTTTTTTTGTTCTCAAATTATGCATAAGTACACAAATGCAGAAATGGCCGATATGCATTTTATGTACGCTCGTGCGAATGGTAATGCCACTGAAGCACGGCGTATATATGCCGAAGAATTTCCAAATCGGTTGTTACCGAGTGATAAGATTTTCTCAAGACTTCTTATCCGGCTGTCCGAAACTGGTTCATTTAAAATTAATAGTGGTTCTGGTAGACCTAGATCAGTTTCTTCTCCCACAGTAGAATTAGATATTTTGAGACGGGTAGAAGACAACCCAAATATTAGCACCCGAAGACTTGCCGCAGAACTGAACGTCAGTCATCCTCTCATTTCGAGAATTCTGCGGGAACAGCAGCTCTATCCCTACCACATTCAACGCGTGCAAGTTCTTGCTCCTCTCGATTATGATGCACGTAGGGTTTTTTGTCATTGGGTTTTACGAAAGCTGGCAGAAACTCCTAATTTTGCGACTCAGATTTTATTTAGTGACGAGGCTGGGTTTACAAGAGACGGAATATTCAATTTTCATAACAATTACGTCTGGGCAGATGAAAATCCCCATGCTGTTGTTGAACTGCATCACCAAAACCGTTTTTCGCTAAATGTCGCTCCTGCGCATTTTTCCATCGTAGTTAGAAATTTCTTAAATCAAGATTACAACGAGAGATGGATAGGACGGGGTGGACCAACTGCATGGCCTCCTAGGTCCCCTGACCTGACACCTCTAGACTTCTATGTTTGGGGGCATCTAAAACAATTAGTGTACGGACGATCTGTAAACAATTTGGAAGAACTCAGGCAACGAATCGTAAATTGTTGCGAGGAAATTCGGACGACTCCAGGAATTTTCGAAAGATTGCGTCGATCTTTCATAACAAGGTGTGAAGCGTGCTTAGAAATGAACGGTGGACATGTAGAACAACTTCTTTAGTTTTACTTTAAATAAACATTTGTTTAATTTACATTGCGATCAGAATTTCTTTGAAATTTTTTTTCCTACTTAAACTATATGCAATCGACTATATGTCAAAAACAGTTGAATTGCGGACCCATGTTGACTAAGCCTTTTTTGTTTATTTCCACCAGTACTACAATTGGGTAAAATATCCGACAACCTTTTTTTAACACACTGTATATAGCAAATATTTCTACTCTTTTTCTTAATATGAAAATAAATTGTTACTGTAACAAAGTTTATAAGCAACTTATTGGAATAATTTGTTATTGTATTAAATTTTTATTTTATATTCAACTGGGGTTTCTTTTTATTCCATGTATACTTAAAGTAACGTCTCTAACAGGGTAGCTATAACCAAATATGACAGCTTATGCGCTGTAATACGACAATTTTGCATACGCAAATATAAAATCAAGAAAACAAGGAATACGTGGTAATGGGATGCTTATAGTGAGGCTTAAAGGAAACGCGAAAAGCTTCGAGTAACCGTCAAGTGTATGACGAGGGGATAAGACAGATGTGAGATCTTCCCTCGGATCACGATGTGACAGTCGAAGCAGCAGCTTGGAGCTGAAATCTCGGTTTCCCCGAGAAAGTTTTGATTGATGTCGTATTAAAATAGTATTAAACGTCATATTGGAAACGGCGCTGGTGCATCGAATGCTGTACTAATACACCTTGTACTAATTTGCAGTTGCTTCGCATTTCAGGAGTACATTCAGTTGTATTTGCTTGTATATATAAAGGCAAGTCGCCGACGTGCACACGCTAGGCAAATGCACCTACTGCATGTGGCACGGATTCTGTATGATAATCTGCGCGTTTTGTTATTGACGGAGATTATTGGAAGCTTTAATTAGCAACTCCAATTAAATTCGCTTCAAACTAATTTAATCTACTTTTGATTGAGTTGCATATTACCAAAATGAGCGTATATATTAATTAATTCATAGTAGGAGAAGGTTGCCAAATTTATACCACCGGCTAAAATGGACCACCGTAGTATCTCGAAAATTGGAAAAGATAATGTTTGCGCCATCCATTAAAATGTAGTCTTTTTACATCGAAGTCTAAGGTAATTATATATATGTGGTGTTACTGGCGCTGCTCAGACAGTCATGCGCAATAGTGTTACATGTTGCTGTGCTTATATTTTTCTACGCCGGCGCCGCTAACGACATTATATACAAACAGTAAGTAAATTTAAATTATCTTTTCATCGATTAAAAACTGTAGTTGGTTAGCAATGTTTTCTTATATCAAAACCTGCAGAAAGATTTCTTTTCTCTAAACTAGAAATCTTTGTGATTTATCATGTAGCAGTAGCCATTATAAGACACTTTGGTGTGGTTAGGACCCAAAATCGACTTCTGGAACACTGGGTCCACCTTCTGGGTTTCATTGCCGTTTTCTTGCATTGTCTTTGCATATTTCGAATAAAGTTTTACGTGAAATGCTAACTGGACAGCTGTCTAAAGCTATGAAAAGAATTTTAGAAGAAGGGAAAGATTTTATTTGATTTCGACTGCTGGTTGAAAATTTATTGTTCTTTCTTCTTTGGATACATGATTCTCAAAAATCTGAAGAAAGGTTTTAATAAAACTTTAGAGAATTGTCTAAGACTATTGGCTGCATGAGGGAACAAAAGCAAATACGAAATTCCAAATGTAAAAGTTAGTTTTTCTTGTTTTGCATTAAAAGGATTCTGTACTGTATTTTTAAAAATCCTTTATTCACATTACTATTAGACAAGACAAACCGTGGCCAATCATTGATCGATTAGGTATCGTAGCCCTCTTAATATACCTACATCTTCCGTAAATTAAATGTTTGCTAAAGGAAGAGTGGAAAATATGGAATATGAACGGAAGAAAAGTGGCCAGAACGGCCTAAATAAAAGTACGCGGTTTTATAACATCCCAAAGGCTACTTAGCAACGGTATGCAAAATAAAATCTGCAAGTGTGTAAAATATAGAAGATGAACTCGAAAGACATCTTCTAAAACTACAAAAGCGGATTGCTGGAAAAATGGTATTCTTTTTAAAACGTCACTCTTTCATTTTTTAAGACAGCCTGAAAAAATTAAAAGAAAAATTGCGCAGAAAACAATACTGACGAGGGGTAGCGTCAGTATTTTACATCAAATAAGTATTGCAAGAAGAGTGAAATAAGCTACAGCGCCATCTTCACGACAATTTATGTATTAGGTTTATATAGTCCAGTAGCTCATTAAAAAACATAAAACTGCTTTATAGACTCACACCTTCAACTGTATCTTGATATATTAGAATATCAGTTAAACCTCACTCAATCTTCATAATTAGATGCTTTATGAACCACCAAATTCGCAACATTTCTATTGGGAAGGGATGCTTACTATTTGAGAATTTTTTATTTTTAAATCGGACCGTCTCATTGTACTTTTGCATGTTAACAACAGTTACGTTTTGAATCCTACATTAGGAAAATTTATTTTGTTTAGATAGACGTAAGAACTAAGTTATTTCAAATAACAATAAACTACGAAATTCATGTTCAGCAGTCAACCGTTTGTGTGTCTTTATTTTTTGATCTACCCATTTCAACCTGTAAAAACATTGCCCACCGCTTATTTCGTGAACGAATTGTCGAGAGAACAAAAACGACGAAGGAGAACGCATAAAATATTCAGGCATTTTCGACAGAATTGATTGTTATTTTCCTTTTCAAATGAAAGGCTTTCTGTGTGATTCGGCGCTGGTGGTCAAAGGGTCAATACCACAAAGGAGCAAGTTTTACACTGGGATTCTCACGAATTGAATTATATCCATTTATGTACAGTCAAGTGTAAAAAACGAATAAATGTTTTATGGTCGAATACAAAATATCAGTGGGGGCGAATGAAAATTTTATGCGGTATCCCATCCACCGCTTTCCTTTTTCGGTTACTTTTGGGTCCTTTTGTCGCCCTTTCAGCTTTCGATACAACAGATTGTTAAACCGTATATCTCATGTGGAGTCGAGAATATAAGATTGTTTCAGAACTAGAGTGTTTTTCTTGGAAGATGACTGTTATCTTGAATTTTATATCGTGAGGGCTTTCATCGTACCATAACTCTTAGAGTTATAGTTGAATATCAAAATATAAAACACAATTTTTCCCTCATCTCAATAAAATAATTTAAAGGCAGTGGTTTAACATAAAGTTTAATACAGATAAATATAGATTTCGAAGTAGGAAGGAACTCTCCATAAGTTTAACTTCAAAATATACTACGTCAGGTGCTAGGAGGTAAATTGCAGTATTGATTTCTCTTGCTTCACTTTAGCTCACAAATTTCATTATAAAAGCAAAGATATTAAGCTTTGGTGTTGTCGCTGAAAATGCAAAACCCTCACTAAAAATCTTTTACTTGTTGCTCCGTTATTGTGCGTGGTACATGCGGGAATCCATTTAGATTAATTATTTCCGGATAAAAATTTTACTTCGCTTACGCTTATATATATAATGCAGGGTATTAGCGTCAAAAACTTAATCTTCGCTCCCGACTGATAAGCTTATTAGATTCTTTGCCCTGTGGATGCTCATTTCAGAAATTTACTGAATTCAATGCCTTTGAGAATGAACAAAAGGAGCTTTGCGAAAATTAAATCATAGCCTATCAGAACGGTTTCTACAAATGATCAGCTTAAGAATTTGTTCAGCGAGTAAAAATGGAAATTTTAAAATATTGAAAATTGCATGAAATATCTCCCAGGGGGGTTATAGTATATGCTAGGGATTAAATACGCCACAGCCAACCTTCAAAACATTATCAATGTCTCGAAAAATACAACAGATAAGATGACACCAGGTAACCGACTAAGACTATCTAAAAAATAATATTGTTACCGTTAATGGCTGCACGTTACTAAATTCTGGAAACTGCATTTTGTCCCACCATGTGCGCGGTATGTAGATACTTTGAAAAAATAGTTCCAAATATAGTTGTAAAGTTTTTTTTTTGCCGGATTGTTTCAATTCCAAAGCGTCAGTCGATATGATCACACCAGCACCAATCTAGTCCAATGCTTTTTATTTATTAGCAATTCTGCTTATTCTAATATTCAAGTTTTCCATTTTATAGAATGTGGAAGTACTTATACAGCAAGATAAGCGGAGGATAGATAAAAGAGGGAGCACCACAAATTAAATAATAGTTTAACGGAGAAAAGGTGTTATACCAAAACTTCTGCAATGGATAAAAGCCACCCTGAAAAAGCAAGATAATTGAATCAACACAAACGACGAAGCTGCTATTGAAGCGAAGGCGGAAAGGGGATGCTCGTCGGAAGGAGTTTTGTCTCTCGTACTGTGGGCTACCCTAGTGGATGACTTAATCCGGAAACTGATCAGAAAGAGCTTTTATTGAATGTCGGATGCTGACGACCTTGCAGTAGTCATTAGAGGGCGGTTCTCAAAGGTTCTGGTAGAAAATATGCCAACCGCCGCAAATACTGACCTAAACAAGAGCGACTATCAGTCAATGCTCAGAGAGCTCACGTTGTTATGTTCACGAGAAAACTGCTGCTAGAGGATTTACAACAACTAGTGTTAGAGGGCGAAAGTATTCCATACATCACAGGCGAAATACTTTGTAGTATGATTTGGTCAAAGACTCACATAGAACACATTTCCCAGAAAACAACCAACAAGGCTACTACGGCCCTTGGTAGGTGCAGAATTGTTGTGTAGAAGAAATTTGGGGCTCACCCCCAAAACAACTCTGTGGTTATAAACAGGGGTCAAAGATCCATGACAGCATACGAAGCGGTAGTATGGTGGGCAAAGGTGCAGCATGTAGAGGCGACCAAAACGCTAGGTGGCACACAAAGGCTGGTCTGTCTGTGTACCATGGGCGCGAAGAGCTCGATCTCTACTGCTGCAATTGAACTCCTGGAAAACCTGCCACCGCTACAAATTTATATATAAGAAAGCGCTAGGTCTACATTACGCAGATTTATGCACAGTCAAACACCCATGAGTAAATTGCTGCGAGGGCCTAGCGAAGACAGGGTTTCTAGTCCTGGGCGTAGAGAACCCCGCAGCTAACAGCTACATAAAGAAGCCGTTCTCAAAGATGGTTGGTCTAATTAAGAAGGCAATGTTAGAGAGCGCCTTCGAGGATAATGGAGATCGTAATAGATCCGAAAAGTTCGCGATGAAATAGGTCAATACAGGCACCTCTAGCCTTATCTAATCTAAAAACAAGAAGAGACAGTTTATTAGTTATTGAGGCTGAGAGTAATAAGATCATGCTATATTTAACTTACATGACCAATGACGAAAACACATACATTTGAAAGTGTACGTACGTAGCCCGACCTCTGCGAGGAAATTCAAGATCGATTTCAATTTCCAAGGGGCAGGCAAAGAGAAATTGCACTAAACTCGACGAGCGGCGATGGAATACCTAAATTGTGAAGACGCGTACTAACAATGTTTAACGGGACCTAAACTTAAATAAAACGAATACTTAACCGTGCCCTCATCGGACTCTCCGACGTGGTTATGTTACAAAGTCAATAGAGTATCCACTTCTATCAAACTCAAACAGAAGTAAATCAGTCCTTGTCTCGTTGCGGCTGAATGTGGATGCTGTACACTTTCGGAAATTAGATTAAAGTGGATGCCATGCATGGATGAGCACAATCAAATAGGACGTCTGATAGACAATAGATCTCGTCCTGAACTAACCAGAAAATTAATAACGATGTAGATACTACACTGCGAAAGATGAATAAGCACATATCTAATACGTGCTTGTGTGTTTTCATTTGTAGATGAGGCTAATACGGTTTTCATCAGATCGATAACGTTTATTTGATGTTATCAAATAGATCTATTTTGACAGCTAGTTGCTTCGTCTGTTTAGAAAATATGAAACAATCTCTATTTCAGTACTATCTTGAATTCCTAGAATATAAAAAAATATATAAATCTACTAGTTTTGAATTTTATTATTAATAAAAAATTTCCGTAATAGATTTTCATATTCTTTTAAACCCAAAATGATTTACCATTTTTTTGTTCTATTGATATGGAAAAATGTTGGAGACATTGGTGTGGTCATAGAAGGTTTAAAAGTTAAACGAATTGCTAGTAGAGAGTATTAAGAAGCATAGCACTCATGGGTCCGGCAGGAAAACATTTTCGAAACTATGTAAATAAACAAAAATTAGAAATCCGACCTTTAAATAAAATACAAAATCAAAGTCCATTGTAATTAAAATTTAATTACTGATAAAGACTAGTGATTAGTAGTATATACTGATCATGAAGCAGTATGAATGAGAATTAAAGACGAATTTAATCAGTTTTCTGTCTTTAATTCATATGCCTCAGCTGTTATTAGTATATACACAAAATACTATCTTCGTGTCTGGTAACACTAATCAACCTCGGTAAGACGAAACGCGTCTGTTAATAATGACTGTAAATCAAATTTTAATTTTTAGAAACATGTTCTTCTTTAGAAACGTGTTGTAGGAATGGTTCGACAGTTTAACATAACATCTTCAGGAATTTAATGGTGGCGGCGCTGTGCAGGCCAGTTGTCAAACGGAATGTCACGATCTGATGTGGATTTGCACGGTGTTGCGCTTTTTGACGTCGTTACGTAAAATGTTTCAAACCCTGAGTGGTAGCTGTTGGTGTGAGAGCGAAGAACCCAGGGTTACTATCGGGGTGCGCAACAATTTAAACAGTGAAAGCGCGTTCTAAATCAAGAATTTATTACCATCAGATAGGTGTGAAAGACGTCATGTACAGTGACAAAGACAAGTGAGTGACAAAATACATGTATGTACAGTTGCAAACACATACAATAGTATGTACAATTATAAATATGATATGAAAATATATCCACCGTATGTCAGGCCAGAAAGCTGTGCCAGCCCTAATTTTACGGAACGAGAATGACTATGAAGACAGAGGATAACTTGAAGTACCCATGCTACATTAGAAGCTATGCCGACGCTAACGGACAGACCGGGATTAACTGGAAATGAGTATGTTACGTCAGAATCTATGCCGACCCCAACGGCCAGACCGGGTTAGGAGGCACTATACACACTACGGCGGTTCCACACGCGGTCGTGGTGGTGGGAGTTGAGCGTGCGTGAACGAACATACCGTCTGCGGAGACGATACTCGCCTCGTAAACAAGAATAAATAAATAAAAACAATCAAAGGAAAATGAATTAATTATTAATTAACGACAAACCCCCAAACTTATACAAAATCTACGACTTTGTTTTCTTCACACTGATCCACAAGAGAAAATGCATGTTATATCTTCTTGGATATTATTTATGTTGGGTGTCAATAGCCTAAAATAGTTCTCACGATGAGATTACTGTAACAGTCAATAGGAGGTTGGAATAAATTCAGGAAAAGACACTAACTTTAGTTGAACAGTATTATTCAAATCACACCTTCTCGGTTCATAATTGCTATGCATTGTGCTTTGATCCTTGTTACAATCAATCGCTTCCGATATTTCTCCGGCGATATTTATAGAGTGGTTCCTCAGGGAGACAGCAATTAAAAATTGTGTAAATTCTCGGTCGAGACCTTTAGCAAGTTTTAATGGATATTATAGCGGCAGAATCACAATTAATTTGGAACGCAAAGGAAATCCCTACGGATAAAAGCGGGGAAAAGATGTTTGCCGCTCACGGACCCGACTTTTTGTTCAATGAGTGTGTTAAAATCGCCCAGTGTAAAGAAAGAATCACTTTAGTTTCTAAATCCCGTTTATCGATCCCCAGGCGATGGTTTGGTGGTAACCAAAGCCGTTTCTATAGGAAGACGACGATTTAAATTCTATTCCTTTCAGTTCGAATTATCCAAGCTATTATAAGACTTTCGTATTAGTACAAATCATGCTTACGTTATTATTTTGATAAAAACATGCATAGTTTTTTACTCTTATTAATTTAATATTATATTAAAATGGAATTGAAGCAATATTATCACCTCAACAAAACATTTGATAAAGTATTTTTCGTTGTTTAGGACAATGGTCGGCAAAACGACAAATTTATTATTCACGCGCTGAACTTGTGTATTGAGATAGTGTTACTGACGCCCCGGGAATGCTTTATTGTTGTCACAGTACATATGTATTTATGTATGTTCATGACTGTAAATACTGTTTTGACACTTACCTTCTTTTCGTTGTATATATTCGATGTCTTTCACACCTGTTGTATGGAAATAAATGTTTGCTTTATAATACACTTTCAGTGTTTTGTTGCGTAATTCGATCTAGAACCCTGAACATCCTCGCACTCACACTCATTGCTACCACTTTGGGGTTAATAACGGCGTGAATAAGACGCAACATTGTTGAAACAGCCACGAGGTGATAATTCACCTTTTGGCAACTGACCGTACAACCAGCGCCTTCGAACGAACTTGTAGCAAACCTCCTCTTTCGGCTCACGGTGATCAACACATAAGTAATAGGCATTTTAAAAGTAAGTATTCGAAAGCCAATGAGCAAGGCATTAAAGAGTAAGCAATAAACATCAGTACACCGAACCGAACCGTAAGAAACGTCGTTAAAAGTTGTTGATTCGAAACCTGACTTATGCTTGCCATTCAAATTAGTTTTTGAATCCTTCTGGTATTGTGAATAGGAGAGAGGGATGCCACAAATCGGGCTAATATTATATTATAGTATAATTAATATATTTCCTCTCGGAATGGGACTTTCTGGTACGAAATTCCATAAGGTGTCTGCTCTAGCAGTCTCTGCTACTAAACTATCTTTCTGCTCGTCGAGAAGAAGCAAATAATATATTTTGTACTTTCTACTTACACTGTATTTAAATATAGATGATGACACTCACACGATAAAGGTATCAAGCTGTAATGAATACATATACAGAATTCAAAACATAAAACCGGTGACAGTTTAAGTAAGTACGCTGCCACGATCTCACTTCATTGATTTAACGCGCTTTTTTTTTCAACGTTTTAACACAATAATAAAGAAGATTGATTATGGGCGTAAACAACAATAAAGAATTTCTCCAACAAAAAGCAGTTCGGCGCAAAAAGAGGCGTTACCGTGTTTCGTAACCTACAGAAGCGTGTGCGTATATGTCAGAAGTGCACGACATATATGAACATAAATCATCCGGGAATCATTTCGGGACAATACTAGCTGATAACCATCAACCCCGCACGTCGCTGAATGTGTATCTGTGTAGGTTTTCAGAGCTGGCCGGCAATGTCCGTCTGCTCTGCGTGAGGTACATGCATACATGCATATCAAGTGTCGTGCATTTCGAGAATCTAATTTAAATGGACTTACTGTGTTTCCCAACATTGACACATTGTCGTCATAAAAATATCGGATACGTACTTTGGCGGAGTGTTTGTGTGTGTGTCGCCGAAACAGTTGTATGAATGGTATATAAATTGGTATTTTTTCAAAATTTTCGGATAACAGTTGCATAAGTCTCATACAGAGAAGAGATTTTGTGTTGTAGAAAATACATCTTGAAGCAACCTATTTTAGGATTAAACTCACGAAAAATATGCAAACACATGCATCGAATTGATGTATTCAAAAATATTACTCGCGATGTGGGCATCTAAGTATACAAGCATTTGGTACGAGCTAGCAGCGTATGGTTCGATACGATGGATCGTGGAAAAAATTGCAATATTAGAATTCATTAAAAAGTTCGTATCTTTAAATTAACTCACAATCTTGCTTAGTGAGATCTTCTTCAGCCCTTACAGGGAAATGACAACCTTTCCAAAGAAAGCGTACTTGATTCTGCTACTGGTCAAGGGTAGATAAATAATAATAATAATAATAATAATGTTTATTGTCATTCGTTCGTAAGAACATCGACATTGTCAATAAGCATATAAATAGATACATATATACATATATTATAATAAAACAGACATACATATGGGAGTCAAACAGAAAATTAAAAAAACTATGCACTTATTGTTAGATACTCGTATATACTGTAAAACGTGTTGTCCAGTAAATAATTAACTACCGCCCTTCCAAACAGGTTAAGTGAAGATATCTCTTTTATTTGCCTCGGCAGTTTGTTGAAACATGATACAGTCCTATAATAAGGGGCATTTTCAAACAGTTTTGTATGGTGGGAAGGCACGCTCAAGTCGTGCCGAAATCTAGTGCACATATTACCATAATTATCACTGTTTCTGACAAAATCGCGTTCGTTCTTTTTGTAATATATTAATAATTCGTATATATATAACGAAGGCAATGTTAATACTCGAAGTTCTTTGAAAACATTCCGACACGACTCTCCCGAACCCATTCCAACCATACATCTTAGGACACGTTTCTGGCTAATGAACAACCGCTGCGCATATGATGAAGAGCCCCAGAAAATGACGCAATAACGTAACCGGGTCTCAACGTAAGCATAATAAAATAATTTTAATACATTAATGTCGCAGCAGCGCCGAAGATTACGAATCGCATACACCGCGGAGCTTAGCTTACTGTTCAAACTAGAGCAGTGTTGTTCCCACCTCAAATCACAGTCGACAATAACTCCCAGAAACTTACAACAAGCATTCGGAGATATCGACTTACCGTTGCATTTAATATATGGACTAAGAGCATTACGAGAATGCCCCGATTTAAAATACAGTACTTCCGTTTTTTCTGCATTCAAGGTGAGCCCTTGGCTCCCGCACCACGCTATCATTTCCCTGATCGTACTGTTAGCTGTATCTATGACTTGTTCAAACGACCCTACTATAATGCAGCTGGTATCATCAGCGTACTGCGATAACACACAATTGCTAAGGCTCAAAGAAAGATCATTAACATATACGTTAAATAGAATTGGTCCAATAATTGACCCTTGTGGCACGCCATGCGTCACACTCCAGCAGTCGGAATAAAAAGACCGCTCAACACCATCCCTGACACCCGTGATACTGACCAGTGACTTTCGGTCTGATAAAAATGATCTAAACAGATCCTGTGCAATGCCACGCACACCCAACCTTGATAATTTTTCAAGTAGAGTATCGTGATCCAGGGTGTCAAACGCCTTACTTAGGTCAAAGAACAATCCCACTACATTCTCCCTTCCATCCAAACCATTGTAAACAGCATTTAATGCATTGTTAATTGCGTTACACGTTGATCTGCCAGCAACAAATCCGAACTGACTGTTACTTAACAACTTGTATTGTGAGAGATACGATGTTAATCTATTATTAATTATTTTTTCAAAGACTTTGGTAAATGCACAGGGTAACGATATGGGGCGATGTTCTGCTGTTTGCTTCAATTACAAACCCAGCCATTACTCAGGCTCATGTGAAAGTGCGATTTTCTGAAGATGTTCTTTGAGTATTCATTGCTATAGAGGGAGCTTTTCATTATACCTCCTATGAATCAATTACTAAGGCTGCGGAATAGAAGACCCTACTATCAGATGCTGCATACTGAAAAGTCGTAAGAGATCTGCGCAACTGGGCAGCAAATAACTGACCTTCAGGATAATGGTCGGATGTCCTGGGCATGGGATTTTACGCTCCTATTATGGTTCTTGGTCATTGATGACATGCACAGGAACCTGCACCAAGGAGGTTACAACGTCTAACGCTATGGAGATGACTTGGTTATTGTAATTACGGGCAGACCGAACCGCATGCAGAAGAAACATTAAAGCCAAATATATGGGACTTATACTTGACCAGTCAATTTGAATAAATTAGACAGAATCACCCATAGCGCAATAATAATGGTCCTGCCAAAGGCTTTTTGTGAATACCTGGGGTATGCAGCAAATAAAAAATATATTGACTATATCAAACTAGTATATGACCCATGTTCACCTACACTTCCAAAGAACGGTAGCCAAAACTCAAAGAAAAGTCAGCACAGGCTACACTGCAAAAATTACAGAAAATTATCCAACAACAGCTATGAAGGCGATGCTAAATATCATATCCCATCTTCTTCAAGTTAGGAGAACGGTTGTTTTCAGTGCTCACGGGTTAAAGTTAACTCACAACATTAAAGACGGTGACCTTATGAGGCACTTCACAATTCTACAAGACGTCAAATCTGACGTAGGGTCACTAGAAATGCCGACAAACATCAGGTCTGTTAAATTAAACTTTAGTCAACCATTCAAACAAGGGATGGCAGTCGGAACTATCCGGCCGAACTGTCGTCTTTTAATAGCTTTAAAGCAAACCGGTACGGCAGAAATGTTAGATGTTTGTGCCCAAAATAGGAAATCGAGACTACACATACTCTGTTATTGCAAAGATCTGACATCGCAAAGGCTGCTATATTACGAACAGAAGACAACATCTTCCGAAATGATCAAAATGGCAGCACTAAAGGAAAGCCTGAGTTTGCGCTACGCGCGGGAGTTGATTGGTAAATCTATCATCAGGGTCCTTCACAATAGACAGTCGTGAACAGAGGCTCTGGGCTTTAACCCTGCTATAATACAATTGACTTTGCAGTGGCTAGCAAAAACACATTGGTTTTAATGCCAATTCGTGAGGTATACTATTTTACATGTACCAAATCAGCCCAGCCGTTCCATTATTGAAGAGGTTTATATTGTACCCGGAAACAGTTTTTCTGCTTAACAATTCTAATAACAAAGTTCTTGCAGGACTATGTGCTTTCTAATTTCCTGAATGAGAAAATGGTCGAGAACCCAGGTTATGGATTGTTATTTTTCTGGTTCCAGATCAGTTTGAAATATGTTTAAAAAATGTAAATTGTAAAATTTAAGTAGTCCTTTATCCCCCCCTATATCCTGGACGCCCAATCTGGCTAGGAATTTTTGAAACAGACGCTAGTATTGTTACAAAATCTCCAAAACTAACGTACTAAAGCAAAAACTATTTAAGCTTATTATATTGCAAATACAGCAGATGACAACACGGAACCATGTGTGCATATAATGATATGGGCAGCAGATTTTACACGTTTTCATATAGTAATATTTAAAATTATAGAGTAAACGCAAGTGCTGAAAATTGCGTACTCATATAATTAATGAAAATTGTACTGGAAATATTCATTTCGTGTATTTATTGACGATCAAATGTACGCATTGCAGTAAAATAATAGAGAAACGCATTGTACGATACCGTTCGAATTAGCAATGCCGTTCATTCCTCGTAAAAGCATTTTCTCGCGTGCTAATACCTTGTTAAAATACCCACATGTTGTTGAAGTAAATATGCTAGCATTTATAAATAGCCAGTTATTTATATACCAGATATAAATGAGATGAAAATAAACCCGGTTTGATTCAACGGTCTACGCAACGGACGAGATCCTATAGCTGTCATTATTTCCGGTTTCTCAGCAGGCTGTAGACCGTCCAACAGACAATGGTGAAAGGGAGGATTCCAAGAGACATCCCAGATATAGAATAGAAAATTATGCATGAGCTTATTAAATAGCCAACAAAAGGAGGACGATAAAGAACGTTGACAGAATAAAAAATAGTGGAAATCACTGGATCTTAAGCGGGTTATCTCCTTGTGATATAAGAAATATGCCAGGATTACTATCGGAGACATCTAGCATATGTATTTGCACTAAAAATGAAATAATATACTCATGTATGTTACATTTATTCTTAATACATTTTAACTTCTTTGTATGTAAAAAACATGGGGTTAGAAACAAAAGCACTTGCAAATGTTCTATCTCAACAATGCAAATGATTCTTTTACCAATATACAAATTAGTAAATTATTTTGAATCATGTACATAAAATTAGTCACTCAGAACAAAACTTGTTTATGTGTAAAGAATTAATTTAATTTCTTCATATATAATGAGTTGCCTCGTAAATGGTTTTTATTTTTTCTTATTTAAGGCAAATAACTGGACCCACATTTACGAACATAATGGTAGGCGTAATATATATAAAATGTTTCCTTAGCTATGAGCTTCGATAAACGATTCACTTATTTACCGCGTACAGTGCTCAAACATTCGGCCTAACAACATGATATAATGTTGACTTAGAATTTGAGGGCTTTTTGCGTGCTTAATATGTTAATAGTTTAAGGATGGAAACCCTCGTTTTGAATGTATGCAAGGTTATTCCAGTATTGCAATTTATTAAAAATACTGCTAAAGCTCCCCCTAGCGGTTATGTTTGGAACTTCAAAATATTTGCATTAATTATCTATTTACCACTTCATACGAGTCTATTTCAATGAGTGTTTGAAAAATAAAAAGAAAAATTAAAAAAAAACAATAATCAATAGAGTAAAAATTTAAATTATGAAATTGCAAATCGTTTTAAGGTGACACGCAAAATTAAAAAAAAGCAGAAAATTAAGAAAAATTTAAAAATCAAGAAATTGCAAATTTTTTAAACGTGACTTGTAACGTCGAGTGTCACAACAGCGAGACTGGCAGCGACTCACTTTTTAAACAGGCGCGTTTGAAAAAAAAAATCATAAATTAAGAAAAAATTAAAAATTATGAAATTGCAAATCATTTTAAAGTGAGAGGCATTTGAAAAAGAAAATTGAAATTAAAAAAATTAAAAAAGGGGGCTGGGCGTACACATTTTTTCAATAGGTTGCGTTCCAGGTGGAACGCGGACTTTCTGCTTTCTGCTGAGCTGGGGCGTAAGCAGTCATCAAACGACTATTTAATTGGTTGGGTGAATGCACCCGGCTTTCTAGTTGTATTTTCTAAAGTGCTACCGCTTGGCACTCTCTAGTGACCCAATATTCTACTCAATTTAAATATTATTAAAATACATGTTCAGGATTGACGTGGTGTGGACCCACATTGATAGTAAAGAAGAAAAAATGGTTCATTCCCACAAAATCACTATTTCCGCTACTGGTGTCGTGTAAAAGCATACCATCAGGCTTAGGTCTATAAGAAGCAGTAAAGCACATTAAATAAATTGAAATTATAACACATCATTAAATTGAAATACTTCTTCTTGTGGACGTAGGCGGTAGTCTTGGTCAAGTGGCACACCTGAACCGCCCATAAATGTACCTCTAGTACCGTCCCCAGGACATTCGTCGGAGGTAGGAGGGCTGTCTTTTCTACCATCCAATGTTGATTCCTTACCTCTCCCGTCCACCGCGACACACTAGGATTAGGAGTTCGGAACCGTTGTATCCCTCCTGTTGTCCTTTTCCTTTTGACGTACTGTTGTTTTTATCATGCTCCCTATCGCACTCCAGACCATTTTTCCTTCAGTCATAATGGCACACATTTTATCAGGTGTTATAATTACTCCAATCTTCTGACACAGTGCCGCTCTAACACTTGTCCACCTTATACATTGAAAAACTGTTTGCTCGACATTGTCCACTTCCTTTTTACATACAGCTGTCGTCGTCAGCCTTTCCTATCCTCTTTGCAAAGCCTCAGAAATATCCATGACCAGTCAGTGCCTGCGTCAAACAAAAGTCCCACCCGATATTTACAGCCGAGCCACTCCGAAATATTGGGGATCAAACGCTTTGTCCATTGCGCCACCTTCAGGTTTGAGTTCCGTTGTCCTTGCACTCCTGGATTATTCAATCCTTTACCACCTTCTTGGATTGCGCTTGCTCTTCTCATCAGTTCTCTGGTCGTTCAGAAAACACGTTTTCCCTAGTAGGTGTACCGGAAGAAATATAAATTGAAATACTTACAATTATTGTGAATGTTTGGAGATGGCTTTTTTCCCTATTCACCCGCACGTCTGATTATGGTCTCCGTATCATACCACAACCTAAAGGCTTATTGTGCTCTACCTATTCCTGTTCCATAAACCACTCTCGTATACCAGTGCACTGTAACAGACGGTACAGGTCCCTAGCATGAAGCAGTCGATATCTCTTTGGTTCAACTTTGTTTTCTCCAAATTGCCTCTTGTGATGCACTGCCTCATATATGTTGAGTCGTCTCTAGTTCATTTTTACATAGTCTGCAACCAAAATCTTCATTAAACATCCCTATTTAGTGTAGGTGGTATCCATTAAAAGTAGTAGCCCTTCAGCTGTTCTCTACGAGGTATTGCCTATAAAATCCTTTACATGCTCAGACCTGGTTATGTTTGTTAGTGCTTCCTATGCTGTTCTCCCATCCAGTCTCCTATATGGCTTCGCACCATGCTATTGCTTATTATTGCTTATTCCTAAAGTCCTTGGAGTGCTATTTCTGTTCCTCAACCAGCAATTCTAATTGCCCTCGATCTCTTCCAAAACAGCTTTATCCTGTTTCCTTCTGCTAGGTCCTATAGTTAGTCCAGGCACTCCCATACTAACCCCAATGCAACTTATCGACCCCATAGAGACATTAGTGCTGGTTGGCTGTCAGAATAAATACGAATCTGCTTATTTGTAGTAGCTCTTCTATTATTTTCGATAGGGCGAATACCTTTGCCTGGAAAACAGAGGCATATTTACCTAGTGCATAGTGCTTAGAATATTGGTGACTACTTACGAAAAGGTTATGTAACCCAGGTTAATAGTATCCTAACAGTGTACACCTTATTACAAGTACTGCAGTAGGGGCTGAAATAATATTTAAACACATTGCCTAATTCGCAACTAAATTCAATACTTAAGGCTATTCTCAAGGATAGAGCTTACACCCAATATTAATACTGTTGTAGCTTAAATCTTTGCTTCTTCAGTTTTCAAATTTGTTGTACAATAAAGTTATTTTCATGCATAGTACCTAAAACTCAGGTACTATGCAGGAAAATAACTTTATTTCTTTTTATATGGAAAATGACTATGGTTAAACATTTTTTTACTTTAATTTAATAATAATTTCGGACAATGTAACAATAGAAATACCTACTAAAATATAGTAAAAAGTTTTGCATATTTTGCGAAAATTACATCTTTTTTGTAAGGCTAACTAGTTGACGCGGAAAATGTGAAAATTTGCACTAGAGGTAATTGGTTATACTCAGTGTTGCTTGGGATATTTAATTGTGGATATTAATCGTTGAATTTAGTAGTTTATATTATTAAACGGAATCGACTTGAATGGAAAAAGAAAGAAACGCTTTGATCGCATCTTTATTACGTCGAAGAAAAGCTTTAGTAGATTAGAACACAAGACCAAGTATGTTATTGCTTTGCCAAATCGATTGTCTAGAAAACTCAACAGGACAGAAAGGATCTGTACAAACAGGCGACAATGCAATATATTTCAGGTGAGTGACAAGGTTGAGTGGCGATCTCTTTTGAAACATATTGTGTTGCTGCGAAGAAGACGACGAGGACCTCTCGAACTCCGTTAACACAATTGCGAAAGACACGTTGACATAGAAACGCACAACCCCGTACACATGTAGAAACAATTCGGCAATACGTCGGCTCTTCTCCTTCATTGCCGCGCCGATAATACGTTTTCCGAGAGCAAATAACGGAGAGGAAATTGGAGAAGTATTATCTTATCGCACTATATCGTTTTATTTTAACAGCACGACCACGTGATGATAAATTCGGTGGCTGATCGTGTGAAAATTTTCCGCGAAATTTTCTCTACCTCACGGCACCGCTTCACGGATTCAGGAAATTGAGTAATCTTTTGTTGTATATAAGTTATACGCCGACTGGAAAGGAGCTACCTCATATTTTACATGTTATAAGGAGTTCCTAAATAAGAAAAGTTTTATCTGTCTCTATTCGTTGACATAACGGCTGATATTTTTCATTATATTGGAACAAGTATACTATTGAAAGTTGTCGGAACGACTTATAATACTGAGCAAGGAAGTTGCTTAATCCCAAGTGTACATTTGAACCTTCCGAAACACATTTCAAGGTAAACGATACAGCATGATCATGTTTCGTGTAAAGATGATAGATATTTTACTTTGTGTTATCCTTTCTTTATTATATTATGTTATAATAGATCTACCTACATACATAAACTTACTTCACTATAGTTAGTCCTTCATTAATGTGCCCTTGGAGCTCATTAACCAACAACATAACAAGTATCTAAGACTAAATGATTTTCTACACCCTTTAACTGTGAAATTGTGTAAACGAAGTCAATTTTGTTTCGTCCCACGTGAGAGCAACACTTTTAATGATACTCAAACTTTAAAATTCTGTATTTCTTGTCGAGTACTTTCTTATATAAGCGCATAGTTATCCAAGTAATAATTGCATGAAATTAACAACAACTAAGGTAAAATTTATCACTCACAACACTAGGTAATAGTTATTAGCTTTTGCAGTAAAGGCATTTTTTCAAATATAACTCGTCAATTGTTCTCCCAGCAATATTTTGCATCGTATAATAAGCGGTAGATTATCCGCGTAATGAACATCTAATAACTATTTAAACTTATAATGCTGTTTTATAACAAAAATATAACAACTGTTATAATAATATAATATCCGGAAGCAAAATACTGAAATACAGTTGACTATACAGGAATTATTGATGTATGATATATTGTTATTCCACGAGACATTTCAGCTTCTACCGTACTAGGTATAAGCCAATACTAAACGTTTATTCAACAATGTTATGCATTAGAAACTGTTATTCAACATTTATGACAAGGAGATTCTATCGTTTATTAAATTACACAAAGGTTGTTCGGGAGTACATTACACAACGGGATATAAGAAAAACTTTTACGTGTGGTGTCATTTCTCCTTTATCTATTAGTTTACTTTATTTTTTATTGTTTTTTGTAAATAGACCTTTGGATACAGCAAGATTTCAAAAATTTTAGAGTTAGATGAATCACAGCTTTTCGGTTTAGGCATAATTTTAATGATCTTCCATATGTCGGGAAACGTCAAAATTTGTAGTGCTAAATTCAAGATTCTAGCAAGTGGAGCAGCTAGTACCTACGCGCAGTCTTTGACTAAAAAGGCAGGGACTTGATCGTCTCCAGCAGTGTATCAATCCTTCAGCTTTTTGATGGCAGTTATGACATCACCCTCGGTTACATGATCAATATGAATATGACTAAGAGATAGAGAATCATTTACATTATGACTGACATCACCCGATACATAAATGTGTGTAAGTCAAGAAAATTGTGTGCATGCTCTAAATACATGAAATTGCATTTACATGACTGCTCACAAAAGTGTATTTAAATAAAAACAAAATAAGGACAAAGTATATAAACACGTGCAGCAAACAAATATGTATTAAGCTATAGCACTATTTAAAAGTTCGTCTATTGTATAACATGACTTATTCAATAGGTATGTTTCCAGTTCTTAGGTGAACTTAGTCACTCACTATAAGATGCTTTAGAATTTGAAGCAGTTTATTTACACCTCAGGAGAAAATTATTGCATGAAACGTAATTCTAGTTTAATAGATTTTAGCTAAGATGTACTTGTATTCACGTGACATTTTGTCATTCATTAAGTGCTTTTGAAATTTTTACCATCATATTATGTTATAAATTTTAGTATGTTCTTAACAATCTTATTGTACCTATCCTACTTTAAAACTTAAGTGTATGAGGTTCTTGAGTTTAACTTCAATTTAGTCTCAACTCTTTCTCTGACTAAGAAGCTAATAAATTTAGCGAAAGCTTAGATGTGAGAACAGAAGTTTCATTCAATTTTGCCTGTTTTGCCCGGTATCCTGGTTTTTGAACCCTAACTAATACAATCGGTACTTCTTTTTTTCTTACAAATAGAAAATATATTTGTAATTTAGCAATCTCTGAAGTAAATATTTTAATGACTTTGTAAATTACAAAGAAAAGATATTTAATTACTGGATGGGTAGGTAATTAATGTTAATTCTTCCAGAATAATCACTTGTACCAGCGCCTCCACCATTTTATCGAGACAGCGTCTATCATTTTTCCCGGTAGATCGGAGCAAATTTAGACAACGTTCAATTAATATTCGACACACTAAACCTAACGAAACACAATACAATGCGCCTCAACCGTATAATTTACTATAGCGGAAATGCTTCGTTAAACCCGAACAAACATAAATTGTTGTCTACTCGCTCTTTTAATTAAATAAATGTGGTAGTGCCGCCACTAGTCGTCGTGATATTGCGCTCGCGTTTCTTGCCACCGTCTCTTGCTCCCATGCCTACCGCCATATATTATATATTATTACGCCATTATAATAATATGACTTTAATTAAGAGGGTACTAACACGGAGTTCGTGACCTGCCGCCGTAGTACGCGATGCAAACCTTAAATTGCGTATTGTAGTGAATTTATGAAAACTGCTCGTTCTCTTAATCGCTTCTGACAGTGTAAGTTCGCGCGCAACTTAATCGCTAGCGAAAGCGTAAATCTGTAATTTATATTATTTTAAAGAGAACACCTCTAGGTGGGTTTGCCTCCGAAGTGAGGGAAATTATCCGAGGTTGGAAACGCAAACGATATTATCGCCCTTATGGCCTACTTGGCTTCCCCAAGCTATTTAGTATAATGATTGTAATTAAGAAATCTAATACAAGGCTTAATAGGAGGAATAATCTTAGCTTCGCGCATATAAAGAAATAAATCAGGGTTATCCTGATCTCACGCCTGGAGTATTTTGACTTTTCTGTAAGTATGTAAATCAAAAATAATGCTGAAGAAACTTTAAATACAAAAACGATATTTGACTGTCGTAAGGAATGACGATTGAAATCGCTTGTTACTTGGATAAATATTATATATATATATTGCTGTGAAACCCTTGTTAGATTTGCCCATATTTATGTTTTTAGTATGGTATACAATATTTTGTCACTTTAATTATATATTAAAACTTAAATATCAATTCAATTCAATGAAACACCTCCCAGAGTCATCTGTAATACCTTTAGTTAAATATGTAAATTGGTTTTCTCTTTACAGTTGAAAAATTCAACAGCAACGATTCTCATAGTAGCTGCATAACTACTATGATTTATATAGTCTTCTAACGACAGGGTGAAATGTTATGGAAACGCCAACTCAACATGCAATCACCAGTTTGAAAGTAGAAAACGTGCAACTACCATATTTGACTCGCCCGTATTTTACATTTCAGCCTAGGGTTCAGAGCCCATGCTTCGCACTCATATGTTAAGAAAGGCATAATGTTAACATTTTTGTCACATTCTCTTTTTTAATAAACAATATGTTTAAAGCATAATAACATTTGTTCGCATCTAGTAGAATATAATAATAGAATAATTTATTTGGTTAAGCGACACAAAATGTTTATGTAACCAGTCAAAATAAACTACAAGTAAATATTACTAAACAACATGAAAATAAAATAAATTAGACTAACTTCCACTTATTAACTAAAACTAACGAAAATTACTTATAATTAGGGAAGGCCAGTAAGGCGAAGAATAAAAAAAGGGCCAAAAAGGAGAAGAATAACAAAAAAGCAAAGGAAAACTAAAACTCTACTAGTTAAAATAAAATAAACCAAACAAATCAAAATTACTGATAGAAAACACGACCGGTTTGAAACTTAAAAATATCGAAAGGCAATCACGACGTGTGCAATGTGAAATATTCAGACAAATCATAAAAATTTTGACACAAAAGAAATACCCTAACACTGTTACGAAAACTAAAAATTGAGTTCTTTTCTTTAATTTCAATGGGTAAGTGATTATAGATTTTAATGCTCATCTCTTTAAACCGAAACTTGTAGCAATTTAATTTAAAAACATTTTTATTTTTAAATACGTAAACTGCTGCTTCCATTATGTAATTGCAGGTAGTAGTTTCATTTTCTCAAATAAGGGTTTACACGACACACTAAAATGAGCACTCGTTAAGGATCTGATTATAGCTTTTTGGGCCAAGAAAACCTTTCTCACAGCTGCTGAGCACCCCGATAACAGAATCTCGTATTTTAGCCTAGAATATATTTCTGCATAATATAACGCGAGTAGACACTCCATGGTCACCTGCGAACGTAAACAACGAAAAACGTAGCATTTACTATGTAACTTATTCGCCAAACCTTGGCAATGATCGTTCCACACAAGATTGTCTACGAAAGTAATACCCAAGAACTTCGTGAATTCAGCTTTCTGTAATTGTACATGATCTATGAACAACGGCCCAATCTCAGAATTTCTATGCCTAGTATTAAAAATCATCTATTTCGTATTTTCTGGGCTTAATGATAGCTTGTTATGAGCAAACCAGTCCGATAGAGTACATAGTAAGGTGTTATAGTCAGTCCTGTCACTGGTTGTCAAAACGGCTATATCGTCGATATAAATGGTTAAGTACATGTCGGATAAAAAAAAGTACAATATCGTTAATATAGAGGCTAAAAAGTATAGGTCCCAAAACTGATCCCTGAGGGACGCACATATTAACAGGTAGAATGTAAGATTTAAAGTATTCTATTTTATTTTCTGGTGTGATGTGTTTTATTTTAACGAATTGATCCCTATCATATAAATACGAAGCAACTATGCCTCTAATACCACACGCTTGTAATTTTTCCAAGAGCTTTCTTTAAATCACAGAAAGCACCTAGTACAGATTTTCTTTGTTCAATACCATCCAGAATTTTGCAATTTCCTGAACTTTCTTTCCTAAAACTATGCTGAAAATCCGTTATCATACCGTGTTTATCAAGAAAATGGTTTAGGCGATCCAACATGTAGCCCTCCATTACTTTGCAACTGCAAGACGGCAAAACAATTGGTCTATAGTTAGAAATATTTTTACAATCGCCTTTCTTGTATACAGCAATAGCTGTCTTTAGAGTTACTGGAAACGTGCCTTGAGAAAAAGATGTATTAGAGAGATAGATAGATAGATAGATAGATATTTATTATTATTTATTTTTGCAATTTAACCATTACATCAAATGTCACAATGTTTTAGCTTTCACGTGGTGAATTGGTCCAAGTATATATAAAAAAAAAAGAATACAAAAAAAACATATATATACAGGGTGGGGCAGAAAAACCTATCCGATTTCAAAACGTTATAAAATTAAAACCACTCAACTTGACAAAATTTTTTTTTTATTAACATATCGCAAATTTTATGCCATTTTCAAATTTAAGTTTTGAAAAGCACATCACTTAAATGTCGTCCTTGGGAGCGGATACACTGATTTAGGCGCTCGCGGTAGCATTCCATGACTTTCACCGTCATTTCCACAGGAATTTCTTCAATTGCCCGAGCAATTTCCCTTCGTAAAGCAAGAAGGGTCCTTGGTCGATGCTGGAATACCTTCGATTTGAGGTAACCCCAAAGGAAGAAGTCACATGGATTGAGATCCGGTGAGCGCGGCGGCCAGCCAAGATCACCTCTCAGAGAAATGAGGCGTCCGGGAAACATTTCCCTGAGAACGTCCATTGATCGTCGCGATGTGTGGGCGGTTGCACCATCCTGTTGAAACCACACATTTTCCACGCCAATTTCCACCATTTTAGGTCGAAGAAAATTTTCCAGCATGAAACAATAGCGCTCGCTGTTGACCGTTACGGTTTGCCCATTTTCTTCAAAAAAGTAAGGCCCCCAGACGCCTAGGCGGGAAGGAGCACACCACACAGTCACTTTTGGGCTATGGAGGGGTTCCTGATGGATTTCCCTAGGATTTTCGTCACTCCAATATCGAAAATTTTGCCTGTTTACGGCGCCACAAAGGTGAAAATGGGCTTCGTCCGTGAAGAGCACAACATCGTCGTTTGGGAGTTCTCGGAGATCGCGACAAAGGTTCGTACGGGTTTCAAAATCCCTTTCACTTAATTCCTGTGCAACAACCATTTTGTAGGGATGCATTTTGAGGTCCCGGTGCAAAATTCGCCGAATACTGCGGTTGGAAATCGCCAAAGCGAGCGAATGTTTTCGCGCCGAACGACGCGGGGAATCTTCAATCGCGGCTCGCACATTGGCCACGTTTTCAGGTCCTGTTGCTGTCCTGGGACGTCCAGGCGACTTCTTTTTCAATGCTGATCCCGTCTGTCGAAAATTTGACACCCACACTTTAATCGTAGCGTGATGTGGAACAGGATCATGACGCCCGAGTCCGAAATGAATTCGAAACGCACGTTGTGTAGCAATTATCGAACCGCCGTTTTCGATAAACCGCTCAATAACAAAAGCGCGATGTTCACCAGACCAAGGCATGTTGACTACTGACAAATGGCATAAAACCGGCCTACTAACGGTTTTTACCCCACTACTCTACCTGTTCCCTCTTCTGAGAAAAAGTGATTTGAAATTGGATTGGTTTTTCTGCCCCACCTTGTATATATATATATATAGCAAGAAAAACATTACTAGGTCAATAGATAAAATTATAAAAGATGATAAGACAAGAGCACTTAGGAGGGACTAACAGAACAACACAATATATGCTACTATAGGAACTGCAGGAATTCGAATACTGAATATGGCTCCACATGCATCAGTATCCTTCTCAACTCCCTGACGAAAGGCACAGACGGAAGCTGTTTTATTTCCTCTGGAAGGTGATTATAAAGCTTGGCCCCCTAGAAGTCCATCGATCTCTGCGCACAGTTGAGCCGGTGGTGTGGACGCCTCAAATGATCCCGATTCCTTGTCGCATATTCGTGGTAAGAACCGTTCGCGGTAAATAAATTCTTGTTATGGTGGGTGTAAGTAACGAAGGACTTAATATACTGTGATGCCAGGGTAAGTATATTCTGCGACTTAAAATGTGATCTGCAGCTCGAGTTATATTCAAGGTTACACAGAATTCTAATTGCTTTTTTCTGCAGTACAAATGCTCTGTCCGCCTCCGTCGACATTCCCCAAAACATTATACCATAAGAGAGAATGGAGTGGAAGTATGAATGATAAACGATCTTAGCTGCCTCGTTGTTCGCAGTATGTTTTATTCTCCTTATGGCAAACAATGCAGCAGATAGTTTGCCGCATAGGTTCTGTATATGTTGGTGCCACTTTGAACCGCTGTCGATCGTAATGCCCAGAAAGTTTGCGCCAGACAGTTCTCCGCTCCTTGTGGAAAACGTTATAGTTTTTGTTTTCTCAACATTTAATTTCAGGTGGTTTGCGGTTAGCCATCGCTCTGCGTTTTCCACTACTATCTCAGACGCTTGCTGCAGCATTGAGGCATTAGCTGCACGTACCAGCAATGACGTGTCATCCGCGTAGAGGCAGACCTCACATGCTCCGACATTGGTTGGAAGATCGTTAACATAAACTAGAAAAAGGAGAGGCCCCAGGATGGAGCCCTGTGGAACGCCGGATTTAATCTCTCCGAAGGAGGATCGTACATAGGTAAGATTTCAGAAGGTCCAATGGAGTGCCCGTAATGCCATAACTCTCTAGCTTCTCTTGCAAGATATTATGTTTCACGAAATCGAAGGCCTTCGACAGGTCTATTAGCTAAATAAGTTAATATGTCTACTAGGTAAATACTAATTTCTTTAATGATAACGACTGATAATAAATCTGGCGTAGCAGAAGATTTATTCTTGAGCTTATCGATTATGGTGAGCGTTTCTATATTAGTAAACGGAAAAATGAACATGGACTGAGAATTGACTTGGATCTTAGAATTTATGGTAATTGGAGGCAAAGTTGACACCGCACTCACTGCTAGTACATTAGTACACTGTTGTTAATTTCCTTTTCTAACCCTTCTTTGTTACTAAATATGGCGTCTAAATAATTAAAATCTACGCAATGTGGTACGTTCTAGTCGTCTATTTTATGCTCACTATTCTCAATTCTTTTGATATTATGAATGGACTTTAGAACTGACTATGCTTTGTCCATTATTATTTATTCTATTCCCTGTATCTTCCTTCAGGATAATTCTCTTCTTGATTTTTTCCACCCTATCAATAAATCTCATAATGTACCTACTATAATAATTCGAACTGTTACCATAACAAGCGAAACGCTATTCAAATTTATAGCTTTCAAGCTATAGGTAGGATAAAGGTAACAGGATCCCTATTATTACTCGCTTGAAGTATCGTGAGTGTTTAACATAAAACATCCAACACTCTGGAATGGTAGAAGTGGATCGAATACAAACAGCGAAATCCAATGAGGACTATTTAGAAGCGATAAATTTCGACGAAAACCGTGCGCTATTCAAGTGAACTATGCAACTAACCCAATAAAATAGAACGTGCACGACGTTTCGCATATAACTCCCTAATCGATGGCTGCAGTATACGGTTTGTATGCAAGACTGCATCGCGAGAAGCTGAAATGCAATAATCACCCGCGTACAGCACGTATGAATTGCAACTGTAACAGAAAAGTCGCTCCACTGGGCCTAATGGATTAAGCCCCTCTCCTTCTAGTTGAACGTCAGGGAGCTAAAGTGATATGTGAGCAATTTGCAATAACGCACTTTTCAAATCTCCGACTATAATGATGGCTGCGTGACTCCGTCTTCATTCGCAGATTACTACGGCATTATACAGGAAAAACGTATTGGGGATGCAGGAGTTGTGCAAATGAATTGCGATTTAGATTATCCTCAAAATTAAAGAAATATGACTTTTTTATGTTTTTGGTTGAATAATGGATTGGTTGAAAGGAATTATGTAATGTATATATGAATCGGTTTGGTTTACATATGGACCAAAAATCAAGAACGAGATTGAAGCTGAAATTTATAGCAAAAAGATTACTTTTCCACCGGGCCTACTATATTTCCATTAGGGGATTAGGGGTATATATAACAAAAAACCTAGTGGCTACTGAAGGCAAAGTACGATGGGCTTTGAAATACATTAGGAATTAAAAAAGTTGGTGAGTTAGCAACAAAAGGATTATCGATTCCATATAGTGATTCAAATCTATACGGAAGTACGAGGACAAGTAACTGAGTCCAAGAAAAAACTAGGCTAATAACTTTTATTAGGGCACCATCAAGGAAGAACAATGAGCCATTAAACTTTAATAGTAATAAATTTCGTTTAAAAATTTAACTTAAGGGAAAGATAAATCAAATGCAAGGATCGTATTTTGATAACTTTTCTTTCAATTTGCGGTTTCCAGTTGAGTCGCATAAATCCAAAGAAAAGTTTTCAAAATGTAAGCGTTGCAATTAATATAAAGTCTCCTTTTTCGAAGTTAAATTTTTAAACAGAAACTAAAATTTACAAAAACAAAAGAAATTCTGCTGAACCAAGAAAACATATTTAAGATAATTTTTAACAATTTTACATATTAGTAATTTAGAAAAATACAGTGACAGATATTGATGGAAGCAGCATAATTTTAAGCAAGATACTATCGCTGATAGCTCAAAAAAAATTTTTTCTTTGGAATTTTAACACATTGACTGCCATCATAAAAGAGTTAAAATGACTTTTCAGGGGCCAACATAATAGAATAAATAAAACTTTTGTTCCAGAAGTTTATTTACATATTAAACATGTTCACAAAATAAAAATACTTCTTTTTTGAAAAACCAACCTTAAATCACCGGTGATCCACATGGCACACAGACTATTCACATTCATTGAGCGCCATGTGTATCACTCGTGATATATTTCATTACAAATTTAAAAAACATAACGTAAAATACTACTCATTAGGTACTGAAGAAACGAATTTATTGTCGTATAATATGTGCTTTCTCCAGTAATCTGAAATTTTCGGGTATCTCACTAAACCCATGTACATAACCAGTCCAAAAAACTTTCTGATTTCTTCGCTATTTGTCGGAAACCAGCGATTTATCCTAGCTGATCGTGATATATTTGGTTTTTGTAAGAGTTCGGTGGCATTCCTATTTGTCTCCAAAACTATTCTATCAAGAAGTTCGTCGTCCAGGAAACGTTGATAAATATGAATCGGACGAATATCATGGATGTTACTTGGATAAATACCTGAGTGATATATATACTCTTCTGATCCTGTGAATGTTATATCAAATCGAAGAGAACTACAGTCAACTTCATGCCACTCTTCATCGCTATGCCCCTCTTCTGTTGGCATTTCATTCTCAGTAATATTAGTTTCAGTATCTTTATCACTGCATTCATACACTTGATTTTCTTCTGATTGTTCGTCGCTATTACTTGACCCCGAATACTCATATTCTGATGCCGTTTCATCAAAATCTTCCCATTCATCTACCTCGCTAATATTTTCAGCTTCTTGCAACTGCTTTTCGGTTAAATAAATCGTCCGCGCATTACATAACCTCGTTGGCCTTCCTGAACTTGTGGAAGGTTGACTCATATTTATTGAATTATATAAGACAAACAGAGTGAACAACGATTACTTTATCACGCACGCAAAAGATAATAAGCTTCAAAAAACACTCATGTCGAGTAAGTTCTAACCGTATACACTTATTAACCACCCCATCTGATGTGTTTTGTATTATAAGTATTGTATATGTTGCTTTAAATATTTTTCACTCTCATATATCAGTTAAATCTTAATTCAATAGAAACCCCTTACTTCAACCAGCGTTTGAAATATAAGTCAACATTATTTATCTATACGGTTGGCCAAACTTTGTTTTACTATGTCCCTTAGGGTGGCTCACATTAACGTGCGCTCATTGCCTGCTCATTTGGATCAGATCAAAACGCTAATATCTCTTCACAACTTTGACATCCTTGCATTATCTGAAACCTGGCTTTCGAGCGATTTGCCTGACAGTGTATTTCAAATCGATGGTTACAAGCTCCTCAGATGTGATAGAGCGGGTAGAGGCGGTGGAGTTGCAATTTATTCCAAATCGCACATCGAGATGGTAGTAGAGAGTTCTTGTTCTGCAGACCACGTTGAAAGCCTGTGGGTGCGAGCTATGAGATTAAGCCAATTGACATATGTTGGCGTTTATTACAGACCCCCGAAAACGAACGTTCAGCTTTTTCTTAACGAGTTCGAAAACAGCTTGTTAGAGTATACCGCATTATCTGATTGCGTTATCTGCGTGGGCGATTTTAATATAAATTTATTAGATTTATCGGACCCTATAGCAGTGAGAATGTTGGATCTTTTTGATACCTTGGGTGTTGCACAGTTGGTAGACACACCGACGCGTATTACCGCCACCTCGTCGTCTCTCCTGGATTGGGTTGTTTTGGGCGGACGGGTTCTTGCACAAAAATCGGGAACTTTTACAACCTCATTCTCGGATCATATGGGAGTATTATGCAATATAAACCTGAAAATTCAAAAACCGATGAAAAGATCATTTTATACGAGAGTCTATAAACACTTTGATTATGAGGAATTTGCTAGGGATTTATATGGAGTGCCTTGGTATTTTATTTATGACTTTCCTGATGTTGATTTGAAAGTGTCTTTTCTTACCTCAAATATCATCCGGGTTTTTGACAAACATGCGCCTGTGAGGGGGATCTCTGTCACTAGGCCGCCGGCCCCTTGGTTGACCTATAATATAAGGCTGATGATCCGAACTAAAAACGCTGCCTTACATCGCTACCGCAAAACAAAGAGTCGTGCTCACTATTTGTATTACAAGTCTATCAAAAATGAGGTGAATAGAGCGATTAAGCGTGAAAAGCATGCATATTTTAATTACAAATGTCAGGCGAACAGGTCGTCTAAGAGTCTATGGAGCGATTTACGCAAAATAAATTTGGGAAAGAGTGGCGGCGTCTCTATCCCTGAATCTCTGAATGATGTCAATGCAATGAATAAGCATTTTGCGGCATCCGTTGCATGTCCTATTACACCAATGAATTTTATGCCAAGGAGTGGGTGTGCTCGCGGATTCGACTTTGAGAGGTTGACCCCCTTAGATGTATTACATTCACTTAATAAGTTAAAGACTAATGCGTGTGGTGCCGATCGTGTAGATGCCCGGATGCTGAAGCTTTGCGTTCCTTTGTTGACCGATTATGTGGTCCATATCTTTAATACTATCATTGATTCCTCATCATTCCCGTCTCAATGGAAATCCTCCTTCATCACGCCTGTCCCTAAAACATCTAATGTGACAGAATTTAAGGATTTAAGGCCTATCAGTATATTACCCGCTCTCTCAAAGATCTTTGAGCGATGCCTGGAGCTACAACTGCGTGCCTTTGTTAATAAAGGGAATGTTTTGCCCATCTACCAATCCGGATTTAGACCGTCCCACAGCTGCGTTACCGCTTTGGCCCATATCACGGACGATATTATTCGGGCAACAGATAGAGGTGATTTAACGGTGCTTGTGCTTCTTGACTTCAGCCGGGCGTTTGATACTTTACACCACGGTATACTTGTGGATTCCTTGCGCACTGTGGGATTTGGGTGACTCGGCTTGCTCGCTGATGGGGTCCTACCTAGAAAATAGAATACAGCAGGTTGTCCTGGACGGGAATGCGTCCGACGAGATAAGCATTTCACAAGGTGTCCCTCAAGGAGCTATTCTTAGCCCTCTCTTGTTCAGTATTTATACCAGCTCCTTACCTTCATTTATTCAACACTGTAATTATCATCTATACGCTGACGATACCCAATTATATCTTTCCTTTAAGCCATCTGAATTCCTGGAAGCTCAGCGCTTTATTAATGAGGATTTGAGCAGGATATCATCTTATTGTGATCTTCGACAGTTACAGATTAACGCTCTAAAAACACAGATGATTGTATTTGGACCTAAAAATGCTCGCATGTCAATCCAGCACCTACTTGAAATTTATGTCAAGGCAAACAGAATTTATCCTGTGCAATGTGTGAAAAACCTTGGATTGTTCCTGGACTCCCACCTACGCTTTCGACAAAATACCTCACACCTGGTCAAGAAAGCAGTTGTAGCCCTGAAATCTATTTTTGTCCATAGAAATCTGTTTGACACCCGCACTAGATATATACTGTGTGAAACACTTGTGTTGTCTCACTTCAATTACTGCGCCTCCGTCTACTCCTTTTGTATAACGAAGGAGGACAATCAAAGAATACAGCGGGTACAGAATAGCTGCATCAGATTTATCTACGGCATGCGTGGGCGGAGGGGAGTTACGCGAAGGTTAAAGGACACGAACACGCTTAATATGTATCACAATAGAATGTTACGAAGTGCTATATTCTTTTCCAACATAATTAAATTTAAGCGACCACCTTACCTGTATGATAAGGTAAAATTTAGACATCAAACGCACTCCAGAAACATCAGAGCCAAACATCTTTTATCTATTCCTAAACACAAAAGGGAAATCTTTAAACAAAGTTTTGGCTACAATATTGCCAAAATTTTAAATACTTATGTGTTGCCCTCTATGGGTACTTCCTTGAGCATAGGCGCACTAAGATTAGGGTTGAAGCGATTACTCTTAGATCTGCAGTAATAGTTATAGTTCTTGTCTGTAGATGTCACCCATTTTGTATGCGTACTTTATGTACTTAAAAAGTTTTGCTTGACTACTTTACTTGTTGCACTACATTGGGTTTTTTTTTTTTTTCTCTTTTTTTGCTTTCCCCTTTTGATAATTTAAGTGCCTCACAACCTCTCAATTATTCTTTATTTTTTATATATTTTTATATATTTTTTTTTAAGTTTTTGCAAGGCTAAAGGTAGAACGCCGTACGACTATCATTTGTGATAGCTAGGCGATTTATTCTTTTTGGCATTCCTTAGTATTAGTTGTATATTGTAAAGTTGCATATTGTAAAGTTGTATTGTAAGTACTTTGAATGCCAATAAATATTATATTATTATTATTATTATTATCTGTAGCTGTTCTTAACACACTGAAAACATAGGTAATTCAACATAACCATAGCTGCAAAGCGAGGTCGTATAATCTGGAAGCCATCAACTAAACATCATACCCTAAGTTTAAGGCCCAAACAAATTGCACGGGTTAAAAGTGAACATCACCTGTGTAACACCAGTGATTCACACGGCCTTCCAATAATCTACGGCTGCGGATCACCAGTGATACACATGGCAGCCAATGTGTTAAAGAACAATATAACTGCTGGGTCAAGTGACGTCAGTGTGGTTTCATCTGGGGTACCAAAATTGCTTTAGGTATCTCCAAAAATTTACACACAGCACAATGCAGTGCTTAAAAAGGAAAGCTATATAATAAACTTTAAAGGTTAGTATTTATGAAACTAATTGTATGCCAACTTTTCTAGAAAATCATTTTCTCTGAGAGGATCTTTACCACCTGGAGCACATGTCTCAAAAACTACGAACAGCGATTTAATGACATAATCTTTTATAATCAATGCAAAAAAATACCGTGGAGAGATGCTTGCATCTGAGACGCGGGCCTTCTATTAACTTTGGAATAACAAAAGCAGCGGAGGAAAAATCACGAAGGAAAACTAATCATTTGTATATTGGAAGTGAGTGGACCGAAGTAGTAAAACCTTAGTTTAAATCAATTTCGCAACTTCCTTCCTGCTCTTGCCACATATTAAAAACCCCACACCTGCCTATTTGCAACGGTACTTTTACTTTACAATGATAAAGTCGTCTTCTGCAATATCTTCAGTGTATTTAAGGTGCTCTCTTCATTTCTTCTTATTCACTGGAGGAGTCCTGGATGGAAGATTTCTCCTAATTTCTCATTCCAAAAAGTTTTGATTCAAGATGTCCTTCTTTTTTCAATATTTTCTTTTTCTTTAGCGTCTCCTTTCTGTTTCTTCCAATTCTTCTTTTATCAAGCGTAGTTATGGCTTTTTTTTATGTGGATTTACTTGCTTTGGATATATAAAAAGATCTAGGCTCGTGCAGGGTATGATTTATAGAAGGGGATGAACTTGGTGTAGGAGCTTCTAAACGAATTATAGCTAGAGGATTGAAAGCGATAGTGGCCTCTTCTTGCAGAATCAGGTTCCGAAGAAATACTGTTGTCAAAAGGGATTCTGGATTTTAGCTCGGGGACTTAGTGCACTTAGGCCACCCTTACCGGGCCCATTGTGCTACTGGCCCAGAAGAGATCTAGATGATCTGAGATAGGGCAACATAGAAAATGATAGACCTAGGACATATTTTTTTATGAAGTGGTGATATAGAATTCTTCCAAAATCGTAAAAGTTCTAGTTGTGGGTTGCTATTTTATTCCAAGATCTGCAGCGTATACTTAAATAGTTTTATTTTGATACACTGTCGATTATTTTGTCGCGATTTCTGATTTTGTTGTTTTAAAAGTAGAAAAGGTTTTTTTTTTTGAAAAGCAAAAAACTTCTAAATATTGAAATTCTTGATTTGAAGGTAGGGTGTTCCATAATCGCTAAGCAAATATCTTTGAAAGATGATATCTCAGCAATTCTGGGGCTATATGATAAAAAAAAAGACGAATGGACCACTAGATAATTTTCTTTTTGTAGAGCTAGTGAATCGAAAAGAACGATATCACATATTAAAAATGATCTATCTGTGAGGTGGGTTTGAAGATAGTTCTGGGCGAAGTAATCTATTTCCATGTTCTTTAATTTGGCTCAACATGCGGAGAATAGAAGACCAATAGTTTTTTATTCAGTTTCCATAGTTAATCATACATAAAAGCCATAATTAATTTTAATTGCAGCATTGTGATCATTCTGCATTTAATGTTTTCCCGCAAACACAGCGGATTTCGATTGTATCTAGAGCAAAAATCACTTTAACGTAACGGACATTTTATAAATGCTTACTCGTTTATGCCCTTTACCTTGCAAAGCTGGATGCGATTCCACCAATCTCCGCTTCGAGCCTTCATCTTCCAAAGGAACTCCCGAATGGCCGTTTGAACTTGTATATGCAAAGGGAATATCATGGATGATAAGCTATTCGGCGCACAAACATATGTCATTTCAATATCCATTACGGACGCTCTGTGGACGTATAATTCAATACGAGTACGCATACATGTGCGTAAAGACGTGGTGTGTATGTGCATTTAGCCGGACGCGTGCAGGATTATTAATAAAACAGGTCAATATTGCACATAGTGTGGTCCCTGCGGCGTGTTGATGGCCGTCGTGGGGGAGTAATAACCTAAATTTAGGTACATAGCGCCTGTCTTAATGTCATGATGAACCGCATATATAACCACATATCCACGAGTTATGACAAATTTTACACCCGATAGCCTTTAGCACATCGTAATGTTCCTCTGACATAATTATGTACCGTTATATTAAAAAGAAAATAAAATGTACATTTTTTTAGGTTAAAATCAACACTGCACCGCAACTTTATTATAGAATATTCGTAGACGGAAAGAACATGCATTGCATATTCTGGGTCGAAATCGGTGCATGCAACAGGTATGCATGCAATAAAACTGTGGGAAATGCAAGAAATGACTTTTTAATTCGAAAATACCAATGAAATCTAATTTTTAATATACACGTTTTTCTGAATGTACTGCTAGGTCATCTTATATCAATTATGAAACCCAAAGAATTGTGACTATTGAAATTGTGTTTACTTGGTTTATAAAAATATATTGTATTTTATATCTACTTAACAATGTAAAATTCTGACTAAAAACTTACTTGATCGTATTGATTTAATTAAAGTAATTTAACTATGGATATTGACTTGGTGTTCGTATTTGTCAAACTAGTGTTCGTCGTTCGGAATTTTTAAATCAGTCGCATCCGTAGCAATTGATTTCAATTTGGGTTTGCCGGGTGAGTTTTGCCTTGGAAACAGGGAGTTTGTTGGAAACAAATGGGAGAAGGGTCTTCTTTTTTGATTCCCTGAGAGGATAGTGTCTCTTCGAAACATTTTATCTATAAATTTGATTATTTTTAATTTAAAATTAAAAAAAAAAGTGCTGTGTCTACTTACTTTGACCAATAGTACAACGTTTTTGGTGCAAAGAGGATATGTATTCAGTTATTTTGATACACTTCATTGGAGCTGAAATGATTTATATAGCACGAAATTTATATTGCAGGAGTTGTTTGTACCAGCAGTAAACGATTTTATCATCCCATTGAACTTTTAATTTCGAAAGTACGTACAAGATATTTCAATGTTAGGTTTTGTGATTGATTGATATGTTATATTACGGAATTTAATAATTTGAGTATTTGAGGTTAATCATGATTTCATATACCTATTTCTTGTGAGTGTTTTTTACGTTCTTTGAGTTGGCGCATTGACTTGTGAAAGTTCATATGGTGGGCTATTTGGTGGGAAATTTAAATTTTACTTATGTTTATAAATTGACAGATTTAAGTTTTTAGTCTGAATTGAGACAATGGAAATCTTTATAATAGTGGTTTTTATATAGTAAATGAATCTACTTACTTGAGAGTATCTGTAGAGGACTTATTTCTTTGTTACATTTCTGAAAGTCCTTGCTTCTATTAATTGCCCGGCACGATCTATTGATCCTCATTGGATTTATATTTCTTTTATAAATACTTTTCTTCGTGTATTGAAATTCAAGTATAGCAACCAATCACATTTTCAAAATCTATTGAGATATTTTCGAAGAAACGTTCGGTTGATGCAAGAAAAAAATATAAAATAAAAAATGGAACACATAGGGGATACGATTTTAAAATTTTAAACAGAAGGTTTTATATTGTAAAATAAAAGGATTTGGTGGTGCATATTTAAAACAAAATGATATATTAGTGAAATTTTAAGAAAAATGAATGTACTTTTAGCTGCTGAATTGCCGAAAAATTGTAGCAATAGTTGTTGTGATTTATTCGTTTGTGGTTTGTGGTTGTTTGTTTATGTCTGAATTGTATTTTTGTTGTGTTTCATTTTATATGTAAAAAGGTAAAGTAAGAAAATAAATTTGAGCTACGTACATTTTTAGGTGAAAACGTTACTGTTTGTTATACATTACATATCTACAATCGCCATGTTATGTTTGTTGACTGTGCATAAAATAAAATAGATTTAGTATGGAGATGCACAGGACAGTTGGCGCGAGATTTGAAGTGGATAGTCACACGAAATTTGTATATTTGAACTAAATTAAAATCTATTGTAACTTCCCATTGATCGTTTCGTTATTGAAACATAGATAAACTGTTTAGTTCAAAAACGGATATCAAATTTATAATCACAAAAGAGCTTTATTCAATTGCTTTATTTTTTTAATTGTATTTTAATCAGTACAAAAGACAGAATTTTCGCTAGTTTAACATAATTTATAGTTTTTATAATAAGAAAGTTAGTAACAATGCCCAGAAATCTTTGAACAGGCTACGTAATACAGATATTGTCATATATTGTAAATATACAACTGATATGTTTGGTATATGTTATTAATATTATGTATTTTTTTTATATTTGCCAGTAGATACTGTTCAAAGAGGGATCGTAAATATGAATCAATACTACATTACCCTGTTGGAAATCAAATCAGCGCACATATGTAGTTAAATTAATTAACATTTCCGTTATTAATTTGCTTTAGCATTTCATTAGCTTTCAGTTCACTGATATATGCATTATCACTTTATTTAATTTAATGCTCCAATTGCATTTCTATATATATTGTCTTATTCAAATATTTGTACGAATGTAGCGTTAGTACCAAGTTTATATTGATTCCTAGAGTTACATTCTCAAGGAGTGCAAGTGAATAACTCAAACTCGTCCTCCAATGCAATAAAGTAAGTACCTATGTAAACGAAGAAATTTATTATCTCTGTTAAACAGTGAATTCTGTACGTTCAGTTTAGGTACTCTGCTATAAATTTCTATGGCGTGTCTGAATTTGTAAAAATGAGCCTCTAGGGTTTTCGAAGAAGTAAATCTATTTAGTTGTCACGTGCTATGTATCAAACTGGCTATTGTAATCCATTATGAATTTAATAGAAATGCATTAATCAAAAGCGCGCTTCAGAAAGTGTATGGAATCATTTCCTTCTTGGTAGCAATGGTTGATAGGCAATGCGAATGCTCTATTCAAAGAAATCAAGTTTTATAATTAGATACTTGTGCTTTTGGGTTAAATTATTAAATTTCTCTATTGGCACTTTAGTGGAATAAAATTTATGTACTAGCCCCTCCAATTTTTCTTCACGAAGTCTAGCAACGTTAGAAGCAATCCAAATATTAGCGCCTATCAATTTCGCCAAACACCATCATCAATCAGATGCCAATTTCCAAGATTACCTACCCAGAATGTTGCAGCGCTATATGTAACTGAAAGTGCTTCTGTGTAATATATGCTATGAACTACTCGAGAAACGAGTCTGCTGTAGCAAGCATGGTGACGTTTCAGAACATATATATCTCGATTGTCGAAAACATCGCTAGGAAATGTGGAGGTAATATGATGTATATCTCAATTCCAACTTATTATGGTGCTCGCAGAAAGTATTGGAAAAGAATTTAAAATATTTATAATTATAAAAATGCTTATTGAATACATATATTTGTATAAAAAAATATATAAATTAGCGTATAAATAAATAAATATGCAGTGAAGACTTGAAACATGGCTCCTTCAGCGGTGTGTCACATTTCACCAAGATGATATGAAAAGTTTCTACATTATACCACTAAGTTTAGTTGCAAGCAGAAGAAAGTTTCAGTATATTATGCGCTGAAACAGAACGTAACTGGTTTCAAAATGCTCGCGCTAACACATGTATTCGCATTGTATTTACAACGATATGTCAACGAAACAAGTCAGTGATACAAAGTTGTCGCCAAATATGAACTCTAACTGGAAGGCAATTAATTTCTCTAACTAGAGACAGTTGTATCCAACTGCAGTGCTTATTAGAAACTTTGCTGCAGAAGTTTATATTGTGTTGCATCCGTCTGAAAAGTAATTATTGACTACAGTCTTAGACTGTTTTAAAATTACGCTCTACTGTAATATTTCCTCTTGAATTTAAATAAATAAAGGATGCATTTGAAAACATTTTTCTTTTATTTTTAAATTTAATTAATCATCCTTATCGTATTTGAAAATGTATAACACGTTTTGATACACAATTTTCACAATTAATTTGGAACAATTCATCATAGTTTATTCTACTTTTTTTCACAAAAGACATTCGAGGTATTGCTTTTTTTTTAAATGGGGTAGATAAAACCTAAGCAATTGATTCTTATCAGGCACCCCGCAGAGTCAAATCTCCCTCTCAATCATCATTACGACCGCGGAAAAAAATCGGTTATCGTAATGGACCTCACGACTGATAGCAAAGTGTGCAAGCCACTAGACTATCAGTCGGCAAATATAAGGAGCAAGAAATAAATCTACACAAAAGATATGGATTATATAATATTTAAATGTTTAGATGAAAGATCTAAACTTTTAATTCAGAATGAATACAGGTGGAAACAAATATCTAAAGCAACAGCTGACAATTTTGGGCTTGTATCTAACCGCAAGAAAGCTGGATTTGGTGTTCATGAAAGAATGGTTTGGCAATTTATAATTTATTTTCCGTATATATTCGATATATTAGGATAATGTAGTTTTATCTTCCGTGGGCAGGTATCCTACAACTAATTATATACAAAAAAAATCCTAAACACAATTCGAAGGGTCACCGTATTCAATGTCTAGAAACTGCTTTTTAAGGATTGGGTCCACATATTGAGATTATAGCGTAGAAGTCGGAATATATGGAAAGAAGCACAGACGGTATTACAGGCTGAGGTTACTGCAATTGATCACTATGTCAAACAGGTAGAAAACAATAAATATTTTCTCTGACAGCCAGGAAACACTTAAAGCGACCACTGCTGCTAGTGTGGACTCTATACAAGCTGGTTTAGAGCGTAAGCGCCCTCATTGAAGTGGGCACCTAAACGAAATTAACACTGGCTTGGGTTTCCAGCCACACGGGTGCGAAGGGGAAGAAATGAAATGGCGGCGACGATCTGGCCAGACGAGGCTCGCTAAGGTCTTTCGTTGCAGCTATTCCTTCGTTCGGCATTAAATCGCAAGCTAAAAAGTTCATTAAAGGAATACATAAGACGCCCAAAGAATTGAGGCAAGAATCAGCAGGACAAAGACAGGCGGAATAGCTCTGAAGAAAACAGGGGGCTTGAATTTTTTAAAGACCTACTGAATAAAGACTGGAGGAAGTCTGTCAAAATTATAGGAAGTTATGACATAAAACCGCAATTTATATGCTGCGACACTGCGATAGCTTGGCGAAAGCAAGAACTAGTGCTGGGCGTAGAGAACCCCACAGATAATAGCTACATAAAGGAGTCGCTCTCTAATTAAGAAGACAAAGCTAGAGGGCGCCTTCCAGGACAAAGGGAATCTGAAAAAATCGCGGTGAAGTAGGCCAGCATGGCAATCTAGTCTAATTTATTTTGTTCAATCTATTCCCGTTATCAGATATCTTTCTTAAAAGTAGAAGAAAACATATGTAAACCCTATACACAAAATTCAACCGCTAAATGTTATATCTAGTTAACGATTTATTTCTCTGTTTTCGGTGGTGTTCAAAGTGCTGGATTGTAATGTGCACGGCCATTTGTTTGAATGCTTTAAGAAAGGAATCATTCCCCCTCCTCCCCCCCCCCCCCCCCAAGTTTACTTTTCGATTGCGATCGATTAAGGTTTAAATATCTTTAGGTCATCAGCATACTGAAGGAATTGCAAGTTTGTGAAGCATGTGGATATATTATTGATATAGAGACTAAAACACAATGGACCCAGATGCGATCCCTTCGGGACACCGGATATTATATTTTCCGTGAGAAAACATGTGTATCATAAGGAAAGAAGAACGTTGCGCACCTAAGGCACAAAGCTTTGTCTGCATAATGGTTAAATGCGCCGGCGGTATACAGAAAATATCTGCTATAAAGTTCTCGAATATAAAACATTTTTTTGAATCGAGACTTTTACTCGTTTCCACCCATCCCTAATTCACAGTCACCTAAACGTTTTAAGTTTTAGTTAAGTCTTACTTCTATGGAACCGTTTAACAGTAGGCTAAAGTTTTCAAACATAGCAGTTGAAGATATGTTGTATATGTAAATAAAAGTCCAGTAGCAAAATCTTCAAACAGAATGCTATGCATCTCTGTTTTCTATAAATCTTCCAAAATGGCTGTCCATTTTATGTCACCGTTTTTCATAGACCACTCATAACCAAGCAAATATTTTCAAAATTTTCTTACACATACATAATATACTACAAAATACTACTATTATGAAAACACTATTGACGCAAATATTTTGTTCTCCTGCCACCAATTACAAATCATCAAGATATTTCTTCATAGTAATCACTGTTCACCTGGAGTTCACTTGATACAATAAAATATAGTCAACTAATTTAATTTTATTTTTCAAGATTTGTATGAAATGAAAAATCTGTTGACTATTGACATTAGCCCACTCTCAAATACTTACATATATAAATAATCACAAGAAAAAAGGGCTCAAGAATAGCCGAGCGAAATTGAATTATTAACACTTTTATTTCCCAATAAGCTAAGTTCAGTGTTTGATGATTTATGATGATTTATAGAAAATTAAATAGAGAATTGTTATTATAATTTTTCTACTAACACATTTACTTCAATACGTTCAATTACGGAGCAATTTTGTCAAGGTTATTGCGGCAACAAAGGAGATTATAAATGTTTGTTTATAAGAAACCTGTTTAATATATTTAAGCAGTTGTAAATGTTGTTGAATTCATGTCTTAATCTAAGTTTCTTAAATTTTTCTTTCCTGGTTTTAAATATTTATGCACTCGTATTAAGAATACAATCAGAAATATCTTTTTGAGCTATTTTAGCACGTATGTTTTTGTTCCATATTCATTAAATAAATAAACTATTAGTGCAAAGCCAGAGTAAATTCTCGAATTTAACAAAGCAGAACAATAGATACAATCGAATCACCTTCCTCGTACATTTGGGTTTCTTATGGCTCTGTAGTTCACCGATCCTCGAAGCCAGACGTTCGCTAATTCCCCTGCAATGAAAATAAATAGCTGTGGGTAAATCAACATACCTTTGTCTCTTCGTTTGCGCTAACATTTACTTCACTGTAAAGAATGTTTTTCTAGGCAATTTATTTCATGGGTCACTTCTCACAGCCACATTTGAACCGACCAACCCGAAGAATAAAGTTGCTTGGGTAGGGCTATTGTTTTTGTATAAATGCGTGATCGCCCTTGTCACGGCGTTTCCTTAAGAAATATTAATTTAATTGTTACAAGTGCAATTCATAAAGTCCAATGCACTAAAATATAGGTTATTAATTAGGGAGCGTCGATACATAGGATTTAACGTTGTTGATTAATTCTTGGTTTAAAGTTGGTAAAGACTGCTTTAGAACTCAGCTTTAGTGTTTTAAAAGCCCTAAGCGTATAACTAGTCATGGGCAATTAACAACACTTAACGCAATATTTATTTGGAATATTTAATCAATCGGTGCTTGAGCGTGGGTGATTATCCGGATAGATTAAAAACTAGTAAACTCGTACCTATGCATAAGAAAGGAAATACACTTGACGCCACAAATTACAGACCTATATCTCTACCATCAGTCTTTGCCAAAATTTTTGAGAAGATCATTAATAAAAGATTAGTTGACTTCTTAACTGGCAATAATCTACTGTCACCTACTCAATTTGGATTTATAGCTGGCAAAAATACCTGTAGTGCAATTGAACATGCCCTGAGTAAGGTTTATGAAGCACTAGATAAACGAAGTTTTGTTACGGGCGTTTTCTTTGATCTGTCTAGGGCCTTTGATGAGGTAGATCATTCACTCTTGCTTAAGAAATTACAATCGGTAGGCATATTTGGCGTGGCTTATGATCTTTTGTCTTCGTATCTTTCTGATAGGAAGGCCGTAGTTAGTATTAGGGCGGAGAATGCAAATATAATTCAAATACAATTCTTCAATAATTGACATAACCTGTGGTATACCACAAGGTTCAATTTTATGTCCCACTTTGTTTTTAATTTATATGTATGCTGGTGACACCAGCTGCATTGTAACAGGGAAATCACTTGAGTGTGCATCCAATGCAACAACAAAACTAATTTGTGATATGGCTGATTGGTGCAGCAGCAATGAGTTGTCCCTAAACACTGCCAAAACGGGGTTGTTGAGATTTTCGTTGGTGGCGGTTGGTAGTGGCAGTAGTTTGTACGTGCCGTTCGGTGCCAAGTCGGTGCCAGAAAGCGACAGCATTCGCTTTTTGGGTTTGACAGTCGATCGGAGGCTGAAATTCGCGGACCACTGTAACCTATTGGGGAGAAAGCTTTGTGCGGCATTTTATGGTATTCGGTCCTTGAGGGGTAGCGTCGGTGTGGAGTCACTTAGGCTTTTCTACTTTGCTTATGTGGAATCACGTCTGTGCTACGCAATTGTGTTTTGAGGTGCGGTGCCCGGAGCGAGAACTATTTTTGTATTGCAAAAGGAAATCATTCGCTGCATGCTGTGTATGCCTTCCTCTTCTTCGTGTCGTCCATTATTCAAGGAGTTAAGTATTCTACTTCTTGCCTCTCTGTATATATGTGAAGTGTTGGTTTTCAAAGATCAATGAACATCGCTTTACAAAAAACAATGATATTTACAATACTATGACTACCCGTACTTGCCTAAATAAAACCATACCGGTTCATAATACTAAAGCCTTCGAGCAAAGCGCAGCGTATAGCGGGATTATTTTTTATAATAAACTTCCTGACAACATAAAAAGAGCAACCAGTATTCTTGAATTTAAAAAAAAACTGAAACACTATTTGCATGACAAAAGTTTTTATTCTGTTTCAGAGTATGTGCAATGCAGAATTTAACTGATTATTTATATGTTTATTGTGTGTTTTGTGTATTTTGTTTAGCGATATTTATATTATATCCATTGACAATGTCCATGTTCTTTGAACGATGACAATAAAAATATTATTATTATAACATACATCAAGTTTTTGCTTCAAATCAGGTAGGCCTGATTTTATGAGGAAAACAGGAAGCACTAGAACACAAAGGTAATGTGCATAAGATCACAGGACGACAATAAAAAAAGAAGAAAATAATGCAAAATATTAATAACATCACGGTTTTATTAAATCTTAACGAAACGCTCTTTAGATTTTCTATAGATACTTCCTCCTTTGCTCTAAATTGTAACTTCTTAATGCTTTACAACCTCACACCAAATTCACGAAAATTAGGAAAATATAAGTGCTTTACGTTATTGAAAAGTGGAACGTTAATTTTGTTACTCAGTGTATAAATATGCAAACTGAGGTAATTAAGACTTTAAGCATTTCTTCTGTTTAGTCGTCTCTGTTATTTATGATGGGTTATCCTCTGTCTATCATTCTTCGTCAATTTATATTGAATTTAGATAGTTTCGATCAGGTTATTTAACGCATTATTCTAAATAACAAGTCGTCGGAAGTCAATTCTTTGTTTTATATGACTAATGATTGTTCCTATAAGATTGTTTTCCAATTTACTTTGTTGTGTAAAATTAGTGAATATAATAATATATGCCTAAACGTTAGAATCACTTTAACTCAGCTTTCCTGTTTAATCACTGTCTACACTTTATTATTGCCAAATATACGCTGTATGGTGCCATTACAATTCTGAGGTTTAAACCACTATTTTAGTTGTATACTTGATCGTTACTACTACAATAATACCATGAAAAAAATCCCCCAGAAATTATATTGATAATTGTACGAAAATAAACAAGTTTGAGACCCTAAAATTTAAGGGGCATATTTCTACATAAAAATAAATTTCAAAGTAGAATAAAAATGTTTGTTTATGATGTAATCATGCTAAAATATTTTATGGGTGTATATACGTTTTTGTTATTGTAGGTAAGGTATGATCATATCTCTCAGCTTATTATCATAGTTGTCTTATACTATAAATTCTTCTTACAATTTTATTTAAACTCTGGCAGAAGTAAGAATACACTGAGAACGCCGTTATTGCAATCTAGATTAATCCAACGATACGTACAATGAATACTGTATTATATTGTGCTAATTAGAGGCGTCTTTGAACACAGGGTCTGCTAACACGGAAATTATAACCGTAATGCTACGGTGCAAGGAAAGTAGAGAGATACAATCTTGAAAACGAGGGCGTCGCATTAAAAGTTGTAATATCCTAATTACGACCCAAATAACCGTATTTAATATTAATAAAAGTGTAATTACTTATGAGATAAGTTTGCTGAAATTTCTATTTAGGACGCAATGTAAATTCAAATTGAGGAAATTTCTGCGTTCGCGGCGTGAATTATTTTCTCAATTCGCTCATTCCGTCGCTCGGTCGTGTGTATAGTATTAAAATTAAACTTTACGTGTGGGGTATATTGCGCAGGGCGATACTGTTAGCGCACTTGCGAATTTCTGAACGGCATATTCTGCAGGTGTTCGGAGTGTTTACACATAGGTGCACATGGTGTGTCGTAAATGCAAGTGAATTTTGCCGGAGGCTTTCCATCTGTCGGGTAGAAACATCATGGAGTTTAGTGGTATTGTGGTCAATACAACACACCCTACTATTGTAATTTGTTCAGGCCAGATTATATGGTCATTGTCATGTTCGTATAGATGTTTATACATTTCGTGTAGTGTTATAACTAATAGACAATACGGCGTACCGGGCTTTGCCACCACTTATTTCCGTTACTATTGCAGGTTTAAAAAAATATTTCAAATAGAAGTTGTAGTGTTTTACCTCTACCGATTAAAAAAGTTACAACTATCAGAATTGTAGCGAGTCATTTGACAAAAAGCGTAAAAATGTGATTAGTAAATAGGAGATAGATGCGAAATCATCCAATATATTTGACAAAAACCCATACACACTTAATTTAAATTTAAAGGAACTGCACAAGGTGACCTCCATTGTCGTCGATTTATATTAATTAGATTAATTTAATATTTGAAAAAGGAGCACTCAAAATGCAAACATGCAAAAAAAGCATTAAATAATAAGCAATAGCTTTCTCCTCATTATAATTTAACTTCTTTGAGGCTCTATGAAAATTTATTACTTATTTTTCAGTTGTTTTTACTGCACTACCTGCACAACAAATCCTTGCGGACTTTCTAATATTTTCAACAAATAAAATGCCATAAAGGACTGACTCTACACATAGATGTATCTTACAGATTTCCTAATATTTACTTATTCAAAACTATAAATTGAATAGAAAGTATAACCCAAAATATGATAAAGCCTAAAAATAGAAAATTATGTTATTTATTTTACGAAATCCAATTCTATATTTATGGATGTAACAGTAATAGAATTGCTGTACAAACCATAACATTTGGACGAAGTATAATCTGCTCAATACGATGTGTAGTTTATCGAAGTAACTGATATTGGAATTTATATTGTTTCTCTGCAAACACTGCTATAGTTATAACAGCAAGCTGAACATACAAGCGATGCGTGCCTTATTTTCAATTACAAACAGATATTTTCCGTCAATACTGATCATGTAAACAACTCCTACGGATGCATGTAAGCTTTAGTTTGCTCTTATGTTTCTCGTTTCCTCAAATCAAACACTCTGATATTGCTGGAATTTTGAACTATATCTTCCCATTAGTTAATAAGTAAGATGCTGGGATAGTACACGAAGTTTTCTTCTTAGGCATTTAGGTATTTTAGAGATATTTCCAGACTGGTAAGTTATTTATATAATGTATATTACATTTATGTGTTTTAGCGTTTAAAGTATGTAGGTATGTAGCAATAGTGAGGGTATTGCGGAATGTAATTTTCGTGCCTAGCATAACGCATTATCATGGCACTGTCAAGTAACAATGAAGTTACATATGTTGCATCTACGTATGCATATGAATGTATGCCTACGTGCCAGTTATGGTTGGATTGTTTGGAAAGGAGGGATTTCCAGGTGTTATGCAAGAGATATTCATGGATTTCAACGGATTCACGGATTTTGTTGCAGATCTTTTCATTGGAGGGAGTAACCCAACTTTGAGCTTTGTTGTGGACTTGATAAATACAGAATCGAAGTCAGTTTAGTTCGATTACAGTTCTGGTGAACTTATATTGCCAGAAATATCATGTGTCGATAACAATCATTTCACAATTTTTAGACATTGCAGAGATACTACGAATAGAGAGGGGACTATCGTTAAATTTAAACTGTTGAAATTCCTGAGACGAAAAAAAAAAAACCCTTTTCGCGACAGAGAGTGATAAAGGTATGGTTTAGCAGAACTCACAATGACGACATCAGCGTCACCAGCAGAAGTCTGTATCTGGATTCCTGCATCTACCATTTAACAGGAAGAAAATAAGTTAATCAGCATTAGGTTTGTTGTTTTATTCGAAAGCAATTGTCCTTGTTGATCGGTTCCTTTCACATACAGTTCAAGATTTATATCCACAGGTGTCTTTGCTGATCCTCTTCTTTTCTGCTCTATCCTTTTTGTATTATACATGGCAAGTACTTTTGGAAGTGATTTTTTAATTTCTTCTTTCTCCGATTTTATCTCAAAAATTATTGATACCGTGAAAAAAAACCTATTTTATAGGTAATTTGTTGTAGTCTGAATATTTCCTAAGATGTTTAAGAGAAAATGCAAAAACTCCTAAGATACTCGAACAAAGATCTGTGCAAAGTTTTAAAACTCTGTTTAGGGATGTTTTAGCTAATTTGACTAGAGAAGCATTTTTTTTGCATGATAAACCGTGAAAAGGATAGTATGTCGCAAAAGTATGTAAAAAAGTTTTAATGAACTGGTAAAATGTTTTTCGACGATACAAAGTATTTTAAGGTTTACACTGTGACGACACGTTCAGTGGTAAAATATATTTTATGGTATAAATGTTAAGTTGAACCTTAATCTATCATTAGTTTATCATTTATTTGATAGATTTTCTGATGTTCGGTAGCGTTACCGTCGCATTCTATTTTATTTCATTAAGTTTTTTATCTGTTCTTGTTTCACAGCGCGAAGTATCATCTCCGCATATGGTACGTCCGTTCGCGCACGCCTGACTCCCACTATCGTGATCGCGTGGATAACCGCTGCAGGATATATAAACCGAGGGTGTGGCAGTGCTCAGTCAGTTCACTTCACTTTACTCCTGATATATGATTTCGGTACCGACGCAGACCTTCCCCAACTGTAATTTTGGCGACGGCAAAGCATCGGGCACGACGCAGACCGCCCCGTGGCTGTATTTTTTGCGCCGACAAAGTATCTGGCACGACTCAGATTGCCCTCTAGCTGTAGTTTCGGATCCGGCAAAGTATCTGGCGTATATGCGAGTTTGTTTACGTAAATCTATAAATATATTGCATATTTAAAGGCATCTTGTACTTGAGCTGAAAGGAACGTTACAAAAGGTAGCTAAGTATAATTTGTAAAATTACAGAAACCCGTTTGCACCAATATGAAGAAAATTAAGGTGTTGATGCACACAAGGCAAAGTAGATGCAGTTATGTCTTCGCAGTGTACAGATAGGCTAAAGTTACTTTCCGAATTTAGCTTATGGTAACTCTTATTAGTATTTCTTTAGTCAGGAACTGGTATGTCTTAAGCTTTGGTATTGCAAAATCAAAGTATACATAAGCCCATATCGGAGAATTTTACTTATCAGGTTGATTGTGAGTTCAATAGAGTGAATATGATTGAATCGAAGATTGCAACTAATAGAGACAAACTTACACACCACGTTCTAGAAGATATGTCGAATTATTCACCTCGCACGTGCTCCTAAACAACTGCTGCTGATTGTTTGCATTTCCGTTTTGTACTTGCCCCAAAATGATGTGTAAATGAACAGCTTAGTTACATTCGAACATGTAACGTGAAGTATTTGATGTATAATTGCGCATACAATGTAAGAAAGAAGCAGGATTACTTTTATTCTTTTAAATTAAATACAATTCCGTTGTAAAAACTCGAAATAATAATATATAATACATTTCAATGCAGGTAATAAGGAGGTTACTACAAACTACAAAAATGTTTGAAGTTTTTGCTTGTTTAAGTATGTAAAGTGTTGTAATTTTAGATCTACCTTTTTCAGTGTATAGGATATCCATGCTGTACACTGGTTTACTCATCTTTGTCTCAGATCAAGTACAACCGAAACTACCCTGCGTTGTAGGTTCTTGACGAACATATAGATCAAGATTTGGAATTTATAGAACTTGTTAGAGCCATTCATACAACTATGTTATACTTGCCGCCACATACAGTCATGTTACAATCAGTAACCGCCTCTCTCAAATGTGTTCTAAATGCTTACCACTATCCCGGTTCATGTACGTTCCTTATGTTTAACATTTACTAAAACTCACTACACCTATTTTATTCAATATTTTGATAATGAAATTAAAATAATACAAAAATTAGAAGTTAAGTTCTATTGAATATCCTTAGGTATGGCATTTTAACTCATATGCGTTTCAATTGTGCTGTGAAAATGTCTAGGCAGAATTGAGAAAAACTAAACCGAATACGAAAACTTTTTCTAGTGGCTTTACTCACTTTTCTCCTATCACCCACGAACTGCTGCCAAATGTTAGAACATCTTTAATTCCTAGTCGATAAACCGCAAAAACTTTTCAAGCTTCCACTATTGCCGAGTGTTTAGTGCAGTTCCTTTATTATCAAATTTTCCGCATACCAGGATGAGGGTTAATGTGATAAGCGGTGATTAGCGTTGAGCTAACAAAGCCCCAGGACTCATCTTGCGGTGCTAACGGGTTTAGGTAGGTTGTCGCTGTCAGGTTTCTAAACAAAATGAAATATTATAGGATCTGAGCTATTAAATAGATTAATAGGGAATATTTTCCTCAGTTTGTACAGTAAACAGTTGCGAGTAAAGTAAAACATTAATAGCATGATTTGATTGGTATTATTTATAGAGGCATTACCTGTAATCTAAACGGGTATGTAATATATATAGGGTAGGGAAGAAGTACTGTATATCGCTGGCAACTTTTGAATGACTAATTTAATTAAAGAATTTCTTATACAAAAGATAATTAATATAATATTTTGCATTTCTTACAAGGAGAGATTGCCAGATGTTAAGCTCAGTTCTAATCCCGGCTTTGCCAGTTGGTAACAGGGACCCGCTGGAGTACTTTGTAAAACCTTAACCATAAAATCAGCATTTATTTTTTATGATATTTTTAAAATTTACAGCGGTTGGTCTCGCTTTATACATTCGAATACGAGGTACGTTTGCAAGGTACTGGTGGCGTAGTCGGGCGTAGTGGTAAAGCTCAGTGATAGTATGCGGTGGGACCATGGTTCGAATCGGAAAACTGGAGTTAACATCTGGCGACCTTCCCCTGTTAGCAATATTGGTAAAAATGGTTAAAAACCTTTATCATTGTTACAAAATTACAATGAAATAAACAAAGAAACACCATTGTGAAAATGAAGTATGAATATAATGTACCAACAAAGAACGGTGAGTTAATTGCAGCATAAGAAAAAAAGAACTTGACAAAATTAATTGTTTAAGTGTGCAAAATGGGTACCATTTACTGACAAACAGTGACCTAGTCAGTCCCTCCTGCAAAACTGTTTGGCAGTTGCAGTGGGTGAAATCTTATTGACTTCAGGTTGAATTCTTAATCCTGGAGATTATTGGGTCGATTTCGGTAGACTTCAGCCTTTAAATGAACCCTCATAAAAAAATTTCAAGGATTTCAATCAGGAGACTTAGCAGACCAGTCGCTAGGATCTTTTGTAATAATTCGCCAGCCCGAAAACAGCTAATTTAAGTACTCTCTGACTTGTGCTCCATAACGAGGTGGAGTCCCATCTTGTCGAAACTATATGTGCTCAAGAGCACCAGGAAGCACTTGATTTTGCAACAGATAAAGTACTTTTCATAGGTTAAATTTCCTTCTATGAAGAACATGTCAATAAGATTGGTACTAATTATGCCCAGTCATGTATTTTTTTTCTGGGATCGTTGTGTATGGACTTCTTCTGCCAAGTGCGAATATTATCGACAATTAATGTCGATTAATCGAGCTATTTAAATAAAATGTTGCCTCATCAGAAAATAAAATATTCTTAAGAGAATTCTACCAGATCATACTAAATATTATATAATATGGTTCATATAAGAATTGTTTTAATTATACTACTCATTTAAAGGTTGCAAGCGATATACAGTAATTTTCCCTATATCTTGTGTATCATTGAAGTGTGTGAATCTTATCTCAAGATCGATAACTTTCAACATGCCTTGGCCGTACTTCGTTCTCCGACAGACAATTGAAATACTTTATACGCGTAGCGTGCGAATTTTATTTCAATTCAAAGTCAATATTTTTAGAGAATACGCTGTGACTGGGATGACAATAAGTAAACTTGTGCTGTTTTTCAAAGTCTTGATGCAATTGATTTTATTTCACATGCACGACAAGATATTGAGAAAACATATATCTTTCCTCCAGTCGTGACGGAAAACGCGTCTCCAGCGCTACTAAATTATATATATTTCCTTCACAGTAATGTGAAAAGATTGACTTCATTTATAATAGGTGGCTTCATATCCTGGAGAATAGTAAATAGGAAATCAAGTTCGTGCAAATACTTCATCTTCTTTGAGCAGCTTCCTTTTGCAGTTAAGGAATATATATAAAGCAGTATTGGCAGTACTTTATTGTCTTTCCAAAGAACATTGTGTAGGGAAATGCATATCATTGTATAAACGTAAAGAAAGGTACCTATATCACTAGTAGTAGTACTATTTTTTTTTTTTAAGAGAGATGAAAAATCTTCGACAAGGCATATTCCTATTTGTATTATTATTATATTTCTTTAAACCAGTTCTAATAAGAAAGTAATGTGTAAGGAAGAGAATAATTAAATTAAAATATAATATATTTTACTCTACCCAATCAATTCTGTGTATGAAATTAATTTTAATTTAATGAATTCAACGAAACGAAATGCTATCGTTTACATAAAGGAACCTAATCTGATTTAGATTACAACAAACGTTACCTAGACAGCAGGTTTCGATCTGAAATATGATAACATCTCACAAAGTCTTGTTCACATCGCAATCCGTTTAATTTCATAAATACTCCCTTTTAGCGTTTACAATCCGGTTCACGTATTCTGCAGAAAAAACTTTTAGATATCGTAAAATGTCAACAATTCTCTGTCAGAAGCAGCCCTCTTTAAAATACTGCTTATAATCCACATCGCGTTTGGGGAGTTGGATTCAGTTTGCCTGTTATTTCACAGACACGATATAATGTTTTTTCGAAAGAACCTTAAAAATTAAAATTGATCAGTTTACGGTAATGCTAACTAAAAAAACTAAATAACCAACCGGGTACTGTTAAATCTTAACACCACAGATCTATTCTCTCTTTACTCTGAAATATTGTTTGAGATTTATTATATCAAAGAACAGAACTTTCGTAAGAAAGAAATCTGTGCGTATGTTGTCATCTTGGTTCCCAAAGATCGAAAGGTGAATCAATTGTCAATGATATCTGGAAATGTATACACCTTTACCTTTAAAACACCTAAATATAAAGGAATGTGAAAACAAAACACACTTTGTTCTTTTATACCAAATATAGTAACATAAGCACTGAGACTTACTCGTAGACTTCCACGGTCGTTCTCCATGGTATACACATCTTGATTTCCGAGTTGAAACCGTGTTCTAGTACTTTCTCTGGCCGACGTGTCGTCCACACTTACATGGGGCGTTTTCAGGGCTACTTCTTTCGTCCTGTTTACTTTAAACTGAAGAACTGACACATGGAGATGGGTTTATAAGTGGGTAATGCTTACGGTTCAATAGGATGTGACGGCTACGGTTGGATTGTTTGGAAAGGAAGGATTTCCAGGTGTTGTGTAGGAAGTAACCGTCGTCACGGTCAAGGTTATTAGAATGTTTATGGATTCGCAGATTTTGCGGTTATGGTAGTGAGGCTTTCGAGGTAGGATTTGAACGGAGTTAAAATGGATTTGGTGGCCAGTCTCCAGCCTATGCTTAGCAAGTTACGTGCAACACCCGAGTACAACGCTCATGTTCTGCAACACGAATGCCCGCCAAACGCTTTGTTTCATCAATACAAACACTGTCGGACAAACATGGAAGTCGGTAAACACCAGAAGCTTCGACAGGATTATAATCTTTGATAGAAAAGGAATCTGATGGATTCTTTGAATTAAGTTAAAAAAAACGGTTTTTATGTTGTGTTTAGATAGGATTCTTCCTATACCTTGGATGTAGGGAAGATAGGCATTGGCATTGTAGGAAGTAGTTTGTGTTTTGAAAATGTTGGATATAAGTACTGAGGGTCGTGGCACTAAAATATACATACCAGTGGCGGTCCGTGCTTTTGTCACTGGGAGGCCAATGATCAAATTTCTTCGTAAAACTTCGTAATAGTCGATCATTGTAATAGCCCTCCCTGTGACGAAAGCACGGGCTGCGACTGGTACTTATCCTTCAAATCTTAGTTTTACAACTAATGATGATAGTACGAGCTCCAGTTTAAATTGTATTTTTGGTGGGCACTCATAGATGGCACCAATGGACAATAGCACCTTAGATTATTTAATACAATCCAAGAATGAAACAAACAAGTTCAATTGAAAGGTTAAATATTATGATTACTGCAGATAATGATGCCACTAAAGGAATGAAAACAAAGATGATATCCACAAATCTAGGTGTATTTTCATGAGTAAGCTCTTTACTCTCGTTCTGCAATGAGTCTCCAAAAGCCAAATTTCATAATCAATCAATAGTTATGTAAGCACCTAAGTAATCACATGTGCTTATAATAAATTATAATGGAATGAAGATAAACTTACACGTTTTGAACAAAAGATTCTATGAAGGATTTTTAAAACTTGTAAGACATCCACATGATTATTTTGTGCAAATTGATCAACTTGCTACTATGGTGTGGAGTTTCTTTTTTCTAGTTGTGGGAGCCCTCTGACAAAGTCTCCAGTAACACTGCAACCTCTTGAATTTTGGTATTATCTCTCCCATTTCTTTTATTCTTGGAATTCCAAATGTCCGGGCACCCATAGCAAAGTGACTCTATTATGAGATTCAGTAATGCCATCATTATCGTCTGGCTGTCTGTTGCAATTTATTTTTATAAGGCCTCTGATTGATTTCTGTTGCACATTGCAATATTGCATATGCCTCTACTTGAAAGATGCTGGCATATTTTCCTAGTGAAATTGTGATAATTGTGTTTCTCACATCGCTGTAAATTCCAGCTGCAGTCCCAGTCTTGGGTTGTAAACCGTCTCTAAACCTGTTCACCAAGTTCTCTGTAGTTGGACTGATTTCAGCATATCCGATTCGTGATTTCTATCTCGGATTTTCTGTTAAGTAGATATGTCAAAGTTATCTGGTTTGATCTCATCCCCAAGAGGTTTCCTTCCACATGATGGACAATATTGTTGTGTCCCAATCCGGCATATCTGTCACTATATGGTCCTTCTTTCAATATGAGATCACCAAATGGTGGGGGAGGTCTAGAAGGCATTCCACTGCTATTGCAGGAGTAGTTCTCTCTCTTGTTATTCCGAAACACCCAAGCCCCTGTATCTTGCTGGGTTCAGTTATAGGCGTTTGCTGCTGCACCTTTCTTCCACCATACCAGAGTTGCATATGTAATCATGGGTCTACCACCGTAATGTATGTCCAATACTTCATATTTGGTCTTGACCCCCTTATGTTTTTCCATGGGCATGGTGTTGAAAATATTGAAGAAAATTTGCTAGGACACCCAAATATGCATTAGATGAACAAAATTATATTATGTATTTACTTTTGACAGATGACCATTCTAGTTGGAGACAAATTGGATAGATATACAAAACTACCCACACAGCTAAGGAAGCAGCGAAACAATTGCAACATTACTGAATTTTGTTATTTCTTTCTAACAGCTCGATAACATTATTCATTCAGAGATCTGTATTACTTTCCCCAGCGGTAGAGTACGATATAGTTCAATTTCGATTGAAAAAAGGCCTAAGGCCTCTTACTATACTGACCATAGTACCTTGTTTACTTGAAACGTTCAATTATTCCGTAAATCGTTGTTATATATTGATACTAATGAAGATTGTAAGTACTGTCTTCTTTCATTAGAACAATGCCTGCCGCATATTTCCGTAATACATAAAAGAAAAGAACACCTGTAATTTACTTGCCCTTCGCTAAATACGCGGGATGGATAATATTTTACCCCACCGCCCTTTGAAAGAAATACAATGCTGTACTTCTTATTTGTGGATATCGTGACTTCTTTCATTAAACCTTTTGTTGTTTTGTTTTTGGTTCCATATTACAATTTTCATTATATTCCAGACATTTTTCATTGCCTTTGGTGTCAATGCTAATTTAAATATCACGTGCTAGAATCTCATTTATGAAGTATTATTAGAACAACACAAACATTTAGACATTTGAATCTCACTTTAATTAACTCCTCGTCATCATATAACCCCAGAAAGGATTCAGGAAGTGAGCACTTCAATTATTAATCAGATGGACTTAATTAAACATTATTATGTCTTCTGTTTGATCCGCTTTTACCGTAGGATAAATGCGCTTAACTTATTATTCACCGGAAACTGCTGATATTCTTCGCGCTCTTGCTTGCCGTCGGCTGCCTTTTCTTTTAATATTAGGATTTGTTCGTCAAAAGCAGGAAAAGGGGAAAATACTGACGGGGCACATTATTATGGGAATTCGCTTTTCGGTTTCGCATTTTCAATTATTTAGAGAATAAGGATAACCAAACTCGATGTCGACCTTTGTGACAAAAAATCCCCTCAGAGACGCGCTATATTAAACCCGGCAAAGCTAATTAAAGATCGAGAAGCGAGAAATTATCATGAAAGTTCTTAATATTCCATTTAACAGATTCCCGTCAATAATATTGTCTCTGGAAAAGTTAAATTTGAAATCATAAGAGAATATATGTTAACATTATTCAAAATGTATTTATTATTTTCCCAAAAAGAAAACAAGATTTTAATTAAATAGCTCGTTTTTGTTTTGGTAACGTATTTGAAGGGACCTAGGTAGTTTAAGTTACTAAACTATCGAAGAACTCTTGTTCCAATCAACGAGGCACTAACTTTTCTTGAAAAACTTTAAAATGTAAAATTAGTGTTACACTTTAATGATGTACGACATCGTATGGATGGATACGCTTCGAAGAGAAGTGAACCCCTTATGAGATTAAAACGTTAATATTTTATAGGAACTGAGTTATAGGAATTTGCGCCTTTGTTCAGGAAATTGCTTATTAATAAGAAATAGGTATCTTAAAAAGTATAAGTACATACTCTCTTCAGAAAAGTTATATAAAACTTGCACATCATTGCACTTTCCATATTTCCATAGTTTGAGAGTGTAATGTAATATTCATTGTACCTCTTAAGAAAATATATTTCGCCTTATGGGGTGCTTAAAAACAAAAGAAGGAAAAGTAGATTTTTCTTTTTTTTTTTTAATGGAGCACCTTGTATATGTTAAGATTATTGGATACCTCTGACCATTCTCAAGTTATCCCAAGATTATGATAGTAACCCTTTTTGTTGTTTTCGAGTTACCACTGTTTCTCTTCAAAAACAAAAAAAATAAAATACAATACGGTTTATCTAGATCCCAACGCTATAAAATTTAGCAATAAAATTGACTCACGATGTCAGTAAATGTACATTATATTCATCAGGAAAGTATTGGTTTTATCAACTCTAAAATAATTTCTTTAATTCTTGTTAAATGAAAAGTACTGGATTTTCTTACACCTACTGTTATCGATTTCTACAATAATCCAGAAAAATCAAAAGTCCACAGTTATTAATAGAATTAGTGTACTTAAGATGGTAGCATGGAAAATACACTGCTCGCAAACATCAATTACACTAACTCAGAGGAAGGTTTACATCGGCGCCATTTTTTGAAAGTCCAAATTACAATGTTGTTGTTAAAAATAGATTTAAAAAATTAAATGATATAGATGGCGTTTCATTTAAAATATTGAAATAGATATACGTTCATCAACATCTAGAACACTTGTGTGCAGAGTTACAAATAGCTTTAAGTTATGCAGCGTTTATTTTATAAAACTTTTGTTAAAATTGTTTTTTTTTTCTCAGAATGAAAAATGGTGCCGCAAAAAGAGATCCTGAGACATTCTGCATATAGATAAGAAAAGCAGTCTAGTAACAACTTCATCCAAAAACTCAACCTATCCACAAAATCAACAAAAAAATTTGGGGGGCTAACTTTGTTATTTGAATATAGTAATACTTTTTTTGGGAGTATGTGATTTGTCGATTTATTTTTGTAACCAGTTTAATTTCGTAATGTGTGGATGATTTGAGGATACTTAATAATGTAAGAATATATGTACATCTTTACCATTTAAAAAGTTAACTTTACTGTGCTATCTTTTTTATAGGACATCCTGTATATTGGGATATATTTAATAAATTGCATAATTATATATTGGATCCATAAAATATGAAACAAATAACTTCTATACTCGAGTAATTAAATGAAATATATAATACAACTGCTGCATCCCGTATATTTGTTCAAGAAACACAGTATCTTAATATGACAAGTAGCGAACCGTAAAAATTGTCCCCAATTAAGCTTTTTATTCGTTCCTCTAAGACAATCAAAATGGTATTCACGACACAGAGTAAGTCAGATGGTCTTAGGTCGCTAAAGATCCAGAGTGGAGAGTTCCAGCTGCCAGAAGAAGTAAAATATATTGGCGTCATTGTAGACTCCAAACTTACTTGGAATCGTCGAATTAAAACCAGAGCGGAGCCAACACTGGAATACATGGTGTTGAGACCAAATTGATGTAATGCATATACATCACCCTGGCACATAATAACTTGTGCGTCTCTGTTAAGGTGGACAAAGATGCAGCAATAAACTGCTGTGACTGGACTCAAGAAGCTACAAAGATTTGTGTGTTTAGGAATAACAGCAGCAACTAGGACTACTCCCACAAAAGCAATGGAATGCCATATAAATCACCAGTAGGAATCATCTTCGCACAAAAGACACCTGCAGAAAATTGGAATCAACACTAGGGATACCCAGTGCAGACTGTGTAATAAGATGGGACAGATCCCATACCACAACCTGTGTGAATTCGAAGATCTGGACGCAAAAAGACGTAAATTTTTGGTAAGCCAAAGATGGACGTAGAGGATTATTTCAATAAATCAACCAGAGATCTGTTCGGGCAGGATACCAGAGTTTTGATGTAGCTGGCATGTTTTAATGGGTAAAAGAAGTGGGAGATGGAATATAAAAAGCCAAGAGGCTGCGATGTTTCCGGAGACGCCATATCAGATGGCTTCCACAAGAAAAAGAAAAACATTTTATCGGTTTGTGTAAACAAGAGTCAATTGGCTGATGAATTTTGAATATTCTATATACTAGTACAACATGAAAATTTGCCCGAAGTTTCTACTTGATTTTAAACTTCCCATTTGTGGCAGCAATGACTCCATCTGAAAACATTAAGCAACTATCGTTTTTCTTTCTTTATCAAACGTATTAATTTCTTCTGAACAAACGCCTCCAAACAAAAAATAGAGCAATGGTAACCGCCCCTTAATTCAAGATCAAAATAGTTTTAAGAGGTGCTCCTTAAATATATCTAGTTTGACTATGTGTTTAAGTGAAACAAGGAATCTATGACCGAAATATACATAATAGATATATAGGATAACGTATATTATTATTTAGGATGAACCCATAGTAAAGTCTAAAGCAAAATGCTTGAAGTATTTTAATCTAGTTTAGCCATTTTCAACATATTGTTCAAACAATAATGTTTGAATAGAGTAATTGTGATTTTGTATTCAAAGTAATACTTAGCCTCCATAATTTACAGCACCCGTTAGTACACGCCAACATGTATTCACTGGAGACATACAAATGCCATAATTCACGGTAGTCGGACTGCCAGAACAGTATGTTACCTTGTGATACACTCTCCAGTTTTCCATAACATCATATTTTATATCTATTTGTGGTTAACGCAGCTGTATGTACAATGAAGAGCGTATGGTGTTAGCACTCACGATAAACTGACTGTAAATTACGTACTTTATCTTTTCTTGTCCGTGCCTTCCGATACTTTGGAAACAACTCACGTCTTCAGATATTTCTGCGGGATGTGCGCTGAAAGTTGTTTGGGTGTACATATATTACGTATTGTAGTCTGGGAACGGACTTTCCGGGCATATATCAAAAAAGCGCACGTGTCTATGCAATCGCTACAGTATTGATTGTAGGCATAACATATATCTTCTTCTATCCCCGTATTATGAACCACAACAGACACTGCTCGTAAAAGCGTTAAAGCATATATAGAGCTTTTACTTTCAAGCCAACTCTGAGCGCAATATAATTATGCACTTCATATTACTTGATATTTTCGTAAAAGCCCATATCCATGCTTTCCGCCCGAAGATTTATGCTATCGGGATAATTTTAAACAGTAACACATCGCTCACGTGTTTTATTGTCTGCGTAAAGTTTTCCACGGGACTTGCAGCAGCAGTGTAAGCGTTAATTCAGTTCGCATTCATTAAATCACTCCTGCATTAAATTAACTCAAAACGAGTAATTTGCCAGCGGCAATTTTAATGGCGTTGCAAGCCTGAACGGTGCATGCAACATGGAAAAGCGGGGAAGCAAGCTTGAAATGTCGGTGATTCCTGTAAGATTTATGTCTGAGTGGTTTTCCAATTTATCGTACCCAAATCACTGCTGTTCGCATAGTTCAATACCATGAACAACGTGTTAGAATTTCCATGCATGTAACGTGTATTAACAGGTACTTGAAAGAAATATATGTGTTGTCACAACTTCCGTCAGGACCGAGAAACATTTAATGTAAAGTTCATGTTAATAAGAAGGAAAACATATTTAATTAAAATAAAAGTCTAAAACCAAGGAAGGTAGCTGAAATTCCGTTCAATTGATTTTTCAACGTAGAGATTCCAAGAGACAAATATTTTTTTAAAAAGCCGGCAAAAGTTAAACACTAAACACAAATCTGGAAACATAAAATTATTGTTTTCCACTTTACAATCACGATAAAAAAATATAATGCTATATATTAATACTATATACTAAGTAGAACGCTTTCTAAGCTCGGTGTACAAGCTTGTGTAATAGTCCTTGCTGAATGAGAAATTCTCTTATGGATTATAGCAAACGTAATCATTCCCGCTAGCTATTGAAACCTTTTCGTTTGATTATGGCTTATATTTTTTAAGTTGCATTTACATATTGCTACTATAATAATTAAAGAGGCACCTATTTTAAATCATAACAGGAAAAACTATGAAATGTAATTTTTCAATTATGTATGTATTTTATTTCATTACTGAATGATTTAAATTAAATCTACGGGAGTCGCATTGGACGATCTCAGTAGGCTAATATCAAAGTCCATAGAAGACAAAGAAATAGTTATAACAACTTTCCTAGACATTTAGGGGGCATTTAACAATGCTACCACAAATTGAATTATTGAGGCTTTACGGAGAAAAGGCGTCACACCGAAGCTTCTGCAGTGAATAAAAGCCATCCTGGAAAGAAGAATAATTATATCCACAATCGCGGAGGCGGCTGTCAAAGCGGAGGCGGGTGGGGGATGCCCATAAGGCGGAGTTTTGTCCAATTTCCTGTAGGCTGCCCTAGTGGACGACCTAATCCGAAAACTGTCCAGGAAAGGTTTTTATTGCCCAGGGTATGCTGACGACCTTACAATAGTCGTTAGGGGTCGGTTTCCAAAAGTTCTGGTGGAACGCATACAAACCGCACTAAATACAGTAGAAAACTGGTGTAAACAAGAGCGCCTATCAGTCAATGCTTAGAAAACACAAGTTGTCACATTCACGAGAAAAAGAATTCTAGAAGGTTTACAACCACTAGAGTTAGGTAATGAAAAGATTCCTCCTTCAAAGAAGCAAAATACCTTGGGGTATGATTTGATCCAAGACTTACATGGAACACACATATCCAGAAAACAACGAATAAAGCCATTATTGCCCTAGAGAGGTGCAGGAGGATGTGTTGAAGAATTTGGGACCTTAGCCCGAAAATGACTCTGTGGTTATACATAAGGGTAATTAGACCCATGATAACATACGGAGCGGTAGTTTGGTGGTGCGTCAGGTGGGGGCAGCCAAAACGCTGGGTAGTGTACAAAAGCTGGCTTGTCTGTGTGCCACAAGAACCGCCGCAACGAAAGTAATTCTAAACCTGTCACCAGCACATGGTTAAGTAGGCACCCCTTACGGAGATGTCAAGTGACGCCATGGTTCAGAAATTTAACCTGGACGGGAAGTATCAGGTTATAATACCCAGATAAGAAGGAATGGGAGAAGAGCCCTCCAGTTACGACGGACTCAAACTGGTATACAGATGGTGCTAAATCTGATTATGGTGTAGGAGCCTGAATATATGGAAAGAAGGCCAGAAAAGCCCTGTCGATCAGCTTCAACAAGGATATGACGGTGTTCCAGGCAATTTATTATTATGTAATAGAAGTAGAAAGATGGCCCGAGTCAGGTAAAAAGCGTCGCTATCTTCTCCGACAGCCATGCAACACTTAAAGCGATCAGTTCAGCAGGTATTGATTCTAACCTGGTTTGGGACTACGTAAGCATCCTAAATGAGCTGTACCCAAAGGAAACTACCACTGGCCTGGGTTCACAGTCATGTGGGCGTGAAGATGAGGCGGCCGAAGATCTGGTCAGACAAGGCTCGTTAAGGTCATTTATTGGGCATTATCAAATCGCAAATTAAAAAGTTCATCAACGAATGGACAAAGAATAAGTCCAAAGAATGGAAGCAAAAGTCACAAGGGCAAAGGCAGGCAAAAGAGTTCTTATGAGAACAGAGACCTGAGTTTACTAAAAGACCTACTGAGTAAAGACAGGAAGGCTGTTAAAATGATAGTAGGTCTGTTGACTGATCGTTGTATACTAATATGTATAACATATGTATAACTCTGGTAGAGGACGCTATTTGCAGTTTCTGTCAAGATGACGAAGAAACCTCAGTTCATGTGCTGTGCTGTTGTGAGGGCCAAGCAAGAACAAGGTCTCTAGCACTGGGAGTAGAGAACATCACAGCGACTAGCTACCTAAAGGAGCTGCTGTCAAAAATGATAAGGGGATCGCAATGGTTCTGAAAAGAACGCGATGAAATAGGTTACAAAGCCACCTCAATCCTTATCTATTCTAATCTAACGGGTAACGACATGTAGGTCTCATAGCCCTGCCATAGCTTCTTGTTGTTATAAGAACAGTAGGAATATAATGATATAATTTGTGATTTTCTTGAGAGAAGCCTCCTTAATACCGATGAACTACTTGCAAAAATTTGAAGGTATTTACCAACGATTTCATCAAGAGGTAAAATAGAATTATATATAAGCACAAAATTTATGTTATGTATTTTTTGTTAGTTAATATCGCTAGGTAATATTACTTGTCATAACAATAACACCGTAATGACAGCGGTTTTTTCTTTAGTGAACTCATATAATCAAGGGCCACATACGCATGCTATAAAGCTGTACTCATCGACAAACATGTGGGGAAAGCTTTTTAATCTGGGCGGTAGAATATATCGTACACGCGGCTGCAGTGAAGGTAATGTAACGGACATTTATATATTGTTATAAAAGTCGCAAACCTTTCTGAAGCAACGCCAGACGGCGCAATATTTCTGTCCGTGCAACATGTTTTTACCGGGGAGCTCTATGAATCACGTTACCCCGTCTACGATAAAACATTTCATATATCATAAAAATGCTGCTTTTCAGTTTTCCCGTTCGAGATGAAAAGTTAGCCGACCGAGCGCTGAAAATCTTCTAATGGTCCCATAAATAGCGGCCGGCATAATTACGGGATGACGTCTCACAAGTTTGTAATTGTAATACGCGAAAAATTGTTAATTGTAAGCTATTTTTGTTATCAAATGATTTACTGCAATAAATAGAAGTGATTTTGACCACATTTAAATTAATAGGCTGTTAAAAGTATACTTACAATTAGTCAAATATGACTAAAGACAATTATCTAATATGTTGTAGGACGAACAATATTTTTATTAGTTTTTCTTTTCTAAGAAAATTCTATCTTCTATCATGAAAGCATAGAAAAATAGTATATAAGAAAACAGAATTTTGAATTGAGACAAATACGAGACATCTAGTGCGGTACCAAGTAAGTAAAGACGAAAATGACAAAACCGTAGAGTTGCAGATGAAGTTTACTGAGAAAGGATATTTACCAAGAACTAATGACCACTAGAGGCACAGTAAAGGCATACACGCTGTGTGGTTTAAGGTCTCTTCTATCAAACATTGCGTTCCAAATTAAACTTCAGCTGCGGTTAATCAGCACCTTTACATTTTGAACAAAGTATGAAATATTTGCTAATAGATTTGCGGAAACTTAAATGGGTATATACGTCATATATACACGAGTATAAAGTTATTGCAAAACATTGACGTGATACAAATAAGCGGAGATTGCGGGCTGAAAATTTGGGTGATAAATTATTGGCTCGAAAATTATTCATAAACAAGTATTTATCTAATATTTGAATTGTAAACAAGTAAAATTAATGACTGAAACTTGGAGATTGGAAGCGGCGACCATTAACGATCCTGGAGCTAGGCGGCTCTGTTTACACCGCCACCACCGACTAGCATCGCCGCCGGTGCCTTAATCGATTATGCTGATCTCGTTTCTTTCGCCCTTTGTAGATTTCTCTCAGATATGCATAACGGCCTCATTTCGAGAATGAGTTGAATGAATCCAAACCGAAATTACCAGACGCGTATGTGTGCGCATTATATTGAATTTCTTCTTTGTGTAGTATGCAAAATGTACGCTTTTCTTTAACAGTCTTTATTTTGGAGTGTGTAAAATTAGATTTAACACACTTTAACTTCGCTGGCCTAAACAACGTTCTCAATATTGCCTTAAATAAGTATTGAAGTTGACAATAAGGACAATTTTTACAAAATAGTTAATCTTGAATTAAATCAGGAATCAGAATGGTTGACACCCAAACAACAATAATCAATTTTAGGTCATACACAAAATATCAACAGAAAAACATACCAACTATTACTATAACGTCTAATATATGTACTTGAAATGGTCCCCTTACAAAACAACCCCCTTAATAAAACAAATGACCGCGAAAACATATAGAAGACTGGGTTCGGACGAAAGATACTGTGACTACGAAGCATTAGAGTGTAGAAGATAAGGTTTATTTGAAGAACCTGAAAGGGGCCCAGAGATGTACCGTACCTACTCGGTGAAGGACCTGTACAAATTAATGGAAGGGGTCACCATTTTGGAGAGGGTTGTAGAAATACGGACACAGGACAATAAACCTGTAGGACGCAATGCTTTTCGAGGACCATACGTCAGACGAATCCGTTTTAAGAGAAAAAGAACGTCTCCTACAAAAAAGAATAGAAGAATAACCAAGCAAGGAACAGCAATGTCTACACACAGGACTGGATTGGACTACAAATACCTTCTAGCCTTTTTCGAAATACTAGGAGTGCGGGATTCTTTCAGTCCTGCTTCAAAGAAGGTAGAACAAGGCGGTGTTACACGTAATCCAGATCAACCACAGTAATCTATATCTGGAATACGTTCCAGAAGTTTGGAGAATAGTCAAAGAAGTTTTCGTGCACGGATACTACACATCCTAAACCTCAAAGACCTCTTATATTATTCTTTTTGAAACGATGGTAAAGAACGGACATTTTGGAACGGGTGCCATTGTGTTCTTGTCAGTGTATTTATCAAATAGGCAAATCCGTTAAAACTAAGTTAGTGGACTTGACAGATCGAATCGAAGATACTCTGGTAAATATAAAAACTAAAGAGTCTGCATTTCTACAGATAGAAGACGTACCGAATATCCTACATAAGGCTCTCAAAAAATATTACATAATAAAGAGCCTTCTATATTTTGGTGACGATTGCACCGAAAAAGACCACACGCGAACCTACCAGTCTTGTAAAGGTGACTAAACGTGGAGCGTTCTCTAAAGTTACATGCGGAAAAAAATTAGCTTTGTGTAAGAATTTACTTTAATTTAGTATACAAGAGCTGGTGGGATAAAGACAGCATCCGGTGACTAGAATCAAATAGTATAGGAATGGTTCCATAATGGCAGAGAGATCTCCAATAATAGTGCATGTACATAGAACTAAGTATTTCGAAAGCTTGGGCAAATGCCCGAACATCTTTCAAGCGGAAATGCACGCTACTGAAGACAAGAAATGTTCACAATATCTAATAGTTAAACAGCCATCAAAGCATTCAATCCATACGTAATCAACTCTAGGATAACTGTAAGAGAATTAGAAACACACAAGTGTTGAACAAAATGAAATAACAATATGTTGTAATGTTAGAGAAACTGGAGAGTGAAGTAGAGCACACAAAATCTAGATGTTTAAAAAATCTTTAAGAGATGACGCAAGCTGAAATCCTTTTGGAAACCTATAGCCAAAAGAGATTTATAGAAGGTATCTATTTGAGCAAGAACAACATCCGCACATTAACAGGGATCCTGTCGCGCGACGACAAACTGAAAAGACATCTGAATAGGCTTGGAGTAGCAGAAGAAGCAAAGTGAAGATTTTATGAGGAGCAGGATAAACTATATATCCACATTTTCTGAAATTGGCCAGCACTGTACAACCTAAGGGCGCTATGCGTAGGACCGTATGAAATCGATGAAAATGATCTATGAAACCACTGGTTTTAATTATTATTATTAATTAATTAATAGGATTAAATGGTCAGCAATATATTGTTTAGGGCACACAATCACTTCTATCTAATACATACATCGTACATATTTACTTAATGTCATGCAAATGTTGGTGATATGACAAGATACATTGTATTCGCATTTTCAGAAGACAAGTAAAGAAATATATAATTCTTGCCTAAATCTTATTACTAATACGGTGAACTATAACTTTGTAATAATAGAACGAATTCAATTTATGTTCGGCCAACTCGGTTACATAGCAGACGAAAACATCGAAGATTCTAAGTCTTTCAATACTTTAATTACTAAATCGCGAACAAACCTAAGAAGAGCAGAATATTCGGCGAATTTGATTATGAGATGTCGTTAAGGTATGGGTAATAAACGTCAGATTTTCCACATAATGCACTTCCGTTATTTTCGACCCTCTGTTTTCCTAACTCAATTTCATATCGTACGAGGAAAGACACACGAAAGGGTACCACGACGGTAGTAAACCATATTTTGTCCTGATGTAATATGTTGTTTGCGGTACGAGGAAGCGCAGACATTCTACAATATCCAATTTGTAGGGATTGTTCTTCTAAATATACTTTTAAAACCCATTTCTTCCCATCCGAGTGCATACATTTTACGTCGGGGACTGTTCTTGCTGTGGATATGCGCTTGATTTATGTTATTAGGATTTTCAGGAGTTTTACTTTTTTTCAACCGTGACTTTTATGTAACGGTGGAAATTATGGTGTAGATATAACCTTAAATCTAGTTGAAAATTTACAATGCGGAAACCGTGCTTTAATGATATGTAATGCATGTACAAAAGATTTTTGAACTGAGTTTCTGTTTCATTCACTTTCTTTTAAAGTCAAATATTTGTTGCAACTCCGAAGATCGTTTTATTTAACTTGCATAAGCTCAATCTAAAAGACGTAATGGAATAAAAAATACACTTTTATAGGAAACCAAATTTAAGAAATCTATATGATAAAAATATATTGAAATAGTACTGATTTTCGTAGTTAATTGTTTAATAAAAGTATATCAAATAGTTTACGGTTTTCTAAGCAAATACGTGGATTGCGAATAGATAACCTAAAAATATTACTTATGTCCTCACAGAGAAATGCAATTTTATTTCAAGAAAAGATATTGCCATTAAGCTTAGGTATTGTTTTAAATGAAACAAGTGAATTTTATATTCCTAATTAATTTATTTTACCCAAGCTGTCAGTTTATAAATAATATGCAAAATATCTTTCACGTCAAATCAACTGTAATTACAAAATATGCAATTATGTATTCACTTAATGTTCTCAACAGTTATGGATAACATAGACTAAATAACCAATTTAGGTATCATTAAATAATAAACATATTTATACGTGGTTTGTGTAGACACTTACCAAAAATACTCTGCCATATTAAGTATACAATATATCACATGCATGCGTAAACTTCTAACGATGTTACCGTTGATTGAAAGAATTGTAAAGAAACGCAACCATACTCAGTATGGGGGGCCCGACATCTAGATGACGCGTTCAGTCTTACGGGATTCTTATGGGACTTGGTGCACCCCGCAAACTGAGTATTTGCGTCTCTTTACAATTCCTTCACTCAAGGATGTTACTTTAATATTAACCGACAAAAGCATGAGTTGTGCATTCCTAGAAGCTTGAACATCTTCAAATAATAATACAAATTATTAATATTAATCACATACCAATTATCTAGTAGTATGTGATAACTGCACTTAGGGACCATATTTTTACCTTTGTCATACAATATATACCTACCACTATCGTGTAAAAATGGAATTAAGTGTATTTGGTCCACATCTACTTTTTAAGATAAAGTATGCAACATAAAGGATTTTTATTAGAGCAAAAGTGCTAGTAAAAATAAAGATCTAAGAGTACTTGCTATAAATTTTAATGCAGAAAACCTTAAATACGTTCCTTTCTAAATTTTCGAGCATTTTAACGTCCATAATAAGATTTATGTCACTGGAGGTATAAATGTTTATGATGCATAACCTGCACAAGATGTTTTTACTAAAGCTAGAACGCCAAGAAGGAACTGTGGCGCATCAGCGGAATGAAATTAAACTATGCCGCTACCTATAACTTTTTGTCCACCGTTGGAAACAAACAAACTCTGAACAAATTTCTGACAACATTAAAGATATCAAAATCGAACTCTAAACTGTGATGAGATGATTGCAGCAAACAATTGAAATGTAAAACTTTCAACAGCTCTTATTGTTGCTTATGCTGCTATAATAATAGTGATGATAATAATAACAATAACAATGGTATAATACTAAAACAAAAATAAAAACACCGATTTTTCATTTATTTACGTAAACACCTACGTGTTAGTAGTTATTAGAATGCGAATTTCAAGAACAAATTCAGTACCATGTAACTTAATAAATTAACATAAATATTTCAACGAACATTTCTCCCAAAGGTACCGTGGAAGGTGTTTTGCATATGACTTTTAATATTAACATTTAAGCATTAGACAGGATATAATACAAACAGAATTTATTATGGCTACGCTTTATCCAAATTAACTGAAGTTAGTTTCACACAGCTCTTAATACATATACAAGTCTTTGCAGGTATATGAATTCAAATTTGGTCGTTAATTCGAATGTGTTACATTGTTTAGCTTTCGCTTTTCATAAATGAAGCCCATGTCGTGCTTAAATATACCCTACTCGAATATACTTACATACAGTGTGTCCCGCGTTTCACTTCAAACGACGATTTTTTTTTATTTTAAAATAAAAAGTAATTCTTCATAAAAATAACTGCTTATGTCAAAATCTCCAAAAAGTATACAATTGTTCAGTCTTTACCGTATATCACACGGTATGTCTGAAAAAGTTAGCAACAAATGAACAAGGTGTAGGAGCCGGAGTTTTTTAACCGAACTGCCGTATCTCAATAGCCTTGGCGCAAACTCCAACCATCTTTCAGGTAGAAATATTTGCCATAGATTTTTGTGCTCAAGAAAACCTCAAGAAAGGGAGCATTCTAAATCGATATGCGAAAGTATACATAATGTATAATATAGGCCGTTCTCTGTCGAAACTTCAAGGATTCCATTAACGCGGAAAATAATTCTATATACTTCTTATTGAGTCAGTCACACACAATATAGAAAATTAACATATCGACCATTGAAGAAATAAGTACCTTGTTGTTGGCAGGCAGGTAAAACTAACGCAAGCGTATAATTAATAGTTAAATTAAAATTTTAAATTCAGCTATTTTATAGAGAAACAGCGATGTATCGATATGGACCGAGAGAAACCAGTGGAAAACAGAGGACTGTATAATCAAAAAATAGATGAAGTAGACACTAATAGTAAAATGGTGTGAGCAGGCAGATGAAAAAAGGAAACGTATTGTAATTCGAAATATAATACGGAAGAGATCAATAGCAAAAAAGCGAGAGGAAGATCGAAAACAAAATGAGAATGACGAGATACCAGTGATATGCAAAACTTGGAGATCAAAGAATGGATGGAGAAAATGGAAGAGAAGCGGATGGAATTCAGGAGTTTATCTCAAGAAACACGAAATAGTAGCAAGTCGTGGCTCCTTCAAGAAAAAGATCGGTAGTCCTAAGTCTAATAGGAATGTATAGCTAATGTGGAGTTCTTCAGATATAAGAAATAAAATTACTATAGATAACAGGAAGTGAACTGGGATATGACAGTAACAATACAAATAATAAGCCCTTTCTACGAACTAGAAAAGTTTATTGTAAACAAGGTTTACCTACGTGTAAGCATATCCTGCGATAGTTATACGTATGTAAATATGTACTGGCATGTAATGTGAAACTGGCTTCGCCATGGCATATTTCAAAGTTATACACATGTATGCATACAGGACCTGCTTTCCAATTTAATACAACTCAAACCATTTCACTACATTTTTCACGTTCCTAACCTTAATATTTCCATTATTAAAGTGCACCCATTCGAAACGAGTTTGCATGTACATGTCTGAAGTTATTATTATTTTGCTCTCACTTATATGCATCGCGAGTCGCATGAAGATGGGAACCCATAATACGATAGACCTGCCACCACAAAAGATTTATTCATCCGTAAATCTAGCCCTAGCAATTACACTCGGAATCTTTTATATAGAGCGTCAAAGAAGAAAAGAAATAAATAGAGGTAAACTATTGGAAATGAAGTTTCCTCACGGGATAGCGGATTTTCTTTGAATGGATATACAGTTAGGTTTTGCATTTGCCGCTGTTATGTACTTTGTTTGTGCTCCCTTCAAATGCTATTAAATTTTAATTTATTACATTGTTTTTAGGAACGGCAATATTGTAATAATATATCAATATTATATATTATATCAATATCAAATAGTATATCAATAATATATCAATATTATTATAGTGGTATCTAAGAAGCATAAAAATTATGCGGTTTTGGTGATCTGGTACTATAATAGAAGTATTAGCTGATATATTCCGGTACTAAACGTAACACACAAAGATGATGAAACCTCAAAATTTCTAATTTAGATAGATATCTATCTTGAGTGACTTTTAGACAAGTTACTAGGACACGACATACCCATTCAATTTTCTTTTCTTTTATAACAACAAATTGTGATGCTTAATTAAACAAACCATCTATATTTGGATGGTAAAGTTGCAGCACACCAGTGTTTATTCGTCATCAGAATCGAGTGTGTAATCTTTGGGAAGTTTTTTCTTGAAAATCTGAAGAAGATTATATTGAACTAGGCTCTGAGCTATTTTCAGTAACTGAACTTGTTTTATGAGCTCTAGGATAACATCCGCTCTGTGAGAAGCTCTGAGGGAACGGTGAATAGGATAACAAATTGATGCTCTCTCCCTTTCACCATCCATCAGTCTTTATATTAGTAGAGAAAGAATTACTTTTGACCATAGAATCATTAGGGCTTTGTATGCTTCTGTTGTGGTATCATTTCCATCACGGGTCATTACATGTTATTATAGAATCAGGATACAGAAAATTGTTCTCTATATTATATCTTAATGACGCAATTATCGTTGAATAGCATAAAATATTATGTAAATTTATTTCCTCCAGAAACTCCAAAACCCTTACCACGAAACTTCACCATACTGAACGTATCATTATCAGCAGCAAACTGAATTGAATAGCGTTGATGTGACTAATGATCATAGTCACATAACCCAGATATATTATTTAAGAATAACTTTCCATATCTTTTAGCAAAGATTAAATTAAATTGTTAAATAAAGGTATAAGCTACAATTTAAGATCTAATAAATCTCCGATTACAGAAATTATAACTAGTGTAGGAGGAACTCCAATCAGTTTTCTTGTTTCTCTTAGTAATCATATCAAAAACTTTATATAACCGCTTGTAAATCTCAGATGTTAGGAAATAAACACAGTTGCCTTACAAAAGCAACGCATGATGAGCTAAACATTGCTGCTGAAAGACTAAAACTGTCTTTCAAACAATCTGAAAACAGTATAATACTGTAGTCATCTTCGGAAATTGTTTTAATAATTTTGTTAAGGAAGTATCCGTCATGGTACTTCCGTATGATACCGTATGATCCCCAGATATCAACGTGTGCCTAAAATACACAATTCTAGTAATGGTATAAAACCCATTGGCTCTAATATCAATAATTTAATTTATTTTCTGTCCAGGTGGTTGTACGGTAAATATAGTTGTTGCTGTTGATATTAGCTTGGATAACCAAATGGCTAGTGGTGAAGTTCATAGTTTAATTTTATTTAGAATAAAACTACATTCTCGATTGAAAGTCTCCACAAAGGTAAGGTGAACGTAAGCGAATTAGTTATTACCGGAAAGAGTTAATATTCACACCTTTACTACTATATCTTTTCAAAATTCCCACATCTCAGAGACTGACTTTCAAGGTAGGGGAAACTGAATGAAAATTAAACCGCTTTTCGCATAAGCAGTGGTTTGTTTCAAACCATTAGCTAACATAGAATAGATATAGCAGATACTATTTCCTATACATTTTATTTAACATGCAATTTTAAGGTGGTTCAGAATTATTAATTGGAATGCACAATAAGCAATATTTCTTTAATACTACAAACTTTGGAAAAAGGCTGATAAAATCCTTTAGTTAATAGTCGATGTTGTTGGCAAAACATATATTAATAGAAATGTAAAAAAAGATATTAAAGAGTTTCATAAGAAGTCAAATATTGCCAATATAACTTATGGGCACATGTTTAATACCCCAATACGACGGAATATGTACAAATATGGCTAAGCAACGATGCACAGACGTTGAAGTCCACACAAATTGACATTGACATTCTCTCAATATCCGATCCGCCCAAGGATTTTCACGATAAAGAAATCAATATCGTGTCTAGTTTGTTATTACAAGAAGGGTCTGACATGAAAGTGGGTCGTATTCCTGTAGATATATGAAAGTTTATATTATATAGAGATATTATTTTTGGCGCACAACGGAGTAGAGTGTTGGAAAATTTATATTATCTGAACGCGCTCCAGAGAGCCTCGTTCTATATTGTGTTCTCTGTTCTATTGGTAACAGAGATACGTTGAAATAACAATGAGTTCGGATTACTTCAACTATAAAGCTTTAACATTGGGAATCGCATAGAATCCAATTTCATAATTTTTTATAGAAATAACGAACATCGACAATTTAGTAATAGCTCTTGCTGATGTGCAAAACCTGCCTGGATTACTACAACGGTGGTGTCACACAGTACTGCCAGAATAGATTAGTACAAATTTTGAAACGCACTGATTACCTACAGATGTAGGAAGCAATAAAAAATAAATAGTCATATTAACCTAACAACCGACACAATTTGATGCGCTGGATAGTAGAAGTAGTTGTTCCATAGCCAACTAAGATAGGTTCCGATATTTTTAAGTAGATATTTATAACTGATAAGAAAATTATTACTGATCATGGGTTGTTCTTGTTATTATCTGGAAAACGGAAGAAGATATCACTACACGGTTTTTGCCACTACTTTGCTCCATCAAAAGTCTTCAATCACAATATAAAAAAGTCATATTGTTGCATTTGAATTTGAGATACTTGAGGACAACGTCATCTGGTACATTTCTTGAAAACTAACCGTTAGTACAAATTGTGACGTTTAAAGCAGCATTACTCTTTCAAATAAGCTTAAGTTTCTTTAATTCAGGTAAAAACTGCAGAAGTTGTAGCAGATTTTCATCTTCAAAATTCGTCAACATCTACTACACTTGTAACTCAAAATATGTCAAAACGTCTTTAACTAAAGTGGTGAGTAATTGACTAAGGTTTATAATAAAACATCTAAAATTATAGCTAATTCTATAACCTTTGCAGATAATTTAAAATTTGCTGTTAACCCTGGCAACTGCGCCCCGTAGCGATTACGCTTGGAATTTAAAAATATTTTCATTAAATTTATCTTGGCTACTTTAGTTATATATATATATATTTTTTTTCATTGCTACAGCTATTGTAGTTTCCGAGATATCGCCGATCTCTTACTGGGACAGCCGGTATACCACAATAAACACACAAAGAACCAATACAACATACTTCCCATTTACGTACTATCAGGCGTTACAAGACTTAATTTTCTGGATTTGCTGATGGCATTTGAAACAGTACAGTGAGGCAAACAAAATTCTTAAATTATCTCAATTTACAGCTATGAAAACAATCAAAAGAATGGTTGACCATAACCCTATCCGATTCCCCAAAACATCAAAACCAGCATCTAAAGTACTGTTTCTTGTTAGTTTCTATACACTGGTTATGCTATGACTGTTTTAATCGTGTCGGTCTAGCTTACTACACAATTACTACACGTAGGTAAGTGAGATTTTTGAACTAGGTACTAGAAAAATAAAGTAAATATCTCTTCTTGATAAAATCGCTAGTAATAAATGATTCATTTTATATTGTACGACATGTTGAATTGAATGGTATACAATTTCACGCAACGCTAAATTTAGATCGAGTACAAAATTAAAATTTGCTTGCACGGATTATGCACTAGACAGATATTAATAGCTAAATTTCGTTAGTCATTCAGGGTAAGTATCGAAAAATATTCTGTCCTAACAAAATAATAGGAAAAGTTTGATAATTAGTTTTTAATACGGAAATAATGTTCGAACATAAGCTCCTAAATCACCGCATGAATAAAGCTGTCCGATGGAAAATTATTGGCGGTGAAACTCAACGATGTGTATTTAGGCTCAATTAACTTCAAATTCGTAAATTATGTCTTTATCGATTATGTTCGGATTTCGGGCACCCGGATATTCAATTGACGTTGCGATAATTTAAATATGCGCATAGTTAATAAAAGCCTTTTAATCAAACCATCCAAGCGATACGGTCGAAATAGCAATTAGACTTATTACGTATAAGTGTCATTAATGTTTCTACGATTCTAAACTTTATTGCAGGAATGGATTTCTATACTAAATCCTGCATGCCAATTCTTTCTTATCAATTTTTGATTTCTTTCAACTACTAGTGCGGATACATATGTGTTAAATTATGTACACACTAAAAAATATATGCAATTCCTATGGAAAATTCCAGTAATGCATAAGGTAAATTTACCAAATTAGAGAATATACCTAAAGTTTTCTAGTAATTTTCCCAATTTTTGGCAATTTTCCTTATACGTTACTAGAATTTTCCATAGGAATTGCATATATTTTTTAGTGTGTATGTTAATAACAACAAAAACTACACATGTGTTTATACAAATATGTTATTACATATTATATTTTTTTCTTTACCAAAGCATATCTGTTCAGGAACAAATATAAAATTAAGATAATGTGGTTGCCATTGCAATATATGTTCAATCATAATTTGCACGATCTTTAATTATAATAAGTCATAGTAACTTCATTCCACAAACAAAATTCGACCTTAATGCAACAAAAGGGATGAAGCCTTGGATGTGTTAGCATACTATATATATTACATACAGGTATGCCATTTATATAACATCTATCATCATCGTGCTTTGCTCAATTACTTAATGGAAAAATCTTTTTAAGCATACGTTGCTTAAGATTAAGTGCTCTATAACTCAAAATTATTTTAACATATACAGAGTTTTCTGAATTTATACTGCTGCATATTGTTACCGGTATAAATATGAGCTAAATTTTTATACCGATAACAATACAAAATACAAAAATATACAGCAATAGTACAAGTCGTAGTTTATCTGAAATGGTGCCTTCAGTGTAATCTTCTCCGTGTTAATTGCATGTTATTGTAAAATACTTACAAACACAAAATTCGTAGTGCATAAACAATTTTACTCAGAAAATTTTCTTTCTAAGCTTATATAAATACATTTTCCTAAGGTATTCCTTCTTAAATATTATGGAAGATAAATTACCGTAGCCATAAGTACAACTGTAAAGATTTTTGCAGTATTTGTAATTAAAAAATATGAAACCTTCATGGGTTACCTAAGGTACATAAGCCGAATGTTCCGCTAGTGCTACAGATTCACCAACATACACAATCGCAAAGTGTCTGGCAAACCGCTTACAAACCTTCCTAGGATAAACTCCGGTTGTTTTGAATGAGACCACTCATTTCCTTGAGAAGCTCAAGAATTTTAGGCTATATCCAAATGATTTTCTCGTAAGTTTTGATCTAGTACCACTTTTCACCATGGTCACTCAAGGAAGTCGCACGGCTCACTGGAATTACTGTATTACTATGTGTTGACGGCAGGCGAAGAAAACGGACATGGTCGAAGCTTAACAACTACAAAGCATGTGATATACTAAGCTTTAGTTTTGGTTGCTCAAATGTACTTTTAGGAGATTCCTTCTTGAAAAGTCTGCATAGAATTTATATGTATGATAATGTCTGGTATAACATAGTTGACAGATTTACATGAATGCAAAAGGATAAGAGTTGAATGTAATGAATATATGTATCAGAGAGAATAGTATAAAATAGATAGAAAGAGAAAGAATTGGTAGAAATACTGAAAGCTTCTTCTAGAGGATGAATGAGAACCATGAAAAATATGAACGAAAACTTACCGGTATAAAATACAAGGATGGAGTAGTGATAGAAGAGGAAAAGCAATATAAGAAAATATGAGTAAATCATTTAAAGGAATTACTTAATGAGAATAATCGGGATGAAGAGGAAATTATGAATTAAGAGAATGGAGGGAATCAAATAGAGGAACCGACAAGAGAAGAAGTTATACGAATAATTAACAAAGCTAGAAATTTTAAGGCACCAGGAAAAGACGGGATGAATATAGAATTAATAAAATGTGGAAGATTGATATTTGATAAGTGAGCTGATATGTCAGTTAGTAAAAAGGATATGGAAAGAGGAAATGATGCGAGAAGAGGATGCCAGGAGACCATAAAAATTATAGTAACTAGAGAGACATCAGCTAAATGCTAAATGCGCATATAAAATTATATCAGCAATTATACAGAGCCGTTTAACTGAATGTGGAAAGTGTTTTAGGGCCATATCAGTGTAGTTTTATGCAAGGCCATTTGACGATGGACGCCATACATATAGTAAAGCAAATAATAAAAAAAATCCATGAATATAGTATAGAATCAGAAATGCCTTTTATAGACTTCCCGTAAACCTTTGCCTCTTTAAAGAGAAATCAGCTTATATCAGCATTAGAAGAACTAGCGATAGATGCCAAGCTTAGAAGATTGATCAAGATAGCGGTGACGCAATCAAGAGCCAATATAAGAACGCAAAAGGTAGAAATGGAAGAATTTGATTTCAACAGAGGAGTAAAGCAAGGAGATTCACTGTCAGCAACACTTTTCAACTTAGCATTGACATACATTACAAAAGGGATCAATAAGGGTAATGTTAGAACAGGAGGGGGGCAACTGGTTGCGCATGTGGATGATGTGATATTAATAACTAAGCAGAGGAAGGTTATGAAAAAAATGCTGGAAAATATAGTGACCGAGGGGCAAAAATTGGGATTAAAAATAAATGAAGATAAAATAAGATCACATAAATTTAAGCAGACGAATAAGTTTAAGTATCTAGGAGTTATGATGGGAGAGAGTGGAGAAAGAAGAACTGAAATGAACGAAAGAATAATGGCTGCAAATAAAGCTTTCCTTTTGTTGCTTTGGGAATCGTTGTGTAAAAGAAGACGCGGGAGACCCAGTACAAGATGGCTGCAGGAGATAGCAGGAGATCTTAGAAGAGTAGGAGTAGTTGAATTGAAAGAGAAAGCTAGAGTCAGGAGATAACCGAATTGGAGATGGGGCCTGATCCATCGCGAAAAAACGATCTAGAAAGCTCCATAGGGAGCGGTGCAACCCCATAATGAGTTTTTCCACCATTATAGATCTATATATAGGTTGACAGTAGAACGACATTCATTCGCAAGGTCTTCAAAATATGGCTCGCGCAGAAGAAGCAGTCCAGCAGTTGTGAACTAGTTTAAATGCTAAGAAACCTACTACTTTTTTTAGAATATAGAATTTACTGAGTATTTAACGATAGTCATTGTCCTATTCATTTCAGCGGAAGTTATTTATACTTACGTTTCAAAATAACCGAGGTCTGTGTAAATAATGAGTGAACAGAGTGTACGTAAGACCTGGAATATATACATAGATATAAAGAATTTATATGAGCTGAGTAGTGGGCATACCGTATAAAAAAGTCTCTTTCATGTTACGTTTGTAATTGGACTCTTGAAAGCAGTAATAAATCGAGATATAAAACATACAATCTGAAAGAGGAAATAAAGTTTAACTGAACGTGCTGTAACTAACAAATACAAAATTTCATAGCACCATTATGATTTTAAAAAGTGAATGGGTAATAATTAATTACAGGTGTACTGTTTACCTTGTGTACGCGACCATCATTTTATTGGTATCAATTTTTTATTTTTTATTATTCTTGCCTTGTTCATACACTATGTACAATTCTGTTTTCGATGTTTACAAATCTGAGACAAGTGGAAATTAAAGAGGCAATTTAAAAAGCACATGATGTATAAAATGTATCTGTTTCAGTATAGATAATCATGGATACAAGCGGAATATATTATAATTATTCTTTTATAAAAGGCCGATGGATAAAAAATATTAAAATATATTATTTAATAAGCCCAAGCAACACTGTCAAGCGTAAAAATATAAAATAATAAAACACGTTTTTATTTAATTTGCTTTTTCATTACCTCCATTTTGACGACTCGCATGTTTAGTTATTGGACATTTCTTTGGCATACTAACGGAGGGTATGAAAATAAAAATAATGTATTACTGTTTCATGATTATATCGCGAGGTAGAGTGTTCCCAACGAACATTAAGTAAAATTTATTTACTACGTTTAACTACCCATGAAAAGACATGTGTAGAGTAAAAACAAAAAATTGTTTTTATATTTACAATAGGAACGATCTATTAGGATTTTAAGCATTAGAAAGCACTCTAGATTAATTAAAAAGAAAATATTTTTGTCATAAAAATAAATTTAGTACGGCAGTACCTTAGGGTGGTTCTTATTAATTATTAAGAACATTCCTTGCTGCATCACATATTATCTATATCTATTTCAATAAATGTTTTTATATTATAAAATTTACTTCTACTTAACAGTTATAGTAGCAGGTGTTAATATCAGAATATCATGTATTAAAATTATTAACTTGATGAATGAATAGCACCTTACACCTAACGGTAAATAAGGTTTTTTTGATTATATATATATATAACTTGATTGCAATCAGTGGGTTGATATTATTAGCACTTATTAGTATCACTATAAGGTAGACGAACCTTGAAATAAAGATTATGGCTATACCAAAGTTTATTACAGCGCAGCGTTTAAAAGTTTAGGAATAGAAGCTATTAAAACAGTGTGCGCTGGTATGGTGTGACTTCTACATCGATTTTACATGTCTTTCATTAGTTCATCAATTGTACTTTCCATGCAAAATGGACATACATATCTAGGATGCATATGTGTTGTTACTAATAATAATAATGTAACTAATAATTTCGTGCAACGTTCAAGTACATACCTACTCTCAAAATCACTGAAGATGTAATCAGTATCGATTAAGTTAAACATAATGTACGCATACAGGTACTAATACGTCGAATTTACTAATGACGTGCTTGCATGTGGGAACGCATGGCGATGACGTCCATGGTAGATTCACGAGGCTAGGCTATTATGTACTATCTATAATCGCGCGAGAGCTGTATCATTATCTTAACAACAATACGCAATCTAAATAAGATACTTGAATGCAACATTTCGAGCGTTCCATCTAGAGTGTCCCCAAAATAATTATGTTTTGTTATAACGTCCAAGACGTGAAACGTGAAATAGAAATTCTTTTGACTGTCTAACAATTACGTGGTAGAACTAATACATTAAGGTATCTCGGGCAAGAGTTTCCGCTACATTAGCCGCAAATCTATAAAGTGACAAAGACCCTACACGGTCGTATAAATTTCTCTGAAACCGAGAAAGTTTTGAAGTGTAATGATGTGTAAAAAAGCAAAGTGTGCTTGTGTTTACTAAGACTTCGCTTCCGCAAAATGTACTACCTCTTGGTAGTCCTCTCTAATTTATGACACCAGTTGCTGGTTTGCGTGTAATTTACTTGGTAGTTTTTGATGAAATCTGAAGCGAATAAACACGAATAGTGCTTCTCTAAATTAGCTAAAAAGTTGGCCGGGCTATCTTGCGGAGCTTTCCAGGCATCCATCTCTCAAGCTATCTATAGTTGTATTCACACACTATGAAATAAGAAAGAATAATTCTCTTTCTGTTAATAAATACTGTGGTGCAATTTCGTTAGCATTTAAGTGGCTTTTCTGGTATTCTATTTCGAAACAACGATATACCATTCCGTCGCTTTAATTTAATATGAGAGGACTTTCATTCGCTACTGCTGCATAATTATCTTCCAAACTATTTACGTTGCGCCAACTTGTTCAAACGAAACACAGAGCGCTAAAATCAATTTGCCTGTTTAATTAGATTTTTAAACGACGTTGCATTAATTAAATTTACCTATCTAAGGAATTTGTAGCAGGTGGCCTGCGTACAGTAATTATATAGGCACAAAATACTTTTAATTCTACTGAAACGTGAGTAAAACGATCTTAAATAAAGTTTGAAAATTAAATTGGTTGCCTTTTCTCAGCCAGAAATTAGCAACTAATTTGAACCGTCAGAGATTTTTGAAAGGGACTATACATACAAAATATTTAATTAAAATATAATGGTACAACTGATGTTTGTAACTTTAGAACTATCAATAAAGGAAAAGATATAACGATTTGGTGAATCTGAGCACGGAGCAACGGGAAACCACGATATTGTTTTTGATTTCTGTACTCTGCCCGTTCCTGACAGTTAAACGGCACGAAGTAGATGGGATGAACTCGACCGGTAAATATATAATTTATGGGGCCGCGCTGACCCTCGTTGGAAATCTCATCGGCCGGCGCAGATTCATGTCTCACTTATCTGCGAGACGGCGCAGCCTCCGGGACCTCCGGGGACGAATCCGGCAGGCGTAAAATCCAGATGCGGAAAGGCGATATTCTTATATCAGTGCCGCTAGTATTTTTTTTACCATGTGGGACAGCAGACAGTGCCGTAGAAGAGGGAGACAGCAACGCGTTATCTGAAAATGTGAGAAACCGACTACTGCGGCGTTCACGCACACGTGTACACGTACATACGTGGCGTACTCAAACAGATACGTAACAGGCGTACAAAGCCGGAGCACAACTTAACTCCACATGTATGCTGATTTGATTCCAAATTGGAGAGCAGGACGTAAATTCTCTCAGATGCTTAACGTATATCCTTTTATATCGGGGATGTGCGAAGGGATTCAGGACTACCAGCTCAGATGGTCAACAAAAAAATCCGACTGCCGAGCACAGTTTTGTTCTCATGCCAGGGCGACCGGGTAATTTGGTTCTTATCAACGATGGAGGGAGAGAGATATACGTAATCTGGTAAGATATATTTAGAGGGGGCATATGACTTATTTCGCGCGTTAGTTTAGAGAAATGCGGTCATATTTTAACTGGGCTCTCGGTACTGTTTTCTATACGTGTGGAATTTTGTACAACTAACACAGGTGAATAGTTTAAGAACAGAATATATACTACGATCGAAAAAGACTACTGCAATTCCTACGAAGATCATATCAATTTTTAAAAAAATAATAGAAATAGCGGCCTAGGGAAGAATTATCAGGGATTTTGGACCACGGATGGAGCGAAAACACGGGAAGGTACGTTTCTTAGTACTGAGAGGACATGGGTGCTTCCAATTCTATCTCCATCGTTTTTACCTCTCTGACGTGGACCCATGTATACAATGTAGCGCTATGGACACAGTGGAGCATACAATCCTTGAATGCCCAAGGTTGACCTCACAAAGGCAATACTGGATACAGGATACATCAATCCTGAAAATCTAGTCTACATAATGTTGGAACGCGAGACTAAGTGGAAAGCAATAGCAGTTATGGCACGGAAGATCTTGAGTAAAAAGAGATGATGATAACAAAACGGCTTGAATAGATGGTGAACAGCACAACCAACTTTGAAATGTAGTTTTTCTGATGTAATGCTTAGGTGGTTTTAAGGGGGATTCGAACTGAATCCATCAATTAGTTTTTTTTTTCAGCCGGTAAGAATTCGACATGGCACGGTGACAGCCCGTCGGAAATCGAATATTTATCCCCTAAAACTAATAAAATGATGTAGCGTGAAATTTCGATTTGATTATGTGTATGCAATTTTATATACACCAATATCAACTTGGTGGTGCACTAAAAAAAAATATATATCTATTGAAGTAACTTGCTTTGGTACTAAAGTAATTGCACATGTAGTAGGTCTTACCTCTCATGGCTGTATCAAATGGGCAATAATATTGATAGGAACCTTTCAAAGCCATAAGCCAATCAATAAGGAAAACAGAGCATAAACTAAGAATTTCGGTACAAGTTTCCTGAACGTAACTGCATTCGTTATACACTGTGCTAAAAGTGAGAACCAGCATTTTTTATGCAAGAATTTGTCTACTTCGTGTTTCCAAATTGGTAACTAATGTTTTCTATTGCAGTTCTAATTGCTTCGTTCAGTTTATATTATGGAATGGCTACGTAAACCTTATATTTTAAATGACCATAATAGAAAAGGTTGATAGGTGTAGAACCGGATAATTTAGGAGGTTAATTCCTGAAGTCAAATAACTGATGTTAAAAAATCCTTAAAAATACTCTCTTGTTTTATTAGCTATATTGTTTTGAAAATGACCAATCATTCTCATCAATTATCATCAAATAATGCTACAAAGCATTAATAGTTTAACAGCCGATTTAAAACAATGAAAAAAAAAAATTCTAGAAAAATCGAAAATTACAGAAATTACAGAAACATTGTAATGGATCTATAATTTGCAGGTAAAATTTATGAAAAATTTGCTGACTTCTGTATTCCATTTTAAAATAAATACATACATAGGGTATTATGTATGGTCAGTACCAGACCATACATAATACAATAAAAATCAAATTGCATGTTTTGTAAAAATCACACAGATAGTGGGAGCCCCCCTCCCATGATGATAACATAGTTCCCCCTCCCCCCCGGGGGCTATGTTATCACGTGCGAGTTATAACCCTTCTCCATATTTGGATGTGTCTCACTCCATTGAGCACGCCCTCTTGCTATAGCACCTCCAGAAAATAATTCTACTATAAGTATTTAAGTTATGAAATTGCAATGCAAAGGAGAACAGTTTAATATCTTAAACCAATTGAAATCACATGCAATCTATTTTTCATAGTGTACAACCTTATATAAAAAAAAACACAGAATGTTAACATAGAATTCTGTTTAAGGTGACCTTCGGTACTTCTTTCCCGTTGTCCCAATATCGTTGTTTATTACCTACTTTGGCTCTTAAGTGTATCCGGATTTTAGTACATTGTATGAAAAATTTGTTTGAATTAGAAAACTGGATATGACATTTTTTCATTTCAATCACCCATTAAACAAATGCTCACCGGCAAATTTCTTTATTAATTCCGCTCTAACGTTGTCACTATGCGGTCCATACGTTTTCTAAATTCATATAGCGCTATTGTGTATATGCATACTTTATCAGACTCCATCTTTGGTTCCTTCAAAAGATCATTATTACACGTGCTTATTCATTACGAAATTCCTATTGAAACGTATGAATTAATTTTATAACAGATATTGTCGTCATTATACTATATTATAATATATAATTTTCACAGTAAAAAACTAAATGCTCTAAAATATTTTCTCGAAAATAAGGAAATAAAAGAACTTACGTTAAAAATAAGTAATCTAATTTTCGTTGGAAATTTCAGTCTAACAATATAATACAAAGTAAACATAAAATTATTAAATTCTAAGTTTCTAGATGACCGCATTATTGGTATTGGTAAATCAAATTTCCTTTCGACTCTTGCCCTCTAGCTCCAGAGATTCCCTGTAACAAAATCTTTTCCTATAAAGCAAACTAACTTCCCATCTACAGTAATGATATTACCTGAACATACTGGTCCTTTGGCGCTGGAGTGGGCGTAGGGATCTTTACTACAATGTCGGTTGGTTTTCTAACGACCTAAAAATATAAAAGAAATACGAATTCATACGTGGTTACATATCTCTATAAAATATATAAAAATACATTTCTATAAAAACAATGATTTACACTACAGGAATGTGAAAATAGTTTTATCATTAAATTTAATAACTTGAAGTCATTTGTGCGTTTAGTTGATCGACATGCTAGATAGTTAAAAAGTTAAATCTTTTAGATTAGCGAAATAGAGCAAAAATCTAAGGAAGCCGATGAGTTCGTTCCTTAAATGATGTTATCAATATTTGTCTAAATACATAATAGCAAAACAAATTAATTATAATGGAAGTTAGTATATCAAGCATTTAATATTATCATCAATATTTTCAAGTCAATATAGATGAAGCAACAGATACGCAAAAAAAATGATTAATCCACATTTTAATTATAAAAGAGAAAACTAATTATTAGATCAACTACTAAATTTGAAATAACACAACACAATATTTCTTGTTTATTTATTTCTATAGGACATTGTTTAAATTCCTAACGTATTATATACAGATATGAAACTGGGTTTGTCTCAAAACTCCATGATTCATAAAAGAGATTTTTCATTATAACACTTGATAGTAGCCAGGCGTCTGCTTCCATCAAGCTGACGTGTAGAAACACCTACTGAAGTGCCTATTTCTACAGCTAACGCAAAATCAACTGGCGGTTGCGCGATAGCAAGTGGGCGTGCTCAATGGAATGAGACACTTCTAAATAAACATTATAACTCGCCTGTGAGAACATAACCACCCTCACTATTTTGGGGAATCGTTGAAAAATCGTAGTTCTGTGTGTATTTCAGTATTGCAGTACGTCGTTTGGTTCACGCAGCTCCGCCCGATTCTTCGAGCTGATAACGATAGATGCGCATGCGGGGGTGCGTTTCCGTAAATTTCCAGGGCATGACCTCTACTGAAGTAATTATAGTCAACTGTTTTTTTTTTTATTTCTATTGCTTCGATTTCTAGATTTTAATGAGCTTCGTTCCTGCTACGTGTGAGATTTTCTTTCAGATAGCAATACATATATGGTTGTCTTAAGAATATATAGATGCAATGTCCATACATAGAGCTGGCTGAATTGGTATCTACTTTCGTGATTGTGAAAAAGTTCTGATTTTGGATTTCAAAATCTGTTGGTTTCAACTATTTAACCTGCAAGTTATTTTCCCGTTTCTCGAATTCACTTTCGTTGACTATAGTTACAATACCTTTTGTAGGGTCTGTCACAGCAGAATTGCCATGAAAATGTATGTTAATATTCTGTTTAAGTAATCTTCGCAATTTATTGATTTCACACCATCTTGTCCGAAACTCAGATGATAATAATTTCTAGTAGCATTTTTGGTTTGGTACGCAGAATTCTTCATTAGTTCTCCAAATCTCAACAAAATAAGCCGTTAATTTTTGTTTATATCTATTATAATAAACGTAGAAATATTCCGTTAGAATACTGTTTAACGTATACCAATAATTGATATATCATAGACTGTATTTATATAAAGGTATTTTATTGGGGATATTTTATCATTTACTATACCAGGTGTACTCCCAGAGTAAACATTTATATAACTATTTTGGCTTTTATAAAAGGTAGTTTAATGTTTATGACGCGGACATTTTATCGATTATTATGCCAAGTAAGATGAAAACGTTGTGCCATTACAGAAATCAATCAATCATTACCTTCCTTTTTATCATTTTTCTTTTCTGAATTCCTGGCTCGCACAGATGTAAGAACCTCTGAATTTAGAGATAGATTACATTTTTTGTGCATCTCCTATATCATGCGGTCATGAGTAATGTGATCAACATTTACGTAAGCTGGTATAGTTCTTCCCGTGGAATATAAAATAACACAATGTATTGCCTTTATACCAAAAGAATTAACTTTATTTTCAATGCGATTATTAGCAAGTCATTATGTATTTGTAAAGGATGCTTCTGAGGTTTTGTACTACATCACGACTTAACTTCTTTTAAATCGAATATTACACAGTAGTAGTTTAATTTGATTCTACAACTCCTGCACTGGCTGTTGGCGGAAATCCCGCCCTCACGGGCATGTGACGGCATCATATCGACGAAGCGGGCGAAGCCGAGTTAATTTCGTGAGCCTTATAACATTTATCTATATATCTTCGGGTGTCTCACTCCATTGAGCATTCCCTCTTGCTTTCGCACATCTACCACCTGAAATTGCTTAAGCTGTAATGTAATTTCTGCATTTGTTCTTGCACTTGTTCTTTGATATTTCCCCACCCCACACTTTTATAAATAAACATGGCGTTAAGGTGTAAATTATGTTTAAATTTTTACTTAGTAATTTCAGTAATAGGTATCCTGTATCCAAAATGAAATTACTTGTGCATCCGCGAAACTATTTCAATACCGTAGCTTATTTTCAATAATTTCACTATTGTTAGGCAGTAATTTTATGAACTCCCTACTGGTGTTATAAGTAGCCGAATTTTATGAATACACTGTAACATAGATATAACACGCTACCGATAGATTTATATGAAATCGAATCAAGAACAATAGGTAGATTACGTAAATAAATACAATTGCTGAAATAGTAAAAGGTTAACAAAACTGTTAAAACAGAAATGACTGCTCGATATATGTAGAAGTTTTTCGCTCTCCTTCCTTGTTTACAAATTCCGACAGCGAGCAAAGTTAGTTAAATATTTGAAAACAACAGAAAAATAATTTTCAATTAAAAAGTCCTAAAGTATTCAACACGAAAACGTTTGGTATATATTTGAAACTAGTATCGAATAAGTCGAGAACAATGAAACGGGAAATGGAGAATTTTATACGATTTCTGTAGGTCCGTAAAAGTTACGTACAGCAACTTTTTGTTACGGTGTAGAACTTATGGTGCTTTGCCAATGAAAGTGCAGTCAATACCATACGTTCTTTTCATAAACTCTGTGATAGCTTTGTGGGAGTTTTAAACTTCAATGTAACGATCCACCGACAAATGTACATAAAGTTACCATGAAATTGGTAAACCACAACAACGGAAAGAAGGAAACACCTGCATTCGAAACTGGTAACAAAATTATCTGTTGAATAAACGCATAATAGTTGTTAATATGCCTAAGATCGAATAAATGTAATGAAATAACATAATAATTGTGTCCAGGTCAACACTGACAGAAGCTATGAAAAGCAGGAAATTATCATAATATCTGATAGTCAAGCAGCCATTAGGGCGCTGAGGTCAAACATAATCAGCTCCAAAATGGTTTGGAAGTGTCTACAAAAACTAAACGAGCTAGGCAAAAAGAACAAGGTAACCCTATTGTAGGTTCCGAGATACACGGGAGTGGAAGGAAGAGGGGGGAGAGAGGGGCTAGAACATCTTTTGTAGGGCCAGAACCTTTTTGTGGGATAAGTAGCAGCATAACACTGGAGAAACTGAAAAATGAAGTAGAGCAGAGAAAATCCAAATACTGGGAGAATTTTCAGGGAATGAGGCAAGCTAAAACTCTTCTGGGAACCTATAACCAGAAGAGATCTGCAGAATGCATGTAAAAATAATATTCGGATATTGACAGGGATCCTTACAGGCCACTGTAAACTGAACGGACATCTAAGCAGGCTTGGAATAGCGAAGGAAGCCGAATGTAGATTTTGTGGGAAACAGGACGAAACAGGACAACTCAAGGGCGCTGCACCTGGGAGCATGTGAAATCGAAGAGGGAGAGTTACCTAATCTGGGGCATTCGGACATTCTGCACTGTCTAAAAGGAATCAGACTGGACGGCCAGCTGTAAATACAGCGAGAAGAGGGGACACAATAGATCTTTCAGGTCGCAGTGTACTATTACCCTAATATCACACATACATACAACATAATAATTGCTCGTGTATGTTTGAAATCTGAGCAAACTTACAATAAGAATCTTAAGATATCTAAAGATGCTGTGAGTGTATATATATCTTGATGGGTTCAAATGCTTATTGGTCGAGGTATCCGTAAAATTCGTGAGATACCATAGGCTACTATCTCACAGATTCTGTTCAAAGAAGAAATTGAAGCATATGTTTGTAGGTTCGGAAACGATTAACTACTTCAGTGGGCGCACTGTCCAAATGAAAACACGGTTGGCCAAATCATTTTTATCTGTATGAGATAGCAAAATAAGAGGGAACACATTATTAAAGCAGTGGGGGTGATTCTAAACATTAAATATTTAGTGGTAACTATGAAACTGAAGAGAACATCCACAACATGATAAGTAACATCAAAGACTAAAAAAGAACACCGAGCCGCAGCTGATTTTAGTCAAGAACACGAAATACAATGATAAGGTAAGGGGAGCATAGGCAATGGTTTGCAAGGAACTAAGAAACCCAGTTCAGTGTCCCTGATGTATATCGTACAACATGGTGCCCAAGCTGTAGGCATGGATGCTTCCGAGGCACTCCTTACTTTGAAAAATGTCATTATACCTATGTTTCTTTCTATTCTGTAGACGGCATAAGTAAAAAATATAATGTCAGCATAGAAAAGTGACTTAGAGCTGATATGAATTCATAACTTTCATTTTTATAAAACTACCTACTTTTCAAAAGTAATTTCATGACATTGTGCAGAAGCAGGAAAGCAACAACTAGCCAGAATTCCATTGTAGAAGATACTTGTATGACTGGATTTAGTATAGTGACAAAACGTCGACCATTAAAGAAGATCTATAAAGGAGGCCACTAAATAGCAACTGAACGCGTCAGTTGTTTTTGTACGTCTCCCAGTCCTCGAAAAAAGAGTAGTCAATTAACTTGAAAATAGCAGTCCATTATCTACGCGGTTGGAAACGTCGTAAGTTTTAACAAAAGTTAGATTGAAAATAATTAATTTGGTAAGGTAATGTAATGCAATTACCTCGGCTTTGAATCCTTCCTTGGGATCCGCGGTATACGTTACGGTTCTAATGAATCCATCCGAATCCACCACTGAATAACTGCCGGAGATTTTGTGTCCGTCCCGTTGTTCTTGGCGGTTCTGGTAATTGGTGTTTTGATCGTCTGTTACGTCGAAGCCGAACTTGTAGGATGCGGGCGTCTAAAATTACAGATGAAATTTCATTAGTTGTAGCATAGTATTTAGCTAGTATAAATGTGCACAGGTGTAGAACATCATTTTAATCGTACACCGTCGATTTGCAAATATTATCGTCAACACTTAATATTTAATTGCACTAAAATGAATTGTCATTTTAGTGCAAATTAAAAAGTTTTAAAAGTGATATTCCGAAAAAAGTAAATAATAATAATAATAATAATTCATGCCTTTATATCCCCCAACAGCTTTCGCCAATTACAGGGGGCATCGGCCGGCCATGAGTTATTATTACGCCTGCGCCCGTGTAGCGACTTAAGGTGTTTGCCTCTCAGCATTTGCCAAGGAGTGAGGAAAACCACGAAAACCTCACTCTGAGAGCAGGCCCTGGGATTCGAATCCCGGACCCCGTGACTGATAGCCAAGCGCGCAAGTCGCTGGACCATCAGCCACACAATAAACGTTCATGAATATAAAAATACTACTAATTAAAATACAATAAAATAGTTGTGAGGCGCTTTCAATTATTATAGCATAAGTGGATAATTTGATCACCTTAAGTATTCTTTGTGGCAGATTTTAGAATGTTACATTTTATTTAATAAAACTAAAGCACTCTACACTGTAATGTCTTTTTAAATTGCATTTATTGAAGGATATTCTAAATCTGAGTAAGCTTGCTGGTCAGTATACCGTTGAATATAAGAACATCACAAGTAACGAGACCTGCATGTTTGCAACATACGTATATTTGTTTTAGTAGCATAACCTTCAATTGTGTTTACCCCTCTTTTCGGAGGAAAGACTTCTTGTACTTCGATTCAGATCACGCTAAAAAGTAATATTTCTACCCAAAAGGTTGTCAAAATTATTGTTTTTTAGTTTATATAAAGAATCTATTAATTTTTCGGTTTTATAGCTTGCTCTAAGTTAAAACGAATTTTCTCCATACTAAATTTCTCGACCTTAGAAAACTGTACAGTATGCAATGAATGAGGTAATGAGGTGGAAATCTGTGAATTCTTTCGTGATTCGTTATAAATTTTGTGAAAACCACTTTGCTCAGATAAATGCAAAGAAAATTTCAAATTGATTGAATTACCTTGAGAAAAAATGAATCAGTCTATGATATTAATCTGCATATAGTGTATGCATCAAAATTATTCTGCGGGATTGAATTAAATGATCCAGAATCGACTGGATTTAATTAAAAATGCCCTTAACGACAAGACAATCATAGCAGAGTATCAAGAAAAAAAAATTGTTAAAAATCGAGATTTGTGTCCTAAGATAATTACAATCATACCACGCATTTTAGTTAAACACGTCAGCTAAATGTCAACACATGTGTGTGTGACTCTCAACCACTAAAAAACCTCCCACTCGGGCAAGATTCCACCCCGGTATCGTTTTTTACATTTGCTCTTGCTTTTTGGTAACTTGGCGGAAACCTTGTGCCATGTGTCACGGCCTCGTAACATCGTCTCGATCAGGTTTGCCGAAGTTAGTACTCCGACGTCCAGCTCCAGCTGATATCTGTGTATCGTCAACTTTCTTCGTCGATGAACCTCCCAATATTGTGAATACAATAGCAAATAATTCAACTGTAAACTCAAATACAAATAAGGAACATGGTGGAGGTTGCGGCAGTATGTATGCTTTACCGTTTGACGTAGAAGAAGTGATGGCTATTTTTGCAAAAAATTAAGAAGAAACATAGTTCGGGTTTTGACGATGTACCTTGTTGCATTGTTGAAAAGATCTCATCGATGTACAAAAAAAGAACAAATATTTTATTGTACGAATTGCATCAATAGTTTCTCAGTAATAATTAATAATTTGCACCTAAATCTTCAGAAAGCTAATTAAATCACACCGCGAGATCCAAATTCAATTTTAATGTTGATTTATCTGTAAATAATATTTTTTTTTATCATCGAAGAAATACTTGAACTTACTCAGCATTTATCTTGAAACTCTGAACTGGAAGTAGCATTATACTAGTGTTATGGCTGACATAGATAAAGCTTGTTACCAGATTAGAATTTATATTTTTGTTATAGTGAGGTGTGAGGTTCACTCGAGACTATTGTATGGTATTGCTTTCTGGAGACCTTTCGTTCTTGCTAACGGATATATTTTGGCGCAGAAATAAATTATAAGATGCATAGCTAATATTAAAAAAAAGTGAATCTTATCGACCCTCTTTTAGTAAATTTATAATACTTCCTGTTGCCGCAGTCTATAATCTCGAAGTTTTAAGTTATGTATTTGGTATGAGACATGAGTTTATAAAAAAATAATGAAACTAACGGCTAAACACTAGAGGTGAGGATAACTTATTCTATTATTATATATATTATTGGTGATACATATTATTTTCCCTGACTTCCGCATACACCATTATGTTTCCCAGGAATAAAAATATGCTATCTATTCTATTCAAAATATATGTAGAAATATTTTGCACATTATTTTTAAAACACCCTCAGTGTATATTCCTGCTCGGTTTACTATTATTTTGAAATACATTCCTTTTTCTTACTTTTAATATACTACTCCCTCTGTTGACATAAAATTCGGAGGCATTTTTTTTTATTTGGTGTTTGCAAGATCATCTTTGCGGCAAATTTTATTATTTGTGGAGGTCTTCTTCGAGAAAATTTACGCACGCATTCGCTTTAATTCCATTGTATTCGCGTAGACCAAAAAACGGTCCCATTAAACGTTTACGACGCTTTAACATCCATTTGGGACGTGTAATTTCATCTCCTCTCAAAAGTTGCACGTGTGGTGAACGCGTATTGGGTTTCGCAATAAAATCAAAACAACACAGTAAAATCGTACGATGTCGTTTGCCTCCCGAGTAGGTACCTGTTTGATGAAATAATATACAATATAACTTTCTTGCTTCGGTGCGCCCTCAGCGCCACAATGGGCAATTCAGGCTGGTCTTCCACCGTAAAACCGCGCCGGCTCTAAACCGCGCTAGTCATCTCGTGTAATTCTGCACGGACGAAGCTAATTTTAAAAGTGCGAAGAAAATTTAATTCCGGCGAATTCTAATTGAGTTCGCATTCTTGTCATTTAATACACAAGCAGTTACCGTGGAGGTTTCACGGGAAATGTTACCTAAAATTCAGCAAGCAGTAGCAGTACCATAAGGTTGCAATTAAATTACGAAGTTTTCCGGTTAGATAAATAGCTACGGTTTAGAGCGAGTTGCGACTGAATTAACGTCTGAAATCTCTTTAAGTCCCAAGCGTAAATAAAAAAAAAAATGTAATTGTCTGTAAAACTATTTCTACGCTGTTAGAATGCATTCTTTAAACCAAGGAAATAACTTGAAGCATAATTCTGTGTTTCAAAATATTGCATTTTTATGATGAATTATTTTCTTAATTTCAATTAATTTTATATAAGGAACAACAATATAATTAATACACAAACTATATAGTTCAAACAAAATTCAAAATTTCGTCAAACTGAAGTTGTTTGTACACTTCAAAGCATTTATTCCTATTGATCAATAAAATTTTCGTTAAATTTAATATTTTATCACATAAAAAAGTCATTTCTAAATAAGCTAAAGCATAGTTCTATCCCAATAAAAAGGATTCTTTAAAACATAGATCTTAATTTTCTAAGCATATTTCTTTGTTCAAATACAATATTATTTATACTAAAAAAAACACGTTTCTCTAATGAAAGAATATGTGAGTAAATTAGAACACTTTTGAAATTCAAAAGAAACCTTTTTATTAGATTCAATATTTTGTTACACAGAAACACACAAGGTTACAAAGAAGATTACCATTACACAATCCTAACCGATAATTTGCAAACATAGATGGCGGCACAAGATACTTATTCCTACGAATAAAAAGAACTGTTTCATATGTATTTTATAAAGGTAACTCAAAAATTCAGACAATTTAGCAAGGTACCTTCTAGGATACGGCTCCCTTCTGCATTATGTAATTTAAGTATTTCTTCCCCATAGATGTAGAGCAAAACCTCAAGAACCAAGCCACACTGACAAGGGAACACCGGCGGGTGTCCCCCTCCGATTTCGATGAAACTTAACAGATCGAAAGAGTACCTTAAAATAAGAGACACGTATTTTTTTTTATCGGCGGAACCGCAAGATTTTGGGGTACAGCCCCCTCCAAAGTTTGGACGATTTTTCAATTTTTGCAAATATTTCCAAAATTATAACAGATATTAAATTTTCTTCTTAACATAATTTGCAGCATATTGCATGGCCCTAAGGGTGGCGTCGTCCATATTCGCAAAAAGTTAATAACGGGGGACGGGGTACCCCGTACCCCCCATTTTTCTTACATTTTTTCTTTTTCTTATTCATCAAAAGAAGGCCGATTTTACATAGAATACGATGATGTATAACAAGTTTAGAAAATTAATAATTGTAAAAATAGAAAAATAATAATAAAGCTTCAAAATTAATAAACTTGTCTATTGATATAAATTAAATGAACTATAACAGAAATAAGTTTTTATCCTTAACCAGCATAATACATGGTCTCAAGGTAGATATCTTCATAAAAAGCTAATAACGGGGGACGGGGTACCCCATACCCCCGCATTTTTTAATAATAAGGTTATTCATTATTCATCAAAAAAAGATCGCTTTTATATAGAAAACAATGGTAATAAATTAGGAGGATTAATAATAAAAATAATTGTAATAATAATAATATAGTACATTAACAACAATTATTTGTTATCGTTACTCCGCTGTTCTCCTTACTTAAATATTTCTTAATTTAGAATTGTATCTACTCGACAAGCTATGGTCAAACCTTTCTGTGCCTACTAATGCTATATACTATACGAAACTTTTATCGGTGGTAGCAATATAAATCGTTTTATCAACTGCAGTTAGTGACTGCGTTTTATATATTTCCTTAATAAAATGTTATTCATTCTTAGAATACCATAATACTTTACTGCGTATATATGAACAAATTTGCTACACAGGACGATAGATTAAATAATACATACATATATATTTTTTAATTCATTTCAAGTTTCTCGTGCAATGTAGGTGTACAATCTAAGTATTCAATGGAGCATAAATATAACTAATGTGTTTGTAACGATTATAACATTTCGGAAAGAATAGAACAGAATTAGAAAAACATTATAATGCTTATAAATGTTTAAATACATGACATACTGTAATGCGATTATTGGTATATATGTATTGCAATAGCGAACAAGATTAATATACATACAGTAATTAAGCTATGTAAGTATTACAGTAGTGAGAGTCTGTGTAAAAGTGTTTAAAACACAGATTTTGTTTGCACCATCAACACCGCACAATAGCTGGTTTATTGCAAATACTACACAAGAGTGTAGACTGCGCATCTTTGTTAAAACTAAACTCTACAGGATTTTTAAAGGTCCCAGGTCTTTCCTCAACGTATCCACTCTTATACCACGAGTACTTGAATACGTCGAAAAATCTTGGGAAAGAAAACTGATTATGGGTTAGGGATTGCAACTTAATAATATTATTTCTCTGATGTAAATCTATCTCGTAGTTCATAAGAATCACTTCTAATGTTCTCATTTGGAATACTCGTCTTATATACCTATTTCCTAAATGCAGACGTGACCACTTAAACGTTCGTGGTTAACTACTATGCATTCGGGGATTTATTTTTATTTATATAATAATATGATTAATCACCAGATCCCTTATCGCGTTAAATTTATAATGCAAATTACCAATTATATCTGAAGTGTCTGAATAATTAATTAAACTCACGTATGCGTAGATAAGTGCATATCAAATTCATCACAATAGACACGTACATATATTTATTTTGAGTTATTATTACTATTATTAATTTTCTAAATTTATTATACATCACCGTTTTCTATGTAAAAGCGATCTTTTTTTGATGAATAATGAATAAACTTATTATTAAAAAAATGCGGGGGTATGGGGTACCCCGTCCCCCGTTATTAACTTTTTATGAAGATATCTACCTTGAGACCATGTATTATGCTGGAAATTATGTTGAGGATAAAAACTTATTTCTGTTATAGTTCATTTGATTTATATCAATAGACAAGTTATTAATTTTGAAGCTTTATTATTATTTTTCTATTTTTACAATTATTAATTTTCTAAACTTGTTATACATCATCGTATTCTATGTAAAATCGGCCTTCTTTTGATGAATAAGAAAAAGAAAAAATGTAAAAAAATGGGGGGTACGGGGTACCCCGTCCCCCGTTATTAACTTTTTGCGAATACGGACGACGCCACCCTTAGGGCCATGCAATATGCTGCAAATTATGTTAAGAAGAAAATTTAATATCTGTTATAATTTTGGAAATATTTGCAAAAATTGAAGAATCGTCCAAACTTTGGAGGGGGCTGTACCCCAAAATCGTGCGGTTCCGCCGATAAAAAAAAATACGTGTCTCTTATTTTAAGGTACTCTTTCGATCTGTTAAGTTTCATCGAAATCGGAGGGGGACACCCGCCGGTGTTCCCTTGTGAGTGCACTAACAGTAAATAGCTTTGAGTCTAGTCTGGTATGGGTGTACTTAAATAATATAGCACAGCTGGTCATGACAAATAAGGTCACACTAGTATGGGTGCCAGGGCATTCTCAAATTAAAGGTAACCAGGTGGCTAACCAATTAGCCAACTTCTATGGGCCAGAACATATTTAGTTTAATGTATGATATGTAGTTTAATGTATGATATGTAGTTTAATGTGTAGTATTTCTCTGAATGAAGAAAGCTTTCAATATAGGGATATTAATTACAATTTTATGTTATCTATAAGAAATTTATTTACCGGTTGCATTTTCATTCCCGCCGAAATTTAGTAGGCTAGGATAATTGTTGTTCATGCTGTGATCCTAAAGTTTAATGATAAAGACCTTGCGATCACAATGTAGTAGAATATAAGGTATTGAAGCAAGAAAATGATAATCGGAGAAAAAATGGGTTTTTGCAAGAGGTTAATTTATTTTATGTGGAAGAGTTTTTGGTGTTAAATGATGAACATCCCCAAATGTTACTGTAACCGATTAGCGCTTAAGATTTTGTAATACAGATATTACATTTTTCGTTAGTTGTTGCTTTCATTCATGCTAGAAGCTAGCTTGTTAGATAAGTGCAAGATAATATCCGCTTTATAATAGACCTTATATGGCTACAGTAGTAGATGCGAATGCTCTCTGTGTTACTAACACTAATAATGAATAATATTAAAAATTGTAGTTTCAGAATGAGAAGCTGAGTTACTGCTCATTTTCTATAAATTATAAGAAGTACTCTCTCGTAAACTTGGAAACCTTTCATTGAAATTATAACTGTGTCATCGACATGGAAAAGAGAATCACCTTTAACCCTGCAGTGAACGCGTAGGGTCTCTCAGACCCAATCAAAAATTTATTTTGTGTTTATTTGCTGTTGAGAATACGTATGATCTTGCGCGCTGCAGTACCTTCAAACTAAGTCATAATACATATTCTACAATCGTTGTCACGCCGTAGTGTGAATAGCATCGGTACTATGGTAAGTTTCGGTCCATTAGACCCAACGTGTCCTTTAGTGTAAGTATTTCTTTCTGAGTTACTATGGATAAATCACAACACAAATCGGTTTTTTAGTAGTGAAATGGATCCTTACGAAATAGAAATAGAAAGATTGAGACGGTTACATAAGGAAGTTAGCTCAGATGACGAAAATTATTCCGATTCGGATGATTCCATTGACAACGCAGAAGGAGGAGAAATTAGCGAGCATAATACGGATTCCGAACAAGAAATAAAAGAAGATGAATTTCTTGAAGAAGCAACTGTTCAAACTACTATTGGCAGTCGTGTCCATTTGTATTTGCAAGCAAAAGATGGCACTAAGTGGAATAAACAGTGCTCAGTTAAAACTATTCGAACAAGACAGGAGAACATAACTATAAAACTTCCAGGAGTTACTGGAGATGCCATCATATCCAGAAGAATGCTGGCAGCTTTTTTCGACAATGCTATAATGTTTGAATTGGTCGAAAATACCAATATATACATTGAAAGTATACGTGACCGGTATACAAATAAATCCGATGCAAGACCAACAGATATACTAGAACTTAGAACTCTTGTTGGTTTACTCTATCTAGCCGGTATATATCACGGAGGTAGAAGGTCCATTTATGAATTTTTGTCCACGGATGGAACGGGTATAGAGATGTTCCCAGCCACAATGGCGCTTAGAAGATTCCGTTTCCTAATGCGATTTGTGCGAATGGACGACATTCGAATTAGAAATGAGCGTAAACAAGAGGATAACCTAGCACCAGTCAGAAAGTTATTTGAAGACGTAGTAGGAAATAGTCAGAAACACTACACAATAGGTGAGTACGCTACCCTTGATGAAATGCTTTGGGCATTCCGAGGTCGTTGCCGCTTTAGAATATACCTCCCAAATAAACCGGCACGATATGGCATAAAGATTTTTGCATTGGTCGACTCCCGCACTTTTCACACATATTTTATGGAAGTTTATTGTGGTAAACAACCTCAACGTCCATTTTTTGTAAGCAATACTTCTTATGAAGTAGTCAATAAACTTTGTTTTCCAATTTCCAAAACAAGGAGAAATATTACCATGGATAATTGGGTCACCTCCGTTGATGCGGCCAATAATTTATTACAAAATCATAAGTTGACTATTGTTGGAACATGACGTAAAAACAAACCCCAAATACCCAAAGAGTTTTTCGTCAAGAGACCTGAGAAGTCCATCATGTTTGGGTTCACCAAAGACACGACAATAGTTTCATACGTTCCAAAGCCAAATAAACAAAAGTTATATTACTGTCAACTCTCTACCCCGATGACGCGATTGATCCGGCGTCCGATGAAGACAACAAACCTGACATCATAACGTTCTATAATTCCACGAAAGGTGGAGTTGATACAGTAGATCAACTTACCGCAAAATATACTGCGGCCAGAAATACGCGTAGGTGGCCCGTGGTAATCTTGTATGGACTCCTAAATATCGCCGCAATAAACGCATTTGTTATACAGGCTGTCTGTAAAAGGTCTTTACACACGCCTACCATATATTCCTTAGACCAAAATAAGCCGATTGTGAAACAAGCTTCATCCGTAAACAAAATAGTGTTGCCAAAGTTTAAATCTGCTTCTCTTTGCCCATTAACAAAGCGACAAAAATCCAGGCGTATTTCGGGATCATGTTCTAAAAGATCTTGAACTGCTATTTTATGGTATGGATATAGCAACTGTTCTCTAATTACTGCGTGAACGACATCTTTACATACTCCTACTTCCCTACCTATTCGTCTAGTACTTATTTCTGGATCTTCTTCAACACGTTCTAAAATTGCTTCTTCAACTTCAGGAACCCTTACAAAACGCTGCCTTCCATAATCAGCGGTTGCAGGAGCAAAGCAACCGGTCTTCCGAAGACGTCGCTCAACGGCAGCAAAACGTTGGGTGACTTGGTATTCGACGATTTGGAAACCTTTCAGAATACACCCTAACACACTCTCGAGTATTTCCTTCACAAAATCCAAATACCAATATATTCTGCATTCGTGTATTGTAAGGCCATGATAAATCACGAAGCTTTAAGGTATTTTAGATTTGACACTATTATTATTTAGCCATGCGAAATTAATTTGTTGATGATAGAAATCATAGGCGACTGGATTACTTTTTGCTTTTTTCAACCGTACCACCATAAGCACTTTTTTTCGTTTTTCTCGAAAACGAATAAAAATAAGAAAATTTTACAAGAGACATAATTTGATTGCTTTTGAATACTCTATCGAATAAAAATTATTTCGTGTCTCTACTATAGACAGTAAAAAAATTATGTTAGGTTTCATAATGGTCATGCGGGTTTCATTCACTTCCGGTATTAGTATTTTCTTGAAATTTTCTCAAAACATTCGTCCAATAATACTAACTAACCATGCCAAATCTTATTAAAATCGCATAAGCCGTTTTGAATTTATAATAAAAAAGCGATTTCAAAATTTTAACTTTAAGGCCGCATAGCGCCCAAAGTAAGCGACTTTGGACTAAGATAAGTTTACTTAAATCGGCTTATTTTGGTCTAAGGAATACGTGGTAGGCGTGTGTAAAGACCTTTTACAGATACCTTATATATAAAAGCAATTCAAATCAAGGCGTGAATTCAAAAAATTCGCGCAGAATATTTTTGAAACAACTTTATTATTAGATTATATGAAAACAAGAGCTTAATCTCAATACTTACCAAGAGAGATTCGGCAGCTTACAGCTAGACTTAGTGTTACAGAAAGGCTAGAGCCAACCGATAGTGTCGAAAATCAACGCGGAAGATGTGCGTTCTGTAAAGATCGCAAAACCAGATATAAATGCCGGTTTTGACAAAAATTTATTTGCCTGCAACATAACGTATATGTTTGTGAAGTATGCGCGGCCAGATGTGCAGACTAGGACCATTTACTACGGGAAATGAAGAACAATGCCCAAAAGTTAGATACATTTTATTTTTTTTTGTAATTTTCTATTTTAGATGTGGGAAAAAAATTATTTTCAGTTTATTTTGTTAATTTCTGGTATTATTAAGAAATAAATAAATTACTTTCTCAAAATTCCATGTCTATTTGGAAAATATAGGTTTTCCTTTCCTGGGCTCGTCAGACCCGACGCGTCCTTTCGTGCAACATTTTTTCACGCGTTCACCGCAGTGTTAAAGCAACAATTTTAATCTTAAACCTAATACGTGAATGAATCCGATTTATACCATTTTGCTCGTACTACAACGGTATCGTGATATGTTAAATGGCGAGTGAGTAATTCACGTTCAGTAGAATCGTGACAAAATTAAAATTTCCCAATGCTATGGTCGTAAAATTTCCAGGTCATTGATCCGAAGCGTTTAATTTCAATCACTGATCAAGAAAATATTTGCCTTCTCTTTTTCGTCGCCTTGTCATTTGCGCCGTCCGATCAACAATAACACTCTCTGCGAACAATCCGGAGAAGCGGATTACTGTGTTATTGCCTTTAGCAATCTGCTATCCCCGTCACGGTTCGACAATAATACAAGAACGGCGACCTATAATTATTTGTTGAATACCGTCGACCCTAACGACCAGAGTAAAATCGAATTGTGTGTGTCTTGCCTGCCGACTTTAATCGCTGTTTTTATTACGCGCCCGCGTACTTTCACTGGAACCGTTACGAGACACACGAGACAGTTATTATCTTGCAATAAAAATGAAAGAGAAAAAAAAAGGTGGGCACATACGTAAATCGCCATTAAAACTCCCTGTTCCATGACATATAAATTGATAACAACAGCGGGCGATTATGTTATGCATTTTTATTACGGTGCTCTTACGCAACGACCGGTTTAATTGATCCGATTCTCGAACCGTAAATAACTCGCTCAGTTCGGGCGCGATGGAGAAAGCAACTCGTGTGGAACATATTTTCGAAGGCGGTCGATTTATTTTTTCCGTTGTGTGTGATTTGAAAGTCAAGCACGCGCTTTATGTTCCCAGCGAAATCGCATACCGTGGCAAATGACAGCTTAAACTATAACACAGTTGCATAATTATATATAATCATATCATAACAGAAAATTCTTCCAGTTCAATAAAAATACTAAATAGAAATCTTGAAAAACGAATTAGAATTAGAAGAACACTACTGAAAAATAAAAAAAGAAGAATAGAAGAAATATTTGAGTATTAAGGAATTAACAGTAGCTTCTATCATTTGATTTAATAATATTACACAGAAAGAGATTCATAAAGGCAGTAAATAGTAAGAAAGGATAAATAAATCGTCATAACATAATAATTATTTAAGAAACTTAATATAATTAAAGAACGAAATAAAAAAGCTAAACACGGAAATGAAAGAGGCTAAACTCGAATTGAGAAGGAAGGAAGAAAAGTGGGAGAAGGAAAAGATTCAATTGATAAGGAAAATGAAGAAACTGGAAGATAAAACCGAGAGTGACGAGAAATATAAAAGAAAGAACAATATTATACCTAATTAAGGGCAATGAATATCCGTGTAAATCGAGAGAAAGACAGAGTAGAACAATTCTTATGGGGCGAACTGCAGGTACGCACTAAAGTAAAGAAATAAGATATGATAAAACGAGGTCAAGGATTCGAAATAATAAAGGCAGGAGTGGAAACATTAGAAGAAAAGTAACAAATAATAAAGGTGAAAAACAAGTTAAAAGATACAAACAAATACATTGACAGTGACTTAACAAGGGAGGAAAGATTTATCTAAAAAGAATTAAGAAGTTTTGCGAGGGATGAAAGAAGTAAAGGAAGCCAAGTAAAAGTGGGCTCCAAAAATATAGTAGTTAACAGAGATATCTGTGAATGGGATAAAGAGAAACGAAGGGTAAAAGATAGAAACTCGAGAAGATGAGATGGCTACATTGGCGAAGAATTGGACAACGAATAAGGACAAGAACTTAAACCTGCAGATGGAAACGGAACACGGAGAAGAAAAATGAAACGAAACTATTGGGAAAAGAAAATAACAAAAACCAAAAATAGATACAAAGACAGTTGAAGTTAGGAATGGAAAGGTATGGAAGAATTAAAAGCCAAGGGTCTCCGAGGCCTGTAACGCTAATATATACAGGATTAGTAAAAAGTATGGAGAGGGCAATTTATTGTCGTTTATATTCATTTCATTTTGTTAAGAAAATTTCATTTACATTTCAGGATACTTGAATTTTTTGTTTCTTCATTTGTTTTTAAGTACCTTTCCACGTAATTTTTTTAAATCGGAACTTATGCATTTTACTCTAGCATTCAATAGATCTTTTTCTCTTTACAATAATATTTTTTTTTTAAGTTATGTTAATAATAGTATCTGATTTCAACAAGATGGCGCCCCACCTCATTATGGTGGAAATATCTGCACAACGTTTTTCCTACCAGATGGATTGGGATACGAGGAAACATTGAACACATTTGATATTAATTCAATATTTTATTTTATAATATTGCAGACGAAATGTGTATATCTAAATTGGTACACGCATATATTCAAAGGATAAAACATTCTGGTTTTTAATAACCCAAAATGTAATTCACACAAATTTAGGAATATTTTTCTCTTAAAACCTGCTACTGAATATAGCTTTTACTGGGTAACAAGCTATTGTGAAATTTACTTGCCTGTATACTTGTTATTCACATAACTTGTTAATTATCCTGTCTTTGTAACACTTTCGGCAATTGGATAAATGAAATTGTAACATTTTTTTGCTTTATATTTCCCTTAGTATTGTATAAGAAACTTTCTTGTAAAGTCAAACACATTTCATTATTACATTAATTAAGGCTTGAAATTCGTAACCAACTCTGTTACTGTAAGTATCCGCTTTCGAAATTACTTTACAATTCCTAGTAGTATCTAATATTTCAATGGCGTACACAATTCCAAATCAACACAGATACAACCTAAAGTCGAAGATGTTTTAATCAAATGAAATTCCTGCAAATATCCTTCTCATTATTTACTATTCGGGTTAGTAGCAGGGTTACGTTGAAAGCGGGAACGATGGCACTGCCGCACCGACTGCCAGGGTGCTCATTGTATCACTTGCGTTCATTAATTTCACGTCACATTAATTCGAATTCTTTTTTATCGGTATTTTCCAACGCCAGTGATATTAAAATTCCAATTCCCGTAGAATTTGTGCCGCAGATGTAATTATGCACGTTTCGGTTAATTAACGCAGTAGTTATTTTTGAGCGCTGCGGTTGGCAGTAATATCGCGGTATCCAATTGTCGTGTAATATAAAAATTGTTCTCCGTTTCAGAAATGCGTCTACGGACTCCAGATAACGTTGTGCAATACGGTTTTGGTTAATTACAATCCGTTTTACAATATTCTGACATTCTCCGTCCTAATCAACATAAAACGTCTAACAGATAGACAAGGAAAAATGTTGAAGCTCGCACATCTAAGTGTTAAAGATGCTTCAAAATTAAGACCGTTTCTAGCTTAACGATTCAAATTTTAACGCTAAGTATGGCTGTAATTATTTACTAAAAGCGCTGTCTTCTGTTATATACAGTTAAACATTTTGTAATTTCGAGTATGTCGTCAGAAGTAAGGATATTATTTATATGGAAAACGTATAGTACGCTTAATAATGATGATATTAAGAGTAGGGAATATTCTCGGGTGATTATTCCATTAGCTTTCACTAGTATTGTGTTTTTTTAGATTTTGCTGTTTGGGGAATTTATGTAGGTATATATTTTATGTGCAGTATGTATACTCACAGCTATCTCCATCTATTCTAATTGGGAATAGCAATATGACAGGATGAGAATATTATTTATCTTTATCAATCTGGAAGTGCCCTTAGAAATTTGTTTCGAAACAAGTAAAAGTAAATCTTTCGTAAAAAAATAACGTCACAAGTTTAGTTTAATTTAAAATTGTAAAACGAAATACACTAAAAAAATTACACTTTTCCTACGGAAAATTCCTGTAATGTATAGGGCAAAATTACCAAAAATTGGGAAATTTACCTAAAGTTTAATAGTAAATTTCTTAATTTTTGGTAAATTCGCTGTACTGGACCTGCTGTACCTAGCTGGAGTTCGTCGTGCAAATCACCTGAATGCCGAAGATTTATGGAAAACCGATAGTACAGGCATTGAGGCATTTCGATTGACTATGAACATCAAGAGATGTAGATTTTTACTATCTTGCATAAGGTACGATGATATCTCAGTGAGAGATGAAAGGAAGTTATTAGATAGGCCAGCTCCTATAAGATATTTATTTGATACATTTGTTACATATTGTAACGATGCCTATAACTATTCTGAATTCGTAACGGTGGATGAGAAACTAGAAGCTTTTAGGGGAAACTGCAGCTTCAGGCAATATATTTCCAACAAACCAAATAAATACGGTTTAAAAATATTTGCTGCTTGTGATGCCAAATCTTTTTATACCAGTGCCATGGAATTTTACGTTGAACTTCAACCTGACAGACCGTATAAAAAGGATTCAGTGGATCCAACCGTAAGGTCACCTCAGATAATTGGTTTACGAGCATACCCTTAGATGACATCTGAAATTAAAGAAACCAACTCTTCTGGGAACAATTCAAAAAATAAACGAGAAATATCTAGAGAACTTATGCAGGGTTTGAATCGACCGGTTGGCTCTAGTATGTTTGTTTTCCAAGAAGATCGTACTTTAGTACCATAGGTCCCAAAAAAGAAAAAAAAAGCCACCGTTTTGCTTCTTTCAACGATGCATTTTGGTGATAATGAATGTACGTAGCAATAAAGCGGAGATGATTGAGCTTTACAATATTACAAAAGGAGGAATTGATGTTGTCGACAAGTTACGTGCTCAATATAACTGCGCCAGAAATACAAGGAGATGGGCTATAGTAATATTTTACAGTATGATGAATGTAGCAACTATAAATTCATTCATCATTCACACAGTGAATACTACCCTTCAACTAACACGAATCGTATAGAGACTTCATTAAAGGACTTGCCATAGAATTGGTTCATGATTATCAGAAAATAAGGCTGACATGGATAATTGTTCCCAGAACCTTGAAGAATCGTATTGCAGAAATATGTGGACTGCAAGAAGTACCCGAAGGAACGAGACACACTGAGGACCAAAAAGGCAGATGTGCTTTTTGTGATACTAAGAAAAATAGAAAAACTAAGTATTTCTGTTATATTGGTAAAAAGTATTTGTGTTTAGAGCACATCCGGCCAACTTCTCAAGATTGCAGTCCGCTAGAATCTCTGTAGGATGAAGTTCAAAGTTCATAACTATTTTTGGACTATGGAATCGCTTATTTTTGTTGAAGTATTGGTTTTTTTATATAGAATCATTCTATTACATTAGAAAACAATGTTTAGTTTATAAAAAAATATTTAGTATTCGTTTTCCATGCCATTTGATATTTCGCTGTATCATATTGACTTGTTAATTAAATAAATTTACAAAAGAATACTTTCTATGTGCTACAACTTTCAATGTAATTTACACTTTTTTTTGTTTAATGGTTCGGTCCCTAGGACCGATGCGCGTACTCGTGTTACAAAAACCGGTGCGACTACTGGAAGGTTAATAAAAAATAGGTGTTATCCATAATATAGCTAATAAATAATATATTTTCTTCTTATTTCTTCTATTTTCTTTATTGACATAGAAATGAAAAATTATATAAGTAATTTATCCGTATCCCTTTTATCCCAATTAAAAAATTAATTAATAAAGTCTCGATTAACAAAATTCACTTATGCATAACAGCAGGGAAATATACCGAGAAGTCTTAATACATAATTAACCTAGAAATTTTGAAAGAAGGTTCTCGGAAACCCTCTTCCCGCAATATTTAAGGACTTTCAATGAAATTACTGAAAATCAAGTAGATATAATAACCTATAATAAATTGAAAATAGGATACAGATAAGAACAATTAACCTTGTGTGAAAAGTAGTTGCCGTCAGTGCATACCTATGCTTATATAAATCAGACCGAGTAAATTTTGCACTTGCTTTCTAACGCAATCTAATTAACAACACCAAACAAAAAGTAATTAATTTTCTTAATAACTACACTCTTCCGTACCTCATTATGATGCAAATTTTCGCAAATGTGGTTTCTTCGTACGGGCACGCTTGAGAAATTCAGTTCATTAGAAACTTTAGGTGAAAATTGAATTAATATAATTAACACCAATTTTCTTTTCATATGAATACTGTTTGTGTCTAGTAATGGAATCAAAACTTTTTAGAATTGTATAATATTTTTAAACGTTTAGTATTAATTCTGACAAAAAAAGGATTAAAGGGAATGCTAACCAAACTGTAAGAAAATAAAACTTGGATAGATCAATAAGTTGCAGTTCGAATTATCCATAAAAGTATCTTTACTGCACTTCCTGTCTTTTCAATATCGCAGCTATAAAGGTGGCTTGAAAGTAACGATTTTGCCAGAACCCTTCGCACCATATTTCCGAATCGTAACAAATATTTTCACTATTCAAATAGGTATCTCATAGCAATAGATTCAATAAACATTGTATGGTTGCTTAAATTACTAATGTAACGCATAGCGAGCAATATGTTGCATAAAAATTCGGAACAACTATCTATATTTGCCATTCGAACGCATATTGAACGTCATTTAGGAACAAGTGTATATTTACATACTGGTTGGTACTAATTTGCATTTTATAAATACACACATGCGACAAAGCTATGCAAACATATGGTTATGTCAAAAAACGAGGCGCATAAATGTAACTGGAAACTGCTTGGGAACTGCGGCAATACTTTAAATATATACGTTGATACTACTTAATGACTTAATAACTCCAGGATATGTGGTGGTGCAGAGCTATTTTAGGGTCCAGAACCTGCCACTGGCTTAGCACCTAAAGTAGCTTAACAGAAAATCAACTTCTGGATAAAACAGAAGGCGAGACAATATATGAAAAATTATCCCGGTTCAGTGTGCAAAAAGAGCGTTTCACCAAATTATGGCAAAACCGGCTTTCCTTGAAGTTAACTGTAAAAGTGATAAAATAATTGATTTTCTTGTTACAGAATTCTACGCCAAATCTATTTCTGTAATAAGAATGAGTGCTAGCCCACTAGAATCAGGTATATAATCTTCGTTTCGTTGAAAACCTGAATAAGATCTCGTTGCAACTAAACTTATTTGTCAACTATGGACAATTTATCAAATTCAATAACAAGAAGTTTTTCTTCAGTCCATGTGTTGTAGTTTTTTACTAACTTGGTTTTCACTAATTAAAATTTGTTTTGTAAGGTAGAAATGCTTTATATCCTATTCCCCAAATAGTCAATTCGAACACATTAGTTACTACTTGTTTTACTTACATCATATTCTTCAAGGTCCTGTTCTTTTCTTTGCTGTTGTGGACGGGCGTAAATTTGTGGGGCCGCTACTCTGGGAACAGGCCTAGCCGTCTGTGGCTGGTATTGAATTTGATACTCTTGTGGTGTTTGAGCTTGTGTTAACGGCTGACTGGCAAATAGATTCGATGCTGAAAAATGTCCTCCTAATCCACCGCCTTGCTGCTGTTGAGCTTGTTGTGCCAACATCCTCTGTCTCGCTGCCCTTCTTTCAGCAGCGGCAACCGCTTGGTTCGCAAGCTCTTGTTGCTGAACAATTTGAAGTTGTTGAACGTATTGCGGTCCGCCTATGTGTTGCGCAGCTTTCTGGATCTAGAGAAATAGAAAAACTATTGTTACAGAATCTAAATATTTGACAAAGGAAAAGAAACAAAGCCTTAATGGTATGCAAAAATTTCTCAGGGGAAACTAGAAATGTGGCCCAATAACACTGCTTTAGATGTATACAGCAATGGTGAGACCAGTTATCACTTATAGGTCAGTGGTTTGATGTAGAAGAACTGAATTGACGCTCGCGAGAATGAACTTCTCTAAGGTTCAGCTAATGAAACGGTATTAATCTTACTTTTAAGTAATTATCAGGGATGGAACCACTAGGTATAGGACCCAATCTCCAAAGGGTGAACAAAGGTTGGACATGCATCGGGGAATATGCCAAAGAAATTCCAAAGAAATTACCACAATGCTTAACAGTAAGTGCAAATGGAATCTTGAAATTGAATAGAAATGGTATTAAATAGTGTGTGGATGGCTCAAAAACGAAAGAGGGAATGAATCAAATAGTTCGATAGTTTTAACAAATACTCGAGCATCTTCCAGACGGAAACATATGCTATTGAAAGATGCACCTAGTTCAGTATTGACAGAAGATACCGAAAGGAGGAGATCATCATAGTGTCTGATAGTCAAGCCGACTAAGATAGTTTAAAAGTACCTAGGAAATCTGTAGGAGTTATACAAAGGGCTTGATCACTCTTCTATGAGATGCGGTACAAACAGCACTCGAAGGAAATAAAATAAAAGATAATCTCGCTAGAAAAGAAGTTGAAATAACCTTTCTAAGACTCGAATGCTTTTGCAGCATAAGTAACAGCACAATATGAATGAAAGTAAGAGGCAAAGTAGAGCTGAAAAAATCCAGATGATCAAGAAGTTTGCAAAGAATATGACGTGCTAAAACTTTTGTAGTAACTCATAACATGAAAGAAATCTCTGGAGTGTATCCATTTAAGTAAAAAATGATCCTAACAAACCACCTCAGAATGAAAGAAGATCTGAAATGGCTTGAAATAGCAAAAGGAACAGAATGTAAATTCCATGCGGAACATAGTATAGCATCTTTTCACATTCTTTCAAGTTATGCAACATTATGCAAGGGCGCCACACCTAGGAGCATATGGCATGAATAGAGAAACCTACTGAACCTGTTTAAACACCATCAGCACTTTTTGACCGGAATATGATTGAACGACCAGCTGTAAGTGCAGCAAGAATATGGGGCACAATAGATTTTTAAGATCGCAGTGTATTACCACCCTTTTAGGTATATACATATAATAAAGCAAAATTATTTATCAAAATATTGCAATATTTGAATGCTTAATGACGGCTATATTAAATTCCATTAAAAGAAATCCGCATATCTAAATTAATATGATAGAACGCATTGTTAAAATGTAATAATTGCTCATAATGAAGTGGTGCAGTGAAAATTAATTTAATGCATAGGTAATTATTATGAATAAATCGCAAAGCCGAATTATTATTTCGTAAATACCATGGATATATTATTGGTTTCAATACAGTCTATGTTACAGAACCTAGCAAAATACAGATAACAATAGCCTATACTCTATTGAATGATATTTATTTTCGCAACATGCGCCAAACAATACAACATTAAAATTGGTTACATTTAGCTGCATTCATGCATCAGGTCTGAGCACGAATTTATAATTCTGAGAAACGCTTGACCTATTACAAATAAGTGACAGTACCGAGGATAATTAGACCTTTCAAATCAAACAAGTACCTACGTATTGTTTAAAGTGGTAAGCAGGGTATGATTAATTCAACACCGTAAATTTCCGTTCACATTTTTGCCTACATTCTGGCACAGTGACAACAAACAGTGATAATTCAGATAGAGTTGTTGCAATATTATGCTAAATATTTCGTATGCTTTATGATCTACTGTTGGTGACAATCGCATTCCGATATTAAGAATACATTATTTTTTTTTGCAATAGTAACGACATCTTGCAATTCGTACTTTCTATTATTATGAAACAGGTTGTTACTTGTTAAGTACAAGTAAGTTTGTTACAGATGATTTGCAATAAATAATATAGTGCGGGGATTTTTTGTTGCCATATCGTACCGAAAGAACTTATTACTATTAAACATGTTAAAATACCATCCCAACATATTGCCACAAAAAGTTTCATTAGGTTTTAATACCCATACAAACATGTAAATAGCCGTAGTTCGGTGTTGTAGTGTATAGTACGGTGTTCCTAACCTTATGAGCACGTGGTTTGCTCTTGGATGAGTTTGTTGTTTTTAAACTTTTCGATGTAATTACTACATTGTTTTACTCAATGAAGAAGCTAATAAAGAATTAGCGAAAGCTCAGATTAATATATGGAGAAATCGTTTTAATTTGAACAGCTTGGCTGCCTTACCAGTAACCTTTCACCTAACCATGAGTGAGTACAATTTCTCAGTATCTAGTGTAGTAGAGATTTGTCAAGCGAGTAATTGTACCCGAATAGTGGTGGAGGTGCCGGATATTAACACTTAATGAAGCTTTCCGTTACAATGATTATTTTTTTTTATACATTTTCCAGGGATACTAAAGATACTTCGCTTGGCATTATATTTGAAATTTCAGTATTTTTATTGTCAACAATAAGCTATTTGCTTCTGGATATGTGCGTAAGAATCAAACGAAATCCTTGCTCTTTATTCTGGTATTTATAGTACTTGCTCGCTTTTATTTGGACGAATGTCGATGATGCCTTTTATATAAACGCGTTTATTTTCTCAGAGCAAAAGTTATACCACACAATACCTAGTATATTATGAGATTACGATGTTTGACAAAATAAGAAGGCAAACTGATTAAAATTTGTATAAGAATTTCGTACAACGTAGTATCAATAAAGCATCACCCAACCTGCAAAATATAAAGAGGTGTCATCATTTACCATTTTATTCAACGAAAGCTTAAATTTATCAACTTTTCACGAATATTATTTATACTCCCAGATCTCATATTTATAGAAAGGTAAAAGTGATCACAATCATTTAATCTACTATTATAACACAGAAACATCAAACAACCATTAGAATTAAAAGAAGAAGGGAATAGCCCTGGATAGAAGACACTATTATAGCGGCGATAAAAAAAAGAACCACTACAAGAAAATGAGAAAACATCCAACAAATGATAGGTACAAAACTGAATACACTAACCAAAAAGAGTACACACACACCTTAATAAAAGACACCAAAATGAAATATTTTCAAAAACTGTTCAAAAACCACAATCAAGATCCAGGGAAAATCTGGAAACTCGTAAACCAGCACATAAAGAGCAAGCAAAGGATGCATAAAGAAATTTTAGAAATAACTAAAGAAGGTGGAGCACTTACTAGAAACTCAGTCGAAATGGCTAACGAGTTCAACAAATTCTTTACAACTATAGGAAAAACATTGGCAGAAAAGCACATTCAAGGAGATAAAAGACCAACAACAACCACTACTACAACGAGAATGCCACCTATTAAGTTTGGAAAAACATCTGAAAACGAGATATTGGCATTAATCGGTAGCATGAAAAATAATAAAGCCCCTGGTTTCGATAATATCACTACGAATATCATAAAAAATAGCAAAACAAAATTAGCTCCTTTGATATGTAGATTAGTTAATAAAACCCTAGATGAAGGTATATATCCAGACGACCTTAAGATGGCTTTAGTGATACCGTTACATAAAAAAGGAAGACCATGCGAATTGGAAAACTATAGACCAATTTCCTTACTAACAACATTGAATAAAATTGTGGAAAAAGTTATACAAACGAGAATTATGGAGCATGTACAAAAATATAGCATAATAAGTCCCAATCAGTATGCCTTCCAACAATCATCTTCAACAACATCTGCTGCGTACAACTTAATAAATAACATAAAACACGAACTGGATGCCAATAAAACGGTGGTAACAATTTTTATCGATATGATGAAAGCTTTTGATACCATATCTAAAGTTAAATTAATCGAAAAATTGGAATGGTATGGTTTTGAGGAAAAGGAGCTGAACTTGATAAAAACTTATTTATGCGAAAGACCGCAAGTAACAAAAATAATCGCAGAACAAAGTACCGTTATGTATGCTGAATATGGTCTGCCACAAGGAGGTACACTTCCCCCAATCCTGTACATTTTGTATACGAATGGTCTTTTAGATGACACATGCATAATGTATAGTGGACATAGCACAAAACAAATAGAAAGCAATATAAATATAGACATGGAGCTCTTGGAAAACTGGTGTTATAACAATCTTCTTACTATTAACGAAACCAAAACAGAATTTATGATCTTTACAAATAAGAAATTACAACATGATATACAAATAATTTTAAAGAAACAGAAACTAAAAGAAGTTCAAAATACTACATACCTAGGTTTGAAAATACGGATTACCTTAAAATGGGATATACATATACAATCGCTAATAGACAAAAATGCAAAATTAATAGCAGCAATTCATAAAATCAAACATGTTACCAGCAGCGTATAGAAAACCTATCTATCATGCACTGTTCACTTCAAACAACAGCTATCTGATCAATATTTGGGGAAACACAAGTAAACAACATATTTCGAAACTACAACGGCAGCAAAATAAAGTACTAAATGCTATCCAATATGGATTATAGAACACCGTCAACAGCCATATATAGGGAAACTGAAGAATTAAATATAACTCAGTCAATTGTATTCAATAACATACTATTGCTGTATAAATCTATCATGCACTGTTCACTTCAAACAACAGCTATCTGATCAATATTTGGGGAAACACAAGTAAACAACATATTTCGAAACTACAACGGCAGCAAAATAAAGTACTAAATGCTATCCAATATGGATTATAGAACACCGTCAACAGCCATATATAGGGAAACTGAAGAATTAAATATAACTCAGTCAATTGTATTCAATAACATACTATTGCTGTATAAAATTGAAAATAAACAAATAAAAATCAATGTAAAATTAACAACAAACAAAGAGATTCATGACTACAGAACACGAAGGGTATCACACATAAGAACAGAAAGATATAAACGCTTAAAGTATACGCAAATATTAACAACCGAAACAATTAACATGTACAACACTATACCCAAAAATATAAAACAACTCCGATATGTACAGTTTAAAAAGAAAGTGAAAGACATTATACGAAATAGAACGAAGTAAGAAGACACAACCAGACTAGACGACGGACGAAAACCAGGAGGCCCTCCATACCGGTAGCCCGGGATATCCAATCTCGAGGCGAAGAAGAGGGACGCAGCGGCAGCGATGTGTGTCCGTGTTATATTTTGAATATTTTTTTTTACATATCCTGTGTATGTATGTACATATATACGTATTATATGCCATAAAGTTAACTCAATAAATAAATAAATAAATACTATTAAAAGAATTCAGTTAAACTACGAAAAGACGGAAAAGTTTATTGATTGTCAAAAAATATTATACTACATGTTTTTTAATTAAGTTATTTATTAACTATAAACTTCCAAATTTCGTCTTTCTCTTGCAAATACTTTAGATGTTACAACGTGGCACCCGATAAAAACAAATAAGTGGGGTATTAGCCTTATAATAATTTTCCTAATTTTAAAATGTATGTGTATAATTCCCTATAATAATTTTGTAGTTTGCTTTTTAGGGTAATAACAATATCGTTTAAATTAATTCATATTTTAATTTATTCAAGATAAATACCCAAGTTATTAACATTAAAATAGCTATAAGGCGAGCTATGATATATATCAATTATGCGGTGGTATAACGTATATTAACGTTTTGTTCCTTATAAATTTTAAATAAAATACCTATTTTAATAGTTCTTGGAAATGAGTTATTGTCTCATTTTCTATTGTTTTCCTTATAATGCTATAAGTCTTGCGAATACAGATTGCGCTCATTGTCGGTGCTTTTAATGTGGTCGTTGTAAATTCACATAAAATATAACGATCGCAAGAAGATTTATGGCCGTTGTTCAGATGCTAGATTTATGGGAAATCAATAGGAACAAATTGTTTTAGTTTTAAGTACAGGTGGCTTATTTTTCTTGTGGAGTACATATATGGCAATTTACTGAATTGAATGAAGTGAAAACTGTTTCAACTACCATATTAGTAATCCGTTGCACACGTTGCTGTAATGCGAAGAAATGTGACTTTTCTAAAGCATTATCGGTAAAATATCATCATCGTTTTGTATGATATTTTTAAAGCACTGGCGCTACACGCATTAATAACCCATTTATTGTTCTTGACATGCAATTAACTTCATATACCTAGCTATTTGAACGAAAAAACAATATTTTTCCTGTTTGGTACTGCCACACTTCCTATGATCGAGTGTTTAAAAATTGTGTTACGCTCAGTTGTCTCCCTTGTTTTCGATAGCTATTGTTCCAACACGATAAATGTGTTCCAGTTTGACACCAACCTGCCGGAATATCATTCATAATAACTACAATGGGCAATAGCATGAACAGTTACCTACGCATTCATCACACACAGCATCAATTGTAATATAAAGGAATTCGTTTCATAACACTGGTCAACACATAACCCGCCTTAAATATTAGCCATATTTCTGAATACATTTGTGTAGTCAATTTTAGCCAATTACGTTTGCTTTACATATACTGTGCGAAGTATACTATGATGCCTTAATATTTAGTTGTTTATTTCCCCACACAGAGAAATAAAACAAAAGCTTCAAGGAACGACAAATACGTAAAAATTATTTTTTTTATATATTTCCAAGTAGCATCGTTTTGTTTAAAAGGTGTATGTTATATATAAAAGTGGTAATATTATTAAAAATATTAATTTCAATTTCATAAACGGGTTTTAAAAACTCCGTTTGATAAAGGTTTAATAAAACAGGAAATAATAATACTGATTTCCTATCGTTTCATTTCAACGTTTAATATACATCTTCTAACTTCAAAGAAAGAAACAAAAATTATATAGTTTTTCTTTATTAATGATAATTGGAAACCCTCGAAAATATGTGTTTTACCAACTTTAAAAACCTAAAATATTGGTTATATATCCGCATATAGAAAAAATGCATTTGAAAGAACAGTATTCTCTGAGCATTTTTTTTTCTAAATAATATCGCTGTAAGTAAAATAATCGATGTTAATAAAATAATTCTCTTAATAAGTTGTTCATGTCGATAAAAATGTTTATTTGGTTGAAATTAGTTCACATTCACGCATTATTGCGCATATATCGAAGTTCAGTGCAACCAGTTATCAGTTTGGTTTGGTGTGCGAAGCGTCTGGTACCTTATCAATTCTAAAACTGTAAGTACAAAATATAAAATTACGTGGTCACTTAAATGGTATCAAGAGATTCTTGTAGCTTTGCATGAATTAACCTTTTTCATTATTTTTATTTGCCTTTTATAGCAATGGTTTAAATAGCTTCTATCAATCATTTGATTTGTTTGTAGTACGAATTTGTTTGTTTCTATAAGTATACAGCTGCTAATGATAACACTGGTCAACAGTGAAATTGCTTCTTAGGTGAAAGTACCCAATCCTGAATGAATTCAACGTGCTGAACACGAATATCACATTGAAAAAAGTTGATTGGCTCACGTTCAAGAGATATTGACGTTTTGTCCATTGTATAGATGCTATTGCATAATGTAAGGCAATTTAGTGAGAAATTACGAAATTTTGCGTCATATTGCATCACCCCTTCATGCAAAGAAGTTAATGCAGCTGTAAGTTGGACAATCAGTAGAGATGCTCCACAAGGCCACTACAAACGGCAGGCCAAAAGAAGTCGAAAGCCAGAAGCAGACTAATGTTTTTTTACCATGTATTATAATATTGACATAAGTACACTTTTTCTGAAATATGCGTAAATGTTTTCTTACCATGTATTATAATATTGACATAAGTACACTTTTTCTGAAATATGCGTACATATTACAGAAAACCCGTAGCCAATTCAGCTTTTTCTTAGTCATTTTCGTGTTCAGCACATTGAATTCATTAAGAAATGACTATTTTCAGCTTGGAAGCATGAACTTTTCGAAAATTTGTTGCCCAGTGTAATCGAAGAGAAAATAGCAATTAAAATTCTATAGCTTTATTTCCCATATAGTGATATGATGCTCTATCAGATTGTGAGCTATTTCATTCGATGGCACAATTCTTGTGTGATCGCAACTTTAACAAACTTGGAAACGTAGATAAGGGTTGCATATACCCTTTTGTCTCTAAGCAACTAGCAGGTTAGTATCGACATCAAATTGTAGTATTGGCCGAAAAATTGACACCTATTATACAAAATAATGCATCTTTGGTTTTTTTTTTTAATTTTTAACTTATTATGCATAAGAACTTATGGAAGAAGCTAGTATATTATACTACCATCGTGTAAAAAAAGAATTTAGTACACTTGTTGGCTATTGAATGGGAAATTTACTGTCCGTACCATTATAAAAATTCCTCTAAGGTAATCTCATCTCTGAATTGTCACAGGGGACCTTATAATATCATAATGTGAGAATCGTACAACATCGTAAATAAATCATTACAGTTTGCATTAAATAATATTAATATTTCCGGTTAGTGCTAGTAAATTCAGTATTTTACAGTATCTGGTACCTAACCTATATTAGAATGGTATTTATTATTATATTATTATATTTAGTTATAAGTGTTTCGATGTCTACTTTAAACAAAAGAATTGCAGTAATGTATTACCTTTTTGGAATAACGTGTAAAACTTACAAGAACTTTTTCATAATTTCACTATGTTTCAAATATAGCTGAGCAAATCAATAATATTATTCATGAGTCATCCGATAGTTCCAATAGGACGTGCGTGTCTATTGTTCTGGACTCCATCACTTATAGCGTTTTCGACTTATTGCACTTTACGCGTGGAGTATATCTATCTCCCTTACTAATATTATGTATTAAAATAAGATGGAAATACAATCAGTGGATAAAAGTGCAGTAAGTCGAGAACGCTATTAGTTTGAATATACATTTTTAAGTCGGTGTCTTCCGATTCTATAATAATTGTATAGTGTTGTCTTTTGTGTCATGTACACATAACCAGTGGCAATACGAAGGTACTTATTCTGCATCTGATATTTCCAGAGAGTATTATTAAATGGTCAAGGTAGTTACATTTTATAAAGAGAACACATTTTAATATGCCAGGTACCTAATGATGTATGCACTTTATATTTTGAAAGTCGCTCTAGAGATATCATGACGGCAAAAATCAATCATCACTTTTATGCACACCATTAATGGGGTGAAAGTTTTCTAAGTATCCACGGAAATTTTCTAATACCGTGTATGAGATCCAAACATGGGCACCAGATAACTACTAGCAAACCGCACGCAATGTAGCAACGGAGAAAACGACACAAGAGCGGTTACGAAATTAAAGCGTTAAGAACCAATTGTTTTAGTAAGCTGTATCGTACTCTATTTCGTCGGATTCATGGGTCATCGAATGACCAAATTTGTATCTCGCATATGGTACACTGGTGGTATCTAATCTTAGGACACGCATCGAGCCCCGAATCTTTTCGTAACTATAGCTGTCTCTCTCATTCCCCCTCGCCTAAGCGAGACCCGAGCAAGGGATGGCAATAGCCACGGAAAGGTTTGCCTCGATGCGTGTCCTAAAATTAGATACCACCAGTGTACATAACACCATATTTTAAGCGTATTAAAACGCTAATAATCATAAATGAAATGGTCATTATTCTGTTGAATGAATCTTCAATATTTATTGCACTAATGGCTCGCGAACCACAAGTATACCAGGTGTCCAACGTTTAAATGAATATGTACCTAATAAATTTTTTATTATTTTTAGAGATAAGGAAAACATCTTTAACTAGTTTTACGTTATCTGAAACAAGAAGAAACATCAATCAAACTTGATTTCTTGGAATAATATTTTTAAGAGAATAAAGAAGTTGAAAAAGGAATTTATTTAAATCTCACAAAAAAGACGTTTTTTTCGCCATTATATTTCCTTACTTCAAATATTATTTATAATTTCGGCAGCTTTATTTTGCTATCGTAGTAATTGCTGGTTATGATATTAGGATTTGTTCTTATAAAATTTGCAATTTTACACTTCCAATGAATTCACAGGTATAATACATACGTATTATTGAGGAATGTCAGAAAAACTCTTCTGAAGAAATTGGATTATATCAAGAACGTTTTCTAAATCATCGCATTATGGGAAAAAAGGGGCACAGAATATTATCCTAGCTGAAAGCAGGTTCATAATGGAAGTCTTACTGAAATGAACATACTGTTAATGTGTTGGCCTAAGTCAGTAAAAACTGAAGTTTCCAGTCTTATATTAACAAGTGAACTTCTATAAGTATCGTTCCGAGAATTCTTAAGGACATTAAAGATTATCCGTTTAAAATACACCTCATCAAAGGTTTTCAAACAATATAAGGAATTAATGTTTGAGCTAGTATATTTAATAGGCACTTTATTGGGCCTTACATTTTCTAAGGTACTTTAACAGCAATGCACTATTTAAACTTTCTACAACATCTGCTACCAGGACATTTAGAAGATATTTTTCTGTTAGAATAGCTTTCAGTAGTGTGGCAACAAGATGAAGCACCAGCCTATAACACGGTAATGGTAACTGAATACCTAAACACAGTATTCCAACAAAGGCAGATTAGTCAATGAGCCCAATCAGATGACCTAACTATTGACTTGACCCCATTGGATGTTGGACACCAAGATACAGTTTATCGAAGGCAATTAAAAAATCGTGCAATTAGTGGCATAATTACACCTCCCACAAGTATTACCGCCTGTATTGTCAGCTAAGATTAACATGGTTCAAAGCTTATGTGGAGGCTGAAGGAATTCAAACACTAGCTTAAATAATTAACTCAAAAAAGAGCTTAATTTATGGAAAATATATTTCATTTATAAATTACACATATGCATATTGTTATCTTTTGCAATAATAAAGATACTTGATGGTGTGAATGTGAATGATGAATGATTATAAGATAGACACGGTAATTTGAGTAGCAAAAATCTTTAACAAGTTAACAACCGAATGATTTTCATTTTATATTTATAGCATATGGTGTAGCTTGAGAGGTATACAGCAACGTTTTGGCTGTCTCCAATAGCCATCTTCTAGCTTAAGTATATACATATATATGTTCTGTATGTATTGTGTTCGTTGTTAGTTTTGTATGTTTCTCGTAATTGACGTGGTCTATGTCATATTGACAATTATGAATATTTATATTTATACTATTTATATAGTTTAGCGCATCAAATAGAACAGTCATTACAGTAACAACAGTTTTATCAATTATAAAGATAAATAATAAAATAAGGGTGGATATAATTTGATACCTTTGTGTTACCAAAGACCAGTAAATTTGTATTGTCAGGTGAATATGGAAAAGATTGGTGAGGATACCAATTGAAAAAGGAATTGTTAAGGGTGGTTACCCTGCATATTGTATGGGTGTGTTTAGTCATTTTTGGGGAAAACTCGTTCTTATATATTACTGGTTCATCTTCCTATTTTCAAAAATAAAAAACCTGTTACCCTTTAATTTGATCGTGGTACACTCGTGTATATGAAATATTTGTCAAAATCTCAATACCTTTGAACATGCTACTGAATGCCTAATTGCTTAAGTGGATGGAGATCGTATATCTATTTACAGCAAAGTAAACAAACTTTTAGGATACTTGAATTACATCAGAGGTATGAATGGGTGAAGAAGCGTTATGGGTTGTCTTCGGTATTAGAACTAATGCGGTATTTGAATACATCATCTACTCACTTTGAAGATTTACCGTAAACTTTGTACATAATTGAAACTATTGATTATGTTATACGATTCGATGTATTTGTAATAGAATTCCTAACGTTGCTCTTCATACACTTTGTTCCTAACGTTGAGACCTTCCCTTGGAAACCTAATCATCCCGAATTACGTTACATTCCACCAATCTATTTGTTTGTACTTACTTGTCTATCTACGTTCGTAGGTAAAAGTAATTGGGGCACGACCTGCGTTGGAGGACCGAAGGATTGACTTTGTGGTTGATAATACGGAGCCTGCGGTTGAACCGGTTGTGGAGCCGTAATATACGAGGGTTGTGACTGTTGAGGCGTTAGCGATTGTGCATGACTATATTGTATTGCCGAATAGCCCGGATTGGACGCTGGTGCAGAAATAACACTAGACACCAGTGCCAGATAGCACAGCGCGACAGCACCACTACTACTAATCATTTTCAGCACGAATTCTAAGGGTAACAACGACCGGTCAAGACCGTTTCCGTGTAAATTCCGCTGGATTCGTATTAAGTGCAAAGTGTTGTATTTATACGTTCGGGCTCCCTACTTTAAGGCAACGCTCTCGATATATACCCACCACCTCGTAGGCAGGCAAAACTTTCATGTAGAGAAAGGTAATTGCACAATATTGCAGGGTCACTATATTATCGTCGAGATAGATACGGAAATAAATAATCAAAAGGATTAAAAAATTAAAATGTTTCTTGCTGGGTTTTTCGTTCGAATGAATGGGTTTCATTGAAACTTATTCCAAATAACACTCTTTTTTTGTCTCTGTAAATACGCCACGGTTATCCATTATTTTTCAGAGAGCTTTTTTCTTTGGAATGTTACAATATTATAATTGTACCGCAGCTTACGCGCTGTGATGAAATTTGGGAAAGTTTTGTTTACATAATTAACACATAGGTACCTGTGTATTGTACATATGTATGTAGCTGCAAATTGCATACTGATGCTGTTAATTGCTGGCTAGTAGTAAACATAATTTCAATATTAAATATTTATTAATATCTCCAGTGTGAATGTGTTACGAATAACAAGTGCAAGAAATAGAATATTTGCTTTAGAAAAGTATTTATAGTGGGATACTGTATTAATCCTTGTGATACAACTAAATAATCGCACGTCGCAAATAGTAACGAATGTTAATTATTATTTGCTAATTTGAATCATGATTTGAACTCCATTTAAGGAAATACTTACTATCTTGCTCATAATATAAACATATTGCTATGATATCAAATTACCTAACCTACCTAAAATCAACAGCATACAACATCAAACGTTTGTAATAAATTGTATTTTTAATTTATGTATTTAACTATCTTGTAAATTAATTGTAAAAATTCAAACTAAACACTCACTATATCGCATATAATTTTAAAAGGGCACGTTTCCATGGATTTTTTAGGTAACGTTCCTTCGCTGATCGTACGAACGTGGGTTCACTTAAGGTTGTCGTATCGTTGGAAACGATTTTCTTTCATCGTTGATGGGATCTTAATGCCTAGGAGATATGAATGTTTGTTTAAAACAATTGTAAGGGACTTCTTTTTCGATATTATCCTGAGTTGGTTGTATTTTCGAAAACAGAACTAGAAATTTCAAAATTTAAATAATTATAAGAGTCATTTAACTAAAGATTTACTTGCCAAGGATGAAGTGTTGTGTGTTTTGTGCAAAAATGATGGTATTCCATTAATTTTGAAGAATTGGGGGAAGTGTTTTCTATTCCTGGAGCCACAATCGAGGGACTGAGATACAACTTTGGGTGGCTGAGACATCGATAGCGCAGGTTTGGAGCTAGAAAGATTGTTGCAGAACTGGAATCAGTATTAGGAATATAAAGGAGCTATTTATCGTACTTAAAAGTAAGCGTTTATTCATCTTTCGAACTATTAACCGGCGTTCAGAACGTAATTAAATTCTGAGGTTAGAATGATTTGATAACAGTGATTTCTAGGGAGTTTTGATGTTAAACAAACGTTTGCTGTTGTAGTAAGGTTTTTGACAATACGCGATTGTATGACGGGAGGTTAGCGGGAGATTTGAATTCAATATTGATATTTAAACAAGATATTTTGAGATTAGTTTGGATTAAGATTCAAGGAATCTTATTTTTGTATAATTTAAATAGTATTTGAACTTACTTACCCTGAGAGAGAGAATATTCATCTTAATTGTTATTCACTTTTTTATTAACTCGAAATAAACAAAGTTATGTATAAAAATTTGGTTTTATTCACTATAAGATAATAACATCACAACTAAATAAGTAATACAGTTTCTACAATCAAAACACAGAGAATAAAAGGTCATTTAAGCTATAATATTACTTCTTTGTCGAGAATACTACACCCCCCCACGCCCCAGGAGTTACTGAGGAATATATATATCACACGATTGGTATACGGTGTGCTCAAAACAGGGAGAGGGAAAGGTATTCATTCACTTGTGTGCTATAGTGGCATCTAGGTATTGATGCATAGCTTATCTGTGGAGTCTTTTTATCTTAAATAGAGGACGCTGCATGTCTGAATGTTAATAAAACAGTGTTGAGTTAATTTAAAATCAATTTAATAAAATTTAAATAAAATATCTACAAGTTTCGTAGCAATATAATACTTTACCACCCCTGAGCTAATCACTTTCTCACCATCAACAAGCACTACTAATGGGTCCTGTCTCCTACACGAGAAAAGTACTAATCACGATTTATATAGATTACAGTACTGCAGCCAATATTGCATTATATTATTTCTGTACCCGATAAGTTTGTTTTACGTAAACGGGCAATCCCTTTAACAGGAAGTTGTTGAAAAGCAGTCTCACCTAGCTTTTCTGTCTGGGAAGTGTGTTAATTAGGGTGTAACGGCATCTGTTCTAGAGGGATTTCCCTAATGTATTTATCCAACAGCTTTTTCATAACTTTCAGTGTGAATGATGCTAGTAACAACGTGCAAAATAAACAAAATCATTTCAAAAAATGGAAGACGCAAAGTGATTTTAGGAACTATCGACAAGCCAAGATAATATCCAAATGTGCTAACATCATTTAACATATTCTGATCGACAAATTTTACACCAATGTCTACCAGCTAATATCGGAGAAGCAACAAAGCTTTATGGCATTTCATGCAAAGACGACCTATGACGTATAAATACGTTTGAGAAGACAGTGAATCAAGATCCTGTATTAGTACTATATCACTATCAGATCAATTTACATGTTACTCAAAATATGGTAAAACAGCATCAATTCCTGCAGTTAACCTTACGTTGGATAGAAGCTATGATAGCAGATAAGTTTGGGCATCCGGCCAACTATTTTTATAGTTGGTATGATATAGTGTGCCGATATTACGCAATTAATAATTCTTATTTAAATAAGAAAAATAGTAATACAAAAACAGTGTATGAATTGCTAGGAACGTTTCATGAAAATTGTTTTCTTGAACTTCATAGAATGCTACTGAAGTGTACAGGTAGGTAAATAACCCTAAAAGCTAATTTTTATAGAAATTGTTTGGATCACCCAAAGAAATTTTTGTATAAACCATAGCAAAATTATTCGGAACGTATTAGATATTATTGTATACCAACGAAATCTAAAGCAGTAACAGTGGCAAACCTCGTTGCAATATTCTGTTACATAATGTGCGCAATTGCTAGATTTTATCTATACTATAGCATTCATGAAACTGATGCTGACTAGTTGTTGTCGACTATTGATTGCATTTCCCGTAATTATAAACAAAACAAGTTAAACATTCAAAGTGCACATAATGCTGTTAGTTTAAACACAAACGGTGAAGCACAGCGAGGAATGTATTGAAGACGTATATATTGATAAGGACGATAGAAGCCGAGCATTGATTTGTAAACGAAATATGCACGAAACCAATAAACAAGTTTATAGAGGCAATAATTTGAAAGATTTTATTACCAACTTTAGCACGATCACTGCAATATTTCCCAAAGCTAGGAAATTGTGCTCTTTTATATTTTGTTTTATTATTTCTTTATAGGAGGTGAGCACTAGTCACGTAGAATTTATTTCAATTATTTGAAGAAAATGGGGGCAATTCCTGCCGCATTTGAAAGCAACGATTTGCAAACTGAATGTTATGTAATCTAGATCTACTCAGCAAAGAAATATAAAAAATGTAACACATGTTTAAAGTAAGAATATCTGCACCAGTGTCCTACTGGGATTTTTATGTTAATATGTATTAATTTTTAGATGATTTAATGAAGCTTACGATACTAAGTGCTGCAAGCGAGAAACGAATGTAAAGTAAGTTACATAAAGTCAAGAAATAATATAAAAAAACTTACTTACTTAAAGACATAACTTTTAGGCTTTTTAACCAATATACAGATTCCGGGTACATGGCAGGTTCTACTATGAACTAGTTGACACCCAATACCTCCCAGGTATCTTGTCATACTCCTGTATACCCATGATCCCTAGATAGAGTGATGTTGAAGTTCTCCATAGTCATGGCAAGTGTTGCCTAAATTCCCTCGCATTGGGTAGTTTTTCAGAATTTTGAACCTTGAACAGTCTTGTCAGTTATCTTAAAAGAGGCCTCACCAACCGAGAATGACGTATACGTTGCATTCTTGTTTTTTTTTTGTTTCTTCAAACGTGTCCTGTACGATGATACTGATTTTTTTCCCTGGGAGTTATGGTCTACATCCCTGACCTCTTTTTCAGGTTCTTGCGTTCAACCCTACATATGATCGCGCCCTTCCAAAGATCCATTATGAATGTTGCAGTGTCCATCAGTCAGGTCTTAGTAGCGTCAATGCGACAGATCATCCTTAAGACTCCTCTACGACTAATCATAGCGCCACCTCGCTATATCTGTCATTGAATCCCTTCGAGGCATGGGCAAGCATTTTAGAATATTCCCGCGGTCTTTTTTCAGATTTAGGTTTCTTCCTCCTATTTATGTCTCCTTTCTGTTGCGATCTGGCTTCTAGTTTGGACGTTTTGGAACCAATGTGACTTGGCCTCAATTTAATATAACACATTTCACAATTTTATTTTTATTTATCTTTATTTTAATGGTTACTCAACAGGTCAAAATGGCCAAACAAAGTGAAATTACAATTTCATAAAAACTTTGTAAATGCAAAAAAGTTAAAACTCTAAACAATAACGCGAAAGGCAATACATGATAGTGGGTTTTTTTAACTAAGAAAATAAGAAATACAACTAACCATCAACTGTAAATTATAAATGTCAGACCTTAAACTTTAGATTTTTATAAAGGAAATTAAATTTTGTGAAAATATTTTCAAATCGAAATGACACCAGACATTTTCTGCTAGTACAATTCGAGGCGTTGTGCTCCTAAAACAATGTTGTCAGAACTTCTTTTGTATTATGCCGTATTCATCTCTAAAACAGATTCTTCACTTTATGGGGTCCAGGAGAAGAGGTTTTCGATGCCTTCCCCTAAGTGCACCTTTCTGATTTTTGTGTTTTATTACTTTGGTCTATATGGTTCTTATAAGTAAAGGAAAAAGCCTAATGCAAATGCGTTACTGCCTGCACAGGCACAAAGCTAGTTACCTTGGGAGATCGCCAGGTTTTTCAAAAGCTCTGCTGGTAGCACATATTGACACTGATCACATCCATTCCTCCGCACAGTACATATGAAACCCCTGGATTAGGAGTGCCTGTAACCTAAGTAGAGACAAGTTGTTTTTTATTCGAGACAGAATCTGTTGATTTGTTTTTGACGAAGCTGATACTGCTCTAATATTGCAAATGGGAGAAAATTGTAGAGTAGGTTCAGGCAAAATGGACACGCATCAATGGGGATTTTTTTAGCGGCAACGTGGTTAGATCAATCAGACGATAAAAGCAAGATCGCAAAATAGAATTAAAGAGTATAACTCCTAAAAGATGTCAGCATCACAACTTCAAAAAACTGATTTTGTATGACGAAGATCTAAATGCCAACTTTAATGGTTTACTCAGAGATAGATGTGGAATTAACAACAAAGTACTACAGAAAAGTTATTGTGAGAACCAATCCACAAATTTCCGAAACATTTTCCGAATGATCGGATATCTTGTGAGTCTCTTACTACACTACAGTTTTTGCATATCTTTGTAGAATTCTACAACTACATACATATGTGCACGGGTTTGCATTAGAACTGTTGTATAATTGCGAGAAATTCTTAGGTGTAAGATAAAAATAAACTAATGGCAAAACAACCAATTTAGGCTTTTTAATATCATTTCTAGGCGTAGATTTAGCAAAAGTTTTCATCAATATTTATGTTACATGCCTCATGTGTAAATTCTTCAAAACCGCTTCCTTGTTTTTTTTTTTAAGATTAGAAGTGAATTACATTCAAAGAAGTTTGAAACGTTTGAAAATCCTATGTGTATTTTATTATAATTGAAGGAAATGGACACATTGAAAGAACATAGATAAGAATGTTGGGAAATAAGAACATATATAATAAAACAAGGAAATTCTTGCATAAATATTTTCTGTAATTACTAGGCAGCGATTATAATCTACAAAATAATAACACCATCATGTTTTGATACTCTAATGCGTCTATTCATTACAATTAGTGGACAAAAAACTACAGCAAAGGCGCGTATATGAAGTTCAAAGTCAAGAATTTAAAGAAATACGAAATGCGAATTAATTTGGTGTTCTCGGCAACACCTTTATGAAAGTGAAACAGAAACGAAATGCGTTGATATAAACATATACACCTGCCACTAATTTGATTTCCATTCAGCTTTCTCCTATGTATCTTCTCAAAATTAAAACATTTTTTTTTCGCTTTGCAGTATCTAAATTTATTATTCTAAATTATTATTAAAATTAAGTAGTTTTAAATTAACTAATTTGTTTAAAGTAAGAACAATTAGATACCTGAAATTTTGAGAAATACAAAAAACGGAAAAATAGCAAGAATAAAAGAAAATATTTATTTCGAATTGAAAACTTCCACATCCTTTTACTTTTTTACGATTGTAATACCTGAACATTCATTTCTACTTTCAAAGTCTTATAGAACGCTTTTTTAATCAAGTCGCCGTCTAACAAAGTTTTCGAGGGTGGAGTAGAATCTAGTATTGTCGGACTTTAGCAACTGCCGAACGAAAACTATCTGAGTTGCCGTAATTCGCAATAATTAGGAAATATAAAGAGACCATAATAAAAAGAAATTTTCTTTAGCTTAAAGGCTTCTTATATTGATTGTAGTAATATTATTTACTGAAAGATAAAATTAAAACTAGTTTTTGTGAATCACCTACCTTCCACATGCTTTTATTCTTTATGTACGTTTTTCGTTGCATTCCGCGACTGCTGTTTCTCTGTCATGTAGTATTTGAAAGATTTATTATTGGTACTTTATTTTAAATATATATAACAATGTTAAATATTCAATGCATGATCGATATGTTATAAGTTTAAATAAAATTGTACATTAACCCGTCTATTTAACCAAATAGTCACATATCAGAACTTTATTCTACATAAACTGAATATATGCACCTGTATACATTTACTTTCCTATTGTGTGATGCCCCTGGCAAAGAAAGAAGAGTTACATAAATTTTAATACATTTCACATATTTTCATGCGAGGCTGATACCATTGTAAAAGCGCCAGTAAAATTGTCAGTGCCTCATAAATTCCAATATAAAATTCTTACCGTAGTTTCGGATATATAAATTTATGCTTTCTGTATGGAAATAAAAATATGAAGTGGTTGACTTGTAATAAAATCTGACATGACAGATGCTTCTACAGCTATATTGCTTCTTATGACGTTAGCTTTACAATATAAAATTGTGCGTAGATCTTTCAACTTCATAACAATATATTTTGCTTATGGCACTCTTTCCGTTCTTTTTGCCTTACACCTCATTCGAGCTGGAGTTGTTTGCGTTACATTGGAAAGAATTGCTGCTTACTGGATCGCTCGGTAAGTTAAACACACAAATGAGAAATAGTGTAACAATAAATATATTATTATCTAAAGGACATATTAACAAAATAATTAACAAGAAAATATAGTAATATTTTAAGTGTCAATAGTAAAGGAATGATAGGTAAATATAAACATTTGGTAATAGTGCTATTAAATAACTATCCAATGTATTGTTTTTCGTACCAATTTTGAATATCTCGGGCGTAATATAAAAGCCCTATATGGTTAGATAAAGATAGTATTACAACACTTTGAGCTTTATGTATAAAGTATTTCGCTTTGTTGATTACAGGAAGCGTCTTCACTCATTTGCCCATTTATACACATCTAGAAAGAATTGAAAGTGTCTTTTATTGCCTTCCTTCGTCGCGGAAGAAGGCAGCAAATGTGCCCGTATGTATTGGCGTCGCATTCACATACATCTTCCAACCGCCTGTTACTCTTATGCGCCTTCTACCTCAACCAGTTGTCTCCACGCTCAACGGTCTTGTTCTTGGAGCCTCATAATTGTCTGCACCATTTCTTGAAGGACACTACAATGCTACTTGCTCTCCAATATAATCATAACCATAGTTTCTATGCCGAACGATACTCCAGCCTGCATTCAGGGATGGGATGCTGTCGTGTTATTGCCTTTGCTTAATATGCAAAGTCGTCTTTTCACATATTCTAAAGAAGCAATGACTGCTTCAAGCTTACATAAGTTAGTAATCTCTTGTCCAGTATCTATATGTAATCCATGGTTATATTCTTGGTAGGTATTAATGACCTACGCTACTGTACCTTTTCTAAGTTTCCATCTCACCTTCTTTGGCATTGTTCCATAGTGCGCTGCCCCACGCTTGAAAACGCGATTTAGATACAAGTTGTGCGGTTCTAAAACATCTGTTCAAGGTTGTGCTCACATTATGAGTCAACTCAGGCCCAAGCGTAGATAAGTGCAGGTTGATTCGTTAAGGCTGGCAACCGGCTATATCGCGGTAACGTCTTATCCTAAGCATAACTTCACACATAACGTTTTCACAACGACAGGTTCTGCGTTCCAAGACCGGCTAGCAAACACAACACATATATTTCAATGAAACTGTTGTCACAACAACTTGTTATTAAATATTTTACACGATTCGATTTACTTTTTTTGTCATTTCTCTACCGTTATCAACTACATATTAAACTAATGGCAGGGAATTTCAATCTCCTAATAAGGGTATCTAGTAACAATTGAGCTAATATGTATAGGAAAAATGTAGTTACTTCTTAACTTTTATTAGGAAATTTATTAGGAAATTTAAATACCGCCCCTAAATGTTGATCTGTAATAAAAAAAAAATAACAAACTTATATTCAGGTAATAAAATTGTGCAGCATTCTTATTTGGAATATTTCAAATAATATGTTCTGTAGAGGTTCGCAATTTTTGATCCGCTATTTTATACTTTTGAACTTTTACCTTGAATTCCTAATAAGTAACTTCTATTACTCCCAACCACTGAATTATATTCTGATTGAATCAGTTTTTAAAGAAATCGTCCATATTGTTTTTTGAAATTTTAATTTTTGATTCGTAATCAGCGGCTCCAAGAATCTCCCAGTATCCAATTTCACGCGAATTGGATAACGATTTAGACTTTTGATCAGCTTCTTGGGATTTGGCCCCACTGTGGGTCGACTGAAAGCGCGTCTATGTAAGGCCGTTCACCCACTTTCGATGCCAGAACATAACTAAAACTCGACGAAAAACTGATAATTTGCCGTCAATTGGCCGCTGTTTCGTGTTATGAAGGCATAATATACATGTACGGAAACGACTTAATAATTATATTAATAAATAGCAATACAAAATACTTAGAATTCACAGAGTTGAACTTGGATTTAGTATTATTTAATATTGCTTATTATTATTTAATATTATTTTCTATTATTTATTAATACATACTGCTGTGTACTGAATGTACCAACTACATGAGCAAATGCTAACAAATTAAAAAGTGAAATTAATTTAAACAAACTGAACATTTAAATAAATAAATTAAACAATCCAAAACATTAACTAAATCTTATATAAAAATAAAACAATTTGAAATTTCTCGTAACATTGACAAAGGCTTACAGAAACACTGAATTTACGACAACCGGGGAGCCAGGCCATAGCAATACGTATAGCAAAATAACCTGGAATCCGGAACGTAATTCTTTCATTCAGGTTGAGACTTTCACTTTATTCAGGTACCATGTTAAGTGTGTTGACCGTCCTGAATACTTTCTTTACGCGTTAAAAAAAAAGCAAGGAGGATTTTCCGTAATAAAAGCATTGCCTTCATTCATCTTATTCATTTAGTGGAATTATGCAAGCAATAATACCAATTATAACTTATGCAACATATATGCCTTTCTTAAGGCCAATGAATTTGCTCACATGTAACGCTTCATTGGCTCGTTAACAAGATCTACGCAACAGTCGTTACTTACAGTCGTTTTTTGAAAATGATTAACAGTTTGTGGTTTTATTTTTCCATTCGATGTGTATTTCTCGAGGTATTTGACCGTCCCGAACTTTTGGGTTACTCGAAATAGATATACGGGAATTATAAATTCTTATTACCACATATTTTATTAGACTAGGAAACCAACTGCTATATATTAACGTTTACTTCGTATTTTCGCAAAACCGTGCGCCCAATTAAACGTATTTGGGCAACATAAATAAATATTAGCGAATTTCCCGAGTCCGTGACTATTTACACATTGTAATTAAAGTGGTTTTAGCGCACTCATAGTAAATAAAACGTTTTACCGGAAAACCTGACGTAGACATATTCGTTACACATATTTACGATAGATACCACTCGTATATGCAGTTGAGAAAAATAATATCTGCAACACATTTACGAACCATAATTATTTCGATCGACGGGATAATGAACGTAAATGAAATTTTAGCAGGAAGGCGCATTTTTATTCGCTGTCCCGAATTCAGCGGAGGATAAAATTTATTTGCGGTCGCGAAATTTGCATTTTCCGCCAGCTGTCTGAGCGATGATTTGAAATGGCGTTGCAGCGAAATATATATACGAATGGAATAAAGTCAAGAATCGTGCACCAGACAGCGCAATCTTTCCCGGATCACTTTAAAATATTATCTCTCTTTGATAGTGTTAGGGTTAAGAAAGATTATGTTGTGTAAAATCCATCACTTATTAGTATATATATACTTTAATATACCATAATAAAAATATCATCGGTAAAACAGAGCGCTTCCATTAACATGGTTTAGCTCTAAATGTATCCCATATGGCGGATAAACTGTTATTAATGTTTTAAAAAATATTATGGTACTGGCTCATATTTAATTTGGTAAATCATGATAATAGCGATGAAACGGAGAAAGAAAGCAGAATGCTAGTGATGATAGTAAAGCTAGTGATGGTGAGCTGAACAACAACAAAAATAACAATAAAAAGGTATCAGAGCTAGTCAACCTACCTAATCAGCTTTTAAAGCATAAAAGCACTCAAAAAAGGACAACTCTGCGACATAATAAAATAGCTATAAGCAGAACTATACTCCAGGACTGATTCTGGTCACTATCCCAATTTGAAATGAACTAAAAGAAAACAATTCTGATTATCGCATGGGAATAACACTCCTCTGCTCTGCCCACTACTATGAAGTTATTTACCAGCATTATAAATGATCATTTAGAAAAACTAATTCCCACGAAGAATAAATTGCAGATTAGATCAGAGATGAAGGAATATAGGAGCTCAGGTTGCCACTCTAGTTGAGACATTCCGACCTTCTCCTGCACCAGAAAGACTAATCGAAAACAAAAGAAATGTAGGTATCGTTACTACTACATTCATATATTTTTATTATTGTTTCGGTTCCCACATTCGAAAGTACAACTTTACTACACTCATTCGAGTAGCGAAAATGCTACTTTACCGGCAATGACCAAGTCAAGTGTAAGTGAAAGTAAATTTTATTCGCTTAAGGCCTGTAAACTGCGAACGTGGTTCTATGCCCATGCGTAAAAATCTAAATGCTAGTATTGGTCTCCATATAGTAATCCATTTCGAATTTTTTGCCGGTTAGTGGCTTCACTGAACCGGGGGGCTTTGTTATTTACTCGTATGACTTTCATCCCTACGTCTCAAGTCCCTGTCCGTAATGAGGATTAGGAGTTCAGGTATCCCTTCTGCCAGCTATCTGTTCCCTGCTTTGCTCTTCCTGTTCCTTTGATCTCAAGATAATCTGAATCATGTCATGGACAGTCTCCCATACTTCCGGTCATCTCAGAAACTAAATTATCAGGGAACAACACCCTTCCCAATGACCTGCAGACCATCTCTCATGTGATATGTGCTCCGCAGTGTATTTTTTTCCACAATACATACATTTTTCTGCCTCGTCCTCCCCGAATATGTACGCATATGCTCTGAACCCAGCGTGTCGTGTCATCGCTTGTGTGAGGTAGTAATCTCTTTGCCTGAATTTGCATTCGCACCAGAGCTGAATTCGCCGTTTGGCGATTACGCTGTTATCTTGTTCTGCGCCCATCTTCTTTGCCATTGGTTGAAGACCATATCTGCCGTACCGTTTTCCACTTTGGATTTATTACCGAAAGCTCTTTTCCTAGTATAAGCCGTTATATATCAATAGGTGTCACTCCCGGAAATGACCTGCAGCGCCGTCGTTGAGGCCGTATGAAAGGAATGTGCAACATTTGATTCATTTCCGAATAAAATTAAAATTTGTAAGAGAAAATAACCTATCGATATGTAGATGTTTGAAAACACACACCATTTGTACATCATTTGTAACGCGCAATGTTATCGCGCATCTCTAAAAAGGTCCAGAGAGTCATTAATCGCGTGCCTATTGCACATTATTACGCCAATTGGACAGACATCCATTAGCTGATACCTATCTGCAACCCCCTATGAACCATTAATTAGCCGGGCTATGTAGAAAGCAAGTCAATCTGGTCCGATATAGTAGAATGGTTAAAAAGTGTCTCATATTGTGTGTGCGAAAATATAAACCGCCTAACATGCTTATTACAAAGTGTGCCGACAAATGTTCGTTTGAGTACCGAGAAGACCTAATTCATTTCATGAAGTGTATACACCTAGTTGTCGAGTGTATCAAGTGAACGTGTATATACATTCACGTAAAAGCATATTATTTGGTAGCTCTACATAAGTTATACATATAGCCCGGCACAAGACGTCCTTTACCAGCACGATATAAGTATATATGTACGTTCACGAACACCCAAAATGTCCGGTCTAAGCCACAATGTAAGCGCAACGTTCCGTTCGGGTATACTCAGGAGTAAAACACCCGTGTCCCGTCACTCTCTTTCTCTGCTCATGCGAATTTTAGTAGGCTCTCAGAAGGAAAATTAAAGTGTTGAGGGGAACTACGTATTCTCTTGGTAAGGCGTATGTGGTCTATGATAATGTTTTTAAGGATGATAAATGTTTTAGTCAATCTATTTTTTTTTATCATTTAGACATTATTGTCATGATAGTTGAGCGCAGAAGTATAAAGATTACTCTAATAATTAAAATTTTAAAATTTATTATTGAAACATAAAACGTCCGGTATAACTGTTTATAATTTGATTTGGGATTTTTGTTTTCAGAAATATTACAAAAATAATAATTAAACTTCAATCAGTTGTAAAGCATATTGGTATGAAAAATATTTAAACTTTGTGCAAAATATTAATTAGAGATAAAAAAGAAATGTTTTGGGGTATTACAGATTTTAGCGGATTTTACTTGTTAAGAAATTCAAGGTGAATAAAAACACGTCAAGATAATAATGAAATAGAGGATATTTTACATTATTATAAAATAAAAATAATAATACAAATCAACGTTAATTCATTAATATCATTTGTAGCTAATGAATATGATTATGTATAACATTAAATATATATAACTATGTTTATTTTATAGTAAGAAGTAAAATATTTACAATCAATATTATTGATATGAGTTTCAAATGCATTTCCAGAAAACGGCAATGCACTCGAAACTACAAAAAAATCGACGAGCTGCCTTTCGGATCTATTTACGGCCAGATAATAGTTCCACCAGAATAGTTTTTGTGAAAATTCAATTCAATAAGAATAATAGATGTATATAAATAAAATACATTTACTACTATAGCAATATTTTTACACATTCAGTTATCAGTTATCAAAGTAGACTGTTGTTCTTTTTGTTCCTCCCCACTTACTCTGCTGTTTAATAAATAAACTACCTACAGCTGCAATATCAGCAGTAGTGAAACAAAATGACTTTGAAAATCCGTATCTTAGTTCCCTTAATTTTTGGAGTCCTCTCGCTTGGAAACAAGTGTATTATTTTTTAAGAATATTCTTTTAAAAAACGCTAATAAAAAATTAAAATGTGTCTTTATCTGAATCTTTTTATTTAATTGATTAAAACATCATTTTACTCTCAGCGAGAGACAGTGTAAACTTTCTCTGAATATTTTCAATATATAATATACCGAAATTCCGATATTCATATTACTTTGATATTGGTTATAGTAAAAGAGGTCGGGATTGCCAGCCCTAATCATATTGCTTAAATGTAGTACTACTTAAATAATTTGTAGGAAGCTTTCATGCACACTATAATAATTATACACTGCAGTAATAAACAACAGTTAATAATTAAAAAAGTAGGTTGTTCGCGTTGTTGACGCGCATATACTTCTAGAACGCTATGAAGCAAATACAATAAATAAATATGGGTAATTAACAGAAAAACCGTATAGTCGAAAGGCAAAAAAGGCGGGGATGCAAGTAAACTTCCGAATGCACCCGAATACCTCGCTGCGTTTTGATTATGCATTAGACCGGACATTTTGGCTGTCCGTGAATGTACATGTTACTGGGATTTGTAACCGTATTTTGTTGAATAGAAAGCTAAACTGGATCTAAATGTTTAGCGAAGCGATTATACACAGAAACCTTTCCAACATCTTTAATGTGAGGATTTTAAACAATATTTTACGAACTGTAGAAGACCGTCACTCAGCGGTTTACAAGTGACTTCACCATTTGGATTATCGTGGGTTGACCGGTTTAATTTCATACGCATGTGAAATTAATAAAGTGGGTAACACCAGCATGAATAGACGAAAATATAAGAGTTATATTTAACAACCTGCGCTTCTTACCCCAACAAACCGTAAATTGAAGTTTAAAAGATGATTCATGTATAAAGATATTGTAATTTATATCGACAGTAAGAAACATGAACTTTAAGATAAGGCCCAGTTACATAATATGCATGTAAGCAATACTCTGTACAGTATACTGAGGTAAGTTATAGAGGCAAAGTCGCCGAGATAAGTTTTACAGCACATTATTTGCTAATTGTTCATATCCACGAAAAGATACTATTCTTTAGAACTACGTTTTTGTACATTGTGTCCAAAAGGTCTTAAAACTAAATAACTTTTTGGGAAAACGGTGAGCATTCCAATATTTTTTAAATGAAACTATTTAGAACACACAACGCTTCTTGACATCATAAATTGTGGGAGAAATAATGAGCTCAATGCAAATTTTTATTCTTCGAATAGCAATGTAGAGTTTTTCCTTCATTTCTGGATAGATTCTGTAATTCTCCAAGTAAGTAGTTTCTAGGACAGAAAAAAATTAAAACTCGACTAAAAAAGGCAAAAAACAATATTTTTAATTTCACATAAATGAAAGAATGTCCTTTACCCGAGAAACGTTAAACAAGTGAGGCAGAAAGACACATTTTGTGATTGTTACGAATCTGAAGAGAAAACTAGCTGGTGTAAAATGACGATTGAGGATTTTGTTAAACTCATTTTCTTCTTTTACCACATTTATCTAGTTTTGTAGTACGTTCTCAAGGCCATCTTCTATCTAATAGCGTATTCGAAATTTTTATGTGATATTCCGCTTCTTTTCAGCAATCATCAACTTTCCTATTTCTTATGATTGGTTATAATTGCCATACTGGATCTTCATATCACCAGAAAGAATGTTTTCTCCTTCTAGTGATTTCACTCATGTATAACATCTTGACAATGGCTAGTTGACGCAGAATACACTTTATGATTAGAAATAATATAGCTAGGTACTAAATTATTATAAAATTATAAACATCACACTTGTTGTTTATTAGTAATAGAAAACTGATTTACATCAAACGAAGCATTTTAAGTATTTAAGGTTAATATAAATTTTACATCTTATTTTCTACAATAGCCCAAGCATTATGCTTAGCAGGCACCCCGCAGAACCAAATCTCCCTCCTAACCATCATTAGGACTCCGGAGAAAATGAGTTATTGTAATTGACCAGAGCGGGATTTGAACCCTGGACCTCGCGATTGATAGACTATCAGTTACTAATAAATAACAACAGAAAAATTTTGAATAAATAGTATTTACAGTAAGCGCCCAAAAGCTATTTCCATTAATGTCCAAGTGGTTACGCTTTCCGACATTTTGGTCCACCTTTTTTTGTATGGATCTTGAAGAAACTACATTGAAGATGTTATGGAATCTATCTCAATGTTTTTCAATAACTGATGGAGTACCAACTTCATATATATTATTATCCTTATAAAAATAAATTAGAGACCTTAAGCCAGAAAATCTCGCCGGCCATTTCCATTGGAACGGACTGGAAAATCCTGCCTTAAATAGTTCCTCAAAATTGCCGACTTGTGATGTGGCTGTTGCCGTTCTGGATTCAATTCTAAATATTTTGTATTTGGTATTTTTGAATTATGATTCAACGGACAAAAACCAGTCATTATATTTCTTTGTTGGCAAACGCCGTGTATAATCTTAATGGTCGATAATTGAAATATTTGATAGTTCGATATTTCATGACTATCTTATTCTTATAACTTATATCTTAAAATATTATTTATATATTATAATATATATATATATTATTATATAATATTATTAAAGCACAATATCAAGAACTTGTCAACATGTTATATGTACCTACATGGTTTATATCAGAAAAAAACCATTCTAGTTGCATCAAAGTCCAGTGTCGCGCCTAAGAAACAACGAACCGATTAGATAGATGATGTGATCGAAAATGACATTGAACCACCAAATAAATGTGCTAGCGGTAATACAAAAAATGTTTTCTTTTTTCGTATTTTAAAGAAATCTCTAGTCTGAGACAGACTATATGCATATATTACCATCAACCCGTAAGCTGAAAGTAAACAAAGGCCAAGAAGTTATGATCGAGTGGAGAACGAAAAGTCTAGTAACTTTAAGTTTCTGCGTACCAAAGGTGTCGACACTAAATATGCCTGTTAATGCTACCACTCCACCCGATGGAGTCAGTTCCGAACTAGGAAGCGAAAGTTTTCTGTTGAACGGGAATTCTGACCCCATTGCGATATTTCGATATCATTTCTCGACAACGTCGGATAAAAGGCAAACCGTGTTACTAAAACATTCGAATGGCAGAGATCACATCAACTACGTTTAAGTCAATGTTGAAGGGCGGAATTTACGGACAGTTTTATCCTACTTCGTTGCAAGGCGTGCGATGCATATGTATATCGATCGAATCACCTTCAATAACTTTCATATATTATTTTTCGTAAATGAGTTTGTGTGTTGGACAATGCAATACACAAAATTAGTGTTTTATTAACAATTGCTCATCATTTTTTTTCTTTGCGTTTACACTATTTATTTTATTCTTTTTTTATAATTTTATTACATGTTATGTTTCGGATTTTTATGCAATCTTTTTCGAATATGTTTTGTATTCGGCCTTTTGGTTCTGCGATGCACTACTTAAAAACTATGACTTGCACCGAATTGGTGTGTGTTTATAAATTATAAATTTTATTGTTATTAAATTTCAATAATATTTTAAAACTTAAAATGTAAACAGGAAATAAAGTAGGTACCGTATACCCAAAGGAAAGCATTACGAGCAATTATTAATACACCAATGAAGCGGTAAAAATAGGGAATAATTGAGATTCTCATATGTACATATTAAGTTAAAACTTTATGCTGTGTATTAGCTAGAAACAAATTATAAGGTAAAAATTATTAATTTGTGTCTCGGCACATTTTTATTCTAGAAGAAATGACAGAATGCTACGAAGAATTCTTCTGTAAAGGAAGATAGATTACGTCTGCCTTCTGTCGTATATTGACCAATTGCTTTTGCCCAACCGAGCGCATTTATTTTGTATTGAAAATTCAAAAAGCATACCCAGATTAATTAGAAAAGTTTCTTTTTGCTTTCAAGCTCGCTCAATTCCTTTTAACGGGAGTCAAAGATTGATAATTACTGGTATTGGTACAAAGAATTCGGAGGCGTTCTTCGGCAGTCACGGCATATTTTCTGCCCAATAATTTGTCAAAGAACGAGATGAAGGGGGAAATGGGATGAGTTATTGCGATACTTGAGAGAAGTGTGGGTGAGATGTTTTAAATTCTTCTTGTTGCGTAGTCTTTTACATCGTCTGTTTCCTCCGTAACACAATACCACCCTCATTACTTTTTTAAGCGCTAACACTGTAGAGTGAAATTCTTTTTCGTAATCCTTTTCCAAGATTTCTCTTTTCCTTTTTTTTATTAATTACCGAATTCTTAAAGTGAACATGTTAGTAATCCATTGTCAGATATTAAAGAGATTCTGACATGTTACTTAGAAAAGGCATGGGAATTAACCTGTTGATGCTCAACTTATCCTTTTGTGGTTTCTTTTTTATTTGATCCCTTAAATATTGGCCATTATTCGTATAAATAATCAAAAAAATTTCCGATAATACACTTTACATAAAGATCTGATTGCATGAAAATACTTAAAAAATAACGCAGTTCAATCAGCATCATCTATTTTAGCAATACATAAAACGAAAGCAATTTGGAGTGAAATAAATGGTGAATCTAAAGCCGGAACTCCATACCTATATCAGACGATCTTTTAAGCCCTACGTTTGCACATTTTAGGAAGAAAATGCAACCAACATAATGATGACACCCTGCAACGTTAGATTTGCACTTCTGTATTGTCTTTTATTCTATTGTTTAATCTTTTCGTACAGGTAGTGTCATCCCTCGGCTGCTTGCCGAACTACCATTCAATCTAAGATCTTCGGTGAATTCTTTTCGCTCTATTTTGCTTTTGGTTAAGGATTTTGAGTCACTCTTCATCAATTAAAATTTATTAAGAACCGTTTTAGTCTTTAATTTCTTTTGTTTAGCTCCTTTTAATTTCTTTTGTTTAGTTCTGTTAAGCCTTTTGTTTTCCACCAATCAGCAGCGATCCCACTTTTCGGATCCCCGACTCACGTGGTTAGCGTGGTGTGACAGGAAAAAGAAGAGGTTACGCTTCGAGAAGGTGCGGACGTACGAAACTAATTTACCCTCTACTCCAGTTACTTCTGTAAGATTTGGGAGGCGTAATTATTTAAGTTGTAAGAAATCTTCGTTATTATCCCGTGTGGGACGTGTGCTGTGTGGCATTTTGTGAAGAAGAAAGTCTTTCCCACCACCCTCGCTGAGGATCATCTTTGTACGAGCCCGAACACCGCCTTGCCGAGTAAATCAACGACGTCCACCATTGCATTGTTCGACCCGATTACATCAGGGAAACTCCGTAGCCAAACCTGCCCTCACTAGCAAATCAACGCCGATACCTCGCACAAAGGACAAAGGCCAGGTCTTGATTTTTATTATTTTATTTCCTTTAATTACACCGTTAGCGTAAATTGGTCTCTCGTGTATTACAACGTCATTACTACGTCACCCACTTATGACGTCAGACCACTGTGACGTCACTCAGATAGCTTACCCACGAAAACAATAGGTGTCTCTCACTTTTAAGAACACCGACTCAAATTCTTTAACTACTTTGTTTTTATTTTCATAACGAATAACCTTTGCGGCTTTTATTTCCTAGTGCCATGGTCTATTGCCATATTCGAATCTAGTTCCTTATCCTAAACCCACGCAAATCACCGCATATCAATCCAATGCCTATCTGTCCTGCATCCAAGGCGCTGTCGAAAGTATAGAGAAAATCCTGAAAGAAATCCAACATCGAAACCACTTTAAAACCCAACCCCAAACTTTGAGATTCCTTTCTTATCAAAGATCTTAATCCTCACACCTCCCAGTATTTACCGAATTCTATGCTTACGCGCCAACATCTGTGTTGCAGAACACGAGTTTTGTGCTCGGCGGCTTAGCACAGGCTCCGATTCAACTGTATTCAAATGATATCCTAAAATTATCGCTGCTGTAACCGCAAAATCAGGGAAGCCATTATAATTCATAAACATCCTAGAAACCCTAACGGTGGTGCCGAATATATGCTCATAGTAACTGGGAAGCTCCACTTTCCAGACAATCGAACCGCAGCCATCAATTTTCAATGAACTATTACCATTACTCACATTGAAATGTGTTGGCTCTTCAGTTTCAAATCAATAGCAGCAGATGTAGCAGCTCTGAAGGTGTCCCATGCAATTTTGGACGTAACATCAGCTATGAGCAGTTCGACGATGCGACTTCAGCACGGGAATCTTAAACTACATATAGTAGGTACAGACTTACAAGGGAAACTAAAAGTAAACGGAAGAAACCTTGATAAAACAAATAAAATCAATAACAACAAAGTAGTGACGATTCTCCATACACAAGTAATTAACTTCCTTAAATTATGACCAATTCAAAGATATAAAAATACTTTAACTTCCATATTTTGCATTTTATTGCTATTGCGTGTATGTTTACAGCCCTATATTCATAAATATTTATTGGCTATAAAGTGTTGAATAAAAGTCATTTCTTTATCATCGGTGGCATCACTGTTTTATAGGAAACGTATACTGTCCATTCCAGTCGAGCTGAATGAATGCATGGGTTCCTTGTCATAAAAAACGCCGATGATTTAAGTATTAGATTAAATACAATGAAAAATCTGATTTAGATAAAATAAAATTGTTACGGTTCAAGATAAGTGCGCTCTTAAAGGGCGTTGTTTGAATTTTTTACCATAAGCATAAAGCTTATAGCAAATTGTAAATAGAATAACCTTCACTCTAGAAAAAATACCAATAGCTTTTTAGAAAATGCTCTCTTGATATTAATAACTTAGCCAAATATTTTAAGGAAAACAAAAGTGTTAGCACTGCACCAAACAGGAATGATTTGACAAAGAGAGCAAAAGAATCCTTTGAGGCTCCTAAATGGCCTGCTTTTTAATAAGTTTTGTATGTACAATCCACTGCTATTCTATCAAACGGTTTAAGGATGCATAAATTCTTACATGCTTTAGGTGTTCTTTTTTGCCCTTTCCATAAATACTTCACTTTTGACATTGCAGCCGCCTTGGCTGTGAAATTTCATCCATTTGTTCGTCACATGGTTTCTTCATCCATGCTGTCTTTCTCCTCTTCTCTTTACCAGTGATGCCTTCTTACCCTGCTTCTCCTCATCCGATTAATATACGCTCATCATACTAATTACGATTTTGTATATAGTACGTTAGACTTTTTATTTGTAGTCTGCTGGTGTTGCGTTTGCTGTTCTTAGATACTATATTTCAATGGCGTGCAAGCGTCTTCGATATCTGTCTGTTAACACCCATGATTCGCATCCGTAAAGAATGCGTAACGGGGTATATTTTTTGTATATACTTATCTCCATTCTCGGTGTTATGTTATTTTTGTTGGTGAAACCTTTTCTTATACCATGGTAAATTTTCTTCTACTGCTATTTCTTGCTTGTTCTATTTTAATTCCAAGATATGTGTTGTTATCTCGTTCTACTGGCTTACCGTCCATCCGTATGTTATATCTCCTGTGTACATTAAATACAACTATAACCTGTTTTTAGTGTAAGTACTTATCATTACTACTTTCTCATGTAGTTCTTGTATTCATATGTTCACGTTCTTTTATAGTTTATAACTTCATCTGTTGCAATTATAACTACCTATATCACCCATCTTCTTTTGTTGTTCTACTCCACAGCTTTCTAAGATTTCCTAAACTTCCTCTGGAATTTTGTCAAATGCCTTTTCTAAATTTACACAGCACAAACGTAACGCTTCGTTATGTTTTATATATTTCGCTTTTAAATTTCTGATGGTGTAGATATGTGACCTCATACACTTTTATCTAAATCCAGTTTGAACTTAATATATCCCTTTCTGTATTCCATTTCTGCAATGATATATTTCTGAATTATTCTATACAATTATTGTTTACATAGTTACTCCCATACTATTAATCCCTGTTTACAGCCAACAAATATATAAAATAGGATTGTTAGATATGTCTGCATACACACTCATGCAGACATATTTAACAATTTCTAAGAGTGGTCTCTAAAGTCATTGTATATATCTAACAGTACTAAATGGTGATTTTTCCTATAATTTCCGTATTTCCCTTTGCCTCCCTTATTCTTTATTGCTTACTACTACAAATTCAAGTTCCAGCCTCATACTCGGTTTTTGATCCATCTATAGACCAGGTAAAATCATCTCCTTAGGAACGACCAAAACAATTATCCGCTTCCATAGTAAAAACATTCTGCAACACATTAGTTATATATACAGATGGGTCCAAGGATATGAATTATATGCTGACTAGGAGAACCTCCGTATGAAATACAAATTAGATTCTGAAACCAGCATTTATGCAGCTGAAGCTGTGGCGATTCTAGGGGCACTGATATTCGGTTTGACTACTACCTATATACACCCAGCTATCATATCCGACTGTATGGGTGTCTTGGAAGCGCTTCAACAACAAAAACATCCCTCCAGTATTCATCCAATTTTTATAGACATCATCAAAATTATTAGTGACCTAAGATCGAATGCTGTTTACACACAACTTTACTGGATCAAAGAACATAGCGGCATTGAAAAACATGATATTGTTGATCAACTGGCAAAGGAGAGCTGTACGGATGGATATCCATACGAACTTGTGCTTACTGGGATCGATCGAATACGGAAGGCCAAAGGAAGCATATTGAGAGATGTCTGCAACGGGCACTGGAGGGACCTGTGTGCATCTCATATGACTCATTATGCGTTCATCCATAATTCGACTAACACCAACTCATGGTACCTTAATTGTACCCTGCCTAGGTACTATCGAACTACCATAAGTAGATTCAAATTTGGACGCGATAAATTCCCATCCCTTCTGCCCAAATTAAATATAATCGTACATGTGGTGATCATGAGGCAAATTTAAATCAAATCACATTGTCGTGCAACAAACACGCCCACTCACAACAACAGTTATACGATCTCCTTATCTCAATAGGTGTGCCATTGCCAACTAGTTTAATAACATTAGTCTGTCTAAATAACAAAAGAATCGATGACAAACTAGTGGACCTTGTTAAAAGAATGGAAATAGTAATTTAGTTTGTTCAAATGGAGTATTCCATCCTATAGCAGTAGCTTATATATAAGCCCTTCTTAGCGTTGACCGAATTGCTGTTATGTGTATTTATTAGCCAAACTGATTATCCCCAGACTGTGAAGTGAGTGTTCCTGTTATACACCAAAGATCTCATTCGGACATAAATTAATTGTAAATATCTATCATAAAATCAATATATTTGGTGGTAATTGGACTTTGACTCCGCAAGGCAAAAAAAAGTATCCAATCATATGGAGATTGGTCAATGATGGCATTTTAGGTGTTTAGATATCCTAAACTTAAAATAACCTAAAAATAGACGAAAAGACGAATCACAATAATGATAAATCTGCAAAGAAACAACCAGCAGGACAAGTAATCCACGAGAAACATAGGGAATCCGAAAGATTAGGGGGAAAATAGAAGAGAGCAGTAAGAATAATCTTAAATTGTCGTACAAAATATTAAGAAACAAAACAACCGTCAGGATAAATAACCGACTGGATAAATAAGGAGCAAACAAGGTCAAATTTTAACTGATGTTTGAAGGTAAGATAAGAAAATTTTAGAACAAGAAAGGAGACGAGAAATGAAAAATTTAACAAAACAGTAAATTAGAATTTCGAAGAAGTGCAAGAAGCAATAAAAAAAATCAAGAAACAAAAAATTACTCGGAGAGAATAACATCAAAGCTTAAATGTTGAAATGTATGGAAAAAAAAAACGGACTATACTATACAACTATCCTAGAACATACAAGAGTTTAACTCGCTCAATCCATCTCCGCAGGTCGCAAGTCGGCATGGCCTCTGGTTCGTATTCTACGCTCCTCTAGCTTTCCTCCATTTTCGCCCGATAGTTATTGGGAATTTAAATCTTTTCTAACATTTCTTCATACCAGAATCGCCTCCGAATCCATGCCTATAATGGTATTACATGCTCAATTACAGAACATGCTGCTGGTTTAGATATTGAATGCCAGCCAGGTTTTTTGAATCTTACAGCAAAGGAGCGACTTACAGAGGATGGGCGTTACATTTATGTAAAATACGTATTTTGTAGCGACTTTTAAGGATAAAGGATAAGGTTTATTTATTATGCGATAATGACAGATGTTAATGTTAGTGCCATGCAGACAAGAGAATTTATAGGGGATATTACTTAATACAGTTATAGATATATTGATGATGTGAGCCGATTTACGAAACTGGTCGTTATCTAAAATAAAAGAAGAATGATTGTGGATTTTGACGTACTTATTTTTAAACAAATACGTATTCGCACTGCGTAATACATCATTTATTGTAATATTATAAATAGGTCATGGGTCATGCTAGAATATATATTGCTACATTATCTCCATAAAATAATTTTTATTTTTACCAATTTCATTTATGAATTATAACATTTTATTGCCGCGATGTAAACATAGATACATATTTGATATTTTAAACTGATTGTTACCGTAGAATTTATGCCAACTGTCAATGCTCGGTAAACACTCATTTCCTCGATCCCATATGTTCTCCACATAAATATTAATAGCAGATAAAATTGTTCATTTTGTTCCTGACATACGTACATATATGAGCACAATGCATTTTGCCTTCCTCTGTTCGGTTTGATTTAAAATTCACGCTCCAGAAAAGTTATGTATGTATGTCAACAACTGCATATTGTTGTAGTCAGAGCCATCAGTGCTGTGGCATGGAGCCGGAAAATTAATTTCGACATGGATATCTCATTCTATTCTGACCAAAAGGGTTAAGTGTGAATAATAACAGCGAAATGGGTTATATTTGCTTGTGTTGTCAAAGTATATTGTTAAGTGCTTCTGGTAAGTAAAACCCTATAATAGATCATGTAAGGACAGGTATGTCTACATTCAAGAGCTTTAATTGCAAATAAAATATCTATTGGTTGCGAGAATGGAAAACCTTTCAACGTGATACTTTCGTTAAAGTGTATTCGGATACTGACATCAGTAGAACGACTTAATGCCCATTTAATTTTATTCAAAGGAGCATAAACGTCAAAAATGTAACAAATTGTAAATATCTCGAAAATAGTTGAACCTTGGATTTAGGAATCCTGATATAAACGGGGACAAATTCATTAGATTGACACCCTGTATATACTAGAAGTGATATAACGCTGGGAATATTTTGCTTAAATAAATTATGGGCGGCAAAGGCTACTATTTTTGTGTCAAAATCAAATTCTTACCAGAAGTGGGAACAATTTTAATAAACCAGTTCGATAAGAAACCTTGCATATTTTCCTTTCCACCACTGCTAGCACTCCATTTGTTTACGAAACACTTTCACATCTATTCTGAGGATGTGTTTTTACACTATTACTTTACAATACACAGTGTTATTTTCCCTCAAACTTTTACAAGCATCTCTACCTACCACGTAAGGATAATTTTGTTTGTGTAAAGTATTATGTTAACGTTTACACATCCTAACAAGGTAAATAGATTAAAGTACGGGTAATCTCCGAGCTTTTTCTTTCCGCTGGTAACTCGGGAAAACAATCGTTTATCCTTTTCTCTCCCGCTAAGAAAAAATCCGATTTATTATTCCCTGATTTTTGCTCGAACGGTTTTTAACGATGTTCGGTAAATTTTAATTTTGATAAATTATTACCCGAGCGCGAGATAACAAGGCAGCCTAAATTTAACACAGCATTTTGCGGCGCGTCGGACAAGTCGTGGCGTGGAGGTTTCCGATAAATTGGCGTACATCTGATTTTTTACAATCATAATTCGTAACATCGCCCGCAGCACAGCGCCGGCGAACGTGAGTGGATATTTTTTCGATGGAGATTAAATCACCTGTAATTTGGTTAATTAAATTTTGCTACTCGGAACTTAGGGAACTTTACGGCACTGAGCGTGTGGTATTTGCAACATGAGGGCTGTGAATTCGGAAAAAGCGGTAATGGATTCTGAAAGCTGAAACAAATGGGTTTCACAATTCACATACCAACAGCCGCGGGGTGCAGTACAATTGATGAACAATTATATCATTGCTACAAAGAAACAGACTTCAAGGTATTTTTTTTGAGATTGTTTATTCTGATCTTAGAGCTTTTACCCGATCTAATTATTTTTCTGTGGAGCATCTGTTTCTGCACACCCATACCGAGAAAAAATAAATTATCTTATAAAATTTCTTCATAAAAATTACTGCCAAAAGCAAAATGTACCTATGCATTAAGATTAAATTAATCAGATCTACAGTAAAAAGATTTTTAGTGAAAAATGTAACCTAGACTATACTATTAAATTAAATACACTCCGCCAAAAAAGTATCGCATAAACTAAAAAAGGGCATTTATGAACCAAGATATTTTTATACGTTCACAAAAAGTTTGCCTCGTGTATGTGAACTATAAAAACACTAACAAAATAATGGAACTTAGCGTTTTTACTTTATTTTTTTCCTAAAAGAACACATTTAGAAAAATGCATATGTGTAAGGTTTGCTCAGTTGTTTATTGAAAGTCTTCCTATACGGACAAATTTTAAAGTGCGAAGTCAGAGTTCTGTACCAACGCTTTTAAAACTAAAATGACCAATTTAACTTCAGAACAAGTGGCTGCTATAGTTGCTTTAATCGAAGATGGACGATCTCAAGCATACGTTGCTAATTTGATGAACATCAATCAGTCAAGTGTTTCTAGAGCCGTAGCCAGATATAGGGAAACAGGCATTTACAGTAGAAGACCTGTACCAGGTCGTCCAAGATGTTCTACCCGCCAAGATGACCGCTATTTACTACTACAAGCATTACGTCGAAGACATGTAACTGCGAGACAATTGCAGAACGACTTGGCTAGAGTCAGAAATACTCGTGTGAGTACTCAAACTATTCGGAATAGGTTACGACAGAGTGGATTAAGAGCTAGAGTAGCTGTAACAGCCCCTCGTCTCACTAGGAACCACCGAGTGGCTCGCTTAAGGTTTGCCAGAGAACATGTAAATTGGAACATTAATGACTGGGCCAATATACTCTTCACAGATGAGTCAAGATTTGGTCTTTACACCTCAGATAGGCGTATCTCAGTGTACAGACGAGATGGTGAGCGCTATTCGCAGTGTAATATCAGACCTAGACCTAATTTCGCTGGTGGCTCTATTATGGTTTGGGGAGGCATCTGTTTAACAGGCCGTACAGAGTTAGTACCAGTAGACAGAGGTACACTGACTGCCCACAGGTATATAACGGACATTTTAGAAGAACATGTAGTACCATATGCGCCAATTATAGGAAACGAATTCATGTTAATGCACGATAATGCACGACCGCATGTTGCAATAATCGTCCAGGAATACCTTAACGATGTTGGTATTCCAGTTTTAGATTGGCCTGCGGTAAGTCCGGACATGAACCCTATCGAGCACGTGTGGGACCTCCTTCACAGACGGATACGAACCCAAAATGTTGCCCCAGCGGACCTGCATGGACTAGCAAATGCTCTCCGTGACGAGTGGGAGAATTTCGATCAGGTTTATATACGGAGGTTAATCGAATCTCTGCCAAACCGTATGCGAGCGGTCATAAGAGCCAGAGGTGGCAATACTCAGCATTAAAAGCTACTGTTATGACATTTTTCTTTCCAAAATTATAATTTCTTGTTTTAATAAAAATCTCAAGTATGAGTTCTTGTTTTTATTTGTCCTGTATTTTATTTAAACAATCATAGAAATTATATCTTAGAGCGCATTAAAGTATATTTACAACTTTGTGCTACAAACAAAGATTATGCGATACTTTTATGATTCAAAACTAAATTATGCGATACTTTTTTGGCGGAGTGTACTATACTATCTACAACTAGTGGATGTAACGGCTAAAGTATTGCTGAAATCTTGTATTTTTAGTGCAACTTTAGAAAATGCATATAAGTATGGAGTATGTACAATGCCACAGTGATGAAAGTATGACCGAAATCACTAAATGAGGTCTTTGACAAGCTAAGTCAATGAATCTTTGGCGAAATTCTAAGTATTAACGAAAATCATCATGCTTATGTGGATATCTATAGATAAATTTAACAAAAACCACTTTTAATTCTCTACAATTTGAATTTTATCTATCTACTTCTTGAAGGATATTCACAGCAACGTTCTGGATCTAAGTTCTCCACATCGTTTCTGGTGCAGCCAACATCAGGCCGAAAAGAAAGTTCTTTCTTTTCCTGGTATCATCAGAAAATGTGAATTAAATTATATATATATTAAATAATTTGAAATGAAACACATTCTTCTTCTTCTTAAAATGCCTATCATCAATTGGTGTTGGTGACTACATTAACCTATATACTTTTACTTACAGCTGTTTTGAATAAAGTGAAAGAGTTCATACCAGTTCATGCTCTGAGATTTTGAAGTTGAAGAGATGGTTCTGATTGGAAATTAAAACAATATAAATTTACCTACTGACATATCCGCAAATCTTCTACCATCGGTGTAGAGGTCCAAAATGAAACGCGCGTTCAGAGTTCGCGACATCAAGGTTGGCTACAAATAATAAGCGTTAAGCGGGAGATACGATTGAGATTTTTTAAATAGGTTCTTTTGTACTGAAATCATGCAGAGTAATTTCTGTTTTAGTGTCGATTCATTTCCTTAGCTGATTTCGTTAAAAGTGTTAGGTTTTTAGTTTTAGAATGAGGACTGTTCAAGCCATAGCTTCCTTATTAAAAAATGAAATATTAAATAAGATGGCTACATAACTGCTATCAACTGGCGCAGTCAAAATATTATTATGAACAAAGAGTTTCGGTATATAGTTTTTTTTATCATGGCAAAGTGTATGTTTTTTAAATGTTTCCGTTAAAGATTTTGTTCTGGTTTTAATAATGTATAACAAGTTGAGCTTTCAAAATCAGTTTCTGGTGTGTCGTGAATAATAATCAACTGGATCAATTAATAAATAAAAACGCCATTTTTGACACTTTTTGCAGCGTATAATTTGTTATATAGCATACATTGGTTTAGTGTTTTGATTCTTTTTCTGGTTTTACTTCATCGTCCGGCGGACAATTTGAGCAATTCTTGTAAATAAGTAAGTATTTTCTCTTATTTCTTTAAAATATATTCTTCAGGCCATATTTGAATTATGCATCACTAAATTCATAGGGAATTCCACTGGTTGCACTGACGTTTCCAGTTTTTGGCTCTCATGCACATCAACACTCACAATGTATTACAAAGTTGCACTCCCAGTAGAATACATACTGTGCTAAATAAATAACTTTTTAGCACCTCTGTCGGTGTCAGTACACCAGTCGTATCCAAACCACTCGACGAGTACGCACTGACTCTGCCAATGAAATACAACAATGGCTCTTAGTAGGCCCCAACCAGTGCAATGCGCTATCAGATTCTCTATCCAAAACATTAAAAAAAAAAATAAGTTACCATTACAAAAGTTATAGTAATTATAATTTTAAATTTTTTATTTCTAAAGTAATATTTTGATGATTTTACGCCAATTGATATTATTTATTTAATCTTATTTAATAATAAAATATTATTTATTCATTCTGGGGGGAGGGGAGGGCGTTTTTTACCCATTATATAGATAGGCACATATAAATATACATACATATTACCAAAATTTCAAAATGAATTTCCATTTATTAAAGAAGTTGTTGCGGCTAAAACACAAGTGGCACTTTTTTTTCCTACAAAATTGTTGAGGAAAATTATTGCTTTTATTGCAACGAAATGCCCAATTTCGTTACATAATTTATATTGGCATAACTTATATATCATAGTAGTGTAATTTTTTGTTTTTTGTTTTTTTCTCTTGATTTAGCGGCTTAGTTTTTTAAATTTAATGAATTATTCAATAAAACTCTTCATTACGTTTCGACAATCTTATTTTCTATTGTTGTCTTCCTCAGATTATTTTATATAATTCACAAAATTTGTAAAATTAAAGACATTCACACAACATTTTAAAATAGATTAAAAATTTTTTTTATCTTTTCATTTTTCTTAAACATATACTAACTGTTAATTGTCATTTAAAAATATTATGCATGGCGAAAAATTTTGTGTCAACACTGGAGAACTACATTTAAAAAAAAAAAAAATTTTCGCCATGCATAATAATTTTAAATGACAATTAACAGTTTCGTGTTACACACAACATCTTTTACACGACATTAACCATGTGTGAACATCAAATAAATAATACATAACCCCGTTTACCGAACGCAATTTTCATTGAGTTAGAATTCCAACGGTTATGAAACAAACGTAGCGCCATCTTTATGACAATCTCTGTTGCATCACATATCTATGTAACTAAATCAATTATAAGTATCATGTAACTCCTACTAGCATCCTTATTTTTCTCAGTGTAGCTTTCGAAAATCTCAATCGTGTATTATTGACTGTAGCCAACCTTGATGTCGCGAACTCTAAACCCACGTCAACATAAATTTATAATGAAGTAATTAAGAAGTTTCAAGTATAGTCTACGAGAATGGTTACCAAGTTTATAAATTCACGCCACATATTAAAGGTTAATAAAAGCACAAAAAGTAGGATAATATAACAAATACTGAGAGGCATTAAAATAATAACGTTTATTTCTACCTTCACAATATAGTGGCTTACACAAAAAAAAACCATGGCAACATAATTGGTATGTACATTATTCGCATTGTCAACTCAAATCCGAATTATCCATGTATTAGATTTCTAGGTAGCAAGCTACGTTAAAAAAAAAGCTATTCATTATAGTGTTATTCAAATTTGTAAAATCGTCGTCTCCTGTAGGTTAGAAGTTAGAGCTAGGTGCACTGGGAGCAACTCGCGCAAGAAACAGCACATGGCACAGACATATGTTTGTGTTTGCTTTATGTTATTTTAGTAATATTCGCATGCACCGGCTTTTAGGGAGGAAAACTTATACTTTCGATATTATGCTAAACTAACTAAAAGAAATGCAATCATAAATGTATTTCTAACATGTTTTCCCGAACGTATGTTCAAATTTATATACAATTGGTAAATAAAGCTTTTGTAAGTAACATTACTCTATAAAATAAAAAAAATTATTGAAACGGTGAACACATTAATCCAACCCAAATTTTTGTGTAGTCTTTTTGCATATGTGCACACATTTATCTTTATAGATGATAGAACTCGTTACAGCGTATTCAATTAAGTCACCATATTTCAAGAATTTACTTTAGGATTCACAGCATATCGGCTCGTCACTTTCCTCACCACAGTCGCAGAATTCGCATAGTTCACATGATAATAACGCCAGTTTACTTAATGTTGCCCCAAGTTGTGGAATAAATTAACAACACGCAGAGCAACTTAATAAATATTCATCGTTCGGTTTCACGAAGTTCCGCTGGTAGTTTTTGAAAAAAACAGTCGGCACACCGCGAGTACCGCAGCAATTTAATACTCGTTAATCCAGTAATTATTGTCGGGCGACAGACACCAGAAGTTTATCATGGATGCATTATAAAGTTTTAGGTTTAAATGTCTTCACCTAATTAATTCGGCTAATAAACTGTAAACGATTTAACTTTTTTAAAGGCAATTCACTACATTAACGATGAGATATCGCTTCATTAATTATTAATTTCTCGTTGTTTTTTTTTTTTATAGCTGAGACTTCTTTATACATGTATCTGGGAAATCCTTCTACTCTTTTTTTAATTTTCGCTTTACTTTTCAAACGAGTCATTATTTAATTTCTTGAATACCTTTCACCTTGAATACCTACAACAATTTTTGAGAATAAGGAATTAGTTACAGCAAGCGATAGATGCAGCCGCGTCTAGTAGAATACTTTTTTACAGCTGCAGGTACAGATTTGGTTCCAACCTCAGAGTAGCGATGGATTTATGTGGCGCCGATTACAGCTGGCACGATTATTACTTTATTCATCTACCACATCCCTTTAACTTCGTCTGCCCATAGTAAGTATTTATTGATCTTGTCTACCTCTGAACCAATAGATGCCTATTAGTGAGGCATGTGACAAATCATTATGATACCAGGAGTAGTACAAACAGCCAATAACGCATATTGTATGTATGTGTTGCTAAAAATGAAACAACATTACGGTTGGATGGAATAACACTGATTTCTTAAAATAGTTTGCGATCTAAACTATACTAACTCTAGATACATACTGATAATGTGGAAAAATTGTGGCTAATATTCAGTAGCATAAGATTAACCTTTAAAATTGAAGTAACTAAGTCCTAGCATCCATCAAAATCTCACATAAACCGTGCCCAAAATAACCCCTGTTAATGTATGTAAAATACGATAACAATTGCAATGGGATATAACGTGTTTCGGAAATAATCATTGCAATTATAGATAGGTCACTGCGTTTGGAGACACTGTTGGAGTGTGCAATATAGCGGCATATAATCATAATGAATTATGGTCACGTAGTCGGTTGTAACCAAGGGTGAAATTGAACACTCGATATTAAAAACGTGTTGGAATCTCAAGCCTATTATAAAAAATTCGTGTTAATCACAAACCTGAATAGTTGTACGACGGAACCTTTCTATTTAAATCAATAGTTATAGAGTCTATATAACTTGGTGGAAGAATTATATATTGCAATGTTCTTTATAGATTGTTTAATCTAAAATCTTTATAATTTGTCTTCTGTGTTCATAGGACTAGGCCAAGAAAAACGTATATTCGGCAACACTGTTATCGATTTACTTAAGTTTGTGTTGATTTGAGCGGTAATCAAACGTGCACAGAAAACCATCGTAATAAATGGCAAAACAAGATTATTTCGAATTCAACACTTATTTCTCAAAATAAAATTATGTTGGATAGAATTCTTAGATTAAATTTATTTCTTTCGCAGTATAGTTTGGATTTACTGATGCTTTATTCATTCCCTCACTTTGTCGGCATTCAAGGGAGGTACAGCATATACTTTTTATTTTATAAAATCCCAAATACAAAAGTATTGAACCACTACGACCAACGCATCTGTTTGAAAATTGTTTCCAAGTTAAGAGTATAGTCATTTATAACTTCTTTCAAAACATTCAGGTTTTCAGCAGCATCTGGACTGTTCGGAAAGTAAATGGGTCCAATACCTAACTGTAAAAGCTGTAAACCTTCTTTGGTGACCATTCTCACGAAATTGGTGCGGATGAGTGTCGAAGGCATCATCTTTATGAAATGTTTATTAATGCCCTATATAATATGTGCCAGAAAATCGTCATCACGATTCATATTTAAAATCGTGTTGCAAAAATTCAGTCGAAGTAAATTTTCGTTTTCGTAAAGAAGTGGAATTTGAGCAATGCGACTGGGTAAGACAGCATTGATATGGGTCAACTAATTGTCCCGGCTACTGCGGGACTTCAAGCCTTTAAGGTAGCTCAGAATCATTTTGATTGAGGTCTTTTTCAGGTCTTCCAGGGAGAGGTCAACTTTCAAAAAGATCGCATACCTGATTCTTGTCATGGTCGGGCAGTGGCAAAGGATGAGCTCGACTGTCTCTTCGTCCTTCAAACACATCTGGCATTCAGTCTCATCACAGAGTTCGATTCTATGTAGGTGCTCTCAGAGTTTGCAGTGACCTGTAAAAACAGAAACTATTTGAGATTTTTTCGGTAAAATTCAGGTAGATCCTTGGTTCTGACATGATTAGATGAAATGCACTTTCTCGCATGTACCAAACCAGGACAATTGTTCCAATGTTGAATTGACTTTCTGATGCGCCCATACATTGATTTGCTGTTTAGTTACCGCAGTTGCTACGCCAATGTTCTGGTCCTTGGAAATGCTTCGTACCACCTCTTTTCACTAGAGTGTCTGCTTCCCTATTTCCAAGAATGAGTAAGTGATTAGGTACTTGGATTGAGGATAGATTATTACCCACCCCCAATATATTTAGAGGGTTTTTAGAGCTCCAGTTGCATTTATGTGCCTCTAATGCTGTCAGCATCGCCTTACTGTCACTGACATTTTTTATTGATTTGTGTCTGATATTTTTGTTTAAAACCTCAACACCCGTCTCAATGGTATTTTTCAAGCGGAATTCTATAGCTTGAAAAATAGTGGTGTGATTACGATAAAATATTTCTGCGCCCACACCTTGCACCGTTTTCGAATCGCCCCTTAAACCAGCAGGTACTTGCCTGCGTCAGTGTTTTCTCGTTGCATCTTCATTCCTCTCTTTTTGAGTAGGAGGTAGTGAAGTATGCATCGATTATTGATTGAGTATACATCATATCCGATAGGATTTCCAGCATATTGTCGGAAGTGATCGATTTTAACAACTTGTTAGCCACACGGAAATGAAAATGTGGCAATTGATTCGCTATGTGCCATACGCGGAATGTAGTCGATCTGTGGTTAAATATCCACGGCAATGTGTAAGGGTGGTAAGTCTAGAAAAATTCCCAAGACCAATAACTGGGAAGAAGACATTGCCTCCGTGATTGCCATACTTGCAATCGTTTGTGTGGATGTATCGGAGCACTGTTGCTTTCTTGTAAAACTGAATCATTGTATTGCAGTCTAGACTAGAGTATACATTGCAACTGGTATCTGTCTAGTGCTAATTTAGGAATTTCTGCTCACTAAATCTAAAATCTCTTCGTTTGCTTCTACGGTTGGCTTTTATTTTGTTCTACGAGCATTTCAATGACTTAATATAAACGTTTCCTGAAGGTGTTGGGTAACGAACATGGTATTCTCCCATTACCTCCTCCAAATTTCTGCTATTAAACGAAGGAAACAAAAAAAGCATAACGCGCAAATACCGAGTAAAGAACTTATTAAGCACTGATATTAATAAAGAACCAGTTAATTACTATTCCAAAGAACGGAAAAGCATGCACAACAGAAATAGCAGCGATAACACAATTTAATTTGATAACTCGAATTATTTCAGCAATTTATGGTGAGTCCTATCGTGAATACTGGATTCATTATATTATACTATGTTGGCATTGTATTTTCAATGAAAATATGTTGAAAGAAATGTTATGACGCGAAGCCATACTATTTATGGAAAAGCTGTCTTCAGAATACTAAAATATTCCATCATCCTGTTTGTTTTAGCAACATGAGTTGGATAAAAATGTATGTATGATAACAGATTGAATATTAAAATTTACGAGGCTTCGTGTGACGCAGGATGTGAGATACAAGACTTTTAAAATAAGATAAATCGCTAAAGATTTAACAAGAAAGGTCGCCACGTGCAGGTCTTGCACGAATGTCTACACACTCTACATTTCATACCATTTACCGTCACTGTAAATTAAGTAAAACTAATTTTTATACTTTGCTTTTCTTGTGCTATCCTCACTTATTAAATAGCTTAATATGGTACCTCTAATCTGAGCAATCTTGAAGAGAAGAGTTGCTTTTGATGTAAGGTAATTAATGCACTTTAGTTAAGTTTCATTGTTCATATTGAAGGCAAATGGATTTTCTCCTCGAGTACTGGTATAATATTACAGGCTAGACGAAGCTAATTAAATTATCTAAACTTCTTATCCTACCGTATTATCAGCGTATACCAAGTCTTGGATTTCTTATGTGCTGCATCTTCCAAGCCCCTTAACTTTCCGCGTGCATGAAGCAATTACGGCTAATGTTCACTGACTTCGCGTATTCGCACAGGGTGCATAATATCAATTAACATGCATATTTTCTCTGCATCGTTCCACAATGCACATATCTGCAATGTGTTCCTGCAAAATTATCTCCTAAAGACCCTCGTTTGTGTTTTCTGAAAAACAGAAGAAAAACATTATTAGAAAGGAAGAGGTTAGATAATTTTCTGTGCAGTAAATATACAATTAAACGCTGAAACTGAATATTTGCATAAATTAAAAATCATTGCGCCCTAGGGGCAAATGAAATCTCGTCTAAGGAAGATGTAAATTCCGAAATGACTCCAAAAAACAGTCGTGACTGATTAAATAATTATCTCCCTAATTCAATAGGATTTTTTTCCTTGCATATAATTTAAATACATGAATTCCAAATGAATTTCGAAGTACTGGCAACAGGAGCCTTAATGATAACGGCATGGTATAATTTACAAATTAATTTAGCAAATTGGGTAAAATTGCTGCAAACACAATGAGCTATTTGCGCCGGTTCTTTGTATTTGAAAAATAGTGTAGTGAAAAACAACTTTCCTTGTAACAGCATTTATTATTTTAATTTTTTTACATAGAAATAAAAACGACTATTTTTTTTATTTTACTTTTTATTTGGACGGTTTTATGTGATATTGTTATTAAACACAGTCTAAAATGATTATTCCCTTTCGCGAAAGAAACTTTTCTAACAGCACAAAGCCCGTGAGCAATTTCACGCCGAAAATTCAACTTCTTTGTTTCATTAATAAGTATTGTTAAAACATTTCTGGATACGCTTCATTTATAAGCAAAAGAACTTTCATTCACTCAAACATAATTGGTAAGTACCTACTCGTAATTATTGGGCACCGCTCTGAAGAGTTTCCAAATATAAATTTCAAATTAGGTTTGAACCCAACTGTTTTGAAACGGAACGTTAAATAAATACTTTGTGGAGATACCTTGTCAGTAGAATATGGAAGAAATAGAATTTGATATTAACTTAGAGGACAAAAAGAACGCTCAAAGAAGCAGGGAGTTCTGAAAATTAATGTAAAACATATTTAAGGAGTTATTATCTTATTGAGATACTATAGACATACCTCGTGAATAAGAATTCCCCATAGAATTGTACGTACGTAAGCTATTGCAAATTCATATTTGGGAAATATAACATTACTAGAACTTGCTTTTGTTAGAAAGCAAATTAGTTAATTGTAACTAATGAGTGGTCGTGTAAGTACTTCCTTATATGCAATAAATAACTATAATACCATACCAAATATTAATTATGCAGGCGCAAATAAGTGGAAAAATATATAAGTAGGCATTTAGGAAAATTTTGTAAAAAATATTTTTAATTTTATTTATTATTATGGACACCGCCAGCTTGGATCGAGCGCCGTACGGTAGTGTGGGACTCCCGGTCGGTTTGTGCAAGACTGGTATACCCACTAAAACCACCCTATCGTCACCTAGTGAATCCATGGAACCATCATGTTTGATATCTACTTCATGGAAGCACCGTGCTGCCTATTACTAAACATCTTTACTTCCAGTTCCTATTTATTCTGTCGTGCTCTTTCCTCCTTTTCTTTATCCTTCATTATCTTTCTTATCATCTCATGTATCACTTCCCAGTATTCTTTTGACTTTAACATTGTGTCTATTATATTTCGAGCATTGATGTCTATACCAAGCCTGGTTTTTACCCTTGATCTCATTTCATTCCATCGATCACACAGAAATATTGTGTCTTCCACGGTGTCAGTGCCACCACAGTATATGCATTCCACGCCCGTAACTTTGCCTATTCTTTCCATGTACGTTTTAAATATTCCATGCCCTGTCAACACCTGAGACAGGTAGTAATCCAGCCTTCTATGGTTACATGCGATCCATTTCTCCAGGTCAGGTATGAGTTGTTTCGTCCATTGTGCCTTATTAGTGTTGGTGTTCCACCTATCTTGCCATTTGCCCAGCATAAGTCTTTTAACATCCTCCTGCTGCGCTCTGTCGTACCTTGCCTTTCGTTCTTGTGCCATGAGATCTATCGGCAATGTTCCCGTGATGACTTGCAGTGCCGCATTCGATACCGTTCTAAAGGCTGATGCCACTCTAAGAAGCACTGTACGTTGCGTCTTTTCTAGCAGATGGTAATTCCTTTTGATCTTGAGTGCGTCTATCCATATTGGCGCTCCATATAACAAAATGGAGTGAACAACTCCGGCGAGTACTGCCCTCTTATCACTGGTGGGTCCTCCTGTACTGGGCATCAGGCGGATCAGTCTGCCTGCTCTTTCTTCTGCTTTACCAGCAGCTCTCTTGAGGTGCTCTCTGAAGTTTCCAAGTGTATCAAAATACACACCTAAGTATCTGATGGCATTTTTTTGCACTATTTCCACATCATCCACCTTGATCTTGATACCATCTCTTTTCCTTTTATGCGTTATGACAAGAGCTTCTGTCTTTTCGGGTGCTAGTTCTAGCTGATTTTCTCTTATCCATCCAGCCATTCGTTTTAAGTTCTCGTTGGCGTTTGTCATTAGCGTGTACTTATTATCCGCCGTTACTATCAAGGCCAGCTCATCTGCAAACCCGATTATTTTTGCGCGTCCCTGCAGTTTAATTTTAAGTACCTCGTCATATAAGATATTCCAAAGCGTAGGTCCTAAAACAGAGCCCTGAGGCACCCCAGCTTTCACCTCGTGTCGGTATCGTTTTGTACATTGAATATATCTTTCCTGAAGGTAGGCGTTTATGATGTTTATTAGATAAGCCATATAAATTAATGAAAACATAAAATTGAACAGAAACCTTATTATTTTATACCGAATAAATATTAAATCACAGTGTTTTCTTCTAACTTCTCAGTCATTTGATGCGAAAGATTCTTGTTTAAAGTTTTTGCGGATACTAAAAAATCTAATTCTTTAATATGTTTAATTAACTAAAGAATATTGTCGTACTTGCTATCTCTATGTAACATCTGGAGCCAAATTTTCTGATACTTGACCATTCTTACTAACATTATATATTTAATCTTGGGGATTTTCTTGTCCGTAATTAATACTCAATAGAATTAGCTGACTCAAATTTTAGATTTATATGTAAAATTATTTTATTTAACGTTTCCAAGTATTTTAATACTTCTTCGTCAGAATGGTAAAGCTTTTGTATATATCAAATAGCAACAAGCTCTGTCATTTCTAAATTGGCAATTTCTTTGCTGATTATAATCCTTATTTTTCTTTTTTTTTTTTCATAAACGTACAACAAATAACAAAGCCGTAAGCAAACAAATTCCTACCCCTTTTTAAATCAGACTTTATATTTCTTAATTTTTCTAATTTTATGACCAAACTGTATCAAATTTATTTCCTATAAATTTATTACTAACACCTTTGAAATAAAAAGACAGAATTTAAGTAAATAAAAAAAAGAAAGGAAATTAAAAAGAAAGGAATCTATAACCTCTTAAATTTTTTATTGCCTATTACATGTCTTGTTAAAACGGTTTCTTGTGAGTGCAAAAAATTACATTTGAGGGACATACTTCAAGTCGCACGATTTATTAATAGTTTCCTGCACAAAAATGTTCTAAAGAAGCTTTTACTAAAATTTTGAAAAAAAAACTCTCCTTTCTCTAGAATTATATATCAAACGGATGACTTACTTGACTGTGCTATTTACATAAAAGGCAACAAAACTTAAGACAAGTGCGTTTGGAGATCAGGTACCATTTCCTGTATTTTCAAGTCGCCAAACACTTTGGCATGCTTGATTTTCTCTTCCATTAAGTTTGATGCTCTCTTAAGGTTCCTACGTAGGGATAACAAAAGCGGGAAGAACGGATACCTATTATCATTACACAATAAAACATTTTATCCTGGATTTCTATGAGTTTAGAAAAATTCTTCAATCCGAAAAAAACTAGCGCAAATTCCAACGTTACGGGCAAGGACGTTATTACAAAGAAACTGTGGCCGATAGAGGAATTTTTGACTTGGTATGTGTGCTTAGCCCGACAAAATGTATAAGCAAAATGATTTTTTTTAATGGAGGGTTTTAGGTTGAACCAATTATAGAATATCTGTTCATACCGTTTGATAGCGTGTTTAGTTTTATGGTGGGTGGCACGAATAACAGCATCTCAGGTATTTTTACAGTCCTTTATGTGTACATTGTAATTGCCACATCAAATTCATCATTTATTTTGATCAACGAACTAAATTGGCAGCGAACTATGCTTGTGGATAGTACTTATTTCATTCATTAAAATTATCCGGTCAATTAGCTTATACAGTTGTACGAACAGCGAAATGCCACCAATTTGCAATGAATTCTGCAGGATCGATATGTATGCGGTGTCCCCTTGTTTGTATTATTGTAAGTGCATACATATTTAGTTACGATTTGCATACATCAACAAACTGTGTAACTATCTGATTTGAAGTAAATATCACAGCTATAAATTGAAGATTTATTGTTGTTTAGCCTTTAGTGCATCTAACGGTGGAGCTTCATTAAACTTGGGAAATTTAGACAGAGAGTCGTTTCAAATATTGCTGGTCATGTTATTATTTTCTGCCTGTATTGGGTCTCTTGGTCAATCCTTCTTATAGATCTTGATCATAACTAATGCTTCTGTGTTGATAAAATCCATTTTGTTCCAAAAATATCTTTAGCGTCTTCATCTGCATTACAAGATCTGGCATGTTAAGGTCTGTAAATAAGTACCTTCTTTCTAAGTGCTGTACATTGTAGTGGTCCTTTTCCTGTTTCCTTCACTATTACATCCAGGAAGAACACTTTTGCCTTTCTCCATAAAAAAACAAAATGACTTGGCGTTGTAAATTGATATAATCTTGAAAATATCGTGGCTTCTCCTCCACATTCTTCTACATCACAAAAGAATCGTCGACATAGATGCCAAAACATCCAAAACATATACCTTTTTAGAATATTCGATCCGCTTAACGTGTAATTATTATTAGGTTTTTGTAGCATCAGATAATTTCACTTATAAATCCCAGTGACGTGTATCATCACAGCTTCATAAATAACATGGAAAAAGGAAAAATAAATAATCAGTAATTCTAAAACTTAACCAACAACAAATGTAGGAAATAATATCTTTCAATGGGTACAAAATTTTCAATTCAACTTGGTGCAATAAAAGAATGGCAAATAGTAATAGATGATTTCGCTCCTGTTAATTTCTTAAATCGTGTAGGTACCAATTGAAAATCTTTCCAGGATTGGACATGCCCAGATTCTAGAAATTATTATACATTTAAACCTTTGGCGGCAGCTACAAAAGTCAAATGCGCAAGCCGAAAAGGTAGCGGTACCTTTAGCATACCGCCAAGAGTATTATTGCTCGGTATGATAGTCCATTCCGTCGCGGATTACAATGGCACTGCATTTTCAAATATAAGAATGCGGTAACAACATTATGTTGCTATTGCAGTTGCACTCAGCAAAGATATTGAAATTTTTGCCCGCGATCATCGGAAATGTAGGGAATCTAATGTGTCGGACAAAGATGTGGGATGGGTAGGAAATATCGATGTGTGATAAAAATGCAGCAAATCGATGCTTTCGCCAGTGCAATAGCACAATACAATATTGCGTATACTCTATTCCTATTCTAGCAAACGGAAGTACACGGAGAAAAATTTATTGTTAAGGTGACACCAATTGACGCACATTGAACAACAATTTGTGGGTAAATATGTGACAACAACAACCATTAGTCAATACAACTTAAAACTTGTTGTCGAAAAACTTTGTTGGAACTGCCACAAAATTTGGAAGGATATATTCCCAAAACATGTTAAAATCAACCAGTTGCTTGTTGTTGAACGAATCACAAAAATATGGTGTTTTCAACAAAATTGTGTAAAATACAGTATTAAAAATTGTTTACCACTACCAAAGCAATTTGAAACTTCAACAACAAATTGTGGATATTTAACAAACAATTGATTTTCCGTCATCATTTTCTACGTTTATATTGTCACTTAATTTTGATCTTTGTAATCGCAATTTGTGTTCAAAGCGAACAACATTTTAGTAGATTCACACACAAATTTGGTGCTGTCTTAAATGTAGTTGTGGAGGGTTTAAATAAAATATCAGTATAGGATAACACAAATTTTTATTAATAATTAACAAAAAAAAATAAACAAGATAAATTCTAAAACTGGGAAACACTAAAAATGAAGATTAAAATTTCAAATGTATATATAAACATCTTTATTGAAATAATTTATAGCATAATACTATAATATACATAAAAAAAAGAGTATATCGCACAAAGAAAAAAAAATTCAGCTTCAATTATTGTACATGTAATTAAATTACAAATTTCCAAACAATATTTAAATGTGTTTCCATACGGGGAGAGAATTCCTTAATATCTTAGGTCACATTTGGCATTAAACTAACAAAAATATACAGATCAAATCACCTGTTTGTGATTGTTGCATACCACAGATTAAAGTTGCGCACAAATATTTCTTCTCTGCAACAATAAAACTAGGAATATGGTAAATTCTAAATAAAACATACTTTGCTGTAAAAGGAGAGCTAATAACTACAACTGTATATTACATGTGGAAAAAGAAACGTATTATTATAATTTCATGTATCGTTTACGATTAACATTGCACGAAACGCACAAAATACTTTTTTTTGAAATAATAATATAAATAACAATATTGCAAGGATATTTTAAAAGAAAATTAAGCCTTGACAGTAGCGATCATTGATTTTAACAATGGAAACAGTTACCGTATAAAGAAAGTAAGTAATTTATTAATATATATTCATAGAATCAGAATCATAATATGAAGCGTCTATTAACCTTATCTAAAAATCTCAAAATTAATACTAAAAAATTAATATAAAGCAGCGCATAAATGAAACATATGTACCTAACATTATCAAAACAATAGGATCACAAGATTCAATTCAATTACAACTAAAATAGTTGAATTGTTCTTCCATTGAACCTGGATTACGTGAAACTGAGAAAATGGATCAAGTTGTCTAAATCTAAACTTAAATCTAAATTCTGCAATGAACTTAAGGTAAGTATGTATCTGGATGCACATACACAAAAATAATTCTACCTATCTAAGGGCAACGGTGGAAATGTGATTAGTTAAATAAGGGAATAAAGAGATTTGCTTCAGTGTATCTAAGTTTTATTTTACAAATGTCTCAAGGCAACGTATATTCTAGATCGTTTTGCAACTTTTAAACAGGGGAAAACACTAGGTAATTTATCGAAAGGCTTAATGTACTCATCATTAGCAATTTTCTATTAATAAAATTAACAAAAAAAAAAAAATAAGCAAGATAAATGCTAAAACTGGGAAACACTAAAAATGAAGATTAAAATTTCAAATGTATCTAAGTCTTATTTTACAAATGTCTCAAGGCAACGTATATTCTAGATCGTTTTGCAACTTTTAAACAGGGGAAAACACTAGGTAATTTATCAAAAGGCTTAATGTACTGATCATTAGCAATCTGTACTAACAATTTAATAGAAATAAACATTGTGGAACATATAAAACATTTCATGGTATTAAAGTAAATAAGAAAAATCAACTAAAAAATACTAACAATTAATTGTTTAGGTTGTTCAAAAGTACTTATGGATGTATAAGAGTTGTCAAATTCCGTGGTGATATTGTATATATACTTTTGCAAAAAGTGCCAAATGTGGTCTGCTTCAAAAGGATACTTAGCTGTTAAGGTGTGAAATACTTTGAAAGCCACATCAATGGCCCGGGAGGGGGGAGTTTCAATTTTGTATCTTACGGTATTTACAATGAGGTAACAACAATTAATATTCGGTAGAGTTCTAACTATAACTACCGTTGGCTGAAGGGTTTCCCTTAAACTTTCAAGTTTTCTCCTTCTTTCTTCTAGCTCAGCTGACAGTTGTTCGATATCCTAAGATAAATAAAGTTGATAAATTTACTCTGTTTAATATTTTTTCGGTAATATTTACTTCTACATGAAAACAAAATGCTTGTTGAACTTCGAGTTTGGATGGTTTGTATCTTACTCCAGTCCTCTTGGTTTTTTTGCACAAGGTGCGATACACAACGGTAGCAATAGAAGTGCAAAGACTTCAAGTTGTTCTGAAACATACACACAAAATAAAAATTTATGCCTAATTGATATTGTTAACTGTAAAATCTTACTTTCCGTATATTCTTTGTAAGTACTATATTTTCCTAAAAAATCCTTTATTGATTTGTCGGTTTTACGTTCAGCGTAGTGTATAATTTTCTTCGATGCATCTCTCCAGCGAGTTAAAAACGGTGTATAATTATTTAAAAATTTTAAGTCAAAATCTAATTCCAGCTGCAAAATAAAAAAATTCTAATTGGAGGAGGAACAACATATTTAATTATTAATACCAGTGTGTGTCCAGCAGGCTCTCTTAACGCAGGAAAGTCGTTATAATATTGATCTATTGTGCCGAAATCTTTTCTTGCTTCAAATGTCAATTCCCAAAATTCTAAAACATGGTCCCAAGGCCGGGCATGATTCTTAAGCCATTGGACTTTATCAAGAATATCTTCATCCACAGTATTTTGCGCTAAAAACGAGTAAGTTAGCATACAGTATAAAGTAACTAACTGTAAAACTATTACAAGATGATTTTCCTATCCTGTTCGTTGATTTCAATACGCCAATCTTTCTTAATATACGCCTTCTATTAACATATTTGTCCCATAAAATACCTTTAGCTGAAACGACTTTCCCATCGAGTGTTTTTGCGTAGGGGACATAATATGGCTCTGCAAATTCTCCGGGAAATGTTAAAAAAATGTCAAAAATTAAATCCTTAAATTCTTTACAACTTATTCTAAAACAAATCCATAATGATCAGACATAAATGTATGATTTTAAGATAAGAACTACACACCTTCTATCATGATTATCCTTTAATTCATTGTCTATTATTATATCTGCTAATTGAAATCTAGACATTCTTTTGCAATGAATAAAAGTCTCAATTACTATAAATCCTCTAGGATCTGTTTTTAATAATTTATAGAGTGCGGTTGATTTATTCAGTGGTTCTCCCAAGTTACCTAAGGCTGGATAGTATGTTTCAACCGCTGATGCTATACGAAACAGTTATTATAATTTTTATGAACTTCTCTATTTTGTATTTTGGTGCAGGTACTTACTAGAAATAATTTCTTGTGCGCTTACACTGCTGCATGAACTTTCTGGAGATGCAAGAAATGGAGATATGAATGTCGCGTTCATCCTAAAAAAAATGACAAGTGATACCTTTTATATTTAATGTGTTGTGTTTTGAATAAAGTCTTTATGTCTATTCGAAAATTTTAACCGTAAACCTACTTGGGGAATCAGCTCTTTAATCATGTCAGGTGTTAAGCTCCTAAACACTTGAAAATCTATCTGGTTCTCTGTAGGAAACCAATATAATTATTTACGAAGCATACCTACTAATACAGTTCGAAAAATTGACCAAAGGATCAGGCAATAAAAAAAAAATAAATAAAAAATAAAAATTCGTAATCATCATTGTACGACGGTACATGTGAGGACTTGGTGTTGTATTGTATTTAATGGCATGGCCTCTCAGGTCAATTGTTCGAACTGTAGCTGAACACAAAATTTTTTTATAAATCGAATTCCACTTACACAATGCATACATTTTTCAGAGCAAGTAGGTAGGTATGCAATCTGACTGAAAATTTACTCACTCGGCGTGGGTTTAACGGTACAAATTCTTTTTATGCATAATTAAAATTTGAAAAAAAAAACAACACCTAGACGATTAGTAAGTATTCACATCAATTGCTATAATATCTATGTTGTCCTTCATTACACATTAATCAAATATAATATATTAATTGTTGCGAGCAATAATTTCAGTTTATTAAACATAAAAATGCCTCAAAATCTAAATACAAAACTACTAACTGATCATGATGAACACAGAATACTAAGGGAAGTAAAAAATGAATCATCAATGAATGTAGAAATAAAACTCCTGCAATAATTGTGCAGTTATAAATTAATGTATTAATTGAAATTATTTTCTTAGACGATAATTTAGACTGCTGTACGAATACGGGTGAAAGTGACTATATGTGACTTACCGCGGAAAGTATAGCTTCTGTGCAACAAAATTATCCATTTTTCCATCCAGTTTTCTCAATTTTCATACACAAAACTGATAAGCTAACAACATCACACAACGACCGAAAATAAATGGCGTCGTCTACCTCGCCTGGTAACGTGTCTGTTTCTTCAAGGCTATGTAAGACCAATGAAACACGCGGTTAGAATCACGTGATACTACTGTCCATGCCGGGACTTCCCGCACCACAAGTTGTAATATCGACAACGTAGGCGCTCTGTTGCGTCAACTACAATTGTGTGTAATGTAAATATTTCTTGACTGTACTGGATTGAAAAATTGTGTTTACATCTACTTCACTTCATCGCACACGTTGTTCTGTATTTTAGATCTGAAATAACTACAACTATGATGTTATCGCTAAAGCGATTATTTGTACCGTAACATATTTTAACACCAACAAAAGTGTTGGTGGTGGAACAAAACAAAAGTTTTGAAATATACTTACAAAACTTTATTGCAATACCAATTTATTTTTGAACCGATTGCAACGTAACGACAATACTTTTTTTGTTGGATTTGCAATGTCATTTTTCTCCGTGTATATTTGCCTTTCTTTTCTTTTTTACTTTAGCATATCAAGCACTCACGGGTGTACAGATCGTACAGGAAAACATAAACGAAGAAAGAAACTAATGACTAACAGAGTACAATGGAGATAACATTTTAGAAACATGGTAGGGTATAAACAGCTTGGCCAAAATGTAAATTTAAGAGAGTAGCAAACGGTCGAACTGACTTTCATCAACCTAAACAGGTTGCTATTACAACAAATGTTTGGTTTGTAAGTACATTTATTCATAGTACTTGCTAGCATTTCGTATGTAACCATCGCGGTGTTTCTGGTTACATTGCTCGTAATATGCAAAACTGCAGCAACGTTTACTAGGCGTACTGTTCCAAGATAAGTCCGCCAATTTATGTAACTCCGCCGCTAATTTCGTTGGGGGTAAATTGAGTTTGCATACGCGAATTTACATAACGGTTTAATATTTTATTCGATATTCTCAAAAAGCGAATTGCCTTTTTAAACGGGGAAAATTGTAAGGTAATAATTCGTTTTTGTGATAAAATATTATCATCGTATGTGAAGCTTACTCTATGTAGAAATATATTTGAACACTTTGTTTGGCTTTAACTTTATACTAATGTAAGGTTAATCGAACTGTAAATAGGTTAGCTTAATATCATGTTACACAATGTCAAATACGGTTGAATTTGTTCTGTTTCGTGCCAGTTATATTGAAAACAAGTCCCTAGTTGCTCTCTGTTGAGTTGAATAAATACACTGCGCCACACAGGTTTAATTACCTCAGGGAAATTTATAGCATAATGTTTAATCGAAGCAAATATTTCAGTTCTTATTATAGTTTGGTTATATTTTAGATTTTATGAAAATTCTCCTACCCTACGCGGGAGAAAAATATATTTCAAGGCGGGTAATTTAAATTATATGGATTTATTTTAGATTATTAATGAATTTGTTTGCGATGGTAATAATCTGCGAATTAATGCTTCATACGATAAGCAATGAGAGATATTTTGGTCGTTTATAGCAGTGCACCGCAATCGGTGCGCCGCGGCACACTTGTGTGGCGCGAGCCACTTTACGTGTGCCGCGGTGTAATACGTACAAATTGTGCAGATTCCCATTTTCCGTTAAATGTATACCAATATAAGAACCTGTGTAGCATATATACCATATTTCAAATGTATATGTTACGTACTTCGCTTAATGTTGTCATTTGTTTTCCCACTGCTAGGCCTAAAATTATTTCTTTGTTTAAAATAGCATAGTATGTCGCGCTAATGTACTCGACAGAAAATTTTGGGGATTTGTGTCGTGTGTAAAGCGACAAAATCCAACAATGCAAATTATCCATTGTTGCATACATCGATAAGCATTGATGGTCAGGATTTTGCTAACAGAACTATTGCGAACTATAAATGAGTGTGTCAACATAATAAATATTATTAAAGCAAAAGCCTTAAATTTGCGAATTTTTGAAGCGTTTTGCTAAGAAATGGAATCAGATTATCAGTCCCTATTGTTTTATACCACAGTGCCTTGGTTATCCAGAGGCAAAGTTCTAGCAAGATTGTATGAACTTTACGACGAGCTTACTCAAATTATGTTAGATCAAAACATGTCTGAACTGTACCAACTATTGAAGACAATCAGTGGATTATCAAACTTGCATGGTTGACATATTCGAGCACCTGAATGAAGTCTTTAAAAAAATCCAAGGCTGAGTTGAAAATTTGTTAACATGCTCTGACAAGTTAAACGCATTTAAATAGAAAATGGAGTTAGGAGGAGGATGCCTCGAAATGTACCCAAGAACTAACCAGATTATAACTGGAAATCGGCAGTATATAGTGGATTTGGCTCAACAACATATAACATTGTTGAAACATAAATTTGAGAAATGTTTTTCTACAATTAATACGAACAGTATGAGTGGATTCGAAATCCTTTTGCAGGTAATGTAGAAAATTGGTAAAACACATTGTCCCTCCAAATTCGGAAGGAACTTCTTGAATCAAAAAATGACGGCACGATGAAATTGAAGTTTTCTGAAGTTCCACCAGATGTTTCTGGATCGCAGCAAAAAAATTAATATCCTCGGATTTCCGACAACGCCATCGAAGTTTTGCTAACATTTTCTACAACTTATGAACGTATGAACAAAATTTTTCAACGCTAGTTTTAATGAAAAATGATAAGCGGTCGTCCCTGAAGGATCTTGACTAAGAACTTCGAGTTGCTTTGTCAAAGATCGAGCAAGATATAAAACGATTGTGTTCATTAAAACAAGCACATATATCACATTAGCTGCAAGAAGGTAAACATTATTGAATATATTGGATGATTTAGCTATAATGGAGTTTTATATGTATTAATAATAAGTTAATTATGTTTTATGACCTTCTGTGTATGTACTTATTTTTAAGATGCTGTATTTTACTTGTTAATAATTGACAAATAATTGGGTGGATAATTAAATTGTTCTCGGTTTTCCTTAAGAAACACATGAATATGAAGAAATAAAGTATTTATTAGTAACATCATTTAATGGCAAAAGAGTTCCTAAAGGAGCAGAGGCCTGAACTCACGAGAGATCTACTGAATAAGGGCAGGAAGACTGTCAAAATGATTGTAGGTCTGCTGACTGGTCACTGTAGACTGAATAGGCATATGTACAACATAGGCCTGGCAGATGATGCAACCTGCAGATACGGCCAAGAGGAGGAAGAAACACTAGTTCATGTGCTGTGCCAATGCGAAGGCCTGGCGAGGACAAGGTTTCTAGTAATGGGGGAGGAAAACCCCACAGCTAGTAGCTACATAAAGAAGCCGCTCTCAGAGATGATAGGCCTAATTAAGAGGGCAAAATTAGAGAGCGTCCTCTAGGAAAAAGGGGATCACAATAGATCTGAAAAGGTCGCGGTGAAATAGGTCGATAGGCCACCCCAATCTTAATCTAATCCTAATCTAACATCATTTTATACACAAGAACGAAATAGGTCAAATTTGTACAACTTAATTTGGCTAGCAGTCTAGCTAAGCACTCTGTCACCATTTGAAAACAGAAATAAATTATTCTTTGTTTCAAAGAATTATTCTATTCAGAGGAATTTTATGTGATATACTTATCATAACCGTTTTTACTGTTGCGTTTTATCCTAACAATGTGTGTAAAATTTGAATTTTAGTAGTGCATCCTGCTTAACACAGGCACATATTGAAGAAATACTAGCGTCTAGGCTGCTCATCTAACAATATATTTAGGTACAGCCGATAAAGCGCATGTTATATGATTAAATTTAAATTTGTTTCCACTTCCTTTTAGCCGTCGTTTGTAGTTGAAATGGAAAACGTAACGAGCTAATTTCCAACGGTCGCACTCCATTTCGAATTGATTTAATATCCACTGATGACTGAAATATTAGCTCTCTAGTTGCAGTAGATATTTCATATAAATCCTATGCAATAAATTTGAAACATTTTCCACCATTTATGTAATGATAGTCGCCGAAATGTGAAAAGTTACATTAAATAAAAAAAAAGCAAAAGAAGAATATTTATTATAGATCTCATATGCTACTTTTCTCCTTAAGACGTTCCTTTGTTATTTTTTTCCTCTTTTCTGTATTGATGTTTTAGTGGCTCGTGCGCATTATGAGGAGGCCTAATTATTAGTTACATTTTAGAACGAGACAAATCAAGAAATATCTCACTGCACGATTCGAATAAATAAGATACAACGAAATACGAGCAAGTGAAAGCATGGCTGGCGTAATCCGTGATTCCCCAAGTGAAGATTATATTTAATAAAAAAATACATTAAAGCGACGGAAAAAGGGCTGCCTAACACCGGGACAATAAAAATGCAAATAGAAATTTAAATTGTGCATCCTGGAAACAAAAGCTTTCAAGTTGACAGTCTCATTAGGAAGCTCAGGAAAAGCGTACAACGAAGGAAAATAATGAGAAAGTTGGAGTCGACGGAAGGTAAGAAAAAATCGTGTTAGAACTTTGTCAAACAACGAGTGCGCTAACGAGCATCATATCTTGATATTTATTCATCTTGGTCTTTTGCAATGGTTTTCAATTATGACCTAAAGTAGGTACCCCAGCTCTTTCTGTAAAATTGATAATTTGATAGCCTATAATACCTGCATAATGTGCATCAGAAAAATTTGCATTGTAACAAAAAGGATACTATTATAGATTAGGTATCGGAAAGGTTTATCATGAACCTATCTTGTTCACAATTTATACATCTTAAGTATTTGTTAAATATAATTACATATATGGGGATGATACGTATTTATTATTCTCCTCATATAAATCAGATTTTGAAGTTTTGCTTTATCTACTTTTTTAAATACACACATTTATACAACAGTGTTAAATATAAATGTATAAGGTAGAATAGAGCAAACACAAACTCAAATTTATAAAGTTTGACTTTTTCTTACTATAAACACTTGAAAGTAGCTGCTAGGAATAAATTTTTCGATAATTACCGGTTCCTGTTACTTAACGCTCACGCTACATACACAAAAATAATCTGGTAATATTGAACTGGATCCTAGGGAAGTGAAACGGCGTCTGACATATAATAATAATATATTCACGGGTTGAAGTCAACAAACTATCTTTGTTGAGATGAAGTGAAACAGATATAACTCCGTTTCACTTCATCTCATGTTTGTATACGTGTTTGGATTGGGACTATGGATTTAAGTCAATTTGAAGGGTAATGTGTTTAAAAGAAATGGATTTACGTCTGTAATCATGGTTGCGTATCTGGAGCTCTGTTTCACATTTTCGTGAGCAAGATACCGTTTCAGTTCCCTAGGATATAATGAACTGTCTGGCAACTATGACATAACCGTGCACCAGAGTTGGGCAAATAATTATTCAAATAACGTATCGAATACAGATAATTTAACTATTACTTTATGCGAAGGCGAAAATTAATCTTTATCTTTATCCGAAGACGACAGATATCAAGTATCTTTTATCTTTGTCCGAAGGCTACAGATAAAAAGGAGCTTTATCTTTATTCGAAGGCGACAGATAAAAAATATCTTTATCTTTATCTGAAGGCGATAGATAAAAAGTATCTTTAACTGTATCCGTTAGCGATGATTAAGCCTATGAAAAATTTATTAACCGTGAACAACGAATTTTGTAGGAAATTGATATTTGTAATTTTTCATAAAGACATTTTAAAGCATAAGCGATAAGCAGTAACCTACTGGCCACTGCAAGCTAAACAAACACATGCACTGCGTGGGTTTGACTAACAGTCCACGCATGTTACCAAGAAGACAAGACGCTAGAACACATTTCAACTCAGGGGTTCTATCCTGGGGGAGTACTGGCCCAGCATGGCCGATTTTGGCTTGCCCTTGTCTGTTGCTCTGCTCGAGTTCATGCTCAGTTTGGGCTGGCTCGGATAGGCTATGGGCGAGCGACGCCTAGGGCGGCCTAAGTGCACGTGTTTATCGCCTTCCCAGACCTAAAATCCAGAATCCAGCATAAGCAATTTTGGACAGTAAATCGGGAGTAGCTTGAGTGTATAGTTTTAATAAAAAAAATTTAATAATCATTACAGAACTAAAAAAAAAAAAAGCATTATCATATTTTACATCAACAAATCTATTTGTGCTTGTCTTTTAAACTTTTAATACATATCCTATTCTTTGAAATCAGTCATAGCAGTGTGGAAGTCACGTTCTATTTGCCAGTTCAGTTACAGTACAAATAACAGTTTAAGCACTGGAGTTTTTGTATTTAGAGCTTTGAGCTTTACACCTTCACGTTTCAGAGTTTCAAGCTTTAGAGCTTCGACCTTCAGAGCTTGGACCTTTTCAGCTTCGAGCTTTGAGTGTACATCGTGTACTACAACTAATCAAATATCTGCATTTTCGGTTCAGAACAGCCCCGAATAACGAATAATGAGCATTTGGAAATATTATAGAATATATTTATGAAGAATAGAATATATTTTATTGTCATCATTATGTTAAAAGAACATAGACATTGTCCATCACATTAATACAAAAATCTACAGAGCACGTCATTATTAATACATGTTAAATATTCTTCAATAGAATAGAAGCTATGTTCATACAAAAAAGTTTTTAATTTAGTTTTGAAATGGAATTTGTTACTACAAGTTTGAATTCAAATGCTTCCGTACTATGTATAGGTATACTTTTGTTTATTCCATTGCGTGTAGTCATAGTTACTATATATATCAGAATTTCTTAAAAAGGTATTTTTATTATTTTTCAAGTTCATCAAAATTTCATAGATATACAAACACGCAACGGGGAGAATATTCAGTTGCCTAAATAAAGGACGACAAGAAACGTCAAAGGACTTACACAACATTCAACGTAGAATTTTTTTTTGCAAGGTCAAAATGAAAACTAGGTGTGGCGCCCCAGAACATAATGCCATACCGCAATCGTGACTCCACATACGCGAAATAAAGAATTCTAAGCGAATCAATGCTTACAGCATCCCTAAGACATCCCAGTCCATAGAGAGCAGTCGCCAACTTACGCGACAGTGTGGTACAGTGGAGGTCAAATTTTAATCTAAAATCCGCTGTCAAACCCAAAAAGTTAACATTATCACTCTGCGGTACGGACTTATTATTACACGACACATACAGGCTGCTACCACCCTCCACCGTCGTCAGCGAAAGTCGCATCAGACCCATCTTATCGTGGTTAAGTACTAAATTGTTAGCATCGCACCATCTCATCATGTCCCGGACCAACTTAGATGCTAAATTAGAGGCCGATTCAACAGTATCAGTCGTTATAATATAACTTGTACCATCAGCATACTGTGCTAGTCTACAATAATCAAGTGTCGACTGTAAATCGTTGACATAAATTAAAAATAGGGTGGGACCTAATCTTGAACCTTGCGGAACACCGCATGTTAAGTCAATGTAATTGGAACTATATGTCATTATCATATCGGCCTGAACGCCCTTAACACTAACTATTGCCTTCCTATCAATCAGGTATGAATAAAAGAAATCATAGGCCACCCCGTATATACCAATCGACTCTAATTTTCGTAACAAAAGCGAATGGTCTACCATTATAGTAAAAGAATTTTATTTCAGGTATGATGAATACTCCTCAACATAATTCTTTTCTTCCAACTCTTTAGACGTTCATTTCACGTAAGAGTCTCTTACTTCTTAACTGGTTTCTTTCGTACAATGTTTGCTACAATTCTTCTTTTCGTCGGTTAATACATATATATATATAATCTTGCTGTGTTCCAGTTCTCTTCTTCTTTGTTTTCTATTTATCTTGCTTCTGTTTTTTTTTTTTTTTCTTGATACCACTTAAGACACATCAGAGCTGATTACTTGTGATTCGTTGGCCATCCAAATTAAAAGTAATGTATTCGAACATTTGCACCACAACCACCAAATGCAGACTGTTGCCCATTTCCTCTATCTATAGCAATAAAAACTTGAGCCCACGTACGGCCAACAAAGCGGAATCAATTTTCTAAAAAAAAAATAATGCATGGTAGAGACCTATATTCCACACTAAAATCAGAAGGAAGTAGTATTATAACATTTTTGACGGAAAATTGTATAACCAACGGATATTGGTGCATCAAGTTGACAAGGCAAATTCGCTGCCATGAGTTCAAATTACCCATGAGATTTGAAACTTCATCCGTTGTTGTATAAGTGGTATGCAATATATGTATATCGAAATCAAGTCATCCTATCTAAGTGGGCGGCCATAACGAAGCACCGCACCTCGCGCCGCACTTAGCATTGTACCTTGGTATCACTGTGCGAAGCAAATGTAACTGTAGAATGAAATGCACGTGGCCACAACAGCGCACCGCCCCTTGCCTCGCACTAAGTATAGTACCTAATCATCGCACTGCAAAATCAAGCTTAGTATTTTTCGACCCTTCGCACGGAGCACTGCTGCGCAATGGACAAAGAAAAATTAATAGCTAGTGTCTTTATCAGAGAGGCATTATGGGACAAAAATAGCAAGAACCACCATAATAGTATGCTTTTAACAAAATTATGGAAGGATGTTGCACTTGAATGTAACACTACAGGTAGAATTAAAATTATTTATTCTTTTAACATTAACTTTCACATAGGATTATTACAAAAAAATATTGTAAACGCGTCTCGTATGTGTTTTGCTTCATTGTTTGGTCTTCCTGCTGGTGCTGGCATACCATCGTTTCGAAAAATGTATTCAACATCCCATAGATTATGTTCCATTCCTTCCTTGTCGATAATTATATTGTGTAAAAGACAAATTGTCTTAATAATTTTACCCGCGTGTTCATACTGGTCAATATAGGTCTATCTAGAATTTGCCATTTTGATCTCAGAATGCCAAAAGCACATTCTACCATTCGTCTGGCACCGGATAAACGTTTATTGAAATATTCCTTTTGTGCATTTAATTCGTGTCTACTATATGGTTTTAATAAATTTCTCATCAGTGGATAAGCTTCATCCGCTACTATTACGTGTGGCATAATTAAATTCGAATTAGGTAGAGGAGTATCATCAGGCAAATTTAATGTGCCAGTGGTCAACTTCTTATATAAAGCAGATGCTCTAAATGTGCCACCGTCGCTCTGTTTACCGTAGCCTCCAACATCAATGTTAATGAATTTGTAGTTTGCATCAACAATGGCTTTAAGAACAATGGAAAAATACCCTTTATAATTAAAATACATTGATCCAGAATTACTCGGACAGCGCATTCGGATATGTTTCCCATCTAGCGCCCCGACACAGTTAGGAACTCATATTTGAAATGCATTGTTTAGGGGTTAAAACAAACTGGAATAACAATATGGAATGCTAGGTGCGGTGCGTCAATATAAACTTTCGCTGGCAATGCTATGTGCGAAGCAGAGGTGATACTATGGTGCCATGTACGGTGCGAAGTGCAGTGCTTCATTATAGCCATACCCTAACGGACCTAAGAGATGGTAGCTGCTGTAGTCTTTAGGCATTTTGTAGTAGTAGTATGGATGACCTGGTTCATTTCACGCATTTAATAGTGTGTATAAAAAGGGAACAATTAATACAACTGAAATCACCGGCATCTCTATTTTATTTAAACATTATTACAAACTTTTCTTCTACCCATTTTACTTTACCCGTATTTTATCAGAGAAATTGCAAACGATTGTTTTGTTTGGAAAAATACGGCATAATTAAATGTTTGTTAAGGACAAACCTTTCATAACAAAGATGCGGCAAACCCGTTGTATAAATAAATTGGTCCACATTCAAGTATTAACAAAAATTTTAGTATGAAATATTGACGAAAGCAGAGTGAAATTCGTGCTGATGGAATTTCCATTCCTACATTCAAGACGGAATATTTTATTAATATCCAGCTCCGACATCTCCTTCAAGAACAACTTAATAAAATTCGCAAATACGTTAGCATATCAGAATTGTAGTCTCTACATTGATGAAATCTAGTTAAGCAACTGCTGATATACTTCGTCCTTTACCCCAAATTGTTACTGATTACACATGCAAATTTGATTTAAGACGATATAGTTAACGCTATACTTGCGCAAAATGTAGGTACACTCAAGAGCAGATAAATCGACACCCTTACAGAATTTCATAGCCCATACTAGAAATACGTATTGAGGACGCCGCGCCGTTCATTTATATATATGGAATAAAAATTTGATCGATAAAATTGTATCCAGTAAATAAGCAATAGTCTCAATGATCCGTGCACCAGCGGTGGGAAATATTGTATTTTTAGATTTCTGGCATTTTTATCTATACGTTAGATCTAGGAACAAAAAAGGATCTTAAACTAAATACGGTATTTTGAGATGAATTGCATGTAAAATTTGTGAAAACATACAGTTGAATTTATTAGTAAAATGCTTTTAAAATTATCTAGAAGCAGTAATAACTATTAAGTGGCTAAAATATAATTATTGGTCGATTCTATTAAAAGCTATTTTATATATGTATTCCTATGGTTTTGATGGTATGTTCGTGGCTTTCAATAAATGTTCGACGTTGGGAATTTTATTCAGTCATATTGAAGAAAACGATATTTATTTGGGGGTTGCCGGGCTAGTTTCGTCTTGGAAATATTGAGTTTATTGAAAAGAAATGGGAGAAAGGACTTCTTTTTCGATTTTCCTGAGAGTATAGTAGCTTTTCGAAATCTTTATCTAGAAATTGTTTTATTTATCAGTATGAAATTGTAAAAGTGCTGTAATTTTCTTACTTTGGATTAGAGTACTACGTGTTTTGTGCAAAGATGATGTGTATTCAGTTATTTGGTGATTTGGAGTGGACCTTAATCTAACGCTAGGCTTCTGAAGATCAACATTGGAGGCAATTCTGGATGCAGTATTCTACTGACGTCTTAGTACACTTCATGAGAGCAAAAATGATTTATTGAACATGGAATTTATATAGAAGAGTTGTTCGTACCAGCATAAACGATTTTATCATCTTTTGAACTTATAATTTCTGTATTACGTAGAAAGGTTAGATATTGTTGAGTTGTTAGATGTTGATGTATTAAATTGTAAAACCTAATGATTTTGAATATGTGAGGTTGGTCATGATTCTGTGGGTTCCACTTACGTACTATTTGTCAGTTTTGTATGTTTATTGAGTTGGCGCTTAGTTTCATTTGGAAGCAATGTTGACGGGAATTCGGCGGGAAGTTTGAATTTTATTTATGTTTATAAATCGATAAATATAAGTTCTTAGTCTGAATTGAGATAATAGAAATCTTTATAATAGTGTTTCTTATTTAGTAAATGAATCTACTCACCTGAGAGTATCTATAGAAGGTTTATTTCTTTGTTACATTTTGGAAACTAACTAAAATAAATTAATTTCACTTGTAATTTGTCTTTTTATTTGATATAACGTATAGAAAAACATCACTAACTAATAACTACAAAATCACATTAGAGATACTTAAACGGATGTGTTGTTTTAATGTAAATTTCAAAGAAAGTGCTTTTATAAGCAGATATAAGAATTTTAGTGTTATAAATTATAATGCAGCAGCAACGAAATAGTATCTAAATATTATCCATAAATGAACGACCGAACTCCTGCAAAATTGCAACGGCCCATTTACGTACTTTTCCTAGCACGCACATCTGTTTTACTCCTACATAGTGTGCATAAGGTCGACGTTTGCTTACACAAGTCTCGTTTAAGAGCTCTTCACTGTACACTAGAACAGTTTTGCCATAGTACCGAAATATAAATTTTAAAAGTCTTCTTTATCTAGAATGTTTATTAAGTAGATGCAGTATCATGTTAAAAGACAGAGGGATTTAATAAACAATCGTGAGGTTCATTATTGCGCTGTGGTCGCTAAATTGTCTTCGACTGAGGAGAACAATCTACTAATTAATATGTCATGTCAAAGTTTAATTAAAATTTGTCACCGCATACCTTCATCTGGATGGTTTTCATCAGTTAGGGTTTTACCGAAAATTTTCCTTTATCATTTGTTCCCTGGATGACATATCTGAACCTTTCTTCCGTATGTATAAATTATTATTTGTTCCGTATGTAGCCAAATCATATATTTAGTTGTGTGTACCGATTGTTGAATTCTTTAGAGATCGATCGATTTTCATATTACGAGTATATATATAAAAAAAGTGTATTACTGCCTTGTTTTAGTTAGTTTATTGTGCACCCTGGGGAGATATTTTGCAAAAATGTTTATTTCATTCTAATGAAAAGTCCCATTTCCCTGTAATAAAATATGTTACTTTAAAACACAATCTTTTTCAATGCATTCTCATCTTAACCTTAATTTCTCACATACTGCAGAATTCTCATAGCAATTACTCAACATAAAATACCAATATCGAAACTTTTGATTTGTTTCTAAGTATTTCTAAAGACAACATCGCAAACTTATCGCACCAACTTTCATCATAACAAAGTTAATATGTTTGCTCGAATAGGACAATGGGGAATTCAGAGATTGGAAGATAATATTTATGGTTTACCGGTGAGATTAATGGAATCACACGGAAATTATATTTTATCTCCAGCACGTAGTTTTGTATTGTGTGCAGATATCTACATAAGTAGTGAATTACATAAATAAAAGAAAAATAACAAGTAACAAGTAATTATTTAGATGTACAGTATTTTAGAAAGTGTGTATAAAAGATATGCAACGGGTGGAATAATATTTTTATGTGCTTGTAGTATTCTTTAATGAAGCCGGGAGCGCCATCCTGCATTTACTAGCTAAACTACAATTCTGGGTTACCGACCTGTTTCCAACAAGAAATCTTGTGAGGATTGTGATAATGTAGTAGCTTGATTTTATTTTTTAAAAATTGTACAGAATCCTTCGTGATGGTCAAGAAATATTGTTTTGCTTAAAATTCACAAGGTGGTGTTCGGCCAGCTTTATAATTCAGGTAAATGACAAAAGGAAACCATTACTAAACAGAATTCTATTCTGATAATAGATTCCTATCTAACACATTTAATAGAAAACGGTTTTTTGATTAGTTTCGCTATGAAATATGGTAAAATAAACTATAAGTGTACTAAATAAATTTATTTAGGAAAATATATGTCTACAAGCATTCTTCAAACATAAGTTCGTTAAGAGAAGGAGTTCTGAATGCCAGACTCTAAGCAGATTTACTTAATCTTAATTTTATTATTCGAATCTCAAAGCAATGAACAGTTTATTTATTATTTATTATATCCGTGCTCATTCTTGGATTTCAGTTTTCTTTTAAATAGCATTTCCTAATAGGAAGAGTAATTAAATAACAAATATATTCCTTCTGGAAGTATTGACTAGAATATAAATGTTGTAGTATTAGAGATCCGATCCTTATGTTAATCCAGGCCGTAACGATTATGTCTTTTGGCAGGATTTTGCTGAAAACCACCTACGCATTCTAATTAAAGCGCTCTTTAGGCGTTTCAATCTCAATTAGCTGCAATCATGTTTTCCTGAAATGACGTCCATTACAATTATTGTGTAAGTGAAACTCTCCCGAAACTAATTCACTCTCCGCGAAACTTGAGATAAAGAACTTGTTTGCCTAACGCCACAAAGAGGTGAAAGCGTAACGCATGATACAAAAGCTGGAGCAAATGAAGGAAATTGGTACTGGTTATTCTAATTAAACAAAGTAAATACGCGCGTCCCTCGTCTTTTCTCGCCTTGGCACTACGAGTTCCCAAAGTCTGGCGCACGGTAATTTGACTTTAGGAAAGATACATATCCCGGGATTTAGCGTGTTCAGAAACTTTACTTCCTAGATTAAGGGAATGACCCTGAAACAGTTTCGTATCGTGGACCGAGTACATAAACCTCGGGAGTTTACTGATGGAGTCTCGCACCCCTTTTGTTAGCTGTAGGTAGGTACTTGTTTTCTACCAAGCTTCTTTCGTCATTAGCAACTAACTTGTTTACCAGTGCTTAGGATCGAAATATTTTTATCGAATTTTAATATGATGTATGAAGGAAGAAAAAACGCTTCAGTAAATCAATCATCCTTCCAATCTGTTTTGTTTAAGATATTTTCTTACAACATGTTTCGCTCCAGGGAGCATCTTCAGGTCAACTGAGCGAAATTGTGCAAAAACGGTGTTTTCTCTTAACTTAAATTTAAAAAAGAGATACATATAAATTGCAAAATTATATTGAAAGTTATGGTCACCTCCAAAAGCACAACATATAGGTTCGTAGCACTCGCATAAGAACTTATTACAACTACTTTCCAGATTTGAAACATTGAATAAACGGTCGAGGATTTCATTTAAGGAAAGTAAGGCGGATAGCGACCCCTGGCAGTGATGCGTTTAATCTTAAAAACAACTACCACGTAATGTCGGCCTCTAGTGGTGATTTATTGTGAACCTTTCAGAATTCTAAAATTTTCATTTCTACCCAAGATCGACTGTCCCATTTCCCGCCGGCTTACTATATATTTGACTGACTTCATGTGATTGTATTCTTATTAAACGCAGCTTAAAATAATCATCGAATAGATTAAAAAATGCCGCATCTGAAAAACATGAAACTTTGGTGTTTTTCCGTTTAATTTATTATGTTATTGGTAACTAAATTTTAACAACAACTAAAATTAGATGTACGAAAAAAAACTAGGAGGAAAATAAATGTATTTCAATATTTATTAACAATGTAAACGTTTCTAAACAATTACAAATATTAATCATATCTATGCAACGAAGAGTAAATATTTACACTGTTGTGTATCGAAATTAATGACACATGATTTTAAGAGGTTCGGGTATTTATTAAAAACCGAAAAATACATCAACATGCAATCATTGTTAGAAAACAAATATAATTCATGGACATAGTATTTAGTCTAAATAGACCCAGATGACACTGTATTAAATTATACATACATACACAATATTAGGCTTGTTCATAGAAGAGTCACAAACTAATCAGAACCAATCATATACAGTAAAATCAGTCAGAAAACTGTTACGAATTTCTTTCAGTTTGTGATTCTTCTCTGAACAGACCTATTGTTTTCACACTTTACCCCTGTTTACCAAAATAAAATAAGGTGTGTTTTTACAACCCAATGAATAATTCTAGACTTTAGTTCAGGAGGGTTCCTAATAATTATTGATAAACTAATTGAATTAATATTTAGTATTACATTAATTAGATAGTGATAAAGTATAATCAATGGATTCATCGATAATTTTAGGGACTCTCCATCTCTGTCCATCGTTGTGAATTCATAAAATAGAGTTTCCTTTATTATACGCAACGAGAATGAGAGAGATATGATAGTGTGCGTAAGTTTACAATTTATACACTTTGCAGTTTGTTTTCGTTACATACGTGAAAAACAGCTAATCACAATTGCACTAACTTAGATCTTCTTTAGACCTTACGTTTGATTCTTGCTTGGAATTCATGTATACAGCACAACTTCCACTTTTCCTAAACCGAATATGTTCCGTACAGTAAACAAATACACCTAATGATTGCAAAATTCAATCAGGAGTTATATTGAAAGGTCCTCCAATATGGTAATTTATCCTTGCATTATTCCTATTTATAGCACACAGACGATAAAATTGAAGAAAGCACACAACTGCAACCACCGATATGGGTATATCCATTTATTACACCTTTTAAAAATAGCACAAACATGACAATAACAATACGCATTCCTTTATTGGATGACTTGTTATTTAGTAATGTGCAATTGCTCCTACAACATTGCCAATTGAGTAGCCTCTCGGAAATCTCTGATAATGCCGACTTTTAATTCCAGGTACGGTCAATTTGATGAGTTTTTTATACAAATATTTAAAAAATCACAGGCAATCTTACGACAGAGCATCTTTTTCGTTTTGTTGTCGAAATTAATGTTTTCTTTTTTCAAAAGGATATGTCACCCCAAGCAATAATTTGTTTGAAAGCACTACATTAAAAAAAAACGGTTTCATTTCGCCAAATGTTTGCTTAGTTTAATAAATTTGACTAGGGAAACCCTCGGTAGGTTACTCTTAATCAATTGCCACTAATATTACGTTCGTATTATTTATACAAGTAATCTGGAATAAAGAAAATTCGTCGGTTACAGAAAAAAGTTGTTTTCCATAATTTTGGCATAGGTAAAAAATCTTGTGTGCATATTAAATACTATTATGTTTTCATTCATTACGGAAATATCTGTCCTGCTTGTTCTGATAACGCTGAAAGAACAAGGCCAGCACACATTTTAATAAATAAGGCATTATATATTTATTATGAGAGAAAAAAAGGTTAGATAATTTAACTTTTAACGAACTGAAATCATCAATTATTTCTTTACTTAACGAGGGAAAATCCTGTTGGAGTAAAAATTAGGTAAAGAAATCGTTTTCCTTTCGAATAGCATTTTAATTTTCCTCACACCCGAAGGAAAAAGGATGCGGATCCTTTACTTAAACAAAAACCTCTCTGAAAAAGTCGAAGTTTCATCGAAACGAACTGGCAAGGTATTAGCGGAATTTTTAATCAAGAAAAAAGCAATTTTATAACTCAGACGTGTTAATGAGGTTGCAAGATGGAATTCATTAATTAATTAGCAATATTTTTTGGGAGCTGCTATTAATTACTGATGAAATCAATACTTCTCAACGCTATGGAACATTTTCCGTTGTTACGTTTTTGCTTCCTCTGCTGGAATAATAACTGCCAAAATGGAACAAAATAATACCCATGGAAACGACATAAACCCCAGTATTAATACAGATAACATAGCTCATGCCGTATTTTAAATCAATTTCGTGGTATTGAATTAATTTAATTTTGAATCACTTAAGTGGTACAAATCTAATTTTATTGCTACGCACATAAATGCATAATTTTACTTATACATGTCGTTAACGTTCTCTTTGGCACTTTCACTTCGTGGTCTAACGTTGAACGTTGTACGCTCGTTAAAACTAGAGCGCCCGAAATTCTTGCCTAAATTAAGCCCTTGATTAAACAAAGTCTGATAATTAGTGTCCGGGTATAATGATAGTGTCTAGTGCGAGGACTACGGTGGACCATTATACCTCACGTACTGCATTCAAAAACCATTTAGAACTGATCGCAGGGGTGGACGCGCTGGCAGAGAGCCCGACACATTTTAATTCATTCGTCCGTCATTGATGCGTATAATTTGCGGAGTAAAATCTACAATTTGCTTTGTGCCGTTAGTATACAATGATTTCCATGTTTGCTCTGGCTTGCAAAATTGATTTTTGGTTTTGTATAACGCATAATCCGATGCATATGCGACACCAATATGGAATGTTATTTCTTCATGTTTATTAACTGAAGCCGCTGTTTTCATAATAATTGGGAAAATGTTTTGGAGGTCTATATATACAGTTACATTAAATTTTTCCAGCGCTAAACTGTAAAATAGTGAGCCACTGTTTAAAACCTTTCACATTTTAAGTTGTTTATTTTGATGGGTTTAAAAAAGTTGTAAAGGCGATGCTTGGTTACTATTTATAAGATTGTATTAATGGTAAAGCTATGTTTATGTGTTAAAGTAATTGACAATTAATTATACGTTCCTGAAATAGGTACGCACAATATTATAGGATAAAACGAACCGGAAATCGAAGAGGCATATTCATCAGATACGTCGGTTTTATAAAATACGTTCAGGGTCTCATAAAAACTGCTGCTTACCCAAAACAAAATACCTTTATCATAGACTTGAAATATTCTTCCAGATAAATTACACATCATTTTCTAACCAAGAGGTACACAGTTAATGTCAACTCATGTTAATTAAAACAACGTACTTAAACCTCAAATTAATTAGTGAATTCTTTGCTAATACACGGGCCCAAGTAGTAGTAATATTCGAAGCCACAATACTTTTGAGAAACTTATTGTAGTATATATCCATGAAGTGCTTGACTCCTCCATCTATAGATGCCCTAACACGATTCTCACCAACACAATCATCCGAAAAACCAAGCAGCTTGGTGGAAGCTTGTCCCATGTCCGAAGAAATCAAACACGGTTGATCTGTGTCAAGTGTACGTCCAATTGTAAATGACAACGGATTTTCAATGTATTCCGTTGCCAAATATATACTTGTCAGGTCTTCTGCAATCGCACATTGGTAAAACTCAGTTGCTGGTAAGAGATTTTTACAATGTTACCAAGAAACTCAAGAGGAGTGAACTTCCTTGCTACTGATGTGCTCGTTAGCTTCTACGTGATTTCTCTTTTCACCAAAGTTCCTGTCCAGTAGGTTTTACGAATCATACCTTCCAAGTTTATTCCAGATATCGCGCATATTTTTAGCTAGATGCTTACTACAACGTACCTTCAATGGAATTAGGAATACTTCAACCATTTAGATAGAGTGACAATGGGTAGCATACTGTTTCTTGCTGTCGCCAACTAGTAGGTGGAGCATTTCAAGATTGTAGCATTGAAAATGGCTACTAAAAACCAACTGGCTGGTTCCCGTATATGGACGATATGTTATTATTTAGCCTTATGGAGAAAAAAGTTTCAAGGAATTTCTGTTACACTTGTACTTATTTCATCCACGCATCAGATTCATCATGGAAAAGGAAACCTATAGCTTTCTTCGGTTCCTGGACGTATTGGTAAGCAGATGTGGAGAACGCTAAACTAGGAATTACTGAACTTGGACCGTGCTTTATATATATTAGTGAACGATTATTGGAAACATAGGTGCAGATGGTAACTTATCCTGTAGATAGGTTACTGAAATACAAGGTAGAAACCATTTTAAAACCGACAGATCAAATAAGGAACTTATTACGCTCGATAAAATACTTCATGGAACATTTATCATTGACGAATCTAGTGGTTGGTTTAAAGGGATCGAAAAGTCTGCAGTAGCTGGACATACACTAAGGTCCTGTGCACCACAAGATCTGTTTATCTCACTAATGCATCCTTTTAGTGATAAATTTTATTTTCTAAAATAGGTAATTACGTCTGGTAAATAACTAAATTTATGTTATTTACGTATTAAGGTTGGAAAGTGACGTTTTGTCGGGCAATCAAACGAGATCAATACGACACTTTCCAGCCACAGTGCATTCAAAATTTTTTCTGCTACCACATGATTATCACTAACTAAAATCAATTTAGTTGCATTTGTGGTTTTCAGAATACAGATCACTGATATTTGAATGACAGATTGTTTGACAGCTATTTTAGAAATCGAACCCAGAAAGACTTCAGAATCTTCTCGGAACAGTACGGTAAAGTAACGGAAGTGACACGTTGATACTTGAATTTGGCATATTTGTCGTCTTTCTTGAATGCACACTCAGTTGATTTGATCAACTGAGCGCAATTATACTTGCATTGTACGCAATTTTTATGGCATGCAAGAAAAATTGGGAACCATAAAGCGGCTTTCACAATCTCCAATACTGCAAGGGTCACTCTTTATATCTAAAATGGCGTTTTTTAAACTTTCACTATTTTTGTTGTTTTGTATACCTCATCGCGTAATGAATGGGTTAGCTAGCAATGGAAGCTGTAAAGATGATCTTTATAGAGAATTGTTATATATCGCGCTTTTAGAGATATTTTTTCGACTGTATTAATAAAGGTGTCTACACTTGTAATGTTGTCCGCAATAAATTTACACACTAATAAAGCTTTAGCTAAAATTAACAAATTCTATTGTTCCAGGTGGTCTACAAGAAAAAATATTAATGTAACAATTATCCAAAGTTGTTACTGAAACACTTTATATTTTGTTAAAGGTTCAAAAAACCAGTGAACACAAAAATTTATTTTGGAACTCACTTTCAATAGATTAATACAATTACTATTAAAAGTATTCTAATAGGATACCTATTGCTTTATCTGACTGTGCTCTGTACACAGAAACAAACCTACTTCGGTTGGTCCCTGGGGACTACCCTGTTTTCAGAGTCAATTTGTAAGCTGCTAAATGTGTGAAAAGGTATTTAATTCGCTTTAAAATTATGAAATATGTCTTCTTCTTTAGAGATAACTAGATAAGTTTTATGAAATTGTATATTTATAAAAATGTGACGTTGCACATCACTTGATTTACGAAATAAGGTAAAATACTACTAAATTAAGAAAAACTTACATTCTAAAAAATTGGTGTAATTTTACCCGCGAGTTACAGTAAAATTACATGCCTTAACAAAGCAAATTCACACCTATATTTGGTGTGTAACTTTATAAATTCCTCCTTCGTTTAAGGAAATTTAAGGCGTAAAGCAGTATCGATGTGAAATTAGACAAAATATAAAGGTATTTCCCACAAAAACCTAAATTTTAGGACTTGCACGGAAGTTTCCTTGAGCTTTGGAGTAAAATTACAAGCGCCCCAGATACAACTACCGCCAAATAATTTATTAGAGTTTTAAAATACCGAGTGATGAAATATTACAACAGTAAAATTAAAATATTTATACTTATTTGTCGTTTCTGTTTCCAATGCCGAAAATATCTAGGTTTTTTTTTTAAAAAAATATTTTAACACGACCTTAGTCACAATTCACAGTAAAACAAAAGCATTTTAGAAGAAAATACCATTTATATGAATTGCCTGCATTTTCTGACACGCAAAAAGTAATTATTATTAGGCAATTACTTATTAGGTAATGCTTCTAATTTAATTTTAAAACAGCCCAATAATTTTCCAGCCGCAAAAATGCTTGCAAGTCTAAATTTTGGGGTTGTTATGAAATTTACGAGTGTTATTTAATTTCACCGATGCTCCAGAAAATTAGCCGTAAGATCGATGGTAACAAAGTTGCCATTGATTTTACGAGTAATTTTACAGAATTTTTTTTTAGTGTATCTCTATTTCTAATGTTGTAGTTTTCTGCTCACTAAAATTAGTGCAAATTTTTATATTCGTAGAGAAAATATACTTCAGCTAGTGCTATTTATATCACTTAAGAGTGGAAATATGAACATACAAGTCCAAGATATGTTAGTTACTACAACTAGTACTTAAGTGAAAAAAAGTGAAATGGTAATCTATTTAAATATAAGAAAATTTACCAAAGATTTAAAGCTGTAAATTATCGTCTAAAACGAGTTGATATTACTGTATTGCTATCATGATCTCACTAAACGTTATATAAGTGGAGTACAAAAATCTACAAACGCCGCTCTTTAATAACCATTTTAGCTTTCTATATGTTAACTTTCGTTTTCTGTTTCTTATATTTAGATATTAGGTAGCTTCTATATTTCATTCCTTAGTCTGTGACTAAAATCGGAGGGTAGTGCATTTTATTTAAGTTTTTCTAATCAAGGAAAATGTTATTAATTCAATGCTGCAGTATGAGATGCTAATATGAAGGTAGGTACGTATATCAATCTCTCCCTTCCCAATGTTTACGTTGATTACCATTAATGCAAACAAAGCAAAGTTCAGCGTAAAATATTTTAGCTTATTAACAAATGAGGAAAGTAAAAGATATAACAGCAGTGGGAATCTCGAAGTTTGTGAAAGTGTATCAGACAGTTTATTAGCGGACCTTTTATTATATTTTATTTACGTATATTCCATATTTTATGAGCACCATTCTATCGGGAAAGATACATAGCTACGCGACTGAAAATTATTGCTGCTGGGGATGGAAACCAGTTCTCCTGCGGCTTACGGAGTGTTTCCCCTATTTTATAGTCGAAGTTACCAACGATAGAATGGAGTGTTCTGTCCTTTTACCGCAAAGTGTATAAGTATATATGTACGCATTCCAGCTATAATAGCATTAATATCTTTTTGTATTTAGTACAATATCTCCCCCTACACATTTATTTTTTAGGGTACTTAGGTCGTAATTAAGATGTCGTGCATGAATCGCTACTTCTTATGATTTATTGGTAAGTTCGAGTAGGGGATTTCTGAAGTATGTAATATTAGTTAGTCCGTCATACGCCAATATTCACCATATAATTTAGCGAGTTGTTAAAATTTAGCATTTTAGTGGAGTTTTTCTTAAACACCCACGTTTGAAAACAATTGAGGAAAATGTAAAAATTAGGAAATTGCAAATTCGTTCAACGTGACGCGTAACGTCGAGAGTAACGACAGCAAGACTCGCAGCGTCATGTCTTTTTTAAAGAGGCGCGTTTGACAAAAAAAAAAAAACTTAAAAAAAACAATAAATTAAGGAAAACCAATCACACAAATAAAAGATTGCCAGACGCGAAGCGTCGAGTCTTTTTACAAGTGACAGGCAAGAATTAAAACAAAAGGAATATACAGGGTGTACCGACGATCCCAAACCAGTCACAGGTGTAGACAGGGGGTTAACGGAGAGTGTTGCGGTCTGGCTGGTCTGCAGAGTGCGTTCCAGGTGGAGCGCGGGCTTTCTACTTTCTGCCGAGTGGGGGCGGTAACCGGACATCAAACGACTGATTAGTAAGCCGGGTGAACCGGCCCGATTTTCTAGTTATTTTCTATACTTGTATTGTTCTGTATTGTTAATTACGAATTTGTCATTGTTGTAAGGACACATTATATAAAAATTATATTAAAATAAGACACCACACGAAAATGAATACACGTTAAAATATTTAAAATCTACTACTTTATGTATGTTTTAAACGAGAAGGAAGAATGGATATGGTTATTAATACCTAACTTCTAATACCCACCAATTAGAACTTTAATAATATTTTTTAAATTATTGATCGATATCATTTATTTGTTATCTGTCATCTATTTTAGTATGAGTTCTTCTTTTATTGGACACATACTGATTTCTTTTTGCGTAATTCCTAGTTTTGAATAATTGAAAATGGCAACGAATAAAACTTTAACTCGAGGTTAAAGAAAATATACCGCATTCGGAAATGATGATGTAAGTGATCCAGTAGCACAGAAGTGGTTAAAAAAAAAATTTTCGGAGATTTTGTGGGAGAACAAAGATCTTTAACAACTAGGATATTGAACGGGTTGTGAAGGAAAATTCTAGATGACACTTGTCTAGAGCTTGCAGAAAGGTTCAATGTGAGTAATGAAACCATTTGTTTGCACTTTTATCAGCTAGGAAAGAGGTAGAGATTAAACAACTGGGTCCCACATGAATTGTCAAATAATATATTTCAGTAGGATGAAACGAACAACTTCTGACTCGGTTTCTAAGTCAATACGCTTTCTTGATCTTACAGAGCGCGTGGGTGGTTCGGTGTGAGTCCAAAATCGGTACGAAGAATAATACATTGAATGATTCATCAATTTATCAATGATTAAATCTTAGTATTTCCAAAATTCTGAGGTTGTCGCTACTGGCGCAAACAACAATTACATTTAGACTAATCCTTTCCATGATATAGTAGGATGAATACAAAACTTAATAACTCAATATTATCCGTTAATTACGTAAACACATAATATACTAAGCAAAAGTACATAGATACATTAATTTGTAAACGATTCAATAAATGAAAAATGAATTTAATACGGAAGAATCGTAGCATAACATCGTAAACTACATAAGAGTTGTAACCTCTGTTTCACTTAGGTATAAAATTAAAAACTCTCGATCAGAGGGTATTTGTAAAAAGAGTAATAAATTTACCTGGGTTTGCGGCTATATACACACACATAAGCCACTCCCAGAAGGGAAAAGTTTTGATATCGGATATTAAGTTTGCAATTCACTGTACCCATGTATTAATTAAAGCATAAAGAAGTGTCACAATAATACAAATGTTTGAGATTGATATGAAGTTAATTAAAATAGCCAATAACAGCTCATGTTGAGAGAGTTGGCACAAAAAGCTGCATAAAAAGCAGCCAACAGCACAGCAAATGCGTTTAAGCAACCAATTTGTTGACAGAGCTTTGTTTTATATTTGTGAATATCGGTTAATTTATAACGGATGCTTTTGGCAGAGGAATATGTAACTAACTGTTAAAGCTTGGACAATAATGTTTTAAGTCTTTTTAATTACAAAAAGATATGAATTATGACTAGATACTGGAGAACCGTTCTTTAACTATCTGAGATCTGAGTAAATAATTGTTCCGACTGAGGGCATCTAATTTTCGAAATAGCAACCACTTTATATCCTTCATGCTAAGGGATCCGTCCCTGGAAACCCTCTCTGTAAATTCGTCGGATTCAACAAAGCCCTTCGCTAATTACGATTAATACCTAGTCCAGCTTTGACTCTAACTTCAAAAAGGTAAGTTATCGATAGACCCGTATGCGCACGTTACTACGTAAACTAGAGATTTTCACAATGTGACCGATATGCCGTGGTAGGATACACATCAAGCTAACTTCTATTAGCTGTATTTACTGCAAACACTACATGAGTAACGCTCAATGCATACTATCGTATTTCCCATAGCAGTAGCGTAGAACTTGCATCGATTATATTAGTGACCTATTGATGCCGTGCTCACATAACGTAGCAACAGTTTTAACACCCTGGACAGTTGGACTTGTTTATCGTTCTATACGCATATAAAGGAAATTAAATTTTATGAGCGTACGTATGTATGCAGAGTAGATTCGCAAATTTGGGGTGTGAAAATTGCAGCGAGAATTTCTAAAAACATTGCATAGTCATGACGAAGGAAAAGAAATTTTAAATTAGCAGAAAGGGGTACGGTTAAATAACGGAGATTTTTAATGTAAGTAGTTTATACCGGATGCGTCATTAATTATGTTATTTTATTAAAATTTTAGGTGAAACCTGAATATGAAATGAAAAACAAAAGTAAGGTGCAAAAGCAAAAAAATCTTAAAGCATTTGGAACAAGCAGATTTAGCAATAGGGATGTGTTTGGATTTGTCCAAGGATATGACACTATAGATAAAACACTATAATTATTAGAAAATGTTCTCTACAAGTGCTAACAAGCCTACACACTAAAAAATATTTGCGATTCCTACAGAAAATTCCAGTAATGCATAGGGTAAATTAACCAAAAATTAGAAAATATACCTAAAGTTTTCTATTAAATTTTCAAACATTCTTGGCCCTATACTGTTTGTTGTGCTTTATTAAGTTACTGCTTTTTTTTTTCATGGGCAGGTTTGCTCCGTAAGGCAACTCGACCATAAGACCTATGGTGCCCCCATGATGTTTTAACCCTCCCGATCTAGTTGTACCCCAACAAAGAGGTCCGCAAATTGCTCGAAAGTAATTTTATTTGGACTGGGTTCGTTTAACCAAACGAGCCCTAGACAACTCTCCCCTCGGCCAGGAGGTGCACAGGAGTTTTCTCTGCTCTCCCGCAATTTCTGCACAGGGGAGAGTCCACTCGCCCCATGCAAGTACATGTTCAGTGCACAATGGCCAGTTAGGACTCCCGTAAGTAGTTTTAGTCTGTTCCTGCTCATGAAGAGTGCCTTGTGGAGTCTTTCCTCGTCCGGATGATTCCCGAGGGTTTTGCAATGTCTTGCGCCTGCAACTCCATTCCAATAGGAGCGGTGACTAGCGGCGAGTTCAGATCTGGCAAAAGCTTTGATACCGTCATAAGAGCTCCCACATGACGGTTCTGGACCTGTGAATGATCGTTCACTGGCGCTTCTAACTAGTTTGTCAGCAATTTCATTGCCTCTGATCCCAGAGTGGCTAGGCACCCATCTCAACGTAATGCTGCGATGTTTCGCCAATTCTTCTAGCTTCCTATGGCACCCCAGTACCGCTACGGAAACGAATTTGATAGCCTGCAGTGCCCTAAGGGCAGCTTGGCTGTCAGAAAAGCTTTCGACCGATCCATTCTTATGCAGGCACTTTAAGATGCCCTCTGCGCAGGTCTGGACGGCTCTTCCTTCAGCCTGCAAAATGGAGGTGGAGCCCCCTAACTTTGCCATTCGGTTCTCCATCGCTCCAGTTCCCAGTATGCTTTAGAGGTCTCACTATTAGAAATATCTACAAGGTATTTCCTAGTGAAGCTGAATACGGGCGGAATCTTCTCCGGTTTTGCCAGATAGACTTTTATCCCCGCTACATTTTACTCTGTATGCTCCCAGGGTAGCTTTTACCAAACATTCCTCTATAGGCCCAGAAGACCCTCGGGGTTTTGTTAGTCACTTGTTCCAGGTGAGATTTGTGCGTCAGTTTTGCGTCCAATGTAACACCCAGGTATTTAACCTCCGTAGATACGAGTATGTTCGAGCCGAAGATGGTTGGACACTGGAGCTTTGGAAGTTTCCTCCTTTAAGTAAAGGGAACCATAGTCGGTTTCCGAGAGATTACATTTAGTCCTTCTGGTTGACATCATCTCTCTACCAGTTTAAATGCGACTTGCCTCCTCTAGGATACCACGCCCTCGAACTTACCGCAGACCATGATGGTGGTGTCATCTGCGTAGTTCTGCGCATAGAAACACGCCGTCCGTAGATCAGAAAACAAACCTTCTACCACAAGGCACTTGCTATGGTGACAGCACCCCACCCTGCTACTTGGCTAATTTTGTTTTTCTAAGGGAGCCCTATACAGGGCGGGCGCGGTTTTATGTTTTTTTTTAATGCTTTTTTTTTAGTTGAATGCTAGACGTTTGTATGTACAATTTAAAATTATTTTTAATAATACAGTGTGCGTGAAAGAAATTCCATAACTAAGTTACCTTCCGAGGACTACATACATTTTATTTAAATAAAGGTGGTCTTGGAAAGAGCAACTTATATTTATACTATGACTTTTCTTTTAGTAAAGAATAGTAAACATATTTCAGGCTTTGCAGGAACTTTAATAAAATAAATCAAAATAATAAACCTATTACACAAGTAATTGTTCACTTCCAGTTACAAATCAAATTAATTACAAAGTAACACTTTCGATTACAACCTTAATTAATTATATAATAATTGATTGGTTGAATTACAAAGTAATTGAATTATAATGTAATTAGTTACTGTAGTAATTAGTTATTTTGTATTTGGTTACGTAATTCAATTGACTTGTAGTTAATTTACGCCCAACACTAGTACTTTAATTCTTATTAAAATTATACTTAACATAATGAATTAGAATATTTTTGTTAACTAGCATATATTTATCGATTTAAAGCGTAATTTAGGTATAATATTACATTACTCAAACCATGTAAGTACATGTAGGTGATTTCACGTCAGGTACATCAAGGTGCATTAATAAAGGTCTGCGCTCAGCGAATAAAGCATCGCCGTAACGTTTCTGTTAGAGCGAATATAATGCCACCGCCGAATGCTGCAGCATCGGCAAATAATATGATTTTCCGACCTTCGAGTAATGCCGGAAACGCTACCAAGTATCATGCAAGAAATGTTTACTTCTAGACTCTTAGTCGCGCACCGAATAAACAGGACGCGAGTTTGGAAACTGTGATGTCGCTGCAGTTTAAAATTAAACCCAGCCTTTCGTCTTACGAGCTAGTTTTATGTGCAATTTAGCTGCTTACGGTATTCAACTACTTATTCGCGTAATAAGTTTTCGGTTGGTAAAGATAAAATGCGTAGCAGTATACGTGATTGCGAACTTCTCTGATTGCTTCAGTTTAATTACGAGGAACTGTGTTTATTCGCAATAACTTTATCTATGACATGACAATTAAGTATTTAATGCTTTTCACTTGTTTGTTAATTTTTCTGTAGCTTCTGTTAGTGAACAACAAGTTATCTTTTATTCTCTTTGACCATAACCTTCAACTAAAAGTAAAACAAATGAAAGTGCGAGCGTAAAAGGTTTTTTTTACATAACACCTTTATCCACTCATGTCTTCAAATGGGTAAAAAATGAAAGTTTAAATGGAGTATACATATAGAACAATCGAATACCCATTTAGTTTAATGCATTAAGAAAGATAATTAAGAAGTGAGATAGAGAAGTTTATATATTCCTTTGAGTTATTGCTTAAGTACCAACAGTCCTCTGTTTATCACAAATCTCTTTAGTTGTATCTAGCAAATCTGGACTGAGGGGTTACCATGAATTAGTGTAGTTATGGAATTATGAACCGGTCTGCCATCATGTGCGATGTACTTAAAACAATTTGAAAAAATATCCAAATAAAAGTCTTGATTTAAATTTTGACCCAAAAAATGAGAGCGGATTATACCCTGGTATGTAACTGCGCAAACCGCAGTGCCATTTGTGGGAAACAGATTCGTCTAAAAACACTATCAGATTGCAGGACTCTATATTCGCAGAAATGTCGTTTCCAATGAACAAACAAAAATCTAGATGTTTAGTCTCATTACCCATTTCCAGAGATTATCTAAACTGCGGTTTAAAAGTCATAAAGGAGACATACTATTGTATTTGGAAGTTTATCTCAATTGATTTTGTGTTATTTTCTGTATGGATTAAAGTTTGATGTGACTTTCATTACATAAATGGTATTGTAATCTTTAATTTTGAAAGAATAACATGTTTGTTAATGTGATATCACCATATACTTTTATTCTTGTTTATTCATTATTCTAGTTGCTTTCCTTATAACAAATTTCTAGATTTGAGGCTTTCATATACTGTATTCTTTTTGCAGATCTTTATATGTATTAGCCAGGCAAATTTATAAGTATGAAATAAACAAATAATTGTTTCTGATATTTGATTAAAGTTAAACTCCTCATTTTCCTTTCATACCTTCATAAAAAAGTATGAGAACCGAAATGATTTGTACACGTGTTAATTTGCACAACTTGCAAAACAAACTTTCCCGAACATGAGACCGAAAGTAAATTTCGTACCGATTGTTTTGAAATTTCCCGTAAAAACAAATTATATATGCGGATAACTTAATAAACAAAAGTTAGTCATAGATATAGGAATAACAAATTTCAAGCGGGGTTGCCTATGTACCGTCGCGAAGCTAGTGGAGAATCGGGAGATAGAGTTTAAGTCCGCAACTTGGTATATTTGAATTGCAAATGAACCGGAGCTATTTCACCCTCCTTCCTTCATTGGTGGTGGTAGCGCTTCTCTTGTATTTGGGAACTGAATAGCGTCGGCTCGACGGTTAGCACAGCAGTTTGGCAATGGAAAAACGGCACTATATGCACGGAGTATACTGTTATTTATTAACAAAGTAAATATCTGGGCTTGCATTTCTTGATTTTTATGAAAATGAGTATCTTGATACAATAGAAACTAATATTTAGAAGCTCTGGCAAGTTCAGTTGGGCTTAACTAGCTAGAATATCTATGAAAAATGTTCTGTGCAAAAACATCTGTTAATAGAGAGATATTTTTCATACATACCTACGTATGGAAGAGGTTTGAAACACTTGTTTTTATTGTTGCTCAGTGTACAACGAAAAACAATTCTGGAATATTCGAAAATATTAATACACCATCTGAGCACCGGCGAGTGCCTGCTATGCTAAGGTAAAGAAAAAAGAAAGACAAATATGGCTTCCGTTTACTGGAACATGAAAAAAGTATACGCAATATTTTACTGTGTTATTGTACTGAGGCAGGTATCCCCTGATAAATCTTTACCATACATCGATATTGCCTGTATATTCCCACATCTTTGCTCGACACATTAGATTCTCTATATTTCCGACGATCAAAAATTTAATATAATTTCCAGCAACATAGTGTTATTAACGCATTCCTACACTTGAAAATGCGGTGCCATCGTAATCCGCGACGGAGCGGATTATCATACCCAAAGATAATACTAGTGTGCAAGACAGATATCGCTACCATTTCGGCTTGCGCATTTGACCATTATAGATGCCATCAAATGATTAAATGTACAAAATAATTTTTAGAATCCGGGCGTGCCTAATCGTGGGTAGAATTTTAATTCCCATGTTTACGTCGAAATTTTGTTCCAATCAACTGTTCCTATTTTTCCTTAACGCATTTCGTTGGTACCTATACGATTTACGAAATTAACAGAGGGTGGATCACCTATCTATACTTATTGATAAACGGATAGATTAGAATTACGGAAAATATGTGAACATATTTCTATCGCAATTTTTTCTAGCCTATTGTAAGTCGTTTAAGTACTTTAGAGTTTTCTTTTTCTATTACCATTCTTTGAACCGGTTTCACGATGTGGCTGTCCGTCCTTGAGTTCTCTAAGGCTAATAGTGGAAACCTTATCCTTAGTAAACTGGGACAGAGTCTTTCTTGACTCTACAATTGGCATCCTTTGCTAGACCAGTTGTGCAAAAAAGTTTACTTAGTGTATCGAAATAGCATTGCTATCATCTTAACTGTTTTCCATTCTGCATTGCATTCAGAACTCCTTTGCTTGTCTTTTTCCACTATTTTTATGAATCTATTATGTCTATATGCATTCATAAATTTTTTGATTTGGTTATATCACAGAAAGAGCTGATTCTAATGAGAGGCTTTGACAATACCAGACAATATACAGTTCAAGAAGGAATATCTTAGATAATGTTTTAAACAAAAATGTCTTTTAACCTGTAATACATATATCTGTAGTAATAACATAGTTAGTCAGATACCTATAGAAACGGTCTTGATGCACTTGACAAAGGATGAATGTGCGTTTTTGTTTGTCTCTCAGGGGTAACAGCAATCCGATTGTTGTAGGTATAATCTTATGTACGTATAATCATTAAAATGTCTTATTTTTTTAGTCAGTTTTTAATAAAACTGTTTCCAAGTGAAGTAAATCTTTATTTTCCATTCACTACTACTATAGGTTTTGACTATAGTGAACTTAGTTCACTTATAAAGAGGTCTCAATGTAGACTATAATAGCAAGCTGATTAAACACAGGAAAATCACTAAATCCCTAACACGTAATTGACGTCCCAATACGACGAAGTAATACAATAGATTAGACAAGGGTTAATTGAAACGTAAACGTAGCCATGTAACTTTAAATCAAAGCTCCTTTAAGTACGTGAGGACTGGAAGGTATCTGATACCAAAGTGAATTATATGTACCTACATAGACATTGTTTATATACATATAACTTGCCGACAAAAGACGAAGTTACAATAACAAACAATTGGAGTTCTGAAACTCATTTTAGCAAGCATCGAAGGCTAATACCGTGAGATCTCCTTGTGTGGGAAGATTTGAGTATCTCTTATTTTCACAACGTCTTAAATAAATTTATTTATTATTTAATAATCAGAGGTGTCAATGATATTTCAGTGGAAATGAAAAGAGAAGTAATTACTCGTCTTTTTTTAACTTGCCAGGGCATCAAGTATAGGTATATAGTGGCAGAGTAGATGGAACCATTTACGGAAAGTGAGTTAAGACAGGCAGTGGGCAGTATTAAGAGTGGTAAAGCACCTGTTATCGATGGTATTCCACCTGAAGCTATAAAATTGGCAACTATGGAAGAACCAAGGTGGATATTAGGGGTAATAAACTCTCTTTGAGAATTGCAGATTTGTGTATGGAACAGACATGTCCTATAAGTCTTTATGTTTGCATAACACTATCAGTAAACTGTATCAAATACTCATTAGGTCCAGATTATTGGAAGAAATGGAGGTATATGGTGGACTATCACATAGGCAATACGGTTTTTAAAGGGGAAATCAAAAATAAATGCGCATAAAGCTGTAGTAAATTGGATTACAAATTGTGAAGTTAAGTGATGTGTGCTTATTACGCCAGATGTTAGAAACGCATTCAATAATACTAGTTGGAATCGTATAGTGCGAAAACTAACAGGCAGAGACATATCAAAGTACTTGGTCAATATAATAGCCAATTACTTTGACGAAAGACGACTCCAAATTGAGAAGAAAGAGGAAATCGGGGTGGGGGCTGGCGTAATCAGTCAAATGCAGCTTTGAAAGATATGACAACATGGTTTACTAACAACAAACTGTATTTAAATAGTAACAAAACAAAATATGTAATTTTCCATACTATTCAAAATACAACACAACTTGATTTCAATATATCTTCACAAAATAATGAAATTGAACGAGTCAATGAAATGAATTTTTTGGGTATGACTATGGACGAGACATTATCTTGGAGTGCTCATTGCCAAAAAATTATAAGCAAATTAAATTCTAGCTGTTACCAAATACGCAATCTTAGGGCTATAATTGATCCTAAATCTTTATTATCATTTTATTATGCTAATATCTACAGCAGACTCTCATACGGTATTACTGTTTGGGGTGCATCACCAGCCGCGCGAAGTGTGTTTTTGGCCCAGAAACGTATTATTCGTTGCATGGCTGCAATTAACTCTGGGAATCATGTAAACCTTACTTTAGAAAATGGAATATCATGCCAATGCCTGCCATGCATATATATGAACTTTTAAAATATATCCACAAAAATAAACGGGAATTTCTGTGCAACAATGATGTCCACACCTATGATACTAGGTTTAAACATAATTGTCATATTCCTAAATTTTCATTAAATTTGACTAAAAATAGTCCTAATGTTTTGGGTTTAAAAATATTCAACGCATTGCCTCAAAGATTTAAAGAGATTATAAATTGCAATCAATTTAAGTACAGTGTTAGAGCATTCCTATTGGAAAGATGAATATATTCTGTAGTTTTTGTGTTTATTGTTATTTTTTGTGTATTGACTTTGTCCACATAATTATATATGCATTATTATTAGTTTTTATTAAAAGACATAGCAAATGTAAATACTTACCATTCGTATAATACGCGGGGCTCCTCTATACTAGAGATTCCATCTCACAGACTGTACTTTTATGAAAAAGTCCTTGCTTTTCAGCTATAAAAGCTTATAACAAATTGGCAGAAAATACCAAAACTATAACATCAACTAAATTCATATCTACAGTGAAACAACTTTTGCTTAAAACATGTTATTATTCATTTAGTGAGTTTTTATCTTGCGATCAACCGAGTTGGAATCGTATGTTTATTAATTTTACTTTTGTATTTATACACAAATCTATGTAATTGTTAATTTTTAACTTTTATGCATATATATATTTGTATCTATTGATATTACTGACTTGTCCCATACTACACTGTAGTCTAGAGGATTAATAAAGGAATTTGAATTTGAATTTTGAATTTGAATACCTCAGGGCTCAGTCCATGGACCTATCCTGTGGAACATATTTTTTGAAGATTTTATTGAAATACAATTGACTGTACAGTCCGAGTTGATAGGTAACAAAGTTATCACATTTTTGAAAATATTTAATAGTCTCGCTCCCTACTCGTTTCTGATTACTGCTGAAGCGTCACCTGCGAACATCAAAGTGGGGTTTGCGATAACGGTTGGTAGATCGCTAATATAACACAGGAACAGCGGCAATCCCAATACCGATCCCTGTGGAACAGCTTTTTTTTATGTATTTCCAATCAGACTTAAGTTCGACATAATTTCCGTTCGTTTTTATTACTAGTTTCTTAAAAAAGTCGGAATCTTTTTTTGTGCCAGTCACCGAAAACCCATATATTAAAGTTTTTCCAGCAGCAACTGATGGTCTATAGTCTATATACAGTCAGACGTCTTTGCCAAGTCCATCAGAATACATACAGCTGATTCTTTGTCATTTAAGCCGTTAATTATTTTTTGTAATAATTGGAACATGAACACAGTTGTTAAACATCTTTTCGTATTTCTATTCTGCTTTTCACTAAAGATGTTTTTTTTTTGAGCAAAGTCAATAATTCGTTTGTGTATTATTTTTTAAAATGCTGTAGCTGTAAGGCCATTTCCTGCAGTTATTCCAGTTTAACCCGTTCTGTTACTTTTCTTTACTTTAGGCTGCCACACCATAGATGCAGAAGTGACTGTAATTTAATAATTGACTTTCAAATTATTGCTTAACAAAACGTAGTTAACCCTGCAGTAGTCGCGCACGGTCTGTGAGACCAGTTCGTAATACTGTTCTGTATATTTAAGTAAAGCGCGCGACTACTGTAGGGTTAAACAGTATTTTGTGGAATTTGGTTTAAATTTTCTAGTATTCTTTCCGCGAGCTAATACGTAATGATTATTAATTGGCATAAAAATGCTTATGTCTCTATAGCACTACGCTTAAAGGTAACGCAGATGGAAAAAAGGAAAAGGTGATAATACTTTGCAATAAAGACGCAGATATTGTTTCATTGATGTCTTTATGTTATTGGAATAAACTCACCCCCTGTGCCCTCTTCCTCATTTCCATGGTAAGTTGGACATGTGGATGTATACTATTAAGATGTTGTAAGAAACGCTGTTTATTCGTTCGACTACTTACTACCTGCCCTGAAAGCCTACACACTTGAATACTAATTGAATAATAAGTTCGTAATATGTTGGATTGTAGGTGTCCAAAAATGAATTATTTCAAAAAGTAATTCTCGAAACCTTTTACTCATATTACAACCGACAGTTGAAAGCTACCCAGCGTAATATAATACAGTCACTCGGAACGCCTGCAGCTAACGAGAGAACTCGCGTCAATAATTAATTAAACTAATACGAAACTGCCACGGTTTGCGTAGACGTTTGCAGAAAATTAAACCAAAATTCCTCTGCACCATGGAGATACACGACGAAAATTGAAACATCTAACTGCGTCGGCAGGCCACACATTTCGTAATCGAAAAACGGAGAAACGGCGTAATCAACGTTAAAATTAATTTCGACAAGTCGAAGCCATACGCGCAGCACGGAAAACGGTGTAAAGAAATTTAATAACAATTTCGGCTTTCGACCGAATTTCATTAAAGTAGATATTAGATGTATCCGTTTCACATTGTACAGAAAGCATTAGTTGAGGATGTAGGGGTTCGTCAACACGGATTCTGGGCATTATTTTATTCAAATTACACAACACCGCTACATGCGTCCGGGAATATATTTCATTCAATGCAGGCGAGGCGCAGTGGCCTGAACTAACGCCAGAGGAACACAACACATTACGTACGTACCCGCGTTATACTCTAACTTTTAATGGTTGCAAAGTTCTCTTTGAATAGTTTGTCTGTTACGTCGTTATTTGCTCGGCTAGCATCATTTCTATATACATGCGTATTTATACGTATAGGCGCTTCTGTTTCTATTGGAACGTATTGTGTATGTTTGCTTATTGGAGATCTATGTGGATAAGTACCCAAAATTTGTTTTTATTGTATTTTCAAAAAAATCGACTTAACTGTTTCTGTGGAGTATCAAATAAAATCAATAGAGCATCATAATAATAAGATCAATAAAGGTGATGAGTACGATTATAGGCCCATTTGAATATTATCCATATTTTCAAAGGTGCTACAAGTGGTAATAAGAACGAGGCTAGCAGACTACTCAAAAAAGAAAAACATTAGGATTTTGCTAGCTCAGCATGGTTATCGATTGGAAAGGTCTACTGTGACTACTCTGGTTGCCTTTGTTGTGACTGTTTTGTGAGCACATGGCAATGCTCGATGGGCACAGACGCTTATACGTAACCTAAGCAAAGTATCACACAATATTCTATGAGAAAAAAACTGATACCAATATGGAATCAGGGGTACTACTCATAAACTGATTCACTCATACCTAGCAAATTGGAAGCAGACAGTAATGTGGAAGAAGGCTCTGTCAAACGTCAAACAAGTAATACCAGGAGATCCTCAGAAGTCAATATTGGGGCCAACATTATTTACTATGTATATTAAAGACTTCTTCTTTAACATGCACATCTGAAGGCTTGGCTGTACATGGATTATGCGTCATTCTTAATGAAAGAAACTAGAACAGAAATGGCTAGAATAACAATAAAATTATGGTGTGACGCTAATTATCTTAAACTGAAATAAGACAAAACGCAGCTACTTACCTTCTCCAACAAAAATGATAATCGTAGGTCAAAATTACTAGGTGTTCTATAATTTAAAGTGTGCCAACCATATAACATTAAATAGTAAATTAGATGCGGCCATGTACAAGATTGACAAATTAAAACTATCGCCACGCGATAGTGTGGCGATAGTTTTAATTTGTACCCATGTACCTCATCTTAAATGCATAGTGTATTAGCTGTAACTAGAAAGGCTATAAGAATGTTATGTTATTTAGCATACACGGAGATTGGCCTAATAACTTTTTTGGGTAAACGCATACTTATTATTACAAATATCTATATAATGCCGTGCGTAAAAATCATTGATGATCACCGAAAGCGTTTTGAAATCAAAGTACAACTTCAAACCTACCAGACAAGAAACAAAACGGCTTTGGTTACGAGTCACCACAAATTTCAACTAACGCCATCAGTGAATTCGTGGGACCCAAAGCTATGTAGTAAGCTGCCAGATGAGATGCAGAGTTTGTGAGTGGAGAAGTTTTGTAGAGCGCTGTAAGGTAAAACCTCTTAGACAATCCATTCTACCGAATTAGTGAGTACTTCTCAAAAGTCTTTTGAAGTCGAAAAGTTATCGTTACGGCCGGTATGTAGTCTTTATAATTTTGCTAAATTTATGTTACACTCTTCTTATCATTTATACGACTGTCAAATTGTCAAATTTGTTTTATGTGATGATGTTAGGTACACTCCTAGCACTTATATTATATTCTATGTATTGTAACGACGGCTTCTTTCGGTTCAGGTTCGGTGTATAGATATTTACTGCTTACTCTTTAATGTCTTGCTTACGGGCTTTCGATTACTTACTTACTTTTAAAATGCTTATTACTTATGCGTTAGTCCTCGTAAATCGAAGGAGGAGGTTCGGCCCGAGCTCGTTCGGTGGCGCCTGTATGGCCGGTTGTCAAACGGTGAATTACAACATCGTGGCGCTTTAAACGGTGTTGCGTCTTATTTACGCTGTTACAAAAAAGTTTTAATCCCAAAGTAGTAGCTATTTCGGTTTGTACGGTTTTCACTTGCTAGGTCGGGTTAAATATCGGTAACGGCGCTAAACTCCGCGGTACGAGAAGCATTGTAAATAAAACCCTGGGAACGTCAGAAGCTGGGCCAACGCAACGGGCAGGGTGGAGAAGATCGGTAAAATGCCCAGCGCTACAATTAGATAGGAGATAAGAAGCTCGGCGTGTATCAGAAGCTTTGCCGACACATTAACCGGAGCGGACGGGGAAAGTGCCTGTGTCACACCAGAAAGCTTTGCCAGCGCTACAATTGGACCAGGAATAAGAGGCTCGGCGCGTATCAGAAGCTTTGTTGACACATCAGCCAGTGCGGATTGAGAGGTACCTAGGGACCCTCTCCCTACTTGTGCTAAGCGCGCGCGGTTTAAATACACTTGCGGTTTCCCCCACGCGATCGCGATGGTGGGAGTTGAGCTTGCGTGGATCGGTCACCGTCTGCGGGGACGACACTCGCGCCGTGAACAATATTAGCAAATAAAACTTAACAAAATAAAATAACATGCGTCAGCAACGCCACCGGCCGTGGGAAAATCAATAAAAATAAAAGGAATTGATGATTAATTCAAAATAAACTTAAACTTGAGGCTGAAATGGATTTTCCAATTGAATGGCACGTTACAGTATATATTATATTTTTTGAAAGTATCATGTAATCGTTATGAGTAATAAAATGACTACTACCCTCTAGTGACTTGTACACTTGGCTATCAGTCGCGAGGTGCAGGGTTCATCTCAGTCTGGGCAATTAGGATAACCACTTTTTTGCGGAGTCGTAATGATGACTAGGAGCGAGTTTTAGCTTTGGAGGGTGCCTGACAAGCACTAATGAATGCTTATGCTTATATACTCCCTTAAAAAAAAGAAAAAAGTAAAAGAAAAAATAATGCAAAAAACCTTATAGCGAGGCCCATGAAACATTTAATTCAAAATGTGAAAGCCTTGGATATGTTGCGTTTTACATATATCTCTCATTGCTGTATCAGCAATAATGGTCATGATTATTATGAATTTTCTTACATCAGTATAATCAACCGCCATTGAATTTATATAGATATTCCTTCTTAATTAAAAAAAAGGATTATATTTTTATTTTAAATATAGTATAAAGGACAAATGCAAATTCACTGCTTTAATATCTTTTTCTTCTTGTCGTACCACCACATGTTGGTTTATATGTTTTTCCAACGATTTATAAATGCACTTAACATAAACGCCAACAATACCGTCTTGCAGATGTCGGTATTTCTTCTAATTGTTTTAATTATAAGTCTAATTAGGAAAAATATACACCATACTAATAACCAACCACCCTAACCTGGTTAGATACTACAATATAATGCCACGGAAAGTTCCATTATGCGTTAATGCATATGTATCATGTATGTAATTGTGCATACGCGTAAATCGAAGCCTCGTTTCCTGTGTTCAAGAAAAACCTTGAGATTCCGCAATCGAAGACACAGGAAGCGAGGGCTCGAGGGAGGTGCGTATGGAAAATATCGGGGAGTTGACTGTGGGAACATGCGCTGAACGGGTGTATGTAATAATTAATATAGTTGTTATCTTGTAAGTTGAAGTTTGATTGTTAAAAGAAGTTCCTCCCAAGTTGTTAGTGAAAGAGATATTGAAGTAACCCCCGGTAAGTACCATTTTAATAATGGTACCTCTAGCAATAAGATTAAGCAAGCGAGTACGCGACAATATAAACACCTCGTCGACTGCATTTTCTCCCAAAATAATAACAGTAAATAAAAATACTGATCCTAATAGGGTAATTAAAATTACTAATTACCACATGCGAACATAAAAATGTAAAGAAAGAATTTTGATTATGAATACCTAAATTAAAACAACACGGTGCGCGGTGTGTGAATTAAAATACGGAAACTGGGAATAATATTTTTATTTATAAATACAGAGATGCGGGAATTGCTACTTTACGAACATCACCATATTTAAATGTATATAAATATGCGAAATAAATGTATACCTATAGTTTTACTGACGATACCGATAGTTTTGCTATTGAAACGTGCGTTCAGTGCAGTGAAGTTTGTAGTAAGGTGTTTGAAAGTGAAATCTATGGTAGATAAGTAAGCGTTTTGAATGTTAAAGTCACCAAAAAAAATATCCGACCACTCCGCGCTACACCAATTTAATTAATTCGGTACAATTGTTTCGGAAATTCGGGTTTCCATTTTCAACCAAATGAAGTAAGAAACGATGAAATATCTAAACAAGCCCGTTATCCCTACCCTAAATCTATATTTTTTTTACAAGTGCTTTTTTCCTATTACCGCCTATTTTTGACTGCGAATTCTGAACTCATACAAACATGCAACTGCGGAGGAAATATGTTTACTCTAATAAATCCTTCAGTACCGAATGGTACAACGAGGTATGTTCCGGATTTAATAAATTTTTAGAGTCTGTTTTTATATAAATGCTTTCATACGCGTTGAATTCTTTCGGGAATGTTACATTTTTCTGGGTCCTCAATGTTAATTTTATGGCCCGTATCATTAATATGCTGCGCCACGTTAAATGAATCAAGCCTCCCGCATCGATAATGTGCAATGTGCTCCTTAAATCTAGTTCCGATTGTCCGCTTTGTCTGTCCAACATAAACTTTATTGCATTCCCAGCACCCGATTTTATAACCTTTCGTTGACGGTCTGTTCATCGTTTGGGGTATCTAACACTTTTCATAATGTATTTTGTTCAGTAAAACATGTGTTCGCATTATGCTCTCTAAAAATGCCGCCTATGCTTTTCGAAATTTGGTGGAAAGGTAGTGTAATAAACTTTTTATCGCGTGTTTCAAATCAACTTAAACTCGCAAATAATCTTTATATTCAACTTTCTTGAAACGGTGAAGTACATCCGTTGAAGTAATTGATAGAAGAATTAAAAGTATTGACGTTTGTATGTATCAGTGTATATCTACAAACACCACTAAATATGATCAACTACGATCAATGCGAACGTAAAGTAGAAATAATATAATGAAAGGTATCAAAGTGATAAAATGAATGTTGATTGATATCTTAAAAGCAGAACTTCTTCTTAATAAAAGTGAAGTGATCGATATGCGATTTACAAATCTAAAACTGTTCGTCGAATGATCGTGTATTACGTCTGCCATCGCCCTTACCGTAGAAACGGTTGTTTTATGCGGTAGATAAAAGTTCCGAAAGCTTCGCCTGAGTGATGTCCTCCAGTTTATTTCCTCTAATAGAACTTTTTATAACCACCTCGATAACGGTAGCGAAATAGAAATGAGAGCGTCGCTCACACCAATAACCGCGATAGCGATAACGAGAATATTTAAAGGCATTTATATTTATGGTTTCGTACCCTAACTAACCCCACAAACTTACAGCACGATGCGATTTTTAACTACGTCAAATAGTTGCAGCTTGCATATCAATCTGAGTCTATTAGTTGAAGTACATAACACTTTAAACGAAGATAAAAGTTTCACAGATATGTAACCCAAATGATTTTTTTAAACATTGTATATTTGACTTCAACATTTTCTATTTTAAATGGAATAGATAACGTTTATTGATCCGTTGATTTCTTTTGTGTCATTTATTACTAGTTTGCATTAGTGTGTCCTGTTCTTAGGGGTAATCGTTTTTGAATATTTGCAATTTTGTAGAGATTTTGACGCCTTTACCTCTTGGATTCAAATTCAATCTTCCATAAAGTGTTATTGGTACTTACATAAGATGCTCTATTAATGTGAATCTCATTACAATAATGTAAGTGTTAAATGTTGTGACAATCATTATAAACTATACATAGGATGCTCAAAAATCTCCAATATAATAGAATATCTATAAACTAACAAAAGTAGGTACTTTTTTTGAAAATGGAACATAGTATTTTTCATTCCACCAGTAAACACAGGTATGTACTACCGGTACCAGTTTTTTAGCATAATGGATGATTTTTTTCAGTTTCAACCATTAATATTTACGTTTTGAAAATTTACCATCAAACGACATCAAGTAAAATCAATACATTTTAGCATATTGGTACATTAGCGAAGCATAAACATCACTATCTTGCAAATAGAGACTTTAGAACTTTAGCGAAAGTGATGTTCAGTTTTTTTTTAGGTAGGTGCCCTACTCCAAGACAAATAAAAAATAAAAGTAGCTGTTATTGGCTAAAAGTGGGTATACGCATCCCGCAAGTGTACCTATCCTTTAGAACAGCTTTTTGAAAATATAACCAAAAGGAAGTTATATCGTAGACGCAGTGCATAATTTCTGTTGATAGCAGATTATTTGCAAAGGTTCATAATAATAGTATGTTAGAAGTCTTTTTGAAAGTAAAATAAAATGATTAGCATGTTATGCAAGCTGTTAATAATAATTAGTGGTGAATAGAACCGTAAACTCTAATTCCTGCTTTTCAGAAAAGTTGCGTTTGGACAGCTTTGGTTATTAATATGTTGATATATGCATATAAAACAAGATGATAATGCACTGTGACGTATAAGATCTAGTTTGTTCTCTATTCCTGCTACATTTACAGCTAGCCCTCCAATCACCATTCCTGTTAAAAAGTACAAGATGTATAGGAAAGGCTCAGGTTAGAACATCTTCCTCTTTGCTCATAAGTTGACACTAATAGAAAGGCATCCAAGCTATACAGCTATCAAGTTATTTAACTACTCCGAGTAGCATAATTCATCACACATCATTACTTAGGTTGATGTACTACATGGATCTCTCCTTGCTATAGGGTCCTAGAGGAATTCTGGTTTTTTTTTGAGATTGTACTTGAAGATGTTCTCATTAATCGGATTTTTTTCTGTTCCACTCCACTTTTTAATTTCTCAAGTGTTATGTTAGGAGTTATACTACTAAAGGGTTCTGGAACTAAAGGTAATACATACATGGCTTGCCTTGTTGTTTTTGCTTAGTTCGTTTTTTTTTATGCATTCTTTTACCATCTTAGGGCTGATAACGTGTGAGTTCAGTGCCTTACTGGCTGCTTAGATGGCGTTATGGTGTCCTTATCTTCCACAGTTTCTGCCACTATTCAACTTAATGCATTTTCGACAGGGTGTGTTTCTGTCTGAAGATATTTGGGCAGTTTACCGAGATTTTAATTTGGTCCCACTACACACTCTTTTGTTACCTTGGAACCATCTGTATCATTTAATGGTATTTCTGCTCTGTTTCAGGATGTTGTTCTTACGCTACTCGCTTTTGCTGCTCAGTTTTGTATTGAACTTTTTCACAAACCTGAATCTTTTGGCATGTTGTCTAGTGGGATATCCCTGGTTTGGTCAACTTCTAGAAGTTACACTCTCCAACAAGTTGCCGACGAGATAAGATTTTGTTTACCTCGACAGCTGCGGTTCGCATTAACCCATTATACAAACATAGACTAAGTTTTGCCACCTTGTCGAGATTAATCCTCGAGGTAGTCGAGTTAGTTCATCTATTCCATGTCACTGATCTATGAGCGATGATTAGTCTCACTATTTCTGTGTGTATTCAGATCAGTATGTTTGAGATTAGTGGGGTTGATATACATATCTGTGTATGACGTGATGACGTTTATCTTAAAGCACGTCTTTCTTTTATATAGGAAAAACGTGTATTAATTACACCAGAATGTTTAAAATTTGTAGTTACTATCAATAAACTCACTAAACGAGAGGTGATGAACAATTTTATCTCTGTGGCACCTTGAAAAGCTGAATTATTTGATAAAATAAAATTGTTTCAATAAAATCACCTGTATAATATTTGGATTTTAATATTATAGTTTATAAAAACTTATATGGAAAGCTTTAATATTTGCTTACTTTGTTTATTAATTTCTTACACAATTATGTTATAATCTCTTTTGTACCGGCAGTGTATTTTCAGTACATTTTGGCGGATGCACCTCCTTTTCTTACAATATTTAGTTCATAATATTATAATTTAACAAAAACTTAAGTATGAAATAAACATATTAATTTTCTCATAAATTTCTAGTGTAATTTCACATGACTGTGACAGGGTTTATTCTCTATTAGCAATGTGTTTTAAGAATAAGATATCTATATTTATCGAAATGATTTCATTTACTTGATGAAGGAAATATCATCATGCAATCCTAATTATAAACACTCTCGATCTTGTAATCTGTAGTAACACTACACAACCAAAAACAACATGAATAACTGTTTCTAGTGCTGCTTTTATTTTAAAAGCCACGTTGAGGAGAGATAACTATATATTACAAAAACAGTAAATTGTATTGACATATTGAAAACATAATTTTTTAATACCCTGTTTCATCCACATATTACTTAATATTACTATAGTAATTATAATGCTTTCTGTCACTAATTTTTATTTCCTATTTCTCACACTACGTCTACTTGTCATTGACGAAGATGTACAGATATGTAACTAACTCTTGGAAGACAAACAATCATAATACCTGCATTATAGACTTTGCTATTACCACGTTCACTATATAATTGATTTCCGACGTAAATTAAACTACGATGTGACAATCACGGTCACAAGGGCTATCTTAACGTTAGGTGCAGGCAAACATACAAATCAGCGCACGTAGATACATCCGCGTATGTAACAAAACCGAATGTGCTATTAATGTTCGGCACCGTAGCATCTGCAAATTGGTGATAAATTACAGCTCCGCTCGCACATGATATCGTTATAGGGCAATTTAATCCTGATTAAATACCAAAACAATTAAGATTAACGGTGTCAAACATCGGTATATTTTAAATGGTTTACGGTCACTTCAAATTATTAGGGTTCAGTAATCGCGTAGAGCGATTCTCACGGTAGAGGGCGTTAACAGGCATATTTTACGTGTCTGCGCATAAAAAAACTGTTTAAAACTTTAATGAAGTATAGACAACTCAAAAAAACCGTTTATAAAGCTACCATGTGGAAGCAGTAGTTGGTATTAACACAAATTTTAAGGACATCAAGTAAGCGGTTAAACTAGGGTTCATTAACAAGTAACGATGTCATTTGCGTGGCCATTATTGGACAACAAAACGATTCTATTTACAAAGCTGTGTTCGCCGGATTCGCCTTTCGCGTATCTGTGCGTGTTGATATTGATGAAAAAAAGATAAATCTCCCCCTAGGCGGTTAATAGGGTGGAAGTCAGTGCAGCATCGAAATTGTTGTTTACAGGCGTCTATGTTCAACAGCCAATGTGACTGCTTTTATGTATATACGTTGAGGGCAATTCACGATAAAGAGGTACAGAAATTGTCTGCACTATCCTCCTTCACGGGCAATAAAAACGAACCGCTTTGTGAATTAATAAAAGAACGCATGAATAAGGGATCCGTGTGTAGTAGTCTTGCATTTTACGATCTCCTCCGGTTGGCAAGTGTAAGGGGGAAACCAACGCAACTCAATAATTCGATGAAATGTTTTTTCTTCGTTTTGGTGACAAGCGAAAATATCTGCGGATGTGCCGAAAGGCGGGACAATAAATTCGATTTTACTTTTTAGGTGAATCTATTCTGCTACATATAGGGGATGATCGGAAGAATGGACCAGTTTGCAGATAATTCATTATACACTGCAGGCAAGGAAAAGATAGACGGGTATCAGAAATGAACTTTATAAAGTTAAAAAACTTTTGGAAACAAGCATATTTTAAAAATTTAAAAAAAAACATTATTACAAAAAAATATTTTGGTAATCTTTGTAAATGGTTCAATTTAAGGCACCCTTTCCCTTAAATGGACCAATAGAGTCTTGAATTGATATTGAAATATGCTTTTTATTATATAGTTGTCAAGCAATGAGGGTAATTATAGATTTTTCAAGTAAGACTGACATTTCCACAGTCTGCATGTACACAACATCTGCATCGCCAATACTGGATCATGTCTCTTTGGTCTTCTTCCTTCTTATTTTTTGTTTCATTGCTAGTTTATTTTGATGATATTTCTTAGAGTTGTTGTATTTCAACTAATTTTTTAAATGTTGTAGGTTTAATTTTGCATTTTTAAAATTTAAACTTCTATGTACAAAAAAGCGTCGCGCTGTATAATACTTTAGTACTTTTATTTCCTTTTCTGTAGTTATCCTATTAGTAACTTGCATTATTTTTATACACTTTAATTCTTTATTAATGTAACGAATTTTAGTTGAAAAAAGGTTGCAGTAGAAATCGAACAATCACATTGATATTAAAATAAATTGCAATTGCCTAAAATTAGGCGCTTTATTTTTCTTCTTTTATCTTGTAATAGATCTTCTGATTTGACAGTACTATCCACAATCAATGAATACAACGCTTAATATATTCTATTACTAAAATATTACTTAATAGCTCAAATTGCAAAAATAATAATGTTATTAAACGAAGGGTTATCTAGTAGGTACTAGAGGAATGCAATATATTTTTAAAACGTCAATCCCCTCTCCTCCTGAGTTGAACCCAGAAGCGTATATACAACGCAAAATAAACTGGCCAATGCGCAATAGCAAGAGGGCGTGCTCAATAGAATGAGACACACTCGAAGAAATATCCAGACATGTTATAACTCGCACGTGAGAACATAGCCACTATCTTCAGGATCCGTTTAAAAATCGTCTTTAGTTTCTGTTGTAATTAGTATCTGTAATATGATTGACCCGTTTCCGCGGGCTGATGACGTGGATGTGCGTGAGGGTATGTCTTTCGCTAATTCGCAGTGCATGAACTGTAGGTTTATAAAAATGAATTCTTTTTTTCATAATTTTTGATTTGCCGTCGAATATGATCAAGTTTAAATTTTGAGAAATTATTCGATTAATTTATATAAAAAGAACTATTTAAAATACGTTAACCCCGATAACTGCATCGATTTTAAGGTGACTGAATCTGTACTTTCCAAACTATCAGTGAGAAAAGGAAGCTATCTTAAAAGTACCATTAGAAGTACCCGAACTCAAAATTGAATGTCAAAATTTCAAATTGTTTATTGGACCCATTCAGACAAAAACTGTCGAAGGTCGGAACTTCTCATCTAGGGTGGGAAACCTGGGGTCCTGTACCCTTTCATCTCTGATAGAGCGGCACGATCAAGCCGCGTGGTGTGGAAGAAAAAGTTTGTAATTAAATCACACTGATTGGATGTTCGAAAAATTTAAATTAATGAATAATTTCGTCTCATTTGACAAAAACTGTAAACGTAACTTTATAATAGAGTAGCCTTTCAATGCTTATCTGATATTTCATTTTCTCTTCTGTTCTAGTTATATAGGTAACACTTTCTGCAGAATGGAAACTCATTTAACTAGATTAAATTCCTCTTTTTATTTCTAGAATTTTGTTTAAAATACAATTTCACCAACTAACAATCTGGTATTTTTCAATATGAACTAACTAATAAATCTTTTTATCTAACCTGTTTATTCATTGTTATTAGCAGTAAATGTAACATCAAATATAGGTTCTCATATTGTAGCGGCGTTTCCTTCGGTCGGCCTGGTTCGGCGTACTGATATTTACTGCTTACTCTTCAATGCCTGGCTTACGGGCAGTTGATCACTTACTTACTTTTAAAATGCTTATTACTTATGCGCTGTACAACAAAGTTTTAACCCCAAAGTAGCTATGAGTGTGAGTGCGGGGAAGTTCAGGGTTCTAGATAAAATTACGCAACAAAACAAGGAAAGGGTATTATAAAGCAAACATTTATTTCCATACAACAGGTGTGAAAGACATCAAATATATACAGCGAAAAAAAAAACATTAGCGGGGGTTCAGTAATGTTTTTGAAATTTAGACGCGGAATCTAATGGCTTTGTTTCAGTTAACAACATAAAACGACAATCTGTATACAGGGGTCGGTCCGAAGGTACGCGGACGGTTTTCACGGGTTATGACGGGTTAGATATCGGTGACGGCGCTTAACTTTGCGGCACGGAAGTGATTGTAAATAGAATCCTGGGAGCGTCAGAAAGTTGTGCCAACGCAACGGCCAGAGAGGAAAAAACCGGTAAAATGCCTGTTTTACACCAGAAAAGCTCTGCCAGCGATAACAAACAGGTCGGGAATAATAAAAAAAGAGAAACTCGGCGTGTATCGTAACGGTTTAAATACACTTGCGGCTGCCCCCACGCGGTGGCGACAGTGGGAGTTGAGCGTGCATGATTGAACCGGCAGGTTACAATATTAGCTGTGATATCTATTTTAAACCCAACAAAATTTTGCTATTGCGCTTTTTCTACTTGCGTTATTATTATATATAATGTCCCACCCAAGATGGGCCACTAAAACTTCTTAAAATTCTAGTAGAAGATTGATTAAGAAGCTTGCAAAGTATTCATGGCCAACTATAATTTATCTAAGGAAAATTTTTTGAGATTTATAGTACTCATGGCATACAATAAAATAAATATAAATAAAATAAAATAAAATGAAGCCATCTATTTTATTTTAAATAGAATGTAAGTAGAATTAGATCTACTTAATAAATTTATCGCATCATTTATGGCTAGTTTAGAAATAGGGAGTCGTATTTCTAAATTCAACCGTTTTTTGAAATATTTGCAATTTTGTTTGTTCGGCATTAAATATTTGTTAAGTTATTACATCTTTAGGTATTCTTCTAATGCCGGTGAAAGTAAACAATAATTACTAAATCACGTGCTTACAGGGTTTTAAAAAATTCGTTTTCAATATAAATACCGTTAAACTAATAAAGTTGCTTGAAAATATGAGTTTTTCACGTAGTTTAGGCAATTTTATGCATAAAGTGCTAATATTTTAAAAACTATCAAGAATAGATATACGAAATACAATACAACGAATAGTTCCGAATATTTGTATCCACATTAGTGAAATATCCTAACTCTATGAAATATTTGATTTTCAGTTCAAAGAGCTAAACGTCAACTATTCCAGAAAATTGCAAATATATCAAAAACGGTTAAATACAGGGATGGGAAACAAACTCATCACATATTACACAATAAATCCACGAGAACAATAGATCCCTTTAAAATAAAAAAGTTCCAATAAAAATTCCGAATACTGAAAGTATACTACAAAGCTAAAAATATTTACCTTAGATAGATTCTGGTCACCACAACTACTCTACAATTATTAGAATAAAATTCCTAGTTTTTGCAAAGTTCGAACAATTCTATGAGCTAGATCGTTATCTACCGTACATACCACCGAAGTATATATTTATGGAACTTTCCGCATTATTATGTCGTTAAAATTTCCGCCGTTCTTATTCTTTTATGCATTCTTTTTTAATATATATATGAGTACAAGCAACATATTACACCATAGCTGCATGTTAGATAGAGGGAAAAAGTTATGGCGTAAATTGAGTTCACCGATCAGTCTGCACGCAAGTTGATCAATCAAAAGTTGCTGATACATCAGATATTGATTCCGAGACCGTCCTTCAACCGTATCTAATTTGTATTCTCCGAAAAATTAAATGGATTCCCAGACGCGCGCCGGTAGGCGGCGGCGGTGATCATTCACAATTCATCTTCCGATGTCATCACGATATGAACGCGTCTTCTTATATAAGGCAAAAGTGTGCAATAAACACGTTGAGGCGTTGAAGACATAAGTGTTAATAAATCGCTTGAAGAGGAGAGCTTAGATTAAAACCAGTATTTTTTTTTCGCTACGCATCCCAGCGTTAGCCCTCCCCTTCTTTACCATTAAGCAATGGTCCGCATCATCTGACTGATGAATTTAATTTCGTTTGACAAGTAAACATCCAGGGGATGTAAAACAAGGGGGAGAGAAAAGAAAAATTGTTCTTACTTAGATTCATTTATCTTGTGCACTTCCCGCTTTTCGTCTACCTTTTTTTCCTTTAATACTCCGAGGAAATTGTTTTTCGTTGGTTTTGCACCCCAAATGAAAAAGAGATTATTTGTCGAAAGTGACATATGAAGATAAATTTGTATAAAGATCACTCAAGCATACTTGACAGTACAGATCTTATGAGAAACTTGTACACGAATACCTGAACCACTTGAATGATCTAGTAATAGTAAGTTAATTCTCAACTTGAAGTTATGATTGGTCATTCAGAACTTATCCACGCGAAATGTTTAACCTCCTTCGCATTAATGTTCTTCAAAGCACCAGCTATGCTTACCGTTAATGTTCATTGAATGCAAATCTCATTTCTCGAATCCCTTCCTCTAAGGTACAAGTTTATGATACTCATTTGAGGAGTCAAAATGTCAGTCTTTCAGTCTAGTACAATAATGTGGTTACGTGGTATCCTATATAGGACAATAAAGTACATATATAGAGTACACTTTGCTGGATTGAGTTGAAGTGACAAAAATCAGTTCTAGTTAGTAATATTACCTGTTTATAATCAGAATATATTTAAATTAATAAATTTAATCCTAGCCTAGGCTAGAAATCTCAAAACCCGGCCGATAAAGTGCCACCTTACTGCTTCAGTTCCTAAATATCTATTATTGTACATGAAATTACAAATTATCAGATAAAGTGCGCTTACTTCTCCTGGATGTATTTAGAAAAAAACGAGGACGTTTTTTCCTTAGTTGCCCGTATCCTTTAATAAAGATTATCTGTCCCCAGGACACCATATATACGATGGCGTATACTGCAAAATCTCCCACTTGGAATCTTCTTCGGGGAAATCTACTTTATCGATAAAGAGAGAAAACGTATCTTGAAAACGTTTATATGTCGACGCGACGGTAGAAATTCCAGTTAAGTATGTATGAACGTAGTTATAGCAGCAAAACGTGCCGTATGGTTGCAGCGTACATACATTTCGAGATGTAGATGTTCTTGTAACTCAATTTTAATGCATTGGATCAGAAAATATTTGCATAAATCAATTTTCCATAGAAGGCGAAACCATCGTTAAGTTAAGTTTTGAGGCATCGAATTGCGAAAATATGAAGCAATTTTTGGATATTTGCATGCTTACGTATCCTTATATAGATTTTAGTATTATCGACAAAACGATAAGTCAGAAGTTTTCTTGAATTCTTTGCACAGTAATGGTGCTGGTATCTCTAAATCTTGGAAATAATATATACGTGAACTGCAGTATTAATGTAAGACATAATACGTTATTGTTAGTACCTGTATCGTTTTAATCAAGTGTGCTTGGATAAAATGATATAGACATAAAATTCTTCTGTTGTGTTTTTCTCGTAGAAGAGTAATATATTTTTCATTTCCTCTTCATCGGCATGTTACTTTGTAGAGAGTTGTAGCATAAATATACCTTTTAGATTCTATATAATATGTAAAAGAATTATAAAGTGATCCGTAATTTTAGGCCATGTTCCCCTAGCTATTTCACAATTAGTTGTGAAACAAAATGTTACATAAATGGCGTCATAGCAGTTCTAAAATAAGTGCCAGTACATAGTGTCAAGGGAGAAGGCATCAACACTTTACGACGACACGGCATTCAGGAAATATAATTAATAAACTCCGGGAGTTACATCAATTGTTAATTTAAATGTTTCTTTCAATTTTCGGCATAATTTTGTTGGCTACAATCGTAGTATAAGATTTATTTATGTATTGCTTATTACAGTAGCGTTGAATTTATCTAATTATTGTATTGCAAATTTATCTTTGATGAAATAAACCATTATTATTATAACTAGAAATACAATTTCACACACAAATAATAAGACATGATTCAAATATGTACTTAAAAATGAAGATTTTTTTACCTTAAAGTTAATTCAAAGATTAGTTTCAATATGAGCCCGATAAACCTTGTTTTGCTATTTGATGGATTATTTCGGTCCGCTTTATCTATCATATAAATGCTAACTACTTACCTTTCTACTGCTGTCGGACACTCCAAGAATTAGAACCAATTATAGCGTTAGGGGGTAATAAAACCGTTAACATAAACAATATAAATTTTATTAAAATAACATTATACAGCTTAATATAACAGTTATACGTATAAGTTTACAAAATTAGGTACGGGTACACAGAATACATATTTCCTCCTTTTAATATATATTGTAATACACAACATTTAACGATTATATAATAATTATAAAACGAAAATGAATGGCGAAGTTATCAGTTTGTTAAGTATGCTTTGAAAATCCACGACGCAATCGGTACTATAAAAAGGTGAAATCGTATTAAACTTGTAAAAAATTGGACGGCTGCTATAATTATAATACAAGAGTAATAAAACCAAAGATGTACATCTTTTTTTTTTTCTTCTTATTAACATCATATTACTTTTCCTACTTCAATTATTATCGTGTAGTGTTAGTGATTAGATTATATTTCGTATATTTATTGACTATATAAGATATGAGACTATATTTTAGCAATATTGTTACAATTACTACAATATGGTGTTTTACAGACATATGTTTGTGTATATATTTTACCATAATTTACAAGTTACATTATTTTATTTATAATATCTAAATTGTTGATATCATATATAACTACGCGTATAAAAACAATAACTATATCTATATACAAAATGTAGATATTTACACAATTTGATTTTCAATAGAAGTTTACAAACTTACTAACGCATTTACTGCGCAGGTGATAAGGGATTCAAACTTGTCATAACTTTGTCTGTGAATTTTGAATTTGTTTAAAAAAGTTGACTTCGTCCAATATATATATACCTAAGTCGTGTCTACCATCTAAACTTTATGACAAAAAATCAATAGCTAAGCTAAGGTCTCGATACTACAGCAAATATATATATATTTTTTTGTAAATGATCTTTCTTTATCTTTAACATTCACTGCTAAATTAAAGAGACTTGGAATTAATAAGCTATAAAGAACATAAATTGATTTTTATTGCCAAGCTAATGAAAGTTTTTGTCCTTTCTGAATTCTCACCCGGCGAAAATACGAGTTCATTACAAAATCCCTAACTGTTTTAATTCAAACCTCGTAGCGAAATAGCCGACAATTATCTCCAATTAGTTAAACACCATGCATAAGCGTGGTTTAAGCATTAATCAATCGAAGCGCTACACCTTTTCCAATTACTGAAAAGGAAACTATTAATTATTGGCCACGGACACGTTTAGGGCAAGGGAAAACCATCAGGTACAAGGTAATACATTCCCAACAAATAAGCTGTAGGTTTGTTTCTCTGTAGCGGTAACTTACCATTCGATCAAATATATTTATTGTGGTCCGAACCAGAACATTCAATTTACTACGCAAATACGCTAGCAAGTTTATTCAATAGTGATGTATTGCACCATCCCAACCACCAAGTAATATTTACACATCAGAAATGTACTTATATCATATATTACAAATAATGTATGTATTTCTTTTCAGCAACTCACTTTTGCTTAGTCGGAAACACATTATTTGTAACATTCATTATAAATATACATGAATCTATTATAAAAAATTAAATTATGTGTATGTATATGTTATCTTATTCTATCTTTACAAGCTTTGTCAAAGAATACACACCATATAGTATTCTTTTTGTTATAGCCTTTTTGAAAAATTGTAATGATGCAGAGAGTTTAAGCACTCCTTAAAGTCAACTTAAGATTTCTTGAACGCAATTTGATTTCTACCGTATATAGAGTGAACCTAAAAATTAAAAAAAACCGTAAAATACCCTTATTAAAAAAAAAAAACATGGAAATGTTATTAAGAAAAGTTGTGAAGTGAATTATACAGCTTGTCCAAGATAAGATAGGAGTTACAATGTTGGTTAGATTAGGAAAAAGTTGCACAATTTAAATACTATTTACATGGTGTTTCAAAAAGTAGACTATTTTTTACCGATTTCTTTTTTTTTTTAAGAAAGTATTTTTTGTGATATTAGTTTTTATTTATTTCTGAGATTATTTTAAGAGGTATAAAAAAAATAAAAAGCAATTTCTCATTGTCACTTTTTAAACTGAAAAAGATAGCCTTTACAGATTTTCAATACGATGTTTCGTTATCTAAAAACCATCGTCAACTTTTTATATCCTTTTTCAAATACGGCTCTGTTATTTTTATTTTTAAACTTAAAGTAATTTTGAGTTCTAAAATAATGGTTTAAACATGTTTTCAGCTTTTTTAGCTATCATTTAAAATTATTCCAGAAAAATCTCTTTAGTTCGGCACTGAAAACTGGGAAAACATTTATACGAGATTTTTTTATTTCTCTTTTTCTTGGTTTTTAGGTCCCAAATAATAAAAGTATGAATGACTAACGACGTTTCGCTTTATTAAAAGCTTTTTCAAGTTATAAATAAATGTATAAAGTTTGATAAATAAAATGTTTTTGTTTAATAAATGACAATTTGTTTGTTTTTTATGATTTTGAAAATATTATTATGTTTTAATTAAAGATGTTTTGATTATTTATTTTTGGATTTTGTAATTTAATAGTTCTTTAAAATATTGTATTTAGTTATAAAAGTAAATTATATAATTTTGTGAAATATTGTATATCGGTTTTATCATTGACTGCATTTTTATGTTTATAAATTTGAATTATTTCTAGTATGTTACGTGTTTTTAAATTTTGTTCTTTGTTTAAAATTGTTACGTTGTTGAAATCAAAGGTATGATTTTCAGTTATTTCATGTTTTTTTAAGGCTGTAAGATTTTTATTATATTTGTGTCCTTTTATTCTATTTTCCAAATATTGCATGGTTTCACCTATATATACACCATTACAGTTTTGACAGTCTATTTTATAAACTATGTGTGATGTTTTACTTTTTTCAATTTTTGATTTTAATTTTGAATAGATTTGGTTTTGTAGTTTGTTTGTGTTTTGATAGGCAATTTTGTAATTATATGGTTTGAAAATTTGATTTATTTTTTCGGATAAATGTTTAACATAAGGAATTTTTATAAATTTTGTAATTGTTTGACTATTATTTATATTTTTTGTTGATTTATTATAAAAAAGAAAAATTCTTTGTTTGAATATTTTGTTTATAAGAGAATTTGGATAATTATTTTGTTCTAGAATATTTTTTGCTTTGTTAATAATATCTGATCGAAAAACTGGACTTGTTAATTTTATTGCTCTGTCAGCTAAACTAATAATAACACTAACTTTTTGAGATAAAGGATTCCTGGCAATTCAAAGAATTTATAGACAACATTAAATTAAAACCAAATTTCAAAATGATATCATTAGATGTAGTATCGTTATACACAAATACACCATTAGACCTAGCAAAACAAATTATACATACAAAATGGCAATTAATTGAAAACTCTACAAATATACCTATCAGTATAAAAATAAATTTTATAAACAAATTTTTGGATGTGCAATGGGATCACCAATTTCTAGTATCATTGCACAAATTGTTTTAGAATATATAGAAGAAAAAATTTTAAATAAAATAAATTTCGAAATAATTTTCTTCAAAAGATATGTAGATGATTGCATAACCGCGCTAGAAGAAAAAAATATACCAATTTTACTTAACAATTTTAATTCCTTTCATCCAAGATTAAAATTTACAATTGAAATCGAAGAAAACAATAGCATTACCTTTTTAGACCTCAAACTCATCAACAATGATAATAAAATTTTAACTCAATGGTATACTAAACCAACATGGTCTGGACGTTATCTAAATTTTAAATCTTCACAACCTTTATCTCAAAAAGTTAGTGTTATTATTAGTTTAGCTGACAGAGCAATAAAATTAACAAGTCCAGTTTTTCGATCAGATATTATTAACAAAGCAAAAAATATTCTAGAACAAAATAATTATCCAAATTCTCTTATAAACAAAATATTCAAACAAAGAATTTTTCTTTTTTATAATAAATCAACAAAAAATATAAATAATAGTCAAACAATTACAAAATTTATAAAAATTCCTTATGTTAAACATTTATCCGAAAAAATAAATCAAATTTTCAAACCATATAATTACAAAATTGCCTATCAAAACACAAACAAACTACAAAACCAAATCTATTCAAAATTAAAATCAAAAATTGAAAAAAGTAAAACATCACACATAGTTTATAAAATAGACTGTCAAAACTGTAATGGTGTATATATAGGTGAAACCATGCAATATTTGGAAAATAGAATAAAAGGACACAAATATAATAAAAATCTTACAGCCTTAAAAAAACATGAAATAACTGAAAATCATACCTTTGATTTCAACAACGTAACAATTTTAAACAAAGAACAAAATTTAAAAACACGTAACATACTAGAAATAATTCAAATTTATAAACATAAAAATGCAGTCAATGATAAAACCGATATACAATATTTCACAAAATTATATAATTTACTTTTATAACTAAATACAATATTTTAAAGAACTATTTAATTACAAAATCCAAAAATAAATAATCAAAACATCTTTAATTAAAACATAATAATATTTTCAAAATCATAAAAAACAAACAAATTGTCATTTATTAAACAAAAACATTTTATTTATCAAACTTTATACATTTATTTATAACTTGAAAAAGCTTTTAATAAAGCGAAACGTCGTTAGTCATTCATACTTTTATTATTTGGGACCTAAAAACCAAGAAAAAGAGAAATAAAAAAATATATACATGGTCAAGATCCAAAGATTTAAAAATTTATAGGAGAAAGGCGTTTTTCTTAATAATATTACAAAGCACAAAAATGTCAACAAAATTTATTAAACTACTAATAATTATTATGAAAATAAACGCATTTCTAACAAATAAACAAATAAAATAATTTCAATTTACAAATTAATAAATGAATAGTATTTACCTAATTATAATAATAGTATTATTGACATAATAGTATGTAAATACTACTATTTTGTAAATAATACTTATTTACAAAAGGTGTTAAAACAAATGCCCATTATTTTCTAAGCATAGATAACATCGTCTAACTGTGGAAATCAACAAATTGTTGAGTACATGTGGTGCAATTGTTTGAAGTGCTTCTAAAACCAGTAAAACATCGTACTGAAAATCTGTAAACGCTATCTTGTTCAGCTTAAAAAGTAACAATGAGACAGTACTTTTTATTTTTTTATATCTCTTAAAATAATGTCAGAAATAAATAAAAACTAGTTTACTTTTTCAAACACCATGTAAATGGTATTTAAATTGTGCAACTTTTTCCTAGTGTAACAACATGGTAACTCCTACCGTTTTTAAGATTCCAATGCTATCTATCCTATTCTTATCTTGGACAGGCTGTGCAGCTATACTCAAATATGATGTCATAGCTTCCTATCTAAAAAACAAATAACTTGAATTTTTTCTGAATCACCCTTTACTTATGTATTCTACATTTATAATATTTAATCTGTTTAAATTATTCGTAGTTGATATAACTAACAAGAAAAGATAAATTGCGTTCAAGGCGTCTCATGTTAATTTTAAGTAGTGCTTAACTTTTTTGCATTATTACAATTTGTCAAAAATCCATATCAAAAAAGAAAATCCGATATCGTACGTACTTTTTGACAAATATTGGATGTATATGTATAATACTATTCATATAAAAAAAATATTCTGCGTAATTTGGATTAAAAGATTTATAAGCATCTATCAATTATATTATTTTATGGTATATTATGTAGCATACGTTTATACGTTTTCTATTATACATTTTGAGCATTTACTCACTTCTACGCACCACAAGTTAAAAGAATATTGCTTAATAGTAAAATATAAATATACATGATAAATCTCTTACAGCTGTCTATTTTCTGAAATCTAGAAATTAAAAAGTACAAGAACTCAAAACTTGTAGACTAGTTCCATGGTAATTTATTAACGATGATCGATCTTACTACTCTATGATAAGTGATGGTGATCTATCAGTTTTGGATTTTCGTTGTTTGACAGTCGCGTAGTTACTTGTCCTGAAAAATAATCAAGATGAAATGAGCAAAGACCTGCATGATATGATAATATTGCTAGCAGATAGAATGTTTTAATAGATATACATTATTTTTATTACTGTAAGTATAAAATAATATATAACAGAGTGCAGACCTTTTCTTTATTATACTGGAAAGAGTGTTAGTGTACTGAGAATTTGAAACAGATTGCAGATTAAATCACAGATTTGTCCTTTTAGGAGAAGTTACAAATTCTTATTAAAATAAAATGAAAAGAAAGTGTTTGAATAAGTTATAAAAAAATTCTTTGTACTATAGATATTTGAGCATATTAATAAAACGTTTAAAGTTGTTAATTGTCAGCTATAAGTAAGTATTGCCCTTAACGCATTAAGTTCAATTATACTAGTTCGAGTACAGAGTATTTAAACGTATTTATAACGACATCTACTGCAAATACCGTCACATCCAGTTAAAATAAGTTATACCTAGCTTATAAGTTGCCGTGAACCTTAATGGGTTAAGTTAACTTTCATACATCTACAGTGCGAGTGTGGAATAAGAAACTTAAACTTCAGTTAAAACTAACTACAATAGGAAATTAAAAACGTTTTGATTTCGTTTCAGATAGAAGTTAATATGTAATCGTCCTTTTTTAGTATTTAAGCTACTCAAAGTATACATTCTTTTAATGGTATAATAATATTTATGGTACAGTTGAGAACCGAGGAGAACAATTGGAGGAAATTAGAAATTCGAAAAAGATTCGAGTTGTTGTTTGAGATGGTGTTAATTTCCTTTCTAATAATAATAAGAAATCTCCAATCTGAAAGCTGTCCAATTTTTATCCGGAACACTAAAGATGGAAATTTTAAATTTTGTGGGGCATACGTAAAAGAATGGAGCATCGTGTTATTAATACTAGTGTTCCATATTAAAAAAGAAATAATTCTCAGTAAAATAGGATGGCGCAAGAAAAAAATGTATGATTTGATTGATTATAACTGCTTTATTTCAAGATTTTTCTTTCTTTAGAATTTTGTAAGAAAAATTTAGGGAATTTAAGACTGCAAATAAATCGTCTGATTGCACTTTTTAGTATCATAATGCTGCAAGAAACTTCTTTGGCACCGGAAGAGACAAGAATATTAACATATACGACAGACCGCACAGAATAGTCCGGAAGCATCAACAAAGAGCCGCTGGGTAGAATTTGTGTTAACATGGAGTTCCCTTCAGGACCAAATTGAATACTTGTCCATAAAAAATCCAACTTGAATTCAATAGACCTCACCTCTAACAATGGCTTTATGTTATTTTGTTCGGGCGAACAGCAAAAGAAAAACTGGGCTTCTTGAGTAAACCCGCTTAGGTGTACTATTTGCTGAAGTATATGGTCCGAAAGAATCCGTATTGGTCCGTATTATTTTTCTTTCTATCAGTGCTCCTAAGTATCAATTGGCATTGGACAATCCGTTGATGTTAAATGTAAAAAGCCATTCACAACAACGATTCCAACAGAGTGGGGCTGCAGTGCATACAGACGTGGTGACTCTGTTGTGGGACACCATATCTTACGTAGGAGCTACCCAGTTAACTAATGTATTTACCAGATTTAGCATCTAATTGTTTAGATGAGGGTATAGACCAATAAATCTAATTACACGCTTTAATATAAGCAGATCAACAATTTCATTTTGAGGGAAATTGCGTCCTGGCATCTTAAAATTCAACTGAGAGTGTTACAAGAGCATTTTAGCGCATCAGGAAGTTTTTAAAAGCAGCCTCTTAACCTCATTGAAACCATCAGCAGAAGATGAAATCGGTTTGAGTGACAGGAGCGTATAGTATTCTCCACAGGTAAGCAAAACATGGGGAAATAATGGGTAATAATAACTGGAATGTGAGATGACGTAATTTTCCTTATGCATGATAGCAAGAAAACTATTTGCTTTGTTTTTGTTCTCAGCAGTTGCATTGAGGTCTTTGTAGCACAACAAAATCAAACTGTATAAACCCTGGATTTGCACTTGTCCCATTTTATTATATCTAAAAGTTAAAGTAAATTAATTTCACCAGAAATAAAAGTACCTAAAACACGCATTTTGCACCACCCTATAGTCAATTTTATCGAAGCGAAACACGCAAAGTTTGCTACAGAAATAATTTAAAATATTTCATCGCTTCTCTATTTATTTATTTATCAATGTTCTATTTCAATTTTAATTATTTTTATGGCTAAATCAAAATTATCTCACTCCATACTCGCATTGCACGCAAACTGTTAACTTTTTTACTATTTACGTTAGAGGTAAAGATTGTTGAAATTTCAGAGTTATTTGAAATGGTAAAAGTTCAAATAGAAGAGTATAAATATGGAAATAGTAAGAAAGCAAACACTAAATAAAAGAAAATAAAAACCTATTTCCGTACTGATGCATCTAAACCCCAGAGGTCGTACCATGGCCCGTACATATTTCCGCTGTGCGGCGGCTTTTCATCGTACATGCTCGAGTAATCGTTCCCTTTCATACGTCTCTGCATGGTTTCGCCGTACTCGTTCCCATCTTTCTGTTGCGCCTCCTGTCTCGAATTCGAGTTGCTGCTGTTGGATTTCGCCAACTTCGTACGCGGCAGAAACTGCCTGCCTTCGGTGGTGTCGGAAAACTCGCCATCCCTATGTCGTTCCGTATAATACTTCAGTTTCTCCTTCTTTTCACTTTCCATATTGTTCCGGCGATTGTTCGTAATCGTCCTGTTATCCCCGGCGTCAATTTCTGAATCCATACTATCGTAACTCTGTCTATTACGTCTTTCGGTACTATTAGAGTGGCCGTTAGCTTCCGCGTAGTATCTCCTCTTTTCCGAAATGTTCGTTTCGTTATTGCGTTTGCGCGTCTGCGGATAATACTTATCGTTCTCGGGCCTCTCGTTCTCTCCGTTTTCACTATTCGGCGTCTCTATGCCGAAAGTTTTGAAGCTCTGCCTTTTATCTCGGTATTGCATAATGTCGTCGTTATCCAACATGTTGTTTATTTCATTATTTTTCCTTTCGTTCCTCATATTATTGTTTTTTTCGGTAAGGGATCTTCTGTTGGCCTCGGTACTTTTCTGCGGAGAATATTTACTACTCTTCGACAATTTTTCCAATTTTTTCCCAATGGCCGCCACACTGGAAAATTGCTCATCATTTTTACGCACCTTCTGGGCTTGGTCGTCCACTAAAATGCAATCGTAAGGGTCGTCGCTGGTGGCATCGGATTCGCTCTCGGAATCAGGACCAGTCGAATCGTTCGTGTATTGCTGTAGGATATCCTTCCTGTTAACACTCCTTAGCACCAGCCCATCTCCACTGTCTTCATAGAATTGATCGTCATTATTCCTGATTGTACTTTTCTCATATTCGTCATCATAATCATCAACCTTCTCTACCTTGTTCTCTTTCCTTTGAGGCGCAGCCTTTTGTTTCTCACTGAAACTATGCTTGGTTCGAATTGGTTTACTTCTCTCTTGATCTTCGTTGTAATGTTTAGCGTTCAGTGTTTTATCAGAATCATTCGACCTGTCTCTGCTTGACTTCTTAGGTCTACTGCGCGTATTATTTTTAAAATCATTCTCCTTGTTTTCAGTATTCTTTATATCTACAAGATCTTTATGCTTCCACAAGGCCATTCCTTCCAATATCTCACCATCGGAAGATTTGCCGAATCGCCAGAAGGATTTTGTTCTTTTTACGATTCCTTTTCTATCGGGAGAGATATTTGATATGGTATCTTGATCATCTGACGTGTAAAATCGACGATCCATCAGATTTCCGGAACTATTTGAGGGGCGTATTGAATGCATCTTCTTTGTGTTATTGTTGGTATCGCTTGTTATACGACGGTGTTTATTGGACCTGGAGGGTGGTGACCAAAATAAAAGCAAAAACATTATTTAGTCAAAACAAAAAATAAAATGCAAAGCAAAATACATATGTATGTAAGCATCCTATAGAAGTTGCAGTAGAGCCGGATGGTCTATTGATGATGAATAAGTTTTCAAAGATAGGATGAGTAAGGATTAAGATACACTTTTGCAGGAAAATCACAATAAAAATCACTTCTAAATGGAATATGATATATGATATTTCTTTCAATAAATTCCTAAAGAGCATATTAATTTTAACCATTGACATTTGCTTGTCCAAAACTGAATGCTCTTTAGAAATTCATTAAAACAAATACTATTTAAAAAAGCTACATGACTTTGATATGATCCTGAAACTCGTTGCTATACTAATATCACTGCCAGTCTTATATTACCATTATTATCTATGTTAAAACATTTTTCTGAATCTGTCAACAAAGCTAGCAAATCAGTGAAATTACACATAAAAAGGCGAAAATCGCAATAATTCTTGCAACTATAATTTCTTGATATATTGTTAGCATCGGCACCAATAAACTTAATCTAAGTTTATAACTCCGCAAAAACTCGTACTACTGCGCTAATCATGTAAGACTGAGATTTGTTTGCAGTTCATGCTTCCCAAAGTATTTTATAGGTAAAAGTTCAGCATCAGATAGTTACCGAGATATGGCACTGCAAAGATTGGTATGCTTTTTCTAGGAAGTGAGAAATTTTAGTTTTGGTTAAGTTTCTAGCTAAACATAGAAAAATCTTCTAGGGGAAATTTGTAGTAAATTTATCTAACTTTTTGTCTAAACACAGAATGACGTTTATAGACCGAGTAGTTCTCTCATTACCCCCAGAGGGGAAATGACTATGCATCTTTGCTGGATAGGCATGCTGTCACGTCATTGACATATCGTCGAGAGTGTAATGGAGCCCGCTTCGTATGGAAGTGAATGCATAGAATTATAGATAATCTTTCTCTTCTAGAGTTCCTCGATTTTCGTGTTCCCCGACTTTCCTCTTGTTCCTCTTCTTGCTTTGCGTTACCCTTTTCCAGGACCGATTTGATGCACGCTTCACCGCTTTCATCCGCTCCATAGATTTACATTACACACACATTTTTTTCAATCGTTTAAATGATATATAGTTTACTTAGCTGTTTCGTCTGTCAGAAAATCCGATGGTCAAACAAAATACGATGCCGTGGTGTCCGTCCTGGGCCGGCCCGCCGCGGCTCGCAATTACGGTGCTCCGGCGATCTTCTCTCTGCCTGCTTTGTCATATGGTAATTAGTAAGTAGAGCGTCTAGCCCCCAAGTTTTAGATGACCAGCTTCGTGAGTCATCAAGACGCGCAGTGAACCCAGGATTATATATTTTTGTATTGCGGTGGCAAGTATCTTCACATTTCCATTGATGCAGTTTATTTTTTGAAGGTGTTTCAGGATATCATGATGGATTACTCCCACGATGATTGGTATGAAGACTATCTGCATTCCAGGGTAAGTATAGCGTAGTTGGTCGATGAGTGGTGTGTATTTAATTGTTTTTTTTTGCCTCTTTCTCCACGATGTTAGTGTGAGCGGGGCGCGACATTTCCATAATGTACATTCTTTTCTCCTTATAATCCAGAACCACCATATCCGGTTTATTGGCTGCGATTTTCATGGTTGTGTGGAACGGGAAATTCCAGAATATCTTACAATTTTCGTTGGATATCGCTGGTTCAATGCCACTGTGTACGTATCGGAGATGTAGCCCTCGGTCTGGGAGAACAAACCTGGTGACTTTAGGAAAGCAAAAGTGAGTTCTGCTGAGAGTTGACGATCGGTTACCAATTTGAAGTATACGCCGTGCATCGCTTTTGATAGGTGGTCATCCATAAGCTTTTGCGTTTCCTTTTCTCGTATGAGCTTGCAAATTTCAGTTATCAGTTGCTCGGTAATGTTATTCTTCTGCCTTAGTCCGCGTTTTCTGTTCAATACGAGTTCCAATTTTTGGCATGCTCTTGCTGCGGTGGAGTACAAAAACGAGCCCTGATAGCCTTCATTTTTCCTATTCTGGACCAATTGTAGAAGCTTATCCTTGGAGTTATGTCTGGAGAGCCGTTGCTATCACCAATCTTTCGTTCAATATTATTATTATCATTTGCCAAAAAACAAGACAAGTAAGCAAGAAATTGATCTTTGGATGGGTATTTGAAAAATAAAAATAAAAGATGCAAGCCCATATGAAAGAAATTAAATACAACAGTTAAACTATTCATTATAGAAAACGTCAAAATTTTTATCTACCAGGATCCTGGTAGAGAGAGTCGTGCTCGCTGTTTGCCCTGTTTTTGTTCCTTGCTTTCCTAAGCAATGAATCGTCGGGATCATCGTCTTCTTTATCTACCTTGCTATCAGCCTGGGTAACGGAGACATTTCGACATAATTTGGCAGCGCAGAGTTTGCACAAAACAGGAGACTTAAGCCAACGCAGTGGTATATGCAGCTTCAAATCAAACCTTTCTTGTACTTACAAGATAGAAGTTTGAGGACAATTTATGGAACTGGTTTGCTTTTTGCAATGATAGCGGTTAAACTTCCCAGGCTTCTCGTCTTTTTTTCTTTCTTCTTTTCACCTCCAATTCTTTTTGTTGGGAGCTAACAACCTAATTGCAAATTAACCTTCGCATTGGCTGACGTCTTTATGAAGAAGAAATAGATCCACATTCACTCCACTTATAGGAACGTTCTCAATAGATTTAACCTTAACCAAGCGCAGTCTTCACAAAGTTGCTGGTTGCTTTTTTCAAAACTCCTTTAGCATCGACTACTTACCAGTAGAGAGAGACGTAAACGGCAAGGAAATCAGGAGATTTCTACCTAATTGAGCAAAAACTACATCGAGTTAATCCTTATAGTAGCACATTTTTCTTGACTCTTGTGATTTCAGTTGAAATTATCTTAGCGTTATTTAATTTCTTTTGTATCTTCTTACGCCTTCTTTTCTTTCAAATACGTACAAAACGTCATGTGAAAGTTTATATTCATTTCCCCCAAAATCAATTTTTGATTTTTGATTTTTGCAAATAGAGAACCACTAAGTTATAGGCGTAGTTCTGTGCTTAAATTAAAGCTAAATAAATTTACTACCTTTCATTTCATGTTTTTCTTTTTGAAAGATGTATACTTCCTGCAAAATTTGCGCGAAATTTGTAATTTTTGGAAAAAATAGTCAATCTTGAAAGTGCTTTATCTCAAGAATTATTGGCTATACGTAGTTGCAATTGGATTCATGTTGTTGTAAAATTAATCTAGTTAAACAAACATATACAATTTTTGACTAATATCTATACTTTAGAAATTATAATTTAAGAAATAAGAAAAGTTGCGAACTGGTCCCAGCGACATATCAAATAAAGGAAACTACATTATTGAGATTTTGGTTTTAAAATGATTAACCTGCAGTAATATCAAAATAAATAGGTTGTCTTAGGGTAATAGACCATCCGATACAGTATTAAAAGTAGCACACCCAAGATACCAAAGCTATATACACAGTTATCGCCATTTTAAGTTATAGATATTGTCAATTACAATTTACATATAATTCTTAGTTTCAGGACGGGTGCATACGACATCAATTCCACAAAATTAATGCAGATAGACTGCGCAACCATTATCACATAATCCATCAGAATGATCTACTACTAACGTGTTTCATGAATACCCTTGATAGTAAGCCTATAGTTAATAAGTATGATCAGAATCGATTTATACGCTATCATTGGTCGTATTCAGAGCATGTAACTGTTCCCAAGAGGCTCGGGAACTTTTGAAAATTCATCTCAAATCTTTTTATTTGTTTTTTGACATTACCAGACGTACCATCATTCAAAATTATGATTTGATAAAAGCGGGTACGCACAAATTACCACCACCATTAATGTAATAATTAACTGGGAAATATTAAACATTACAGATTAGAATGTGATTGAAATGCTCATCTGTATTTCATAATTTCCAATTAGACCCGAATTAATTTCATTTTACCGAATTTTTGGCTTTTAATTAAGGCCGATATCATAATTTCAACGTTACTAATTTACAATTTCAAACCAATTTTGATCATTATTGTGCATACGTAGCTTATTGTTAGTTCAAATATCAATTTGTTAAATTAAATGCGGTTCTATTAATGCATATAACCGAAAACTTTATCTACAAAAGGATTAAAAAGCAGTTGAAATGGAGGAAGTTGGTATGTAAATATTAGTTAATAAAACTAAATAGCTTTCTTTTTAATCCAAACTTTTATAATATGGTTTCGTTAAAGGAAATAGTTAGTATCAAGAGTCTGTTCCACTTTCTCAATACACCTTACACTAGGATTTGTGGTTCTTGAATCCTCAAATTAGTATTAGTAGTCAACGTTAGTTTCCTTGGGTAAACTTCGAGAACATAATTAAATATGTTGAAATTATCCGAATAGTTTCCAGAAGAAACTTCAACAATATCTTGAGATAAAAAAATGTCAACTTTAAAAGTTAAACAAACAAATGGTAGTCAAAATTCACATGTAATGAGTAATAGAAAATGTTTCTATTTGATACGGACTTTATGGTAATGTATACAATATTGTATTTTGTTTCTATTAAAAGTCAAAAAATTGTATATGACACTATAATATAGAGTAAAACTATGTGATATTGCATTGATGACGTCCACGCAGTCTTTAAGCGATTTCAGTTTAGTGATATTAACAATCAAGGGTAGTCAACTAGAATCACTCGGTTTGACTATCTTTGAGATTACATAGCTTTCTGGATAAAATGAAGACGCAATATATTCGTTGATATCAAAATGTAGGTACAAATTGAGCATAGGTTAAAGATAGCAGTAATTACTTATATTTTGAGAATTATTTTTATAGCATCTGCTTTACAGACATTATGATAAAATCAAACTGTTTATCTGGTGAGGTGTTAAGGTGCAAAAGAGATACCAGTTAATGTGTTAATTAAGCATAAATTGGTCCATTACTTCTTCTACAATGTCAAGAAGAGAGAAGAAAGAAATGTTAATGGTACTTTCCCCGATCCATTCAATATCACTTTAACGCAGTAATAAATCCCATGAAACTCAAGCCGGAATTAAAGCCTGGAATGAATAAATCACCCTCAACACGGCCAACTATCCCCCAGATATTCGATAAAATACTGAAAAGAACTCACCGAGGCGGTATCTTCGTCTGTCCACCGCCGCCTACGCCGGATATGGACTCATCGTCCGAATAATCGATTTCCGGTTGGGGCGGTGGGTCATTGCTGAAACCGGAATCGTTGCTGCTGTGCAACGATACATTTCCTACCGGTCCGCCTATTTTTCCTCCTTTGCTTTGCAAATGAAGCGGCAAAGGGGTAACAGCTGTCGGCCGATCCGATCTAGAGGGCTGCGGGTGCGTCGAATAGGAGCCGCTGGACGGAGCGGTGAAATTGTAACTGGAGGACGAAGTTTTGATTGTGGTCGGCTGGGAGTACGGCGACTGGAAGGTGGAGGTTTCGCTTTTGGCCTGGAAGCTGGTGCTGTGGGACTGGGACATGCCGGATTTGTGATAGGGTAAGGATGGCGTCGGAACTGGAGCCGGCAAGGCAGGTGGTGGGATATTGTTAGAACCTATCGCCCGGCGGATCTAGAAAGAACATCCCAAAGTATTAGTCGGTGCTGGTCTCCGATTACGTGGCATATTACATCGCCAGTTGTGGGAAAAGCTGGTGCAATTTGCTCTTTTCAAATAATTTCGTTCTAGTAGGGTCTCGTTTACGTTAGATAGAGACCCATTTCAAAGATTAAAATAAAACAAATGCGTTTGATATCATTTTTATAACTTGTTGAAACATTTTTATATGTAGTAAAAAAAAAATCTAACGAAGAAATACGCGAAATATAAGTCAGTATGTCTGTTTAAGTTCGCACTAAACATTTATGCTTTCCAGTATTAACATAACATCTGAATAAGCTACTCGACAGCATTTAGAAGACGTAGAAGATTTTCTTGATGTATTAGAAGAAGATGCAATTGGGCATTTCACACAAGGGTAATAAAAGCACTCCACGAGCAATGCTTACGTCCATACATTGTACAGAGAATGCAACATCTAGCGCCAGATGATTATCTTAAACGATGGATTGTCGTGTGGTATCGTGCATATGTTTTACAGATGAAGAACCATTCACCCGTGTCAGCATTAACAATATTAACATTGTCCTACTGATAGTATAGTGGCTTGCACACTTGGCTATCAATCGTGAGGTCCAGGGTTCAAAACTCATTCTGGTCAATTACGACAACCAGTTTTTTCCAGGGTCGTAATGATGATTAGGAGGGTGATTTTGCTCTGAATGGGTGCCTGATAAGCAATTGAAATACTTAGGCTTTATTTACTCCCTCAGAAAAAAAAGCGTCTTGTATGGTCTAACGAAAATCCCTAGGCAACACTCGAAGATAACTTTCAACATTAGTTTTCAGTAAACGTGAGCTGTATGTATGATATGGTCGATGGTTCTTTAATTGGCCTTTTCATTTTGGAGAATCGCCTCACGGGAGATAACTCTATCATTTTTTGTTTTGCAGAATGAATTACACGGACTAGAAGATGCTTAAAGATAAGAATGCAAATGTACCACCAAAATGATTGAGTGCTTGCCCATTTTGATCGTTCGGTCAAGAAACATTCGGACGAAAGGTTTCCAGGGCGTTGGTTTGATCGCCACAGTCATATTAGTTGGCCTGCGTGATAGACGGATCTCACACCATCAGATTATTGGTCATGGGGCTGGTTCAAAGAGGAAACATATAAAGTAAACGTGTACACTCGGGATGCACTAACTAATTCAACGTATTAGAAATGCTGCAGCCAATTTTAAACAAAGACAGGAATCAATCACGAGAGCAACAGGCGACCTTCGTAGATGAAATAGAAAATATTTACAAGCGAATAGCAGTATTTTTGAACAAGAATATGATTACCAAAATGCTGATGTATGAAATTTTGTTTATTTTTAATTACACTATAACTTGAAAACAAGTAAAAAATGGAAAACACCATGTGAGTATCTTTAAATTATTTTCGCGTGTACAATACACTACTGGAGTGTGGCCCGTTCCTCCCGACTCACCCAGTATATTAGTGATTCGTAATTTGTCCCGATTTACACACATCAGTACTTGTTTACTCTTGTAATCTTTGTTTGCGTTCACAAATATGTTCACACTTATTTGAACCTTTTATTTGTTTCTTGACTTGCCTCGAATTTCTACCAGACTTAATTAGTGTCACAAATTAGCATAGGTTTGCTTAAAGAAAGTTTTAAAGCTTGCCGGTCGATGTAAACGGAGGGAGGTATTGATGTACATAATCGTGCATAAGAGTGTCACTATATTATCCGACAGCTAGTCAAATCTGGATGCGATTAATTCCGCTCGTGTGGACGCTAAGCATGTTTGAGACTGTGTAAGCACTCTAAATAAAGGCGACATATGGGCCTGTCAGGGAATCGTCAAGCCTGTACATAGAAACCATTTCTTCATCCGGCATTATTAAATCAGAAATAACAAGGCCCAGCAATGAATGGTCGCAAAATTTACTGGAACAAAGGAAAGCTTAACAGTTCTTAAATGAACAAAAGCAGAATCTATTCAGTAAAAATCGCAAGACTGTCGAAACTATAGTAGGTCTCTGAATGTTCACTGTAGACTGAAGAGACATATGAACACCATAAGCCTAGTAAAGGGTGCTATTTGCAGATTCTGCCAAAACAATTCCAATTCATGTTTTGACCCGATGCGATGACTTGGTAAGGACAAGGTTCCCACTAATGAACTCGGAAATGCCCAGAGTAGATATTGCTATGTAAGGAAGCCTCTCTCGAAGATGATAGGTCTAACTAAAATGCAGCTCACAACAGATCCAATCCTAGGTTAATCTAGGTCGTTACGTTGTATTTATGGCCTCATTCTTGTATTTGTGTCCATCGTTTACGACGTTCTTTTATAGTGTGTCAAGAAAATTAAAGTTTCACAAAACTTTGACGATTTTGTTATAGTAAGTACGTTGTCTACATAATATAGCAAATTATGTAGGTATATATAGTACGTGTTGTCATCCATTGCATAAGAAAAAAACTACCTTAAACTATTAAACATGATGTTTATGATTTATTGTAATTGAAAATTAGTTTTCTATACAATTATATTTGTTATTCCTGAAATTTGACAGCTTTTCCTCCATAGTACTGATATCAAAAGTGTTCGTAATTGTCTATTTAGTAAGACATTACAAAATAATAATCAACGTAGAGTCTTATGAGAATCTGCGTAATAATAAAGTTTTTATACACCAGCTTTTCGCATCATTCTAAGGCTGTATCCATACAATCTATCACTCCGCAATGATGGTAATGACAAATGTATGCGGTGATCTACCTGTTTAGCATTAGCTGAGGATCTATGGAGGTGCAACGTGTCGCCAAACATACGTGGGGTTGGGTTTTCTACAGAAGCGTTATTACCAATTGTTGATGTACCACCTGAACCCACGTTGTTGCCTTGGTTTGTAGGCGTTGATGGATTAACATGACTGCTGTTGGAGATGGAAGCGTGTGTAGGGGAATTGCTGAAACAAAGAGCATTAGTTTTCAGGTACGCTTAAAATGTGCAAATATATATATAAACAGCAAAAATAATTTGCCAGATTTAAAATTGCGATACTAGTTCTCGATGTAATTCTATCGGACTTCATACGACCGGTCACTTTATCTTGACTTGGTATGATAGCGAAACAAACTTGAGATTCCTTCCGCGAAGCAATTTAAAAACTTTATCCGTTAGTTTCCGTAAGTTTTCCACTTTGTTCGTACTAAAACTAATCACGAGTGTTCTTCCCATCACCGACTACATCGCCATATACCGGAAATAAACCGACAGGTTTAATGCGACAAGATATATGACGCAAAAGTTGGAAAACTACATTTGCATACCAGCGCTACCCTTCTCGGAAGTCATCAAAACAAGAATCGAGTATAATCGCTATATGAATTACCATATAAGTGGATTACTTACAAGGATGAATCATCCAAAACTTCTGTGTACGCTAATGGGAACCAACCGCTACATTGAGTGCGTAGGTTTTCGCCAAATTGCCAGCCCTTGGTCCTCTCACCTATTAATGCGATAAGGTCACCTTCCAAGAAGCTAAGTTGATTCTCACCGCTAGACAGGTAGGCGTAAAGTGCCCTAGCCAATTGCGTGTCCCATGTAGGGGGAGGGGGTACTGCAATTGATTTGGGACGGCCGGTCGGTGTTCCTAAATATTGTACGAGAAACTTAAGCCCTACTAAGTATTACTATAATTTATAATATAAATAATATTGATTGTGAGCTATATACAGTAGGTGTGCTGCAGGGCTTTCAATAAGTTTAACTTAAAGTGTACTTATTGAATCCGGTTAAAAAAGTAATTTCAAAATGAGAATGATACTGGAAGAGAAATTATTTATTTAAAGAAAACAGATATTAAATAAAAGATAACTATTTTGGTGGCAACACCATACCTTTACCATTACTGATGAAATTAACACGTTTGGTAAGGCAATTTTTATTAATGATATTGGACCATTGTTATACATGATGTTTACTACCGGATTTTATTAAATAACAAACAATATATAAGGGGTTCAATTTAATTAAATGGATTAAATTTATCCATTACGTCAAAAATATTAATACGTGTCATAAACCTAATTTCCAAATTTCGATTTTTTGGAAATAGTTTGGAAGGCGAACCACTTTTTAGCACATCCTATATACAGACTACCTATCCTTCCTTTACACTCCGTTTACAAGGACACGGGATCAAATTCAAGATACAATCGCTAAACCTGCTATATGGTTTTACATTTATTTTTGACAGTACTAACTCTTATAAGGAATATGTGTCACTTGTTGTTTTTCTAAATTGCATAAAAGTATCCTTTTCTAACTTTGGTGTCGCATTTTTTGCAGAATTTATATTGATGGTATTTTATTAATATAATCAACTGCATTACAAAGTCTTTCAGAATCGTAGCTCACTTCACTTTGCATAGAGGGTAAGATGTGTGCTTGAATACAATATGTTTTTGTGCTATACCATTTCATTAATTCAAAACCAGGAAAGTCTACGAAACGGAATCTTTCGCAACGTTATAGTGTAATGTGCAATTGCAAAATCAATGTGGATATCATTTTAGGGATTGCTAAATTTGTGGATGAGAGCACAAATAAAAAAATGTTGATCAATGCCGAAACCACTTCAGCGCTAATGGTAATTCCTGATTGAATTTATTATTCACCCATGTATTTAGAAAACAATCTGGTGCAGTATACAATGCCAAAGAAAGTCTCATTACAGTGATGCTTTATAATTGTATTTTTGATATTATTTTGAGGATACAAAACATAAATAAACTGTGAACTATAAATTCTGTTGACAGAACATATTCACATATAAGAAGAATGAAGGAAATTTGCTAGATAATCAGAGAAAAATAATTATATTCATAATACATACATCAGTTTCAAGGTTTTTTGACATCTTACCGAATTGATATTCACCGACACATATGTAAAATATCCTGATAAAATACAAAATGTACAAGTAAATGTGACGACAGCAATATTTTATAATCTTATTTTGATGATTTTTGTTTGTTTGTTTTTGCAGGTGCTTAAGCAACCTTGGATTTATTCAAATTCCAAATTATATTTTTTTCTATTTATGACAGTGTTTTTGCATTATATTTATGTCAACATTAAAAAATGCGAATTATTTTGGCACAAGAAAGAGCATACCAGATTTAATGCGTTTCTTCAATGATACAAATAACTTAATAAATACAAATAAATTAATCTGTATTTTATATGACACTAATATGTATTAACTAAACATAGTACAGATTTGGAATTTATTTTATCCTATATATTTATTATATTTCATTAGGTATATTAAGCCCCGTACTGTAAAAAACGCGCTATATGTGGTATTTAAATGAAAAATAAAAAAAATTCTTTGCTTCTTGTAGAGTGAAGGGTCGTAATGAAAGCAATGAGTTTTTGTGGTAAACTCAATGTACCCGAACTTATCTCTGAAGCTGCTTTCAATACAGCTATTGGTTTCCGAAATACTATGACGTCATGGGATAAATTTATTACTAGAGCAGACCATTTTCCGTGCGCGCCATGTGCGCCGGTATGGGAGTGTAATTCGTAATATACTAGAATATGCGATAGAATAGGGACGCAACATGGGCTTGTTACCGATATAAGCATAGAAGTAAAGACATTTATTCAAAAACAATTAAATATACATTTGGTTTTCTGCTATTAAAGTAATATGCAATACAGCCATCCCCACATCGGCGCTCATGGCGCGCACGGAAAGTGGTCCGCTCTATTTATCACCCACTATATTCTGTAAATTTAAGGATAAGTAGCTACACCAAGAGTATTCTCTCTTCATTACCTACCTGTTTAACATTATTGAAACGTTAGGCCAGAAACATTAAAGAAACACTTTATATTCACGATATTAAATTTTGCTAGATTTTCAAATTTAAAACTATTTCATTGCACATAGAAGCCTGAATTTACTCGTACAAGTTGGCTTAATAATTACCTATAACATCTAAGGAACTATTATTGAAGCTGTAAGTTTCTAGTTAAGTAGCTTTCTTGCTTCCCGTAAACAGAAGCCGGTTAATTTCCTTAACACATCACCTACGGTAAATGTAACTTTTTGCAAATATATTTACTAAATTATTAACAACAGCAATGGCTTCAATATTAAAATTATCTTATTTTCAAATTAATAAAGTAAATTGCATGTACAGGGGGTGGAAAAAACATCTCGAAGAATGATGGAAGGAACCAAGATTGATAGAAATAGGCAACCTTTGAACGCTTGTACAAGTTACAATCTATGATCATATTGTAATTTTAATCAGTACTGCAGTACTGATAATTGCATCATTAAATAAGAGCTACCTTTTTGGAAAACCAACGAAATTAAAAAGAGAAATAAGATGAACATCAATTTATCTAACTTAATACTTATCAAAACGGCTCAAAATTTCTACCTTCTACCTGTACACAAAGAGTGCATTTGCGAAGAAAGGATTGTGGAGTTTGTTGAAAAACTCCAGGCGTCTGTCTAATAATTTCTGCGGCTCCAGCAATCCGAGTAACAAGTTCTTCCTCTGATCTTAAAATAAATTAAATTTTTCATGTGGCCCCAGAGAAAGATATCAATGGGCGTGAGGTCTGGTGATCTGAAAGGCCAAATAACGGATGCTCCCCTTCTAATTCACCTCTTGCGAACCGTCGTCTCTAAACAGTGTACAGGAGCAGCATCGTACTGAAAAGTCTTCCAGCCGTTCTGGCAAAACTTCTTGCAAAAATACTAAATAGCTTTGCACATTTAAACGAGGTGGTAGCAAATATGAGCCAATAAGAACATAGTGCACCATACCTGCCCAAATATTCAGTGAAAATCGTTGCTGATGCCTGTGAACGAACATCCCACAAAGATTATCCAAATATGATTATTACGGCTGTTGGTCATACTTTCTCGTGTGAATGAAGCCTCATCGGTGAAAAGCACAACAGCTGGGAAGTCATTTCTTTGTATTATCTGTTCTAAAATCCAGCGAGGAAATTGTACCCTATCAGGAAAATCTTCCCAAAGGTAGTGCATCAATTTTCTACAAATGGGAGCGGTGCAATTGTTGCCCATGTAAAACGTTTCAAATAATGTTGTGATCGACACTCATAAAATTCGCAATTTCACGTATGCTAGATGAAGGGTTTTCTTCAAAATATCGAAGAACATTTTATCAAAATTAGGTGATCGTTGAATGTACCTTTTTCTGGCAATCGTCGGTCAATGGAAACAAAAACGTCAGATGGCTAGGAATAACTATCCCTGGATAGATTTCAGCATACATTCTATGCAGTGAATTGGCTCCTGCAACCCCACACGCCAAATACATATCAGCCATTTCATTATTGGTAATGCTATATAAGACAAAGCAACTCGGTTCTTCACAAATGCCTAATTAACTATCCAATTATAGTTAAATAATAAATAGGACACATAAGATTGAGACTAATTTCGTTATAAGAAGGGAATTCACGAATACATGCAGAATAAGTTGCTTAACTTCAAAAAATTAAAGAGAATTTTACTTCTAACAGAGAAATTACATATTTTTGACCTACTGTTTATAAATTTAAAATGTCTATCTTGGTTCCATCTACCATTCCTCAAGTTCTTTAAAACTTGTTTTTTCGCACCCTGTATAATGAACGATATATACATATATATATATATTTTTATATATGAACGGGAAAACCCGCTATAATTATCTAAATTGCTATTATACGTCGTATCACAATGTGAACCTAGCTTACCTTGGACCAAGGAGTGTGTGGACGAATTCAAATTATACTCAGATTTAGCGCGTGAAAGTGTAGTTACTGGAGAACCGACATCGTTTATTGAACGTATGTCAAGGCAGGACGCATCCATGCTTTTCGTTTTCCGCAATTGGGAACTCAGACTTATCCTGTCGTCGTCGAAATGTGGACTGCGGGGATTCGAATATAAATCCTCTTCCTGCCACATTGACATTTGCTGTAAGCCAGAAATTTTTTATTAAACACAACAATTCTACGTCGCTTTTATACACACATATGTACTGCTTACCCGTATTCTACTGCTGAATATATTCTCCACCGACTCCGGTAAATATTCGCGTGTCTTCGCTACTTCAGACCATTTGTCAATGTTTTGTTGGAATACTGCGACTCCTTGGGAGTGATAAGACAAGTAGTGCTTTGCGAGAGAACATTGTCTTTCTAAAACGAAGCCATAACGTCGCCTCTCTTGTGTCATGGCCTGTGGAGTTATTTCGCATAGTAATGTGAGCAGAAAATACACCGAAGACATATGCACTTACGTTTTTCAAACTCTGTTCGCAGAAAGCATCCAGTTTAGTTTTCTCCTCCTCTAAAACTTGCATGTTCTGAAACGAATTTTAAATTTATTTGTTTCTGTTTACTCTGTAAGAATATAACTAAATTTTCCATACACCATGCGTCATAAACAAGTATTTGTTTTCTCAGAAATGCTATAAAAGTTGGATACCTTTAATTCCTTGTCCATAGCTAATCCAGTTTTTGATGACGTCCTAGACTTCTTACGTTGTTTTTTCATCATAGCCGCCGCCTTACTGTAAGTTTCCGACCTCTGTTTGTGCTGTTGAAGAAATCGCTTTTGCTCAGACTGCGTTAAAAGAAATATATTATAAGAACACAACCAATTTAGAGGCAGAAAACAGAACAAGTCTACTTGGTATGCTAATGCATGAATTATTACTGCATCTGGTACCTAACTTTAAGTCTTTATGTATTCTTCTATTAAACTCTTTTAAGACTTCTTACCCACCCACTTAAATGAACTGAAATCCCTGTCGTTGTAAATTATAAACCGTTTTAAAACTTATTTAGAACAAAAGGGTTGTTACTATAACCACGGAAAGACAACGACTTTTATCGTTCTAGGCGGTAAATTACTTACCTGAACAACTTTCGTGTCCTTTTCCAAGTTGGTCTCCAACGGTACTAGGAGATCCACGTAGAACGCTTTTAGCTGCAATGAAAGGGAATTTATTGCAACAGATGCGGAGTTTCCGTTTAGTTAGTAGTGTAATGGTTTGTGTGGGCGCATGTACATATGTTTGTTGTGTATGGACGGTTTGAACAACAGCGCAACATCCTTTATTACATTCTTTGTTTGTTCGTTTGTATTTACTACTTATGTAAGCGTTTTAAGCAGCAAAATTGCAAAATATTTTACACTTTCTAAAATCTACTCAATTATTTGCTAATTTTTATCTTATTTGCTGCAGGTTAATACAGATACCCAGAAAAATGCTAAAATTAAAGCAGAACAAATGGTTTTATTTACACAAGATGTTTAAACTGGCATGATGATTCGGAGTTTCAGCCAGCAGTAGGATCATTAAGAGGGATTATATTGAGTAATAGGAAATTCACACATACTGGCGTCATTAATACGCCATGACTAATCATTATTGACGTGAACAACGAACCATTCATTATGGTGTGCAGTAATTGAATTAAACTTCTAGTTTGTTTTCATTAAATTAATAGAATATTACGATTACAAATTGACGTGATAAAAAATATGGCATTCGGTCCAACAATGTATTTAAAAATACTTTTATTTTTTCTTAAAATACACTTAATTGATAGATCAAAGTAAAAATACTGTGGTAGACATTAGTAATGTGCATAAAAGGATTATAGATCGCTTAATATATTGCAGATTTTTGTTAAGAATCAGTTTACTGACAGTGAGTGGAAAATCTATTAGAATGTTAGCAGAAGAATTAGTTGATCCCGGCTATTTAATGTTGTCCTTAATGATTTAAATCAGCCATTATAAATCTGTTGATGTTAATTTCTTTTTGTGGATGTCTATTCCATGTTGTACTTTTTCTTCCTAGCTATCTGGATATGGAAGTTGACTGTTTACCTCTTTATCAGTTTTGAATTTATCTGTTTAAGAAATTGGTTTTCAAATATGAACAAAATTTTGTGAGCAATTATGCCGTCTACGTGAGTGATCCAAATTCCAGAAAAATATTGCATGTCGTTTCTCATATCTGCATCGAACTTACTTTTGACCAAGTTTTTTTTTTTATGAGAGGTGAGAGTGGATTATTTATAATCGCAAAGAACTTCATTGGGAGAATCAGATATTGACTTGATAGAGCAGTATAATTTATTAAATTAGTAAGAGGCTCGTTTAAGACGCTCGATACTGAGAGATTGGTTAGGGTAACTCAGAAGTCTTTTATCGCTATCACATTTTCTTTAGTTTTTGGTATTTCGGATAATAAAAGAGGCGTTAAATCAAAGTATCCCTAGATCTTTTCTTTGAAGAAGCAAAAGCTTAGGATAAAATTTTTCTCACACTATATTTGGTCTGTGATACAGAATGGAAGACAAACATTTTTCACAAAATTTATTCACAATTAATTATGCACAGCTTTTTTAAAATTTAAAAAATGCATTTTAATGTTAAATTTACACCTCAAATATTATTTTAACCGTAAGCATCTCTAATGTAATAGCTATATCAAATTTTTTCTTGAGTATTTAAAGGATATGTCACTACTTAATTTTGAGTTTGTATATTGAAAATCTTGAAATGACATTGTTATTCAACTCCAGCGTTGCTTAAAAAAAGTGTGCAGATGGCCATTTATTATCGTTAACACTAATTTTTATGTTTAATATAACAATTTGATTCATATTTTATAAGTAATTTCCTATATCGTTCTGGTGTATAATTATAATTTTTTAATCCTCGATTTCATCGAGCGTGCCATTGTAAAAATCGTTTTTAACGAAGCCCGAATGAAAAAAAAAAGCTAAACGATTTAGATCTAGTGCTTGGTCTTTAAAAACATCCCTACAGAAATCCAAGTAATGCATTTTATAAATAGTTCTTATTGATTGTTTCTGAATTAAGAAGACCCTTTGTGCCTCCGCTCACATGCCCCAATGAATGATACCGTACAGCATGCAGGCAACGAAATTAGACTCATAAAATATTTTTACAGTTTCAGTATTACATGTTGTTTTCAATTGTTTTAAAGCATAACAAGTTTTCGAAAGCGTCCAAAATAGATAATCAATGTGATGAGACCAATTTAAAGTTTCATTTAAGATTAGATAGATAGATAATTATTGTGTCATTCATATTTACATTTGTGATTGCTTTTACTCTATTATGAAAATAAACGTATTTTGTATTTCCTTGAGCGATAATTGAGAATTGGTGTGAAAGCCAACTACTGATTTTATTATAAATCAACCCAGTTTTATCAAGTAAATTGGACACATTGGGGGTGAGGTTAGTTAGTGTAATCATCATCCGCAAGGATAAGTTGGAAACTAAATCATAAATATATAATAAAAACAGTGTTGGCCCTAACAATGTAACTTGAAGGACTCCAATGTTAATAGTTTGAAAAGTAGACTGACTACTGTTAACAAAAATGCATTGTTTTCTATTAGTTAAATAATATCCGAACAAATTTAAAGATAGAATGCCAGTTAATTAATTAATTCTTAGATCAATTACATATGGTACCCTGAAAACTAGAAAGGACTCTCCGATAATCAGTATTAGCAATTATGTCTTGTTGAAGCAAAACTGAACTTTGTATGTTATTAACAAAATTTTCATTATTATTACAAATATTTTACATTTTTTCACAAAATTTTAGTATCCCACCAGATTCCAACATGCCACCTGCGGAACAAACTTTATTCAAGCGCTACATTAAATTAATCTGCGATAAGCAACACGAGAGATACCCGAAAAGTTTCGAGTCCCTACGGAATGAGTACAGAACCGAGTTGAACAATGAATGGAAGTAATTGTAAATTAGCCAAAACCACATATTTATATGCATGGAACTGTTAGGCCTCCATTATATAGATTCATGTACAGTTAAGCACAGACAAGTAAATCGCACGGTGCTGACCATCAAAGACTACTAGATGAACTTAAGGAATCACCCCTTATGGGATTACAAGTGACGCCATGGTTCAGAATTTTAACTTGGATAGGAAGTATCAGGTTATAATGCCTGATAAGAAGAACTAGATAAAAAGGCTCTCCAGTAAGAGTGGGCTCCAACTAGTTTACAAACGTCTCTAAAACTTATTGTGGCGCAGGAGCCAGAAGGTATAGAAAGAAGCCCAGAAAGGCCTTTTCGGTCGTAGGCGCACTAAATGAAGTGGGCAGCCCAGAAGAAACTAACATTGGCCTGCATTCCTAGTCACACGGGTTTGAAGGAAAATGAGCGGACAGACGATCTGGCCAGACGACGTCCGTCAAGGTTATTCTTAGTAGCTGGCTCTTCCTTTGGCATTACCAAATCGAAAATTAAAAAGTCCATGAATGGATGGATACAGAACAAGTTCAAAGAATGGTGGCAAAAAACACCAGGACAAAGAAAGACAAAAGAGCTCTTTAGGAAACAGAGGGGTTTACTGAAAACCTACTGAGTAACGACAGGAAGTCTGTTGACTGGTCATTGTGGACTAAATAGGCATATGTACACTATAGGCCTGGCAGGGTACGCTATATCCAGCTTCTGTTAAGAAGAGTAAGAAATGTGCTGTGCTATTACGAGGGTCTGGCAAGGACAAGGTTTATAATACTGGTCGTAGAGAACTCCATAGCAAATAGCTACATAAATGTGTTGCTTTCCAAGATGATAGACCTATTATGAAGGCAAAGTTAGAAGCCGCCTTTTAGGATAAAGGGAATCAAAATATATCTGAAAAAGTCGCGGTAAAATAGATCAGATCTCAAATATTTTACCTATACAGCGACCACTAATAGATAAAATTGCTTCGTTTAAGATTGTTCATGGCTTCGCTTTTGTAGCTCTGTCTATAATATACTTAACACCTGTTAAATACTGAAACCGAGGTTTTCTTGTAAAAATGCTAGGTATTGAGATAAATTAAAAAAAAAAAGAAAGATGTAACAGTTCAAAATCAACTTAATATTTTTCTAACATTTATTTAGACATTTTGTCTTAGTTTTGTAATTTAAATACTTCTTTAATTATTTATTTTGATATAATTTTTATGCGGTTGCTATACTATGTACGCCATCTGCTGAGTTGCCCGAAGATTGCGATGTTGTCGAACTCTGTAATTTTTGCATTATTAATTTCATTCTTGTAATGTTAATTCGGTTGACGGTTGCACTTTTAATATTAGTAATTGTAGTAGTTAAAAGTTCATATTCTATGTATTAATTCTTTTTCTTTTTAATTGATCAAAACGATTAGTAGCTTACTTCAGAATTTTACTCGGCGCGTGCGTTACTTGGCCGTATTCATTTTGTCTCAGTCACCTTTTTGACCCGTAAGAGGCTGAACACAGAAAGGGTACCTGTCACGCGTGGTGCGTAGAAAGATTGTTGGTTCTAATTTTGATTGAATTTACCTTTGGAATTTTTGGTGATTCTTCGCTACTGTAGTAGGATAATTTCTCGCACCAATAATTTAACTAGACATACGTTATTACGACACGTTCGGATTTAGCGGAAACAGGACTCTGTTGTAACACGTGCATTGCCGCCCTCCATCTAAGGTATTGTAATTATTAAAAACTTCATAATCTCTTTTTTTTTATTCGATCTTTAAAATACTCATTCAATCGTTTTAATCTAAGGCAATAAAGTACAGGAAGAACGTAATTAGCATCCCAGTAAAACCGATGACCGAGAAATTCTTGGACGAATTCTCCCCGGACGTATAGGGAATACATATCGTCTCCCGAACACCCAACGGCATTCAACAACCGATTCCTTCGACAACGGACCTCAGATAAGTGGAACCACAAGTTTGAATTCAGTATTTTACAAGCTATACTTCTAGTCATTAATTAAATTTTCGTCGTATAATAAAATTATACCACCATTTTACATTTCAATTAGATTTACATATTTAGAGATTTATTATAATAATTTTGTAACGAGTGTTTGGCCAAACGGTTCGATCTATTTAGCTCTCCTCTGGAGCGATTTGTATTACGTTTTTTTTTTTTTTTTCCTGTTAAATGTACAATTTACATACATATACAGGTTTGCTCAAAAGAGCTAGTACAAGTCACATTAATTCAAGCTATCTGTTTTATTCTTAAAAATTCATAGTTCTTTCTTTCACTCAATATATTTATACTTTTGTTAAATTGATGTTTCTTTTTTTTTTTTTTTTTTTATATATCATTATTGCGCATTGCGATCGGAGAGTTTCACCGTTTTATGATCGGACTTAGAGGAGATTTTAAACGGTTGTGGCGCCCCCTTATTATGATTATCGGAAAATTACAACTTGACCCACCCCACTCTCCCTAGCTGGCGGGGTCCTCTAAGTTCACAGCAGAACTCGTGGTGCGCGCGCAAGTGTTGAGATTATCGCGAGGGGCTAGTTTTGGCAACTTATTTTATTTATCTTTTGTTTTACTTTGTCATTGCTGTCACAGGGTGACAAAGAAATTTGCCGCCCAACGTGGGGCCCGAGAAAATTGAAACGAGAAAGGTCTTTTGATATTCGGTTGGCGTTTTACTGGGTGGTCGTTGTTTTTGATTTAATAATAAGTATTATCGGTTTTCACTTTTCACTTTTTTTTTGTAACTTTGAATATTGATACACGAGCTATCCGATTACTACTACTACACAATTTTATCAATTCCGGACAATTGTTTTGAAAGTTCGTTCAATTTTCAACCGAAGACCAAATGGAATGATTGTAAAGTTCCGTTTAATAAATATACATAGGGAGGCGTAACATGAAAACAATTAAAGAAAAAGTCAAGTATTCCCAGACGTAGGCAAAAAATATCGCAATAAACTTTTACATTGAATATAATTTAACAACGACAGATAAACTTGCTAAAGAATACTTGTTATGTGCCTGCGGATACTTTTTGTTGGTAATAGTTGACAGCTAGGGCCGGGTATTTTTTTTATTATACTCTCTGAATTTGCAAAGGTAAAACGATTGCTCTGTGAAGCATTTAATAATCTAACACAACAATTGTAGTCGCCCAATTTTGACGTAGAACAAAAAAGGAATTCGATTATAGAACTCTTTCAAATGCCGATTCTCATAGGCCTTTGAGAGGGTCATTCAACGCAGAAAAAAAGAAATACGGAGACATCATCCTACGTAACCACTACAAAGCGTAAAATTGTTTTTGTCGTGTCCCATGCCAATTTAAAATCTCTAAATTTGAGTGCGCCCGTATATCTAGGACGTTCCGGCAGAGCTCGCTCGTGCGCCAGTGTACGACAAAAAGTCGAAATCGTTCCGATGTGTTAGTGAGCAAACAAGTACCTCACGGAATTAGATTCTTTTTATGGTGCGCGAACAATTGTCCCGCTCTAGCGCGCGTCGGACACACACGTAAAGTGCTCATCTACCGCCTCCGAGTGTACCCGCCACTAGAATTATTACCCTTGCTGTCATCGTTCCCGCTACTATTTCCGCTACCGGTGTTTTTATTGTCGACGGTCCTGCTACAGCTCTCGAAGCCGGCGGTTCGCCGCATATCCGCCGGTTTCGGTCCCGTTACCGACTGCATCTCGTTCGACCCCGGGGCGCTGGTTGCGCGAAAGCAATTTTATTCTGTGGTGGTTTTATTTAAGAGCGGGTCAGCGCGTGTCGAGAAGTTCGTTCGTTCGCGCCCCATTCGCTAATACAATTATCTCCTGAATTAATTACACCCCGCCATCTCTGTTTTAATTCTGTCCCCTCGGGTTTTGTGTTCTTTACGCGCTCGAGAGTATTTTCCTATCAAATAACTTTATAACGGCCACAATCGAGAACGGTTTTGCAGATATGGAACATAAAAATTGCCCCTCAAAGCCCTCTTTAATCAAACGAAACACGTTTTACAGACGCATTTGGTTTAAATGGGAATGAGATTCCGGAAAGTTTGTAATTATCGTAATTATTTGATTCGACTTGGCATCGTCTGCATTTAAGCGAAATGCTGCCCGAAACTTTCAGTATCCTCGCAGTACCCAGATGTTATTGCTAATTTTGAACAATGAAAACTACAACGAATGTTCCCTCAATTATTTTTATTTTTAGAACTAGAGCTGAACTGCAAAATCTTCCTTATCACCATAATTTTTCGCGTAGATTCTTCTAACTTTCTTGGTTCATAGGTTACCATTTTCTTTTAAATTGGTTTCTGAAGTAATCGTTTTACTTTCACGTATCGTGGGTTGAATATTATACTACTCTATCAGGAAATTTGTTTTTTATATAGCTATGTAGGTTTACAAAATATTGTTATATTTAAATAGGTAAAAGTAACTGAGAAGCACCCTAGAAATGATATTAAATTGTTGTACGTATTGGTATTAGATTTTGAATGTATCCGGCGAATACTATCAACATACGAAGCTTCTGTTATTGATGTATCTTATTATTTCGAGCAATGTTAGAAAAATTAAAGACGGCATGGACTCGTAAGTAAGTGATATTATATTACAGATTTATGCTTTAGCTCTAACGAAGCAAATAGTACAAACGTTTAAAGAATTTCTTTATAGCAGTATACTTGTTTGTTGTTTGTTTATTTATTGCTGGGCGAAACTTCAGGTTGTGGAATATACCTTGACACTTCTACGCACTAATATCTATTGATGTATTGTACCATCCCCACTGAAATTTTGCCGAACTCGCAAAACTTCAAAACTCCGGTAGAGATTTTCTACGTGCCAAGCATCGCATTCACACTAAATCTAGGCCATTACTTCCTATTCGAGAAGGCATGTTCTAATTTTTATCCACAATTAAAAATTACCGGACTGAAATCGAATTAGCGCATACCGGGTGAAAAGCCAAGTAAATACCACCGACATCGCTAGCAGGATACTTAGGAAGTGGGTAACATGTACAATCAAACTGTAAGAAATTTAACTGGAGTAGATGTTTTGGGTTCATACACTTATTATAATAATAATAATAATAATATACCTTTATTGAACAAAGAAGTTTAAATATTTACAAAATTAATTAAAGTTATTGCATTACAGGCAGAAGGTGTACAAAAACAGAAGAAAAACGTAAATCAAGTTGCAATGACTACAAATCAAATTTTGTCCAACCTCATGGCGAAGCTCAGTTACATAAAAAAAATATGCGTGCTGCTCTAGCTTAACCATGTCTGATATGGGAAAAAAAACACATTATATATTGTAAGCCTACATCTAAACTAGCCTAAGAGTCTGCGCAGTACCATCAAGCCATAGCGAAGAAAAAAAAATGTAAAATATAGCAATGCCAAATAAAATTAATGAATACCTAGTATTCATATATATCGTTTGTAAACCAGAAAAAACCTTTCAACCTATGAATCATAAAAATTTTAAGTTGATACGCGATATATCTGATCACTCCACGTTGCACAGGTTTATTAATTCTGGACAATTGTCTGGGAATTCAGATCACCATTTTTAAACTTGTGTAAGCGAGGGGTGATCGGATATCTTCTGTGTCTATTACTAGGCTACAGCCCCTGCGTATGTTTGTAGATGTAGTTGTACAAAAAAGACATCTCAAACACATAACTTTAAAAAGCGCCCATTGCATCGCTAAAGCAAGTAAAATCCCGGATCTACCAATAATTTTGAACAAAAAAAAATGCTTTCTATACAGTACAAAATTTTGATAAAATTCCAGTACGAAGTTAGGGCAATTTTGTGTCTCTAAAAGCGCACAGAAAATTTATATCGGATACGTTCATTCTTATCATCGAATTGTGTGCAAATCTATGTCTGTAAGGTTATCTTTGGTTCTGCACCTCTACAACCACCTAAGTGTGGTAAATAGCAATAAAAAAAGATTTTTCTCTCATGTAAATATGTAATAAAAAATGCTAGCGTGTATTGTTGGCCACAGTGGTTGGTCTTTATTAATTTAAGGTTTTATTTAAACATTTTAATTATGACTGCCTTATTTCTAAGGAAAGGAAAATGTTAGGAAAAAATACATAGTAGTAGTAGTAAATAAAAGTAGATGTATGTTTTCAATAAATTTTAAGGAAATACTTGTATCTCTACAATATATAAGATAGAAACTTGCTACCATATTAGATCACATTTGTTTTTCAAACTCTCTAATAAAGTAAAGATTTTTATTCTACCAGCAATTTTTGGAGTTCATGATTGATTAAAGCTTTTAATCAAATAATGAATATTGTTATTTACTAGGAAAGCAATTATTAATACCAAAATAACATCCCAGATATCAGTAATACAACTGTGCAAACTTTGAATACGCGTTTCCTAAAAATTGCATTTTGTTCTAGTAAAACAATATAATATTCAACCCAGAAAATTACTAGCTTATTAATTTTAAATCAACAAATATTTAATTAGTGGAAAGAAAAATACTAACAATGGTCGATGGAACAAGTAAGAAATGGTAATGACTCTCTCTATATGAAGTCAATATCACAGAAACATATTAAAATTGGGTCTCCTACTTCACAAATTCATCTAGTAATTAAAATACAATTAGTTTCGTACTTTTAAGTTCTTGTCAGTAGTTTAAAATAATTATCATTGACAAAATTATTATAATATTAAATGTGCAGAATTGAAATAATTTGCAATATTGAAGACATTAAATTAATTAATTATTATATATTATAAGACCAAGCAGCACACGTTAAAATAACTCGAATTAAGAATAAATTTTAGCAACTGAATTTGCAAAGAGACCCAATTTCGTGAAACTTTGTGTTAATTAAATACATTATCAATCAGGGTGTTTTATACACTGCTTCTTCACCTTATAGAGAACTACGTCATACTAAAAGAATATATACCATGTTGGTAAAAAGAAACGGTTTGGGTTAAGCGGTTCCTGTGTAACGCATTGATTGTCAAATCGTATGCCAGTAATCATATGTTCATACTCGATCGTTCCATACACCCGGCAATTGCATTTCATGAAATCCATTAGGTTTTCTTAGCAGGCAAACGAAAAATTACCAGTACGGTATATATAGGTATGCTAGCTTCTATCTACTATCTAAAAGATGCCACCGCTTTCAATATGCGTATTCTTTGGTCATGTCGTTCGATTAAATATTGCAAAATAAATCGAGAGTGGCAACACATATGGAATGACCCATCTCTCACCATTCAGTGGTAAGACTGTTTTTATATATCGCATGTATCTATAAGAATCAATTTACTAAATGACGAGATAAATGCGATGCCCATCGATATCTAAGCAGTAAACACAAACAGCAATCTATCATGTATTTACGCAAATGCTAGCAAAGTAGCTAAATGATGAAGGTGCCAGGATAAATCAATTAATTAGGTAATCCAAGTAAAGAAAAAAAAATATATTTATCTGAAATCGTTCCAGTTTTTAACCTAAAAATGTTCTTACTTACTATATTCATCTGCTGATCTTGTATCTCCTTATATACTTCTACCACCTTCATAAGAGCAGCACCTGAAACAAAAACAGAATATCATTATTAATCTAATGTATTTTAAGACGTAATTAATCTATTTTCTCTTATTTTAACTACCATATTATACAGATTTAAAGAATTTTAAAGTCTACATTCATTTCCGATATATCAAGCTATCGCAAATTTCTCTAAATATACCGTCTTCAGTAGGATTACTTTTTTTCAATGCTCACACTACAGGTTGGATACAATATGAAAATAATTAAGATATAAGTATGAGATTGCTTGTTCGAATTCATTAATATTTTCGAAAGTTTAATAATTATTTATTTCAGACATTCCACATCTTTATGATTTTTGTTAGTTGATTATACTAACGCTTGCAGTTCGAGTTATTATAATTGCTACATTGCCATTACAACAGAGATATTTGTTACTTAATTTAATCTTGGTTGACATCTTTCATATCCTATGACACATACGAAGCTAGGTTTCTGTTGGTTTCTAGACATATAAAGTGGAAACGGTACTACTGACACTATCAGACCCCACGTAGTATCGGACAAAAAATTGCCTAGGTGAGACGACACGATTTCCTCATAATTTTCGATGCCGACGGTGAGCATGTACTTTCACGTCTCTTTTGATAAATTTTGTAGAGAAACAGACCGGGAGAGACGACATTGGGACTCTCTAACGTTTTCGAAAGGTTTACATGCACGACACGTCCACGGCGACACGTGGCCTTATAGTCGAGGAGATCGTCGCTTTCGCAAAGATTAGATATGTGTATTCTCTGTTGGTATTTTGACAGGCACCCCACGTACTCTGCGCTTTTTTCGTACCTTACAGCCTTGTGTACATTTCCCTTTAGCTCAGATGAATCTTATGTCGTTTATAATGAAAAGAACAGAAAGGAGTGAGTTAGTCAATTTTGTGATGCGTCCCTTTTTATAAAACTAACTTCGCTTTAATGGGATTTTAACCAGTTTCAACATTATGTATGTACAACAAGGTTACATCATTAGAGATACCAAACTCGTAGCGATATGAACGCTATCTTAACTACTAGTTCTCGGGTTTTCAATAATTTAGTACCTCTGCGTACATTTATATTCAAGGCGCATATAGAATAAATAAATGTAAATAAACTGTTTGTTGCAATTTATAAATAAATTTACATCACCCGGTTCTACTAAATTTACCTGGATATTTAAACGTTTTCTTGATCTAGTTTGAAAAATAACTCACACAATTATTTAAAATAAGAAATATGTTTATAAAATAACGAAGAAATAATAAAACAGGAATTGTGTGTGCAATATCCAACATCGTTGTCCGTATTTCATTTAAAAAAATAAATTATACCTTTGTGAAATTTAGTGCGTGCAATATTGAGTTCTATTTCTTTCAAATATGATTCTAGCGACACATAGAAACAAAAGGTGGTGCATAAGAGATCCATAATATCACATATCCCAAATATTTACTATTCACTATGTGCTTAATATTCAAGTGGTGTGCGGTACGTCATTATTTTCTTCAATTTAGCTGAAATTTTGCATACTTTAGCTATTAGTATAAACGAACAAATATAAGGCATTCTATTTTTATTTTTAAACTTTCTAATAATATAATAACAATATAATAATAACAATATTTAGGATTACAATTACAAAATACCATGAAATGGGATAGACATATACAGAAACTAATTGAACAAAATGCAAGAACAATTGCGGCTTTAAATAAAATTAAACATATAATACCGACTTCCGTTAAACAACCTTTATACCACGCCCTGTTCGCTGCAAAAATTAACTACCTAATAAACATTTGTGGAAACACAACAACAAAAAATCTATCAAAAATACAAAGACAACAAAATAAAGTTCTAAAATACAATTTACACTATAGAACTCCAACGATGCACACTTATGACAAAACAAAAGAACTAAACATACAAGGAATAATAAACCTAAATAACATATTATTTCTACACAAAATTGGAAATAAGGAAATTAAAACAAGCATAAGATTACAAACGAATAAAGAAATACATGATTATAAAACTCGCAGAGTATCGCACATTGAGAACTGAAAAATGCAAACACCACAACTACAGCCAACACTAACTACAACAACATTAAAAATGAACAACAAAATACCGAAACACATAAAAGAATTACCGTACCCCAAATTTAAAAGTGAAATAGAACAGATTTTGAGGAAGAAAAATTAATAGTAAAATCTAAACGACTACCATATTAGAAGAAAAAAACTGCTAGGAGGCCCTCAAAACCGTTAGCCCGAGATAGTAGCTCCCGAGGCGAGGATGAGGGATGGCGAGCAGCAACGCTACTAATATACATGTATTACATTATGTAGCTATGTATTTATTATATTGTTGCCTGTTTATTATAAATAAATAAATAAATACCTTCAATAATAATGACCGATGTTTTGTAATTTACAAATATATTGATGTAGACCTCGTTATCGCGCCACCTACAATAGTAAATGTTGCGAGTTCTTTTATCTTGACAAGTAAATGAAGTAAGTAATTCGGTAAGTATGAGTATTGGCATAGTAGCCAATTAAGAAGAATTGCTTGTATCACACTTGTTGGCGAAAAAGTTTTGTGTAAAGTGTTTATGTTTGAAGCCCTTTTATTTGTTGGTATTTCATTTTATAGACTTCAAGAAATCGGACACTTTTCTACTTAATTTCGAGGTGTTTCAGAATTTAAGTAAGTAATGGTGCGTATAATAAAAATTAAGGTCTTGCTTTGGGTTTCCACTACTGCAGGTGTCCCGGGTTCGAATCTCATTCCGGTCAATTGTAATAACCGGATTTTTCCGGGATCATGACGATGATTAGGAGAGAGATTTGGTTTAGCCTGACAAGCAAAGAAGTGTTTAGACTTCAAGTAGAAAAAAAAAACACAAAAAATATAGCTTGTTATCCTTTGTATACATATAGATATCAGGATACCGCAGGTATTGCTGGAGGTCTCCCTATATCAACATACCTTAAGAAGTGTACAATGTGCAATTTTGTAGTATCTTCCAAGAAGATTAAATATAAAGTTACTGTAGAGTTCAGGTTTCCTGTGAAAATGTAGAAATTTCAAAGACTTGGTTGAACCGGGTAGCCAATCCTTGGTTAACCCAATCCTCATTTGATGTAATCCCATATGTTGTGATAAGTTTACTGAGTGCTGGTGATCTGCCTGAGCGCGATTTTATTTTAGAAAGAACAAAACGTAAATCAGCAATTGCTTTTGCGAGGAACTAATTTTATTGAAAAATTTAAAAAGTGTTGTAACATTATATCTAAAACTTTACCAAAAATTTGTTTAGTTGATAATATTATCAATTTATTGGATACATTTACATCATAGAGTCAAAGAAAATCTTAATTAATTGTCATGCAAATTAAACTTTTATGAAAAGAGAGTTTTTATTCACAGTTGTGGTACCAATAATGCAACGAGAAGTCTCATTATGTGTTTAATATTTATACAAACATGCAAATACGCGTAAATCAAAGCTGCGTTTCCTGAGCTCAAGGAAAACCTTGAAACTCGGCAATCGGAGACACAGAGAGCGAGGACTCGAAATAAGCTCGAACGAATGAAATCGAGGAGTCGATTGTTGGTTGGTGCAGTGTGAACATAGTTAATCTAAGTATAAAAGTATTGTTATTGCAAAGAATTCCCCTCAAACAAATCTAGTCAATACTGTCGTACATGAACAACGGGTAAGCTCACTATGTAGTTTAGTAGAGATTTGCTAAGCCAGGAACCGTATGCGACAAATGGTGGAGGCGCCGCGCATGACTCTCACAAGAAAAGGCATCTTAGTGTATCTCCCCGATTTTGACAAAATTTGGTAGGAATGCAGAACACTGAAAATATTCGACACTATTTTTTTAGCGACCCATTTTTGGTTTTAGTGGGTGCAATGGGAGCTCAAAGTTAGCTCCAAAAATCATTAAATAAATGCTTTTCTGCTTTAACTGTAATTTTTAATATGAGGAAATTACAGTTAAAGCAGAAAAGCATTTATTTAATGATTTCACACTGTAAGAAAAATTGCACTTAGCCCCAAAAAGTTAGCAGCCGTAAATTTAAGTTTGAAAAGCAAAACAGTGGAGCATGCACGGGCTCGTTAGGGGGTTCAAAAAATATCTTTTTTTCTTACTCCTGCTTTTCTATATTATAAATTTAATTCTTCTTTCTTAATCCTTAAACTACATGAAAAAATAAAAGTTGCAGGTTTTTGGATTTTTTTCTGATTGTGAAATGAAGTAATAATTATTAGAGCTCTTGAACGATTTTTTTCAGAAACCTTGCACTCACTTTGAGCAAGAGACCTTATGAGCTTTCATTTTACCTATTTATTGTTAATTCAGCCTGCTACCATAATAATATCTTTTGTAGAAATGTGATGATCAGTTGTTTATAAAATTTCGTATTTATACATCCCAAATTCATTTTATAGTACTTATTATTAAACTTATAGATAGGTAACGACAGTCACCGACAGAACTGAGTGGACATAGTATTATATTTTATTATTAATGTATTTGGTTTGTAATATTCGTATGTTTTTGGATATTATTTATGTTTAACTATTTGATCTGCTAGAATGTCATATGATTTTGTATATCATGAAATAAGTATGAGTAAAATTTATAGTTTAATTAAAAATCGTCTAGTGTCCACTGAATTCTGTCGGTGACTGTATATACACATACATACAGCTCTATTTTTTTCCAGGTGGTTAGAGGTGCGGCTGCAGCAAATATGTATATACATACGCGTGAATAAAATTTCCCAGTAATCACTCTGCCCGTTTTATTTAATTCTTTGACACAAATTTGTTTCAATTTGGAACAATTATGGAAAAAAATTATGGCATACGTATCCACATATATAAATAAAAACAAAAGCCATTTCAATTTTAAATTTCGCATACCACAGAATTGAAAATTAGAAACTTTAAGCTTACACGAAAAAGCCAATATATATTACTACGTGTGCTATGTATACAACATGTGTTACTTCATTTCCCACATCTCTGTTTCCAGAACGGCATAATATACAAACACTTGAACGGTATGTTACACTTCGTCTCGGCTACACGAATGTAATATCCATACTTCAATATATCCAGCGCAATTCAATGCTAAATAAGCGTTACCACATACATTCCTGTGTGCTAGCCACATAAAGAATGCGGTACACATGCACGCCGCCATTGAAATACCTGTTATATATTTCATGTAATTTCACTTTAGATCCAGGCGCGCAAATACGACTGGAAAACCTTTTTAAATGTCATTTCAGTTGCGGTAGTGCGAAGCGGTATTCAGACTTAACCAAAAGCACGCTTCTGAAACATTATTTGCGTCAAAGCAATATACTTGGCACCCAAACAACTTAACATACAACATCAAAAACATATAAATATGTTTATGTATGAATATATGCGGTAAAATCGTATTGTACGCACGCAGAAATGTCGCGGGAGTTTCCCATGTTTGACTGACTGAGGTTTTGAGGTTTGCGCGCCGCACACAACTCGGAAAAATGCTTTGAACCCTGAAATGTGGATTTTTGTTTAACCATGTGCGGAGAACCTTTTTCTTTTTGTTTATTTAATTACAGTTTTTTTATGCAGAGGAATTTCTCTTTCTGTTTCCACTTTTATGTTATATGCAAATTCCAGTTCTTTGACGAGTATTTCAGGCTTATAGGTCGAGATGTGTTTCGATCAATAAAGGATAACGAAAAGAAAATAAAAGGTTTTGCTTCACGATTGAGCAAATTAACAAAAAAAAGAGAGTGATTGCTACACATAGAGAGTCGCTTAGATAAACCGATTTTTCCGCTTAGTTAAGCATCTCTGCAATAAGAACGCTTTGAAATGAATTTTGTTGAGAACTAACACAGTAACTAGTTTTTATATAATTCTTTAACAGAATTTATATATTATAGGAACAAAGTGATCGGCAAAGGCACAGCAACACGTTTGGGTTGCCTGTCAGCCGAACACAACAAACACAGAATGGTGACAAGTTTGTTAACAAGAGATGGCTGCCTTAGGAAGTATCTACAAAAAATAGGAATCTTTAGAGGTGAATCTATTTGTAAACGATGTAACAAGGAGGAAGAAACAATATAATATGTTATTTTTGAATGGGTCACATTAAATCAGAGATTGCCACTGACAAATCTACCGATATAAGATTTATCTCTATTGAGCCTAGTTAAAATGACTGAGCTGTCCATGTAAAACAAACTTAGCAAGTACAGAAAAACACAATAGACCTATTGGTCGTGTAAAGCCATTAATAAAACCTGAACTGTGCTGAAGACCTCAAAATTTCAAAATATTGGTTTGGTACTATCTATTATTCTAAATAATGATGATATAAATGATATTTCCGGATATTGATTTTCATTACTTAATTTGAAATTGAAGCATTCCGAAGTTTAGTTACAATCTTACAATTTGTCTAAATCCAAACATTTAGAACTTCTTTGTTGATCCATAATTAGGTAATAATGTAAGAAAAATAATTAAAAGTACTTCCTCATTAGTAAAATATACTTGCTGTTTTTACTATTTCCGTATCGATTTTCGGCCGAATTCTTCATTTTTATTGTGATATCTCAAGTTTTTTGCCTGAAAAAGCTTAAATCCGATTACCTTTCAGGCATGAAAGTTGAAGTGTATTAGTCAAAATAAACAAATCTGAGAAGCTTCGCGTATGATGATTCAATTAAGTTTTTCGCCTGAAAAGGCTTAAAAGCTGAAACTGATAGCGAAGCACTAAATATAGTACATTTTAGAGAAATCAAAGAGATACTTTTATCTATTTCTAATAAAATGTTTTTGTCTATACATTTTTTTAAGTTATATCGCTTTCTTTTGAGTCTGTATTTTAAGGAATGCTATTTTCCATTAAAAAGGTTTTTCCCTTAATGTGCTTCCACCCAGAATTTTGCACCCTAGCTGCTACTGCATCCATTACATTGTACCCTAGGCTTAGCCTTTTATGTTAGGCAAGTCATTTATTTACACCCTGTCGAGTGTAACCCTTGTTCAAATAACAACATTTAATGGAATACAGGATAGGATTTGACTTGTGATTTAGTATTGAACGAGACCGAAATTGGGTAGCGAAAGTGGAACTCACGCCGTAGTTTCGGTTACAATTTAATCGAAAAAGTTAGTTCCTTTCGGTTTTACGGGAACGGAACTAAGGTTACTACTCTATTTTAAAACAAATAATCCTGAATGGTCCCGTCTGCTTCTGCTAAACTGATTTAATTGCCACTTAACTCAGGATAAATAAGTTTGAATGATTAAATGGAAACTGTATTTTGCGAACTAATTATTTCCTGGATTATTGATATAATTTCCTAAAGCCTGTGTTTAGTCAATTACTAGTTTAAATAATAGCCTTCTCCATAAAAATTTATTGAAATGTTAAAGTTTCTAAATTTGTGATTTTTTTTTGCATTTTTTAGTTTGGTGTTGCGAAATGCAACAAATATCACTAGAAATGCACTAAACTATTCTGGAAACAATTAATTACGTATCATATCAAATTAGTAATTACCTTTGAATACAATGCAGCTACCTTAGAATTAATTTTTGTAAACGTGCGTTATTTTTGCCGATATATCTGTTTTACTTCCTTCCTACGTTCATATAACAATTTGAAAGGTTTACATTGTCTAAGTTCACTCAGGAAGTAGCTCTAATATGGATAAAGTAAGCTTTTATACTTTCCTGTCATTTTCTTTTCCCTGTTAGCTCTTTCAGCGCGAGTATTTTAGTATTTTGTCCGCTCGCAACTCTGCAAACAACTGGTCAGCCGCATTGCGCACACTGGCACGCTACGATCCGGGGATTTGAAAAATCTCCGGATTTATGATACATCAAATTCAGCGACAGAAAGTCGGCAGATGCTATGCGTTACGTGCTACAATATATAAACCATCTATCTTGTTTGTTTGTCGTGTTTTACTTTTTTTCCGATACCTTTTGACCGTGTATAGGTGCTCCTGTATATTTTACAACGCCCAAAAGCGTAGTATTTTATTGTTGAGAAGTGGGGAGGTTTTATAAGTTTCTTTTTTTCCTTAAAGTTCAATATCTCTGGAGGGTTATATTACGGCTTTATAGGATTTTCAAAACCTTCAATGCAAAAGTAATAGGAAGTGGGATGGTTACCCACAAATTCAAAGATGAAACGTAGTAGGAAATCATTAAAATTGAAATCACAAGTTTTGATTTTAAAATCTTAACTTGAAATTTTTAACCAAGGAACATTTCTTCTTTCAATTAAAATACTAAACTTTTGGAGGAAATAATACGTTTTGCTAAAACTAATTTTTTTTTGTAAATGAAATTTTCTGGATAATTTAATGTCTGTTAAATAAATTTTAGATAAATTATTAGTGTAGTTAACTTTCCTTGAATGCAATGTTTACTATTTTCCCTTATTTTACTCTCACATATAAGAGCAGATAAGCTTCTAAATTATATGCTTACTTTTTTTTTCTAAAATTGCTATAGATCTTTAATTTTTGAGATTTCTTGCCACCGTATCTTTCTAATTCTGATATGAACGGCGAGAGAACGAGCATAATGCTAAGGATATGAAAATAATATTGTTAAGCATGCAACAAGATGTATCCATTTCTAAAATAATGCCTCTAAATTGCATTACTGCTCCATTTTTAAACTACGTTTGTTGGTATGAAAATGTTTTGACCACAAAACGTCTAAATATAGCCAGAAATAGATGAAAAATAGTAAAAGAAACTTCATTCGACTACTGTATGTAAAATTTTTTTTTTGTAAAATTGGCTTGGAACCTAAAGAAATATCAAGAAAATAAATTGTAACCTTCAGTGTCTCTCCAACGATTTTTCCTACCCCGTATACCCGTTATGCCTAGTTTTAGTGGTAACCTTAGAGCATGTGATAGTTCAGGACCATGTTGTTAATATTTTTCTAGCTACGTATGATATATTTCCGAGTCGTGAATTACTGCTATGTAATGCTTCTTTTTTTCTTCCCGTCTTATTGTTGTGTATAATTATTGCCATTCCTTTATTTCATGATTTTGTGTATCGGTGGAAGAAAGTCATATCTATCGCTCTAGTTCGATATTTTTATCGATTGATAGATCAATCACCTGTTTCGAACCAGCGACGGGCAACTCCTTAGCGCTGCAGCCAACATCAGTTTGTTATTTCTTCTGTCTCTGTCACCCCTTTGTATTCTTGCATTATCTTGGGAGTTATGAATTTTACAGTTGTCGGATGAAGTTTCGATTTTACCGGAAGGATATCCGTGTGTGCCATTTTGGACTTCTCTTTTGCAACGTACGTCCTACTAGGTAGAGGTGTTGTGCCAGCCCTATTTTTGCATAGCTGTGTAAAGCTTCACTTATAGTGGGTTTTGCGAAGTACCGTAATCTATTGAGGGGTAATTAAATGTTGTTAGCGTATTGTGAACTTTGTGTTTGTTGGAATACGACTCACACGTTTAGAGCGGATTAATTGAATCATCGGTCATAATACGCTCTCCCACTGCGAACATCTGTAGGATTTAGGTAGAAAACCCTTGGACGCAAGGTATGAACACTTTCTTATTGTAATATTTTTTTTCTTATATTTCGCATATTTGTTAAAAGGTTTGTTCTTGTGGTATTGTGTGTGTATTTGTATTTTTCTCCATCTGTGCACCACTGTACAGTTGACTTTTATTTCACCATCGAGAGGTACTGACTCCGTTCGAAGTGATTTACCCCTACGCCAATACCTTATCGTAGGGGAATATCATTTAACACCTGAATTAAGATGCCTTAAGCAAAGAAGCAAGTAGAATTTACCTGAAGAGGGTATCAGAAGCATATCCTGTCTGAGCCCAAGCTATACAAAGGAATCCAGCGAACAGAATTGTCATGTTAATTATTTTTTGTTATTATTACTTTCATTAGTATGACTTGTTTATATGTCAATCAGTTAAATTATAAGTAGATTTCGAACATTCTTTTAATTTTTTTTAAGTGTTACGAGAGCCATCTATTGACGAAGCGAGTCTTAACTTCGTTAATCATTTAAATATTTTAAAATTCTAAATTTCATGTTCAATGGGTTTGCGGAGGACCTTCAGCCATGTTAAATACTATTTTTTTTATATTAAACTTCAAATTTAAAGATGTCTACCTGTCGATTAATTAGTTTAACTTGCAGTCGTGATTATATGTAGTGTAAACGAGTACTTTCTGATGATCATCGAAATAACCTGTATCTTAACAAACTTGATTTTATTTAACATCTTATTGCGTACTGTGGAAAATTACAGCCGGCGGGGGATTTTATCAGTTTATTTTAACCTCTAAATATATCTACATTACGCTTTTGGCCTTTTTACCGCATGCTATTTTATGTACTGGCGTTTTAAAACCCGACACACGGTTAATTTCAAATCAGTTTTAAAGGCTGACCTGAATATATTTAATTTACAAGTAGTATATTTAGCTTAGATATATTTTACTATAATTACATTTCAATTTTGACTTATTAATCGTTGTTCTATGTTAATATTTTTACCTTTTTATTATACACAATAAACGTGAACTGTCTTTTGTAAGTATTTCATTGTTTATGCGTCTTGTTGTTGTCTTTTCTCTTTTTAAGAGCTCCGAGTTCCCATTTATCGATAACCTTAACAGGATGTACTCTTACAAACGGGTGGCGCCATTTCTCCTGTATTTAACACCAATTAAAAATTGAACTACTTCGTCTCCACTACAGCCGGCGGGTACCCTGAATGAAGGTAGGTCCAATATCAGGAAGGACAACGAGAAAGAACTTGAAATATTCACTAAAGATGGGGTTACATTGTTTCCCGTTGTACAGTTTATTAAGCAGAAAATTGGGCGTCGTTAACTCTTTGGTAAAAATGGTTGAAACGCCTCAATTACCAGACCTGTCGTTTCTAGAATTCCTCACTTTAAAAAATGTCATCAAAGCACCAAGATGTTTTGTAAATCTAGATGCATAATGTAGTTTTAAAATCCAATGTGTTTTAATTGATTGTAACTTTCTACCTATATTTATTTATGCTGGATATTGTCAAAAACATTAATAACTATCACACTGACAAAAGTCAATGCTAGGTTTTTCCACTATCACCAAACAACAATAACATATTGTTGTTTGGTGATAGTGGAAAAACCTAGCATTGACTTTTGTCAGTGTGATAGTTATTGTTACACCAAAGGTTCCAAAAACCAATTACTGGAAAAACATTAATGAGTGCATAAAGAAATTTGGTATACAACTACAGAACGATTTATGAAAACAAGATTAGGAAAAGAAAAATTAAGGATAACCGAGTCCAACTTTATAGCTTTCATCTCTTCCATCAAAGAAATGACTATTGAAAAAAAAAATTCCATATTTAAATAATTAAATTGTCTGGTGTATATAGACAAATACCGTACCAATAAGAAAATTCTTTCCGGAATAAAAGAATTTTAAAAACAGATGTCCATGCATTCGCTTTTACTGGTATTGAACTGATTTCAATTTAAAACTTAATAAAGGAATTACACCGCATTGTTATTAAATTGAAAACAAAACGATCTTACAAGCATTTGCTACGAAAGAAGGAGAAGAAAAAGATAAGGAGTTCGCGTGCTTCTCAATAGAAATAATATGTAGTAAGCTGCTTTTCGAAGGGAATCTGAATAAAAAACCTATTATAGGAAACAACTTTTCCAATGATTCTGCGATTCCCTGGGAACTTTTCCTATTCACATTTATATCCCTCTCGCAGTGTACCGTTTTCTGTACATGTGAGCAGACGTGTTTCTCTATATCCAGAGATCTGTCTCTGACTGTTAGAACGTTCTTCGCTAGCGACGAATCTCCTTGGGACCTCAACACTTTATCTTAAACGAGAAATCGTCACTGTCGAGAGACTAAACGAACTTTGGCCCCCGAGGTTACCCCTTGCGAGTGCTTAATATTTCTCACCAAATATTTTCAGTAATATGTACTTCCGAAGTTCCTATATTGGCACATAAAACACTTGATTATATCGGTGGTTATGTTTATTTGAGAATTTTAAATTGCGTAATAACAAATTTTCAGAACAAATACTGTAATATATGTCGCATATTTCCAATAATTACGTTTGTTAAATTAAAATTGCTCCTTACACATTTATATTAAAACAATCCTTTAAAACAATATGAAAGCCATAGTAACATCAAAACGACGACCAATCTCTATGTAGCAAATAATAAATCACAAAAATGTTTAGGCTTTTAAATTATTTAATTTAAAGCTGATCAAATAGCGTTGAACCATAATTAAATATTAAATCCTCTACTAAATCATTAACGGTTGGCACAACTGCGAACGCAGCTCTAACATTAAATATTTTAAGTAGACATTTAGTATTTCCGAATTTACGAAGTCATGTTCGGAATTAAATAGTTTGCGATAATATTACCAGCACATGTGTCTATAGGAACGTGTGCAAATACAAAACTAACTACGAAATTTAATTGAATCATTTCTCGCTGGGTAGTTTAATTGGACACGTAAGTTAATTACAAAATAGGTTCGAATTATCTGCGTTTTGAGCATATGCATAAACTATAACGCTAACGTCGGAAAAACGAGGCCCAGGATTTGCAATAGCGCTGTAATTGATGTGTATGCTATCTGTATAAATTAAATCAAGTGTCGGTATGTTACAGAACTTTAAATACATACAATGAATTTACCTAGGAGTAAAAAAAAATTAAAACAAATAACAAAAAACAATTTTATTTATATTTATTTGTTCAGTATTGACAGTGTAAAAAACTTTTTGTACGACATATCAAAAATAAATTTAACATAAACACTTAAATGAAGTGAGTTTAGTAATCAAATCGGCAAGAGCATTCTAATTCCACATAATAAGAAATTAAAAATTTGCGAGGTAACTAAACTGCACTCAACATTGTTCATAAGTGGAACAATGAAATGCTCTAGCGATTCCTTTTGGACTTATTTTATAAGGAGATGTCTGTTAATTAACCTGCTATCCTTCTTTTAAATGTTCTCCTTATTTTTCCACCGGATATCTTTCGGTGCCTTATTTTTCTGCTTGCCTTTGAGGTGAGAATAAAATTTTAAAATGTTCAACTATCCATGCTGTTTGCAATGAGTTTTGTTTTAACTGAACCTAATTTTAACTTAATAAATAAAAAATTTAAAATACAAAACAAGCTGTTCTCTAATTCACCCACATTAAGAATCTTCCAATTGTTTAAGTGTGAAATAATTAAGTGTTTGAAAATTAAAAACAGCAAGAAGAAGAAAAAAAAGCAGGCAGTTAGTTGACATAGAATCCTTCAATCAGTACAATTGAGTCAAGAAATTTATTTTCCAGGAATGGTTCTTTACTCGAAACTAATCTAGAGTCAATATCTTGAATAGATTTAGAGGCTTCTTTCATATACAAAACTCACAAATAGCAACCACGGAAACCATGTGAAGAAATACAGACTGAAATCTGGTGGAAATTGAATAATCCAGAATACATTAGGATATGCCAGAATCACGGTCTAAACTATCTACTATGGTATCGATATTACGCAACGATGGGTACCCAAACTTTCCTATGACAAACTCATTAAGATCATCTTGGATTGCGGCGATTGGAGAACTAAACAGAAGCAGGGGTTCCATTACAGAACTGACATGTAGCTAGCCCTAAGAAAAACATAGGTTCTATTGTTGACACGTACGAACAAACAATATAAACGAAAGTACTTGCGATAAGGCACGCTCCTGAAAAAGCAACTCATATAACCTCCAAGCCAATCTAGAAGTACCTGCAAGACCCAAGAGTTTTGACGTTACCTTTCTAATTTTCTTTTCTTTGTGTATATGTAAAAGCTACAGAAAAAATGTATGCATATCTAGGCGGCCATAAGGATCTATTTCACTGCAAACTTTTTAGATCTTCTGTAATCTCTGGTTTTGGTTTCTTAGACGTGTCACTACTTGAGCACGATCCTTCACCTATCTAAACGGCCCACGTGTCTTCAAGCTTGGTGGTAGAAATCTTGTCGTTGTCAAGTTATCACCTTGGTACAATAAACATAGACTAGAGATTTTTCTTTCTCGGTGCAAAATTTGTCTTGGTGATGCAGTTAACGCTTGCGTAATTAATCACTGTAAATGTTGACCGGGTGTCAAAAAAAAAACTGGGCCGCTTTTACCACACTCGGTTCATGTTGCTACTTCTCGACCTAAAAATGAAATTGTATAAACTGAGCCTGAAGCAGTATCATGTCTTTGCTGGAGGTAACCAACACACCCTTTCTGGATCTGTTTTCGCATATTTTGGTTCCTACTCCATTATCAGCTTTAATAACGTTGGTATACCAGGTTGAGTCCGCTCTTACCAGCAGGACATTCTTTCACTCTTTCTTATCGGGTACTATAATCTAATACCATCCATACAAGTTATGTTTCTTGTTTATCTTAAATCTAATAACAACTCATAGTTGGCCGATGCCCCTGTAATTGGCTAAAGCTGTTGGGAGATGTCAATGAATTATTATTATTATTACTATATATTTCTGAATAATAGCATTACTTACAATTAGCATTATTGTGAAGGAAGTTCCCATTGGTTCATGGGTACATGGGGCTGAGGGGGAGGGGAGGGTCAATCGCTGCGATCGCCTGCATTGGGTTGAGTTTGGCTTGTGTTCTCTAGAGGGTGCACATCTAAACTCTTTATTCCTTAGTAGTCAATCGTGGATAAAACTTCAGATATGACAGTGATGGTGGTTTTGCACTTGGATTGACGTTGATGATGCCTGGTAGGCAGATATTCGAGTCCGTCTCTGTAGTACTATTCCCCTATTATTACTTTTGCTAGTATGATGATTCCAACAATAGACCATGAGCCCCAACATAATGGCATTTTTCCGTTTACCATTCATTGTATATATTGATTTGCACTGCCGCTAAACAATTAATTTTACAGCATTTAGACATTTTGAAACTATTTAAACGAGAAATAGTAACCATATTTTCAATTAACGTTATTTCTATGGGTGATTTAGTTAGTTTTTTCTGTCTTTGTTATTTGATACTCTCTGATTTGGCTGTTAGATTTGCTTTATATTGTTTCTCTTGCATACATAGTTATTTCTCCTGTGTTTTCCAATTTCTTCTTGGTACTAAAAAAATACTAGTACTTCCTGATTTTTTTATATCTAACCTTTCTATCGCTCATAGTAATTTGTAATCGCAATTCCGTGTGTTCAATAACTCAAATCCTTTCTTAATTTATTTCTTCCCAATCTTCCGCCTCTCAATATCAACACAGCTTAACGATGCCAGCAATTTTCCATATTTTACTCGTGTAGCACGCAATGTGAATATCAAGCAGAAGCCGTCTGAAAATGATCAGATCTCCGCCAGTTCGCCAATTTTCCGGTGGTTTTCGCCCGCGCTAAAAATTCCGAAAATGTAAAATGAACCGGCTTAATTGTGTTTCCCCGAGAAATACCATTTAATACTATGCACAAGTACTACATTAAGTCGTCGGGAGAGAGTGGATCGGTATCCTTCTGGGTGGCTCAGACGTGTTTCGGCCCCCTATCTCCCCCTGAAGAAACAGAAAACCCCCACGAGTGATTTGACCGTTTTAACAACGGCACGCACTTCGACGCCTACCAGGCGAAGAAGAAGGGCTCTTTTCAGAATCGCTACGTTTTGTTTTGTTAAGGAGTTGGCTCCCCGGCCGACTGGGGTTCCTTAGTTCCCTGGAGCACCGCAGCGTGTGCAGACTCTTAAGATAAGGGTTTTAATATATTGCCGAAACGCATGACCTTCTTTTTTTTTATTAAACCCGTGATATTTCAAGCAACGCAATTTAGTGTATGGGGAACAAGTAATTTAAAGCGATGCTTGGACTTGGAATGCATAAATCTTAGGTTGTATATTTCCTGGGGAGCTTAATTGAGTTTAGAAACAACGTTTTCAGAACTGACATTAACCTACAAAGTAACAACAAAAATCTTTATTGTTAAACAGCCAGTATACTTCAATAAATTTGACTATTATTACACGTCTGCTATTAGAAAAATGTTGGGTTTAATTACTAGATTGGTAAATAGGAATTTGTAATTTTCGAGCTATAAATCATGCATAACTTAATTTTTTTAAATAGAACGGTATTGCAATTTTTACATAACTGGATATAAAATTTAATTATTTTTCGATTTAATATAGGATTAACGTATTACGAGAAAACAACCAAACAATATATTTGTTTTAGATGATTCACACACTAGTCTATATTTATCTTAGGAGTGATTCGCATACCCTTAATATAATTACAGCGCATTGTTAATTTCAATTTATCCTGCGCCACACTGCAGATATTCAATTTCCGAGTACTTTACGCCGACGGATTTGTGTATAATTTCATTCAGGTGTCTGACAAGGAGTCTTTTCATCTCACACATTGTCTCCCTTACCGTTCACTCGATAGCAGAAGCACTAAAGCAAACTTCTCAAGAACGCAAACTATTCGACAAGAGTCTCTTGTCACGTAATCTAATAATCGGGGTCGGTTTATCTGGACTCTCCTGATCCTCCACTCATACTTAAGCGAACACCATCCCTTTGTACAACATACATTCAAGATGGAGTAAACTCCTGCACCCTCCGTTTCCAACACGGCGGTATTTAAATTAAGTCATAGCAGCAAAACTAGCAGAGCAAAATTGTTGAGGCGTCGACATAGTTGAAACATCTGCAGTGTAGTTTTTTTTTATTCGTCCAGCTTGATAAATATGACATATACTTCTTGCCAAATTACTTTCTTATAGCTTACAAAGTTTGCACGAATTAATGTTAAATGACTTGTATTTGCTGATTTTTACATTGGTTTAATTAATTACTGTGCTTCATTGATATTCACATTTACGTTGTAGAAGATAAGAAGCATTTTTGAACTAGCATCCACACAAATGTGCTTTTTCAACATGAAAATCTAGCAGCGTACAATATTTGCATTTTGCCAACATTTTGCATAAATCGTTGTTATGCCATAATCTTCGATTGAAAATCAATTGAAAATGGTTGAGAAACATTTTGTACATATAAAGCTCTAGCAATTATAACAATGCTACTCGCAATTAATAAATGCGATATAAATACAAAAATGGAAAAACATGATGAGAAAACTGAAGCCGTTAATCAAATAAAACACCAGATCTTTTACTTGGATAAGCAACGGAATTGAGAACTATTCTATAAAGTATTGAGTTTTGAGGTAAAATAGCATCCGCATGGGTCAATTACCCATCCCGTCCACCGCGGCCGCTAGAGTCCATTGTAGAGCGGATGTTACCCTTAAAGTTCATCCATCAAGTTCAGGCCCTTAAGGTAGCTCAGAATCTTTTTGAATGAATACCTGATTCTCGTTGTGGCCGGGCAGTGGCAGAAGATAAGCTCAACTGTCTCGTCATCCTCCAAACATAGCTGGCATTCAGTCTCTTCAGAGAGTCTGATTCTGTGCAGGTAATTTCTGAGTTTGCAGTGACCTGTAAAGACAGAAGTTATTACCTTGATATTTTTACGATCAAATTCTAGTAGTTCCTGGGTTCCAATGTTGGACCAGATTCTGCTGCCCCCATACATTGATTTGCTGTTTAGCAACCGTAGGTGCTATGCCAATGGCAGGCTCTGGTCCCTGAAAAAGCTCCGCAGCACCCTTTTTTGCAAGGATGTCTGCTTCCTCATTACCATGAATGAGTGAGTGCCCAGGTACTCAATTTAAGGACAGGTTATTTGCCGTCCCCACTGTGTTTAAGGTATTTTTACAGCTCCAGATCAGCCTCGAGTTGCATTTATGCGCCTTTAGTGCTTTCAGCACCGCCTGACTGTCCTAAAAATTTTTATTGATTTATGTCTGAGGTTTTTATTCAAAATCTGTCTAGCACACATCTCAATGGCGTAGATTTCAGCCTGAAAAATCGTTGCGTGTTGTCCAAACTTGTAATATTTCCTAACTCTATAAAGTAGTCAGCAAGTACTGACTAGGGTTTTCCACGTTATATTTGCAAGGTCGCATAATACTGCCAACTCGATATCTAACAAAAAAAATATTCAAATTTCACTTTTTTGAAGGTAACTTTTCTTTTAAGTTTTTTTTCGTTTTTTAGTTTTGGGCTTCTCGTAATTTATTTTTCCTTATAGATTCTTTTAATTCAATGCGTTTCTTTTTTTTTTGGAATACCAGTTAAAATGCAGTATTGCATTTTCTTATCGTTTTGGTATTGATTCTAGAGTAACCCTTCGAAAAGAGTCTGATTTCTTGTTGAGTCACGATACTTAAGGCTAAACAACTGTTGATCACATCACTAATAAGAACAGAGTTGCTGTTAAAAATATCATAGCCATGAAAAATATATTTCGAATAGGCGTACCCCGGTAATTTGGAAGCTACTTATAATATTTTTATATAGGCGCGAGGACATGTTTTTCCTGTAAGCTTAGCCATGTCAGAAATAGAAGCAAGTTTACCCACGTTTTCCGGAGTCTTCATCTATTCATTTATAGCCGTGTTATAACCATAAAACCCATTGGATCAAGTGGCTGCATCTTATGACTTCTATGAGGATTAAATATCTATGCCATTATCTCTCACTATCTGAATTAGAGGAATATAGATACAGTGTTTATCACATCAAAGGCTAGTAAGTAGCCCCAGTTCCGGTGTGCTGAGTCTGAATGGGTTTTTGTTAGTGTTTAGACAAAGGTTCGGCCAAACTTTTAGCTAGGTGTTGTCCAGAAGTTTGACTCCAGAGGGATTTCTGGAGCTCATTTCTAATGTGGGTTTTCGTAATACCCTGAGTTGGTTCTGATTCATAGAAGTGACCACTGGGCCCTAGTTTGGGCAGTTGGTCAGCCACCTCATCATATTTAACTCGAGAATGCCCTGGTACTCATCTGAGTTTGTTTATCATAACCAGCCGCACTATATTATTTAAGCGCTCCCATACCAGCCTAGACTCCAAACTATTTGCGTTTAGAGCACTCAGCATAGCTTGGTTATCAGTAGATATATAGATGTTAGCTCCTTCCACCGCTTTCTTGAGATTTTCTTGGACACAAACATGTATGGTAAATATCTCTGTCTAGCCAATAGATTACATAATGTATAAACCTTCCGGCAGTATGAATGCGGAAACCCAATCTTGCTTTTTAAAAGAAGGAAACTTTCTTTAACTACATTCAAATGTTATTAAACTTTTGCGTCAGTTGGTTAAACGCTGAGGTGGCGTAGTGTCACCTGTATTAAACTATTAAACTGTAGTTAGAGTTTAATAATAAGATATTGTTTCGTTATAGCAAATTGATACAAAGTTACGATTCTCCCTACAATATTCATTAGTAATATTGTGAGTACTATTTGTTCAAGTCATCCGAGCACATCCGGGAATTCACTTATGCAGTCTGCACAGGACCGATATTACTTCATATTAGATTAGCTGAAGTCTGGTTTAATTCAACACGAGTACGAAGTGAATTGCAGCAGACAGTGCGCTTCCACCGTCTTGTTACTAATATATACGCCCCTTGCAACGCGAAGACCGCGGAGACATAATGTTGTAGCAGGCAATATTAATAGGGGCGTGATAAAACGATTTCACGCCGTCTGGGTTTGTAGCCTTGCCCTTGCTCCGTGGCAAAGTGAATATATTATTACGTCGCGAGTTAGGAAAAATGTAGAAAATGCTAACGGCCGCGTCGAGAATGCCCAGTAGTAATTTTATCGGAGGGATCCGAGGCTCCCCGCGGAGCGAAAGTGGATCTGATCCTAGGCCGCTCTTGGCAAATTGGATGCCAAACAACAGAAATTTGTTCCCCGATTAATCGAGTCGTTTCGGAAATTATCCCTGCCGGAACAATTTAATCAAGAATTTATTAAACTGAGGGAACGATTTATCTAATTCCATCAACAGGCTAGTCCAATTTCCCCAAATTTATATCTAACTTAGATCGAATCTGCTCGATAGATACAACACTTAATTTCGAGAGAAGAAGAATCCCCCGAGATTAGCCAATCTATCTTTGCGGACGCAGAGACTTAGCCGGCGGGGCAAGGTGACCTGGAAGGCCGCAGTTTCGTTAATCTTCGCTGAAGGGCGGGCCTAGTAACTAAGGAATACACCCGGCTTTACTTAAAAAAAGGAACTGAACGGAGAAAGATTGAGGTGATAACGGATAAGTCTTTCTTACGTTGAAAACATGGAACAGGAATTCGCTCTAAATGTTAATTTATATGCTAACTTTACGTGTAAATCAACGAACCGTTAAAGGAGAAGAGCGCATAATAAAAAAGGGAGGTGGAATGGAGGTAATTAGCAAAATCGGGATTTATATTCTCTATTTTTTCCAATTTGTCTTATTATAATGAAATTAGGCTTAGCCAGCAGTTTAATGAAGTTATGTTATTTCTCATTAACAACCAGCCTGGTCTTCGTTTTACAAATGCACTTTCACCTTAAATTGTCATTATAATATAATTAACAGAAAGTCAGAATACGTTAAGTTTCATGGTGCGTCAAATTACACAAGCGCTAGAGAAGAAGCATAAAATTAGAAGGTACCTCCAAAAACGGAACATTATTATTTAGTGGAAAATACAATCTGAACCAAAATCTTCAACAAGTTGATTCGGAACCTGGAAATACAAAAATACATGATAATCTGGGAGCATGTACGCGGCTATAATATACATTTTACATAGCACGTATGGGTATGGAATACGCTATTTTTTTGCTGCAAAATTCTTCGAAGATTGGCGAATTTTCAGTTTTTCTCAAGAAAATACCAATACAAAAAAAAAAACAAGAAAGAAGTATAAGTTTTGTGCATTTTAATTTTTTTCATATTTATTATTGAAATGTTTGAGAATTTCAGACCTTCAAATTCGAAAATTGCGAAACTTAGTAAATATATGTAATGCGCATTTTTTGCTGTGATTCCCTCTAAGTAGGTTAAATTAACTATTGTGTATTCATCTATTTTTTAATTTGAATTTATCACTGATTAAATATGTGGTGTTGCACGAGCTCATAAAAAAAAATATGGAGCGACGAGAAAATGCCTGTAGAATGGGTAAAAGGAAAGATTATAACAGCACATAAAAAGGTGACAAACAGATATGTAATAACTATAGGGGAATTACGTTATTGAATGTTGCGTATAAGATCTCGACATCAATTATCCAGGAAAGATTGGCGAGGAGAGTGAAAGGTATAGTAGGGCAATATCAATGTGGATTCATTAAAGGAAGATCAACAACAGATGCGATTCACATAGTTAAGCAAATACTGGAAAAAAGTTTACAACATAAGATGAAGGTAGAAATGCTCTTCATAGACCTTAAACAGGCTTTCGACTCAATTAAAAAAGAGAAATTAATGAAGGGTGAAACAAAGTTCTTTACAATCAACACAGGAGTTAAACAGGGCGATTCACTCTCGGCAACTCTCTTTAATCTAGCGCTGGAATATGTGATGAGATGACTATAAATTTGAGCAGGTGGATAGATTCAAGTACCTAGGAGTAATGTTATCAAAAGACAGAGACATTAAAATAGAAATTACAGAAAGAAAAATGATAGTAAATAAAGCTTACCATGCTAATAAAAAACTTTTAAGAAGTAAGCTACTTACAAAGAAAACTAAATTAACATTTTACAAAACATTGATAAGATCGACGATGACAGGAGTATAGAATAAGAAGGAATGATGAAATATCACAAGAATTGGGGGGGCGAGGACATAGTGAGAAGAATTAAAAGGCAGAGAATAAAATGGCTGGAACATGTGTGGAGAGCAGGACCGGGAGCAGTAATATATACGATGTTGGAGTGGGAACCGGGAGGCAGAAGAGCAAGAGGAAGACCAAAAACACGATGGTTGAAAGAAGTGGAAGAAGATCTGAGAGAGGCTGGATTTGTCAAATGGAAGAAGAAGGTGGAGGACAGAAACTTACGGAGACAAATAGTGAGAGCGATTTAGAGGAAGAAAATGGGGATTGATCCACCCCAATTTGAAATGGATCTAGACAGCTTATATAAGCGGCACAACCCCACAAGGGGTGTTAAGCCATCATATATATAATTGCAAAGGATTTTATTTATTTTTTTTTTGTGGGAGGAAAAGTGCATTATGCACTTTCGAGGGAACTAAAAACCTTCCTCTCGGGCAAGATTCCTCCTCGGTATGGTTTTTAACGCGTCCAGCCATATCTGGCTTTTGGGTAATCAGAATAGTTTTTGCGAAAACGAAGGCCCTATGCCATGTGTTTGAGCCTCGATTGATGTAGTGAATGGTGCCTAAGAAACATGAATGATTTACCTTAGCGTACAGGGCACTGATAAAATTCGATTTCAAATAAACTGTGGCCTACAAGACTCTCTACCCTGCAATCCAAACATCTGATGTATAACTTTTTTCTGTAATATAAACACCCGGTACGCATGTCTCGAGCAACCCCACGCAATCAACCCAAATCTCACAGATATACATGCCTGGTAGATTGTAATCAACGCGTCACGATACACATTCTGTCCCAAGACCCGTACGGCGTATAACAAACATCCCAACTTCTTGCACAAATCTATTATATGTGGCTCCCATGACAAATCTGGTACGCAGCCTAAAAATTTTGCTGTTTTGTTCTGCGGAACTGGCATCCCAGACAATCTTACCAATAAAGAGCTGGTGGCAACTCTTGTTGAATTAAATTTAAGTAAATTGGTCTTCTTTACATTTAGTTCCACCGGATTGCCGCTAGCCCACACAAAATGGTCCTCGCGCAATCTGTTCCCTCGTACGTACGAAAGCTCTTCCAAATTGTTGGAAGCTATGACTGCACTTAATGCGTATTGGCAATCACTTAATGCGTTGATTCCTGAGACAAGTCGTTTATATATATTAGAAATAACAAAGGGCGCAAAATGGAACTCTGAGCAAGGTACTCATAAAACCACCAGTGCATCTGGGTGAGGTAATAGTCTATTGCTCCGTGATCTATGTCCGTCCTGATACAGATATCCTTAATCAATTCAGGAGTCGGACACCTGACATCAAGAGCCGCTGTTTACTTGTAGATGGCCTACCGACGGTGGACATCAGCCGGCTGAGTAGAGTGATCTTCTGGGCTACTTTATTTGCAGCAAAGCTGATGTGATCCCAGTACGTCATACGACTATTTAGATACACTCCCAGGTATCTTACAGACTTCCATGATGTGATTGCTTCTGTGTCGATCTGAAGTTATATCTGTAAAGGAATCTTACGTTCGGCCAGCAAATTGTAAGGGGTATCGAGAGAAACAGTTTCTCTAATGAGTTTTATTAAGCGGCAACAAATTCATCAGATTTTTATGTACACTTAAATAAATACCTTATATATTACGAGAACATAGGCTAATGAATGATTCTGCATTGTGATGAAATTCTATCAAAAATAATTCCACATAGGATCATTGTGTGAGCACAACACATGAAAAATCTAGAAGGATGCATATGAAATATTGTTCTATAAAAGTAAAAGTAAAACGACACCGTAATGGAACCACAAGGTCACGTGTTACGTATAACACTGAAATACTAAAAATTCTATCACTGATTAACCCAAAGTTCAATCTACTCTTAGAAGCTTCATAGAAAGGTTGTTTAATATTACAGACGCTCACAAGATGCATAAAGGTCAAACAAATTCCTTTTAAAATAGAGCGCAAATAAAAACTCCGCGAAGAAGCTTTGATGATACAACTTGTTTCGAATACCAAACGACAGTTTCAAGTTTCCATTAGCTGCATTCAGTTTCTGGCAGTTCACTTTTCGAACTTCGACTGGAAAGGAACGTTTACTGCGACAAACACTTCAGATTATAGTTCACGCGGACTTTTCCGAGATACTTAAACTAGTTGGTAAAGAAATAAAACACTTTACTTTAATTTTAAGGGTAGGTATAAAAAAAATCACTTTGTGTTGAGAAAATACAAGGTTAATAACTTTGGATTGTCTGCTTTTACATAAAAGCAATTTTAAATTTTGTTATTTAGGTGCTATAAGTGCAAGTGAAACAAAGAAATTGTATGGAATCGCACGGTTAAATAAATTTTGTTTGTGCATGGTATCTCATTATCCTAACTACACTGGAGCTTATTATACTTTATATGGCCCTAACTTTTCTCACCCACGAACGCGCATAAGCTTATCTGTGTGAATTTAGATTCGCATTATGATGTTATCCATTCAAATTGATCCACTTAGCTTATCTTGGCTCCAAATTCGCTTGTAATATCAGTATAAGCAGAGTTTAGAGCGACCCCAAATATCATAGGCTTACTTCAAAATCGTTAAGGGGTTTCAGAGGTATAGTAGGTTATATGACGTATAACAAAGGTTATGACTTTCATACTATAATTTTACTGCTAGAAGCTGTCAAGTTTGTGAAAACCGGCTAATAATTGAGATTACTCTAACATATTGTTCACTAGACTAACAGAAATGCTCCTTATTTCATTTTTAATAGAGTCAAGTAAATCTTTAAATCGAAGAAATATTGATTGTTTGAAATAAATTTGTCGTGAAAAAATGAAATTTTTTTAACAAAAAAATATGCTTAAGGATATCTGTTTTTTTGGCTTAAATAATCTTTTCCATTGATGCAAATACATCATTATCTGTTCTTTCAGTCTGTAAGCGAATTGGATGCTAACTTTTGAATTTACTTGAGTTTACACAGCTTTCCTCAAACAAATATGTAATATATAAATGTTTCTGCCTTGTATAGATACAGGAAATCAAATTCGGAGCCTCAAAAGTTATTATTTAAGTTACTCCATTTCCCGAGACGTAAGTGTTTATTTTGTAAATCGTTTGCCGGAAAGTTACGGTTAGATAAGTTGTATGGGCCACTTCAATTCCCTCGCTAACTAGCAATATACGGAATAAATTGAATCAAATTGGCTTTTTCCAATAAACCCTGCTGTTCCTGCGCGAGGCGCCCACGTTTGCGCTACGTTGTAAGACATCAATGAGTAATTTGGTTGGGCTTGCAAAAAACTGATACATTGATAATGATGTCGTGACGAGCAGAATTTATGAGCAAAAATTTTAATATTTACGACGTGATTAGTGCATAAATCGGAAGTGCTCTTGCACCACTAATAGTCTACCTTGCTCTCGTAAATTTCAAATAAGGTAGTCATTAAAATATCAATTTAAAAACTGATCGGCAATAACGTTATGAATTACTGCTCTTAGAGCTTTTTGCAAGTTTGTATAAAAAAACATGAAGTTCAACTCATACTCACTACCAAAAAATTTGAAAATAGTTATTACTAAAGCGGACAACTTTCCCGTGCGCTTCGCAGGCGGATGTACGGAAGGTGTATTTCGGCTGTGAGTTATTCGAAATTTTCGACCTGCTTTAGCAGCGGAGCAATATGTTCGAAGTGCTGTATCTACGTTGTATGTTATAAATATAATGTCGCAGATACGTTGATTGAGAAGATGACTATTATCAGACGCAATAAATAAGATTATTAAGTTAAGAATTTATTCCATTCAGTTTTGACTATTTTTAGCTGATATAAGCAATAAACAATCTGATAGTTTCGTAGTTTCCATGGAAATCATCCCTCGCGTCGCCTACTTTCATGGCCGCAGTTGATTTTTGTTACAAATTTCATTCTTTTGGCGATAAATCGAGAACGGATAGAGATATTAAGATGCAGTTTTCACTGAAATTTCAACAATTTAATTTAGCTTGTGTCACTGGTAATTATATAGCACGGTTACATTTAATTTTTTCTTGAAATTCACCAAAATATGTTATCACTACAGAAAACACCATGTAGTTTACCTATTTCAAACTAAACGCTAGAACGACAATTTTTCTAGAAAAAACCCATGAAATGCTCAATCGAACGAGCCCAAAAATTTTCAGATTGGTTGAATGGTTCAGGAGATATTAAAATTTACATATTGAACAACTGATTGGCTTCCCCGCTCCTTAATATGGCAGATATGAAAAAAAAGTCATTAAACAAAATAATCAACTCAGCTATCGAACGGTCCATTCAAAACTATAGCTCAACCTGCAATTTTCTGAGATAATACTGATTTTATGATTGAACATAGCAGATACGTGGCCTAGCGGTAAAATTTCGAACATTAAAATAATTTTCGGATATTTCTGGTGGCCACATTGGTCATGTATTTGTTAGTCCCGAAGCTCTAGGCATAGCAGTTTCCGAGATACAGCCGGTCGCCACCCTTACTGAATCACGCGGTACAAAAAACGAAGTTAACTAGAGCAAAATAAAAAATGTTACAAGCCTATAAAGAGCTGATCGATGAGCGCTTTGTTTCACTTACTTTAAACATCGCAGTCAGCGTTTCTTATTTATCTTATTAACCGCTGGACAGAAGGACAAGAATTCCTATTTTTCACACTGTTGTACGTACTGAAAGAATATGATAGCCCGATCAGTTCTTGAATCAGAAATGTGTTCCAAAATGCAAAACAACGTAACTTTTCAGAACTAGCGATTTTTTTAAAGTCCATATACAGTTGATATTATCGATATCGATTTCTAATAGTTTTTATATTAGTAATTATAATTATTTTTAATGCAAAATATTTTTCAACCTGTTTGCAGTTACTTAGTAAATAAAAATACATATTCTAGGTACGTTTTGATGCCGATTTTGCGTTCGTTGATTTATTTTTTTCTACAGAACATAGAACCAATGCCAGAAACGAAAAACAGGAAACAGCATAAATACCCGATGCGTCCCTTTGGAAATACATCGCCCGTTGTGATAGTATAAATTATTATTTAGTATTCTCAACCCAAACTTGTTTAAATGAAGTAACAATAATGGTTTGCAGTCTGCAAGGAAGGATTCAAATTGCATTAATTTATGGAGCCAAAGTCAATGTGGACGACGAACTGCCGCTACATTTAACGAAATCCGGATAAGTTCATATGCCATAGGTATGTCCTAAATCTTATTGCTAAATTTACTGAAACAGAATTTGTTGCAAATGTAAAACATAAGCAGCCGACAATTTTAAATAAAGCCACTCAAGTCAAAGTGTTAGGCCATATCGGCATAAATTCTAATACTTCATTTTGCCAGATTTCTGCAGCAACTGGAATTTCCTTTGGTTTCTGTTCATAAAATTTCAAAACCTCATGAATTCTCTCCTTATAAATTGAAAATATGTCAAGAACCAACTGAAGGCAATTGTGACAGAGGAGTAGATTTGTAAACAGATTATTACCACGATTAATAATAACAACACATTTGTAAGAAATATCCACTTCAGGAATCAATGTGCTTTTTATTTACATGGATTTGCACATAAACATAACGGCAGATATTGGAGTAACGAAAACCTTCATTTGTATGTAGAAAGTTACAGTCAGTATCTTGAAAAATATAATGTATGCGCGGGCATTGTTTTTCAATCGAAATCTAAATGGTGATTTATTTTTGGATATGTTGAATAATACAATCAATCCGCTATTTAATAACACTCTCTCAAATCATCTGGATAGAGATTGCAATATCTTACTTGATAAGCATGCATTACATTTGCAAAAAAAAATGGGGCTCTTTCTCAATAAATTCTTCCAGCGCGGTAGTGGCTAGAGATTATACTTCCAAATAGCTGGCTAGGACGAAGAGGACCTATAGAATGGCCAGTCAGATTGTCTAATTTGACGTCAGTAGACTGTTTTTCTATGGTATTACTTAAAGTCTGTTTATGAAAATTTACGCCGCAGTTTGGAACAATGGCTATAACCATTGGTTATTTTTTTGAAAAAATATGTTTGAATTCTTAAATAACTTAAAAATGAAAACAAAAACATTTTAAGCAGTTGAGTTAGATTAACTAGCTAGAAATAGGAAACAAAACAAGATTTTCTTAAAAATTTCGAAAACGAATCAATTTAAAAAAAACTAGGCGCCAAAATGTTGTCTTTCAAAAGACTATTAAAATGAGGTATTTCGCGATCCCCTCTCCATTTAAGATTTTTATGAGAGAGCTCCCGGCGACAGACGGTCAAATAAAAGTAAATTTTTATATCAAAACTTGTCCCTCTACGATATCTAAACAAAATGAGACAGAATAATCTTTTACCATGCAGTTATTATTAAAGAAAGGTGATTTTAATTAATTACTGGCAGTTCTCTATTACACCGATATAAAGGTTTCTGTAAACCAAATAAATACATCTACCTTATATAGTGAATTATACACTCCGCCAAAAAAGTATCGCATAAACTAAAAAAGGGCACCAAGATATTTTTATACGTTCACAAAAAGTTTGCCTCGTGTATGTGAACTATAAAAACACTAACAAAATAATGGAACTTAGCGTTTTCACTTTTTTTTTTTTCTAAAAGAACACATTTAGAAAAATGCATATGTGTAAGGTTTGTTCAGTTGTTTATTGAAAGTCTTCCTATACGGACAAATTTTAAAGTGCGAAGTCAGAGTTCTGTACCAACGCTTTTAAAACTAAAATGAGCAATTTAACTTCAGAACAAGTGGCTGCTATAGTTGCTTTAATCGAAGATGGACGATCTCAAGCATACGTTGCTAATTTGATGAACATCAATCAGTCAAGTGTTTCTAGAGCCGTAGCCAGATATAGGGAAACAGGCATTTACAGTAGAAGACCTGTACCAGGTCGTCCAAGATGTTCTACTCGCCAAGATGACCGCTATTTACTACTACAAGCATTACGTCGAAGACACGTAACTGCGAGACAATTGCAGAACGACTTGGCTAGAGTCAGAAATACTCGTGTGAGTACTCAAATTATTCGGAATAGGTTACGACAGAGTGGATTAAGAGCTAGAGTAGCTGTAACAGCCCCTCGTCTCACTAGGAACCACCGAGTGGCTCGCTTAAGGTTTGCCAGAGAACATGTAAATTGGAACATTAATGACTGGGCCAATATACTATTCACAGATGAGTCAAGATTTGGTCTTTACACCTCAGATAGGCGTATCTCAGTGTACAGACGAGACGGTGAGCGCTATTCGCAGTGTAATATCAGACCTAGACCTAATTTCGCTGGTGGCTCTATTATGGTTTGGGGAGGCATCTGTTTAACAGGTCGTACAGAGTTAGTACCAGTAGACAGAGGTACACTGACTGCCCACAGGTATATAACGGACATTTTAGAAGAACATGTAGTACCATATGCGCCAATTATAGGAAACGAATTCATGTTAATGCACGATAATGCACGACCGCATGTTGCAATAATCGTCCAGGAATACCTTAACGATGTTGGTATTCCAGTTTTAGATTGGCCTGCGGTAAGTCCGGACATGAACCCTATCGAGCACGTGTGGGACCTCCTTCACAGATGGATACGAACCCAAAATGTTGCCCCAGCGGACCTGCATGGACTAGCAAATGCTCTCCGTGACGAGTGGGAGAATTTGGATCAGGTTTATATACGGAGGTTAATCGAATCTCTGCCAAACCGTATGCGAGCTGTCATAAGAGCCAGAGGTGGCAATATTCAGTATTAAAAGCTACTGTTATGACATTTTTCTTTCCAAAATTATGATTTCTTGTTTTAATAAAAATCTCAAGTATGAGTTCTTGTTTTTATTTGGCCTGTATTTTATTTAAACAATCATAGAAATTATATCTTACAGCGCATTAAAGTATATTTACAACTTTATGCTACAAACAAAGATTATGCGATACTTTTATGATTCAAAACTAAATTATGCGATACTTTTTTGGCGGAGTGTATATATTTTTTTAAAGCAATTAATAACACAACAATTATTTTAAATCTCAAGGAAATCTCCTTGTTTTTCCTTTTTAAATATTTATTTAACCGTTTCTTTCTTGTAGATAGTACTTCTTTGAACGAAAAAAGTGTAATTTTAATAAAGTTTTGCACCCCATATACAGTTACCACCGAAATTTAATAAATAAGTCGCGGTACTTTCGCTTTTGCTACAAATCCAATATCACTGGCGTCACAAACAAACATTACACAAATAGGAAGATGTAATATCGCCTATACATGTGTAAGTAGGTACATATCTGAAGGGAACTTAATATCCCGTTAATTATTACCTATGACGAATATGTACTCGACGTAAATATTTGAAAGCTTAGGTGTACAGCTTAAATATTTGAAAGCTGTACACCTATGCGAAGCACGTCAGTACCTTTCCGCGTAATCTAACTGCTATTCACTCTTAATTAAAATTGTAGCATGAGGTTGCGCCAACTATTTCGTCCAGACTACCGGCATTTAACAGAAGAAAAACAAAGAACGGAAAGTTCTACGCGACCGGCGATATACGCTTCGCTAAATGAGAGCGGGTAAAAGTGCGGATTTTCCACCTTGGCTTGATGAAGTGAGCGCAACTACATAGACTCAACCGTAGGACCGTTTACATTGTGTTTTAATACCGGCAACTTGGAGCAATGTTTTGTTTGAGAGGTGTGCTTGGATCTCCTGTCATTTCGGGATGTATTTAAACACCGGCTCCGTTAATGTAGTTCACGGTGCTTCTCGGGGTATAATATGTATGCAAAATGCACCTCATCGGTGCCTTGAGTAATGCATCTACATTATAAGATCCCAAAGGAGTACAGCTGAAATTTCTAATTTTCCATTTTTTAAATTTTATTTTATGGTATATTTTTAATTTCCCAAGTGTTATAAAAAAAAAACAATTATCATGTAACTATTAAATAATAAAACTGAATTCAACAAAGTGCTTTATACAATTCCCAGCTCATAAGAATATTATTACATGCAGTCTTGAAATGAGAGAGCACCTTTGAGCTTACAATTAGAGTTATCTAGAATCCATTTTATACCATTCCAGATTATAAAGATACATTAATTTAATAGTTTTATTTACGGTTTATATAACAGTGAAGGTAATTCGGATTGTTAGACAGAAGAGAGATGGAAACATTACCATAATAATTACAACTAATAATAATATTCTCTAGTAAACATTATTTAAAAATAATAAACAAAAAAAAATGAAAAAGAAATTACTCTGCACGAATACACAAATTTTGAGCTGCGAGAATGCTCACTTCGCCGCTGTGCTATTGCGGTACATGTGGTATCGCTTCGTATATACAGTCCGAGATAACTGATTAGCCGCACCCGACTTTAACGAGTAAAATTTAGAAGACACTTTAGAGAAGCGTGTCTACGCGTTAGTTTACCTACATATGTCAAATTACTATTAGCAACAACACATTAGGCTATTCCCCGAATTTGAACTTGCTTGTGTAATCAAAAGTTTGACGAAACGTGTAATATTTAGGAGGATAAAAGATTCGCCTAACGAGAGTTTTACGCATAAAATGAAAACATTATAATACGAATACGTGTTTATTGGTTATTTCACACTAGAACGACCGAAGTAATAACATGGTAAATTGTTTTAATATTTTTTGTTGCAATGTAAATATTAAATTTACAATTATTTGCAATGTGCAATTACAAATAGGAACTGTAACTCAAACTCACAGAGGAAAACAAGGGAATAGAATGACTTTCTTTTTAAATTAGTGCATTTTTTCTAGGGCGGAAAATTTGTGCCACCCTGCGAACACGCACTACATTTTTTCTAACCATACTTTGACATATTGACCGATTACAAGTAGAACTGTCAAAACGCAGTGATACATATCCACTGTTACATTGCAACTTCTTTAAATAAATTTTCTAAACATTTTCTCAGCAGAAAATTTATTATAAATGTGAGTTAGGTAATTTCCAGCGCTTTAACACTTTCAGGCACTTGCCATCGGCTCGTTCCTGAAATTGAGTTGTGGCACTGTAAATGACACCTACCGCACTCTAATGTAAATAGCTATTCCTCCCATGTAGCCCTTATTCCGTTGAATAGTTCTGCACTATCAAACTAACATTAATTTCTGTGTACCTGTCTTGCCAGCCATTCCTAAACGTTTTCAATTAAATTCAAATCAGGAGATAGTGTCGGCCAGTCAAGGACTATGATGTTATTCGCCTGCAACCAATTTTTTACACGACGCGCTGTGTGAATGGGGCATTATCTTGTTGTAATACCCAATTTTGATGTCCCATCAACTCTGTTTCTCTGTTTTTTCATTACTTAATAACTGAATATAATTTTCAATCTTTTGCTGACCATGCAACGATGTCAGTGCTGCCACGCCATTGTAAGAGATAGCACCCCTTACCATAACCCAACCTACAGTGCTGTGCCGCCGAGATAAAATGAGCTCCTCTTTTTTTAAATCATGAAAGTAGTAGGGATATTCGTCCGGTCCATCTAAATTGAATTCTTTTTTTCATCGGTGAAGATCACTTCTTGCTATTCATTGGTCCACCCCATGTGCTGTCTTACAAAACTTAGCCTTTCTTCTTTATGTTTAGGTGTTAAATCAAGCTTCTTTTTTATTTTCAATCGCCGAATGTTAGGAAAAACTTTAATTACTCAATACTCGGACCATCCTTCCAAAGGAAATACCCCTGACGGTATGCGACAAAGATGTCGCAACCTTTTCGGCATAGAGATTAACATTCGCATAATTTGAGCTTTATACTTGCCGCCAAAGGATTAAGTGTAAAAATAATTTGTAGGATCTGGGCGTGCGCAATCATGGGCGGGTTTTTAATTCCCTTGTTTACCTCGAGATTCTGTTTGAATTAATCGCTTTTATTTTTCCTTAACGAATTTCATTACTGATTTACGCAATTAACAGAGGCGGAGACACCTATCCATCATTGGTATTTTCCATTTTTGAAAATAAGCTCTACAAGACTGTCTATTATCAATGCCCGCCATACATCTAATAATTCTCTTTTGCGCAAAAAAACCTCCCTAACAAATGTTGGCCCACCTCAAACTGTCGTCGCATAAGATAATCTACTAGAAACGTTGGCATAATAAGCTAGTGTGTTCGATTAAATACTTCAAAATTCGCATTTGATAACATCCGAAGTTAAGTTTACCGATGAGTTTGTAGTAGTGCCTCTGCGAAGTTAATTTGTCGTCGAAACATAGACTATTATTTCCAAATCTTTTGAAACAATATTTACATTGAAATGAGGTTTGTTCTGAGAATTATGGAATATGGAATATTTAGTTTCATCAACATTAAGAGGTAAATTATTTTGGGGTAACTATTTATAGCCTTTCACAAAAAATTAATACTTTTTTGACTATCTGATATATTATTACAAGATACAACTGCACTTGTATCATCTACATAAGTAGTCAAGTGGTACTCCAACAAAACATTCGTAATATCATTATCCAAAATTAAAAACAGAATTGGTTCCAAAATGCTTCCCTTATGGAAGCCTCCACTGACAGGTAAGTAGGAGAGTTTTAAAGAGGTACTTTTGCATGTTGACAGATTTTGGATATTTACAAACTGAGGTATTCCTTTGAAGAAAGGTTCGAACTATTTAGAAACAGTGCCACCTATACCGTACCAATTAAACTTTGTGATCAAATTGCAACGGTCGACATAGTCCAAAGCTAAACTTAGATCGAAAAAGATGCCCACAGGGAATTGACCGTCATCTAAACCAGATGGAACAATATAAAAAGCATGAGCAGCAACCACATTGCTATACTTGCGAGCGTACCTTAGAAGCTGTAATGATTTATTTATAAGGTAGGCAAAAATACCAATAACTCGAAAGGTCGTCCGCCTTTATCTACCATTGTTAGAAAATGGCCCAACTACATACATGTTGTACCATTGGGAAAATAGTATTGACAAAGGCTTCGGTAATGGGGAAGATGAGGCATTCGAGAAACGCTGTACTTCATATGAACAACGTCTCTCTGAACGCTAACTAAATTTGAGGTAGTGCAATGAATACAAATGATTTCCCGTCATTTATATTTATCCTCTTCTTGATTTACAGGTTATTTACACCAAGTTTGCAAAATCCTCGGCGCTCTAGATGTTAATTTTATGTGTATTCCACTTAGGTTAATTAATCTTTTACTTGGAAATATATAATCCCCTGATAATGGGTTATGATTGAAATAGATGAAGCAATAATGCGGCACTTAAGCATCTTAATGTGCACTATTGGTAATAACGCCAGCACGGCAGAGCTTTCATAAATCCAGCATGCTTTATATTTTCAACGAAGCGCACTTGTACTTGTACTTTATGCAACCGAGCAATTCCGCTATTATCGCATTCACGCCTACATTCGATATGCATAAATGCATGCGGTGTAAGAGGATATCCCTCAATTTTATACACAAACAGCTCTAGTTCACGGCTTGCGTTGCACATTTTATATCCCCGCTGTGTCTCTATTCTTCTCCTCCGCTCGAATGGTATTTTCCTTTCCCGTTATATTCAACTCCCATTGACTTCTCTTCCGAAAGACGCCCGGTGCGTTTCTAGGGAGAAACTTACATATATAACGTATCCCTATACGTTATATAGGTATAGAAGACGATACAAATGACGCCACGTTTTCGCACACAAAGTCCGTTTTATTAGGTGCGTGAAATGTTAGTGGTTCTTACGTTCGCCAGAGGGCGCAACATTTTATTTGTTTATCGTGCATTTTGTGACGGTCAGATACCTAGAAAAGCTTTCATCGTATTCAGTGGACGCTTTTATTAAAATTTATCCTCGCCGCCGCACTAACTGTCGTTCTCTTTTGGAAAGGTATTACCTTTTATAGTTATTTCCTTTGCTTGTATGCTCATGATATATTGTAAATATAAACAGTAGGCGAAGTTGCTTTAAAGTACCATACGTGGGTACAAAATCGAATAAAGCTCGCTCCTCTGTCATTTATAACAATCACAGAAATTGTGGAACTCATAAATACATTATATTTCCATGTTCTCATACTAAAAGTCCGGCAGCTTCGTTAATATATAGTACTCGTACCTTATTACTTATTGAATAATATTTTGGCGTACTAGAGTTTAATCTTTATACTGAAAATCAGTTATCCAAAATTTAAAATTTGATAATTATATATATATATTTAAGTGGTAGTGAAAAGCAATGGAATGTGAAATATTACTTACAACAGTCAAAACCGCCTATAATTTGATATTAACTAAACTGATTAGAACCTATATACGTGCGTTATAAAATAGCTAAAGCTCCAATCAACCTTAAAGCTGCAGTATACTTTGTGATATTAGTGTTAAACCCAGAAGAAATAATATCTTCTACTTGATTTTTCGGCAATGTGGTTGTCTTACATTGAGAATGAAACGATAACATTTACAAGAAATTTTATTTACATGTAGTCCAGTTTTTTGCGAGAAAAATGTTTTGTAAAGATACCGGTCTATGAGAGCGGGCTACTACAGATATTTTTAGTTATTACCCCTCCGTCTATTAGTGTTAAGTGTAACAGAATGCCTGGAATTCGAAAACGTTAAAATTATCATTATGTTAATGACTGTTAGGAATTACATTCCTTATTTTTCTTTATTTAGAATTCATTTATTATTAGTATTTATTTACCTGCATCTACTGATTACACAGAGGGGATTTTCCCATGTACCTGACATCACTCACGTCACTTCGACGTTTTATTAGGGGTATGTCCTGCGTACTTTCCAACCCTACAATTAATCATTAGTTGCAAGGTATTTGCTTGTCATAGTAATTAAGCTAGTAATAGAAAGTAATATAAGACCAACCAAATTTGTACATCAGACAGTTGCAAATACCACCCTCACGAGAAAGGTATCGACTCCAATTTTCAACTTCGTCGTGAGCGGGTTAACTTGTATTACGTTTAATTTGCTTGTAAGGCAATCGACAAATTGTACATATTTTGATTTAAAGTAACCTGTGTAAATATAGTGTAAATAGTGACCACACGTGCCTTTTATTTACAACGGGTTAGAATTGCAAAACGTAAGTCCTTCAAACCAGGAGGAGTTCAAACAGCAACTTTGACAGGGGTAGAATTGTTGCCTGCTGAGATCTTGGTTTGTCCTATCGTCAAATTGGCCGCCGTGTTAATTGTATTGCAATGACGGTAACGCGTGTGTGGACAGAAGAAGGTAGAGGCATACGAAGAAGATCAACTGGTCAACCGAGAGTCAAGATATGCGCTTAAGACTAGCTCTACGCGACCGTTCTGCTACTACATGCCAAATTGGTGACCAATGGTTTGGAGAAGAAGGTAGACCTGTTATTATGCTTACACTATATCGCCACATTTGAGCCTTTGGACTTTTTTAACACCGTCCACGACTAGTGCTTCTTTGACTGTTAAATTTTCCTTTTTAATTTTTAATACAGAAATTGCCTCATATTAATTACAATGATTAGCAGAAAAGCATTTATTTAATCACTGTCGTCAACGTTTGAACTGGTGCAGAGAACGGTAGCATTGAGAAGCAGAAAGTTATAATGTCGTCTTCAGCGACGAATCGCGATTTTGCCTAGGTATGCACGATGGCCGTCGAAAGGTAAGGCGTTGCCGTGGAGAGCGACGTGATATTAAATTTGCTGTTGATAGGCATGTACACAGGACTGTTGACGATTCGAGACAGTATGAAAGCTGCGTGTTATGTTGATGACCAACCATATCTATGTTGCCATCCACACGTCCCTTTTCAGCAAAACAATACACGTCCCCATATTGCTCGTCGAACTATGAACTTTCTCCCAGAAGCAGGCGTTAATGTTTTGCCGTGGCTATCCCGTTCACGAGATTTAAATCCCACCGAACATGTGTGGGGTATGATGGGGAGGAGACCGTCCACTATGCACCATCCTCCACAGACTCTGGCAAAATTAATCCACGAATGGCAACTTGCTTGGAACGAGGTGCAACAAGTAGACATCGATCATCTCATTCTGTGGATGCCTAGACGTGTACAGGAGTATATTGAGAAGGAGATATTTCTTTCCTTCTGGTCGCACCGAACGAAGGCAGTTGGTCTTCAATTCCTATCTCCATTGGTACTATCCACTTCCCGTTGTTTTCCTTTTATGGCGTACGTTGCCCATTTTCGTCCCATTTAGACTAAGTTTTTCGACAGGTGCCTATTCTTTATTTTCTTCAGAGCCGGAGCCAACCGGATATAACGTTACCGGCGCATATTGACAGACAATGTTGTGGTCGCAACACCATTCCCTTTCAGGTATAGGCAATAAACGTTTGGATTATCATCACATAGATGCTGGCTTAAGACTGCTCCTTTCCACCCTACTCAGTTCAGATGGAGTAAATGAGCAGGCTAACGATACCTCCCCTTTTTCTTGCCTTTTCGAAAGCGTAGACGCTCAGCGTTGGTGCACGGAAATACATGAATACATAAAGCATTAAAAAAGAATACCTGGCTTTCATCCAGGAGGCTCGGGTTCAATTAGCGGTATCCAGGAGCGGTGCTAAACCAGCGGCGATGTCTTCTTGGATAATCCAGACGTTTACTGCGTATACCTGAAAGGGAATGGTGTTGCGGCCACAACATTTTCTGTCGATATACGCCGGTAACGTTATACCTGGCACCTCCACCAAAGTGTCATGTAACCTTCGCCTTTAAAAGGACGCATCAACAGCTGATCAACTTATGGCATGGCAAGGCATTATGGGTACCTTTAAAACATTGTGTATTACTAGCCCGTTTTGTAAACATAAGTACGATTTACTTTCTCTGTTTGCACTATTGCATCTGTCGTTAAGGCGTGTCTGGTCTAGATACGTAATTTTACTACTGCAATTAGTCGATAGAGGCGGCACTTTGCAAGCATCTAATTTTTATTAATTAAAATTAAATATTTCTACTTGTTCTACATTTGTTTTCGATTTATTTTTTCATGAAAGTGCTTAAAATTAATTTTCAGATTTTCCTATAGGGCCATTTTGAAATTTCTACGAAAAATATATTTTCGACTTTTATTAATAGTCACAAATCTCGCTATAGGAAGAAACTATAATTATTTTATGACCTATAAAGTCAACTTGCACACTTATAAATGCAATATGGGTGGTGTATATGTCGGGGGTGTAGCTTGTGCAACTCGCTTAACTCGTAAAAGATTATTAAAGGGTACTAACGTAATGGTGGTCGGAGGTCTATTGCAGTTATAGTCTTTTAACGATTATAAAAATAAAAGATAAAGTCCGTTACAGGGATTAGTAAAAACACAAATTTAGTGTTTTCTCAGATTTATTAATGGATGGACCCTGTATTTTAGGTAAATATCGCAAAGGACTATTATTATGCTTTTATCTTTGTTAAACATTCCCTATATCCAAAATTATTAGTTTTTGAGATATTTTCATTTCTATATCAAAGTATTGATGAGGTAGGTATTTAAATGTTTACTAATAATTATGAGTTGGCGGTGACTTCTTTCTCAAGAACTGACAGTTTATCATTATTGTCTGTGAATTCAGTGGCGTGGTACATTTGTTGCTATTGTAAAGAATCTAAACTAGGGCGAAGATGAATTCTAATCGTGATGAAATGACAGATATTATATGGGTATTCGGAGAATGCAATAAAAACGCATCACTATCAGCAAAACTTTGACATGAACGCTTTCCTAAGAGACGACAACCTACAAAATCAAGTTTCGAAAAATTGATGGATCGGTTGAACACCACTGGTTCGCTTAAGTATGAAAAGCGTGAGCGAAGAAATACTACTGCAACAGAATTATTTTATAAGCTTGCCTACTAAAATGTGACAAAATACACACTGACAGTTTTTCCATAAAAAATGTTTGTTTTTTTAAGGGCAATGGTCCGGTAAAACCGGAAGTGATAAAAAAAATTATAATATAGGTTGAATAATTGGAAATTTACAGTACACATACATTTCAAATTTTATAAAAATAAATATCTACAAATAAAAAAGTTATGGGACGGGACCTATGAGCTGGGGCACCCGATATACTCAAACTTCTCCAGCTGTGCGTTTAAATGAAACTACTTACACATTGCGCATCAGGGTTTTCACTAAAGTCGAATCAAGTGGAGTGGACAAATTGAATTATTTAATAACCCCACGCTTAAGAATATCCCTATAACTACTTTATTGTATGCATTGTATTTTATAAGGACGCAACTCAATTGATATAAGTTTTGCACAAAATGTATCGTCGATTCGTAATAGCAAGCGAAAGAGAAACTACATAATGAAAATTCACGAGTGTTTCTCAATTTGTACATTGAGATTGTACCAGAAATAAATTCAAACCTTAAATTTAATAAAGGAGTAAACTGTTGTGCAGCAACTAAACTACACACTCCAACATTGTTTCAGATCTTATTTTATGTAATCTCGCTTTAATAACAAAATAATTTACCTTTTCTTTTGGTTAAATAATGTTATTTTGAAAATATGATATGTGAAGCTAAGTTATAATATATTAATAAGTACTATTAACATTAATTTGCATGAACCCTGTTTGAGACTCAGTCAGGGCTTTCTAACCCAATCGTTTTAATTAATAAACTGCCTAATAAGAGCAAATTCATACACTCACATCAAGTATGCACCTATAACCTTCTGAATTCCTGCAATCATTCTGTGGATAATAAAAATTTATGTGTGCTATTTTAGCGCAAAGAATGCATCAGTTTGATTTCATTCCTTTCACTGCGGGAGTACAACGGAATTGTCTCTACAACGAATATATCGTCGTCACCTTTCATTAAAGTGGAGTGTTCCATTATTTATATTTTTCAATTATCAGGTTCCCTAAATATTGATTTTCGACCCCCTATGGTGTTCCATCAAGCGCAACAATCCCCACTTGAGGGGTCAAATGATATGTCTATCGATTATGCGCTCCCTAGAGTTATGAGGAAAAATCGAGCAGACTAAATTTAAATCACCTCCGAAATGAAAGCCGTAATGTCGTCCTAAACCTGATAAATTGTTAAATTATCGTATGCATTATCTATACTCGTAATTCATAAATAGATTTGAATCAATTAAATATTGCTGTATAACGTGTTTATTTATATCTGTATATAATATTCGAATCAATAAAATTCTAACAATTTAACGAATGAAATAATTACAATCGAACAACAGAAATTGTGTTGCAAATTAATTGCGGTTATTCAAAATCTCGTGCGTATATTTCTAAGAAATTCAGTATTATAGCTATCGTAAAAGTTAAAAGCTGTATTTTTCGAAGTTAATGTAAACTTTATGACATCGCAGAGATCATTTTATATCGAAGATAGATATTTATCGAATAAGAAGTTTCCCCAGTTTTAAATTAGACCTTCATCACGGTTCCCGCTTCACATAAACTTAAATCGGGCGAACTTCGTAAATAGATTTGCTCCGGGGGCAGGCAAGTTTACGATCGGGTCCGGGCGACAAAATACAAACGTAAACACATAAAGACGGCCGTCCTTCGTATGGGCGCTGTGCGTGTACAATATCGATTATTACAAACACGATTTTTTACTCACCGATATCAGATGATCCACCCCATGTTCCTTGTTGTGCTTGCTTCGCCAGCTTGCTGATAGCGTCGACGTATAATCGGGAAGCGGCAGCAGCACCTGAAATAAATATAAATCACCGATAAAATTTATAGTTCCTCACCAAACAGTAAAAATAATTAATTGCCGGAGGAGAGTAAAAGTGAGTTTACTTTCCAAAAAAAAGGGGATGCTGCAAAAAGTTTATAAGGGTTAAAACACTTTATATATATATATAAGATCTATAAGTTATCTTGCCAGAAGTACCTACTTTTTTAGTAGGTCATAAAATAACTTGGAGATTGCACATCCATGACTCTGCACCCAAATATATATATATTATGTGAAATATCTTTAAAAAAATGGAATTCATGTATATAATTTTTAAGCAATAATCAATAACACAAGTAAATACACTGCGTAATTAAATAACATCAGATATATATCTCACAATTTTCCTTTTAAATTAGAAATCTGGAAACCGACTAATGCTAAGTTGATACAAAGCAACAATAAAGCACCAAAACTATTTCCTGCTTGCTGTTTAAAACAGAATAGGATTTCAAAATACGTTGAAAGAGTTACTTGTGAAGGCACTGTTAACTCGGACATGTTGGCAACCAGCATGGGTGTTCCACAGGGTTCAATTATGGCCCTTATTCTTTTCATTCTATACATCAATGACTTAGGTCTAGGTCCATTATCCTAACTCAACACCGTCTATATTCTATGCGGATGATTTTGCTCTGATAGTCCCTTTTAAAAGTAAGAATAATTGTGTGGAAACTAGTTTGGAAGCCAATATTACAGCAGTGCTGCCTATTTCAAACATGATAATTTTATTTTCACAACTGGAAGAATGGTATTGCCAGTTAGGGTGACCGTTTCATGGATTATATGATCAACATCCTAATTGGAAACCTCATTGTGAAAACCTAATTAGTAAGCTTATATGTTCTTGAAATATTAACTTATTTTTTTTTTAAATTTTACAAGTTTCATTCCAAATGCGAATACGCACAGTAAAAATGCACGAAGCAAGAACGTTCCGCGTGCCTTTTTTAAAACATAAAATAACTGCAGATGGTCCACATCGCATTGGACCAAAAATTTTTAATAAATTACCAGAGTATATAAAAAATACCAAAACCATTAATTTATTTAAAAAGACACTCAGAGAGTGCTACTACACCCTATTAGAATTCTTATACTAGTTTTATGTGTGTGTTTAGTCTTTAGCTTTAAGTGGTTAATTTATTTTTCTGGTTCCTATGTTTAACTATTTACATCTCCAGGAATAAATAAATACATTTATTTTGTTCATATATAATATTCATTTATTAATGTGCTGATCCTTATAAAGAAGACGCCTTCACTTTGGTACTATTTTCTTGGCGCTTAATTAACTCGTCAATATGATTTTTTCTTTGAATGTCCAAAATCGTCGATACTACAAAATGATAATGATAATGATCTTTATTTATCAATAAAGTGACAGGTCAAACCGTAACAATAAGGGCAACATACAAAAACAGATTCTATGACAACAATCGCACACAATTTGTATGGAAATGTTGCTGAAAATATTCAAAGAAGATACATGATTAGCTTTAATAAGTAAGTAACACATAAAACAATTTAAGGTGATCATCATGAATCATAAAAAAAAATTACATCTATAGTCATAAATATAAATGTATCTCTAGAACGGGTAGGACAAATACTCACTAAGCGTATAGAAGGAATTGTCCAGAAAGTTGACAGATCTACCAAAATGTTTAATGTTCATTGCTTTTATCTGGTTTGAAATCTTGAAGCTATGAAAAACAGATTGTAACAGACTTTAGAAGCTTCAATCTCCCAATTTTCGTAACTGTTCGATTTGTTTATATTTATGGTAAACTATATTATGAAAAAGTTAATTATATATCTTTTAACACAAAAATCATTTAAATCAATTAATCAGGTTCAGAGAGAATTATACTTAAACATAAAAAAACGTGATTATTCAGGAGAAGTTAAAAACTAAAAACTGCTGGAGTTTTCAGGTTTTTAGCACTTCAGAGGCGACCGATTCATGTACCTATTGAGAAGAGGAAAGTGCCATAAAAAGGTAATATTCCTTCAGTTTTCATTATTTACTCTCTGTTGTTCAATCGCTGTCGTTTGTCTTTTGTGTTCTTTCCATTAATTGTGGTCACAATTTCAATAAGAAGAAAAAGGCTCTCTTTTTTTTTCGAGAAAAAAAAAACAATAGGAGAATACTTCAAGATCTTTCTTTGTGTGGCTCTTGTTCATTCCCATGTTAATTATAGCGATTTCTTAGATTGCTCGCATGTTTCTGCCACCAATACATAGCAAATTGGAAAAAAAGAAAAAATTGATTCACATAATCATCTGATCTTGAAAAAAACATGTCCTTCATAGTGTTATAGTAAAAATAAAAGACTATTAGAAATTGAGTTATTGTGTTCTCTGCACTCACACTCTTCACATATTCTATTGCTTTATTTATTTATACTTTTTAGAGTTAGTTAAGAAGCCGTATAGGTATCGGTTGAACAAAAAAAAAACATAAACTGCAATTAAACATTGATCTAAGCTCCTCTGGTTTCCTTAAATATGCATCAAAATATTTTTGTTTTTGTATTTTCCTTTTTAATACTTTCTTTTCCTTTTTCAAAAGCAAAAAATACCATCTATTGCATATATTTTCATTACGAAATGTAAATAGTAGGATGAATGTAAAATGGCAGCAATAATAAGGCATATACAATACCGTCAGAATAATTTGAAACTGCATCACGCATACAGTTTCAAATGAAAAATATATGGAAATAAAAATTTGAATGGCACGATAATTACGGCTAATTAAAGCATCAGATCTGATTTTCTTTTACAATATATATACTGATGTAAACAAGCTTCCCATATTTATTCAAATAGATTCAAAAAATAAAGCTCATCGCTTAAACCGAAATATAGAGACAACTACTATAGCTTCATTTACAGTACGCGAAAGACGAAGCACGACACATGAAAGGGAACAGAAAAACAATACAAAACCGAACTTAATCCTGATTGAGGTTCAAGTAGCTGGAATAAAGTTGCCTATTTAAAGAGATTTATTAGAGCATTAGTCCTTGACCAGTTAGAAATTGAAGTTATAGAAAAATATTTTCGATCGATTAAAAAAGAATCAAAAAAATATTTTATAATATCATTAGATAAAAGGCAAAATCTTCTATATGTGTGGTTGTATGGATATTATCTTTCAGCACTTCTCTATAATATTATTAAATAAAACGGTTTGTAGTTAGCTTAAAGCTTCATCAAAAAGTAGGAAAATCCCTGGTCAAGAAGAAAGTGGATTCTAAAAGTAAAAATTATTTCGCTATAAAAGTATTAAATTTTAATGATTGACTTTCTTTCCTCCCAGCTACGGTTAGAATTATCATTTTGTTTACTCCTTTTTCAGACGGTCTAGCTTTCGAAATGAACGTGAATAAAAGACAGTTGAATAAATAGATGATGATATATGCATCTTGAAAGGATTCCAAATTACTGTGTCTACTGGGAAGCTGTCGGGATTCCTTGCCAAATGCAATAACTAACAGACAATGTGTACTATTCAGATGTCAAAATAGATTTCTTCATTTGTATCTATGTGTTTTACTAGATTCATAAACAAGAATACGAGGTTGTTACCTTAAGAATTAAATGTACTGGTATAGGTACAGTGCACTTCAGATATACAAATTTTAATTGAATATAAATACCTACTAAACTAAATTTGGAATTATAGATTATTGTTAGTGATTAATATACACCAACGTTTCTTAGGTCTCCTTTGTTCTTTAAATGTGTTGAATGAAGATATAAGTATACTTTCCTCAACAATAATAATCTGCCTCTCTATTCTCATATACTCGTGAATTCGAGCAAAACCGAAATATTTGACCTTGGTGTGCGAAAGGTAGTATAAATAATTAGTGTTCGCAAGCGAGAGACATTAGATTTGGAGGGCAGTGTACCTTCGGCATTTAAGGTAAGCGTTTGACATAATTATTTCAATTAGTTTTGCAACTGTAGAGTTAAGTACGTAAATTATACTTGATTCTCAAGAGAAGTCGTTGGAATAAACGGTGATTAGATGTAGTTATTGTTACGTATAACTTTAATTAAGACCCGAAACGAAAACAACTAGTACGAGCGCTTGGGCGCATATCAAGGATAGACGTGTGTTACTAATAAAGGTGGTAGCGGTTTGAGCAGATCTGGGGTTGGTAACAAACGTGGGACACTAAAACAACTGTCACCTACAGCGGTAGAACACTGACACCCAGCCACCTACTCCCTAGGTGGGGGAATACCGGATTATATGACTCGTCGAGGGGTAACGGTAGGCTTTACCGCTCTACACAGTGAGAGTGCTGCTAACGTGGATGGCTCGATTTCCGCTGAGCGACTATATCTGGAATAAGGCATTTATGTGCGCAGCGTCGAATTAAATGGAACTCTGTATTTTCTGCATCGATTCAGCCGGCTAAAGTATCTAATTTTCCTATCGTATATATTCGGAGTAAATGGGCGCGCGGTGATTATGGCAGATGGCGGATAAGGTATTACGACGGCAAAAGGCTTGCGATATCTTTGCGTAACATAAAAAGGGTTCTTAAAGCCAGTACGTAGAAAAACTATTTTAGGAACTGCATAAATTAGTAGTCATCTAGTCAGTAACATAACTTATCCCCATCAAGGATGAACAGTAAACTGAAAATGCAGAAATCCAAGAATCTGAGTAGAGGAGAGATGGCAGGAAAAGAAATCAAATATGAGTGTGCAAAACTATCTCAAATTAACTGACAAGCTAACGCTTTTCAGATGATATTGACGTTTAGAAGAGAAAGTTACCCCTAAAATTTTGATAATTTTCGGATCTTTGCAATGTACACTGTTGTTTGGAATAAAAATTCCCACCGCTATCCTCTTTCCTCTTACAGAGGAGGAGTTGAACAAAATAGGACAAAATATACATTCAGGTGATCCATGGAGAGAAAACTGTGCCAATGCGCTAAAACTGTGCGGCTCTAGAGGTAATATAGTATAACGGGCGATCAAATATGAAGGAGATTTTTGTTTAAACGAAATTTATTTTCTAAGAAACATTTACATTTGCACAAATTATGTTTCAGCATAATATCGGCCTTTTATAATAAATTTCCTCCAACGTTTTGGTAGTATTTTTATTCCATTCTCGTACAATGAAGGTAGACGGGTATCCAACCAGCCTACGAATATTTCCACTTTCAAATCATTTGCCCCCACTGCTTGTTTAAGGGGTCCAAACCTGTGGAAATCGCATGGCGGTGGGTTTGGGCTGTAAGGTGGATTAGTAGGTGTTTCCTGGCGCATTATCGCCAGTTTCTGTTGCTTTACACCTGCTGCATAGGACCTGACGTTGTCGTGGAGCAACAATACCTGGCGGATGGTACAATCTCCTTTTTTGCGTCGATACTGAAGCTTAACATGATCCAGGAGGCCGCAATTCTAGGTTGCGTTGATGCTCTGACGTCCGTGTAAGAAATCTTCCAGCAGGACCTCCCTCCAGTCCCAAAAAAATGTAACCGACACTTTCCCTGCAGACAATCGAGATTTTGCTTTTACGGGGTTTCCTGTACCTCTGCTTCCATCCATGCTTTCACGCTTCAACTCAGTGGTATAATGACGCACCTATGTCTCGTCACGTGTGGCGATTTTCTGCAAAAAAGCTTCCCTTTCTCCTTCAAAAGGAGTTTGAATCAACCGAGAAATGCGTACTCAGCCTTTTGATTACCATTCAGCAACTTTGGAACTCAATGAGCTGAGATTTGTCTGAAGTCCAATTCCTTTCTGGTGACTGACTGGACACTTCCATAGCTAAGATCTTTCGAAATTTCAAGCGCGTAGATCCCGTTCGATAAGCTCACGAACACGTGCAATGTTTTCATTAGTTGCACTGATGCGAGGACGATGAGTGTGAGCTTGATTTGCAACACGTTCACAACCTTGCTTGAAATCGCGGCACCAAACTTTCACTCTCCGCTATGAAAGGATATCATTCCCGAACTTGGCCTGCAGTTTTCACGGCTGAGAAACTTTATGATTATACGTTGCTCAATAGGAACAGGCACACTTTTCTCACTCATCGTGAGGACTACTAAACGAAACACGGGACAAGCAGGTGGTTTGGTTCCTTTACTCTAGGCATCCCAAGGGCCTCAATTGCTCAAACGAGGCTGGATCAAATATAAACTGTAATATTTGCTATTCTACTTACCACGCAGTTCCTAGCTAGATGATGTAGAGTGCAATTGATGTTTGGTTTGGGAAGATGAAGGAACCTGCTTGGTTAGCAGGTGCGCTCGGTTTTGTCTTCAGTACAGCCATAACCGAGCAAAAGATACATTAGTCTGTTGCACAACGCTCATCATAAAGTTTTTAACCAACGAGGACGTTAAACCCTCCGAAAATTGTAATCGATTAAAGGCACAGTTTGGAGACAAGAATCGTGTCTATATGTATGTGAGTCACAGAATTTAAGGGTGGGTGAGAACGTGTCGAAAACGTAGGTCATGATCGACGCTCAAGGACAAGCCTTACAGATGACCACCTCTGTGCGGTGGCTTATTATATATTATATATATTGTCTTTTGCTATCGAAGCAAAAGACAAACACCTGCTTCATGACAACGCCAGGCCTTACACCGCATTATTGATAAGGAATAAATTGGAAGAAATGGGCTGGGAAAGCCTCAAACACTCTCCTTATAGTACAGGCTTGTCCCTCTGTGACTATTTTTTGATCGCACACCTGAAGGAATCACTTGGAGCAAAACAATTCGCAAGCAATGAAGAAGTCGAGGAGCTCGTGCGCAATTCGCCTATAACTCGTCTTAAATCTTTTTGTGAGAGAGGGATACTGAGACTTGGCAAAGGTGTGTGGAGCCGGCAGGTGGATATGTAGAGAAGAACTAAAGTTGTTACTTGTGTGTATTATTAATCAGTAATAGTCTAAGAAAAAAGTACAGTTTATATTTGATCCACCCTGGTGCCTTTCTCGACGCTGAGCCAGTAAAGCTGCTTCATATTTTAATTGGCGTTTTTTTTTTCATTGTCCAGAATGCCACAAATATTTAATAAATTTTATTTTTGGTCTTCGAAAAAGGTTCGTTTAATATTAGTTTTAGGTCAGGTGAATGTACATCTTTTGTTCAAGTGACATACTATTCCAGAATTCAAGGTAAAAATCATAAATGTAAAGCCACCACAAATTATATTCATATTACTAGCAACACTCGATTGTAGTATTTTAGCTTAGTTGTGGCTGCTAGATATATTATTTTCAGCTTATTCAGCGTTAGAAGGGCATGAAAAACTTGAGTAGAACATTTAACTAATCCGGAATAACCGCGCCCTCATGAAATTCGCTTCGATGGTAACGTTGATTAAATGGTCTCCTAAGTTTATGTGCGGCCTTATTACCGCAAAGAAACATTGAAGCTTACCAAGATCGATAAATTCTTGAGGTGATAAGTATATCTCAAGTATTAGTGCAGGTTTACATTTCTATTGTAAAAAGAAAAAAAAAACTTTTCATTTGGCTATTTTTGTTATATTATATTTTTAATATTAGAATGCACGTTCCATCTTGTGAATAGGATATTGGTTATTATAATTCCCATCAGAAAATCTGATTTATCGAATAAACAAGTGAATGATTTGTATGTAAAGAACGATTTTCCAGCACGAATAATTACACTTTGTATTTTCGAATATCCCTAGAATATACAAGCGAATTACAAAACCAAACCACGCTCACTCTTTCATGAATTTTACCGAATTCGGATAAAATTTACACATGAGGTAAATATTAATTGAAATCGGGTTCAAATAATACATATGAACCTCAAAAAATCCTACTGTGCCCCAAAGTATGAAACAGGATTATATGTATATCAATAAATATATTATATACGTACAAAATGAGATGAGTATATAAAACGACAAAAGTGGATTTCGAATAGTAGGTGAATAAAATGTACTGTACAACAAACAAACGCGCGCAACTTGTAAAGCAATGTTGGTAGTAGAAGTGTCAACGCGAATTTAATTATCGAATAATTTCGCTTTATTGCTTGTTCACACGCAACACAGCTATTACGGCAAATAACTCCTAGTGCGACAACAAGCTTCTAAACATGTGACTATATACCATAATACTGTATACGTCATTTTAATATATGTCGGAAAAGTTACAATATCGCAGAGTATATGTACAGTGATTAAATAAAATAATAAGTTGCAAAATTCAATTTATTTTACGCTGGATGTCGAATTACCAGTACAACGTTTTCATGTGTGTATATAAAACACGGCAATCTTGTTACATTAAAATACGTTATATAGTAGCAAATATTATTAATATTAAATTTTTTTGATATATATGTCTTTTCGTAAAGCAGTTTTTAGATTGATTCTAAGTGAAAGAAATACTATTATCTATTTTCTTTTAATAGATGACAAACTTTAGTTAACATCATGATTATGGCCGTACTACGGAATAAAGGTAAATCTTACATCTAGGTGTACATCTTTGGCAAAGTTTAGGAATTGTGTAAAGGCATTAACAGTAATAGAAATAAAGGCTGTCTCATTTGGAACTATAGGATTTGAATTGCGCGCTATTTGTTTTTTGCAAACAGAGGGCGCCCATATTTAGCAAATGTCATCTCCAAATCATACGACGTCAACATGGCGCGTACAACTATTGAGCAACGAATACTTTATGTAAAACTGAAATGGGCGGGACACACACAAGTGAAAGGAAACGAAGTAACAGATAATATCACTAAGCACGGGGCTAGAATACCTTTTGAAGGGCCAGAACCTTTTTGCGCGTTAAGTAGCGGTATAATATTGGAGAAAGTCGAAACTGAAGTAGAGCAGAGAAAATCCAAATACTGGGAGAATCACCAGGGAATGAGGCAAGCTGAAACCCTTCTGGAAATCTATAACCAGAAGAGATCAGCAAAATGCATCAACCTGAGTAAAAATGATATTCGCATATTGAGAGGGATCCTTTCAGGCCATTGTAAACTAGGTAGCAGGCTTGGAATAGCGGAGGACGCCGAATGTACATTTTGTGGGGAAGAAAATGGAACATCCATGCATCTACTATTAATCTGCGCTACACTGTGCAACTCAAGGTTCCTGCACGTGGAAGCATGTATAATTGAAGAGGGAGAGTTACCTAACCTGGGGCCTTCTGGCATTCTGCACTTTTTAAAAGGAATCAGACTGGACTGCCAGCTGTAAATACAACGAAAATAGATCACGGGACTCAATAGATCTTTCAAACACATCAATTCAACTTTGTTCATAAGAACTGAATCTTTCAGGAGCGACCACGCATTGGATATTAAAGAGAGATCTGTACCCGACAGCATACAAACAAAATTCAGTTAACTTAATAATTAAAAATTACGGATCATTTGCAACGTCGTACATTTTCGAATTGTGTGTTAGGTAAAAAAGAAAATGATCCTGATTTTTGCAACAAACTCTTTTCACGCGATGAAGCACATTTTTATCTTAACGGAAATGTCAATAAACAAAATCGTCGAATTTGGGGTGAAGAAAATCCATATGCTGTTCACGAGAGGGAAATGCATTCCCAAATATGCATTGTTGGTGAGCATTTTGGACTAGTGGTGTAATCGGACCATATTTATTAGAGGATGAAAGGGGCAATGTTGTTACAGTAAATAGGAAACGCTATCGTAACATGTTACGCTGTTAGAGAAGTCAGAATGTTCGTGTAACAATCTATCTGTAGCTGACACTAATCATATAATACTGTCTTGCAGTAAATTTGAGTCACCGCAAATCCTTTTTAGCAAGTATTAAATCACATATAGTAAATTTCCCCATTAGTATAACATTTTTATTATCTTTAAACAAAAAAGAAATTTTGGATTAAATCATTTTTTTCTTAAGAAAATGTCGTCTCAAATTATAGCTGTTCCTTTTGTCTATCCTTCTGTGTTAACCTTCCAATCTGTGGTCTACTACAAGTTTGTCTATTGAAGTCGTCACCCTGTGTCCCTGTTTTTTCCTTATCTTCCTTATCTTCGTTTTATTCTTCTGGCCGCGTAGGGTTTAACTATATACTAATGTAAGGACATCAAATTTTAACAAAAATAAATAATATTATGACGTGGCTAATGGTGATAACACCGAGGCAAAAAAAAAACATAGTACGCAATTTCTTCTTCCATCAAATTGATGACTTGGATTTGAACATCATTGGTTACAGGAAGGTGCAATGTGTCATGCAGCACGTATGAGCCGATAACTCAACTCCAAACCAAATTTCCAAATCGTATTATCTCTCGAAATTCTAACATTAGTTGACCTGCAAGATCATGTGACTTGGCACCATTGCATATTTTTCTCTGGAGTTATGTCAAGGGGAAAGTATACGCGAACAATCCAGCAACAATCTATCCCCTTAAAGAAAATAATCATCATGTTATGTGAAAAATAGGCACACAAGTTTATGTGTCAGAGTTATGGAAAATTTTGCTAAACGAATGATGTCAGGTCACAGGAGTCGTTGCGGCCATATAAATGATATCTTGTTCCGTTTGTAGCCGTAAAGTCCAGAATTTATGTTGAAAAATAGCAAGACAAATATTAAGCGTTGTATTCCAAAAACATATCCTATAGTTCCAAATGAGACATCCTTTACTACTATTTCGTGCAGATTTTCAATAAAATCATGACGTCAGGTAGATGATCCAGAATAATCCACAGCAATTTAAACTTCACACAAAACAAACGTTGTTCTTACATTAGATCAGTCTATCAACTCACCAAGTTTTATTTAAAACTTGTGGAACTCTTGCGTATTATTCCTTGTTAGTATTCCAAATCCCAAATGGGATCATCCGCATACCTTTCCGATATTGTGTTTCAAGATAGCATCCTAAGTGCAATTGCATCAGATTTTACATTTTTGACATGCGCACAATACGACAACAATAAACTTCAACGTTTTGCTGTATACGCTTATTTTTACGATTCAAATGAAATAGAAAATAAGTTTTAAATTTAACTCATTTTTTTTTAATGCCCTAACTAGGGCACTTTGAAAGAGTACGGAATTATTTTGACGTCCTACATTAAGATTCGATCAAATGCTTATTACGTTTGTTTTATCATAACGCAAAATAATGCAAAAATAAGCAAACATGTGCCGTCTCCTGGGCTTTTATAAGAATTCTGTCAATAGTTTCTGCGTTGTGCTTCATTATTTTATTGTTACAGATGATTTTGGAATGTTGAATTATATTATTAGATAAATGGTAAAGTTATCAAAAGAATTTAGACAATAAATTAATTTATGAAAAATTTGGGTTAGAAATTATTGGAAGGAAGTTATATATATGTGTATCTAGATCTGATTTAATTAAATGGTAAAATTTGCTAAAAGATAAATATAAATCCCACTACACCAACAACTATGCCACATGTAAAAGGAAAAAAAATGGAAAATGGTCGTTCCGTACCAAATAAATATCCTTCCTGAAAAAGAACCATTTTATTGCGACCGATTATTTCAACGGTTACACTCCTATATATATCTCTAGTATAAAAGAGGACAAAAGAAATTATCAGCAAAAGGAAAAAGGGAGGCAGGTATGGCGTGTATCTGCACACTACAATACGAGACGGTTCAATTTAGAAACCCGCGTAAAATGGGATTACCGTAAAGCGCCCGGCTTTGCGAATCTTTCTGTATCCCTTTCATTTCTCCACGATTAAGCAATTATCTGACATAATTTGACTGATGAATTTAATTTTGGTGGGACGGCTTATGTGCGTGGAGGGTTGCGGATGTTTTTTGTTTACCATCGCATTGTTAGCAGGAATTTCCCAACGCACGCAAACAATTGATTACAGAAAATTAATGCACAGACCGGCGCAGCGAACAAAGTGCTAGGTTATTATATTGATATATATATGGATTTTTATTCCTTGGCATTATTATATAAAAATTGAATAACAAATTTTCTTTACAAGGAGAAATAACAGTTACTTAGAATGTAGGTTTCTTGTGGTAACAAAGTAAACATTAATTTCAAGAGTAAAATTGCAAAATTGTAAAATTCTAATGCTAAAACCACTAAATTGAACTGTAAAGATATAAAGTTGAAAAGAGAATGAAGTTTGCAATTTTAAATATTGCATAAACACATCTGTGTACAAAATAATACACTTTTATTTGCATATAAATAAATAATTTATTTTTTATAAATTTCAAGGTGATAACACATACAGAAATAAAATATTAGCATGATAATAAGGGCTTTAATGGAACACTAAATCAAGGGCAATGGCCCATCCCCACCTTCCCGGTCTTACTAAATTAGAATAGATGCCTTGTTATACGCAGAAAACCAAAACGGGACAAGGGCACTGCTTCTAGAAATATTCCTTGAAGTTCGGTCTCCTCATGTGGATTTAATGCTTATTGCTTATAGTAGTTCTAAGCAATTTTGCAAAGATTTTTGAAATGGTATTATATTCTCATATTTATGCACATGTGAAAAATTATATCTTCTCGCATCAGCATAGTTCTATGGAAAAACGATCTACAGTGACTAATTGTACTCTCATTTGTACAATCAGTACGAAATACGTAAAATGCACGCGGACAAGTAATCACTGTTTACTTATACAGATATCTTCAAAGCTTTTGACAAGATAAATCACTCTATTTTGATTAAGAAGCTGTATTAAAATGGTTTTAGTACTCGTTTGACGTAATTGTCGAAAAATTCTTTCCGCAACAGGATCCAATATATTACCTATAACAGGTTTAAGTCTATACCCTACATAGCCACAACCGGAGTACGCCTAGGGTCAAATCTGACGCTATTTCTTCTTATACTATTTATCAATGATTTGCTTAATTACACTGACTGTCACAAATGTTTATTATACACAATATTGTATTGAGATTTTTCAAGTAATCAATACGAACACTGACTGTGTTCACTTGCAACGTCAGCTTAACTAGTTTTGTCAGTGGTATGAACAAAGTAGACTTGAAATGAATCCCTCTAACTTCTGCATTATGACGTACACCAGGAAAATCAACCTTCTGTAAAACAACTATAACACGGGAGATGTTTCACTTAATCGCCGTCCTATTATTAAAGATCTTGGTGTTTATCTTGATCCACATCTAAGTTTTAACTATCATATAGATTATATCCCATCGGTTGCCTTAAACCATTCGGCTTTATTATAAGAGTATTTTTTTTTCAATATAAACACTTCAATAGCTTTATACAACACATACGTCGGAAGTAAACTTGAATATGCATCTCTAGTATGGAATCAGTTTTATCATTCTTAAACCCTATGATGCATCACAAAATTCAACGAAAATTTCTTAAATATTTATATCATAGAAGAGAAGGTGTTTATTATTCACATGGATATGACAAAAAAGTCTTATTAGAAATGTTTAAATTTGAATCTTTGGAATGGAGACGTCAAATTAACAGCATACAATTTTTTCATAATCTTACCCACAATAAAATTGATTGTTCAAGCCTATATTGTTATAATAGTAACTTACACATACGTAATTGAATAATTGTTATCATTATTATTAGGTACTATTTTAAATTATTTTCATTAAATGCCCAGCTATTCCACGTTATTAAATATTTCGGCTACGATGCACAGTGGTTTAGAATCGCGCTTTTGCGGAAAAAAATCTGTAACTTTTTGTAGAATTGGAATTTTTAAACGATTTTTTCAGTGTAATAAGATTGAATATAAGGGATTTGGATTACATAAAAGAGAAAAAGATTAAATATCAGATACGGCGCACACTGGTCCAGAACTCGCGAAATGCGGAAAAAACTACTTGCGATTAAAACCTACAACAAATTTCGATATTTTGTGCTTTCATACGCTTATAGGATCTATATAGACATTCATATTACCAAATTTCTCAATATATTTGAATATATTTTAGAAAATTTCTCAATACGAGTTATATGCAGCAAACCCGTGTTCATTAAGAAACAGTCCAGATAATTTCTGGTCAGTAATTAAATGTAAAAGGACACTTTATTAAGAAAACTTTTATTAAGAAAAAGATCCTCGATTGACGAGCAAACATTTCGCAAAAGAATATTAAGTCAATAAATGTAGATTGGACAGAACTACACTCTTTTTACTATATAAGTATTCATATTAAAATTAATACATTTACTACTTAAATCGACAGATAACTTAAAACAATAGTTTTTTAACATCAACGTGCAAATCGAGAGCTTTTGATTTTTGTTTCCATCTTTTATTAAAATGTGGCATAGATGTTTTGGTCAGGTCCTTTCAAATGCAATCCAAGTTGCCTGGTGTTAAGTAAAGATTATTCGCAAGAAAACGATTCTAAACATTTATCTACAATACGGTCACATTCTAATAAAACGTTCACACTCATTGTGAATTTATTAAAAACAGAACGTGTTTCCCGATTAAAAAGTAAAGATAAACTAAAGGAAATTATTATAACTAGTTAAATTTTATGCAAAAATATATTTTTTATTAATATAAGTTTAAAGCTCAATGGATGTTGTTTTTGAAAAAGAATAAATTTGATTCTTTTTCTTTGATTTATTTTACCGTGTTATATCTTAAATAAAAACTTCATTTGTTTGGGCATACGGTATATATTTTTGTTTTTTACTATGAGGTATGTGCTAATAATTATAGTTTTGGTTTTAAGTAAAACTACATGTGATTTTTGTTAATTTATATAGATATGTTATTGGACAAGAGGGAGGAATTTAAACAAGAAATAGTTTGAAAATGGATTAATGTAGAGAATCCGAAACGTAACGTTATTAATAAAAAACAAAAATATATACCGTATGCCCAAACAAATGAAGTTTTTATTTAAGCTCAATGGATTAAAAACAAAGTATATTGGCAACGTGGCATACATAGGCCCGTATTTGTCAAATTTTTTGTTCATGAAAATCGGAGCTCACAACAAACTGTATGTACCTATGTGAAGAGATGCTATTCATAACAAATTGAATTTGTGCGTCACTGAGACTATTAAGTAATACATACTGAAAATAAAAAGTTATAGGTTTTTTCCTCTCATTGACCACTGTGCGATGTACAATTGCATCTTTAAATTATATGTTTAAAAAAATTATAGCATTTGTTTCAAACCCGACGGTATTTCTGTTAATGATATACTCTTTTAGCGAAAAACAACGTCATTTTTTAACCTATTTGGAACAATCAACAAATTAGAGGCGGGTGTTTTTTTGAGTATAGGTTACACTGGCGTGGAACAACGAGATATGTTTCATAAAAGTACTTCCTTTCTTTTTAGGGATCCCTTCTATTAGCGTAAGGATTTATATTGCACACCCTGCATTAGTTCTGCTGAGCGTACCTACCATTTTTTGTACAGAAACGGCCCTACGACATTTAATATACACGCAATTTTCGGTGTCTTGCAATTAGCTATATCATCACAGAAGAATACACTGTAACGATGGATATGGGCGGATTCTTGTATTCTATACTCATATGGACCATATTTTTAGGCGGAGAGGATTACGACGGCTTTTCATCCGTCACTCAAGCGCGAAAAATGAGCCCCGTTAATCTTTATTAACTCGGCACGTAACTGCGAGAAAAAATCGGTCGGGAGAAATAAATCATGTCTGAGGGTTACTTTCTGTCCAGTTTATTGTGTAATACAAAAATTGCAGTATAAATCAATGTGATGAGGAAGATTGTATAAAATAATACGTATGAGTTGTACACGTGTTTCGTCAAATACTAGCCCTTTAAATGCAGTTCTGTTTTTTATCTAAGCAAAACTATTTTACACAAAAGTTTTCTAAAATTTATAATTCCAAAACTAAAACTATTTTTAATCTTTAGAAAATATTCAAAAAGTAGGTAAATCTTTGCCGATACTGATAAATGATCTGGGTGTTGGCCATTTGACCAGTTTCCAAAAAAATACAGAATATGAAACAGAAATCGGGCAAGCTTTGTATTAAGTCATGTTTGACATAAAACATATCATACATACTTGCATAATCTTGTATCCCTCAAAACTAAATTGAAAACATAGAAACAAGAAAAGCAACTTATACGAGGTCATGACAACATTCAAGATTTGAAGAAATTTTTTCTGAATCAATGAACAGTAATAAAAATGATAGGTTTATACTGAAATCATACCAGTATTTATGAATCCGATTTGAAAGAGAAAATAGTTCACTTTCATGCAACATTGTACGGCAAAAAAATATAAGCTACAAAAGACGATAAACGAGCAATTCTTGTTGATTCTGATGTAATTTGTCTATTACACCCTATTTTTGTTTTGTGATTTTATATTTTATCCCCAAACCAATCCTTAGGTTTTTCGACTTACTGACATCTTGAAGGTCGCTTTAAAATATTTCTTCTCTTACCATGCATTCTCATTTGCCCAATAGTGTTTTATTTAGAATCAATCTGATTTAGCTTAAATGCTGAAAGTGGTCTTGCCCACATATTAATATGGAAGAGATTTATGAAATTATCATAAAAGATATAAAAGAAATTTTAATTCAAGATTTTTGTGGAGTTGTAGCTCTACAACTGAGTTCGCAGTTGGTTTATGTAAAGTAGATTAGAAGATACAAAAACACAATGTTACAAGTAATGACCAAGAAGAAATAAATTCACTTCTGATTTTAAGAGTGTCATGTGAGATATAGGTACCTTAAATCTGAATAAATTCTGTTGTCACTTCTTCATATCCCAGTTTTCCACAATAATCGAAACTAAAACAAATGACGGATTATTTATGGCGCGATAAATTAAGAAACTAATGAAATATGCCAGTTTTGACAATATCTTCGATGAAAGAGAGGAGGTTCTTGCTTAAATTCTTTAAAACTGTGATAATAAATTTCCTAGGGAATAAAAAAGCTAAAATATGTTGTTGATACACTGCTGCGAAATTACAGCATCAATACTTATAAATAGATATGTCTTGGAAGATTTAGTTACGCCGTTCATATTTGTATTCTTTTTTCTAAGTAATCTTGGTGATGAATGGTAGGAGATGTCACCAAGGTATCAGCCAAACTAAATCTCGTTAGCAATTGAATATAGGTAAAAGTTGAAAAGAAACATCATTCATAAATAAATCACTAGAAACTATTGGAATCATCGATTTCAGTTAAGTGTAACATATAAAGGGTTTCATATTATATATCGGTGTTATCTGTGTTTGCAAGGAAGTAAAATGCTGAAAGCTTCTAATAATAAGTTCCGTCTGGTATTTATGGGTGATACTGTAAGAGTAATAGTTTCTGATGAGGGCCGCGCTCAAACTGATTCGCGAATATTTGCTAACAATAAATAAACTTCATTATTTAGTGAACAAGTGAAAAGGATTGGATTTTTAACTCCTGTGACCAAAAAATACCCGTGGCTGCTCTTAATGCAGATAATATAATCTTTGTTAGCATAATTATAAATAAGAAATAAATATTATTGTTTAGCATTAATTAAATAATTAATAGCCTTTTTTAAGTACCTACATAATAATTATTTACTGTATGCCAAAAAAAAAAAACGAATCACCATGTAAATGTGTTTATTTTTTAACACAATTTTGTACAGATGTTTATGGTGTTAGGAGTAATGAATGATGCAAAACAGATCCAGAGCAATAAATGTTTATGAGGTTTTTTGCCGATCATTAACAAAAAAATCGTTTTTCTTCTGCTTATTTTGAACCAGTTTATTTTTGTTTTTCTTGTTACATTCTATACCTGTCATTTAGTGTACTGAAAAGTCTAGAGTTTGAAGACAATCGTCTTATCGGTTGCTATAGGATTTTGAAAGGGATCGCATCGTTGGACTGCATGAGGCTGGTTTTGCATTTCATGAAGTCGCTAGTCAGATGCAAAGAAATGTTGCTACAGTTTTTGTTGGAGAGATTGGTCTGAGGAAGGGAGACAACATCGTACAAGAGGTTCTGGACTACCTAGAAGAACCACAGAACGAGAAAACGGGAGGTTAAGATTGTTCGCCGTTAGGGATTGGTTTAGTACCTCAAGGTGTTTAGGAAATGCTTTTTTGGCAGAGGTAGGTGACAGAATAACCAGACGTGCAATATATCGCCGCATACGTTCTTTTGATATCCTATCGTCCAAGAATAATAATACTGCCTCTCACTAATCAGCTTCGTACCCTTAGATTAGAATGGTGTAGTATACGGGCAGATTGGGATGAATAGTGCAAAAGTATCGTTTTTCTGACAAATTTCGCTTTAGTTTGTGGATGTCGAAGCGGAATTGAATTTTGAGGTAGAACGTGAGACAGCATTTACTAGAGAATTGATGATATGGAGTGGAGCATCGGAAGTAGGATTCCTTTAGCATTTCTTCGATGTCATTTAAACTCTCAAATGTAAATTAATGAAGTATGGTAGTATCAATTGCTTTATCCTATATCCGAGGGCCAAGTAATGTAATATTCCAGCAAGACAAGGCGCGTTCTCATGTAGCAGCAGTTACGCTACGATTCCTATTAGAGGCCAACATCAATATTCTTCATTAGCCTGCACGATCGCCAAATCTGTCACCCATGGAACATATTTGGCATATGGTGAGTCGAAGGCTTGGTATGTTAGCTAACCCTCCTATGAACATATAACAGTTACATGATGTCGTATAAGTTCCTTGGAATGAGCTACCACAGGATTCCATAGATCACCTCATCAGAAATACGCCCTGGCGAATAGCAGAATGTATTCGGTTATATTCGTGAAGTGTCAACTCATTATGGAATTGTCCTTTAAGAAGTGCGTTTCCTTCAACGAAATTCGTTTGTTATTCTCAACACCCTCAATATCCGTATAAAATTAAAAAATAAATACAATGTATGGCTTCTTATTTAGTAAACATTGCATCCAACTTTGGTGAGTTAAGGCCAAAAGATAGTTTAAAATACATTTATCACTTGAAATATCTTATAGGCAGACACTGCAGGTCTATTAGGAGAAAATTAAACGGAACTTCTTTCAGAGAAAGTATAAGTTTTCTTCCCTACTGTCTACATAAATTTAAATAAATTAGCCACTTATCTCCAAGAAATAATCGAACGCGTGCTTGCCATTCCAATACAGTTTAAGATATGATTATTTATTCAAGTCCCTCTTGTACATAATTAACCGCTCTTCTCCCTCGGCGTCATCCTCAGATTAGGGTAATTAAAGTCATCTGTAGGAAGTTAGTGGCGCACTGGGATTATAAATAATGGCGAGCGGCATTTACTAGCACCGCACTTTTAATATTTAATGAGGTATGTTTACGTTAATAAATTTCGGTTTATTTCTATGTAGGCACAGTTCATTATTTAAACACATTCTTGCGAAACTTTTCTCGTCTACAATAGATTTTAAACTACCCACGCGTGTTTTTGTACCATTATAACGGACATTTTTAAAAGTATATTGCATACAGATACGTGCATGATATTGTTTTCATTGCAGTTTCCGTTTTAATATATAAGTCACAGTTACATCAACAAACTGATCTTGTGTATTCTCTTCGCGAAGGTTATCGACCCCGCTAAGTAAGACAATAGCCCTTTTCAAGCTGGGATTTTCTTTTGAATTGAACAGATTCGCTTTTGTATTAGCGTGTTCCTCTCAAATTTACGGGTTTGTTTGAGCCTACGGTGAGGGGTTTAAATTAACACGTTAACACAATGATCTTCATAATCCCCTTTGCGAAACAGCTTTCGTTGCAACGTTGCTACATTAGGGATTAAAATATTACGTTGCATTAAACTCTACATTGCCGAATAAATGTGACCGTTTCACATTTCGTTAATCTATTTATTTATCCAACAAAAGCTTTGGAAAATACTTCATTGGAGGCATTGTTAGTTTCATTGGAATACCTTAATAAAGAAATTTTGGATTCGTACCAGAGGATTTACAACTAAAATTGAAAACGGGGATATCTGCATCCTTGGAGAGTTAATATAACCTGTAGACGGACTTCTTTCGTCTTCCACGTGAATTGTTCACCGGTTATTGCGGTGGATCCACTTTAATGTCAGAATTTATCTTCTTCAGCATGAATTTTAATCTCAAGTCGGTTTTATTTCCATCTAATTTCGCTTGTTTTCCAGTCTGGATCAGATAACCCTCCCTAATAAATTCTGGGCACCCACAGGAGTACCCTCGCTCTTATCTAAGTAAGCGATTGTCTTCTGCGTGTAAACAACAGCTTTTAGACGTTCAGTTTCACTTGTGTGTTTTTCTTTCCAAAATAATTACTTATTATTTAATTACATTCGTTTTCCAATTAGTCCATTTAACAAACACTCTACCTTTTTTGTAAACATATAAATACTAAAACACAGGATTTAGTTCGCAATAGGAAACCTATCCTATAGAGTTTGCATTATAAGAAAGCGTGGACGGTTTTAGATATTAAAAAGTACTTAACCGATTTTTGTTCAAATCGGTGGTGTGACCTAGTGGTAAATATGTCTCACCTAAAAAAGAAGTACGGCTTTAAAAACGTATTTTGCAATTAATTTTAGGAACGAAACCGGTTATTGTTTTTTTTTTTAGAACAACTTTGAATAAGTGAGTGGTCCTAAACTACTCCCAAGAGGAGCACCAGAAGAAAGTGTATAATGGATATGTAGTTTTGTCAATTTTTAATGTGTGATGAATTCTTGTAAAACAATCTAAGTGACATAAGTATTTAACAGATTTTCGCTGCTCATTTTCTCAATACAGCTGTGAAACCCCTATTCTGAAACTTTACCATTACTTTTTCAATGTTCAAAGTGTTTTAACGGTAATCTTTACGAAAACCGGAAAATATTTATTCCCAATCATTTTCAACTATATATATATATCAAATAGTAGCGTATGCAGATGACATCGTAATTGTATAAAAAAATCGACAGTTGACCAAAACAATACTGGATGAAATGGTGAGAGAAGGGAACAAAATGGGACTGAAGATAAACCAAGAGAAAACAAAATTAATGAGACTAGACACGAAACGAGAAAGTAAAAATAACTCAGCTAAAATAGGTAACTACACATTTGAAAAGGTGAACAGTTTTAAGTACTTAGGAGTGACAATAACAAATGACGGGAGCAGGGACGCAGAAATAAAAGCAAGAATAACTAATATGAACAAGGCCTATCAAGCAAATAGAAAACTCTTAAAAAGTAAAATATTGGGAAAGAAAACAAAAGTGAGAATTTACAAGACTATAATACAACCGATAGTACTATACGCTGCAGAGATAATAACGATGACTAAGAAGCAAGAAGAGGAGCTTAGGATATAAGAAAGAAAAACATTAAGAACTATATTAGGCCCAATAAAAATGGACAACGGTGAATAAAGAAGAAGAACCAATTATGAATTAACAAAGGAGCTAATGGAAGGTGACGTGGTTAAAAGAATTAAGAGGCAGAGAATAAAATGGTTGGGACACGTGTGGAGGGCCGGGAATGGTGCAGTAATCCGTAGTATCTTGGAATGGCAACCAGGAGGAAGAAGAGGAAGAGGCAGGCCCAGATCTACATGGCTACAAGAAGTTAAAGAAGACCTTAATAAAGCTGGTATTCATCGATGGCAGAAGAGGACGCTGGACAGGGACAGGTGGAGGGAGGTGTGGGAGACGATATAGGAGAGGATGGGGATTGATCTACCCGTATTATGAAGATCTAGATACCCCGTTGAGGTGCTCAGCCATTATATATATAATATATAAAAAGAAAGTTTCATTTTACTTAATTCTTAAATTAAGCCGCTACAACCAACGAAAAAAGTATTCGAATTAAATTATATATATATATATACATATCCATAATAAATTACTTGCTCTGATAGTCCTCATAAACATTTGTATAGTGGCAACTATATTATATTTAGAATTTTATATTATTGTAATTATATATTAATATGTTAACTATTCCTAATCTACACCAATATATAACTAAGAACAAATCTCCAGCCCTTTCTTAAAAAAAAGTTGTGGAAAATGCTACAATAAAAAGATGTAAACAAAGATTTCAATAGAGCACCTGTTTATCTAAATCTATCCAAAAAAACAAACAAATGCATTCCTTTGCCCAATGTATGAGTTTGTAAATTTTCATTTACCATAAGACCATGGTATAAAAGCTAATTTAGACAGACAAACATAATAAACATCTCGGCTAGTGATACCTGCACAATTACGTGACACAAGCTGACTTCATAACATACTAGTCATCTCCAAACCACCATCTATAGTTTAGTGCAATGCCGTCTTGATATTAACAAATGTTCGCGTAATTACAATGTATGAGACGGAGTAAGAACATTTCCTTGGCAGTTTCCCGTCGCAGAAATAAAGTGTTATAAATGGTATATCTCACAACAAGGCCCGTTCATAAGAAGAAGCCGTGCGCTTAGCAGAGAGGCGAACTGAGTTTGATATACGAGTTCATACTTCTTCACTTATTAAGAGTATGTTAAAAAATTTATGTTTTTTTTTTGGAGTATTATTCTGAGAAAAATGTTTTACCTTTTCCAAAGCTAGTATAATTATAGTGAAAAGAAATAAGAATGAAAAAGAGTTTAATTAAACGAATAAGATCAAAACAATCTTCCCAAAACTTGCAAAGCAGTCTTAATTTGGCAGTTTATTTGATTCTTTAATGTGATTATAAACACAAATTCTGAATTCACGTCACATTTAAGGCCGTATATTTTTAATTAGCTTGAATTCGCTCGTTAATTAATTAAATTATTTACTCTGAGAGCTGGATTATCCCTCCATAAGTATTCTCAGCATATTTCAGAATCTTACAACAGTCAACATAGACCTATAGAGCTAATTAACTCATATTGTTTGGCCGTATTCATTTAATAATAAAAGTGAACAAACACGTTTTGTTTGTTTCTTCTCTTTGTAGAATACTCTGCTTGTAGTTTTAATCTTGAACTTCAGTGGATAATTTAGAAATAACTAAGGTTTGCATTATATAATGTAAAGCAATATACAAAATAAAATTAAAAATACACAAATTATTATATTTACCCCCTTTCTTAAGGAAATGCATTGAATCCGGTTGAATGCTTCATTTATTTATCCGAAGCCGTTCGTCTCAAACAATTTCCCCAATTTCGTCGACGAAGCAATAGGGAAAACGAAAAGGCGCTGATTAAAGAGATTTGAGTATCAATCACATTCAATAAATTTCACACCTATTGTACTTCTTTCGCGCCCATCCGTTCATTCTATCCACAAAATCTCCCCACCGCCTTCACGTCGACATAAATTTAAATCTACTTTGGCCAAGTAATTGCATTGTATAAATTCTAAGCAGCCCTTCTGTGATGCTCCGTTCGACCCTAAAAAGTATTCCCGTTTCGCCAGCCGCACCCTCCAGTTTCTTCAGCCGATTTCACGGCCGTATATACAGGGGATGTCATTGCGAATATTATAAATGAAATGATACAATTTGTTCTGCAATCCTATAATTTGTGGTTTGTGATAAATCGGTTTAATTTATTTTTGGAAACTCTACAAAATCAATAGTACCTACAGGAAAATATTTAGCCAATCGAGTGTCAGCAATATAAATACAGCAAAACTCTATTTACGTTGAGAGAATTTAATATTGTGAATTAAATTATAAGAAGCATCATAATTAACACAAACATGAGCTTGCTTTCCTCGAGAGCAGAATTTTTTTAATAATTATCAGCAGCGGAAATAAGCAACTAACAAATACTCATTCGATAAGTGCAGAGAATGTTATTTACCATTACCCAATCGGCACCAGAATCGGATAATTGATCTTTCCTTGCCATTTTCCAATGCTCCCACTGAGCAAAAAATTGAGCTACCTTAAGGACCTGCACTTCCCTGATAAATTCTAGAATAATAGTCACCCTACAATAAGCACTAAGAGCAGCAATTACACACCGAATCATGCGGCAATCCATTCGCAACCTTAACAAGGTTTTAAACTGGGTACTTTTCCAATTCTCTGGATTTATTCTTTGAAGTAAAGTGAGATCTGGGAGCACACTTGGGACTAACAAACTATTCCTAAATTAGGTATTTGAGCAGAACCTCATTCAGAGAAATAAGGAAGCAAATTTGCTCGCAAGAAGAGGTGCTGCAAAGCTGTTTCAAGGATCAGAATCTATCACTGGCGTAACAGTGATAGCTAAATAGAAAATCGACCCCTGTTCAACCAGAAAGTACTTCAATATTGGAATAATTGTCCCGATTTAATATTTGCAAAACATCCAAGGAATTATTGGAACTTAACCACGAAAGTGTCAAGATTTCTGTCTTTACAGTTCGCCACGGCTCTGTTTGAAGGACGAGAAGATAGAAGATATGTACTCTGACACTGTTGAACCGCTACTAAAACCAGGTCTAAGATCATTGAAAAGATTAACGTTTTCCTAGATGATCTGAGGAAGATCTTATTGAATAATACTAAAGCACCCTCACCAATCACTGAATTCATTCTATGGAGCAGGGTAAGATGGGATCATCATTAGGGACTTTGCCGCTGTAAACACACAGAATATTATAAGGTGGTCTTCTAATAACTTCAGAATATACGCAACTACACAAAATAATGCAACTCACGCTATTTAACCAAAACCTAGCGTCAAGTTCTCTTTACTTAAGAATCGTTGTAACTATAGCAACTGCCGAAAGTTAGATGCACTCACCTACATACATAAGCGAGGGTGTATTAAACGAATCTACGATCTCTAGATACGGATTTCGTTCCCGAATGATATTTGCTGATATTTCAATGCAATCGCAGGTGTTTTGGACGTGGTTCCTCACACGCAAAAAAATGCCCGATTAATAAATTTTGTGTGTGCCTGATTTTCAAATAAAAAGATTTTTATACATAAAATTAATTAATTCTCTTACAATGAAATCCATATTTCACTAATAATAAGACATTTCTTCCGCAAATTTTCCACATCGGTCCAAATAGGCGATCGCAAAAAATATGTACTTCCTTAAAAGTTGTATCGATATTTGGCACCGTTTATTACAGTAAAATTAGCAACTTAAGGTGTTTTAAGTAATACTTAATTTAACGTTTAATATTGATTAGGATTTATCAATGGAAATTGGGTTTCTAAAAACACATCAACGTTTAATGTAGGTTAATTCAATGTCCTCCACCTATTTAAGTATTGTTTTTCAGATTATAATTTCTATAATGCTATATTATTTGCAGTTATCAAGCAATTTTAACGCAATTTTTTGAACGATTGTATGATATCGAGTTACAGCAACATATATTTCCAGCACGATAATGCCTTATCTAGTAATAGTATTTTAAAACACAAGTGTCACAATGACGTTTATGTAAAGCGAGAGATTCAAAGTACGAGCATTACATGTCATTGTGGTACACGTTTTTTACAGTATTTTTTTGTAATTTGCACATTAATCGTCTATATTACGTTCCGACAAGAGTCCCCCCCACCACGTTAATATCTCATTACAGCACAGTATGCTGTAATAGTCATATCAGCACTGCGTTGTCTTTTGTTTTAGCTTTATTACAACATCCAATTAGAAAAACATATTATCAGTGTAGAGTGAACTAAGCTATTTAAATTGTATATAAAGTGCTTAATTTAAAAGATATAAAAATTGCAAAAATCTGAAATTTCTTCCACATTTCATCGAGGGATATACGGCTTATTTAGCGATAGGGAATATACCATGCTATAAAACATAAATTTACTCAAATATCCAATCTTTAAGAGCGAGTTTCCATTATAGCACACTGCGAATATTTTTTACAGAAAATACATTATCCCCGATGCTAAACCATAAATGTAATTTATTGCCTAATATACACTTATCTTAAATAAACCTACTCATAGTACATCGCGACACGCCCTGTATATAAAGTGGGTGAAATTCTATATCGGCAACAACCCCTCTACCAGCAGCGCTCGCGTCGGTTCCTTCCCGAACCATCAGCGTGTATATTATCAACGCTTTTTCATTTTCTCTCCTCCTTCGAGACGCGTCAGTAAGTGAGAAATGCAGTTGGCGTTATATTCTCTTCCGTATACGACTTATTGTCAGATCCGCTTCCGCTACCCGGTATTTTTTGCTTGTTTCTCGGCCGACAATGGAGAAAAGGGATGGTCTCGCTCACTACTGCTCATGTACTTTTATTTTATGTGCGAATCTTGCAGATTTTCCGATGGGAAATTTATTCGCTGATTCGTAGCTTTGCCTCGCGAATCTGACCGAGAGACGCCTAGTCTTTCAGGACGACTGCCAACGCTGGCGGATTGAAGTAGGGGGTTACATATATTAAAAGTAAATGTTTGGCTTCTGAAGATTGGTTCCGTTCAATAGAAAGGAAGTAGACAAGTACTTCACATGTTTCCTTTGCTCACATGCTTCCTTTATCAGGTTCACTTAAAAATTTAAACTTTTTAGTAGAAGGGTTAGTAGCAATAGTTAAAGTTAATTTTCATCTGGTATTTATTCCACTTATCGGGATGTCAATGTCACGCAGTTCTGTTGTAAAAAAAGACAGTTATATGCAGTTGTGTATCGATTAAACATCCGAAAACTGATTGATCAATATAAAGAAAACATTTATTTTTTTCCAGCTTTTACTCCTTGCTTTATGGGACACCAGTACTGATAGACAACATTAATATAATTTCAATATGAGAAAAGGCATTTAATGATTTACGAATTATTGCAAAGTGATTAGAAAAATTACAGGAGAAAAGGATCAAAGCATCCCTACTTAAAATAATTTCATGTTTATCCTGCAGCCTTTGCCAAAGATCTGCATGCTCCTTCAACCTTGTTACAATGATATTTCGTAATTTCCTCTTTATGGACAACGTTACAAAATTTTTAGAGTAAGTCGTGCAATGTTGAAACCACTACGGACGCATAAATGCAATTTGAGACGTATGTGGAACTACGTTGGGGAGTACCTACTAACAATATACTCCTAAACTAGGTATCTGAGCAGTATCTCAATCAGAGAGATGAGGAAGCAAATCTGCAGACCAGCAGAGGTGCTGGAAAGCTATTTCAAAGATCAGAATATACCACCGGTATAACAGCTAAGGTAGCTCAATAGAGAATCAACACTTCATTAAACCAGAAAGTATTCCAATATTGGAATAATAGTCCTAATTTAATACAAGACCCAAGGAATTATTGGAACTTGACCACAAAATTGTCAACATGATTGTTTCTGTTTTTATAGGTCACTACGGCTTTGTTTGAAGAAACAAGGGATAACAGATAGTATCTTCTGACACTGTTCAACCGCCACCAAAACCAGGTCTAGGATACCAGACAAGGATTAACGTTTCCCTGGATGATCTGAGGAAAATTTTATTGAGTAAGATTCTGAGGTATCGTAAAGGGCTGGCCGAAGCAGCTGGATAATTCAGAACAAAAACATCTATCTCATCAATCACGAAGGCACAGTATTAAAAGCTTTCTTCCTGCGAATCCATCACAGTAGCACCACGTATGGATTGGAAGAATTTCCTCTTGGCCTTGGAAACTGCAATAGGCATGCATATGCTTACTGCATATGACGCATATGCAGTAAGCATATTATCGCCTTAAGAGCTTTCTTACCTTTAGTCAGTATGTCGTGTGTAAATTCAGGTCTTCTGTTTCTTCTAGAACTGATTTTCTTGCCTTCGCGATGGTACCTTTTTCTAGTGATCTACTGTTGCTGTGTGAAATTTTTTTTCCTATAGGAGTTCCCAATTTGAATTAATATCTATGTACTAAGCTTATATTTATGCTGCTTATGGATGTAGAAGAAGCTGAATATAAAATTACATTTCTTATTTCGGCGGGGATATTTTTTCATCAAAGATTCGTATTCTTCTCTTACAAGAAACGTAAATGTTTCATGGTATCAACGTCGAAGAAATAAACTTTGACGAAGCATCGAAAAACCTAGAAACATTTCGGCATTGATTTTTGCATTACCATATTTTCCTATCGGATATTTTTCGATGAAACTGAATATTGTTATCGGACAATCGGATTATTCGCTTTCGAAAGGAAACCAAGGGACGAAAAAGAAGGGAAGCAAAGCCGTAAAAAAGACTTCTCCCAGATTCCATTGATTTAACATTTATATAGGTGAATGATATTCCCATCTGATCCGGCATGGAAGGCATAACAAAATGACCGGCCGCGCGTGCACTGCGGGCGAATTTTTTCCCGACATAGGACACTTTATCATGGAATATTTCGCACAATTGCTTTTCCCTAACATTGCTAAGCGTTTTCCGCACCATAGATTTCGGTTTCCTCCTTTTCGGGTGCCTTAAAGTGCCGAGTTGCTCGCCTGTAACTCACATGTTTATTATACGTAAATATGTAGTGTAAAATATGTGTTACATAAACTAGATTCCGAATATCCCACTAGGGGTCATACACCCTTTGGAAACTCTGGTACAAAGTTCCCTACGAACATACGTAAAGGACAAATATGCGACACGTGTAATATTTTATATAAAGAAAGTTCTAACTAGAAATGTATTGATTCGAAATAGCAGAAAAGAGCTTTAGTAAAAGTTCCTTAAGTATTACCCACTTTCAAGTATTATTAAATAGCGTGTACCCTTCAAATAAAAATATTTAAGATGACTACTACAAGACAAACATTCAATGCTATACTTTTATTCTCCTTATATTGAGTAAAACTAGTACTTAGCTCTGTTGTTCTTAGCTATTACAAGATAGAATTTCTGGTCTTCAATTTATTTGCATTTTGCTTCGGTATCCAGCGTAAAGTTTACCTTCAGTCGTAGCATTTTTATTTGGTATTTAGTCTATTGCGATCCTTGTTCTACAGTTCCAAATAAGTTCAGGCTTTCAAGGTGGTTCACGATTTTGTTTATGGTGATCTTCTTCGAGTCTTTCCGAGAAGTACCAGCGCTCCCAAAGATCCGAGTATTAACGCCGGCAGGTGATATGCTTGACCGTCTTCTCGTCCTCCAAACAGAGACGACATTCGTTCCTTTCAGTCCTAGTTCTATTTCTACAGTTCTTTCTAAAATTTTTAATAGATTTGAATGTTTCTTCTTCTCTGTTAGACTTCTTGGAAATGCGAGTGGTATCAGATTTTGGTATTTGGATTTTCGAGTAAGAAATCCGATTGATACAAGAAAGAGCTAAGTCTGTAAAATGTTGTAATAGATGAAGTAAAACAAGAGAAGCTTCTCTTAGTTCATCACTGACACAAAGAATGGTGCTATGGTACAGAAATTTAACACCGGCAAAACATGTCATGGTTTAATATCACATGAGAAACCATGGCAGAATTGACCACCAATATCAGAAATCCGCAAAAATGGGTTATGAGTCGGAATATATAATACGAAGCGTATGATGGTTATCTCGGTTAGGTTCAACAAAGGCGGAACAATATTTCAAGCGGAGGTGACACTATCACAGAAGCATAGAAATACCAATCTAAATAGGCAAAATAGTCGATTCACCCTAGCCAAGTAACATCTATAGCGTTTCGTTCTACAAGTGTTGATATCTAATTGGTTTGGAACTCCGGAAGCGCCCCAACAAATGCCCTCTTTTACCCAAAGCAAAATGAGCTCTAATGGAAATTAGGGACATATGAAGTAGCCACAGAGAGACTATGAAAGTTTTCTAAATTAACCATAAAGATTAGCTGTAGGATTGAGTGGAATCAAGATCATCTTCAAACCGAATAGAAATGCCATCAAATGGTATGGAGGTGGATCCAAAATTGAAGGGAAATACAATATACGTGGGCTTGAAGCCTGATATTTCGAAACATAGGCACAAATTCCGATGTTTTTCAAGTGGAAGCATACGTAAGTGAAAGATGGACGCAGTTCAATATTGACAGGGTTGACCGGAAACAAGAGATTATCATAATGTCTGATAATCAAGCAGCTATCAAGGCATTGAATTCACCCGTAATCGGCTCTAAGATAAGTTGGGCGTGCTTGGGAAAACTGAACGAGCTAGAAAAAAGGTTTTGGGTTACCCTTCAAGGAGTGCTATATGCTTCTTAGTTTACGGGCTGAAATCGCGTCCTCGAACTATGGGACAGGGCTGCTTCTTACATCGCTGTTGAGCTAAAACTGATAAACAGATACATGGAGATGGGTTTATACAGACGTAATGGTTACGGTTCAGGGGGATGTAACTGTTACGGTTAAATTGTTTGGAGAGGAGGGATTTCCATGTGTTGTGCAGGAGGTACCCGTCCTAACGTCGCAACGGTTAAGATTATAAGTGTTGATGGATTTCTGTGGATTCCCAAATTGTTCGGTTATAGTAGTGAGGATTTCGGGATAGGATTTGGGCAGAGTGCACTTGAATTTGATGGCCGATCTCCAACCTTTGCTCAGCAAGTACAGACTCGGTTGCATGCAACGCTCGGGTCAATGCTCATGCTCTCACGAGTGCTCACCGAACGAGCATTGCGTATAACTGGGTTTGCACTTGCTGAGCATAGACTGGAGACCGGCCACCAAACTTAATTCAACTGTGTCCGAATCCTATTCCGAAATCCTCCTTTACCTAACAGGGAAATCTCGCACAAGAAGGAACTAGAATATTACTTTTAAGCCTCGAATCCTTTTGTGGTATAATTAACAAAAAAAGTGGAGAAACTAAAAAGTGAAGTAGTGCAGAAGAAATCCAGATTATATATACAAGGAATGAGGTAAACTACAGCCTTTCTGAAAATCTCTGAACGGGAGATATCAATAGAATGCATCAACTTAAGTAAAAACAATATTCGCATACTAACGAAGAATTTGCCAGCCCACTATAAACTGAAAGGGCACCGGAGTGAGCTTGGAATATCAGACAAAACAGAATGAAAGTTCTATTGGAATAGGATGAAATATCTGTCCACATTTTCTCAAATTGTGTTGAAAACAAGAGTGGAACACTTGAGAGAATATGAAATCGCAGACGAATGTTAGAGCTTCCCGGATCTTATGATTTCTACAAGAAACAGGATTGGGGGGGGGGGGCAACAAAGATAGGGGCCACGATAGATCAGTGAATGCGCTTCTTAAAGTCTGAAATCATTAAATAAATGCATTCCGGCTAATCACTGCCCTTAATATAAGGCAATTTTGTTATTAAAAATTAAAAGAAAATTAGTATGAAAATTGCCTCATATTAATTTCAGTGATTAGCAGGAAAGCATTAATTCAATAACTTCACACTGTAAGAAGGACATTCATTGCATATTTGCCGGTTTTCTGGCATCTGTATTTCAGACATTCAAATTGTTAAGTGTGCGTACACCTCATTAGCTCAACTGGTAGAGCAACCATCCGGTGAATGGGAGATGTCGGGTGCAAATCCTACACGAAGTAAAGTTTTTAATATAAAAATTGCCTGATATTAATTACAGTGATTAGCAGGAAAGCGTTTGTTTAATTGCCATAATAGATTTTTTAAGTCAAATTTAGTATTTATTGCCCTTTTCTTATACATATATAAATCATATTTCGATAGTCTAGCAAAGTAGTTGCGTACAAGAGCCGCTCTCAAGAATGATAAGGTAAAACTGGACAGGGTTTCCTACATGCCTACACGATCTCGCCAATGCTAATCTAGCCTAATCAGATAAAACATTTCCGTAAATTTATATAAATTTTATAGATTTTGTTGTAAAACGCAAAACTTCTTCATCACCGATCTGCCCGCTCAAGCGTAATGGTTAAATTAAGCAATTACATTAACGTGGCCTCTATTTAAAACCAGAAAAATAAGGATGAGGTGGATTTTTTCCGAACGTTTAACTTAATTAAGAGTCCCGGCATAGGAAAAGTAGTTACGGAAAATTGGTTACGAATACAGCGGCTACCAGAATGCGAAAGGTTTGTGTTTATTTTTTCCAATTCGGAATTGCCGTTTGGTGGTGCACGACACATAGAGCAGATTCGAAAGGATTTCGGCATTTTTAGATGAACAGTGATTACAAGGCATATAAGCCGGACAGTCGGCAATGCGTATGGATAATCAGGAGGGCGATTACTGCGCACTCACTCCGACATAATTCGATTATGCACGTCCGTTCGGAAGAATAGACGGCAACAGCGTTTACACACAAAACTAATTATTTTATTTAAACGATGAGAGGCGCCGGGCCACGTGGAAAAATTCCGAAACGTTAATCCATATTCGATGAACCAAACAAAACGTTCGTTAAAATTATTATTCTCTCTTCTCAATTTCCTCAGCGCCCCACAGAAGAATTAAAAATCTGCTTGAATGGAAATCTAATCCCCTTATTTACCGTACTTTTGACTAGAGACTACTGTAAAAGCGATGTAAATATTGGGAAGCGGTACGGAATATTTATATAGTAATACCAGCGAGATTACTTAATTACTCCCACTTCAAACTTTATAATGACCAATGTTGCAATATCATGGGGAAAGTCGCCAGTTTTCAAACGAAATTTAGGTTTGTCTCCAACTTTATTTAGGATTATTAAGTATATATGCAAGCAATGAAAAGTTATTTGAATTATTTCTTATGTAACTTCTAATTGCCACAAAACTTTAGACTCCTGCAATGCGGTGAAAATCTCTTTGCGAATTTATAAAAATATTCTAGCTAAAGATTTCCCATAAGAATTTAAACAAATATTAAAGTTTGACTGCCGATACAAAAAGCTTTTACATCATCAGACAAAAGTTGTAATGGAAATAAATTCACAAAAATTCAATGAACGCAGATTCAGCGTGTTTACCTAAATTATAAAAATGGAACCCCTTTAAAAGTAATTACTTACCTGTTTGAGGCTCTTGTATCTTCACTACAGACGTAGCGCTACACCAAAGTGAATATAAAGGTTTGTGGGAATTAAGTTACCTTAGGGTTCTGCGGATGCACTTGGCAAAGTTATTTCCACAAATACAATCGTCCCGCTTGAGCGATTCTGTCCCAATTCTTGTCAGTTGTGACGGATGAATAAAGAAACTTCACAGACAGTTTTTTGAGAGATTTTCATTTTTCTATGTAGACAAAATATTTTCCTCGTAGGAACAATAAATGGTTAAGTACCAAAAAATAAACAACAATGAATTAATTAGAATTGCACAATATAACACCCTTTTTAATTAAAAGTTTAATACTAGGCGGAGCTGTTTGCTAGCTGTGTTGCCACGAGACCAAACACTAATTAGGGAACGAATCAACTACCACAGATTTAAAATAGTTCAACTACAACAACATTGCGAGGACGTCAGACATACCATTTAAAGAACAACATTACAAACAGATTACGATATAATTAGGACAGCAATATCAAGTTGCTATGAAACAGGAAATTAGAAATAAAAACAGCGGCGGCAACAGAAATTGCTCCCCAGACACGAAGCAAGGAGAGAATTAGATCCAACTAAAACTGCAATTAACATGTCTAGTAAGGCCATAAACAATAACGCCAAGAATTCCGGCATTAGATATGATTACACAGTAAAAGATTTCTGAGTGTAAAGCTCAAAAAGTAAGTGGTAAAAAGTTTGCGTGTTAAAATTAACACCTAATTTGGTTATAGTTGCATTTTGTTACCAAAATCAATTAGATAAAGACATATTTGCCCAATATTTGAAATATTTACACCTGGGGGTGTAAAAAAGTTGACTTCGAAAAGAGGAGGGCATACGCCTGCGTATGAACAATTTCTATCAGGTATATGTAATAAAGAGAGATAAACTTACAAACTACTAACGAACAATTGACACGTGATCGGATTCGTATTGAAACTTGAATCCTGTGCCTCTGCTTTTTAGCTGTTTATAGTTTACACGTACATATTTTATTTTTTGTGCAACCATTATATTGATATGAATTAAATCCAAAAGTATGGTTAAATGGCTGAGTATTAGTGATACGCTTATCTCGTCGGCATATAAACATTGCATATCAAACGGTAGGTAATTAATTACACCATTTTGAACAATAGTTAGATATGTAGGTAGGTACATAATACGTATCGTTTACAACCTATATTCTTTGTTGCTGTATTTTCTAAAATATTTGTCAGTTCTAAAAGATTTTTATGACATATTGTAGGTTATGCATATATGACCAATCGTGTAGAATGTATTCCCTCCATTCAGGTGGTTAACTCCATATTCCTTAAACTACCTGGTAGCGGAAAGTTTGAAATTTAAAATATATGTATATATATTTTTGTTAATATCAACGTACTACAATATTGCCGTGCTGTAGAATGGTTTTTCTTTTATTGCATAAATTTGTTATTTAGCCTTAATTATTATTAGTAATATTATTGATATATTGTTCCAAGGCATATTTTTGTTTAATCATTAGTGTTCGTATTCGTTTACATATATTGTGCATGTCGTTTAAATGTTGTTCTGTACGTTTTGTGAGGAAACAAATGTTCAAATTCTGTTTTATACAAAAAGATATTCCGAAAATAAATTTATATTAGCAAATTGAAGTTTCTTTTGGATCACTTCTCCACCTTACATTTATTAGAGTGCTTAGCGTATATAGGTATACTGTACGATATACATAACCTATACAAATAAAATATCATCAGCGCACTGCTGTGACTGCAGACTGAGAGCGCTTCTGCCGTCTGCACAAACGTACTACCGCGCAGATATGCTTTCATTTACAGCTAAGCGCCTTAATTGCATTTACGTTATTCTGTGTAAGAGCTACAGCCATGTAGTGTACCTCTAACTACTTTTAAAGTGTAGGATTTACCAAATCGTTTAGGTAAATTTTACCAAATTTCACAGTGTAAAATTTACCAAAAATAGTGTGGACTTATATAGACCACTTTTAGTGTTAATTTCTACACTAAAACAGCACTAGAGGAAGCAATCAAGACAACGTTGCTATTAAAGAGCGACAAGCTCTAAGATCGTTACAGTTGGATAAAACCTTAAAAATACTTCCGGCGGACAAAGGAAACTCTCCAGTTATAATGGACCCTAGGGACTACGACAATAAAATACAAGATGTATTACAAGGAGGAATGTATAAAGAAATAAACAAGATCCTATATCATCAGTAGATACTAGAACTTACAAGGCATTCTACAAACAGAGAAACGAATTCACTAACGACCACATACGATAGAGACTCACACCACACTATAGCAAAAATTCACAAGCCAGATATTCCAGTACGACCAATATTCAGTTCTATGAATTCACCATGCTATTCACTTGCAAAGTTCCGGCTACAGACAAAAAAAAAACACTATCAGGTCTTACAATGTCCGCGATTAAGCATACTGAGGACTTTGTTGGAAAAATACGGTTAAATCCAAATGATAATCGTTAGCTTAGATGTTACCGGCCTCTTTACAAATGTACCAACAGATAGATAAAAACAATAATCAAAGAAAAATTCTCCAAAGGCGATAGCTTGCAAACAGAAATACTTTGAGTGCTAACACCATCATAGAACTACTAACATGCGTACAAGCAACACACTCCCAGATAGGGAAAAAATTCACAAACAAGAGCTTGAGATGGCAAAGAGCTGCCGTCTGTCGTCAATCCTGAGCAACATATACATATATGGAAGAGTTTGAGCAAACAGCAATACAAACACAGCATCTCAAGCCAAGGCTATGGTTCAGATACGTTGGCATCTTTGTCATATAGCCACATTGTGTAAATGCTCTGGAGGAATATCTTACACACATTAACAACATAGAACCTTCTATCAAGTTCACCATGGAATTGGACAAGGAGAATGTCATTCGAATCTCAGATATCTTAGTCCAGAAAATGAGAGGTGGAAGCATAAAAACCAGTCTGTACAGAAAACCAAAACAACCAAAAAATTTACACAGGGCGGTAATTATATATTATATTATCAATCAAATCACCCCCAACACATAAAAATTGGAGTTGCAAAGTGTCTGTATGGCAGAGCAAAAATCATATATTCTGCTTCAACTGACGCAAATAAAGAAATTCGAACTATCACCGACAGGGCTACTCTGATGACGTCAGTAGAACCAATGCCAAAACGTCGGATTTACAAAATCCAATAGACGATGCAAACAGTCCAAATATACCGAACACATACATGATTCTACTGTATTACATAGGATTGAGATTAAATCAAATAAAAAAGTGTGTTCATTAACTATTCAGCTGCTACAAAATCTTTCATTAGCGGTTTTCAATGAAAAATATTCAATAATTCCATATTATCTTAAATATTTAAATTGAAATTAAGAATGAGAAATTCTGTCTTCTTAATTTTATTATACAAATAATAATATTTCCAAAATGATACAAAATTATTGAATATTTTCAACTGGGAAGCGCTAATGAATGATTTTGTAGCGAATGAATTTATTACATTTCATAGTAGTAGTTCGATTTAATATCGATCCCATGTGATATAATGAAAACATGCTCTGCCGATAAGAGAAATTCCCTAACATATCTCAACATACTTTACATTCCTTCCAAGTTTCATCAAACTCAAAATTTGATACCTGGAGGGCTTTCTTTGCAAGCCAAACGTTCATTTATCTGAAACAACCCAACAAATATCTAGGCTCTTGGAATAATATTTTATTTAAGTTCCCTTAATCTGTATTTTATGCAGAGCGCCTGGGTACAAGGTAGTAAAGCGCGTTATTTAGTGAGACAACGCAACACCAAGAGGGGCGGCTGCCTTACAACCAACATACAGTTAATCTGATAATTTCGTTTATATACTCAGGGACTAAGTGCTTCGCTCTCTGAGTGTAAAATAAACCTTACGACGGAGATTTTCTGGAGTACGCATATTTTGTACGGAATATATACATATATACCGAAATTGTTAGGATTTGCTTTGAGCGTTTACTGGACTTGATTATATTCTCAATTTACTTCTGGCATGTTTTGGTTCCACGGATACTCTAGTACTAGGAAATTTCTCTGGAATATAAACCAGCTGGTGCTAGATTTACGTGTATAAACATTAAAAGATCTTAATGATTTCATATCATTTCAAGTGTACAGTTAATCAGATTAATAATTTAATATTTTAATCTCGTTTGACAGTTTCTGCTATACAATATATATGTAATATATATTTTTTTTAATGGGGAAGATAAAACCTAAACAATTGATGCATGTCTGGCATCCCCGCAAAGTCAAATCTCCAAACCTTATTATAATAGTATATTAAAACACAAGTGTCACAATGATGTTTGTTGTGATGCGAGTACAAGTTGAGTGAGCCAATGTAAGAGCATTACAAGTTATTGAGACACGTGTGTTTTTTATAGTATTTTTTCTAATGTGCACGTTAATCGCCCATATTAGATTCCGGTAAAAACCTCACCAGTGGGGTAATAACTCATTATCACATCGCGTCGTCGTTTATTTTAGATTTATTTTAACATCAAATTGGAAAAAGAAGAACATTATTTTAAAGTTTGTTACCCAACAATATTATTACGTGCACATTTCTTCTTCCCACTTTCCTCTACTACATTTAAGGTGTCGCCGTGTTCGCGCTCTTGCTTCTTTCCCTTCTGACGAAGGAGGTTACTCTTCTGAACTTTTCCTTTGCGTTCCGGTGCGTTGAAACGAATATCTCTTGGATACCACGACCAAGAAGGGTGTTAAGAAGGCTATGTACTGTAGTGGGTGGCGCCCTCCAGTCAGTCTGCGATCATTTGCCGCGAGTTGTAAGCTCTACTTTAGTTTACTGACCTGAACGACCGTCTTCGACTGAGCATAGCGGCTACAGTCATTCCTCCTTTCACGTCTTCAACCTTCTACTTACTAGAGGATCCGCAAGTCTCGAATACAGGTAGGTCTACGTTGAGGGATTGGGACATCTTCTCACGTTACTTGACCCTCCTTCTGTATATTTATATCTTCATATTTCCATTGATTGAAGGTAGCAATATCTTATATATATTAAACCCATAAACCAGGATTAAATATTTATTTGAAACAAGTTTAGTGTCTAGCGCGGATATTTGACTATTTATTATATGGCACACCATGTCGTTTGGATATCTAGAAACTGAGTAAAAAATGCAGACGAAATCGACTTAAGTACTTTACTCTTTTAATATCAACATGTGAATGTTGGAAACCAGATAGTCTTGCGAATAACACATCTACATTTTTGAAGAACATTTCCTTCAAATTTTGTCTAATTCAATAATTTACACAAACATTCACTGTTTTACATTTAACCCCATAAATAAACCTGATAAATACAACGTACTAAATAGGTACCTAACTATATTTTTTGCATTCTTTAACGAAGTAATGAGTACCTGCTTATTCCATTTCATTTAAATTGGTAACCTGCATCAAATTAAATTTGCAGCATGACATCATTGCATTGCTGTTCCTCGAAGCAAATCTTTAATTGTTTCATGTAAATCTTTTTATGTGGTTAAATCTCTACTGTCTCTTCTAAAAGAAAGCTTCTACAATCATGGAAGTATAATTAAGTTATCAATTAATTTTTTTATGAGGTCGCAAATAAATTGGAGTATTTAATTGAGCAGAGGATCTGAGCTATTACTAATAATAAGAATAAATTAATTTGAGAACCCCTATTACTTAAGACGGTTCGGATAGACATAAAATTATCGGCGTCCGACCTAATAAAACCATCGTTTCCAAACAAAATTAATTAAACTAAGTGAGTACATATCGACTTTTACATAAACCGTCCACTTAGCTGTAGAAGAAGAAGTTGGGGCATCAATAACAACACGATGGTGAACGCAAACACGATCCAATGTAAACAGATTTCCCGACTGCTGAAAGAAAGAAGGCTGGCGAAGAGAAAAAACAGAGGGTAGAGATTTCGGCCAAGAGAGCAATTACGCACTTCAACGTTTCCTTCACTTCTCACGTTTCTTTGGAAAGTATCGACTCAATATTTGGCGTTTTTCTCTTTTCTCGTGCGCCTTTTTTCAAAAGCCTATATTTAAATTGCCGTCTACAACCGCCTCCCTCTCTACCCTTAGATACACCACCCCATTTCTTCAAATTTCATTCTATAAAAGCATTCAATAAATCCGGAATCGTTGGGAAATCATTCATTTCTTTCAAGGCGGCTCGACGATCTCTTCTTTATTACATAGGCTTTCTCCATTTATTTCGTCATTTACTCTCTCACCCTTTTCATTTAGGCACGTGTCAGGGAGCAATCGGACCACAACTAAAGGTGCGATAGGTATTTCTGATACTCGCACGTACATTTTTCTCTTCTCCCTTTGGCATTGCGTTCGTGTCACTCCGCATCTTATCGATTTCTCGATTTTAATTTCGTCCAACGCGACCATAAAAATGAGTTCATTATAGTACTTCACGTATCTAAAGCGGCACGTGCATGCATGGCCATCAAGTGGTAAAATAAATCACAATTCTTGACTGATGACGTTCGGTTTCGCTGACATAGTTTCAAAACTCTAATTACATGACACCGGGTATGTGAAAGGATGATATATGAGGTTCTTTCGGTGGAAATACGTAAGATAAAGGATCTGTTTTGAACCATGAACATATTATGAAATTCATTCCATGGAAAGGCAAAACATAAATCGAACTGAAAGATTAAATAGGTACTATCAAATTTTAAAAATTAGATACAGTTTCAGATTGATTTCAAAATAGCTAAATGTGAATACTCAAACTTGTACTTTGCTGTTACCCTTCGAAACAGGTATCAAATTATACCAGTGTGATTCTTTTAATTCCACAATTAATTAATTAAAGAAAAAAATGAATTACAAAGTTTTTACACATTTTCAATTACAGAGTTCATTATATAATTACAAAGTAATTCAACGGTTATAATTACAAAATAATTGAATAGGTTCATCTACAAAGTAACTGAATTATAACATAATTACTCCTAACAGTTATTAGTTGAAGTTACTAAAAAATGAATATATTCCTAATTAAACTTATACTTTGTTTAAAACGTTCGAATCACTATTATATTTTTCTTATTGTCAAGAAGCAATTAAAAATGCATCTTAAAATCACACAAATGTTTTTTATTTATGCACTTTACATCAAAGAAGTTATAGTTTGTAATAATAAAATATAAACGTTTGATTCAACCTCACGCGAAAGTATCTAGGATATAGAACAAGGAAGAAGAACTGGAAGAAGGCTTTCGCAGACAAAGAACCAGATATCCAGGGAATTCGAGGGGCATATCGGAATTAGACAGGGTGGGATCCTAAGTCCGCTTTCCTTTATTACCATGATGGATGAAAAAGAATGCAGACGTAAGGCTGCAGCTGTAAATGGGTGATGGTTAGAAGAAAAAATAAATCGAGGAGTCAATGCTACTAATAATAATAATAATAAATAAAAGTGGGGTGTTTAACATTGTTAGATGTGAAGCTTAAACTATGAATGCTAGAGATAGAAGCAGTTTACAGGCATGCGCAATAAGAAATTTGAGAGCAGTGAGCAATTATTGCCGAAAAATGTCCAGAAAAATAGAAATTGCACTAGCTACCTTTCTGGCCATCGAGGGCGCCTTCAACAGGGCGTCCTTTCGGTCGATGGAAACGGCTCTGCAAAAATGGAAAGTGAAGGCAATTGGGGGGAGGGAGGGATTGGCTCCATGATAAGAAGCAGAACGGTTCATGTATCACAGAACCTCTGCAATGTAAAGGCAACCTTAGCAGCTCGCTGCCCACTGGGTGAAGTGCTGTCAGTCTTGCTATGATGCCTTGTGGTGGACGGCTTGCTTTCTGATCTACGGACGCCGGCTTTCCACACGCAGGGCTTTCTTTCCGAAGTAGTACTGGGGTGTCATTGGAAGCTCGAGAAACTGGCGGAACATCACAGTATTACGTTGAGATGGGTTCCAAGCCACTCTGGGATCAGAGGCAATGAAATTTCTGACAAACTGGCTAGAGGCACCAGTAAACGACTATTCACAGGTCCAGAACCGTCGTGTGGGCGTTCTTATGACGGCATCAAAGCTTCTGTCAGATTTGACACTAGTCTGCTACTAGTTACCGTTCCTATTGGAATGGACTTGCCGGAGTGAGACATTACAAAACCCTCGGAATTTATTCAGGCGAGGAAAGACTCCACAAGGCAGTCTTTATGATCAGGAATAGACTAAGACTATTTTTGGGAGTCTTAACTGGCCACTACGAACTGAACAAGCACTTGCACCGCACTGGGCGAGTGGACTCTCCCCTGTGCAGAAACTGTGGGAGAGCAAAAGAAACTCTTGTTCAACGTCTGGTCGACTGGAGAGACAGAGTCATTTAGGTGTCGCTCGATTAGATGAACCCAGTTCAAGCAAACTTACTCTCGACCAATTTTCGGGTTGAACCAGGTCGGGAGGGCTAAAATATTGTGAGGGCACAATAGGTCCTCTGGCCGAGTTGCCCTACCGAGTAACCTGCCCATGAAGGTAAAAAAAATAAGTGTTTCAGTATTGTTTATATTTCTAAAAATTTCTTAGGGGACGCTCGAGTATATATATTTTCAGCTGTATTTGTAACATGCCTTAATAGTACCTATCTTAAACAGTCGGCAGTAAATGTGAACTAAGCAGCATCAAGTCCAAGAATTACGGAGATAGCAACCAATGAGATGTTATTCAGTTAACTCTCTCTTTAACGTAAGCTTTCGTAAGCTCCAGACTACAAAAAAGAACTTATTATCATATGCTTGGTTGCTATCCCCGTAACTCTTGGACTTAAGTTGTCTACGCTTTATGTTTACGGCTAAGTGATTGAGTGAATATAATTTGTTAAATATTCTTTTTACAAGAAATATAGTAATAAATTGATATACAGGCTATGTATGTATGTATGTAAAGTACAAAAAAAATAACAAATTTTGGCCTCCATAAACCCCATTATTATGTTTAATATGGCTTTTCACAATCAGCTTCCTCTATTGTTTTTACCAGTTGAATAATACTGTTTGCGTCCGTGATAATCGAAGTTGAATGAGCCTAATTGGAAGAGATGCAGAGAAATCTATTGAAACAGGCATTATTAGGTCCAAATACTTCGATACCAGGATCAGTGGTTATGCTCCGTTACATAGATTGTAAATTAATGGGACAGAATTTTAAAGAAGTAAAAGAGGTTTATAGTGGACAGCTATAAATTTATAATTACTTTTTCTGTATTCCTCACGTAGAAAACAAAACTTCTGTACAAGCTGTTTTATTTGCAGCTTTGACTAAAATTAAATTTACATATATAATTTAAAAAATCAAGCACACAACCCATTTAGTTTTGTAATTTCCTCCAGCAATGCTAATGAAAAGAAATTTAAACGTCATAAAACGAAATGTCCGACTTACTAATTAAATCTCAAGTAACATTTCAAAAGCAGAAAGCAATGTTGCTGAAATGAAACCATTCCCAAGCAAATTCCCAAATCGCCATTAGTATTAGTTAAATATTTGTACAGATTTAAGGGTGCAACTCCAGCGTAAATAAATGCATTAACGAAACTCACCATGAAGAGCTTTTAAATAAGCTTTCCCGGCGTTGATCATCTGCCTCGCTCCCGGATTAAATTTGTCCAGAATATTCTGAAACAAGAACGGAAAAACCATTGAATTACAATTCACTATTACAGAGTAATCCTACAAAAGAGAAATTAAAAGTCATGCGGCTTTCCAATATTTACAAAATATCGTGTAATGTAAATCAAAATAGTACATTTTTTAATATGTATTTTGCGTACACCGATATATATATATATATATTTATGCATACTAAAAGTTTTGGTGGTAGTTGGGTATATAGTTTATTTCGAATTCCTGTAATATTGTTCATTTTAATATCTGTCCCGTTAAATTCCGTTTATATTTGCCTGCATGTATGCCGAGCGCCCATAAATGCAATATGTTTAATTTAAATTGGTTTTTCTATACATTTACATTGTTTGCCAGGGATAGAGCATAGGAGCCGAGATTTGAGTTGTCGATATTATTATTTGTAATACAGCAATAATGCGGTTTAATAAAAACCGCTTCAGAAACTCAACAAAGCGTGTATGCAGTAGAAGTTCAAAATTAAAATAATCCCCATTTAACGGTAAATACGAACCATAAATGCATAATTCCTCTTTAAATCCTGTGTGGCAGATAATTCCAATTAAATCACATTTAATAAATATTGCGGATTTTGTTGCATGCTATAAATGTATATAACTCAATTATGAGCGTAATTAATTAATTAATTAACATAATTTCCAAGAATGTTATTAAGAACTTGGATAAAGCTTCTGATGACCTGTCTTTAACGTCAAAAGTAGAAAGAGTTTTGAGGAATTGCGGAACGGTGTGAAATATATGCCACTCAGCTTTACTCACACAGCCTGTGCTCACAATTACACAGGCTATATATTATACTGCAACACCACCTCTCGGTTTAATATAAACCTATTTACCTAATGTGTGAATTTTCATGCGACTAGAGTTGTTGTTTCTGACATGTTCATTTGTAAAATTTGAAAAGGTGTTGAAGTACATTAGCTACTGCTCTGACACTGCGTAATTCCATTAAGTTGATACGATTCAGTGAAGATGAATTTCAATAAGAAATAAACGGAATTTTCTTGATTGTAATTATGTTATTATTATGTTAGTTTTATTAACAAACACATTTTTCTTCTGTTTTAGAAAAGTTATGATATTTAATTTTTTCAACCAAAAAGGACGCCGCGCCGGTAAGTTTAGAAATTACCGGAGTCTTTTATAATGAAACTAAACTATTTCCATTGTCTTGGTCTATTACTGACGTTTCAGCTTGCATTCGGCGGCTTTATTCAAGGTGGTTTTGAAGCATACATAATTTTAAATGTTGACGAAATTCTGTCAGTTTTCATCCAAATGTCAGAGCTATTTGACAGCCAAAATTTGCAAAGTCGATCATTTTCATGGGTTGGTCAATTCTTCCGATGGGTCTTATGTTGTTTTTGTTGTCGGTCATGGTTCATATGTTCTCTTACTATAAGTAGCCATATGTCATTCACTTCTAGGCTCTGTGCACTGAAAGTGTTGTATTGATATAGATCGCCTTGTTCAGTTTCCATCTAGTTGGATTTTCCTCCATTACCGAGGTCTCCTCTCATTTAATTTTATGCATCATTCCATGCGTGCTATACGGGATTTTCCGATTTCACCAAATCTTATCAGTTTTTTTGAATTTTTGTACCCTGATGCTGAGTGGATGTTTAGTTTAGATATTATCCCGTGTTTGTAGGTTTCATATAAACCTTCGTATTTCGGTTTTCATCATTCATTTCCTGGACTAACACATCCAGCAAAGAATACTTTTCTTCTTCAATTGTGAACTAGACTTGTAAAACAAGTACCTATATGTCGTAATATTTTCATTCTATTCGGGAAGCGATCTTCAAAACGTCTTGTACCTACTGATCATAAAATATTAATTCTGACATTTCTAAATGCCCGAATCAAGTCCAAATCAATGATATTCTCAATCGATCCCCGCAGGTCGCTAGTCGGTACTACCTTTGATTCGTATTCTACGCTCCTCTAGATTTCCTGCATTATCGCCCAATAAACAACGCGAATTTGCGTTTTTCAACAAACCTCAAGGAGGAGATGTGTGACTCTGGGACGCGCATTCGCGGGGGTGACGTCAAGCTACCGTGAAGCCACCAGGTTGAGCATACCTAGGAATCCACTTCAATAATCGTTTTTTGACGAGCTCCCATCTCAGAACTCATTTTCTTACTGCCTGCAACTCGGTACTTCCAAAATTAAGGCAGAGGAGTACCCTGCACCTAGTAAACAACTTGCTTCTCTACTAGTCCATACTAAAGCCTACCCTAGTTTATGGCGCTTTTGCGTGGCCCCCACCGGATTTAAGTCCCTCGAGGAACTTCACAACAAGGCGCTACAGCTACTCGAAGAGGCTTTCTGGTTCATTAGGTTTCATCTTGATCTGCAAATTACGACCCTCCAAGATTTTATTATGCAGATACTCACCGCTACTTAGGCTCGAACTCGACAAAGCAAAACCCTTTAATTTAAGCGGTCGTGGTACCCTAAGATCGTTAACTCGCTCGTATTCGACCCAGATTAACATCTACGTTCAAGTACCGTGAGGACCGCCTTTCACTACCTTACTTAGGTAACTCTTCACCAAATTCCCACTTTTAGTTGGTGAGTTTGAAAGATAAATTACGATCATCAAATATCCCACAGCATAACTTGTCCAAAGCTATTGCAAGAAAATCCAGCCCGTGCCGCGGTTTGATCGTACCGCTTTATCAGTGACGAAAGGGTAAAGCACCTCAGGTTCCCACCCTATATAGTCAAGATGTAGGTTCACCGTGATATAAACCGAACAAGGCTACCAGCTACATACTGGAAAATTGGACTAATGTTCAATCAGTTATCAAATGCATTTCATAAACCATTTAAGAAAAAAAAAAACTCATACACGACCTACAGACGTGACGTCACAAATTTCTAAGAAAGATAATGTTGTTTACCAAACTAAAATTAATCGTTTTATGTTTTTGTCTCTGGCTGATAAGATTTAATTTTTTTGTTTTTAAAGCTCTATAGCTAGGTGGTCACTCAAAGGTATACAAAGAAGAAACGCATCTATGTATGTATGTATACGTGCACTTTACAAAGGGATTACGCTGTCTGCGACGGGATCTCAACAAAAGCAGTTTAAAGGAAAATATGGGCAGGCCGATGTTGTTCAGAAATTGTATCAAGAAGGTTGTTTTGTTTACATCTTCTGACTAATATTTAAAGAATAATATGGATCAAATGTTTTATCTGTGAGTGATTGCTTTATGAAGTTTAACTTACTGTAGTTTCTTATACGTTTATGAGCTTACAAAAGAGTATGGAACACATCAATAAATACAATACCTATACACCACCTTATAAAAAGAGATGTTAAAAACAGTAGATAGCTATTCCAGTGTTAGCTTACAATTAAAGAAGCCTTTTAGACTATAAAAGTAATAATTATATAATATTTATTCTAATTTGTCTTTTAATTTATGGTCATTCAAAAGGCACAGTTCTACAGGTATGTAATACAGATTTTATTTGGTTTTTTTGTTTTTCTTAATGTAGCGGCTGGGTTTTTTTTATAAATTAATGATTTATGCAATAAAACTATCCATTGACGTTTCGACAATTCTTAATTTGCTTTATTGTTGTCTTCTTCAGTTTTTTTAAAATTATAATGAATCACAAAAACATTTTTTTCCAAAGTTATGGACGTTCACACACATGTTAAAAAATTATAAAAACATTTTTTAAAAATTAGACATTTTTAAATTATCTTAAATACGAACTACATTTTAATTGTCAATAAGAATGTGTAGGAGATACATTTTGTCCAAAGTTTTTCTTCTTAAAAGTTCTCAATTCTAAAGTTTTTATTTTAATTCTACCCATCATTAATATAAACTGGAAGATGTGTCTAACTTTTTGTTAATAAAAATGTCTTTACAAGTGTCTCTATTTTTTAGATTAGAATACAACGTTTCTGGGATAACCATAATACCTTGATTAAACAATTAATAATATTTGCACTTAGTAAGTGTAGTTATGAATAACGTAGTAAGATGCAGAACAAGTACATTTTAACTGTATTAATTTAGCAAATAGCTAAATAGGCTAAAAATAGGAGACAAAGACCAAATCAAATTCTAGGCTTTTATGTTGAAATGCTGAGGAGGGCAATGCGACAGTCCCAACCAAAAAAGGCAATTTTACCATTAATTACCCACTTTCTTAACTATCCTTGAATAATATATTCGTACCATCAATATTATCAAGCTTGCATCTATCAATACGTTTTATTGCTTTGACATTTTGAGTTCAATGACCAATCAGCATTTTTCTCGCTAGAAGCAATAGGGTATTACACAACGACGTTCGGCCACGTTTTATCTAGCGTATCATTGTGCATCTTCCATTCGAAAGATCCTCATAAACAGACAGGTCTGTAGCCTACAGATTTGACTTTCACTTTACCGATGCATTCACGTCTTCTCTGTTATGTAATTGGATACATAAAGGAGGTCGTAGAGCAACAGCGACTGCAAAGTGGGCCGCTCGAAAAGAATGAAAGGCAATATAAGTGCTAAGCAAATTGGTGCCCACTATATAGAGGAAATATATACATTTCATTGGCTCCTGTTTGTTAAGATAAGATCGTTTCTTTCTAACTTAGTTTGAAGCGGAAAAGTCTTATTTTGTATGTAGCAAACACTTTCTAGTACTTAATCGTAAGTAAAAGGCGGATGAGTTTAACAAATTGTAAGTAAACGTCAGGTTAAATAATTGACGAATAAATTACTTGCATTTTTCAAGAAATCATGACGTTATGCTGTTTCGTTTTATTTAAATATTATTTTTTAATTATAATTGCTTACAACTAATCCATACATTACAAGATAGCGTTTCTAAATTTTGTGTTTTAAATACTCTAATTTAAGTCGACAATATCGATGAAGTTTCTACAACAAGGATTTAGACAATTGACAATATTGTAATATCAATTGTGAAACATGCAATTAATTCACGTATCTTTTGGTATTCTATTATTAATATACTTTCCGATATTTCCAACAAAACTAAAAAAGGGAATCGTCTACAGCATTCAAATCAACGAGGGAATACATGAAACGCTAAAACTTACAACAGTCTCAAAAAATATATCTAGAAACCACTTCAAAGGTGTTTTCGCATTCAAGCGAATACTTCAAAAACTCTTTGAACATTTAAGAACATCATCTGTTTATTTTGCTCGGAGAGTCGTAGTTTAAAGGAAACATGTACCACCGTAAAAATAATAAAAGTAAATTGGATATATTGTCCGAATTGATCGAGGAAATATATATTTAAGAGAAGGGCTGAACAGCTTTCCTATTCTCATTCAGCGCCTCCCTCGATCGAATACAAACTTCATCTTGTAAGCAATGACGCTGCTGATTAGATAACAGAAAGTGTTTTCCTCTTCTATAGATTTTCCCTATGTATTTGAAGAAATATTATTTGCTTCGAAAATATATTTTTGTTGCAGAAAAGAAATGAATGCTTTATTAAATAGATTTATGTATAATCGCTTCGCTTCAATATATATTAACAACGCCCTAAATAACGATTCTTTGGAAAAGCTAATGAATGAACACAGTAGGAAACATAAGGGTACTACCTTAAAAATATCACAGTGGATGAATCAGAAAGTTTTATATACTTATGTATTAATTAATGCAGTGAAGGCAATCATACTATTTTGTTATTTTTATTTCATTAATTTAACAAACCCATTGAATTCATTTGAACAGTGGCATTAAGAAATAAAATTAGAGTAACCAAACTTGCAGTTAATTCAATGTGATTATCATGTTGAAATTACCCATTTCCAAATTTTCTGTCTATATGTAATAGCAACTACGTTAAATATACTTCAAGATGGCGCTTCTCTTATTTCTATATGGTAATATTCCATATCCTGGAAATTGGATGTGGACCAGACAACGTTATAAATTATTTATGTCGTGTATTTACTAGGTGCACATCTTGTAGGAGGTGTGATCATTAAGACTGTGACTTCTGCGGCACCAACGGCGCACAGTGGGACGAAATGCACTTTTCACTGGACATCCTTTTTTCATTCTGTTATTTCCTTACAACAATTTCAATACAGGCCATACCCTATTTATTTTTTTGCGCCGAGTCTATTGGTGAAGTTTATCAGAAGCTAAACAATATACAGGATGTCTCATAAGGAAGCGGCCGTATAGTATAATTTTTATCGCACTAAAATTAATTAATCACTCGGCAAATCATATGGTGTAAACATACATTAAGGGTTCTGTTCCTTAAGGGCAACTATATAAGATATTTGCAAGTCGTCTTGAATTTTTACCATTTGCATTATTTCTTGTAAAATTAAATATTCCTTAAATATTAAGATGTTATATTAATGTTAATGCAAATACAGATTCACAGGTATTAAATTAGCACTTAATGAAGCATGCATTACTAAATTCATTACACTATACAGGGTGTTCCATAAGTAATTGTTATACAAATTGTCGTTTATAATGCGAGAGATTCATTAGATTAAATAATAAAAAATATACTATATCATTTAAAAGAGAAAAAATTTTGTCAACACCCTGTATATCAAAAAGGGCTAAAGATTTGCACAGGGTGTTTCAGACAACTCGTCCACTCTCTTTTTCTCGATATCCATTGCAGCTACACTCATACGTCAAAAATTTAACAATAAAACCTTATCTGAACAATCTTGTGAAAATAAAATGAAAATCAACAACCGGAAACGTTCCATTATACTGATAGCAACTTTCTTTAAGCAAATGTGTAAATAGATATGGAGAAAACAAAGAAAAACTCTCAACAATCGAAACATATAAATTTTTCTCTAATAATAATAATAATAATAATAATCCTATTTATTGACAATAATTAATTTCTTCTAAAAATTCCTCGCCTTCAGTCCACTCCATCAAGGGATCCTGCTGACTTACTGCATCAACTCTTTCCGAAACGTCGAAGAAACCTGAACCAAAACTCTCTTCTTTAGGGGCATCATCGGCACGGGTAACAAGAAGCAACGTTTCAGTTTCTGGGAATAACTTTTTACAGCCTGAATTTTGCATACCATAACGTTGTCTTAATGTTGAAATCCTAGGATCGGAGTTGACTAGGAGATTATTTAAAATATCCTCATTCGTTCGATGTCGTAATATTTTTCTTCTTCAAATGGCCACAAAATGATTTAAATTTATTTTCAATCTTTGAAATGTTGCTTTGAGAAATAGTCATGGGAGAAATAGTGCGTAAGACTTCTTCTCTTAAAATTATATAATTTTGTGGATCACTAGGATGTTTTAAGAAGTTGAACAACTCACGGTTTGTCGCGAACATTGTAAAAATTAATTAACAATAAGAACAAGTACACATTCATTGATTGAAACTTGAGACACGCAGAGACTGTCAATTCAGAATTGATTGACAGCATAAAAAGGCTTTCTGACAGCACCGAATATCTTTTGTTTCTGGCATATTTTATATTTGAATCTGTTACGGTCACATACTGTGTTTTATTGAATTTTGACCCTGTAAGCTTTTTGTTCAAACATGATTTGCAGGCGTAGTCGGACGCAGTCGGATATAGTTTTTTCGCAGATCTCTTACTCGATAGATAAGGTAAATACTTGTGAAGCTCGATTTTCGGAACAACTCGGAACTTTTTTGTGGCGCGCGATAATTTTGCAAAGCAGTCATCACGTCACCAAATATAACACTTTATATTTAATTTTATTTAATACAACAATTTTTTGTTTGTAATAGACTATTTTTCAGTTAAAATAGACCTCATTACTAGTAAAAAACAAGTAAATATCTTGTTATTATTTTTGTTTTCTTGTATATTACTTCAGCCAATAAATACTTTACATACATACATACAAATAAGATTGTCAAAAGAGGGAAGATTTTAGGAATAGCTATAGAGGAACAAATGATTTCATGCCCGTTATTGTTGATTCTCATGTAGCTGGAATATTCTAACATTTTATTTTCCCCAAAAGCCTGTAAAGATAATGCTGAAACCAAGATACATAAAGAAAAAGTTCGAATTTTTTCTCCATGTCCGGAGTTTTAGACCATTCGTCCCACTGTGCGGCGCGGCGGCTTTTGACCGCTGAGAATCTATAATAGAGATATTCTACACCACTTCATATTATCTACAAAAGGAGCTGACAAATATAATACAACCTTTAATAAACTACTTTATTGATTCCGAATTTGTAGTTTGATTGATCTAGTCTTGGAACAAGTAAACTACTTACAGTAACTACCTCAACTAACAAAAAAGTCACAGTGATTACAATTATAAAATGTTCGATAGATAGATACAGTGTGCTCAGATTCATATATAAATGTTTAATAAATAAAAATATTGAAAACAACCTCCTTGAATGTCCTGTCATATTAGTTTTAGTTCGTTATGTCTTCATGGTGGAGTGCAAACTTGTTAAAATAAAAATAAAGCATTGAGTTTCCACTCCCAGAAGTATAAACTGCCAAAAGCAAGTGAGGAAATAATCCACTATTAAATTATAAAATATTTACATTGGTACCGAATGATGATGCGTAGTGATATTAACACAAAGAAAAAATATAAAAGACAAATGACTGTATTCTACACAATATACTCAGACACTGTAATGATTGAAGGTGAGTATCTAGGCGTAGGAAGATAGGTGTGTTCGCAATAGAACCGTCTGTCACAGACGGAATATTCAACGAATAGAATTTTTAAAAGAATACTTATATACATATTTCATAAAGGTCTCAGATAGGTGCAAGTACCACTTCCCTTTTGCGTAGGATTTGTTAGTGATTGCGGTAACTTCGGTGCACAATTGAACCACAATTGACTTGTTTAAATATAGGTGTTAACATCCTAAACTGTTGAATGAGAAAAGTATAAGAATATAAGTAATTCCTTTCACAAGATTTACGTTCATCATTCTTAATAGTTCTCAAGCGTATAAGTTTCATCATATATTTATTGATTTCTCAAAGTTTTTCGCAACTTTAATCTTTCGCTTACTTTCGCAATAAAAGCTACCATTATATTCTCAATTCGCGTTTAATTAGAAGTTATTGCCATACTAAACAGCCGTCGGTTTCTCCTTTGGCGTGAAAATTGCGATGTTTATGACGGTTGGTGGTGATAAACGTAAGTCGCTAGAACATAATTGTCACAGTTAATGTTTATTATTTAGCGCAATATTTTTTTTTGTATTAGTATTGTGTAACATGTAACTGATTAGTTTAGTTTAAAAAGTGCTAGTTAGTTATGCTGCGGTGACATACTTTTTATGTATGTAATTGTAATACAAATATAATACAATATTTTTAATACTATGTATGTATGGTAATTTATTTATAGATTAGTTATGAGTAAGACAAATATATTTGTCGAAACGTTAGAAGAAGTTTAATTTTAATTAACTTTACATAAAGCCGCTACTACCGACGAAAAAAGAACTCTAATTAAATATGTATGTATGTATGTATGTAAAGTATTTATTGGCTGCAAGTAATATACAAAAAAAAAATAATAACAAAATGCAAAGAAGACTAAATCGCCTACCATTAATAATGGAATACGGCGTTCTTCCTTTAGCCTCTGTAAATATAAATCAAACAAAAGTAAAAAAAAAAGAAAGTGAGTAATATCAATTAAATATGTTTGTCGATTTTTTTGTGATCTCTGACATAACAAGGGATAAATAATAAATCAGCACCGGATTAAAAATCCCTAACATTTCTAACTAGAAAGCCAAAAAGTCAATATTTGACAATTGACGTATTCTTGTGTATTATTAACGTCTTTATTTTATTTTTATATCATCGTTTATTAAATCGTAACCTGTCAAACTTTATTTGTCAATATGTGAATGAAAATCTGTAAACGTGAAAAACGCGTTTAACAACACGAGATGAGACGCAATTCTAGATGCCTTGTAAGAACGTTTCAATACTCCGCATTACCTTATACGAGTGATTCGCAAACAATGAGGAGAGTCGTGGTATGGATGGCCGATCTCGGATTACAATTGCAAAAACTGAGATTGTCCTGCTGACAAAACGCAGGATTCCTGTCCTGAGGGCGGCGGTATAGAGGAGATCACCACGTCAACGGCTACAAGATACTTGAGAGTCCATTTAAATAACTGATTGACGTTTTGGGACCACATCTGCTGTGCGGCAAACAAGCAACTTAAATGGTGTCGTCCCTTAGTCGCACTATGGCTAATATCAGAGGACCTCCGCAGACAAGCGACGCCTTTTAATGTCAGTATCCGAATCCGTCCTCCTCTATGGATGTGAGATATGAGCAGACGCGCTTGATAAGAAGAAATACCGCCATAAGATGGTTGTGGTCCAGAGAAGAGGAGCCCTGCGAATTGTTAGCTTCTATGAAATAGTTTCCAAGGCGACTATTCTAGTAATAATAGAAGTACCGCTTCTCGATCTACTGGCAAAAGAAAAGAAACGCTGATTGAATCTCAAACAAACGGGAAGAATTGCAATCCTTCAACTCTGGCAGGAGCGATAGGAGGAATCCAATGTTACAGGCAGGCCATATCTATCGCTTTGGATTAATAGGAACCATGGGGAGTACTTTCTCAGTCAGTTCGTGTCCGGCCATCCGGGTACTTCCACGATTATCTTTTCAAAATGGGGAAAGTGGATAGTGCACGTGGTCTGTACCAGGACTCTGAAAGGGATGATACCCACCATACATTTATTTCTTGAGTGTTCCAGATGGAAGCTAGAAAGGGATGCTCTCGAGGATGAACCGGGAGACTATCGTCCAACAACATTGTTTGGAAAATGATAGAGGGTGAAGAATCATGGCAAAAGATTTCCTTATACATACAAGGAATACTAACTATTAAGAAAAGTTGCTGATCACTAAATACGGAACACCACCCTGAAGGAATGTATTAAACGATATCGAGGTGAATCTATGTCTGAGAAAGAGGTTTTTTAGTAGGTGGGTCCCACACACCGGTACATAATTTTTATAATACCCATTGTAAGCATTAGTATTTTTTGCTGTCACTATGAAACTCGTTTTACGCAGTTTCATCTGTGTGGATATACTTCGAATTTCAAAATTCATATAATTAAGAAATAATCTGACTAAATTGTAAAGCATGTACCAGGAAATGGTTTGCCTGTGTAAGTAATTTTAACTTTGTGAAACAAGTGGGACTGTAAGCAGTTTGAAAATTAGATACAGGGTTTCACAGAATATCCTCATAGCAACTATTAATACTTTTCAAAAAAAAAAAAAAGCAGGGTGTAAGAGTTTATACGTTTATATTTTTTAGAAGCATAATGCGTTTGTAAGGCTCATTACCCACGTTAAATGGAGAATGCGAAGAAGGTAAATTGACGACCGATTCGTTCATACGTATTTACCACGTATCGGGAAAAAATTTACGGATACCGACATTACCACATACCGACGTAGTTGTCCGTTACGCTTACATAATGTTGTATCTCAGGCAAAAAGAATCTGTAGTTTATTTTAATAAGTCAAATATTAGAAGTAATGTAAATAGAATAATTACTTGTAGGTGACAATAAATTTATATTATTGCTCCATCTGCAGTGCGAACGCGCAAGTATTAACGGGGCTTTGACGTAAGTAGCTTATCGACTATGATAAGGAACTTCGACCTTCGCGTCGCACAGTGGCTCCCACGCAATAGGGTCGCGTCTATCCAACTTCTACGATATCTGGGCGTTTTCGCAAACGTCTCCCAGTAAAAAAAGAATAATGCGCCTATTTATTGACGCAATGACGAACAAAATTGTAAATATCTCGAAAACAGTTGAATCTATAAATAAAGAACCTGAATAATATTTGGAATCCATTAAGATAAAAAACATATCATTCCATTTAAAATTAGAAAATTGCTATTGACTTTTGTACACTGAAACTTTTTTAAAGGATGATTTAAAACGATGGGCCAGTTGGGTTTTCATCTTAAAAAATTCTATCACATTAATCTACTTACAGTAAATTGCAAGTGAAGGATACTAGACGGGTGTCAAGTGGTTGAAATACGCGTATTGAGTTCAAGTACAGGATTGGCCTACAAACATCTTGCATGTGGTTTCCTATACAAGGAGTTGCCATAACATATACACAGTATAATGATAAAGTTTGGAACAAAAGGCAAAATTGAATTAGTTGCCAATTTTATAAAAATCGCTCATACAGGTCGATTTGGTTTTTATTTAATGCAACCTTTTGACGTTGAAAACATACTATGAGATCATTTCTGTTTGCACAATGACGTCCGTCAATTCTGTGCCTTACATGACAATTTTATTGAGGATACGACACATTTATTTCTGCAAGAAATAAACATTTTCTTTTAAAGAAAACTTATATTATACACCACAAAAGATCTTACTTAATATTAATAAATGTGCCAAATGGCCTTGACAAATCATCTGATATTGAACCGCAAGCATAGGCCTATTTATATTACAAAAGAACAACGATATTAACACTAAAGAATTTACTCCAAAAATATTAAATCTAAATAAATTCTTATAACATTAACTGAAGATACTCTTCTAAAATGTTAAAAATTTGGTAAAATAACGATAATAATCGCCGCAATATGAGATCCTATGATGGTACCTACCGCATCAATAATAAAATTAAAAATCATTCCAACAACGAAGATAATTTACAATAACAAAAAACATTGTCGACAGTATATTGTCGCAGTCATGTAACAAAATCAAATTAACACAGTTTTAAGTAACCTTGAGTAACACATGAAACACTAAATTAAGCTAAAGAATTAAGTCAACTCACGACCCGGTAAAAGGAAATAATTAATTTACTCTGCTAAATATGCGGACAAAATCAATTAAGCTAAAAGTAAAAGGAACACGGTAACGGTTATTGAAGGTCGCCTTCCTGAAACAGTATGTTTACAGTTTCAAATCATGATTTTTTTAATAAATTATTATAATTACTGACAAATTTACAGTTATATAACTATATGCAAATTATATTAATTTAAATATAGGTATAGGATATTATTAAATGTTTCCTTTAAGTAACCACAGAACCCAAAGATTATAATATGAGGAATAAATTTAAACAGGCTAGTCAAATATGAATGATATCTATAAATAGTTATGACAAATGGGTCAAATCGAAAACTTTAATTTATGTTTGTCTATATGTATATACTTTGTAGTCGATTATGTAATTTGTTTGTTTAGCTCATTGGACGTGACATTTTGCGTATTGGTTTCATTTAAACTGGTTGCAAGTTGCAAATGGATTTTAGTTTTAAACGCAATTAACTGCTTGCGTTCTCTGGTAGGACTTATTATTATTGCTTCAATCTGAATTTTCAGCAGATAATTTTCGTTCCTGTTAATGGTTCCGGCGCCTAACTGGATTACACTCTATAATAAATCGATCACGGTAACGAGGCATTTGTATGCGAAATTTAATTGATTAATTACAGGTATAATGAAAATTCTCGCGTTTGCCGCTGAATTATTAATAGATTTAATTTAATTCCTGCCATTTTCCCCGAGTCGAGCCGGAGCCGGTGGCGTATCAGGGGCTGGCGGCTTAAATATTCGCACGCGAATGTGTAAGGGAATTTTATCAAATCACTTCCGTTAGGAACTTGCACACACACGCGAAAACTTTAATCTACATAATAATAAAGCCGCTTATTCTGTAATCTTCACCTAGCCACGCGGCGAAATTATTCATTCAGCAGCGTAACTTGCATGGCAAATGTGTTTTTGGTGCTCCATCATGATCAATCTTCCTTATTTTTTGTTTTTTTTTATGCTCTTACTTAGTTTGGTTATGTTATGTGTACAAGTAATTGAAAACGATAATTAGATAATAATAACAATATTTTTGGACACGGTATGTGAAATTGAATTTGCTTTTAAAATAACCCACCTAAAATCCCCAAATTCCAGGGGTTTAGACTTAATCACAAGCAATATATTAAAAAGTAATTTGGGGGCTGTTTGTTAGCCCTTTACTACTTTGATTAGTAGATCCTTTTATGATAGAATATTTCCAGAATGTTTAAAAACTGCGAAAATTACTCCTGTGCACAGGAAAAATGATGAAAAAAGTTTACAAAATTATAGAACTATTTCCTATTTTCCTTATTCAAAAAATTATATGCGATAAAATAATATCGTTGTAGATTATCATCAAAGTTAATTGTGGTAAAAAATGTACTGGTGCCTTTGTGATTTTATTATGGCATTCGACTTGGTGTATCATAAGATTTTGCTTGACAAGCTTCACAATTATGTGGTACGAGACAAAACGTTTGAGGGGCTCATCGTAAAAAAATGATACACATACAGTAAATGTAAAAAGTATCCGTACACTGAACTAAATGTAATATTAAACACATGCATATAATTTGTGTATTTTCTAAGTGGAATTGTAAAAAATATTAATAACACGCAGTTTAATCTATTGATGGATGTAGTTGCTGTATAACACCCCAAAACAACTTGAAACACCACCCCAAAGCCCAGATATAAATCCAACCGAACATTTATGGGATTATCTGGACAAGCAAATAAGAACGCGTCATACTTCCAATAAGAAAGAACTAAAATACGCTCTGCAAGAAGAATGAAAAAATATTCCAGCCGATTTGATAACTAAATTAGTTTGATCTATGCAAAGACGTTTAAGCACAATCGTTGATGCGAAGGGTTCCCGACCAAATATTAACTTGACTACGTTACTACATACATACGTGCGTAAATTGTTGCCTGTAAGAATACTTATTGCTCGCCAAAATTTTGAATTCCTATACTTCAATTAAAAATATTTTTTTCTAATCGGATGTTATATAATAGCAAAAAGCTAAAACAAACGACGACGCAGTGCTGTAGTGAGATATTTACGCACTGGTGAGACGCTTACCGGAATGCAATATGGGCGATTCATGTCCAAATTAGAAAAAATACTGTAAAAAGCTCGTGTCACAATGACTTTGTAATGCTCCTAACTTGTAGTCGCATTACATAAAGGTCATTGTGACACTTGTGTTTTAAAATACTATTATATTTCTTCTAGAATTTAAATTTTTTTCGGATTTTGTTTAGTAATATATTTTTCGAAAGGATCCAACTTTGTGTTACATAGATTTCTTCTTATTTTTCGACTTAAATAAATAAAGTTAAATTGGATTTTATTTTTTCATGGAAACGGGTAAGTGTACCAATACTTTTTACATTCACTGTATAATAGATATGGTTTGAAATATTTTCGTTAGAAAAGTTTAAATCACTCGTCTATTTCAAACTAGAGATTTGACGTCTCTATCCAGAAATGTGAAAGAGTGTCATAGGCTTCTTGAGAAAGTCAAGAAAATGATAAAAGAACACAAATTCTTATGTAAAGACAAGACAATTATAACCTTTTACAAGATTATTATTTCAATTTGTGTTCACATTTAAAATATTTATACTTTTCTTTATTTTTGTATGGCTATAATTTTAGATAAAATAATGATTACAATATCTAAAATTATAGTTTCGTCGAATTTATTTCTAACATAAAAAAAAACTCAAATAACTCAGAACCAATTTGAAATAGATGTAGGGAATGCTAATTATATTTTATCTAGAATAATCACACAAATCGCATGCATTAATAATATACAAGATGTTCCATATAAAATAGGTGAGTTATATTGCATTGTATTGGTTAATATAAGTACTTCAATAACATTTTGTGTCACTCTGTATTATTAATTTTACAATTATTTGAAGTTTGTACAATACTACAACGTACTCACTACGTATCTATTAAATTTCAACCTCCTAATTGAAACATTTCCTCGGTTACTGATTTTTCATTTCGTTGTAGATAAAACATCAAAATTATTAGGTATAGGGAAGTGCTAACAAAACTTATTTGTAATAATGTGTGTTATCAGAAAAAGAAATAATATACAGGCTGTTCTATTTAAATTAAACAAGTTGACGGTCGTTTCCGGAAGTAGTTCAGTTTTGTCAATATTTCTATTTGAAAGATCAATACCCAAAACTCCCAAATACAAATTTTCAGCATTTAACTAATAGCAATTCCTAATATTTCGCTAGTTGACGGTTTAAACGCCGCATTCTGTTTAATAGTTTAAACAAGAAACAGAATAAAATGTAAAGTGGTACTTGCAGTTAGAATGTAATAGGACAACTTATTAAACTACTTAGGTTAATTAATATTAACTATATATAAGTTAAACCTCTCTGAAATGGAAAAACATAATGTTATAAAAGTATACGATCAGAAACTCCAATCATTAACTACAGGTATAATCATAAAAAAAAAGCACAATGTATGTAGGTGCTTCATTAAAGCAACTGTAATGGACATAAGATAAATACAGAGACCGCCAGCTTAGTACTATCTCCTCTTTTTATTCGACGTAATTGATCATTACTGTCAATCTTTAAGGTATTTGTATTGCCCCAGACAAGTTAGAAGCGTTGAAATTTGAAATATAGATGTATAGACAAATAACAATGTGATTTTGATTAAATTGAAAAAAAAATACGTATAATACTTAAAAACGTCGTTTGTTACTATTTTCTTACATATTTTTATCCAACAGGTAAAGCAATTGCCATTCACTAACACGCTTTAACGCAAATTGGCCTCATTTACTTATCAAATTTAAAATTCACGCCATAGGAAGAGTAAAATTTGTTCCGAAGAAAAACAGGGAAGATTCAAAATAGAATTCAAATTTCGCAAATTGGCTGTTACGGAATAGTATTAGAATTTCACGCAATTTACTATTCCGACACGGAGCATATGATTACCCGCTTCCGTGGTGTGGTAGCTACGAAAATGTATTCAATGCAAATCATCATCTAGGTTAGGTATGAGCGTTGATAGTTCGCGAAAGAATGAGTGAAAGGAGGTTGAAAAGGCGAACAGCGTCGAGGGAAAATGCGCGGAGACAAAAAAAAACAAAGAAGGTGAATAAAACGAACGCTTGGCTTAGCGAAAGTCTAACGAATGTTACACGTCCCACATACGTCTGCTATCAAAAGACACAAATGTAATTCAGGAAAACTCCCGTTTTCACTCGATGCAAATAGGCTACGCTTGCGACGCGGTTGTAGTTATTTTTTGAATACATAATTCATACCATGCGCTTCTTTCACCATTAATAAAATGTGCATAACCAGAATGTTTGCATGAATTAATAAAAGTACCAGTTAACTTAATTTAGATATGAACATAATGCGTGTGTGTGCGCACTGCTCTACAGATCTAATGTCTTCCTCTTACGAGGACCGATATTACCTTCCGCACACCAAGGCCAAGTACTTCGATCAGGTCGGATTCACACGATATTGTTTTTGATAAACGTAAAATTATAACTTCTTTTAGATATTTAAAGAACAAAGGAATTTTATCTCTGAAACATTTGCATATAAGTATTCATCTTTCGTCTATCATCCCAAATTTCGCTTAGTAGGTTTTCCTATTAAATTCAAATTTGCATTTAGGTATGCCTAATCTTGTTATTATTCGTTGACATTCATTTTAGTTGTATATATTTATTTCTCATTTTCTAATGACATATCGATACGAAATGCAGATAAGGGATAGTCCTTTCTTTAAAAACTATATACCTACTAGGTTATTAAAAGATTAAATATCATGTAAATTCTCACATTACATGAAATTAGAATTACTGCAGTTTTAGTTTACAATTTCAATATATATACATATGCGAGGTTTCTTACCACAAGGGGGAGACATTAGATCTGGAGTGCATTGTACATGCTCGCATTCCAGAACGCAGATGTCAGCATATATGCATAATATGTGGGTCAGACTAATTAATGTAGCATCACATATGCACCCAAACTAATTAACTAATTAGAAATATGTTAGTAATCGGCTTGTTAGCACCTGCTCTACCTAATAATGCTGAATATATGGCAACAAACTAAATACATTTGTGTAGTTCTACAATGTCAGATATGCATCTCACTGCTAATAATAGTTCTATCAATGCATTATGAAATAAAAATGTTGCCGAATTTGCCAAAATACGTGATGTTCAAAAAGTTTCAGTTTTGAGATTTATGGGGGTTTATTATGGTTACCTTTTAAAGTTATTTCCATATTATACAGGATGTTCCGAAAGCTCTAAAGGTATCAAAGTTGTGTTTGTTAAATGGAACTCCATATATATTATTGGATTTTTAGATTCTGTAATCAAAATAAGTATGAATACGGTTTATACTACCTGAACCATAAGGTCTTTTTTTAAATAAATTGAATTTTGAAAAATCGAATCTAAGTTTCATGTTTCAAATATTGAAACAGCATTTAAGTTATGTAAGCGTAATTTACAGTGAAGTGTAACAATAGTCTGTATTTTGTAACCCAATTATAGTAAACTTGCCATCTTATACAGGGTATACAAAAATTAAAACTGATCGAATAATAACTTTAAGTGGGTATAACTTGGTTAATTTAAATAGAACGCCGCCTTTTTTCGTATATAAGATACCAACGATAACATAAGAACAGAAACAAAATATCTATTTAAAACAAAATTAAATAAATTATCTGACATTTCTAAATACCATAGGCAACTTTTATTTAAAGAAACTTCAAATATGATAGAAGCTAATGGATTCATTGCAAAAGCCTGTAAAATTAACGAACCAAATTACGCGTATTAACATTAGGTAAATACAAAGATAAAGCGGTACAGACTGCAGTGCTGCTTTCAACAAGAAACCTCCGACCTAACTCTCTCATTTGCCAGTAATTTTACATTGTAAGAAACCTAGCTACTGCCCATAGCTTCACCCTTTCAAGAAAAGATATTCAATGATTTCTAGACGACGTATCGAATGATAGATAACGGATAGTTTGTACATCAAAAGCAGTCAATATGGACGTTTTTTTTTTCCGGTTGTGAGTACAAATATTGACCACCAATCTCACAAGAATTCGATCTCTTAGAATACTGTCTTTGTGAATGGGTCAAATCATTAATTTATGCAACTACTTAATGGGGTTATCAATATTGTTGAGCGCTCCTAAGCGAAAATCACCGCGTACTGCAAGAATATACCTATAGAATGCACAATCGAGGCGTACGGTGGTATATTTGAAAATGTAATTCTTCTTATTCAATTATGCTAATGCTGTAATTTAGTATCTAATGCAAAATAAATACTGTTCTCTACACACAGAAAAATGCATTCTGTGTTCAAATCAAAATTTTGTTTTAACACAACTCTCTTAAAGAGAACATGAAATAGTTTTCTTGTAAATAAATCTTTTATCATTAAGAAAATTCAAAGTCTTAATTTAAGAAAACTTTTGTTTGGTTGAATTTTCTTAACTAGAAAATATAGAATATATGAAAAGTGATTTAATTCAACAATTGTAACATTTTGCTCCAAGACTAATGCTTTTAATGCAAGTAAACGATATTCTTAAGTGGACACTAAAAGTACTTTCATCCAAGACTGTTAACCTCTACGCCAAGATTATGCTCTTAAGACAATCTTTTTTTTACCTTAAAAAGTTTTTATCTTGCGGATATTCAAACCGTAGATTTATTTGGTCCAAGACAAATTTATTTAAGGCAAGCATGCATTTTTCTGTGTGTACTGCTTTATAACTTACATGTTTCTTGCTTAGAATTGGTGACCTACTTAAAAAAAATAAGGAATAAATGTATGGTTTTTGCTACTTCAGTAATCGTTTATATTCGAGCATGGGATTCATTAGACTTTTTTGATCAATTACATCCACCAAGCACCTTCTCCGAATATTGGGGGTGCTTCTCCAAACACTCTGTATACGCAGCTGAAACGTTTAATAAAACAATTTAAAAAATGGTTAGTTTTATTTTCAACTCGTCCGATATAACGTTATAAAATACTTATTGCAAAATAATTATAAGCACACTGGTCTGACTTGGGTAGGATGCAATTTTAAGTATCAGGAATTTTCTATTGTATAGGCTATCAGTATGACCGAAAATAGACTGTCGAATTTGTTTACAATATGTCGGACTTTCTACATGACATACCTTATACAAATTATGCCATTACTAATCTTACTGCATATGGATATAAATTGAATACATACATATGTAGGTATGCAAGATGCTTCTGTTTCTCATGTATGTATCCGTATTTACCTACATGCATATATGTCAGGGAACTAGAACGTCAAAAAATTCTATTACCGTAACCAACCATTCCTTGCGGATGATGAGGAATTTTATGCCCCCCAACGGTAAAATGAGAAATACCCTAGTGACCAATGTATTTATATTTGAAGAGCCTTCTCGCGTTTACGTTGCTCGTGATCTTGGTGACCCACTTCTGACCGCTGTCCATCGCACATCGCACAGTATATTCGTCCTACGCCATCTGTTCCAGATATAATGTTTACTGTTTGCGCGCTCGTCGGTCGTACTACAGTTATTTTCGTCTCTTTACACATTACATTGTAGGTAGACGGGTAGAATTGTTAAGCATGGTACTTTTATTTTCACAAGTTTAAGGTCGACACTTTGCTACCCACGCCACATCGCGGATTTTGTATAAAAAAAAAAATCCGGATTGCTTTCACGAAGTTGCGTTATGTAAATATAATTAACAAGAAATATTACCACAACTGTGCGGTTTAAATGTGTACAGCGAATGTGTAAATAGCTTTGCATAAGAGAAAGTATTCACAATTTGTTTATTTATATACAGAATATACATATGAAATAAGTTGAGTCTTAATATCAGTAAGAGTAAATATATGTATTTAGGAAGTAGATATAAATTAAATTCTTTTGTACATAATAGTATTAGAATAAGCATTAATAATATTAGACTGGAAAAAGTAACGAATATAAAGTACTTAGGAGTTATTGTAGATGAAAATTTAAATTTTAAGGAACATTAAAATATCAAATAAAATATCTAAAAAAGTTGGGTTCCTAAGTAGAATAAGTAAACAATTATCAATATATGTCAAATTAAGGTTATATAAAGCAATTATAGCACCACATTTTGAATATTGTTCAGCAATATTGTTCAATGCTAGACAAAATGAACATCAACAATTGCAAAAACTGCAGAACAAATGTATGAGAATTATACTAAAGTGCAATAGGTATACGCCTGTTAGCTTAATGTTGGATACCTTAGATTTAATGAATGTACGGCAAAGATTAACATATAGAGTATTTATTCTCATACACAAAATCAAATTGAGGGAAGCACCAGAGTATTTAATAAATAAATTGATAGAAACAAATGAGATACACAGCTATCACACTAGACAAAACAGGGATTTTTATATAGCTAGATACCGACGCAGTCAAACTTCGCGAAACATATTTGTGCATGGAATAAATCAATATAATTCGTTACCAGAATATATTAAAGAATGTAATAGGATTAGTCTTTTCAAGTCGGTGGTTTATAGGCACATTAAATTATATTTCTAAGTAGTTGTAGACATAATTGTTATATGTATGTAAATAGCAATGCTAAATAAATAATACTTACTTACTTACTTATACTGATAAATTTAAGTGCTTATTAAGAATGAATTATTGCCACTTCAAAAGGTAATAAATAAAAGTTCCACCGCACGAAATCAGATTTTTTTCTTTCTTTCATTTCTCCTGTGCCAAGTACTTCTATTGTCATCGCATTTCTCGAGATGGATTTGAGTAATTTGACGGGAATCTTTCATTCCACCTTGTCCGACCTCAATTTCGCACTTCAACTTACTGTAGGTTTATATAATTCAAGGAGATAATCGAATGCTTTTTTTAAACTTTCCTAATTTAGATATCATTAAAACTTTTTCGTTTAAAGTTACGGCTCTGTTTCCTTTGATAATGACCTCTTGCTTCTCACCTCAATCCAATTATAAATCCCGTCGGGACATCTCCATCGGATTTAATGTATGCGATCCGTACAGAAGCTGAATATCTAATTTAATATTTGCTTGTTTGCGAAATCAATTCCTATTCCAGTCTTCTTTCGCGATGCTCTCCAAGGCGACGTAAATCTCCCTCGAAAGCAGCTTTAAATCGTGAACGTTGAAAATTACAATTTGCATTGACGCGCTGAATTAATTAATGACTTGATTAAATTAACGTATATATGAAGATTTACGTGAAGGAATGCCTATGAGTATGTAAGTTATTATAACTTCTACAAATCTAATAACTATAAATCTGTAAAGTTCTTCTGTTACTTCCACAGTACCCATCAGTACCGATATATAATTAACAACATTTTTTTACGTTAATCTAGTATCTCTGTTTATAATAGATTGGAAACCAACACCACGCATAAGTATATCGGCCTCTATTAAAATGAAAAGAAAGGCTAAAACGGATGATCACAGAGATAACATAATTTAAATTTTGCCGGGCTGATAGTTTAGTGGCTTGCACACTTGGCTATGAGCTGTGAGGCCTAGGGTTCAAATCTCACTCAATGGTCAATTACGATAACCGGCCTTTTTTCTGGGGTCGTAGAGATCGATTAGGAGGAAGATTTGGTTCTGCGAGGCTGCCTGATTCCCTTAAAAAAAAAACAAAGAGAAAAAAAAAACAGTTTCCTTTACTATACCCTAAACCGAAACCGTTAGGAAACTATATAGTAGTGTATCCAAAATTACAATCTAGAAATTGGTGTTCTTCTTGAAAATCTTAAAATGGTAGTAATAGGTATTAAAATGGGACTATCGTCAAGTCAATTCTAAGAATAAAACAGAGTAAACGTAGCAAGACACAGTAAATGCCAAAAAAATTCAGAAACCTAAACAAAATTAACTATTAGTAATGATAATAATAAAAATAAAATTTAAGAAGATATAGGCGACTATACGCTAGTCTTGGGCAAGGTAGATACCAAGCGCTTTTTTTTTAAAGCATCTGATCTTTATTCTTTGTTCTTTTCTTTCCCTCAAGTGACCTTTCGTCATTGTATAATGACTTTTTCAAGCTAATTAATATGTTATAAACTTTCGCTAAAATAAAGTATATTTAAAATTTAATTAATTTTTATTGTGCGTTATTTACCATAAAATATTTTAAATAAATGCTTTTCTGCTATAATTGTAATTTTAATATGAGGAAATTTTTATATTAAAATTTTACCTCGTGTCGGATTTGAACCAGGCACCTTCCGCTTGCCGGGCGGACAGTCTACCAGTTGAGCAATATTGCATATTTGCATATCTGCATTTGAGACATTTCAAATTGTGAAAGCCAGACAGCTCGTTAGCTCAACTGGTAAAGTGTCCGCCCGGCAAGCTGAAGGGGCCTGGTTCAAATCCGACACGAGGTAAAATTTTAATATAAATATAATATTTCCTCATATTAAAATTACAAGCAAAGCATTTATTTAACGATTTCACACTGTAAGAAAATTGCATAAAATATTTTGTTTGCAATAAATCATGCCCTAATGGATATATCTATGACTGAACGGTTAATAACTAAATTAATGCTGATACATTTAAGATTTTCCTCAAAAAGCTTAACGTAAATTGAGTCCACTACATATAAATATCTATGGTCTATTACATATAAACACGTTTTACTCTTCTACTTTCTGGCAAATTTGGTTATATTTTTAAAATATGCGTGCTAGAGAAACTAATTTAGAATTAGTAAAGTAATTTAAAAATATAACCAAATATGTTTTACCAAAGAGTTGGCAAAAAAAAATGTTTACATGTAAGTACAGATGAGGGATATTTGGATATAGTGGACTGTTTATGTTAAGTTATTTGTGTAAAATGTTAAATGTATTAGCATGAATTTACTTATTTATTGTTCAACTGTAGACATGTCCATTAACAAAATAATTTACTACAAACAAAAAATGTTTGGTACTTATGACGTAAAAAGTCAACTTACAATTAGCACGTACTACAATATTTCTCAATATATTCTTAACTTAAATAAGAAATAAAATTACAGGTCTCGGTAGGTGTGCACGTATCTTGCTTGCAGATTATCCCTCCAGGCTATTGCAATAGTGGAATAATTGGCTGGTGCACTTTAATAATCTCTGCTTATCAAATATCTCAACACCAAAATTGCTAAAAGACCAATTTTCAGTTCGTGTGCCACTCCAAACACACTTAATCTAACCTACGATAAACACATTCTCGCTCCTAAAGTTTCATAATTATAGTGTGGATAAAGTAGCGGCTTTTGAACAGAATAGCGCCATTATATATTAAACTTTTATAATAACCACTGATAATGGCCTTGACTCAACTCATACAAGTTAAAGTTAACGGCCATTGCATAAGTTAACTAATGAATATGTAAGTCATTTTTCAAGTGAACATTTGCATCGAGGTAATTACTAATACAGATTTACATCGAAATACCTTATAGCGCGTATATATTGCTACTTGTTAATTTTCTCAAAAAAAGGTGTGTAGAAAGAAGTGCGCTACAATGACAATTTCAATATCAAAAGTTAAATTAACCTTTTCTTGCAAACTTGGATACACATATGTATGTTAGGAAGTTACTTTTTCATAGCTGCATTATATTTGCACGTCAAATTTCAATGTTTCTGTGCTGAAATATTTTACAATACTTATCAATTTCACGATTAATTGCCTGTTTTGCATGAGATAGCAAAATAAATAAAATTGTCAGGCATTATTTATTCTCTCATAATGCTGTCTTTCGAGATTATAATGTGTTTTGGTTATCTGTCATATCCGATTAATATCAATTGATTGTGTATACTTATGAACTTAGTTGCGCATAAAAATAAGATATCTTTAACTAACTATGACGAATATTGCTCCTTTGAAGGACGAAGTAAAATATTTATGTATTCGTTTAGACAGAGAATAACAATGCATGAACATAATATTTAGCGTTACCAATAAAAATTATGGGAAAAAATTGAAAAAGATAGATAGAAATATAAGTGTACCTCATTCCGTTATAAAAAAATACTTCCTCAAGGTTAAATATATCCGATTTCCTACTTTTCTTGTAGAAATTAATGGCCTTTTTTGGCAGAAATCGACATTTTCCATTTTGCGTTAAAGTAGAATGCTATTCATAGAACCAATAACTTATAAACTATTGAATATTATAGTAGGGAACACAAATGCAAAGATTGTGTTACATCTCAAAAACAGAGGAATTTAAACAAAAATACCCTAAGATAAATATGTATAGCTATTCCTTTGTTTTTGATAAAGTCGGTATCGGCTTAAAATGTGGATATTGAAATAATTCACTTAAGTTGATCGTTAGCCAAAACACCTCTTCACTATTCTATTTTCATAAGATTATCTAAAAATGGTTGTAAAGAATATTACTAGAAAATCTTAATCAGTAACGAGCAAGCACATAGATTAGATGGCAGCACATAATATTCATTCTAATAACTATCAATTTTCCATATATACTGGCGGAGTCATTCTCCTTCGATGTATCACTCTGTAACGCCAGGGGTTATTTACCTGATAGGGTGGTCCGCTTCGAAATGTTTGATGCGAAATCACACCCCTCGTTTTTTTCAGATAACCCAACCTGCTCTTTTGACGATCGAGTCACTGCGAGGAAATGATCTTTTTGTTCAGTAGCGGTTGGTTTGATTACTTAGCCAAAGATATTTCCACCACGGTGTTATTTCTCGATCGGTCGGAACAGGTCGTTACTTGCCTAAAGATTGTCAAATCTACCTTCACTCTCGCTGTCTCTCTAAAATGAGGGTTCCTCTCCGGAGCACTTATTGGGAATACAAATGTAAGCCCTTTATTCACTTCTGAAAATTATGTAACCTTATTTTACCTGTATTTAAGTAAATTTAACCAAAACAATGGGCTACAATATTTTATTTATTAAAAGAGATATAGATAACATTAAATACTATTAAATTATATTAAATTATAGTCAGGACGGTCGAGCAATGGGGCGTCGACGTTGGCGAGGTGTAACCGTTTTAACCTGGGGGTCTATCTGTAAAAGAAAAGTAACCTGAGCATTCCGGTCATCCATATATTTAACAAAGGAACAGATTACATAATTAAGTATTATATATCTGTACTAACGAAACTAACGCTATGTCCTTGTGGATCGGGTGCTCGTGCGCGCGAATCCCTCGCGGATTTTACACAGAGAGAGCATGCGGAATCGCCCGGCGATTCCCCCGTGCCTCTATTTTTACAACCCCCGGGTCGCCCAGCGCCTGCGGTCAACTGTGCCGTGCGGATTCCCCACGTCACGTCGCGGTCCCGCTAGGACGACTAGCCTATCACAATCAAAACCTCCCTAACTTAAGCATGTTTAACGTTAATCAGGCCTTTTCGTAAATCTCTTATATTTCATGATTAACTTAATCTAACTTACACGAGAATAACAGATATGCTCTGTGATTAAACTCACAATCTCACACCTCGACACCTCTAATTCTTTTAAGTCACCGTTCCGAACTACGGCTTCACCACACATAAAGTGTTATAGAAGTTTAGTCTGGCTTATTCGAATAGACGCCGCAACATTCGGCGTTATCAAAATGTTTATATAATACATTCCTTATTCAACCGCTTGAAATACGCTCGGGGTAATACTACTAGCGCGACTTATATCTACGGGACACACTGAAATATTTAGGGTTCTCTAGGTAAAAATCGAGAACAGATGACTGCCCTTTTTGCATAGATAGCAGACGATACAAATAAATGATACAAATGGTAAATATTTCTTACACAAATTATTAGATTAAAAGAAAACGAAGCATTTAGTAATTTTGACAAATATATTGACAAAAATAATAAAAAAAACATGAAAATAAAACAAAATGTAATCTAAACTTTAGAAATTACAATTAAACATAAATCAAGGGAGAGAGAGAGAGAGAGAGAGAACGAGATACGGTCTAGTCTTTTGCGATGGTTAGTTCTTTTAAGCGAGATTCTGATTCATCTTACCAGCCAAGATGTGGGCTTATTCTTCTCGTAATCCAAATATTAAGGGACACTAACTCTTTTATAACACAAAGGGACTCGTACGAACGGTTTTTAACACTTCACACGAAAATCACTTCGCGAGGAAAGCTTTTGCTTCCTATTCGAGTTTTTCCGGAATTTTGGGGGATTTTATAGAATCCAAAAAGAAAACTAAAGGATTATTAAATTTAATTTAGAATTTAGATTCGCCCGGTAACGAAGGGGAACGCAAGCTTTTCAAAAGCTGATTCGGACTCCACGAACTTAAAACTGACTAACTGACTAACTCGAGGGTTTATATAGACTAACATCCCGCTCATGGTACTAAGACGATAGCTCGCTCTACTTCTCTCTACAAGAGGGCGCATCAATGCCGTTTCTGGTTATTTTTCTGAACTTCAAATGTCCTTTCGGACGGTATCGTGGGATTTGCCGATACAGCAAACTGGGCTTTAGGTAGGCTAGCGAAAGATAAAGTGAATACCGTGAATGCACTACCACGGGTTAGCGAAATTTGAATAAAGTCTAACGTCTTTCCTGTTGAAAGAAACTGCTACCGCAGATCCCACGGTACTTATCAACCGCTAGTTTCAAGAAATGAAACTAAATCTTGTTAATCAGAATTACAGAATTGCGGATTCTTACAACTCAATTGTGCCAGGTGCAAATCAATGATGGTGTAGTGGTAGCTGATGAATACACTTTATATCTATTGGCATATGAAATACGTACATATTATCTAACTCAAATAAATAACATTTATCACTAAAAAAAAATCGTGTTCTTTCACAAAAAAAAAAACCATTTAAGTGCTTTCAATATTGATAAGTTCCTTTTGTTTGAGGATAGTAAAACGTTTCCTCTTTACTCTAATGCAGTAATTACTTTCTTAAATCAAATAAATTAATCTTTTATTGGGAAGTATTTCTTTATTACAAAATTGATCATTCTTGTTTCATTAGTTTCTGAAAATCAATAGATAAGACTTGAACTACAAAAACACACGGAGCAATTAATAGCGCATATGCGCAAACTGGTTGCAATTAAAATAGCTAACATTACTGCAAATACCCTGCAGTACTACAAGCGAAAATTACTTAGCAAACAATCTTAAAACATAACTGCCCCTTCTTACGCATAGACCTTTCGTTGATTAAAACTTTATTGCTTTGTTTAACCATAGGACTGAATTTTATGTACGTGCACACTACTTATTTTAATTATAATGCCATAGAATTTATGTTCATTGCAGTTGTAATAATGTAGCACTGTTTTTTTGCAAGCTGTTACACACACATAAAATATTGTTATATTGAATAATATATGTACCATTATGAATAAGTGCAAACACCCAATCGTTACGAAGATATTTGGAATTTATTACAATGTTCATTGACGTCATATTCAAACATCTTTGCAACCACTATAATAAACTTGATTTTATACATGCATTTTTTTTGTCATATCAATGACAATAGATAAATATTACAGCAATTAATCGTCAGCTTGGATACTTTGAGTAAAAACAATTAAGACAAGCAAGTTACTATCGGTGGACGAATCTAACTGAATGGAATTCACCTACAATATTTTGTCTATTTTTAGTTATTAAATTAACTCTTTTCTTTTTTGTTTCATGGGAGCCGTTAGGTATGGTCCATTATTACCAAATGGAAAGGTGGAGGTCTAGGAAGCATACCACTGCCGCTATAGCAGTAGTCCTCATTACTTGTGTTATTCATAAAGATGTAAACTATCTTTCTAAATTAAGTTACTACATTCTGCTGCCATACCACGCGACAGATGTGCAAGTGATTACCTTAATTGATGACCTTAATGTTTTTCCGTAGATTGTTTTAGCCAATTTGAGCGTTGCCTTCGGCTCGGTTAAATTCCCTAAATGGACATTCGTCCAATAACTTTATTTCTTCACTTCAAAGCTCTAACGGTTAAAGGCCTATTTACCTCTTCATCGTAAATGCTACTATGGTATGGTTTCCTTCAAGTAAAACCTTAGAAAATATAAAGATTACATTTTCCAAGTACAATTGGAATTAACTGACAATAATTTAACTTTGTCATTTTGATTACCTTTAAGTATAAGTAAAACTTCGTTTCGTTGTTCTTCCAAATTTATATCAATTTACTATAATTGAATCTCTTTTATACCAATACGAGTATTTCAATATGAGTAAACCAGTCGAATAACTACAAATGCATTTCGAGAGTTTAATAAACCCGCTTTCCGCTGACCCTGATGCCCTCATCTTGACATTATTGTAGTTATTGTAACAAGGCAATCCAATGGGAAAATCATGTGTGAAAGTTTCACTCGCTCGGCCAGATTGAACGGTGAATTATGGCAAAAATCGATTGATATCGCGGAGAAAGTGGAATCCACTTCACGAGAAACTCGACTAAGTACGGCATCCGACGCCGGAATTATCTGCAATGAGGGAGTTTTAGGTCTGTCGAATAAATCACTTATACCGGACGGATTCCCTGTCGGCGCTCCCTGTAATTAATCCAAATTATTAACTTAACGGACGCTCAAAGTGGCCGCAAAAATGTCGGAACTCCGAAGCCTAGCACGCCTGGGCCTAATATTTAAAACGTTTTTCGCTTTTTTCCGGAAAGGGCTACCCACATTCCCACATAACTTTGCTTTTATTGCTTTTGTTTTTAATTTGTTATTTCGATCATGGTTGCTCTAAATATACGACATAAAGGAAATACTACACAAGCCTAAAATACGATAAAATTAGGTCACTTTCAAATATTTATCTCATTAGCAAACTGTTCCCTATATACAAAGTCCGACAATGTTCTAATCCCATTTTCAAGGATGCACGGCATACTGCAGTGGCAGAGGGAAACGTAAAAAATAAAGACGTTATTTATTTGTTATATGACTGCAATACAACACGTTTCTGTAGTTGAGGCGGTAGAAGTAACGGCTGTATGGGATTCCTATATCGTTAGAACTGTTCTCCTCATTCTATCCACCTTCTATTGTGTGGGTCAATTTGGTATATGTATGAAGTACTATCGGAATTTACGATGTGCTGTTACCAGAAAGACATCATCTGTAAGATATGGCTCAATTATAAAAGCGCATTGCAGGGGGTTCATCCCCCATTGTTCGCAAAATGACGTCCTTTCTGAAATAATCAATCGTAAGTACTTTTTATCTCACTTTGGTAGATGAATACTGACGCGATTTTAAGGAAATGATGTTGTACATATGAATGTATCTATGCCGAATCTTTTTATAATATCTTAGATATTTAATATGTTGGCTAATAGTAAAAATCGACCACAATTTATTACCTAACCGATCTATAAAATGCTTCTATCGCAGGAAAATTTCATTCAACTGAAATTGCCCCTAACAATTAAGAATTCTATCTGCAGATAACGATTTGATTTGATCTTTATTTTAGAATTATTTACCTTTTCTTCAGGAAGTTTCCTGTCACAAGAGACTCGCTCGTGGATGCACGTAATGTCCTTCTTCTTCTTTTTTTCTGTTTAAAGAAACGGTACAACGTTTTTTGAAATCATATGAAATTGATAGGACCATCATATGTTTTTTAGTTGCTTAACCACTATAAATATTTTCAATTAGTCAATACAAGGATAAATATAAGGTTTTACTGCATTTAACAAATACCGAATAAACTCTCTGAACGTTTAATTAATATTAATATAGCTATTGCATAAAAAAAAAGAAAACTCCGATTTAGGCTTTTTGTATTGGATCAATCTTATATTATTATTATTATTTTTTTTTTGTAACTAGCCTATAACTAGTCTATAAAAGCACCAAATCGGGTGCGTTAGATTAGTCACAATGTTATTCTGTCATTTAATCCAGTAGGTAATTCAAAAATTAAAATTTTTGGACGCTACGAATCACTAAGACATAATTCCTCATATTTATCAAATTTCTTTATTCCTTTTATTAAACACTTATTTTTTAAAAAAAAATCGTGTTATACACTAATTTTTTAATATAAGTACATTAGTACTATTATGAGATTTCTCACACAAAAAGGTGCTTCCTATAAAAAGAATTTGCCAAGGTGTCACTGAGTGTGAGAGAAATACAATGCTTGTTGATCTAAAAAACAACAACAAACATTTGAAACCACAGGATAGATGTAAATAAATTCCAGATTCCAGATATTTATCAAATTAAACCACGAAAGTATTGAATCGGTGGTTAACAGCTCATATAAATAACGCGATCTAGAAACCAGTGGCAGTTTCTTCTATGGTTTGTAAATTTGCACAACCACCAAAGCTAATAATGGAAAAAATATTGAATTTATAAAATGAAAAAAAAAGTACACAGAAAAAATTAACTATTTATAATATAAGGTCTTCTATATACTATTCCTTTTGGGTTCTAAACATGTAACGGTTACTTAATGTTTGATATCTGGATCGATACGTTAAATAAATGAAAAGAGGAACGTGCTTGGGTGAAGAGCAAGCGCAATCCAAGTATATGCCTTGAATAATATACATTTAGTATAACTACAGTGTAATTAGGTTGCAGCGTCTGTAACACCATATAAGCTTATGCTTATATAGTGTAATTACTTCATAATTAAAGGAGGATGCGTTAGGTTATACAAGCAAATAAGTGTATAATTGTGTCTTAAAGGTATTTTTGTCCTTTTAGTCTTTAATAATAATGAATTCAGTCCAGAGTTTAATCGCGAATCCGAAAACAATTGAAATAAAGGCTTGGCAGACCTATTCCGAATTTAAATCTTAAGCAATCAATGTTCATTAAAACGTGAACTTTCAATAGACCATTTAATCCGGATATTTATAATAAAATCAGAAGAAGAATTATGAGCGAAGGCGGATTTGAGAGATTTGAATCATTTAAGCGATCGAATTAAGAAACACTGTATATCACAAAGGCATATGAAAAATGTAGTCTAATTTTCGCTTTTTGGAAATGTCAATATTGCTGCTCAGATGAATAGTGCATATCGAAAAAATACATCATTGCGCAACGAGAAAGTAAATCATCAATATGTGCCGAACATTATAATTAATTGTGTGCGTTTTTGTGGAGCTTTCGAACGTTGGTTGAGAGGACACGACGGATCAGTTATGTCATCTAACCCAGGTGTTTTTCGTTGATTAAAAAACTGCTGAATTGTGCTGAATTGAGGTTTCTTCAAAAGAGCATTTAGGAAAAACTATTGTTTTCAAGGGAACCTCAAAAAGTATTCAAAATGAAATTTTACAAACAATGTTTAGTGTGTACCATAAAGAAATCTCTAAAGAAATAAAACAAGCTGATTTGACTATTTGTCTGTAATAGTTGATGAAACTACTGAAGTATGAAATAAATATTAAATGGTCCTGGTATTTTAGTATATAGCTATATATTTCAGTAAAATCAGGATATTGGTGTGTTTTAAAGGTCCTTTCTTATTTCTTTCTAGGTACTCTAGCGAAAACAATTTTTAATAAAGCATATATAGTCACCTACTGTAATTACTGTATTAATAATTACAAAATTTGCAGCTCCCACATTTTTAAGCACGAACCGACACTGCTACAAATATTTCTACGATTCTAAGTTCAATAGCGGCTTCCATATGAACTAAAATTTTCTTGTTCCTCACATATTGGTAATCAATCAAAGTCAATCACTAAATTAATGTCATCTTAAGATTAAGTGAATAACTTGAGGCCACTAAATAAATAGTCGACGAATGTTAAAATACTGTTTTTTTATCATCAATACTTATTTCTGTTGAGTGAAACACAACATTTTCTTAGTATTTCTTTTTTGCCATCACGTAAGTGTAAATTTGAAATGGAAAACACATTAAATAAACGCGTTTACAACATTATAAGTCAATATATTTTTAAGGTCTATACTCAAATATATTATAATATGTGTAAGTCGCAAAGGCATCGCATTTTCTTGAAACTAAAAGCACGGCTACTTGAAATTTAAGATTTACCTACACCTAAGAATTTATATATCTAGTTACGGGAATTTCAATATAAACAAATTTTTTGGTGTTTCAATCCAATTAAATAATGATTTGATTTATCATTTATGCATGTGCTTATTATTTCTCTAAATGCGGGACATTTCTAAATAGGAGGCACTTCCGAATTCTCATGGATGTTCGTTAAATTTTTTTCTTCTTCTAAATCTTTTTTTCTGGTTTAGCTAATGTTGTTGATTAAGTATTCAATAGATAAATCTATCTCATCTATCTCTCTGTTAAATTAATATTGTTTTATTTCTTTAATAGTAGCCTTGCCAAGTCAACTAGTTATCTAAATCAACTGAACATCTGCGAGCTTGATTAGTATTCTACGATAGTACCTATATTACAATCATCTAATATAGATATTCCTATAATTTGCAATTATAAATGGTCATCTCTTTATAATTCAAGGCTGTTGTATTGCTAACATAAGCTCTGTTGGTCAATACATGCACAGGCGTCTTAGATATACGATTTTAGTTCATCTGAAATTAAAATCTAAGTACGAACATTGTAAGAAATTTAATTTTAATGGAGATTTCAATGAGCAATCAGAATACAAACCTCGGAAATATCTTAAAATTAAGGTAAATAACACCCATCGTAATTGCCCACTTAAACGCTGCACCCATGTTGTACATGGAGAACGTCGATTATATTATTTGTATTACATCAAGCGATGGGTCCCATATCATGTTGAACAAGCCCCGCACACTATATAGGTATATAAATACACCTGTTGCATCATGGTTGTAGTATTGGAACGCACAGGTCAATGCTATCTACCTTCCTCGACGTTAAACTTTTTTCTTAAAACCGCTGTAATGAATTCTGTAATAGGTATATAAAAAAACCGGCGACGCATTGAATTAGAAACGACCCAAAATTATATTTAATAAGTCGCTGCGTGGAGACGTATGCGCTGGTGGAGATAATAAAGAATGGAATTCGTTTAGTGGCATGTACCTATGTGAGGAGAATAACAACTAGAAATATTATGCTACCTGGCGTTGCTATACGGACGTTTTATGTTCATAGCTATGATTCTTGGAAACATAAATATGTGTTTCAAGAATGTTACACATATTTGGTATTTGAAACTGTGACGTCGCTAACATCATGGATATAACTTTTTTCTTTAATTCGATGTTGTAATGGAACACTTTTGGAATCGAAAACAATGAAATACTGAAGCTTAATACCGTGCCGTTTCTATATTTTAATTTTGTGCAATCGTCACCTCTCACAGAATAATATGGTATTTTGTTAATACACAGAGAGAAATAGGTATCCATTAGAAATATAATACCTGGTAATATCTAAAAGACAGCAGTAAGCTATCAAATTTTCAGTATTCATCCATATTATACTATTTATTAGAAGTATTTACACTGTACGCTCTATTATAATTATAATACATACCAGATACTATATACAGTTTGCTGTCATTATGTTTATTAACTAGCTTTTTCTGTGTGGTCTAATTCGTTGTCTAATTGCAAAAAGAATAATTGATTGTAATTGGTAGTTCAAAATAAACTTGCATGTAGGTAATAACTTGGGTACAAAATCCTATAGCTTCTCCATTCGGGATGGATATAAGTTGAGCTAAGATGTTATGACTTTAAGGATTTATAATAGATATTAATAGCAGATTATTGACATATGCCGATTATTTCGAACTTGCAACATCTTAATGAACTAACAGGTACTCATCAAAGACACACAGAGAAAAATTCGAAGCTACGTAAGTAAAGTATTTGGCATCATCCTTAATATTTTCTGGTATATACCACAAATGTAACCAGCAAAAATTATTGTGCATTTTGAACTACTGCAAGATTGCAGAAGTAGCTAAATAGCTTTAAGATTGCAGGAAAGTATTGTATGTTCCGAAGAAATTTAAAAAAAATTAAAAAAGAAGAAACTCAAACTACTTTAGACTTCTTGTGGTCAGTGAGAGTGTGTGAGGAGTATGCGACTCTAAGCAGCGGCAAAGTGAAGAAATGTACTTCTAACACGACACAGTTTCGAGCCAAGCTCCGCTGTCTCCTTTGACAATTAGAGAAAGGAAAGCTCCGTCTTCTCTTGCAAAATGTATCGTTTCTCATCAACGAAAATATTAGGCATATGAAAGCTGGCGAGGTTGCACAAACAGAATGGCGAATTAAGATTGTGAAAGATGTTAGGAAAATTTTGGCAAAGAATTCCAGAAGTTAAAACAGGATACCATAACATGTAATATTATTAATTTAATCTATTCTATATTATCCCATATGAAAAATTAATAAATCTATTGTTTATACTTATTATCAATAGGATCTGATACTGTATTTCTACATTACTCTTTTTAAAATAATTTGCATGAAGTATCATATGTTTTCTTGCTATATTCATTACATCATGTGAATTAAACAATTAAAGTATAAGTAATACCTCTTAAGATGGAATATCGTTTATACACTATATTTTGAGAGATATTGTTTATACAGTAAAACCTTTCTAAAACGAGCACTCTTTAATCGAAATTCTCTCCAACATGGAAAGGTTTGTTTGGTTCAGTGAAATTGGTGCAACCTTTATACTTTTTATGTAGTACAAGAAAAAAGAAAAATAGGTTTCGTCAGGAAACATGTTTGTGAAGAAGATAGGGATCTTCATGTGAATACAATAGACATTGTTCATCCGATGATCTAGCAAATTGTCACGAAACTTCATCCCTCTACGTTCATGACAAATAAAATATTACGCATAAAAACAAAGAAATACTTTGGAAAAAAAATGCAAAGATATGTTCTTTTGTCAGCAGAGCATTCGTTAAACGACTCCATAGATATAGGATAAACTGCAGGATCATATTTTTAAAAATTTCAGTGTTAATAATCCACCAATGTTATTTGGCGCAATAATAGATATTGGCGTGGATAAAATCTACTATGATGGACGGAAAATAGATAAATGAAACGGAACAAATATAAAAAGCCTTTTTTCGTGGACAATGGAATTTGCCGTCCCAAATTATATCCATCAAACATAAAGATGTGGCTTTTTCCACCAGACACAAATTCGCAACATTAGGTCAATTCTCGCAAAATATAGATTTGTGATGCAATGCATTTGTGGCAACAGACATAAATCTTTGCAACATGCCAATAACGAGGAGTTAGTATAGTACCTAGACCAGTAAAGGTCGAAAAACAATCTCCTGACCGAGCTGTCGTGTCGTGGCAAACGGTCTGCACCAGGAAAAACGGCGCCGGTCGCTGAGTCTGCCTTGCTTACAACATGCGACCGTCACACCATGTCCTTTGGGGTATGGGGGCCTTGGCTTAACTGCACGGGCCGAGAGGAGACAACCTCAATAAAAACCTAAATCCTAAGGTTGTGGCCGAGCCGAAAGGATGCGTGGCTGAATAGAAGATCAGTCCTTATCGGCCAACCCTTGGGGCACCGGGCGCACCCCATTGTATAAATGCCTTGCCCGCGCACCGGGGCACTGCGCTGGGTCGACCTTTTCTTCCCCTTACTCGTGGGATCAACATGTTGAGACCAGAAGAAAACAAAAAAAATCCAAACCCAAAACCTGGGGACTCTGAAAAGAGACACCCAGGTACAACTACGGACGACAACGCCGGAGGCTCCAAACAGGAGAATCCGCGTCGTAGGTCCAAACCTTCTGGCGCCGAAAGGCGTAGGCGTAGGGCCGTAAGGGAAGCCGCTTCGGCTCAACCTGGAGGCTCAACACCGATTAATGTAAAGGCTGCTGCCGGGGAAGCAATGTCTGCTCAACCGGGCACCAGCCACGTCGCGACTTCAGGGGTGAAGCGGAACCTCTCTGAGGGGAGCACCCCCAAAGAAGACGCGAAACGTAAGAAAACGGAGAAGCCTGCAACCAAAAAGTCCTTCAAGGAGGCACTCTCGGACATTCGGATGGCCATAGTGCCTGATGATTATCCTGAGAGGTCCATCTCCCAGGAGCAAGCGGATTTAATCCGTAATTGCATACTGCAGGAGATGGACAAGCTGACAATCGGAGGACCGCAACCTCAGTTTAGCGAGGTCCGACACCGTGGGGGTGTGCTGAGGGTTGGCTGTGTGGACGCGGGCACTTGCTCGTGGCTCACGGAGGTCATCCAAGGCTGCACTCCCTGGGACGGCGCCAAGCTAAAAATGGTTAAGGAAGCCGACCTGCCTAAGCCGGTCAGGGCCTTAACATGGATCCCAGGCCCCCCTGTGGAACCAGCAAAGATTCTGCACCGACTTCAGGTGCAGAATCAAAAAATCCAAATGGGCTCTTGGAGGGTGGTGAACACCAAGGTTGACCCTAAGGGCCAGCAGGTGGTCATCGCCATGGATGAGAGTTCATGGAAAATACTGCAGGATACATTTAATTGTAGACTGCATCTCCAATTTTCCTCGGTAGCGTTTCGTCTACTGGGAAAAAAGGAGAAGACAGAGGCTGAAGAGATGGATACCGCCCAGGCGGGACCATCTCAACAGCCAAATCTGAGACCGGGTGGGGGCGGGGGGGCCGGGCTGGCTGTGGGTTCGCCGCAGTCGTCCGGAACCGCTAGCACCATTACGGATCTCCTGGACGCGACCCTGGTGGACCTCCTGCGTACTCCACCAAGGGATGATGAAGACTCAGCAGGACAGGAATCTTAACATTCCTGACACTGTTGCAGATTAATCTTCATCATTGTAAAGCGGCTTCCGCCGTCCTGCAAGCTTTTGTGGTAAGTAAAAACATTGACATTGTTCTTATACAAGAGCCCTGGATCACTAAGGGCAGAGTGGGGGGCTTGGGGATCAGGGGGTGGACACTGACCCACGGTGCCGGCCCCGGTCCCAGAGCCTGCCTGCTTGTTAAAAACAGCATAAACTGCTTGTTGATCAGCGACCACTGTTCTAGGGACCTGACCACCGTAAAAATCCAATGGATGGACGTAAAGGGGGCTAGAGACCTATTATTAGGATCAGCCTACCTCCCGTACGACCAAGAGGGTCCACCTCCAACCCAGGAAGTGAGAGCACTGGTGGCCTACGCGGGAACGAAAAAGCTGGAGCTCCTTATCGGATGCGATGCCAACGCGCACCATTTTGTATGGGGCAGCAGTGGACTGAACAAACGAGGTGAGTCACTCTTAAACTACTTCGCAGAAAATAGGTTAGTTACCATTAACCGCGGAAATAAGCCAACTTTTGTAACGGCCAACCGGGCGGAGGTGATTGATATCACCTTTTGCACGCCGCGCTGTGCAGAGTGGGTGAAACAGTGGCATGTGTCGGATGAGCCGTCTCTCTCCCACCACAGGTATGTAAGATTCGACTTTGATATACCGCAGGTAAGTCAGATATCGTATAGAAACCCTAGGAACTGCAATTGGGACGCTTACCGAGAGCGCCTGATTGCGGAACTAGAACACTGTCCCAAAACAATCAAAACTGCTGTCGATATCGAGTTGTTAGCCGATGGAGTACAGTCTGCCATCAAAACTTCCTACGAAGCAAGCTGCCCTATTAAGGTTAAGACAACTAATCGGGCAACACCTTGGTGGACCAGGGAGTTGTCTGACTTAAGGGCTGCCACCAGAAAACTTTACAACAAAGCTAAAAGATCTGGCCGATGGGATGAATACAGAGCGTCCCTGACCAGGTACAACTGTGCCTTGAGAAAGGCAAAAAGAGAGTCATGGAAAAAGTTCTGCCAGGAACTGGAGGGTGTCCCTGAATGTTCCAGAATTCGAAAAGTCCTTGCAAAGGAAGGGCCCTGTAAGATTGGGTCTCTCAGTAAGCCCAATGGCGATAAAGCCGAGACTGAAGAGCAAGTCCTCAAGCATCTCTTGGAGGTGCACTTTCCGGGCTCCAGGGTCGTTCAAACCCAGGTCGGGGGGGAATGTACGGGACTGAGGTCAGCTCAGATACCTGCCCTAAGAGCACGGAGGGAGGACTGGATTCTTGCGCGGAAAATTATTCAAGTACCCAAAATTCGATGGGCAATCGAATCCTTTAAACCCTTTAAATCGGCCGGTAGTGATGGCATCTTCCCGGCCCTGTTGCAACAGGGCCTGGAACCGCTTTCCCCAGTTATATGTACCCTGCTAAGAGCAACCTTAGCTCTGGGATACACACCTAGCAGCTGGAGAGAGGCCAGGGTGCTCTTCATTCCGAAGCAGGGCAAACTGTCCTGCACGGAAGCGAAGTCGTACCGGCCCATCAGCCTCACCTCATTTCTTCTCAAAACCCTGGAGAAGATAATTGATAGACATCTTAGGGATTCGGCTCTGGCAAGTTTGCCTCTGCACGAGTACCAGTATGCCTACCAAACAGGAAGATCGTGTGAGCAGGCCATTCATGAGCTAGCTCGACGAGCAGAAATAGCCTTTAGAAACAAAGAAATTGCATTGGCTACCTTTCTGGACATCGAGGGCGCCTTCGACAGGGCGTCCTTTCGGTCGATGGAAAGGGCGCTTCAAAAAATGGAAAGTCGAGCCAACTGTGAGGAGGTGGATCGGCTCCATGCTAAGAGAAAGAATGGTTAATGTTTCGCAGAACCTTTGTAATGTAAAGGCAACTGTGGCAGCTGGCTGCCCGCAGGGCGGAGTGCTGTCGCCCTTGCTATGGTGCCTTGTGGTGGATGGCTTGCTTTCTGACCTACGGATGGCGGGTTTCCACGCGCAGGGCTACGCAGACGATATCACCATCATGGTCTGCGGAAAGTTTGAGGGCGTGGTATCCGAGAGGATGCAAGTCGCACTCAAACTGGTAGAGAGATGGTGTCAACAAGAAGGGTTAAATGTAAACTCTCGGAAAACGACTATGGTTCCGTTTACTTGGAGGAGGAAACTTCCAAAACTACAGTGCCCAGCCATCTTCGGCTCGAAGATAGTGGTCTCTAGTGAGGTTAAATACCTAGGTGTTATTTTGGACGCAAAACTGACGTACAAATCTCACCTTGAACAAGTGTCGAACAAAGCCACAAAGGCCTTTTGGGCCTGTAGAGGAATGTTTGGTAAAACGTGGGGGCTAAAACCGGCAATGGTGCACTGGCTGTACACGAAGGTCTTTGTACCCTCCATAACCTATGCCTCGTTAGTCTGGTGGCATAAGGCTAGTCTGGGCTACGCGGTAAACGCGCTCAGCAAGGTCCAAAGGACTGCCTGTTTAGGCATCACGGGAGCCATGTCCTCGACGCCGACTGCGGCCATGGAGACCATTCTTGGGCTTCCTCCGCTTCAGTTGGTGTTGCGGTCAGAAGCTACCCTTGCAGCTTACAGAGTAAAATGTAGCGGGCGTAAAGGTTTCTCTGGCAAAACTGGAGACCATACTAGCATTTTCAACTACATCGAACAGACAGTACCTCTGTCCACTAGGGCGGACAAGATTCCGCCTGTCTTCAGCTTCACTAGGAAATACTCCGTAGATATTTCCAACAGTGAAGTCTCCAAAGCATACATTCACAGACCGAGGCGATGTTTGCATCGCTGGTTTGTGGATGCCTCGAAGACGCCGAATGGCACAGGCATTGGGATCTGGAGAGATGGAGAACCGAATGGCGAAGCCATCAGCTTAGGGGGCTCCACTTCCATCTTCCATGCTGAAGTTATAGCCATCCAGACCTGTGCAGAGAGCATCTTAAACTGCCCGCATGGGAATGGATCGGTCGAAATTTTCTCCGACAGCCAAGCTGCCCTCAGGGCACTACAGGCTGTCAAATTTGCTTCCGAAGTGGTACTGAAGTGCCATAGGAAGCTTGAAGAATTGGCGGAGCATCATAGCATTACGCTGAGATGGGTGCCTAGTCACTCTGGGATTAGAGGTAACGAAATTGCTGACAAACTAGCTAGAGGCGCCAGTGGTCTACCGTTCACTGGTCCAGAACCGTCGTGCGGTAGTTCCTATGGCGGTATCAAAGCCTTTGTCAGATCTCAACTCGCTGCTAGTCACCGCTCCTATTGGAATGGACTAGTCGGCGTGAGACACTGTAAAATCCTCGGTTTTTATCCGGGCGATGAAAGACTCCGCAAGGCAGTCTCTATGAGCAGGACCAGACTGAGACTTCTTACGGGAGTCCTAACCGGCCACTGCTCATTAAATAAGCATTTGCACCGAATGGGGCGAGTGGACTCTCCCCTGTGTAGAAACTGTGGGAGAGCAGAAGAAACTCCTGTGCACCTCCTTGCCGACTGCCCGGCAGTGGACAGGGAGAGACGGAGCTGTCTAGGGGTCGCTCGTTTGGACGAACCCAGTATAAGTAAATTAACTCTCGACCAACTCGCGGACTTGTTTGTTCGTTTACAACCGGGTCGAGAGGGTTAAGACATCATGGGGGCACAATAGGTCTCAAGGCCGAGTTGCCTTACGGGGTTAAACCTGCCCATGAAAGCAAAAAAAAAAAAAAAAAAAAAAAATAGTACCAAAAATTAAAAAATATACCTAAAGCTTTCTATTAACTTTCCCAATTTTTGGCAATTTTACCTTATACGTTACTGGAATTTTCTGTAGGAATTGCAAATATTTTTTAATGTGTAGGAAATGTCTGAGAAGAAAAGAAATACGTACTACTACTACATACAATATATATATTAGAAGAGACAAATCTTTAATACAGTTTAAGTTAAAGAACTGAAGTGGGAAAGTTTTCTTAATAAAAACTAAGCAAACCTGTCTGATAACTTTTTGCGTAATCAAAGATTACTTGTTTTAATATCTTGCAATTTGCTTATTGATTTATTCTAATTATTCTCCATTACTCAAAGTTTCTTCTTCAAAATGGAATGCTCTTTATAACGAAGTCGACCGGCACAATGCGATTCCATCTTGACAAGGTTTTACTGTATAGACGTCCATTGCGCATATTATGTTCACTGTGATTGCATGCGTGTTGCACCTCGCATTGGCTTTGATCACGGGGATCAGACAGCATCCTATAAAATATTTACCTACACACTAAAAAATATATGGAAAATTCCAGTAACGTATAAGGAAAATTGCCAAAAATTGGGAAATTTACTAGGAAACTTTAGGTATATTTTCTAATTTTTGGTAAATTTACCCTATATATTACTGGAATTTTCCGCAGGAATTGCATATATTTTTTAGTGTGTAGTGTATACACTAGAAAAGTATACTTTCACCAGAAAATTAAATAAAAAGAAAGGCCAACTTTACGACAATTTCCATAACATTTAATGGACTTTCTACCCGTGCCATCCAACTGGTCCCTTAACCAAATGTTTCTAACGTATCGGTTTAATATTAAAATATGCATTAAACATTTTTAAAACATATAAATATATATGTACATATTTTAGGAATATTTGGTGCTACTTGGGATATACCACCTCCGCGATATAAAACATTGTAATATAATTTACCGTAGACCAATTATTGATATATGATAAATTAAGTTTCAGTGAGATACTTGTAATGCGTTGATTATACTAGCTATAAGCCAATACTAAATGGTTATTCAACATTTAGGGACCAGGCATTCAATCGCTTTTTATCCTATTGATATAAATCAAACTTAAACGTTTACCCAATGTTTACGGTTTCGCTTGAGTTCGTTAGTGTCATTGGATGGTGTAATTATGTTAACATGATCTGTATATAGTGTCAGAGCAGCTCCACAATTCGAACGATTAGACAGGTCATTAATAGATATTGGGGAAATTGCCGATCCCTGAACCCTTGTGGAACGTTTCCACAATTCCTTTACTTAAATAGCAGTCATTAATCTTGAGAATCTACCTCCCTATTGACTAGTGCGACTCAAATTACCGCAAACAATTGACTTTATATTAATTTCTATAACGTACAATCACCTTAATTCATGTTAAATTCAAAACATAAGTTAAGATTAAGAACGTTGGCGAGTCTATCTGATCTTAGATTTATTTCAATATGTTTATGACTAAAAGCGTAAATGCTGGTATGTACATATATTCATAAATTTAAGTTATTCATAATTGCTCATAACTCGCTTGAAATTTATATCGTTGCTTCTAAATTCTAGAAACCGGACGGTATGAACGTTTCAAACAGAGAAACCTAAAGGAATGGCACTACGAGCAAGTGTAAATATCAGTTGCAACTTCAATAAAAGCAACTTATACAAGAATATTGCACGCGAAAATATGTGCACGGCGGAGATGCTTGCACTTACTTTGAATTCGATCGTAAGATTAAATTGTGTTTTAGAAAAAAGGAATTCTTCATGCAAAATTATGAAACTATTTAAATAACTCTACTAGAAACTTTCTTTTATTAGATACCAGTGGAGTTTTCAAGTTACTAAAAATGAAATCCCTTATTATTTCCACGGTGAATCTGCTTTATACTTATATTTCTCCCTACGTCAACTACATACAAACTTAGGTATAAGATATCATTCAAATGCGAACATAGATTTAAATTTGATGTGCATTATTAAACTTCCAGAGATAATTACAAGGAAAGCATTGCCCGTTATTACTGAAGACGGTGATATCTTGTTTCTAGAAATACGATATTCAGCAGGTCAAACCGTTTATTTTTGTTTTATTCCTTTTTTTCCATTAATTACTAGTTAAAAGTTCAATACAGTGGCGGGTTCTGCCTATATCTACATTTATTTCAGAAAAAAAGAGTTCCACACCAAAGACTCGATGAGCGCACAGCCCTGTACGTCAGGAGGGTCAAATTTCTGCGGTTTCTAAATAGGTGTATTGTTTATTACCACATAACGTTTGCGCCCAGAATTATAAAAGCCGAATAGGCGCGAGCCCACAGTGCAACACAACGTACGAAATTTCGTGCCATGAACAGTAAGGTATTCACTTCAAAGCCCGGTTAGTACTTGCCCGCTCGCACTACAGATGGAGCTGCAATACAGATAATTTAATTATCCTTTACTTAAATAGTTATACTAGTTAACTAATTCTACAAAGAGTGACATAACTTTCATTGTCAGAAATCGATTTTTAACTCAAAGATACTGACATAAAATTCGTTGTCTAAAAATATATTTTCTCCATTTTTAACAAAATGTATATTTTGAATATCATTTGAGTTACGAAAATCCATTCATTTTTTTACATCTAAAAGAAACAATTAATATAACAGATAAGTAATAATAAAAATTATTGCGGCAATGTTGAATATTTACCTAGTAGTTTCCCTTATTGGAAGCTGCCACTGCATTGTTCACCCCTAGCCGTAATGTATGGAATTTAAAAATTAAAATACCGTCAGCTGTTTTTAAGAAGTGTGTACCTTTACGTGAAAAAACAACATATTTGAACCTATTAGTTAATTAATTTTTCAAGAGACCTAACGATATAAAAAATTCGCTATTATCAGAGTAAATATTTTTATAATAATTGAAGGAGAGTCATTAAGCTCAACCGCGCCCGACCAGATTGGCCAAAAATTATTTGTCTCCTGTTAAAAGGAGAGATATTTCTACATATGTAACTCACAAATGAGTTAGTATGGAATATAAACCAAATTTTAAAATAAAAAAAAAAATGCAATTACACTTGCACTTGTATAAAGTACAATTTATAGCAAAAATTCCCGCCTGAAAGATGGTTGTGGTTTGCCCTAAAACTATTGAGAGCCGGTAGTTCGGCTCAAAAACTCTGACTGCGCCCTCTTGTTTCATCTTGAATCCGTCTATGTACCACACCAAAGACCCTCTTTCAAATTTTTGGCATGTCTAGTGACTTTACCTCTGATTTGATTTAGTGTAGGATGCGAAGTGTCCTATACCGTCCTACACCGTTTTAAAAATTATCTACCAACTTTAGCCTATATGCACTGAGGACCACCATTTTCCTAACATGCAGACGAAGGGGTGTGCAGCCGCTGTTGGGCTGGTGCGCATTCCTCTGTAGTTTCCTGTAGGTTTTACAGTTTAGCCTCTGCCCTATTTCTCTCTCTAGTTTTGCCACCATACTATGGAGGCGTAGGTGAATATATCATTGGCTGTAGATTCCAAAGAACCATTCGCAGGACCAATGCCATTGTTGATTCCCACATATTTGACTTTGTTGATCGCCTCTCAGGGATATTTTACTTAAAGCTAGTTGTTTTGCTGTTCGTAAATGGTACATTTGCGGTTTTGCTAGTGTTTTACTTGAAGCTCTTGTTCCAAGCATCACCCGCTAACAATATTGGTGACTTTCTGCATGGGGTTTGATCACAATTACAATGTCAGTAAGTGCAACAGCAAACTTTGGTTTTGGTTGATATTATCAGAAAAGTTCTCCATTTGATTTTCACCATTTTCTTCAGTGATCTATTTCTATTGGGATAATTAATTGGCAAATAATTTTCATCGTATCATTTTGTCAGTTTCTCGATTTCTCGAATTTTCGTTTCTCGCAGTAGATAGTATTAAATCAGCAAATACAAGCCATGAAAGCAAATTCAGGTAAAATCGATTATTAGTGTTTCTTTGCTAAGGTAAATCGTGATGGTAAACCAGATAAAATTTATTGATTTAGTATTGTGTATGGTACGTCAGTAATCAAACTAGGCAGCCTTGCTATGATTTCTAAATTCACATTATTAAGCAACTTTAACCGTAATTAAACTAAATATCGGTTCCCGATAAAGTTATTTCTCAACATCGCAAATGGATATATTCGATCAGCCTTCGTTCCAAAGCATAACAAACGTCGGCAAACAATATTGACGATGTTCACTTTTATATTCAAAATATTAAACTCGTTACGCAAAATCAACAAAAGTTCAAAGCGAAACGGGTAAAGTCAAACAAATTCTGTTTACAGGAATCAATGCATAACAACTCGTCCTGACAGTTGGCTGCCTCCGACGAAGAGAGAAGCGGAAATTCGTAACATTTCCGCATAAATATAGCAAATTAATGTTTGCACAAAAAATACGATCCGATGTTCCTCCTTTGTACGTTTAGGGTAAATAGAGTTGAACGTTTCTGTAGATCACACCTTCAGATTCTGATTACACAGATGGCGAACTATTTACATTATTTTTCATTGCAAATAGAGAGTTTATGGAAGTTTTTCCCCTGGATTTATTAATTTTTAATTTAAAATTACCCGCCGGCTATTATGTCCAAGCGCAGTGAATGATATTGTGGGCAAAGTTAAATAGAAGAACGTTAAAAGAAAGGGCTAATTTTAAAAAATATATCGTTACAAATACTTAATACATTAAATTCCACATATTTGATAAATTTGCATGAAAAGTAGTTATAGGAATATATTATTTATCAACAGTAGCCAACCCAGGCTACATCTTGAATATAAACATACGAATCGGTTATACTTATGGCAAATTTAATTTAATTTTATTAATTCAAAGCAAATTACGTTTGAGATATGTTGTGTTCAAACTTCAATACATAAATCAAATTTGTGAACATACCCGTGGATTTTTGGCTTTCGCGTTGGCAGCATTGATTGCTATTTCTTTCATCTCTTCTTTGTTCAAGCAATGCTAGGCCAAAAGAGTAGACGTCGAGAATTTTGGTAAAAAACTGTAAGCACTGCATCATATCCATTTTTCCAGTAACTTTTAATATTTCAAGTTAAACATAACCGCTATATAAAAAAAAATAGTTGACATTATCAGGTGTTAATTCAGCATTAGAAAACTTTGTTGCGTATTCCAAACTCAAGAGTTCTATTCACTTGACGGCATTTTGTTTCGTGGAGCGTCTTTGATCGCTATTTGATCGGAGTTACTCTGATCACCCAGACTTAGCAATTTTGCTGCTGTTGTCTCATTATACTTGAGATATCAGGATAAGGATCTTCAGAGTTAATATTAGTTACGATAAATACTTTCCCCTTTTTCAGAACTATTCCAATAATATATCGAAAGTACTTAGGCGTTTAGGCATATAAAAATTATAGTGATGATGTTTCGGAGGGAGCTGTGGTTAATTGTTGTAGAAGATTGCTTATCTATGCGTACTTTTGAAATTCTTTAAAAACACCAATGGGTACCATGGGAGGTGTGTAAAAAAACCTGGAGCTCAGCCAATCTTTTCTGAAAGTAAAGTAATCTATATTTGAAATTTGCTGCAAAATATGCTGAATAGGGATATTACCTTACGATCATAGATTTGTGCAAGTTTTCAAAGATTCTGTTGCATAAAAATGAAGAACAGTGTCAAAATTACCAAATTACCTCTCTGGGTGAGACTGGATGTATTCATTGCTTATTCGGCACAGAATCCTCTATTCCCAACGGGTCGCTACCAACATTAAACGGGTCCGAGCAGCAGTATCCCCAGAAAGTATAGTTGAATATTTGAAAAACCAGGAAAGCGGGGTAAAAGCAGTGCCGTCCTCATATGTTCAATTATGACAAATCAAACCTGAGCAACGACCCAGGCTAAAGAAGATTGGATATTTCCTAGAAGTGTTGAAAACTCAGAAAACGCCAGGAATTTTTCTAAAATCGCTACATCTGTAATGGTTTGTGCTTCTGCTAAGGGTGTGCTCTTACCACCCTAGACCACATGCAAAAGTCTACGTCTTTATGACATCTGCAAAGAAAGAGCGTCTTGTGGCCAGGTTGCAACCAGCCCTATGTTAGTAAGAGAGTTGCATAAATCAAGTTGATTCTTGCGACTTAAGCGATTTTTTTCCGTTGTTTAGAAAATATATTTGTTAGTAAGATTTCTTTCGATTTCTGTGAAAAAAATACATGAGGTATCAAAGTAACTCCGCTTCTAGTGTAACATTAATCACACATATTTTATTTTCTTTCCAAGACGATTTTTTTCTAAATTTACTCAAATTCAAAATATTGAACTTTAGGTAAAACAAATTATTTTTTTTTTTTTTCGAAAACGCTGATTATATTTTAGATAATACGACTACTTCAATTTCAAAATTGATCAATGGCACCCTCTTCCATACGGTTACACTGAATATGTTGTTACCGATACAGTACCATTGTTTCGAGCGCCTTCGTTAAAATTTTTGTGGCACACCAAGTCAAGCTTTGTGAAACTTTAACGCTCCTTGTCCCTAATAGGCCTTAAGCGATCTGTTGTTCTCTTAAACTTTCCAATGCAAAGCTGGAATAAGTTAAAGAAATATTCACGCCCCAGAGAGTTTACTTTTGTCCCTTTTTAAATAGGTGCATTTATTCTGTTCGACTTCACAGAGGAAATGGTATTAGGTTTCAAAGAATTTGCATAACAATAGCAAAAATTAACTGAATAAAAATGTGAAAATGCATTTTCAATGTCCCTTAGTCTACACATTTCGTGTTAGAAACTTCTAGTTCGCAAAAGATTATCTACATGTTTAACAATCATTCTCTAATATTCTGTGATATATAAAATAACTTTACAATGATGAGCAAAAATCAGTATAATGGAAAAAAAAAATAAGGTAACCAGGAACGCTATTTCAATATCATTAATATTTACATACAATTTACAAGTCATATTTCGCAGCACATATAAAGGACGACACAAATTGAGTTCCTTAATCACAACACGCTATATGTGACACAAATGAAATATACACACAACAATTATGCAAACGAGCTTCGTTGAATTTGCTTAGTTAAGTGTGACCTCGCTCATCTTTTGCGTCCCATAATAACAACGAAACCCTACGTAATTAGTACTAATCCGAAATATGATGAAGTTAGGAAAAACTTGTTTGCGTATTAACAGAGTCGTTTGCATAATTTCATTTTGGGTTGTAGATTTTTACACTTTCCCACACCTGCTACAGAAGTTTAACCAATGTTTTGTAATAGTTTGTATAGAAACATAGCCTGTAATAGGTATTATTAATGCCTTTTGTTTTTTATTTTATCAAAATAACCAGAACCATATAATATGAAAATATAGATCGTGGTAGGTATTTCATTCTCTATGCACTTTGCATCTTACTTATAGAGAGCAAGATGGACAAAAGTAAAGTGTAAGCTTGTATTTTAATTTAAATGCAAATCATAGCTACCGCATAACTTTAATCTACAAATAGATGCGTAAAATATTGAGCGATTCCCCTTTTGACGTGCTACGCTGGCATATAATTCTACTACAAAATGAGCATAGTTCTAGATTTATGAAATCACTTCATCGCAACTTTGAATAAATGTATTCTTCGATATTGTAGTCAGAGCCATCGTACCGCATTGTCTCATGTATAATTTATGACTACTATAATACAATTTATATTTTTGTCCGATACGTAGGTACCATGGACGACATAAAAAACGGGAACAAGTCTAAATATCGAATTCAGCATTATTTAACTATTGTATATGGTACTTTCAATGTATTCCTATATTTGTTTCTGTAGTAACAAGTGAAATAATGTGATCATGTTCATTTCATTGTCATTTAATTTGTCAATTTTACATTTTAGGAACATATTATTACGTTTTAAACATTATATGCTAATATTTTGTAAAGCCTCCGTTTTGCTCAATAACGCTCTGAAGATGTCGTGGCATTGAATAAATTAAAGCTTGTGTGTATTCCGGTGTAATTTCTTCCCAAATGTTTTCGATTGCTTGCCACAGCTCTTCTGAATTTTGGGGTCTAAAATTGGCATTATAAATTTTCTCACCATACTACCCCAAACATCTCAATGGGGTTCAAGTCAGCACTGTTTGCCGGCCAAGGTAATACAGGCACTTCGTTCTCTTCAAACCATTCCGTAACAACATATGAAGTATGAATAGGGCTGTTGTCTTGTTGAAATATAAAATTTCCATCAAATATTTGTGTTATAGAAGGTAGCATTATGTTGTCTAATATGGTTCTGTAAATATTTCCTGTTAATCGTTCATCTATTCTCCAGCAAATCCCCGGTCCATTAACGCTGATCCAAGCCCAAACGTTTATACTGAAACGTCCACTTCTTTTAATTCGTTGAACGTATTCATGCGAATACCTGTTACTGTTGCGTGGTCTATTTAATCTTAATCGACCGTTATGACATGAATGAAAGATCTTTCATCTGAAAAAATGACACTATCCCAAAAATTATTATTGTCCCTATTAACATATTCTTCTGCAAACTCCAGACGTCGTTGTTGATGAACTTGAGTTAGGAACCCTTTTCTCGCAGCAGAATAGTTTCTTAAATTAGAATTTTTAATACGACGAAGAGCTGTTCTATGCGACGCAGGAAAAGCAGTTTCCTCTTTTGCTGTTACTGCGGTAGGAAATGGATTATCTCTGAGATAATTAATAAGTGCTGCATCATTATCCGCTGTAGTAATCCTTGTTCTTCCAGATCCAATATATCTTGATAATCTTGCTTCATTAACCCATCTTTCCTTAATTCTCAGGATAGTATTTTTACTTTTGTTAAACTCTTGGGCAACTTGTCGTATTGACCACCCGTTTTCCAACATTGTCACTACTCTTGCTTTATTAACTGTGCTTAAATGTTGAGGCATTTTCAATTAGATTATACACAGAATGAAATAGATAAGTCAAAATTACAGAATTATTAAAAAAATTTCTATGGCAACGATTTCCTAAATACACCTATTCACAATATAACAATTTCAGTGTACCCATTTTATTTGGCGCCGGTGGTACATACGGTTTTGTAGAAATTTAAATCAGATTTAAGAAATTTTATTAACGCATGCAGTAGATAAAACTATGCAGTAAGATCTATTTAACAAAGGATTACTTTGATTTGGTACCTATTGCATAAAATTTAAAATAACAATAATAAAAATATTTATTAGCAATATACATACATATACATATAAGTACTCCAGCATAACATACATTTACCACTACACCAAAACAAATTATCAGACAGAATGCCAGCCCAATACGAACTCTGTGTGCTAGAAAAAAAAAAAGAGGAGTTTACACTAAATAGCAAGTATATTGCCAAAAAGATCATCATCAGCTAATCATATAGGAATCGCTGCTGTCCCTGATAACCCAACAAAAACAAAAAAAAAAAAAACAAAACATGCACTTAACATGGCAACCCAATGTAAAAAGATATAACCACTTATAAACAAGTTGTAACTAAATTTCTAAATTACTCTGAAATTAATTTTATTTTGTCCAACTGCAAGAAGTCTTGTAATTGTGTGTTAAAAGTAATTGAAATTTTATTATTTATCTAAATGATTACAAGGGGAGATATTAGCGCATCACAATACATTTATACTGATAAAAATTGATATTACCCGATATGTATATTGTCCAATCCTACCTATATGTATATTGTCCAATCCTACCTATATATATATTGCTACGAAACTTGTAGACAATATTTTTTAATTTGAATTACATTTTTTATAAACTAAATAATTGTTTAATTCTAATGAATACCATTCGGAGTCATTTGTGATACTCTTTACAAATTCAGAAATAAACAAACTCCAATGTGCAGGTGACCCTGGCTGTAGATCCTTTCCCCACTCAAGCGGTTTCGGTAACGAATAGGAACATATGCTAAATTATTGAGTAGCTCATGGGATGTGGAAGAAACATATCGCCATCAGAGCTTTGATGATGGTTATAACGCTCAATATACCATTTAATATCAATAAATCTTTGATGTAATTGTTTAGTTATCATTTAGTGATTCTATTCGTCATATCGAATAAAATACTGATTTACAAACGGTTTTGATTTATTTAATGTGACAGAGAAATAAGCTTTCTACATATACTCTCAGGTAAGCAGGATCATTTACTATATAAAAATTACCATAATAAGAATTTCTGTATTTAATTTAATTTAGACTAAGAACTTAAATCTGTCGTTTTACAAACATAAGTAAATAATAATAATAATAATAATAATATAACTTTATTGCCCCAAGGTCACAACCTAATACAGGACAAAAAATAAACAATGGTAATTTGAATGATAAATGAATAAGTAATATTAACAAGTAATATTGAGGTAACATGTGAAGTTAAATATATATATATATATATTGCATGTAAAGATGAAAAAAACAGAGTAATAACAAAGAATAATACGAAATGAAGACTGAATACAATACAACAAAAAAATACAAAGCAGAAGAATATAAAGATAACAAAAAATTAATAAAAAAGTAAGATTTATTTCCAATGGAGCATAAAATAGTAATTGGTGTTCTCCGCAAGCAGTTGGTCCTAGCAGTCGGTATACGGTAACAGCACTGATTTCTAGAGGGGATACGTGGAACAAGGAAGGGTATGCGTTGTAGGAGGAAAGGACAATCCGTGGTATTGTCTAACAGTTTATTTAAAAATTTTAGGCACAATGAATCACGTCTCAAAGTTAACGATGACATATTATGACGCGTAAAGAGCTCAGTAGAGGGGACACCTCTTGGAGGATAAACACCATCCAGTTTGTAGGATAAAAATTTTAAGAATTTGCGATGGATACGATCGAGTTGTAGATATTCACTAGCATAGATAGGATACCATATTAAAAATAAAATATAAAATTATAATATCCCGCAAAAGATTCTACCAAACAACCTTTCATAAGTCAAAAGTTCGCATATGAATAAACCCAAGGAATTGTGACCAACCTCAAACATACAAATTACTAAAACTAAATATTTAACCTTATTTTGAACACATTTTGAAATAAATAGTTCAAAAGAATGGTAATATCACAGGAAATTTAGGTCCAACGAAATAAACTTTCTGTTTGAATACAATGTGAGCAAAACAAACTGTATTTGTGATTCCAAATGAAAATGAACAAATTTCTATTAAATTTTCTAGATAATGTTTCGCAAAAAAATGCTTTTCTTCTCAAGGATCAAAGATGAGAAAACAAGACAGTTCTCTTTTATTTATCAACAACCACCCATTACCAAGGAAGCCCTCCTGACAAGCCCGATAAGAAAAAGGCACAGCAGTAACCGCAGTTACGGATGTATAAAAAAAAATACTCGACAAACGATCACCAGTTTGAAAAATTCAAATATACCTTCGTATCTCGTATCCTTGGTTACCTAACTAATTAAAACTGCACGACAAAGTAAGTACTAGTCTTAAATACTGTAAAATAAAACATTCTATAATACAAGTAAAATACCATAGAATATGGTACTCAATTCTTGGCATAATTTAACATTCAAAGAGACATATCATAGGAGTATATGTATATGCTATAGAGAAGATTTTTGAAACATCCCTACTATAATAGTGTCAGTGTAATATACAAGGTGTTTGATGCATCGTTTGTCAAATTAAGTTGGGCGATGGAAGGGGTCATTTGCTAACAGCCGTTAGAATAACTGAACTACAAGCTCACGATATCAGCAATTACGAAACCAAGGCGTTATTATTTATTAAGCATCCGTTGCTCTACTAGTTGTATAGTATTCTGTTGTTCAGTGTTCGTGCGTCATGTACACGATATAATGCTTGCTAAACAATACCGACCGTATTTCGTGAGAAAATAATAATTGTTTCATTTATTTACAAACATTCGCATTAAACAATTGTAATTGATATTGCAATAAGAAAAATATTTTCTCATTAAATTATACAAATTATAATAACCAAAGATAATTTAGACTTTATTTATTATTGACAATTATCTTTTTCCCTTTAATAATAAATATTATGATTAAAAAAAGATTTAAGGGGATATAACAGAATAACAGGAAACAAACGTTAGTTTTCCTTGTTCCCACGATAAGCCCGTATAGTTTATACTCGTATTAAGCTGCAGTGCTTAAACATGTGGGATACCAGAAAACGTATAAAGGGCTAAATTCCGTTGCAACCTACAAAGCGACTCTTCTAATTGCTTTGGTTCTTTAAAATACATATGAAAGAGAACGCGTTTCAGAAAACCTGTAAACCTTTCGCTGAGGATAAATCTGTAAAGCCTCTTTCTATTAATTAACCAGTAATCCCTGGTTAAAGTGCATACTTGATGTTTACGAATGCAACTGCCATTGATTTTAACATGTACTTGCACTTGTTAAAGCAAACCTTAACGATTTCCTTTTGAATCAGGTAAATACATGTTTTTTTGTATTAAGAAAAAAAAGAAAGATCGATGCATTACCTACAGACTGCAGACTTAACAAGCATCATATTTTGCCGTTATGCTAATGCGAAACTATTCAAGCCGAATAATTAAGAGGCAACGGGCGTTTTAAAAAATACAAGACTTGCAATTTAAATGCAAATGACTAATGTATGGCAGATAAGATAAAAATAAAAAAAACCGGTTTCGCCGGCAATAAAGGTCTCCTGGCAATTGGATAAGATAACATTTTCATTTTAATGTAATATTATATGCTTACTTTCTGAATCTATGAAACCAAATACCAATAAAACGTGACAGTTAACGTTTATGTTTCGCACGAATTCGGTATACACAATCATAACAAATATTTGTAGTGTTGTAGTTTGTAGGATATGCATTTAGTCGGATAGATTATAATGGATAATTGTATATCTACTTCATAGTGATATCTTTCATTTATACTGAATGAAAATTAATACATAGAATTTTTATCTTTAGCTGACGTGATACAATAACATATAAGAATTGTAATTCCCTTAAATAAACTATTAATTATGTATCTATATATTTTAAATTATGCCGCTTCATTTTAACAGCTTAACAAATTAAAATTCTTTATTCATTCTTTTTAGCATATGTTTTTTTAATAAAACCGCATCCTAGGTTAAAAATGGGTTATTATACGGTGGATCATAAACTATTTGAAACTATTTATGGTAATATAACTCTACGGTAGTTATTCCGCGGAAAGTATCCCGACAGCCATATTTCTAGCTCAAATACTAATCGTAACACGGCAACATTTTCTTTAAAAAGTAGTAGAAACTAAATTGTTCCTGATAAAACAATAAGTACTTAGTTTAAAAATTCAAAAATGTTCTTTGGCAGAATGGCATAAATCTTATTATGGCATCTTGACGGTTCAACAGATTTTACAAAATAATAAATACCGATTTTCGAAATTGTGACAAGTAGGTACTTTTTTCCGACGACTATTTCCCCTATAAAATATTTTGAGAAATAATCATAAATATCAGAACGATGATCTTTTTTTTTTTTCAATGATGTATCTACAGATGAAAAGACATTATATATAGATATCATAATCATGCAATTTTCCGGCATTGGTTGCGTAAAAATCTACGTTTTCTTACATCAACGCGAACGCAGTATCTATAGGAAGTGAACGTAGGATCAAAAACCGAGACCCTCTCTTATTTATTAATAAGTACACTCCTAAGACGTTTACTGCCTTGGAATTTCAATAATTATATAAGCAATTCCTGTATGTGATGATGCCAATCCCCATAATGCAATAATCTTTTATGGTGAACATGTTTACCACCCTTCCCTACCCCTGTATACTTAATTTTATTTCTATACAAAAATGAAATACAATTACATGCAATGATTTTCATTCACTAAAATTACTGTAATTTCCAGGAATAATAAGAGAAGAAGAAGAGTGTGTATTTAGCTGTAAATGGTGTTTTTAAGATTGCTTGTGAATATATCTTACACGTGCCTGTTCAACCCTTTTTCGGAAAGGGGATAAATAGTCTGATAGACCTATAAATACATATTCAGTGATATAACAATGACCAGCATAAACGTTGTTAGTTAGTGATTTTTTTATTATTAAAAGTATGGCGGCAAACATAAAAAATGAATCGGCTAAAAGTGAGGTTAGAGAACGTGATACCCAAAAAAGTTCAATTCAATTCTGAGGCTAACATTTTTTTTTTTTTAAATATTTATCACACAAACTTTTTTTAAACCAATTACATATTTTTTCTCGGTTTTAGTAGCTCAACTGAAGTAAAATCTGCTAATATTCAAACAATTTTCTCAATCTCTTATATAATTAATATAGCTAAAACCAAAAACTAGATTTCCAGCCTAATTGAGTATTGAGTATTGAGGTAAGATAGCATCCGCATGGGTCGACCACCCGTCCCGTCCACCGCGGCCGCTAGGGTCTCTTGTAGAGGGGATGTTATCTTTAAAGTTCATCCATCAAGTTCAGGCCCTTAAGGTAGCTCAGAATCTTTATGAATGAGGTTGTTTTCAGGTCTTCTAAGGAAAGGTCAACCTTCCCAAAGATGTCATATCTGATTCTCTGCAGGTGATTTCTGGGTTTGCAGTGACCTGTAAAGACAGAAGTTATTACTTTGAAATTTTTACAGTCAAATTATAGTAGTTCCTGGGTTCTGACAGGATTAAACGAAATGCACTTTCTCGCATGTACCATACCAGGACAATTGTTCCAATGTTGGAGCACATTCCGCTGCACCCATACATTGATTTGCTGCTTAGCAACCGTAGGTGCTATGCCAATGGCAGGTTCTCGTCCGTGGAAAAGCTCCGCAGCACCCTTTTTTGCAAGGGTCTCTGCTTCCTCATTTCCATGAATGAGTGACTGCCCAGGTACCCAGATTAGGGATAGGTTAGGTTTGGCATCCCCACTGTGTTTAAGGTGTTTTTACAGCGCCTCTAGTGCTTTCAGCACCGCCTGATCGTCACTGAAAATTTTTATTAATTTATGTCTAAGGTTTTTATTCAAAATTTCTCTAGCACAGATGGCGTATATTTCAGCCTGAAAAATCGTTGCCTGTTGTCCAAGGTTGTAATATTTCCTTATTTCCTTGGATTACGACAGAATATTCCTGCGCCAACACCCTGCTCTGTTTTCGAACTGTCCGTAAATCAGCAGGTGTCAGCCTGCGTACGGGTTTTTGCTTTACATCTCCATTCCTCTTGTTTGGAAAGGAGGTAGTGAAGTATCTATCGGTCGAGTACACATCATGTCCGATGGCATTCCCAGCATCCTGTCGGATGTGACCGATTCCAGCAGCTTGTTAGCCACACAGACATGGGTATGTGGCGATTGATGCGCAATGTGCCATAGGCGAAATGTAGTTAATCTGGCCTCCCTTTCCACAACAATGTGCAAGGGAGGAAGGTCCAGAGATTTCCAACGCAAAAGACGGGGAAGAAAACATTGCTCCCGTAATTAGTATACTTGCAATCCTCTGCATGGATGCAAGTTTTGCTGTGGCACCATGCTATCGCTCCATAGGTTATGGCTGGGCGTACTATCATCACATAAAGCCAATGGAGATATCCCCCAAGATTTCCCACATATTCTTCGGCAAGTCCATCAGGATAACCTAGCCTTGAGAGTAATCTTTTCCGCATGTGGATTTCAGGTAGGACGCCTAGATATTTTACATTGTCTGCAAATTCAAGTTTCACACCTTGGATAGTGGGTGGAAATAGATGCCCCACTCTCCTCCTCCGCGTGAACGGTACTATCGTAGCTTTGTTCGGGTTGATGCTGAAGTTTTCCCTACCGCACCAGCTACAAACGGTGTTAATTACCTGTTAGAGGGCTGAGGAAATTTCCTTCTCTCCTGATTCTCTTAAAAGTATCACAATATCGTCGGCATAGGCTTGCACCTCGGCTCCAAGCGCTTCGATGATAGCCAGTAGGTCTTAACACAAGTATTGACCACAGTAGTGGAGATAAAATTCCACCTTGCGGACTTCCAGTATGATAGTTGCTGTTACAATGGACTGTATCCAAAAGAAATAAATAAATTTTACAAACATTATTCATTCTAAACTACTACTCACATCAGTAAACATCACTTTAAAAACTATCGGATTTTTTCTTTTTTTCTGCATACAAGTGGAAGGCGTTAGTCCAAAACTTATAATATTACATACATCAACCCTCGCAATTTTATAGTAGCAGTATTCTTATAATTAACTAAAATTAAATTGATTATTTATTAACTATTAACTATTTGTTTATTATTATTCATCGTTTTCTGATTCCACAACCTATTTAAATACCTTAGAAACGTGCTATAAGATTGTGAGGATTGACGTATGCAATATTATTAGTTTTGGACTAATGGTTCCCACTACAATTCAGTGAACAAAACAAAAATATTATAATTTCTAATAAAAGTGATGTTTACTGACTGTGAGTAGTTTAGGATAAAAAATGTTTATAAAATTCATTTATTTAGTTACAGTTCATTACAACAGCAACTGTCATACAAGAAAAGTATTAGTTCGTTTTAGCTACGTATATTAATTTTGCAGGAATTCTTTTAGTATCAACCATATTTAAAGACTTTATTTCCGGAAAAAAGATCAAAATATGCAATTTATTTAAGATATATTTGGAAAATTGCGATTTTTTAACTTGCTTACAAAAATTCACAGAATTAAATTCTAAGCAACGTTCTCGAATAACATTTTAGGATATCACGTCATCTAACCTCACTTTTTGTCCATTCTTTTGTCAATTTTCCGCCATGCTATAGTCACGTGACGTGTATCAAAATAAATTTTGGGGTTCCTAGGCATGCTTAACCCACACTCCAAAAGAATTTTACGATATTTTAATAATAAAAAAAAGTTCCCACACTTTGCAACATTTATACTGGTCACACAGTGTGGACTTGTTTTTCTTCTTTCAAATAAACGACAAAATACGCAAAACTAAATATCGTCGAGTTTACACCCACTAAATATGAGATTCGGAAAAAGCTACAGTTAAGGTATGCACCTACAGCATAAACCAACAAAATACTTAGGATTCGCAGATGATCAGCCAACCTCAGCTGTATTTAGATTTTGGAAGAACAAATTTCTTTATATTAAAATCTGTTTGTTCAATTATATTGTATAATATATAGATATCACCAACAACGAAATTTTGCACAATCAAACTCACTTACCTTATATATTCCATCCACGAGCTTAATCAGTTCTTCGGTCTCCATGTCTGCTTCCTGCGCTATCGGAACGGATTTATTGAAGCGAACGTATTATAACTGTTTACCATCCATATTAATTAACAAACTCGATTACAACCGTAACGGAACGCGATCGTTGTATTGTAGGTATCCGCGCAAGGACAAGTGTACAAGTTGTTTACGTTCGCTGTTTATGTGTTACAGGGTATACCGTCCACCTTCGCGTTGTTAGCGAATAGTTGATTAGGCACCACACGATCGGGCGACTGGTACTTGGTACCGAGATTACACTTTATTCGAATGCGTTGCACACAATAAAATCGTATCGAATTATTTGTACGCCCCTCGTTCGGAAGACAAGTTCCCAAACTTATTCGGCTTTATTTTTCGAAACTTTTGCCCGCAACTAATTAAACGATCTCCTATTAATCTCAATTATAGGTAACAATCTTGCGTCATTTTAAGTTACATGGGCGGAACCTGAAACAAATAAAGTTTTCTTATTAGTATTAGTATTTAAACGTTGAAAGAATTTTGTTATTAAGCACTTAATTCGATGTAGATTGCAGTAGTTTAATAAAAGTAAATTGGTACAGATATGTTATTTAATGTAGCTAAAACAGAGTGTTCAAAAACGATTAATATCAAAACCACAAAAATTATCTGCCGCAAACAGCAATTGTTAGCTTAACACAATGTCACGATTTCCGTAATTTCCAAAGCTAAACCTTACGATAAAATCTTGATAGCTTTAATTAAATATATGTACAACTATACAGATAAAACTGTATAATATGTGCAGGGTATTAGAAATATAATACCAGATTATCATCAGAGTAAATATCGAACATTACATTTTTATACTGCTTGTTATTATATTAGATAATACACAGTATTACATCTTTTGCTGCATTTACTACTTCATACTAATATGAATTATATAAAGAGCATCTTTTAAGACGGGATATATAGGTACTTGTAAATCACTACGATTTTGTACTCGCATAGGCTGTGATCACGGGAAACAAGTCGGCCTTGGTGCAGTCTCTATACTACGCTTATTAGATGTCAAACTGAATTTAGGCTCAATTTATGTTAAATAACCATTGCATAGCTAGTGAAATCAGCACCAATATCATTTTACAACAATTTCTGTGATAGAATATTTTTATACAGTTACACCAGTTATGTGATGGTGTTTTCTGCTATATGGATACAATACGGTTTAATAAAATTAACCAACATTCTTAATTGATAGTATTGCACAGGTTGTACTGCATTTGGATTGCATTAAACAATTTATTATCTATACCTCATCAGAGATTATATCGAATGTTAATTTTTTTTTAGTTGTTATTAAGATGGACCATACAAACTATATTTTGGGGCTATTTACATATCTCTAATGAAACAGGCGACAAAAATAACAAAATATTAAAATTTAAGCTGATTCTTTTCAATTTATCTCATTAATTAAATATTATTCTTTTAATTTTTTCAAAAACCCACAGCCCTTTTTCTAGGGAAAGTATACGAAACTGCGTTGAGAAAAAATTAATTTTTTGGAGCATCCTATGAAAACGGAGAGACCCCTTACAACGTATCTTTTTAGATTAGAACTTACTGTCTCAGCAATGTGAACACATAATACACAAAAGAGCTGGAAGCATTGATTTTTAATATATACCTCTCGTTTGTAAGGAGAAACGACAGTAAGCAGGAATGATGGCACTTTTTATGTCCGAAGGAAAAAAATAACAATAGGACAGTGAAATAAAAATTGGAAAGAATTATATTGGATGATTGTTAGCGCTTTTATTTGAAAGCTTGTGGAGCCCGTTTTTTAGGAGTTGCCACATCGTTAATGTGTATCCCAGCAGGAAAACCCATTTTGTGTAACTCTGTTCAATTTATTTGGAAATGACCACATGGAAATCTCTCACTTTTCTTTATATATAAAAGATTAGATAAGAATAATAACAAGTCTCAAAGCTGAGCAACAAACCACCAGTCAGGACACTAGAAAGTATATTTTTTTAGTGAGAGATAGGTTGGTGGAATTAAGTCTCCGCCTTTGAGAATAATAGCATAAATATAGAGGGAATTACTAAAGCACGTTATAAAATAGAGGTAACAATAAATAATGACAAACAATACTGTGAATTTATTAAATATGTAGCTATCCACTGTGTTGCATAATAAAAGGTAGAATGCCCATGTTGAAATAGCTAGCACCAACCATAGATAACTAAAGATTTTGCACACAACATACCCTCACAACGTCAATGGAGCACCCAGTACCAATTTAATCAAGTTCTGGATACATGAAATTTAATGAAAGTGGTTCCTCTGTAAATATTTGCCCTACTAGATTCCCTCTCGCGATGTGTGCATTCATAGAAATAGTAACCGTGTTGGTAGTGCTGTGGCATAAGATCAATTTTGATTAATGGAAAGGTTCACTTTTGTAGTTACATACTGGATTTCGCATTTTAAAACAATATTTAAAATTTTACTTGTCTAAAACTCAATTAGTATAAGATTTATTGGCTCCATGGTTGATGTTTATGAACTAAGGATTCGACGACGTTAAATGGAATTTTCTTAGCTAATGTAGCATGGTTACGTAGAAAGGCAACATTTTCGTAATTACTTGTCGGAAAATCCCCGTAAAATATCAAACCCCGTTATATAGCCCAGATGTTACGGCTTGGGCAGCAATATTTTTCAGAGGCATAATAGCAGCATAGTAGCATTGAAAATAACAATGGACAAAGGTTTCTTTATTTTGCGAACTTCTTGGTTCTGTCATTCGAGAATTGGATGATGTTAATGACTAGTGATGGTTTCAGAACGATGGGACTACTGACCATATAATAAACACGTCATTACAAGCTGTTAGAGAATGTTTTCAAAATAAAGTGATATTAAGAAAAAGCGAGATCGACTCGCAGAATTTCTTGCGTGGTTACCTTAAGAGTGATTTTTAACAATGCCTCACCTAATTTAGTTCAGGTTCAAATTGTGCAATAAGATATTAAAGTCATTATTTCTGACATATGAAGGAGCGTAATAGAAAATTTAAGATTTGCAAGAGTGCCGGTGGCAATTTAGATGATAAATTATTGTCTTCCATACATGAACTTTCAATAAATGTAGTTTAAAGTCCTCATTAAAGACAGTTGAGAAAACTAATAATAGCGGAATAGATTTCAAAAGAAAAGGTGAAAAGCTCACCAAGATACTAGGTAGAAATCAATTAAGCATTTATTAAACTATTTTGTATTTGCTTGGATCCCTTATTTGAATTGGCATGGCATTGGATTGATCATATGATCTTCAATTTTTTAAACGTCAGATGTGTCATGTTGGATTCCTTTTTGTCAAATTGCTTTTCAAAGATATCAATTGCTTTTTCGTATGTATACTTATACCTCTTATTTAATAGTATATTACATAATGATTACGAAAAGTGACATAACACACGAGTTCGTTAAACAATTTGCGGCGAGTTATATAATTTTCCCCACGATCACAAATCCTTAACAATTTTTTATTGCAAATTTTTTTAACGTGGAGCGTAACGTCGACTGTAGCGACAGCGACACAGCGTCGAGTCTTTTTTAAACAGGCGCGTTTGAAAAAAAAAAGAAGAGTTAAAACAAAAGTATAAACTTGAGAAAATTTTAAAAATTAAGAAATTGCAAATCTTTTAAACGTGACGCGTATCGTCGAGTGTAGCAACAGCGAGACTCGCAGCGTGGAGTCTTTCTTAAACACCCGCGTTTGAAAACAATTGAGGAAAATTTAAAAATTATGAAATTGCAAATCATTTTAAATTGACGCGTAAAATTAAAGAAAAAAGCAGAAAATCAAGAAAAATTTAAAAATCAAGAAATTGCAAATTCGTTAAACGTGACGCGTAACGTCGAGAGTAACGACAGCGAGACTCGCAGCGTCATGTCTTTTTTAAAGAGGCGCGTTTGACAAAAAAAAATAAAACTTAAAAAAAAACAATAAATTAAGGAAAACCAATCACACAAATAAGATTGCCAGACGCGAAGCGTCGAGTCTTTTTACAAGTGACAGGCAAGAATTAAAACAAAAGGAAGATACAGGGTGTACCGACGATCCCAAACCAGTCACAGGTGTAGACGGGGGTTAAGGGAGAGTGTCGCGGTCTGGCTGGTCTGCCGAGTTGGGGCGTAAGTGGTGCGTTACAGGTGGAGCGCGGGCTTTCTACTTTCTGCCGAGTGGGGGCGGTAAGCGGACATCAAACGACTGATTAGTAAGCCGGGTGAACCGGCCCGATTTTCTAGTTAATATACTAATTCGCAGTATTATTTTGACAGTTACTAAAAATCACAGCCGCTTCGAGAATACTTGACGACATTTCGACAGCGTGCATATAAAATGTAAAGACTACTAAAAATTGTAGTAAAACTTAATTAATTTTTTGGTCATTCACAGTACTCGTACCATTAGTATTATTCTAACGATTACTGAATATTATTGGATGTGTAACTGTATCGTCACTCATCAACAATTCAACAATGTATTTTGGTAAAACCCCGTACGTTATCATAACAAACCTGTTTGTTAGAATAACGCGCGAGTGTGTGATATCTATTGTCAACTTTCGGGGCTACTTGATTATAGCAAAACTGTTACTTTTGCACATTATAGTTAGAAATTTAGACATATTGTTTTTATTTAGGTACATAAACACAAAATAATATCTACAGGTGTAATAAAAACATAACTTAATATAATTTCTTCGTAAGCATATCATCTAAATACGATCCATGTATTGAAACTAATGCAAACAATTTTGTGGGCTCATCCCGAAGAAGCACTATTACTTGTGATTAGAGCTAAGACTCCTTCACAGAAAAAAAAATTTAAAACAATTGTAAAGTTTAGTACAGATAGATAGATAGATTATTTATTCAGTGTTACAATACACAGTGCATTGAACATGTCAATATAAATAAAAATATATAAAAGTAATATAACACATAACACAAATAAATTGTAAATAACAAGTACACGTAGAAAAAATAACACGTTAGTCAAATCAGTATAACAAAACAAGATAATAAATTACTATGAAGTAAGTCGTCAAATATCACAGATAGGGTTTTTAAAATAGTCGTCGAGTGAGTATATAACTTTTTCCGCTAACTCTTGGTGAAGTATTTTCTTAAACATAGTAGAGTTTAAGGCTTTCATTTTTGCAGGTAAATGATTATATATTTTGATAATTTGAGTAACGACCCTTCTACGCACAATAAATGAACTTACAGGGGCGAATACAACTTTTATTAAAATTTTCTACAAAATTGTTGACGAAAATTATTGTATTTATTGCAACAAAATGCACCATTTTCTTATACAATTTATATTGACATAACCTATATCTATATTAATGTAGCATAAAGTACTTGCTGCAAATAGTATGTTTACTGTAGTGGTAAAAATTGCAACCAATCTACTAAAATATTATAAACTCCTGTAGTAAATTTTTCCAACAAGATTAAGCATATAAATCAACTACGCTATTGCGAGAATTAATATAACTGCGTATAATTGTATTAGCCCGTGACTGCGTGCGAATTACCGTCTCATTGGGCGTGATTCTGGCAAGCGTACCGGCCGTTAAGTACGGAATACCGGGTGTGGAAGCATCTCGTACTCGTACGCTGAGTGATTGTCAATCATGGTACCTTTACACGATATTTACCACGTAAATACATCAAGCAAATATTACATAGCCGCGTTTACCGAACACGATTCACATTTAGTTCGAATTCCAACTGCTATGAAACTGCAGTGAATTATTGCAAAATTTCTTACTGCTCATTTCTATGAAATCCAACATTGTCCATAACAAAATGAGCCCGTTCTACATTGTTTGAAAAAGTGTAGACTTAATGTTGTGAAAAAATCAGAGAAGTAAAGCATATAAGACAACTTAAATCTGAAGCATGAATATTTATCTTCTCTTCCAACATAGTGTTGCACGGCGTAATCAAACCGAAACTTAATAGTTAAAGGTTCTTAAAAGCTTTATCGATTGTGGATAGTGATATTGTTGAAAAAGTGGTCGTTGATTTAAATGCAGGGCTAAAGATATATCCAAATCGACCCAATAACAAATGTGTTGTTTTTGAACATTTGATAATTTTTGAGACCAATAGTCAGTACCCAGCTTTAACTTTTTCTCACTGTATCCGATTAAACCGCAAATTACTCTCCCCATTCTTAACTGAGGAACAATTATTTAAAGAATTAGTAATTAATTTGCATACTTGGTTGCTTATTTTGTTATTTTTTCTGTCCGCGATTGTTATTAGTATTTTCACAAGGATTAATGCAACTATTCACGCATGAAAAGATAAATTGCCAAATAAGGAAACACATTTCGGATTCTGCTTGGTAAAATAAGGCTACTACAAGAAACTAATCGGAAATTAATTTGATAAATAGTACAATGCAATTGACAAAAGCGAAAAACCGAAAGAAGGTGATTCTAAAAACAATATCATATTTAATCTTCTTCACAATTGCAAGCACTGAACACAATATTGCTAGAATTTAAAATTGGAAGAACAAGATATCTTATTCAGAAGTATGCCAAATATCTCTGGAGCAAAAATTGGCGAATTAATACTAGGATACTCCTTATATGCAATGCGGCATGAAAAAATTAAACAACTCTGCACACCTGCACAATTGGCTTGCTTTATTGCTTTCTAAAGTTGACATGTGTACAACCACAGCACGTTTACAATAAGTGTAGTGGTAATTTGTACCTGAATAGCAGTCATAAATCAATACGTCAGTCAAACATAACAGAACGTCAAGTTTTCCGCTCACATTTTAGCGCACTTTTAGACGCAATATCAACTGGTCCAGACAACCTTGACAAGTCACAGTATAAAGGAGTCTTATATGGCGTCTCCCTATATGTAATAAATGAGAAATATCTTTAAAAATATAGAATTTATAGCATATCTTCTTTTTGCTAATATAATAGTAGTTATTTCAATAAAATGAAAACCAATGAATTAGTGCCTACAGTATTTAAAATTAATGCGTTACTGCTTGATATCTGCGTATGGTTCGTTATGCAATCAAAAAGAATCATATTAGTTACGTGCAATAATTTATAAGTATGTTTCTAAACCATAAAATGCCCTATAGAAATACATGGAAAGCTGATTAAACTTCACATCGCCGAATCAAATTCTGTACCTGCAATAACCGAAGCTTAAAACAGGTATATAAATTTTATGACGCAGTATAGGTTTTTTTTTTTTCTCTCAACCGCTGCTTATTACGTAACTAACAAGTGAATGTCTTCGGTTACTACATAGAACTGCTGATAAAATTCTTGCAAGGCTTTTTGTACGTTTTTTTTTTTGTGGGCTCACATTGAATTTCAGACTAATTAAATTGCTGGAGCAAATACGAACACTACTGTGCTCGTATGCTTACATGCATGATATTGTACATATTTTTCACTGTAATGATAAAATCATTGTAAATGTTAGAATGTAAAATATTTGAAATACACTTATAATGAAACAAACGAACAGAAAAGTATTTACCTATTTATTAAAGTTGTGTAAATATTATACTCAGAATTTTAACACATAATCGGAAAATTTCCATGGAATCCATCAATGAATTTAAGGTCTGTTTCTGACGTTTTTATCGCGACATTTCATCACGACATTTCGGTCATAGCAAAATTCCCAGTGTAACAGCACCAATACTCTTTTATTTGCATCGGTAGAAGCACAGTGAAAGGCAGTGGTATGAGTGATATCAAAGACCAAATGCACAAAGTCAATTCGCAATTGCAGCACTTACGTTCTGAAAAAAATCAAATTGAAGATAAAATTGAAAGGAGTTTAAGAGACATATCGCGTTTAACGAAAAGTATAAGAAAAGCGGAGCTGGAAGTTAAGAAAGCCAAGAGTAGATTTACGAAAGAATCTGAACTAGACTGTCATATGAAAAATGACATTTGTAGAAGGAAGGAATGAAGTTTAGGTAATATTTGTATACCGACCACCATTGCAACCAAACAAGTCATGTATTCAATAGTAAACTAAAAATAAAAGGTGAAATTTACGTATTTTACTTCTCATTACATATAAATTTCTAATTTTAAGGCAGTTACAAAGATCACTTCATTGAAATACGTATATAATCGAATGCGTTATGTAACTTATTTGCATATTATTAGTTGTGCGCCTTTCTGTTTAGCAATATTACCAGTTATGATTGTCTTTAATTCTTCTTTATTCTAACTCTAGGGTGTTATGTCTAAATACATAAATTTTAGTGAGTTAATTTTGATAAGATCTCATTTTGTATATCTACTTATTTATTTATTCACTGAAGTATGATACAAAAGGGCCAAAGCTTTATTGTTGATTTCACAAAAACAAATATAAAAATGCTTGGAAAAATATGTTTTTAGGTATATCCAATTTATGCTACAGTTGACACATGATTGACTATACAACATATTTGCTAGAAGAATCTGCTATCTTCCTTAATTTCGTGTTCGTAACGTTCTACTTTATGAGAGATGAAAATAAAGTAGCAATTTGACGCCGCTGATTAAAAGCACCTATTTATCATTTTCAATGAGCTAGGCAGAGCGTAAGCAATTTCATTTTTGTCAGACACGTCCCCCCGGCCGAATCTTCCGCTTACAATTAGTCATCATTATTACTCCAGAAATTAAAAAGCAATTACTTATTAATCTATATTTTTGGTTGAGCTTAAGGATTTGAAATACATCTTTCTTTTTTATGTCTCCAAAAAAATAGGGATAGTTTACACTTAAGACGATTTCTTGCTTTTCCTTAAATTAAAATCACACTAGGTATCTTAACCCGGCCGATAGCATGTATGTCTTTTACAACAAGTACCCACTTGAGTAACTCACAACAACCCACATTTTTAGGACTCTTACCACAACAACAAAATTGTCACACAACAATATTGATACGTTACACCACGATACTCTACTTGAGTCATTGAATTGTGCTGGATTGTCGGCAGAGGCATGCTCGCTAATTGGATCATATCTGAGTGGCAGATCTCAGAGGGTCAGAATTGGTTCTGATGTATCATCGGAGCTGCCCATATCATGCGGAGTACCGCAGGGAGGAATACTAAGTCCACTACCGTTCTGTTTATATACCTCTAACCTCCCGCTTGCAATAGAGCATTGCAATTGTCATCAATATGCAGACGATACTCAAATTTACCTTTCTTTTGAGTTAACGGAAATTCAGTCTGCAGAGAAGCGGATTAATGAGGACTTGGAAAATATATGCAGGTACTCTGATCAGTTTCATCTAAAGATTAATCCCACAAAGACTCAACTCATTTTATTCGGACCCCGCAAAGCGAGGAAGGCTGCCTCATCTGCTTTGAATATTCAGCTGGCTTAACTTAAGATCACAGAATTGCGTTAAGAACCTGGGTATTTATGTGGACTCTGAGTTACGATTCGTAAAACAGACGAACTTTATGGTACAGAAGGCCTTTAGCGCATTGAAATCCCTATTAATTAATCGTCGCCATTTTGATGAACCTACTAAATCTCTGTTGTGTGAGGCAGTTTTTCCCTCATTTTAATTACGGTGATGTACTGTATGCTTCTTGTATTAACAAACGGTGCGTAGCGAAGATTCAGCGTGTACAGAACTGCTGTGTAAGATTGGTGAATGGTTTGCCTAGAAGATGTCCAACTTCGCACTTGTTAAAAACTAATTCAAACTTGAACATGGACAATCGACGTACCCTGCATACCATCACCTTATTTAATAATATCTTGAGAGAAAAAAGACCACGGTATTTATATAATAAAGTCAAATTTCGCAATCAAGTACATCCATGTATCGTTCGCGGTTCTTATTTGATTAATATTCCGAAACACAGATTGGAGATTTATAAGAGAAGTTTTTCCTATAACATTGCCAAGGTTTTTAATAAATATCTTTCTTCGGTGGGTTCCTTATCTGCGAAGGCGATAAAAATACAATTTAAACCAATCCTTCTGCAAAATCAATAAACTGCCATGTTAACTTATACTAATGAGTGCTTTTAGTTCTGTCCTGTCCGTGTTTCACTTTTAACAGTTGTAGTTATTGCTTTTCGCACGTCGGGTGCACGTTTACGCCTTATTTTGGGTGAAAACTTTTCTTTTTTTCTCTTTATTTCATTATTATTATAATTTATTTGGTTTTCACTGTACAAGACTATACGCAACGGCGAATTAGTCTTTTTGGCTGAGATGATGTATTTTTTATTCTCTATTAGAGCATTTATGTATGTAAGTGTATCCGTTTTTCAGCCAATAAATCGCTATTATTATTATTATTATTATAAACAGTAAGTTGCATTTACAGTTTAGGATTGTGGAATACATTTTAACACTTCTACGCACTGATATCTATTGACGTATTGTACCAACCTCATTGAAATTTTGCCGAAACCAGAGGTGTTCTACTCTCTAGTAGCGATTTTCTAGGTGTCGAAAAAGTGTGTGAAGGTGTGTGGAAACCGTATCTGGACTTTTCATCACAATCAACAACCAAATCGTCTCGGCCGGGAATCGAATGCGCACCTATCGGGAAAAAGGCGGACATATCCCTCTTCATTCATGGATTTGTAAAAAAACATGTAGAATTTACTGAAAAATCCGTTTTATCTCTTTCTATTATCTTCGATTTTACAAGAAATTACAAGTTTTGAATGTAACATCTCCTATTTTTCTGCATCATTAGAAATTTATGTGGTTTTCCATAATATGGAAGTACGTACTGTAGCTTTTGCATCTAGGATATCAAGGTTAGCACATGTAGCTTCGTAATTGAATGATCTGGAAATAAATAGAACTTTCCATTTAAAAATCTGGTTTTTAAATTATATTTCTGACAAAGAATAAGTACTGTTTTTTTATGCCACTCAGACATATTTTGTTTTCATTACTCTAAACCTAGACTATTCGATTTTGGCGTGGAAAGTTCACATTATTCGTATAAGCATACTTTTGATCGCAATTATTCAAATCATAATAAGCTGAAATGTCCCTCTTATGATTTGATTATACTATTCATTAATTAATTTTGTTTGCCATAGGATATTTACCAAAGCTGTTTGAAAAAAATATATTTATTTTATCAAATATCTAAATAATCATATTTTATTGGTACACGAAAAATATATTAATGCATTAACTAATTAAAATAAAATCAATACAGTGAAACCTTTTTTATCCGGACAATCTTGAAATATCCTGGACCAGAAATATAGAAAAGCAATGTATTTACCTCTTTTGAACGCACATTTACAGAAAGCTGGAGATGAAGTAAACTCTACTTAATGTCTTGCATTAATGTATCTACGTACTAATGAGGCCTTTCCGAAGCAATAGCTATTTTTTGATATCTCGATCTCCGAGTGGTGCCCTAGGGTGGCAAAATATACTTACATATGTATGTTTTTAATGTTCTATTTTGCTCAAAATTCTACGATGCATTTGGTGTCTGTTTGTTTGAGGGAGACATAGCCACAAGTCTGTCCCTCATGCTAGCAGAGGAACGGCTCCTATATCTTTTTTTTCTTTTGCTGATCTATTTCTTTATTTGTCGTCTAGCTGACTTCTATAATTGCTTGAATAAATTAATAAAATTTTTGTTTAATTCCAGAATACACACATGTATACAGAAATAATCTGTGATAACGAAACCCTGAGGGAACATATATATATGCCATATCATAACTTCCGGGCCAGTAATATCAAATCCCATGAAATGAAGTGTCAATGTGAAATTGTGATTTAATTTTTAGTAATTTGATATTTCTAAGGAGGCAGTAGTAACGAGGAACTCAAATTGTGCAAAATGATCGTTTCGTTATTAGAGATTCCTCCTGTAGGTATATCAATTTTTTAATAAATATGTTTGGAGGGTACACGTTCTCAGCTGTCACCACTCCAGAACGAAAAATCTGTCTACAGCATGATGAGAACAACAACAAATTTTAGCCCACCAAACGATTCTAGAGTTTACAATTTGTGGTCTTCGCATTTTGTTGTCGTTACACACATGGAAAAGAGCTGCTCATAGTTGCACGATCTCACACTTCCTTCGGACAAAATGCAATTTGTTACGTTCAGTTCTTGCTCAATACAAGTACATGTATAACTTCTACGTTTCTTAAACCGAATATATTCTGTACAGTAGACAAATACACCTAATGATTTTAGCATGTGATAAGAGGTTATGTTGAACCGATATGGATGGGTGATGATGAATCACATTTTTTTTTTGGCTTCTTGCAGCAGCCATTCCAACCAGTCACTAGCGTACCATTAAAAGACCGTAGATACACAATTTGGACATCATATTGAAGCCCACAATTAATGTCTTTAAGAAAATTTACCATAGGTTTAACCGTATTCATATCCAGATTTGCAAGAATCGTAGATATACACAATAGGAGGAAACTCCCTATCTTCATCAACCCAAGTATAAAATAGTGGACTTCTCCCAATCATTTAAGCACTCAAAGAAAATATGATTCACTTATCGCATTTAATTATAATTTACAAGATCGGTGAAAACCCTGATAAACTAATTCGATTCATTTCACGAACAATAAGTAAAATCATTCGAACGCTGCACCCGTACATTTATTACCGATAATTTTTTTACTTAGGTTATGTTTTATGTTTGCGTTGTGCGCTTATTAGTAAATAAATAGTAATAAATAATTGCATTTACAACGTTGCCAATTTGAGCAGCCAGTCCGAATATCTTGATAATGCCTAGCTTTACCACATAGGGCAGCACCTCAGGATTAAATTTAATTCTATTTCGTTCGTTGGACGGTATGGGTTTATTAATGTCGTGTTTTAAATTTTGTTATTAGAAAAATCTTTAAAAAACTACTTCCAATTTTGCTACACAAACCATTCTTGGTTTTAATGCGCGAAAAAGAAAGAAACTCATGTCGTCATAAACTACCATTCATTAGTACGGTTTACATTAAAAACAAAAACGAGTTATTTGTCAATTCTTTGCGTAAGCCATCACCAGAGAGCAGCAAAGAAAAAACAAGTCATCGTCCGTACACTATAAATCACTTTTTGCACTAGTTTTCAAATTACTTTCCACAGCAACAGTTTATTTGTATTTATATACATATATTATTATTTACTTGAAAATAAGTACTTAACGACATTTCAAAGGTAATGTACAATAAGCCACTGGAGATAAGAAGGTTGGACAAATCAATCTACAAGCGGCATATGAAAGTATAGATTTGTTACCCTGTCTGATAGAATACAAAAATAAGATATGATAAATAAGAAATATCATCAAAGTTATTTCTTTTATTTTCATTTCATCGTTACTACGCAGTTTGTTTGGTATTACATATTTATCTTGCATTATCGTATGTTATTATTCTTAGAACACCTTAAGTTAATAACTTACCAAGAATTTATTAACTGCCGAACGCTAAGCATAAAAAACCTGCTGGAGCAGAGACCCACAAAAACACACACCAACTTCACCTAAACCAAGATAACTCTATCAGAAACTCTTAAGTGTATATTCAAAAAAAAAAAAGTGTAGCGCCTTTATCGGAGAATCGTTTATGTTCGTGAACGTTCTACGAAAGTCGAAAAAGTTCGCGCCGCGTTAGGAACAGATCGACCTGAACAGTTAAACTAATCAATAAAGTATACTTTCGTTGTATTTACGGGGACATCGCGCAAAGAAGACAACAAGAGTGGTCTAACCACTTTCGAACCGTACGTAGTGTGTATGTAGTGTTACCGTGCAGCGGGTCAGTTAATACACTCGAAACGCTTCTCGTTCAACACTTCGAAAACGATATTTGAAAATCACTTATCATCGGGAACGCATTCGTTCAGAAAATCGAACAGCACCAGTATATAAATACTTTTGCGTAATGGGAATGCACCGGCATTCTAATTATTTCCTAATGGAATTTTTATCTGGATCTGGCAGAGTAATAACCTCGGTACGAATTGATCTCACGTATCACAGGACAACCGTTGCCTGAGCGATCATCTTTATCACTTGTTTAATTTGAGTCGCCACCTTTATCGGTATTAGTGTCTTGAGCAAGCGTATGTTTTCTTTGCTTTCCCCACACAAAATGCATTTCGCTTCCTTATCAAAGTCCCCGACAGAGTTAATTAACACAGAAGTGTTAAAATTTATCAGAATGAGTTTGTTTGCTTTGCAACTTTACAGAAGTATGTTTGTTTATATTAATTAGTTTAGAGCGATAGTTTAATGAGCAGATAATTTCATTCAAAAACATAAATATTATATATAGAATATACCTAAAATTTTCCAGATATACTGCATAACGCTGGTGCATATTGATAACGAGCAAATGCTATAGTTAACCTGGTTTACGATAGCACAAATTAAACAGTATAGTATAGCCCATTATAGTCGAGTATTTTGTGGTATACGTGATTAGATTGATTTGTTGCAGAGCAAAGCAACCTTTGGTATATTTAATATGCGATCGAATGAAAAAAACTTCCAAGTATTTAGGGTATAGTACGGTATACAAATCCACAGTAAGGTAAGATCGTTTTATGAAGCTAAAATGCGTAAAATCAACGGTTCACCTACATATGTAAATATTTAGTTGCGCATGGGGAATGTTCAGAATTTAAATCATCAGTATTTGCCACTGCGTGTTAAAATAAAACTCAATGAACTACCACTATTAGAGATCTTACTTATTTTTAGACATGGAGGGTAGATTGGAGTGAATTTTTTTATTTTTTAAAAACTCCAACATGAAATAGACCTGTAGTAAGTGACCTTCACTTTCAAAAAGAAAACTAATTTTTATCTTTTACCTCTAGCATCTTTACTTTATGTTGTAAAGGAAAACCAAAAACACTTGCACCTTGTTGGATTAACACCACGAGAAAGATTTTTCTTTTTTTTTCAACCAGTAAAAGTTTTTGAATGGATTAAAAATAAAGTAGCCCTAAAATATTAAGTTGTCAAACGTTTCATTTATCGTCTATTTGAATCCTTCCCCATTTAATACCCCTTCATTTCTCAAGATGTTCATCCAAATGCTTCAATCGAAACGATGGGATCTCCTTGCCCTAGAAAGATGCTACAATGTAGTTGTTACCCTAGAAAGATGCTACAATGTAGTTGTTGGCCTTGAATAAAATGCTATATATCTTGTGTTTGTATTTTGACTGCACCTTGGATGAACAAAGATGCTTTATACATCTCGTGTAAGCATATTCAGTATACAGTGACCAGTCAGTGGACCTACCATTATTTTGACAGTTTTTTAGTCTCTACTTATCCCTTTGGATGAGTTGGTATATGTTTTGTAAAATAACGGTCTATTGTGTCCCCCCCTATTCTTGATGTAAAAAAAGTGCAGAATGTCAGAAAGCCCCAGATTAGGTAACTCCCTCTGTCTTCAATTTCACATGATGGCTCTGGGGTTGAAAGGATCCCTCTCAATAAGCGAATATTATTTTTACTTAATTTGATTATTCTACGGATCTCTTCCGGTTATAAGTTCCCAAAAGAGTTTTAGCTTGCCTCATTCAATGGAGATTCTCCCAGTATTTGGATTTTCTTTGCTCTACTTAACTTCCAAGTTTCTTCAGAATTGTACCGCTATTTATTCCGTTTTAGAGCCATTCGTTTACCATTTGATGATATTTCTGTTAAGTTTCAGGATAGTGTCTTTATTCCATTTGTCTTTGCTGTTCACAAAGCTTAACTTTTTTGGCATGTTATCTCGGGGCATGTGCCAGGTTTGGCTCTAGGCTGAGGCCTATCTCTAATCATTGCTTCCACGTTCATTCTGCGTGTGGTCCTTTCGGCTATGGTCTCCACCAAAATGTGGGAGAAAAGCAAGGTTTAGTACCACCTCATTAGCTGCTATTGGACAGGTTTTGATTGTCCCAGTTATGCATACGCGTATTAATGTGCACTTCAGAGGGATTAACTCTCACGGTGGCCAGACTAGTTCCGTTGCTCCACTGCTCCATAAGTGATGTCTTGCTGTTGCTGTATACATCTAGAGCAGTATTTTTGCCTTTTCTGGCTTGTTGGTTATTTCAAGCTCATACTTATTTCACAGAAGTTTATTTTCCAGAATTGATTGATTGATGTCAGATTGACAACACCTCTTCGTAATATTGAGTCCTCTTTGTACTATGGCACATAAAGTATTCTTAACATTTAGGAGTTCTACTACACTACTGTCAAAGTCCACATAATAAATATAAAATAATAACAGGATGTCTACAACAGGGGGGTTACCTTAATTCCCCGTTGTGGACATACTGTAGTCGTACGTACCAACCGAGATGGTCTTATTTCCCACCTCAGTTTCCAATGAACTGATAGAAAGCAGTTATGACATCCATCTGGAGTTCGCTCCGTCTACCGCTCTCTTAATTAGTGCTTTATTGGCGGCCTCATGCGCAGTGTTGTCACAAGCGCTCTTTATATCTAGAAAAACGGACAACACAATTTCTTTGTTCATCAGTGCATCCTGAGTTTGATCCGTCAGCTCCACTAATGCAGGTGGCATGATGGTGTACCCCTTTCTTGGTACTCGTATCAAAACTCGTAGTTATTTGTTACGAGTATTTTGTGCTGCCATCTATATGTTTCCTCACTAATAAGTAGGAATGAGTAGTAATTTTTCCTACAAGCAGCATTTAACAATATTTTGAGAATAATTTGTGGACAACAAACTGCTACAAAAAGGCAGTACCTTATACATATAGTCATACAAACTACGTAATTCCAAGCTACTATTTCGGCTTATTAATCTTTAAAAGGGTCAGTATTTCAATCTATATGATTCCCTATATATGATAGGGGAATAAACTTCATTTTTAAGAAATTATGGGTTTTGTTTAAAACTTCAAGTTTTTTTTTTTGGTTTTCTAATATATTCCTTCAACCGTAGGCGCCCTATACTATACTATAATTTAAAGCAATAATCGGAGAAGATTTCTACCTCAGAAATGCGGGTTTTCTTGATTATAAAGAAGCAGACACCTACACAAAAATTATTTGTAACCTACATTAAGATATTTAAATATATGTTCATATTTTACAGGTAAATGGACATGATACGCACGATCTCAGTATCACACGCAGTAAAATAAAATAAATGACAACCGTAAATATAAATATGAAAAATATCTGAAATTAAGAATTACACCAAATTTGGATGTTAGTGAAATAGATTCAACATACATACAATTGATTTTATATTTGATTTATTTAGTAGTAGTTATAAGCATTCTACGATTTAAATAGGAATACAGTCTTTACAATTTAAACAAGCTACTTATTTTGTTTAAATTTTGCAAAGTTAACGGTTTATACAAGCGAATAAGCTTTTGTTAGGTACTTCGTACGTTACATCATACATTATTTGCGTAAAACGGGTGCCATTTATGCAGGTAACGTGCCAAACGAACTGTTCTAAAAAGAGCAAATTGGTATTCCGAACATCTTGCATGCAAAATACACACAAATCGAAAAACTGAAACGAGCGAGCAGACATTGAGAATCGACGATTTCTTACTGAATAACTGGTCTTGTTTTTCAACGTTACCGGTAGTAAATCACGTTTTATTGCGCCCAGTTCTTCAACAAGAACATTCCGTTATTCGCTCTCGTCATTTCGTACCATCAATGGCTCTGAAATACAAAAAAAGAGTAACAAAAGAATCCGTCATAGGCTCGATGATTCTAGGCGAAACCGTATACGATGTTTCCGTTTTTCAACATAGATTTCTGCTGATCGATAGGCGCTGAACAGCAGAGTGAGCGATCATTCAGATGCAGTTAGCTATTGGTAATTTCGTCTCGGCAGACTGATCGTGTAGAAAGCTAACGAGGTGTTTTGCTACCTAATTCACTAAACACTGAATTGCTGCTAAATGACCTAATTACGGAGTTTAGTTCTATATCATTAAATTCAGCAATTATATGGATGTAAGATTTGGTAACACTGTTGAAATAACAGCAATGAATTTACTTCTAATCGTGGAAATATTTGTTTCGTTTGTAATAAAAGCTTTAGCAATCCCGATGTGATAGAACGTTCCAATGTAAATAAATTGCAAACTTATCGCAAATTCTAAAATTTGAAATTTTTCCGTTCGTTAATCGGCGTGATTTATCTGCCGAATCATATGCCGCAAAAAATATCCTCTCCGTCTAAAATAAAAATCCGTTCACATAAAAATAGAAAGATTGCATTTTTCCAAGCGGTTATACTCGGGAGGTTATTCCCGAATGCAAGGCGCAACCAATATATAAGGGGCTCTGCGACGTACAGCTATTACTGTACACATAAAGACAATTTAAAGTTCGTTTAGCGAAAGGCCGCAGTATAAAAGTTCCGTAAATTGAATTCGACAATATTTAAAGTGAATTCAATAGAGTATAGGACGGTATGTAGAGATAAATGCTGGTTGTTGAGAAATGTTATGGTCGAGGTAACGAAGACGCTGGGGCAAAAGTCAATTTTCTCAATCTCTGCATTTTGTCAAATTTATTGATCAGATAAACGAAAACTTCAAGTCCAAAAGCCACCATAATTTTACTATCAGATATTGAAGAGCTACTTGCAGAATCAAACCACTCAATCGACTTACGAATTTATAAAAAAAACTTTAGCCTTCTATACTAATTTTTAGTTTAGTTGTTACGTTATAGGTATTGTACCTTGTGTTCAATTCTTAGAATGAAGCATAAGTAACTGATATATAATAATACGGATATAATACATATTACTTATTACAATCAATTAGATTAACATTCATTAATGCAGTTAATTGTCCCTGGAGTACAACCTATTTAAACAGTAGACATTATGGATTAAAAATGTTTGCTAAGTTGTGACCATGTTATAGCAATTTGCTAACAATATAGTGAAAACACATAATGCCATAATTAAATAAATATATGTGTTGTATTACAGAACTTCCTAAAGATGGCACTATATCTTATTTTATTATCTATGCAATGCTCATTTTATATAAATTGTGTATGTATATATCTGGTATATACACCACATAAGTATCTTTTTTTCACGAGCATATGCCAAAACAACTGCAATTTTGGGAAGGATTTTAGAGGATTTACACGGCCAACTTGATCTCGAACGCTAACAGATACAGACACAATTCGAGCAAACTAAACAGCGGGAATTCATCCATTCTCCTACCTTTTCCTACAATACTTAACAGCGATGTAGTAGGGCAGCATAGTCACAGGCGAAGTATGTTATCGTATGCCTGTAGTCAATCTTTGGTCTCTGATTACATCGGTCGTTAGATGAGAGGTGATTGAGACAGAACTTAAATACTTTACGCCATAAAATGCCTTGTTTACTGTGGTTTGAGAGAGCTGAGATTATGAGGTGATATTACGCTCGCAACTTTCTTCAAAGGATATGTAACTAGCAGCTAAATATCCCAATAGTAAAGACGGAATTTTAAATTAAAAAAACAAAATAGGCAATTCAAGTTTCGTACGTACTTTAGAATCGTCTTTTCCAAATCGTAGAATTGCTAATGAAACCTCTGATTTAGTATGTGCTGCAATTGAAAGGCATTGCAATTTGTCATCTGCTACTATTTCAAGTGATTTACATACATATAGCGTTCGTCTGTGCAACGGATACTTAAGTAAAATGAGTTTTATTTAGGCTTTTTTTAATTTACTATTTCTTCTTGTCCTTTGACCACTAGAATTACCTTTATTTTCTTGTCAGAGGCAGATAATAATCTTATTTTTTTGTGCCTATTTAATATTACATTACCACTTCTTCATTACCACGACTTCATGTCATTTGGCCTGTTTCCATCGTCTGTTAGATTGTGGATATTCGATGTTTCCACAGTAGGTAGCCCTGATAAGGACTGTCTCCTGCTTATATCATAGCGAGCTATACAATTGCATGTTCCTCTCGGGTAAATTGCATGATGCCTTTGTTTCTGTTATATACAGCAATATTACAGGAGCAAATAAAATAAAAATAAATAAAAGCAGAGCGCAAGTTGACCGCCGAAGGTAGTCTATTTTTTTTTTTTTATTAGGGTCGGAGCGCAAATTGGTCGATAGGTGCGCCAGTTAACCGGGTACAACTTAGCCGTGTTCGTTGGAAAACGATTGCTAATGGCCAGAAGAAATCTTTATTAGTTCACTAATCTTATTTGGCATGCGCAGTAAACAATAAGCTGTTAACTCATGAGGTGAAGTTGTTGACGATATGTTAAGAATATGAGTAGGTGTTTAGACTGCTGCCATTGTCTGTTGGATTGTGGAAACCCGACGTTTCGGCAGTGGTTCTACTGCCGTCATCAGGGTAGCCCTGATTAGAAATGTGTTACTTGCTGATTCCATAGTTGGTATTGGAAATGTACGTAGCCTCTCGGGTAAATTGCCTTATGTCTTTGCTTCTGTAATCTGCAGTGTACGCACAACTGTATGTTGCAATCGTATACTGATTTTAATTGGTAAAGTTAATAATATTGAATAAATATACGCTTTTCTAAAAGTCAGAAAATGTATGGAGAATACCGGTAAAAGAAACCTGTTTCTGAAATTATTATTTTGGTAAAAATGAAGTTAGTAAAGGATATGCAAAAAAATAATTGAACTCTACTTATAACATCGGTAATTGGATAATAACCAAGAGAAAGTTTATACAATTTTAAACTACTTTTAATATGCTAAAAACGCTCCCAAGCAAATGATACGCGTGATCTGTGTTACTTATTTACTTTATTGTTTTTGCTTACTTTCCCTATGAAGCCTAACAGACTTTTTACAATCTTGTAGCTCTTGTCGCATAAACACTAAAGTATCACTTTTATAGTAATTACCATAACTTCCAATATTAATTCCACAAATGTTTATATTGCATATCAATTCCAGTATTGAGATACTCTTAAACGAAGAACGGAAACTATAGTATCTCAAATGTCGCTGGAGAAATTTAATTATAACGTAGATTAAAAAATGTTTTTAAATTTCACTTTATGTAATTACGCTATGTGTGTTTAATAGAAAAAAATAAAGAACGTTTTTTTCTTTGCTAAGAGTGAATGGATATTTCGCTTGTGCATCTATTGTTATAATAGAAACACACAGAAATTTAGTATAGTGATAGATATAGGTAAATCACACGTTATAAGTGAAATTTTATATAAAATGTGTTCTTAACTCAGAAATAAATCTTCCTTTTTATCCCAGCGTCACCTTCTTGTAATTTATCAAGCTACAATTAACGAACTAGATCCCTAATTCTGAGAGCGAACTGACCACTACGACAATGTGCTTAAATACAAACCCACCTCTCAACTCAGATTTCTGCATATAACGAGACACCCTATTATCTTCAGATAACCTCGGGATTTGGAGGCAATTTTACACCTGATTTAAGATTTCATTACAATAACTTATCGTCAAACAATAATTATCTGTGTGTCATCTACGATCTACGTGACTTGGTAAGTAAATTCACTAAATAAAATAGTGATTTTTACCAATAAAAACCGTTATTTATTAACAAAATATCTAAAATAATTTCCAGGAACATAAGTTCTTAAAGAAAGATATCATAAAAAAGCACTAAGTAAGAAAAATCAGTAAAATAAGCCATATCAGATCAGATAGAACAAGGGGCGTCAATCCATTTTATTTAAAAATTCAATAGAGTGCGCAAAAGCTATACATAATTATAACCTTACATTTAACTGAATACAACAGAACGCTTGATAGTAAATTTCAATTATAAAGACTATTAAATAATGGATTAGTTTTACTCATGGGAGAATAAATACCAGTTTCTATTGCCAGGTGAGGATCATCCTAGGATTTCAGGAAAACACAACCACACATGGAAAGAACTTCCGGCTGGAGCAGTCTTCACCGGTATTTTTCTTCGGGGTAAGGATAGGTTTTATGAAGGTGAATTCAAAATGAAGTAATTTAATATGAGTATGTCATAGGATACGCTATTGGATTTGATAGTTTAAAACATTACTTGAAATTTTGAAACCCAAAAACATCGTTGCCAAATTTGGAACGACAGAATACATCTGTCGTGTTCAGCGGTTTCAAGAAGAATCAAGCCAAGCCTCGTTTGAAATATACCTGTCTTTCCTGTAAGCAAAACTGTCTAACAACTATTTCGATTGTTTTCTCCAATCGCACAACAATGAGATGCCCCGGAGAGTGCTCTAGTTACTAACGAAATTGATGGGAATATTGACAAACGGCAAACACAGGCAAACGATAACTGATAGCAGCGCCTACATACAATATGAAGTGATATTACAACTTTTAAAAAAAGTTTAAGAGAATTAATTCCCGAATTTACAAAGATACAGGTACATACAATTCCATTTTAAAAATATATCTTAAAACCTATAAATAACAGTACCTTTTTATCTGATATGGGTTATGCTAATTTTCAAAATAAAAAAATAATAATACTAACTTTACAGTTATATTAGGCAACATAATCTACATGCTTGCAAAACAACCCAAAAAATGCAACTGAACCCACCTACAACTTACATTTTCAAATAAAAGAACTTCTCAATACATTTAAAATTACTACATACAAAATTATGAACCTAATAATAAACAAATTAGATAAATAACAACAATATATAGTTTACCAATAAGTAGTATGTCAAAACTTTAAACCACTGTGCAATGCAAATGAAACCTAATACAGAATACTTATTTATTTATTGCGTATTTAAAAATAATATGTGGCAATTATTTTCTAAAACTAACACTGTTTAAATATTGTCCTCCTATTCGTTGTGTTAAAATAATTCTTGAAACTTACCGTCTAGCAATATTTTCACACATATATCCGGTGATACATTAGCAATCGCAATAGTGCGTGCGATGTTTTGTTTCCCTAATTCATTATTGTAAACCTGCAATTTCACATAATCCCACAGGAGGAAGTTGATAGGGGTAAAATCGCACGACATAACTGTAGAGTTTACATCGCCAGACCGTGAAATAACTCCACTAGGCAATTTTGAATGTAATAGTGTAATAATCTCAGGCGCGTGGCGCTGTCGTAGGAATTTATGCGTGCAGTGAACGCGAATCGCTTTTTTGCTAATAATATTTAAGAAAACATTGTAAATGAAATAGTTACAAGACGATTTAGTATCCGTCAGGACCTAACTACATACATAAACATAATGAAACTAGCTTTAGTATTGAAATACACAGTTTCGGCATTTTATTGCAGATACATCGCACAGTCAAATCTGTGACTGCACGCAGCTACCGAATTAAATAGATCTAAAAGGGAAGGGTGGGAGAAGAAATGCCCTACTCTGATCAGTATGTTATATGCAATTGATAGTATTTTAATAAAATTTTGTTTACTGACAAGGAGAACTTACCAGTTGCAGAAGTTTGCAGAAGGAAATAACTCAAAAATGGCACTCTGCACAAATATAGCCGCGAAAGCGGGTATCTTTCCCAAGAAAGAAAATCGAATTACAAAGTAAAAGAGCGAAATGATAAACTTATTGTTCTCTCACACGGCCAGAAGAAAGCGAAAATTTGCCGCGTAAGCATCAAAGAAACACCACGAGAGCGCGAAAGCAGCGACAACTTAAACATAGTAGAGGAAAACAAAAAAGAAACACGTAACAGAACATTGAAGGTACTTTTGCAACATCATTATCATTGTAGCCTTTAATTTGCAACGATTTAAACAAAATAATTAAAAAAGTAAACAAAAAAATTTACTCTATACCATTTCGAAGCATCCGTTCTATGAAGTACTAGCCACAAACTTCTTTTGCATTAGAGTACTTAAGCGAGTGGTCAAACACTTCGGAGTTTAAAGAATCGTGAAAAATATCCACGGCTAATATTTTTTGAAAGTATTCCAACGGGTCCCCACTACCAACTGGCAACACCGGAATCAAAACTGAGGTTAACATCTGATAAGTTCTCTTTGTAAGATAATACTCTAAATCAGTGGTTCTCAACGTGGGCGGTAGCGCCCACCAGTGGGCGTTGTTTTAATTACTGTGCCCAGGTTAACTAGTCCATAATCCATAGTCGTACTCCATGACGTGTCCCTTCGCGATTTTCTGCAGTGGGCGCTGGGATCTATACAAAATCCAGTAAGTGGGCGCTAGGCGAAAAAAGGTTGAGAACCACTGCTCTAAATGATCGTTTGCTCCTGTTTCCACTACTAGCGCAATGGTGTTATTGGTGACTCCATAAGTTAATCCGTTCTCGTAGTTAAATTCCAAAAATAAATTTATGTTTTACAGTATACTGTTTCCAATTCAAATACAGCAATAATATTATACTGAAATTCAGTTTATATAGGTATACATATATGTATATTCATCTTGATTTCTATATAGTATAAACTATCCTCTGTGTAGTCATCTTTAATATATTATACAAAAATATAGCCACATCAAACAAAAGCGAATGTGCGTTTTCCTCTTAATTTAGGAAAATTACATTTATTCATTTGCTTTTTAGCTCTTCAATTTAAATTCGACCCATCAACAGGCTCTAGGCTGGTTTATGACCGTCTAAGTAAGCGAATAACTAATATAATTTAACCAAAATTTGAAACGAACCTACCCCAGCCATTTCACATTCGTAAAGCGAAATGCGCTTCAGAGGACGGTCCCATTTGCATACAAATGTGCTTATCTCCTAAAGTTATCTCTTTTTTTATTTCGAGTCACGGTAAATAATTTCGAGTCGGCGCGGCAATGCATCTCTACGCCCGGCGCGTTCCAGAATTCTGATTCCGCCGTAGAGCTTTGAAACTTCCAGAGCTAGACGAATTTAGAGGATAATAGACACAGCATGTGTAGTACCTACCTATAACTACGGGAAACATAAATTCGTCTTGAACGGCGCTCATAAAATAGATCTGCCGTGTAAGTTTTAACCAGTACGACAAGATGCACCGTGAAGAGAAACTCCCTATGCGCTACTTTGAGGTTACCTACATCGAAGAAGCGTTTAATTCTCGGTCGGTGTTTTACCGTAGTATTTTATGTCGGGACAAAATTCATAAAATCCTGTTCAGAATTTTCACAATAACGTATTTTTTTTATTTTTATTTTACTGCGTTCTATTCAAGGTTGTATCAAGAATTAATTTTATGTTAAATATACATAGAGGTTCTCGGTAACTACATATATTTCAAAAAATTCTGTCACATAGATACTAGACATTCCTTATCACATTTTCTACTTAATACGAAATTTCATTTCAGGGTGCAGGAAGATTCACGGGGACGAAAAAGTTGCTTCAGGATTGCTGTAATCGCATGCCGATAAAGTTAGCTAACCAGTTTTTCGTTATCTCTTTTAATTATTGTCATACTAAGCTTGGGATATTATTTGTTTAATTTAATTTTTCCTTTCATTTAGAATTCATGCTGTTATTATCTAATTTTATTTGAACTTCCTATATTACTTCGAAACTCGTCGTGAATAAGGACATACGATGAAACACGCGTCATGGTTGCGTTGGTTGGGGGGTGGGATACCTCATTAAAATTGCGCAATCAATATAGCTCATTATTGCTATGGGGGGCTTGAATCGTCCAATGTTGCACAATACATAAAATATACTGCACATAAAATTAATATTTATAACTTTGAACTATTGAAAAATGTACCTTTCTCGGGGGAATTAGATGCTTACAAAACCATGTATATTCTGCATCATTCAGTGCTGACTGATTTGCTTGGAAAACAAATTTCTTTCCCAACTGCATACTTATTTGAATTCTTGTTACTCTTGCAGGTCAAAGTAAGCGTTAAAAGCAAAAGGAGCGCTTGTAAATGTAGGGTTAGAATAAGGATAAGGAGACATGGATAGATATGTAAATGTCTGAAAAACTGGAAAAAGATATTTTAAGTAGGTAATATGTCTTTTACATTAACAAACCCACATTCCTTTATTTTCAATGGCTAGCAAATGTCCGCTTAGAGAGGTAAATATACAGGGCATTTCAATTGAAACAACCCACCTCAAACAACTTTTTACGGGGCAGCTTTTAATGACAGGACGAACGATGTAAAATCATTTCTGGGGGACAGCAGCCCCCACCTTTAAAATTTGAATATGGAAGATGAGTCTTTAGACCACTCATAGTATGTAATAAAATATGATTAGAATGAAATAGTTTGGATTATACTTTATTAAATTTTCAAAGTAATTACCATTAACTTCCACGCAATAGTACAATCTTGCTTCAAATGCTCTCCTGGGATTTCGCAACATTTTTGGAGTTATTCGTTGACATTCTTCAACACCTTTTTGGCTCTTGTAAGGGAGCTGAGCACGTGGTATACACCTAAAAAAGATGTCCCCAGAAAAAAAAAATGGTGTAAGATCTGGCGACTATTCTATAGGCCCCCTTCAACCAATCTAACGATCGCGAAAGTGATGATCCAGAAATTGTCGTACTCCAGCACCGTAATGTGCAGGTGCTCCATCTGGCTGAAATACTATCTTATTCTCCACTAATCTAGATCTTACCCCAATTTTTCTGTGATCAAAGGATTGATTATATCGTTCAGTATGTTGTGCAACAGAAAAATTGCGAAATGCCAGGAGTGCACATACGAAGAACATTTGAAGCCACTTCATTCTAATTGTGTTTTATTACACAGGTTATTATGCACTTTTTGCTTACTCATTAAAAAAAAATACTTTTTGTTACATCTTGCCGTAAGGAGAATTAAAAGACCTTTTGAATGAGTTATCACAAAACCCATCTTCCGTATTCATATTTTAAGTGTGGGGGCTGCTGCGCCCACAGGAATGATTTTAAATCGTAAGGTCCATCATTAAAGATTGTCCCCTTAGATCTGACAATTAACAGGTTACGGAATTTTATATAAATCACAGCAGATAAAAAATTATTTGAGGTGGCTCATTGCATTTGAAATGCCTTGTACATCCAACAGAGGGACGTCCGTTGCCAGAAGGTTCCAAGCACATTTATTTCTCATGTAAAATGACCTCAGGATATGATCGGGTACCCTGCTTTCTGCTGAAGGCTTGCTCAGGAGTGTTTGTACGACCACTATTAAAAATTGTCAATCTAATTCTGTCTACATCGACATTCCCTGTAGCTTGGAAGCTTGCTAGAATCTGTCCAGTTTCAAGAGTGGAGATAAATCCGACATATCTAATTACAGACCCGTATCCAACCTTTCTAATATTGCGAAGATCTTCGAGTCCGCCTTATACAAACTTCTATTTCCACAAGTACACCAGATTATTGCATTAGAGCAACATGGGTTTGTCAGTAAAAGATCAACTGTTACCAATCTAGGTCCCTTTTTGCAATCAACAGTAGAAGTTTTGGACAGCCAGGGTCAGGTTGACGTTATTTACACGGACCTCTCTAAAGCGTTTGATCGAATTGATCACGGTATTCTACTACGTAAACTTGAAAACCTTAGCTTCTGTGAATCACTTCTCCAGTTGCTTGACTCCTATCTGCGCAGTCGTCAATTTTTTCTTTATTATAATGGCTTTTCTTCGGGCTGCCACGAGACATGTTCTGGGGTTCTCCAAGGCTCATACTTGGGTCCTTTGTTATTTCTATTGTTTGCCAACGATTTGCCTGTGCACGTCAATTGTAATGTCTTGGTGTTCGCTGATGATGTGAAGCTATTTTCTACTATAAATACTGTGGAGGACTGCGTAGCGCTGCGATCCGATCTGTTTAGTATGGTTGATTGGTGTTCTTCAAATAAACTTTATCTGAACATCTCGAAGCGTGAGGTTGTTTCCTACACTAGAAAGAAATCCCCACTATATTTTTATTACCTATTGCATTCAGTCAGTATTAGCAGGAGCGAAGGCGTGTGCGACCTGGGTGTTTATTTTGACAGTTGCTTGACCATCAATGAGCACGACCGAGAACAAGACCGCTGCCAATAAGCTGTTGGGGTTTATCTTACGCAGCACGAGATCTTTTGTGAACCAATCCACTTTAAAAATATTGTATGTTTCTTTAGTGCGTTCCAAAGTAGAATACGCTTCCCTCATATGGAATCCATATTACCACTGTCATAAAACCTTTGTCGAGAAATTAATCGAATGGGAGGATACGTGTTTAAACTCCATCTTCAAAACGTAAAAAAAACACAAGAGTATTAAGGAGTAAAAAATATATTGAAATAGTAGTCCACTACAATATTGTTTCACCACACAGTGGCTTCATCAGGTGGATGAAATTAACTAAACAGAATATAAAATTACACACTATTTATACTTTTAAACCTAGGAGTGGGGAATAATTAAAATCCTTTTGTTCATTGAGCGCTAAACCTAACTTACTATATCTATTAATTTCTAAACATTCAAATAAGTCTAGTTTCTTACTTTTCTTATGAACATGCAACAATATTGTAGTGGACTACTATTTCAATATATTTTTATTTATTATATTATTTATTCTTGTGTTTTTTTTACCTTTGTCGAGGCCGTGCAAAGAAGATTCTTAAAACACCTTTGGCTTAAGAGTCCTAATGTTTATCCTTATCGCGGCTTTCTATACGACATCTTATTTTCCACCTTTTCTATGGATTCCCTTGAGACGCGTCGTAGAAATATTGGCCTAAGATCACTGTTCAAAGTCTTGCATAATCTGATCGACGCCAGTCAACTTCTCTCTAGGTTGAATTTCTATGTCCCTCGCTTGTCTTCTCGCAGCACGCTTACTTTCTATACCGATCTAGCTAGAACTAATTTAATATTTCGCTCACCACTTGTAGTCATATACCACTTATAATCGCATCGGTTCTAAGTGTGATATTTTTCACTGCCCCTTCACGAGCTTCTCTCGGTCGATTGATTAATTTTGTTTTTCTTCTTCTTCTTTAATTTTAGTCTTCGTCTTTCGTTTAGGATTACTTTAAGTTTTAGATAAGTAAGAAATACTATTAAAATTATAACTTGTATCATTTTTGCATCAGTATTATATTATGTTATTTGATGTTACTTTTTGCTGTACCTTGTGTGATTTTTACTGTTAGCTGATTCTTATAAATAAATAAATAAATATTTCTGGGTCAAGATATTTTAAAATTGTCCATTGAGATGGGTCTTCATTAGGAGATGCTTCACTGGTAGTGAACCCAAGTAGATTTCACGTATTCCACCATTGTATCTGTAAAGTGTCAATAAAATTCCAGTTTCACCTGCATCTTACAGTTTACAACACATTCCATGCATCTTTTGAAATATTCATGTAGAGAACATATTCAACAATTTGTAATTTTAGAATTTTGTTCATTCACGTTGCAGTATTGAAATTGGTTCAGTGTTTTTTAACTTCAATACGACGATTTTGATTTATTAAGTTTATTTTTACCTATTTACTTTAATTTTTTTTAATACCACTACGTATTGTTTTGTGGCTTTCCTTAAATTAAGCAGCTTTTTGTCATGTCTAAATGTATTAGCATAATTTAAAAATTCCAGCATACATAACTAGAGTTCATTTTTTAATTTTTAAACTACACCTTCAGTCACCGGCAAAATATTGCTTATTCTTTTATAACGAAATTAGAAAAACAATAGAAAATAAGAGTTTTCCGTTATAGGAGTCAAGAAAGGAAAGGAAGGGAAGTTTTAGGCATTCAAGAAACCATCTCGTAAAAAATAATATAAACTAAACATTACTATGGCAATTCCAATTGGAAACAAAATATGTAATTAGGTTAACATCAAGTTTGTTTTATTAATCCAATAGCACAATATTTACACGCAGTACATTTATAAATACAAAATACGGCTAAATACAACAACCAATATTTGATTTATAGTGTACACGACATAAAAATCGTTAAATGTGGCTAATTTTCTTTCATGTTATGCTGATTGATACAAGGTATCCCCTAATATGGAATCGATTCGCTGCTTATGCTTTGCAGCACCTAGTAGTTCCAAAGTTTTTAAAGTGAAAGCCAGCAATAAAATATTTCAAACAACTTTCAGTGTTTTATGAAGCGTATGCATAATTGTTTCAGCAATGACTTTCCCTAGCTCTATTTGAATATCTATGTTTGAATTTTAAATTCTTAAAAAGTTTTCCTTTAAAAGAAGTGGTTCTTGAAATCGGTATTCATATAAGTTAAATTATTCTATCGGCGAGAAGGGCTTTTAGATATTGAAAGTAGCATCATATAATGTAACGTAAACTTCAGTAGGTGGTGAGTGTATGTATTTTATTATTCTGAACATTTTAATATTTAAGTGCTGATTAAATGATATTAACTTCATTGACAAAATATTAAATTCAAAACTTATATGTGAAGCCTGCAAATGAGACAATACAAATGTTTGTACTTCAAGTCCTTAGCATGGTATTTGGCATAAATGTGTCACGTCTATTGTTTTGTATGACCTAAATAGGTCATGTTAAGAACTAGTACTTACACTACGTTGGACAATTAGGGCAGACGGGTGGTTATTGTTCGTGTGTGCTTAAATATGCACTGTAGATGTTCTAGTTGCTTTGAAAACTATTATTTCTTAAAGTTCTTTGAAGCGGTAAACTTTTTATTTAAGAGAATACAAATGCACTAACGTACCTGCACATTTTGACCTACAATCTAAGGTTACGTCACTTTAAAAATGCAAGTACTCGAAATCGATAAAATGCGTCTGTACTTCATTATTCAATTAAAATTAAGTACATTGTATTTATTTACAACATTTATATTTAAACGGCATAGATACGTTAGGAGTGTGAAAATTGACATTTTGATCGAGTCGATCTATCGAAGCATCATAAAAAATATAGGGTGTTCTGTTTAAGTTTAATGATAAAATTAAGGATCCGAGTTTTGACTCACCTTGTATACAAGAATATTTTTTTTGTTAAATTCTCGAACCAGCGAAAAAAGAAGATGCCCCCAAACCAAGTAATGGTGCGAAAGCGTCATATAATTTTTTTCTCACCGGAAATAATCCTCTTAATACAACAAACACCTGAATTTAGATGTAAAAATGGTAACTTTTTAAACACTCGGAATAGATCTGGGAAACCCTATACGAGGAGGCTCGCAAACGTAAGCCAATTTTAAATACGCAAAAAAGTATAGCATTCCATTAAAAAAATATATATTTGGTTAGATCTGGCACGGCGTTATAAAACATCATGTAGGGTAAAACCGGTAGAGTTGGCCCTCCGGGTGAGTCGACTCGATCAAATATCTCGAACAATAGTAACATTTAGGGAATAATTCCCGCCTCTTATTAACCTTGAACACGCAGTTACATCGCTCTGTGAAAATCGTGGTTGTTAAGTGACTAATAGGTAAGTTATTCACAAAAAAGGTTTGTTAGTCTCTAAAAAATTTTCATGGGATCTAGTCAAACTTCGGTATTACTGAATATTCAAGTTTCTTATTGAAATAATTGCGTACACATGGCTTCGTCAATTATTTGAGGTTATGCTTGCGTGGTTGGTTGCTTTTGTATCGCTCTAAAACTCACAACTATCGGGTGAGCCAACTCTCACGTCTCATTTGGGCGAGATGACCCAATTTGATTTTGGAGAGATGGCCCAGTAATCACATTTATTCATTTTCTGATTTATACATTTTTTAGCCATGCTTACGCAATACTAAAGAAAAGGAACCAAATCTCGATGTTTGTGGAGTGAGGTGCAGCTAGTAGAAGCTGCAAATACGGTTCGAACGGGAGAAATGGGAGTAAATGAAACCTCTCGATCTTTTAATGTAGGTACCTCCCCCAACACTAAGAGGGCGATTAAAAAGTAATAACTTAAAAAAAATAGGCTTAGGTGGTGGCACTTGTGTGTTAGGACCAGAAAATGAAAACAAAATTAAACGACACGTTTTAAAATTACAAAAAAACGGTTTCGCTCCTACAAGGTACTCAGTAAGAAAAATTGCATATAGATTGGCGGAGACATTAGGAATTAACAACACATTTAACAAGCAAAAACGCTTAGAAGGTAACGACTGATTGCAAAACTTTTTGAAGAGGCATCCAGAGGATTGAAAAAGGAGTTCGAAAATGGGATGCCACCTGGCTCAAAAGTGTATATGAATGCAAAATCAGCGTACATTAATACTGACATTTTTCGAGACTGGCTGCGAAATCATTTCGTTCCAACGAAGCCAAACGGAAAAGTTGTTCTTATTCTAGATGCCATTGTAATTCTGTGGACATGTTGCAATATGCAGAGGAAACCGATATAATACTACTGTGTCTACCGAGTCATACGACTCCGTTCCTACAACCTTTAGACAGAGCTTTCTTTAAGTCCCTGAAGTTCCACTGGAATAATGTTGGCAATTTATTTGTTAGAATGAACCCGACTCGAAAAATTAATAGATTGCAGTTTGGAAAATTGTTGGCAGAATCTTGGGAAAAGTCTGCTACTGTTAGCAATGGTGTATCTGCATTTAGACCTACCGGTATTTACCCCTTCAATCCGAATGCTATTCCCGACTATGCTTATCTAGGACAACCTCCACCTGCCATCCACCTCTCCTACTGCAACAAATCATACAGAGTCTAGTATCTCTAAAGAGCAGCTTCGGGATTTGGATTCTACTCCAACAAAGAGTCCAAAATCGACCACCTCCTGGCATCAACCCAAGACTTCATCAGCAAACAAGCGAACTCCGAGTAAGATACTTGAGGATATCACCCCAGTACCTTCCACGTCATGTATCAACCAAATTAGAAAACGAAGCAAGCAAGTAGGTGCAATTTAACCAGTCCTGAAAACATGTCAAAACGAAAGCGGATTGAAACAAAGAAGACAAAAAGAATAATTAAAAAAAATGCTAAGCAGCTCGGTCTAACAAAAGTAAGAAGCCCCTCAAACAGAAGTTCTCTGAATCATCGCCCTCTGATGATTCTGACATCGATCTTCAGGAATGAAGTGAGGAAATAGAGGAGGAAGATGAAAATGAATGCGTAGGGTTCGGTGAGACATACAAAGCTACCTCAAAGAAGGACGATGGACTTCAATGTGTGCATTGTGCTCGTTGGTTTCACGAGGGGTTGCTCAAAATATGAAAACTTGTGTGACCGCTGTGGTAAAACAATCACTAAAAAACGCACATAAAACCCTCAAATCAGATTAATGTCACAGGGCCATGTCACCCATACTGTATAGACCATCTCACCCGGACAATTCCGGTGAGATGATTTTTTTCACTTTTCCTAAAATATTTTTTTAAGGTTTATTTGAGTTTATATTAGCTATAAGAATACGTTATTGTTTGTAGAAGATGTTAATTAGTATAGTGTATTTTTTTATTATAAAATTTTTAATTGTTAGTCAACGATTTCTTAATTTAAAAAAAAGTTGGCCAACTCTACCGGTTTTACCCTATACGTGCACCTAATTTCAAAATATGAAGCTTAAGAATACCTATACCTTTTCTTAATAAATTTATTTGATAACTTTTATAATATCGGATATATGGAGCATCCCCACACTAATGCATCACGCTGTATGTGACATTGTAGGTGTGTGTCTGCTATCGATATAAACATAATCAGATAATACAAGTTACATTAAAATTCTGCTTTATATAAGATGAGTTCTTGATGGCAATACTGACAATTTTTACGCAAAATATCTCCGAATATTATGGCAGTCTAATCTTGAATGATCTATGAATAAAATTTGTCATTCATAAACCACCTGGCCGACATAAAGAACTAAGAAATTTATACCTGACTCGTCCTAATCATATTTAATATTAATGAAAAGACTGCCGTGATTGTGGTGCTACAGAGAGCAAAAAGTCCTTGCGCGAGTGAAAACACTTCATGCATAGGAATACCCTTAGCTAGAGATTGCGTTTCAATCAAAAGATAAATAAATTCATAAGGCGTGCAATCATAATAATACATTAAATTATTATTAGCCCATATGTATGTAACTCATATGCACACACCCCATGAATAAATGTATTAAGTTCAACGTAAGGCTGCGTCTACCTTGGAATGATATCATTATTTATTTACTTAAGCGCCTGGCACGTTTGTTATTCAGGTCAGTACAATTTTTGCGCTTAATTAAGGTATATACCTACGTGAAATTAACATTGCATGCTTATGTTTACACAGACACGACGAATTATTATAACTGTAGTAAATGGGTAAAATACACGCCTGGCGACATAGTTTAAGTCTACTAGGGTAATTCGGTATGCAGTTAAATACAAAAATTAATTGCCGTAATGAATGGTTCTAACCTTAACATAGTATTCGTTTCGGCGTGCGTATGACTAGGTAATATAAAAGCGGGTTGTAATAGGTTTTAGGCAGGTAATAAAATTTTATTTTTGTCATAAATTTACAGCTATACGTGAGCTTTATCTACAAAAGTTTCTATTACATATTCAGCAAGATTTTTACACCATATGGTGTATTACCGAGAATGTTAATTTGCAAACAATACCATTTGAAAAATTTAAACCATACCAACCAGTATATGTATATCATATGAACACCAACTTAACTTTCAGAAATGTAGATGTTAGTAACAGTTACTAAAGATGTCCGGAAAATAGGGTCGATTGAGATAAATTCAAACGGTTTGTAAAATTCTAAAATTATAACATCCTTTTCAGCTTAAATAAAGTTTCTTTAAATGTAGGTACAATTTTAAATATAAGTAAGACATGTTGTTTTCTTTAAACATTCGATGCAGTTTTAAAATATGTGAACATACATTGTATTCACAATTGTCCTTGATCTCTCTGGATAAAAATAATGGCGTAACTTTTAAACCAAAATTTGTAATACTAATAATAAGAGGGCAAATATCATCGATTCTTTTTTACTATCTTTGACATAAACTAGTATGATCTAAAGCTATGTTTACAATTACCCCATGCCATGCAAAAGGAACTGACTAGAAATGTAGTGTGTGTATATCTTAGTAACTTTATTTAAATAAAAACAATTCCATATCCAAGTAGTAAAGATAAACTAATTTCGCTCCTGCATTGGCACAACCGACGAGAATTTACCCATAAAGAATTCTTTTCCCTTTCATATGAATTCCAATTTCAAGAAGCACACCAAGAATGTGATTCATGAGGATGCATGTGACTTTCAAATATTAAATAATGTTTTTGAAGAGTCGCGCGAAGACTGTGAACTAGTGACACTTTGTTCTGCTGATTCAAAATATTTGACCACACAAACATTTAAATACGGTGGGGTTTCGTTTAACTCCTTTGAAATAGATCAGAACAAATTCTCTTCTTGATAATTGTAAAGTAGTTTTTTTTCGCTATTTTGTCTAATGTTACGTTCTAGAGATCATCGTCACTCTCATGGATACCTCTCACTTTGAATGTTCTTTCTCTTTGTTCCCTGTTTTCTTTTGAGTCATTGTATTTTTTTCCCTCGATTGTGTGTTTACATATCGGTGTTTTTTTCTTCTGCTTCTTTGTGTTGTTTCAAAACTTCGGCTGTAGTCAACACTTCCCCAGACGTTTGCTGTTTTAATCTGAGGTTTGCCAATTTCTGTGGTTTAGTGTCAAATTTTAAAGATTTATGTTGACAACTGAGTATCATCTGTGTCCTCAAATAAACATGATGACTGGGCATTGCCTGGGGTTGAGATAAATTTGCTTAAGAAATTTTAAATGGTGGTGAACTTTGTTCAGCGTACCATCTTGACGACGATATGATGAGCAAAACAGTTTCATTTTTCCTCTTTGAATACACCTCTGAGTGTCATCTGGTGGTAGAGCTTTGCCATCTGCAGATACGCATGCTATAGATTGAATTCGTGTATACAGAACCAAAACTATATAAATATTCGATCGTAGTATCCGAATCCACTATCTAAATCTCGGTAACCGAATCTCAGGTTTTGGATAGCATCCAGATTTTAATATCTGGATAGTAAATTATCAGGAACCGCATAGTAATTTTGCTTTTATGTTCAAATTGCCTTTGAGACGTTCACCCCAAAACTATGTTTTACATTTCCCTTATAAATATAAAACATGGGGGTAAATATAACCACCTATGTAAAATTCTAGGTTCATGTACTATTTTATTTACTTGCTTATAGCAAAGATGTGCAGGATATGACCCAGAATGCCCAAAACAATGGACTGTCATTAGTGTTGAACAATAACCGTTAAGTGAAATTATATTTTCGAACACGCAGACTTCCGCGGTCGTTGTCCATGGTATATACTTATTGGTTTCCGGTTTGAAACCGCGTCATAGTACTTCTTCTGTTCAACGTTTCGTCCACAATTCTACGGGACATCTCCAGGGCTGCTTTTTTCGTCGCTGTTGACCTGAAACTGAAGAAATGACACGGACATGAGTTTGTAGACGGGTAATGGTTACGGTTCAGTGGAGTGTCTACATCTTATGTCCAACATATCCAAAACACAAACCAATCCCTACCAATCCAATGCCTATCTCCCCAACATACAAGGTGTTACCAACCGTATAGGAAGAATCCTATCCAAACACAATATAAAAACCGTTTTTAAACCTAATTCCAAACTTTCAGATTCCTTTCCTATCAAAGATTGTAATTCTTTCAAAGCTCCTGGTGTTTACCGAATTCCATGTTCGTGCGGCAGTGTTTACATTGGTGAAACAAAGCGTTCTGTGGGTACTCGTGTTGCAAAACATGAGCGTTGCAAGTAACTGGGTCTGCACTTGCTGAGCATAGAGGGGCGACCTCAACTCCATCCAGATCCCTTACTACCATAACCGCAAAATCCGAGAATCCATTGATATCCATAAACACCTTAATAACCTTAACCATGAGGACGGTCAGTTCCTACACAATATCTAGAAATGCTGGCTGCTCTTCGGCTCTCGGGTTCTCTGCCGTGTAGAAAGTTTAAATTACTTGACGTTTCGGTCATCTTGTCGTGATCGTCTTCAGAAGTGAAGTGGACTTCACTTCTGAAGAAGATCACGACAAGATGATCGAAACGTCAAGTAATTTAAACTTTCTGCACGGCAGAGAACCCGAGAACCGAAGAGCAGCCAGCAACCACGGCCGTGAAAGCCTAAAGACTACTTTAATATCTAGACATCCTCTCTTTCGAAACAATCTCTATCTGTAGATTCATTAGTTTCAGGTCAACAGTGAAGAAAGAAGTAGCCCTGAATATGTCTCGTGCAAGTATGGACGAAACGTCGGTTAGAGTAAATACTCGGACGCGATTTCCACCAGGAACCCAAGAAGTGTATACTATATTTTAACGTTTTGTGGATATTTTAGATTTTATCAGACCAAGTATATATAGACAAAGATTAAACGTTCATTCAACGATTTTGGTATTGCAAACTGTTTAATTTAAGCGACAAGCGCGGTCTTCCTACCGCTTGTTACATTACACAAAATTGCTTGGATTACGTTAACATTAAATATGAGATAATAGTGTTACTCATTTCAACGTCTTACAGAAGTCAGTCGACTAAAGTATAGTGAAGTTCGTGTAACGTCTTTAAAAATCGCAACGGAAAACAACCATGTTAGTACAATGCTTCGTAAAGTTTCTTAGACCAATCACGGTCACCACATGCAAGCATTGTAATTGTAATACTTGAATTAGACTATAAAGGAACTAGGAGCCGATATACTTAAATATTCCATTGAAAAATCGTTTAAGTGTAAGAAAAAAACATCATAGTGTGAACTACCTGTAATCTCCTCATTCAATTTAATCTACTCAGGATAAATTGTCATTGGGATTCCAGTAGAGTCAAGTAGATCTCGTAACGTTTAAGAGAAATTGCGATCGAACAATCTCCAATAAATAAGCTAATTTAACCTTATAGGCTCATATCATGACCGATTCAAGTTTCCTTTAAGGTTTTTACGTATCTGTGTTAATACCTACTGACTTCTATTCGTCGCCGGAGAAGCAGCTATAAATACCAAGCCTTATACTTTTCAATTAGTGTTGCGCTGTATTACGGACGTGCAATTGCTTCAAATTGCCTCATTGCAATCGTGTTTCGTCCGAACACGAAAATCTTCTCACAATTTACCCGCATTTACCTAAAACCCATTTAATATAAAACAGGAATCAATATATCTCATGTCCTACATACATACATCCGTAATCAATTTCTATTGCTTTTCAAATTTTGGGTTTGTATTTTTTCATTATGAATATCATTCTGAAAATTAAATCAAAACAAAAAAAAAACAAATTACCTGTATAACTGCAAAACGTTATTATGATGCCACGGATAAGTTTCACAGTAGTTGTTCAGTTTAATCATAAAAATTGGCTAGCATCCAACTACAGTTATTAATTTCACGAATGGGTAGTTCCGTTTAATTCATTATTTCCACTTTACGATTATTACATTAGTAACCGCAAACTTTCGAGGTATGCAATCTCAATTGCTACAAATTTATAAATTCACTTAGAAGTTCTTTCGCATAGTGTCTAGATGTAGCTGCATTGTATAGACATTTATAACGTCAACATATGTAGTACGTGCCTGCGAATACTATACACCTATAAACAAAAGGTTAAATCACTTTCAAAGACCTTGTAATTCTTTTTTTCTCATAACAGGCGCATAAGCACCAACCGTGAATGGATTTATCTTGTGTGGAATAATTAAAACATTCTTATTATACATCGTTATAAATACCTATCAAATTAATCAAACTAACATTACTAAACTAATGCTGTTACTCACGTTCGCACTACTTTTAAATTCCCATCAAAAACTAATTTACAATTAGCTTAAGCATATGTTGTTAAAACTGGTTTGAATAACTTTAGTATGTGCTTATGGATTCTACTTAAGTATATTTGCCAGTAATCATTATAATGATTAATGAATCTTTCTATATACGTAATCTAACTTGACGTTTACATCCTAGTAGCCATCTTAGTAAATAATATATCCTACAATAACGAAAAATGGAAACCTTGACACTCACAAAAAAATATGCAGATAGATATTCTAATGTGCTTCTTTGACATAATTTGAGTTTTTTTTATACATTTGCCAGTTAGGCAGGACAAAAGAGTTATTTTATAACATCCATTGGTATTACAGCTAAAGTAAAGATCGTTTTGGTTCAAGTTTGGCCCCGCTATTTCTAGTACTTAAGTTAATATTAAATGGACACATATGAGATTTAAAATTTTGTAAATTCAGTTAACGAATGATTTTAATGTGGTTGTGATTGTCCTGTACAAATTCTACTGCAATTATCATTGATAATATTCCATTTTCTACATGGAATACATTATTAAACAACATGACATTTTCAGATACAACTACTGAAGAAGACTTGTAATTGGATCGAAACGTTTAGCAATATCAAATACATGTGAGAAACAAGGAAATAAATAAGCCAAAATAATAGGAAAAGAAAGGGAAAGAAAATTGTTTTAATTAAATTGCGTTCTGGCTATTAGTACAAGAAAACCAAGACCTGATTTGTATATCAGAACAGCAAGGAAAAGCTAATTGCCTCACTTACTCAAGAGTAATAATGATATTCTAGGGATAATAATGGTTTTTTGATACAAACAATAGTACAACCGGAAGATGCAACTCAGGAGCATCCTGGCAGCACATAAAATTCAAGAGGGCGATTTACCTGGCGGGTTTTGCACGTCCATCAAGAATAGGATTGGAGGGTCAGCTGTAAATCTGGCTGTAGTAATATCATAGGAGCTTTATTTAATTTATCGGTAATTTCATGAATACTAATGTTGCACAGCGACGAAGACAAGTGTCAGTTTGACAAACATTTGAATAACGACGCCCGTAATGCTATAGTTCGTCTCAACCTTAAGATGCAGTATACGTCTTATGGGAATTCGATTCGCGATTGCCAAATCGTCGCATCAGCTGCACATTGCTACTTCCGGTTGCATTATTTGAGGTTATGACAATTAAAATGCATATATCAGTATATGTTACTATCTTCTCTATGATATATGTTTATGTGGTCTCAGATACGAAAAGGGAGCTATAAAGCAGCAATTGCTTATATGCTGAAGAAAGAAGCTGAATTGAAGCAATTATAATCGTTATCTCGCAAACTTTTTTCGGTTTCTTTTTAAACGGAATCTGTGGAAAACAGTAAAATATAAGAAACCATATACTGTTTTTATTTAAGAATCAGTAAAAAGAGCCGATAACTTTATTTATTATTACTCATTAACGTAATTTACATTTCGAACAGTTAATTATTGTATATGGGGTATGATACAATTTATTAAATTCAAAGAAATAGATACAATCCTTTAATTAATTATAGTTTCCTCGTTTGTAACAAAAATAGCTGGAATCATACAAATGCCCACATAATACAATAATATTTATGAAGAGAATAGTAATTACACACGTCTTATCTAAATTTTTTAGTCGGTCGACGAATCAGTTTGATCTTCGGATGATGAATCTGTTACACGAATAATGAATTCTTCAATGTCATCTTGCAAATTATCCACTATCCACATTTCCTTTTCAATATTTTTTACATGTTTGATGTAGTTTTGCCAATTAGCAACAGTTACAGTGCTATACGCTCTTTGAATTAGTTCCTCCATGTCTTTTACCTTAAATGTGGTATTGTTCATTTTTATGCAGTTTTTTACTTGTGCCCATACCATTTCAATGCGATTTAACTCGCAATGGTAAGGTGGTAATCGCGGAACATAATGACCGTTTTCTTTAGCAAGTTCATCAATCCTGCTTTTATCATACTGCGGTTTAATTTGTGACACGCAAAACAGCAAGTCCCTTTTTAACATATCGTCAGTTGTTGGAATTTGTTTCTCACGGAGCCAATCTATGATATCAAACTGTAATTAAATGTATAGGTTATATAATTTATAAAAATCACGAAAAATACCCATATTACCATGTGCGCGCTTGAAAAGGAGAGAAGCGCTCTGAAAAGAACGATTTGTGCTATATATAAACTAATTAACATGGAACTTAACTGTTTTAAAACTACGATGATGACGATTGACAACAGTTGATGCTAATAGACAGATGACAGATAGGTATTGGTGCAGACACCGACATATGTACATAAGTGGCAACATCTAAATCGGAAGTGAAGATAGCGTTAGTGACAGCAACTAGGGATAGTAAGAGATGCACAGTGGCTATTATATCCCATACTGCATCTTAAGGTTGAGACGAACTATAGAGTGATTCATAGATAAATAAATATATGATTGAATTGTCAAACTGACACGGGAGATTAATACAGAATTCATATCAATTCATATGGTATTTGGTCAGGTTATTTTATGTAAATCAAAATGAATCGATTCATCGTCAGATCTAAGGATTTTCTTCTGACTGTGAAACCAGTTTTTGGCAGAATTTTAAAAATGTCTCCCTTTGTTTATGGGTCAGTTTGACAATTTATTTTACACATATATACATGATCCGAATAGGTAGAATGAGAGACTGAATGGGCCAGGAACAGGAAGGGCATGCCATAAAAGAAGTACAACTAGAAGGAACAATGTATAGTTCCTGTAACGACGTGCAGCGGCAAAGAAACACCTGCACAAGATTGAGAGGCTTGATAAAGACCGTTACTGCAGACTTTGTAAAAAGGGACCAAAAGCGAACCAACATATATTACGCAATTGCATGGCGTTTTATAATAAAAATTATCAACTACTTTATCAAATAAAGTGAACCAAACGGATACAAATCACTCCATGCTATGGACTTGTAAGTACTTAGGTACTGTAAGAAGTGAAGCTGATTAACGTTCAGACAGTAGTATTATACGGAAATCGTGGTGAGGCATGCAGCAAAATAAGAACCTTTATTTTGTTTATCTGCGCAAGTCAGTATTTATTAATCTTCCATTAGTATTGAGTATACGACTAAAAGCTAAATCTCCTATAAATGCTTGGACTATACGTATAACAATAAGAGACACAAATGAATGGCGAGACATGTTATATTTCGGTCAGACTTAGATATCAAGCAGAATGAAAAAGTTTTATTATTACATTTACTTTAAGGATTCAATGAGAGGGAATATTTCCTCGCGCCCAATGGTAATATTGAAAAACATCTGGCGAGATTACATCTATCCAATCCAGTTCACGAGAAATAATTATCCGAAGACTTCCAAAACGTAATACTATAAAGGAAATAGAGGTCACGTTCCATCAATTCCCCTTCGCATTATCCCGGCTTATATACCAAAGACGACATTAAAAAATCCTTATTTACTGAATGATACATTCTCCGGAGGAGGTCAGCAGATAATAAACCGCTAGGGAAGGAAAGAAAAATATACACATTTCATGAAGGAGAGAAGAATTTACGATCCTTATCGTCACGAGCATCTCATCACATTTAACAAGAAAAAGGAGACGGCGGTGGATTTGGGAGGAAAAAATACGCTTTCTCACAGGTAAGATAAAAATATTTCAGATGAACTTGACACGGTGTTTCCATCGTATTAGTTTAAAAGGTGTCACCTTCTATGTGGTGCGTCGGGAAACGTATTTCTAAGGCCATTGAACAAACACTGATTTTGTCGATGAAATTACATTCTTAACCTCGTTATTATGATATTACATACACATGCATATATGTATGTATGTTAGTATGTATGTATATCATGTACTGAGAAATTACTACATTTCTCTTGACAGATCTAAATTTATATCATAGGAAAGTAACACTGACACATTATGTTAGAACAACATAGGCTTTATCCAATCAGATATGGATTTGTGTACGCATTAACTGAAAGGATCATAGGTATCTGGTAAGACAAACATACAAACATGTAGGTACATCAATGTAATGGGATTAAACTCGTTTGGCTTCCTATAAATAGGACGTTCGTGTTGAAACAAGTACTTAGAGCAATTAAATGGCCTTTATGAGGTATTAAGTCCAAGGCATCCCAATAAATCCACGAGAAATGTTTTACATTATTTTATGACGTACAGGTGTAAGCTTATACTTATGTACATACATTTTTAAATACATAAATATCTACTTTCAGGGACACAAGCGCATTCGTACATTTCATTTAAGTTCAAAATTGTTTAAAAGATTTTATCTTTTATTAAGATTCCTGAAAAACCTACGTTTGACCATACGTTTTGAGAAGTGATTATTAAATAACGTTGGCGGTACAATAAGAAGATTACAAAATTAGTTTTTCTCCGCAGACAATTATAGCAACCAAATAGAATATCCAAGAGACATCCGTATTACATAAATAAATTTTGCGAATCTTTGGTGGTACTATGTGAATTATTTTTTATATTTGGTGCGATATTTCTATTTGATAATAAATTGTAGAGCTCCTGGCTTACATAATGTATATAAACAAAGCGCTGACCTCACGACTGATAGCCAAGTGTGCAAGCCACTAGACTATCAGCCGGGCTTACTATTATAGGTACTATCAAGTCGAAAGGTGTTCTCAAGGTAAACTGATAAAACTGTCGAACTGGAATAGTTTTAGTCTGATCTGGGTAAAATTGAGGAGAATGAGAAGACTGAGAAGGCTCCTGAGAGAGGTTCAAAAAAAAAATGTAGGCACACGAATCATTTTTGGAATAATTAAATAAATAGACCGGAAATATACAGAAGGCTTAGTTTGGATGAAGCAACTTTGAGGGAGTATCTTATGCAAAATATGTAGTAAAACTTGTGTAAGGAAGTCATACGAAAGGCAAGCTAGAAAAAATGCTCGTACATTGACACTTGCCTTTTAGCATACTATTTTCTAATTCGATGTTGCAATAAAGCTAAAACAAACGACGACGCAGTGTTGTAATTAGTTATTAACGTTCTATGTGCGTTAGTAGACCTATTAGACCTTTACCGGAATGTAATATGGACAATTAATGTGCAAATTAAAAAAAAATAGTATAAAAAACACGTGTCACAATGATCTGTAATCCTTGTACATTGCATCATTCGCATTACAACAAACGTCATTGTGACATTTGTATTTTAATATACTATTCCGGTATATTCTAGAATTTATTTCTTTATCCAATGATCTAGAAAGAGTCAATGATGATTTTAACATTGCTGGTATGTACAATTTAATGGGTAAATGAAATGTGAGATTAAATATAAGAAGGCAAGAGGTTGTAATATTTCCGGAGACTCTATATCACCCAAATTCTACAAAGAAAGAGAAAAAGAACCAAATGACCTTTTGCAATTAAGAAAGTATTGGTCCACTAATATAGAATGGTTGCAATGAATATACCCTAATTGTTAAAGTAACGCTAGTATGAGATTGAATTAACATAATTGCTAACTAGCACCAGCTTTATAACATATAGAAGGTCATAGGTATTTACAATAAAAAATCTTTCACCAGAATACTTATTCTTTAGCCTAAATCTAACATATCTTCTCTAATTGTAAGTACCTACTAATATACCAATTACATCTGCCTAGTACTTTGTAATACTTAATTCTATTGCATCGGACAATATGTTGAAAGCATAAAAATTAAAAAGAGTGAAATTTAAAAAAGAAGGAAAAACAAATACGCGATACTTTCTTGAAGAAATGTGCGAAACAAGTCCGAAAAAGAAGGGCTTCTTATTGATTGTAAGTGAGGACCTCATGCTCTCTGCAGGTGCACACAGCAATTCTACCCACCACAACAATAGAAAATCTCTTGTGTTTGTTATAAGGCTTTTCAACTGTATCCTAACTTCACACAAACAAATGGAAGAATGAATATTCTATTCTATTCATAATGATTATCTTGGTTCTGTTATTTTTGTCCTTGGCATTTCAAGCAATTTTTCCAGAACCCTTAATATGGTCGACAATTTATTGGAAATTAGTTACTAGTATTTAATATAAATACACAAAATCCTATCCTATATTCTTACACAATAACAAATAAGCCAATCTATCAGCTACTGCATATCCCTTCATAAACATTAAATAATGAGCAAAAATGTACCTTTATATACGTATAGGTGCATACGTTACTAATTAAGCCTGTAAATATTGATTACTGCATGCATAATTTTAAACTGCTTGATATGAAATCAGTTGCATACCAGTGTAGAAGGTACATGTATGTACTTTGGAGTGTGCTTTTTTCTTAGTAGTCACCACAAAAGTGTGTCAACGCCCCAGAAACTTTATTACCTTTTCTAAACGCTTAAAATACCTTTAGAGTGTATATAGAAATCTTGAAGGATAGTAGCATATTAAAGTTATACCCGGTATCCTAGTAAACTGACTATTTCTCTTTCTTCTAGTGACGCAATAAAAATATTTTCGAGAATACATGATGTTTAGTAATGTTATAGGACAGGTGTTATCTATAGGTTTAAATGTGTGCACATTTGCTTACTTAATCTTAACGTAGGCAATACACGAGATTGTTTCTGTAATAGGCGACTTAAAGCCCATAAATAAAAACAAAAGTGAACGTAAAATTCTCGTGGCGAATAAATTCAACGTGCGGGCGGTTACGTCACATCGTAAATATGTGGTTTCGAGTTATAATTTTGTGATATATTAACTATTGGGGTTCTGCGAAGCAAAAAAAAAACTCTATAGGTGATTAAAAAAAATGATTATAAATATAAATGTATATCAAAAGCATGTTGGTAGTTGTCGATGCGTGTTGTGTAGCGAAATAATATTCCCTGTAAATATTATTTGTTGTTTATATGCATAGCCAGCCATATATAAGCCATATATAAATATTAAACTAAATAACGAACTATAAATTATAAACTTCGAATTATGTAAAACCTCTGCCAAGCTATTTCTACTGAAACGCAAACAATTTTATTTATTTTAGGATTTTGCAGTATATTCCTATAGCTTCATTATTTACACTAAACTATTTGGCAGTTTAAGTAGAGTTGCCAATATTTTACAACTAACATATCTCGCTTTAGAGCATTAATGTAAGTATTAATTGAACATACAACATTCGTTGCTAGGTTTTTATTTCTTTCAGCTTTAACTTTATTCCTATTTTCGATCGGTTATTTCTTTACTTCCTCGATGTATAATGTAATGATCTTGTTTTTCTTTTAGCTTGACAAAAGATACCCAAAAAAACAACAAAATTAAAAAAGTGCTAGCTAAACAGAGTGTATCGCAAAACTATAGACTACTTTTAAAATAATTAAAATCGATTCCAAAAGTTAATAGTAACCTAAACAAATCCCGAAGTGGTAGCAAACATTTTTGAAGGTCTGCTAATTTTAAGGTACTACAAGAGCACCGGCGCATTCGGCAAACTAGAAGAAGGGTATGATAGGCTTTACAATCGTGAAGAGAAATCTTACTTAAGCATAGATGAAATAAGTCGATCAATTTTGCAAAGGATAATCGAAAGTAGTTTAAGGTCAGATCTAATTATTTGACTTTTATGTTGGATTCCGATCAAGGTTTGTGTTGATGAAAGCCCACACAAACCCTTGATCAACAAAGCTTGTTAACAAAATTAGAAAATCCTCCTGCACAGAAAATATTCCGAACAAGTGGTGGCTAGCACCAAACGGCTAACAAAAAAAAAACCCTGGAAATGCCGATAACTCAAACAAACGAAGATAGTGCGATTTGGGTTCTACAATTTTACGTACAAATATCTTGTAAAACGATAAAGAATGCTATCGACTGTGAAGGCCCAAATTCATTTTACTTAGGATAACCCTAAGGTCCAATAATGGACGTCCAATAGAAAATTTCAACTTCAGAACTGCTCATTTTATTAGGGTAAATATGAAATGTGTATAGTTAATGCTAACTTTATGCTTGTTTTTTCAGGTATATCAAGCGAATGCAATGGAACTGGCTGCGAGTAAAGCTAATAGCGACAGGGCAAGCTAGTTGGTTTCCTTTTGTTGGCATAGGAAAAGCGATACACTTAATTCTGCCTTGTCAACAAAATTGCACTGGAAAAAAATTAAAATCAGTGATAGAAGTGAATTTTGCTTTGTTATCTCGACAAATTACTCACGAATTTGACATCACTACAACGTTGTGTTTAAAATTTTACGTAATAATCAGATTTAAGATTCCAATCCTATTAATCTATCGTAGGTAATTTTATTACTCGGAATGTCTCTCCATACAGTCTCTTGCGTCCCCAGCAGCCTAGTCGCACCGATAAATTGATGGGGACGAGAGAGATTCTATGGTGGGACATTCCGAGTAATAAAACTTTGTAGGTCGGATGATCGCACGGAACTGAAATATCAAATAATATATACTAGTCTGACAAAATTGTGATCTCAAAAAGAAAATCCCGATGAAGTAACGATTAATAAATAACATGACATTTAATTAATTTTTAAATAACATACTGTGTACAAACAAAAACATTTGTGAAGTACGGGCACCATTACTGGACTATTGGTCGAGTTGAAAACTACATTTTAATACACTAACGTTAGCACAGCATCCACAGAAAGTAAACGCATCCAGATATCATTAGGAGACAAACAATTGGGCCTTTATTTATTAATGCGTGTAACTTTACTGCCAAGAATAAGCAACTGTCATCCAGGTAGCAGACGATAAGAACTTTATAATCTTATAAGTGCTTATTGCCGACATTTTTTTTAATAGCTGTCGGATGATAACAATTAAATAGACGCACTAGACGATGAACATGATCTCTCCTATTGCAATCGACCAGCTAGATACCAGCTTAATACATCCATCGCTTGATCGATTGCATGCACACTGTATATTAGAGCAAAATATAATATGTAATAAAGGAAATAATTTGGGAGTCCCTCGAGGTTCAGTCCTAGGCCCCATTTTGTTTCTCCTTCTTATAAACGATTTGAATTCATTGTTTAATGGTGAATTTTTGGTGCTGTACGCGGACGCATCATTTCTGGATTATCTAGCGGAGAGAGTTGTAACAAGCTCTTAAGCAATGGTAATTTGACGTTGATTGCATATTTGTTTTGAACGTGTTAATTTACATACTTCAAAACAAAAACAATTTTCCAAAAGTAACTGGACAATTAGGTAACAATATCCACTAGACAACCTAATGATTTTTACATTTCCTTTTGTAAATATCATGCAATATTGAAGTCTGCTTGTTGTGCAAGTCGCAACATTTTTAACACCCTTCCAAACAACATTATGAGATTGTAGCTGATTTTCTTTTATTTAAGCGTATCTTAAAATCGTATTTGTTTAACGCATTTAATAACCTTAACGAATACTCTAGTCTATAAGTTTTCACCCTTCCCTAATTCGGAAATCTCTATAAATGTACTTTTATGTAACACAGGAAAATAAAATAAAGTAATGTGAAATAAGTTCGTTATCTACAGTTTTTGTAAAATAAATTGCCGAAAGGTATTAAACGCCAGAAGCTTATTTTAAAGGTGAACGTTCGGTGTCCATTACTACGCAGTATCCATGACTGACGCAGTTATTCTAGTTTGACGGTGTTTAAGATGAAAGAACAAAATTAATTCCAAGAAACAAAAAGGAGTGGTAGAACATAATAACGATTCAGTGGGATTCATGAAATCTCTTTCAAATGTTACTTTGGTGTAAATAGTACATTATTTTATAAAAGACTCCTTAGCATTGAATTAGTGAGTAAAGGAACAGTATAAGTCCAAAAATAAGGTTTTAAGAAGAAACAAGAAAAACCATTTTCTTGTTGGTTTGACATTTTGACTATCGTAGGTCAAAATAGCCGCTTCAGGACTTATACTGTTCTTCCATTCACCGATTCAATTGTAATATCTACTTAACCATGAAAAATAATAAATTATGTTTGTAATCTTTAGTTGCAAATACGATCGATACTTATCGAAGCTCTAGCTTTTGGTGGTACTGCTCATACTCGTAAAATATGTAAACATACATACATATGTTTGGTAACAAACAAGTTTCTGGTCCTGACAGTGTAACATACGTATAATTTTAAATGAGAGAGAACTGATTCGTTTTAGGTGGTCGCATTGAAATTAGAACGAAACTACAAAAGCAGAAATCATATGGAGACAAAACCACTTTTCTGAAATTCAGTACATATGCGTGTGTACCTTCAGGCCACAACAATGTGTAATTCGCCCTCAATTTCTCTTTTACTACACCTACGCTGTTACGATATATAAACATCAAAACACGAAGAATATTAAGAAGTGTACCAACTTCTATGGCAATTGAAGCTTTGTATTTTATTTTAATCTTTACACGTCTTTATACTTCATGCAAATGTGGGAAAATTATATGATATGAACATAAAACACTAAAGGTAAAACACTAATTGTCAACTCTTAACTCAATGGTGACAGAAATGTTAATATTAACAAAGAAAGGACATTGTACCGTATATTTGTTTGGTAGTAAATGTAATGTAGTTGGCGTATATGGTTCCCAAAGGTGTAGTTTCGATATTTTAGCCAAGATAAACTGCATGGCCGTGTTAAATTGCTCCGGTCGAGACGAAGTAGTGAAAAAAGAAGTTTTCAGTACACAATCTGTGCTTCAGCAAAAATATCTGCCGCATATGTATATGTGTACATCATTTATGCAGATTACGTTTAAAAGAATTGTCTTTTCTTCGTAAAAATGTACATAAAGATGAAATTATACCCGAATATTTTGCCTAATATAGCTATTCTTGGACGCCGTTGTTTATAATTTATTGCTGAAACAGAACTAAAACTTGCACCAACAGCGACTAAGTTTATAACAGCTTTATTCCAGAAGCATCTGTATATCAACATTATTTCAAATCTGGTGCTACATTTATATGTTCTGGGTCATATTTCAATGAAATTATGACAAATTTCAAACCAACTATAAGTTAAGAAGTAGCATAATACAGAAATGTTGCTCGCCTATTTTTTTTCACCTCAAGCATTCAATAATCCTATTAATTGTAAGTTATTGCAAACATAAACTACTTTCCTTTTTTTTTAAATAAGGAAAACTATAGGCTTATAGTGTTACAAAACTAGTAATGACATAGTGTGTTCCGCGTTTCACTTCGGAAGAGGAAAAACTTTTTTTATTTTAAGATAAAAAGTAATTCTTTATAAAAACACTTGCTTATTTTAAAAACCCCAAAAATTATGCAATTGTTCAAGTTTGATATGTAGGATGTGCAATATTTAATTACTTAAAATATACTACTACAAAGTTTCTTCATTTTTTAGGATACAATAAAATTCTAAATAGGAAAGTCATTTAAAACACTGCAGTAAATTACTTTACTGCTGTACATACTGTAGTACATTACCTTTTTTTAAATATTGCCGCCTACAATTTATTCTAAATCGTGCATCGATTGACGCTTAATGTTTAAAATTTTGAGAACTTCCAATTTCATTTGTTGTAACAGTTATGTTTTATCGCAGAATATAATGTGCTTAAAAAAATCTATCTTCATGAAGCTCCTCTGCATACTATAAACAAAAGTCGAGTCCTTTAACATCGTCGTTTTTATCCAATACATGAATATATTTTGCCTTAAATGCATGAATTTTATAAATACGCTGGAGCGTAGTTCTGTAGATTCCCGCTTAATTTGTTCGGTTTCTTAATGACATTTTCGGAAAATGTCTTATCGAAGTCATAGCCACAGAACAAGCTGCATGCTCTTCCTCAGCAAACTGAATTTTCTCTCTTTTGATGTGGCAACGTTTCTGACAGTTTTATCATAAATATAAGATGCAGGCCAGTTTTGATTCCTTGTATTTTTGAATATGATACTTGGACTTACTCAAGCGTATTATAAGATTTGCTATTCAGCATTTTATTGTTTCCCAAAAATAAAGAAACTTTGTGCTAGTATATCTTCACAAGTAAGTAAATATTGCACATCCTACATATCAAACATGTACAATTGCATACTTTTTGAAGTTTTTAACATAAGCAGGTGTTTTTATAAAGAATGACTTGCCTTATAATACAAAAAAAAAGCTTTTCCTCTTCTGAAGTGAAATGCGGCACACTGTATATAATATCTTTCGATACAAAAAGTTTTTGTCTGCTGTGAATAGTTTATTATTCACAATAAAAAAGAGAGTGTTTAAAGTATGAGGAACAGTCGGTGGAAGCACACATTGTCTTTTGCCTGTCCCCTGTCACGGCGTAATATATTTCTACATCTAACTCCACATAATTCGAAAACAATGACATACAAGCATTTAGCGTTCGGTTTAACTTTATACCGGTCTTCAGCATACAATGGAATCACATAACAATATATTATAGAGTATCTCATTTTAATATGTAAAGTATACCAAAAGTTTATAATTTTGTGGATACCCTGTATAATTACCTAAATCACGTTTGTATACAGTATTTGATGGCAAAAGGAGCAATTATAAGCGATTTCTGGAATTCGACCAATTAATCATGACATACCATGTTCCGTGCTTAACGTAACACCCTCTATATAAATAGCTATACCAGACGAAAAGTCTACATAAACGGTACAAGTCCGCCATTTAACCTTTTTCTATCTTTCACCGCTTAAAAGTTATTTTGAATAAACGAAATTTGGGCGAAAAGTCATTCGACCCTCTAATGTTGTTACCACCGCAAGAGAGAATATTCTTAAGTGACATTTCATGGAGTCTACAAACTGACCAAGTTTCATCAGAATCCGCGATTTACAGTTCGTGACTTTGTCCTGTAAGAACTAAAGTGCAAAATTTCTCCCGTTTACAATTTGACATTGACCTGCACGTGCAAAAACGCTTTAATTAAATTCTTTTGTCAGTTAAAATATATCCTCATATTCAAATAAAATAATTAGCCTTTCTATCGTTCCCTAATGCTGCCTTGGACAGCTGCCAGGAAAGGCATCAAATTGAATAGGGCTCCAGTCTGCTGGAATGGAGGTTTGGAATGAGCTCTGTGGTTGTTTGAAAATGGACTGACCACATCGTTACGTAGAAACTCATCAAATTGTCTTCAAAAGACTATGACCCTAGAAGGCAATCCACTATTATTTTAGTCCAAATGTTTCCTTTATCTTGACGCTGCCTATGTGATGCTTGAGTCAAGGAGAATCTTCAATTTAGGCAAAACGTACACTGTTTCAAAAAATTTTCTTTAATGGCAATTCTAAATAGAAATTGTCTGTATAGAATAAAAAATATTTCTCTCAAAAAATATCCTGTAGCTTACAAATAAACTTTAAGGAAGGGACCCATTAGCGTTAATTATTATACTCGGAAAGCAGTAAAAATACTTTCGTTGCAAAAAAATTGTAATTGCAGTTTTAAAAGATTCGCATGATGAATGATGAAAAATAAAATGTCGGTCAGGCCATTGCATTTAATTTTTTGAGAGTTATAGGGTTTGAAAACGTTTTCACAGATGTATCCGAGCTGATATGAATCTTTCCTTTTTATTAATGCCTCGATTAAAGTTTGCAGAAAATACACTCCGCCAAAAAAGTATCGCATAAACTAAAAAAGGGCATTTATGAACCAAGATATTTTTATACTTTCACAAAAAGTTTGCCTCGTGTATGTGAACTATAAAAACACTAACAAAACAATGGAACTTAGCGTTTTTACTTTTTTTTTTTCTAAAAGAACACACTTAGAAAAATGCATATGTGTAAGGTTTGTTCAGTTGTTTATTGAAAGTCTTCCTATACGGACAAATTTTAAAGTGCGAAGTCAGAGTTCTGTACCAACGCTTTTAAAACTAAAATGAGCAATTTAACTTCAGAACAAGTGGCTGCTATAGTTGCTTTAATCGAAGATGGACGATCTCAAGCATACGTTGCTAATTTGATGAACATCAATCAGTCAAGTGTTTCTAGAGCCGTAGCCAGATATAGGGAAACAGGCATTTACAGTAGAAGACCTGTACCAGGTCGTCCAAGATGTTCTACTCGCCAAGATGACCGCTATTTACTACTACAAGCATTACGTCGAAGACATGTAATTGCGAGACAATTGCAGAGCGACTTGGCTAGAGTCAGAAATACTCGTGTGAGTACTCAAACTATTCGGAATAGGTTACGACAGAGTGGATTAAGAGCTAGAGTAGCTGTAACAGCCCCTCGTCTCACTAGGAACCACTGAGTGGCTCGCTTAAGGTTTGCCAGAGAACATGTAAATTGGAACATTAATGACTGGGCCAATATACTCTTCACAGATGAGTCAAGATTTGGTCTTTACACCTCAGATAGGCGTATCTCAGTGTACAGACGAGACGGTGAGCGCTATTCGCAGTGTAATATCAGACTTAGACCTAATTTCGCTGGTGGCTCTATTATGGTTTGGGGAGGCATCTGTTTAACAGGTCGTACAGAGTTAGTACCAGTAGACAGAGGTACACTGACTGCCCACAGGTATATAACGGACATTTTAGAAGAACATGTAGTACCATATGCGCCAATTATAGGAAACGAATTCATGTTAATGCACGATAATGCACGACCGCATATTGCAATAATCGTCCAGGAATACCTTAACGATGTTGGTATTCCAGTTTTAGATTGGCCTGCGGTAAGTCTGGACATGAACCCTATCGAGCACGTGTGGGACCTCCTTCACAGACGGATACGAACCCAAAATGTTGCCCCAGCGGACCTGCATGGACTAGCAAATGCTCTCCGTAACGAGTGGGAAAATTTGGATCAGGCTTATATACGGAGGTTAATCGAATCTCTGCCGACCGTATGCGAGCGGTCATAAGAGCCAGAGGTGGCAATACTCAGTATTAAAAGCTACTGTTATGACATTTTTCTTTCCAAAATTATAATTTCTTGTTTTAATAAAAATCTCAAGTATGAGTTCTTGTTTTTATTTGGCCTGTATTTTATTTAAACAATCATAGAAATTATATCTTAGAGCGCATTAAAGTATATTTACAACTTTATGCTACAAACAAAGATTATGCGATACTTTTATGATTCAAAACTAAATTATGCGATACTTTTTTGGCGGAGTGTATTTTATAGCTTAGGCAACAGTACATACGACAGTTAATAATGTAATAAAAAGGAAATAAATTAACACGTGCATTTACGTCAAGAGCTAAGGAAGCACAAATTTTATACATCAATTAACTGTAGGCAATGCCTTATACTAAAGTTTATTGTTTACTTATAGCGTTTTCAGCTTACTGCACTACACCCGTGGAGTATATCTAGGTCCCTTACTAATATTATGTATTAAAATAAGATGGATATACAATCAGTGCATAAAAGTGCAGTAAAGTGCAGTAAGCTGAAAACGCTATTAGATTAGAGCAAGCTGAATAGGAAGCGTACTAGATACTAAACGTGACAGTGCATACTTAAGCAGCTACTTGTATTGTAGTATTGCATCTAAGTTTAACAACTCGATTCCCCTGAACGTAAATACGTTCTCATTCTTTCGATGCTATAACAGTAAATGCGCAGAGCAATGTTGTATTAGATTGCGTATACGTACACACTTGAGGAATCGTTCGCTTAATACTCTTTCGTTTAACTGTAAAAGAGTCTTTTCCATTGCGCTAAATCCTTTATACGACAATCCTGCGAAAGATTGTTACCTAACGCGTCTCGTTCTGTTTATAGATAGCTGCAAAAGAAAGTAATAAACTAGCGCGTGAAATGCCAGACGTTCTTCTCATGAAATGCGATTGATAGGAACTGCTCTCTTTCTCCTAGACGATTTAAGAGAAAGAACACTAGCCAGTTGGTAAACATCCTTCGTCGAATGTCAAAGAAGCGATCGCTGTCCGATATCCGCATTGTTCGAGAATAAAGTGAAATCTCACATTTCTACTTCCTGTACGATATCTGTCGTGCTCCACAATGGCGGAGACATTCTTTTGTCAATTGAACGATTTCAATTATACAATATAACAATGAAGAATTACAATTACAAAAAAAAATAGAATGGTTACAATTGGCATTTCAGGAAATGCCAAAACAGAGAAACAATGCAATACAATACAATAATTATCGCCTTTCTATTGAAACTTCTTCAAGTAAAAATTTTAGGGCTTTGTTTAACTGTCGGTTTAATCAACTAAAATACAATGTAAGATAACAACATGTATAAAAAAACCTTAAGCGTTGTAACAGCAAACGAAATCCTGGTCGTTTTCTTTTCCATTTAGATAAATTACCTGATAATAAATAGTTTAAGTTACCTATAACGCATATATCGTGCTGTATATAGCAAAAAATGTCTGCAGATCGACATGGTTTTTTGCAGTTTAGGTGGAGGTGCTGACTGTATTCATTGCCGTTGGGTCAATGGTTCTCAAAGTGAACACAGAGGCTGCGTTGGGAGGCGATTAAAGCTTCAAGATTTAAGAATCCACTGAACTACTGATACTTCCTCAAGAATTGAACGTTACAATGGTTTTCTGTCATGTTTGACAGCAGGTACACCCAATACATTGACCGTACACCTCCTTACTTACCGCCGGCATTTAGTGGCGAAAACACTCAGTGAACGCTTATACACCTCGTTTAATCTTGTCGCCAGGACAGTAAATAAAATTAGAAGTTACGTCTTGGACAACAGGTTGGCTTGGGTTTGTTTGTGTGGAAACCCATGTACTTCAATTGTTTGTTTCACCATACAAAAGTTCGTTGGCTTTCAAAGGGAACTTGCTAAAACCGTTTTTTTTTTTAATTTTTCGACTAAGGTAAGGTAGTACTAAACTTTTTCGAAGATAAAGATACTGAGGTTCTTGTGGTTTTGAGGTTCGGACAAGTTTAGGTCAGGTTTTTATTCACACACTGTTATGTACAGTACGCACTGTTATATTGTCTAAATGGAGCATATTGTGTACGATTTAGCACCTGCACCTCCTTTAGAACCAGCTGTATACCAGTTTTGGGTACGAAACCGCGGTATCTGTTTGCTTCCTCTATCATCCCAATCCAAGAAGGTTCTGTTATAGAAGATGCTGTTTAGTTCTTGGCTTCCGGGTTGGTACTACGCCCTGGAATTTCCTCTGGCCGACGTTTCGTCCACACTTGCACGTGACACCTTCGGGGCTGCTTCGTTCGTCGTTTTTGACCTGAAACTGAAGCTAACAGTTTCAGTTTGTCACCAGCGACAAAAGAAGCAGCTCTGAATATATCCCGTGCAAGTGTAGACGAAACGTCGGCCAGAGGAAGTTTCAGGACGCGGTTTCAACCCGGAAGCCAAGAAGTGAAGACAACCACCGCGGAAGTCTACTTGAATGCTCAGCATGGGAGAGTTTGAGCTTCATTGCATCACGACCCATTTCTAAGATAAGGTTTGGGATCATGGTCGTTATTCACGTATACCGTGGACCATTCTAGGTTCATTGGTTTCCACTACATTTTTGCCTCTATGACCACATTGTTGCACCTCCTTGATATAAATATCCAACGGGAGTATATTTAGCATAGTTTCCATAGCAGCTGTTGGTCAGCTTTTTGCTACTCCAATGATACACAAGCAAGCAAGCCTCTGAGCCTGATTACTGTGTACTTACATGTACAATTTTAAATTGTAAAGCCTCAGTCTGTAATAGTGTATCACCTTGATTTACAAAATTGAAGTGTGAAGTGAAAATTTAGTGTTCCTTCTAATGATGATAGCTATTAATAATCTTTCTTTACTACCGACATGAAGCTTAGGGAGGATGTGAAGGTAGACATGCCAAACCAATATTTAATTTATGAAATTCGTTGTTATTTGAATATTTAAAACGCAATAATTTCAAAACATTGAAATATGGACCCTACGCTAATATAACGTTCTTTTTATTAGAATAAAATTCTGCATTTTTTGAAATTTATTATAGCTACAACTAGCGCATTACTATATATGAAGAAGTAGTGGAGATTCTAAGGTTTGCTGCCAATGCTTGTCTTATGCCCAATTCAACTTTCGATATCCGTTCTTTATACTTTAAATTGATAGAACTTTCTCATGCTGATCAAAATGATGTGCTTTTATTTGACATAATATGCATTTAAAATATTATTGAAGAATAATTTGCACGAAAGTTCAATTTCTGAATGAGGAATAAGACAATTTCAGCACTATCAACAGAGCGTTTTGGCAACTGCCAAATTTTATTTTCGTAGACCGATGCATGAAATATACACAATTCCATAAACATCTCGAAGATCTCTGAACTTAAGTAAAACAAACCAATCTTTAATACTTATCAATAAAGAATTTATACCTGCATCGTTGGATGTGTATTCATGGGCATAGGTTCAAACATAGTACGACACCAACCTGAAACAAAAAATCATTGTTTATTGGGTTATCACAAAAAGTATTTAGAGCAGCGAAAGTGCTCTCAAAGAAAGTTAAAAAATCCATACTTGCAAAATAAATAAAGAAAAATACATAATAATGGTTAAATAAAATGGTAAAAATGAATGTTAAATACTGAATTGCTAAATAAGAAAAGCTATTAAAGGTAAGAACAAAAATATATATAAAAAAATTAGGTACACCTACACCTTAATCTGGATAGTTAAGAGCCCGCTGCTCATCGACATACGATACATCAGGTTTAGAAATATACAGTATATTTCTATATTTCTATAGAGACACATCTGTTCCCAAACTATGCATATAACCTATAATTACAGTTTAGCGATTCATGCGAAACTTTTTTTTACGGTTTAAATAAACTAATTGTAAGATGATTGTAAATCCATATACATCTCTATATAACAGATATGGAAAACACTCAGCGAGCGTGGATATTGCATAATAACGAGTTGTATAACCAGCTTCCACGACGGCATACTTTGTAATCTAATTTCTGATTCAAATTATGGAAACTTGTTCAAATTACTTAGACAATTTTCTTGAGATTTCTATATCGGAATGCTAATGAACCTTCCTGATACATAACAGCCGTGCTTGCGCGGCTCACACATGATAACGTGAACGTGCCGAAGTAGAAAGTGTCGTTAGAAAAAGGTAAATTATTATATATACATCATATGGAAGTGCACGGAATTTATGTTGAATTTTTATTACCTTTTCTTAGTAATACATACAGTTTTGATAGATAGAGTCATTAATTAATAAATAAAGTATAATTTATTAATGTTTAGAGAAATTAATTTTTAAAATTTAGAATTTAATTCATAAATATTTGACATAATTGCAGAAATAAACAATTTCTCAATAGCACCACGTGAGAAAAGAGTTTGCTTGAAGCAGTATCTACTTCAGTCAATCTTTGCTGTTAAATAACTCTTATTTTACTTCTATGACAAAAATAATAATAAGAAAAGCCATGAAATGCAAATAACAAGAATATAGGCTTTTCCAGAAATGATTTTTGCAGCCATACTGAAGTTTTTCATGTTAAATCTAGCTGATCAAAATATCATCTTTATATTTATCGTATTGTTTACGTCGTCAACAAGGCCTTTTTTCCTACTTGAAAATCCTAAAACTTGTTAAAAAAAAAACTATGTTATCAAAAATTTTAAATTATCACCCCTAGACAGTTTGGGTTCTTGTACAATTCAAGTACTGCCGACTTCAATGAATTCTTTAACAATATTAATAATAAACACTTCACTGCAACCGTATTCTGCAACTTATCTAAAGCCTTTTACTGTGTCAATCATATCCTAATAAAAAAATTATTTCACTATGGGATTTGTCATACCCTCTGGAATGGTTCAAATCGTATCTTTTTAATAGGAAACAGATAGTGAGAAGAAATAATTCTTCCTCATCGTGTATGGGAATTGACTATGGCGTTCCACAGGCTTCAGTGCTTGGTCCAATACTTTTCGTTCTTTTTATCCATGGCATCACCAATTTAAAGATCAGTGAGAAATTTTGTCTCTTCACAGATGACACTAGCATAACTTGGAGCAACGCAATTAGGGATGATCTACAATGTATTATATCTAAGGACCTAACCATCATTAAACAGTGGTGTAACTGCAACTGCCTTTGTTATAACAAAAACAAAACGGTGGTTGTACCTTACAAAGGTGCACTGCAGCGACCCTGTCTGTTCGATAATGACATCGTCAATATCGTTCAATCTGTTAAATTCCTGGGACTTATCGTTGACGATACTCTTAAATGGTCTATCCATATCGACACTATCTCCAAAAAATCGTCTTCTGCGTGCTTTGCAATCAAATCTGTAACCAGGGAGCTCAATCCTTCAACTTCTCGAATTAGTTATTTTGCCCTTTTTGCAAGTAATTACAATGCCAAGTACAACGAATCGCATCATTTATTTGGATAACTCCTAATTCGAATTGCAAGTTGAAATCGGACAAATCAATCGAAATCGCTCTGGTATGAATCTAGATTTCGTTGCAGATGTGATTGGTGAGATTAACCCAAGTCCATTCCATCCATTAGAAATGTCCAATACGGCAGCGGACTTGTATGGAGTTTACAACTATTTTATGGATTAACTATTAAAGCAAGAATGTTATTTTATTTGAATATGCTATGCACGATCGATGTTCTTACGAAAATAACGGTGGCAGTGTCCGAGACTGGCCGATCACCATCTATTTTTTTCTCAAATAATACAGTATTCGTACGCGTTTGTAAGCAATGAAGCCAATAAGTCAAATTCAGCCAAACTAACGGACAAAAATAACAAAACCTGGATAGCACCTCATAATTAAGTTCAAGTTCAAAATATCACGAACTGCAATCGATGCTTTTCATTTATTACGATTACAGGAAACACTACATAGTCAGATTTTTAAACCTTTTTTTTTTATAGAAGTTATCTCTTAATTTTGCACCATCGCGGTGTTCCATCAACTTAACTTCGAAAGACGTATCGATACTAAAAAGGACGATAGCGTAGTTGCTTAATAGTAACCCATAACGTGTAATTGGATTCATCAGTGGAACGAACTACAATTACGTAATCCAAATATAGAAGTGCATCTCATAGTTTACCTACTCAAGTCTTTGAAACGCCATCTCTTTAAATTGTAATTAGAACCAGAAGTCATTAAATTATCATTTACAACAGACCTCCTCTTCAAGTTTTAACTAATTAAATGCGAGAACCAGTGCAGATGTTCAGAGAATACCTTAAACATCTTATCGATTTGCATTTGCTTGCTTAATCCACATCTGATTGGGAGATGGTGCTTTGTTTGTTTTATTGTTGTGGGTTTAATTTTTTTTTTTAATCCTCTCATTAAATCTATAAATTGATACTTCGATGTGTTGACAAAAGAACTGCATTAAGATCAGAAATAAACATTTGAAAACATTTAAAAAATATTGCTTGCATCCCCACCAACACTTCTTAATAAACAAGCCTCAATTCCGCATACATTGCGGCAATAACAAATGAACAATACCCAACCCCACAATATAAAGCTTCATACCAAGTAATGGCTGCGCGTCTCGCTGTTGTTTAATATCATTACTCTTTCTACTCGCGTAGTTCACAAACGAACATACGCGCGTCGCAGTACGTTATTCCCGCATGCCGTTTGTAAATCAGCGTCGTTAAATTAGAGCATGGCCGGTTAATTCGAAGTCATTGCTACAGCCTATACCATGTTTAATTCACGCCGAAAATAAATCGCGTTGCATAATGCAAGTTGGCCGTTTATATAAACTAGCTGTACATTATTGGACATTGTTGATGGAGTAGATTAAACCTCATGGCCTGTGAGTGATATAGAATCGAAAGCAAATTAGATTGCAGTCAGAACTCTGGAGTAGTAAAACGATGGTTGGATTTAGATAAGGCGATGCAATTGTTCCATTTCCTCTGCGCTGGCGAAATGAGATAGTCAATGGAGTGTACCACCGTCTACATCTCTACATGCATAACGTATCACTTTTGTAGGGATTGTTACGGAAGATTTAGTAAAATAAATCTTTACAGCTTTCTAGCAAAGACCCAAATTAATAAAACGAAGGAGAATCTTATAATGGTTTTCTGTATAGTCCATCTTAATCAATTTCAAATTAGTACCTAAATGAAGTATTGGTTCACTTCAACTTCAGAATATGTTCGCATGCACATAGTGAGGATATAATTCTCGCTTAGACTGGATATTAAAATGCACATAAAAAAAACGATTCTTGAAATTACGAGAGGATAAAGTTAAGAGTGTTATGTTACTGACTTTAAAGTTTATGTAAGAATAAACTTACAGCTACTAAACTCATCTTATAGAACTAAATACTCGTTTACTCTAATATCACTAAGGTGCTATTGATTTCTGTGTTGAAAGTGGTAGGTTATATACCAAAATACCGTGTAAACATACTTAACAGAAATTTCAATGGATTAGTATTGTAATACGGGTGGGAAAAGTGAAAATTTATTCCTTGAGTTAGTGTATTCTATCTTATCTTAACTCTGCAAAGTGTACTGAGAACACCACCTCGAGCTTAAACCAACTCCAAAACAGAGTACTTGCAACACCTACTGCTATCTTCGCATCGGAGCAAAGTTACGTTTTAAAAATGAAATTCTACTCCCAAATATTGGTGTTAGTATTAAATTACACAACTCCGCCTATTTTTAACTACTTCTTTGGTTTCATGACCGTAGGCTGATTACGGATACTTAATTACTGAATACGCAATAGAATGAGTGTAAGCAAAAGCCATAGATAAAACGGATAATAATGTATATCTATAAATATGTAACCAACATTGTAAACCAACTACCGATTACTAATTTGCAATTAGAAAATATGAAGATTTGGCGTTTTCCTAACAAAAATATTCTACAAAAAAATTTATTAAAAATTGAATATTCTTTTTTTACTATGGCGTACCACTTGGGAAACCAAAATTTTCAATGAAAAATTGATTTTTGTTCAATAAGACCATTCAATATTCAAAATTTGTCTGTGGGCTACTTCTGTGTGCCAAATATATGCCCCAATTTTCAGCCAAAAGTTCTCTGCAACCGGCAACCCATACTTACTCGGGTATAACCTCTATTAAGAGATTTCTAAAAGTCATCTCGGCAAAAAAAAATCGCAAAAAAGATATAAAAATATAAGAGTGACTTTACTGCAAATATAAGATGCAGACAGAAACGCGAACAATAACAAAGAAGTTATTTCGATATGTAAAATAAAATACCTTCCAACACATGGAATTACAAATTCGACTACATATTTTGCGTTATAGTAATGGTTTATCAAATACACTACCGCTAATATTTGTAATTCTCTATCAACTTGTTTAGTGCAAATCGTTCTATAAAAACTTATGCCAAAAAGAGTTCAATAATAACCTTAAAAAGGGCTTTCTTGACTTTTAATGTTTTGTAAGTGTCCGTTTAGGAGTCCTGATGACGAAAGTTATTAGATTAGATTAGATTAGGATTGGGGTGGCCTATCGACCTATTTCACCGCGACCTTTTCAGATCTATTGTGATCCCCTTTTTCCTAGAGGACGCTCTCTAATGTTGCCCTCTTAATTAGGCCTATCATCTTTGAGAGCGGCTTCTTTATGTAGCTACTAGCTGTGGGGTTTTCCTCCCCCATTACTAGAAACCTTGTCCTCGCCAGGCCTTCGCATTGGCACAGCACATGAACTGGTGTTTCTTCCTCCACTTGGCAGTATCTGCAGGTTGCATCATCTGCCAGGCCTATGTTGTACATATGCCTATTCAGTCTACAGTGACCAGTCAGCAGACCTACAATCATTTTGACAGTCTTCCTGTCTTTATTCAGTAGATCTCTCGTGAGTTCAGGCCTCTGCTCCTTTAGGAACTCTTTTGCCTGCCATTGTCCCGGTGATTTTTGCCACAACTCTCTGGACTGATTGTATATCCATTCATTGATGGATTTTTGAATTTGCGATTTAGTAGTACCGAAAGAGGGGTCGGCTCCAACGAATGGCCTTGACGAACCTCGCCTGGCCAGCTCGTCCGCCGCCTCATTTCCTCTCACGCCCGAGTGGCTAGGGACCCAGGCTAGGGTTACTTTCCTTTGGGTGCCCACCTCATTTAGGGCGTTTACACAGTCCCAAATCAGCTTAGAGTCCACGCTTGAGGAGCTAATCGCTTTAAGTGTGGACTGACTGCCAAAAAGAGTTCAATAATAACCTTAAAAAGGGTTTTCTTGACTTTTAATGTTTTGTAAGTGTCCGTTTAGGAGTTCTGATGACGAAAGTTATGCTGTCCGCGTGATTTGTATGTGGGGTATCAGTTGAAGAGAAAAGTTAATTAACGAAGGTTTCACTGTGCTGTATTCCATTACTCAGACAACTACAGAGAAGATCATAATGAAGTAACCGACTTGAGGTGGCTGCCATTTATAATATACTTAACCAAAGAAAAAACAAAGAAAAGTGTTTGAACATTTATTTGTACATTATATGTTATGCTTAACGACCAATAAAAAATAATGTCGGTAAATGGCCAATGCAAAATTGTGCTCTTTTTACAGTATTTTCCATTACCCAATATATATATATATATATTCCAATATCTGGCATGAGAGCCGCTACTTCTTGACAGACATTATCTTTTAACTGTCATATGGTTTGTGGGTTATTAGCGTATATCTTTTTTTTTTGAGGGCTCCATAAGAAAAAGTCAGGAGCGTTAGATCTGGCAAATTGAAAAAAAGCAACAGGCCACACATACAGAACTGTTGCTCCCTCTTGTTGCAGCCACATATCCTTCAACCCCAGACAATGGCAATTTTGAGGAACATGTTCTCTACATGCCTAATTTCTCGGTTCAACATATCCGGCCAATTATTCTCGTTTTCCAGCTGGGGTGCCGAAAAATTCTTGAGCACCTGCTCTGCGTTAATTCTAACAGCAACGTCTTCATCATTCTCAAAGGAATACGGACCTATCACACTTTGTGCAAAATTCCGCGCCATACCGTGACTCGTTGAGGATCTAACGGTTTTTCGTAGATAATATGAGAGTGTTTTGTGCTTCAAAGGCGGTAATTCTGTTTATTCACAAATCTATTTAAATGGAAATCTGCTTTGTAGGTCATAATGAGTTTGTATGGAAAATCATCAGTCATGTTGCTTAAGCTCAGCAAATCCCAACTGTTTTGCAAGCGTTGTTTTCGGTTTGTGGATTGCATCGCCTATACCATCTAAATCTTGTATAGAATATCTAATCTCAAAAGTCACCTTAAGGAATTAAGAGAAATATGTAGTAGCGTGGCCTGTCTTTTTGTTGAAGTCCTTGAGCCGTGTGCGATGCTTACCCTTAGACGCTCAATATTATTTAATCGTATCATTCGGGGTCTTCCACAATGCTTTGCATTAGCCCTTGTCCCACGAAACCGAAATTGTTGGGTTAAACGACGTATTGTCTTTGCAGTTGGAATCGGGTGTAATGGAATATTTCGTCGAAAATTTCGCTACGTCGAAATAACCGATTCCTTACTCTTAATGAATAGAATTACAGTTTTTTCACGTTGTGGGGGTGAGTATCGATACATAATTAAACTTGGACATATATGTATACTGAACGACTGTCAAAATTAAAGTCACGTACCATGTCAAAGCGGTGAAGAATTCAAATCAGGTACTTTATTATGGTGTTCCTTGTATAGTAATAGTATTTTCACAACTCACTTCTTCTATTTTTCAAAGGTATAAAAAGTTAACTATTGTTTGCAATCCATGCATCTTCCTTTTGCCCCTATACTATTTTAATAGTAGATTTTTCTTCACCTTAGCAATGTTAACGACACTAACTGGAAAACTTTCTTAAATTGGGTAACGTACAACTGCTTGTATCTTTTTGACAACGATCTGGATAAATCTAAATCGGGTTGATCCATTCACAATAAATAAAAGCACAAATCCAGATTTGGTTTCCGCCTAAAACTTCATACGAATAACAAATGTGAATCCAGTTTTAAAAAATGTCCCAGTTACATCAATATAACTGCACTAAATCTCTCGTATGATTGAATCCGATTCCTTATGGTGTTCGGAAATTTTATTGCCGTGCACGTTTTCTATTTAAATTGATCCTGTCGGAATTGGGCGCGTGCATGGAACGGTGAGGTACTATCTAGATATGTATGTATAACACTACGATGAAGTAATATACTTAGATGTTGTTTTTGCACGTTTTGTTAGTCTTGTTAGTATAGTAGATATTGAGCAATTTATTATTTTATAATTACTTTAATTTTGAATCCACTGTTATTATTATACTACGATTATTATTCTGATTTTCCTTTAAAATTAAATCGTTCTCTGAAATAATTTTACAAACTTTAGTTTCCTTATAATTTAGCTTCGATTTTGTCATTCATACAACGATGGCATACCAAATGCATCCGTACTAAAACCTCTACGGTTTAAAATCCCGGCAACCGACGTAAGCAATAAGAAACAAAAACTCAATCCAATCATGCACCAGGTTAGATACGGTACGGGGCGCTATTCTTTCCAATTTTTCGTCGTACTTTACCTATTCCCGTCTTATTCCGGGGAAAGCTGCCACCTCCTAAAGATACAATTCCGAGGTACGAAATTTTAAAAAATGTTGATGTAAATATATTTCGGGTGATTTCGAGAGCTCGAAGTAAAATTGAATTTCTACGTAACAGGCAGGGCGATACGGAGCTGCGAACTTGTCAGACTTGTCAGAAAGAAAATAACCGGAGGGTTTAACTTTCCGCGGGTGGATGCGTGAAATAATAAAAACGTGATAAATTCTCTTTGACATTTTAATTATGGGCATTAAAATTTAGAAGCAGGTGTCAATTTTGACAAATGCAAAATGAACAGGGGTGTGCTTAAATGTTTGTGCCGGTTTGTGCTTCATTCGTAAGTAATGTTGTTTGTTTGGTAATTTCTGTTATAAAGGGCGATGCAAATGAATAGCAAAAACGTATATAAAATAAATCGGTTACAAAACACATTTAAATATTTTCTACCATTCATAAACTTAGATAATAAATGATTAGTAATTAGAACCACTATGATACAATTACTGCACATTTCTTTACAGCATTATGAAAGTTATGGTGTCCTGTGATGGGTAGAAAGAAAAATACACTTACTTAAGAAAAAGAATTCGTGGCACATGTAAGAGATTATAAAATTATATATGGAAATTTTATATTTTATGCAATATTTTATACAATATCTAAGCATGCTTTGTTATCCCTACTCTAAAGCCAATATCTACGCCTACTTGACCTGCGAAATACGAAAAAATCAGAGAAGTGTGTAACTAACATGAAAATGTGTTTCATCCAACACCGAATGTTGCAGAGGAGCATGTTCCCGATTTAATAAATTGTAAGAGTCTTTCCCCATATATCTGGTTACGTAAGTGTCTAATTCCCTCGAAGATATTACATTTTTCAATAGTAAGGTTCTCAATTTTAATTTTATGGCCTATATCATTAATATGTTGTGGAATGCTAGATGATTCAAGCTTCCCATACCGATAATGCGCTATGTATTCCTTAAATATACACAAACTTTATTGCAGTCTCCTTATCCTATTTTATAAATACCCGACCTTTCATTGTCATCCGATTTATCTTTCGAGTTAGCTAAAAGGTTTTGTAGTTTGTTCCGTGCGGTAAAACATATGTTCATATTGTGCTCCTTAAAAATATCACCTCTGGTTTTCGAAAATTTGCAGAAGGGTACTTCTAATTACTAAGCTAGAAATGGATCATATTTCTTCACCAAACATTTGATGCATCCATAGAGAAGCTAGTCTTTTATATTCCGCGATTTTGACATTATCCACGTTATTAAATTTTGGAAGTTCGACTAGATCTTCCATCGTTTCCGGTACGCTTCGGAAGAATGGACAAATATCAAACAATACTAAAATTTCCCCTTCTTTTAATTCAAGGTTAGTGATTTTATTTACAAAGTCTGAAGAATTCATGACTTTAAACTATCTAATTTGATGGATAAATTTTAAATAGGGAATCATTTTTTGGAACCGTCAGATTCGAAACGGACAATTTAAACTTAAGTCTTGCGCTGATTAAATTGGGGCAATTTTTGATAACCTCTTTGGTTTCTCTTATCATTGCTGGTAAGAACTTCAAAGGCTTTGTTTGTTTTTAGATAAAAGCAATCTTTTTCTCTAAGACATTTAACGGTTCTAAGATTGCTAGTGTTTTTATATAATGTCCGTTTTCATATGCTATAAGTTGTTGATTATTTTGATTTTACAAGCATTCCTAATGTAATCTTTGGTTGTAGAATCGCACAGTCCCTGCATACTTTCAAACAACAAGATTTAAACACATCTTTAAGAAATAAAATCTTTCTTGCAAATCTTGAACCTAAATCTTGTAAAATATGGTGTTAAACAGCACTTGAATAGATATTACGAAATAACCGACATCAATCGTCAAACAGGTTTCAAACTAGGACATTCTTGTAGACTTGTGTGATAACTTATTAGAGGAATTTGATGCGAGAAAAATGTAAATATTCCCACCATTTACATAAATATTTATATTCTCCATTAAACTTTAGTCAAATAAAACATTAACTTTAAGTTGTGTAGTTTATTTTTCCAAGTGAAAATTATTAAATTAAATACAACAAAGCTGTAATGGTAATGTTTTTAGGTTTTCGTAAGGCGTTTAAAACAATAGTCCCGAATAAATAAAAATTTCTGATTATAATATTGGTCTAGAGGCCATCTAGATAATCAACCACAGCTGGTCTAATACGATATCTAAGAAAATGCCCTGTACTTTTGCAGTACTGCAAGGAAGAGTTCGTAGTCCATTATCCTGCAGAATATATACTATATCTATGTTGATTTTCTGATGATACGATGTTATATGGAAGTGGTGCTACCATTGTTTAAAAGAATAGTGGCTGCAGAGCTTTAGAGGATATATGAATGGCAATGTATAAACATTGGGCTTTGTTTTGTTTCCAACTCCAAATACTCAGCAAAGAGTAAATGCTTTGTTTTTATGCCTACCACCTTATCCCTCTAATCTAGCTAGTAGTGGCAATATGTCTAATATAAGGTATAGCATAATGAAAGAAAATAAAACAAGATACATTAGAAAAAAGTGAGGAAAAGCAATAAAAGAAAATTCAAAATTATACCAAGAAAACCCTTTAATGGCCAATGATTTGAGATCACGAAAAATGTGGTTGTATATTTTGATAATTTGCCTTCCTCCATCCTTCTGCATTTTTGTGGATGTTGTTTGAAATTGATTCAGTTGTACGTACCCGAACTACGTTTCGATATAGCCAATACAATCGCTCTTGTTTTAATACCATACAGTTTCTAACAATTACTATGCAATTATTTCTTTAGCATATGCTTTCGTTAAAATTCATTTTTGCGTCGTAATGAAAGCAGGATTTGAGGACTTATCAGTGAATAAATAATGCAGTAGCTATGTTATAATTTCATTGTAAATATGTTGGAGATGAATATAAAATATATTCCTGACCTGCGTGCTTTGGCATCCACTCATTCAAGAAAATGACGGAGCAGAGACACATGTAAGAAAGTGTGTTGCAGAGCAGTTTCGGGAAACTGGACCTTAGGTACCTTAGGTCCAGCATATCAATTTCTGAATAAATCTGAAAATGTTACAAAATTGGAACAATAGTCCTGGTACTATGCGCAAGAATGTGTTTAACCGAATTATATCAGAACCAAGAAACTACTTCAACTTCACCGTAAACTATCAAAGTAATTATTTCGGCTTCTGCAGGGCACTACAAATTTAGGAAGCACCTACACAAAAACGGATGCTCTAATGAGACTGATAATAGGACACATTTTCTATGACTGTCCTCTCACCAGCTAATCTTAGGGAAGGTAAATCTTTCACTTGAGAACCTGAAAAAGATTTCATTCAATAAAATTCTGAACTACCATAACGGCTTGAACTTGATGATACCTTTTTAACCTGCTAGAAAACAATAAAGATGATTGTGTAATTCAATGTCTCAATTAGCAAGCAATATATAAAGCATGGAATTCTCTAAAAATTCCCATAATTCTCTGGATTAACCCCCCCCCAAATTTTAGATATTAGTAAAATTAAATTATCATCTCAGATGCATCAACAAACTGTTTGTCTTCATCTTTGCACCGTAAGGTGACTCGCTATTTATGGTTCTTCAAAAATTTTTTTCCAACCCGATTGCAAGTTTATGGTGCTAGAGTTTATATTAAGCGATTCGTTTCTCCCATAAAAATTAAATGAGTTATAATTATGTAGCCAACTAAAAGATATTTTAAATAAAGTAAAAGAAACTTTTATAACTCTGAACGTAAAATAAAAATAATCTTGATTTAGTTAAAAATTGTTCACGCAAAATACTTACACGTCATAGCAAATACAATAAAATTATTTTTACTGGGACCATCCCATATTTATTATTCTGTTGTAATGTTACATGTTTTCGAAGTATGAATTAAGAAATTCCTTCCTGCTTGCGGAATAATTAGGCCCGTTCCCGGGCAATTTATTTTAGACTAAGATCACCCCTCACCAGCAATGGAGTATATTATTACAGGATACTCAGTTTCTTCCTGTTAACAGATTAATTAAAGTCGTCGGAAAAGTTATACTCGATTTCAGGGTACTACAATTTAAGAAAATTTAATCAACTTTTTCCAAGCAATATCACTAGTAAACATTCGGAAAATTCAACGGAAGTATTTCAACTATCTTCCGGCAGACGGAATCTAACGAAGTAGCCAGACGGGCGGGAAACAGACAGAGAAAGCAATGAAGGGTTGAAGACGGGAATGCCTGGGTCTCTGAAGGGGTGATTCGTAATGTAACTGGGCAAAACTCATTAACCAATCAGTTCAAATTCCAATTTCTGTAATCACACAAGAGCACGGGCTAACTTTGTAGACACATAATTGCGTTCTTATCGTCAATAAGTGGAGGTGCGTGAACGAAGAAGACAATCAAATGAGCAATTGTCGTTGAAATATCTTCGTTAGCAGTAAAGCGCTGCATCTGTATATCATTAGATATCGCACTTACATTGGTGTAGACTGCGTAAAGTTTGGCATTTGCTAAGCGAGTTGGACATAGTACTTGCTTTTTCTGGAGCATATTTATGCAATATAAAAGGACACATGCTGCTTGAAGAACACGAATATTTTGTAAGTTAGTTAATATATACCTACATTTTATTTCAATTTTTAAGTCAGAATTTGTTAAGTTTTCAACCCTTGGCTGAAATAATTTTGTTTAAGTTTGGATATATGTATATGTAAAAAATAATTTAATTCTGAAGAGAGAATTTAAGTTAAAACCTAGTTTTCCGTTCCTGTTCTGTGCTGATACCAAGAAATCCCAACAAATTACTTAACTTATGTATATTATTATATACCAGATGTCCCAAAAGCTCCAAGACGGTCAAATATGTCGCGAAATACTCACAATCGAAAAACAAAGAAATATGCCTTTAATCATTTTCAAAAATCCATCCAAAGACATCAAACACGATCCCCACACCACCCCCGGAGGGTGGGACAGGCGGCAACTGAGAAATTTCAAATCAAAGGTTCCAGCTTTTATTACAGATTCGGATTATACGTATCAAAATACGATAGCTTTGTCTAATTTTATTTTGCTTTCTTCATAGATGGTGCTGAAATTTGCAACTAATAATTTTTTTTGAAGTTCTGAAGAGAAGTCTGGAAACCGTGAAAATATCGATTAGAAAAGGTAACTAAACCTCAATGCTATATACCTGAAGGGATTTCGAAAGTATCCGATCGTATTCGAAATGATTGCGAAGGTATTCAACCGTACTTTCGGCTAAACGAAAAGTTAGCATGGTATGGCATAAGAGGCAAAGCAAATAAATGCAGTTAATGGCTGATGTTTTCAAATCGAGGCCAATAATAATAATAATAATAAATGCAATTAATATTAAACAATTATATATAACCATGGGTCTTAGGAAAGTGTTAAGGTGAAGAGAGAAAGAGAGAAAGAGGAATCCGAAGTTACTTTCATTTATATTACCTACATAAATATAAGAGAAACAGTAAAACAAATAACAGTAATACGATCCCTCACCGTTCCTAAGTACGTCATAACTTCAGATCAACGTTCCGCCACTCATATTGTGAAGTTGTTTATAGCAGCTGAATTATGCGGTTGTTAATTCCGAATTTTGTTAGTTGAAAAAAAGTAGACTTAATGCTCGAGTATATTGATGTTTTCGAGTAACCAGTTTGAATACTTGCACGTATGATTACTCTATTAATGTTGATATGAACACATAAATTATAAAGCTCACCGAGATATTTCAATGTTTATTTGGGTTGACAGAAACTAACATATATTTGTGTGCCGAAATTAAGGACTCTCCAAACCAATACGTCTTAAAAAAAAAACTAAAAGCGTTTCTTCTGGGGAGGAACTGTTACTCAGCAGTTGAAGAATTTTTTATGTGACACTGTTTCGCATGTATGTATGTATGTACATTTTCTGACAATGTTGATGCTATGCAGCTTCCAACAATAGAACACTATTTACTTACTTACTTATTGTAGTATTTCTGAAAGTTTCTAAAACTAAAAGAACATAATGTTATACCTAGTACCTATATTGATTATATGATAATATGAAATCAACGTAATCTTATAAAGTAGCGTTTTTAATTATTACTAGCAGCTGTTAAACATTGTTAAGTTGAAAGCTAAGGCCTTAAAAATTGGTACAAGAAAAGAGAACTAGAAGAATCGTTTCGTAATTGCTTGAAAGTGCTTGAAAATTTCTCCAGGTGTATAGCATACAAAATGGCAGGGAATGTTCACCAATTACACATAAGACATATGCTCTTTCTTTTCACTTAATACCCTTACGTATTAAAAAAAAATCTCAATCATTGTAATTCTTTTAATCTAATAATAGGATTTTAAATGCTCACCGATGATCTAGTGCTCCACAAACCTCAATTCCATACTTATTTGTTAGGTTTCACCAAGGCAGAATCGATATATTACCTGAAGAAATATTACCGTCCGTAGAAAAAAAATAAACAAACCGTGCAGCAATGACTCTTTGCAGCTCCGCAGTTTAATGCTTTGGGCATTGTAATTAAAGGTAAAAAATGTGTACGACGCCTCATTTATTGCGCCTCTACGCTATTGGACATTGGGAATTTGGGAAAGCTAATGATACAACCGGACGTAAGTTATTTATGTAAATGTGCACGCGTGAGTGTTAAGCGATTGGCAAATAATAATTACGAAAGAAGTGTAACAGTAAAATTTATTCATAATATGCTTTTGAATTTGGTGAAATTTAAATGTCAGACTTTCTATAGATTAAAAATGTTTAAGAATAAAAAACTGTATGATTTAAATATTGCAATCTCTGAACAGGTGTTGATTGTTATCGTGTTTGAGAAAATAATACACCGGCTGTGACTTATAAGTATGCTCAGTCGATAAGTACTTAACACATAAACTCGTTGTGAAGCATGTCAGCAATAGAATAAACGATACAACTGTAGATATCAAATTAATGCATAGCTAAAAAACAAAAAAAATTAGGGGAAGCCCACCACATTTTATTTGAACAGAAATGTCAATTTAAGTAGTAGAAATGTGATTGCGTTAAATAGTATAAGCTATGAAAATTTCGCCAGCAAGTGCAGTATAAATGGTATTTAATTTCCCTAAACAATAAAACATTTTCTTGGACAAGCTCTTTCATGTATTCAAACAAAAGGATTATTAAATCATGAAAAATAGGTCAGCTATGGCTTGATTGGATAAAAAGTTTTTATTATATCTTGTTTACAGGAACACCAAAGCATTTTTTTTTTATAATTTGCCTGGCAGAGGTAATTTTTACTGTAAATATTTACTTTTAAAATAAATTTGATTTATGCTATCACGTTTAATAACTTCTGTCTTTTGAATTAATGTTTTCAATTAGGAACTATTTAGTGTTTTCCTCAAAAATGATCTTTTTTGATAATAATCCATTGATTTCATAACTACTGCCTTGTCATTTCTTCCGCTGCACTGTATCCTACTCTACCACACTTATAATTCTTATATAATTCTGTCCTGTTTACGATACAACTTTTGTTGTTGATTTTAACTTTGAATAATGTAACTTTGACGGCATTAAGAATTTGAAAAAGGTTGCAGAGCCAACCGAAACTTTATGTTTAACTGAAATTAAATTATTAAAACAGCCATACGTCAAATTATTTTAAAAAATAAATTGCAAATACGGATAAAAATTTAAACAAACATATAACCACATTTATACCTTGCACACGTATACACATTTTTATACTATTGTGCAGCACCAAGTAATTTAATGGGTGTAGTACTTATTTTTATTTGGAATGTCATTCCTAGAAAGCTTTACTGATAGAAATGCATAGAAACAAAACACTATTCTGCATTCCTTTGTCGTAACAGTGCTTTCCTGAGATTTTACCCCATAGCCTGCCACTTTTAACCCTCAGCGCATGTTTATACGTAACGAGTGCTAGATAAATCGAGATGATCTCTACATATATCCACATTTAACCGTATAAAAAATATCTTTAGAGGTATACGCAAAGAACACGTCATTTAAATAAGTAAGAACGTACCACAATGCCTCGCCGATATATTCCTGGAGCGGCATTCATTGTGAAGTATTCATCATAAAGTTAAATCCATCTAGATAACCTTACTACTCGTCTTTTTGCTTTGTGAAAATGGTTGCAGCATTCGTGGAAATATTGTCTCCCTTTTGTTAATAGACCTTTTTCGCTTTGCTTTTTTTTTCTCTCAACCAATACTGAACTTTCAACATTATAAACTCCTCTCCCCAGAGATATAAACAGAAACTGATGTTAAGACTAAAACTGTATAAACGGTGTTTAAATGATTTGATATTAATAGATCAACACATTCCAACATTGCTTTTCTTAATTGTCTTCGACAACACTGCAGTGTCTTGGCTTTTTGTAGTATACCTTTCATTTCCTTTACCCATTAAATGATGCCAGCCAGTCCAATATCCTGGTTCCCCATACTCTTGTGTAGGTCTCTGGCTGGTCGATCGAAGTAACCCTCTGGATTCATGTTTGGCTTGCCAAAAATTGCCTATCTTTTTAGGTCCAGAGCCTCGCATTCACATAAGATGTAGTATGCAGCGTCAGTCCCTATTTTCAGTAAGTGTCTTTTTAGTTCCCAATGTCCAATTAGGAAACCTGCTTCTATGCGAACATGATTCCTACTAGGCTTTAGTAGTTCTTTACTCTTCTTCTTTGATAGTCCCTTCATAAAGATGATTCCATGAGTTTACCTAATTGTGCTGTTTCAGTGTTCTTTATGTTTCTCTTGGATCCAACTCCTTACCTACATCCGTACTAGGTTCCTGGACATTCCTAGAACAGATTCTCGTCGACTTTTTCATTTTCTTCGATTTCCGAATGTCCGGGCATCCACAGTTAAGTAACATTACTGTGATTCGTCAGGCTATTCGATTCTCGAATGCATTCCCAAACCACTTTGCTTGTATCCGTGTTTGCTTAAAAGACACTGGCATATTTTCCTAGTGAAATTGTGTTCTATTTGTAATAGTTTGGTGAGCGTTTTAAGTTGCGTTGAATCACTAAATGACCGTATGAAGTGACTCAAACACATACTAAAAGAAGAAAAAATGTCACTTTTCCGTTACGCCTAGCCGTAGAATGTATCCTCACCATTGCAGCGCTGGCGCTGGTGGGTCAGTGAGAATGATACAACGTATGCGCGTGCGTCAAGTAGATAATGCTTTTGTGAAATATTACTTCGTTAGTAGTTTAATAATTATCTCCTTCCATATAATATTATTAAATCAAAATTTTCGCTACTAATATTGAATTAACAGAAGTTACAAAAATGACTACATTGTCTATTGTTAATAGATGATATTTATATATCTGTCCCGGATAACGAATAATCAATTATTTTGTTTTTGACTTTCGAATTAATTAGCTTTGCACAAATAAATGTTGTCAATTCCGTTACGAACTAAGTTTGATCCGTAAATGCTGGTTAGACCATATTACCATTAAAAGGTATAAAATATTGAAATGCTCGCTTATTGCATTCGATTTAAAAAAACATCCATAATCATAAAGAAAATTACTGCATGTGACAGCTGTTTTGATGAAATTATTTATTGATAGATGGTGTACCAATAACAAAGTAGCATTATTCAATTATTTTACATAAAGCGAAATTAATTACATGAATTGAGTCGTTTCATTTCACTAAACTAAAGGTAAATACTTGAATCCTTTTTAAAATTCAATTAACAAAATGTGTCCGTGCTTTATTTACAAACTGAAGAATATCGATTTAATTAACTACATAGAGCACTGTAAATAAAATTAAAGCCATAAAATTGTTAAACAGTTTCAAAATATATCTTGAAAAAGTTATTCATTCGTTGAAGACCCTTTTCAATTTTAAAGGTGTAATAAATGGCTTTTATTCATTCATTCATCAATTTCTTTTTCCATCTTCGTTGAGCGTTACGAATTATCATCATTCCTTTTTTTCTTAGGATTTTCTCGGTTGTTGAAATTGAATGAAAATAGTACTAGATATTAAAATAGTATAAACACATGCCTTAAATAGTTTTCGTACTTTTGTAGATGTATGTATATTTTTTGAAAAAGGGAAAAATGAAAATCCCGAAACGTAAATAAAACAAGGGAGAAAAAACTATATTTAGTGTTTTCTTTCATTTAATTTCAACGACCGATAAAAGCCCCCCAAAAAAAAAGAATACTTCATTTATAAAATTCACAAAAGGAGACCTTATTCTTAAATTCATCTTTTCTCCTTCACTTGAGCCTAGTGTTTCACTTTCTTAGTTGTTTTATGTTGAATTATAAATAGTAGTATTCAATCAAACGAAAAATATTGCGTTTGCGTTTATATTATATAAAACTATTATCGAGAAACTGACCTTGTCTCCTTAGGTGATAACTTTTACGTTTAATATTACGTTTATAAAACTGTACTTTCAACATTAATTATGCTTAACATAACTGTAAATCTTACATATGTTGTTATTTATATGACTAAACAATCATAATGCAACCGCTGTAAATAACTACGCAACCGTTGTCAAATGATTTTTGGTTGTTGACAATTTTGTATTAAAAAAAATGTGGCGAATGAAAAGCGTTTAAGACTAAATTGAAGCACCCTCACAAAAAAAAAAACAAATACACTAACTGTAATTTGAGCAATTATTTTCTAATTTAAACTTTCAATTTAGGCTGTTGATTAAATTAAAAAACTCTGCATTGTAGTGCTCGTCACCGGTTACGTTACGTACGCTATATACTACAACCGATGGATCCAGGTCGGCCAAGTTAGCTACCACAGAATTTAACTATGCTATAGTTTCGTGCTCGCTTTGTGCTGTAAAGAAAAAGAAAATTGTACTATCCGTTCTCAAGATATTTATGATTAAATATCTACAGCGATCTTAACGCTGCGGCCACATCTTTGAATTTCTAAAGTTTAATTACGCCATTGCTTGTGCTCATTTATGGGCTAAAGAAAAAAAATGTGTTATCTTCATTCTGAATCTTCCAAATTTGTCTACTGAGAAACGACGAACAATTTCCTTTCCGATAACCACAAATTACAAGCAGAAGAGGAATAAACATCAACATAAATGATTACAGAGTATTAATGAAAATAAATGTAAATTTATATTAATTGTTTTTTGAAATTTGCAGCGGCGCATAGAGACGCATGGGGGTATTGTAGTACCAACATGAAAATATTGAAATTCTTTGCGTGGATAAAAAGTCCAGTTTTAAATAATAGATGAAAGTAAATTAATGCGAAATAGAAAAACATAGTATCAAAACTCGTGTCACAATGACTGTTGTAATACTCGTACATTGAATTCAAACTTGTAGAATCCGTTGCAATAGAGAATGGTACATGTCATCACCAAAACCTGCGCGAAGGGTGACGTTTAGCACTCTCAAACAGGCTAGGTTGTTGCCTAGCAACGAAGATCAATTATCAATATTCTTTGATTGCGCATTTGACATCATGTACCGTCTCTATTGCAACGGACTCTACTCGTATTACAACAAACGTCACTGTGACACTAGTGTTTTAATATACTATTGTGCTCTTTCCGTTCTCGAGATATTCACGATCAAGGATGGGTAAGCCAATTTAACGCTGCGGGAACACTTATGAATTTTTCAAATTGGACTATGCCATCGTTCTGTGTGCTGATTTGAGCTGTGAAGAAACAAAGTTGTGCTCATTTTGTGCCGATAGGATTTAATTTTATGCTGTGGCTTTTTAACGCAAAAATATATTCTAATTAGGGGTTGTGCTTGTTATTATACTAAGGTCAGCGGAGTGCGCTATGGGTAGATATGTAGGTAGAGCCCAAAGGAAAAAGGAAATATGTTATACCTACTATCACAGTAGTTTAAAAAATATGTTACAACAATCAATCTACAATTTCTGTCCCTCTAATACGATTTCTTATATGATTAAACTATTCAACTTGGCAAAAATAGAATCTTTTGTTTATAATTCCACACTTAGAATTGGTCAAACTTAATTTTTTAGTTTCATTACTACAGAAATTGTCAAAGTAAAAAACCATATCCATGAAATGGGGTGCTCTCTTTTGTACTAGTTGATTGAGTTTACTCCGTTGCCATTGGGAACAATAGAAGCGCTTTAAAATAGAAGCAAAGATCAAAAAAGTGGTAAGGAGAGAAGCTGAATATGAATGAATAAAATAGTTACACTCTTTATTGTTTAATAAAATAAATCCCATTAATAGGACCATCTAAATAAAAATAAAGCTTAAACCAAATAAAACAAATATCATAAATTCAACTAGATAAAATAAATTTTACTAAAACCATTTGTGATTGAAGTTAATTATATTTCGATATAAAACGATAGTAAACGCTTTTAGTTTACTACGTAATATTATATCAAACTAGTTCAATTAGTGCCAAAATTAATTATAAAATATCAAGACAGCTCTAATAAATTAACTTATTTACTCGGCCCAACTAATTCTGTTTAAAAATTCACGGACGTTCGAGCGGTTTACGTTTGTTAAGCAAACTGGAATTTAATACTGGCGTATACATAAAATGGTCCGAGTTTACGAGATCGCTAGAAATGTGAGCACGCACTGGGAGATAGATCCATTACCCTAGAAGGGTTTCCGACGAATATTAAGTGCTCGGCAAATAAATATGTTTAGGTTTAATTCCATTAATACTGGTCGATGTGTCTGAACATTTTTCAGGTTTATCCACCCTGTTAACAGTTTAAACGTGGAGGAGGGAGATGATTTATGTATGTAATATACTTACCTGCATCCATTATAGTATTATGAATGATATGGAAGTGAAGAATTGCTGAACTTCATCAATATTGTTTGGAAGTGCATTGTATAGCTTGCATCCAATATATTGGATTGTTTTTTTTTTAATGGGCTTATACTGTTATAATAATTGCTCAAACTAGCTTTGCGATTATGGGTGGCTGGATTCTCAAAAAGTAATTTGATTTTCATATAGGCACAAAATACGCTAATTTCAGTATCCCATGACGTTAAATTATTAATGATGGATTTAGAGTTGGTGTTTAGCATATTTCCTTCGCACAGCTTACTATCATTATTCCTTGTTTTGTGGTAGCTATTCTAGAATTATAATTACATCTTATTAGCTACACTATGATGGAGTAAAGGCCTAATTTATAAAAATCGATGCCACCGGAAAGGTTATTGTCCTAATTAAATCGCTGGCCAAAATAGTAAAAACTAACAAAAAGTCATGCACACATATTTTCATGGAAATGAAATATTCAGTGAAATATTTCCTTATCTGATAGTTGCTATCATTTAACATTCATTAATGACTATACATCCTTTGTTTTGTTGCATTTCTTATTACATTCGGAGTTGTGTATTGAACACTAGAATATCGATATATATACATATATTCCTTAGGTATACTTATTTAGTTTGAAGAATCGTCAATGTAATCAAAGGCTACATGTATTATGCTGTAGGAAGGAAATGATAATATTTATTGTTTAAAAATAATATATTAAGTTTCATGTCACACCAAAACCAAAAGAGATCAAAAACAAATAATTTGTGACAGTAGAAAACTTTTATGAACCTGCCTCACAGGTACATTCTAAATAAGCGACAAAATACTACGTCAAATAACGTACAACAGGGAAAATCATTTCAAAGTTGTACTACACTACATTGACGCGAATTCCATGTCGCTATATCTTGAAATATTCGAGCGGATTCCTTCCAACTTTAAGCAAATTTTACGACGTGCATAGTTCGCTTAATTTGAAGGGCGTTCTTCTAGCTATTTGGGTTTATTTGCCTCCCTTTGAAACAATGTTCGCTCCTGGAAGTTATTGTGCTGGCAAAATGATATAAACAGTAATTTACCAAAAGGTATTTCACATTCAGAACGTTAGAAAGATGTGCATGTGTAATTGAGATGGGTCAAACTTCATGGTAGAGAGGAAGAATTTTTAAGTTCCAAAGCCAAGTACCAAAACAAATCATTCAAGGATCAATTTTGGGACCCCTAATTTAAGTACTGCCCAGTCTATCTCTTACAAACAAATCAAATTCGCCGCTCCTCTACAAACGTTAAATTTGAAATTAAGGTACAGCCATTAAAAATTCATGAAGCAATAAAGAACAATGGCGACGTGACACCTAAAATGTATTTTCTCCAAAAATAAAAAGTCTATCTTTCTCACAGTAAAAGGTTATATTGTGATCCTTTCTGGCCTAGAAGGCGTCTTCTAACTTGGCCTTGTTATTTAGGCCTATCATCTTTGGGAGCGACTGCTTTATGTAGCTATTCGCAGTGGGTCTCTCTACGCCCAGCACTAGAAACCTTATCTTCGCCAGGCCCTCGGAATGACACAATACATAAAGTTCATCCCCTTTTTGACAGAATCTGGGCTTCATTCCATATATTCCGGCTCCTGCGCCATAATCAGTTTTAGAGCCGTCTGTAAACCAGTTAGAATCTGCTATTACTGGAAAGCCTTTCCCTCACTCCTTCTTATCTGGTATTATTACCTACTCCAGCTTAAATTTTTAAACCATGGCGTCACATGACATGCCCATAAGGGGTGCCTCCTTAAGTTCATCCAGTAGTTTTTGATAGTCAGCACCGTTCAATTTATTTATCGGTGTTTGACGGTGCATAAGTCCATATACTGCAGATCTAGCAGTATAGCAGCAGTTTCTTGTGTGCAAATATGTAATGCTGGCAGATTTAAAATTACTTCCATTGCGCTTTAGTGATCAATCTCATCGCTCCCGTGGCATACTGTTAAGCCAGCCTTTGTACTCGGCTTAGCGTTTTGGCTGCCCCCGCCTGCCGTATCTTTGGCCACCACATTAGTGCCCCGTATGTTATGTCACATGTGTGTAGCATATAAGTGTTTGATCATACCATACCCCATGGTATTTTGCTTCTCTGACATTTGGAATTCTTTCACCACCTAACACTACTGATTGTAAATGTTTCAGCATTATTTTTCTCGTGAACGTGACAACTTGCGTTTTAATAATAATAATAATAATAATAGAACTTTATTATCCAACAGGTTACAACCCTAATACAGGATAAGATATCTAATATAATTTCAAAAAAGTAAACGTGAGTTCCGTGATTGAAGGAAAAAAGAAATATATATGTAAATAATTGAAGATATGTAAATACAGAAATAATAATAATTATAATAAATGTAGAATAGAAAAATAAATGTCCGGCAGAAATCTTCTAATACATATAGACTGAAACTACATTACTTCAAGCAGAAGCTTATTAGCGATCGAGCACATAACGTAAATCGGTGTTCTACGCAAACAGTTTGTAGCGACTGATAATCAATGTTTCCTGAGCATTGACTGTTAGTCGCTCTTGTTTACACTGGTTGTCGACAGCATTTAGTACGGTTTGCTACGTTCTACCTGAATTTTTGGCAACCGTTCTCTAACAACTATTGTAAGGTCGATAGCATACTTCGGGCAATGAAAGCCTTTTCTACCAAAGTATCAGAAAAGCCTGGGTCCGTACCATATTCTAATTTTATAAAAGAATATATGGAAAAGCTGTAGACGTAGTTAGGGTTACAATGTCTCAACGCATAGCCTTATTCAACCGAAAGAAGTCAAAAATTTTTTTAGGAAAGTAGTTAAGGGGAAGAAGATAGACGGGTGGATTCTGACAGACGAATTGTCCTTCCCTAGTAGCGAGATTGTAGTATGTAATTTCTGGCAATATTCCCTAAAATCTGATATCATGCTTCAGGACAGCTGGTCTACATCCTCCTAATCCTGTAGGCATGTTGCACAGGATTCCTGACGGGCTGAATGATAATAGCGAAGAAGTTAATAAAATAAAAATCTCAATGCTAGTTTGAGAAAGCTTTTGCAGGAATACAGGGGAAGTGGTGCAAAGCAAAAACAAGAACGCAAAAAAAGTAGAACCTATTAACCGTACTAGCACTGTGATCGCTGGAGCAGCTGAATTCAACCTTGAGAAGGCAGAACTGGACCCTGCTATGACTTCTGCGTCTTCTACAACTCTATCCAAAGACTAAAGTAACTCCTCCATATCCACCCCTAAAAACATCATCAAAAGGGACCAGTTCGCAGAACTCGCAAACGAAACCGTGCAGAATCATGTATTTGTGGAAGAAAAATTCAATCAACTAAATGTGTAATAAGCAGCTATTGTATTTAGGGTCCATAAACGTAAAACGATGAAGAAGTTGTGAATGGTAATGGAGAAGGTAATAAGTTCAATTGGTTTGTTTTAATTTTAAATATGTGTTCAGCAAGTTCAGTTCATGTTTAATATTTTTTAAAGAAATTTGCTCCTAAATCGGTACACGTGGCATGTGTGCATTGTATTTATTGCAAAATAAAGATAAATGTTCAAGTAGTCTCAATTATGGAGTAACTTGAACACCTCATAAAAAATGTTTTGACCTCGCTGACTTTTTCTTTAAATTATATAGCTATAGAGCCATCGGCTCAGTTGCTGCGTTGCATATTCTTTTCCATATCGCAATAACCAAACTACATATTCTCAAAAATATATAAAAAAAAGTATGTTGGAGTAAAGCAATGAAATAGGAAATGGAAATGGAAAAATTTCCAATGCCACTGCCGCATTGAAGATATACCTCTTTTTGTTCCTCCATATTTTGATTCACAAAATTGTCAAACATAAACATAGGTCGATGATTTTCAACAGCTTTTGTGCAATTCAATTTTAATTTCAATATTGGAACTATTCTTTGGCAAGGACTCTAAAGTGGATAAAACAATAAAGCAGTTAAGTCCACATTAACTTTGGTAAATAAATGAACGCGCAATATTCTAAATACTTTCACTAACCGGCTTCGAAAGAATCACGAACTCTCGAACATATGCGGTTGTCAGGTGCTATTTCTCTAGGAATTTAAATGTCAGCTGCATTCCGCGACCAGCTGAGTGCTTCCTATTTTTATGTTAACGCGTAGCGTGAAATTGAGTAAAATAATTCGGTCCGAGGCGAGATAAAACGCGTCGGTAAAGCGAGCGTTTAGGAATAAAACTTGAATTACGGTCACTTGCTCCGCTGCTTCTTCTTCTTCCACCAACGGATTGGGAGGATTGGGGTTAATGAGATATGATCTTTATTATGTCGAGTTGGGTTTCCCTCAAACAAACTCGAAGTGCTTTTAGAGGAGGACGTTTTGTTTATCTGTACCCTTTTTAGTTTTAGATAAGGCGGTCAATTTGAGACGCCTCCACCAAGGGAAAGATAAACAAAACCGCTTTACCATTTCCTGCACAACGTAAAAGTCGCGGACATACTTATAATTTGCTTCGTAAATGTCTCAAGCGTATTTTTAAGAAGTGTCAAGAGGTTCGTGACATCTCGTATTAACTTTTCATATAAAATTATTTCACAGGAAACCGGCTAATCGTAAGTTTAAGGTTGCATACCAATCATCCTTGACATTTGGGTGATTGCGTGTTTTACGTTCTTTATTGTGTAACAATTTAAAAAGGAAACACGAAAAACTACATAGTTACATGCGAATGGGGATAAATATTAATTGGTATTAATTTATTAAAACCACGCGATTTTTCAAACAAAAGTTCTGACACCGCACTCCATAACTATAATATTAATGAAAGTCCTGCAGGTCGTATAAATATTTATATGTAATTTCGCTATGTTTTTATTTTTGAAACACAATTTCTTATCTGCCATATTCTTTTGGTCTTAAAATGACAAGATACGCAATATACATACGTATTCAATACAATTCAACGAGAAAGTACTGTGAGTATCCCTCGGTAAAATATAGAAATAAAGAACTAATTTAAAGTAAATCTTGCCAAGTACGTACTATACAATTAATTGTCTAGTGTAGCGTTACGATGTATTGTATGTCTTTGATACTATCATTGTATGTAGGTGAGCGTTGTCAGCAAACACAGAACCTCGTTGAAGTAGTCAGAACACTAGCATTTAATTTAAACCGAACTCGAGGTTGCTGTAACTTGAGTAACCCTTTGTTCGGTATAAAAACGTAACATCAGTAATAAACCAATCACAATCATTTTCTTTTTTTTATAAGAACAACGGTTTCACATTTCAAATGTACTCCTGCAGATACACGACTGTGTAAATCTGGTGGTGTTTAAACCTCAGTAAGACGACGAAAACCTTAAGCCCTTTTATAAGTTAGTCGAGAAGATGCGGAATAAACGCCTAGATTGCATGTGAACAACGCACTAGTCGCAGTCTATTCAAATACATTCCACGACATATAAAAATATTATACAAAATAAGTAAAACACGTGGAATCGAAAACAAGAAGTATCTCATACAGTTCTCCAAGCCAAACTTTAATGTCAGTAAAAAAATATCAAAAGGAATGCAAGTAATAAATAGATGAAAGATAAACTTATTATGTACGTAAATGCATGCCCATATACCTAACTATTCATATTTTGAAAATGACGTGTATATGGATTTTAGTTGACCAGCGACGATAATTGTACCTATTAGCTTTATCAAATAAGGTTCACCACATGCACCTTCTTTCAGGTTTACATATTTTTCGGAAATTTTATGAACTTTCGCTGAAGATAAGTCACTACTCCAATAAACACTTAGCAAAAGATTCACAGTGGTGTGTTTATTACCGCTGTAGCACGTTCTCTTCTTAATAAATCCTTTACAAGGCGAAACGTTAAAAGTGCCCTTTTTAACGAGAAATCCAATGGTGAAGTACACAGCCCATAAAATCTTCCGATTCCAAGTAAATTCAGACAAACTACGAAGAATAAACATACTGTACTTTTTGTTAACCCTGTCTACTTATATCCCAGGGAATCTCGTGAAAAACAAACATCAAAGAGAATATGACGAATGTTATTTCACTGTGGTTTCAGATGTACAGAAATATAAACATGAAATATTCAAGATTGGTGGAAGTATCGATTGCGTCAGGATTCAAAATACACCTATTTTGGGAAAACAGAAACACTCAACCGAAAACATAAAATCGATTCCATATTTATTGGGTAAGCTTTTGTAAATTGTGTTTTACCTCATCAAAGACAATTCTGAAATAATAACGTATAAGTAAGATAATCGTAACCATAAAAAAAAAATGTTATATTACTTACGTTGCAGAATGAGAGCATTAAACAAACAGTAATCGTCATTATGTTCACAATTAAGAAGATAAAAGAAAGAGAAAAAAATAAAGAAATACAATTTTGTAATTTAAATAATATAAAATTTAATATGGGCCGCATGGTCAATTTTAAGCTAGCACGAGCACAAACAAACATCAAGAAACCACCCGAAACATACAAATAGAGTAGGCAACTCTCGAAGAGGAAATCAATCAGAGGTCATGAGGGAAAATACAGAGGACGACAAAATAATAATGACGACTAAATGATGAGCAAACCAAATGTTAAGGCGAAAGTGTTAGCCAATATCATATTTATCATGTACAAGGATATAATCGTATAACACTACTTAATCTATTAGCCTTAAAATTCATAAACTTTTTGTGTTTTTTTTTTTTGATATAGTATATTTCAAGGAAAGGCGCCTCTAACTAGTGTGATTCGTGATAGATAATTTTTATATTGCCAAATAAAAATTATGATTGGTGTTAATATTATGGTCGGATAAGGTTTGATTTATGACTAAGCCCAATTTATGCTGTTTTGTTCTCTTTTCCAGGCATTGGTCAGTCTGTTCAATATACATCCCATCATATTCCTTGCAGGGTATACAATATACCACATTCTATCTATCTATAGAATAGATTACAGAAATTGTAATGGACATACACAGAGCAGGCCAGACAATAGTTAAAAACTTGGGTGGGGTGAACCCTTAATGCTTGAGTAGCCACAGCCTACTACTACTAATAAATCCATAATTTTATTAACAAGCAGACTTATATTCTTCAATTTTCCAGGATTGTTTTCTTAAATTATTTACACAGAATTTTCCATGGAAACGGCTAGTTAGAAGTTTTCGGGCTTAACGAAACTGTTAAGATTTAAAAATTTGGTATTTACTTTCTTTCTAAAATATTTCCAAGTTTCTTACACTTCCAGTTAACCGAAAGTCGCCATGAAATTTGTTCAACTATTTCTATTACGATTTTTAGGAATATTTTGACATTTAGGCTGTGGTACGCAATTGATTATTTTTCACTTGTCTTATTAAATTCTACAGCGATTTGCTGTAACATTTCCTATATTTTTTAATGCTTTCAAATCGTCGAATAATATTTTATGTAGTATGATTTTAACTTCAAAATTAATTAAAAATTATTATTGTCCATAAATATTATTGTTATAATCACTGCTTGTTGCATGTTTAAGTCCTCAGATAAGTGCATATTATTGTGTAATTCAACAAAATAAATAAAAGAAAATATTGAAGATTTCAGAATATTTGAGCATTTCAAAAGCATCTGCCCATCGAATTTTCGGCAGTTTATTACTGCAAACAATAATTTAGTGTAATGTCAGTTATAGCCTACTACGTAAAATATTATTCAACAATTTGAAAGCAATAATAAATGAAACGAGTATTTTAAACAAAACTAAATAAATAAAATAAATATAGATTTATTTCCATAATGCTATACGGTAGCATAGAACACGTCATAGAAATACATACAAGGAAACAAACAAGAAGAAGGAAAACACTGATCATTCTTGTTAACATTAAGACTATACAATATATTTAAAAAGGAATCTTAGACGCACAGAAATTTCAGACACTGTAAATTAATAGAAATTGTCGGATTTCTCTTTAAACCGTCATCCATATGTCATGTTATAATTAACACAACCTGTTTCATACATATTATTCGTAAAAAGAGGATCATCTTATATGTGTAATTTAACCTGATTGATTTCAGTAAGCAGCTTTGCAGGTTTCCGTTCCACTGAATCATTCTGCCTAATTAGTATTAATTAGAAAATACAAGACTGAAGACCGGAGAATGAAATCAGTGAAGTAAGGGCTGCCGCGAGTAATATTAAACTTGCTAAGGAGGTATTGTTAGATATAATACGTAATTTATTCATCAGATACAGCAGCTGTAAAATAGCGGCCTATAAATTAAGTGCAAAAAAATATTTTATGAAAACCAAGCTTCTGTTACTATAGCTATTCATATTAATGAATTATTTATTATTTTATTCATTCATTCTTTAATTAAAACCATCAATTGTAAGCAGATACATATTTCACTAATGTAGATTGAACTGAATCTATTGTTTAATTGAAATATGATAGTATTAATAAATGACACATACCATCATCCCTGATACCGTTAAATACAGAAGGTGCTTATTGTCACTGAAAATTGAGATCCAATTGAAAATGTTCATGTAGATATCTGGTGTACAATAAAGGTGCTATAAAATTCGTGCAATTAATTCAACAGCAGGAAGCATAAAGAGTTTAATTAAATAATTTCGGTACAATATACTAAATATATACAAATAATAGGCAAATGATTTAATTAAATCCATTGGGTGTTTTCCGTTAATTCCATTTTATAAACTTTAAAATCACCAATTTGGTAGTTTATTTATATAATTATCAAATAATAATTTATATGTTTATAGGAATCATTATTATTAAATATCTGTAAAGGCCCTTTTTAAAGTTTTGGACGATTTTTCCGGATTTTTGGCGATTGAAAATTACCATTACTTGAAAATGTGCGACCAACTATTTTTGTGTGAGATATAAAATTTGTCGGACATCATCGCGGACGTAAGTATCGCACATTTTTTAGTATTTACTTTAAAGCAGACGATTCAAGTACCCTCTAAAATAGCAAAGTTAATTTGTAATCGTTGTAATTTTTACTAAAGCGATTCTATTTTTTTATAAAGAAAAAAATAATACTACAGTAGTAGACAAATGGAGTTAGAGGAACATTATGTTAGAAATCAGAGTAAAACATAAAGATCGAGCAGCAAGTTTCAATGTTGGCATTATGGGAATTAAAGCTAATTAGGATGCTAAGAAGCGCAAAAGTCCTCACAAAAGAAATATAATAGACGAAAATGGTCTTGTTGGTGATCACATTCGTTTAGACCGTGTGCTTTCGTCCATTAAGTCCAAAGCTTCTGAAGATAAATTCTTCACTTTCTGTTAAAATTTTTGCTTTGGGGTCACCAAAGACTATGAGTTATTCTTACAGATCCGTAGTTTCAAAAAAGAACGAAAGAAATAAGTTTGCACAGGAAAAAAGATTCTTTAAACAAATAAATATTTGTTTGTCACTATTTAAAAAAAAAAACGGATAAAGATATTTCTTTTATCTGAGAATAATATTATATCCTGGAATATAAATAATTCTTGCAAATAGCGGCAAAGAAGTATTCCTTAGCTTCTTTCATTCACAGATTCATAGCGGTATTTTTCATCGTTTGCAGTTTTTGGAAGTTCATTTCTTGTCTTTCACTTGGCGAAGTACCTCGTGAAAAAGATGGATACTTTCACGAAAAAGGTGAAGGAACATTCCTATAAAAGGAAACACGAGGTTCCAAGCAAATTGAAACTAAGAAAAATGATGTGCTTTGTACTTCCCCTATGTACTCGAAGCAATGTATTCATTATATATACATATATTAAAAGTTAAAGTACACAAAAGCCCAATAGATTCCCGTGAATTGTTTTCAACAACAATAAGAACAAAAAAAACAGAGACTTATATCTTAACCCTACCCTATCTACCCTCAGGGAAAAGACAAATGACTTCCCCTCAATTGGGACGCGGCTGGAAGTGAAACATTTCAAGTCTAGGAAATAACTAGATTACCGTATTTATTTCCTGTCTGTTATGGATTTATAAAAAGAATGTCATTTTACCCCTAATCTGAAGTTGAAATACTCTACACATTTCATAGGGATTTGCCCTAAGAGAGTTAATAAATCACGGGAATGTGCAAGCCGACTGTAGCCTCGGGACCCCTCTTCTATAAGGGTTTCGACAACCGGAAAAGCTCCAGCCGAGGAAATTTGAAAGTCGGTGGAAACTGAGGTGAGATCGTGCAGATTCGATGAAATGTAGATTTAGGCGGAAATTAATACTTTTCTTTATATACCTATACATACTCTCTGCAAAGAAAACCTTTAAGAACCGACGGATTAGTTTATGTAGTACATAATCCTACTATTTCATTCAAAATGGCATTGATATTTACAGCTAAACCTGTATATATAATACCATCAAATATTTTAAATCGTTCTCGCTTCTTTTTTTTTTATTTGATTTCATCTCACCACAACAATGAAACAAGTTTTGTTACAATGTCATCAAACGCTATATTTAAATCATGAGCAACAACATAGCACCACCCACATTGGTGAATACTTTAACATACATATGCTAATTTCTACGTAGGTTATGTTTGTACCTACAAACACAATTTTGCCTTTCTAATTACAACCAAACAATACTCGCGAAGACAATGCAAACATATACTACAACTCCGATAAATAAAGACTTGAATTCCTTGCACGATGCAATAAAACACGGTAAATGCAGTTTAGTAGTAAGTTACTTAGTGACTTGAATTGAATTGCACTTATCTTGGGTACATGTCTGAAGAGAAAAGAGTAATTTCATGTTAACGTCGCTCAGACTCGAATACATTGTTCCGCGTAGTTTCAACTTGTAGGAGAAATCTTATACGCTTTGTAATTTAGGCTATTGTCAACTGTAATAATTCTTTTGTTTAAGACAAGTGGAAAAATTATATTACCTACCTATCTGTTGCATATGCTGCTGTTTAACTTATATGATTTAAACTAAAGAGAAGTTGAATTCCCTTAAAAATTCTCATTTGAAATTCAGTAGGATACTAAACTTTTACCTCGAGAAAGAAAATTAATAACGCTATGGATGTAATATGAATATTTTCTTGGTTTATTTCAACGTTTTCAAAAAATCTTTTAGTAATAAAGCTTTTTCTTTTAAAACTGTTTTGTATCATACAACTTCATACTTAGCAAAAAATCGCAAAATTTATTACAGAGCTATAAAATTGCATTAGATAGTAACCGGTATATTTATGTTGCATGAATTAATTATGTTTCTGGTTATTATTATTAAATATCAGCAATATTATTATATATCATAATATATCTACAAAAAGTCACTAACCAGCATTTTAGAGAAATTTTAAATAACCACACCTGGTGATTTGAAATTACGATATATTTCTATAAAAATCCACAAACTACCAAAAGTATTCGTCAGTATATAAAAATAAACTTAAAATAAATCCTTCTCAATTTAAAATATAAAAAGATATATAAGGACAAAATCTTTAAAAAATTAATTTGTTCCTGGAATCTGAATAATCAAAATCTTTTTAACTGTTAAGTGTACAGGTAGTTAATTTTGTCTGTCCTTTTTTAGCAATATGTACTTCCCCATTGTTTTCTGTCTTCTGCCATTTTGGTTAGTTCATTTCGGCCAACGTATTTTTCTTCCAATATTCCTTTTTTTGCAGTATCCAATGTTTCCTCTAGGCTTGTTGTCGGTCTTTGCTTTCGCCATATGTACAACTTTCATTGGTTTTTCTTCTTCTATTCTTATTGAGGGACCACATTGTTCATTATCTACTTTCGTATCACCTTTATTTAAGGTTCTATATGAACTCTTAATTGCACTATTTCAGTTCTTATTCTGCTTATCCTTTCTCCTATTGCAGAATATTTCACCTCCATAAATTACACTCTATTTTTTGAACTGACATTCAACGCCCAGGTTTCACACCCATATGTCATCTTTGTGAGAATGTCTTGTTGAGAGGAAGACATGCTTATGGTGTGGTGTTAATTATATAGTTGGCCCCAGGTACCTACTTAAAACAATCTAATCCCGTGTGTTTTCGTTGAGTCTCATATACTACAGTACTTTTACCTTTTCCTTCTCCAAAACCATTATGTTTGCCTTGCCCTGGTTTATCATCATATCTATTTTACCAAGGTTCTTCGGCCACATTTTTAATTTTGTTTCAATTGACTGGCTATATATATTGCCAAATCATTCATAAACGCGAATTCCACAGTAGTTCTTCGATTTTTAAGACATTCATATTGTAAATAGAATTGAGCTCACTAAGTTAGTAGGACTAACTTTAATCCATCATTTACTATGAAATAATCTGACAGGAAATTGCTTGATCCTAAAGAATACGTTGGTATATCCTTTCAATTCCTTCCCCGAATTTATGCTCTACATTTGTTCTTTTCGGCATTCCCATACCGCTTTATTTATATTCTATTAAAAGTACAAAAATAGAATATAGATCCCTCTGTTTGTTGTTTTCTCTATTATCTACCTTAATGTAAACACTGTGATTTTGTGTGCTCCTGCCTGGGCTAAACTAGCTATGTATCGCTTCTAGTTGTTCTATTTGCATTCTTAATTTTCCTTCCAATACATTTCATACAATTTAGCTACTACACCAATCAAAGCTATGGCTTTCTAATTACCACAATCTTCAGTGTCCCCTTCTTAATAAACCAGTACCTAACTAGTTCTATTGACGGAACGCAGATTTCTGGAGAGATCGGCATAAGGTAGACACTCCAACCATTGCTACATTAAGCGCAGTGAAATATTTAGGAGTTCACCTAGACAATAGACTTACTTTTTGGCAAGATATATGATTTGTGAGTAACAAAATAGCACAAATGGTTTCTCTTCCTAGTAAACTGATGACAAATGTTGTGTATGAGGTAAGCTTATACCCACAACCAATTCCACTACGGGAATTAGAATTGGGTGGAGGCACTGGGCAAGGAAAAGCACAAGAACAAAATATCAACGGTCCAAAGAACAGGAATCCTGCAAATAACAAGTAGAACTGTTTTAATAGTAGCTGTAGTACACCGGTTGCTTTATTGGCGAAAGAGAATAAATATAGAATTATAGAAATTCCACTTTTCACCAATAGTGTGCGGGTACTATTTCACCCTGTTTCTGATAGCTAAATGTCCATCATATAGCTTTTAAATACGTACGTTGGAATCCAAAGAGAGAGGAAAGCTTTAGAAGAAAATAAAGAACCTTTGATACCAGAAGATGTACGGAACACAATAGTACCTGACAGAAGTTGTTGCAATCAACCGTCTATCTATGTTAGAAACATTTGGAAATTAAAAAGAGTGAAATTTAAGCAATAAGAAAGCACAAATGCGGAACATCACTTTAAAGTGATGTGACAAACGCTTCCGAGGTGAAAACAAGTCCAAAAGGAGGATTTTCTTGGCAGTTGAAATGCAGTTTTCCCCACTTCAAAACAACTATCGTCAATTCATTCAAGATCTTGCAGAGATAATATATGTAAAACAAAGAGACTTTAGAAGATGGTGTGACAGGAGTTGTTGGAGCAAGAGCTCTTCCTATGTTGAAAACATACTAAAAACTAAAAAAGTGAAATTTTAGAAACAGAGAATAATAATATGGGGCATCACCTTGGAGTAGTGTTCTAAATAGTGCCGAGATGGATATAAACCCTAACAACACCAAGTCCTCTTACCGGAACATGCATCACGCATTTTTTCCTCCACAAAAAAAAACACAAGAACAAGTCGTCATTTCATTATTACCATAGCTCTTGTTACTACTATTTCCTTCCCTTTTCTTATAACTCATAGCTAATTTCTATAGTTGAGTATCTTTTTTCTTTTTGTATTCAGGACGAACCAATATGGAATTTATTCTGTTTTGGGGTAAATTATGTAAGTATTTAATACGATTTTCCATATCATTGGCTAGCTATTGTGTGTCGTGTGTATAGCTATATTGTACATAAATGTAGGTATGCATGCCAATTTGCCAAACGCCACACGCGCAATCCAGCACTCGATGTTTTACATCGTTCGTTATAACATCCTCTCTCTCAGAAACGGTGTTATTAATTGACCAAGGGGAGAAACTTTATTGTAATCCAACTTTTGCAACTAAGTAATTTAGTCCCAACATATTTCTCCCTACGAAGCTGCGGTATCACACAATATATGAGACATATGTATGCCTTTAACACCAATTGCCATATATTATGTAATGTATGTACATATATGTACCACAAACAAGTAACGCTGTTTTGCTCAGCATGGTGCTTGTTTGTTGATACTTCACAAAATATTCGTATTGGAAACACAATTGCTTAAAAGCAACAAAGAGCTATCACGGATAGGGCATGGTGTTATTAAATAAATTCCATTGATCAAGTCACTTAAGATAATTTATGGTTGCAGGCCATAACAGAACTTCTATTTACATTAATTATACGTGTAAAGCTGCTTCGCTTTCGTGTTTGTACGTGATCTTTTTGCACTTATCCTTCAAGAAGTATAATTTATTACGTTTTCTTATTGTAGCGAAAGAAACTACCAGATACGCACGTTTATCATTTCGAAGATTTCTTAATTGATTCGCTCAGAGATATGACCTCGCAGATACATATATATGTGAACAATGAGGCTTACCTTACTTTTAACTTTGTAGAGTACGCACCGTTGATTAATTTGCGTTTTACGTATCTGTTGTATGAATGTGTTATAATTTGCAATAATATCCAATAGATGATTGCTTTTCAAAACCGTACCGGTTGATTTAAAACTGATTAAAGAATAAATATTTTAGAAGCAAACAGGATAAACTACTAACGTCAACACAATGTGCATTGACAATTTCCAATCAACAAAGTGCATACCAAGTGAGCGCATGCTAGTTGGGGATAGATAATGTAAAGAACAGAGATAATGGCTAAATGGTTTCTATAAGAAATCGTTAGAGCAGGAAGAAGGTATATCCATTATTCTGCTGTATTACTGCAGAAAAATTTTTCAGTTGGTTGCGCCGTTATCTTATACATCAATATATAATCTCGTCCAATCAAAATCAAGCACCTATGTAAAGTACAAACGCTTTAGCAACAAATGTTGTTATAGTATATTGACAACTGCGACTTCACAAGAACTTTTCACGATTAATGATCACATGACAATCATCTACAATGAATTATTTTACAACAAACGAAAATACATTTCAAGGCACCATAACCGCGCAATTTGTCGACATTACTCGCATAGAAAAACTACATTGTAATATACTAATGGAAATGGACTATCAACAGAAAGTGAAGCAATCCACAAATATCACTGAAACTGAAATATTATAGACCCCTTTCATGACTATACTACATTTGCTACTATTCGAAATTCTGATATCTGTACAGGCAATTATTTATTCTTGGAAACGACAACAGCTGACTTATAATTCAATGAATGCTTGTTGTTGACATTTTTAGATATCTTCCAGGCCGCCATAGTTAAATGGATGAGCAGGAGTTTAATGTATTGTAAAGCCTCGTATTTACAATCGACAAACTAATAGAGTCATCGGCAAGTAGACTGCGTGCACATTTCATATTATAAAGATGCATTAAATATTATAAGGATATTGAATACCACTTATGTGGATATAAAACATGGGTAATATGAATAAATACACAACGATATGTCTACCTACCATTTGCACTTGTATTGAAAAGGATTACGCAACGCGAACATAATCTGCTAATATTGACCTAACGGATAATACAGTGATAGTTTCAACGCTACTGGTAAATATTTCTAGTAAAACGTTGATATCTAGTAATTAAGTAATAACTTACATAAATAACTGTGTGGTTAATAGAACTTACTTCTGAATTTGGCGACCGATAAAAAGCTAGATTGCAAGCAAAAATAAATATATTCCATTTTGTATTGCATGAAAGAATTTTTTGTTTGTTTTTGTAAGAGTATGATCAATACGCTCCAATAGATGTTTAAAAAAATTCCTAATTATAGTCCTGCTTACGTCACACCTAAGAAATGTTTATAAAGGTTCCATTTAATACTTTAAATGCACCACATTATTTCCTACTTTACCCAAACAATACTACTTCCGTTTTTCAATTCGCAAAACATGGTGAAAGTGCATACTCGAAAGTATTCCTATTGGTTTCGTGCGGGATTCCAAGATCAGAATAAATAAATATAAATTTATGTCTACGTTTCGAAAGTTAATGTATTTTGTATAGTCATGACTGAGTAATTTATTGCAGCACTAAGAAAGAGTTTATAATAATAATGCTATTTAAAAAAGGTAATTTTACACAATTTGGTTTGATCTCAGCTCAAAGAGTTGAGATCCAAATCAGTAAATATACAATTGAAGCTTAGATGCTTTCAAAAAGAAAGTATTTGAAAATACCGAACTTTAACTGATAATCTAGGATATCTTTGTTCAAGGATAGCCGGCGTGTGTGACAGAGGATTTTGAACAACAAACCAACAAAATATATAATCTATATAAGGTAAATAAAAAATAGTTGCCACATGTACGACGGAGCATCACTTGATAACGGCTTTTTTATATTCCTAATTGTCAAGACAAAGTTTCTATGAAAGAGAACTTTTGGAAAATTAACGGAAAAATTCTGAAATTTGGATGGTACTTGTATTTTTATATAAAAAAAAAATTAAACGCGTTTGAAAAAAGAAATAAAAAGAAGAAAAAGAAGAAAAATTAAGAAAACAACAAAAAATTGTAATTTCTTAATTTGTGAACATTATTATTTGGCGCTTTGACGAGAAGTTTGTTTTTCAAGTGGGTCTTAAATACGACTCAAAAATTACAGATGATAAATGAATAGATTGAAACTATCCATATCAATTCCACGCGATTAAAGAGCCAGCTGCTACCCAAGAGGTACGCAACTTCTCTAGAGGGTGCGGTCTAACCTGAACGCGGACAAGGCCCATCCACTTTCTCTAAAGGTTACGTACCAAGGTGGAACGCGGGTTTTCCAGTTTTCAATAAGAGTAGTACGTACTAATTAGTTCAAATCAAAAATATATGTAAAATTTATTTATTCCTTTTTGATACAGTCCTTTGCAACAGCCACGGTCATACTGGAACCTTACTTTTTAGATTTAGTTTTATGTTAATTTTACAAGAATTGATAAAATTGTTTGAGTGTCAACCAAATTTAGAGAATTTCATGCGATGGGCCACTAATGATTGTCACCAGCGACAATCACATCTGCGACATCGTCAACGTAGCATACCAGGTAGGTGTCCGAAGGCATCTCCATATCGAGGATATCTCGTAGGATATGTTCCAAAGGGTCTATTCCTGGGCGGCTCCCGCCGTTATCCTCACCGTGCGGTATCCCTCAGTGGTATCATATCAAAGTACGCTATCGGCCAGGTAGCTCCTCAGTATCGACAGAAGGTATTCATTCATTCATTCATTCATTCATAAAGTTAGGGGGACACCTTTAGTCCAGGCACTTGAGCTGGGTGCTCATTGTACCGTCCCTATTAAATCTCTTACTTCCACTCGAGCAGCTTGGTGTTCTCTATAAAGCCCAGTATCTTGCCCAGTGGGAACTTGAGAACCTTCGAGGGCTCCAATAGAGCCTTCCCGAAATGTTCCTGCCGGAGTGTTTTCAACTCCTCACATGTGCAGATTACATGTACACTCGTTTCCTCCTGTAGCTCACATCTTCTGCACCACGGTTCGCTTACTCGGCCTGTGTTACAAAGATGCTTCTTCAGGGGACAGTGTCCAGTTACCAACCCAGTAATGGTTTTAACTTCTTTCTTGCTGCGTCTAAGTAGGTTATCAGAGAACTTGGCATCCCCATCCCCTATTAGCGCTTTAGCTTGGAGTTGACCTTCTGTCGTCCTCCACAGAAGGTAATGCGGAAGCGGTTTTCCAGGGCGTCGAGAATTACGTCCCACTTGGCGCTGTTGAAGGCGTTCTTGATATCAAGAGTAATAGGGTCACTACCCCCCTGGTGTGCCTATTCCTGTGCTGCTAAGTGTGGTAGAAGATAGTTCTCCGGCAACGTCTACGCTGGCAAGAAGCCGCGTGTTCAGAAGCCATTCTAGCAACATCTTTGCTGAATCCAACAGACAGAGCTATCTGCTGTATTTGCGTCACCGTTGCCCTTGCTAATAAGTTTAGCGATAGGTTTTCGAAGCCCGTGGAAAAACTCCGCCCGTCAGGCATTGGCTGTAAGTGTGCAGGAGGAGCCGGGGGCACAAATACAGCAGGTATAGATATATACTTTTTTTTTCTTATGTATTGCACCCATTATTTTCTAATCAAACTTACAGCAACTATAATATACATAATTAATAACATTTTATGATTTTTTAGCGATTGCCACTCTGAAGATAACATAAAACGCACAGTCTCAAATATCCCAAAATATATTTTGTCTTTGATTTTATGAATGAAAATTTTCCAGAAAAATATATAATATACTACGATTCGATGTCTAATAGATGGCGGTAGCGCCGATTTTCTAAATGGAATAGTTTTTCAGGAAAAGGAAAATTAAGGAAGGGGCTTGAGGAACATTTTTCTAATTATTTCAAAAGCAGTGGGGAGTCAGGAAGTAAAGTGCCCTTACATTACCTTCATATGACTTACGATTACTCGTACATAATTTTTTTTTTTAAATAATCCTTTCTGGATGCTAGCTCACAGTGCTTATCCGGCTAGACCCGGTCACGTGATATGTGTCGAAACAAATTTTGAGGTTCTTAGACACGCTGAACCTATTTCCCAAAACAAATTCAGCATATTCAATATAATAATAATAATATAATATACAATAATAAAAAAATTTCCGTTATGCTGCAACATTTGTCGTCTGCTGATCAGGTGGTATGCAACTGTTAAGTACATAATTGATTTGGAGTTCTTCCACATATACCTTAAATTCGCTAGTGTATATATTAAAATTCACACAAAATCTACAATAATAATCCACGCACCAAAGTATAGGAATAAGAGGTAAGTATGTGTTGTTAACAAAAAACTATTTCTGTATTGTTATTCATATAAAATAGAGGTAATTATTATATGCAGTAGAACTATAAACACATATAATTCCACACACACGTAAAATACCACAGCACTAGGTAGTTAAACGACTTTTAAATGAATTCCAGTTGAGTGAATTCAATGGCCTGCTGCCTACCGGTTGCTTTTGAACTTTAACGAAAAAAATCTGAGACAACCTTAAATTTAAAACATATTTAATTGAATTTAATTATATAGTTCGTTAAAATTTTCCATGTGTCTTCGAATAAACTTAGTATGTTTAATTAACGGACACTGAATTTAGTGGCAGCATAGTTTTTTTTTTATATTTGTAGTTGTTGAAGTGTAATTATCACAGCCATTAAAAGTTAGGTTGTGCGTGCACTTGTAGCGTTGGTATTAGTGCCATAAATAAATGAATGAATCATGATTGTAAACAAACGCTCTAATTTGATTACTAATGCATGTAACTTTATCTCGATTTTAAAAGGTACTGATAATTACGTAGCTTACCTTTTTAGTTGTGTTAATCGGCTACCTTTAACCAATTTAGCGAATAAATTTAAAAAAGTGGTATGCCAGCTTTTATTAATGATGATTAAACTCCGAACGCTATCTAAATACATAACTCAAAATGATTGCATGCAGATAAGCAATCCATCGCCCAAGAAGAGCTCATAAACTATTCGAAACAAGATATAATTCGCGTAATTAACAATAAACAGACGACAAATTATTGTGGATGAAAGGCCAAACAACTCATACTTCGCCTTGTTGCCTTTACCAACGCAGCAAATACTTAAACAACGGCATTTTATTTCTTAGATTACAACGATTACTGCCCATGCCAGCTTCATCGTAACGTAGAAAAGCCCAGAGGCTACGAAGGTCGCTTTTCACATTACGCATTCCGCTCCTAATGACTTTCAATAAATTCAATGACATTTAACAAGAAGGCAGTAAAATAACTCCCGCCCCAGTAATAGATATTAACAATATTATGCAATTGCTAGTATTGCAGTTTGCGCAATAGCAAAAGTTATCGTTTAGATGCAACGGTAAATTTGAAATTCCTTTTCTATTAGTTACTATTCATATCTAACGGCTATTCTGTAATCGATTCCGTTTGGACTTGGAATATATATACTAATATATGGAAAGGGAGAATTCATTATCTCTTTCTTAGGTTATACTCCTATATTGAAAACAGGAATAAACGCATCTGCTTTTTTAATAACAAATTACATATGAACATTTATTTATATAAAAACTATATATCTAATCATAATAGTGATTTAGAGATAACATTGAAAAAACTTAAATATGAACAAATTTCCGATTATTCGAAAATACTTAATTTAAATTCCTTTTAAAATTATTAAACATTTCTTAATTGATTTTAAAGCTTAAATGTACTGGTTAGAGAAGAGGGCATTAATATTCTACTGCAACAAACTACGAACTGTTCCGTTAACTTAATTAGCCAATGCGTGCTCGTAATCATATTCATTAGTGCCGCATTGCCATTAAAAAAAACTTCATTGCAAAAACTTCAGTATTAGCTACCCTTTAATAACCTATAATTAAGAAATCTTACACGATATGCAAAACTGTATCATGTAATTAATAATATGAATAATTAACTAAAACGTCAAAAGGGAATCAAATGCATCTAAATGTAGCATACAGGGTAAATTACAAAAAATAGAACGTTATGAAAAGTTTGATGGAACATCCGGAAACTAGATTTATAATTTTAATATATTCCGCCGAATTAGAAGAATTATTTAGGCTGTAGTATTCAATGTAGGGTTGTTCGTTTACGGAGGAAATTAAATTCACCAAACCGTTAAAATAAAAAAGTCAAGCGATTGGTCAAAGTCGCAAGCAAGACCGAAACGAGCATCTAGTTCCTAAGAGGACATTTTCGTTTCGCAAGTGTGTTATATACAGTACTGCTCATACTACTTACTACCAAAATATTTGCATTAAAGGATGGTTTATTTATGTAGAAATGTGAATACTACCGTACATAAGATGTTGTCTGCAATTACCAATTTTTACCTTTTGCAGTATAGCTTTTGGAGCTAATAAATTCCTAAAGAATGAATTGAACAATGATTCCAGAAGAACAACAAAGAAAAGAAAGTATAGATATATTAAAAAATTGCCAATATAATTTTGCCAAAGAAGAATCCATTTATTTGTTCAATCCTATCTCTACGTCTTCTTACCGTTAACATTTATATTTATTATAAATAGCACATCACAAACAAGAGACCAGCTAAATTAAATAAAAGAGGAAAGAAAAGAAGGCTACCCAACAACTTACATTTTAAACACCATTTACTGCCAGATACAACAAGAAACCAACTCCACCAAAAATGACAACAATGACAACCAATCTGCATGCCACGCTTGAGAACAGAAAATGACTTCCTGGTGTGTTACTGAGTTGTCCTTTCAATGCATAATGTAGTTTGTTCAAATTTGCCTGGTTGTATTATTCCATGGTTCTTTATATCTCTCTTTGGCTCAAATCCTTACCTGCTCTCGTGCTGTGTTTTTGGACACTCCTAGAACATGTTATGGGCCTATATATGAAGCCACCGATCTATTTCTCGCATGCATACGCCACTTTCTTTTAAACAGACTTGTAACCACTATATCTTGCACTCTTCAATTCAACCCCACTCTGCAAGGGAGTGGGGTATTGTGAAAAAATTTAACTGAGTCACTTTGATGGCCTATCAAATAGGCCTTACTTGTAGAAGGTGCAGTTACAAATATATAATTTTTTTTATCTATAAAATATGAGATTCCACAAAAACTAAAAGTGGCAAATGTGCCAAACTTCATTCCCATTGGTTACTAACACATCAGGGTAAATTAATTCAAACTCCTTCATATTAGAAAAATCACCCCAGGTCGAAGTTTTAATATAAAGTAAATATAATTGAAATAAGGAGTGGACCATTATTTGTTATAAAAAGCGAAGAAAGATTGGTACTACTAAAATTAAAACAATTTAAAACTAGATTGGAGTAATTTTTCTAGTTTTAAGGTGTTTGTATTGTATTTGTGTTTTATAATTTAGCAATTGTAATCTTGAATTATCTTTCGACATGTTGGATTTAATGTTACAATATTTTTTTAATGACTATGGCTTATATCTTCGATGTTATATCGATGGACCATGTATTATTTTTTTTTGCCTAATTTTGATTATTCTTTAAACTGATAATGTAAGAATAGCTAATATGCCCTCGAATTAATTTTAAATCCTCACTTACAATAAATAAATTCATGTGGAGTCCTATTTAACTACTCCACATGGTGTACTAATTATCGACATTGCTTAGGAATTGGTTTCTACTATGGATGCAAAGGATTAAGTATCTAAAGACCATATCTGGACCGAATTCCACGACCGTATCACACGTTCAGTTGTTTTACAGAAAATATAGAATTCGAATGTAAGGTCGAACGTGACTTCAAAGGTAAGATCTATTGTATAAAATGGATTTCGTGTGACCTCTATGCAAACGATGAAACCTTACTCTATAAAAAAAAGGTTTTCAACCAACCTCCGTGTTTGCCGAAGCCTTGAAAACAATTGAGGCTTTAACCTAACTATCGGTAACAGTGGTGCTTCCGTTCTAGTGAAATATATTTTAAATACTTGAGAACAAATTTCAATAAACCTTTTTTAATTACAACCGCTTTATGTGGTGTCAAAAAAAGAAGTAGGTACGGGAGAAAAAGCTTTCCTATCAATTTCATATTCTAAGAATAAATCTCTTTGGCCTTTGTAGAATTTTTCTTTGAATATCCCCATTCCGGCTTTATTGTCAACTGGATGATATTCGTCGGTCAAAAGAACCAAATACCTATGCAACGTGTACGTAAATTGAAAGCGTTACCACAATGTAACCATACTAACAGAAATTAAATTACCGATAGCAATAGAAGCTATACAATTGACAATCTCATCACACGTAGCGATTCCAAATTAATACTAGCTAGTATTACGGTATTTTCTAGCTCCGTCGCGCCACTAGTCATCATTCAGAAGAGGATTCGTCTTTCAATGGTGCTCGCATCGGAATAACGACGTCAATTTCGCTTTTACCTAATATTCTCGAGTGCGTTGATATAATTTCATAGAATACCCGTCGAATAATAAACCCGTATCGTAACAATTACATAAAAGGGGTATTCTTGCCGTGTGAATTCATTTTTCATAGTTGAGTTCAAGGTCGCAGCAGGAAGCAAGCTAAATAGGTGCCACGCCGAAATGTTTAACGCTTATACGGTATACTTCACCGAATTCTACAAAAGGATGTAGTCGCTCTTGTAGATTCAAGGCCACTGTCATGTGCTATGAATCACACGGTTCTCTACTGTCATTGTTGTAATTACCTTGGGAATCATCCTGTATAATTCCATTACCACGGCTAGGAAGACGAGCTGCTTGAATTAGATAATGTTGTTTGCATATAATGAGATAATGCCATAACAAGAAAATAAACATGTATCTATAATTAACCAGCTTAATTAATGCCTACAATTTCCATAGCTTCCGGTAACTATTACTCAGGTATTGTTTATAATTGTTATACAGAATAAAGTAATAGCTAATAATAAATAAAGTGTAATAGTTATTAAAGCATTACTACCCTTGAGAAAAAAAAATATAATGGAAACGCGCAACATATGAGCAGGTACTACAATGGATAAAGCAAAAGTTACAGTATGCGCATTGTTTAGCCCACAAAATATTTTTACTTGTGCAAGCTTCCGCAAAATCTCTCCGATGCACTCCAAAAATAGGAACCGTGTTATAATAATTTGCACAGATTCGCAATTCGCTATTAGAATAACTTAAATGCCACCTAGACCTGTAACCAAGGCCGTATCTGGGGAGGGGTTTTGGTGGTTCACCCCTCTCCCCCGAAATAAAGTGCGACACCTCCAACACTTAAGCCAACACTTAAAATGATTAATTCCATAAATATTGACTTAAATCTGATTTGAAACTGCATAATCGTCCTAAATAAGGTGAACATCTAAATAAGAATAATGAAGCTGGACCTTTCTTCGGCACCACCAAATCACGGGTACTAAACTTCATTAACCAATAGATATACAATAAGTTTGAGTATGCAACAAACTTAAATACAATCTATTCCTGGTACATCTTGTTTATGATGTACTAAACTAACGAAAAGAACCTAGCATTCAGGGCCCACATTCGTGAATGTTCTTGAATAGTTTTTGACAATCAACTGATCACTTTTCCAGAGCATGTGAGAACAGACTACCAACCTTATGTACAAGTCTTTTGACTTTATCATAAGAAAAAAAAAGTTGCGTTTTGGGCCCATATTCTACTACCAGTTAGTACCCAGTATACGAGATCAAAATAAACCAAATAGAAGGTGTATATTCCAGTTTTAAGAGAAACGTCAGTTATCCTATTCTGAATATAATGTGGAGTAAATGAAAAAATAACAAGACATGCACTTCTTAAGGAAAGGCAATCAAGTAGTATCTTACTAGTCCCAGTTAGAGTTAAATCTGTTGGACGTTAAAATACATATATTATCATTGTTTTCACAAGGTGGGGCAAAAGTAATGTCACAATGTTAATTGGTAGTCATTTTGTTAGAAATAAAGAATATTGGGCGCTGTTTTAACGGAAAATTTATGTTAAGGTGTAAAATTGATGACATTAAGTTGAAAAAATGATGACCACCTCCTGAGTTGATGCACATGTGACTCCAAATTGGTGATTTATAATAATTATATATGTATTTATTTTACATTTATACATTTTGACTTACTCTTATGTGATGCTTCATATTATTATTATTGTCGTTGTTGTATTTTATTATTGTGTCCGATAAATTTTGACCGTTATTGTAATAGTTATTGCAATAAACGTACACTTTATTATTATTATTATTATTATTATTTCTTCTCCAATGTTGGCTTTCAAGGTTTGCAAAGTTTATGGTTAATTCTGGTAAACGCGGGATTTCAAAAAGCCCCAAAGGAAGAAGTCTGGTGCCCTTAGATCTGGCAATCTGGCCGGCCAGTTCAAATCGCCAAAACGGAAGATTACACGGCCCGGATATTGCTGTCTCAAAATCTCCATTGTTGCCCGAACTGTGTGAGCGGTTACTTCGTCCTGCTGGAACCAACAATACTGGAGACCCAATTACGGCAAAATAAACTCCTTTAACATCTTTCTGTAGCGCTCACCAGTTACGGTTACGGTGGTGCCGTCGACATCGTCAAAAAAAAATAAGGGCCAATAATTTTTTTACTGCAAATGGTGCACTAAACAGTCACTTTAAGAGAATGCAATTACTCTTCATACATTTCATGTGGATTCTCCGTGCCCCAGAAATACAAATTCTGTTCGTCCACTTAAATGGAAATGGGCTTCGTCGCGTATTATGATTTTGGATACGAAATCATTCTCTTCTTGCAGAAGGTTTAACAGAGCACAGGAGTAAGATGATCTCACTTGACGGTCAGCAGGCTGCAATTGGTAAACAGTTTGCAGTTTGTAAGGGAACATCTTCAGGTCTTTCACCAAAATTCGACGCAACGAACGTCTGATGCTAAACTGTGTGCATCGTTGCTTCGTCGATGCTTGTGGACCATCTCGGATGTCCTCGGCCACAGCATCGATAACCTCGTGCGAACCAGCCTGCACCCAGTTAGCATGAGCCGCTCAGCCAAGCGCTTAATTGTTCGAGCACATGATAATAGGACTGCGTACCAGTCACTGCAGATTAAATAGATATTTGTACACTCTAGGCCTGGCAAAGAGTTTTTGCAAATTCTGCCAAGATGAAAGAAAAATCAGTCCATATTATGTGCCAACTTGACGACTAGTTAAGGTTTTTTTTATATATAAATGGATTCATAGAACCCCGTCGCTTTCAAAATTGTTTAGCGTAGTTAAGAAATTAGAGTTAGAAAGCGTTTATTATGTTGCTTCGCCTGCTACATACTTAAGTGACAGGAAGTTTATGAATTGCTTGGGTTTTTGAAAATGAAGTGGAAGTTTATATGGATATAGATCTTGCAATGATCCTCAAGTTACAGGGTCTTACACCAACGAAGACGATATACATGATGTGAAGGGAAGAATAAATTCAACGTGTGCCAATTGGAACAAATTATACTTCTGGCTTAACCGTTAAAATTTGGACGCGCTTAAAGGCTGGAGGAAGAGCACCTTGAGGTGATTCAGTCTTCTTGGCATGTATGTGTATGTATTTATGTATATGATGCCAATAAATTGATATTGTTATTGTTATATTGTTATTGTTATCTATGAATCATGTAATACAATGTTAGCGATTAAATAAGGAGGCGCTAGCAACTTTGACAAAACCATCTATAGAATACCTGATTATAAAATAACTTGAAATTTACCTCGTAATGTAACATGTATTACGTCTAAACCAAAATTTATCAAAGTAAATGTTATCAATTACGTTAACAGATCTTTGTACTATGCACGCGACTAATGAACGTAAATTTTCACACAGCAACACAATTCGTTTCAGTACTATAAAATACCGAAATCAGTTAACGCTATCAGTAACAAATAGGACCCCTAATTTAATATATTATATGTTCTGCATGGGACCTACCCATCAATTGGAGCTCCCTGTACGGTTTAATTTAATTTAGCAAACGCTCAGAGTAAATAGAAGCTCGGAGCAAGTCACTTTCCGACTCTCGGCTAATCCTTCCCTTAAAGGATTTCAATATTTAATTTTCCTAATTCGTATTTGAACACAGTTAGCGCTACTCGCACGAAGTCGGGAAGGAAACGTTTCCTCTCTTTTTTTCTGTTTGAAGAAGCCGACGACGTCGGAAATAGACGGAGCTTGGAGAGGAAACGGGAATGGAAGGACAGAGCCGATATAAATAGATGAAATAGAAAAGTTCACGGAGAACTCGAAAAAAAAACGGGAAAATGTAAAAGAGCAGAATTATTTAAGTTCCTCGCTATGGCGTTACCATACAATGGGTACAATTTTAAATAACGTGAGGTTGATTAACAGAATAAAACAATGGGGGTAGTTAACATAGACGAAGAGTTTTCTTTGTTGCGATAAGCAAATATAAGTGATAATGAAGCAACTGTAGAAATTTTCATTCCTTATGTCTAGGGATTTTCTATATGTTATTGGCAACGTGAAATTCCCTCCCTTTGAAACAATCGATTTACTTCCAATCTCTAAAAATTCTCATCTCGATATAATTCTCACAATCAGTAATAATCAGGCTTGCAAATTCTGTCCCTCCGCATTAAAGTTTGTTACTCGGAGTATGTCAGTTATTCCATAGTAAATATTCTGATCTAATATATGTTTTCTTCTTTCTGGTAGGTGAAAATCCTTTATGGATACCATAAGTCTGGTTCTAGCGCTTAACGGTGGTGTAGGACTCCCAATCGGAATCTGCAAGGTTGGAATACGCAGTAAAACCACCCTAACTATCCATCCGAGTGCTTCTAGGAAACCGCCCTGGTGGACTTCTACTTCGTGGAAGCACCGAGAACCTTTACTTCTTTGGTTTCCTTTTCAATTCCTTTGTCTCCATAATAGCACGGACCATTTTGCTAATTTCCTGCCAGCTTCCCTTGGACACCAATACAGAGTTTATCAGACTTTTTTTGCCAAGATTTTTATCACTCTATCGTTGGTATGATTTCTCCATCTCTCGCAAACAAAAACTACGTGCACCACCGTATCGGAATCTTCCGAATGGGTACACCTGTCGTCACCACCCTTCTCTATTATCTTCACATAGGATCTGAAATTGCCGAGTGTCGTCAGCACCTGGCTCAGATAGTAGCCGACGCTTCTGTGCCTGCAGTCGATTCAACCTGAATGTCTAGTATAAGCAATTTGGTCCATTGAGCCTTTGTATTATTCTTCCACCGCTCCTGCCACTTCTGTAATATCCGTTTCTTAGATTCCTCTTTCCTTTCATGTTTCAGGATTTTTATCTGCTGCTGGGGCAGAAGATCGATTACTGATATCCCGGCTACGACCTGGAGTGGGCCTTTAGAGCTGTTCAGGCCTCCAACTCTTGGTAACAATCACACCAACTTCCCCATTTTTATCCCCATTATGTGTCTCGAAATTACCCAGATTATCGAAAACAACTCCTAGGTATTCCACCCTGCTTTTAGGTATGTCAACCTTTCCTATCTACATTTAATACCTTCTCTTTTCCGTCTCTTTGTCATGATGAGTGCTTCCGCTGCCTCTGGGGCCAACTGAAGTTCGTTGGCGAAGATCCAATCGGCATGTGTCTTAGATTTTCGTTAGTATTTGTCATTAGTGTACATTTGTTTTCTGCCGTTACCCTTAATGCTAAATTGTCGACAAAACCAATGATAGTTGCTCTACCTTCAAATTCTAGTTTAAATACATCGGTGTAAAGAATATTTCACAACATCGGTCCCAACACGGAACCTTGACTTTTACTTTATATATGTGTCTCTCAGAAGTTTGGACATACCTTCCTTTAAATAATCCGATATAATGTTTATCAGATAGATGTACACCCCATTGCAATCCAGTGTTCTTATAATCAGGCTCCAATTTGCTGCATCCCTACTTCTATGCTTGTTCTATTGCTTATAATACATTCAATCCTATAATGCATTATAGATGATACTGCTGTGAAGTCTTATTGTTACTGGATAAATGCTCCACGATTTACTACCACAAACTATCTTCGAGGGCACTCCGAGTAACAAATTTTTATACGAGCAATGTTTAAAGGGAGCACAATTTCCAGACCTTTTAATGATATAAGATAAAGAAAGCAGAAAGCCCCAAATATCAGAGAATACATCAGTCACACAGAACTACAAAAGAAAAAAAATTACAGGAGAATCGAGAACAACTCAAGATTATAGCACACAAATAAAAACATTTCCATTCAAGAAAAGATGCCAATGGACTCAAACCTAAATATGTAGTACATAGCTCAGCATTCATACCAATACTATGGATCAAAGAATTGGGTGTATGAATAAAAGCTATGAGAATAAAACGTGAGTGAATAATTAGTAGTAGAATAAGAAACGAACACAACAGAGAAAATCTGGGGGCAAGTTTGATATCATAGAAAATCGAAAGGAATCAGCTCAGATGATACGTAGATCTAGGGCTCTTTCACACTATATGAATTTTTGGACGTACTGAATTCGGACGGCGGTAAATCGTTATAAACACACTTTTTTGTGGATCTTCGTACTTTCAAGTTGCGTAACTGTAAATCTCCAGTAATTGTATTGCTTGCATTATGCAGAGCATATGAAAATAAATTACATTGCTAAGTCAATTCTTATTCATCGACGTAGAAAACGACGTAATAGATAGTCATGGGTTCATCATCGTCTCCATAAACGATGTGAATTAGAAGCATTTGAACGAAACAATCTCAAATTAAAAAGTAAGACGATAACCGCCCGTTAGAATGATAATAGCAGTAGGTGACTTAAAAGGGCAGAAGAGTTGATGAAAACAACGTCTATGTTTTTGAATGCATGCGGACAAGGCCCTCAAATAGCCATAACAAATACGAACGTACGCAGTGTGAACACGCTCATAATACTATTAATGCTTTAGAGACGTCCAGATCCCGGACGTCCAAAAATCCGTATAGAGTGGAAGAGGCCTTAGTGAGGATAAGCAACAAGAGATCGGAGGAACAGATATGGGAGGCAGAAAGATAGTTAACAAGAAATAGAAGCATATCTATAAGAACATGATACGACCCCGATGAGTGGGACAGATAGAATAGAAGCGAACAAACTAGCAAAGAACAAAAGGAAATAAAGGAAGCTTACTTTTGGATAAGAAATATGAGAACGGATTATACATACTAAGGGCACTTTCATTCCTTTTCTTTTAATAACTAAGAACTATTCTAAGACACGTTTGATTGTTATAGTACTGTAGATAATCAGTTTTGGGTGGTTCTGTCACCCCTCTGCCAACTTAGGCGGAAAGGTGGATAAGTTAGCAACATTTTTTGAATGGAAACCTGTGTTTTGAAAAATAGGCTAATAAAAATATATTACTCGCATATTCGCCCTTGAGAATTCAAAAAAATTGCAAATAATTTTCAAAGCTTAAGTTTGTGATTTTATCCGACTCACAATTTATCGGACAGTCTAGAAATGGCAAGCTAACATTAAAATTAGTCCATGACAATTTATTGGAAAATTTTAGTGTAAATAAACAGTCCATTTACAACAAACAAACATAATCCAAGCGTTTACCAACATTTAGAATATTCCCAAAAAGTCTAAAACATATATTGTTAAAATATCAAACCAATTATTTCTTCAATTTTCCATAATTGCGTAGAGAATGTGTAACCTTCCCCAGTACGTAACAGACCCATATTACTATTTCAAAAATTCAAGGCGGCAATTATGCATCCTACGACTATTGTTATTATTTTTATTGTGATTACTGTGGAGATCTACGTGAGCAAATATCTGCAAACAAATCTACTAGACAAACTAAAAAGCTTATGTGTAGACCTTGGAGTGAATTTACCATAATTTGCATGTTTATCTCTACGAAAAATTATATATTAATATCCTTGGATGTAGATCTTACAATCGCTGTTGTTAGATTTCCGTTTTCTACCCATTCATATACATATGTTTATATCCCTAGATACTAAGCAGACATAAAGCTGAGCACTTTTTAAGCTGCAACTAGAACATATCTGGAACATCATATACTGAAAATAGACATCTAACAACAGCAATTGTAAGATGTAAAACCAAGGATATTAATGTATAACTTTTCAAAGAGATCGAACATGTAAATTATTGTAAATTCATTCCAAGGTCTATAATCCATACGTTTTTCAATGTTGTGGATTTGTTTGCAGATATTTACTCACGTAGATCTATATAGTAATCACAATAAACCGTTGTATGTGCACAATATTCATAACATTGTTATTAATTATTTTACTGAAAAAATTAAGTTTTTACAAATATTTTTTCTTTGATTTTCAGTTTTCTAGCGACGATATCATACGTTGCGTGTCCTGCTAAATTGTAATGGCATTTTGCAGGAATACATTCTCTAGTTTCTTCTGAGTACCTATCATTTAAGATTTTACAACACATGCATGTACACTTTCGATGGATTGTTCACTTATTTCTGAGCTGTTATTTTCCATTATGTTTTGAAATATTTGGGATAACTAGGTACTAGACTTTAAGAAAAGAGAATCGTTTTCAAATAACTCCTCATAAGGTAAACTAATACACTGAGATCAGGTGATGGATTAATTGTTCTTCGCTCTCTTATCTACTTACCAAGAAAAATATTGCATAGGAAAAATGAGATGCAGCTCCATCACACTAGAACATTTGTGGATTAGACACCCCATCTCGTTGAGCTGATTGTGGTATTATTATTTGAGCATAAAGGTTTACTTTAATCTAAGACGTGCAAGTTCGAAATGGAATTGAAAATATCAGTTCGAGGTGATCTACCAATCCATTCAAAGAGTCATATCGTGCCAAATTTTTAATGGAGGACGTTTTAAACAATTGCAAGAAGTGTGCTACCTTCGTTTTAGATCTTAAAATTATTTCTATTGAAAATAATCATCGGACTTCATGCATTTTATTTTTAAAAAACAGTTTCTATCTTGTGAAAGGTAGACAAGCGACTCACGTTTTGATTACCATTGTACTTGGAAAAAAGCAGATAAAATATACCTGTTAAAACAATGTCAATTAAAAAAGACGAATAAAGAAGTCATATAACCAGAAAGCGGGATATGAAAAAGAAATAACTTTTCTTCAACTTTTAAATAAAGTTATTGTGTTCAAGTGTTCCAAAAAAATCATTTAATAACGAACATAAGTGTAAAAATATTGTGTCTTACCTTATTTATACCGCAAATATCAATATTATATACATGTAGGTATTTGAATTCTATATGCTTATCAAAGAAAGAGAAAATATACTAAGGTATTTCAATAAGTGCTTACTTTTGGTTTATACTACTGACAAAATAAAGAATTAAGTCTCAATGACATAAACATTGAAATACATAATTGTTGCAATCGATGTTGCAATTATTATTACAATAGTGCATATAGCACTATAATTCAAACTACAGTGAAATCTCTCTTGAACGGACGCCAACGGGACCATAAAATATGTTCCTCCAAAGGAGGTGTCCGTTCAAGGGAAAACTGATTATTCTCATGTAAGGCTTTCGGTACCTAGTGAACGTATCTGTTAATAAGAAATGTCCGCCTATAGGAGGTGTCCGTTACAGGAGATTTCACTGTATACCTACTTTGTTAAAGAAATGGTATATTGTATTTGCAGTTTTATTCCGGAGAAAGTGTATCTTCTATTATATTTATGCATAAACCTAAATTAAACATTTCATCAATTATTTTGTTTCCCTTGAAAAGATTGCAATTATCTAGAGAAATACATAATATTTATGTTCTCATCGATTGCACGGGAATGCGATGACCAATCCACGCTATTATCATTAATAGTTTACCCAATACAATAGTCCGGTATAAAAATTATAAGTACTTATCCATATAATTGGAGCTAGTTACTATTTTTTAGTATTTCCGTCTTCCTCACACATGTTCTTACTAATTTCCATAAAATATCTGTATATTATAGTACATGTATATAGATTGTTAATACTATATCAATTTAGATATTAATCAATCTATCTCACATAATAAACTACACTGTGAATAGTTTTTTGCTTGAAAATTAAATCGTATTTGTGTGGGTTAGTCTCATATACATTACAAAAGTCTCGTTAATTCTATTGTACCTACAGATACAATCTATGGGCGAACAATAGATTATAAACTGAATGAAAAGACGTAGTTAGTTTAGGACGAGTTAAATATTAAATGGCTTTAAAAGCTACGAACACCATATAATGTATAGCACCTGAGAACACACTAAAAAAAAGTACTGTAATAATAAAGATTTAGATTATAAATGCTTTAAATAAATAGAACGTTGCCATGAAAGAAAAAATAATGATCTGAGTAAAAATCGAATATTATTAAATTATATATATCGTACAAGATGTAATTCTATCACCATCAGAATTAAATTTATATGATGCAGTTTGAAAGCTTTCCGACGCAAGTTGATTTGGTGTTGCTGTATTTCTAAATTACATTTTTAATCTCTCTTTGATAGTGTAGTCTTTGTTTGCAATATGTGTACTACATAATATAGGACATAACATTCCGTACTAAATAAGTACTCACATGGTCACAACTCATAATTATTATCACTCTATAATATTATATCCGCCTCAATTTATGATAGGTTCTCAGAACAATAATTACCAACTTTCTGAACCCACATAGTTATTTGGCATTTAAAGAGAGAATGTTGTTAAAAAGCGAATTGGAATTCCTTCCCATGTTGCCGTTACGTAATGCAATTTCTCGAGGTAGATATTATGTGAGAATCAAACATGAATGGCGCGTATATAACACTAAATCGAAACAACAAATATTAGCCAATGAAATCTATGTAAAGTTTTGATTGAATATGTGTATGCTTCCTGGAGGCATATCGCTTCTTTTTTATTTTCTAACCAGATTTATGTTAATTATTTTGTTTATTTGTTTAAATATGAAACGTATTAATTAGTAAAATCAGTATTTAAAAAATAATAGAATCAGTTACATTCTTTTACTTAAAAAAAATATGAGGGAGCACAAGTGGCTGTTAATTAATTTAAAACTTAACTAAAAGTACCATAACATTGCTAGGAATCAATGTCTAACAATTTGCTTTAGGAATAAATGATGGTACATAAAACAAAAATTAATAAAACTAGTGACAGCAAGCCTTGTAATTTCCGGTACTATAATATTAAAATACGGCGTAAAAAATTTCTTATAAATAATAATATTTGGACAAACACTGGATATCTGATAACTTATTACTCCCACTGCGCTGATATAATATCAGATACTATATACTTCTAATACCTGATAATACCTATCCTTCTGTGTGTCTACCGAATCATAAAGAATTACAATTATCCAACATGTAATTCTATAACGCTACCATAGCATAATAAAAACATATACAATACACCATGATTTTAAAAAATCCCATTACATAAAACCCATTTCAATATTAATCAATACAATACAATATTATGCAGGAATTTTATAGCATTTTTATATCTAGGTCGTAATATTGTTTATCTAAGTAATTACTGTATTGATTAAACAAGCAAAAATCAATATTCTGTTTTATTTTTATACCATCAGAAACAGTTAGCATACCTAAAATGAATATGCGCTGAGTGCTGCATAATCAAACATGTACAAAACCAGATTGGTGTAACCTGCGGTCATGCATCTGCAAATTATGCTTGTTGAGCATTTTATGATAATATTTTATTTAGCAGATGATTCCAGATTTGTAAATTTTATTGCTTTAAATAGTTGTTCTTTAAAATTAGTACTTATTTTTAGATAATCACGGATCATTGGAAACTCAATAGTTACCGTGGGGTTTTAAATATCCTTACCACCATAATTAAAAATTAAACCGTACAACCTAATATATTTAAACTCATTATTATGTTCAAGTTGAATAAAAATGCCTGAACATATGGAATTCTTATTGAGATTTCAATCTTGTTGAAAAATTAAAAGGAATGGTTAACTATAAATCAGAGTTTATTTGAATAAATTCCTGAATAAAATCCATTTAGCTATTATGTGTTATTCCCAGGTAATAAAATAAAATATATTTTATATTTGGCGATAAATAAAAGTATCAATTTTTTATCAGATACAACATAACAACATAACTGAATTTGTAGAGGTTATCTGATGTCAAGCAGCGAATACAGAGAGTTTGTCTACAGAATTGGAAAAGCGCAATATAGTTTGCATAATGGAAAATAAATATAGTTTCAACTTAAAAAATGAATAACTAATATCAAATTCCCTTTAATGGCTATGCCACCGGTGTTTGGACAAGTACATCACATTTATTTTATATCGTTTAAGTAATTTTTATATTTTTTTTGATTATTGTTCGACCTAAGGTATAGCAATGTCTTTATTAAATTCTTGAATGTTATTATTTTTTCCATTTCTACCAATTGTATAATTTTTTTTTAATGTTTTATTTATTATATGTAGTGGATAATTATTATTTTTAACATACCTTTAACTTTTTCTATATTTTGTTCTAAATTACTTTTTTCTGCAAAGGCAACATAGCTATCTATTAAGTTATAGAACTGTATTTAATTGGTGTTTGTGGTAAAAAAATCCGTATTAGTGCGATATTTGCAAGTAAAAAAAAAAATGTTAAATAATTAAAATATTAGGTTCATTCCAATCTGTATTTCAAAATCTATCCATTACATGTTTCTGCCGTGTTGGTCATCTTCAGGTGACTATATAAATTTAAAATTCACTTATAACAAATGAATTGCATATAACAGAGGTATACTTACATAAGGTCTTTTCAATAAGTATAATTAAAACAAGTCATTAAACTATAAAATTTGCACTGTAGCATTCCCAGAACTTACTAACACATTAAAATTATCGTATGCCAAACGGAACAATAGGAAATAATGTAATAGTATCAAGAACACTTGGAAAACTAACATAAACAACTGTAAAATTTTTATTTTATTTTTATGTATCTGTCTAATATGTATGTGGTAAATACTTTTTTGTTATCGTTTTAAACTGATTGTCTATACTAATGTAAATTTATTTTTATTTTTAAGTCTAAATTATTATTACAAATAATGAGTATAAACTTAGTATTTATGTAAATAAAACAATAGTTCCTGGAATTTCTGGTTTTATTTTGAATATAATGTGACTATCACATTGTCAAATAAATATCTTTTTAACGTTTCGACTAATTAATACAGTCTTCTTCAGAATGCACTAAAATGATATTAACATTAAATATAAAAAACAACAAAAGTAACACGATGATGATACTTACTGAATTTTATAAATTGCACCTTTAATTCTAATATTTTATAACTTCTGAATCTTTTGTCGCGGATGCCTACGCTATTGTCCTACATATTTTTGTTTATTTGTAATTATTAATAATGCTATGAATCAGAAAATATTCAGAATATAAAATCTGGAATATATGTCAAAGTTAATTCTATAATTCTCTATTCTTTTTTAGGGAGGAAATATTTACATGAAAATACAAAATATAGAATTTAAAACATGTAAATTCGGCATATCATCCACTAATCTCGACTAAAGCATTGACAGGTAGTAAGAAGTCCGGCCTGAATACATCCAAGGTGTTTTGTTTCAAAATTAAAGGAGAGCATCCTGTTGAGCAATAAATCACGACGGGGCAAAATGCTGAGTTGGAGCACTAAAGGCAAAAAACTTTTCCGTTTTCGGGACCACCCCATAGTAATTATTTATGCACACTCAGGGTCCCGTGCAGAAAAATTAAATTCGAATGGAAGTTCTAAAGAACTGCCGTAATTTGTTTACCTCAATTTAATGCAACGATCCGTTACGCGGAAATGCCACCGAAATTAAAAGCGTAACTTTCATAAGCTATCCTCGGCATATTATAAGTGCTCTTATAATTCTGTAATAGCTCCGTAATTAAGTTAAAGGCAGCAATACAAAATTGAGTATAGTTCATAGTTTGTTATTTTCTATTCGCTTTCAAATATTTATGTTAATCAGAAAAATTTTATTAATTAAAGTTTCTGATAGTATTGCGTCAATTCAGTTGTGTTAAAGTTGTTTTCTACCTAAAATAGGGCTTAAATTATATTACTGCTTATTCGTTGAAAACAATAAATAGTAACAAAAGATGAATTAGGAATAATTTATATAAATGATGTTTATTATCAACAAATATAATCATAGTAAGTTTTCAAATATCAGAAATTTCACGTAATGTATGTATTGATAGTCAAATACATTTTTTTCTCTCTAACTTTATCAACGACATTTCTATATTCCTTGCATTGTCCCTTCAGTTATCTGAACCACTTTCTGCGTTGAAGAAATTCTTGAGAGTTATTGTTTATTATTCACAAATTATTACCAGGAACACTCTTGTTTCATTCTTTTGAATGAGTTCAATTCAAACTCAGCAGAGTCACTACCGTTTTAGTCCGAAAACCAGAATGTGAATGTTTTCTTTTAACTCCAATCTCTCCGGTTCTATTCAATGAATCATCTTTTTCTTAGTCCATTTTTATACCAAAATGTTTGCCATACATTTCCTGCAAAAATTTAATTCTTTTGTAATTGTTGTCTTCTACAACCCCCGATTTCAAATCCGCTTTATTAAAATCAAGGATTGCCATGCCAAGAACAAGAAAAGGACAATGTTGTCATATCCCGCCTGTACATCTAATTAACAGTAAAAGTAATCGTAGAAGATGCAGATTGGAACCTTATCTGTTTCTTGTATTATCATTTTATGGGTGTAAAAAGAAAAAAAGAAGCATATCCTAGTATGTCTGACGAATACAGAGTGTAACAAAGGTCAACCAACTGCTCCAATGCTTTTCACAAACGAGAAATCAAGTTATATGTGATATACATGTGTGGAAAAATGCATGAGCATGAAGAGTGAAAGGCATGTACTAATAGGCGGGTTACTTCCTCTGTTGCTTATACACTAATGAGAGCACATACTTTGCAAAATTTTGAGGTTTTTTAGTTTTATACAGTGCTTTCAAATATCTATTTATATAATTTGAAGTTATTTATTTCCAATTAAAACGTATCAGTTAACCTTTTTCTTTCTTCAACCATACTAGAATTATAGAATTTAGAAAACAAAAAAAAATGAGCATTGAGATCTGCTACAAGCTGGGGACCTTACCTACTTTACAGAATATTAATTAACGCCAAGAATTCAGTGCTGGAAATCAATGAATTATTTAAAACTTTAATTATAAATGCTAGATTTTTTTCAGAATTAAATATTTAATCAACTTGATTTTTCTTTATACGTATCGCATATCTGCTACGAACAAATCTACATGTTTATAGGTCATACCAGTTATTTTACTACGTATAATAGCAATAAACCGCAAAGAGCACATAAACAAACATATAGTTTATGTATGTAGATATGCAGGTTTTGCTCTAGTTTTTTTTTTTTATCTTTTTTGCTTTGTATTGAAATTGCAATGCCTAAGTTTCTTAGAATATCCATATTTTCTGTTTGAATAAAACAGAATTCAAAGTCCCTAGTGGCAAACGACGTTCCCACGATTTAGGAAGTAGAAAGAAGTAGTATTGCATTATATGTACAATACCTATGTCAATTATTTTTAAACAGTTTGACAATCATTGTAGAAAAAAATCATAAAGGAGAATATTTCTCGCTGTGTGTTTGCAAATTTTATTTAATTATATTTATTTTGAACTTTTACATTTTGAAACTATGAAACCTGAACATTTTTATTGAATATGGAAACTAATTGATATTATAGCAAAAACTGATTAATATGAGGTATCTAGATTTAAATTTACCTTATAAAAATATAAAGGAAAAAATGAAAAAACTTGAAAAAAAAATCTTATAAAGTAAAATTGTGTAACTATGCGTTGTTAATTCCAAACGTGTTTACCTGTTGCAAAAATATATGTTATATAAATATATAAAATGTTGATAAATATGTTGAACTTGTATTGGCTGCATAATCAAATTTATCAAACAAATGTTGCCTTCAATTTTTTCTGTACATGTTACCGTTAGCGAGAGTCAAAAATTCATCTACTCAGTGTTTTGCCACAGAAAAAAATGTGTAGTACATACCTATATGTGATTTACACGTGCCTAAAGTTTCATAACTTTTTCATTTTCCATGTTCTTTCCTTGTAAGTTGGCGGAAAAATTAATTGATTACAACGAACTCAACTAGGAGCAGATTGTACGTATTAATTTGCAAAATAAAGTTTGGGTTGGAAGGCTACCTTATCTAATCTGTTAGCAATTTTATCACACATACATGTATGTTTATATTGTATTGTACGAGAGTTGAGGCATAGAAGCCTCTGCTCACCGCAACCGATATACTCTATTATGAAAAACCCGGATCTAGATTTACCAGTCAACAACCCTCGTGCTTAATGCAAATCTGAGCATTTTCTTTGGTGTTGCCATTTTGATTACTTCAAGAGATATTGTCTCCTGTTCGTAATGTAGCGATTTTTCCAGGCCAGACTTTTGCAGCAGCGAACTATGTGCTCCGTAATTCCGATTACGGATTTGCAAAACCGACACACATCAGTCTCGGCTTTACCTATACTTTTGTGCAGTAAGTAGCCTTAGGTTCAGTCTGCCAGATCCAAATAACTCTTTGTTAGTATTTAGCAAAGAATTGACCAGCCTTTTAGCTACGAGTTGTAGGGAAGTTTGCTTCCAGAGCAATATTACTTCCTTATCGCCCCACTGTTGGAGTTTCGGAAACAACCAGAGCGGGTTCCGGTCCATAAAGATCACTTTATGGACATATATATGGCACCCCTAGTTTGACCAGTAGATTAGTCATCTCGTTGCTTTTAATGTGAGAATATGGCATGCATACTAGTGTGACTTTACTTGTCATAGCCAGCTGCACACCGTTATTTAAGCACTCCTATACCAGTCTAATTTCAAACTTATTTGCTATTAGAACATTCAGTGTCACGTGGTTATCAGTGCTTAGATAGATGTGAGCTCCTTTGTTCTCTTTCTTGAGGTTTTCTTGGGCACAAACTTCTAGGGCATGTATTTCTGCCTGAAAGATTGCCCTAAAGCTATTGAGAGACCGCAGTTCGGCCCGATAACCCTGTCTGCTGCTCCTCGATCTATCTTGGATCCGTCTGTGTGTCAAACCAAGGATTCTCTTTGAAATTATGACCCCATGCATTCTTTTCGACTTGGAATCAGTACTTTGAATGGTTGCCTAAAGCTTAGTTTGATGGGCATAATGTCCGTTAGCATCTCTAGTGACCTTATTTCTTTTAGGTCGTGCAAGGTATAAGGTGTTTAAAGTTGCGTGTCAACTTTGGCCTATAAGTACTGAGGACCGCCATCCTCCTAACATGCAGATGAAGAGGTGTGATATCTAGTATCATATCCACAGATGCGGTTAGACAGATGCGCATTGCTCCTGTAATTACCAAGCACTAAACTGATGATTTAGTTCTACTGTTGATGAAGGTAGCCTAATGATGGTTCCTAATGAAACGTGCGTCTAGTGTAGTGAACTTTTTTGGTAAGGTGCTTGGAAACTATGTTGTTTCTCCACAAAAGTTTTAAGAAATGGGATGTTTAGGATTTAGTTTTCATAAATATGCAGCACACAAAAAACATAAAATAATTTTTCTATTCCTGAAGTTTGTATAAGAAAATCACATGACTATTGCAAAAAGTCCAAATTTGCCTGAAATTATATGTAAATCTTTATTAGTTATGTTTAATTATGTAATATACACGCTCTACAATTAAAATAAATAACCGTTTTAATGAAATGTACTTTATTTTCAAAGAAGCATTTTGTTGTACAAACTTGTGAAACACCTCTTCTAACATAAACGATAAAACGTTTGGTTTCAATCCCAGTTGATAAACACAATACGCAAAATGTATATTTTCTAAAATAAAACATTCTAATTCCACTATTTTCAGTCAATGTATCGTAACCATAAACCTCTTGAAACTATTTGCACATTTTAAATTATTAAGAAATTAGAAAGGAACGGCATATGCACGTACTCAATCTACTTACATCTTAATAAAAATTTAAACTCGAAGAACAGACATTCTTAGATTTGTAATTGATTATTACGCCTGGTATTATCCAGAGACGGTGAACAGCAGCCGCAGCAACACAGAATAGTAAACAGCATCAGCATCAAGAAAACGAGGTCATCCGATGTAGAAGGGAATGATGTTGCATAAACACTAACTTACTTCATAGATTTGCGGTCGAGAGTGTATTTGTGCTGGAGCGGTAACAGTACTTGCGATGCATTTTACCAAGTCCTTAATAAATTTCATGGTGCATTCAGACACGCATGATGCCCGTGTGTAATGATTTTTAATTAAGAACGATAGAGTTTTTCACCTCGTATAGATAATTAGCGATATGATGTGTGATTTTTTTTTTTTCCTGTAGAACCGTTATTGATTTATATTTAGTTCCAATTATTTGTAACTTATGGCAATATTACCGAATTACACTCCGCAAAAAAAGTATCGCATAAACTAAAAAAGGGCATTTATGAACCAAGATATTTTTATACGTTCACAAAAAGTTTGCCTCGTGTATGTGAACTATAAAAACACTAACAAAATAATGGAACTTAGCGTTTTTACTTTTTTTTCCTAAAAGAACACAATTAGAAAAATGCATATGTGTAAGGTTTGTTCAGTTGTTTATTGAAAGTCTTCCTATACGGACAAATTTTAAAGTGCGAAGTCAGAGTTCTGTACCAACGCTGTTAAAACTAAAATGAGCAATTTAACTTCAGAACAAGTGGCTGCTATAGTTGCTTTAATCGAAGATGGACGATCTCAAGCATACGTTGCTAATTTGATGAACATCAATCAGTCAAGTGTTTCTAGAGCCGTAGCCAGGTATAGGGAAACAGGCATTTACAGTAGAAGACCTGTACCAGGTCGTCCAAGATGTTCTACTCGCCAAGATGACCGCTACTTACTACTACAAGCATTGCGTCGAAGACATGTAACTGAGAGACAATTGCAGAACGACTTGGCTAGAGTCAGAAATACTCGTGTGAGTACTCAAACTATTCGGAATAGGTTACGACAGAGTGGATTAAGAGCTAGAGTAGCTGTAACAGCCCCTCGTCTCACTAGGAACCACCGAGTGGCTCGCTTAAGGTTTGCCAGAGAACATGTAAATTGGAACATTAATGACTGGGCCAATATACTCTTCACAGATGAGTCAAGATTTGGTCTTTACACCTCAGATAGGCGTTTCTCAGTGTACAGACGAGACGGTGAGCGCTATTCGCAGTGTAATATCAGACCTAGACCTAATTTCGCTGGTGGCTCTATTATGGTTTGGGGAGGCATCTGTTTAACAGGTCGTACAGAGTTAGTACCAGTAGACAGAGGTACACTGACTGCCCACAGGTATATAACGGACGTTTTAGAAGAACATGTAGTACCATATGCGCCAATTATAGGAAACGAATTCATGTTAATGCACGATAATGCACGATAATGCACGACCGCATGTTGCAATAATCGTCCAGGAATACCTTAACGATGTTGGTATTCCAGTTTTAGATTGGCCTGCGGTAAGTCCGGACATGAACCCTATCGAGCACGTGTGGGACCTCCTTCACAGACGGATACGAACCCAAAATATTGCCCCAGCGGACCTGCATGAACTAGCAAATGCTCTCCGTGACGAGTGGGAGAATTTGGATCAGGCTTATATACGGAGGTTAATCGAATCTCTGCCAAACCGTATGCGAGCGGTCATAAGAGCCAGAGGTGGCAATACTCAGTATTAAAAGCTACTGTTATGACATTTTTCTTTCCAAAATTATAATTTCTTGTTTTAATAAAAATCTCAAGTATGAGTTCTTGTTTTTATTTGGCCTGTATTTTATTTAAACAATCATAGAAATTATATCTTAGAGCGCATTAAAGTATATTTACAACTTTATGCTACAAACAAAGATTATGCGATACTTTTATGATTCAAAACTAAATTATGCGATACTTCTTTGGCGGAGTGTATTATTAAGTAACAGGGACCACGTTACTGGAGTAAAAGCACGTAGTATAAGTACTTGCTTCGCGGATTGCCAAAAAGATCAATTTATCGGTTAAATACGCTACCGAAAATTTTATTTTTGTACTACAACCGCCATTGCTAGTTTTGATTGAAATAAAAAGACGAAGACAGAATACAGTTACTTTCGTCTTCATTTAATAATTAACAAAAAAATCGTTTGAATTAAGTAACATAGTAACATTAAATGTATCCCTATTGTTCGTTTCTTTTCTTCCGTGCATGAACTACTAAGATTAAGAAGGAAGTTACGTAAGTCGCGGTATTCCGAATTATAGACAATTACGTAAAGACTGAGATATTCTAATCGCCGCTATTATACATAGTGTTTTTATACCTGTTTGCCGCCTGTTACATAAAAGGAGACATTCGAAATGCAAATTTTGAGTGCGATAAAATCATCTGATTAGTAAGAGAAAGGTTTGAATTCGTATTTTTGTACGTTGAGTCGCGATGTAATCCGGAAGTTATACCAAATTTTTATTTGAGGCTAAGCAAATCTGGTAAAGCTAAAGTTCATCCAATAAATATGTATTTTTATAAGGATTTTATAGCTTTCTAGCACCGCAGCTAAACTGAACATTCACCTAAATGAATTTTTCTAATTGGATGTTGCAATAAAGCTAAAACAAACGACAACGCAGTGCTGATATGAATATCTACAGCACTTAGATAATAACGCACTAGTGGGACGCTTGCCGGAACGTAATATGGGCGATTAATGTGCAAATTAGAAAAAGTACTGTAAAAAACGTGTGCCCCAATAACTTGTAATGCTCGTACAGTGAATCTCTCGCCGCAATGCGGCTCTAGATTCAAACTTGTACTCGCATTACATAAGCGTCATTGTGACACTTGTGTTTTAAAATACTATTAACACATGATATGAATGTACAGGAACATACTGCTTACTATAAATATGTATTACACGATATAAAAGAGGTTCTAATTAGAAATTCCAAAATCTATTACGATTACAAATTTATTCACACTTTACAATAAACAAATGAAAATTTATAAATCATAATTTTAGTATTTCTTTATAAAACAATAAAAAAGAACTAAAAGCATTATACCTGCAAACACAAAAAGTAGTACTTAAAAGTACGATTCTATTTAGAATTCACATCTATTGGTGACACCTATTTGGTGTTTTTTATAGGAAGGAAATTTATTAAATAATAAAAAAATTGTATTCTTCAAAAAAAAAAAACAGTAAAAGCCATGTATTAGTTAACCATAAACCTTAAACTATTTTAAGAACTGTTGAAGTCTATCCAGAAAACTAGTCCATTGGCTTTTTATGACGATACTGCGTCCAATAAGGTGATAAAATGGTGACAGACCATGCAACAAGGCGGTGCCACATCAAACCTTATATTCATGCGAAGAATAGCAAACAGATCAGGAAAGTAAAGTCTTCTGTTCCTTATTGGGCCTAAAGCCCATTGGTATCAGCAACTTATCTGAACCTTTCTATGCGCTTTAGGAACATTGCCATACACTCACATCTGTACGGAGAAAAAGCTGCTGGTAACGGTCACTTTCAACGATAAAAGCATGCCACTTACGCTTTATATATGGATACCAGGGCACTCGTTCATTTAGAGAAACGGGAAAGCATATGCAAAGAGAATGTTGCAGAGTCCTACTATTAGCATGGTACCAATAATGTCTAAATAACAAATCAGTTTATAAACAAAGCAAACAATGCCTCAATACTGGTCAAATTCCGCGGTTTGGGATATGCATAATATCATTATTGGATTCAAGGAATTACTTGACTGTAAAAGTCTATCTAAGTCTAAAATTGTTGCAAAACCACTGCAGACTCATTGTCAGAAAGAACCCAAACAAATTCGCATTTATTGATGAGAGTGTATGCCGCCAATATTTTTCAATACTACTTTTAATGACACAATGGTGGTTTTTAAAATGACCTTGAAAAAGTGTTGACATTAATTTTTGTTTCAAATGTCACTGTAGCATATTTGCTTCATTTCTGGAGAAGTCTAGCAATTTTCTACAAAACAGTTAATAAATATTGATATCTTACATAAGATTTCTTTTTGAAAAAAATAAAATAAAAGGTGTGTGTTACCTCAAGATGTATTGCGTACTTCATATTTAATTTAATTTAAACTATCAGCACATTTACAATAATTTAAAATTGTAGAGGCGGCAAATATTTCTTTGCCTAAAATAAAGGCAGTGCTGGATATTGTTTCGGTCCTTGGAAGATCTTTCTTTTACGCAATGACAGTAGAACAAGTGTTTTAAGTAATAAAACAGCTTTTTTTTTTTAGTTACATTTTGAATTTTACTTTAACTTCCGTTCACACCCAGCACTGATGGGTCGGCTAGATTTAAGTAGCCCGTGGCAGCATTTACTGTAAATATATCTCTGCTTCTAACATAATTCTGCCGTTTCGACAATTACATTTCAAATTTTAATTTATAAGGATTGAAACCGATTATGTATGATGATTTGTTTTGGTGACAGGGCCTGTTAAGTCAATTTCTGCGAGTAAAATTTTGCCAGAAATGAATGCTAGCTTAGGAGCAGCAATTCTTTGACTAATGAAAATGACTAAATCTTGTATTGTTGTTATTTGATGAGAACTTTACTTGACAGCGTTATCTTTAAATGGTGTTAAAGTCTACAATAAGTATTATAGTGTGCAAAATTCTGAGTTATCCATTCAAATTTAATTTGATTCACGTGTTATGGAAAAACGAATTCAATCAAATCATGATTATCAGGAAAACAATGCAAATGCGTGAAAACAAGCCGAATTTATTTATTTAACGTTTGTAATTTTGTCTTCTGATGAAACTACTTTTACTGTCAAGTCGACTGTCAGTATACAAAACCGATACTACTTCACGATTTTTACTAAATAAGCTTTTTGCATATTGATATCTTTCTAAAACTGATCATATGCATGGGTATGAATTTTAATAATTATAGTGCCTATAAAAAATTAAACAGAAATGCCATTTCAAGGAAAAAAAAGTAAATGTTGTCAAAGTTTTCAACCTACAAGATACCCTTTTTAAAAAATTAATTGACATGTTTTTTGATTTCCCTCAAAAAGAATAATTATTTAAGTATTTTAAGTATTTCCAGTTTTTCGAACACACCGTATATTTTATATGGAAATAGTATTTCTGTACAACAGTTTGGTTCTACTCTCTCAAAAGTAGCTGCTATTTAGAGACGTTACGAGCGAATAAATAAATAAATTTAGTTTTTCAACTTAACCATCAACTCTTAGCCACTTTTCTTAACCATAAATTATTTATATTTGAATAGGGTATCTCGAAAAGTTTTTAATATTGATACACTTCCAAGGACGCCCGCTGCAATTTAATCATGTTTTTATATAGGTACATACCTTTGGAGATGCCAACCTATTGTAACTGATCATCACTCTGTATATAACATGCATTTCAATTTATTATACTTTCTTACGGGTACATGAATAAAATTGGAGTACGAATGTTAAAAGCAAAAACACTTTTAAAACTCGTTTTAAAGTTCATATCGGAAATGGAACCCTATTAACTATAACATACCGGTAAAAGAAGACGCTCTCCGTAGACGATATATTGCGAGATAAGAAGAGAAAAACACGCACGACTGTCACAGGAAGTTCACAAAAGTATTTCGCAAAATCGCGGAAGTTCTCTCTGTGCCGTGTCGGAGATCGCGCGCGCGACCCAGAAATATAGGTAACGTCAGCAGGACAGCAACGATTGCAGGCTCCGAAGATACAAGAACGAAGTCCGCGATAGACTGAGTGATCGCACGAACGCGTTGGTTTTCCGGAGCGATGGCGCGACTTTCTAATCCGTACCCGCCCAAAGTACGCGCGCATTGCGGTAGCGCGAGCTTAGTGTGCTGCCCGACGCTTCTCTTTCGCATATCAAGTTTTAACAAACGCCAAGTGGTATTTCTTTTTTATCTTTGTGTCTTGTTTGTTTTTAATTTAATTTAATTGCACACCATACAATCTAATTCCCAAAAATTAATGGATGTGGTGCTCCAACGTAAGAACTTTTCCCCAAGTTACACCGCATAAAGCAAATGATGTAGCGCTTGATGGGAAGAACACCAGTTGGGTGCAACGGAGGCGAGCTTCTTTGTTATATTTATATGCACAGAAGACTTATACGTGCAGCTTTTCTAACGAACACAACATGATTTAGCACATCCATAAAACTTTGCAATTCCACGATGCCCAAATGTAGACACTTAAAATTTTACGTCGTATATGGCTGTATTAATATAAATTTCTTATTACTTTCAAACAAAATTATGAACTAACTTATGCATACACAGGTATGTTCGTATAAAATAACATAAACAATACAAAGTTAAATCAGTAAACAAACACTTTGTATCCCATATTACAGTTAATCAGGCATTTGGGTAGAATTACTCAAGAAGCAGTGGCAGCAATAACACTCGTTATATGCTTATATGGGAAGAAATGGAGACTGAAACTAGACATGTTGAATTGGATAATGGTAAATACGTCATCGTTGGATGATGTATACAGCTCTCGTATGGTGGACAAAAACGTATCGAGAGAACGCCATTCGGCAACTGAGCAAGAAACAAAGACTTTTGGACTTGCCACCGCTGCACCTGGTCATGTAGGGGAGGCAAAGATGGGGTATACAGGCTGCAACACTGAATGACCCCGAAAGGGGTTGAACAAGACAGATGTCCATAACCAAGCATGTGGGAGCAGAGGTTTTGGAAATTCGAACCTACTACAAGCCGGTAAAGCTTAGGTGGTAGTCTCTTCACGATGTCTATACCAGACAGGCGGGAGAAAGCTAAGATACGCTGTTGAAAATAAAAAGCAAGACTTGTACATGAACGGATCTAAGACGGCTGATGGTGTCGGTGGAGGGATATGCTCTCAGAAAGTGGGCCACACTTATGCATTGGATGAATATGCCTCTGTGTTTCAGGCAGAGGTGTGTGCAAACGACACTAAAGGCATTACGAGACCGGAAGGTGTCGTCCAGGCTAGTAATGGAGTGCCTCGTTGAATTAATGAAACTTTCAAACAGGAACAAGTTCCCCTTGACCTGGATACCGGGTCATCAAGGGATCGAAGGCAACGAAAGGGCTGACAAACTCGCAAAGAGAAAGTCAGAGATGAAAATGTACGACCCAGAACCTCTCTTCAGGATTACAAAAACAAATGGCCCGGAAACACATAGGCGACGGAGTTCAAATTAAGCAAAAATACTACTAGAGAACCTTACCCGATATAACACATGGTAAAACGTTTATGGGGAAGTCATGCAGGAAAAGAGCTGGAGAACTGCTGTAGCTCAACAGGAAACGGCTGTGCATTATTACGGGCCCAATGATCATACATGCTGCGGTGAGGGAAGATTTGCGCAAATTTGGAGTGCTTGGCGGGCATCCAAAATGTAGACTCTGGGAGATAGAACCAATCATGCGACTGAGAGGCACCAGATCGCAGAAGGCAAAGCTTATTTGGGAGACCGGAAGGAGACTCAGATGCATACTTTACCTACTCAATGAGGTACCTGTACAGATTAATGGAGGTAACCACCATGTTATAGTGAGCGACTTAAACACAGAGACGTGGTACAATAACCTGAAGGTTGGAGTGCCTTATCCGTGACCATGAATCGGACGGATCTGGTTTAAAGGATAGGAAAAAAAATCGGCAATACCTGGTTTCAACAGTGCCCGTAATTTGTTTTCAAAAATATATCAAACAATAGAATTTGACATATGGGTAGGCAGCTAGCGATTCTTCGATACCAATACAGCATGGCTATTTTAGTGCTGATACTAAATACCTTTGACATGGACATTTTTCTATAGATACCTTACTAGTAACTAAGGCGGTTGCTGGGTACCCGGGTACTAGAAATTTGCTAGCAACAGTTCTACCCAGTTTCTCGGGTACCGCATCTAATCCATATTTCATATCCAATATTCACTACTTGTACGCGTTTCCGGTTTTTTCTTAATGTTTTTGTGTCGCTTACATCTATTTGTCAAAATTTAAAATCTTTAACTTAAAATCTATAACTTTTCATGTCTCGACACATTTAATTCAACATAGTTTCACTTGGTTTTCAATATATTTTTTTCTTTTTCTTTTAAGTCATTAATTTTACAATGTAAGATCTAATTGTCTTTCTTTTGCGCTGCATTTATTTTAGTACTTAATATTGTAAAACCCTTTTTAGTTCTGATGATGCTATTAAATTGTAGCGCAATAGTTATAACCGTCTCTTTATTTTTGTTCCTGTTCACTACGTAGTACTTCTTCCACAATGTTTATTAAAGTTTGTAATTCTTATTAAAATACATTAGTAATAAAATTCATTAAATATCATAATATATTTACCACACTAATCATCTCAAAATAACCTTTTTCAATAATTGCAGAGAGTTATGCAAACAAGTCGAAATACTGGAAATGCTAGGAAAGAATATCCCAAAATGCATGGGAGCAAACAGGAACGATTAGCAACGCTTCCCTGCTATATCCCTGACCTGCAATTAATAGTTGTTGCTCATGCAAATAAAATCTGTTCCAATTAATACATTCACTCATATATTTATAAGCATTTGTAAGTACCAAATGCAAATAAACAAATATTTATAGTATTAATTAACTAAACAACTAGCTGGATCGAATTTAAAGGAAAATGTATTTGGCGACGAGGTAACTACTTTAAAGAACTTCAATTAGCAGCGCGCGTTAACTATTGAAATCGACAACGTTTCACTACTAATTAACTTAGGATGTAGAGAGTCTAAAACATTACAATTTCAATTCAGCTTTCCTAAAAGCAAAGGGCTTCAATATCTATCGAAAGGTATGAATTTAATATTCCTCCACACGTTTTTAATCAAATACAATTACAGATACAAAGTACCAATGCAAAAAATTTATATTCCACAAATAAAAATACTACCTACATTCTCAGCGCAGTGATTCTCTTTACACTAAGACATAATATTTTAAGCACATTTCATTGAAAAAAAAAAGAAATTTCTAGTGGCAGAAATTATTCTATGAGGTTAAATATGTTGGTTCGAATTAAAGAATACCTTCCGTCACTGTATTCAAGCCGTCCAAATACTCTTCAAAACAGTAATGACGCAAACATAGATTTGTCAACGCCTTATCTATTCAATTAAAATTTATTATCACTCTTTCAAGCAATTCTGCGAGCAAACCTGATGTCATTAGATGTTAAACAAAAGTGTTGGGGGAAAGTCTCCAAACACCGAAAATACCAATCCAACTAAGCGGGAGATTGACTGATATGGATTAAAATAGATCCGCATTATATTAAAAAGCAATAATGCCAGCACACAGTCTACTCCCCTCTATTGAAACTTAATCTGTATTCTAACAGTGATCGTGATCCCAAAGTAATTCTTAACGTGCGTAGGTAGGAAATCTCAAGTAAGTTGAAATTTACAAATTTAGACGACAAACTAATCACTGTTACAATAAATGTAAGAGCAAGAATAGCTACTTATTTGAAAATGCATATTACTTCAATTACTAAAGTAATTAAACTCTAAAACATTTTTATAATGATTGTGAATATACGATATATGATGCCAAACTTCACCTAAAAATTTGTGAAACCGTGCGACCTTTAACAATATCTTCAACTAAATAATAAAATAATAGTCTCCTGAATACCTAGTACCATATATAAAATATTTCATACAGTCATTTCCTCACTACATGGTACCAACTTCATTTTCGTATATTAACCCCAAAGAGTTTATTATTTTCACTTAACAATTGCGTTCAACTTGCTCTTCCTGGGAAATTATTGTATGTTGATAGCTTAAAAGCAAGACCGGGCTACGCTAATGTCATTAAACTATAACAGCTTGCTCATATACTTACCTTTCATAAACAATAAATTCACTCTAATACATATTTCACTTAAACAATTATAACGGGATACCCTAGCATACGTCTGTTTTCGAATACATGATTTGTGAACGTAAGGTTCACCATTATGCAAAGTGACGGACGCATGTTTATCTATTAAATAAACTTAGTTAATCCCGTATTATGCTACGCGCAAGTGTTTACATTTGTAATAATAACAGATGAACCCTTCTTCCCCGTGTAAGAAGCAAACCGGTTCAGAAATTACTTTAGATTGCTACCGGTTCACCTAACTCACAGGGGATATTTACATATATATAAATTGCAAATTCGTTAAAGATGGATCTGGTTCACGCAATTCGATTAAACTAAAGTTAACTCTCAATTAGAAATTATTCCGCAAATTATGTTCGTCGTAATGCCCTTCATATTATCCGAAAAATATCTAATAAGAGTTAATATGTAAATATATTGCTATATTATTTTTGGAACAGGTTTAGTCATCAAACTGTGTACAGGCTTTCATGGCCTATAGCAAATGAAGAAACAGATTTCGAGCGGTTATGGTCTAAAAAAACTTAATAACTGAACGGTCAGATATACGCCACGTTACAAACCAGTGTTGTAGGTTGGCTATTCAGAATGAGGGTGAATATCATCGTCAGCAACGTGTGTCGTTGGTGGTTAATCGACCACACGCCGAGTTCTGATCACAAGCTGTGCGCTGAGGTCCGGGTACCAAATTTTATTAATAAGCCTGTTGTAAAAGTGTCGCTATTTTCTCCTATAGCCAGGCAAAAGCAATTAGTTCAACAAGACTCCAAGCTGGTTTGAGACTGCGTATTAGTAATTCGTTGGAGCTGATCTTTCCTTCGGCATTTCCAAATCGCAAATTAAAAAGTCCATCAAGAATAAATGGATACAGAACAAGTCCAATAAATGGTGGCAAGAATCACCAGGTCAAAGAGAGGCAAAAGAGTTCTTGAGGGAACAGAGATCTGAGTTTACTAAAAAAAAAAGAAAATAAATATATACTATAGCTCAAGTACGATCTCAGTATTACTAATAAATGAATGTAAAAGCATCTGTAAACGCATTGTCGTTGCAGGTGGCCTAGCTGTAAATTTTCTCCTACAGAGAAAAGGCTTTATTTAATCACACAGGGGACGTAGGAAGATGCGGTTCGCAGTGAACTGTGTTCCTTACAAACACTTAATATACCAGTCAATATTCAATGAAATGTAGTGTGATTGTTTGTTATCGTTAAGTGATGTATTCCTATAAGGTATAGCAAAAAAAAAACAAATATAAATACAACCAACAAATACCAACGAACAAGTGACAAAGAAATAGTCCTTTAACATAAGATCTCAGGTGAGTAAGTTCATTTACTATATAAATACACAATTAAAAGTATTCCTTTTATCCCTGTTTAAACTAAGAAATCACTTCAATCGTTTCAAATTATGTTAAGTAATTTAAATTTCCTACCAAACTCTTAACGAATGGCTTTTCATAAGTCAATGCGCCAACGCATGAAAATTAAAAACTAATGATAAAAACAATACTTGCGATTCAAAAATGATAGTAAACAAATTTCCATTAAATTTTATAGATAAATGTTTCGAAAAAATACCGTACTTCTCAGAAGATCGAAAGAAAAGACAGTTCTCTTTTATTTTCAGCAACCACCCATTACCAAGGAAAACTCTCCCGGGCAACCCCACATAGGAAAAAGGAAAAGTCGTTGCCGCAGATACGCATGGATTCAAAAGATTGTGAACGACGAGCACCAGTTTGAAAAATACAATTGTCATATGCGCGGTTATATTTACTGAAATCTATACGACCAAGTAAGTTGCTAGTCAGAATTTTACAAAAATACAATACAATGATACAGTAAAATAAAGCATTTAGAAAATAACATAGCAATATATATGTGGACAAGGAAGCATGCACATAAACTAACAATAAGCGAGACAAATCAAAGAAAATTTGAGAAAGTTGTTCTTTACAATTGTTGTATAAGTAGATAAAATTTTGTAATAAAGTTATTGAATTTAGGATCAGATATTAATTTAGCAATGCTCTAGGTATAAGCACCGGTTTTTATTTTTTTGTGCGAGATTGGTTATCGATTAAAAGCAAGAGATGTCAAATTTGTAAACATTAGTTTAGATCACTCTGCTTTTTACACATTTTAACATTATCTGAAAAGTGATCACACGTAACATTTACACAGGCAGAATATCTTAACAAAATTCGTTTTGCATCAACAGACAATCACCGCTTCCTGCGAAGTACGACGAACGCAATTAAAAACTAAGCCAATCACGTTAGCACACGTCAATTTCTATTATCGCAGTAAGCAATGATTACCTGTATCCAAAATAAAAAAAAATTCTTCTTTTTTGTTACATCTATTTCCAAATTCCACTTCAGATAGCACCGTTCCATTCAGGCAGTTCCATCAGTGCAACGGCGGAACGAAATCTTTCTGGAAACTTTTTAAGTCGCGAACAAACAGTACGTAAACGACTTCATATTTTAAAACCCAGACATACACAACTTTATCGCATATTGATTCGCTGCAGTATGATGCCCGAAAAGATAAAACAAAACGTAAATAAAAACTGTATTGCGAGGGTAGCGGTTGCTAAAGATGTTGTTTACATTCACGGCGCATAGGAATTTTGAGTATCCTGCCTGAGGTCCTGCACACGCGATTTTAAACTATTTTACATGCAAACATGCAGTGCAATGCGAATTAACTACTGCCAGCTAATACCATTCAAGTTTAGAGGAAATTTTATTATTTATCTAACGCTTGAGTGGGAGCTTAAAATCATTAATCATTTTAGGCAACTTTCGTGATTACATTGGCTTGTACATACATAGGTACACGCTGAAATACTTAAGTTAAATATGAGTAAACTTTCCTTTCAGTAATTGTATTGAAAACTTACCATTGGCTTATAAGCCCATTGGTAATGAAAACTAAATTCTGCACGAATGCTTGGCAAAATAAACATACATTTGTAAATATATCACTAATGAGTTTCCCCAAATGTTATTATCTTATTATAGTTAATGTACATACAGGTATAAATATGAGATAAGTTCGTTGGTAAAAGTTAAATGTAACGAATTTGCTAGTAGCAGATGGGCTCTAGTCCCACAAGATATTGTTGAATTTATTTCTATGGGAAAGCAACGTTATTTTGTAGTGAGATAAGTTTGTTTACTTCGCCAATTGTGCAGAATGTATTTATCTCAATAAAATAACGTCATTATTACAACACAACCTTATAGAAAAAGAGTTAAAAAATATTATTATTATGCATTTACAAATACATACTTCCTAAGATATATTTGTTCAGATTACTGGGAAGAGTGGATTGCGAATATTAACTTGGTGGTACATAACACTGGAGGAGGACCGACTTTTCTGAGGAGAAATACAGAATCCTTTATAGACATCACCTTATCCACACAGAGGATAGCAAGGTAAATCGAAAGCTCGAGACTCATATAGGAAGAACGCTTGACAGAACACCAATATACTTACTATGAAATAAGAACTACTAAGCCGAGTAAAAGGACGCAAGATAAAAAGACATTTGTAACTAACTGGGATGCGTACAGTGCTAATCTCTACTTTAGGCTATCTCTACTTTAAATATCACGGTAGAATAGACAAATGGGGTAAGAAAGTGCCATACTGGTGGAATCAGGAGATGCAGCAGAAGAGAGAAGAGTGTGTCACTGTAAGGAGGCAATGCACCAAAAAGGGGAGACAGGAGAAGGCAAAGCTAAACGTAAGATACAAGTAAAAAAAGAGAGAGCTGAAGACACTAATAAGAAAATCCAAGAGAGAGCACTGGAAGAAACTTTGCGATGAGCTAAATCAAGATGTATAGGATCAAGGGTATAAAATTGCTATTAAAGGAATAAAGAATCAAACCCCGTATGAAACAAGTGAGGGACAAAAGGAAAAGAATTGTAAGAGAACTCTTCCCGTACCCCAATACCGAGCAGGCAGACTTTAAAAGGAAAAAGAGGAACGAGCCCCACCCTTTATAGATGTCGAACGCCAACAAGATTTGAATAAAATGGAAAATGGAAAAGCACCAGGGCTGGACAAAATTTCAAAGAGGGCAAGGCAAATGGAAAATGGCTTTTAGGAGTCTTCAATAAACTTCTAAAGACCCAAAGTTTCCCAAGGGAGTGGAACGTAGCTAAAGTCATATTGGTGCCTAAAGAGAGCAAGCCAGGGAAGGCGAAGGTATACATACCATTATGCCTACTGAATACACTCAGTAAGGTATATGAAGAACTGACAAGACGGAGCCTAGGGAACCAAATATGTAGAAGAGAAGGGAGATTTAGCAGAGCACCAATATGGCTTTTGTAAAGGAAGATCAACTATCCATGCGGATAACTAAAAATGTTATTGAAAACCATGGCAATAGATGGAACGCACTAGTAACCCTAGATGTGCAAAATACATTTAACACGGGCAACCGGAACATAATACTTCAAAAACTGGAGGAAAGAAAAATATCAGACTATCTGATAAATGTCGTCTCTGACTACCTTAGGGACGGGTACATACAAATTAGCACCATATAGAAAGTAAAGGTAAAAGTGTGGGTGCCGCAGGGTTCGGTGTTGGGCCCAGTCCTCTGGAACGTTTACTGGAACGTTGTACTCCAACTTAAATTACAAGGACGAGCAAAAACTATCGCATTTGCTGACGACTTAGCACGCATAGTCACGGTTGAAAGTAAACATCATCTACTATTAAATACAAATGAGAACTTAGGTAGGATCAACAAATGGATGATTGAAAACGAACTTAAGCTGGCACCGAAAAAGACCAGGGCATTGCTCATAACCAATAAAAGGAAAATTGAAGGGGTAACTTGGTAATTGGAGAGCTACCGAGATTGTAGCCAAATATTGAAGGGTCGACCAGTTGCAAGAGGGCAGTGTTCTGGGTTGTGCACTCAACCTTACTACATGGAGCACCGGTTTGGCAGGACAAATTGTGCCACGATGGAAGAGGCTCAGCGAAACATATTGATTAGGGTAGCGGCCGCTTTTAAAACGGTCTCTGCTGCGGCGTTTCGGGTTATTACTGGCTGCCCGCCTATAGATCTAATGACGATTGAGGAGAAAACACACATGAATCCGTGATATGTACATCCCTAGAGGCAAAGAGTAAAATGCTAGAAAGGTGGCAGGAAAAGTGGGGAAATAACACTCAAAAGCGACAGTGGACCAAAAAACCGGTGTTGGATCTGTTCAAATGGGTTTCATGTAAGCATCGAAGACAGGACTACTACCTTAGCCAAGTTTTGACGGGTCATGGAATTTTTGCCGCATACCAAAAGCGAATAGCCAAGACGGAGAACGATAAGTGTCTATACTATGAGGAAACTGATACGGTTAAACACACGCTCTTCTACTGTATCCGGTGGAAAGACATGAAGATGAGGGCAAGACATATGCTAGATAAAGAGGTTATAGCTGATAACATGACGAGTGTTATGATGTAATCCGAAAAAAATTGGAAAGTGGTTGGAGATATGAAAGCAAAGAAATTGGATTATTGTGTTGCCTCGAGGAAAATATTCTAAAGGGACAGTTTCGTGACTTCACACAGCGAGTCAAATGGGTGGTTTTTAGTGAGTATACCTGGCATATGATAGGATGTCTCACACTATCCTGTTACAAGTGAGCTAAGCACATTATGTCCATAAAGGATTTTCCACCGAAAAAAAAGACATATTTGTTTAGTAATATGTTTCACCAAGAGTTGGCTATCACTTCATCTAATCATATTTGTATAATTATAATATATTTTGCAAATATGTAATACAGGTTATTTGTTCAATTGCATCGCACACCCACACACCAATATTTATAGTTTATGGCCTTATAACTTCGAAGGAATTAATTATAATAAATAATAGTCAATTAGTAATGAATATCAATAACGGTATATTAATAATCCACGTTACAAATCGCAAGTTTAATGTGGCTGCTGCATCGCAGGGTAATATATAACTACGCGTATGATAATAGATAAATTTACTTGTTTCCAGAATATGCAATGGATTTGATAAAAGCGGTGAATTCACTATATTCTTTCTATATTAGGACGTTGTTTCTAGCAGAAAATTATATTGCACCAAACAAAGCACTTCAATAGCTTCATCCTTTTTAATCAATACATCTTCATTCCATCTCATTTCATTTACTCAAATCTTGCGTATACTATATATATATATACATACCCAGAAGTAATAATACTCGCACTAATTTCGCAACCAATAAACCAAAATAGTGCACAAAAACCGAAACATCAGAATTGGGATAGCGATATATGTATATTTTCACGAGGGCCTTTGCAAATCTACTGTGATGTTTTTAGTCCGTCTTAATTTTGCATTCTTATTCAGACCTATTGATCTTGAGCGCGATTTTTTCCACGTAGATAAATAGTAAAAACGTCATCTTAGCCATGTCATTGTAGCCCCAGAAAACATAGACCGGAGTTTCCTCTTCATTTTGCTGGCACTTAAACTCATTCTCCGTAAGACCCCTAGTGCACATGTGTCTATTTAGTCCGTATTCATTCAAAGAAATAAGGAAGAAGATAGTCTTGCGAGGAAAGGTTACACGGAGCTGCTTCACCTACCAGAACCTTCCATTAGCACAACACATACGGTAGCTAAACAGCAATATAATTTCTCGTTAAATTAGAAAATGCTCCAATACTGCAATAGTTCTCCTGATTCGATACATGCTAAAAGCTTTTCACTTAATGTTGTAAGAATCAAGGAACCGCTTGAATTAGACCACAAAGTGTTACGTAACGCAATTGTTTCTATTTTTACGGGCAACTGCAGATTCAGAGAGCACTTACACAGAACCGGACTTTCTGTGCTTAGAGGACGAGAAGATAGGGTTCAACAATAGTGTTAGCTGCCTGAACGGTTTGAGCTTGTTGTATGAACTTTAAAAAGTGTTTTGCTTATCTTTTCCCAAGTGATTTCTTCAATATTCTTTGGTTTTATCATATACCTGTCCATGCTATAATGGACTTTGTTACCTTTTGATTTCATTAGCAATACGGGCTATTAACGTTAGAAGTCTTAGTATTATCATCAATATAATATAAAATGCGTACGCACACATAATTTTATACATTTTTAGGGCCGTGAGAAAAAAATAACGGAGATTTTGTCATGGTAAATTCATTTCCGTTCCAACTATTCGCTATTTTATTATTATTTATAGAATCGGCAGTTTGGCCTAGATATTTATTTAAGAAAACGCTTTATTAAATATGTATTAGGTCACCATTTATTTGTCAATGTGTAAAACTATTCAATATGCTACATAGGAAAATCAATTCAGTAAGCAATGCACTGCCACATAGATTTATTAAAAAAAAAAAAATAACCCATTCTGTCAATTAATTAACGATATAATCATGCGGAGATCAAGGTCAAGCTCTTCTGAGTTTTACTAATTCTTTACTTTTACCATTAGTAGAGATATAAAATGTTAATGTAAGTAGGCTTAACTACAGCAAACATGTCGTTAATTTAGCGTTTGAAATAATAATACTGATACCGTTAACAGTGCTTTGTTTCACTTCGCTTTCTACTTAAAATATTACTCCCAAATAAATGTTTATCGACAAACTACATTCCAATAGCCCTGCAACATGATCACTACCCACTCTGATTTTCATTAAATTTATGATATATAATTACATGAAATAGGCGCACAGTTTATTTAAACAATGGTATAGTAACTTTTTTTTTTAAATTGTTTTATATAAATGTCCTGGTAGCTCTTTTAATTTTCTCAGGAAAAATAAAACATCTTAATACATTGCCATTTAGTACTTTTATAAAATACGCTCTAAGATGCAATAGCCGTGCTCTGACTTTGTGTTCACTAATTTTACATAGTTAGAATTAAATTTGTTACAAAAATATTGTAATTTTTCCCAGTGTATGCAAACATGGAAAAACAGGTACTTTGTACGGCATGGACTGTATACCAGCTCTTTCTGCCCTGCAAGAGGCACTAGGGAGCAACGTATTGCCTTTTGCTTTGACTGTGACGCTGCTTTTAATTAGAGCTTTCATCATGGGGGAGTTCTGGCCTAGTATGACTTTTACCAGTGACGTTTAAACTATTTAAATTTGTACACTATTTGACTTTGGTTTGGTTAGCTGTAAATGTCTGACGCTGCCAAGGGAGGAAGTGCAGCACAACAGACGTAGTAAGAGTGGCTTATATTTACATTTTGGGAACTTTGGCGGGATATCTCAATTATTAAAGAAGATAGAGGATTGCGGTTTTTGTAATAGTTTCCTACTTTTTTTTAAAGAAAAGATGTCACAAACAAAATTTTCCTTGCCCTTCCTTTAGTTTTTGAGATACAAGGTGAAATTGAATTTTCGAACACCTTTCGCAGTTGCTATGTAACTTAGTGAAAAAATAAAAAGCTTTCTTACGAGAAATCCAGTGGCATAGTTAGTTTTTTCTTTTTTTTTTCTAGATGTAATAGTTTTCTAGTCATGGGCCATACTTATGATTGTTCTATTTCGATTAAGCATAATTTCGAGATTTCAAAAATATATAGTTATTTATATTTATTTTCGCAAAGAAGCTAAAAATTTGATTTTTTGAAATTCAATATAAATAGGCCATTACTGAATTATTAGTCAGACAAGCGAATGTTTAAACTTTGACAGATTTCTTGTTGGTTGTAAATTATTCTTGTTACTTTGGTGGTTTTAACGTACTCTGTTTATTTGTCTGCAATGGCCGTTTTTGAGAACTTTGAAAAGTATGATATGCTGAAATGTTATATACAATGCGACGAAAATCCCAAAGAAGCTTCTGAGTTATACTTCATTAGATAAACTATTTCAAGCGCTACCATTAGAGTAATTTCTGATATTCATATTTAGGGATTGTTTTCGTTGATATTAGGTATCCAGAAAGAAAAAGACAGCATTTTCCAGACAGTTTTGCTCGTTTGAAAGAAAAACCTAATTCAACCCTGCTGTTTACTCAGCCACGTGTCAAAACATACATCAAGCAAGGCAGTGAAAATAAAGAAATAGATGTGTTATCCTACGCAGAAGCCACGAATTCGAACTGCTGTAGAAAAATAGAAGAAAAAGATGTATCAAAAACTGGCGCTCAAAGAATTCTAAAATAATCTAGTATCTTTCATATAATTTTCATCAAATAGTTCAACATTTACACCCCGGAGATGCCGAGCGATGAAAAACGTTTGTAGTATATGCAACAAATCAGAGCCAACGAATCTTTTGGAGGACTTGTCCTCTGGTCTGACCAATATTATCTTTCAAGTGCGAGAATTTCTAATCGTCACATTACGAGGCATTGGTCAACAGAAGATCAGTGTTTTTGACCAACCTACTACAAATACACCGCAAACTAAATTTAATTTTTGCGCTACCTTAATTTAACTCTGGGAAATCATTAATAAACTTATTCATTGCGTCTGATAATGGTCTTCTCAATCAACATATCTGCGACTTTATATTTGACATACAACGTAGATACAGCACTTCGTAAATACTGGCTGTGCTACTAAATCGGATCAAAAATGTCGAATAACTCACAGTCGAAAATACTCCTTCCGTATCTACGCTTGCGAAGTGCACGGAAAATTGTCCGATATACTGATGACTGATATAAACTATCTATTTCTAATCTGCTCAAATAATATAAATATAAATTAGCTTTTTCTTGTTGTGTCCCATTACGAGAGTTGTGCAGTCATGCCTTTATTACTCATAGCGGAAAAAAATTAAAATTCCATTAGATCTTACGTAATTCCAAGAATGGATTATTTTCAAGGCGATGTGATCTGTTTCATATATAAACGCCCAACTAAATAAATACTGCGTTATTTGCATTCATTAGGTATATAAACCATGAATTAATTAAAATTGTTGGAGCGATAGATGAAGACAACCATGTGGAGCGTTACATAATTGCATAAGAATATATAAATACTGGTGCGATTGAGTTTTGCTACTTTTACGTAACGAAAGCAACGGTATAGGTACAGTTATGCATTGTATGTGTTAATTCTGCAGATATTTGTCGATTTAAATACTTAGAAAGCGCATATTTTCAACGATTCCTACAATACCATGCAATGAAGTGTTGCTTACTGCCACAATCATTACTACCTAACTCTTAGATACGAAGATGTCTATCACATGTCTTACATCATTCCTCATTCCACTCTTCCGCAAACACTTCTTTATTTGGTTTATTTACCTTATTCAAATTATTAAGTCAAAACTAATCAATATGATTACAGTATAGATTCCTCATGTATTACCTTACATAAGAAAGTAATGCTTATTTTCTTTTTGTTATTATAAAAGCATCTAATTAAGATAAACAAATATAACACGTATAACCTTGTAAATACAAATAAACGTAATGAAACTTTATACATGCACAGGGCAAATAATTAGATGCTTTTCGCCGTTCTCTGAAAAGAAGCAATACTTTTCTAATAAAATATCTGCGCTTATACCGTTATTCGTAAACATCATTCATTGCTTTTGCCCATCTAATCTGTTTAGATCCAGTTTATTTGATCTCGCTTTGCATGCGTTCAACAACGTAACTAGTAAACAAGAAACTCTACAGAATTGAATGCATAATGTAATTACTATATAACGCAATATATTATTCAACAATACGTAATGCTATTGACGTACAACAATTTAAGTGGTACAATAACAGACTAGGCATTTATGCGTTGATTAAACAAGTGCTGTTTGATACAAATTTCATATTCTGGAATGTAGATTACAGCAAATAACCATTGCCCCAAGGTACGCTTTACTGATCAAGGGCACCACCTCGGTGTGATGACTTGTACTGCTTGCCATGTATTTGTTGGTAAACTTTGTGCATTTATAACACAGCATATATTAGCACTCCTTAGATTTGCAAAAACTATTTGTACGTAGTTATATTTTAGTAAAATTACAGAAACCATGGATTTCTTCAGTTTTTTTAGGTTTAACACCTTACATTGTATAATTTTCTACGCACTTACAAGTTTACTGTGATCCTGTAACTTCATAAACTGTACTACGTATAGAGCAATTGAGTTTTAAATTTGGTATCGTACTTGTTGCCTTTCAAAAATAGACCATACTTTCAATGATTGTAGGAGAAAATCGTACCTAGTATTGCGCCCTCTTTGCATTTTACAGCAATGAGCACTTAAGTTTTAAATTTATACTTGTGATATGGCAAACACGGGCATATACTCTAAGTTTTGTATTTCTTATATCTGACTGTAATTCTAGAAATTATGTGCCAGGTTATAAAAGCTTCGTACTTACCTAGACAAATAAAAACTAAGGAGCTTGCAGTATGTATATTTCTTATAGAGCGAAAACTGGTTTATTTAATATTCAAGATGCAACCTGAATATGAAATGGAAGTTTTAAAATTACATTTTATCACAACAGCTGCTCTAAATTTTTGTGTTAATAGCGGATCGTTCAAATCTTCTTATATTAAGCGCCAATTTGTTATCTACCTCATAGAGCTAAGGTAACATCCTTAGCTCTCCTTGTAGATTCCAAATTTAGCAATTCCGTACAAGCGCACAATGCGCGAGTGTACGCAATCGTCAGCAACTTTATTATACTAAAACGGAACACCTATTCTGTATTTTATATTCTCGGATACAACATGTGACTCGAAAGGCTTCCTTGGCGAAACAGCAGCATGAGGTAACCATTTAGGGTTTCCTCCTGAAGAGATGGTTCAATCTTTTAATTGGTTATTAAGCCGTACCGAACATTGCACCCAAAAAAAAAAAAAACTTGCAAATTTTGTTACAATTGTATTCCATATCGCTACAAATTACAGTAATATATGCACCAGGCGCAATTTGCAATGAAAAGTCACACAAAATTGTGTCTAACGTATATGAAAATGTGTATTACAATTTGTAAAAAAAATTGCTACAACAATATAGTCAGTACGGTCGTTTTATTTTTAAGAGAGTTTACTACAATATTGTAATACTTTATACAATTTCTCTGCCAGACAATTTCTCAAAACAAATAAAACTGAATCCACAAAGTTGTGTAATTTTTACGCTAAACTATGCAACACTTTGTAATATGCACTCGTAAGTTGTGCTACTAATTATAACACTAAGTAAAAGAATATTTGAGAAACTCTGCTAGAAATGGGAACACAAACATTTTCTACTGATTTTTTCAATGAAACTGAAATGTCACCTGATCGCATCCTATGGGATGATCAGCACCCAATGCAAACATTATTTTAAAACATGCATCCGCAACTTTTAATTGTATATCTACTTTGTATTTGATATAAAGTGCATACGTATGAGTCCGTTAAGTTAAGAAGTTCTTCAACTATTATTGATATCTCTTGTACTGGAAACTGAAATCTGGCGTTATTCTCTGCCCGCAACTGTAGCTCTACATACAAGTCAGTAATATTCTGGAAACAAATACAAATTAAGTTTTGTAGATTGCGATTTCCACTATATGTAACAGAAAGTTAGAAAATTGCACTGTCTGGAATTTATTACACATCGGTAAAAGGTGTAAAAGCCACCGATATTAGACAATAGAAAGAACTTGTACGGTTATGATAACAATAAACGTGCGTTAATAATATTATAATTATTTGTTATTATGACGTAATAGATTCCAGACACCCCTAGGATTACCTACTACATTTACCCCCTATTGGTAATTGTATGTATATAAACACATAGCGGAACCAGTAATAGGTAGTTACAAAGATAAAGGGAAACAATTTAATGCTAAATACATACATACACGCCTATACTTTTGTATTCAAGATATATTTCAATGTCTTACCTTCAAAAATGCTCACCAATGGTTCTAACCCTCAACTCAGTAAATAACTTTTCGCATCCATCGTCATTAACGTGTATATTATCTAATGGAAGGAGTACCATAAGACACGACGTAAGAACACACAAATCACACGACCACCACCGTGTACGCCTTATTAACGACTAATATAAAATGGCGTATTAGCGGGATGATTGCTGGCACTGCACGATCAAAACACGTTTTTGTTTGCTTTTATTCAGTATTCACCTTTGTTTCCTCAATTCCGCACATAATTTATATTTGTATCGATAATCAATATAGTAAAAACACGTTGGGATATCTAATTTAATAAGATTCAAATGAAACAGGTATTAATAAACAAGTTAATCCTACTCCTATAGGTATATTAGATACCTACAATAATTAATATAATGTATATCTGAAAGTGTTACATTATTTTGAATTTTCAAACCTAATTGTATTAAATTCGACTACATTATATTCGACTCTTTAATAAAAGAAAGTTTGCCATACTATTGTGAACAAAGTGTTTATACATTGTAATAGATTTTTTAATAGTTTGTAGTATTTCATGCTACAGTACTTTAAAACAAAAATATATTACAAATTCATATCGTTGTACTGTTAAAATATACTACACAATGTTAGACACAATAATGTAGTAAGCTGTACGAGAACAGATTAGGACTGGCTTTTACAATTGTAGTAACTATAACTACATTTTTTCAACTACAATATTATAGTAATAATTCCCTAAGTACCTTTTTGAGTGTCAGGAAAAATATAATCTGGTGGTGAGATTGTTGTGTTATTTGTAGATATTCAATCTGCCTAGTCCGTAAATCCTAGTGATTTAGTACCCTATTCTGATGGAAATTTTGCTTCATCACCCCAAAAAGCAATGCTGAAAAAATAAGATAATAAAAGAAATACTGTCATGGCAAATGCGTCAATATGAGGTCACTTGGGCACAAACCATGGAGGACATGATATTGATATGGGTCGCAATTGTAACAAGTTTCCAAGTGCTCGCACTGATTAGGGAATAATAGTATCCCAAATAACCCATAAATATTGAATAAATATTTAGTTTTGATTTATATCAATAATATAATAAACTTTAGAATGAACGCGTTGCAAAACGTTGAATACCCGTATATAATGCAAAAAATGGTTGAACAAACGCTTAGTTTTGGTTTATACAAAGTGTAATAAACGAAAAATATCCGATTGAAGTTCCAATAATTGGCATATGATAAACTGTGTTTCCACGTCTATGACATCGACATTTGGCCGTTTTTATACTGCACACATCGTTGCTTGGAAATCAAGTTTCTTCTCATTCAAAGTCAAACCTCACGTAATAGTCATCAAAAATATCATCTAAATGGCTTACGATATCAGCCAGAGTTTGACGAGTTAATGTTACATAATCAGAAAATCTTTGACGATATATCAAATACTCCTTTTAAGCTTTAATAATTTTTTGTTTTCTCTTAGCAGGTTGATTTGATAGCAAGCCTTCACATATAAATGGCTAAAGCCTTCCGTGTTTCAGATACTATGTCAACTGGCTTCACAGTAATGGATCAGTATAGCATTTTTACGCTTATTGCGTAGTCTTGTTGGTGTCGAAGTTTCAATCGACTTGTTAATTCTTTAGCTTCCGAATACTTATCGGTTTTACTTTTGTCAAATAAGAAATCGGAAAGGAAAATAACTTACAATATACCGCGTTCAAACTCCAAGAAGATTAACTGTTCATCGCGAAAGCAAAACAAACGACTTGATACGCTAACGGAATTTTATAAAAACATACATAAAGAAGAAAAATATAAAATCGATCAATTCCCTTGCGAAACGAAGTAAAAATCGGTTCAGTTAAGATACGCAGAATCTAAACTACTAATATATAAGACTAGTGAAAATAAAAACCTATCTTTTAAAACGTGATAAAAAAAATTACAATTTAATCTTAACAACTTAAAAAGAACCGCAAAACTATGTCAACGATGGCTTCGTGTCTATTCGTCGATTGCACAAACTAGCAATCGGTCCAAAAAGAATAATAATATCAGCACGTGCTCATACATCTGACGAAACGATGGATTCAACACGTTAAAAACAAAACTGAAAAACTTCAAAAATTCAATCATGATGATCGCTAGTTATTCATCCCTTCAATCATGTGACTAGCGTGAGGTGCAATTAAAACGATCTAGATTAAAAATTTTGCATAGTTCAATTAACATCCTGTATTTGCCACCAGAAACAATTACTCAGGGCGTTCGATGCAGACACCGAGTAAATTTGTATTTAACCTCGTTTGGTTCGCAATATCGCCGGCGACACGGTCAATGCTATTCAAATTTTCCAGCTATCTGTCTATCTCGTCGTCCTGAAATATGCAATATAGTTAATGCGTGTTGCATTGACATTATTGCTATTGATGTTCAAATTACGTTTGAGATTTTTGTGTTTCGTGTTAGCAGGTTCGATATTTCATCGCATGAATTGATCAATACCGTTATAATGATATATATTTTCCATTCATTTCTATATATTGTGTATTCACATAAACAAGTGGCAAATGGAAAAAGACTTTACGAAAAAGTTTACAAAATTACACCGTATTATAAAACAAAAGTCCTATGACGATTTTAATAGGCGGGCAATGTGAACAACATTCAATACTTTCCTTGTTTACTTTGCATTTTTTGATTGTTTTTTTTTTTTCACATATTTATTTGATATTTGGTATGTATTTTTTGGCAAATTCAATAATCACAACGAAAAGATTACTACTATCCCTCAAGGTTTTAGGAAGTTCAAGTTATGGAAACTTGGAAAGAAAACAAAACGTTTTTTTTTTTTGTGAAGATTTATCTAATGTTAATTAATGTACACGGATATATTATATTAAAAATAAAGGGATTTTATGTTGTTTAAATAATATGTTTCTGAATAACTTTTATTTTAAATAACTTTTATTTTAAATAACTTTTATTTAAAAATTATCATTGCTATAAGTAGTGAGTGTGCATATTTCTGAAATGTGACTTTGGTTATGTCAAGGCTGACATTTTGCCCATTTATTCTTCACAAAAACAATGAAGTTTGCAATTGTTACCAGTTCGACTTCATGCATGTACATTTTGCTGCAAGTATAAGTGGATTTATGATCAGTATAATTTCCTTTTCAACACGCTATCACACCTCCCACAGGTAATTTGATAAAGCAGAATATCAAAAATAGGATACTGGAATACTTCTAACACTGAATAGCTAACGAATTATCTTTCCTTTTAGCGCTTTTGCAGGCATCACTGAACTCTACCATAACCGCAGTTCGGTTAAATTTAGTGTGCCATACAAACCTTGCACCTCATTTCCGTGAACGGCGCAATTTCAGAAACTGGTACCAAGAGGACGTTCTGATATACGTTTAGCTCCATACTAACGGTCCATCGGATCCAACTTAACTGGCACTGATTAAAATTTATGGGGGCGCATAGATCGTGTTTCGTAGCGCGATCACCTTCGGCTGCAGTGGGTATTGGAAATCGACGTTCTGCGTATGTTATGCACCATCCATATATACTATCTACATGCAACACTTGTTCATATTTCCCCAGATCCTCAGTTTATCTAGACTAGCATACAGCCGAAATTACATTCAGAAAAAAATATTTAACAATAACACTTTTGACAGACATATTTTTCTTTTGCAAGTAAAATATTTTTGGGTTGCCAAATTTAATACGCTTTCTGTTTATTTTTTTTTTTCTACAAAATTATGAAGAAAGTTTTGACAAACTTTAACAATAAACACACACTAAGAAATATTTGCAATTCCTACAGATAATTCCAGTAATGTATAGGGTAAATTTACCAAAAATTAGAAAATATACCTAAAGTTTTCTATTAAATTTCCCAATTTTTGGGAATTTTACCTTATACGTTACTGGAATTTTCTGTAGGAATTGGAAATATTTTTTAGTGTGCATATGAATCAAATTGATCAAAGTAACATCAACGGTGGTTTTGCCTAGTACTCGTATATTCCTCAGTACCTACTTGATCAAATAAATGGCAGCAACCCTGACCTATGAGCACTTTATTCTACCTTATCGTAGGACAACCGACGTTTCAATAAATCATTCATCATTTTGAAAGTTTAATGATACCTATACGTGTGACAAATAAGGAATAATAAACAGCTTCTGATAGTTTTTGAGTCCAAAGGGCTATATCCCGTCAACCGGTTTTCTCTAGCAATACCAGACAATCTGGTACTTTCAACCCATAGTTTATAACCATACCGGTTTTCCATGTATAAATTCTTTGCAACCATGTCTCCCATAATAAGACACCATGACCCCACCAACTGAATTCATTTTTTGAGGTGGAAAATATTTCATACATTTGTTATTCACAATAGTCAGCAGAGGTATTACTTCTGTAAATTTGTCATTTTTATCTGATTGACGATTATTGTAATACGTGCAAATGGGAAAAGATAAATTCAAATGTATTTCTTGTCAGGCCATCAGCGATAAATTCATTATGACTGTCTCTATTTTGGTTATATCCATTCAGAATCAAAATTCCGGTAAAAGCCTCAAAATTTCCTATGTTGGAGACTTCATTTTCCTATTGAGCAAAATTATTACTCTCATTGACAACAAAATTTATTTCCTTCCTCGTCGAAAAACTGAGGAAACCCAAGTCCTGCAAATTTTGTAAATTTTCGAAGTTACTTTCTGAAAGGAATGGGTCTTCTGTGATTCATTCATTAACCTGTGCTTTCTTTGCTAACGGCTTCTTTTTCGTAAGTGGTGTCTATTTTTTAACTCGGATGAGGGTCATCCCAAAAGGAAAACTTAACTTACCTAGCGAGAAGCGTACACCGTATTCTGTCATTTTAACTTTTTAATCACACTGCGAATGCTTAAATTTGCACTTACTTATAATGAGTCATATCTACACAATGCTGCACGCCAATAATGCATCAGGAATACAAGTTCAAAGTAATACTAATAGATATTAGCAATATCGCGGTGTTATGCTTCCATAGAGAATTCATATAGATTTACGAACACTGGAAGGATTTCAATGAAAAAGGGATGAACACTGTATGTCCTAAACTGTAACTCATGCGAAATGAAAGTGAAATTAAAATTTTCTTAAAATTTATACCAAAATGGAATTTTAGAATTAAATTTTACTGGGCTCCCTTTTTTATATATAACTAGGCGCTTTATTCTTGCGTGAACTTTTTGCTCCAGTTACTTCGTAAGGGTGTAATGCAAGCAAGTGCCGTTACAAACCCTATATCTGCCACGAATTTTATTAAACACTTATTTTAATTTAGACTTTAATATACATTTTCGCTCTTAGGCAGCTTGAAAAACTAATGAAAAATTACAACATTTACGATCCAAAGGGCTACTATGGAGAAACAAGAAAGAAAGTATAACCTACATTGATGTTGTACCTAAATAAATTACTGAGAGCTAAGCACCAATTTGTTTGCAGTATGCCAGTTAAATTGCTCAACTTTCATTAACATTAAAATATCTTACTTACAAAATTTTATTTCGGTGATTCATTCAGCAGCTACAAATGATGAAAAATTATTTGATTTGATTTTTTTTGTCAGTTCTCTACTGCTACAAACATGTGCAGTAAAATTCAAAGGTTTAAATTTTGGATTGACTTGTTTATTGAAAACAGCTAAGAACAAATGCTCAAAACACAATGATGGGGCTCATGGTCTACTGTTGGCATAACCATACCAGCAAAAGCAATGAACATGGAGTAGCGCTAATGACGCCTGGTAGGTAGAAACTGGAGTCCGTCTCAAATGTAATCCGCCTTTCATTGCGTTTGCTGATATTTGTGACTCCAGACCATGAGCTTCACCATGGTGAATCATCTTTTCGGTTTACTGTCATCTATAACTTGGCTACTATATCTATAAGCATATTTGTAAAGCAACAGGTCTTAATCAACATTTGCTAAAAATTACAAAGATTTGGTTTATGAAGTGGTGTAAGGGAGATAACTTACCAATGTGAACTGAAAACTTATCTAATTTGTAACAATGTTTCAGTAACACGTTTTAAAGATATTAAGCTAAATACTTGCTTCCAATTCTAGAAGGTATCCAAGAAAAACAACATTGGCTTGGATGTTTAGTCACACGGATCTGAAGGCGACAAATAAACTGATCAGATTGAAATTGTCGAAATCTTCCATTGAAGCTGGGCTCTTCCTTACGCATTAAAACATTGCAAGTAGTAGCAGCTCATGCTTACCTCACTCGGAGGCTATGGCAATAATCGAACTTCTTCATATAACTAGAACTACGATCATTGACATAGCCTCCGAGTGACGTAGGCACCGACCGCCGTTGATCACAAGCTGCAAATTCGATTAACAAAAAGGTACACGAAAGTCCAAAGCGTGATACGAAAGTTAGCATGCAAAGCAATGCCAAAAGGTGACCAGATAGACCATTAAAATGGTAGCAAGACACTGACTAGTAGAAGATTGCTATTACTGCTAAATGAGAATTCTACTAAGAAGGCAACATTTGAGCGCGTATTTTATGATAAAAGGAAGCACAGTAAACCTGAAAAGTTTGCGAATAACGTAGGCTCTTAAACCACACCAATTCTAATGTAATTTAGTTTTAATCTTATTCCAAAGGTGGTTGAAATAATAGTATTATTTTTCTTGACAATAACCATGTTGTAGATGTATTGTGTGAGCCAGTATCTCAAATCTATTATTCATTCGCTACGAAATAATGGCTTCATTTATTTCATCTAATTAATGTGCACACTGTGTGGTTATTGTACTGTAAAAACTTTTCCGCTGTAGAATTTTACGTAAAAAGGCATTTGAAAGTTCCCTAAGACCCGCAATAGCGTTTATGGAATAATAGTTTTATTAATACTTACATTAGTAGCAGTAGTGCCAACTCCTTTTCGCTTCTTTATAACCGAGGGCATGCTTGCAAAAGTTTCCATATTTCAGATTATGTCGTCAGTTTATTGCATGTTCTTGTTAATGCTATACTTTCTACCTGTGTTACAAATTTTATATACGACTCCATGAAAACGATTTTCTTAATATTTATAAATTTCTGACTTAAATAAATCTACAAATGTGATACTATTGGTTTTTTTTTTACTCCAGTGTAAATCGCAGGTGTAAATTTAAAATTTTATAGTGCCGCCGCGCCGGCGACAAATAGCGACTATAATCAGCTGGTGAAGAAAATACCCCGCAAAATCATAACTTTATGATCGTATCAAAGATGCTGGCGTGTTCCACCGAGTTTATATAAGAATTTACTGTCCGTTTAGCGTATTTTCTTGTTTTCTACGTTACTGTGGATTTTGTCGTTCCTAAAGCTTTTCTCAGGAAAAATTCAACGCATTTATGTATCTATGCGATATAGTTTTACAGTAATACCTACAGCTATCGTAGGTGATTTCTGTTATAGGTATTTCTGCTGGAAATTCGCTGCAAATAGCGCACCAAAGGAATCGAATTGTTGACTTTCTTTTAACTGTATTATTATTACTCAAAATAACGTTCTTTCTTTACAAAATCACATAATACTACGGCCTTTGCTTTCCTAGATTATTATTATTTACGATGTAATTTTGTTTTCCACTAACTAATAAAAACTTCTTTTACTGCAACATCTAATACACAATAAAACTCATAACTATCTATAATTCTGGTTCATGATACTTTGAGATTACACATATTATACAGTAGTGGGAGAAGTATACTTTTTGTCACACAAAATTCCCCGTAACTTTAGTGAATGTTAACCGATTTTTCAAAACCTAGGCTCGTTATGAAGAGAAGATCAAGTAGGTGAACAAAGTAAATAATACTGTTTGCTTTATTGCTTTAAACTAGATGACGTCATCTACTAGTTTGTCCTGTTTGTGATTTTCGCGAAAAAGTCAAATTGAGTGGTATCGGAATAAAATAGAACGCAATTACAGATTAACTTGTCAAAACCGCAAATTATTAATATCTGTTGCTGTTGCAAAGATAATTCAACTAATAATTTTTCTAAACTTTTGGCTCACCCTATAAGTTGTAAATTTTAAATTACCGGATACCTTATAGGATACTCCCGCTCGGCAATAACAGCATTTTGGAAAACTTTCACAATATTAGTTTCTACAAGTTACTTCGTTGGAAAAATAGGGCATTATTGAACAATGATTATTGTAAAGATTATAATTTATTAATCACTTTTACACATTAACAGATGAAAACACTTAACAAAAAATGATTACTGAGTTACTACATAGTGTGAATAATTATGTGTCACCCAAGAGAATGAAAGTATTTTTATGTAGGTTTTATCTATAAACCAGCGCTAGCAACACAACAAATTTATAATACGTTATCCTTTTTTCTCGAGCTTAAAGGACGGGCCTAAAGTTCAGAAAATTTACAAAAGTCAAATTATCTTATAAACGACAACAGATTTATTGGGGTCAGATAAACTCCACTAGGTAGATTTAATTCGTGTGCCTATACAGAATGATGAACACTGTTTTGAATACTTAAAATAATGAATCGATATTATTACTATTATTTTTACTTTTATTGTCAATAAAATTGTGTTCTTATTTTCTTTTCTTTTCTGAAAACACTTAATTACAGCACCTACAGCTTATAGGGTAAACCAAAAGTTTAGATAATTTACAAAAATCTAATTATCTTTGGAACGCCAACATATATCAACTTGCGGTTTTGCCTGATGAAACTGTCATTGCGTTCTCATTTTTGTGAATTGACTGTAGTGATATCATTCCAATTAAATTTTTTGAGAAAATCACATAAATAAGACAAACTAGTGGATAACGCCATCTAGTTTCCATTTAAAGCAATAAAGCAACAATCTTCACCTACTTGATGTTCTCTTCACAATGAGTCCAAGTTTTTGACAATCGGTTGACATTCACTAAAGCTATAGGCACTTTTATGTGATAAGAAGTATGCCTCCCCACCATTTTATAATAGATGCAATCTCAGCGTGCCATGAACTAAACTTATAGAAAATCATGAGTTGCTTATTTTCCATCTATTCATCATTATTAAAAAAATAATAAGCGTAAAAAGAAAACAAATTACGCCATCCATCTTGCGGGAACTTCAAAAACTTAAAAATATTTTTAAGGATGTTTTATGACAACATTTACTAGAATATTTTTCCCCTAAACTCTAGAACCAACCGTTACGGAGATATGGTCACTGGCCACCCTGAATGAATATCCCTATAAATTTCGCCTTACGGCTTAATTAATATTATTCCCCTGAGGATGCTGCAGGGAGAAATGTGCATTGAGGAATTATTGTAAATGTATCTTACATTACCAAGAGTTGTTATATTTTCTATTATTGTGTATTTGACCTTATTATTTCTTTATTAATAAACAAGAAACGAAAAGGTTTAAAAAATAACGTGAACACCTTGGGGAACGATACCTCACAGAAGACGGAAAATGAAAAAGAATTAAATGAATTAAAACAAGAATACGAGAAAACAGCTTGAGGAATGACATTTGCATCGTTCATACAGGAAAGGCTTTCCATAACATTCGCAACTTCAAATCTCCCTTTTTTAAGAGGAATACCTCACATAATTACGCACTTATAAATCTCCATGGGTTAAAAACAACGATTTGTGAAAAAGCGAAAGGATTAGAATCACTGAATTTTGTAACATGCTACATAGTGGCTACGAAAAGACTGAATAAAGGGATACAGAATTTTAAAGTGGATAACGTGAAGCACCCTGAAGTTCTTTTTACTTCAAACAAAAAAAAATTGTTGTTGCGCAACTACTGTAATTTTGAAATGCAAGTAAACTATATATACATCCCATTTTTCTGAATTTTATGTAGAAAAATTTGTTGTAGATAATAAAATTAGCCTGTACATTTCTGCATAATTTGAAAAAAGAAATTATGCCAAACAAAAGTCATTCTAATAAGCATTATCGCAGAGAAGACGTTTATGAATTAAAAGAAAAAGAACAATAACAAAAGAATTGGAATCGCTAAATTCACACGCATCCTTTTTTCGTTTGAGAAAGCGAAATTTTCAATTAGAAAGAAAGTGATTTAACCGCAATTTGAGCACTTTTCTTCCAGTTGTATCTAAATGCGAGTAATGCGATTTAAATGTTGATTTAATGTGTAAAAAATGCTAAGTTGTGGTTACATCAATGGCGTAGAAGTCGTGCATGTCATTGTTTATGACGATTTAGCTGAGGGCAATTCAATAAGGAAGAATCTTTAGTGTAAAATGTCCAGGTCTTTTTACTATGTGTAAATGAGCTCATGCCGAGATATTAGGAGACAAAAGCAGAGAAAATGCACGTAGATGACCGAAATAAGTACTCAAAAGAATCCCAGATCACGTTCTTAACGCACATGTAGTTTGTTCCACCAGAGACATAACAAGAACACTAACCGAACGAAGACAGTCCAGCGATTAGTTAGCTTAATTCTTAAATAATAATCACGGGCAACAAATTTTCAAAAAGTTCATGCTTCCAAGCTGAAAATAGTCATTTCTTAATGAATTCAATGTGCTGAACACGAAAATGACTAAGAAAAAGCTGAATTGGCTACGGGTTTTCTGTAATATGTACGCATATTTCAGAAAAAGTGTACTTATGTCAATATTATAATACATGGTAAGAAAACATTTACGCATATTTCAGAAAAAGTGTACTTATGTCAATATTATAATACATGGTAAGAAAACATTTAAACAATGGACAAAACGTCAATATCTCTGGAACGTGAGCCAATCAACTTTTTTCAATGTGATATTCGCGTTCAGCACGTTGAATTCATTCAGGATTGGGTACTTTCACCTAAGAAGCAATTTCACTGTTGACCAGTGTAATTTAATGGTAGATTTTATTTATCTTTGTTTCTCAGTAGGTACATGTTGAAGAAGTTGAAGAATTTTTTGGCCAAAATTTTTCAACTTCTTCAACTGCTATACTTACCTCTAGTTGACATAGAGATAAAAGCCAACGTAAACAGATTACCTACCCCGTTTAGAACTGTAATACAAGAGAATGTTCTAATTCTAATTCTAAATAAGAATTTAAAGAAAAGTTATTTGTGTGAGCTTTTGAATATCTACAAACTACATAATGTCGAAAGCGGGAAGAAATTATAAACATGAAGATCAATAACTCAAATGTCAACATTTCACAAACTGTTGAATAAACTTTATTATTACTGTTTAGTACAAAAATCTATAGAACAAATTTTCAAAAATCCAATTACTTTGGAAAATTCACGGTTTTACGAGCTGCGAATTTGACAGTGATGCGAAAAACAGAAAGGATACTGTTTCTCGCATAGATAACTTATCGCATCTCTGACACATTTATAATTCGATAGCATAAAGTACAGCATATGTACAACAAAGATTTTTTTTATAGAATTTCAAAGACCAACCACCCGTGTGAACATCCATTCCGGTCCAAAAAAGTAACTTATTAAAAAAATATCCCTTTGAAGGAGTGAAAGCAAACTTTCCATTAAAACTGACATTACCCATAACCCTGAAATATGACACGCGCGATTCGCAATATACGGCTAGACGAACAGGGCGATGGCGAAGGGAGTTAACAAGATGAAATGACTCCCATATTTTGCAATCTATCATCCTCTTCGAAGTTGCACCATTTGTCTTTTGACGGTGGCCTTATCGATATAGGGGAGAGTTCAGTTGCATGTGTATCAATGGTATTTTAAAATTATATCGAATTCAGCGGTCCCTAGTCGCACCAACAAATAATATGCTGTTATCTGTGAGTAATGAAAACGTCCATATATAATATATGGTTTGCTTGTGATGTGAATGACTGATTAACATTTTGTTTAATTCAGCATGTAATAAATATCTTTCTAGTAACCATCAAGAAAAAGTGTCTGCCACGGCTCATATGTACACTGAGAGAAATAGATTGTACTCTTTAACATAAATATAGTATACTTTAATATATTTTATAGGTCCTATAGGGACAATCATATTTTATATTACCGGTGACAATATCTGTATAGTAAATTTCTGTGAATAGTTTTTATTAACTCGTATGGTAAAGTTGGTGTACTATATTTGTATTATTAATTTGAGCATACATATTAGTAAATGTGAAAAAAATGTCTAGTAGCACTGACTATATTTGATAATAACTGTTAATTCTTTTATTGTACCCAGTATAATGTAATATTTTACTATGTACGATACATGATGCTCATACTTACCATATAGCCTTGTAGTACTTACAATATTATTTTCTACTATAATAATCTAACGTCTCTTAGCATTTAAAATAGTAGATAGTAAACAATAATATAATGGATCATATGCGGGCACTATACAGCGATACTTACCTGTAATTTAAAATATAGTACTATACAAGGTTTTACCCAGTTCATGCATAGGGAAAGTGGAATATTACACAATAAAAACTATAATATTGATTTTATTTTTTTATGTCCTTAAAACCATTATTACAAAAATCCAACGTGTATTACTTTCATTAACATAACAATCACTAGTTGGTTAGATTTGGTTAATGTTCTATCAAAGCATAAAGTACCCACTACGAAGTATATGCATATAATATCTATTACTTACCTTTGAATATATTAATTAACTGTGGAAACCCCCACTCGATTAAAATGTTTTCCACGTTTGCATTCATTTCTGCTTACGATGCACAGAAATCAACGAACGACCAGACACAAACATGCACCGACACGAATACGTACACCTGTATCACACGTACATAACACGTGTCAGTAATTTTGTCGCGGCAAAACAGCTTATTGGTCGATTTCTTCGGTAAAGATCGACAATGAATAGAGCAAGGGGTGGGAAGAGCGTTACAAACATTTATGTTAGAAATTGAATATGCATCGAATACCTGATAATATCGCAGTCAATCGCAGCGACTATCTATATAATCCACGCCATTATATAGGCTTTCAGCAATAGAGTATATTAATTGTTACATCCATAAGATTGTAGATGGTAACATCCAGATTTTGCCTCTTACTATAAGCATGATAAAATCTGGTTATTTTACTCTTAATTCGCCATATATTGTCGTTTTGACAATAATTATTTTAGTAATTAACATAAAGAGATTTACGATCTAATTTCTACAATCCATTTTTCTCAGTGTATGGAAAAAGTAAAATAACATAGTTAGTCAACTTAGCAATGACAAAGATAAAAATAAAATAATCTTAAAGATTTTATCTCTTTCGGTAATTTA